>CM057456.1:109985000-112787500 GCA_016271365.2 Neoceratodus forsteri | reverse complement strand
AATGGGCACTGGCAGGGAAAGGGGGAGCAATGGTAGCACATGGGCAGGTGTGCACTAGACTGTGAAAGAGTTCTGCAGACTGACAGTGGGCAGTCTGCTGGGATGGACTGTGTCCTGGATCCCTGATGCTGCCATTCCTGTCAGCTAATATGCAGCATGCACATTCCCTGACATACTGACTGTCAGACCTTGGGATTGCATCTGCCAATTGGGGTGTCCGTCCTATTTTCCATACCTCTTACATCACCTGTGGCTGTGCATCGGGGCAGGTGACGCTGCTCGGGGTACATTCCCCAATAACTGCAACACCTTATCCCATGCTGTCATAGGCTGTCATCCCCTGTTGGGACACTTGCATGATGCAGACAGCTGGCAGGGCTGGTGGCATCAAGGGTCTGGACACAGTGCATGGCACTGTACTTCCCATTGTCAGTCTGTGACTCTGTTACACTGTCCAGGGCATACCTGCCCCAGTGCCACCAGTTTTTCCCCCACCTCACCATGCCCATGCTGCCTACTACTGTAATCCCTCTGGTCTGGCTGCTGTGTACCATGCAGCCTCCCCCCCAACATCACAGGTCTTGGCCAGGGTTGCGCCAGGCTGGGGATGCTTGATGGGACCCTCTGTCAAACCCCTCTGGTGCACCAAAGGTTTGCTGCAACATGCCATCTGTGGCAATTATCAGGACATTGGTGTAGAGACCACCTTTTTTTTTTGAGAAGGGCACAGGGTCCCTGATGCTCTCAGAATTTGCTGCAGCTGTAGATCAGCTCACCATGCGTTAATCTAGAAGTCCTTTGAAAATCAGGCCCCTTGACTTAGAAACTGCCTTAGAAACATAGACCTTCTCAGCAGATAAAGAATACTGGCCCATTCAGTCTGCCTATCTTGATTACCCCATGACCTACTGTTCAGGTGAGGTTATCTCACTATAACTTATTTTACCAAGCTACACAAAATAAAAAAGTGGTGGCTGTATATTTTATTTAAAAAACATTTTACAGTTCTTCAAGGTCCAAATACTTATGATTACAACCCTCTAAGTAAATTTCTTGGCAACACTATTCTGGTAGGGGATGTAAAACATCTACATATGAGTGTAACATTCATACAGTACCACTTAGAAATTTTCAGGAAGGGTTTAATATACTGTATAACAGATTAATTTCATGCTCATTATATTTAGCACTCTAAGCACACCCATGTTCACACCATGTTATTTTTACTGGTGGAAGACTAGTGGTTCAGTGACATAGTGATTCACCTACTATTCACTGTCTTATTATTTTCTGATTAAAGTGAACCAGCAAAAAGAGAAAAAAAAGACAGTGAATATTTCTTGTTATCCAGTAATTACCAACTACTATAAAACATTTAAACCTAGGGATGATGTGCTGTTATACACAATGGCCCGATTCTCAAAGCCTTCCACAATGACACAATGTGCTTGCATCAAAAGGAATGCTACAAGGTTCTGCTTAAGCCATAATTTGAGCCAGTAGCAATTTTTAAAAGTAGCCAGTGGCAAATGTAGCCTACTTGTGGCAAGTGCATCTTGCACTGTCTGTGCAGCAGAAAATCAGATGTGGCATGGTGCAAGCAGCCTTGCACCAGAGAAATGCCACACCATCCACTTTTTTGGAATTCACATATGTGCACATTGCCAACGAAGTCCAACACCAGACAGACCAGCTAGGGTTGGTCTAACAGTCCTTGCACCACCAGGATAGCCCTACCTGGGCAGGGGGGGACATGTGCCATGGTCCCCCATCCCAATCCTTGATCTGCACTTGACATAAACATATATAATTCCCTGGTGGTCTAGTGGACCCCCTACCTATCCCCAGTCTCCCCCTTAAATAAACATATATGTTTCTCTAGTGGTCTATCAAATTCTCCCTCCCTATCCCTGATCTGCCCATAAAGTATAACATATGACTTTCCCTGATGATCTAGAGGACATCCCCATCCTGGCAGGCAGTTCCCCACCAGCCTGTTTCAACCTTTCCATCCCTGAGCTGGTGACTGGCACTGCCCTATTCTCTCTACCATGGCCGGCCATCAACTGAGCTGTCAATGAGTGTGCATTGTACAATCAGCTTTTACAGTATGTGCTCATTGACAGCTCATTTGGTGGCCTGCCGTGATGGAGAGCTGAGTGCTGTGCTGGTTGCTGTCTCAGGGACTGAATATGAGGCAGGGTGGTGGGGCACTGCCTGCTTGGGTGGGCGGTCCACTAGACCAACAGGGAAAGTTATATGTTATATTATATGGGCAGATCAGGGATAGAGAGGTTGGTCAGCCAGACTGCCAGGGAAGAATATGTGTTACATTATACAGGCAGGTCAGGGGTAGGGAGGAGGTCCACTAGACCACCAGGGACATAATTACTGTTACTGAACAGGGATTAGGGCTGGGGGAGCTGCTAGCCAACAGGGAATGCTTTATATGTTATATGTATATATAGTACTTGTTACAGGTACTGTCCAGGGGTGTTTGCATTAACCCACCACTTGATTCTCACTAGCCATGAGTGCCGCCCAATTGCCCTGCAGCTTGTGGCAAACCTACCAGATGCACCATCTGTTTGGCACATGGCTACAGTTGCCTCACCCTGATGGACTTTACCATAGGGACGCTGCTCAATAGACAGTTGTAGGCAGGGACCCTGGCACACTGGTAACCGGCACAAACTGCCATTGGTACAGCTTTTGTGATCCTTTGAGAATAGAGCCCAATGGCTCTAACTGCACATAGTATGATAAGCAAAGCAAGAACATGTCCAACAGGGTGTCGGAGCTTAATCTTCACCAAATAATAAAACAGCTACTCAAGTCAATTTTATTACAAATACTCAAACACCATTGGTTTGGATCCTTGTGAGTAAACCCAACAGGATCAGCATTACTGAAACCCTGGCAGACACCCTTAGTGATCTTTCTCCTACCATTCATGGTTGGAACAATAAGAAAGTGAAAACTAATCCTGTTCTATGTGAAGTTAAAAATACCAACAGAATTGATTTTCTTGCATTAAAAAACATCTGTCACAAATAGACTGGACATATATTGATAAAATTCCAGATGTGGATTATACCCTGAACTTTTTCCTGACAGAATTTGAGAGTGGTTGTATGATTGCCAGTTCTATGTGATAATCTTGAAAATTAAACTGCGAAGAGCACTTCGGTGATTGCAAAATGCTGAAGCCCAAAATAGACCAGGTGTAGAATAGGAAGTGTCACATTGCTGACTCTGCACACTTGCAGGTGGTGAAGCCCCCCACTCCCCCTATGAACTAATATAACAGACTCCAAGATTGCACTGTTGACTAACACTGTGCACTATCTCATCACTATTGTGACACTCACTATTGAAGCACACTCACTATTCCCATGAGCACTTAAATTGAGTTGCTCAATTTGAGTTGCCCATATTACAGGACACTGGGTTGCCATCTTTGGATGAGGCAAAAAGCAGATACTAAACAACTCCCTAAACTTTGCCTCTGTCTCCACCCCTTTTCATGACTGATTGTGCATTGTTTCTCCTCCAAAATGATTTGTTATGTCAGTGAAGGCTTTAATGAAGTAGTAAAAGATAACACTTGAAATAATAGTTCAGCAAAAATGTTAACACACTGTAACTGTTAAATCTGCTTTTCTGGGTGTTTCCATTTTATTGATTGATTCATGTATCAAATTTGTTTTACTAAGTAAACATACAGATTTAGAGGAAACCTCATTTACAGATGTGATCTGGGGAAGGCAAAGGAAATACTGTAAATGGTATGTAAGGATTATAGGGGTGCCTAGCTCCCCTATAGTTAGGATTGAGTAAGTTCTTTAATGTTAAACCCCAACTTTGCACCTTAATTGCTTCACCCCATTCAGTGGAAGTACACAAAACTTTGCATGCATGGTAAGGGGGGCAAGATCTCTTGATATGGGAAGCTTTGATCCAGTTGGATATGTGACTCTTGAGATCGAGATAATGCATTTGTAGGAAAAATCGGTGTTTTTTTGTTGTTTTTCTTTTGTCACCTACAGACCAGATGGTTTGGAATTTTGTTCTCAAATTTTCATTGTGGAAAAAGCATGCCCTAGAATGGTGCCTTTTGGTGGTTTAGTGAAAAATATTAATCCATTTCCCAAATTATAAGGATTTGAAATATCAGTTTTGAGCATGCTCAGTAGTGTCTTTCAGATAGATTTCTGATACAAAAGAAGAATCTTCCAGCTTATGACAGAAGAAGCTTCTTTAAGATTCTTCCTTTGTGAGGCCAACATTCTTCTTTTTTTATGGCTGCTATCTTGTGTTTGATTAAAAAAAATATTAAAAACCTAACAAAATGATGTATTTTAAAACAAAACACCAGAACCTAGGTAGACAGGACCCATTTAGCTGGTAAGGGAGCCCACCCGTCAAAAGGCAAACGGCACTTCCTGCTCCCTCTTGGACTGGATTATGTCAAACCGTCCCGAGAGGATCTCCTCAGTAGGGGCCTTACCCGACGCCATATCGGACCACTCTCCAGTTCTGTGTATATGGAATATCCCTTCCCCTAAGGTTCCCCACAAAATCATCCAGGTTCGAAACTTTGCCAGATTAAACCCTGACCTGTTCTTGGAGGAACTCAGGCTTACGGACTGGTCAACAGTCTACAGAGCACTGGATCCCTCATCGGCCGCGCATGCTCCACAACATCTTTGTGGATCTACAAGATAGTCATGCCCCTATCACTAGGTGTAGGGTCTGTGGGACAGCCACCCAGTGGCTGAAAGGGGTCTCCTCTCCCACATGCGGCGAGAGACAAATGCTGGCATCAGGTAAGCGGCTCACACGACACTGCCCTGTTGCAGCAATACAGAAAACTCAGAAATGAGTGCAAGAGAAATGATCAGGGGGCAAAAAGTGAGCTGCAAGGCCGCCCTTCTCAGCTCTGCTAAAGACCCCAGACGGTTCTGGAGAACCATCCAATCGCTGGTTGGCGGTCGCCCCTACTCCGGGTCACTGACATGCTCATCAAAGGAGTCTCCTGCAACAATCCTCACGTGATTGCTAATGCTCTAAACTCTCATTTCACAGACCTCCCTTCTGCTCTCCGCTAGAGTCCTCAGCCCAAAACTCAAACTGCCCTGCCTCCCCATCCCAATGGAGTCTGGTCTTGACCCGCCCTCCATTTTACCTAAAGGCGTGTATCGTGCTGAGGTGCGGTTCTCCTTCTTGATCTCTCCCAGAATGCTTGCCTTGGTCCTGATGATCTGGAGCCAAAGCTTCTCAAACTAGGTGCTCCCTTATAGCCTCCCGGTGACCCACATTTTCAACCTATCCCTTACCCAGGGACTGATCCTGGATATCTTGAAGGTTGCCAAGGTCGTCCCTGTCCCTAAGCAGGGCGACCCCAAAATCCTGGACAACTACCATCCCATAGCTATCCTCTCTGCTGTCAGCAAGCTCCTGGAAAAGGTGGTCGCCAAACAAATCTCGGAGTATATCCACTCCCATGTCTGCTGACCCCGGCCCAACACTACTTTCGTAAAGGGCACAGCACTTCCATGGCTCTCATCTCAGTCTCTTCCAGCATCAGAGCTGCTATGGATCAGGGAAAACTCTCAGGTGTGGTATCTATTGACTTATCCAAGGTGTTCGACCTCGTTGACCACGACCTGCTTGCCCTGCAGATGAGGTCCCTTGGTTTGTCCCCCACCACCCTAAACTGGGTCTCTGACTACCTGTATGGCAGAAAACAACTAACTAAATTCAATAAAGTCTTCTCTGCCCCCCGGCCTGTCACCTCTGGTGTCCCTCAGGGCTCCGTGCTGGGTCCCATACTCTTTTCCCTGTTCATCAACAATCTCCCTGATGTGGTCTCCAGCTGCAGTGTCATCATGTATGCAGATGACCTGGTTCTCCTGGCCCACTCCTGTGATACAGCCACACTAAACTGTCACTTATCTGAAGACCTCTGGAACATCCAGGCATGGCTCTCCAACCATAAAGTGGTCCTAAATCAAAACAAAACCCAGGCTATGCTCTTCGGTTCCTCTGCCAAAATACGAGCCTCTTCAACTCCCTACATATCAACCACGAAGATGGTCTCTCCTCTACCGCCGACCTCCCTCAAATATCTTGGAGTGACGCTTGATCCCCAATTGGACCTTGGTAGTCATATCCATAATGCCTGCAGTGGGGTAAACCGCAAACTGGGATGGCTCAGGCTCGGTATAACTACTCCAGCTGCTCGCTTAGTTTCTGCTAGGAAGTACTACTCTCCTCAGCTACGGCCCCATATTTGCTCATACTTAAGACCCTCCTAAGCAAGTGGAGCACAACGTACAACAACATCTGTCGTTTTGCCCTGGCCGCCCCCCGCCTCACCCATCACTGCGAGCTCTACGAGAAGCTTGGCTGGCTATCCCCGCTCAATCACCTTAACTTTAGCACTGGGTGCCTCGTGAGTAAAGTACTTAGCTCCAGCACCCCTCTGGAACTGGCCCGGTTTCTTGCTCCTGCTGACCTCTCCCCCTACCTGCTTAGATCCCAAGGCCCCGGCCTACTAAGTGTACCTACTTCCCACACCAACATGGGGGAACCGGAGTTTTGCTGTCCATGGCCCCAGGCTCTGGAACTCCTTTCCTGAAAGAGTCCGTACTGCCTCCTCTCACAAGATTTTCCGGACCTCCCTGTGGGATTGTCTTAAGGTGACTTCTCGCTGTGAATGTCCTAAGCCTCCTTAGCCTCCAGGTGTCCACTGGTGCCGGCTTCTTCTCTCCTGCTCTGGCATCACCACTCTTGCGCTATGTCCTCGTCCAAATCCCCCCCCTCCCTTGCTTGACCGATGCTATGATGTTACTATGCTCATAATCCTCACCAGCCCTGTTGGTCATTGAATTTATCTCTAACTTATACCTTGCCCCAGCACTGTATCTGGGTGTACCTTCCACGTAAATGTAAAACTGTAAAAATTGTCTTTTCTCCTGTTTTTGTACCTGAATGTATTCGTCTGAACCAATTACTGTATCAATGTACCTGTTGTACCCTTTTGTACTCTCCCGGGTCGTTCCTGAAAATAGGCATAAAACTTGTCTAGTGTACTTACCCGGTAAACAAAAACTAAATAAATAAATAAATTTAGCTAGAGTCTAATATTTGTTTTATGAAAACTGTGCTAGAAATAACATTTCTGTATACCCAGAAATCCAGGGTGCTCAGCTTAGCAAGAGGAGCTATTCACCTGCATTCTCAGTATGAAAATAACGAGACTTTCTTTACTTGGGGAAACCACAGCTGGAGTTCTGCTGCTGGCTTCAGTTTCACCAGTCAGCCAGTGATCATGATCTCTGTCTGTATGTCTGTCTGTCTCTGTCTATCTATCTGTCTGTCTGTCTGTCTGCTTGCTTGCCTGTCTGTCAGTCTAGGTATCTATTAAGTGGACCAGGGTGCCCATCCCTTGTCCTGCTCCTTTCTCACCCCTCCCCAACAGTTTGCCTTCTTGCCCCATTCCCAAGGTTTTTAATATTTAATATAAATGGACTGGGGTGCCCATTCCTGGTACCCCATCTCTTGACCTCCCTCACTCCAGGTCATCCACTGCCCATTCCTGATATACACATGGCAGCACCAGGGTGCCCAAACCCAATGCCACCAAACAGTAGCTGAACACTTGAGTGCATAATCCTCAATGTTGGAATCTTACTGTCCCTGAAATAAAGAAAACCAACCCTTGAAGATTTTTTCCTTTTTTTTAACCCATAAAAAAGAAAATGTTCTTTTGTCACTCTGCCACCCACCTCAACCCTTCCACTCAGCACCCACTGCCCCAGCCCCCCATACCTCCCACACACCCTCACTCACCTGAGCATATCCCATGGTATAGATTCACTCTCTGATCAAAGACACATTATTCTGCTGGAACCATGACTGTGATATGAGAAAATCAGGTAAGTGCAGTTTAATGTATTTCAATGGGGTTTTAACTTTTATTCATAAATTTGTCATTTTTGTGTATTTTTACACCACATTTTGAACATGGCCTTTTTGGGACACCACCCCATAACCAATTGCAGTGGAATTATGCAAAGGCAGTTTTCTGGTTGTTTTGCAAAATCATCTTCTGGGCTGGATTTGAAAAATGTCCTCATCCTTGTTCATGAGGTGTGGTCATAAGAAGGCTATACTGAAAATTTGGGGTCCAATTATGTACAAATGACAAAGTTATGAGGATATGTTGAAATTTTTCTACGCTCACTAATAACTTTGGGAATTTTCTAAGTCTTGACCCAAAATTTTCTCCAGTTAAATTCCTCAACTCTACCTCAATGGTTTGCTGGTCTCTGATACCTTGTTCTGTTGCTTCCATCGTTAATACCTTCCTCACAACATGTGCCCTTCCCAATCAACCTGTTCTAAAGCCTTCTGCTTTCCCATCTCCCCCTTTGTCATGTGGTTTTAACTGCCCTCCTGTCTCCTCATATGATGTTCTTCTTGCCCTGAAATCACTCAAGCCCTCTAAAATCAGTTCAGATGGTATTGACTGCATGCTCCTTCAAATTTCTGCCCCAGCCATTACCCTCCCACTCTCCTACTTCCTAAACGTTTCCTTCTCACTTAGTACAATTCCACAAGCTTGGACACTTTTAAAGGTGCTCCCTCCCTCTATACAAAGGCAGTGATTCTTCTTTTTCTGGTAACTATAGACCAATTTCTGATCTTCCTACCCTAGCAAAATTTCAAGAATCCCTTGTGTATTCCAGAATTGCTGACTTCCTGTATTCCACAGACTTCTCTCCCCTTTCAATCTTGTTTCAGAAAACAAAAATCATTTTACTGTTACCTCTCTACTCCATTTTACTGACTCTGTCCTTATGGGGCTGGACCAGGGCCACATCACCATGGCAGCATCCCCAACCCCCATTTTGTTAAACAAATTACACTCTGCTGGTCTCTCCATGCAGGCTGTGGACTGGTTCAACTTCCAATCATACCTCACAAGCTACAAACAACATCTTCAAGTTTGCTCAGACAAACTTTACTGTTGCCTGCTGCAAACCAACCAAGACCACACTGGTTCTCTTTACAATTGTATGTATCCTTATGTATTTTACTATACCATGTCTACTGCCTCCTATTCTTCCTGACTAGTGGTTAGCAGTATTTGTGTGTATCCTGTACTATGTAATTACCTGTAATCCTTTTCAAATGTATTAATATATTGTATCTTACTTTATCATGTTTACCCCCATGTAATGCCCACAACCTGTAGCACCTGTGCCAAAGCTCCACTGGAGCTGACAGAATCTGTACTGTCTCCTTTATTGTCTCCAAATGACATTGCACCTTTGTAAATGAGCAACTTGTGCTCAAAAGATGTTGCTGAATCTTACAATAAAGAAATATAGTCCAGCCCCCACCCCTTCCCATTCTAGCGGGAGTCACCCAGGGAACAATTTTGGGTCCTGTTCTGTTCTCTGTCTTTCTATTTTTTTTGGGTGACCATACTCCAGAGTCTCAGCCCCCACTCCCTCCTGCTTCTATTCACCCCCTTCCTGGATCTACCTTGGTGGCACTCCTCCCTGGCATGCCCCACAGGCAGGGCTGCCAAGTAGACACAGCCCCATGGAGACTAGAATCAGTTCCCAGCAGGCCCTCTGACTACAAGCAGTCCTCTGTAGCTTACCCCCAAGAATGGGGCTTCAGGGCTGGGCAATTCCCTACAGAAAACTGTGCTTAGTTGCCTACCAAGTGTTGCAGGCAGGTATAGTGGAACAGGAGGAGTGGGGCATTATCAGTGAGCATTGTTTTTGATGCTTCAATGCCCAGAAAGCGTGGCATGCAATAACATGGTACCTGTAACCATATAATGTACCTATGTCGTCATCCACTGGCTCCAAACTACCTAACCGCTCATGTGTGCACAGTGGGTCAACCTGATCTGGAGGAAACAATAAGTTTCACTCACACCATAGCAACATACCACACCACAAGCCTACATGTCCTTATATGGATCTAGCAGAAACCAATGTGTAGAATGCAATACCCAAGAAGTCCCAAACATTTCTAGACAAGTTCTACCTAGATGCTAATAACAAAATGATTTTATTGGTACATGGGTGATTTTATGCTGGGGGGGAGAGATGATATGTGTGTGTATATATACATATATATATATATATATATATATGCTTGCTTGCTTTTCCTAGGAGAAGAGAGAATGTAACATCAACGGCTGTATAGCACCATGCTGAAGTAAATGTATCTTTAACTCTTCTCACTGCATCTGTGTCATCTGTATTATAATGTACAACTAGGTCCCGAGGTAATACATAGCCTGGAGGACCCCCAGCTATAATTCCTCCACTACATTTGGCACCGTGACTTGGATCACTTTTAAATGGGGGAATACCAACCCGGGACCTCGATGTAGTCTGTCCACGCTGTAAGAAATTGCCCTGAGCATGTTTAATCCTTAGAAAGTTTGGTGCCATGGGAGAGACTGATCACCTCAACCAACCACGGGGCTCCACAAGGTAACGTATGCTCAGAGATTAAATAAGTAGACAAATGTTAACTAGAGATTACTGTTTGAACTCGTGAGGCAGAACTCTAGGGAACAAAATATAGGCTAGAGACCACTGTTACTTGCAAGACAGGGCTCTAGGGAGGTCATAAGACTAGCCCATACAGGGTCACCACTGGTGCACAAGGGGGTGATACTTTGTCAGAGTTAGCAGATGGATAAGTATCGAACCATAGGAATAGTACCCCACAGAATTAATCTGTAAACACAACTCAATATAGTTAGCAATGGAGGTAGAGATACACAAGTATCTTGCAAAAAGACGCAAGTTAGGGGCATACGATGCCCCTCCAGAGGACAAGTCAGTCCGAAAGTATTTTAACAGGCTAGTGCTGGATCGTGATTCAGCAACCAAAAATGAAAAAGAGAAGCTAGCAAATGCTGTACAAGGTCTGTGGCAAAACAGCCAGGAGGTAACTCATCAACACATGAGACGTTTACAGAAGCTGCATGAGCAGCAAGATATAGTAACCCAGCTACAATCTGTCCGTCTAGAAAATGAGTCTCTTTTTAATGAGAGAAGCAACCATGACTTGCATGCCTTAAGAGATAACGCTAAAAAGGCAAAACTTAAAAAAAATGTTTTTCAAACAAATGGTGTTCTGGCTAGTAACACTGATTCCTTACGTTTTAAAAACAAGAAACTTAGAGATAATAAGTCTGAAGTAATTACTGAAAAAGTTAATGAGCTGGTATTTCAACACCAGACCTTGATGGTGCAACATGATTCAGTATGTTTTAATTACAGCAGACTTGAAATTAAGGTTTTCAATATAAACTATGACACAGCTTCTGTCAATAATAAGCATGTTTTACAAGATGAGAATGTCTTGAAATCTGAAAACAAGGCACTTAATAGCGTGGGGTGCTGGAGGATCTAGACTTTAGCCACCAGTGCTCACCCTTCTAGTTAGGCTTGCAAAACATCTTTGTTGTATCTTTTAGGTACTTCTGCACCATCTCCTGCCCTATTTTAATAGGGTAAGCCTCTTTTTAAAGGCTTTTTTCAAACGTTTGGCACACATCTTGCAGCTCAAAACTGGAAGTAGCGTGATTAGTGCTTCCGGTTGGCCCTGCATTAAAAGAGCTGCTCTAGTGAGTGGGGCGAGCATGTGTGGGGCCACGCACAGAGACACGCGCGTCTTAGCGCGTGTCTATCGTGTCCATCGGGGACAAAGGGACAAGAAGGCAAGTGCTAAGGCTCTGATTCGCAAAAGACACAACAGGTAAATTACTATATTGTGCTTTCAATTAGTACTTGCAGTATCCACTTTCACAATGAAAAAGGCTAATAAATATTGCTCAACATGTAAGATGGTAAAATAACACCTAACTACATCTGTGAAAAGTGTACTTTGGTTGGTGATTTACAAATGGAAATTACTCGACTACAGCCCAAAATGTCTTCAAAATCTGAAATAAAAGCACTAGAAGACTATATTGACCAAATGTCTATTTTGGTAGAAACCAACACATCTGCAACTAAAAGTGTGGCTGATGCTAACTATCAGGAGTGTCATTTAGATATACCACAAGTCCCTCTGTTAAAACACCAAATCATTACATCCACTTCCTTAACTGTGGCCACTAGTTGGCAACAGTTAAATACAACTAAAGTTGATTCCTGGATTACAGTATCCCAAACAGGGTTAAAAAAAAATTACAAAAAATACCTCCCCCATTCCACCTGTATATCAGATCCCTACACATAATTCTTTTGAACAACTTTCACAAATGATTGACGAAATTGTGTCAAGGAGCCCAGTATTTGGTATGAATGATGAAAATAAAGCAAAACTTAACCAAATACCTAGTGAGCAACTACTCACTGCCCAGGTCCATCTTCATAACTCCCCTCCTGTATCTACCCATGAGATAGTACTTAAAAAAGAAGCATTTGTATTGGGAGACTCCATTATAAAATATAGTGATCATGTGGTTTGTAATCCTGACAAAGAACATCGTACTTGCTCCAGTTATCGGGGGCAAGGATTTCAGATATCACCTCAATGGTTAACTCAATCCTACAACCAGCTGGAGATAATCCACTGGTGGTTGTACATGTAGGAACTAATGACATTTCTAAACTATCTTTGCAACAAATAAAACAAGACTATGTATCCTTTTGTAACTTACTAGTTGAGAGGGGTTGTGACATATGTCTGAAATTCTACCAGTTCCACGAGCTACAGAATTTATTACAGCTAAAATAAAAGCCTTAAATGAATGGTTTCATAAATGGTGTCTCAGACAAAGTATTCCCTGTCTGACATATTGGGAAGAATTTCATCAAAGTCCATCCCTCTTTTGTTGGGAGGGCTTACACCTTAGCAGACTGGGTAGTGCATTACTGGGACATAAAATTGCTGCCTTTATTCATAGTCATTTAAACTAATGAGAAAGGGGGAGATTGGGGTACCAACCAATTCTCTTATTACTGGGATTCACTTTTCTAATCAGCAACAATTGAACATATTGTCTCTTAATGCTCGTTCTTTAAACATTAGCAGAGTTGGAACTTAAGGCACAAATTCCTGACTTATCATTAATAGCTATAACAGAAACTTGGGGCAATACTGATAAAACCTGGACAACTGAAATCTCAGGATTTAATCATTACTTCAAAAACAGATCAGATAATAAAATAGGTGGTGGGGTCTGCCTTTACGTCAGAGATAACATCACTTCTTATCAATCTTCAGTGAATGTTCAGTCTGAGAGTGTATGGGTATATATTCAACCCAAAGGTTCTTCCCAGATACTGATTGAGACTTGTTATCATCCACCATCATCAGATTATAACCAAAGTTTACAGCTGGTCAATGAAATCTCCTAGCTAGCAAAAAATGGTTCAGTTTTAATTCTGGGTGACTTCAATCTTCCCAATATAAATTGGGATACTTTAACGGGTTCAAACCATCATGACCAAAAATTTCTTGAAACCATTATTGATTTAGGACTTTATCAATTGGTTAAGGAGCCTACATGGGGAAGAAACATCTTGGATCTCATCATAACCAACATTGACATACCTGTAAACAATATATTAATATTAGAACCACTTGGGAACAGTGACCATCTGTCCTTATTTTTTACTATCCCTTTCTCTCAACCCCCTGTAAGGAATGAGCATAAAATTAAACAATATGACAGGGCATATTTTCATAAAATAAACCATCATCTAGGAGCATTAAATTAGGACAACATTCTTTCCCTTCTTAATATTGATGAAGCATTGGAATAAAAAAAAAACAAATTCAAGAACTCGAACATCCATTTATTCCGGAAAAACATAAATACAACAACAAAGGCAAATTCTCCCTTGGTTTAACAGAACTATAAAAAAAACAAATTTCCCATAAACAAAAACTTTTCTCATTACTAAAAAAATGTCCCCTTACTCAAAAGAATGAAATATTAATTAAATACAGGGAATCTGTTAAAACATTAAAAAGTTACATAGATACATAGATACATAGATAGTGTCGGCAGATAAGGGCCTATGGCCCACCCAGTCTGCCCATTTGAGCTTGTAAGTTCAGTTTGTTTTCCTAGAAGTCTGTTGCCCCTTACCCCTGACCTCCAGAATTCCTTTATGTCTATCCCATGCATTCTTAAATCCCGTGATTGTTTCAGCCCCCACTACTTCCTCTGGCAGGGTGTTCCACTTGTCCACCACCCATTCTGTGAAGAAATTCTTTCTCATGTTTCCTCTGAATCGTCCCTCCTCCAACTTCATCCCATGCCCTCTAGTCCTGGAACATCTTTTTCGCTTAAAAATAGTGTTTTCCTGCACCCTGTTCCTCCCTGTAAGATACTTGTATGTCTCTATCATATCCCCTCTCTCCCTCCTCTCCTCCAGGGAGTACATGTTCAGTTCCTTCAACCTGTCTTCATAGGACTTGTGATGCAATCCATGCACCATCTTTGTTGCCCTCCTCTGAACCTTCTCTACCCTGTCTATGTCCTTATGTAGGTATGGTCTCCAGAACTGTACACTGTACTCCAGGTGGGGCCTCACTAGTGTCTTGTATAGCGGAATTATGACCTCCTTTTCCTGCTGGTGATGCCCCTGCCTATACATCCCAGCATCCTATTTGCTTTACCTGCTGCCTTGTCACACTGTTTCCCTACCTTGAGGTCATCAGAGATGATAACCCCAAGATCCCTTTCCTGCTTGGTGCATGCTATATCCTCACCCCCCAACTGATATATTGTGCCAGGGTTTTTGTGCCCCATATGCATTATCTTGCACTTCTTGCATTGAATTTCAACTGCCAAACCCCTGACCATTCTTCAAGTTTCTGCAGGTCGCTTCTCATTCTGTCTACACCCTCTGGTGTGTCTACTCTGTTACAGAGTTTTGTGTCATCAGCGAACAGTGAAATTCTGCCTTCTAGATCCTGCGCCATGTCACTGATGAAGATGTTGAATAGGACCGGTCCCAGCACTGATCCCTGTGTTACCCCACTGGTCACTCTTCCTCTGTGGAGTGACAGCCATTTACCACCACCTCTGTGTCCTGCCACCCAGCCAGTTACCTACCCACCACACTACTGTCCTGCCCACACCCATATTCCCCAGTTTGTGTAATAGTCTTCTGTGGCACAGTGTCAAAGGCCTTGCTGAAGTCCAGATAGGCCATGTCCACTGCCTCCCTGATCCACCTCCCTAGTCACCCAGTCAAAAATTCAATGAGGTTGGTCTGACATGACCTCCCTTGGTGAAACCATGCTGCCTTGGTCCCTGTAGTCCATTGACAACCAGATGTTCCACCAATCTCTCCTTCAGTAGTGCTTCCATGATCTTCCCCACTACCGAGGTGAGGCTGACTGGTCTGTAGTTCCCTGCTTCCTCTTTGTTCCCACTTTTGTATAAGGGGACTACATCTGCTGTCCTCCAGTTTTTGGGTACCTCCCCTGTTTCCAGTGATTGGCTAAACAGGATAGCCAGAGGTTCAGCCACCACCTCTCTTAGTTCTTTAAGGACCCTGGGGTGTACCCCATCTGGCCCCATTGCTTTATCAACTCTTATTACTTTCAGTTCCTTCAGGACCCATTCTCGTGTAAAGGGACTTGTGTCCATTTCTGCACCATTCTCACCCCTTGTACTCCCTTCAGACCCATTACCCTCCTCTTCCTCAGTAAAGACTGAGCATAAATACCTGTTCAGTATGTCAGCTTTACTGTTGTCATCCTCCACGTGGCCCACATCCTCTCCCTTTGGTCTCACTCCCTCCCTTTGTCTTTCTTTTTTCACTTATGTACCTGTAAAAGGTTTTGTCCCTCTACCCACTGATTTTGCAATGTGTTCTTCTGTCTGAGCTTTGGCTTCCTTACAGACCTCCTGCCTCCCTTTGCTTATCCTGGTACTTCTCCCTATCCCTTCTGCCTGTGTCTTTTGTATTGCCTGAATGCAATCTTTTGGCTTTCACTTTCTTTGCTACCTCTTTGGAAAACCATAATGGTCTCCTCTTCCTTTTCCTCTTGCTAACCTGCTTAATACATATTTCTGTTGTTCTTGTAATCCCCATTTTAAATACTGCCCACTGTTCCTCAACCCCTGATTCCTGTCCCATTCCCCTTAATGCCTCTTTCAAGTATCTCCCTATTTCCCCAAAGTCCGCCCCACTAAGATCCAGGATATGTGTTTTTGTGTGGTTTGGTTCTGCTCTTTCTGTGATTTCAAACCACAACGACTGGTGGTCACTGTTTCCCAGGTGCTCCCCCACTGTTACCCCCATCACACTGTCCCTGTTTGTGAGCACAAGGTCCAGTATTGCATTCTGCTGAGTTGGTTCCATGACCAGTTGCTTGAGGAAGGCACCCTGAAGGGAGTCCAGGATAAATCTGCTCCTAGTTGATGCTGCTGCTGGGATGCTCCAGTCCACGTCTGGAATATTAAAGTCTCCAACCAGTACTACCTCACCCTTGTCTGCCATCCTTTGGATGGCTAGCATCAGCTCCCTATCTGTTTCTTCCTCCTGGGCTGGTGGTCTATAGACCACACCTGTGTGGATGGCTGTCCCCATTTTCCTTTCCAGCTTAACCCACAGTATCTCTCCCCCATTTTGTTCCTCCTGGATCTCTGTGACGCTTATGTCATTTTTCACATAGAGTGCCACTCCTCCTCCCTTCCTGCCTGCTCTGTCTCTTCTGAATATGTTGTAGCCAGGTATGGCCATCTCCCAGTCGTGGTTATCATTACACCAGGTTTCAGTGATGGCCACAATGTCCAGGTCTGAATGCACCATGACAGTCTCCAGATCTTCCATCTTGTTGCTAAGGATCCTGGCATTTGCACACATGGCTTTCCATGATTTGACCTCCCTAGACTGTTTCACTGTTCTACTCCAGCCCCTTCCTTGGTTGTCATTTATCCCTGGTTCTCCTTGCTGTCTGCCCTTCTGCTGAATTTTGCCCTTTTTCTGCTTATCCACCTCTTGGGCACTAATCTCCATCTTTTGCACACTGCTTTGCAGAGATAGCCACTCCTCTGGTTCACTGGTTACACTGCTAACTGTGGGGGGTGAGCAAGTAGGTACCCTCCTTGCTGGCCTGCCACCCCTCTTTGCTAGTTTAAATGCTTGTCAATGTAGCATTTAAACTTATCATTAAGTGCTTGGATTCCCCTCCTGGATGGATGTAGGCCATCAGGCTTGAACAAACCTCCATCCCTCCAGGTGGGTCCCCAGTCAAGAATGAATCTAAACCCTTCCTCACAGCACCAGTTCTTCAACCATGAGTTAAAGTTCTTGGTGCATGCACTCCTATGCTCTCCCTTGCCTCTCACAGGTAGTACTTCTGAGAAAGTGACAGAAGTAGCTAATTGCTTGAGACCCCTCCCCAGTTTCCTAAACTCTTCCTGAACTTCCTTTGGCTCCCCATTTGCCAGGTCATTAGTACCTAGGTGGACAATGACATCCAGCTCACCCTCCCGTCTTGTCTTCCCAGTGATCCCCAGGATCTTCCTTCCATCCCTCCATGCCATGGCACCTGGTAGGCACCTCACCTCCCTGTCCTCCCCTCCTCTGTTCCTAGCTAGATCCCTCTTATAATGCAGTCCCCCACCAGGATTCACTTCCTCCTCCTCCTCTGGGGTCCACTGCTTTCCCCGCTGAGGTCACCTCCTTGGCTAACCTCCACATCCTTTCCTTCCACTTCTCTGTGTACCTCTATTTGGTTGTCCTCATTTGCCAGTGTGGCATATGAGTTCTTGAGTGGAATAGGATCTGGGATGTGCCTCTGCCTGACTGCTCCAACCCTCCCTGAGCCCACTGTCATCCAAGTGCTCCTCATTCTCGGCATCCTTTGAGGCAGTTGCATTGGACTGGGTGGTCCCAGGATAGGGGTGGTGGTACTCCTGACCAAGTTTACTTCCGCTCTGCATCTGGCTACCTCATCCCACAGTCCAGAGAGATGCATGCAGATAGGGCAGCACCTCAGTGTCCAGAAGGTCTGCCTGAATATGGCTGCCCCACAGCCACTGCATTGCACCACTCCCCACATTATACTGAAATTCCACTATTTGTCTGCTACTGAAGCTAACCTAGTTCCCTTTTCATTAATTTACTGTCCTAAAAATCCTGCCACTGATCCTCAAATAATTTTCTTAAAAAAAAAAAAGAAACCAAGAAACCAATAAATAAATAATTCAAAACACTTGTGCTGAGGGTGGGCTTCTTCCCCCTTATGCCCTTCCTACTTCACACCCCTTACTATACCCTGTGTTTATCTCCTGTCAATCAGATTTAACAGGGTATATAATTAAGAGGTTGGGGAAGGGAGGAGGGGGTGAAAATTTGCAGCAATTAAAGACAGCACAGAATTACACCACCACTATGTTTTAAATTTTCAACAGCCCAAAAACAATTATAAGTAAAGACAACAAAGAAAGTATAGTGTCACTAAAAGCCCACAATCTAAGTTTAAAAGAAAAATAGCAATTACCAGTTACTCTAAAGCACTGAATTGAATATGTTTCCTTCCTTCCCCTTCTGGCTTCTTCTGAGAAATTTTCAATTTTGTTAGCTAAACGTAATTTAGAATTTCATATTGTACACACTGAGGACTCTCATAAAGCATTTAAGCATTTACTTAAATAGTAAAAAAGGAAACAGCAGGAAAATTGGGCCATTAAATATAAACAACACAATAATTACTTCAGACTCCAAGACTGCTACAGCTCTAAATAACTATTTTTCATCAGTTTTTGTCCAGGATCCATCTCACATTTTCCTTGATAGACACCTCCCAAGTCATACAAAATTTACAATTTCAATGAATGAGGTTCATGATTTACTATCAACATTAAAGAAAACTACTAGTCCTGGTCCAGACAATATATGTACCAAATTTCTACTGGGTGTTAAAGATACTATAGCCTTACTGCTTGCTATTATTTTTAATAAATCTCTCCATGAATCAAGGTTCCCTTCCGATTGGTTAACTGCAATAGTGACTCCAATTTTTAAACAAGGTTCTCATTCTAAAGTAGAAAACTATCATCCAATTAGCTTGACTTCTATCCCTTGTAAATTAATGGAAAGATTAATTAAAACTGTTCTTGAAACAGAGATGGAAACTTTGAAAATACTTGACCCCAGCATGGATTTAAGACTGGATTTTCTTGCACTACAAATCTGCTTTAATTTTATAATTATATTAGTATGAATCTCGATTCAAATATACCAACTGATGTCATTTTATTGGAGTACAGCAAAGCATTTGACAAAGTGTCACACGACATTCTGATTAAACAACTCATTCATCTAGGATTTTCATTAACATTAGTTTCATGGATTAACAGCTGGCTGAGTAACCACACCCAGAGGGTTCACGTAAATGGTACCTAGTCAGACTTGGGAAGGGTGACAAGTGGAGTTCCTCAGGGTTCCATTTTGGGACCCACTCTGTTTAATGTTTTCATCAGTGATATGAAAATTTGTTCTCCTAATATACTCATGAAATTTGCTGATGACACCAAATTGGGTGGCACTGTGAACAATGCTGATAATACACAAACTTTACTAGCAGACCTTGCATCTATTGAACATTGGGCTACCAAAAACAAAATGCACTTTAATGTAACAAAATGTGCAGTCTTACACATAGGCAAAAACAACCCTAGACAGGTATACACCTTAAATAATATATCTATTAGAGAATCTTCTTTAGAAAAAGATATCGGGATACTAGTAAATAATAAACTTTCCTCATCTTCCCATTGCAACAAAATAGCTAATCAAGCCAATGCTCTTCTTCGTAGGATAACTAGTACATTTGTTTCTAAGTCAGAACAGTGTATTATGACCCTGTATAGATCTCATGTCCAACCTTACATGGATTATGGCTCCTCCTTTTGGAGTCCTTATCTTGTATCAGACATTAATAGAATTGAACAAATTCAACGCGGGGCCACAAAAATTATTCCATATTATGCACATTTGGATTATGACACTAGATTCCAGAAGACTGGCTTGTATTCACTTAAACAGAGATGAATAAGAGGTGATCTTTTACAGTTGTTTAAAATTATGACATCTCCTATTCTAATGGAGCAATGTGGCTTAACATTATCCAACAGAAAAATTGTTGCCAGGTTACATAATAAACAAATTGACATAAAAAAATGCAATACAAATAAAAGACAACACTTTTTTACTATTAGAACTCCTATGATATTGAATACTTTGCCACAAAATATTGTTGATTCACCTACTATTACGATTTTCAAAAACAAAATAGACAAATGGTTATTAGAATAGTACCACATACAATGATCCACAAATGTGGAGGACAATCTCGATGGGCTATGGCCTTCTTTTGTCCAATTAACCAAGTTACCAAGTTACTAACTCCTGTATCTAAGTTAGAATGTAGGAGTAAAAAGTCAGATATGGTGAACTTGTGCCATCAGCCAGAGGTATTGGCAGGGCATACCAACTTAATGCCCAAAGACCTTGCCTCTTCTAATGTTGAAGAGTTTGATTTTGAGCACTCACAGTATGCTGTGGGGTGGACTAGAGCAAAGACTAGCCACTTGTTTTTCTGTGATTCACAAAATGGAGAATTGTTAGAGTCTCAAAATGGTGGACACACATGTGATCAGGTTGCATCCCCATACCATCCCCAAGATGGCCGCTCTTGGTCATGTGATGATGGTCATGACACAGTGACCCATGATGCCCATGAGGTAATCCAAAATGGCTGACCACCATCTCACGGAGGTTCGATCTTGCAGTCACAGGGACCTGTGATTGCTGCCATAACCAAACAAAACAACCCAGAGTTGTTTGGCATGATTAATAATGTTATCAGTAACATTAGTGTTTCTGAGGGACAAAAGATTCTCATTCAAAATGATGTTGATATACTTTTGAATAAGGTTGATACACAATCTGTCATGTAGTCAGCGTCTAATGCTAAAGAAACAGCTAATGCTGTTAATGTTTGCTTTATTAGCATAGCCTTGGATAAAGAACACATTGCAGTTAATTACATAAAAGGTTGTTTTCATTTCCTATGCAATTTAACATCCTCTTCCCCTGAGAAGACTAAACATACTGCTTTTCCTATGCAATGCATCAATACCTTAAGCTGTAATGTTAAAAATAATGTTGCTACCATCCAGCAACATTCTGGTGGGGAAACCCACTTTACATTTGATGGGGGAAGGGAAAACCCTGATTCTAAAAGCCCTGTGGCTGTGATATTTTCAGCATCACAGGCCACATTAGGGGAGAGGGTTACAGGTTTGATTTCTGAACCTGAGCTGACAGCTGTCTCAGCACTACTTTCTCCACCCCAATGGCCACTGAACCACAATCCATAGCTGGAGAACTACGTGCAGCTTAAGCACTTATAGACACCAGAGCAGCCATATCAATTACAAATATCAGCATACTCTTAGACCTCGAAAGACCACCAATGTATATAGAGAAATATACAGGACATACCACAGAAGGGTATTGGTCCAAACCACAACACAGTAGGCTGGGAGGTACACCCATGGGCCACCAGGCCTTCACAAGGGTGGAGGAAGGGCTCACGGAAGACAACATCATTGGTAGCTATTGCCGGACAAAAAACCAGCTTGTTGTAGATCTTAGTAATCAATGTCTATGGAAAGTAAATGTTAAAAGTTTTAAATCAGTCACTGTTGTGGAAAGTTATGCTTTAGCCTCTGTAAAATCAAATGCTACAACAAGTGTTAAAAGTTTATAGACACGATTAAAGCACCCCGAATTTAAGAAAGTTATACAGACTCATGAGATGGAATGGGTACAAACTGGCACAGATTGTGGACAGGTAAGTGACATAAAAATAGCTGTAGAATGTCCATGTCTGGGGCACACTAAACAGTACCCGATACCAAAAGAGGCTGTAGAGGGAATCAAACCAGTCATCCAACAGCTGTTGCAACAAGGAGTCATTAGGCCCCTGTGCTCAACAGCTAAAAGTCCCATCTGACCAGTGTTAAAGCCAAATGGAAAATACCGGATGATCATCAATTACTGTAATTTAAACAAAGTAACCCCTCAGGTTAGCCCTGTTACTAGTTCCAATACTGAGATTTTTAACAAATTACGGCCAGAGAGAAAATTCTTCTCTGTCCTAGATTTGGCTAATGGGTTCTGGTCCCTGCCCCTCAAGGCAGAGGACCAGTATAAATTTGCATTTACTTTTGAGGCTAAACAGTACACATTTACTCGATTGCCACAGGGCTTCCACTCAGCACCAACCTTGTTCCACAGGTACATAAAACAAATTCTGGAGGAAGAAAGGTTGGGAGAATTAGTAGTTCAATATGTAGACGACCTCCTGCTGCAAAGTTCAACAAAGGAGGATCCCGAAAATAATTATAATTTTAAAATCAGAGACAACATCCTGTTTAGACAGGAGGAGGATAAAACACTAAAATGGATACCTCCAAGTCAATTATATCATGATATTGTCATGGAAAACCACTGCTAGTGTGGCCATGGAGGGGGTCCAACAAAACCATGCAAATTATCAAATCTAAATACTGGTGGCCTAATATTGATAATACCATTGCAGACAGCCTATGTCACTGTCTTATATGTTTGCAACAAGACCCCAAGAGGGGCAAACCGAAATTACAACCATTGCCACTGGCAGATGGCCCTTGGGATGCATTACAAATTAACTATGTGGGGCCACTCCCAATGACAAAGGGGGGATATAAGTACATGCTGGTTATTATAGACATGTTTTCTAAATGGGTGGAGGCATTCCCCACCAAAAACAACACAGCAATAACAACGGCAAAAATCCTATATAACCAGGTGTGCACTAGGTGGGGCTTCCCCAATATCATCGAATCAGATAGAGGCACACACTTTGTAAATCATATAATGGCCATGATGTGCCAAATAATTGGGGTCCAACAAAGATACCACCTACCATACCATCCCCAGTCATCGGGAATGGTGGAAAGAATGAATAGAACACTTACAAATGCACTAAAAAAGTGCATTTTAGATGCAGGAAAAGATTGGGTAGATCACTTGCCCTGTATTCTAATGGCCATCAGAGGGACTGTCAAGGCAAGCACTGGATTATCACCCTATGAATTAATGATGGGCCGAAAGATGAGATTAACACACCCAGCAGATGTGCCATCCCCAAGCGGCCCTATCAGTGATAAGGTAAAACATGAAAAGTTCCTGTCCAGGGTACAATTACAATTGGAACAGTACCTAGGATTTGCCACTCAAAACATGGCCAAGGCACATGAAAAGAATGTTAACTACAGACAGCCCTCTATGGGATGGGCCACCTCAATAAAAGAGGGGGACACGGTCATGTCTGAAATTGGGAACAAAAATCACCTTGGAAAGATGCCAATTGGCTAGGACCCTATACCATGCTAAAGAAATTGGGAGAGACTGCAGTATATGTAAAGAGAATTACTAGAAGAAATCAAACCAGTGCCCCAAGCTGTGCAACAACATGGGGGACAATTAGCTTTTGTAAACAAAAAGAAAATACAAAAGACCAGGCCAGAATTATGGGTCCATGTTGACCAGTGTAAAAAGGTATCAGATAAAGCTGACTAAACAATGATACTGCATTTGATTTGTCTTTCTAGGTTGACACCATGCTTACATTACTACTATTGATGGTGGCAACCTACTATAAAGTGTCTTCTGACATACAAGTATACGTTGAGACCAATCATGTACTGTAGCTGTAGATTATGAGGACACTGCCCACTTGAGAATAAACTATACCAGAGACTGCAATAATGCTACATCCTATGTCCGAGATACAACCTGGATGCTAAACAATACGCAGATCAACATCTTCAGGTTTTGCCCTGAGAGAGGAAGTGGGCCAGTCAATGAACTGTTAAAATGGAAAACACCCTATTGTGACCTGCCTTGGTCACTCCACTGAGGATGGATTGAACCAGATACCGGAACCCTGGTGTTGGAAAAGGTAGCCCCCGAAGATTCAGGCACCTACACAGTGACTATTTCAACCTATACTTTAGTTACCCAGGTAAATGTTACTGGTACCCAGGGGGGAGTTATCTCCCATAAAACTAACCCTCGAGAGACTAGTGCACAAGTGACACTAACTGTTAACCCTGCCACATGTCCTAACATCACTGCAGGGCCAAACAGTGGGCTCACAGCAACACCCACTGATCAAACTCTTGTAAATAATGTACAATACATTAGATTACCTGTTAGGTTTGATTTTTCTAGTTGGGAATTAAATAGTACAAATGATTGTGCCAATACAAATGTATCAAAGTTTTATGCCACAATGTTGTTTGATATGGTCAGTGTTTTCCATGCCCGAGGGGGGTGGTCATGATTACTAATCAGAAAAGAAAAAAGAGGTCTGTCGGGTGACATAACAGGACTCTTTGGCTCTGGAATGAGTATCTGGAATTGAGCCGATCTGGAAGCCATTAGAGAACACCAAAATACTGTAAACCTACAGGAGAAGAGAGAGGTTCTCCTACCATTAGCAATCAACCAGGCTGGACTGGTAGCCGAGGACCGACTGACCATATATAATATGCATGAGATAGCTAAGCTTTTTAAACAAGTTGAGAATAAAATAAATGACATTATAGATGAGCATAATGAGGAAGTAGGGCACCGTACTATAGGGAAAGCTATAACCTGTTCTGCTTATGGATCTTATGTACTAACCACTGTAAATAAGCTGTTACAACAACTAAGCAACAACAAGTTGCCTGACCAAATGTCAGATGCCCAAATCAAATTATGGTATTGCCCCATGTGTCGGGATGTCAATGACTCCTACTGTTTGAACCCTTGCACTTACAATAGAGCCCCACCCATTTGGTGGGTAAGAAAAGTGGTCAAAGTGTATACAAGACCACAAGGGTTCAGGCCAAATAGCAAGCTAGCAGACACAATGAATGTACTTCTCACTGTAAAATTACCCCAAGTACAGTATGCCGAGCAAAGGTATACTAGTGTTGTCAAGGTCCATTCTCTAGGTCAACTCCAGGGGGATTACTACGCATACCATGTGAACTCACCTAATATGCTAGTGCAGAATAAGAATGGGTCCTGGGTAGCATCAAATTTACATTGTTGTGAGGAGATAAACATCCAATGGATCTGCCAGTGCAATGTTATGTCACAGACTCAGCCAGTCTGTGGAGAACTTTCCATAAAGTAAGAGAACAATAATACTGTCTGGTGTCCAGTTCAAATACAAAAATGGACCACCCAGTGTGTAATCTCCACTTATAACTCTACTAACCAATATTGTATTGTAACAAATGTTAAAATACTAACACATCAAGGTAAAACCTGTCCTATTACCCAGCCTAACTTTTGCTTTGTACCTAATGGTGATGCACAAATTGGAGACAATACCTTCCATCCTATATCACATCATAAGTCATCTCAGATTAACATTCAGACTCAAACTCCCCATCAGGCATATCAAATTAATAACAATGCACCTGCATTTAAAGCACCCATACCGCCACTTACTCTAAATTTACAGAACCTGCTAGGACACGCATCTGATTAACATTGAGAATTCGGCACATAAAATACAGCTTAAAGTCCAAGAATTACTTAGTGATGCTGATAATGAACACTTGATATACAGTACACTGGGTGGGCCATGGGGCGTGTTAACTGAGTGTCAGTGGCTCAGTAGGTAGCACACTCGCCTCTGAGGCCAGGAGATCAGAGGGCTGTGGGTTCAGTTCCCACATCTGGCACTTGGGTTAATATCCCAGTACTGACACTGTAGTGCAGCATGAGAGGGGTGCTGCACTTCTGAGGTGCCGTCTTTCAGATGAGACGTTAAATCAAGGTCCCATCTGCCTGGATTGGTGGCAGTTCAGGTGGATGTTAAAGATCCCATGGCACTTATCGAAAAGAGTAGGGGAATTTCCCCAGTGTCCTGGCCAAATTTCCCTCATTCACTAAAAATACCACAAACAGTTTCATCTGGTTCAAGCTCAGTTGGCATTCATCTGTGCCCCCTCCCGGGTCGTGCCTGAAAATAGGCAGGATTTGCCTAGTGCACTTACCGGTCAACAACAAACAAAAAACAACAACCCCAAAAAAAACATTTAAAACCCTACTGGTACTACAACTGGTGTTGGTAGCCATTTTAATGCTTAGTGCATGCTGCCTGAGGCATACCATCAGAGGCATGAGACAGGAAATGCAAATGCTGCATGGAGCAGGACTTATGAGAGCAGCCATGACATAATTAATAAATAGTCTCCGGACAGCATACTTATAGGAAAAGCCACCCAGAGGGTCCCTAATAGGGCCCCAAATCGGAGGACTTCCACTACTGCACAGGAGACCTAAATTTTCCAAAATTGACTGGTTGTCTCCATAGGTACAAGGGGGGATTGTAACCATATAATGTACCTATGTCGTCATCCACTGGCTCCAAATTGCCTAACCACTCATGTGAGCACAGTGGGTCAACCTGACCTGGAAGAAACAATGAGTTTCACTCACACCATAGCAACATACCACACCACAAGCCTACATGTCCTTATATGGATCTAGCAGAAACCAATGTATAGAATGCAATACCCAAGAATGCCCAAACATGTCTAGACAGTTCTGCCTAGATGCTAATAACAAAATGATTTTATTGGTACATGGGTGATTTTATGCTGAGGGGGGAGAGATGATGTGTATATGTATATATATATATATGCTTGCTTGCTTTTCCTAGGAGAAGAGAAAATGTAACATCAATGGCTATATAGCACCACGCTGAAGTAAACGTCTCTTTAACTCTTCCGACTGCGTATGTGTCATCTGTATCATAATGTACAACTAGGTCCTGAGGTAATACGTAGCCTGGAGGACCCCCAGCTATAATTCTTCCTCTACAGTACCCCAATGCACTGATGTCCAGCACACCTCCCATTAGTTTCAGCATCAGCAACTACCCAGTCTCCACCAGGGTCGACCATGCACTGGATGTTCACCCATCCTCACCCCCAGAGAAGGAGAGATGTCCATGGGATGGTCAATACTCCTCCCCCCGCAGCCGGACCTCTGACTCCTTTGCATTCCCAAACCCAGGACGTTGGCCTCAGAGGCCATACCCTACCACTGAGCTGGTGGGCTGGCTCTTTTTCCTGTCTTTCTAAATTACCTCCCATCAGCTTGTAGCTCCATACATATCCACATGTATGCTGATGACACAGTTATTTATGACTCAAGTCCTTCAATCTCAGAATTGGAGATGCCACTACAGAATGACTTCCACAATGTCTTGCGCTGGTTTGGTGCCAATCAGCTAAGCGTAGATACTAAGTAAATAGTGTCTATGATTTTTGGTATTAGTCAAAGACTTGCCAAGCATTCATCCCCCCTTTTTTCCCTCTTGGTGGCACACCTATTGAAGTTGCCCTTCCTTTCAAATACTTAGGTGTGTGGTTGGACAGTACAGTTGACTTTTCTACTCATATTGATGCTATGCACTTTAAGTTCTTGGTGTCCTGTACTGCATCAAGGACTGCCTCTCCCTTCAAATCCAGTGGGAACTGCTTATAAAAATGATACTTCCTGTACAGAAATGTGTATAGCTCTGCTCCTTCCTCCATCCTCTCTAAACTGGACTCTATATTTAATGCCTTCTGCCACTTTGCTAGCAACTCCACACCCCACCGTTGCTCCCATTATTCCTTCCTTTCCTTATTACCTCTCCACTTACACCACCAATACCACTGTACAACCTTCATTGCTAAATTCTGGTTTGATTCCCTTCCCTCTTATGTTTCCTTGCTCCTCTCCCTTTCTGTCCCCTCTGCCTACTTCCTGAGATCTAGAGACTCCCGTACTTTCACTCTCCCCCACCTTCACTCCAGTGCAAGGCAGGTAACCTTTTTCTATCATCTCGCCTCCCTCTGGAACTTTCTCAAAACCTTTCTTAATCTTGCATCCTTCATAACTGCTTTTTAAGAATTTATTAAAATGTATTTGCCTCCAACTTGTACTTGTCAATCCTCTCCCTAATTTCCCAGCTTCTATCTCAGCAATCTGAACTTCTAGTAGTATGTTACTGATAGTATTCCAAATTCATATTACATTTTATACTATTTATTATTTAATTATATTTAACTAATTACTATGTAGAATTATAATTTGTTCCTAGCTGTTTACTATGTGTGCAACCTAAGCCTACTGTTTTTTTATGAAGCTCTTGTTGTTTATTACTGTCTATAAAACAACTAGATGGCTGAATCCTCTATCTCCCTTATCCTCCAGTCATCACACCTGGAAATGAACCATGGCTCAGTGTGCTTATCCTAGTTATCAAAAAGTTAAAATAAAATTAAATAAATAAAATAAAAAAAATTCAGCATAGCCATTTTTTCACACCACCTTATGGATGTGGCAACTGTCATTTCTTACATCCTAGTCAAAACATGTTTTTGTATCTGTGGTGCTGCATGATGTTTTGGCAGGAATTTGAAAGTGTTCACCTATCGGGTTCATGAGGTGGGGAAATAAGGCTGTACTGCAAATCTGGTGCACAAATATGATAAAATGCCTAGGTTTTGAGTGACCATTGCAATATTTCAACATTCATTCATTACTTCACTAATTTTCAGTATTTTTATCTCCAGACCTTCAATATAGCCATTTTTCCACAATACCTCATAAATGTGACAGGTGTAATTTTTTAAACCTTGCATGAGACATGTTTTTGCACATATGGTGTGAAATTATGTTTCAGACAATATATTAGAAATGCCATATGTCATGTTTATAAGGGAAGTCATAAAACAACTGCATTAATTTTTGGCAGCATGAGCACAATTATGGTCACTGCTTGTATCCTCTCAGTGGTTATTTTATATATCATTATCTTGACTTTGTAATTAACGGAGTGTGGTGGTATTTATATTTGTATCATATTCAGTAAACTGCACTTGTATCACATTCTGTATACTTCTTTCACTGTCTTTGTGCTTATCCTTGTTCACATCCTATTATAACCACTTGCCCATTAGCCTTAATGTGAATAATGCACCCAGTAGGTGGCATTGTGTTCCAGGCTGCTCAGATATAAAAACAGAGGGGACCTATTCTTAAACATGTTGTGAATGCCTCACACCCTGGGTGCGCTGAACCTAGAGTACATGTGGCTTTTGGCTCTCCCTGACCATTGAAAAGGATTCTTAATCCTGTGTGCCAGTTGCTGCAAGTTAGACCAGATTGTTCTGGTCTAGTTTTGGCAATCTCAGGTACCCATTGTATGGGGCTTGTGCCAAATATTTGGCACAGGTTGCAGTAAAGTGGGTAATGTGTTATAAATCTTCCCCGATGTTCTTGAATCAGCTACATTTTGCAGAAAACGTTTTGGCGCAGCTGTGCTGGCTGCTGGGTCTGATGCAAGGCTTGGCACAAGTGCTGCATCAACTTTTGTGAATCCAGGACAGGGTGTTTAGCCACTAAGATCCTGCCTACTGATAAAGACTAAGGTTAAAGTGCTGGGGCATCCTGTTCCTGAGTTTGACTAACTCATTCATACCGTGCACAAGAGTTTTAATAAAGTACTTTTTGGATTACTTGCCAGCATCTGGCTTTTCATTTTTTGAATTATTTGTTATTTTGTTGCTCAGCATTCTTCTCTCAAGTGCTTGACTCCTTGGACACTATGACTGAATATTACAGTATTTCAATGTTCACTCATAACTTTGCTGGTTTTCAGTATTTGTACTCCAGACTTCCAGTATAGCCATTTTTCCACACCATTTCATAAATGTGGCAGGTGCAGTTTTTTAAATCCTGCATGAGATGTATTTTTGTACAGGTGGTGCAAAATGACATTTCTGACAATATACTATAAATAGCACATGTCATATTTATAAAGACAGTCATAAAACTACTGTCTTGAAATTGTGTGGTCAAAATAAGAAAAATACTACAATTTTTATGAAACTTTGTGGCAGTATCTGTTTTGACCTCAGTGGGTATGCTTTGTGATCCTGTGCTGGTGAGCCGAGTTTGGGGGCAAACTTAGTTACCCAGCTGGATGAGTTGAGGGTGAGAGGATGGCCCTGTTGTGCCACCCCCCACCACAGAATGAAAGCTGCAGGGTTGTCCTCAATGGCCCATGAAACATATAATGAAAAGAGCTGTTCTCTTGGCATAGGGTCCTGCATCTCAGCATTTGTGGGTAACAGAGTGTCCTGTGCATTTGTGGACAGGTAGACTCTTTGTCCTGTGTGTCTGTATCTGTGGCCACATGAAAGCACAGGGACCAAAAGGTCTTGCACTTCAGCAGCCCAGCAGAAAGCCCCATTAATTCCTGACATCAGTCACTGCATGGAATTGTAGGGCTCACTAGGGATCTACACAATACTAGGTGGACAAAGTCTTCCCTTGGTGAAGGACCCAAAGGGCACTGCACATCTAGAAACATAGAAACATAGAATTTGATAGCAGATAAGGATTGCTTGGCCCACCTAGTCTGCTTGTTTTTCCCCTACCTATTGTATCACTGCAGACCCTACTTGATTTCTGGCTTATTCCTCCCTTGTCTTATCACAAAGGTTCCATTATGCCTATACCATGTTTTCTTGAACCTTATTATAATTTTTGCCCCACCACCTAAATCTGATCACGCAGTTAATGAGGGTACAATTCCAATATCTCAAAAATAAAGGAAATTATTTGCAAAAAATGTCATTAATGCACAAGTTAGGGTTCAAATTAATGCCACATAAGCAGGGAAGCGTGGCATTAGGGTTTCCAACTCTAACTCTCCACATCCAAGCTGCAAAAGGAAAATACACTAGGGTTTTGGATCTCTCCAGAGTCTTTGCATATCAGTGGTGGTGTCTTCTTTAGGGTTGTCAACCCTAACCTAATGCCCACCCTGTTCCCTGAGCAAACAAGGTCAGACATGATGTTGATGTCCTTTCTTCACATAGGGCACACAGGGTCCTCCATGAAAAAAGCTACAACAGATTGTGTTGGCAACATGTGGCAAGACATACTTCTTTGCCTTTCAAGAGTGTATCAGTATGAGGCATTGGCTTGGAGCTGTACCTTGTTCTTTGGATAGGAGGGTATGGGCTAGGGGGGAGATGAGAGCATTACAGATGGCAACCCCAAAGAAGACCCCTCCACTGATTCAGCAAGACTTTGGAGACCAAAAACCCTAATGTTTTTTTCCTTTTCCTTTTGCTTCTTGGAGGGGTGGGGGAATTAGTGCTAGAAATCCTAACATCACATTCCCTACTTCCTTGGCATCAAGTTGAACCCTAACTAGTTCATTAGCAGTGTTTTTTTATAAGAATAAATAATAAAGACATTGTTTTCTTTCTATAATGTTTACCATGCTGAATTTATTTTTGTCTGGATCCAATTTCCTTTCAAGACCACAATGCTATTTTAAAGCCAAAATCAGTTACCATATATTTTCTTAAGAAAAAACCAAAAAACAAAAAAAACAAATTTAAAACATTTAAAAATTCTTAACTTCTAGCAGAGATGAAAATGTTTACCAGCAAAAGAAAGTGTAGGATACTGGGTGACACTTTAAGTGTCACTTAACTACAGTGCAGTTACAGTGTAACTACACTGTAATTACCCTGTTGCATGCATTTAATGATTAGTTACATTGAAATGGACACTTTGCATTTTTTACTGTTAAAAAATGTTGGGTCAGTCTTTCGCCAAGTTTTGCTGCAGTGCTGATTTTAGTAGCAGAGTGGAAAAGATTTGGTTAATTAACTGCTAGTGAGCTGGCCCAGTGGTGCTGAGGATTGAGGCACTGGATGCCATACCTCACGCCACACTGGCAACCTAGGTTCATTCACTAGCTTGGGGCACCAGGGGTCAGCTCGAGGGAGGAGGGTGAGAAGCTGATTGAGCTGCTGGCAGGCAACTCTCCTCCTTGGGGAGGTCTTGAGGGTCTCCTCGGCACTTGGTCACCTCCATGTGGAGGATGGGAAGTGGTGTCATGTTGAGGAGCCCTGGCGCTAGGCCAAGGGAAGGGCGGAAGGGGCCGTCACTGGAGTCGTGGTGCATATACACATCCCCATGCACATGTGCATATGCATTCTGGGGCCGTGGGGTAAAGGGGAGTAAATTGGGTAATACAGGGAGTTTCAGTAAGATGACACCTCTGGGCTGGCTCCTGGGGATCTGCCAGAACATGCAAGGCATCTATAAGATCCTGAAAGACCCTTGGAGACAGGTAAGGGTGGCTGATATGGGCAGCAGCCTGCTATGGAGGATAAAAACAAATATGGAAAAAAAAATATCTGCTAGTGGCCTTAATGGCCATTCTTTATACCTCCCAGGTTTACTGCTCTGACAAAGAGAGAGCTATACAGTACTGACAAAATAATTTGTATGTTACTTGAACATGAAAGGGGAACAATTGTTAACATGACAGAATCTGTTTTAAGAGTATGTGAACACTGGAAATAGCTAAAATAAAACCTGACAATCTCTGTGCAAAACCAGATAACTGGATCAGAGCCCTGGAAACTGGATTATCAGGTAAAAAAAAAAGACAGGTGGCAACCCTCAAACCAGGTTGGATCTCTAATCAAATTTTAAGTGTTATGTAATCTACAGGCAAAACCTGGTTAGACTGAAAAAATGCCAACCAGCCAACAAAGGAACATACAGTACAGTAACACACCCAATATTGTCAGATATAAAATCAACATTTTAATTAGAAAAAAACAAATTTTTAAATTTTAAAAATAAACAATTGTGCTGCCTTCAGGCTCATCTACGCTGTAGAAGTTTATAAAATATTTGCTTTATGGTGCCAGTAATCATCATGCTTAAAGTTTTGGAGCAACTTATGGCAGTGAACAGTTCTTGCAATCTGATTGGTCATTGGCCACCTTGAGTAGTGCTGTTATCCCACCACATCACTGTATAAAAGTTCTGCAGCCACATGGCCAGTTCACAAGTGGCACACATTACACAGATCAGTCCACACACTTCCTTCCTAAGCTCACATCATCTCATATGACCTCATATAACCTCGTCCACCCAAAAGAAACCTTCTTACCAGCCTCCCTGGCAGGATGCAATTCACCTGCAAAATTGCTGCCAAGCTATAATGCAATCTTTTTTTTAAATGTCCACTATGCATGGCTTCACAGACATGGCTAACAACTCAATTGAATTGAGTTTGCATGCTAGCCTCACATTCTACCACCCCAGTCAACTACGCATGGCTTGCCATTTTCCCAGTGTCAGGGTAGCCGAAAAGTACAAATTAACTTGTTTAAAATACTGCTGGCTACTCACTGTCTATGAAGCTTCAACCAAGCATTACAGCATACACAGCAGCTCTAGCTGTACTCCTTGAATGTCACCATTACTTTGCAGGGCTACATGCACTCACTGCAGTCACCAAGCTACTCCATTCATTCCAGCAAAGTAAACACATTAAAAGAAAACACCACAAATGGCATCATGGCCACACCAAGAGAAGAACTATAGAGTGAGATCTCCAGCACACACAGCAAAAAGAAGCAGAGCATGGAATGGGGGGAGGGGGACAAGAACTAGCAGCATTACTGCCTACTGCAGACCATTAACAGTGTGCACTTATTAAAGTATATATACCTTCCCTACAAAAATCAGTAAAAAAATTATTTTTGATTGTTTTGTTTTGTTTTCACAAACAAGCCATTGTGTAATTGCCATGATGTACTCCAGGGGTAGGTGCCCAGTGGAATAATGTCACATGAGGATGTTGAATGCACTCAGCCAGCAGCCTTCTACTTTAATTTCCTCAGTTGTGACTTTATTCCAGCAGGACACACACCCTGTCATACAATATTGCTCAAGTGATATACTAACTGACACTAAAGGTATATTGACTGAATGTCTCAATTAGTACTTTGGCAATCTGTAACATTATACATCTATTACCTCTTAGCATGAAAAAAATACAACCAATGACATCCACTCCACCACAAGTGCTGGTGGTGCAACCATACAAACGTTACCATTTTCCCATTAAACAGGTGCACCCTCCACCCTCATTCCTTAGACACTATTATTCCTAATATAAAATTAGACTGCTACTCAGGAGTTTCATTCATGAAAAATCATTTAATGCACTTCCATCATAGTGTAGATAAAAAAAAGCTTATCTGGCATAAAAGAAGGTAAATGGACTTATCCCAACAGAGCAAGCACATCTTGACTCAAAATCATCACTGCTGACAGGCCAGATCTGATGTTTCACCCATGTACACAGCGGGTTTCCTCAGAGTTACTAACAGGTGCTCCAAATGGAGTTTAAATACTGCAACTAATTTACATGCAATTCATGGACACTCCCACCTGTTTAAAGCATTACCATGCTTCTTACAAACTACTCTGTGTACTGCAGAAAGCAATAGTTTTATCCTGTTAATAAAATGTCATGCCAATATATCTACATGGATACTAACACAAATACAATCTGCCAGAATATCATATTGTTTGCTTTATGTACATTTTCATGGCAAGCACTCACTTTACATTTAAGCTGCACATAAATCTTTTTAACCATATTTAGCCATTACACTACCTATATTCTTAATGTTGTCACTATGATCTACTGTATTTATATTTCAGAGTCCATTTTACTTTCCTTCCACTTTGTTGTGTGTGTGTGTGTATATCTTTATCATTATTCTAATTGAAGTAGTTTGAAAAAATGTTACTCTAGAAGGGGCTCTGATGGAGCTGGCATTAAGCTCGTTGAAATGATTAAGAAGCATTACCACATGTAAAGTAATCAACTTATGTCTTAGTACAGGGCAAGAACCAAAAATATGTAAATAATCTGATATACAGAACCTTTTTATGGGTCTGAATGTAAGATACTGTACCTTAAAAATGACTGGCTAATTTCTCTGCTCTCTTCTCCATCAAAGATTCTGGAACAAGTTGTTTTTAATTAATGATTTGATTACTTTATTAAATATGAAAATGTTACACCTTGCCAAAATGTTTTTTGTTTAAAACACTGTGCACACACTACTGTTCTACATTTTGCAGACTTTTCATCTGACTGTGGGTTATCAGTTGTGTCGGTCTTAATTGACTTATCAAAAGAGTTTGAGTTGATTAATCATAATCTGCTTTTAGTAAAGTTACATTAAAATTATATTTCAGGCTCTGTTCTGAACTGGTTTTCAAACTGCATGCAAGTGAAGGAGAAAAGTAATTAGCTTGGTAGAACATAATCTTCTTTTAGTTGAATAAAATCAGGATTGCAAAAGGTTCCATCTTGGGTCATCTGCTTTTCAACCAATTTATTAATTAATTACAAAACATAGGTAGAGTCTCTTCAGTGTTGCTTTGATTATGGAGTGTTATTCACTAAAGGTAGTCATTTAGAATCTGTGGTTGACAAACCACATTTTTTTCATTTACTGCTTAGCATTAAATAATAATTAAAAAAAAACAGTGATAAATTCTAGATCTAATTAAATAAAACATTGCATCTTTGCAAATGCTTTGGTTGCCTGGAAAATGTGGTTATCTGAATTTGCACAAAACTTTAAGCATTTAATTTACCCTTGAGAGTGCACTTACGTACAATATGAAGCCTGCAGAGACTTGCTGGTAAAAAAAACTGTACACAGATATTGGGCATGTTGAATACATGTACAAATTGTACAACAAGCAATCTAAGGAAGGTTGTGTTATAATCATTTTTATTATCTGCAATAGACTATAGTGTTTCTATCTTTCAGATCCTCTCAGTCACTGTCAATGGTATAGGTTCTACAGAATAAAATTTGCAGATGTATCTCAATGCAGATAAAATGATACATCATTGCAATTTTTACTCATCTATTAATGGGTTACCACTTAACTTGTTTAGTATTATCAAGGACCTATGGTACAGTTTAATAATTTAACTCCGTCTGCCTTCAGGAAATGTTTAACTAGCACTGTGTATATGTTATGACTATAGAATACCACTACTAAGATTTAGGTTCCTTACAGGTGAACTACATGTGCCAAAAGTGCATTTTCTTTTCAATCTGCAAATTTCTGGAATTCACTTAATTCAGTTATTGTTAAACAAGAAGTATTTTAAATCTGTAAGTATCTTTTGAAATAGAATTGTGTTTCCTTGCACATGCGTGTCTCCTTTATTATGTAATTTTCTTCCCTTTGTTGTTTTATCAGTGACTAACTCTGGATTTTAGTTATTTTTTTTGCTGTGACTCTTTTGCCACCCCTAGGTCATCCATAAATAAAGATCATTTTGTGTTCAGTGTATCAATCCAATTAACACATAGTTAATAATTAAGTACATACATACCTAAGTAGATAGATACACACATGTTATGGAGTTGCAGCATGGCATAATACCAGTTGCATGGTGCTATGCTATACTGGAAATTCATTTGGACAGGTGATGCTACTGGATGTTCCCCCAAACAGCTCCTTACTTTCTTCAAAGTCCAGTTGTAGGCCACTGGACAAGTTCATTTTCATAGTGTAAATTCCCTGGTATTTCTGTGCTCAACCCCCACCTGCTATTCATTCCTGATTTGCTCACTGTCATTCATCAAAATAAGTGAACTTTCCAACTCCACTGTTTAGTCTCCTTTCCCATTCCCTGCAGGGTCCCACTAACACAGATTTCTAAACTCCCAAGCTTTCTATGTGTAACTCCCCCCAGAGTTAGGGTCATCATTTATAGTACACTGGGGCATGCAATGTTGGGATACATTGTTTGATCAGTTCTACCCAGGTCCTGAAGGATTAATAGTTTTTACTGCTCAGTGGGATAGCTGGTAGTCCAAGAGTGCCCTGAAGGTGGACTTGGGTTTTTCAGGGAGGAATTCGGTACAGTGGAGGGGTTGGCTCATGCAGTGCACAGGTAATAGATTCTCTCAGGGATGTGCAGCTGAAGCAAGCCTTGCTTTTGATGTGGCAGAGGCCATTGGTTGGGGTCTCCCCATTGCAGGGAAAGGAGAGAAAAAGAACTGCACCCCATGGAAGCAGCAAGAGCCTGAGTTCAGCAGATAGAATGTGACCAAGGCCTGAGGGAAAGCTTAGGGGAGCCTAAAGATATGGGAGCAGGTATGCAGAGTGAGTGCTTTAGTTGGATATCCATTGTGATGTGCTTCCTGTAGCATCACAGGGGCAGTTGCACAGGAGGGAGTCAGTAGATCTAGAGTACAGGAGAGGAGGGAATGGCAGCCCTGAAGTGAAAGGCTTGTGTGTTCCTTGCTCGGAGGATTGTTTGGAGTAATTGGGGCAATGGAGCAAGGGCCCTGTAGATGAGAGGCCAGCCTGTTTTGGAGTTTCAGGGAAATATGCAGGTCAAAAGGAATGTGAATACATGCAGTCCCATTGGAAGTTTGGTAACTGTTTTGACATGAACTAAGTTGCCTGGGTGGTGGGGTTGTCTGGAACAAGCCCAGCTGCATGACTATCTGTGAAGGGACAATGTGGACTCTTGAAGTGCAGTGACCAGCTCAGTCCAGTGTGATGTGTTCTCCCTGATTTGTGATTTACTGCTCTATGGAGTTGAACTTTTATTTGTTATTAAATGGGAATCCCAAAATTTGTTGCACTGACTTTTTTGCCTCAGTTATTAATGGGAGCTCCTGTTTCTAACTAATGATTATCTTCCAGCTCAGCACTGGGGGTTCAGCTGCACCTCACCTTTTGAGGGACCCTAAAAACATCAGCCATTCTGTTGTGGCTTCTGCTGTGGTTGCCCCTACCCATGGACATTACTACCATTCATACTCCTAGATATCAGGAAGGGGTGAGTTACATATTTATAGCAGTTCTACATGCAGAGGTTACCCCTTAAGCCTGTAACCTGGTTTGTGAGGGTCAAGCAATCAATCAGTCAATCAATTAATCAGTCAATCAATCAATTAAGTTTATTTAAATAAACTAGGATGGTATCATACCATTTGAGCAAGGCTTATTTATGGAAGAGTCCTGTTGGAATAGTGTATGTGGTTTACAAATACAGTACTTTGATATAGTTGGTCAGATAGGACATCAGGATAACAGTAACAGGTAACAGTATAAAGCACATAGCGTGCATAGCATAAGATCATTAGAATGGTACAATAATTTGATTGGCTCAGGCAATGAATAGAAAAGTTACAAGACAATAAATCAAATAGTCGTAGTACCTGATGCAGCTGATGTACTAAGACTGTAAGTAGAGCTCTGCATAATGCTAAATACCACCAGCAGAATTCATGAGGAATAGCAATTCTCCTTTTAAAATACTTTCCAGAATTTCTTTTTCAAGTCCACAGAAATCTGAAAAGCCTTTTTATTAATACTGGAAAATAACTTTCCACAGATCACATAAACCAATGAATAATTTTCAGCAGATTGTTGAAAAAGAATCTATGGTTATCAACAAAAAACATTCCTTTTTCAAAATGTATAAATTTTGCTACTGATGGAATTTTGTGGAATGATGTGGAATTTTATGAAATTCTGTGGAATTCCATTCCATCAAAATTTGAAAACTCCAAACTGGTCTTATTGTGACATCCAAGTAATAAATGAAGATCATATACACAGTTTATGGACTATAAAAACACCATAGCAAAACCACAGAAACAAGAAGGGAGAAAAAAAAAAAAACATAACAGTGTAAAAGCAAACCATGTGTACCTGATCTAGCTATCAGATTTTGCAGGTAGAGACAGCAAGAGGGCAGCCCTTTAATGTGATTTAGATAGGGGCTTTGTACCTAGATGGTAGAGGATAATTGGGATGCTGTTCCAATAACTTGAAGTGGCAATGGAGAATGCCTTTTATCCCATGCACGTGGCAAGTTGGGGTTACACCATTATACGATGTGAGGAGGATCTAAGGGTAAGGGGACATGGCTTGGGCTTAAAGAGTAATGACAGTGGGAAAGGGTCTTTATACTGAAAGGATTTGTCAATGATGCAGCCTGGTAGGTATCTGCAGTTGCCTTGCAGGGAGAACTAACCTATGGCTTGGTAAAGAGAACAGTGGTTAGTCAAATATGGAGCTATCAGAGCAAATCTATGGAGGTTATTATCAGTTGTGTTAAGTCTAGATAGGGTGAAGGAAAAGGTTTGCATATAAATATGGGAGCAGTGGTCCAGAAGAGGGAGTAATGCACCTTGAGCAATGTCCAACCTCACTTATACCATCCTTTAGCCAGGAGCCAACACCCAGTTTCTGACTCACATATCTAAGCATGCGCTAATCTGGTCCACAAAGGTCAGGGAGGGTCAAGAGTAACCCATAAATATTTGAAGGCAGTCACTTGTTCAAGGGGGCCTTTTGAGGGGATAGAATGTTCAGGTGGTTAGTGCCCATTACCCATTTCATGAGCCTGGGCTTGGACCCAAACAGCTTAACTCTTCTCACTACTCTTCTCGCAGTTTTTTTTGCAATTAAGTATTCTTTATTTTCATTTTCATACTTACAGACACTATTAAATGTCAATACCTCTTACAGGAAAGGAATTGAAGTCCCCCGAGGGGGACTTACCCTCTAATAACTCGTAATAACATTTACAGGTAAAAGGTGCTGAAAAAAAAAATCAAGAAAAAAAGAAAGAAAAAAAGGAAATTTGCCCTCCCTCCTCCCCCCAATCTTGAACAGTCAGAAAATCAAAAGGTCAATACAAAGAAAAGCAAACAAAAGCAAACAACCCCCCAAATGCATCTCCCTTAAAATTTAGAACAGAATCTGTGGTCTGGTCCAACTACAAAGACATCTTGTAACAATATGTCAGTTACCTGTTGTTTGTCCATCACACCCAGGAGGAATAGTTACTGATGGGAGGACAACTATTAGTATCTGAATTTATCTTTTAACTCTCTAAAGAAAACTCTCCATGTCTCTTGAAATCTGGCCCAAAAATTAGTGGAGTTCACCACACTCCTCTCTGCATTTAAGGCAGTAAGGAATTCTGACCACCACTCTGTAATGGATGGGGTCCAAGGGTCCTTCCAATGCCTTAAGATTATAAGTTTAGTAACCAAACACACCATGGCAATCTGAGTTTTAAGTGTAGGCAAAGGGACTTTAGAGTAATGCCCTAATAAGCAAATTTCCTCTGTGAAGTAACCAGAGAGAGGAAGGTGTTTTAAAATGTGGTCTTTGACCAGGTTCCAAAAACTCTGGATCTTAGAACATGTCCATAGCTTATGGTATAATGAAGCCGGGGAAGTGCCACATCCTGGACACTCTGGTGAAAGTAATTTCCCCATCCTATGTAACTTATAAGGGGTATAATAAAGGTTATGTAAGACATTGAATTGAATATATTCCTTAATCTATTCTGTTTAATCGACTTAAAATTATTCAACCATATAGACTGTCACTGGTTGTCCGTTAGCTGGGTTTGTAAAGTGTATTTCTGGTAATAGGCTACAGAAGCATATCTCTGCCATTGGCTACTAACTAGTGCTTTATATAATTTTGAGACAGGTTTGGCATTTGTGACTATTTCTAATTAGGGACTTATGAAATGCTCTAGTCGATTTACCCAGGGAGTATTCCCTAGGAAGCTTCTTAAGCAATGTTGCACCTGTGCAACATAAAACAGGTGTTTGGAAGATAAGCTCCACCTCGTTTGTAGCTGAGATAGGGAGGGCGGGACAGAGTCTAATAAGAACTATCCAAGACAGATTGATGATGGTAACGGTAAAGCCCTAGGACTGATCATATGGTTGCCTATTTTTAAATTAGAATAGTTAAAAAGTGGCTGGGAAATGCCTTTCCTAATACTAAGTTGGTAACAGTTACATAATTGGAGGAATGCCCTAATGCTCCAACCAATCAGGGAATCCCGAAGGGGAAGAGGAACTGCTTTCCAAGGACATAATAGTAGACTTTGCAGAGGCACCTGTTCCTTTTTAGCCTGCTCCAACTCCAGTTGCAGCCAAATAGGATTATGAGGGGCCACAGCTAAAGAGGAGAACCACTGTAAAAACCTGGTTGCATGTACTGCTAAATAATAGAGAAAGAAGTCAGGTAATTGCAACCCACCTTTTCTTATTGGGCCTGTGAGCTTCCAGTAGGCCCTACGTGGGGGTCTCCCATTCCATATGAAATCCGAGCAAAGCCTATGGATCAATTTAAAAGTGCTATGAGGGAGAAAAATGCCCAGGCGATTCAGGGGATAGCAAATCTTAGGCATGGTCATTATTTTTAAGACATTGGCTCTACCTCAGAAAGACAAGGGGATCCTTCTCCATCTTAGCAAATCTTCTTTGATGGTTTTTAATAAGGGGTCTAGATTTAGATCCTTTAATTTACTTAGTTCTGAAGATAGCTTTATACTCAAGAAAGTTACAGAATGTTTTTTCCATTGCAAGCCTAAATCAATTACTTGTTTCTTGCTTATCAGAGCTTACAAAGGATAGACCATAGTTTTATTCTTATTTAATTTGTTCCCTGATATCTCCTCAAACTTGGAGATGATCTGAAGGGCATAGGAGAAAGACAACGAACCCCATTAGTTAAATGTAGCAGCATACCATCTGCAAAAAGAGAAAGCTTACACTCTTGATGGCTCACTCTAATCCCCTCAATCAAACTCTCCTGCTTAATTACCCTCACCAGAGGTTCAATATATAAATGAAATAGTAAGGAGGATAAAGGGCAACCTTGCGAGTACCATTTCTGAGAGGAAAGGGATCCGGCAAGTGGCTATTACATAATAATCTAGCTGAGGGACACTGATAGAGGATACCAATTTTACTAATAAAGCACGCAGGGAAGCCATAGTGGGGGAGCACTGTGAAAAGATAGGGCCAGGCCACCCGGTCAAAAGCTTTTTCTGCATCCAGGGACACCAATACTCCCTGGAGCTGGGGATCCCTGGATGCAGAAATCAAATGACCTAGTTTCCAAAAATGGTCGGAAGAGGACCTACCAGAGACAAACCCCAAGTGCTCCATCCCGATTAGGGATGACCATACTCTACCTAATCGAGAGGCTAACATTTTTGCATATATTTTAATATCGACATTAATCAAAGAGATAGGTCGATAATTACCTATCTGGGTAGGATACTTTCCTGGCTTGGGGAGCAACATAATTCTAGCTTCAAATAGGGTGGGATCTGTTACTGAACATGAGTCTCAATATCCATACAATTGATGAAGTAAGGGAATCAACTGAACTTTGAAACTCTTATAGAATGGTTGTGCATACTCATCAGGGCCAGGAGCTTTACCATGTTTCAGGGAGTCTATAGGCTCTTCAGTTTCTTTTTTGATTTAAACTTTTGCAACTTTTTTGAGTTATAGGTTCCATTAATAATTGTTGAGCCTCACCAGATAGCTTGGGAAGTTGAGCCTTGTGAAGGAATGTTGAAGTCAAATGGGATTGGGGATCATTAACTGAAGGCAGTGAATAAAGCTGTTGGTAATATTCTCTAAAGAAAAGGAGCATCCTCTGGGGGTCAGACACCAAGGAGCCTGTATTTGTCTGCTTAATAGCTGCTATACATTTGGCAGACGTCAGCTGTTTGAGCTGCCATGCTTGATATTTACTCACCTTACTACCCTGCCCAATACAAGTCGCCTTCACCTGAGAAGCTATCCTATCTGTTTTGTCTAAGAGAGATCTAGCATATTGTGATCTCAGGTTATCTAGTTCTAGTGTCTTGTCCGTAAAAAGAGACTTTGGACCCTTTGGACTCTAGTATACAGATTTTTTCCAGGCATTGATTGCTGTGAAATTGTTTTTTTCTCTTGGATACCGTAGCAATTCAAATTAGTTTGCCCCACCATGTGGCCTTGAGTGCCACCCATACCTTGTCAACTTCAGGAATAGAATTAATATTTTCTCTAATTGTACTAGAGAGAAATGAGCCAAAATGAAGAACACTTTGGTTATCTCTCAAAAGGGTGTCATTCAGGGACCATGAGTAAGGTCTGAGGTAAGGGCCTGGGATGCTAATTTGAACCGATATTGGTGCATGGTCTGAAGTCACCCTTGCTTGAATTTGGGAATCTATAAGCCCTGTGCTTAATTGTTGACTAATTAGAAAAAAGACTATATGGGAATAACTTTTATGCACAGGTGAAAAAAGGAAAAGTCTTTGGTAGAAGGATATAGTAGCCTCCATGGGTCTATTAATCCTAAAGTTGATTTAAACTCTTGCAATGCCCTTTGTGCTGGGGAGAATCCACAACCTGTATGGTGAGTTCTGTCTAAATCATTTACCTGAGCCAGATTGCAATCACTCCCTAACAAAAGAGGCATGTGACCATATGAAGACAGGATTGAAGATAGCCTGGTAAAAAAAGGGGGGGGGACTCTTGCTTAGGACCATATATTGATCCCAATAGGACTTCTGTACTTCCTAATTTACCATGTACCAAAATATATCTACCTTCGGGATCACTTATAATGTGTGTGGGTGGGAAAGGAATCCCTTTGGCTATCGAAACAGCCATGCCTCTTTTGAGGGAATTATAACCTGCCCTATATGCTTGACTGACCCAGTTCTTCTTTAAATATTGTACATGGTCTGTTGTTAAATGGGTCTCTTGCAAAAGTACAATTGATGGGTTGAATCTACTTAAATGATTCAAAATAACGTATTTCTTAGAGTTATCTCTGCATCCCTTAATGTTCCACGAGCGTATTTTAAGCATATTCGCCATTACCAGCATGATATGATCTACCGCCATCTAGGACCCTTATTTTGAAGTGCATGCATTCGATCCCCCTCTCCCCCCAGAAGAACAAAATCTAATCTAACCCCCTCAAGTACTTTCAACAATATCAAAAAACTAACTATATACAACTCACTACCCCAGGCCCTATGCCTTCTCCTCCTGTCCTGGTCCATAATGCCCCAAAGAGGAGGTGAGCCAAGTCAGTCCACAATAAGGAGATAACTAAATATTATTTAGTACTAATACATGCCAGCCCCCACATTGCTTTTGTGAATAGGAATAAGAAAGAATCAAATAACTTAAAAGCATTCCTTCCCCCTTCCCCCTTCCCTTCCACTTCTGCAACCAAGAGAAATTTGCATACTAGTGGACTTCATGAAGCCCTCTACACCCTATTCTATCAGAATACTGGCATCCGTCTGCTCTTATAGTCCCCTCTTTTCATATACAAAAGGAGGTCCTAATTGTTCCCTTGTGGACTGGCTCCCTAAGTAATATTCTAGTTCGTATGACCCTCTATTACAACTGAAGCATTCGTTAGTGCTGTAAAAGGAAAAGAGAAAAAACTCAAAAGGGAAAAAGAGAACACTGAGAGTCTCCATTCTTAACAGTCTTTGTTGTATGAGGTAAAAATAAATTCGGATCGAGGTGCCATCTAGTGGTAAAAGCTCACCATTACCACAACTAAAAGTACAGGGCAGAACTCTTGCCACAAATAATATTTAACAAAATCAGTAAAGAAGAGGGATAAATGCTTTCAAGAACTGTCATTTCTGTCAGATCAGTCATAACACAACATCTCCGTTAGCAGAAAGAATGTCTCCAGAACCAAAGCATCCCATTTAAGCTTACGCCTCACAGTTGTCAGATATCCAAGTCAAAGTCACTTTGGGAATAGATCCGTGTAAACTTTCCTCAAGGTTTTTAGCACCTCTTCAGATGAATTGTACTCTTAGCCCCATCTGATAATGTGACCTCTAACCTGGCCGGGTACAACATTCAGTGGTAGATCCCAACAGCCCATAACTTTGAAGTAATCGGGTGAAAAACGGACCGAATTTGCCTTGTCTTGTATGTTAAAACTTGTAGTCTTCAGCTTTTTCCCTCCCAGAGGGTTGCAGCCAGTTTCCTGGCTTCCTTCATAATGAAATCCCTGTCCAGAAAATTTAATAATTTGAATATGATCGGCCTTGGAGGGTCTGATATGGTGGGCTTAGGATGGAGGGATTGGTATGCCCTTTCCATTATATACTCCGACCCATTGTGAGACTGCCCCACCATTTTTTTCAACACCTTCTGGAGAAAGGCTATAGTGTTTGGATCCTCTTTCCCATCCGGCAGGCCAGCAGAACTAGATTATTTCACCGTCTCCTACCTTCCAAATCGTCTATGCGGTCTTCTAACTTGGACACTCTGGCCCGGATATGCAAAAGGGTTGTGCCATGCATAACAGGGATGTGCCAGTGCAAGTACAGAAATGCACCATTGTGCAATATTCAGTGGGAGGCTGCTGCGCAGAGAAAGTAGCAATGCACAAGAGTGCAATAGTAATGAATGCATGCACAACCGTAGGGAGCAGAACCATGAATAACATGCGCAGTGCGATATTCAACAGCATGTGCCATGCGCAATGGGGAGCTAGTGGAAGTTGTGCGACAGCGGAAATGATCCAAAATAAAAAGGAGCAAGAGATGGGTGTGAGAATGCTACAGGGAAGCCACAGGTGGGAGCATGGTGACAGACACAAGTGCAGTACAGAGGGTAGCAGTGAGCAGGACTGGGCAGGAGCAGGACAGGGCACACCTGAACTGAGCCAGGAACAGGATAGGAGCGGGGATCCTGTGCCACTGTGCAGAATAGACAGTGGAGTGCCACAGTGGACTGAGGGCAGTGGCAGGAGGCAGGACAGCCACAGCCAAAGTCCAGAGGTGTACCCAGTGCAGGGGGAGTATCAGGAACGGACAGCGGGGGGAGCAGGATAACAGCCGCCAGGGGGTGGAACACCAGCCAGGGACATGGCAAGTGACACCTCCAGATGGAGGTGGTAATGAGGGGTATGAGAAGGCAGGCAGCAGGGGGGCACAGCCGTGGAAGGGCCCATCAGTGGTACACCCAGAACAGGCAGTACCGAGCCTGCACCACCTTCGAACACTACTCTGACACAGAGATTGTGGGCCAGTACCGCCTGAACCGGGTGATCCTGAGGTGGCTCTGTGAGCTGTGCAGTGATGAGATCCAGACACGCACACGACGGAGCCATGCTCTGTCAGTGGGGATGAAGGTGACAGCCATCATGTGCCTGCTTGCCACAGGCACCTTCCAGAGACCAACAGGGGACACAACAGACATAACCCAATAGGCCACGTCATGCCTACTCACACAATTCCTCAGCGCACTGCTGCCACATACTGCGGAGTGCATCCATTTTTACAGCACACAGGCGGAGTGCACAGCACACATACAAGAGTTCCACAGGGTAGCACGGTTGCCTGGCATGCTCGGGGCCATTGACTGCACTCATGTGGTCATCTGCACGCCACCTGGCCCAGACGGTATGTCATACATCAGCTGGAAGGGGTATGCAAGCATCAACTTCCAGGTGGTGTGCAATGCCGGGGGGTGCATTACTAATGTCCGTGCCATGTATCCTGGAGCAGCACATGATGCCTTCATCTGGCACCAGTCTGCATTTTGCCACAGGTTTGAGAGTGGGGACATCCCCACTGGCTACCTAGTGGGTGAGTATGCATATCACACAGGACGACATGAGCAGACGTGGGGGGATGCATAGTCAGAGGTGCCATGGGAACCGGCCTTGTTGGCCCATGGCAAAGTGACACAGACTGCCATACTAATGTCCACCCTCTACACACAGGTGACAGTGGCTACCCACTCCATCCCTGGCTGCTCACATCATACCGGTGCCCCACGACCCCAACGCAGCTATGGTACAATGAGGCACATGCCCCAACACGGAATGTCATTGAGCGGGTGTTCAGGATGCTGAAGGCACGTTTCCGATGCCTGGACACATCTGGCTGTACCCTACAGTACAGCCCCCCAAAGGCCTGTGGGCTATTCCTGGCCTGCTGCATCCTGCACAACATGGCCAATGACTGTGGGATAGCCATACAGGTCAAAGAGGGGGACAGCGGTGGGGACAATGAGGACGCCAGTCCAGCCGGTGATAAGCAGCCACCCCCTGGGTGAAGGGACCCCCGCCTGATCCGGATATCACAGCTGCACCGAGACACCATTACAGAAGAGCACTTTGGTCAACACAGGTAGGTCACGGGGCCATGCACAACCACCAATGGCAAGGGCACAGCCCACAGACAGGCAGGGAAGAACGCCAGGGGTGGACGGCGGTAAGGTAATGGGTCTGAGTGTGGCACCACATGTGGCGTCAGGGATGGGCAGGGCTGAACATGACACGTGCACACACACACACACACACACACACACACACACACACATACACACATACACCACAAGACATGCACAAGGGGTAGATGACATGCCAACTCCAATTGCCACCCCTACCCCCACACAGGTCCACACACTACCACACCCAGTGGCCATCACTGTGCATGCCTCAGACGCTGGGCACCATTGCACACTGGCGGACAGCGCAACGCAGGCATCATCATGCACACGCCACAGTGGCCAGCAGCTGGGAGGGTGTGCACAGGGACCGTGTGTGTACAGGGCCAGTTACCCATTCCGTGCGTCGCATGATGCACACCACCCTGCACATGGTGGGAGACAGGTCAGTCACATGGCACAGTGCCACGGCCACTACGGATGCGTGGCGGTCCCACCGAGACCTGCCAGCCATGCCAGGCTGATCATTGGCCTCATGGGGTGGCACCGACGGTTTCCCAGGGGTGATGCTGCATGAACATGACCATGTTCACGCATGGGTCTGCAGCTCCCTGAACATGCCCATGCCAGGCATGCTCGGTATGCCCACAGCCGAACCCGGTGTTGACATAGCAGGTGTCGTATGGCACTGAGAATGGGGGGTGGACATGACACTGTGTGGTATCTGCAGTGCATGGGCAATGAACTGGGTGCCCAATGTGGCCATGACAGCTGTGAATGCATTTGTCTGCCTGGCAGCGGTCACATCCTCCCACTGCTGGACCATCTCTGCCAGGAGCAGACCGTGTTCTCTGCTGCGCCGCTCCTCTGCCTGGTGCAGAACCACACTGAGTGCATCCACCGCAGTCACAAGTCACAACTGCTGATCTACTGAAGCCTGGGGTAGATGGCTGTGCTCATCAAATAGGTCATCCACTGGTCCAGCATGCTGTCCCTCATGGTGTTCCTGGCCCTGCTAGGCAGCACCCCTTGATGATGGGCACTGCACACCAGAGCCATGCCAGGGCACGTCCACACATGGGGCACTGCCACCGCCCCTGACACTGTCCCACCATCGCCACTGACTGACTGCTGGCACTGCCCCTCTGACTGCAGATCGCCAGGGCTCACCAGCGCCACTACAGCAGCCGCAACAGCCCCACTGGCCTGGACGCACACCAGTGCTGCCCCACTGGGGCATACAGGCATGGGTTGGGACTGTGTTGTTATGCAGGCCTCCATGGCGGCACCACCCATGGCAACGCCCCTGCCGTTGCCTGCTGTGATACCATCCTGCATTCCACATGTATCACCGTCCAGGATGTGTGATCCATCATCATTGGTGCTGGATCTGGCACCAATCCCTGTACCAGCATGCTGGAGACCAGGGGTGCTGTCACGCTGGGACACAGGCAGAGCCTTGTCTGCACCCACACCACCCTCTTCAGTCCAGACAGACAGGCAGGTATGCACTGGTCCAGTCCCTCGGACACCTGTGGAGGTGGATGGGTGATCCTCCATGTCCAGGGCATCACCTTCAGTGGACACACCCACCACCACTGACCCATGTAGATGATCAGGAGCTGTAAAGGGAACACAGTAGCATTAGTGTCTCTGCCCTGCCCTGTGACATTCCCCCCACCACCCACACAGTGACAGCACAGGACCCACAATGCAGATATGGGCTGCCACACATCTGGAAGCCACCACCAAGAATGCCCTCTATGGCACAATGCTACATGCTGCCAGCCACCCACTCCTCCTGTGTCATTAGGCGTGGCACATCCGGCTGTCCTCCACCAGTGGCAGCATGTGCTGCCCTGATGGCAGCCACCTTATCCTTGATCCTCCTTCTGTCCATGCTGACCTTCTTTGTACACTCCTGAACAGACCGCTGGTGGCTGTCATGCTGGGTCACGGCATGCACCACCTCACCCCACCCAAAGCATGGGCCTGTGGCATTCCCCACTGTCCACTGAGCAGTGGTTCCCTGTCAAGATATGCATCAAACAGGGCATCTGATTCAGCCCAGGTGAAGTTGGGTCTCCTCCTTCTCCCCCATCCCTGTTCGTCCTCATCCTCTCGTTCAGTCATGATCGAGCCTGTGGGAATGACAGGTGTTACCTTTGAATGTGAAGTCCCATTCAGTCCTCACAAACCACAGCCCACAAATCCCAACAGCTTGCAACCGACCACAATAGACTGCAATACCAAACTATGTCCTCTGCAGCCCCATGTAGCATTTATATAGCGCAACGCATGCAAATGAGGTGAGGCACAACTTTAAGTGGATGCTAATGCAGTGGTTGTGTCATGGAATTGCTGATTAGCTGATTTGCATATGCTGGCTGAATATCACACTGTTGCACCTTGCGCAAGGTTGTTAAGCGTGCTCAGGCTATGGCGCAGCTCTGTGACATGCGCAGTAGGCACCGCACGGCACATGCCCGGGGTGCAGACGCCGATGCGTGCAGCACTGATGACGTGCTGTGCATGGGTGGCAATGCAGGGCACGGCCACCACTGTGCCAGTGGCGCTAGTGCACTGTTCGCCTGTGTGGCGCTCGTGCCCTGGTGCACCATAGGCACCATGGAGCCACAGTGTGGTAGGCCACTTCAAGGCATCACACACAGACACCCTACCGTGCTACAGGCAGGGCATCCCAATAGCGCTGTGGTGCTCCGTGCGTGGACAGACCCTTTACCCTGCGGTTGATCTTTGCCTCATAGGCACCATGTGTCCACATGGGTGCACCCCTATTGCACAGTTCGGTGACAGCATGATGGAGAATTGCAGCGCAGGACCATGCAGTCTCTGCATGTGGGGATTGTGCTCTACAGAGTGCCATTTTGATAGTGATACTCACTGCAGGATGGCACGGAGGTGAGCACAGCAGTGGAGCGCCATAGAGCTGGCCAACCTGGTGCCATTGTTGATCCCCATGCTGGGGCCCTGTTTGGCCAGGGCCCACTTGACAAGCCACGCAGTGCTGTGTGGGAGGAGGTGGCTGAAGGCCTGGAGGAGGTCTGCAATATCGCCAGGTCTGGTGAGCAGTGTCGTCACCGGTATGGCGACCTACGGTGGAGGGACCTGGACAGACTGTGGCATCTGCATGCATGTGCCCGGTGAGGCGCTGTGCCACGGCCAGGTAGGTGCTCCATCCACATACTGGTAGCATCCGTCCATCCAGGTATCGCAGTGTACATGTGTCCACCCCACGGGGGGGGGGTCTGTCTAGTGGGGGTGGTGGTGGGGGTGCGGCATGGCTGGGCTGTGTGGGAACGCAACACCGGGGGCTTTGCTACTGGTTTATACTGATGTTTCCTCTCCATGTTTGCACCCTAGGACAGGAGGAAAGCTGTGGGGTGAGGCAGGCCCATTCAGAGCAGGACAGGATTGGTGTGCTGCAGCTGCAGAAGGGTCATGGTGGAGGGGCCATGGGCCAGCAGCGCCCAGCCGGCCTGGATGCAGGTGAGTGCCGTTTTCACCCTTACATCTGTGCATGCTGTGTTGCAGGGTTGGCGGCAGGGCATGGCCACCAGCTATTCGCCCCACTGCCATGCATGCCACATGGTACACTCAGCACTGTCCTGTGGCACTGCATGTGTGGGTGAGCATTCCTGATGGCCTGTGTGCGCACTGGGTACATGGCTGTGCCACTGCCTTCACACTGCATAGCCATGTCACTGTACGGCCATGGTGGTGCTGTGCGGGACATGGGCGGTGGCTGTGTACAGTGGTCTGCATGGCTGTGGGTGCCTGGGTAGATGGGTCATGTGGGCACAGTCTCTGTGGGTGGTCGCATGCCATCACACGGGCGTGGCCAATGGCTGTATGCCGTGCACAATGGATGGGCTGACGGGGTCTGGCCAGTCACACGTTCTGACTCTAATCCCTTGTCCTAAGTGGATAATGCTGGATGGCACTTGAGAGAAGTGTACAGGAGCTGCTGCAGCTTGCCAGGGCCACCCTCGAGCTCCTGCAGAGGCTGGAGCAGGATGGAGGAGGGCGGCACAGAAGATGGCGCAGGGCAGAAGTAGCGAGAGGGGCCAGCGATAGGCCCTCTATGCCCCTTTATTGTATTCCCCCCTGGACTAACCCTCACACCCCTTCATCCCTCTCCCTGTTGTTCACCCCTGTCCCATACCCACCCCCACCTGGTGTGTGGCTCTTTCCGCCCCCCCATTGTATATAGTTGTAAATATGTTTTGTATTTCACATACTTTAAATATATCCATTTTGTTATGACAAGTATGGTGGTCTCTGATTTGCAGCGGGCTAATGGTGCTTGGCTGCAGTGGTGTACATGGCATCGGGGGTGGTGCAGGCCTGGGCATGTGTGTGTGTCCAGCAGAGACCCACCTATGGTGTTGGTGGGGGACTCAGTCCCTGTCTGTGGTATGTGTGTTGTTCCCTGTGTACTGGACACCTGTGTGCAGTGGTCCCTGGTGCATGCGCTGTGTCCATGGTGCCCCTGTCAGTATGTCTATGGCTCATGCAGCTGACAACCTGGCATGTCTGTGCTATGCACAGTCTGCTGGCATGTCAGTGGTGGCTGTCCATGCTGGCCACCCTCTGGACCTGGCGCACTAGCAGCTTGTCTCCTGTCACCGGTATAGTGCACGTCTGCCTCAGGTGGCACTGTGGCCTCTGCTGATGTTGTCCCCCCTCCATGCTGTCTCTGGTGTCTGTTGCAGGGTCTGTGCTCCTATGTCTGTCACTTGTGCTCCAGCCGCATGCTGGTGGCGGATGGTTTCATGGTGCATGTGCAGGATGACTGGTGCACCTGTGCCATGGTGGGGTGCTGGCCATGGGTACACAGCTGCTGTGGTCACACACCAGCGAGATTTGTTTCCCCTCTATTGTGTCCCTGTGTTGGGGTACCCTTGGGTCTGGGTGGGTGTTTGTCCATGCCCTGTGTTGCATCCTGTGTGGCGCATGCCTCCATGCACCACTGTGGGCATCTGTGTTGGCTGTTGGGGTCAGTGCTGAGACAGGGTGTGTGCTTGGGTGGGTGTGCAGGGTGCTGTCCTGCTGATGATGGGGTCCAGGGAAGGCCTTGTCACATGCAGGGTACCTCTGGTGTGATGCAGGGTTGACCTCTTGGCTGTTCCACGGGGGGGCCATGCAGGGTGGCCTTGTGTCTGCAGTTGTTGCATCGGTGGCTGGTGCCACCTGCTGCGGGGTGCTCATGGTGGTGCTGTCATGCATGGCTCCATGGTGCACAGGGTTGCATTGTCACAGTGGGGGTGGTGGCACGCATAGGGATCCATGCACTGTTGGGCATGCTCCTGGCAGTGTTTCTGGGGATTGCTGTGCAGGGTGTGCTCTGCATTGGTGGGATGGGGTGGCACAGGGTGGCCGGACCTCCTTTTGTTGCAGTCACTGCTTGCCAGGGGGTGTGCTGGGGCACCATGCCCCAGCTGTGGATTTGATGCTGGTGTTCATGGGCTGGTGGTTCATCCAGCTCACCACAGGTTGTGCAGTTCATGGGGTGCAGGAGGTGCTGTCTGGTCTGCTGTGTGCTCCTCTACCCATGTCTTCCATGGGTGGTGCACCCCTGCATCCTGTCCCGGCGCATCCCTGGTTGTGCTACAGCACATCAGCCCTGTGTCACTGAGCATCCCTGGTTGTGCCATGGCACAGTTGGCGCGATATTCAGTTGTGTTGTGCAAGCGCACCTTATCTTGTGCTGTGTTTGAATATCGTGCATGTTGCACATGGGTGCACTGCACTTGTGCCTGCTCCTGCTATTGCGCTACTTTGTGGTGCAGTTTGAATATCTGGGCCTGTATGTTTTAGAGCCACCATTTCAGGCTGAATCTTCTCCTGAGCCCTTTCCAATGAGCCAACCCTGACTTCACTGTCTGCTACTCGTCAGGAGAGTTGAGCCATTGCCGGTTTTATATCTGCCACCTCTTCTATTAATTTGAAGAAAGCCTCCTTGATGGTAGTTAGCTCCATACAGATATGAGCAGAGGTTGGCTCCAGTAGATCCTGCTGTGGGGAAGAGCTGCGACGTGGTCACTTAGCATCCATTACGGCCTGTTGTTTGCCACTACGGAGAGGTAAAGTCGTCTCCATTTCTACATTTATTCGAATCTCAGCACATCGCATGATCTCTGTAAGGTTTCTAAGAAGTTAGTCACAAACAGTTAAGGTCTATTATTTTGTGTAGGAGCTGGAATTTTCGGTGAAATTGCTGTGGATAGACGGAGATCACCAGAACACGTCCTACTCCTCTCTGAGCATCACATGACCCCTCTTCTCGCTGTCTATAAAGAAGTTAACTGTTAATGGCACAATGTTGCTGTCAAATATACGCAGACAACACCATTTTCTATGGCTGTAATAAGGACACATCTATTTTGCAGTTCAAATTATAATCAGCATTGAGGTCCAAGACATTTTTGCAGGAACAGGCTGAAGATGAATTAACAAAAAACACAAATTGTGCGGTTCAGTATACCCTGCAAGGGAAAAAAAAGTATGTTTTTGATTTGGTTATGGTTACAGTGAATAATGTAAACATTACAAAACCTAGCTAATTATAAATATCTTGGGTTTTGGGTGGATGACACTGTTAAATTGGATCATCATAGATCTGAACTGGCAAAGAAAATTAATTCCAAAATAGATTAGCTGTACCGAAACAAACTGCACTTCTCAGAGGATGTACACTAACAAATAGTTCAAATGCTATTTCTTCCCCTACTGGAATATGGAATACTGCATATGCAGGGACTGCAAAACTGTCTTTGAGTAGGTATGTTTTAATTTGTTTTTTTAAACTACAGTAGCTAAATATATCCTGCAAACTCTAAGAAGAATGTATCACTGTGATCTCTTGAACATACTACATTGGATGCCACTAGAACAGGTGCAACAGATGGACATTGCTGCACTCATGAGAAAATGCATAAAGTATAATATGCCCATGTACTCCATATCATTAAGCGTTTTACCAGGCATCAAATTAAGGATGGTTTGATGGGCTCAAATAATGTGAAATATATTACTCCACCAGAACATACAAACAGTTACAATAATGGCAGAAGAAGCCCCAAGGTCCATTCAGTCTGCTCAAGTTCCCTATTTAGCCATGGGGCCTACTGTTCTTCCAGCATCCTAGCTCTTCCAACCCCTTATCCATTCTTCTCCCCAATTCTGGTGCCCTAAACAACCACTGTGCCCTTCAGTCTGTCCCGTCCATGCTTAAAACCACTAATGTTTTTTGCACCAACCACCTTAGCTGGCAGTCTGTTCCACTTCCCCACCACCATTTGTCTAATATAGTATTTCCTTATGTCCCTCTTGAGCATCCCTCCTGCTAGACTTCACTCATGACCATGTGAGTTGGTATTCAAGTTATAAAGTTCCCTACAGTTCACCCTGTTACTTTGTTTTAGGAATTTGAAGGTCTGTATATCTCCCTTCTGCTCTCTAACAAGTACATGTTCAGTGCCTTGAGGCGCTTCTCATAGGACATATCCTGCTGACCTTGAATACCTTTTGTTACCTTGCACTACTCCACCTCAAGCCTATCCTTAACCTTCCTGAGGTGAGGACCACAAAACTAGGTGCAATAGTGCAGGTGGGTGCTTACCAAGAATTTATACGGGGAAGTGTTACCTCCTTTTTTCTGCTATCAGTACTCATCCCAATACATCTAAGCATCCTACTTGCTTTGCTATAAGCCTTGTTGCACTGACTCAATTGCTTAAGGGAGTCACTGATGATAACTCCCAGGGGTCTCGTTCCTCAGCTGTGGTATGGAGTCCCCCACTTCCAGTACTCCATCCTGGAGTTCTTGTTTCCTATGTGCATCACCTTACACTTTTTGGAGTTGAACTTCAACTGTTAAATAATTTATCCCCTTGCCACTATCCACTTTCACACAGAGCTTTGCGTCATCCATGAAAAGAAACAGCCTGCCCTGGATCCCCTCACCAATGTCACTGATGAACATGTTTAAGAGAAGTGGACCCAGGGCAGTACTCTGTGAAACCCTAACTGTGAATTCCTCAACTTCTGATTTAACCCTGTTGACCACTACCTTTTGCTGCCTCTCCTTTAACCGGTTACCTACCCAGTTTAATATGACCTTAGCAGCACCCATATCCTGCATATTACTGTGGGTCAGCTAACCTTTTCCTATAATGTTCTGAGGGCTGGAATGAATTACCCTGCCACATATGCAATAGATTTCATAACCCTGTGATATTGGGAAGTCTGAATACCTGGTTCATAAGCATGCAAAAGATTGGCTTTGTTAATTGTTTAAAAGCCTGATTGGTGCATGCCTATAATCTTATCTGATGTGTCTAATGCTATTTTATTTTATTGTATAACATTATTGTATATCATGGATTTGTTTGTAACTTGTATGTGCATCTTGATTGATTTAAGGAAACCGTTTCAGTTTCAGCTCAGTTGGTGTTTTCGTCATCAACATTACTATTTTCAATAATAATCTTTAAATCTTAGTCTTCTAGGCATTGACCAGGAGTATGTTGGCTTGGAACCAGCTCTGGGCAACACTGAACTCCTCTGTGAAGGCAGAGGATATTTCAGTTAGGGTCTGGCACTGTAAAAAAGAATCAGGTCATCGACATATAGAAACATGTGGCATCCCTTATACTACTTTGGGAAGGAGTCTACAAATAAGGAGAACAGAACCAGCGTAAGTGTGGATCCCTAAGAGACCCCACTCATGACACCCAGAGTATTGGAGGTAATCTCCAGTGTGCAGACCACCTGGGTTCTCACTGAGAGGTTTTTGCAAAATCAGGATATTGTCAGTGTGGAGAACCCAGTGAGATGCAATTTGCCTTGTAGGATGCTGTGATCCACTACATCAAAGGCCTTAGTCAAATCCATGAATACAGCACCAGTTAGTTTAACTTCATCCATGCCCCTACTACCTCGGGTAGTCAAGCAGGTAAAGGCAGTAATGGTACTGTGGCCCATTCTGAAACTATGTTGGTAGAGAAGGTTACAGTATATTGGACACATGGACCAAAGTTTGTTTGAAGAGGTTTTTTAAAGGATCTTGCTCAGGTGAGAAATGATGGAAATGGGCCAGTAGCTGTCAGGAAGGGTATGGTCACCAGCTTTAAATATGGGTCCACCATGATCTATTTCCAGATTGTTGATATAGTCTATGATGCCAAGCATAGATTAAAGATGGCAGCAAGAGGTTTAGCTATAATATTTGCCATTAATTTATGAACCCTTAGGCAAAGGCAAAGTCCATTGCTGCCTGCACTACTATGGTTGGGGAATGCCTTAAGGTTACAGATCTCAAAGGGAAGACAGTCTTAAAGTTGAAGGGTGGAATTCTGAGGCCACTAGAGTCCCTGCTGTAGTGAATACTGGAAGGGTCCTTGAATTGGAACTTTCCCAAGTAGTTGGACTGGTATGTAAATTTGATGTTAATGCACATTTGTTTCCAAACAAAAGGGGTATGCATTTAAGAGGGCTCCACTGTACTATCCACGTGCATCCAATGATTTCTGCATGGTCCTACAAGCCATTTTCATGGCAACCCCTGCCCCCAAAGCTCATTCACTATATGTTTAGAAACCATCAGGGCAGGCTTCAGGCCCATGTTGTATAAGGCACAATGGAGTTGAAATTACACTGGTGTCAATAAGAGGTAATTGTGATGACTTAGTGACTGCCCCTTGCTGATGGGTATACAATGTTGATAGCGACCGCATATGGGAGACTGTCAAAATGGTGATCCATATGATGGCACTATCATCATGGGTGATGGTAGGGGGATGGTGAATGTTGTGACCATGAGGGTAGGATGGGAGACAGGAAGGGAGGGTGGGTGACAGGACATGGAGGGAAGGGGAGCAGGGTTGTAACCCTGTAGTGTGCCTGCTTCTGCCAAGCCAACTATGTGGCGTGGTGGGTAGGGTGGTTGGCTCTGATGGAGAAGGTCCTGGGTTTGGGACTGGGGGCAGGTGTAATTTTGCTGCATCCCACAGCTGTGGGATTTATTTATTTTTTAAACCAGGCTCCCTCCCCGACATGCACCCCCCGCACCGGAGTTGAGAATCTTTAGTTAGGGGGTGTGGGGGTGTGCAGCTCCCCTGCATGCAGTTACCAGTTGCCTTTTACTGTATATCACCGAAATGTTTTAGTGATAATGCAGGTCCGCGATACAGAGTATTCGCCTTTGCAGTCAGCTATTATCACAAATGAGTTAGAGACTGTAATTGTTGAGCCACTACAGCATTTGCCTGTTTTTTTTTTGCATGCCACAACATTGTTAACTTCAGTCTCTTTAGAGACTTACCAGGGCTAAGCAGAAGGGACCATAATTTAATGTCACATCTGACATTTAGATCTTACTCTAAATGGCACACCATTATAAAGAAACATTGGCTAAATGGTATTTTCTGTTATCTAACATAAATAAATGTATTTGTTGATTGATTGACACTTGCGACTCTAGCTGGGAAAGGCCCTCCATAGTAGTGCAGTGCAGTGTCAGCACTAGCTATGAACATAGGACTTAAGCTCAGAGCCTTCTGGCCCAGAAGTGAGTTCTCCGCTTCAGTCACCCTGATGCATTCTGCCTTAATATTAGATATGTAATGTGTTTGTGTTCAGTTTCATTCCTGGCTGACCACAACCAGTTTGTATAAAACTCTGCAGGTGCAATATACCATTTATTTATTTTATTTTGTTTTATTTATTTATTTATTTAAACTATGTTGACTGGGAAAGTCACACTGAGCCAGAGTTAGTTTCCACAAATGACCTGAGGGGCTGGGGATGGTGCACTGCAGCTGGGAGCAACGGTAGCAAAATATTGGTACAAAACAAGTGACACAGTTCTGATTCCAATAAATAAAAAGTGAGGAAATATTAATTCTGAGGTATCAGGATATCCCCTGTCTTGAAACATTACAGTGATAGTTTCCTTAATATGTAATTAAGAAAATTACACAGATAAGCTGTGCCATGTTTTGCTAGACAGTGGGCCAATAGTTTATGACAATGGACTTGGTTAATGCTTTAAAAGGACTGATGCTAGCAGACTATATAATAAAAATAAATCTCTTGTTACTGGTTTTAACTGCTTTCATTACAAGATTAAAATGAGCTACTGAGCAGTATTGAAATAGCTACAGGCCCTACTAAAGTGAGAGACCTGAATCAAAATGACGCAGATTGAGTGAGAATTACTGTTTGTCTTGGCAGGAGCTCAACACACAAGCTGGAAGTGTGAGCTCAAAGTGTTTGCATAATGGTAGGGCTGGGGTTGGAGTTGCAGACCCAGAAGGTGTTTTTTTAAGACACCTGTGGCCCATACACAATCACATGGGCTTGCTTCTCTTCGGTAACTTTAAACATTTAAGGTCTGTCCCTTTGTCCCTTCCCTTGCAACCTATTAGTGCTATACATACTATGAGATCACAGCCCTTCCTTACATGGTCACAACACATTGTGACCATGCAAATGACCCATGGTGCCAAATGCAAAGCATAACCACCACCCAAACCCAATCACAGAATCCTGCAACATCACCTACCTGTAAAAGATTTATAGGCAGATGGTAGTGGTATCAAAAAGATGTGAAAGAGTTAGAGAGAGCCACTAGCTGATGGAGATTGTGGTGGGACTGATTGTTCAGTGGAGCCACTTGGGGCATTAGGTCTACGGAGGGGATTCATCTGGACTGCAGGGATTACTTTAGGATCACAGATTGTGTGTAGGCCACTGTCATGCTGGCACATAATTAAAAATGCCTTTAGTGTGTAAGTGGGCCTAGATTTATGGAACCAATGCTGGAGTGAAAAACATGGTGGTAATGCTCATGGGCACTGTTCATGGCATAGCACCGTGAGTTTTTACCATGCCATGCATAGAAGTTCATGGGTTTTACAATCCACTATGGTAGCAGGTGCAAAAAGAAGTTTTTGCCAACTAACTTTCTTGTGGCCCTACAGTATCTAAAGTAAATGTGTGTGTTGTGAAAATGGGTGACTATATAACAAGGGACGAATTTGCATCATATTTTTGTGCCCCCACCAGTGGAGATTGTTAACAGGTTCTCAGTGTCATTGTGCCAGCGAATGCCAGTGAAGTCTTTCAATAGTGTTCCACTCTAGGGTGGCTGACTGTGTTGTCACAACTGATCATTACCAATGGGTGTTGCTTTCAGCATGAGTAACATCAGAAGAGTTAAAACAGGGACAAGAGAAAAATGCAAAACCAGATGGCAAATTGTTGTAAGGTTTGCAGGCCCCCATCTATGATTTTTTGACAGAAATGATCCAGCAATGCAGCAAGAAAGGTGTCTTTTCAGTGACATTAGGTTTTTTGCCCTGATATTTTGTTGCCGTGTTATTTAGTTTTTATTTATCAGGCAGGTGCACTTGATAAACAGTTGCCTACTGTCAAGCATGGCCTGGGAGATAACAACAGTGAAAAAAAGCATAGCAAGTGAAACAGTAATGCACAACAAAAGTCGTTTACAAAAGTTACAGACTATAAAACAAGAGACAAAGTGGAACCATTTTCGAGAATAAGCGAAGATGCAAAACAAGGTATATGCAACATAACTGCAACGTAACTAGTTTACAACAATAAACAAGTGCAAAAGGCTCATTAAGATGAGGAACAAAAATTAAACACAATTCAAGGTGCCCAACAACAAATGTATGCAATGTAAGGGTAGAAGCACATAATTGTTTTAAGCAGATAGAATTTGTTGTTATGTCCATGCAATGATTATTAAACATCATGCTCTTCTGTAAAAGACAGGTTGAGCTAAGGGTACTTGTGTCTTGACCATATCTTGCTTTTCAATTGCCATGCACATAATGATTTCTTTCAAAACCTCCCCCACACGATGAATTAAGATGCCATCTCCAAAAATACTACATCCCATTAGCCAATATTTCATACAGTAAAATGTCAGTAAATTTCACAAAGAAGGGCATTTTATTTTATTTGCATGTCTGCACAAAGTACATATCGGGTAGAGCCTCTTTAAAAGTTAGCACAAAGGGCACCCATATACTAGTGTGGGGCTGATCCCAATGTGCACTTTGTGTGCAAAAACATTTTGCTTTTTTTTACTGTTTACTGTGGTACAGTAGAGTGTATAAAAACTAATTTTGGTTAGTTATTGGTTGACATCTTCTGTTACTACAAATCCCAGAATGTCCTGTGTCTGACATCTGAGCATTGGGAGATTCAATAGCCTGCAATGAATATTAGAGCTTTTATAATCTCTGAATAGCTGTTTTCTGGGTCTGCTTTTCTCCAGGGGCTCAGCACAGTCCTCTGAGACTGTATTTAGCCCAGGAAGGACAGTGTAACTGGTAAACAAAAGATCAGAACTTACAAACATGTTAACATACACTGCAGACTATTGAACCTGCCACTTCTGCCTACTGCTCTGATGTCAACAGCAGGAGATTTTGAGATTTGTAGTGACAGAAGATGTCAGGCTAGAACTAAGCAAAACTAGTCTGATACAATATATTTTACAACAGTAAACAATGACGAAATGAGAATTTTTTTGCACAAAAAGTAAGAACACATTGGGACCAGCCACACAACTGAGTGTAGGGCTCTTGGTACTGACTATTTCCCTTTAAATTTACACATTTAAAAAGGCAGTGTGATGTAGTGATTAGAGCACTGACTTTGAAACCACAGGATCATAGGTTGAAACCCTGCTAGAGCCAAATACTCACTTGGACGACTCATTTAATCCTTCAGTGCTCCAGTCCACCCGCTGCATGAATAGGTAGAAGCAGGGCTCCCCAGGAAATGAGATATTTGCATATCTGCTGGGTTGTCCCTGGTAAATAAATTGTTTAACAAATCAGACCAACTCCCTGCTCTCTGTACTGCTGCTACTATCAATCCAGAGACAGTTCACAGGATGATAATGAAGTAGTTATGTTGAATTCTGATCTGGAGGGGGTGAGTAGGCAAGTTGCAGCCTTTCATAATTTAACTAACACAGTAGGCTTATATGGCTGAAACTGAATAATATAGCAAGATTATTTTGTTTTAAATAAAACATTTTACATACAACATGGTATGACCTTCTGATGGAGAACTCGGTGCTTGGAAAGCAAGATCAGATCCAGAAGCAAATGGTTTGATACCTTTTATTGGACCAACAAAGATGTTACAAAATGAAGGAAGGTGTTATTTTTTTTGTGGTGCAAGTTATCACAAACCACCTGCCGAAATGTGATGGTTTGAACGCTGAAGGCAAATTTGCTGCTGCTTCTCTGCATAGAATGAACTGCTGTAGCCTGCAAATGTTCCCCAAAATTTGACCATGAGCCAGATACAATAATTTTCCTTTCAGTGTCGAGAAGCAGCTATACTTGTTGTTACAGTATATGTGTATAACAAATTCTGAACATGTATGAAAGGCACTCTTTTCATTTTTTGTCTCTGAAATATCTTTTTAGTGGGAGAAAGTCAAGGCTACTTTATCTTTTGTGTATTGCTCATCCCATTTTAAGTAGTGTGAAAAGCCTAAATTCTTATAATGCATGAACTGTAGCTAATTATCACTTCTCTTGCAATACACTGAACAGTAGAGAAGAAAAAAAAACAGCTCTTTTATTTCTAGAAAAGGGTTTAGGCTGATTAAAATGGTCAGTTTCTTCTTTCAGACAAATTTCAATCTAGATGCCTTCACAAAAGTCATTCTTTAAGTGGAGGCACTTTTGAAGATTTAAGACATTCATTTGGGATGCTTCTTCTAAGAGAGTTGGAAACCTTGTTTCAAAATAAAAGGTTGGTCTTATCCCATTTAACAAGGTCTTTTGTTAGGGATCATTCAATAAATTTGAGCATTTCTCCCACTTGTACAATAAAAATATTCTAATGTATAAACCGAGCGGTTATAGTTTCATTTTAAATCTATCCATTACATTTGATGTCTTGAAAGCAGTACACATTTTAATGCTTAAAAGGAATGAGTAGGAAAGTCAGTTTGACAAAAATGATTATAAACAAGATGCCTGTCTGTTGTAATCAGCCTTCACCTGTAATCACTGTTATTCATGGAAGAATCAAAGTAAACAAAAGGTAATAGAAGAAGAAGAATCTGTATTTATATAGCACTTTTTCATACATCCAAAGCGCTTTACAAGCAATGCTAGACTGGTAGTGAAGTGACTGAATGTGTGGTGGCGGCCATATCGCACATCATCACCCACACACAGCCTGGGTAATTGCATGAACCAGTTTATGGGAAGGGGAATGTTGGCCAGGACACCGGGAATGTTCCCTACTCTTTGCGAAGAGTGCCCTGGGTTCTTTTACTTCCACCTGGACACCCACCAGGACAACACCAGGATGGGCAGAAGGGACCTCGGTTTAACGTCTCATCCGAAGGACGGCACACCCCTGCAGTACAGCACCCCCCAATACTGCACTCAGATGCCAGTGATTTTTAGGTGCAAGTCCAATCCCGGTGTGGGACAAGAACCCACGACCTTCTGGTCCAGAGGCGGATGTGCTACCAACTGAGCCACACTGACACCTTAATAGTAGCCTCATACATTGAAACACTGATATTGTGGATGTTATTTGACTAGAAATCCCTAGGACCTGATAACATTCATCCCAGAGTCTTACATGAAATGGCAGACCCTTGATGCTTCCACTTATTTACCTGTTACAGACCTCTCTGGACTGTGGAGAAGTTCCACAGGATTGGAGAGCTGCTACTGTGATCCCACTCCACAAAAACGGGCCTAGGTCTGAGCCAGCAAACTTTAGGCCTATAAGCCTTACATCATTAATGGGGAAAATTCTGGAAGGTATTTTAAAAGCTATGATCATGGACTATTTAGTAGAAACAATTTGACTGATCCTGTTCAGCATGGGTTCACCAAGTCACGGTCATGCCAGACTAATCTACTTACTTTTTAAGAAAAAATTAACCTTGAGTTGGATGAGGGTAATGTGGTGCACGTGGTCTTTATGGACTTCACAAAGGCGTTTGATAAATTACCCCATGCAAAGTTAATAGAAACACTAGTAACCATTGGACTAGATATAATATCTTAAGGTGGATAACAGTATGGTTAACTGGGAGGAAACAAAGAGTCATGGTGAGAGGCGTGTTGTCGGATTGGTCATCAGTCACTAGCAGAGTACTGCAGGGATCTGTATTGGTGCCCTGTTTTTTTAATATTTATATCTCTACACTCAAACTTAAAGGTCCTAGTATATGGATTGCCAAATTTGCTGATGATTGCAGAATAGGTAGAACTGTGACTAATACAGCTGAGGCCCTCTTCCTGCAGCAGGATATTGACAAAATTTTTCTGTGGACCAGTTCTAGTAAATTAGAACTTAACATTGCCAAATGTAAGATTATGCACTTGGGCCTCCATAATAAGAACTATGCATACACCATAGGAACTAACACCCTATCTGTTACTAGTGTGGAGAGAGATCTGGGAGTAAAAATAACTTCCAACCTAAAGTTTAGTATGCACGGTAAGGAACAGGTCAAGAAAGCTAATCAAAACCTAAATTACATTTTAAGGCATACTTCCAGCAGGAGTAAGAATGTCCTCATGCCTCTCTATGGAGCCCTGGGTAGGCCACATCTGGAATACTCTGTCCAGGTGTGGTCACCTCAAAATAGGGAATATGTGGTTAAGGCTGAGGGGAGTGCAGCACAGGGCTAGCAAAAGGGTAGCTGGCCTAAAAACTATCCCATATGATGTGAGATTGGAAAAACTTAATTTATATTCATTACACTATAGAAGACTTTGGGGTGATTTATGTATGATGTTTAAAATTATTAATGACACGACGCTGTGGGAAGACCTTGGCTTAACTTTTAGATCTGGATGGACTAGCAGTAGGAGACAAAATTTGCAATTGGTATTGCCAAAGTGGAATACTAATTTGAGGAAATATTGGTTTATGCAAGGAGTTGTTACTTTATGGAACAACCTATCAACTACCGTGGTAGAAAGCACAAACATGGATATGTTTAAAGTCAGACTTGACAACTTTTGCTGTGATAAAACTACTAAATGTTGATCCTTATGGGATTGGCAGGCATTACGGATGCAAGTCCCTCAGCTCGTAATTATTTAGGAAACTTATGAACTTTATTAATAGGAAAAAAAAATGAAAAGTACTATCAGAGTAAGGGACCTATTCTCAAAACAAGCTATTATATTGTATGTGACCCTTTCATGAAGACAGCCTAGCATTTGTAACCCCCTCCGTTTCTTTTCACACACTATAACATATAAATCTCCATCGAGGATATACCACAAGAGGTCAGAAAACATGGAGAGGTATTACTGGTGGTTAAGAAAGGCCAAATAAATGTCCAAACAGTCCAAGCCTAAGCAAATCCCTGCAATGTCAAATGTCCTTCATCATGTGTGTGAATTTGATAATCTGCTGCCATATCTCAATACACTCGTCTAGGGCTGAGGTTAGGATAGTGCAGGAGGAGTTCAGGGAGCTGGGAAGGATTCTTGGGCAGGCAGTATACACAGTGACCTTTTCGGAGGTGCTTCCTGTCTATGACAGGAAGGGAGGATAGGGCACTTCAAACCAGGAGCTTTAATCAGTGATTGAAGGAAAGGCGCAGGGTGGAAGGATTCAGCCACTTTCAGTACTGGGGTCTTACCTGGAGGGATAAAGACCAAGGCCACTGATTTACAGTGATTAAAATAATGAAATTCCGTTTTCAAGACTTCAGATTCCGGAATTACACCGGTGATTGTTACTCTAATTTCCAGATTTTACCGGGATTCTGCTATCATTCTTTTAGTATGTGCATAAGTAATCAGAATTAAAGAAGGCTTAATATACAGAGCATTAAATAGAGCAAATTGAAAATAGTACAGGAAGGAATTAAAAGAAAAACACAAGTTTTGTAGATCTACTGATCTGATATAAAATGCCAGATTCTATGAAATCTTTGTTTTTACTGGTCTTCAGGCAGCACTAATTCCGGAATTTTACCGGATTTTCCGGTAAAAACCGAAAAACAGTGGCCTTGATAAAGACCTATACAGGGAAGGTGGCATGCATCCATCCAGATGGGGAACCACTGTCCTCAGTGAGCAGTTTAAATGTTACATCAGAGAGCATTTACACTAGCCAAGTGTGGTGGAGATGGCCAAAGGAAACAGGGAGGCATAAACTGTCTTCACCCACAAGCTGAAGTAGTCAGTAGGGAGTACCCTAAGGGAGGGAAATCCCCAAGGGTATTTGACAACAATAAGAACAAACTGATAGAAAGGAAGAGGGATGGGAATGAGGGTGGAAGGGGATAAGAAGAAAAGGCAAAAGGGAAAGTGGGGGTGACAAGCAGGATGGTACAAGAATTTGAAAGCCCATGTCTGCAGATTCTCATTGTCTGGGACATAAAATGCCAGACCTAGTGGCCATTATGGCAGAAGCTGACCTGGACATTGTCACTATTATGGAGTCATGGTTCAATGAGAATCATAACTGGGACATAGCCATGGCAGGATATGCTCTGTCCTGGAAGGACAGGGTGAGTGAAAAAAAGGGGGGATAGCTCTTTATGTAAGGGATAGCATAAAAACAACACAGATACAGGGAACACAGGGTGGGGCAGAGGTACTGTGGGTCACCCTAGAGACAGGAAATGGAGCTGAAATTTGCACTAGCGTGATCTAATGACCTCTAGCACAGGGTGAGGAGATGTATAAGATTCTGATGGAAGCCATCCAAAATATGGCAAATAAGGGAGAGGTGCTGCTGGTGGGGGACTTCAATCTTCCAGATGTAGATTGGAGCATCCCAGCTGCAGCTTCAGCTAGAAGAAGGGACATCCTGGACTCCAAGCAGGGAGAATTCCTCAGGCAACTTGTTGGGGGAGCCCACTCATGAAGGAGCCATTTTGGACCTTGTACTGACCAATGGGGACAGTCACCGTGGGCGACCTCCTGGGGAATAGTATCACTGTGTGGCATGGTTTGATATAAGAACTGTGGCAGAAGGGGTTTACACAAAGGAAAGGGTCCTGGACTTCAGAAGGGCCAGTTTTACAAAGATGGAGGAATGCCTCAGGCATATCCTGGCCGGGGGGGGGGGCCTAGGGGGAGTGGAGGAGCAGTGGGTTAAACTAAAAGTGGGAATAACAAAGGCAACAAACCTCTGTGTCAGGCAAGAAAAAAAGCAAGAAGATAAAGAGACCACTATGGTTTTCAAAGGAGGTGATTGGGAAGGTAAAGGCAAAAAAGTTAGCTTTCAGGAGGTATAGAAGACATAGACGGTGGAGGATTGGTTGGTGTATCAGAAGAAGCAGAGGGAGGCAGGAAAACAGTCAAATGTGCAAAGGCACAAACAGAGGAGAAAACAGCACTGGCAGTAAAGAATAGGGACAAAACATTTTTCAGGTGTGTAAGCAAAAGGAAGAAAACTAGAGGAGGGATTGTAAGGCTGAGAAGGGAATGGGGGGAGTGTTCAGAAGGGGACCAGGAAAAAGCAGACATCCTGAAAAAAATAATTTTGTTCATTGTTCACAAAGGAAGGGGAAGGGGAAGGGGAGGATCCACAGATAAGTGTCTGGGGCATCGATGGTAGGGAGGTGGACACCAGTCTATTTACATAGTAGAGAGTCCTAAAGGAGCTCACAAATCTGAAACTGGACAAATCAGCAGGGCCAGACTTGATACATCCAAGGATGTTGAGGGAGCTTAGAGAGGTGCTAACTGCATCTCTAACAGTCCTCTTCCCCGTGGACTGGAGGAGGGCAGATGTAGTCACACTTCACAAAAGTAGTAGTAGTAGATTTTATTTCTTTGCAGAGCCCTTCCCTGAAGGCTCAGGGTACCCTTATGAAATATAAAACTGATGAACAGCATATAAATATAGACAAACAATCACAGAGATAAAAATAAATAGCAACAAATAGCACCCACTAATAGATAAATAGTTCCTATCAATCAAACACAAACTGCTTGCCACATTCAACAATTTCTTAGATCCCAAAGGCTTGTTGAAAGAAAAAATGTTTTAATTTCCTTTTAAATAGCTCTAAGGAGGCCACCTCTGCAGGGAACCCAGCAAAGAATTCCATAGGACTAGGGTGGCCACTTCAAAAGCCAATCCCTGGAAGATTTTAACCTTGATCTGGGGACCTCAAGGACGGCCTCTCCCACAGATCAGAGAGAGTGACCCAGGGTATAGGGATGCAGGAGCTTCTTCAGATAACCCAGCCCCAGCCCATGCAGGGCCTTATAGGTCAGCAGACCTATTCTGAAAGAGGTGCAGCAGTGCACCAGCTGCCAGTGCAGTTTGCTCAACATTTGCATAATATGACAGGACTTTGAAGGACCCATCAATAGCCTGGCTGCAGCATTTTGCAGCAGCTGCAGGCACCACATCATACCCTCTTACCCTGAGGTAAAGTGTGTTACAGTAGTCAAGCCTCAAGGTAACAAATGTGTGTACCAGAGTGGCCAAATTGTTAAGGGGAATAAGAGATTTCATTTGGGTGATATTACGCAGATGATAAAAATCATTCCAGACAACAGCCGACACCTGAGCATAAAGAGTCAGTTCACTGTCCAGAATGATGCCCACATTCCTCACCTTGGTAGAGGCCCCCTTTTTGGTCAAGCCAATAAAAAGCATTAAATCCTCTGCAGGGGCTTCCACTCCCTCCTTTTGACCCAGCTCAGTCACCAATACTTCAGTCTTCCCTGGGTTGAGCTTCAACCAGTTCGACGACGTCCATGCTCGGATCATGGACAAGCACTTATTCAGCATGTCGACTGCATCAGATCATCCCAATGTAAAAGACAGATAGAGCCGAGTGTCACTGGTATAGCAAAAACCCCAGCCCATACCATCTTATGACCTCATCCAGGGAAAGCATATACACTGTGAATATCATGGAGGAAAGGACAGAAACTTGAAGCACTCTACAGGACAGGCCATGAGGCTTGAGGAATAATTCCCCCAAAACCACCCTTTGGGACCTGTCCCAGAGTGGAGGAAGGACTCAAACCAGCTGATGACCTTGCCAGTGAGTCCAACATACTGTATTTCCTCAGTCTATCCAATGACACCACCCCATGATCCACAGTGTCAAATGCTGATGAGAGATTGAGAAGAATGAAAATTGATCGCTATCTCCTATCCCTCACCCTGAGCAGGTCATTCAACACCCTTACTGATATGGTCCCCATACTGTGCATAGTCATAAACCTGGACTGTAACAGCTCATAGATGTGGAAGTCTGTGAGGTGACTATATAGCTGCTCCACAACCAGTAGTAGTAGTAGCATAAAATGTTATTCATAATTTATGAATAGGATTGATGTTACAATACTCCATTGAATTGAGGTTCATTTCAAAGGAGGTCCTTACACACAAGTAGACAGTTTCAAATGCAATAAAAAATATACCATAAAAGGACATATAGTGCAAATACAATTATAACTGTACTATATAATATATATATATATTTATATGAAATACAAAATCATGCCACCATAATGCAAAGCATCATGAATTGCATATGCATCATATGTATGATAAGAATCCCCTGCTAAATACAGAGATGTAGTCATATGTGCCTATAAAGGTTTTCACCTAATACAACAAACAAACAAGTAAGAACAGTTATAGATACTGAAGTATCATTGGACTCTCAGGTCATTTCCTTGGTACAACAATGTAATGGAGCCATTGACTTATTTATAAACCATTGTTTTATTGTACACAACTTTATGGGTTGTACGAACATACAAGATTTGCCAGCAGATAAAGGCCTAGAGGTCTATCAAGTCTGCTCGAATGTGCAGCTAGCACCCCTTATTCTGGTTGTGTTGTCTGACATAAATTGATGGGCGTAGTATTTCATATCTTTGGGCCCTTATACCAAGTATCTGTTCTGTCTATATCTAGATTACATTTAGGGACAGTGTATTCCAGGCTTTGTGCTGACCTTTAGTTCGATTTTAACATCCCATTGTGAAAGAGGTTACTAAGTATTGTGGCAATTTTCTTTCATATAGTTTAAACATAATAGTCACAAGGTGCCAATCTCTACTATCATTAAGTTTCATCCATTGCAGAGATCTATATAACTCACAATGATGAGTCCTCCTCAGTGTATTGAGTATGAAGCAAGCCGGCCTGTTGTATATTACATCCAGTTTGGCAAGCTCCCCACCCAAGGACCCAGCGTACAAAACATATCTGTAATCTAATATGGGAAGTAACATAGTGTTGACTACCCTCAGTCTAGTCTCAGAGGACATGTAATGCCTCAGTCTGTACATTATTCCCAATTTCCTGCCTAGATTTTGTGCTAAAGCCTCGAGGTGCGGCATCCAGTTCAGTTTTTCATCCACAAGGACACCAAGATATTCTATCAACTTGTTGTATAGGAGTACCATGAAAGGATTTTATCTCCAGTTTGGTTACCTTACTTGTAGTCCTTATGAATTTTACATTTAGGCACAATTTATGCTCCCTGAGAAAGACCTGGAGGCAGTCAAAAGCCTCTTGGAGATCTTTTTGTATAGCAGTAAGTTGTCTTCCCTCAATATAAATAACTGTATCATCTGCATAAATATGATAATTAGCTCTACAATTATTTAACTGAAGGTTATTAATGTAAATATTAAAAAGAAGAGGGCCCAATATGGATCCTTGTGGAATCCCAGTTTTAAGTGTTATCAACTTTGATCTATAAGGGCCAGTTTCTACTAACTGTTCCCTTTCAATATGGAATGTTCTAAACCACTCAAACTCCTTATCCTGTACCCCAATTTTATGGAGCTGGACAAGAGAACACTGTAGTGCAGTGTATCAAAAGCCTTAGATAAGTCTACAAATAAGGCACCCATGGACATTTTCCTGTCCATACTCCTCTAAATATCACCCACCACCTTCATCAAAGCCATTTGTTTACTATGAATAGGTCTGAACCCCGACTGGTAAGGATTCATTAAGTTATTTATTTCCAAAGAATGTTTCAACTGTAAAGCTACCAATTTTTGGAACATTTTAAAAACTACTGATAAAGAAATGGGACAATAGTTATTAATTTAATTTTGTGAGACACCTTTATAAATGGGCATTACTTTGGATAACTTCCAGCCAATTGGGAATTCACCTTTTGTGAGGGGAAGGTTAAATAAATAAGGATGAACCGACCTTCTCAAGAACCTTCCCTAGAAAGGGAAGGTTCAAGATAGGTTGGTTATTTGCCAAGAGGTCATGGTCCAGAGATATTTTTTTCAACAGGGGATTCACCAGAACCAGTTTAAGGGGCTCAGGGAAAACCTTTGTTGCTAAGGAGCACCCAACAATCTCGGTAAAAACTGAGCCCAGAATTCCAAGTAATCTTCTTGGGCCTGGGTCCAGGCTGCAGAAGGTTGGTTTCAGCCTTGAGATCACCCCACAGATCTCCACCATTGTCACCAATCTGAACTCTCCCCAGGGAGACCAAATGTGCCCATCTCCCTGAGGCCCTACCCTGTCGAATGATGACATTTCAAATGGAGAAATCTGGCCTGGGATCATAATGTCACAAGACATTATGCTGCAGTGATATACCGTGCTGCCAATACAGTGCAATATATTGCCAGCGGCATAAGTACTTTTTTTTATGGGGGTTCCACCCCTGCACCCCGTGTTATGGGGGCTGCACCCCCCAAACCCATCCAAACTAAAATAACTAACTCCAGGTGGGGGAGTTAACAGTTAAAATCACACTAAGTGTAAAAAATGAAAAAATCCATGCATCTGGGACTAGGAATTAGAACCTGGTCACAGACGCCCTATCTGCCTCCCTTGCTGTTAGTGGCTCATCCTGTCGAGCTACGGCAGCTGCTCGCTGGACCCCTGTCCCAGCTAAGGTCTTATCCTCTGCCTGGGAGAATGAGAGGGTGCACCACTGTGCATACACCCTTTCATGGTTTTGCACTGTCTCACTCATCCCTACCGCACTGTTCCTGTTGTGCAGTTTTATTATACGTTGTAGAGTGTATGATAAAGAGACCCAATAGGGAGAAATCCCAGCCTTAACAGGAGACTCTCTGTCTGAGAAGAACCAAGCAAACTCGTCACATTTTTGAGCTGGAAATGCTCTAATTGGTTCCAGACAGGCAGGATGTAAAAGCTTGTCCACAACCCAAAAGAGCTGAGTAAGTTGGTTCTTTCCAGATGCAATCATCTGAGACATAAAAGCTGCCTTTTTATGGGTGATTGCATTCTGATACTCATCATAATGAGCCATCAGAACCAGCCTGTCCTCCTGGGTCCTGGTTTTCCACTAACACCTCTGTAACATCCGCCCCCCTGGTTTTAAGTGCCCTCAGCTCATCATCAAACCAATATGAGCCAAGAAACAAAACCAGCAGGCATATGTTGGCTAGTGCCAGATGGTCCAAGACACCAGTGACAGCATTATGTAGGCCACCACGGCCTCCTCTGGACCCTCCACGCATGCCTACAGCACAGACAAAATATCCAGTTCCACCAATAGTCCCTCTGGTTGTAGCCCTTGTAAAGGGCAGAACTGTAACATTTCCACAGGGAAAGGGACTGTAGGGAGGGCTCTGAAGCTGTTTCTGATGGTGCAGTGATCCAACCAAATGGTCAGATCAATCTAGAAGGTGTTAATCTTAAGCCCCAGGAAGAACACCAGGTCAACTGTGTTTCCAGAGTGGTGGGTACTGGCCATGATTTCAAGAGTTAGGCCAAGGACCTCCATGTTAGACAGAATGTTCCTGCCACCAGACAAAGCCTAGTTGTCCACCCAGTTGTTGAAATTGCCAAGAACAAGCTATCTCAGTGATTCCAACACTCTCTCAGTGACAAAGGCTGTCACCTCTTGTAGGAATCTCCTGTCCCAACCAGGTGGAATCTGCTCTGGGACCCCCACACACTGCCATGCACTCAAAAGAACAGGTGTCCCCCACTGGATGCATTGTCAGGCCCAGCTCTGACCTAAAACAAATGGCCACCCCCCACCACACTGTGTTCCATCCTTGGGCAGTGAACCACAGAGAAACCGTCCGGGACTGACACTTTCAACACAGGGCCAGAGACAAAAAGGAGTCTGTCAATTACTGATCAGTTTGCTTGACTTCGGTGGTGGGGAAATTAATAGAATCAATACTGATGGAAAAAATTGTGGAATACATTGATTCCAGTGCTAGACAAAATCTGAATCAGCATGGATTTACGGGGGGGGGGATTCATGTTAAACAATTATGATAGATTTCATTGACTGGGTGACTATGGAAGTGTATCAGGGTGGAGTGATGGATGTGGCCTAATTTCATTTCAGTAAGGCCTTCAACACCGTTTCACATAGGAGACTCATAAACAAGCCGAACAGCATATGAGTGGGTCCAAAGGTGGTAAAGTGGATAAGAAATTGGTTGTGGGTAAGGAGACAAAGGGTGGTAGTAAGTGAAGTTCACTCCAAGTAAGGGAGGGTGACCAGTGGGGTTCCACAAGGATCAGTACTGGGACTGGTCCTCTTTAATGTCTTTATTAGCAACACTGCTTAGTGACCGGAATAGAAGGTACCCCTTTTTGCAGATGACCCTAAAATCTGCAATAGGGTCGACACTCCAGTGTGGGTGGAAAAAGAGGGATTTAATGAAGCTTGAGGAGTGGTCAAGAGTGTGACAACTAAATTTCAAAGTGAAAAAGTACAAAATCATGTACTGGGGCACAGAAACACGGGGGAGGAGTATAATATTCAGTGGCAGGTCACCTTCAAGTTCAGGCTCCTGACCTATAAGGCCCTGCACGGACTAGGCCTGGACTATCTGCAAGAGCTCCTGTGCCTCTACTACTGCAGGCGACCACTCCGCTCACCTGATGAGGGGTTGCTAGAGATTCCCAGGGTACATCTTAAGACATCAGGGGTCCATGCATTTATGTATGCGGCCCCAACACTATGGAATACTCTACCTCATCAGATACATGAGTGCACAACTGTGGAGAGCTTTAAGAAGGCCTTGAAGACACATTTGTGGCTTAGCACCTACCCAGATTGATTACATTAGCTATTTTAGATATGTATTTATTTTGTTATTTGGTTATATTGCAATGTATTTTGTTGTTTTTATATGTTTGTTATTGTACAGCACCTTGGTTCATGAAAGGCGCTCTAAAAAATAAAGTTTAGTTATTTATTTATTTAAAATGGGGGGGTAGTGGTACTGGCACTCACCAAACAGGAAAGAGATCTGGAAGTAAGCATATATGATGACCTAAAAGTGTCCAAACAGTGTGACAAGGCAGTGGAGAGAGCCAGTGGGATGCTAGGGTGCATAGGAAGGGGGTATCACCACCAGCAGAGATGTGGTAATACAGCTATGTAACTCACTGGTAAGCCCTCACCTAGAGTACTGTGTTCAGTTTTGGAGACCACACCACAGGAAGGATATAGACAGAGTTGAGGCAGTCCAGAGAAGAACCAAAATGGTGCAGGGTCTGCATCAAAAGCCCTATGAAGGGAGACTGAAGGACTAAATATGTATACCCAGGAGGAAGGAGAGAGAGAGAGACAGAGACAGAGAGAGAGAGAGAGAATATGCTAGAGACTTTCAGATACCTCACATTTATAGACAGAGTACAAAAAGGGATCCTTTTTCAGAGTAAAAGGTGCTTAAGAACAAGGGCTTATGCTATGAAGCTGGAGGGGGGGGATTGACTCAAGGGAAATGTGAGGCAGTACTTCTTCAATGAAAGGGTGGTAGATGTCTGGAACAGTCTCCCAGCAGAGGTGGTGGGGCAAAAACTGTAATGGGATTCAGAAGGCATGGGATAGGCAAAAAGGAATCTTAGTGGTAGGGAAGGGGGGTGTTGTTAAGCTGGAGATCAAGTAGGGTCTGCGGTGTTACAGTAGGTAGGGTAAATGGGCAGACTAGGTGAACAAGTGGTCCTTACCTGCCATCGAACTCTAGGTTTCTATATCATTTTTAGTGGCTTTAAAAAGGCAGTTTAGCCACTAGAAACCATGCTGTTTTCCTAGCACTTACACTAAAAAGCGTCATCATAAGAGTTTTGTCCATTAATAGTCCTGGTCTAGTGGCCAACTCATCAACAGAAAATGATTTTATCATGGCTTGTTTCATTATTTTAGTTATTCATTTCTATACAGATCATGTTCTTCTATTCAGTTCAAAAGGACTGTATAACATGTAGATACCTCTTGAAGACAAAGAACCTCAATACAAAAGCACTGAGGCAAGGGTTACTCCAAAGGGCATTGGCCATTATTATTTATTTTATTTTATTTAAACTTTGTTGACCAGGTGAGTGCACTGGCACATTTGCCTTTTTCAGTCACGGCCCGGGTGCAATAGCACATACAGTGGGGACAGGATAATAAACAACAGTTCAGGTTCAACAGAATGATACAGCAGGTAAAAAACAATAACAAAAACAATGACACTTGTCTTCAGAATATGTGCCAGAAAGAAATGTCTCATTTATGGTACAAGGGAAGTACAACAATGTACCAGAAAATAAGTAGATAAATAAATACATGATATATATGAGTAAAAGAAAAAAGAGAAGAAAATAAAGAAAAAGAAAACATAGGAGAAGAAAGGTACAAGTCAAGTATGTTAGCAAACTACTGGCCTACGGTCATAAAGAGAAGAGAAGAGAGATAACAGCATTGACAGGATTGAACAAGGTATAAAGAAGATTTTATTAGGATGAACAAAGGAGTAGAGGGGCATGAATATCCAATGTTGATTGAGAGAGGAGTGGTGGAAGAGGTAGAGATTACTGAGAGGAGGGAAGGATTGAAAGATTCTGAAGGATGGAGAAATAGAATTTGGGGGGTAAGAGCATAGCTGCTGGGGAGGATAAGTGCATTCAAATAGGTGTGGGGGGAGTGGGGAAGGTAAGGGGTAAGAAGGGGTTAAGGTGGTGGGAAGTGGAGGTAGTAGGGGTGGAGGGTAAAACTGTGTAGGTTACTGGAAGCAGTGACATGCTTGGGATAATGTGTAGTGTGCTTTTAGGAGCTTTGTAAAGGCTGTGGTGGAGGTGCATTTTTTGAAAAGAGGGGGAAGGGAATTCCAGATGAATGCTGCACAGTAACTAAAAGAATGTTGTTCCATTTTTGTACAGAACATTGGGACTACAAGGCTATTATTTGTGGTTGAACAGGATACAGGGAGATCACAACTGTGAATTGTTTTTTAAGTAGGCAGGGGTGCTTGATTGGATAGTTTTCTTGACAAAAGTAGCAAAAGCCAGGTTGGCTTTAAGGTCAGGAGGAAGCCATTTTATGGAGTCAAGGATCAAGCAGTGGTGCATATTAGATCTGCTGCCAGAGGCAAATTTACAAATTGTGTAGTAACGGGTATCCTTTTTTGTGAAGTGGATTTGTTGGCAACATTGACGATAACAGAACCATAATCAAGGGAGGGGACAGGATTTGCCAGTTCAATCCAAATTCTGGCAGTGGGTGTTAGGTACTTGTTTATTCTGTAGAGAGAACTAAACTTCTGATGAAGAAGTGAAGTAATGTGCTGGACATGGGACTCGAAAGACAGTGATGGATCGAGATGAACATCCAGATACTTAAAGGAAGTGGTGTTTAATATAAGGGATACAGTTGCAGTAAGTATGAAGAATTTGGGAGAAAGCTTATTTAGGCAATAACTAGTCCTGAATAGCATGGACTGGGTTTTAGGGAGATTTAGGACCATCTTCTCACAACAAAATCTTTCCAAGAGCCTGGTGAGGCAGCAACTGAGTGAATGGTTGATGATGTCAATATCTTTGCTGTGTGTGAAAAGTACTGCAGCATCTGCATACAGTAGGGTCCTTATGGGTTTACAGACTGTGGGCAAGTTATTTATGAATATGGTAAAAAAGAGAAGGCCTAAAATGAAGCCCTGAGGCATACCACTAGTGGTACTGTTTACTGTGTAAAAAACATTTCCAATTTGTAAAGTCTTTCTATGGTTCAGTAGTCCATGAATCAATTTAGAGCAGATGATTCTAGACCCTGGTCCAGCAGTATGGCAGTGAGCAGTTTATGGCCAACCTAGTCAAAGGCCTTGGTCAGGTCCACTAACAGCGATCTGGTTGCAAGGCCCTTGTCCATAGAGTGGTATATGGCATCAGTGAATTCAGTCAGGGCTGTGTCGGTGATGTGCCTTTACGAAAGCCATGCTGTTCTGGGCATATGAGGTTGTATTTCTACATGTAATCCTCTAATCGCTTGTGCACAATTTTTTCTTGTAGTTTAGCAAAAGCAGATAGAAGTGATATTGGTTGATAGTTTTTAAGAGATGACTTATTTCCCTTCTTGTGCAAAGGAAGACTGTGGACAATTTCCATAGGTCAGACACAGTGCCAGTTGAAAAGGACAGATCGAAGAGCTTAGTGACCGGGAGAGCAATATGAGGTGCAGCAAGTTTAAGGAATTTGGGTAAAAGACCGTCAGGGCCTGCAGGATTGTCCACTTTTAGTGTGGTAAGCAACTTGTGGATGTCAGGTCAAGTAACCCTTTATAAATAGAAGTGGGGGCTGTGTGGGTCTCTTTGAGGAAAGGTGGGGCTGGTTTGGTGGGGGTGCTTGGTTCTGTATTTATTCAAATCATAGAAGAACTTGGTCAAAAAGCCAAGTTTCAAATACAAAATCACACATACACCCTATAGGATGTATATGCAAATCCCCATGACATTTAGGCTGGTTCTGCTTTAAGCAGGAATGCATGGTGCCATGCATTCCTGCTTAAAGCTGAACCAGCCTAAAATGTCATGTTTATTTGCATATACATCCCATGATGCATTGCATTATGGGGTAGGTGTGATTTTGTACACCCCTTGAAGCTGTAAAGTTGCACAACCTACTCAAAAAAAAGTCTCATCATCCCTTTGATATCTTTGTGACTAGGCACCTGGGCACATTTATTCCACTCTAGACCATCTAACCCTCTGTCCTGGAAGTGTGCTCTCATACTATTCATGTTATTTCCACTCAGTCCAGAGGGGGTTGCATAAGATGTCTATGATATTCAGAGGGTGAACAAAAGGCTGTTGATGTCTTGATGGGGGTGCTTGTCTGGTTTGTAACTTGTCACTTCAACTTTCTGAATAGGGCATGAAGGTTCACCAAGCACAATACTCTGAGATTTTGCTGCCAAGAAGATGACATGAAGATGCTGAGCAGAATGATAATTGATTTTCAGGTGTTTTATTAACTGTTATTAAAGAAACTATGCCCACAAATATGTCCACATTAGATATTGTAAAGCTGCTTTAAAACTGGTCCGTGCCACTGGGTGATGGGAAATCACCTGGCATGCTGGCGACCCGGGTTCATAACCAAGCCTGGGGCAACAGGAGCGGAGGCCGGCAGAGAGGGTTAAGATCATCCAGTAGGACACTCTCTCCCTGGGAGGGTAGGGCATGAGTCTGCATCACCATGTAGCGGCTTCTGGGGGCCCGTTGGGACAATGCACATTGTGGCGTGGGTGACCATGAGCCACTTATGCATTCAGCCATGGATACCGTGGCATGCAATCGCATTGTGGGTGGGACAGGTGGGGGGGTAGAAAACAAGAAAATGGGCTGCCTGGCAATCTGGATGATGGCTGCTGGTACCCCTTCTGCCACAAAGCCAGGAGGTGTCCATGCTGACCTCCCCACTGAGACCGGCATAGAGTGGAGCTGCCCACTGGGACAGTCTCCTCTCCCTGTGTTGCCCCGGGAGGGGGGCAAGTCCAACAAAGGGACATGTCGGGACAATCAGGCAGCAGATTTGGAGGGGGACAGCGATATGGCGATTGGGGGGGATCTGAAGGTGTGGACCCTTGGCAAGCCCGACGGAGCATCTGGCCTGGAGGGGCTGGGGAGCAAAAAAAAATGCTGCTTTAAAATGGTCATATTTTAATTATTTTTCATTTTTGGCCATGAAAGACCCATTAAGCTGTGGTAGCTTGTTTGCAGGTGTTCCTGAATGGTTTAATTACAGTACACAGACCTCTTTTTTTGATGAGGGAATGTTAGCCATGACACTGGGGTAACTCGCCTACTCTAGCCAGTAGGGAGAACTCTTGTCCATCATTCTTTTGGCCAAGATGGCAAACACCAGTACTGGTGGAAGAGCGGATGGTGTTGTAGTAACAGGTGGAGCTGGCCTCCCTCACTGCTACTGTTTCTTTGCAGGTTACAAGTGATGAACGGGTATTTTAAGATGCCATAGATATCAAAACTATATTTGAAATGCCAGAATAAAAAGGTTGAAAAAATTCCCTGGGAAGATGCAGAAATGTCACCAGCTGAAGAGAGTGAGCCATGATCAAGTTTCAAGCCTGCAAATCAAGAGAGTGTCTGACAGTTAGGATGTCATGGCAGACAGCCCACCTCCTACAAGTTCTAGTTATGGAGGATGAAAGACTGGCATGGAGCAAACTGTGTCATACAGTGAAGAAACCTTGTGTGTCTGATGCTAGCCTCAGGAAATTACAAACTATTAAAGCAGTGACAGTGGTGGGATCAATGGAAGCCAACTGTCATTTTTCTACAGATGCTAGCACAGCACATGGACTGCAACAGGGCCACTAAAAGCCAACACAGGATCCAGATTTAGCCATGGCCATGGTGTGATCACTGGACACTGCTATAAAAGAGGCAGGAGGGACCTGCTTAGAAAATAGCCTGACTGGGTTGTCAGGGAAGCCCTGACAGCTGCTAATATTTGACATGCAGCTGTGTTACGCAAACTGCCAACACACCAGGAAACAGTGACAGTTGCTGTACAGTGGCACAATTCCCCTGAACACATGGCTGCTGCCCACTCCCCAAAATGACACAGAACAAAATACTTAACAGCCTACTTGAAGTGTCACACCAACCCCTGATAGTAGTACAAGATCCTCAGAAAATACTAGGTACATCTAGATGGCCCAAAAGGAGTGCAGTCCCTGGCTTCATTGCCACCATTTCTATACCAACAAGTGGAAGCACTGTTTGGAGACCCGTGTTCCGGTATGTGTTGTATCTGACTCTCTCACACTAAGTAATTCCCATGAAACAGATGCTGATGCTGTGTTACTCCCTTTTGGGAACAACCAAATAAAATAGTTTCTAAAACTGACACTGAACCCACTAACCCTATAGCAACCCCAAATTTATGATCTGGATTTTATAATTGTGCACTGGTTATTTGCGATGCATATTGGTTATGGGTGAGGGTGACTATCACAAGTATGGTTCTGATTAGATATGGGTAGTCAAAAGGCACCCATTAACACTAAAGTCATGGATTTTAGAAAGATGAACTTCAGTGGAGGGTGAGCTGCTAAGGGGTCACCTGGCAAGCATCCAAGGGGATATGGGGTTGGATGAAAGATGGTCCATCATCACAGAGGGAATAATGATTGCCACAAGGGGATGCATTAGGCTCAACGGGAAGAACTCAAGGGTCAAAAACCTGGCTGGTTTAGCAGTGAGGTCACCCAGGCAGCAAGGAAAAAGAAGTCAGAATACAAGAAATTCAGGAGGAGCCAGAGGGGGAAGGAAGGCAAGGAGGCCTACCTGAAATTGTCTAATTTAGCAGGAAAGGTAGTCTGACAAGCTAAAGCTCAGAAGGAACTGCGGATGGATGAGGGAATTAGAAAGGGGGATGAGACATTTTTTCACTATATCAGCGAGAAAAGGGACAAGAATGATGGGATTGTTAGGCTAAAGAAAGGGGATGGGTGTGTGGAAGAGAATGGAAGCACAGCAGAGATACTAAATGAAGACATCTGTTCTGTCTTCATCAGAGAGAGAGAGAGAGAAATGTACCAGTGCCACTTGGGGTAGGAGAGTTGGGGAGGGGGCAGAGGCAAAGGATTTTTGATAGACATGGACAGGGTGAAGACAGGGTTGCTAGCATTGGCCCCTATGCACAAATGGGCGGAGTGGCTACGCGCCATGCATCTGTGGCACATAGCCACTCTGCACCCATTGTGTCCCCCCCCCGATGTGGGTTGCATAAAACGAGGCATGCAGCCCATATGGACCCGATCCCCAGCAGTGCTGACATAAATTCAACGGAGGCAGGCAGTGGGATGTGCCAGCACTATGAGCCATGCAGTAAGGCATGTAGTGCTGCACACCCGGGCATGTAGGTGGGCACCCATTATGCCAGTGGGAACCAGGTGTAAGTTCACTATGTGCCCTGGCCACACAACAGACAGGCCACAGAACCTCCCCGCAGCAGGCGGGTACACCCTCACACACAGCACAAGCCTGCCTGCCCCATACAAACACCAGAGCCTAACATCCCCCCCACACACACACAGTGATGCTCCAACTGCGATGCAGTACACCCCACCCCAGCGCCGCACCGTAGGACCTATGCAGCCCCCACCCACACACAGTGGGTTGTATACCAGTGTGGTGCAGCATCCCCCACAGAAGCCTGCAATAGTCCTGAGCCAATCTGCCACCCCAAGGGGTCACCTGTCCCAGGCAGCAATGGCTGACCCCCCCATGAACAGTGGTACCCAGTGTATCCTGAGTCCATGCACACTTCTGTCCTCAAGTGGACCCCTCTCAGCCATGGCACCTCCAGCCTCACCCAATGTCCCATAAGCCCACCAGTGCCATGGACAGAAATAGCAAGTGGCATAGCCCTCCATGCACATTCCACAGCAGTCAACCAGCTGACATGCACAGGGGCATGCAGCCGCTGTATGCTTGCATAGCTTGCATATGTCAGGCAGCCAGTAGTTGTGGCAGTGTATGGAGGACTATGCCACTGGCCATCTCTGTCTGAGGGCAGTGGACATATAGGGCATTGGGTTGAGTATGATGCCCATAACTGAGAGGGTCCACTGGTGGGGATGTGTACAGAGTTGGGGCACACTGCACACCACTGTGTGTGTGGTGGGGGGTTACCTCTGCTGGCTGGGACCAGTTCCTTACTGGATGGGGCGCCATGTGGATGAGGAAGATCAGCAGTACCCTGGGGGTGTTTCAGCTGGTGCTGTCAACACGGGGGCGCAGGTCCCTGCACCTGTGGGTACTGTACACGTACTCAGATCCGCACCTGCCTGCATAAGGGATCCACTGTGGGACCTAGCATGGGCATCTGATTGGATGCCCGGCCAGGTCCATGACTCCATCCTGGCTGCCCTACAGAGTCCTGTGTGCTGGGGAGGGCCAGCAGACAGATGGTGGACATTGATGAATACGGCCGGTGTGCACCTGTCCACAGGTGCAGAGCTACACAGGTGGGTACCAACCTCCAGTGCATAATTCCCACCTGATGGAGCATAGGGGCCCACTGAGAGTAGATAAAGCCCCAGTCCTAGATGGCATACACCCAAGGGTGCTGTGTGAGCTGGTGGAGGAGCTTGCAGATCCACTGGCTGTCCTGTTCAATAGTTTGCTTGAGTTGGGCATGAATCTGCAAGACTGGAGAAAGGCACATGTAGTGCATCTCCATAACAGTGATTCCAGGGACAACCCAGGGAACTACAGACTGGTCAGTCTGACCTCAATCACATATAAGCTTATGCAGACCATACTTAACGAAAGGTTAGTAATGATCTCCATCATGAGGGACAACATGGTTTTATGAGAGGGGGGTTATGTCAAACAAATGTGATTGACTTCTTTGACAAGGTTACTAAAACAGGGGTAAAGAGTCAGGTGGATATCCTCTTCTTGGACTTCAGCAAGGCTTTTGACTCTGTACCACACAGGAGGTTAGTCAGGAAGATGGTGGCGCTGGAGGTTGGAATGAAGTTGACTAGGTGATCAGAAAACTGGTTGAAGGGCAGGACCCAAAGTGTGGTGGTGGGAGGTGATCATTCCAGCACTAGGGAGGTCACCAGTGGGGTCCCACAGGTCTTGGTGCTTGGACCAGTGCTGTCCAAATGTTCATCAGTGATATTAGGGATGGTATTAAGGGCACAATTGCTCTATCTGCAGATGACACCAAACTCTGTGGGAGGATGGAGACAACAGAAGGGATGCCAGTCCTAAAGGAAGATCTGAAAGAGCTAGAGAGGTGGGCCAGGAATTGGTAGCTTATCTTCAATGTAAAGAAATACAAATTAATGCACAATAGAGCCAAAAACCAGAGGACAGAGTACAGCCTGAGAGGGGTCTGAATATTTGCATCAGAGGAGAAGGACTTGGGAGTAATGATTACAAGTGACCTGAAAACTACACATATTGTGGGAAGGCTGCAGCAAAGGCAAAGAAGACAATGAAGATGATATTGGGCAAGCAGGGTAGGATGTACGAGAAGAGGTTAAGGACACTGAACAAGTATTCCCTAGAGGAGAGAAGAGAGAGAGAGAGAGACAGAGAGAGAGAGGGGACATGGCTGATAACTTCAGGTATTTGAAAGGAATAAATAGGGTAGATAAAGAGGATCTTTTCAAGCTGAGTGAGGACCAAATCACAAGGGGACACAGTCTCAAGTTGGAGGGATGAGGTTTAGAATGTAAGCTAGGAGGCATTTCTACACTTAGAGGGTGGTGGCAGGTTGACATGTTCTCCCAGAGAAGGTAATTGTATTGGAAACAGTAGGCAGCATCTAAGTGAGGCTGGGAAAGAGTTAAGGAAAATAAGGGTAAACAGAGAAAACAAATATGGATTGGAGGGGGGCAGGATCAGTAGCTTATGAGCTTGAATAGCTTGACGGCCCTTAATTATGAGCAGAATTGATAGACCTAAGGGCCTTTTTCTACTGACTTCATCATATGTTCACATATTTATTAAGGCGTCTGTTGGAAATTCATATTGAACACTACAATTTTGAACTCAGAAAACAAGCAATATTTAATTAATGTGATTGATTAAGTATACTTGTGTGTTGGTGTATTTAAATAGAAAGCATGTTTTTTAGCAAGCTACACAATCCTGAGGAAGCCACTTCATGTGATGATACATAGGGGACTCAGCTTGGCCTGCATTTTGTTACTTTTGTGCCATAAATGTTAATAGCCTATACTGAAGTCAGTGTGTGCTGTTTTCTTTCATTGTGGTAGAGGACCTATATGTTCTCTAACAATACCACCTTTGGAAGGCAAGGAGGGCTCTTCACTTCTTACCCTGCATAACTGTTCTGATTGTGAAGCTGTTTAGCTTTCACAAAGAAACTCCATGAGTGTATCTCCATAACTTCTGAACTAGGTCAATTTTTCATTAAGTGTAGCCTAAGCTTACAGTTATGAGAAGATCAATATTAGATCTAGAAGAAGAGGAACCAGGGACTACAAGGCAAATCCAAACAGGTGTTTTTTGCTTTCAAAATGCAGAGTTAAGTGCAAACAACAAAGATGTGAAAGGGAGCGTTTCTGTTGAAAGAGAGGTAGACAATGGCCCGAATGTGGAATCTAAAGAACTTTTTCAAAGACTAGAGAAGCTCTCGACTTGAAATAAACACTTGGTTTTGTCGAGTAACTTTAGAACAATATGCAGAAATAGGCCATGCAACTAGAGGACTGAGAGTTTTTAAAGCCCCCCTTGTAGAGTCTTCATCCTGTTTTGAAGGTGAAATGAGAACAATCTTTGGAAACCATAGCCTGCCATTCCCCCCCTTAGGGCCCTTGACTCACCATAGCACTTCTGTTGTCTCCTCAGGATGCACCTATTGCCCACTACTACCTGCTCTCACTCTTCTGGGTGATTTGTGATACAGTTTTCCCCCTGTGTATGCGTTCTAAGTCTCTGCCAAAAAATAGGAAGTTTGCAAGTGAACTTGTTTAACGTGCATTGTGCTGTTTTCCTATTTCTGTTTATTCTTTTGTACTCTCTGAGTGTTACGTCCTACCACCCCTTACATAACCACTGTATAATTTCCTGTTATTCTGTTTACCTAGTGCATTGCATTGTCTTTGATGTTTTTGCTCCCTGATGTATTGCTGTATTCTTGTGCCATCTCAGTAGCCCAGGTCATGCCTGAAAAAGGTCCTTGGATCAGTGCACTAATCCTGTCAACAAATGAATAAATGAAATAAATGAAAATGAAATGGAATGGCATGAAAATTGTTCTAAAACCATAGTGAATATATTTGTTGGGCAGGATAAACATAATTGTAAGAAGATTAAGTTGACATGACAGAAGCAGAAAAAAAGATGAAGCAGTATCAGGATAGTACTGAATTTCAGGACTTTGATGACAATTTAAAGATAAAGATTTGTAAATTGAAGAGTGAGGTGGAAAATAGAAAATGGAATAAATTTGAGAGACATAAGTGAAATTATGAGGGAGAAGGAGAAGTATAGAAACATAGAAACATAGAAGTTGACAGCAGATAAGGACCTCAAGGCCCATCCAGTCTGCCCATTTCTTTTTCTACCTTATAAATGTGCCATCGGCCTTTGCTCTGTCAGTGGCCTATCTATTCATAGTCATTTGTATTGCTCCCTTATGCCTATCCCATGCCTGTTTGAAGCCCTGCACTGTATTCATAGCCACCACTTCTTGTGGTAAGCCATTCCATGCATCCACCACCCTTTCTGTGAAAAAGAATTTCCTCACATTCCCCCTTAATCGGCCTCCCTCTAATCTCATGCTGTGTCCTCTTGTCCTGCTATTTTTCTTATATTTAAACATGTTAGACTCTTTCACCTTGTTTATGCCCTTAAGGTGTTTGAATGCCTCTATCATATCACCTCTCTCCCTCCTTTGCTCAAGGGTATACATGTTGAGCTCGTTAATCTGTCCTCATATGTCTTCTGATGCAGTCCCTTCACCATTTGGTTGCCCTTCTCTGGACTGCCTCAATTTGGTTAATGTCCTTGTGAAGGTGTGGCCTCCAATACTGCGCAGTACTCCAGATGGGGCCTAACCAGTGTCTTGTACAGAGGGATTATTACCTCCCTCTTACGACTTGTGATACCCTATAATACACCCTAACACCCCCTAGCCTTACCTACTGCTTTAGTGGTCTGCTTGATGATTTTAGGTCATCAGTGATGATGATGCCCAAGTCTCTTTCTTCCTTTGTGACTGCTAGAACTCCCCTCCCAGCCTATAGGTGGCTTCAGGTTTCTCTTCCCTATGTGCATGATTTTGCACTTCTTTGTATTAAATCCCAGTTGCCACTCTTCTGACCATTCTGCTAGTTTATCCAGATCTCTTCTCATTCTGCCCACCCCATCTGGATCATCTACTCTGTTGCAGATCTTGGTGTCATCTGCAAACAGACAAGCCTTACCCTCTAGTCCATCTGCAAGGTCACTAATGAAGATGTTGAAGAGGACTGGCCCCAGGACTGATCCTGAGGTACCCATTGTGACTTGCATCTCTTCTGACTGTATACCATTTACCACCACTCTCTGTTTTCTGCCAGTCAACCAGTTTGCCACCCAGTTGACCAACTTCACCATCCCTTGAGCCTACCCAGCTTATTTATCAATCTTCTATGTGGAACAGTGTCAAAAGCTTTGCTGAAGTCAAGGTAAGCAACATCAACTGCTCCCCTGGTCCACCACTCTGGTTACCCAGTCAAAGAAATCTATGAGATTAGTTTGACAGGACCTTCCTTTGTAAACCCATGCTGTCTTGGATCCTGTGCCCTATGGATTCCAGGTGTTTGCACTATCCTTTCCTAAGGAGTGCCTCCATAATCTTGCCCACTACTGAGGTAAGACTGACCGGTCTGTAGTTCTCCGCCTCCTCCCTGCTACCACTCTTGTGGAGCGGGATCACATAAGCCCTTCTCCAGTCTTCTGGGACCTCTCCTGTGCTCAGAGACTCACTAAACAATTCTGCTAATGGCTCTGCTAGTTCCTTCTTTAGCTCCTTAAGTACCCTGGGATGTATGCCATCAGGTCCCATTGCCTTATCCACCCTGAGCTTAGCAAGCTCATGTAGGACCCTTTCTTTTGTGAAGGGAGTAGTGCTCACCTCCCTCCCCCCTGTGTCCATGATGCTGAGCTGTGGGCCCTGCCCTACCTTCTCTTCAGTAAATACTGAGCAAAAGTATCTATTTAGGATAGATGCCTTTACAGGGTCCTCCTCCTCACATGCTCCCTTTTCTCCATAAGCTAGCAATACCCCTCTGGACTTTCTCCTTTCACTAATGTATCTATAAAGTCTTGTCACCTTCTTTACTGTTCGTGCTAGTGTTTCCTCAGTTTGGGACTTTGCCTGCCTTACTGCCTTACCTGCTTCCCTTAGGGCAGTTTGGTATGCCTCCCTATCTTCATCCTGCTGTGTTCCCTTATATTTCCTGAAGGCCAGCCTTTTGGCTCTGACCTTTTCTGCTACTGTATTTTGAGAACCAAAGTGGTTTCCTTCTTCTTTTGCACTTCCTTTTCTGTCTAAAACAATGGGATGTTGCTTCAAGTATTGCATCCTTAATGCTTGCCCACTTTGCCTGTACCCCTCACCTGTGTTTCTTTTTGCCAGGGCTAGCTTAACTCTGTTGGCCATCTTATCAAAGTCAGCTCCTCTGAAGTCCCATATTTTTGCCTTGGAATGGGATGATTTAGATGTAGTAGCCAAATTGAACCATACCATGTGATGGTCACTGGCCCCCAGGTGACCTTCTACCTGGAGATCTGTGATGCCTTCTTTGTTAGTCAGTACTAGATCTAGGATAGCCCTGTCTCTTTTGGGTTGCTGTACCAGTTGTTTGAGGCCCTCCCCCTGCAGGGAATCCACTATGAGTCTAGTTCTGGCAGATGTTCCTGCTGGTATTGACCAATCTGTATCCGGCATGTTGATGTCTCCCATTATCAGAACCTCCCCTTTAGCTGTCATGTTTTGTATATCTTCTAACAGTAATGTGTCTATGTCCTCCCTCTGGTCTGGGGGCCTGTAGACAACCCCAGTTCTTATGGCTGTCCCATTTCCTGTTTCCAGGGTGACCCACAGTTCTTCTGGCTCCTTATGTGTATTCTGAATTTCTGTAGCTTTGATATTTTCATTAACATACAGGGCCACTCCTCCCTCCCTTTTAGCACCTCGGTCTCTTCTGAACAATACATAGCCGAGTACTGAAGTCTCCCAAGTGTGGTTACTGGTAAACCACGTCTCACTAATTGCTACTATGTCCAGTTTAGCCTCTGACATTATTGCCTGCAGGTCTGGGATCTTATTTCCCAGGCTGTGAGCATTTTGTGTACATGATTTTCCATTGGCCAGATTTTGGTGTGTTAGTTGTTGGGTGAAGTTTGGCATTACCCTGGCATAAATCGTATGGGGAGACAAACCTTTTTCTTACCTGGTGATGCAAATGAACAGCAAACATGCTTGAATTCCTGTTTGACCACTAGCTGAGGGGAGGGTGTTCTTCCCATTCGACGTATGGGGTGCTGCACCCTCCCATTTGCTAGTTTAAATATTCTGCAAAGACGCCAAACTGCCCCAATGCACTCACCTCTTTAGTCAGATGCAGTCCATCAAATTTAAAGAACTTTCGCTCCCAGAACTGTTGCCAGTTCCTACAAATCTGTGTTCTTTTCCTGGCACCAGCCCTTGAGCCACGTGTTTAGCTCCCCTATCTCCCTTTCTGACCTTCCGTCCATCTGCTCCCCTCTCCCAGACTGGCAGGATCTCAGAGAAGGAGATGCTGGATGAAATAGATGATAGTTTGTCACCCAGCCTAGTCAGGTGTTCCTTGGTTTCCACAACTGACCGGCTGGCGAGATCATTAGTCCCTATGTGTACTAGGACATCAATGTTTCTCCTGCTTTGTGAACAATTTTAGCAATGTGGTCAGTGTCTCTCCATACTGATGTACCTGGGAGACATCTGACCATCACTACTGGAGATGGGTATCAACTCCCCAGATCATGGAGTCTCCTATGATCAGAAGTTTTTGGATTTCCTTTGTGCTTGTTTTGTTTTGGTTCCTGATTTGGGTGAGTTTTTGTGCTAGCTCCTGTGCCACAGTGTCCTGCTCTGCAGTGTCTTCTGCCTCTTTATTTGATTTCAGAGATAGAGGCAGATACCTGTTTGTAGTGTTTATATGGTTTTTGGAGGTAATGTGTTGGAGAGCAGAGGTGATGGGGCACCTGATTTGCTCCTCTAACCACCTGCCAACCTCCTGGACCAACTACCCTCTGCAGTCGAGGTTTTTCTGTTGGATGCTGGAAATGAGGGTGGTTCTTATAATGTATTTCCTCTTCAATATGAAATTTGTGGTGTGCAATCTCTGCCCATGCTGCCGGAGCTGAGCCCTAAGATCTCCAAAGGCCCAACATGTAGGACAGTGTCCTAAATCCTGTAAGACTGTCCTTCTGAAAATTGTTCCACAGTACCTGCAGTTAATGAAATCCATTCCAAATAAGTTGCTGGGTTTGTAACCTAGTCAGAGTAATTAGAAGGAGAAAAAAAAGGAAAAAAAAATGCAAGTAATGGTTTAATTGTGCTTTATTTAACTTGTTATAACAAGTTAAATTACTAGTGCCCCTGTAAATTAGATCACATTGGGAAGCCCACTGATCCGCCCCTTCCTGCTCTGCCACAGGAAATGTCACAACTGTGGTACCCTATAAAAAGACTGTAGCGTGGGTGGTTGGGGATGGGGTGGGTGGCTGGGCCCTTCCCTGCCTAAAAGAAGAACCACATGACGAAAGAACAAGGAGGTAAGGCAGAAACAATCAGTCAACAACAAATGCAGTAACCCTGAAAGCGTATCCTAATGTTAGATAAAACTGTAAAACCTGTAAGCACCACCTGTAATAATTTCAGAGAAGATATACCCTGTAAGAAACACTTTGCTCCAGAGAAAAATAAAGCAGTAACAGAAGATATACCTTGCAAAAGACAATTTGAATCAGAAGATTACAGGAGTAATCTGTTAGCACACACCTGTAGGCACACCTTGTAATAATGCAGAAGAAGGTATACCAGCAACAACAATTTGAATCAGAGAAAAAATAAAGCAATGAAATGTTAGCAACAAACAGTAGCAATCCCTGTGAGTAAAAAATAAAAACACCACCACACAGTAAATCTGCTTAGCCAAACTAAGTCTTAATCCTTTTCCCTTGCTCTGGTAAGTTTCTCTACTCTGCCTTTCAAGCAGTCTTAGAAGGAAAGAGCTCAGGTGAAGCTAGGTGCCTTGGCCAGCAAACCAAGTCTTCTACCTCCAAGATATCAACTAACCTGACTTTTCAACCCTTCTTTCTGTTGGAAATTACTGACAGTTTGCCAGCTCCACCCCCACATACACACCTAATCCTTTGGAAGAGCTGTGGGAGGAAAGGCAATTAGCTCCTTCAATGTGAGAAGGAGACTGAAACACCTCTGAGACAACAAACCTTTTCAGCAAACAAGAATAAAATAAAACACAGTGTCAAACAGTAATTTTGCTTAGCCCAATGATAAAAAAGTCACAAAAATGTAAGCTCCACCTGTAATACAGTAATTTCAGAGAAGATATACCCTGTAAGAAACACTTTGCTCCAGAGAAAAATAAAGCAGTAACAGAAGATATACCTTGCAAAAGACAATTTGAATCAGAAGATTACAGGAGTAATCTGTTAGCACACACCTGTAGGCACACCTTGTAATAATGCAGAAGAAGGTATACCAGCAACAACAATTTGAATCAGAGAAAAAATAAAGCAATGAAATGTTAGCAACAAACAGTAGCAATCCCTGTGAGTAAAAAATAAAAACACCACCACACAGTAAATCTGCTTAGCCAAACTAAGTCTTAATCCTTTTCCCTTGCTCTGGTAAGTTTCTCTACTCTGCCTTTCAAGCAGTCTTAGAAGGAAAGAGCTCAGGTGAAGCTAGGTGCTAGGTGTATTAAGCTGGGACCATAAATACAGGTCAATAATTCATGGTAGATCTCACAGTAAGGCAAGGCAAAGTTTATTTGTATGGTTCCAATTCCCGGAGGCACTGGGCACTTCAGATAAAGACAAGCAGGGGATAAGAAGGCATACATGAATACAGATTTGAAACAGTAAAAACAGATAAAATAGTACAGATAAATATATTCAGTTGTCACTTCATTTGTAGATTAAATAATTATATGGTAGCCCATGGAATGTGTGACTGTGATTGAGCGAACCTCAAAATGGTGACTCAATCATGACACATGTCATAGGGCTACTGAAGAGGTAGGGCAACTGGATGGGGTGGGTTTGCTCATGTAGAGATAGGGTGTCACTGCATGTACGCGTCTGTGGAGGGTTGGGAATGAGCACGCTCAGCGAGGGGCAGGAGCAGTTTTGAGGGATGGTGGTCTGCCAAGCTAACCCCATGGCATGGTGGGTGAGTTCACAGCTTGGGTGGACAGGGTTCTGGGTTTGGGTCTTGGCGCAGGTATATTTTTGTTGTGCCTGGCCTAAATTTTGGTTTTTTAACATTTTGCACCCTGCCCGACATGCACCCCCCCCCGAAGTTCAGAATCTTTAAGTAAGAGGGTGCAGGGGCACAGCCCCTTACTTAAAACATTAAAAACATAAGTCCCTGGTGCCATTTTTCCTGTGCACTGGGGAGTCACAGCACTGAAATTGATTTTCGGCATTGTGACTTCGCCGTAATGGCGATCGCGTTTTGGCAGACACCATTATGACATAGAACCAATTATATCAGAGAAAGCCAGAGTGAAAAGGTGGAACTTTAGGTGGCTTTTGAATACTTCAACTGATGGGACCTCCCTGATGGCAGAGGGAAGCAAATTACACAGGATGGGGCCGATGACGCTGAATGCCCTGTCACCGGCAGTTTTTAGCCTCGTCCTGGGAATCGCTAGGAGGCCCGTAGAGGAAGAATGGAGGAAGCAGACTGGGATGCCAGATGTTAGAAGATCAGACAGGTAGCCCCAACAAAAGGTGGTCTGACAAACAGAACAGCAATGTAAGGGGGATAGAGCAATTTGACAACAGACAAGTCACTTTCTTAGAAAAGAAGGACTCAAATGTGGAAAATTCAGAAATCAACACTTTTGTAGAAAAAGGAAGAGGAAGAGGATGGTAGAGGGCGAGGAGGATGAGAAGAGGACAAAAGTGGAGCTGGTGAAGATATGGAACTCAGGAGATCAGCATGCAACATCTAGAATCACTGCAGGTACTCAATATTTCCTTAGTGACATTAATGACAGATCAACACTCTGTATTAATTTGTCTAATGGTCTATCTTTTGTACCTACTACAGATCCTGGCTATTTTCAATTACATATTTGTCTTTTCAAGCTGTTTAGAAAATTGGACCCAAAAGTTGTTGTTTTTCATAAGTACAATCTAACTAGCCAATTGAGTTTGGGAAATATGCATTTGAATATTGTAGATCCACATGCTATGTCAAGAGAAACCATAATTGCTGATGATCCTACAATTAATAGCTTACAGTCGTATTCATAACAACCTAATTGTTATGAGAATTGAGAGGGCATTCCTTTTTTACATGAATGTTATTAACCATGGCCAAGTATTTAATAAAATGGATGGGGGCTGAAAGAAAATAGAAAATTATGTGCTAACACTAACTTGAGAGCAAAGAGCACTTTTTTCATAACACTCTGAGACATAATAATATTAAAACTTTTGGAGTATATTAAATATCTTAAAAATAGTGCTCCCCAACCACAGTTCTACAATTTGTCAGCCAGTGAAGGTAAAGTTCTAAGAGAGTTATAACAGATGAACAATATAGTTATCAAACTGGCTGACAAGGATGGGGCTGTGGTTAAGATGTTGCTCAGTATGTAAATGAGATAGATAAAAAACTGTCTGACTACTTGTCACAAAAAAATGACTTTTGACCATAGAGTGACATTAAAAAAACGATCTCTCTGAATTGCTGGAAAATGCTAGTGAACATGACTGGATTATTGCAAATGAATATCATTTTTTTAATCAAAGTTTCCTGTCTGACCATCATTTTACACTATGCCTAATGTTCAGAAAACTGTGAGGCATCCTCCTGGGAGACCCATAGTTTCTAGTACTAGGTCCCTCAATGTGGATCTCTCCAGATTTGTGGAGTTCTTAAACAGTTGCTGACTAAAGCTGACTCATATTTGAGTGACACTACAAATATCCTTAACAAGCTAGAGGGTATAGGATGGCAGGAATCATATGAATGGATAGCCACTGACATCACATCATTGTACATAAGGATAACCCATGAAAAACAGATTGCAGCTGCAAAACATTACTTAGCATAAGAACAAACTTTTGGAACTACTGTGTGAGTTAATTATTGATTTGCTTGAATTTGTACTGAAACATTATTATTTTATGTTTAATGGTGGTTTTCTATTGCAATTATAGGCCACAGCAATGGGGGCAGCACGTGTGCCATCCTTTGTCAATTTATTTATGGCATATTGGGATGAAGAAGTTGTGTTTGCTGACTCAAGCCCCTGTCTCAGGCATATACATGGTTTTGTTTTATTAACAATATTATATGTGTCCAGGATGGGGGCTGCGAGTTAGCAGCACAAATTTTTGAATGGCTAAATCAAAATGAATGGAATCTTAATTGTACTAGCTGTATTGACCAGAACAGAATTTAGTTTCTTGATGTTACCCCATACTGTATGTGTCAGATGAGGCAAAAGTATGTAGTGTACCGTACATGAAACCAATGGCAGGGAGTAGTATTTTGAGAGAAGATTGCTCTCATCCAAAATCTTTTATTAAAAACATTCCTTATGTAGAATTCATGACAGCCCAAAGGCACTGCACTACAGATATGAATTTTCAAATGGAAATTGCTCTTATGGCATCAATGTTTAAAGATAGGGGTTATGTTTGTGGCACTGTTCAGACAGAGCTTACCAAGTTGAATGCAAAGCAACAGACTTCACATCCTCTTTTGAAACATAAAAGTGAACACATGAGTGGGAACTGGAAGCAAAAGTCTCAACCTCCCTTCACTTTTGTGACAAACTATCATACCCGTGCAGGGGAGATACTGTAAGTCACGTTATCAGGAACTCATGGTCAGTTCTAACTGCAGATCAGGAATTGAGACCATTGGTGGGCGCAGCCTCATGAATTACTTTTAAGAAGGGGAGAAGTGTAGTGGTTTTTGTAACTAGTAACCACTTTAACAGACAATTGAGCAACTGAGGAACTAGAAGGGGACAGGATCAGATCTGTTACAGTACAGTAGCTTCTTCTTCTTGTTTTTACATTGTTTCTTGCAGATTCTACTTGGTAGAAGGTTATTTCTTTTCTTTCTTACTACTTCTAAGGGGCTAGCAGGGTATTGTTTGGGGCTGTTGGAATTTTGAAACCTGTTTTGGTAGCTATAAGTGAGCTCATTTGTTTGATGTTTCACTGTGTAGCAGGCTGCATTTTTAGAGGCCTATTTCTTCTGATTTAAAACCTCTTTGGTGTGATTTAACTGGGTTGTTTCTTTGAATCTGAGACCTATATCTTCTAATTTCAAGCCTATTTGGATGTGTTGTTAGTGAAGCTGTTTGAATTGGAGTCCTGTTTCTTTTGGTAGCAAACCTATTTTGGGGGCTTTGAGTAGAACTGTGATTCATTTTTGCTGGCTTCACTAGCTGCAAAGTTTAGTGCATAGTGGGGGAAGGGTGCTAATAGTCTGACCAGGGGCCTTAGCTACCTGATTGTTCCTGGAAGACTTGGCTGGTCCCACCCCCAATCCTCACCCACCCCCATGGTCTGTGATTTCTTTATACCAGAGGTTCTGACATCACTTCCTCAAAAGGGCAAAGGATATGCACCTGTCATAGCAGAAGCAGACATCCAGGAAAGGAACAGCAGCAAGTGAAGAGGTGACTGCTTTCTCAGTGGAAGGGAAGTGATTGCAAGTCTATGAGCTTTCATTCTTACTTCTTTGCATTGCTATTGTATTGGGGAAAGGTGGAGAAGGACCTTGAAGAAGGTTGTGCAATAGCTACTTAAAGTCTCTTTTTGAGTGTGGATAGGAATATAAACAGCAGTTGCTCAATCTATCTAAACATGTACAACAAAGGGGGTAAGGGAAATTAAGAAAATAATGTTTTGTACTGATGGGGGGAAAGGGGAGACATGGGGGAGTGTTTGGTATCCTGCATCTGGAAGGGTGGGGGGTTGCTGGTGGGTAACGACAGCAATGGGTAAGGTGGTAGGCTACAACAACTGTGGTGCACCAATCTTTCTAAAAATTGCCTGGAGTGTGGGAGGATGTTAAGTGTGCAACCACAAAGAGAAACTTAGAAAGGAGACTGAGGGTCTGCAGGAAGAACTAAGACAGGCAAGGCAAATTGGGGGTGGGTTTAGCCCAGTACTGGAGGGAGGAAGAAGGGGAGATGAGGGAGGGTGATTTAAGCCAACAGTGCTGAGGAGAGGGCCAGAGGAAGGGAAGCAGAGTCAAAGGGGCCCAGGCTAAGAAGAACGATTGCCAGGGAAACCAGGTCAGGAGACAAAAGACAAATGGAAGGAGGAGATAGGGACTTCTGAGGGGAGGCGAAGAAGTGGCAAAAGTCATGGAGTGAAAAGGAAAGAACAGGTTACTATGAAGAGAGAAAGGGAGTGAGCATTTGTGATGGGTCTTCAGAAAATAGTTTTGCACTGCTAGAGAGGAAGAAAGTGGAGGAGGGAAATTATGAAATTAGAGGAGTAATTGATAAATGCCTGGACCAAACCAGAGCGGGGGGAAGTTCTGCTGGGAGAATTGCAACAGGGGCAAAAGAGGGAAATAATGGCAGAAGGAAGAAGAGGAGCTAGAAATGAGAGAGAGAGATGAATGGAAGCAAGCAGGGAGTAAGAGTGGTAGAATCTTAGTGCTGGGGGACTCAATACTAGGAGGAGTCAGGTGGGGTAGCAAGGGGGAGAGGCATAGTCGCATTTGGGTGGAGGCCATGCCAGGAATGACAGTGGAAAGGGAGGGACAATCTGTTCTGAAACATGCTAGAAGGGGTAGGGACAAGCCTCATTTAATTATACATCTTGGGATGAATTACCTGGCTGACAAGACAGTAGATATAGTCCAAAGGAGGTTTGAGGAACTAGGACAATTATGTGAGGGGGCAGGAAGATCAGAAACTTTTTTAGAGATTCTTCCAGTGCCCAAGGCAAACACAACAAGAAAGCTGAGAATAGAGGAATTTAACAAATGGCTAAGAACCTGGTGTTGTGCTAAAGGGTATGGGCTGTTGAGGGGGGGAGGACCTGGGAGGACAATAGTCTCTATGCCAAGGACAGACTACACTTGAGTGAGGAGGGAAAGAAAGTGTTGAAACAGAGGATGGAGGAGTACATAGAGGAAGTTGGGAATTTAAACTAGGAGCGGGGGATGGCAATTGGGCAAGAGACATGCAGAGACCACAGGTTGGGAAACCATATGAGATTACCCCCCAAAACAGCGACAAGGGACAAATGGCAAGTACTGTTGGTGATGCTAGTAAAGAAGGGAAGGATGGGAGGGTGGGAAAAGGGTGGAAGGTCATTACCCTTAATGCTAGGAGCCTTGGGAGGAAAACTGCAGAGTTACAGGTGCTCATGGCAGAGGGAGAGATGGATATTGCAGCCATCACAGAAACATGGGCCACCCAATACAATGACTGGGACCTGTCTGTACCATGGTACAGGTTATTTTGTAGGGACAGGGTGATTGGGAAAGGAGGGGGTGTGACACTATGTGTGAAGGAAGGACTGAAGTGTGTAAGGGAGAAAGGGGAGGAGGGTAGTACGGAGTCATTTTGGATGCAAATCCAGGATTCCAAGAATAGGATTCTTAGAATGGGAGTGGTGTACAGGCCGCCATCTCAGATGGAGGAGTTAGGCAGGGAACTAGCAGGACAGATCAGGAGGACCTGCAAGAAGGGTAGTGTGGTGATTGTGGGGGACTTCAACATGCCAGAAGTGGACTGGAGTACCCCAACAACCAGGAACAGAAGGGAGCAGGTACTGCTGGATGCCTACCAGGACAGCTTCTTGCGGCAAATGGTCAGTGAACCAACCAGGTTAGGGAATACCCTTGACCTTGTGCTGACAAATGGGAACTTTGTGAGAGAACTTAAGTGGAATCTAGCACAAGAGTGCTGGACTTCAGGAGGGCCGACTTTGGGAGGATGGGGAAAGTGGTAAAAGGGTACCTGGCCAGAATTCAATCTAGTATAGACACTAACCAGAGGTGGGAGCTTCTTTAGGTACATCAGGGAGAAAAGGAGCTGTAAGGACCACATAGTAAGGATTAGGAAGGAGGGGGGTTGGGTGGAAGCAGGGTGTGATAAGGCAGAAGCACTAAATGAGTACTTCTGCTCAGTGTTTACTAAAGAGAAGAGGGGTGACGCCAAGGGGGGAGAAATGGCAGAAATGGGGGAGGGGGTGACAGATGGGGAAATCATGGAGGGCAGAGTTTGGGAGAGTTTGAAGGCACTGAGGGTGGACAAGGTGCCAGGCCCAGATGGCATCCACCCAGAGTACTGAGGAGCTAGCAGAGGTCCTTGCAGGACCTTTGCGAGACCTTTTTAATGTCTCACTACATTCAGGGTGTGTACCTCAGGACGATGGTGGCTCATGTGGTGTCCCTTCACAAGAGTGGCCACAAGGATGAACCGGGAAACTACGGACAAGTGAGCCTCACATCCATCATGGGTGAGCTAATGGAGACTATCCTGAAGGAGAGGCTGGTGGCCCTCCTAGAGGCCAAAGGACTACAGGACAGTGGACAGCATGGCTTCATATGGGCAGATCCTGCCAAACCATCCTGGTGGGGTTCTATGACTGGGAGACTAGGCAACTGGACAGGGATCCTGCAGTGGATGTCCTGTATCTGGGCTTCAGTAAGGCATTTGACTCGGTGTCGCATGGAAGGCTTGTAAGTAAGTTAGTAGGCACAGGGGCAGGTGCAAAGCTGGTGAGATGGGTAGGAAACTGGCTTCAGGGAAGGCAACAGAGGGTGGTAGTGGTGGGTGGGGAGCTCTCACACCCAAGGGTAGTGACGAGTGGTGTTCCACAGGGCTCGGTGTTGGGACCAGTGTTGTTTGGGATATTCATTGCAGACATATCACTGGACATCAAGAGCAAGATCACTCTGTTTGTTGATAATACCAAGCTAGGAGCAGTGCTGAATGACCTAGGGGGATGACAGGGGTTGCAGAATGATATGGCAAAGCTTGAAACCTGGTCAGACACCTGGCGACTGGGGTTTAATGCCAAAAAGTGCAAGGTGCTGCATTTTGGGATGAAGAACCCATGAAGGAGTTGCCAGCTGGGAGGGGGGGAGTGCAGCTAGCCCAGACAGAGGAGGAGAAGGACCTGGTTGTGCTCATTACAGGGTCAATGAACAACTTGGCACAATGTAGCAAGGCATCTGCAAAGGCCAACAAAATGCTGGGTTGTATTGCAAGGGGCATATCCTCGAGGAGGAAGGAGGTAGATCTGCCACTGTATAGGTCATTTGTTAGACTGCACCTGGAGTACTGCATGCAGTACTGGCGCCCGTATCTGAAGAAGGACATTAAATTACTGGAGGGGGTGCAGCGCAGGGCGACAAAGATGATCAAGGGGCTGGGGGACTTATCATAAGAGAGGAGGCTGAGGGAGTTGAACATGTACTCACTGGAGGAGAGGAGGGACAGGGAGACATGATTGAAACCTTTAAGTACATGAAAGGAATAAACAAGACAGGTACAGAGGGGCTGTTCAAAGTAAGGAAGGGGAGGAACACCAGGGGCCATGATATGAGACTGGAGGGAGGAAGGTTCAGAAGGGAGATGAGGAGACACTTTTTTACAGAGAGGGTGGTGGCTGGGTGGAATGCGTTACCTGCAGAAGTGGTATCCAGTAGAACAGTGGACTGCTTTAAAAGGGGATGGGACAGGACCAGGGGAAGGGTTAATGAAGTGGAAGGGTGGAAGGGAGAGGCAGCTGCAGACTAATGGGTGCTAGCTGCACATTCACGCAGACTTGATAGACCTCTAGGCCTTTATCTGCTGGCAAATTTCATATGTTCATATGTTCGTAACACAAAGTATGTGCAGAGAGGTTAATAAGTGTAAGAGATGCCATGTATGCAACTTTTTTTTATCACCCTGGCACATGAACTCTCTCTGGCTCCCCCCAACTCACCTGATTACTCTACCATCCACTGTGGTCCTGCTTCTCAGAGGTACGCTGTCTTCCATCGATACCCATCCAGCTGAATCCCCCCAGCTCTGAGCCTCCTGGGGCAGGGCTGCCATTCCCCAACTCAGAGCTTTCTACAATCTAGATGACTGGAAGGGATGATGGAGAGGCAGAGGGGGTAGAGACAGTGACCCGGTGTAGGACATGTGGCATCACACATTGTGGGTAGCCATTGCCTATCAGGCGCAGGACTTTTTTTCCCCTTATTATCTCCCCCACTGGCCCAGCAGTGCAATGTTCTCCAGTGCAGTGCATGTGCACATCTGCACATGCCAGCAAGAGAACTGCTGTGGCCACCCCTATGTTTTTCCTGGATCGCGACTGCTGCAGGAACCCCCAGTCTCCACTAGGGGTTGACAGATGGTGAGATCATGTTCTTCTCCCTCCTTCCCAGGAAAGGAGAACTGTCCTCCTGTCACTCAATCCTTTCCTCCTTTGCCAACCCCCAGTGGCCCGAGTCCGTTCCCAAACCCGGGTTGCCAGCATGGCTCGAGGTGTAGTGTCCAGCACCTCAACCCTCAGTGGCACGGGGCTAACCAATGTATGCAACTTTTCAGAGACCAAAGAAACATTTGAACTTCCAGTCACTGGGAAATTGTATCATCTGACAGAATATGTGGATTGTCAAACACCCCTGTTGTTCTGGCGCCTTTTTGTACCTAGGACTATTAGCACTATAGAAACTGGTTTATGGGTTCTCTTATTTATTTGTTGTTACAAACTTGTGGGTAAAATTGTTCTGGTGTGGTGTAGGTGGGTTTAGATCTTTGGCTTGAATATTTTTTTTAATTCTATTTCTGGTATTTTTATCTCCTTGGCTGGGGGGTTATGCCTTTGGACCCCCCTTCCAGTTAGCCCTCATGGTCCCCCACCACAGCAGCAGCCACAGCTCAAATCCCCTCACCCCAGCCCTCACAGTCTGCTTCACAGAAGGTACATACCCCACCACTGTGAAGACCTGAAGGCTAGGGTCGGGGAGTAGCTGACATGGGTGCATCCATGACGATGCTGTCAGGGCTGGCCTTCAAGCGCGCAGGAGGATTGTAGCTCGAGAGTAACCCCCCCCCCATCGTGTGGGCATGCAGTGACATGAAGGATGCTGCAGAGCATGCTACTGCATGTTGTATGTCTGATGTCTCCCACACCTCCCCATTCTTTGACCCGAGCATGCACTGGCCCCTGGCCACCACCAGGAGCCAGTGCCTCAGTGGTCATCCCACCCACCCTCCCTGGAGAAGGAGGGAAGTCCATGGGATGCTCGATCCTCCTCCTCCCAGCTGACCTTCTGGCTCCAGTAGCTTCTGGCCCCGGGTCATCGGCATGGGTAGAGGTATGGAGCCAGCGCCTCAGCCCTCTGCACCACCGGGCCTGCTATTTAGCTTGAATGTTAATGTGAGTGTCTTATTTATTTAAAGGAATCTGTGTGTATGGAGGAATGCATGTGTTTGGTAAAAATTTTAATAACATTGTTTAATGAGTTTTAATAATTAGAGAGTGATAAGTTATTGTATTTGTTTAGCATGGCAATTGGAATTAGTAAGTTGACTATCAGACCACTAGGATGTGTTGGGAGGACAGGCCCTTTAGGCTTAGCTCTTCCGTGGCCCAGATGCTGCATCATTTGTGGACAGCCCTCTGTTGACATAACTTATGACTTCTGTAGGGCAGCAGGAATATCGATGAGGCAGATGGTCAGGTGAAAGGATATGGGGAGGGCTAGTGGGGGTTGTGGTATTGGGGTGGTGAGATAAAGAAGGTGCCCTGGAGCAAAATGGAAACTAGAAAGGGTCTCACCCAGTCTTGTTCCCATATCCAGGGCTTCCACCACATTGAGTGGACAGGTAGCACTGGGGATAGCAGCCACCACTCACCCCACCTGGGCAATGCTATGCAACCCCAGGCTGATGGGGTATAAGACAGCAATTATGGCTGACTTGATTTCATCGGTCAACCTGGATTGCATTACAGAGACCTGGATGAGTGATGATGCCAAACCAATATTGGAGGCATCAGTCCCTGCCGTGTTCTCCATTGTGCACTGCCCAATGAGGGATCACAGGAGCGGGGGAGTGGCTATTTGTTTTAGATTCATCCTTAACTTCTCTGTGCTCCCAGTGAAGTCTACTCACCATTTGAATGTGTGTTCATCTGAGAGGGTCCAGATACAGGCTACGGGATCCTTCTCATGTACTGGCCTTCCAGTGACGAGAGGGATTTCTGCAGGGAGAATTACATTTTTTTTTGCCAATTAGGTACTTGAATCACCCAGATGGCTAATTTTGGGTGACTTCCATGCTTGGGTCAGAGACAAACTCTCTCAATTTGGATATGACTTCCTCTAGATAATGGAATCACTGGGCATGACACAAGTTGTTACTTCTGTGACCCACACTCCTGGCCATCAGTTGGACTTGGTATTCTCACTGGGACTTGAGATAAGTCACCCTGAGATTGATCTGGTCATTTGGTGGGATCATTGCATGGTGACATTCTCATTTGGGCCCCCCCCCCGAGAGTCCTCCCCCTGTGGAGATGGTCCATTTCTTTGCATTAAAGGGTTTGATCCCTGAAGGACAAAAGAACCTGGACCTAATGAGTGTGTTGGTGGCTTGTGCAACAGGATTGGAGGAGGTGGTGGCGGCCTACAACGAGTTGGTCACTGAAACTCTTGATTCTGTGGCACCAGTTCTTGTATGACTGAGGCTGTCATGCTTGAGATCCCCATGGTTAGATGGGGAACTCAGGGAGTTGAAGACTGTGAGTCAGAAGTTAAAATGCCACAGGCAGAGGTCCCATTCTGAGGATGACAGGCTGGCTTTGAAGACTCATTATACTGAGTACCAAAGGGCAATCTTCAATAAGAAGGCAGAGTTCCTGTCCAGTGAAATTACTGCAACAAAGAATAGACCAGTTCAAGTTTTCCAGACAATAGAAAAGCTTATCCAGCCTTCCTGTCTCCAGCTGGTAAAAGCATTGTTTGCTGCCAAATGCAACAGGTTTGCTCTGTTCTTTGCTGACAGGGTGTCTTCCATTAGAATGGGTATCTCCTCAGAGGGATCTTACAGGGCTTGCACTGTTGGTTCTTGTGTAAACAGAGGCCATCCTCATGTCTGGTACGAGTTCAGCTCAATGGGAGTGGATAAGATTAGTGAGATAATCTTGAAGGTGTGGTATACATATGGTGAAATTAACTGAACCTGAGCCTAACCCATCTCTTAAATGGATGCGTGGGGTCATTGGGCCCTGCATTAGCTGAGATAGCCTAATGCACCCTCTTAAGAGCGGTGTTTCCCTCTGCTCTTAAAGTGGCATTGGTGAAACCCTTCTTGAAGAAACCATCTCTGGACCAGACTGTCTCACAAATTACAGATCTGTCTCAAACCTCCCCTTTTTTGGGGAAAGTTAATGAGAGAGTAGTGGCCATTCAGCTTGAGGCACATCACGCTGCCTTTGACATCTATGAGCCTGTCCAGTTTGATTTCCGGCCATGGTATAGTATGGAAACAGCACTAATCAAGGTGCAGAATGATCTCTTCAGGGTAAGAGATCAAGGCAAGTGGTCAGTCCTTGTCCTCCTTGATCTGTCCTCAACATTTGACACCATAGATCATGTGGTGTTCTTGGACCACTTGCAGACCTCTGTGGACTCGATGGTACTGTCATCAACTGATTTGAGTCCTTTCTTACAGGTAGGATGCAAAGGGTGGTGATGGGAACATATTCTTCCTGCACAATGGCCCTGTACTGTGTAGTTCCCCAGGGTTTGATCCTCTCACCCATATTATTAACAGTGTAGATGCCACCTCTGGGTGATATCATTAGACACTACTGTGTTGGTTTTCACTGCTACACCCACCTTATCTCCTGTACAGTAGGTTGTACTTCACATGCCTATGGAAGTCTGTCTCTGCAATGGCCTGATCATCTCTTGCCGCAGATGTACAGGGAATGCCCACAGATGGTAGCCTCTGTCTAACTCCTCCAACACACCACTTCATTGGTGCATGGGAGCAGTTGCAGCAATTGTGGGAAGTTTGGCATCTGGACCCCACCAATACAAAAATCAGGTGCAGGGTCCCTTGTGTACCAGGATCTAACACATGCTGCTCTTTGCTGCAGCTTGTGTTGATCTAGGGACCTGTTTGAAAATCAAGCCCATAATGTTTTGAAAGATACATCTCTATAGCTCCCTTTTATTACAATGCCATGGACAATGCCTACCATTAAATTAATAACCTTCTTGTTTCACAGTAAAGTTAAAGAACAGAACATTGCTGATGTGTTATAATGGTTTCACCAGCACCGTGTCATTCTACAGTTGATGTAGATTTGGTTTTGCCAGGGCATGGAAAGTGAGGGTGAAATTCTTGCAGACAAACAATGGTATCTCCCACCATTCTGAATGATTTCATATAGGCAGGAATGAGGAGCTGTGCTTCTACTCTGGTCAGCCCTGAACATCCCATAATTGTGGAGCTAACACACAGCTCACTGTATGTAAGGCCAAAGTACAATCTGTGCCTGTAATACGGCCATGTTAGCGTGCAGTAGCCAAACACCTTCTGTTGCAACTTATGTGAGGAGGTGGGACACTTATATAGGCAATGTTCTTACGTTTCTCATAATAGGGTTGATGGGGAGGACTGTGACCAAGATGACATTATGAGTCAGTCAAGGTCATGCATGTAGTCAGAAACACACCTGACCAAACTCCCCCAGATGCTGCAGGTGGTGATCCTTAGCCAACCCCACCAAGCCCTGCTCAACCAGATCTTGAAGCTGATGTAGTGGTGGATGACCACCATCAATAGACTACACAAGAAAGGGTATCTACCACAACTTGAGCACTGTAGTTCCTCCACAACAGGAACAAGGCCACACACAAATGTGGCAACAGCAATTCCTACTGGTATGGTAGATGTGCAGATGACCACACTAGCCCACAAAGCAAGATGTTGCACCCTTAAGTGACACAGATATATCCACTAAGACTCAGAAGGACCAGGGGTGACTACACAAAACTAAACAAAAACTTGACAAGATCCTGGCCTTAGCAACATGAAACAGGTGTGCTGTGTGTTTGCTAAGTGGAGTCGCTTATTTTTACAAAACTTGAAAGGTCTCTGTTTATCACTGGCATTGTAGATTCAGTACACCAGTGTTTATATGGTAACTTGGAGCTTGGAGGATCAGTGAATGTCATGGTGCTTGGACTCTGTACATTTTGTAAGAGGAGGCCTGAAGTTTGAATACCATCTATCAGATGAAGAGTTATTGAGGAGAGCTGTTTCTGTAGTTTGGGACGGTGAAGTTCTTGAGCGGAGGTAGAGGAGTCGAGGAGGAGATGTGACTGCCAGGAGTCGGAGTATGGGAGCTGAATGAGAGCTGTGGCAGTGGATAGTGTCTGGAGCAGCAGGAATTGATTTGTGAGGGTTCTGTTTTTGGCAACATCTTTTGGCCTGGAATGAAACCAGAACTGTTTGACAGTACCATTTGGATACTTTTTGCGATGGACTGGTGACCTGCCGGTGGATCCTGTCTACCTTTTTGAGCTCTTTCTGACCTGAACCCGGGGATGGGTGCTGGGGTGGTTGGTGGTATGAGGGACTGGGTCTGTTGCTGTTGGAGGGCAAGCATTACAGTGCCCAGGTCCCACTGGTCTCTAGGGGGGATGGACTGGTAAGCCTGTCCCACACTGAGACCAAACTGCACCCTGGCCTCCCGGTGGCATTCTCCTTGGGGGAAAGTTGGACTGCTAGAGGTAGTGTAAGGTTTGCTTTACCATCTAGGACCAGAGGTGTTGTGTGGGGCCCCAGATCTGATGGTCAGACTCTGTCTTCTCCTCTTTTGGACCTGGTGGGCAGTGAGTGTGCCTGTTTTTTACTTAAATAAGTTTGTCAAGTATGCTTATTTATTACAACTAAAACTGTAAGCAATAGGCAGCACCAGGGTGCATGAGAGCTTCCTGGTACCTGTACTAATCTGGCTGTGGTGGTGGGAGCACCTCAGCATTTTATTATATGGAACACTGGACCTGGACATGGATTAATGCTGATTATGATACACTGTTTTTTAAGATTGCTGCTGGACCTGGACTGAATAAGTTTGAGAGTATTGATTTGCTGAACTTGAGTTTCTTCCTCTTTGTAGGATTGTGGATTTTATAGTTATAGTGAATGTTGTTATTGAAAATGTTTATATTTTTGTTTAAATTTAAGTTTGGGGTATACTGTTTTGGGTAGAAGGGTGGGGAGTGTTGTAGTGAGTGAGTATGATTAAGAGTTTTGGGTAATATTGTTTTTGGTAGGAGGAAGGGGATGTTTGGAGTGAGTGTTTGTGTGTGAATAAGAGCTTTCCTCTTATTTTTCTTTTCAAATTACTGATGTGCCTGGGTTGTCTGGCGGGGCCGGGGAGGGCCAGGATAGTGTACAGGGCATCCCTTCTGCATGACTTATGGCCCTTCACCTCCCTCCTGGTTTCTGATACCACTGTGAGACATTGCCGGGAGGTGGGGATTTGAAGGGGCCAGGGTGGTCTTAGGCATTGAGGAGCCCCGTGCATGGTGGAAGGTGGTAGGATTGAGATTGTTAGGTCCAGAAGGCACCCTGGATTATGATAGGCACAAGAAAGAGGCCAGACATGTTTGGTGCCTGTCTTCTGGGAGTCCACCAGACCAAGTGGTCAGGTAATCTGTGGGGCTGCTTTGCCCACCAGTCCCCTGAGGGCAGTGATATGCAATGCCAGATCAATCAGAAACAAGACCGTGATTATTGAAGACTTAATTTCTTCTGTCACTCTGGCTTGCATCACAGAGACCTGGGTTGGGGACGATGCTGGCTCAGTTTTTGAGGCTGCCGTCCCCTCTGGGTATACCATGATGCACTGCCCTAGAGAGGAATGTAGGGGTGGTAGGGTAGCCATCTGTTTTAGATCCAACTTGGGCTTCACCGTGCACCCAGTGGGAACCCTGGGTTCTTTTGAATGTGTGGCCATTCATGGTGGTCCAGGCACAGGCTGCAGAATTCTTCTTATTTACTGCACCTCTGGGGCGGTGGGTAATTTTCTGCAGGAGACTGCCGAATTCATCATTGGTGAAACAATGGAAACCCCCAGATGTATTGTCTTGGGGGATTTCAATGTTTGGGCTGACAATGAATCTTCTCAGCTAGGTCATGACCTCCTCCAAACTATGTCTTTGCTGGGCCTGTCACAAGCTGTTTCTGCCGTGACACACCAGGGCGGCCACACATTGGAACTGGTGTTCTCACTGCGGCTTGAGATAAATGATCTCAAGATTGATCAGGTGGTATGGTCTGATCACTGCATGGTGTGGTTCATGTTCAGGGCTCCAACTGGGTGCCCTCCCCCTACAGAGATGATGAGCTGTCATCTTTTGTGGCAATCAATCTGGTGTGGGTAATGCATGCGTCGGAAGCATTGGTGCCATGGTGGCCTCTTGTAATGGAGTGCTATCTGACGCCATTGACTCCCTCGCTCCTATCCGTGTATGACCCAGATCTTCCTACCTGAGGTCCCCATGGTTTGATGGGGAACTCAGTGAGATGAAGAGAAAGGGTCAGAGGGTGGAGCGCTGCTGGAGGTTGACCAGCCTGGACAGGGGACAAACTGGCTCTGCATGTGCATTATAATGCATACCAGGGGCAATAAACCATAAGAAGGCAGTGTTCTTGTCCAGGGAGATTGCTGCCAGGAAGAACTGACCAGCTGTACTTTTTCAGACTGAGGACAGGCTACTTTGTCCAGCCTGTCTACAGCTGAAGAAGTTTTTTTCTAATGCTGAATGCGAAGAGTTTGCTCGGTTCTTTTCAGACAGAGTGTCCAGTATCTGGCAGGGAGTTCCCCCAGTCAGCAATACCACAGCTGGCAGTGGTCACCTGAAGTGTTCTGAGTGCACTCCTCCTGGTTGAAGGGAGTTTAGACCAGTGGATGTAAGTGAGGTCATTGGGGTGGCGACTAATCTGAAGGACACCTTTTGTGAACAGGATCCGGTGCCGACTCGTTTCTTGATGAGATGCTTCAATGCCGTTGGTCCGGTGTTTACTCTGATTGTCCAGTGTTCCTTGTCTGAAGGGGTCTTTCCTGATGCCTTGAAGGAGGCATTGGTGAGACCACTCTTAAAGAAACCATCTTTGGACCCGGAGGTTAGGGTAAATTACAGACCTATCTCCGATCTTCCCTTTTTGGCAAAGATTGTGGAGAAGGTAGTAGTGTTTCAGTTAGAGGAGCACCTTGTGACCCACGAGTTGTACGGACACTTTCAGTCAGGGTTTTGGGTGAGGCATTGCACAAAAACTGTGCTTGTTTTGGGTGCAGAATGATGTACTCCAGGCTAGAGATCGAGGAGAGAGGACACTTCTTGTTCTTCTTGATCTCTCGTCAGCATTTGACACTGTGGACCATTGTGTGTTGCTTGACTGCCTCAGAAAACTCTGCAGAATCATTGGCACTGTCATCTGCTGGTTTGAGTCTTTTTTAACCAACAGAAGGCAATAGGTTGTGATGGAAATTTCTTCTCTACCCCTAGCCCCCGATCTTGCGGAGTACCTCAGGGGTCAGTATTAACCCCAATGTTGTTTGCAGTGTATATGCTGCCCCTGGGAGGGATCATTAGGAAGTATGGCTTGGGTTTTCATTGCTATGCTGATGATACTCAGCTATACTTATCCTTTGCCCCAAGAACATCCAGCGCAGTAGATGTGCTAAATAGCTGCCTTGCTAAGATCAAAGATTGGATGGCCTCTAGTTGGCTGCTACTGAACCCCGATAAGATGGAGGTATTGGTGGTGGAGTCAAATGGAGTGCATGATTGGATGGCCTCTGGATCAGAGACTGGACTTGTTCTGGGATCTATTCCATTGAAGGCCCCCTCTAGGGTGCAAAATCTTGGTGTCATTCTGGATAGCAGTATGACAATGGAAGTGCAGATATCTTCCACTGTCCAATCCTGTTTTTTCCACCTCAGAAATGTCATCAGGATAAAACCCCTTGTTCTGCCTCTGGACCTCCCCACTTTGATACATGCCTTAGTTACATCAAGGCTTGACTACTGTAATGCACTATACCGCGGGATCATGGAAGGATCTCTCAGCAGACTGCAGCTAGTGCAGAATGTGGCTGCCCGATGGCTTACTGGGCAGCCAAAGTTCTGTCATATTACACCTTCTCACTTATAAGGCCCTACATGGTCAAGGCACTGGTTATCTGTTAGACCTTCTTGTACTGGTTCTCTTGGTTTGCCCCCTCCATTCCTCCTGTCAGGACCCCCTGGTGATTCCCGGGATGAGGTTGAAACTGGCTAGTAACAGGGCTTTCAGTGTAGCTGTCCCCATCCTGTGGAATTCACTGCCCCTCGGGGTCAAGGGGGGCCCCTATGTTGGAGATATTTAAAGCCCACCTGAAAGCCCTCCTATTTGCCCGGGCCTTTTTGGATTAAGCTGTCTATTTAGAGTTGCAATTACAGCTACTGGTAATTTAATAATTAGTTTTTACTTATTAGAAATGTTCTTATATGGGTTAATTATTTTTATGTTTAACTTTCTCTAGTGTTTTTATTGATCTTGTTTTAAACGTGTAATATTATTTGTACAGCACCCAGAGCCTCCAGGATTGGGCATCTTTTTAAATAAACTTTGCCTTGCCTTGCCTTGCATTGCCCATCAAGGGTGTAGGCAGGCATGCTCACTGTACACATTTGTGTACAGTTTTGTTGAATGCCTGTCCCAAACCATATGCTTTTCTGTTAAAATTATCATTCTGATCTATAGTTTGTGAGTTAGTATAGGCTGCAGTAGTGTCTCTGTTTACATTTCTATTGTATAGGAGACAGATATGTGTATAACCTCTTTATAGATTAGAGGCATCATCTGACAACAATCTGATTAGTTAGTAATGGGAGCAGCATTTGGAGGAGATGTGTACATTTTTTTAAATGGTGGGGGTGTGGGGGACAGCAGTTGGAGATTGTGTGTGTATAACACAGAAATTTCTGATTACACCCCTGTTGCTCATGTCCAGGAGATGGGGTGACACAGAAGAGGAAGATGGGGACTCAGAAGCTTCATCAGTCACTTCTTCTCTACAAGATAGTTCCTCTAAAAGACAGGTCTCCCAGAAAAAAAGACTGCTTATTAAGTGACCAAAAGATAGAATCAGGTCTAGCCCAACACTGTTTTGATCTAAGTTACTTACATATTTACATCACGTGTGTGAAGGAGCAACTCTGAACCCCATAACCTTGAATGTGAATCCCATAACCCTGAATGTAAATAGTATTAAAAAATTCCAAAAAAAATCGCCTAACAAATGTTTCTTTGTTAGACACACTACCTGAAAATATTTACTTTATTCAAGACACCAGAATTAAAACATTGCATGAGCTGTCTCAATCAAAAAGGTTATGGGAGTCAGGGTGCTCCTTTTGGTCACAAGCAATGGATACATGTGATGATGTCTGCTGGGATATTGTTTGAAGGAACTGTGTTTTCATTTCGAAAGTTAGTGGATGTGTCCCAAGGGAGAGCTTTGGGTTTGAATGTCACATATATGGAACAACAATAACAATAACTTAATATTTATGCCTTGCAATCTGTTGCCACTAGACTTGCACATTTGAAACAGGTACGGCCCTAGCAACACACAATTAAATCAATGATAATGGACAGTGATTTCAGTTGTGGGCTGTTTAGATGATAGAAACCTTAAAACCATTAAACTCTTTTGTGATTCAAATTTTCAAAAAAACGACTAAAACCTATGCTAGGGGTAAATAGGTTGACTGGATTGATTATGTATATAAAGATATTCAGTCAAAGTGGCTTGTACAAATGCCATAGAGACCTCAGACAATATGGCACTGGTCTGTAACTGTCATACACCTACACAGTCTGAAAATACAAAATCAAAGCATTGGCATCTCAATAGTCATCTGATTGAGGATGTTAGAATTATTATGAAATTGCATCAATTGCAGTATATGAAGCAAGAATCTCGATTATGTGTGTGTATGATTCAGTACTGGGATGTTGGGAGGAGACAAATGTTGAATTCAGGCAATTTTTCAGAAACAAGCTAAACAAGACTGCCATATAAAATATCTAAGAATCTGAAATTATGCTATCAAATGTATACATTAATTTCTGTTATGCATGACCAAAAATGTGACTTAACTGAACAAATAGAAATTGTCAAACAAGAAATGTTCCTATATCACTATAACAGAGAGCCATCTCTTTAAAACAAGAGTCACAACTGGGAACACAAGGACAAAAAACAACAGAGATGTTTAGTTTATAGGACTGTTTTCAAAAAGGCTTATGACAGGGCTGAAGGCCTCAAGTAATGTCCAACTGCATATATCTATGGGTGATATGCAACCTACTGTGCACCCCTATATTAAGAGCATGTTTGACATCTTATGAGATTGGTTGGAATCATCCTTTTTTCCCAAATCTGGATATTCCAGACATCTGCGCTTGCATCATTCACTCTTAGGGGGAGAGGAATGACCAGTGAGGTACTGCTGTGGTCAATACTGGGGCCAGTCCTCTTTAATGTCTTTATTAGTGACATAGCTGTGGAAGTGGAAGGGAAAGTCTACCTTTATGAGGATGACACCAAGCTCTGCAAAAGGGTGGACACTACAGAGGGGGTGCAAAGGATGGAAAGAGTCTTGAAATGACTGGAGGAGCGGTCAAATGTTTAGCAGTTAAGTTTTAATGAAAAAAGTGCAAAATAATACACTTGAGTCACAGAAACCTGGGGGTGCAGTACAAAATGGGAGGAGAGAGATACTAGCAGGATCAAGCAGGAAAGAGACCTAGGGTAATCATAACTGACAACCTGAAGGTGGCCAGATAATACAACAAAGCACACAGGAGAGCTAGTGGGATGCTGGGATGCTTAGGTAAGGGTATTACCAGCAAGAAGGGGGAAGTGCCACTGTATAGGTCATTAGTAAGACCCATATAGAATACTATGTGCAGTTTTGGAGGTCATATCTCAGGAAGGACATAAACAGGATGGAGGCAATCCAAAGGAGGGCTACCAAGATGTTACAGGATCTACATCAAATGTTCTATGAGGAGAGGCTACTGGAATTAAACATGTCTACACTGGAGAAGAGGAGGGGGGGGGATATGATTGAGACCTTGAAATAGCTCATGGGGGTAAATAAGGTATAAGCAGGAGGTATTTTTTTAGAGGAAATGTTGGTCCAGAACAAGGGGCCACAATATGAAGCTGTATAGGGTAGGCTTAGGAGATATTCAAAGAAACACCTCTTTACAGGAAGGGTAATGGATGCCTGGAATGGTCACCCATTGGAGGTTGTGAGGGCAAAAACAGTGGAGGGATTCAAAAAAGCCTGGGATAAGCACAAGGGAGTCATAAGGGATAGGTAAAGGGGGTGGCAGAGAAAGTGGCATAGACCTTGAGGGGTCTACAGTGTAAGCAATGCAACAAGAAAGGGTAGGCTAGATGGGCCATGAGGCCCTTATCTGCCATCAGCCTCTATGTATGTTTCTATGTTTCTATCCCTGATAGCATGAAAATACTTTAATTGCACCCATAACTCTAGAAGAAGTTGTGAAAGGCTGGACACAGTATTACTTTTCAATTAAATGTTGTTATCCAGTCATTTACAAGACACCATGAAGCAGGTCATTATGATTTTTTTTTACACCAAAAAGGAAAAAAAGCTGTTCAAGCAAATAGGAGACATTTTTGCCTACTAAATAATGGCCTCATGATTCTGACCAGTATTTTGCCACTTAGACTGTCAAAAGTGGATTTAGTAATTATAGCCCCATATCAGTTTTGTGCTGTACCAAGGAGATCAACATATGGCAATTTATTTACTATCCAGGACATAGTGGATCAGGAAAATATTTGATCTACAAGTGCTTCTATCTTATCATTGGACCAGCAGAATGTTTCTTTATTTATTTGTTTATTTATTTATTTATTTGTTTAAGCATTTAACCAGTAAGGCATACTGAGAGGAGTACTACTCGATTCCAGATGCATCCTGGGGGGGGAGGGGAGAAAGGGTATATACAGTAATGTACAGCAGGTTTAGATAAATACATGTACAGTATCATACACAAGGATTGTTCAGTTAGATATACAGCATCATGCACAAGGATTATACAGTACAGGCATCTCATGAAATATATATTTCAAAGCAGTGGGTGCAAAGGGTACAGTAGCTGTGTGAAGAGCAGGGAGGGAATTAACCTGCTAGTGGGTCCAGGGGACTAATAATTAGCAGCCTTGCAACACCCACGAAGGTCATCAGCCCATGAGTACTAATAGAATCATAAGTATGATTAAGAATCATCTACCAGTTAATACGCTCCAGCTACTAGGGTGTGAGCCTAGACAAATACTTAGTGAGGGGCCAGTTATGCAGGGAAGGTAAGGTGGGGAGTGGGATAAAAAGGTATCACGGGGGGGGGCAGCCTGCATGTCCAGGTAGGGGCGACAAAAGCCTTGAGGAGATGGCTGAGTTATTGAGAGTTGTCATTGTGCCTAATGTCAGCCGGTAATGAGTTCCATAATTTAGGCAACCGGTAATTGAAGGTGGCTTGGCCTTTGGCTGTGGTCATGTGTGGGACATTCAGAAGCCAGGCGTCTGTGTTCCTGAGAGAGTACATAGAAGGCGTTTGAGGTGAGAGGGTAGATTCCAGGTGGGGGGTGGAGGAACTGTGCCCAAACTTTAGCAGTTGTCCTAGCACAGTGGAACAGCCTTCGGTTCTGGAGCAAGGGTAGTTTTAGAGACTTGTAGAGATCACAGTGGTGCATTGCCGGGGGGGGGGGGCAGTCCAAAGTGAAGTGGCAGAAGGCATGGAAGAGGGGATCAAGTCTGGATAGGGTTGTCCTAGGGGTGGAGCTGTAAACAACATCGCCATAATCAATTAGAGGGAGGATCATTTTCAGCAGAATTTACCTGCGTGTCTCCAAAGGGCTGCAGTTCCTGTTTCGATATATGGCACCTAACTTGGGTGCAGTTACTTGTGTATTGAATCGATATGAGTTGAAAAGTTGAGGTGCTGGTTGAGCCAGACCCCAAGGTATCAGAAGAAGGTGCAGGACTCCAAAGGAGTCCCATCAATGGTATGGAAGGTGGGGGGTGGCAGGTAGTCGGAAGAGTCTCTTTCTAGTGCCAAAAGTAAGGGAGGTAGTTTTCTTGGGGTTTAGAGAGAGCTGGTTTGAGTGAAACCAAAGCTGGGCAGCACTAAAGTCCTTCTGAAGTCTAGCAGCCACTTCTGTGGAAGAGGGACCCGATGCAAACAGAACAGTGTCATCGATGTTCATGTGGATGTATGTATGCAGGCTTACTGATGGCAGGTCATTCAGGAAAATGGAGAACAGTACTGGGCCAAGGATTGAGTCTTGGGGGTCCCCAGTGGTTATGGGGGGGGGGAGAAGTATTGCGGCCTATTCTAACAGATTGAGTCCTACCGGCGTGGTATGATTGGAACCAGTTGGTGGTAGTTTCTGAGAGTCCAGCGTGGGTGAGTTTATATAGTAGGAGCGGGTGGGAGACGGTGTCGAATGCCTTGGCAAGGTCTATGAAAATAGCTGATGTGATGTGTCCATGATTCATACCCGTGAGGATGGTGTCGGTGAGCTGTAATAAGGAGGTGGTGGTGGAATGGGACTTCCTAAATCCAGATTGATAAGGTGAGAGGAAGGTGGAGGAGTCAAGAAAGGAGGAGAGTTGGGTGAGCATGAGGCATTCCTGAAGTTTGGCTAGGGTGGGGAGTAGGGAGATATGGCGGTAGTTGCCTGGTGAGGCGGGGTCATCCCTTCTTGGGGGGGAATGACTGTGGCATGTTTCTAGTCTGTTGGGACTGTAGCATGTGAGAAAGAGAGGTTGAAAGGAGCTGCCAGAGGGGTGACAATGGCTGGGGCAGATAGGTGGAGCATTTTGGAGCCCAGGCCCAAAGGGCATTTCCCTTTGGAGGGATTGAGCCCCCACAGGGCTTCTAGCACTTCGGTTGGAGTGATCATGTGAAAGGCAAAGGATGAGTAGGAGGGTGGAGAATTTGTGTCCGTGCTCAAGTGGTGTTGGGGGAGAGAGGATAGCAGAGTGGACACACAGCTAGTAAAAAAGGTGTTAAAAACAGAGGCCACAGTGCATGGTTCAGTAATGGTGAGGCCATCAATGATTAGGGCCAGGGTGGGGGGCTGTGCCAGAGGGAAGAGGAGTGATTTGATTGATTTCCAGAGTTTCGCTGGGTGACTTAGGTTGGATTGGAAAGAGGCCTTGAAATAAGTTGCCTTGGCCTGACATAGCAGTCTGGAGCAGGAGTTGCAGAGTGCCCGGTAGAGTTGGAGTGCTGCCTGGGTGTTGGTAGCCTTTTCAGCTTTCCATGCCTGGTCCCTGGTGTGTAATTGGTCAATAATATAGGCAGTGACCCAGGGCAGGTGGGCACCCCTCACACAAGTCTTTCTCAGTGGTGCATGACAGTCCCAAATGGCAAGGAATCTGGAGTTGAAAAGCTCCAGGGCAATGTTGATTGGGGATGCCCAAGCGATGAAGGACCAGTCAGTGCTTTTCAGGTTGAATAGGAGTGCAGTTAGGTCAAGGACTTGTAAGACCTGGTGAGCAATATATGCGGGGGCTTTGGGCTGGAAAATTCTCCTTACCACGTAGATCATGTGGTGGTTGCTTAACGAGTCTGAAAGGAGTCCAGCCTCAAGAATTCGTGAGGGTGGGAGGTAAGGGCCCAGTCTAATAGGGTGTGGTTCTCGGATTTGAGATTCAGGTGGATGGGTTCAGAAATTTGTTGGGACAGATTCAGTGCCATCACATGGCTGCATAGTTTAGAGCTATCTCTGGAGAGCCAGTTTGAGTTGAAGTCACCAAGGATATGCAGCTTGCACCCAATCCAAGTGATTTTAAGGTGCTCAGGTAGTCCATTATACCTGACAAAGGGGTGTTGGGGGCACAACAGAACCTAGCCACAAATAGTGGAATTGAGTGTGGGAGCATGAGTTTAATTAGTACGGATTCAATGGACTCTGAAAGCAGGGAGAGCTGGACAGGGGTGAACTGGAGCTGAGAGGATATGTACATGGCAATGCCGCCCCCTTTTTTTACCCTGTCAATCATACCAGATGAGAAAGTAGCCTGGGATGAACAATTCGGCATCCAGGTTGTGGGGCTTCAGCCATGTTTTGGATATGACCAGAATATCTGTCCATAACATTAGGACACTTGATTGTAGGATGGTGAGTTTGATCAGGATATTGCATATGTTGAGGTGCATTATTTTGAGACCCCTTGGAAATTTATGAGGAGGGAAGGGGTTGGGGATGGGTGGCCCAGTATTAGTCTCTACATCACCTGCTAGGAGTAACAGCAGTGTGAGAAGGTGTTTTATTTTTTGCAAGAGCTCTTGTGGCTTCCAGGGGGCACAATGCTGCTGGAAGTGTTCGGGAGAGCTTGTATTATAAAATAATCTTAGTGCAATCAGTCCAGCGTGGAAGGAGGGTGGCAGGATGGTTGCACTTGGGTGCCAGTTAACTGGGGACAAATATGCAGCTACCCAATGGTGTAGGTGGCGTGGTAATGAGAAGAAGCTGCACTACTGACTGAAAAACTCCGGTTTGCCTGTGGTTGTGTGAGGGAGAGATGTTAGGGGTGTGAGCATGCACAGCACGGTAAGATAAAGTAGAAGCATAGTGATCTTGCTGTGCTTGGATGATGGATTGATTAGTGCAGTTACTAGTGGTTAAACCAGATAAACTGCTAAAGGGAAAGTGGGCCGAGAGTTTTTTTTTCTTTTTTTTTTGAAGTCACGCCATATCACCAGCCTATATAAGTCTGTGCTCACCTAGGGTGGTGGCGGGGCCAAGTATTGCAGATGGAAACGCTGGTGTTCCGCTGCAATAGCATGTCTGGCATACCTGAATTTCATCTGAGGAACAGCGGGGGTCCAGCTTGGGGGAGGGCAGGACCAGCAAGGCCCTCATGACCTCCTAGGACTGTGGAGAAAGAGGAAAAGCAGAGTTATTAACAGGTATGGAGGAGGAGGAGGGGCTCTCAATTTCAGTGCAGACAGGGATTAGATTCAAATTACAGCAGCTGGCTCTGCAGGTTGTGTTGGTCTGGATTGCTTTTAAACTGTGGCAGTCAGAGTTGGTTTCCCTAAGCTTGATTTGGGACCTATTCAATTAAACATCTAGTTTTTAAATCTTTCTTGCTTTGTATGCAGACTGGGAGAACTGTGCAGCTTATAATCAATTTAGTTAGCATCTAGGATTACCTATGCTGTTACAGGCACCTTTACTACAGATATTTGTTTCACACAGTATTAAACTAGCTGCTTTTGCCCACAGACTGAGTGTAACCAGTAACTTTAAACATACAGCTCTGTGGCATACAGACCGTTTCAAGCCCACATTTAAAATTAAAGCTCCGTGCAATTATTGGTTAAACACAGGGAAATTGCTGTATTGAATTAAACATCCTTGCAGGAAGACCTAAAACACACAGTATTTGGTAGCAATTACAGGGCAAAAAAACTATCAGCATAGTACTGCCGACTGAAATTGTCCAGGGCCTTTAAAATGGCACCAAGATTTAAAAGGCCCTTTGTCCAAGTATTGCAGATGGAAACTCTGGGGTTCTGCCACAGTAGCATGTCTGGCGTACCCGAATTTTGTCCAAGGGACAGCAGGGGTCCGGCTTGGGAGAGGGCAAGACCAGTGAGGCCCTCATGACCTCCTAGGACAGAATTTCATCTGAGCAACAGCAGGGGTCCAGCTTGGGTGAGGGCAGGACTAGCAAGGCCCTCATGACCTCCTAGGACTGTATTTCATTCGAGAAACAGCTGGGGTCCAACTTGGGGGAGGGCAGAACCTGTGAGGCCCTCATGACCTCCTAGAACTGAATTTCTTCTGAGGAACAGCAGGGGTCCGGCTTGGGGGAGGGCAGGACCAGCGAGGCCCTCATGACCTGCTAGGACTGAATTTCATCTGAGGAACAGCGGGGGTCTGCCTTGGGGGAGGGCAGGACCAGCAAGGCCCTCACAACCTCCTAGATATGATAAAGTTCAAAACTCTAAAACACTATGGAATCTTATATAATTAATGATGTGTATGTGTTTATGAGGAACACATCATCAGTACAAGCCATCCATCGTATCTTTGATCAATATGCAGGTATTACAGAAGCACAAACCCATTTTTCAAAATGTGTTATAATACGAGAGGGAAAAGATAATGTGGGACTAACTAGGATGCAGGTGCACACATTCCCACACTATACACCCCAAATAATTACTGTTTGTACTTGTTTGACTATATGGTACCCGTTTGACTTAATTCCACTGGAAATCGCTTATTGTATTTGTTATGCTGCCTTGTAATCTCTGTTATTGATGTGGAACCTTTGTAAAAGAGCACTTGCACTCAAAGGTATTCTCTGAATTGTTTCAATATATAAAATAAATAAATAACTTTACTGGGTATGAATTTTGAGAGTCTTCTCCAGCAACCTGATGTAGGAAAGCAGGGCTTGACCAAGCCATAGAGAAACAAAATGTTTGGAAGTCAAGAATTTTTCTAAAAATAAATGGGTGTATTTGAGTAAAGTATTACTCATTCCTGTGTTCTTATACTTAAGGTATGAGTTTTTTCTACCAATACACTTGGGGCCAAAAATTAATAGTATATCTTTCCACTGTTTATGAGTTAGTAGGCTCAACACAATAAAAAGGAGTATAACTTATCAGGGCTATAGTGATGGTGGAACAGAGACGATAACCATAATAGATAGATTAGTGTTCATTACCAGAGAGTAATACCATCGAGAGGTTCTAGACACATAGGAACCTCGAGACCGAAGCTCGAGAGGTTCCAATGTGTCCAGAACCTCAGGATGGTAGGAGTCCCGAGTAATGAACAATAACCTATCCGTTATTTTTTTAATATATGGATCAGATTTGAAAATGTTATCGGATAGCAAAAGGGCACCCAACTATTTCACTTAACACTAGCCACGGGCACCCGACGTCTACTCTGTAAACTTGTTACTGAACACAAGAGCACTGCACTGCACTGCTGAGTCACATACCTTTACTGATATCATTAGCAAGATGAGTGAATGCAGGATCAATCAGATAGTTAAAATTATGGTAAAAAAAAACAAAAACGGAAAAAGACCCACTGCTCCTAGCACCAAGGATGTCTCCCACTAAGTGAGAGAGAAAGTCACCATGTTTTCAAAGTTGTTCTGCCCTCCCACACAGGAAAAGCTGCCTAGTGGAAAGCATGCTTTGGAAGATGTTGGGAGCAGAATAGCACTTTCGCTGTTGTCTTTTGCTGATAATACTATAATTCAAGTCCTGAACAATAGTATTATGGCACCTGAATAATGTTTTATCAGTCATGGAGTGTACTATTATCACTCTGGGAGTGATGGTATTATCGATAATTTTTTGTATGCTTCACTATACTATTATTTTCAAAATCCATATACTAAAGTATAATAACTTACAATTTGTCTTGAGTGGCAAAGATGACTTATGGGCATCTATGGTCTAGGAATGGTTTACCCTTACAGGGAAATCCTGAGATAAAGGACACCTTCACCTCCTAAGTCCTGATTAGACCATGGGCTCAATTTGCATACAGCTCATAGATCACCATGATTTGTGGTGATCTTGGGCAGTGGTGAACACAAGATATGTCAGGGGCCCTGCACAAATTCTGGAAAATTAAGGGTCGCTGGGCCAAAAACCTGGGAGTTGCTGCACCCGAAGGCTAGAACCAAACAATCAATGCACCTATGGGAAATGCTGCAGAGATCTGGCTCCCCCCAGCACAACACTAGAAGGGCCAGGATGGCTGGGGTGGTGGTGGTGGTTCAACATGTGTTCCAGGAGGAGTATGGGGCAGAAGGGGTGTTGTTGAGATATGGGCATGCCAGGGAGTGATGTGGCACCTCACGGGGGTGCTGTTAATAGAACAATTATGCTACTGGGATGGTACAGGAGCACCAGGGACAAACAGTGTCAGAGGCTGGGACTGTGCCAAGGCTGTTACCACCTGGGGTCATGGCACTGTGTCTCCCTGGAACTCCTCCACAGAACCATTCCATTAGCTTACTAGGTCTATTAACATCATCCCAGCTGGGTATCACATCGCTCCCTGGCATGCCCCTTCATCTGACCAGAACCCCTATGGCACTCCCCATCTTCCTTTAACCCCCACACCTCAATTTCAGAACCCCCTCCTAAGTTTCAACCTTGTGTGGTATGTCACAAGGGGCTTACACCACCTCTTGGCTGGTCTAACTTGGGCCCTGTGCTGAACCCATGACAGGGCTTACAGAATTCCAAATAATTGTACAGCCCTGCCATGGCACAAGCTCCATTGCAGCCTGGCTCACCACTATATTGTGCACAAGGGTGGTGCAGGGACACTTCAGCACAAGGGGTCCCAGCTGGGATGCAGCTACTGATGGAAAATCCGGACTGTTGCACAATGTGACACAAGGAGTCACTTGCATCAATTCTGACTGACGCAAGCTCTTTGCATCACTCTAGGGGCTTTGAAAATTGAGCCCTCATATTTACTTGATCACGTTAGGGCAGGATTAACTAGGCAAAGTCAATGGAAGATATTGCTTCAACATTTAATTGAAAGAAAATAGAAAAGAGTTGTGTGTTTTTATTTTGCAGTTTTGTTTTCCTCCTCAAATAACTATACTTTTCTGTCCAGCTTCTCAAGAAACAGTTTTATTTCAACAACTTTTGGATAAAAGAATTCCCCCATCAATGTTGGGTATTACTCAGCTTTGCTGTCATGGGAAGTTAGGTGTTTATTATTTCTTTAGACACTAAAAGACTGATGAAAAGAACATGCCCTTTGGAATCCTTTGGTAAGGTACAGGAGACACAAGACCACTTTTTATTTCTATGCCTATATGCTGCATCCTTTTAAAAAACATTAGCTAAAAGCCAAAAGGCCCCTTTCTTTTCCCTTGTACATCATGAGGTGGAAGTACCTAATTTGTTTTCATGGACAAGGAAGCAGTTTCATGAAGCATCATAACTTTGAAGCACGAACATTTTATCTGTGATAAGCATGAAGTGCTTTCACATCCCCCTCCCAAAAAAATCCTGCATAGTGAAATTGTACACAATATTTCAGCTTGCTTGATGTGAATTTGTCACTCAAAAAGAAATTGCCGTAACAAACAATTTTGGAATTTGTTGAAAATTTTAAATAAATTACAATAGAATAAAACATGCGGATTTGCACTTTTATTTGTAAAACTATAAGGTGTGTGGGGATATATTTTTTTTGCTTTTATGAATCTTTGTCTGTATGTTTCTTAGGTTATCATTAGCTTCCTGATTCCTTTTTTTGGTAGTTTTTATGTTTGCTTGTACGCATGTGCAAGAAACATAGTGCCATGATCCGAAAATGCAGTGCAGTACAGTTGAAAGGGAGAGCTACGCTTCAGTGAGCAGCGATAAGATATTACGTGCTCATGCATACCTCATACACACACACACACACACATATACACACACACACGCATATCCATCCCTGAAACAAATGCATCCCGTATCTCAGAGTGAAAGGGTGGGGAGTAACAAGCCCCTGTCCTGAAACAAATGCGCGGTCTCTCACTGTGAGGCTGTGGGGGGTAATAGTCGGTAAAGGTAACACTCATCCCTGAAACAAATGCACCCACTGTATTTCAGGGTGAGGCAGTTTTAAGTAAGGCTGGAGAGCGCACTTACCTGAGAAGAGGTTGTCTCCCACTGCGTCCGAAGCAGTGGCACTTTCCTGGCTTTGCGCTCTCTTGTCTTTTTTCCCTTCCATAGCCCCAGAGTTGCCTGGGGAGACCCTGCCCCCGCTCTTCTCTCCTTCGCATTCTTCCCCCTCGTCCGTCTCCCATGTAGAGTCGTAAAGCCACTCATGGTCCTTCTCCATGCCGTCTGGTCCTGGGAGGCGATACAAAACATAATCCACAGACATGGCAAAAGTAATGCACTCCCCCTCTCTCCACGGACATGACCAAAACAACGCTCTCCCGGCACAGACATGCTAGCCCTCTGTTTCTGTGGCTACAACCCCAGTGCACACAACAGTGACATGAAGGCAAGTCTCCCCACGGACACAGCGGAAGGGACGTCACACCCACAGAGCTGGCAGCGGGGATGCTCGGTCACTCACAGAGGAGCCCGTCGATGGGGACTCACTGTGGTTTCCGTGGGTTGGCCCACTTACTTGTCACATGGGCAGCAGCACAAGCCCTGTCTCTTTTACGCTCCAGCTGGCCCACGCGAATGAGGCCAGGCGGTCGAATACAGAAGATAAATCAACAGGAAGTGAAATGCCGGTTGACTGTCTCGACAGGCTGAGGGGAAATGAAAATGAAAGTGTGTCGCAGGAAGCCACCGCCCCCCTCCCAGACCTGAGGCAGAGGCAACTGCTGCCAGAAACCTACCTGTCAACCTTCTGTTGCCAAATGACAGGCAGGGAAAAACAAAATGATGGACAATGGCATACATAATGAGGGACACATCTTCACATGAAGATGAAAGCTCAGAACACTATGGAAACCATTGTTTACCTGTAGAATATGTATTTATGATTTAGCGTTAAAAATATTATGCACTTCTGCTTTAAAGTCTTAATTTAGAGTTCATTTTCTGTGTGGGCATCGCCAGGCTTTTCCCTGAGCAATGACGAGAGACAAAGCAATTATGAGGTGAAATGAGGGACATTCCTTGTAATAGTGGATGGCTGAAAGGTCAGAAAAACAAAAGCAACTTGCCAGTGGGGTGGGGGTACAGGTACTAATTTAGGGCTACCTATCACTTCTCCTGATTTTGTCCTGGTTTCAGAGGTTGTCCCACCAAAAGCAAGCAAAGGAGAAGAAATAAAAGCGCAAATGTCCTGATTTTTTTGAGTAGAAACATTGTTTTCTTTCTTTCCTCTACAAGTTGCAGAAAACGTCAACTTAATGTTAGGAAACAATGTGAACTAAAAATCACAGACAGTTATTATTTTGAGAAAAGAAGTCTGCTGCATTGGTCAAGGTTACATATCGCCTTGTGGAAAAAGTTTCAGTATGAACTGCACTGGAGGCAAGCAGCTGTCTGGTGGCTGTTGGGGTGAAGGTACTGGGGTGTCCGGGGGATGGAATGGCTGAACCTCTGGAGAGAGAAACAAAGCGGTGTGTGGCTGGATGGTAGGTTTGACTTCTCTACTCTGCTCACGTTGATACCATCCACAGGAAGCTCTGTTCCAAACTTGGCATTATTTCATTTCATTCGGGAAAACTACATTTGAGTACACGTGCTTTTTTATGATTGCTTGCACGCATGTGCAAGAAACATAGTGCCATGATCCGAAAAATGCAGTGCTGTACAGTTGAAAGGGAGAGCTACGCTTCAGTGAGCAGCGATAAGATATCGCGTGCACATGCATGCCTCATGCACACACACGCTCATATTGCATGCTGATGCGTTCTCCCCCCCACGCACACACTGTATAGCCAACAGGGGCACCCAATCCCCCATCGGCTGTGCTGTGCCCCCCAACAGAGTTCCAGGTGCCACCTGGGAGCCCACCCCAGTGTGACAGCAATCTGTATGGCCAAAGGGGGTGCCCAATCCCTCATCAGCTCCACTGTTCCCCCCAAGAGACTATTGGGTGCCATGCTGGGAGCCCACCTGAGTGTGGCAACAGTTCCTAAGGCCGACGGGGTTGCTCAATTCCCCATCGGCTCCATGGCCCCCCAAACAGCCTTCCAGCTGCCACGCTGGGAGCCCACCCCAGCATGGCAACAGTTCCTAAGGCCAATGGGGTTGCCCAATCCCCCACTGGCTCCATGGCCCCCCCAAACAGCCTTCCAGCTGCCACGCTGGGAGCCCACCCCAGCATGGCACAAGTCCTGTATCGTCTTCCTAAAAAAAAAAACCTGAAAGAAAAAACCTTCCCTCGCTGACTGTCCTGACCCCATTCCCCCCACCTGCACCCAACATCTGCACACTCTGCCTCCCCACACCCCAACCTCACCCCATACTTACCTCTGGAAGCTCGGCGTGACGATCTTCAGTGGACCAGGAACACGTCTGCACTCTTCAAAGCCAACTGCGAACTGAGGAAATGCCGGTAAGCTATATAATGGAATATATAGTTGTTTTTAACTTTAGTGCATCTCTCAGGCATTTTGGGGGAATTTTTTCACCAAATTTTCAACATAGTGTTTTTGGGACCCCACCTTATGAATTCTGTCGCTATCATGGCATTAATCGGCCCCGAAAGGTGATTTTGCCGTCACTGCATGGAACCACCTTTTGGGACTGATTTATGAAACGATAGTGTCACAGTTCATGAGGTAGGCCCCCAAAAACCCTATGTTGAAAATTTGGTGAAAAAATTCCCAAAAATGACTGTTTTGCGAGCATGCTGTTACGCTGTTCCTATGCATGCTCGTAAATTCGTGAATTTTCTAATATTACAAACTCCAGATTTTCAACATTGCCATTTTAACACACCTTCTTATGAGCAGTATAGCTGTCATTTCTCACATCTCACCCAAAATGTGTTTCTGCGCATGTAGCGCACAATGGCACAGTCGGTGTGCGAAATCAATGTTTGGGACAGATTAAGAAAATCACAGTGACACTGTTCATGAGTAGAGGTGTTAAAATGGCTATGTTAAAAATTTGGTGAAAAAAGTTCCCAAAAATGACTGTTTTACGAGCATGCATTGAGCTGTTCCTATGCTCGCCCGTAAGTTCACGAATGTTCAATATGTTCACTCCAGATTTTCAACATTGCCATTGTACCACACCTCCTTATAAGTGGTATAGGTGTCATTTTTACATCTTGCCCAAACCATGTTTCCGCGCATGTAGTGCACAATGGCACAGTCGGTGTGTGAAATCAATGTTCTGGACAGATTAAGAAAATCACAGTGACACTGTTCATGAGCAGAGGTGTTTAAATGTCTATGTTAAAAATTTGGTGAAAAAAGTCCATAAAATGACTGTGTTACGAGCGATTATTGCGCAGTTTCCACGCACCCTCGTAACTTCATGTATTTCTAATATTTTCAGTCCAGATTTTCACCACTGGTATTTTTTCACACTTCTTTATGAACAGTACAGCTGTCATTTTTCACACCATGGCTGAAATGTGTTTTTGCACTTCAAGCACAGAAATACATGGTCACTGTGGGAAATCACTTTTCGGAACAGATTAAGAAAATCACAGTGACACTGGTCATGAGTGGAGGTCCCAAAATCCCTGCATTGACAATCTGCTGTAAAAAATCCCCAAACTAATTGCATTATGGGTGTGTGTTGTGCATTTTCTACACATGCTCATGACTTCACCAGTTTTTTTAATATTTTCACTGCAGAATTTCAACATTGCCATTTTTTGTACCTCTCCATGAACAGGACAGCTGTCATATTTCACATCTTGTTCGAAATGTGTTTTCACACCTGTTGTGCCAAATGGCATAGTCGCTGTGTGAAATCAGCTTTTGGCTAGCAAACTGATATTGCCACTGTTCATAAGGTGGGGGTCACAAAAAACCCAAGCTGAAAATTTGGAGTGAAAATGCAAATGAACACCTGAGGCATTAGGGTTTCCGACCATAACGCCTCAGCCTGTAGAGGCTGACAGGCATCAGGGGTGTGACTTGGGATTCTCACCTGTAATGCTCCTACCATTCCACACCCTGCAGCCAGTGAGAGGCATTGAGTTGTGCCTTGGACTTTTCAGCCACAAAGTTCACCCCATTCTTCTATAGAGGACCCATTTCAACTTATTTCCTGATGGAATGGAGTGAGCATAAGGGCCAAAGACTCCAAGGCACACCATGACACTTGTCAGTGTCTGCAGGGTAGGGTGTGGTGAAATGGCATGTCCATTATGCCTGACGACCCAAAGGCACATCCCAATGCATGTCAGTCTCTGCAGGGTGGTGGTGGGGTTGGCTTCAGTTCAATACTTCACTGCCATTCCTATTATGCAGCTCTCTAACTCCTACACTACCAATGCCAATGCCAGCAAGCAAACATTCAGCATTGGCAAATGCTTGTTTAGTACGTGTTTGAGATGCTGTGGTTATGTCTGAAAGTGCTTATGATTCTGCTATTGCATAATGAATTTCCTTTCAATGCAAACTTCCTCACTGTTCTTTGATAAGTGACATGGGATCTTTAACTTCCACCTGGACAGTGAGCAGATCTGAGCAGAACCTCAGTTTAACATCTAATTCAAAGAATGTTAACTCAACAGTGCAGTGTCCCTTTTCTACTATATGACAGTGCAGTTATGGGAATTACCTAAGGTACCTGGTGTGAGGCTAAAACTCATGACTTCTAATCTTCCAACCCTTCCTTCCTTCCTTCCTTCCTTCCTTCCTTCCTTCCTTCCTTCTCACCAGGAGAAACATACTGCGTTAAGAACTCATTTACACATGTGACGGGGATGTCTAGAGTGCAGTAATAAGTTACATCAGTAATATTACAATTATAAAACAATAAAAACTATAATTATGAAAAGTAAAAAGTACGCAACAGACAATTGAGATGAAGCACAAAGCAGGTAGTGCAAAACATAGGATATCAACAGCATATCAATAGCAATAGTTCTGCAAAGTGCAACTGACAGCAAAATGAGGGAAGGAGAGCGAAGGGAGATTACAAGTACAATGGGGGACTAATCCAAGGGAAATGTGGACCAATAAATAAGGCCGAAGGGGTTGGGAGTTTGATGAGAGGAGTAGCTGGATTAGCTGAGGATAAGTGACAACTGCAGGAATGAGTAGTGAATAGAGATGTGTGAAATTGGAAAATTTTGCAAGCAAAATATTTCACGTAATTAGCACATTTTGCAAAATATTTTGCTTTACGAAAAGCAATATTTTGACCTCTGTTGCAAGTGAATACTCACCCCCAAGCTGGCAAAATTTCACTCCCGGGTGAAATTTTGCCACCCACAGGCAAAATTTCACCACCTGCGGTGAAATATCACCTCGTATGCAAGTAATTTGGCATCCCACAGCAAACTTTAGTGGCCACTGGCCAAAGTTCTCCCTGGAGTCTAGTGGTTCTCCCCACCCTCCTTCCCACTCAATGGGCCAAAGCACGTGCGCACTCATTCATTCAAGTGCTCAGTCATGCTCAGTCAGGCTGCTGGCCATGGAGGTGAGTGGAGGGCTCTGTCGGTGGTCTGATCAGAGTACTGAGCTGGGTGGGTGCTGCTGGCTAATGATAGGGTGGTGAGGTGGGAGGGTCCACTAGATACCAGGGAGTGGGAGCAATTTTTCTTTTGAATAAAACAAATGAGGGGAGCCAGGGTAACTTGGGGAGTGCTTATCTAATTAAATTACAGCTGGTGATCTGCTGGGGGGGGACCACTAGACACCAGGGAGTGGAGGTTGATTTGTGTGTGTATGTGGGGGGTTGCTATTGCTTATTGTCATTTGTGGTGGCCAGTGTCGGTGGGCAAAATGGCAAAATTCTGCCACAATTTCGTGAAATGTTTCACATGGCAAAATTGCCAATTTTGTCGCAATTCCACAGGCAAAATTTTATTTTGCTGCATCTCTAGTAGTGAAGTCATAGAGGAGGAATTTTAGTGATATGGAAGTGGGAGCACTGTGGATAGCAACAGAGAGGGTGCTCCAACATTTGCGGAAGAGGAAGTAGAAAGCAGTTCGATCAGCAGAAGATTTTATAGTGGGGAGAGAGTGAGAGAGACAGCAGATGTCAAAAGGAAAGGTAGGGGGAGGAGAGTCAAGTCTGAATTTGAAGATGAAGGCAGCACAATGAGAGAGGTGCCTGGCATCAGGGGAGTGCATTGAAAGGAAAGAATATAGGAAACAGTGGTGGTTTCTTAGTAGTCAATCCAGGGCATACTGTAGTAGTAGAAGAAGTAAAAGAGGGGATCCAGAATGGTAAAGATGGACTTAGGGTCAGTGCTATATACAATGTCACCAAAATTGAAGATTGGTTGAATCATCTTTGTGGCAATCTCTCTAAGAGCAGTATACTTGCATTATTCCTCTAATATAACCCCAGTTTAAGGTGCAGCTTCTTGTGGATGGAATCCAGATGAGTTGAGAAGTCCAGATGACAATTCAACCATACCCCAAGGTATGTAAAGGAGAATCCATCCCCCATCACAGCATCATCAAGATTCTGGAAGGGGGAGTGAGCTTAGCAAGTTTCAGACCTGGTCCTGTGGGCATTACTGAAACAATGATAGTGAAATGCCTGAAAGTCTGTATCTCTGAACAACAGGGTATGTCCCTGAGTGATGTTGCGGAGGGGGCAGAAAAACATATATATATAAAAAAAAACCTTAACTGGGACTGTAGGGGAAGGAAGGAGGTTTGATGCTAGATGATGAAGGGGTGGGGCTACATAACAGTAAATGGACCATGTAGTGGGATTGGGCAAGTACAGTATGTCTCAGGGGTTGGGGCTGCTTTCCACATTTGCAATTCAGTTTTAAAAAAAAGTACTTCAGTGTAGGAAGTTGTAATGAAGTCTAGAAACATCACACTGCTATGTGTATGAAGTTCCCAATTTCATATGGACTTTACCTTACTAGTGAAAATTAGCAAAATCTCTAACCGTAACCAGAGGGCATGGCTGGAAGTTAGAGGGAAACATGCAAGATGGATGTAAGGAAGTTCTTACTGAGGGAGGTGGTGGTGGATATATAGAATAGTTTACTCAAGCAGGTTGTTGAAGCCAAGTCACTAGTCAGTGATGAGGTTTGATTATGGAGGGGGGGGACAGACACAAGGATATTGTGAGGTATGTGGGAGGGGAGTATAGACAGCCAGTGGAGGGCCTACCAAGACACCTGTAAAGCAATTAGCTCAGTAAATCCAGTCTTGTGTTATTTTGGACATGGATTCAGGCAGATAATGGGTGAATTGGAAGAAAAAATCACTCACCTTAGTAATTATGTTTCTTCTAATGGAATCTTGCTGTATTCTGACTATTGCAGTTAGCCCAAGCACTCAAACTGTCCCAGAGAGTAGAGGGTTAATTTCTATGTAGAGCATAGAACGTTGAGCTCGAGCTCGGTTCAAACCTCTGCCTGCTGCACTTTGAAGCACGACTGTCAGATTCTTACCAGCTAATACTAACAAACATGTGGAAATTGTAACATTTTTACTAGCCAAATGGCAACCAAATATTTTGGATCCCCAAAAGACTCAAGTCAAGAAATCCAAAATCAAAAACCAGGTAGTGAACAACTTAAGACTGTTAAATAAATAATATATCCCACTCCCCCTCTCTAAAAAGAGGGAGTACCTAAATGCACCCCGGGGTGCAACACTGCATCTGCCAGCCCACTTCTCAAAAACAGGTTCGGAGAGGGGAGGTAGGGAGGGAGGTCAGAATACAGCAAGACTTCATTAGAAGAAACTTAATTACTAAGGTGAGTAATTTTTTCTTCAAACAACATGAAGTCTTGCTGTATTCTGACTATTGCAGACTACCAAGCAGTACCTCCATGGAGGAGGGAATCAAACCTACCTTGGGAATAGGCTTTGCAGTACTGCTCTATCAAACCGAGCATCACTCCTAGCCTGGATGTCCAGGGATTAATGCTTGGTAAATGTATGGACTGTTTTCCAAGTGGCTGCTTTATATGTCTCTAGCAAAGGAATATCCCTGGCCGCAGCCAGGGAAGCAGCTGTACCTCTAGTCGAATGAGCCTGCAGGCCTGAGGGAGGTATTTTGCCTAGCTTCTCATAGCATAATTGAATACAAGAGACAATCCACCTGGCAATAGTTCTCTTAGTGGCAGGTTTGCCCTTACGCACTTCCCCATAAGTGAGAAACAACTGAAGGAAGTCAAACCTGTGAGCCTTAGTACGCTCAATGTAGTAACTAAGGGCTCTTTTAACATCCAAACTATATAAACTTATTTCTCCTGAAGAAGAATGATCAGTGAAGAACACAGGGAGAGACATAGATTGGTTCAGATGAAAATCTGAAACCACTTTAGGGAAAAACCTCCTATTAGTTCTAAAGACCACCTTATCTCTATGGAATGAGATAAAATCAGGCTCCACTGACAGAGCCTGCAATTCACTGATACACCTGACAGAGGTAATAGCTACCAGGAACACAGTTTTCCAAGTCAAGTACTTAAGCTCTGCTGAAGACAAAGGCTCAAAAGGGGGTTGCATAAGCTGAGCAATGCAAACATTAAGATCCCAAGCAGGAGTAGGATCCCTAAAGGGGGGATTGGTATGAAGCAATCCCTTGAAAAATTTACAGAATACAGGGTGAGATGACAGTGAGGAAGGATTTCCCGCTGACAGAAAAGCAGAAACAGCTGACAAATGTACTCTGATAGTAGTGGTCTGAGGCCTAGGCCATTAAGATGAACCATATAATCCAGAACTGTAGACAATTCATGAGTGTCTGGGGATATATGCTTATTGGAACACCAAATGCTGAATCTTTTCCATTTGGAGTTGTAAGTTTTTCTGGTGGCAGGCTTTCGAGAAGCTTTTTAAAACATCCAGAACCCCCCTGGGACAGATGTAAATCTGCATACTCTAACTCTTCAAGAGCCATGCCTTGATATTTAGAAACTGAAGACTGGGGTACCAAATCCTCCCCTGAGAGGAGGTTAATAGGTTGTAATTCTTGGGAAGAGACAGGGGAAGATGGACTGCTAGGGACAGCAACAGGGGGCACCAAGGCTGTCTGGCCCAGTCTGCAGCAATCAGAATCACTTTGCAAGGTTGTGACCTTACCTTGACCAGAACCTTGAACACTAGAGGAAAAGGAGGGAAGACATATAGAAATGTCCCTTCCCAGTTCAAAATCAGAGCATGCAGAGGGACTGAGCCCAAGGCTGAGGGTCTTCAACAAAACAGAGGAAGTTGGTGATTGTCTGGAGCTGCAAAGAGATCTATCTCTGGAGTGCCCCAGCTTGAAAAAATCACTTTCAACACCAGAGGGTCCAGGGACCATTCGTGATGGCCCTGGGAGAGCCTGCTCAATGCATCTGCTAGCACATTGTCTTTCCCTGGAAGGTGAACTGCTATCAGAGAGGTCTGCAGAAAATAAGCTAGGGACCACAATTTCATGGCTTCCTTGCACAAGGCCATGGACCAAGTGCCTCCCTGCTTGTTGATGTACCACATGGTAGTGGTGTTGTCTGTCCTGACCTGAAATATCTTGTTCTGCACTGACTGAGAAAAAGCTTGCAGGGCCAGAAAGACTGCCCTGAGTTCCAAGAGATTGATATGAAGAAGGAATTCCTGAGGGGACCACAGTCCCTGGGCTGTGAGAGGCCCCACATGGGCTCCCCACCCCAGTAAAGAAGCATTCGTGGTTAGAACCACAGAGTGAGACTGAGTGATGAATGGGGCTCCTTGCCTGAGGTTGCCCTGATCCTGCCACCATTGGAGAGCCTGGATCAAAGTCTGGGTCACTGGATTTAGTTTGGTTAGAGAATCTTTCTTCTGAGACCAAAAGGCCCTCAGGAGAAACTGAATGTCCCTCATCTGAAATCTGGCACCTTGGACCACTGCTGTAGAAGCTGCCATGTGGCCCAGAAGTTGAAAGAAGTGCCTTGCTGGCCGAGAGACCAAAAGGTGGAATGAAGAAGCCAGCTCTACAACAGCCCTTTCCCTTTCCATGGGAAGAAAAGCACTTGCTTTGACTGTATCCAACTCTGCCCCAATGAAGGTGAGGAGCTGTACAGGCTCGAGAACTGACTTGGGAAGATTGAGAAGGAATCCTAGGGAAGTGAGCACTTGCTGAGTCACTTGAAGGTCTGACTTGACTTGGTCTGTGGACTGACCCACAATGAGCCAGTCGTCCAGGTATGGAAATATGGAAATATTTTTCCTTCTTAAAAAGGCCACTACTAATGCTGGGCATTTTGTGAATACCCTTGGAGCTGATGTCAGGCCGAAGGGCATAGCTTTGAACTGATAATGGACTCAAGGCAATTCGAACCTGAGGTACTTTTTGTGGGAGCACCTGATGGGAATGTGAAAGTAGGCATCTTTTAAGTTCCAGGGAGGCTAACCAGTCCCCTGGCCTTAGAGAGGGAAGGATTATTCCCAGAGTCACCATTTTGAATTTTGGTTTTAAAATATGTTTGTTCAGGTATCTTAAGTCTAGGATGAGTTGCCGTTCCCCTGTCTTTTTTGGGGTAAGGTAATACCTGGAGTACAGACCTTTGCCCCTGTGCAATGTAGGAACTCTCTCTACAGCCTTTAGAGCCAGTAGGGAAGAAACCTCTCTCTCTCTAGGGCAATGGTTTCAGAGATGCTTGCAGGTGGAAAAGATCTGACCCTCAGCTTTGGAAATTTCTTGAAGCTGAGAACCAGCCCCTGGATTACCACCTCCAGGACCCACTTGTCTGAGGTAACAGACATCCAGTCCTGGATGAAGTAAGACAGCCTGCCTCCTACAGGAATGGGGGAGTTGACCCGGGCTGACACATCAGGGTGTCTGCTTGGCAGGAGAATTAGGTTGCGGGATGGATGCAGCCCAGCTCATCCCCCTTCTGCACCTCCGTCTGAAGAACCCCCCCTCTGAGGAAAGGGAGAAGAGGCATGTGCTTGGTAGAAAGGCCTATGAAAAGGCCTGCCCTTGCCCCTAGCCTACTGCCTTTGAGGAGTTGCCTGCCTTTCCTTGGCCTGTGCACTCCTATAGGTGGTCCTATACTCATACATCTTTTTCATGTAATTCTCGGTCTGCTGCCCAAACAGAGAATTACTCACCACAGGGAAATCCATGGCCTTAGCCTGGGAGTCCTGTGAGAAACTACATCTGAGCTAAGTCATTCTCCGAAGAGCCACAGATGTAGCCATGACTCTAGATAATGCATCATTGGAGTCCACAGCAGCATGGAACTGCACCTTAGAAGCCTCAATCCCATCAGCAGCTACCCCCTCCAGCTCTGAGGCTAGCTGGGGGGAAGTCTGCTTAGCCAGTGCCAGTAGAGTGTCCCACCTGGACTTCTGGTACCTGGCTGCATAGGCCATATAATTAGCCTGTCTGAGTCCCAAGTCGGATGCCATGTACTGTTTCTTTGTCATGGCATCCTGCTTCCTAGAAGCTTTATCTGGGGGATGTGAAGCCAAGGGTATAGTACCCTTATCACAGGCTGCAGCCTGCAGAACCCCAAAATGGCTGCATTGTTGATACAAGTATTCTGTACCTGAAGTTGATAAGGTGTACCTTTTGTCCATCCTTCTGTCGACAGGAGGTACAGAATTTGGAGTTTTTAAAATCTTTTGTGTCTGTTTCCCAAAAGACTTATGAAGGGGAATAGACAGTCTTGTGGAGTCTGGGATGTCCATCATCTCCACATAATCAGGTTCCTCTTGTTCCTCTACAGCTTCTTCCACAGGGAGCCGGAGGGTTTCTGCCACTTTCCTGTAAAACATGTAGTAGGAAAGGGATTCAGAAAGCCTAGGAGGGGAAACACTAGAAGGCCTGTCTGGGGAGATGTCTGGTTCAATGGGCTCAACCAGACCTCCCACACCATTGTCATCATCATCATCATCATCATCATAATCTTCATCCCCCTCAAAATCCAGTTCATAGAAATCTTCAGGGGCATAATCATGAACCGAAAGAACCAACCAAACTGAGCGCCTGCCAGAAGGTGCCGGATCAGACGGAACCGGGCAAAGCAATTCTACACTCCTTATTGCATTGGCAATCCCTTCGGTGGTTGGAAAATGGGTCTTTGGATCTGAACTGGCCAATTTTTCTTTTCTTTTTCTTTTTGTAGGAACCGATCCCTCAGGAGTGGCTCTCCACTTGCCAAAGAAGTATCGCCCTGGTCAGAGGGCAATCCCTCAGGTTCGGTCAGAACTGAACCAAGCTGGCCATCCGGGTCAGCGGACTTCAGGGCCTCCTTATCCCTGAGCCTACCTAATCTTTTTTCCAGGGTAGACTTAGGGAAATTTTTACTGATTTGGCAGTCTGAATCGAGGTGGTCAAACTCCAGACAATAAACACAGGTGGTGTGGGGATAAGCCTTAGTAAAGACCTCACCACACACACTGCAGTGCTGAAACCCAGTGGGCCCGGTTTTTCTTTTGGGTTTCTCAGACGTAGCCATCCTAACCACAAACGTACCCTTTTTATGGCAAACAACCAGGCAAGACACCCTTATCGGTTTCTAACTGTGTCACAGGTATTGGAAAAAAACACAAGAAAATGCAGTTTTTTTAAAACCGATAAGGACCAGTAACCACACTCTAAGTTTAAAAACAAAGACAGAATAAATTACTAAATGGCTGGTTCAGCCGAATTGGTCAAAAAAATCAATTTTTACAATTTCCACAAGTTTACTCTGTCTAGTTCACTACCTAGTACTTACTGTACCACAGACAGAGATCTGAACCGAAACTTGCGAAAAAAAATTGGTAAAACCGAGGACTTTAACTGACTTCGAACTGTGAGCAAAGGAGAAATCTTTGAGCGGCCATTCAGTTAGGCAGAGTAAAGAATCTGACAGTTGCACTTCAAAGTGCAGCAGACAGAGGTTTGAACCAAGCTCAAGCTCAACGATCTATGTTCTGCATAGAAATTAACCCTCTACTCTCCGGGGCAGTTTGAGTGCTGAGGCTAACCGCAATAGTCAGAATGCAGCAAGACTTCATGTTGTTTGAAGGACCGACCGCTGTTTATTTTCCACAGCCAGAGTATGCATCAATGGTCTTAATGTAATGTTTTCCAAAGTTTAATCAAAAGTGAAAAACTCATATTAACAAAATAGATAAGGTCAAATGATCCTGGCTGCATTACTCTTCATTTCAGCTCATTTCCATATGTAAACTGAAAAAACATAATGTATACACCTCTAAAATTTAAAAGCAAGAACACAGTAACCTCAGGACTAGTTTACAACAAACTGCTAAAGGCTGGGTAAATATTCACTCCTCATGTCATCAATGGCCAAGGGAAGCTTTCCTATTACTGAGGTGGCACCCAGGCTAGTACATATTGTTGCTATTACCTATGTATTATATACAGCAGCTTAAAATCATTATTTTATCAATTTCTGTATTTTTAAATGACCCAAATATGAAGTACCAGGTGCAACAAATCAGTCATTGTCTGACTGTTCACGAAGGATATTATTTACCAGTTACAGGACTGATGACATTCCATTAGATTTACAATTAAGAAATAAGGCAAAGCACAGTGGAGCCCACTAGAATGCAATGCAATGCTGCAGCATTGTGCAGCAGAGTTACAGCAGCAAACATACCAGTTTCAAAGGCAGTTAACCCCTTTTTTCATGCAGTATCCTGAGACACTGCATTGCATTCTGGTGGTCTCCTTTGTACAGGTAATTGTGGGATATCCCCATGCTTTGGGTGCTGTAGCATGAGCCATAAATGGCAAAGTGTTTTAAACCACCTGAAAAGTAGTAATGTCTCACATACACACACTGCAGCACATTTTTGCTTGTATTCATTGCACATGCTACATTTAAAATACAGGCAACATAGGCCTAAAACGCAGTCTTAAAAGTAGGGAAAGAAGTCATTAGAGTTAAAAGTTCCAATCATTTTAGTGAATGTGTGGTGTTGTGTTCCTTTGCCCTGACTTCAGAACTGTTTTTCAAGGTATAGGTAGTTACTTACAGTCATCTGAAAGAGAGGTACTAAAGTCTGAGCAAAGACAACACTACATTGAGCAATTGTTAAAAAAACACCAAGCAACACCACGCTACACATTTGTTAAGACAATGGGTACTTTTTACCCTAACATTGCATTTTCGTACATTTTAGGCTTTGTACTTCAACCCAAACTGATCTCTAAATGTTTTATAGTGTATGGTAGAATGTGGTTAATGATAGAAATCCATAAGTAGAATGGAGTTGTTATGCTGCAGTAGCTATGTCATCACAGCTGTTATGCTGCACTACCTACAGTATGTCACTGCTGCAGCATATCAACTTGGAATGCAGCCACTTAGTTGCTTTCCTCAATCCAGTTAAGCTGGAAGTCACTGTTTTTTTTTTAAACTTGAACTTGCAGAAACATCTGCAGCACACTGTGTCAGTTAAAAAAAAGAACATGTTAAAATCTCTATTCTCTGTTGTCCTCTCCAGCTGGTTTTGTGTGATTTTCTATGCTGTGATTGCCCATACACTATAAGAGATTGTGTCTGAGCAGTCATACACAAACAAGGAAATTCTTGTATCTTGAGGTTCCCTTGGTAACAGAGTACCTCTTGAGCTGTGCTCTCGAGGTCATCTGTTACCAAGGAAACCTCTCGATACAAGAATATCCTTGTTATGTATGACTGCTCATACACAATCCTCTATATTTTGCATGATTTTCCTTTCTTTTTGAAAATATTTAAGAAACATGTACACTACTTTGTATCTGCTGTTGAATACTTTTAATGGCAACAGTCAGTGGATTACAGTGGCACCTCTGTTACTCTATGTCCCTGTGCTATGCAGTCATGGGGGTCTTGTGACAAGCATCCTTTTTCACCCAGCTCCACTGCAGTCATCCCCTAGCATCCAGCGGTACACTCTCCAACACCCTGCAAATGTATCAAGCAGTCTATTGTATCATATATCACCCCTGACTCTCTCTCTGTCTCTCTCTCTCTCTCTCAAGCTGTCTCATGACAAGCAGTTCCTAGTAATCCAGTGGTACCCTTTTCCCAATCGCTGCCCCATTTCTCAGCATCCTTAGTATCAAGAGCTTTGAAACCCTTCCCTGTTTCTAGAATCTCTGCTGTCCAGTGGTATCCTCACCAATTCCTGCCCCACTGGAAGCATTATTTTGTGTCCAATGGAACACCCTCCCACCCCTTACCCCAATCCACCCAACCCAAATTTTTGCAATGGGAGCTTACCCTGGGGTCGTAGTAAATGTAAACAAAAAAAAATGCCCATCACAGTTCCTGACACTACCCTCCCCCCCCATTAAGGCTGGCATAAGGAGCACATCTCTGGTGCCAGAGTACTTCATAAAAAATCAGCCCCTGATGGTAGTAGCTAAAACCCTCCACTCTCCTCCACGGCAGACTGCCATCTGGAGAAAAGAACAGCATACATGTGATTTAATAAATACTGTAGATGCATTTTAGTGTATTTATTAAATCATAATTATGCAAATATGGTATCCAGATCATATCTGGTTGTGGAGGAAAACAAAGGGTTTTAATGGTTTTTGGCTATGATGGGAGGAGTAGATTTCCTGTGGTTTGCTGGGGATGAGCTACTGGAGTCCACCTCAACAAGTAGGGGTAGGAAGAGGCATGGGGGCTGCATTTGCATTTTTATTGGTTAGTTTTTACTACTACAGATATCATGGCAGGCTTCCAGTGGCCACATCATTTTTAATTTTTACCAACACTAGGGATGGCACATGGTGCAAGAACTAGGGTTTGAGGGTGCCAGAGACATAACTGATGTAGCCACAATGAGCTCATCCCCAGTTGCAGAATATCCTGACTTGTGGCAAATGAAAATTAATGGGAGTAAGATTAACATCTTTGTCCATTCTAAGACTGTCTATATGCAGCAACTCCATATATTTTCCTACCACTCACAAGTGGTACAAGAATATCTGTGCACACATTTCTCAATTTTCAAAGCCTTTTTAGATTGATGCAAGATGCAGAGAACACCCACTTGTGGCAAACTCTTGTGTGCCAGGGACCCTGTTCTGTATTTTGGTAGAAGTGGGGTCTTGGCTCCAAAGTCCTCAACTCTGCCAAAAGTCGTCCCTTGTGTCAAACAGATGGTAATAGGAAGGGACTGATTTGGGCTGCTAGCACTCCTTGCTTGTGGATATCTGGCCCATTATCATAACAGAGAGAGTGGACATGAAACATCTCAAGAAAGAGAATATACAAGAAAAGAAAACAACATGTAGATGAAATATGTATTTGTCCCCTGTCCACCCTGTTCAGACATCTCAGATGGAAGATATATACATTTTACTGGTAGTGGAGAAAAAAGCACGAAACAGATTGTAATCTAGGTGATAACCACATAAAGTGTACCGCACTTGTCATGCTCTACCTCTACTGTCTACTGTGACACGTGGACAGCCAGTTCTGAGTATACTATAATTTTTTGTGATATAAAAATGTGTTATGGACTGTCTCTCATGAAAGAAGCTGAGATAGCATGTGAGTTGACATACACATACACACCCAGGTTTTAGATACAAGGTGCTATCTGGAAGGCCAGAAGCTAATTATAGACTATAACAGGCCTTAATCAAGAATCTCCTGTTTTTCTAAGTTAAATATAGTTTTAACTGCTAAGAGGGAAATCAGTATCCATTTTATGATGTTTTGAGGAGGAAACCAGGTTTGTCACACTGGTACGAAATTATAAATGCTTTGATGTCTGTGTGAGAGAGGTTACTGCTTGTAGATGAAAGGAAATTTACAGACTTGATTGGGGAAGTCACACAGGAAAAGGAGTTTCTGCTGATGCAGCCTTAATTATCTTACCTTCGAATATGATAAAATATCCTGGGTGTACGATTTTTCATAAACAGAGGAGGAGCTAGGTGACCTCACACAAAGAGGTTGGCACTTTGGGAGCAGAGGGCTGACCTGTTGAGTAGGTTTGTGACACCTACATCCTGCTTCCCTCCTATCGTGCTCTACCTCTGCCTTTTGCAGGCAGGCTCCACAGCATAGTGGAGGGGTCAGGCCCTAATGAACCCTTCTCTTCCCCCTCTCTACCTTCCTGACATGCTTAAACTCCCACTGACTACAACCTGCTTCCCTCCTGTTCGTGCTTGACCTCCACCTGAAGCAGGCAGGCTCCCCAGCATTCTGAAGGGGTCAGGCCCTGGCAGATCCTTCTCCTCCACCCTTTGCCTTCCCCTCCTCCAAATCCTCCCCTTTCCAACCTCCTGCTCTCTGCATATATTCCCCCCACGCACCCACCTTTCCCCTTCCTAGCCATAGTTATTGCTTAACCCCTAATCTCTAATGCACTTATAGTCAACCTTGCACTTTTGTTACACATTGCAAATGTTGTTCTATCTGTGTCTTTCCTCACAATCTTGCCCCAGTTCAACCTCCTTGCATTCTATCCAGCCATTTTCTAACTACAATGCTACCAAGTCCCACCAAGTGTTTTCCAAAGATATTTGTGCTGTTGTATCCATCTAGTTCATACCTGTTAGCATTCCTCCTTTTCAGTATTTCTGTACAGTCTGCTCACTTTATTGAATGTAATTAAATTGTATATCTATATTGTGTACCAAATCTCTGTATACTATCCTCATGTTCCCCTACCCCCCAGGTTGCACTGTGAGACGAGCAACTTGTTGCTCAGCGTGCCTTCCTGGTGAAACATTTCAATAAATAAATAAATAAACAGCAATAAGGGACATTAGCAGCAAACTTAACAATGAGCTATCATGCATATGTTTAGAGGCAGTGTAACCATGTACAACCGAAGAAACTAGAAACCAGTGCAAACCAAAAGTGAATGTCAAAGAGTTTCCACTAGGTCTGCAATGACAGACAGTGTGCCTTTTTGATGCACAATCATATGCTGAGCAAATGAATGCAGTCCTTTGAGCCACATCGGAAGGGAGGTATGTTCTGTTTTGTGTAGCGAATTATGTATTGTATGGTACAAGCCTGGGGTGCAGGATGCTGGAAGTGGTCACCCATGCTAAGATAGCTTGGTGGCATGGCACAACTGAGAACTCAGCAGAGCAGTTTATACATCAACAGTCATTGCAGTCTGACAAGATCTAATACCATCTGAGTCAAATGCAAATACCAAGAATGTCTTGATATTGGGATCAGATGACTTGGATACAGTAGCAGCAGAGGTAGGGTTGATAACTGCAATTGCAGTACTTGAAGCCATGTGAAGTATATGTGGAAACACATAGCTGTAGTACGGAACATGGGATTTGTCAAGTGATGATGCAGATGTCTGCATAAAGAGAACATTAACCATGTCACACATTGTCAAAGACAAGTCCTGCTTGCAATGCTCACCCTACAAGTTGTAAGTTCATATATGTCACATGGTTATCAAGTAATGATAGTTTTCTATGCAGCTTGTACTGCTCTGTTACCATGGATGCAGGTGTGGCCACGAGAGCAGTGGTCTTCTTAGGCAATGATCTGGTCCACTCAGCACTGGTTTTGTGTAGGTTCCATACTGTAAGTAGATCATTAACACATATGATGGTAATTGTAGGTGCACCCTGAAGAACATCCATGTTTGGACAATGCAGTAGCAGTATCTATCATAGCAGGCAATTCATGCCATACTGTTGTCAGATTTGTGAACATTTTCAGTTTTGGTGTTGCAGTATAACGTATACATATTGTAGGACACTGATTAAATGTTTATATTGCAGACTAGATACACAATTACATAAATTTATATCACTGACAAAAAGTATAGTCGATGTTCATCATGAAGGTTAGACGGCAGGCAACAAAGTACTGATAAACACATATGGTACTACATCAGGCTGGCATACACTTAGAATCCATTCTGACAGACCTAAAATAGCCATGTTGGCATACAGTTCCATGCCACAGTAGCACTACATGAACAAACAAACATACTGGAGGTCACCCACTGAAATATACCACTCTGTGCATCGATAATGCATGTTGTGCCAATAGGGACATCATGTTTTACTGAGGACAACCTACTCTACTAGAAGGTCATAACAGTTAGCCTATACAGTGCCTGCATTGTTCCATACAGCCACATAGTATACTATATGTACTGTAATCCAGTCTGACAACAGTAGGGGTGCTGAAGGTTCCCAGTCTGTTGCTCTGACACCTAGCTGCCCTGCATTCTGCTGGAACTGCTGTACTGCAGCTACTGTCAGGACCACACTCAGATTACATACCACTGTGTGTCCCACACATTGCCAGGATATTTCTGTGTGCCAGGAGCAACCACAATCTGTGGTATTGAGGAGGACTGTGCACTATGTCAACTTGTGAGGTCACCGTACGTGGCACACAGTTTTTGTTGTCTTGCAACACCTGCACTGTGGAATACTACCCTGCTGTTCAGTACATAACAGCACACATACATTAGCCTGGACATCTCATTTTATTGTATAGGATATGCCATCAGAGGCAGGTAACTATGTCTGCATGTGCAGTATGTCCCAGCCCTTTGCATGTCAACCAGCTTACGTGAAGCATGGCAAGGAACATGATCTTGTGTAAAATGCCAGCTCAATCATTTTCCACTTTTCATGTTTTTGTACCGTTTCATTTCCCTCCACAAAGACTGACAAGCTGCCCTCTTATGGTCAAGTATGCACCCACTTCTGTTGCACCAAGTCCATTTATTATGTATTCCTTGTCCATTGTTTACACTGTGTATGACATCAAGTTATGTCCCTGTAACTCCTGAGAAATGTGTGGCACTGTCGGCCAGTCAGAGGAACCTGCCCAGGCCACTGGTGTCACAGTAAAGATCCATTAGGCTAGCCCTGGCTGGTCTGTGCATGGCTGGGCCAGGCAGGTTTCCAAAATCCCAACAGAGGGGATGCTGTATAGCAGGTCTGGTGCAGGACCCTTGTCCACCTCGTCACATCATCAGCATGACAGCATCAGCACAAGCTGGTCTGGTGCAGGTTGTCACACTTTGGCCACAAGCAGTGTATCAAAATCCAGAATGGCACATGGTATGGTGCAAGGTACCCCTTGCATCATTACTTTTTGATGCAAGGGCTGTAAGTCATTTCCAGACCATTGAAAAATTAAGCCCAAAGTCTTTTCCTTGACAGTGAGATGGGCTGCTTGTGGCTGAATCATTGTTAGGGGGCAATGAATGCCACAAGGAATGGAATCTTGGTGGTTGCATACATATTTAGTCCAACAAGAAACTTGAGGTTAAAAGGAGAATACAAATGTATACATACATTTTTATTTGCTGCTTTTGATATGTACGCACAGTCTGAACTGTAGTGTAAAGAATGTGAGCATGGTTTGTGTCATGGTGGGGGAAAACACCTAATGAAAAAATATATTTTTCTTTTTTTGATCAATGCATACAGAGCTACCAGCTTTTTATTTTGCTTCTAATGTCACTGGAGCCTCCCAGCATCAGTTTCAGATAGAAGCAAGGACATCCTACTCTCTCTGCAGTGGACATTCTTCAGACAACTAGTCAGTGAACCCACTCATGATGGGGCAATACTGGACCTGGTACTTAGTAACAGGAACAGTGTTGCAGACATCAAGGTGGGATGCCACTGGGGGACCAGTGATAACCATATGGTGTAGTCCAATACATTATGATAGCTGTGGAATCAAACCACACTAGCGTGATGGTTCTGGACTTCAGGAGTGCAGATTTTATAAAGATGGGTGAATGTCTCAGGGATGATCTAGCAGAGGTGGGTGACCTGAAGAGGGCGGAGGAACAGTGGGAAAAGATAAAAGGGAGCACGGTGAATACTACAACCCTTTGTGTCAAAGAACTGAGTAAAAGCAAGTGGAAAAAGAGACCACTATGAAAAGGTAAAAGCTAAAAGGATAGCATTCAGAATGTATAAGGAGACACAATGCGAGGAAAATAGGGTGGTATATCAGAGCAAAGAGAGGGAAGCAGGGAAAGCAATAACGAACACAAAGGCACAAAATGAAGAGTGAATAGCCCTGAAGATAATGAAAGAGGACAAAACATTGTTCAGATATGTAAATGAAAAGTGCAAAACATGGGGTGGGATTGTAAGGTTAAAAAGGGAAAGGAGGGACTGTGCAGAGGGGACCAGAAAAAGGCAGATATCCTGAACAAATACTTTGTTCAGTGATCACAGAAGAAGGAGAAGGGGAGGGGCCATAAAAAAGTAACAAAAGCCTTGGCAAGAGGTAGGTGAACACTAATTCTCTTTTGGAGGTGAGAATGCTTAAGGGACTTGCTAATCTGAAGGTGGATAAAGCAATGGGGCCAGATGGAGTGCAACCATGTCTGAGAAATACTGGCTGTTCCTATGACAGTTCTATTTAACAGCTCACTCGAAACAGGAGGGTATTCCGGAGGACTGCAGAGTGTGGATGTAGTCCCACAACACAAAAGTAGTAGCAGGGAGCAGGCTAGCAAATATAAGCCAGTCAGTGCGACATCACTGTAGGAAAAGTTAATGGAATCACTACTACAGAACTGTGGTACATCTTGAATCCATTGGGTACAGGATGCAAGGTAGCATGGTTTCACAGAGCAGAGTTCATGTCAAATGAATCTGATAGATTTCTTTGAAATGGTGACCAAGGAGCTAGATCAGGGTGGAGCAGTGGATGTGGCCTACCTAGATTTCAGTAAAATGTTCAACGTCATTCCACATAGAAGACTAATAAGTAAGCTGGAAAGCTTAAGAATGAGTCCAAAGGTGGTAAACTGGATAAACAATTTGTTAGGGGATAGACAACAGAGGGCAGAGGTAAATGGAGTTCACTCTAAGAAATGGAGTGTGACCAGTGGGGTGCTACAGGGATCAGTGCTGGAACCAGTCTTCTTTAATGTCTCTATAAGTGACATTGCAGAGGAGCTGGAAGGGAAGATCTGTCTCTTTCTGGACTTCACCAAAAGCTGAAATAGGGTGGACAATCTGGGGGGTGGTTGTGGAAAGGTTAAGCAGAGATCAGAGAAAACCAGAGGCGTGGTCAAGGGTTTGTCAGCTGGATTTCAATACGAAATAAATGCAAAATAATGCATTTAGGGCACAGAAGCCCAGTGGCAGAGTACAAAATGGGTGGAGTGGTATTGAAAACTACCAAGCAGGAAAGAGACCTCAGGGTAATCATAATGGATTACCTTAAAGTTGCCAGTCAGTGCCACAAGGCAGTAGGGAGGGTGAGTGAGATGCTGTGGTGCATAGGGAGGGGAATCACCAGCAGAAAGAGGAAGCTGGTGTTGCCTCTGTATAGATCACTTGTAAAAGCCCACATAGAGTATTATGTAATGTGCGAGAGACCATGGGTTTAATTCTCAAATCTCCTTCTGACACAAGGTGCCTGCATGAACCTTGCATCACAGCTTGCGGAGTTTGGGTTCCCTGAAGGTTGGTTGTGGCACAACAGGGACCACATATGCCTGAGCAGCTGTGTATTAGCAGCATCCCCGCAGGGTGGGCCTTCTGGTTGGTGCGGCAGCATGCAATCAGGATGGAAAGAAGTCAACAAAAAAATAGAATGGCAGGGCTTTGGAGGAGAGAGCAAGAAGATGCGGCAGCAGCCATAGAGTGGGAGAAGTCTGTTCCCCCATGGGAAGCCTGTGAACCCTGCTGTTGGAAAACTTCCAGCTGCTATGGGTTTGAGCCCAGGTTATGGCAGAAAATATGGCAGAACTGATAGTTTTTAGGACCCCATGTCCCCAGTGGGAATCTCCTGCAGAACTATGAGCCCACAGAGGTTTGAATATCAAGGATCTGTGTCCAGAAGAGAATGTGTTGGGCCTCAGATAGAGTTCTGCATTTGGCACTGCTGTGACAAGGGAGTGTCTGACTGCCATTGGGACATGTCCTGTAGTTGTGGGGCAGTCACTTAAGATGGGCGTTATGATTCAGTGAGTATGCAGTTTGGCTTTGGTCCTGCCATAGGATTAGAGAGTCATCCTGGAAACTGAAGAAATTCTGCCTGTGGGATTATGTTTGGGCTTCTAATGTACTCAATATAATTGATGTGATGCATGCCTTTAGGGGTCATCCGGTTCACACCCCTCGAATATGGACACTGTATGGACTGTAGAGCAGATTTGGGACTTTACCATAATGGACCCTTTTCTCCTCTGCTGCAAAACCCTCTGTGACAGTTACTCTGCAAGCTCCTGGAGCTATTAACTTTTATTAAAGGATCCTTCATTTGCTGTTTTACATTTTGCCTCTGTTTGCCATTTTTACACTTGGAGCTGCTAACTGACTTTTACTTTGCAGCCTGGCCCTGCAGTAGTTGCTGCATTCCAGAACCCAAAACTGTAAGTCATCTTTAATAGTTTCTGCTGGGACCCCCCTTCCCATGGACAGTTACCATCAGCATACCACTAGACACTTTGGAAGGGGTGAGCTACACTGAAAATAGGGAATCACTCCCCCCCCTTCCCAGTGAACAAAAATAAACAAATAACATTAATCAATCAATAAATAAACACATGGTTTAATAATAGTTTAAAAGGGAATAAGCAGCTTTATATACTGTATACAAGAGCAATGACTGAAAAGAATGCAATTACAATGTAGGATTCCAATTTGTGGCTTCATGTTGGGATATAGTTTCACATAAACTATTCTAATCCTAATCCTGTCTAATCCTAATACTATTTAGCTAATCAGAATCTGCATGCAAGAAACAAATTCTGTAATGTTAATCACTATAGAAGCAATAGTGGTAGAGGTGGTATATAATGCATATCATCACTTTTTGGTTGAGTGAAGGAACTCAGTGTTGCCTCATGCCTCTCAGTGATCCCAAGGCATGAAGATATTTCATGATGTACCATAGCCTGCCATGTATTACTGCTTAATAACACTGTAAGAGATCCCTCGCAGCCAGTCAGAACAGAGAACTGGGCTGGTAGTATAGCCTAGAGGTTATAGTAACAAGTTGTGAATGAGCTTGGTGCATCCAACAGGCAGACCTGGGTTTGATGCCCACAACCTGGCATGCATAAGGAAAGAGATACTAACAGAAGGAGGGAGGTGCTGATGCCATTCTACAGTTCCATGGTTAGGCCATACCTGGAGTATGGAGTACAGTTCTGGAGGCCCCGTCTATGAAAAGCATAGATGACATGGAAAGAGTGTAGAGAAGGACCACTAAAATGCTGCATTGGCTATGTGGGAAGACATACAAGGAGAGGTTGAAGGAGCTAGATTTGTATCCTCTTGAGACAAGAAGGGAGAGAGGGACATGATTGATCATTCATATATCTGAATGGGATCAACAAAGTTGGGGAGAGCTTATTATCAGAGAAGGTATAAACAAGAACTAGGGTGCATGGATTAAAAGTGGAGGGGGGAAGGTTTAAGGGAGACATTATGAAGTATTACTTCATGGAGAAAATGGCTGAGCACTGGAACAGTCTGCCGGAGGAGATGATGAGGGCCAGTACAGTGTAGGGTTTCAAGAATGCCTGGGACAAACACAAGGGATTGTCAAGGGGAGGCAGGGGGAATCTTGGGGGGGGACAAGTAGATGGGGCAATGGGCAGACTCAGTGGGCCAGGAAGGTCCTTTTCTGCCGACACATCTATGAATCTATGGATCTATGTTTAAGGCAATTTTTAGTTTTGTAGATAATGATGCTTAGAACTGCATGATTTGAACATACATAAAATATAAACTACAGATGTACAGTAGGGCCACAGGAGAATATCATTGGCTTCTGTAATGCATTTAATCTCAAAGTCACTCAAAATTTGGAAAGCAATGAGCTATTTAGTGGGAGTGTAGCGATTGCATGCAGACATATGGAGCTTAATACACCCTAGTAATATTAATAGGAAATGCTTTGGTATACATGTAACAAGGACAGAGATAGAAACAGAGTGTGAGAAACAATAAATGTTAACTTACTGTAATTTATTTTTCTGGTAGCTCTAACACTGTCAATGGAAATTACTTATAACAGTAATAATATGAATCCTGAGCAGGGATTCATTGGAACAGCAATAGATTGAAGAGCTAAACCTATCTACCTATAATGCTGGTGTTATATGTGGTCAAAAGCCTCATCTCAGGCAGTCCAAAAAAATTAACATGCAGTAAGTTATAGACACAAAGAACACCCCAATGACCAGCATGACTAACTTGCATAAAGGCAGGTATCACCAATGATACAATAGAGAAGGAATAAGATTTTTACAGTACCCTTCTTGAAGATACTAGCACTAACCTTCATGTTTCCTCTAATTTGACAATGTCTCTAACCACACCATAATTCAATCAATCATAGCTCACTGTACTGCCAAACATTCCCCAGAAGAAAGTGCTCTATAAAAAAACGACAATCTAAAACTTTTTCAACTAAATGGAGAACATAGTGTGATTCTAAAAGGCAACAAGAAATGAAAAGTCAAGTGTTTAAAGCCAAGGAAAACCATTGGAACATTGAGCCAATACACAGCAAATTTCTGAGCAGAGTATATAAATATTATTGGTTATATTCTCCATGAGGGAAGGAAAAAAAACTCCTGGGTGTGACCTAATTGACAAAGTTAAAGCTACCAGAAAAAGCAATTATGATGAGTCTGATATCATTTCTTCATTCTGGATTGCGTTCATGTTGTCAGTGGGAAGCACTTATTACATTGGTTCTAAAGACTAGCATCAATTCATTATCAGGAGGGGAAGAATGTTGACTTCAATGTGTCCCTGAAGGGAAATTCTGATTCTCTTTTAATAACTGCTTGCAACATTTTGCATCCGAAGGATGTATTGGTTGATCTTTACATGTCAAGCCTGTAAAGTCTGAAGAAAGTGTAAAGAAAGGACTATGTACCTACCCTGCACAGATCTGACACAAGTGCTTATACTCCCTCAGCCCAGGAGTCTGTCATAGCCATGGTAGAATGAACTTTGATAAATGCTGGCAGATTACATTTTTGCCCATTTGTAAACCTTTGCTATGCCAAATTGGCTTTGAAAGCTCGTTGGCACCTTTTTTGATGTTCCAAAAAGCATAAAATCTTGTAGGAGTGAAGAAATTCCAGAGTCTTTTTAGATATGTTTGCACTGCTCTTCACAGGTCAAGCTTATGTAACTGCTTTTCCTTGAATGAGCCATACTGGGATGAAAGGAAGGATATCACACCTCCTGGATGATGTGGGTGACAGTGGGATATCCCAAATGAAGGGAGGGAACCCTCCTTAGCAATACCTTGTACTTGTGCAAATATAGATTATGTTCCTTACAGAAAGACCCTGAAGTTCTCTGATTCATCTTGCACAGCAGATTCCTATCAAGAAACAAACTTTATAGGAAAATGCATAAGGTTTCAATGGCAGCTTATACAGAAATGTAAAACACTTTTATATTCCATGGCTCAAATAGAGGTCGGTACAAAGGTCTAAGTTAACTAACTGCTTGAAAGAAATGACTGATATAGAAAATCTAATCAGAATCCCTCCAAAAGACCCTAAAATTGAGAATGAACACAAAGAGTACTGCTGGCAAAGCCAACGTCCACTCCTTATTCCAGAAAAACTTAAATCTATGGAATGTTTCCCTAGTGGACTGGAGCCCAAGTCCTCTGGACTAGGAAGTAAAAATTCTTCAGGTCCTAACATATACCTAGAGAAATGAAAGTTTTCTGTTCACCATGAGATTGTCAATGACCTTAGGTAAAAATCTTGTTTTAGAAGCCTTCTGCTCCCTGAAGTCAGTAGCTAACAGAAATTACCTTGAATTTCAGGTTGGCCTGCACCTTCCTTTAGTAAATGTTTGCAGCAAGAGATCTGAAATGGCACCTGAACTGTAAGATACAGTAGTTCCGAGAACCATGGCATTCATAACCACTGTAGATTGTTAGAAGGAAACTTTCTCATGAATGTTATTTAAAGAAAAAATCCTACAATTGGTGGGAGGATACTTACTGCCTCCGTTAGTGGACATGGGTACATACTGAAGAATCTGGAAACTTGAGCTTTCTCCCTCTATGCAAAGAGATTGGCCTCAGGTAAACCAAACTAACTGCACAGAAGACTGAACACCTCTTGGTCTAGAGACCAGTCCCATAGATGGAAGATCTGGTGGCTGAACCAATCCACCTGAACATTTATACACCAAGCTAGATGAATAACTAATAGAGAGAAGATTCTTCTCTACTCACTGAAGAGCATTTCTTGGCTTTTTTGAGAATGTGTTCTCTTTCTGTGCCTCCTTAATTGTTTATGAACACTACTATATCTCCAATGTCCAAATAACCCATCACCACTTGGTACCTGAGCTGCTCCTGAAAAAGGAGAGAGTGAAAAGCACTGCTCCCATCTCTACAGTATTTGAAGATTTTGTTCTTCTAAATTACAAACTCCCTTAACTGGAATCTAGGCCAGAACAGTGTCCCACACTGGCAGTTAATATTCATTCTTTGAATTAATTCTCAGGGGGAAAGTAACAGAAATCTCCTCATCAGCTTCCTCTAATCTTTACACCTTTCAAAATCTTGACAAACCAATGTGGAACTTTTGATGGGAGTCTGATATTGCTCCAGCTCCAGAGATTTAGAAGGCAGAAGCTTGGATAGGAGAGGCCTCATATGGAAGTAAGCTGATGGGACTAGTTCTGTAGTGACAGTCAACAAAGCTAGCATTTGATGGTAAAGGACTGCAGAAACCACTTAATGAGACTTGCAGTGTATAATGACTTATTGAAGATTTTCCCACCCATTATGAGTGGAGAAAAAAAACTGAAGTTCGGTTTGGAAGTATGTGGTCAAGAGATACAATCTCTGCAGCAGTTTAAGGGAGCTTTTGTCTCTGTTGACTGTCCAACAGTGTTGTTCCGGAACCAATAAGCTGTGGTTACAGAGGACCCTGCTGTCCATTCTGATGAAGTGTGGATCAGTAAATTGTCAGGATAAGGGTAAACATAATCCTCTTGTCTGAGCAAGGAAACAACTACTATCATGACCTTCAGTTTTTTTTTCAAATTGTTTTATTCAAGAGCAGAAGTACATGAATCATATATTCCAAATACATGACTTATGAAACATGAAATACATTCATTTGCACACTATGTCATTGAGAGCAGTAGGTATAATAAATTACATTACATCCATTACAATTATAGCTGTTAGCAGTGTGTAAAGGTCCTAGGTTTAAATCTGTAGATCATATTATCATACTATGACTGGGCCTCTATCGGAATATATAGAGAAGTTCTATTTAGGAAAACGAGCATTGGAGGCAAATTGTACTCCATATACTCCATATAACAGCATGATTCATAATACCAGGTAGACACAAAATAAATGGCATTAGTTCTCAAACTAGCCACAGCATAATGAACAGTTCACAAAAGGCCAATTTGGAATACTCCGTTTGATACAGTGTTATACTATATCCCATCAATATGTAAGTATATTATGTTCAAATAGGGAAGCTTCCAGATTCCACTGCCATTAGCAGGGGTGCCCAAGTGTGGTGAAATTCATTGGGGTAACCATGAGCATTGCTTTGCATTCTTTCTAGTACCATGCTGGCCCTAAGACTACTTATCCATCTTTTAACAGACGGAGGTGTCAGAGATAGCCACACTTAGGCAATGGTTCTTCTCGCATTGATAAGAGCTAAGGACCATAAGGTCTTTTCCAGCTTCGGTACTAAGAGGAAGGGATCTTCTCCCAATAACAATTCTAGAGGAGATTTTGACAAGGGGTACCCCAGCACTCCACTCATGATTGAGTGTATAGCATGCCAGAAAGGGGCAACCTTAGGGCAAGCTAAGGCCAAATATACAAAGTCTGCACTTTCAGCTTGACATTTGGGGCAGAGGTCAGATCTGGAGCTATCCATTTCATGCAGTCTCATGGGAGTCAGATACACTGTATGTAAAAAGTTAAACTGGATCTGACGAAGCTTATTGCTCCGGGAACAATTTACAAAGTCTTCACAAGCATATTTCCAAGTAAGCTGATTCTTTGGTAACAACAGATCTTCACTCCATCTAGATTTACTTTTATTGTGCTGCTTATTCTGAAGATGCCCCTGAATTGTATGGTAGTATACTGAAAGGGACCCCTGTCCAGGTTGCGGCCTAAATAACTCTTCCTCGAAGGGCAAGGGTTCCGACCACCCACACCCTTGTGTGAATGATCCTCCACATTTTTGATGTAATCTCAGAAATAAGAAAAAATTTCCAACTGGCAGCCCCCATTCTTTATATAGAGCCCCACAACTTTTTAAAGCTCCTCCTTCATACATTTGGCAGACTGCTACTAACCTCATTCTTCTCCAGGCCAAAATACGTTGCATCACTATTGGAACACAATGCGTTCCATCTTGCATGACACTCAGCAAGCTCATATTTGGGGAACTTTTATTTCTATGTCCTATACATTAATGAGCTGTCATCCAAACCTACATTGTGTTATTAGTAAAGGGATTGGGAAGTGGGCTTTTTCCCAAATTTGCCAATACACCCACTAAAGTGTCATTTTTGGGATAGCTTTTCAACATATCTTCTTCTATTCCTAGCCATGTACAACTTGCTTCCTGTTCTTTACTAGGTAGATAGGCTAGTTGTGCTGCCCAATAGTAACTTTTAAAATTAGGTAAACCCATACCCCCTTTTCGAGGAGGAAGTTGAAGAGTGGTGCATTTTACTTTGATACTTCCTCTTTTCCATATAAGCCGAGTGATAAGAGTATTGAGTTGTTTAAAGTGCTTTAGGGGAACTCTAATAGGGAGAGACTGGTATAGATATAAAATTTGTGACAAAATTATCATTTTGACCACCCCCACTCTACCAATCATGTATAGTGGAAGCGCAGTCCAGCGTTCACAGTCCTCTGTAAGATTCTCCATTAGCGGGATAAAGTTCAGGGCATATAAGCAACTAGAAGCCGCTGAAATTTGAAAACCCAAATAGTTAATGCGGTTCACTAATAGTAACCCCCCCGCCAAGTTTGCTATCAGCTGGGATCTATTTTGTAGCCCAACAGAGAGCAGCTCGCTTTTAGTCCAGCTAACGTGGTGCCCTGAGAGTTGGTCAAAGGTTCACATTAAGTCATGTACTATAGTTAAGTCTAGAGCTGGGTTTTGCATACATAAAAGTTGGTCATCAGCATACATTGCCACTTTAAGCTGTCTGCCACCCCACTCTAAACCCCTTATGCCCGGGTGTGATCTTAAGGCCGCTCCCAACAGTTCCAATGATAACACATATAGAAGGGGGGATAGTGGGCACCCTTGTTGTGTGCCCCTGCCCAAATCAAATGGTGTAGTAAGAGTACCATTGACCAGGACCTGAGCTTTTGGGTGGGTGTAGAGTGTTCTTATCCATAAGCAAAATATTGGGCTTACCCCAAACCCTTTCAGGACCTAAAATAGGTACCCCATTCCATGTGATCAAATGCCTTCTCATCATCTAGTGCAACTAAAGCTGCCCCATGAGTTCGCTTAGACTTTTCCCATTTGTAAATAATGTTTAAGGTATGTCTAATATTATGCTTCCCATACCTACCTTTAACAAAGCCAGATTGATCCAGGTGTATAACTTCAGGGCGTACAGGCTGTAGTCTAGCAGCCAAGGCCTTAGCCGCAATCTTATAATCTGCTGTGAGCAGCAAAATTGTCCTATAAGATGTACATTTAGTCAGATCTTTTCCCTGTTTTGGCAGAATCATGATCATGGCAGCCCACATGGAATAGGGCAGCTCTCCCTTTTCCAGGCCTTCTAAGATCATATCAAATATAGGGTCAACAAGAAGGGCCTGGAATTGTTTAAAAAAGTCAATTGGCAGGCCATCTGGGCAGGGGTCTTTATCACTCTTTAAAGTCCTGAGGGCGGCTATGATTTCCTGTTTAGACAGAGGAGAGTCAAGATCTTTCATAACCTCTTCTGGGATTGTGGCGGCGGGGGGTACCCTGAAAGAATTGGTCAAAATCAGCTTGACATGGGTTGTTCTCAGAGGTATGCAATTGTGCATAGAAATCACCAAATGCCTTATCTATTTCCTCCATCCCTTGAACCAGTATCCCACGCTTTGTACTTATTTGACCTATATTCCTCTCAGATTCTTTATGCTTTAACTGCCATGCCAGCAGTTTCCTGGCTCTAGCCCCATCATAATAGGCCCCAGCATTGCTGAGCAACATGGAGCATTCCAACTGAGCACTCAAAAGCGTATTGAACTTCCATTTCAATTTTTGGATGATGTTTTTAAAGGGGCCTTGTGGGATTTTGTTTATGGGCATCTTCAAATGTATCTATTTTTGCCCTTAAGCTGGTCAGCTCTCGTGTCTCCAGCTTACACTTATGTGAGGCGTATGCTATGGTTTGACCTGTTATATAAGCCTAAAGGGCTTCCCACTGAATGGTGTGGGAGGTATCACCCATTCTATTTAAGAGGAGGTACTCCTGTGTACTACCCTTCATATACTGTATATATTTCTGGTCTTTCAAAAGCAAAGGATCCAATTTCCAAATTCCAACTTTTTTAGGGGCACCTGGCCCCCTAAAGTGACCAAATAAATTGCATGATCTGATATAATGATCGGGCAGTAAGTAGCCTCTTCTACACTCACCAGTAAGGCTCCAGATACCAGAATTCTATCAAGCCTGGCATATTTGTGATGCACATGAGACAAAAAACTACAGTCCTGCCCACCAGGGTGAATGTGTCGCCAGGCATCCACCAAGGAAATATCCCCCTGAAGTTCTTCAAGAGCTCTGGTATTTTGTGACCCGTGCATAGGTGTTCCGCTGGACCTGTCCAGGATGGTGTCCAGGACACAATTGTAGTCTCCACCGAGAATCCATGGGCCCACCCAGGTAGCCATGTCAAGGGTCAGTTTTTGAAAGAAGCCCGGGTTTCCAACATTCGGTGCATACACTGACCCCACTAAAAATACCCCCTTTTCTATTATATTAATTTTGGCCAATGCATATCTCCCTGCTTGGTCTACTTTTTGTTCAATAATCTGGACTGGAAAACCCTTTGGGATCCATATCAAAGCCCCCCCATGCCTTTGCAGAGAACATAGCAGAGACCCACATTCCCCCATAAATCATGCAGTTTTTTGCTCCTCCCATAATGCAAAGTGGGTTTCCTGAAGTAAGACTATATTCTCCTTAACCCTCCTTATTTCCCTCATAACCTTTTGCCTCTTTAAAATAGATTTCAGCCCATTCACATTCCAGGACACACACTTAATATTTTCATCCATGATTATCAAAAATATATACAACCATGGCCTCGTGTGTATAAATTCTGCACCTCTGCACTTGTTTTATTTCCTTTAAAGCTCACAACCCCCCAACCCCGTATCATAAATTTTCCCCGTTTATCTCTTCAGTGAACTTGTCTCACCCCAAGGCTATACATGCACTGGGACCAATTTCCAGCCATTAATGGTACCCCTGCTGTACAACATCTTGCAGGACCCCAAAGAGATGCATAACCAAACTGAGAAATCCCCCTTATCCCCACTACTCTCTCTCATCCCTTCTATATAGCCCCCATGGCCTCCAACATGGATAACCACCCCCCCTCCCCAGGCAGGAATATCTCTTCCAGTATTCCCACTATAAAGAACAGGCAGTAATGGTGTAATATAACAGCCTTCGATTGTGCATCAGTGGGACACCATTTTGTAGATTTAAACTCTGCAAAGTCAGCAAATTTAAAATAAAATATTAGAACAGCATACTTTGCTTAGTAACTTGCAATCCAAGCAATATACATTATGGATTAAATAGATTCAGCAGTAAAAACATTGCTGATTAGCTACCACAAAGAAATAATAACAATAATGATAATCCTGGCTCCTTTTAGAAGTGAATGTGGGCTGCAGCAAGAAAAGAGGCTAGCACCACATTTAACAACCTGCTCTGGCCCATAGACATGTATTCAAGTCTAGTAACCAATTCACTCAGTTCTTCAATGGAATTTTGATGCAAATAATAACTATAATATAATATTGAACTCCCGACTTAGGGACTTTGATTCTCAGGCCCCAATGTCTATCTAAAACTTTCCCTGCTGGTACCCATACTCCCAGGTATGGTCGGGTGCAATAATGTTAACTTAAAGTTAGTTTGGGCACTACTATTCAACAAAACAGTACCCCAATCAGTGAGACCAAGAGCCTAAAAGAAAATATCAAAGGGGGCCAATTCCAGTTCCCCAGCAGAGACCATGCAAAAACAAATCTCCTTTCTCCTGCTGAGACCCGAGCTCCTAGGCCAGGTAGGGAAGAAGAAATCAGAAACTTGAAAGGCAGATCACATTATTAAAATTAAGAGGCCTCTGATCTTCAACTCACACCACAAAATCCCTGAAAGGCTGTTGATCTGAATTAGAGGACATAAGAGCACCAGGGAAAGAAGTTTCTAATAACCGCTTCATCACTTACTTCTTAAAGATTGCAGAACTTTCCATTTCAGGCATCTGGCACCCCATTTCCTCTGACCTCCTCCTCTGCAAGCCACTTCTCTGTTTCTCTAGGACAGTTGAATAAGCGTGTTTTTTTGCCCGTTCTTTCCACTCGTAGTTTCGCCGAATATAAGAGTGCAAATGACCATCCCAGCTGAAATAGTCGGCTTTTGACTGAATTGGAGTGTTGTCTCTGACCTTGTAGATCCCTTCTATAGTTCTGGTAAATATGAAATTTTCCATTGCCATATTGAATGGGACCAACCTGTTTAGCTTTTTGCAATACTTTCTCTTTATCAGAACATCTCAGGTATTTAATTAAACAATGACGAGGCCTATCTCCTGATTTCGGTGGGATGCCAACCCAGTGTGCCCTCTCAATTTAGAAGGTCACATATTCCTCTGGTTGGCACAGCTGCATCACTACCCATTGACGAAGGCTCAAATTGGGGTTGTGGCCATCAGTCCCCACTGGAAACCCTATTATGCCTAAATTCGATTACCTAGAATGAGTCTCTTGATCCTCAATGCATTCTTTCAGCTCTGCTATTGTGGACTGGAGACCATTTTGTTCCTCAGAGACTCCCGCATATGAATCCTCCAGCTCTCCTAAGTGGCGGTCCAATTCAGAGATTTGGCCAGCACGTGTTGTCGTTCTTTCTGATAAACTAGTTACCACAGACTGGAGGTGGGTCAGCTAGGAGGTTATATTTCCAAAATCTGTCTTCATCTCCTGTTACATAATAAGGAGAGTATTCAGGACTCCAGCTAAAGATTTCATTAGGGAGTCCATTTCCTCAACTTGTTGGTCGATTATGCTTTCCACCTCGTGGTCCCTCTGGCTGCAGGCTGGTGATCCCGTCTCTTTAGAAAGATTTCGGGCATTAAAAGGCAGTTTGGCTTGTTTGTTCTTTTGTTTGCCAGATGCCATTAGTACCAGGCAGTGTTCTCATGCTGTTCTAAAATGCCAGTAGCATGTTAGATGACTATTTTAAACTATTTTAACGCTGGTGTCCTGAGGAGCTCCCTTAGTGAGCATCTGCCATCCAAGCCCGCTAGCCATGCTCCCCCATCATGACCTTTATAAAGACACATAATGAGCAGAAGCCATGCTGAAAGGGATGAACTGGAACAGATAATTTCTGATTCTGAATGGCCAAACTCAGAAATCTCTGATGGGAGTTGTGGAGCAGAAGATGAAGATACAGTGGGATACACTAGAGCACTTCTACCTCACTGATTTCCAGAGCCTCAAAATTAATAAAATTAACCTGTTTTACCAAACACATTCAAAGCCCCATCATGGTGAAGGGTTCTTGGAGATCTCATGTGATTAGTAAACAGGTAAGTAACCATTCTTGCCTTGACATCTTTATGCATCTCATTCAGCTTTGGTTCAAACATCATATCATGTGACATAACGAATACCAGGAAGTAAACATTGGAGGCCTGGCCCACAGCCCAGTGTCATAATCAAAATGATGGCAGCAGAACACTTGGCAGAACATTGAAACTTGACAACAAAAGCATTTCGCAAAAGAAAGATGCTAGGTTAATGAGAAGAAGGAGGCTGTAGACATTAGGCAGATGTATACATAACTCTTGTGTTAGATTATGCTACTTAAAAGCATGCCAACAGGCTGCTTTTACCTTCCTATAATTTCTAACAGTAACAAGGAATGTCCTTTTGATGGGGATTGAAGTACTGCATGCTTAAACAGATCAACTACAGAGGCATCAGTGATCAGTGTGCCTTCTCATTTTTTGGAGCATTGCCTCCAGAAAAGGATCACAGCTTCCAAAATACTTTTTTTGCCAGCCTCCAACCACTCCTGGTTGATCACATAACTACAATTCTGAAAAAAACTCAGGAAACCCAGAGGAGCACTTCTGGGATTGGAAATTAAAGGGTTCACCAGTGTCCAGACCACTGACTGAAACACCACAATTTTATCATTGTAGTGGATTGTGTCACTATAAAAGACATACACTGAGAATCAAACTTGCTATGTTTAAGATCCTGTATGCCAAAACATTTGTAGAGCTCTGTAACTGTTTCCATTGCTCCTAGCAGTCCGGCTATCATTTTCTTTATATCCACATTAGTCCCTGCTGCTCATCTATGTCCTCCTATGCCACTACTACTCCCCCTCCCTCAGTCCCACCTGTACCTAGCACTCTCTGCACCTCCCTTACACACGACTCCCCACCTGTCACATAATCCTATGCCCAGATACTGTCTGCATAGCCCTCCAGCATCTTCCCACCCGCGCCGCTGTCTTCTACTCATGCACACCTCCATATCTCAGGGACTTCTATACAGGCCATTAACATGTTCTTGATGGACAGGTTTATAAAGGATTTTATTATATATGCTAACCGTACTCATCTTGCTCCTGTGGTTATTGTATATATCATGCTACTGTTGTTTTATGTATATTTTACTTGTATATGTGCCATTGGAATGTATATATACTGCTCCTATTGTTATTGTAAACATCTTGTTCCTATTGTCTTATGTATATTTTATTTGTATCTGTACACTTGTCCCTGCAAACTGCAAGTCTACCTTGTAAATGAGCTTGCTCAATGGTGATCGCCTGGATAAATAAAGATTTTGATCAACTGATTGAAACAAACATGGAATACATAATGGCTTAACTCTCTCAAACCATTCACGTTTCTTTTCCTTGGAGGAGTACTCACTGTTGCCCAGCAGGAATTATTGATAATAATTATAAATAGCATTATTTTGATTGACTGGGTATTAGGTTCTACCCTTCCAAAATCTGGGAATGCCTGCCCATCAGGTAAAGCACCTTTGGCATGTTCTAATACATCTTCATATGACTCTTCTGAACCCCTTTTACCTGGGGGGGGGGGTTGCCTCAGGTGTCTTTGCAATAGCAGTCTGCAGTTCATCAGCATGGAGAATATCGATTGGAATAATGCATTCTTGCCACCGTCACTGTAATTGACATATTTCTCTTCCCCCACAATGCCAGAGATCTGGGTGCTGGGGGCTGAAACAGCTATGTATGTACTTACAGTTCATACAATTGTCCAAGGCTGTGTGTGGGTGTTGATGTACAAAATGGCTGCCCCTACACATTCAGTCACTTTACTACCAGTCTAGCATTGCTTGTAAAACACTTTGAGATACAATGTGTATGAAAAGCTCTATATAAATGCTGATTCTTCTTAATTAGCACTAATGGAAAGAATGAGATATATGCAGAATGTCTCAATGTCCTATGGCACATTTTGTTTTATTAAAAGAAAATGGTCTACAGAATGGTACAGTGTCAATACAATGCCAGACTGGGTGAAAAAAATGATGAAATGCATTGATTAGTCCTTATCTGTGCAGGAGAAATTATGTAGTAACAATGAGAGGGATGAAGTTGCACTCTGCAAGCATACATCCCACACAACACCATTTGAGCTATCAAAAGTAGTGAAAAGAATGCAAATTGCAGCAAAATCTGAATTGAAAAACAGCCTGGCCATAGTAATCTTACCATAAATGAACAGTAACTACACAGGCAGATCCATCCCTGCTCAGTTCTGGAACGCAAGAGATGCAAAATATGTTTTCTGTGAGAAAAGGATGCATGCACATCACAGAAACATTGGAGTGAGCAGGTGCCTGCAACTGCAGTAAGGAGGTGGTACATACAGTATGTGAACAAATTGTACTGTGGTAGTTAAAGCACTATGAAAAAAATGGTACTCACACCACACCTGACAAAAAGACAAAACACTCCACACAGATCACAAAACAGTAAGAAGAAAACAAAAAAAAAATGCAAACTGTTACAATTAATGCAGTTTAAGTGAGAATTGCAAACTACATGATAAAAAAAAAAAAAACAGCTGAGCAGACAGAAGAGGGAAGCGAACTACCACAAATAACAAAACCCCAAACTTACCTAAGGCACCTGGAAAATAGTACACAGAACAAATATAGTAAAACTGTTGTTTATTCCATAACACAACATATTGGCACTGGCACTTGCCCAGACCTTCAGGGAAGCTATAATTGAGTGAAGAACAGGCTTGCCAGTTTATTTTATCATTATGCAGCCATGGTTATATTTAGTGAGATGTCCTGTATAATCAAACATCACCTGTTTGCTAGAGACAGTCACGTAGGGAGGCAAAACAACACAAGTTGTGAATTTTGTAAGTCAGATGAGCTCCAAAGATGTGCTGCTGCCCTTAACACACTGGTAAAAAAAACATTGTATACAATGAGGCATTGAACACTTGTGACATCAGAATTCCATGCTGCTAGGTTTTGCTCTTAAAGCTATAGTTGTACCAAAGTCAGTGGTAGTGACACCAATGACCCAGATCCTTTTGTAAGCCTGGATTTTTGGGGGCTGCTTGGGGAGGAATGCTGAGCATCCCATCAGATTCTCCTTTGCTCTGTGAATGTGAGAGTCATATTGCTGCTGCTATACTGCCCCCTGGATGACTACAGGGGAGATGCAGTGGGAAGTGCTTGAAGGGAGGACACATGTGGCATTGCTAGATATGTGCATGTGTAACACCCTTCTTCCCAGGGGTTACTAGAATCCCAGTTAGAATCAGTGGTAGGCAGGGAAGGCAGCTAGTGAAATGCCAGTTAAATGGGTTTCACTCTGTCTCTCTCTGTTCTCAGTCTCTGCTGAGCTCTGGAGGGATAATGTCATATAGAACTGTCGCAGCAGCATAAGCCATTCTGGTCAGCTGCTAGGGAGCTAGCTTTAGAATGTTCATGAGTCTGTAGTTGGAGTTTAGTGGAGGAGGCTTCAGTGTTAGGCAGCTCCTCATTCAGCTCTGTCAGAGAGCTACCAGTTTGTGTTTTTTAAGTTCTCACCCTAGTGGTTGACAACTGTACCAGTTCTGGGAGTGGTGGAGACCTCATCCAATGGTTTTCCCATTGCCCCATCCCAGGAGGGATGGCATGAACTTCAGGATGCAGGGTGCAATCCCCTGGTCCTTTTTGGACTCTTGAAGTTGCCTTGTGACAACTGCTCTTTAAGTACTTTGCTTGTTTTCTGAGTAAAACCCAGGAGTACCTGCAATTCCAGTATGATGATTTCTCTGACAAAGGGATCCTGTCACCTAGCCTTTGGTTTAAAAGCTTTCTGACTATGTTGGATGTACTGCATGTGACTGTCCAAGTACAGAACTTTTAATTCTGATACCCCAGGATGTGTGTAGTATGTTAAGTGTGACAAACATTTAAGACAACAGCTACAGTTTTCTACAGTTGTGTGGTGTTATTAACCAGATGAATGGCCGAGTATAAGCCTGGAAGCAAAAGGTAGGAGACCACCCATCTGGAGTAACCAGTTTACCTCTACCGGTTCTGAAGGGCACCTTTAATTTTTTCTTTAGTGGAACTGGCCAATGCCTGAGAAGAGTATTTACCCCTGTATTTGGGTCTGTTTTCTTTCGGTTTACCCTAGTATAGTGGGTTCTGAAAGTTCTAAGCCTGTATGTGCTCCTTGTGGTTGTGTGTGCCACCTCTATTCATGTGAAATATGGGAACAGTACCAGTACCTGGCCGAATGTGTCAGTTTCCAGTAGGAACCAGTATGTTTGCCAGTGAGTGTTTTCCTCATCCTATGCTGCATGGGAATTCAGGAATGTCTGTACCTCAGAAATCTGCATTACCAGTGTGTGCAGCCCTATGGGGGTCCACTTTCGCTTTGTGATTATTCCTACTCTGTTACGTGAATAAAAGCCACGCTCTAGAATCCCAACCTGGTTTGGACAGTAATGTTATTGCTTCCCTGTGTCTGGAGTTACTTGGGTGCCTCTGTCCAGAAGTGCAAACCTAGCGTAGTCATAGATACATAGATACATGGAAAGTGTTGGCAGATAAGGGCCTATGGCCCATCCAGTCTGCCCATTTGAGCTTGTAAGTTTACTTTATGTTTTCTTAGTAGTCTGTTGCCCCTCACCCCGACCTCCAGAATTCCTTTATGTCTATCCCATGCATTCTAAAATCCTGTGATTGTTTCAGTCCTCCACACTCCCTTTGGCAGTGTGTTCCACTTGCCCACCACCTGTTCTGTGAAGAAATTCTTCCTCACGTTTCCTCTGAATCATCCTCCCCTCAACTTCATCCCATGCCCTCTAGTCCTGGAAAATGTTTTTCACTTAAAAATAGTGTATTCCTGCACCCTGTTCCTCCATGTAAGTTACTTGTATGTCTCTATCATATCCCCTCTCTCCCTCCTCTCCTCCAGGGAGTACATATTCAGTTCCTTCAACCTGTCCTCATAGGACTTGTGATGCAATCCATGTACCATCCTTGTTGCCCTCCTCTAAACCTTCTCTACCCTGTCTATGTCCTTACATAGGTCAGGTCTCCAGAACTGTACACTGTACTCCAGGTGGGGCCTCACTAGTGTCTTGTATAGTGGAATTATGACCTCCCTTTTCCTGCTGGTGATGCCTCTGCCTATGCATCCCAGCATCCTATTTGCTTTACTTGCTGCCTTGTCACACTGTTTCCCTACATTGAGGTCATCAGAGATGATAATCCCAAGATCCCTCTCCTACTCGGTGCATGCTATATCCTCACCCCCCCCAGTCCTAAGCAAATCTTTTCTCCCAGGGACCCAGGTTGTTGGCCATGGCAATTGGTCCCTGCCAGGTGTGTGTCAGGTAAGTGCCACACTTGGTTGTCTGTGTTATATAACAGACTAGTCCACCTTGTATATGGAGGCCATTGTAGCTGCATATAGTGGACGTGCAGATGAATTTTACAATGTAAACCCCCACCCTTCTCTTTAGCCCCCTAGAAGTTGTGGTGAGAGGAGAAGCCCTGCTAGTTAAACAAGGGGGGGGCAGTGGGAGGGTTACACATGCATGTGTTGAGCATGACACTTTAGTGAAATACATCCTAAGGGGAGGACATGGATGAAAAACTAATAATAAAAAAAAAACTTCCTCTGTATGCAACAAAAATCCAGAGCACCCATTCACAGATTGAGCTGAAATAGCACTGGCTAGTGCAAAGTAACCTCTATTACAATAAGTGCCTCTATTACAAAAAAATAAAAAAGCAAGCTCAACAGGCTAGTGGGCCACCGGACGCATTTCACACTACTCTTAGTGCTTTATCAAAAGCATGGTGCATAGAGGATATCAATAAATATTGCTACCTTAAAGCTACCTTGAACCTTAAAATGACAATGACAAAAAACAGTTAATTGCTTACATAACAAATTCAAAAACATGCAATTTATAAAGAGCAAGTTTCTGCATATATTTACTCAATGTTTGTACAAGCTGCATTTTGATATTAGGCTGTACCCATTCTCACTAGTGTCCCTGTTTAAAGACACACTGCTGTAAATTGCCACTGAAACCAGCTTTTCAGAAGGTTCAGATGTATGACATCTTTGTGCTGATTGCCCTTTCCCTTTACATACTAAGGAACCGTTCCACAAAAGTCGGTCACAGGACAAAGCTGAAAGAAAAAGAGAAACACAGTAATGTTAATATTGCATGGGCACAGAAACAGTACTTTTGCAGTCTACTGTTTTAGAAAGGGAGCTAAATCAAACCCAGAGTTCAAAGCAGGCCATTCACATGCAACCAGTGTGAAGATCCAGAAGGCTTCCGTCTGTAGTACTTTATGGTCCACATCTCCCACTCCCTTAGTATTGGAGTGAACCTTTCCTATCCCCCTGAACTTAAATCTGTGATTTCCTCCTGCTGAGTGAATATGTAATGCTTTTGCATATTTGAGATTTTTGTCCTGTGTGGCCCCACAATGTTCGACTCTTACACATGATTGCCTAGTAGTCTCGCCTACAAAATAGGCTCCAAAATTACACATGGCAGAATAAATGACCCACATGCTACCATAGGTTATCAAGTCTCTTCTTGCCATCATTTTACCTGTCTTGGGATTAAAAAAACTATTTTCCTTGTGATATAGCATCACAGTGAGTGCACCTTCTATATGCAGATTATCCTTGGCTACATCTGGGATTCCACATACCTGATTCACCCTTCCTTCCCTCCTTATGTTGTGCACTATTTACTAGCTAATCTTTAAGAATTGTGACTCTAACAAAAGCCATATTGGAGGGGGTTCTCACAGGGTTCTAATGCTTTATCACTATTCTGATCCTCAGGAGCATTATTGTTGCCATGCAACAATACTTCCCTATTTTGTCTCTTTGCAACATTTTCTGCTTTTGTTATACTGCCACTTGAAAAACATCTTTCTCTAAGTCTTTCTCTGAGGTCTATTACTCCTTTCTAAGAAGCAGACTCATTATTATACTTCCTTCTGAGGTGTGAAAACTGTCCTTTTAGGATGTTAGAAATAGTATGGCGTGAGTGGCAAATGGATGACAAAAGTAGATTATGTCTATCAAGTGGCTTTCTGTAGATATTGGTATTCACTTCACCATTCCCCTGTCGAAATTTCTAAATCCAAAAAGTTGATATTATAAGGATCACTACTACATGTAAATTTGAGATGGGGATTGGCTAAATTCACATAGCCAATAAACTCATCTAGCTCTGCTGCTGTCCCATGCCACACTGCCACCACATCATCTATATGTCATTTCCAGAAGACTAGCTTGTTGAAGAAATGGTTTCTGCTAGTAAGATAGAATGAACTCACTTTCCCATATGCTAATGTACAGATTTGCCACACTGCGAACAAAGGTTACAGCAATGTCTATATCATTTACTTGAAGGTAATTAGCATCCACAAATGTAAAAACATTTAATTTTAAAACAAATTCAGAGATATGTAAAAGAAATTCAGTTGGTGGACACTCAAAGGGATCCCTTTGGTTGAGATAATAAACAACTGCATCCAACATCCCTTCATGTAGTATACTGGTATACAATGACTCTATATCTAGAACACCATAGATGTAACAAAAGAAACAGTGCTTAAGCTTTTGGACCAACCAAGTCCTTCCTCAGAAGTTTATAAGCATATGAGCTTATACACTTATAAGGCACAAGCTTCTGAGGAAGGACTTGGTTGGTCCAAAAACTTAAGCACTGTTTTCTTTTGTTACATCTATGTTGGTCCAAATAAATTGTATCAAAGCATGTGTTTCTGGATCTGTTCTTATGAGGACCAATATGGCAACTAACTAATTTCGTGTGTCTATATCTAGAGTCACCAAAAGTGTGCCCTCCTTAAGTATCATTGAATTAAGTATCTGCAGTATGGATGCAGTGTCCTTCACATACGACCTAAAGGTGGAAACATGTGGTTGAATACAGTAATCAACCACTTTTGAAAGAGTTTCTGTCAGGGACCCTATTCCACTTATAATGAGTCTCCCTGGAGGGTTCACAATGCCTTGTGTACCTTGGGTAACACATATATGGTTGTCTTGACAGGGTAGGGCTTGATAAGGAAATTCATGTTTTTTGATCTATAAAATGTCTTGCATATACTGCTGCAGTAGATTTGTCCACAGACCATTTAAAGTCCTTGGAAGGATCACAATTCATTCTTTTTTAGAATGATTATAAAAAGGGTCTCATAAATGGAGCTTTCTGATTTGCTGCAAACATTCTAACAGCCTTATGTTAATCTTTTATTAACATACATTTACAGCTCACCCATATGCTGACCATGGTTTAACATGGTTAAAAAAAACATTTTTATTATAATAGCAATAAGGCACTCCCAGGGGTTATGTTAATGGTCAGTTAATCACCCTCTAGGGCCATGTGGCACTCGGCTATGCCTCGTGCCACATTACACCCCTAGAGGGTGATTAACAGACCATTAACATAATCCTTGGTCATGCCTTATTGCTTAATTAGTCTGCCAATTGTCTCAAAACCTCCTTGTTATAGGCTACGCATCCATAACCACAATGCTTCCATCTTTATCCACTGGTTTCACTGTGATTGTTTAATTCCTTTTCTAGTTCTCTAGTGTGGATCTCTTCTGAACATTCAAGTTGTTAAATTTCAGAGTTGGTGTTGCCTGAAATAATTGTTGCAAGTTTCATTTGCATAAATTCTTAAATGTCATGATGGCTGCACTCAGGGCAGTCTGAAAGGTTGATCCCCTAGGGAAGGGATGTGCAGTTATATTTTGTTCCACTTGTGAAGGAACTTGTGGGTCCACTGTTGGATTTAGGAAGCCCATTTTTCATTTAGAAAAGAAAGATTTAAAGAGAGTTTCCTACAGAGTTTGCATAAGTTTGTCATAGTTTAAGATTTATTGACAGAACAAGTCAGTGTGAAAGAAAGTCCCATATTGAGCAAGTTCTTTTTCAATTTACAGAATGTGTAGCTGGACAAATTAATTATCTTCAGTTCCTCTGCTGTTTTCATTGGGGATGCTGTGTACACTGCTTCTGTTGGCCACCTCTGTTTCTTTCTCTGCCAGCTTTTGCCACCCCTCCACAACTGCCTCTTGGGTAATGAGTTTGATCAAACCCCTGCTATCTGGTTTTCCTTTTGCTCCACCTATACAATAGAGTCTCATCTTCCCAGTCCTCCTCCTTTAAAAAAGGTTCTGAATTATCAGAGCTCTCAGAGTCAGTATCACTGGCATCAGTACCAAACCCGAAAGTAACTTAGGGTGAGTTCTTGAGATTGCCATGAGGCTGTGTGTCAGGTTGGACAGAAATTGTATTGGACTTCCAATCAAACAATCTGTTATTCTCATATTCAGCTTTGTCTCTTAAAATTATTTTCTGTTTGAGAGCTCTAAGTTCATGAGTCAGTTTAGCAATACCATGCTTTAACTTCTGATTATAGAAAACAAAATCAGGGTCATGAGTGTATTGCACCAAATTTCTCTCTTTAGTTCTTCTATTATTTTTTGTTGTTACTTTCAGCCAAAATAAGGTTAATAAGCTTAGTAGAAGCCACATGCAGAACAGTTCTTCATTTTTCAAGAAATTGTGCTGTCTCTTCAAATTGTGCTGACACCTTAAGAAACCACATACTCCTTGCAATTCCTAGGGTTTGAATGTATGCTGCTAGACTTACAGAATTCCAGTACAGTTTCCTGGCTTTTAGGACAATCCTTTCAATCTCCTTGAATGCCTGTACCAGAGAATTTGAAGAGTCAGCTGTCAACCTGAATACTAGTTATATCCTGCAGCAGTGGGTTTGCCACATTGCTTATGGCCAGCAGTGAATTAACATAATCCAGTGGAGCCATCTGAGTTGCTGCTGCTGCTGCTGCTGCTGCTGGACACTGGCATGTCCTAAGGAGTGATAAAGCTTTAGAACCCTATGTGAATAATCTCCCCAATATGGCTTTTTATAGTCACAACTCTTAAAAATCAGCTAGCACATAGCAAACAACCTAAGGAGGGAAGGGAGGGTGTATCAGGTATGTGGATTCCCAGATGTAGCCAAGGATACTCTGCAATGTAGAAGGTACACCTACTGTGATGTTATATAACAAGGCAAAGAGTTTCTTAATCCCAAGACAGGTAAAATGATGGCTAGAAGAGACTTTGATTGATTGATTGATCAAATTTATTTTTATACAGGATACAAATTGTTGGGGTGTTATCCCCATTTACAACAGTATCCTGTGGTCATGTATAACATAAAAAAACATACATTATTGATACATTCAATTACATACCAAGACAATTTACATAACATACATCACCTTACACATGCTTACCAAATATCTTCAATCAATCAATCAAATCAATCAATCTCTTTATTTAGCCAGGCGACCACCTTGAGAAATGTTCATTTTCGAGGTGGACCTGGGGTTTCAGTACAACCAAATGCAGTAACAGAGAGAAGCTATCTATAATGATGCTCAGTGGGAAACATTAGGACTTTATACAACAATGGTATATATGCATAGAGTACGCAATACAGTATATACAAAAATAAAGTAAGCAGTCATAGAAGAGGGGTGCAATAGTTGAGTGCAGGCACAATTATTATACAGTAAATATTATACACCAGTGATAAAGGTAGATACTACAAATCTAGTCTAGGGAAAAAGCTAGTGAGACAGGAAACAAAAGGAGTAGTAATACTAGGTAGACCAGAACAACAATGAAGTCCAAGGAGGGGGAATAATGGATAGGTAAGTGCATATATAGTAATGAATAAGGGGTGCCTCGATGCTAGGATTATTAGGTTCAGACCAGTGGGATTCTAAGTGCAGGGGCAATTTTTGAGATCTAGGTCAAGGGAAACAGGTATAGGTCTCCCTATTGTGGCACAGGTATAGGGATTTAAAGGTGGCAAGGCTGATGGGTTGAGTTATTTTCAGTGTTTTTTCCAGGTTATTCCATAATTGTGGTAACATAAAGCTTAAGGACACCATGCCAAATCATGATTTGGCCTTATACACAGACAAGGATTTAAAGGAAGTACTTCTTAGGGCATACCTACCGAGTGTGCATAGTGAAAGGCAAGCAGAGATATAGTGGGGCAGTTTATTAGTGATAGCTTTGTAGGTCCAGGTTGCCACATTTCTACGTCATCTATCACTGAGAGATGACCATCCCACTGCGGCATACTAGGAACAATGGTGTGTAGAATAAGAGAGACTGTGATGAACCTCAATGCATGATGGTAAAGCATGTTGAGTTTGGTTAATGCACTGGCCGGACCCTGGCTGTATAGAAAGTCTACGTAATTTACTAATGACAGAAAGGTAGTTTAGACCAGTCTCAGCTTTGCATCTCTAGTGAGAAGATTACTGATCCTAAAGAAAAGACCAAGTCTTTGCCTGAGCTTCTTCATAAGTTCATTTATATGGTCGGTGAAGGAAAGTCTATGGTCTAACCAGACCCCTAGGTATTTGAACTTTGTTACATATTCCAGCTGCTCACCAAGGATAGTTGTGATTTGTGGAAGTAACCCGGCTGCAACAGGATTAGGGGCAAAAGGAAAGAGTCAGAGAACAATTGCTTTGTTGTTTTTTTTTTTGCTTTTAGAAGTAACTTCTGGTTCAGGAGTTGAAGTTGGAGCTGGTTGAATTTGCACTGAAGAGAATTACAAGCAGCATCAGGAGTAAGGTTACTAGCATAAAGTACTGTGTCATCAGCAAATAAGTGTATTTGCGCTTGTTTGATTGTGGCATCGATGTTGTTAATATAAATGGTAAAGAGTAAGGGGCCCAGGATAGAGCCCTGTGGCACACCCTACAGAAGAGATTTTAGTGGGGAAGCTTCTCCTTCTGCTTTGACTTGCTGTAGCCAGCCAGAGAGATAGCTAGCAAACCATTTTAAGGATAACAAATCCAATCCAATATTCCGGCGAGATGAAAGGAGCAAACTATGGTCTACAGTGTCAAATGCTTTACTTAAGTCTAAAAATACTGTGCAGACAAAGCTTTTGTTATCCAATTCATGTTGCCAGTCATTATTCACCTTGGCTAGGGCTGAAATTGTACTATTCTGAGCTCTAAAGCCTGATTGTAATGGGCTGAGAATTTTAGCTGTATCATGGTGGTTATGAAGCTGGGTGTTAACAATTTTCTCCAACATCTTTGACAGAATCAGCAGTAAGAAGATTGGCCTATAATTGTTAAGGTCACTGGGGTCACCTGACTTGTACAGAGGGACAACATGAGCTGTTTTCCAAATAGGAGGAAGGTTGAACAGATGCATGATAGGAACAGCGAGGACCGGGAAGCCGACCTTTAAGAAATACTGGCCTAAGTGGTCAGCTGCAGTGCTTTTCCTAGTGTCTAACTGTAGCAGAAGATCTTCAGCTTCTTTAAGTGATGTAGGCTATAGGGAGAATGTTGGGCTGATGGTATGAGTACTTTGAGTCCTCTCTCTGAGCTGAGAGTGGAGCGTATTGGCAGGAGGGGAGTTGAAGGCAAGCCCTATAGTTGCAAAATGGTTGTTGAGAGAGTCAAGTATAGTCCTTTTATCAGAGATTATGGAATTACCAGTCAGTATTTTAGCCAGGAGCTGTTTACCAGAGGTATGGCCTTCTATATCCTTGATTATTCTCCACAATTTGGAGGAACACTTAGATGAGAGCTCTAGCTGTGATCGGTAGAAATTTGCTTTAACTTCTCTAGTAGTTTTAGTGCAAAGGTTCCTCGCCCTTCTGAATACGTTCCAGTCACTGGCAAGATTAGTTTTTCGGGTGATTTTCCAGAGTGCATCCCTATTTCGCAGGGCATTTTTTAGATTCTCCTTAAACCACCTACAGAGTTTACTTCTGGTGCGGACTTTCACAAGAGGGGCATATTTGTTTATAGCACCTGACACATGCCCAAAGAAGATGTCATATGCCATGATCAGAGATTTTTCTAAGTAAAAGTCCTGACACTGCATAGAGTCTCTTATCTCTGTGATAAACCCATTTGTATCAAAGTTACATGTACACCTTTTAAAGGAAAATTCCAGTCTTCGTGTAGTTTTGTGGACTGACCTTACACATGCAATAAGACAGTAATCACTGATATCAGAAAAGAAGACACCAGCATGAGAGAAAAGGTGGGGCTTATTAACTAAAATTATGTCCAACAAAGTACTTTTGCTAGGGTTGCTCTTGTTAGGACATGTGGTTTCACTTATGAGTTATGACGGCCCAAAAGAGTCACAGACTGTTTTTAGCGGAGCAGATGCACTGGAGAGCCAGTCTAGGTTAAGGTCCCCTAGTATAATATACTCTGTGGAGGCAGAACACATTGTGTCACAAAGATGTTGTAGCAGCTGCAGTCCGGCTGATGGGGGCCTATAGCAACCAATTATAGAAATTGAAACTCCAGCGACAATTTCAGTTTTCCACAACAGGCATTCAAACTCATTTGGAACTGAGGTAGAGTTGATAATTGAAACAGGAAATTTATCCTTGACATATATAGCTACTCCACTCCCTCTAGTCCGCCTGTCAGTTCTTAGGAGTGAATAAGAGGGGAGGTTCACCTCATTATTCGTGGTTGTCGATCTGAGCCAAGTCTCTGTGTCTACTAAAACATCCGGGGCGGTATGAAGTGCCCAAGCCTGTATGGATGTCATTTTTTTTAACAGGTTGCACACATTCACATGCAAGAAGCTTAACCCCTTAAGTTTTTTTAAGGCTGGCAGGGGATGCAATAGCAACAGGGGGCATGGAATAAGCTCAACATTACCTGAGCAGAACAATAACAATAGCAGAAGTTTCCTGCACAGACCTGGGAGGAATTTAGACACTTTTTTCCTTCCAGATATGCCGGGTTCATGAGAAGTACTCTGTGGAGCCTTAAGACTAACACCTAGCTGACCTAGCGCTGCATATAGTAGCGTCTTTCTAGAGAGAAGCAAGTGGAATTGTGGAATGAATATTGATGGGCCATGCCCCTAGGGGATGGCATTGTAACAGTTCCTGTGTGCCACGGTAGGTAAGGGACCGACTGCAGGACAGGTAATTTTAGGGTGCACATGGACTGCTCTATAAGGAAAAGAATGTCCATAACAGGCAATGTAAGATAGGAATCATACTCCAGCCTAGACGAGTCTTGAATGAATGAGTAAGAGTCCATAAGACACAGGGTGAACATGGACATGCAAGGAATCAGATAAAGTGCCCTCATGCTGACACATATGCCCAGAACTCACTACTTTGATTTATTTTTTTGAAAGAGTGATAATCAGAGGGAAGAACATACACTGTTGATTGTTGTTTCCACTACTTGTGAGTGATAAAGCTTGGGGGCAGATTTTCCAAAAGAAAAAAATCACTTAGCCAAGTGTATAATGACCAGATAGCGCTTTGTGCCTACAATAGCTTATATATGTGTGGAGGACTAGGCAGTGGCAACTTATAGTAGGCTTATCGAATTGAGGCTTAAGGAAACTAATACGATGGGATGGCAGAATATTTATTTATTTATTTATTTATTGAATTTTGATGACCAGGTAAGCCCACTGGGCCCCGGAGTTCCCTTTTTCAGGGACGACCCGGGAAGTAACAGTATATGAAATAGAAAACAATGGTACAATAACAGGCTGAGGGTTTACAGTAAGCAACAGCTTTCAGATCCATGAGGCATAGCTTTCTTATCTATGGGTTGTAAATGTCTAACTACTTATTCTATTGTGCATTTGTTCATGCTACAGAGACATACAAAGTAATGAGACAGCACAGTGAGTTCATTAGGTAACATACCTCTAAGAGTCATAGGATATTTTCTATGAAAGTGAGGCGGGGTAAGTACTAACTGTTCAGTGGGTAGAGATTAAGTATGGTAGAGAAAGCTGACACAGGGTCATTATTGTAGGATTAGGTACCGTAGCATAGGCATTTACTCATTGACAGCAGGTAGGTCTTGAGTCTAGTGTGGAAGCACGGTACAGATGGGGTTTTGCACACCTCCAAAGGAAGGTTATTCCAAAGGAAGGGGGCAGCGTGTGCAAAGGATTTGCAACCTGCCTTGGTCCTGACCTTAGGGATCTCTAGTAGTGTTTGGCCAGAGGACCTGAGGTTACGCACATTTCTTTTTCCTGTAAGGAGTCCATCGAGGCTCAGGGGAGACATTGGGCTGATTAGTTTTTTCGCCAGACAAAGTACAGGGTACCTGAGCCGAGCATCAAAGGATGGCCAATTGAGCTTCGCTAGGGCCTCGCAGTGGTGGCTCCTTGAGTGGGATGAGGAGGCAAAGCAGACTACCTTATGGTATAATGTCTGTAGTCTACCATATTCCAGTTTAGCGACACCCTGAAGGACCGGGGCAGCATATGTTAGCATTGGGAGTAGGACACTAGAAGCTTTTGCAGTCCTAGCTTTGGGGGTCAGCTGTTCCTTGAGCCGATACAATAATCTGAGTTTGGTATGGATTACTTTGGTAACTTGGTCTAGGTGTTGCTTGAAAGTGAGACCTTGGTCGAGGGTAAGGCCAAGGTACTTTGTCGAGGAGACTACTTCCAGTTTGTTGCCCTCCAGGGATGTAATTTGGAGTGATTGTTATCTATCTAGTCTAACGGTTTTAGGGCCAAACAACATGGCTTTGGTCTTATTGGTATTTAGGACCATTTTGTTCATGGTGAGCCATTCCTCCATGACATGGATATCCTTTTGGAGGGATGGGCCTAGGTCGTACAGGTTGTCAGAGGCTTTGTAAATAACAGCATCATCCACATATTGGATTACCATGCTGTTCCCACAGTGATTGTGCATTTCATTAACAAATAGTGAGAACATTAGGGGCCCTAGTATCGACCCCTGTGTGACACCCTCCTTCAGGGATTGTGGTTTGGAAAGTTTATCTTGCCACTTAACTCTTTGGGTGTGACTTGAAAGGTAGCTTTCCACCCATTTAAGGGTATGGGTATCCAGGCCTATGTGGAGGAGTTTGTGGAGCAGAAGTCTGTGATCCACAAGGTCGAAGGCCTTGGAGAGGTCTATAAAAACAGCCCCTATGTTGGATCCAGAGTCTATTTCTCTAAGTACATCAGTAGAGAACTTTGTTAAGGCTGTATCAGTCCCATGTTTGGCTCTGAAGCCGTGTTGTGACAGGGACATCACCATGTGTGTCTCAAGGTATTCCCTAAGTTGGGTGTATACTAGTTTCTCCTGTATTTTTGCCAGGGTACACAGTAGTGAGATAGGCCTGTAGTTCTCCATAGGTTCCACTGAATATGGAGTGGTAGTCCAATAGAAATGTAGTCTGAAAAAGGAGGTGGGGATAGTACACATTTAAAGGTGGCCTAAGGAGAGGGTGGGCCGAATTTCTACATGAGCAGGGAGGACATGTCCCAGTCTGAAGGAACCATAGCTCTGGGCTGATGTGGAGGAGCCACAGCATTGAGCCTATTTCTGTACCTGAAGGGCAGACTCTGGGATGGGTAGCACAGCTCCTTGTGCCATGGAGGCACTTGAGTTGCGATCCTGACCACAGCAGCAGTGTAAGCCCAAAGGGCTGCATGTGGCCAGAACAAAAGACAGAATGGCTGTTTTGGAAAAGATTTGACATGATGAAGACCAGGTGTAGGAGAGCATTAATCATACTTATCAGGTATGACTGACTGTTCCCCTGAGACCCCCATTTTCCCAGGCTCCACAGGAACAAGTTGATATTTTCCATTGGACTTTACAAGCCATACACATCTGGAGGACAAGCTTCAAGTATTCATACTTCCTTATCTCAGTGGAGACCCTATCAAAGTGTAGGAGAAGTGTTGATACACAGTTCCCAGCCAGATATTGAAAGGTCGGAAGATTTACTGTTGTGCTCTCAGATGGGAATTCACATTGCAGCTTGGTTTTGATACTGATTGGGATACCTTCCCTGGGAATTGAAGATCTTCTCACATTGGAGACAGACACCAAGGAGGGGATATTGTGGAACCTTGATAGAGCCTGTGATTTTCGGGTTGTCCTAGAGACATTTCTAGTAACTTACAGTTTGTCTTAGGATAATACAAGGTGTATTTATTAATCAGCCTGTTAATATATGAAGTACCCTGGATTCTTACAAACTAAGTACTTTAACGCTGTATAGTTTATTAGGCTGAAAATGGCATCTGTGTTTGATTTTTTTTGTGTGTGACAAATATAGATTCATTGTTTTCATTTAAACTATTTTCGGGGGGGTTAAGACTATAATTTTTGGCAACTGATAATATTGTGCAATAATAGTTTTATTTATTATTATTGTGTTTAACTAAACATGGTTTTAACAAGAAGTGGAAAAATTAATATTACAATGGATAAAGTAATTAAAGGAAAACGAGGGCAACAACGTGGTGCAAAAAGGAACAAACAAATTGGTTCAATAACGGTAAGGCCAAGGGAAGAGAAGGTAACTAATGGATGCAGGGAAGCTTCTAGTGAAGATCCCATGCAAACTAAATTAACAAAAATGTGGCCAAGCATTAAGGGTGCTGCTAATAATGAGGGAGACTCAAAGATGGCCAATTAAAACAGATTGAGAACACTTTAAAAAGGAATACGAAACAGGCCGCTAGGGGAAGAGTCAACTTGGGGAATTTTAACTCCTTGTTAGGGGTAAATACCTCAACTCCCTTAGGACCAATGGAGGGTATCACGATAGATACATATGAATCGAACACTTTTGCACCACCAGTTTCTCCCTCGCCAGTTATAAGTTTTGATCAAATGACCCCATGTGTCTACAGTGGAAATTCATACGATTCATACGAATCTTATAATAGTGATAGTAGAGATGATTATGAAGGGGCACATTTTTCTCCTATAAGGACCCATAGAAGAAATGGTCACATTTTAGAAAGGTTGTCAGATAAAATGATAGGAAAAGTGACTAATTTAAATAAATGGGGATCCCATAGTAAGGGGAATAATGACAGAAATGAAACTGAAATTCAAAGTATAAAAGAGAGTCTTAGTGTCATAACTGATGGTTTAAAACATCTAGATAAAACAAAAAGTAAATTTCCAAATCCTGAAAACTTACAGCCTTCCCAAGATTATTTTAAGAGTAAAGGACCAATAGATAAAGATATAAAGCAGTCAAGTACCAGGAGGGACTTTTTAGCCACTAATAGCAAACAAACACAGGTTCTATTGAATCATTCATTATTATTGGCTATAACTAAGCAGTTAATTGTAATTCAGAATGACATCATAGAACTTAAGTTAGAGCTTCAAAGTAATAAAGCATGGTAACTGTTCTAAAGAAAGGCAGAGCCCGGGGAATCCTAGGCAAAGGGAAAATAAAGCTGTACAGGTACATATGCCACCACCTTTTGATAAGAATCAGCCTTGCACCTGTCACTTCGAATCAATTATTCAATAAGTGTTAAAGGAAAGTAAGGATAAAAAAAAAGAACCACTCAGTTAAAATCTAAAGGAGGAAGAATTAATCCTAAACAAAGGTATAAGGTGATCTTCGAAGAATTTATGCAGGGCCTATTAAAAAAAGGGAAACCACTTTTATCCAAATATATAACTGGGATAACACAGGATTTGGTTTCTGAGACTAACAAAGGAAAAATGGATATGATTGACAGGTGTAAAGCACAGATTGAGGGAAGAATGATGAACAAAGAGGGGCAGGTTGAGATTGTCATGATGTCACCTAGGAAAGGAATTACAGCATTGAAGAACAGATTTGCCAATTTAGAAGGAACAAACATGGAATATTTACTTGAGATATATGGCGCATCTAGACTGGCAATGGAAAATGGGGAGAAATTGAAGGATTGGATTGTCGAGACTCTCCATCTTGATCCTCTTATTAAAGATGAAATATATATGATGAGAGCTCCCAATAAGTCCTTTCAAGATTGTGAATTGATTTATACCAAAAAAGGATATATACTGGAGGACATTTGGAACCAAGTGGAAAAACTTAAATTAGTGAGTCTCTATATTATGTCAACACAAATTGTTCCACCTATGGAGACCCAAAATACTACAGAAATTAAGAAAGGGCAAGAATTAACCAAGGTAGTTCCAGTAGAAAGAATTGAGGAGACCAGGAAATAAGAAAGGAAAACCTTGCTAGAATGCTAGATACTATTACAAAGTTTGAACGAAAACAGGAAGAGAAATGGGAAAATAAGACTTTGACTGTATTTGGATGGGGAACATTGGAAAAGGATACTATAGGACAAATGAAACAGGACATGGCAATTTTTTTTTAAGAGTTGTAAGGGAAAATATAACTAAAAATTCAATAGAATATATTACATTACATAAAAATAAGGAATTAACATCACAAATAGATGTTATATTTAAGAAAGTAGAGGTGGTTCAACAATTATTAAATAAAGAACACTTATTTAGGAGAATAGGACTTTATATGATTTCAGGAGAGGAATGGCCAGAGGCAGTTAGAAATAAAACAATAGGAGACTCTAAGATAGAAATTGATAAAGGATTAAAAGAAAAGAACGATAGCTGAAACCAATATCAGAGTTCCAATAGATATCAGGTTCTAGGCAATATGAAAGAAAAAGAAGACTGACAAAAAATACAAAGGAATAATCAGGAAAGAAAGCAAGATACTGATAAAGACCAAATTAAAATTATATCTTGGAACATTGAATGCACTTATTTAAAAATTGCAGATCCAGAAATTGACCAGTTTCTTGCAAACTTTGATCTCATTTGTTTCCAAGAAACCTGGTGTAGTTTAGAGAACGCTCCTAAAATTTCTGGATATGTTAATATATCTAAATCTGCAATTAAAAGTAATAAATATGGGAGGCATAAAGGGGGAGTAGCTATATATTTGACAACTAAAAATAATTATAAGATTATGAGACAATATCCTACTATGGAAGATATGTTAATGGTGAGAGTTGAAGAAGGAAATGATAAAGGAGAAGGGAAAATTAAAATCATAGTTGTAAATATATATTTGTCTCCTATGATTAAAGATAAAGTTGAAATAATGAACAGAATTAAAGTAATATTTGACCAATTGACAGATGAAGAGCTGAATATTCCTGTTTATATAATTGGAGATCTTAATGCTAGGATTGCGAAAAACCTAGAGGGGCCAGGGTTTCTGGAAATAATAACAGAACTAAACCCTAAAATAACTTGGATAAGAGCTTAAAAAGATAAAAGGGATAATATGAGAGGGAGAATTATTTATCCCTACTTTACTGAGAAATACATGCTCTTAATTAATGGAAGAATATGGGGAGACAGGGACGGAGAATTGACTTATGATGGTCCCAAAGGCTCCTCCATTATTGACCATGTTTGGAGCAATTTAGAGGGAATAAAAATGATTAAGGAAATGATTGTTGTTGATAGATCGGAGTCATCACATAACCCAATTGAACTTATAATTGAAACTAATCAAATTATAAGAGGAAATAATTGTAAAGGGGCTTGTGATGCCTGCAGAGAAAAGGGCAGATAATTAGATAAGTATTCTGTGGAAAGTGGGTGGGTTCAAACAGCAAAACAGTTCTCACAAGCTGGACACAAAAGAATTGTGTCCCAAATCAATGGGAGTCCTCAGACAGCCACAGGCGCTGACTAGGTCTAGAGGAACACAAAAGAACTGGGATAGGGGTTGGGTAGAGAGGGCAGGAGTGCACTGAGGATAATTACACAAGTAAAAGGAAAAAAGGTTATAGGAGCAAAGGCTAAGGAAAATTACACAAGTAAAAAAGAATTAGGAGTAAAAGCTGAAGTCAGGTAGATGAGGACAGAAAGAGGTAATGAACTTAAAAAATTGTACTGGTTACACAGTCTTACAATCAGTTCTGCATGAATGCAGCACACAGTGAAAGTACTGTACACAGTTCAGACATTTGTAACACAATAACCCCATAGTAGATTTTGGGAACGCAGCAAATCTAAGGTTATCTAAAACACTGACAATTAGTGCTTAGATGCTTATGCAATGCAAATTTAAAAGTAAATAGTTTATTTATTGATTTTATCTCATATGGCAGCTTATACCAATTTCTGGCTAGGCTGTTTTGTAGGGTGATGTCACCCAACCTGTTAAATCATCTGATTATGGGTATTATTTGGGAGGATGTTTGCAGTCTAATCAACTGATTATGATGGGGTTCATGTTACATGAGATGAAGTAATGGAAGTTTATCCTTCTGATAAATGATCCTATGATATAATACTAACCAAGGTAAGTTATTTTGGCTTCTGGTTGAAGCCACTCCAATATCTCATATATTTTACAATGATGTGTCCATGACCCCTTTTTGTTATAAATTTCCCCAATCTATAATACAACTGATTTAGTTTGTTCAATGAGGTCTGGTTAGAGTTCATATATATAGTGGGGAACCATATTCTATAACTGGAATCAATAATTTTTTCACCAGCTTTTCTCTAACTTCCCCAGAGAGACACCCAGATATCCTTCTTAGTGCCTCTAATCTCTGGTTCACTTTCTTAGTTTGTAATAAAATATGTTCAGTATATTGTCAACCTTGAGTCCACCAGAACCCCTAGATATCTGTAGATAGATCCATTCTTAGTAGGGGTACCATCCATAAGTCTGAGCCATATCTCAGGTTTTTTTTTCTTAACTTGGCCCACTGAAAATACCGTACACTGGGTTTTTTAGTCATTAAGAAGTAGGCCTGAACTTCCCGTCTATTTTTCCAGTTTAGTCAGGCCTGCCTGGAGCTGCTGTCTCAGGCCCTCAGGGTTATTAGCAGATTCCACCAGTACAGTATCATCTGCACAGAGTCTAATCCCACTGTTTTATTGTGTTGTCAGGTTGTTATAAATGTTAAACAACAATGGGCCTAATATTGAACCCTGTGGAATGCCTCTGTTTGCCTTCACCATGCCTGAGACAGCAGTGCCACATGAGACACACTGCCTATGATCTACCAAGTAAGACTTAAACCATAATAGTGTTTCCTCTTGTACCCCAACTTCAGCAAGTTTCTCCAACAGGCCTTTGTGCTGCACTAAATCAAATGCTTTGCTAGTGTCCACGAACACTGCCCCAGTGCTTCTTCCCTGGTTTAAAGATGTTGTAACCAGGTTCTTGAAGTCTATCAGGGTGGTGCTCATGGACCTCCCCTCTCGGAACCCATATTGGTGCTCTGTTAGTATCCTATTCTATTCTAGGTATTGGCTAACCTGGTAATGTGTCTGTTTCTCCAGCACCTTCGACAAGATTGGGAGCAAGGTGCTTGGTCTATAGTTTGAGGGGGTAGTACTGTCCCTCACTTGAAGATGGGAATCATTTTTCCTGTCTTCCAAACATCCGGTACCACTGAACTACAAAGGCTCCAGTTAAAAAAGGAATGCTATTATTGGGGCAAGTATATCTGCTCCTATCCATAAAAACCTTGCTTCTAGGTCATCCAAACCTCCAACCTTGGACACGTTCAACTTTTTTTATTCTTTCTCTACTTCCTTTATTTCAAGCCTCCGAAACCTGAACCCAAGGTTTTCTCATGTGGTGGGGCTATGACCTTTTTTCCATTTCTTTCCTCTATTATTTTTGGTACTGAAATATCAGATATTTTTAAATTTGGTTTTGGAATTGTTAAATCAGGTAAATATAGAAAATAGGAATTAGATAAGTTAGCCACCTCATTTGGATCTTCTACTAGTATGTCCCCTTTCATTAGAGTAACTGGACTTTTTATCTTAGTTGTTTTTTTTAATTCTGAAAAACATTTCCCGATTTTTTTGGGAAATTGTGCTTTATTCAAATTATTGAAGTGGTACCTCTTTTTTGCTATTTTTATCTCTCTTTTACATTTGTTTCTCCAGGATTTAAACCTATTCCAATTCTCAGCTGTTTTAGTTTTCCTTGCCTTTTTCCATACTCTATTTCTTTTCCTTAATCGTATTTTTAACTTATCAGTTAACCATGGTACCTCATTTTTACTGTCTTTTCTTAGGACGTTAGGAGCATGTTGTTGAATTATTGCCATCAATGAATTTGTAAACTCCTGAATGGCTAAACTGATATCCGGAATCAAAAACACTCTTCCCCAATTAAAATTTCTAAGACTATTCCTGAATGATTCTCTACTGAATTTTTTAGGTCTCTAACCCAGTAAGCATCTTCATGTTTTTTCAGATTTTTTTGTAAAATGAAGTTACATTGTATCGGATTATGATCCTCTAAATTTAGTGGTAAAACTTCCCAACCTTCTATTTTTAAATCCCGGGAAATAAAAAATAGATCCAATATTAAACCCTGTGTTCTAGTGTTAAAGTTTCTAGTTGGATGATGGATTATCTGTTCCAGGGCTAAGGCTTCGAAACTGCTTTGAAGCTTGTTCCCTCTTGGCCGTTGCCAATTGGCATTAAAATCCCCAGTTAAGATAACTCATTGGTCTCTCATTTTCTCTATTAGTAAATCAGTCAGAGTGTGAATATATTTTGATTTAGCTTTGGGAAGGGCATAACATACACCTACCACTATTTTAATTGTTAAGAGTTCTATCATTAAACAATCAATTCCCTCAACATTCCCTTTTAAAATTGTTCAATAAGGTCTCAGGCTGCATTTTATATATAAGATTACCCAATCTCCCCCTTTTTCTCTGTTCTTTGTAAGCTATACTCTATTAATTGAGCTGCTTCATTCGTTACTCCCTCATGCAACCAAGTTTCAGAAATTGCCATTATATCTTGCATTGCTTCAGCTGCCCAGACGCTATACTCATCTATTTTGTGCACTAAGCTTCACAAGTTCTCATGGGTTATAATAATTCACTGAATATTTCTAAACTCCAGGTTAAATTCAATGTCTCCTCTTTGAACCAAAAGTATGGTACAAATCAAACTTTTTACCCCAGAGTTATTTACTATACAAGGATTGTACGTGTTAACAAATTGTCCTGTGACCAGCCTTCTCTCATTCATAAAATGATTATGTCTCCTCGCCAAGTTATTCTGATTTTGATGGATTTGACCCTTCATTACTATGAAGGCCATACCTTTACTAACACTGTTGCAACTTTCGACCATGGCCTGTGTGTTTTAACAAACTAAAGCCCAATAACTAACCACCCTATGACTATAATGCTCAAATACATTTTCAGGTTAGGGTTAGTAAAGTAGTTTAACAATTTTTCTCCACCGAGTGGTGCTCACTGCTCATGCCCAGGGGCGGCACAGGGCTTTGAAGTGAAGTGCATCCCACCCCTATGGAGTGCGGTCTGCTGTTTGGTCTGCAGCCAGACCCCCTCAAACAACCAAGCAGACAACAAAGCAGCAGAAAATAACAGCAGTTCTGGAAAGGAGCAGTGAGGCAGTCAGTACAGATAACAGCAGTTTTTAAATGTATCTTTGTCAGCTCCCAATGTTCTGGCTACTTGCAGCTCTTATCTGCAGCTGTACTGATCTTCTCTGGGGCATCCTGCTTGGTAATCTGTGATACCATGGATGTCATTTATCTTGCCATGTGTAATTGTGGAGCCTATTATTTTCTTTCAAGGTTTTTTCTCCTGTCTACTTGGCTGGCTCTCCTTTTTGCCCAAACACCAAGCCCCATAACCTTAGCTTCTTCTAGGAGTTACTTCTCCCTGAGTCCCCCATTTATCTTGCCATGTGTAATTGTGGAGCCTATTATTTTCTTTCAAAGTTTTTCCCTGTCTACTTGGCTGGCTCTCCTTTTTGCCCAAACACCAAGCCCCATAACCTTAGCTTCTTCTAGGAGTTACTTCTCCCTGAGTCCCCCACAGCTTGCCCTCCATGGTAGGGTGGCTGTGAGTCCCTCAACCTTCTGAGGTCTGATCCAGATTCAGGTGGAGCCTGAGTCATGGGGTGTGGGACCTGCAGAAGTTAGCAGTCATTCTGCCAGCCAGGGTCTTTTTCCACTCTTCCATTCCCCCATGAACTGCTGCTCTAACTCTCCCCATAGGGACACCAACATTTGGGAGTATGTCCATGTTGTGAGTGTGTGATGGCAAGCTCATGCAATATGCCATGCAGCACATCCCTCTATCCCCATGTCCCATGCTCCCTAGCACCCACACACCTGTAGGTGGCAGTGCTGCAATGGGATATCACACCTTCCCCATCCCTGGGAGAACAGGAGTCTCCTATGGGATGCTCAATCCTTTTCCCCCCCCCAGCTGGTCCCCAATGATCCAGGCTCATTCTGGAACCCAGGACATGATATCAAGAACAGTAACTCTACAGATACACCAATGGACTGGCTTTGTGGAGCCTGTTACATAGGCAAGACAACTAGGAAATCGTGTGTAAGAGTCAGTGAACATTGCCGGGCCATACAAGGTAAAAAACTGAGTTATGCAGCAGCATTACATGTTCACTATGCAGGGGGAAATCATGGATTCAAGTTCAGGGGGATAGAGAAGGTTCATCCTAACTCTATGGGAGGAGAGTGATGTGGACTATTAAGTACTACAGAGGGAAGCCTTCTGGATCTTCACACTAGGTGCATGGGAATGGCCACTTTGAACTCTGGATTTGATTTAGCTACCTTTTTAAAACATTAGACCTGAATATTGTTTCTGTGCCCATGCAATATTAACATCACTGTGTTAATCTTTCTCTTTCAACTTTGTCCTGTGACAAACTTTTGTGGAGTGGTTCCTCAGTACCTAAAGGGAAAGGACAATAAAAGCAAGGATGGGATACTTTTGAACCCTCTGAAAAGCTGTTTTTTTGTGGTAATTTACAGTAATGTGTCTTTAAATAGGGACACTAGTGAGAATGAACACAGCCTAATATCAAAATATAGCTTGTACAAGCACTAAGTAAATATAGGCATAAGAGTACTCTTTTTAAATTGCATTTGTTTTAATTCATTGTGTATGTAATTCATTTTTATGTTGGCTCGCACATGCGCAGGCAACATATTGAGGTAGTAGCAGATTTAGAGGCGCAGTCACTGTTGAGCGAATGCAGGGCATGCATCAGTAGGTGTGTCCCTCTTTCCTCAATTAGCCAGCAGCAGACGCTGATACCCTGCATAGATAATGTGGCCACCAGATCAAAGAAAAGGTCCGCTGCAATGAGAGCAAAGCTTTCATGCAGCAGGACCTAACAAACCTCCGACCAGTGACTGCCACCACCTCCTGTGACAATGCTGACAGGGATCACACTCCTCATTGGCATAATGACCCCCTCCCATTTAAAATGTATGCGTGAGGTGCCCAATCCCCCTCGGCATCATGTGCCCCGCTCAACAGTTTTTCTTTGCTGACGGGGGGGGGGCCCAATCCCCATCAGCATTTATCCCAGTCCAAGTTTATTTTGCTGATGGGGGAGTCCACTCCCCATTGACATAAAGTCTCTCTCCCTCCCCTTTTGTTGTATGCTGAGGAAGGGTGCCCAATCCCCCTTGGCTAGTGTCTCCACCCCCCTTCAGTATGTGCCAACGGGGGGGCCCAATCCCCCATCGGCTACAGCATCCCCCCCAAAAGAAAGACTTAGGTGGCATGCTGGGAGCCCACTCCAGTGTGCCAAATCCGCAAAAAAAAAAAGACCCCTGATTTTTTTTCTTAAACCTGTAAAAAGGAAAACTGTCCCTCGTGATCTCCCTGCCACCTCCCACAACCTGCATCCCCCCTCTGCACACCCTTCCTCCACACATACCCACCTCACCCCATACTTACCTCCGGTGTCTGGTGCGACGATCTTCAGTGGACCGGGAACACGTCTGCACTCTTCAAAGCCGACCGCGAACTGAAGAAATGCCGGTAAGCTGTATAATGGAATAAATAGGGTTTTTTCAACTTTGATGTATATCTCAGGCATTTGTTTGAAAGTTTGGCACCAAATTTTCAACATGGAGTTTTTGGGACCCCTCCTCGTGAATTCTGGCACTGTCATGGCATTAATCAGCCCCAAAAGGTGATTTTGCAGTCACTACGTAGAATCACCTTTTGGGAGCGATTAACAAAATGACAGTGCCACTGTTCATGAGGGGGGATCTCAAAAAACCTATGTTGCAAAATTGGTGGGAAAAATCCCAAAAATGGCTGTTTTATGAGCATGCATTACACAGTTTCCACGCACGCTCGTAACTTTGTGAATCTGTAATATTTTCACTCCAGATTTTCAACATTGTCATTTTTCCACAACTCCTTATGAACGGTACAGCTTTCACTTTACATATCCTGGCCAAAATGTGTTTTCATATGTCCAGCTCAGAATAGCACGGTCGCTGTGTGAAATCAGTTTTTGGGACAGTTTGAAGACATGACGGTGACACTGTTCATGAGCAGAAGTCCTAAAATGCCTATGTTGAAAATTTGGTGATGAAATTACATAAAATGACTGTGTTACAAGTGTGCGTTGAGCAGTTTCCACGCACCCTTGTTACTTCGCAGATTTTCAATATTTTCATACCAGATTTTCAACACTGCCATTTTTTCACACCTCCTTATGAACAGTACAGCTGTCATTTTTCACATCCTGCCCTAAATGCGTTTTCACAACTGTGGCGCTCAATGGCGTGGTCACTGTGTGACATCAAAGTTTTGGACAAATTAACAAAATCACAGTGCCACTGTTCATGAGGTGAGGTCCCAAAATGCCTATATTAAACATGTGGTTAAAAAAATTCCAAAAGTACTTGGGTTACGGATGTGTGTTGCACAGTTTCTATACATGCTCATACCATCACCAATTGTTCATATTTTCACTCCAGATTTTCAACGTTGCCATTTTTTTACATCTCCTCATGAACAATACAGTTGTCATTTTCCACATACTGCCCAAAATGTGTTTTCATCCCTGTGTCGCCAAATGGCATAGCCTCTGTGCAAAACCACCTTTCAGCTAACGAACTGATAGTACCACTTTTCATGAGGTGGGCTCACAAACAGCCCATGTTGAAAATTTGGAGTGAAAATACTAACACATGCCTATGGTGTTAGGGTTTCCAACTGTGGCACCCCACCCTATACAGACTTACAGGCATCAGGGGTGTGACTTGAGATCACTGGCTGTAATACTCACACCATTCCACCCCTACCCCCACCCACACCCTGCAGCCAGTGACAGGCATCGTGGTGTGCCTTGCAGTGATCAGCCACAAAGTTCACCCCATTCTCCTATATTGCACCCACCTCAGTGTATTTCCTTATGGAATGGGCTAAGTATAATGCCCAAAGACCCCAAAGCACACCACAACACTTGTCAGTGTCTACAGGGTAGGGTGAGGTACAATGGCATGAGCGTTACAGCTGATGACTCAAAGGCACACCCCTATGCCTGTCGGGTGTGCTTGGGGGTGGGGTTGCTGTCACTTCAATACTTCACTGCCATTCCTATTATGCGTCTCTAACTCCGGCACTACCAATGCCAATGCCAGCGAGACAACCTTTGGCATTGACAAATGCTTGCTTTCATTGTCATTTTAATGTAAGTATAAGGTGGCAATATTTATTGATGTCATCCTCTGTGTGTCATGCCTTTGGAAAAGCACAGAGTAATGTAAAACATGATAGGTGAACCACTAGCTTATGGAGCTTGCTGTTTTATTTCATTGTACTCGAGACACTTAGTGTAATAAAGACTACTTTGCACTAGTCAGTGCTATTTTGACTCAGTCTGTGAAAGGAAGCTCTGTATTTTTGTTTTAATGCAGTTTGGGGATTTCAGCAGCATCGTTGCCCCATAGTGCAGGGTTTTCTTTCATCTTCAAATCTTAATCTATACAGAATGTCTGCCCTTTTGCACCGGAAGACACTGTACCCACCAACCTGGGCTCTCCTCTGGTGATTGGATTGACTCCCCAAAGGACACCACCCCAGCCTTCCTGATCCATGATGTAAGGTACAGAAGAAGGTGGTGTGATGGAGTTGGGAGACAGAAGATACCAGAAAGATAGACAAGGGTTGGCTGAGAGACAAGGAGCATAATGAGAGAGAGAAAGAGAGAGAGAGAGAGAGAGAGGGAGGGAGAAAACCTCTAGCTATACCAGTGATTCTCTTGTCACTGTACATATTGCCCATGTTGTAAGTTGTTCCCACTGACTCTATGAAGTGATACAGAAAGAAAAATAATAATACCAGTGAGGCTGAGAATGTTTACCTGGACACTGAAGTGAATTCTTACTGCTTTTTAAAATAATGGCGTGGGTGGGGGTCATTAACCTACGCCTTGCACCACCATCTAAAATGGGCAGAAGGGACTTCATTTAAATGCCACTTTGATGGACAGCACCACTAACAATGCTGCAATCCCCTAATAGTTACAGCTTTGTCTTGCAGCCCATGCCATTGGTTTGGAACTTGAACCTATAGTGTCATGGCCAATAGGCATGAGAGCTACTAATTGACTACACTGAGTGGTTTCTTATCAGAGCTTGGAAGGCAATTTCCCAGAACATCAGATAATAAAGGGCAGTGCCTTCTTAGCCAGATAAGGATTACCTGATACTGTAGTTAACATATCAGGGTTTCCCTTACAATCCAGTATCCATTTGTTCCGTGAATCAGGTGATTTGATCAATTAGTTTTTGACCCTGACTGTCGCCATCAGGGCAGACATTTTAAAATGCAAGCCACTGCAAATGTTAATGCACATAGTAGGCATATGCACTGTACATCAAGCTTAATAGATTGCTCACTATCCACCTATCTCAGTTTCCTTTGCCATACTACAGCCTAAGGATCTTAGTACTTTTAAAGTTTGGAGGGGGTCAGAAACAGAGTATAATCAATTCAGAGAAATCACAGGTTTGCTTGCTATTGTTACAGTGTGACTGAGGTGTTAATGTATTTCTTTTCATTCAGCCATATACATGATCAAACTAATTATCTAGTCATGGCTGAGTGGCCACATGAATGCTAAATATGATCTTCAACTCTGTAACACTTAGAGTACTATTTGAAGTTGAGACATGGAAATTAGCAAGCATAACCTTTTTGGCAGGCTCTCAAAACTCTATAAATGGAGTAAAATGTGATCACATGGTTTTAAAAATAGAGGTAGCCAAAACAGAAAAATGATCTGCGTTTGGTGAAAGCATAATTAAAAATGATAAAGATTTGAAAGCTGAACCATTGTGGTTTATAATACAATAAGATGTGTTTGTGTGTGTGTGTGTCTGTGTGTGTTGGGGGGTTGTTAAAAATAAAGTTAAACTACGAGAGCTGTAACCATTTTAAATGTAGCTGGTCACTCATGTATTGTAACACTTTCACTTTCACTGAATGTTCCATTAGTATGTTAGCACTTTCACTTTCACTGTATGTTCCATTAGACATTTCCATTTGACGGAAATTGCACTTCACAAGATCACTGTACTATGCTATGATATTACAGCCTTATCCCTTAATTCCATAAAATGCCCCAAATCTTATTTCATGGGATTATGGAACTGAAAGATTTTCTGACCAACTGTTAAAAATGTAGAAACTTTATTCTCTCCTGATGTGAGCCCAATCCACCCTGCCGAACCCGGACCCTCAGTAGTCAAAAATGTATCTATTTAGGCTCTGTCCTCCTCCCTCTTGCTTCTGCCTGGCTGACCCCCCATCAAGAAAATGAACCCGTACCATGTGCCCCAGCCCTCCCCACTCCTCTTGCAGATTCAAAGACCTTCCCTGAAATAAAAAATGTCCCCTTCACACTGTGCTCCCATGTCTCCCTGCTCTCTTCCACCCAGTCTTGAACAACCTATAAAGAAAGAACAAAACACTTCCCACTTCTGTTTCAATGTCCTTCTGTGCTCCCTTTCACCAATACCAGACCCCAGAAAAATCACAAACTACTCTTTCCATTCCCAGTGTGTCTTCATGCTGCCCTGCCCTTCCTTCCCAGAGCTTCATAATTGAAAGAAATTATCTGTTGTCCTGTGTACATATGTCCCTCTGACTCCTTCCAACCCATCCATACCCCTAGCAATCAAAAAGTAATTCCTTATCCCTTCCCATTGTTTCCCCATCCATGCTCACTATCTTTATCCTGGCCTGGACCCCTGTAGTTTTATATGAAAAAAATTATTTCTTCTACATTCTTCTACTATTTCCCTTGCACCCATCCTGATCCACAATAATCAAAAAATAAATCCCTTTCCTGTCCTGTTATGTCTCACACCTCCCTACACCCTCTTGCAAAGTTCAGTCACCCTTAATCAAAGAGCTTAATCCATTTCAGCTGTCTGCTGAATTCTCGATCCCTCCTCTCTCCAATCCATCCCAGATGCGGGAAACATCACAAAGAACCCGTCCCCTTACTGCTGTGTCTCACTCCTTCTCTGCTCCATCTTTCTTGGCCAAAAATCTTTTTAATTAACTAAAAAAACTCACCTTTTCCACTCTGTCCCTTTTGCTTTCCTCTCCTTCCTACCAGTCTCAGACTTTTAAACATCATAAAGGATGCATGCCCCCTTTGCTCTGTGTCCCTGTGTCCTCCCTTGATCCATGAATCGTTTAGGTGTCCAATTGAATTGATGTTGTAAAATGGCCCCAACCCCCATTATATACTTTATGATTGGGAGACGAGCAACTTGTTGTTCAGTTAACCTTCCTTGTTAAACATTTCAATAAATAAATAACTAAATAAATAAATAAAATAATCCTCACAAAAGTGACTAGGAGTGCCAGGGTATGTAGTTGTGCAACAGTAATCAGGACTTTGGGGAAATTAAAGGCCGAGTGTGGGGAGTGTGTAGAAGGTGGGTGATGTGTATACCAGAGAGTGTTTTGCATAGAACAGGGATTAGGAAGAAGGATGGCAGTGAAAATGAGTATTACTTATTTATTAAAAAAATCTGAAATACCTTTGAGTCAGTGGCTCTTTTACACAGGTTCTATGTCAGGAAATTAGTAAAATACAGTAGATACAGGAACAAATTATAGAACTTTAAATACAACACAAGATTAAAAGGAAGTAGCTAAAACAAGATTGACAGGTAAGACTTGAGTGCAATATTCAATAGTGGTAAATAGGTCATTTCTTAACGATAAACTAAGAATGCTACAAGCTTGAAGGTAGTATATACGCAATGAAATTAGAGGCATAACATGAATTAGCAGTTATTTGTCATTAAGTGCAGGACTGTGACAATTAGCCAATCTTGAACCTAAAGAAAGGTGCACACCATAAAAGAAGGGGCATACTAGTAGTGGGAGAAAAATGAACCCATACTGAGTAGAGGAGTAAAGAAGATGAAAATCATGGGTCTTGAGGACAAAAAAGGTTAGTAGGTGGGGGAGTAGCTGGAGGAAGTATAATTATTCTTCCTGAGAAATAGCATTTGGCAATTGCCAATTAAGAGGCTATAGCAGGGGGTAAGGAGACCAAATGTGGGCTTATGGGGAGAATAGTCTGGGGTGGAGGGAGGATGGGAAAATAAGAGGGAAAGTGGGTGTGAAGAGAAGGTGATAAATAGAGCAAAGCCTGATTAACCTGTCTTAGAGGTAGAGTATGTAACGGAAGGGGAAGGGAGAGGTGCTAGTGGTGTGAATGAACAAAAGGGGTGGAGAAGAGTGAGAGGAGGTAAACGGATAATAATAATGCTGTGAAGGAAGGTAGAGGGAAGAGATAGAATGTAGGTAGTATTAATATTGTTATTTTTATTTTATTTATTTTTGAAATTTGGATTTACAACCTTTGAGTCAGGGACTCATTTACAAAGGCACCTTGTCACAGGGAGGGTTGGCAGGATTACAGTGTGAGATACAACAGTAGTAACATACAGGTGCAATACAGATAACAAAAAACACCATATAAAAGTGGTTTACGGAATAAAGTTACATGCAGTAAATAGCAATCGTATAAAGTATAACAATAGTAGAAGTCACAACCCTGGTCGTACCAGGGAAATACCTATGTGGAATGGTGGGAAGGGGAACAGGGGTGAGGAAAAGAAAAAAGGGGAGGAAGCAGTCCAACAGACATTGTCAAAGCTATGGGCCAGAAATGGGGAGGGACCCCAACATTAGGTTGATTAAGGGCAACTGTAGCTTTGGGCACCAAAGAGGTGGTTACAGAGAGTGACTTTAAAGGGACCAATTTTGGTAGACTTATTGACAGAGAGCAGGAGGGAGTTGAACCATTTGGGGGCACGGTGGTGGAAGGACCTATGGGCTAGGGAGGTCTTGGTACAGGGCACCAGAAAGGTGGCCTTAACTGAGCTATGGGTGGCAACAGATGAGGATGCAAGCCGGAGGGATGCAGTGACCCTGGGGGGGGGATCCTACCAGAGATTTTTTGGCAAGTAAGCAGGTTTGGTAGCACAGGCACTCCTCCAAGGTGAGCAGGTTAGCAGTGGAATACAGCAGGCAAGTATGGGTGCAGAGGGATGTGCCGGTCAGGAACCTGCAGGCCTTGTTTATCGAGGTCTGGATTCTGGTGAGGGCAGTATTGTCGGCTGCAGTGTAGATAGGTAGGCCGTAGTCCACTAGGGATAGGATGGAGGAGTTGATTGCCAGTCAGAGGGCAGTTTGGGGAAGGCAATCTCTGTGGCAATAGAGAAGGCCAATCTGAGAGTTTATGGCTAAGGACAGGGTGTGGAATCTAAGAGCCAAGTCGAAGGCGATGCCCAGGTACATGTAGGATGACACCAGCTTGAGAGGGTGAGCATTACTGGGGAGAATGCAGAGGGGGGCATTTTTGACCTTATTCTGGGGATATGAAAAAAGCATAGATTTGTTTATTTTTTGAGGTCAATGACCAGTCTGTGGTCAAGGAACCACTTTTCAGCTTGGTTGAATGTGTGCTGCAGGGATTCCTGTAGAGATGCGGGGTCAGGGTGGGAGGCTAGGAGAACTGCATCATCTGCATAGAGTAGCATATTGCCCAAGCAGGAGCTGGGGATGGTGTTGAAAAATAGGCAGAACAGAACGGGGCCCAGGATGGAACCCTGGGGAACCCCCGTGCAAATGGGCAGGGTGTTGGACAGGGTGCCGTTTACCTTCACATGCTGTGATCTGGTAGAGAAGTAACTGGTGAACCAATCCAGTGGGCTAGGGGAGAAGCAAAGTTGGTGGAGGGAGTCAAGTAGGAGGGGGTGACAGACAGTGTCAAAGGTCTTGGAGAGGATCATGAATGCTGCACCCGCAACATGACCAGAGTCGAGAGCAGAGTGGAGGTGCTGGGAATACTCCAAGAGGGCTGTAGTGGTGCTGTGTCCAGGGCAGAATCCATGTTGTTCCAGGCACAACAGGTCGTATTTGGCCAGATACTCAGAGAGCTGAATGGCCACTATTTTTTCTAGTGCTTTAGAGAGAGGGGGAAGAAGGGAGATGGGTCTGAAATTGTTAAGGGAGGTTCTATCTCCACTCTTATGGATAGGGGTGATTTCTGCAATTTTTTAGGCTGTAAGAAATTGACCAAGACATAGTGACTGGTTTAAAAGGTTGGTGAGAGGGGCTAGTACATTATCTAGGACTAATCGGATAATCCTGGAGTCCAGAGGATCACAGCTGGGGTTGTTGCTAGCTAAGTCTTTTTGTAGATGAGGCCTGGCTTCAAGGGGTGATATGGCAGGCAGGTAGAAAGGGGCAATCTGAGGTGGGGGTTGGAGGCAGGGATAGGGTCAAAAAAGTAGTTGGGGAGGACAGAACTTAGATCTGAGAAAGCCATATTGAGGCACTCAGCTGAGGGGAGGATTAGTAGTGATGGTACCATCTATGGGGAGTAGTGAGGGTGGGGGAGTGGGTCTTTCCATTGAGCTATTTCATATTGTCCCAGAAGGCATGGGATGAGCCCCACTTGGATTCAAGGGTGGCTTGATAATATTCGGCCTTAGCCTGCCTTATAGCCCAGGTGCACTTGTTACGTGCTGCATTATAGGCTTGTCTGTCAGCCAGTTTGCCTGTCTCAACAGCGATACGCCAGAGATTATCTCTATGTTTCAGTGTTTGGATGAGGGATGGGGAGATCCATGGGGTGTTGTGTTTCTTGGTACAGATTCTGGTCGGGGGGTGAAAAGGTCACAGGCCTTGCTGAAGGCACTGGATAAATAGGCTAGGGAAGAGTCAGTATCCGTTGTGAGTAGGACTGGGGACCAGTCAAGCTGGGCTAGGTGCATTTTTAGCTTTCTGAGACCCCTGGGGTGAAAGCGCTGGTACGAGGTGACCTGGGACACTGATTTTGGTGTGGGGGATGACCAGTGACAGAGGACAGGAGAGTGGTCACTCAGAAAGTCTGGTAGTACATTAATATCACTGATTTTATGGGGGCAGTTCGACAGAATTACATCTAGGAGGGTGATGGAGTCACCTGACCGGTTAAATCTAGTGGGTGAGGTAACTAGTTGGGTCATATCTAGGGCAGTGAAGGAGTCTCTGATATGGGGTGCAGTGGTACTCAGTCAATTGACATTAAGGTCACCTAGGATGAGCTGGTCCGCCTTTTGTGGAAGTGTGGTGAGGTAATCAATGAGGGAGTGGACAGCTGTTCCCTGGTCCCTCGGGGTATGTAAGAGACTGTGAGAAAAAGAGGGCCCCTAGCTGGGTCAGGAGTAACCTTAAGGGTGTGGGCTTGGGCACTAAAACAAGCTTGGGGGCAGGGAGCACATGGCCTAAAAATGTGTCATGCATAAAGACTACACACTTGCCACGATGTTTGCCTATATGGTCTTCCCTGAACAGAGTGCAGCCAGGAAGGGAGAAAACCGAGTTGGGAGTTTTTCTCGAGAGCCAGGTCTCGAGTTGTGCTATAACATCAGGATGGTATTGTACAGCCCAGCACTGAAGAGCAGCACATTTTTTTAGGAGGCTGCAAATATTCATGTATGCAATGCTGAGTCCAGTACCAGAGTGGGGTGTGGGGTGGCTAGTTGAAAACAGCCCAGGGTTGGGGTTAATATTAATGTTGTCTTGGGATAATATTAGAGGAGGCAGAGCTGGGAGGGATAAGTAGGTAATAAAACAGTTGGAGATGGGCGGAGATGGGATGAAGAGTAAGGGGAGATGTGAAAAGGGAAAATACTTGTGAATGATAGGAAGGAGAATATAGGTAAAAGGGGAAATGAAAGTAAAAAAAAGGTTTGTGAATAGGTGGAGGGGTCATAGAACTAGCAGGGGGGAGAATAGTAAGCGCTAAGAGTTGCAGCTACTAAAGGAGGCAAGATAATCTCCAAGCTTCTCTTTAAATGGACCTAGCTTGAGTTCATTATGTAGGTCTGCATTGAGAGAGTTGAGTCAGAATGGCGCAAGGTGCTCATACGTGCATTGGCCTAGGGAAGTCATACGGAAAGGAACTTTTAGGGAGTGGTTGATGGTTCCCCTAGTGTTTTGAGCTTGATGGAATAGATAGAGAAGACTTTGTACACCCGGAGGAGTGACCCCAAGGGAGGACTTCTTTGCAAAGATGCATACTTGGTACTGAATACGAGAGTCCAAATTAAATCACTAAGCTTGTGAATATAGATCACATGAGTGGGTAAGCCGTAGTGCTCCGAGTACAAGTCGACAGGCCTTATTCAGTGTTGTCTTAAGTTGTTTTAGGGCAGAGGGGTTTGCAGCCCCATATACTACTAGACCATAGTCAATGACTGAGATCACAGAGCTAGACACTGCAGTTTTGAGAGCTGTCTTGGGAAGGTACTGTTTATTCCTGTATAGTATGCCCAATTTTGCATTAGATGATTTCACAACTTGATCAATATGTTGGGTGAAGGACAAGGTACTATAAGGTTGTTCCTAGGAATTTAAAAGTATGCACCATTTCAAGGGCGAGTTAAGGTTATTAAGGATTTTTAAGTTGTAGGTCTGGTGTTTGCTTTTGGGATGTAAAAATCATTGTTTTTTTTTTTTTTTATAGTTGAGGAGTAATTTGGAGTTTAGAAACCACTTTTTGATTTCAGAGAAATTTGCCTGCTTTAATGATTGAAGTGTAGTAGGGTCTTGGTGGCTAGTGTATAACACAGCGTCATCAGTGTACAGCAGTATGTTGTCTACTATTGCTTGAGGTAGGTGGTTTAGGAATAAACAAAAAAGCTGCGGGCCTAAAATTGAGCCTTGGGGTACCCCAGTAATGACTTCATGGTGATCTGACAGAGCTTTAGATATTTTTACTTTTTGGACCCTACCAGTGAGATAGCTCCTGAACCAGTTGACAGATTTGGAGGACAGGCGAATTGTGGATAACTGGATCAAAAGGAGCACATGATTTACTGTATCAAAGGTTATGGAAAGGTCAATAAAGGTAGCCCCCACCAAAAGACCTTTGTCCATTGTGTTATGAATGTAACCCACAAACTCCAGTAAGGCAGTAGTGATGCTATGTTGCTTGTGGAAGCCATGTTGCCCTGGGCATTGCAGATTATATTTCTCAAGATGGTCCATTAATTGGTCAGCCACAAGTTTTTCTAGTGCCTTTGACTGTGGTTGCAGATTTGAGATGGGGTGGTAGTTTGATACATTAGTAAGATCACCATTTTTATAACCTGGAGTTATCACGGCAGCTTTCCAGAGCCTAGGGAAAGTGCCTGTAGCTAGGATGATGTCCGGGGTGAGAGAAACTTGTTTTAGATCTAGCAGATCACTGCTGGCTCTGGACTTCCCTAGTACCTGGGAGAGGTATTTCTTTGCCTCAGGGCAACTAATTAAAAGTAGAAAGGAGAGGGGAACCCCATGCAATCAGCAGAGATGTGTGTAGGATTGTTTGCCCCTGAGACCAGGAGGAATTCATGGGTGAGTACACAACTCAGGTCAGTGAATGCCTCATTGAAGGTATTTGCAATAAGGTGCGGGTCCTGTGAAGGGGTTCCATTTATATTAATCAACGTAGGGGGGCACTTATTAGGTTTACCTGATAGGGACTTGATGTTATTCCAAAACCTATGGCTATCATCCCATGAGTTTATTAGCTCGCTCCGAAAGTATTGGTTTTTGGCATTCCAAATTTCCAAGGTGTACTTGTTACAGGCTGCTTTGTATTTCTGATAATCCGTTTGGGAGCCTGAACTTTTAGTTGTGTGCCACAGGTTGCCCGTGTTCACTAGGTCTAGAAGTTTTGGGGTGATCCACGGGTTACAAATGTCCCATAGCCTGCACTTTTTGTGAGGGGCATATATATTGCATGAGTCATTGAAACATGATATAAAGCCTTCGAATGTGGCATGGATGTCAGTAGTTGAATCTAAAAAACTCCAGTCCTGTTGACTTAGGTGGACTTTGAGTGCTCCTAGTTTCTCTTTTTTTAGCAATCTGGTATTTACTATCTTGATCTTAGCCTTAGGGGATTTGTTAGTCCATGTGATATGGATCAGGGAGTGGTCACTGATGGAGTCCAGGACTACAGTTGGCCAGGCTATTCTTTCTGGACAGTTAGTGATCACCCAGTCAATTAGGGAACTAGTCCCTATTCTGTAGTTTATATGCAGAGGGGAGTCCACTATTTGCCATAGGTTAATAAAAACTAATGCATCATTGTATGTACTCGCTCCGGGTGATGTCCAATTAATACTAAAGTCTCCCATCATGATGAGTTCAGATTTCAGCAGACGGTCAGCGAGATAGTCAAAAACTATAAACCAGTTATGGAGTTCCTTAGGAGGACAGTAGGCAGATACCACCATAATTGTTTTACCACTTGAGCCAAGTAGAAGTTTCACTGCCAGCATTTTGCATGTTATTTCTGGTAATTATTGGGGGTAACAGCTGTACTTTAATGTGTTCCTTGATGTAGAGAACACAACCACTACCTCTTTTACTGAGTCTGTCCAATCTGTACGAAGTGTAGCCCATTAGCTGAAAAGTCAAGTCAGGTACCCTAGGGTTAAGCAAAGTTTCTACTGTGGGGAGTATGTCTGGTTGGTGTTGTGCAGTTCAGACTTGTAGTTGATCCGATTTTGCCATGAGGCTGCAGATATTGAGGGAGGCAATAGTGAGACCACTTTGTTTTATGATAGGGGTCCTACCTGTATTAAGTGGGCCAGGGTTTGGGTCTATATTACCAGAAAGAAGTAGGAGTAGCCAGGTCATTCTTATTGCCTGCATCTTTAGGTGCATGATTTTCTGCTATCGGCTGTTCGTTCTGTGTTCATTGTTCCTTGTTTTAGCATAGGTAGGAATAAAAGAGAAAATATGAGGTGGGAGAGGATATACGTTTAAGCACATTGCACATGTCCTCACTGGGGGTAGAGCTTTGCTAGAGTCAATTAATTTCTCCTTAGTGCTGGCAGTTTTGTAGGTATGCCCATGTTGAGTAGTATTAAGGGAACTGTTCAGAGCATTCAGAGTATTGCTCCTTAATGTGGCACTTGCAAGTATAAGCCATAGCCCTAGGAAGGTACTTGGCATGGGAGTGACTTTCAGTGGATATCAGTGTATGCTTTGCATGGGACAGGAAGAGAGAGTGTGCATGGGAGAGGAAGAGGTAGTGTGGCACTATTGGACACCAGGGAGTTATTGCCATTGAATTGGGAGAAAAAGGAATAAACACTGGACTCAGAGTGACTGTTTGCATTTGCCGGAGCTAGGGATGGATAGTCACTTGACAAGAGGCATTTCCTGGCATGGGAGTTGTTGCCTGTGAAGACCAGGAGAGCTTTTCATTGTATAGGTAGATGAAGTGGTTTGTCACTACTGGGAACCAAGGGTACCTTGTCATTAGATAGGTAGAAGGAGGGAGACACTGGGCCATACACCATACTTTAGTGGGAATGTTCTATGGTGTAGATGCCACTAGATACCAGACAGTTCAGCAGAAAATGTTTTGACTGTGTCACCATCAGTACAAAATAGTTTGAACCCATATGAAAAAAAAACAACAACTTTTTTAATAGCAATAGTTAGGGTTGTGCTGTAGCACACAACTTACTTATTTGAAATTATTTTACTGGGTAAACATACAGATACAAGTATGATCTTGTTTACAGATGTGACCAGGAGAGGAGGAGATGACGGAGCGGAACAGAAAATGTATATATAATATTTGTACACAGAAACCAAAAAGCTGTAAAATATAGACACAGTATGTGCATGACATTGTAATTTAAATTTTACAGTATTATAAATGTGTGTGCAACAGCAGAATTGCAGAACTATCAAATTTAGTTGTACATCTAGAGGAATGCAGGTACAGTCACAATACGAGGCAATTAAATTTTTGAGGTAAAGCTTTGTTGAGACAATACTGGAGAATAATATATTTTTCAAGACCAGATTGTTCCATTCCTGTGGGAGTCTGTGACTCAAACAAGACTGACCATAGTTTTGTTTACACCTGGGAACATGAAATCTGATAACATGGCTGGAGCAAAGATTGTGGCTGGAGATGGTGGATGGGGTAAGCAGGCTACTCCCCTTACAGAAATGAAAGAGTGCTGTGTACATGCAAAATGCATGCCACATGCTTAACTGTGCAATGTCTGCATGTGGTTTGCATGCACAAAGTGAACCTAAGCGAACAAGGTCTAAAAATCATATCAGATTCACATGTTGCCCGCTTGCCATGTGTGCAGCAACTAAACTGTTGCAAATTGCATTTAAAAAACACATCAGTTTCTATTTCTCATACTACTGCTAGCAATTAGAGCCATTAAAATACCCTGTTTGTTGATTCCCCATTAACATTAGGTAAACTCATTAATTCTGATCCTTTTATAAGTTGTTTAATGGCTTTTGATTTTTGTCATTAAATTACCATTAATTTGTAAAGTATTGTTTGCTTACTGCATTAAATGCCTAGGATATAGTTAGCCAACATCCCCCATTCCAGATGTGTAAAGAGGGTCCTCTGAGTTGTGAAGCCTGACCTTTTTCTTTTGGGCTATGCAGATCCCCTTATGCATATTTAGTACTACAGATGTGTTTTTCAATGACTGTTTTATCTCACTTACTTTCCCTTTAACATTCTGAATAAAGCATATACACTATAGCCACGCTCAGCACTCTTTGTGCTGAGTAGGGTCCTGGAAGCATGCTCCATACCTCACATTTTGTCATTGAAATGAGGGACACGGACACTCAGAATGAGGGACAGTGAGGGACACTAACCCTCAAGATGATCAGGACACATCCTGAAACATGAAGATACAGTACTTCAAAACAGAGTGTGGGAACCATTGTATTTACTTGCACTGATGTTAGCCCCTGAGAATTCATTTCTACTATAAAGCAGGTGTGCCATTTAGGTAGGGCAGAGAGGGGCAGTTGACCCCTCACATTTGTGCTTAGGTTGTTCTTATGGTGTGGCAATAATAGCATTAAATTTGGATTTAATTTTTTGTACAGTAAGTGCCCCCTGACCTGTGTTGTGCTCACGCTGCAGGTACACTCCTGACTGTACTGAGTCTGTCTTGTGTTGTCCACTCGCTCCACCTATTAGTGGCAGCACCATCACACATGACATGGAGGAACTCTAGGCAAGCAACAGCAAATGAGTGACATGAGTGGGACACTGCCTTTCCCACCACAGAGAAGGCAGGCTGCACACTACAGCTTGCAGGAGTCGGTGACCACTGAACTTTCAATAGTAGTGTTACAGTGGCACTTATTTGTTGCTCTATTCTTGGTGAGTCTCCATCTCCCTTGGAGGTTGAATGGGCTGGGAGTGAGCTAGAAGCTAACTTGAGACTAGTCTACCTACTTATTCTACTAGGCTTGCCTTGCAAATAAAACAGCGCAGGGCCCCCCACGGCACCAAGTTAGGCCTCGCAGCAGCAGTGACAGCAGTGCGGGTGGTCTTCATAGGCCTTGATCAGTGCAGTGTGGCAGCAGCCATGACAGCAGCCAAGCAAGAAGCAAGCAACACAGGTTGGGTGGGTTTGATTGGTGAGAAGACTTGGTTGCAGACCACGTTGGGGACCTACTGTAGGATGGTCAGTTCTAGCATCCAGCTTCTGGCAGAAGGACAGAGGAGAAGCAGACTAAAAACTGGGCTGGTGACACACTGGGCTAGGCCTTAGGTTCTGGGCAGATGTCTGGATAAGTAAAAGTATTTATTTTTTTTTTTTTACAGGGGGATTGGGGAAGGAGAAAGGACTGAAATACTGATGTGTTTATCATGTGTCTGCACCTTTGGGTGGCTTCCTGACCTATGTGGGATGGGTTTTGAATGGAATGGAGTTGGGGAGAGAAATTGGGACTTTTTTTTGGGGGGGTGGGGGTGTCAGAACTTCAGCCAGGAAAAAAATTGGTTAGTAACCGGGTGGGTTTAAGCCCAAATCAGATGCACTGCTCCAGGGTATAGACTGATGAATCTTATACATTTGAATTTTTCCTGATTTGCATGTCACTTTTCAGTCAAAACAAATATAGTTTACCTTTTAAAGATTTTCCAGACATTCCAGAGATTGCCTCCTAGGGGTTAACTAGCACTTGGCCTCCGCTGGTTGTTGGCTTCCCCCTGCTGAAATCTGAAATTGCGCCCCTGTCATAAAGCCTAAATTTACAGGACATCCTCTGTGTGAGCAGCATGTTTTCCATGAGGGATGGAAGAGGGGCAGAGCTGTTTTCAGGGGTAAAATAAGGGCTGTTCCTTGCATTTAGGGACAGTTGAGTGGTATAGTATGCATGGATTATTGGAGTCCCATTATAGTCAGGCTTATGCCCCCCTCCCAGTGAAGCTGATGTCCACATCCCCATGTTCAGGCACATTATGACACAGGGCAAGGGGGAGTGCAGGGGTCTGCCACATTGAAATGAATGAGGGTATTTTTAATTACTGTTTTATGCATTATTGATGGAGAGTTGGAGATTAATGAAGGCCACCACTCAACTAACATAGCCTTGTTAGTAGAACAGTGGCCTTCATTATTCTCCAGCTCACCATCATAACGTATAAAATAGTAATAAAAAATAACTCCATTCATTTCAAGGGGGAACAGCCCAACTCACTGACCCATGGACAGCATCTCTTAAAGACTCCTACCTCTGGCTCAGAGTACTCAGGTAAGAGTTTCTGGACTTATATCTATACTTGGTGAGTTGTCTGTAGCAGTGTGGCCGCACCTGCTACAGTGTGTGTGCATGGGAGGGGGCGCTGGCTGTGTAGGTGGATGGGTGTCAAGTTCTTGTACTTTTGGATTTGCCCCTTAAAGTCTGTTTGCATGGAAGCCTTCAAAACTCTGGAGAGAAAATAGTAGGAGTACAGGCCAGACAAAAGTAACTAAGTAGTCTTGTAGGTAATTGTGTGTATTGGGGGTGGGAAGAACCACATATGTTTCCATTTTTATGTGTGCTACAGTTCAGCTGTGTAGCTGAGATAAGGGGAACAAGTAATCTAAAACATGTATCAGTGGCTAAAAGCATGCCGCATGTGTGCAGATGTATGCAGATTTGTATTGAAGTACAAGCAAGCCACATGTATGCAGGCAGTATAGCTTAGTGGTTAAAGGCACTAGACTGCAAACTTGGAGACCTGAAGGTCTGGGTTTGAATCTCATCAACCCCCTCTTGTATACTGTGTGATCCTGAGCAAGCCACTTAACTTGTATGTGTGCAGTTATGAGTCACCACTTACCTGTCTGAGCTCGTGACACTGGTGTTCTCTACTCACTTCCTCTGCTCCTCCTCGAGGGGCCTCCTGGATGTTCCCAGGGTTCAGCTCAAAACCTCAGGAGATCATGCTTTTAGGGTCTTTGGGCTATCCCTGTAGAACTCGCTTCCATCTGCAATCTGAGCGACTCCCTCGAATGAGGTGTTTAAGGGGAGGCTAAAGGCCCACCTCCTCAGCCTGGCCTTTGACTACTGATGCCAATTTTAGTTTCAGCCAGTCCCCCTGAAGATTAACTTATGGAAACCTTTATTTTGCTGAATTTTAACTTTGTTACAGTTTTAATGAGGTTTTATTATGTTTTAATTTACTACTGTATGTCCTTATTTATGTGCGGCACCCAGAGCCTCTGGGATTGGGTACCTTATAAATAAAATGTCCTTGCCTTTTTGCATGTATGCCACATGCATGCAGTCTGTTCCAGTTTAACATAAAAAGCATGCTTTCCACACTTGCTTGCTGCACGCATGCCACATGCAAGCAATAGGCTTCAATTTAACATTTAAATGGACACTGTCAGCCCCCTTAGGCCTGAAACTGACCCTGGATTAAAAACACACATGGTACAATTGCTCACATTCTGTAAAGATTGCTGATATAGCTGGTAGTTTGAGTCTGATTCCTGTTTTCTATTTGAAAGTGAAAAACAGATTGCCCACCATACTGGTGTGACCACACAAAAACATGTTTGTTTACATTCTTTGATCAACTTCCACTGCATCCTTCCTGGACTTGGTGATGTCCCAAAACAATCTAACCACCTGTGATGCTGTGGGAGGAGAGGAAACTATTGCATCATGACTGGCTGCACTGTTTGGAGGGGTTCTTAATGTTCAGGATGTATGAAGTAAGAGTAGATCAAGAATTTGTAACAAAACAAGGTTAGATATAATTTCACTACTCCCATGCATTTCAATTCTATTAAGAAAGGAAGCAGATCAGACAACCAGCTACTTAAATGAATTTTAGAGAAGGCAAGCAGTCATAAAATGTGGGGATTCAACTAGAAATAATATGATGCAAAAAAGGTTGATGGCATCCCCTTAAATCATGCTTGCAGTACGCATATCACATGGGTAGTTTTATGTGAGTAGCATAAAAATATTTCATGCAATTATTTCTGTAAGGGTAAGGTTGTTTGGAAGCTTTGTTCAGTTAAAACTTGAAACCTTAGAGGGTAAGGTGCTAAATAGGTGCAGTGTCAGTGGCTCAGTAGGTAGCACACTTGCCTCTGAGGCCGGGAGATCAGAGGGCTGTGGGTTCAGTTCTCACATATGGCACTTGGGTTCATATCCCAGTACTGACACTGTAGTGCAGCATGAGAGGGGTGCTGCACTTCTGTGGTGCCATCTTTCAGATGAGAACTGAGGTCCATCTGCCTGGATTGGTGGTAGTTCAGGTGGATGTTAAAGATCCCATGGCACTTATTGAAAAGAGTAGGAATTTCCCCAGTGTCCTGGCCAAATTTCCCTCTTTTACTAAAAAATACCACCAGCAGCTTAATCTGGTTCAAGGTCAGTTGGCATTCATCTGTATCCCCCTCCCCCAGGTCGTGCCTGAAAATAGGCAGGATTTGACTAGTGCACTTACCAGGTCAACAAAAACAAAATTAAAATAAAATAAATCTGTCACTCAAAGAAGGCCAGTTTAGGGAATGATAGTGTGTGTAGTGGTGGGTTCATACTAGGCAGTGGAGAATGAACCTGCAGAGGTTGTTCAGTAAGATGTCCGACTTTGATAGGTAACACTGGGGGGCAGAGTCATAGACCAAATCACTGAAGTCAATTACAGCGAGAATCAGACATTCAACTAAAGACTTTTTCAGACTCGGGGAAAGACAGTCACCCTGTAGAGGGCTTTGACTTTTCTTAAGGACTTAGACACCAAAGACTAAATGTTAAGGGGAAAAGTACAGGGATTATTTAAACTGGACAACAGGGTACTTGTACTCAGACACAAACTTCAGTATGATACCATCAGTGGATTTTATGTCTAAAGCGGGACTGTTTAAAAGGAACTATTTTTTGCATCCAAACAGCACTGACACAGTTTTTGACTGATTAAGGGCTAAGCAGTTGACTAAAAACAGTTGGAGAGGTTATCAAAGTCTGATTGCAGGGAAGTCAAGTCAAACTTTATTTATTTAAAGGCTCTTTTCAAAAACCAAGATACCTGTACAAATTTCTAAAATAAATCTGATTAAAATTCTAGATCAAAGCTGTTCCATTAAAATTGACAATAAAATTCAGAACAAGTCAGGGTAAGCCAGCTCAAATAAATATGATTTTAATGAGGACTTAAAAGACTCAGTGGACAGGCACTGTCTCACCCGATGAGGTAGATATTTCCACAGGATTAGGGCCACAAACGCAAAAGCTCTGGCCCCAGAAGTCTTCAAACAGACCCTGGGAACCTCAAGCAATTCCTCATCAGTGGAACGGAGCAGTCAGAGGGGGCAGTAGGGACACAGGAGGTCTTGTAGGTAGCACGGTCCCTGTTCATGTAGGGCCTTATATGTCAGTATTGCAACCTTGAAGGTGATTCTCCACCACAGCAGCAGCCAGTGCAGTTCACGGAGCACAGGCGTATTATGACTGGCTCTTGATGAGCCAGTCATTAGACTGGCAGCCACGTTCTGCACCAGCTGCAGGTGGTGGATCTCCACCCCTGGAATCCTTAGGTGGAGAGCATTGCAATAGTAAAGACAGGAGGACTCAAAAGGTGTGGACTATTATAATAGTATGAAGTTGATATGATAGATGAGTTTTTTCCCAGAGGTAAATGCTATAGTGTCATCCACATACATCTGCACATTACATGAATTTACAGCCTGTGGTAGATCATTAACAAAGTCATTAAAGAGGAGGGGGCAAATACAAAGCCTTGTGGGACCCCCATAAGAAATAGCATGGGATCAGAAAGGCTAGGCAAGTGGTAACTATTTGGGAGCAAACAAAGTGGTAGGAGGAAAACCAGGAGAGAGACCAGGAGGAAAAAACATAGATGCCAAGCTTAGCCAGGCAAAGGATGTTATCAACCATGTCAAATACCTTGGCTAGGCAAAGAAAAAAATATGATGACAGTAGGCAAATGATTATCTATGTTGTTAAGGATAAAGAAAGTAAACCTGAGGTGGATATGGATGTTGAGTGGGGATGCATGCTCAAGAACTAGACTGTTAGAAAATAAATTGTGGAGAAAGTAGTAGATTATAAGTTGTCTGGCAACCAGCCTCTCCTAAGTTTGGGAGAGGATAAGGAAAAGGGAGATGGGCCAGTAGTTTGCAGGGGCATTAGAGAGACCACTATTGTATAGGGGAATCACTATGGCATGTTTCAGGGAGGCTGTAAAAACCTTAGCGGTCAGGGAACAGGTAGAAACATATTCTAGTAGGCCAGCAATAGTAGGAGTGGCCAACTGGGTCTGGGGTGGGGGGAGACTATCAGCCACAGGTTGTGAGTTAGGCTTTAAGTATATAAGCTCACTGAAAATGGGGGGTGGGGGGTGATCTGGGAGAAAGTAGATTCAGTGTTCCAGAATTGGGATGCCTACATGGGGAAGCGGAAGTGCTACTAGTAAGGGGCTGAGGGATCACTGACAAGGGGCCATGAACAAATTGATCATTAAATGCATTGGCAATAGCACATGGGTCAGACACTACATAAGAGGCACACTTGAAGTTAGGGATGCTAGAGACAGAGTGAGCAGGCTGTTGCAGTTTTAAAAGTATCCCAGAATTTGGGAGGTGATGGAAGGTCTGTGATATGTTTGATATGACTGATAGGTATCAGGCAGTTATGCAAAATAACAGGCTACCTAAATAGGGTGATACTAGGATTGTTCTTAGTTAGTAGAATATGATGCACAAATTAGGTATTTTGATACCTTTTATTGGATCAGCAGAGATTACAGAAAAATGTTTCTGTAATCTCTGTTGGTCCGATAAAAGGTGTCAAGTCACCTAATTTGTGCATCTTGTTGTACAAGGACCAATACAGCAACAATTTTTCATTTTAGTAGATTAATTTACAGTGATACCATTTAACATGCTTCCAAGATAGTGTGCAGCTGGAAGTTGTTATGCAGTCAGTAAAGGACGTGGACTCACATACCCAGTTAAGTAAAAAAGAAGAAGGCAAGGTGGTGCACACTTGACAGCTAGAGTGGCTGGCTGACGGGTGACCCACAGCCGACCCCCACAAACACCCTTTGTGCTCGTGCCCTTAGCATTATGACTTGCAGCTCAGGAGCATACTTGGAATAGCACCTCATATAGGAGGGATGTGGCTCCTTCCAGTACAACCCAATTGGTTGGTTTCTGCTCTCCACTGCTGTCCTGGGTTAACACACTGTCATGGCCTAGCAGTTGCTGGAGGTGGTCAGTGGGGTGAGGGGGGTTACAAGCATGGGACTGACCCCTCACAAATCTCTGTTGGCAGGCAGCACTTTTAATTGTATAGTGAGTGCTGAGCATACTCAGCCATGAGACAAAAGAGTTGTTTTAATTTATGCACCTTTCAGGCTCTTCCTTCTACAGCCTGATTGTCTGGTTTCTGCTGTCCCTTGCTGTACTGGATAACACACTGTCAGGGTCCCAGTAGTTGCTGAAGGTGGTCAGTGGAGTAGAGGCAGAGGGGCTGGCCTGCACTGGTATGACACCTCATGACACCATGCTTGTAAGTGGTATTTTCCATTGTGTAGTGAGCACCAATCATGCTGAACCAGGAGACAAAGGAGCTGTTTGAATTTTGTGCTATTTTCAGCATCCTTCTTCTACAGCATGATTGGCTGGTTTCTGCTATCCATTTCTGTCTCAAGTAAACATATTGCAGGGATCCTAGCAGCTGCTGGAGGCAGGTATGGTGGTGGAGGGGTATGGCAAGTTCTGGTCTGACCCCTCACAGCCCTGTGATGGCAGGCAGCAGTATCCATTGTGTAGTGAACACCAAATGCACTCAGTTAGGAGACTAAGTAGCTGTTTTAATTTTATGGTCCTATCAGGATCCTCCCTCTGCAGCCTGATTGGATTATTTTTGTTGTCCCTTGCTTCAAGAAATTATTTAAGTCCTAGAAATACCACACCAAACAATCACCACAATTCAGAAGAATTTTTACCATAACCTCACAGATCTCTTCTGTTTCTGCTTTGTGCTGCAGTCTACCACTCAAACTGTTGCTTTAACATAGTTTATTGCCATTAATATGTAACTAAAACTTCTATATTGTTTAATAACAGCAAAATAGTTCCATGTCTCAGTCATTGCCTGAATCATTGGTGGCTATCAATACCTTGTTCATGTAATGACCCATGATGTATTGTGTATTGTTTTGTATTATGTTACCATTTTGTAGTTTTTGGGGGGTCTTCTATGAAAATGGGCATCAGATATCTTAGAGTATTGCTTAGTTAAAAATTCTTAAAAATGAAAAACAATAAAATGTCTACTATCGAGATCATGATAAGTGAGAAGAAAGTGAACTGCAGATTTTCTAAAGATTTGTTAGGAGGTTACAAACGTATTAATATAGCGCAATCCAAACTGTAGTCATCATTTACTGGTGAGACAAAACTGATTATTACGTTAGAATACCAAATGTGTTCATGGATGCGAATACTCCTTGTAACCTTAGAAAAAAAGAGGAAAATGATTTCTACATTGACCACTTTAACAAGGCTAATACTGGAAAACTGAATGCATAAATAAATGTATTGCATATATAAAGAAACTCTGGTTGAGTATGAAAGGCTCTCTACCTCTACTGTAAAAAGAAATGTGTTTGAAATGCAGGAGGCATAGTTCAGCATTTTTGAACAGTATGCGTGCACGTACAAAACACTAACACTCACACTGACTACCTGCCTGAGTAGCAACAAAGTCTGACAGCAAATATAATTGCTCAACTGTTTAGTATACATTATGTATAAAAAACCCAAAATAGCAATTGCCATTTTAATGACAGAAAATTGTGAAGGAAAAAATCTGAAATAAAATGTGTAGAATGCAGCTTACTGACAGGTTACAAGTCACATTAACCTGTTTTCAATTTTAAACTGTTAAATTACCAAAAGCAACTTGAATACTGCTCAGTGTAGTAGCAACCGAAATGAACACAGTAAATCTATGTACCGTATGCTATAAGCTTGCTTGCAATGTCCTTTTCAGATATTCTTTCATTGGTTGTTTAATATCAAAGGACCAATATATCCTATTTTTTCTCTCACCGAAGTGATTTCATTCAAGTGTAAACACCTACAGTACAGCAAATTCTCAGATGCATATGCTGGCACAAAGTGGTTGCAAGTGCCTTCTTGTTTGACCACAAATGCCATTTTGGATACTCAAGGAAGGATGCAGAGGCCACCGTGCAAATGATCCGCAGGGCCATTCACAAATGTAGGACAGCCCATGCAGGCCCCACTGCATATCATTGTGAACACCCAAGGTTACTAGTTTTAGTAGTGTGTGAGCACTGCAAGTGGCAGGTGCTCATCATCAAATCTTTGCCAGAGGGTGTAGGGATCACTGGACCACTAGGGTTCCCAAATATGGGGCAAGGAAGATTAGGAAAACACATGATTGCTTAGGTTACTAAATAAGGGGGACACATAGGAGACCACTGGAAGACCAGGAAGAGCATGCATTGGGGTTGAGGAGAAGAAATCACTAGACAAAGAGAGAGCTGATAACTTGGGTGTGAAAAGGGAGACATATTTGCTGCACCAATAGCATAGCACTCTTTTCAGAAATGCAGCATGTGACAGCCATGTGTCACAATGCCATGCCTTTGCTGCATGCTCATGTACTGTTTAGGCCAGCTAGTATCCAAAGCAAGGTCTCACATTGCTCTTCATTTGCAGGGGTTAGCGAATCCTCCTGCCTGAGAACTGTGAGTCACATGCAGTATATTAGTTCATACTGGTGGTGCAGTATTTTGGGCAAAAAAAAAGAAATTTGTTTTGCACTACTTCCAGCTGTGTCCAAGTATTGGGCCCCTAGTTTTTTAGATGATCCAAAAAGTACAATGACATTATTAAACAAACACAAAACAAACATACATACTGCACTAATTCTGACATATACAAATGAAAACATTACTAATCATAGTGTTTATGAAAAGTAATTCCAATAGGTATTTTTTTTTTTAAATGTCACATTGCATTCATCTTGAGGCTCATCTTGAACTGATTTTCAGCTTGATGGTTTGACGTCTGGTGCGGCATTTTCATTGAACCTTTCAATAGACAGTATCATTAATGTATTGCAATCATTTGATCCTAACCAGTTACATATGCAAGAATAACTAACAGACTGTTAATTTAATCAAGCTTCCTTCCATGAACACATTAAGATCTCAATATCAATTGCCAGCTGGTGGGGATAGCTGGTAGTGTGCTGTCATGCCATACAGAGATATCCACTACTGACTCTTGATCTCTCTTCAAGTCCATTTCCCATTTTCTGAGCTCATGGAGTTGTGGGCACACTGCAAAGCAAGAACTCAAAGCTATGAGGAAGGAGAGTTGTTGCTGCTGGCTCTGAAGTGACTCCTGGGTATTGAGGGAACATTTATGTCAGGAGTGACCATATGACATTTACCCCCCTCCCCCAGGATGGCATGAGTATGGAAGTTAGAAGTGCTCATTATGTGGCAGAGAAAAGCATTAACCTGAAGAAAAGAATGCCTCTTGGTCAGCATTCCTTGTGTCTGCTGACCTGGGGATAAGCTCTGGGACTGTATCAGTATCAGAGGGTCTGGGCTGGCATTCTGCTAGTGCATGGTTGTCAGACAGGTAAACGCAAGGGTAGGAGTGGCCGAATCAAGCCACAGATCCTGACCAGTACCAAGGCACCAAAGTAGGAAAATAGTTTAAAGAAAATAGATATGATATGCAGATAATCTCAGCTGTCTTCTAAAACCAATATTCCAAATCTGGTGTAACCAGTGGCGAATGTTTGCTATAGTCAGTGACATTCCTGTATCTGTACAATTTCTTGTACTGGTCCAAGGAAACTGCTAGGAGACAGACCATTATTTTACAATCATTACAGTCTGCTGCTGTAAGGAAACAGCAACAGACTGTAATGAATGTAAAATAATTTCACTGTATTCAGTTGCAGGAACATATGAGCATATGCATTTAGGAATTAAAGAAGAGCCTTGGCCCATGTTTTTTTTCCCTCACCAATTCATTATAGGAATATTCTGTCACAACTTTGGTCTTCAATGCATCCGTCTTATTGTATTGTACAATCTGTTTACCCAGAATAGTCCCACTAAGATGCAATATCTCATTTATAATACGATCTTGCTCCTACTCATTCAGAGCACTGAGTGGTTAAAGCAGCAGTGCAACATTGGCCAAATAATTTGACTGTACATTTATTTCACAATAAACAATTCCAGGCCTCTTCTATTTGCATCTAGAGGTAACATTTTCTAGTTCTACTAACATTGGAGTGTTTTAAAAAGGTTTCAATATAGTTTTTTTTTTTCCCCAAGGGAAAAAAGATTGCCACCACATTTGTCTTAGAAATAGCATTGCCAGCCTGGCAAGGTTTGGATCAAGAAAATTAACAGCAACAACAACATCAATAAAAAAGCTTTATCTAGAAAAGTAGATTTGACAGGTATGCTAATATCTTTATTAATTATAGCTGAAACTAGCTTCTGGGAAAAAAAATGTTGCTGCACTGCTGGTGCTTTAATCACTAGATCACTGCTTCTATCAGTTTATCTAGCATAAGCATTAAGGTAAACACAATGTTGACTGACTCCACTTGTTCTAGAGAAAAATACTTTGATGCACTACCCATTAGCACCATGTGAAGTTAAAAAAAAACAACTCTGCAATTCATGTAGCATAGAACATAATGCCTCAATGCCCACAGTAAAATTCATGCAATTGCACAATTGCACAATTTTGCTACATGAATTGCCACACTACACACACTATGCATTTGTAGTCAATTTTAAAATGCAATTTGCAGCGAAACGTCTGCACAAATCAAATAATTGATACATTTGTGTAGTAAATTCAAAGCAGCTGCAGGGAATTACATAGTACACACTATGAAAATGCTATCCATGGTGTGTAGTAGCCAAATTCAATGCAATTTGTTAGCGAATTGAAACTTTTCAACATACCTACTGCTCATGTATATTAAAGTTAATGCAATGTCAGTAACTTATAAAATCTCAGTGTCTGCCTCTTCATCATTATAACCAAAACAAGAGATGACAATGAAATACATCCATTCGATATGTGAACCTTGAGAGCATTTCTGGGATTGTGATGTCTAATGTGATGATATAATGGTGCATACTGAAGTATAAGAGCTCACTATTGCCTAGCGGCCTGCCCATGTGAACAACCATACCTGCAAAGGACAATTGTCTGCCCGAATCTGCCAGAGTCAGCAAGTAGGCAACCCGTCTGCTGGCCACTATGATCTGCACTCCCCCAGTCACCCTTCTTGGACAGCTAATGTAATAGACTCGTTTATAGTAGTCAACTGATCAAGTGGTATCCCAATTCCCTAGATCTGTATTACCCTATTATGGTTCTGTATTTAGCTCTGACCAACCTATCTTTCCTCTCTGACAATTTTTTTCATGACTGCCACATTTAATTGTGTATATTTGCACATGTTCTGTGTAATCTTGGTCTATTCTGATAATATTGCATTACTGCCTGTTGAAGTTGCATTACTACCTGCTGAATTTGCATTACTGCTTGCTGAATTTGTATTACTGCATTACTACCTGTTGAATTTGTATTTCATTTTGCCTGTTGTGTTGCATATACTTCTTAACTGCCCTGCACTAAAGTGTTAATGCAACCTGTCCTCTTCTCCCCCTCACCTGTCCCTCTCCTCCGCCTTGTGCTGCATCTCTCTTACTCTATCACTCTTCTGTTCCCCCTCACAGTTTGGCAACTTCTGTAACTCCTGATAATGGTTCCATATATTCTCCCCCACTGCACTGCTCCTATCTAACCAGCAAATCTAAGGTTGCCAAATTTCTGGGAGACTCAAAGGGGACACATTAAGGTGGGGGTGTTTCGGGGCTTAGATGCTCTCTGGGGAGTTTTGTGACTTTTATTGAAGATAAAACACAGTTTTGTTACATCTTCCCTACCCCTGTCTCCAGGGAAATAAATTATTTTCTCACCTGAGTCAGGTGCAAACCCCAGCCCCTCACAGAGTTAGGGCCCAAGAAGCAACCACAACCTCGAAGGCTTCAGCAGAAAGCCAGCCAAGCACAATTGCACTGCCACTACTGAGGACTGAGTCCATCACTGACTTGATTTTAAGTCATAGGTTCCAGCACCTATGAGAAGGAGAAGTAATCATGCCACTTTTCAAGACCCTGGTTAGCACACCTAGAGTAAAGCATACACCTGCAATACAGCTTTCAGTTCTGCACTGTTCAGTGCAGGAAGAACGTTGAGGCAGTTAACACATGACCACCAAAATGATGATCAGTGGTTGGGGAGAAGCTATGAGGGGAAGCTGGAGGCCTTTTATTCAAACACAATAGCAAAATGGACACCCCTGAACTGATGGTGCACTTGGAAATTGTAGCTCCTCCTGACCTGCCAAACTGAAAACGTTTTCAGAGGACTCGCCTTGTTTGTTCTCTCCCTCATCTGTCCAACCTTCATCAGTTAAGCTGCACTCAACAAGGCCATGTGCCAGTGTGTCTATTGGGGTAAGTGCTGCCACTGCTGCTGCCACCCCATCCCATCCATCTTGCAGCATCCCACTGATTCCCAGGCAGACAAGGCAATGCAAGTACAGTTGCAAATGGGCCACAAAAAACTTTAACAAAAGCAAACAAAACAAGTGGAGAGCCTGACATGGAGAGTCTACCCCACCAAACGGTGAAGGCACACTCTATTCCAGCTGACGATTTCGATCTGATCCCCTAATGCAGCACTGACTTCCCTGGCTCTAGTCCAATTTAACTGAGAGCAGCCAAGCTGTGACCTATTACCTGATCCTCACCTGCCATTGGTGGTAGTAGGATCTGAGTCAGCAGTACTAAAAGTCTAAGTCCTGTTCTGATTGGATCCCTAAAGTGCAGCACCAGTACTTACTCTGGATTGGACCTTTTACCAGTCCTTGCCTGCCATTGCTGATTAACCTAAAGGGCCACAGACAGGTGCATGGCAGGAATGGTTTGATCATATTGAGTGCACGCAGCAGCTGCTGGGGAGTATGCAGTGGGTGGTGGATGGATCACTGGCTAACCAGGATAGTGGGGGACAAAAATCTCAAACCGGGACAAAATCCCAATTTTCAGAAGTCTGTCATGACACTGGGATGGTACTTTTGATACCGGGACTGGCCCAGAAAAACTGGGACATTTGGCCATTGTAAAATAATTCTCTCCTCCTAGTCCCCCCTTGCTGCCTTCACTCTGTCTCCTTCCTTTAATTTCTGGCGTTTGCATAAACTCCTTATATATGGTCACTCTATCTTTACATCACTGTGCTACTCCTGTTCTACTTTTCTACTATCCTGTTCTGCCATTTGCACAAACTCCCTTTATAGGGTCACCCTGTCTTGTGTTCCTGTGCTTCTCCTGCCCTACCTCTCTACTTTCCTATTCTGTCTATTGCACAAACTCCCTATATGGGGTCACCTTATTCTCACATCACTATGCTGCTCCCCCTCCTCTGTTCAGGTAATGCTGCACTAAATCCTGGCCCACCTTCACAACTCTCCTCCCCGTCAGAGTTTGCAGTTGCCCCAGGCCTTAAAATGATGTTAGTCAATATTCTGAGCCTGACCAAAAAATGTGTCAAATTACAAGCCTGGGCTGCGCATACTAATCCGGATTGTATCATTATTACTGAATCATGGCTCAAAAAGACTAACTCTGTCTAACAAATTACCCTGCCTGGCTATAAAATATTCAGAGCAGACAGGGAACTTCAGGGTGGGGTGTAGTAATTTATTCAAAACTCAAGTGCATAGTCTCAGATATCAGCTGCAAATCATTATCCAGGGAATTTGAGGTAGTTTCCTTGAAGGTCCACCTTCCCTGTTCTGAATGCATCTATATTATTGGGGGCTACAGGCCTCCATCTGGTGGCACAGAAATCTTAAACACACTTAGAACATTAATCACCACTGCTAATACAGAAACAATACTATTAGGAGATCTTAATATGGAATGGCTTTCATCAAAATCTCACTGCCTTAAATCTCTTTGTGATGAGCTTGGCCTTGTGCAACTAGTTATTGAATCTACAAGGACTAATACCATTAACGTAGACGAAAGCTCCCTCCTAGACGTGATGTTATTTACTCATCCCCATAAAATCTCACACACAGCAGTCTTCCATAATGATATGAGTGTCCATGGGGTTATAGTTTGCATAAGAGCTCAAACTAAGGTCGCCAGCAACCCACATTTATAACTAAACTCTCCTATAGAAAATTCAATACAGCTACTTTCCTCTCAGACCTAGGTGAGATCAGATGGCAGGATCTGTACCTTGCGAGAAATGTTGATAAGGCTGTCTCTGTTCTCAGTTTTATCCTTGCCACACTGATAAATAAACATGCCCCCCCTAATCAAAGTCAGGGTTCGTAAAAACTCTCACCCCTGGTTCACCCTAGGACTCAAGGCAGCCCTTACTAATCAGGACACGCTCTGGGCCCAAGCTAGGCAATCCAAGAGCCCTGCAGATTGGCAGGCCTTTAGAGCTGCTATGAATGCCTGTGTAAAAATTGCTCACACCGCCACAGCCCACTTCTGCATCTCTTCCCTTGAATGGACGAACGAGTATTCCCACAAAATTTGGAGGACACTCAAAACCATTGAAGGGCAGCCCACTGCACGCTCCTACTAAGATATGTACAAATGGCAGGATCGTGGAAAATAATTCTCAAATTCTAGAAGAGCTCAATTCCCATTTTGTTACAGCTGGACTAGCGTTCAACTCCTCACCCTATGCCAGCCATGCGATGAGTCTGCCTAGCTCCACCCCATCCACCCGTACTGCATCAAGCCCCTTCCATTTGCATTTGTGTAACTATAAAGAAGTTGAAGACTCCCTTCTTAAACTTGATATCTGGAAAAGCACAGGGGGTGATGGTCTGGAACCTTTCTTTTTAAGATTAGGCTATGCCCACCTCACAGCCCTGATTCTTCATATCTTCAACCTCTCAATTACTTCTGCTCCAGTTCCAACCTGTTGAAAATCTGGCCCACATCCTTCCCCTTTTTAAATCAGGGGACCCATGTGATCTCAACAATTACAGACCCATATCCATATTGCCCATCCTCTCTAAAATCTTCGAAAAATTGGTCTATAACCAATTAAAACTGCACATCGAAATCTTTTCACTCCTTAATCCAGCCCAATCTGGTTTCCAGGCAAATCATAGCACTATTACGGCTTTTGTGAAGGTAACAAATGATTGGATCTCTGCCGACGATGCTAAGCTGGTTACTGGTGCTGTTTCTTGGACCTTAGCAAAGCATTTGATACTGTTGATCACAACCTTCTAATCTCTTGCTTGTCCAACTTAGGTGGTACTCTGTCCACCTCTGAGTGGTTCACTAGTTACCTATCAGGGAGAACACAGAAAGTCAAAGCGGATGACCTTTTCTCCACCCCCCCCGGTTGTCAAAGGAGTCCCCCAATGCTCCATTCTAGGCCCAATCCTGTTCTCTCTGTACATAAATGACCCTGACTCCCATATAATGAGCTCCAACCTACACTTCTTTGCGGACGATACTGTTCTATATAGTTCTGGATCTATGGTATCTGAGGTCAGGGATGTTCTGCAAGATGATTTTGCTCAGCTCGAAAAAAATCTGATAAAAGCCAAGCTGCTCCTTAATGCTAAGAAAGCGAGGCTATGATTTTCACTCTGTACATCCCTGATGCCCCGTCCACCAAATGATTTTATTATTACTGCACTAGGTGAATCTTTGGAGTCGCTACCAAATTTAAATACCTGGGTATCCTGCTAGATAATAAGCTCTAATTTAATGAACATATTGATGAACTATCCAGGAGGTTCAAAGCAAGATTAGGATTCTTTTTAAGAAATAGGTCTCTATTCCCCCTTGAGACATGAACAAGGCTCGTACAGGCCACATTCCTTCCCATACTCGATTACGGTAATTAAATTTACAATACAGCTTCAGTTACTAACTTAAGCAAGCTTGACGCCCTTTATCACCGTGCGTTACAATTCATTACCAACTGCCCCTACCATACTCATCACTGTGATTTATATGCAGCTGTTGGTTGGACATCCCTCACCACTAGACGCCTGCTCCATGCAGGTATTTGGACCCTTAAGCTGCTCTTACAGAAACTACCTTGCTACCTAACGTTGTTAATCTGCATCTCCCACAATGCATATTCCCTTAGGAAACTGACTTTGTCTTGTTCAATGTGCCTAGGACTCGTACCTCCTTTGGTAAATGTGCTATTTTGTATGCCCTCCATTCTATGTGGAACCAACTCCAACGTTTCTAAAACTAACCAGCATTGTGTCTGTCAACTTCTTCATAGTGTTAATCACATCTAAAATAAAAGACATTTGTAACTGCCACTAAGCAAACTTTTATCCCTATATGTGCGTCTTATCTATTGCATATATTGGTCCTGTCATACTGAGACCCTTATCCCTCTATCTACTTTACACTTTGCTAATCTTCCCCTCCCCCCTTACTCACACTACTACTATTGTTTCCTGCTTCTAGTGTTTCTCCTCTTTTTGCTTATCTATTGCATCTTACAGTGACAAAGTGTGAAGCCTCATCTGATATTGTTTGTCCTGAATCTGCATATATACTGTGTCTGTAACCTTGTACCTCGCTACGAATTACCTGTTTATAGCACTGTGTGCACTCTGTATAATTGGTTATCAAAGTGTTGTATTGTATAGTGTGCCATTGTATGTGTATTACCTTCAGGACCTCCTTGTGAATGAGCTTGCTCAATGGAGTCTTCCTGCAATAAACTTGAACTTGAACTTGAACCTGTCCTCTCCCCTTTTTCCCTCCTGCCTACTCAGCCCTCCTCCTCTTCTTCTACCCTTCCACATCCTCACACTGTGCACCTTCTACCTTATCAAATTTCCACTTTCAGTCCTGCTCTGTCTTTCAGTCTAGCTCTCCTCCCTCTCACCTCCATTTTTCAAGTACTGATCCCATGATCTTCCTAGTTTTCAAATCATGTGGTTTATCTCCCTCTCTCTCCTCCCCTCCTGGTTTCCCTTGTTCCCCCTCCCAATGACTATCTTCCCCTCACTTTCCCCCCAATTCCTTCTCCTACTCTCTCCTCCTCCTGCTGTTCCTCTCTCTCTCTCTCTCTCTCTCTCTCGCCCTCGCCCTATGCTCACTGGATGCTCCTTCCTTCCCTCCTCTTGGTTCCATCTTGATGCTCTTAAATCTTTTCTACCCTCCCACCCTTTCCCCCCTGGACCTCCCTCTTCCTCTTGTCTACCATGCAAATGAATCTCACTCTCCTTCAAGCTCCTCATCTCACTCCTGCTCTTAGTGGCAGGCAATGTTGAGTCTAATCCCATCCCTGTACACCCTCCCCCACTTGTCTCCCAAGAGGGTTGAGAATGACCCACATCAATGCCCTAAGCCTCCTCCCCAAGATCAGCCAGCTGCAACCTCTCATGGTCAGTCTTCAACCAGATGTGCTAAAAATGTCAGAGACCTGTCTTTCTCCCAAGATCCCGGACTCTGCAATTGTTATGTCTTAATACACTCTCACCCAGCAGGATCATGCTTTGAGGGGATGTGGTGTTGTCTCTCCTCTACTATCCGGTTCATTAATGTACTCTCTGACACCTCCCCCTGTGCTTATGAAATACTCCTTCTCAAACTCTCTCTGCCTTTCTCTGTCCCTATCTTTGTAGCTGTCATTTACTGCTGCTCACCTGTTAATAAACTTATGACCTCTATCACCACCCATGCATTGACTGGAGAGTTATTCATCCTTGGGGACTTTAATACCAACTGGCTGTCCCCCTCACAAGCTACATTCTGCCAAAATATCAAGTCCCTTAATCTAACTGAATTGATCTCCGACTCATTCCCATCACAATCATAAATCCCATAATCACTCCTTGCTGGCCTGGGCTCTTACCTTTCACCAACACTGCATCAGAGATTCCACCACACTCCCTGATGCCTTTAGTGACCACCACATGATCTACTTTATGTGCAAAATACACCATCCCAAAGCTCCTCCAAATCTCCTCCAGATCCAATCCTTCCCATTGCTAGAGTTGTCCTCCCTTGAAGCAGACTTGGTAGCTACTGACTGGTTGCCCATCCCTTCTGCCAGCCCCATTAATTCTGTCCTTAGCTACTTCAACACCAATTTCCTCACAATTTGGGATTGTTACACCTTGCCTTTAGGAAAATCAGGGTCTGAGATTTCCACCTCCCTTGGATTTCTGCGGAGTTACTGGCCTGTCTACGTGCACGTGCCTTGCCTGGAGAACTCAGAAGTCCTCTGATTCCCCTGCTGACTTATTTAAGTTCCAGACCCTTTGAAAAGCCTGTACCAGAGCCACTAGGCTTGTCAAGGCTGAGCACTTTGCCTCCACCTTCCATAAGAACCTTAATCACCAATCCATATTCTGAAATGTCATCCATGCCCTCTTCTCTCTCGATCCCAGTACTCCTCCCTGATCTTCAAAGTGGGTAACACCCCAATTTCTTACCACCTCACTATTACCTCTGAGTTCAACTCTTTCTTCACCTTCTGTGCCCCTTCTTTTCTCTCCCCACCCCTCCCAACCTGTCCTACCACCCTGTCTCCCTATTCTTCCTCTTTCCTATCTCCACTGCTGACACCCTCAAGGATCTCCTTCCTGTTAATCCTCTCAAGGGCAAGAGCCTTGATTGACTTGACCACAAACTTCTTCAACTCTCTGCCCCTGCCATTGCTCTATCTGTCACCTCCTGTCTTAACTTCTCTTTCTCCCCTGCCTCTGCCCCCCAATGACTGTAAACAGGCCACAGTTATACCCTTTCTCAAAGGTGGAGACTTCACCAATCCTGACAACTACTGCCCTATTTCACTGCTCCCCGTCCTAGCTAAACTACAGTAACACCTTGAATTTGCTCAGCTCTCCCTCTTCCTTGACTCCACCTTCTTCTTTACCCCTTTCCAATCTGGTTTCCATAAATTCCACTCCACCAACTCTTCCCTTGTTCTGCTCACTGACTCTGTTGTCTCTGACATGGATCAGGGCCTTTTCACCTTAGCAATTTTGGTTGACTTGGCCAAAGCCTTTGACACCGTAGCCCACCCCTTCTCCTTGACAAGCTTTAGGCAGCTGGGCTCTCTGACTCCTCTACTAACTGATTCTGCTCCTACCTTGAGGGTAGGACTCAATTTGTTAGCTTTGGTGATTCCCTATCCCCCCAACTCCCTATCAGAACTGGTGTCCCCCAAGGGTTTGTCTTTGGTCCAATACTCTTCTTGGTCTTCCTAAATGACCTCCCTGATGTCTGCTCCTCTGCATCCATTCACATGTATGCAGATGATACAGTATTATTTACCTTTGGTTCCTTCCCCTCTGGTCTGATGACCAAGCTCCAGCTGGCCTTCAACAATGTTCAGCTGAGGTTTCAGTCTAATCAGTTATCACTCAATGCCCCCCCCAAAAAAAAGTCTCCATGACCTTTGGCATTGGTCAGAAGCTTGCTAGGCTTACTGCCTTCCCCTCCTTCCACACATTGGATGGGGCCACTATTGATGATGTCACCTCTGTCAAATACCTAGTAGTATGGCTCGACCATCATCTTGATTTTCTTGGCATATGGATGTTATCCACAAAAATGTCACCCTGTAATCAGTGGATTATATACAGATAGAATTGGCATCCCTTCTGCTTCTCACCGAGCTATTGTCCCAAAAATGATTCTTCCCATCTTCAACTTTGGTGATATTGTCTACAGTACTGCTCCTAAGACTACCCTAGCCAGACTGGGCCCCCCTTCACTACTTCTGCTGCTTCGCCTTGGACTGTCCACCCTGCACCCACCAATGCTCTCTCTATTCCTCTCTCTTACTCCCCTCCCTTGAAACCAGACCCTTCACTCACTGCATCTGTTTTATCTTTAAATTCTGGCTAGGCAACCTCCTCTCCTACCTTACCTCTCTCCTCTTCACCCTCCCTCCCTCCTGTTACACCATTCAAAATGCTAGCTATCACTCCCCTGCTCTTCTTGTGAGAAAATAATCTGCTGGCCAGAATACTTTCTCCTACCTATTTCCCAAACTTTAGAATTCTCACCCCTAAATATTCACTTGGCCTCTTCCCAGTGCTCACTCTCCTCTATACTCCATGACTTCTCAACCCACTCTTGCAACTGTATATGATCACTGTCCCTGTTCCAATACTCCCTACCTGCTTCTCTCATCTCCTGCTGATCTCCTCTTGACCCCCATCCCCCTGCTACCCCGACATCATGTAACTGCTCTTGAATGCTAGTGGACAGCTTTTCTCTGCCTCTTCCCTCTTATTGCACTTTGTACTGTATGTGTTCTTCCTTGTTGCCTTTGGGTTGCAGTCGAGCCTTGGATAAATTTGTATTTATTTATTTATTTAAACATTTGGTTACTGGGAAAAGTCCACTTAGCCAGGACTCATTCTCAGGTGTGACCCAGGGGGAGGGAAAACAGGTATACATACATTTTGAGAGAGATAGACAGCTTGTAAATGCTGTTATACAGATTAGTTTAGATACATATTAAGTACAGTACAATAGTATTTGGTAGTTACAGTAGCAAGTGACATACTACATAATGTTTTTGGCATCGGTATGCACATCTGTAGTTACACAATTTACACTTCTGTAAGTACATCTATAAATGCATGCATTGTTTTACAATACATCAAATCCTCAGCTATGAGGAGTAGGTGCGGCACTTGCTTGACAGGAGCAGATGGGGGTGGTAGTAGGCAGAGCTGCTGTTTAATGGAGTAGTGCGGAGAGTTTCTGATGGAAGGGGAGAGTTTATTCCACAGGCAGGGGAGCCTATATGAGAAGGCAGATTTACCAGGTGAAGAGGATAGCCAAGGCAGAGTGGAGGACCTGATATACCTGTGCCACAGCTCATATGGGGAGTGGGAGACCATGGAAAGGCACTCTGATAGGTAGAAGGGTAGCAAGTTGAAACAGTATTTGGATATGAGATTGAGAGAGTGGATGTATCATCAATAGGAGAGTGGAGCTAAGCCTAGAGGGGAGTAGAGGGAGTAGTGGTGAGTTCTGGGGATGGGGGAATTTGTGGCAAAGTGGTAGAAGGCATTCAGGAGGGTGTCTAGCCTGGATAAAGTTGATGCCAGGGCAGTACTGTAAATCACATCTGCATAATAAAGGATGGGAATGATCATTTTGGATAGGATTTCACAACTAACAGGCAGCTGGAGAGAATCTCTGTTTCAGTCGCACATACCTAGTTTGGGGTGTAATTTAGAGGTTACTGTTTCAACGTGGTTCAAGAAAGACAAGTGGTCGTATAGCCAATTTTTTATTTAGTGACTGAGTCCAGTGATGTCCTATCCAATGAGGTGATATGAGATGGAGGAGGAGCTCTATTTAGTTTTTGTATCAGTTCAAAAGTCGTAGACACTGTTTTGGAGATGTTTAGTTTCAGTTGGTTGTTCTTGAACCCGCACTGAATATTATGGTAATCTTTCTGGAGGGTGGCTTGAGCATCCTGTAGGACAGGACCAGAGGTGAAGACAATAGTGTCATCTGCATGCATATGTATGCGGGAATAAGTGCAGGCAGAGGGAAGGTCATTTATGAATAATGACAATAGGATGGGGCTGAGAACTGAGCCTTGATGCACACCCGCGAGAATTAGGAGTGGGGGATGCAGAGTCAGCTATTGACTGATTGGAGCCTGTTGACTAGGTAGGATTCGAACCATTGGACTGTGATGGGGGTGAGTCCTGCTGATATGAGTTTCAACAAGATAAGTGGATGGGAGACAGTGTCAAAGGCATTTGCCAGATCTACAAACACAGCGGCTGTTAGATGGCCTTGGTCAGCTATAGTGTGGATGTGACTGGTGATGTGCAGTATTGAGGAGATTGTTGAGTGTTGTTTTCTGAATCCTGATTTGGGGGGGAAAGGAGTTTGATAGTTGTGAGGTACTCTGTAAGCCTGGTGTAGACAGGAGATTCTTGTACTTTGGCAAGGACTGGAAGGAGGGAGATTGGCCTGTACTTGCCAGGCAATGAGAGGTCATTGACTTTGTGAAGGGGAATTATGCAAGGCAATTTCCAGGCTTTCAGAACCATGCCTGAAGCGTGTGAAAGGCTTAGGAGGGTGGGTAAGTGGCTTGGCAATTCCTGGCACCGATATAAGCAGGAGCAATAGGTGGATCTCATCAGGACTGGACTTAGAAGTATTTAGTGAGCAGAGGGTGTCGAGGACCACTTGTTCAGAGATGGGTGTGAATTAGAAGGTGTTGTTGCAGATGTAAGGGGGGGTCCTGGGCTGGGCTGAGGGAGGACATCTGGAAGGGCACAGGAGGTGAAACATTTATTTGGGGTGTCCACAATGTTGATGGGGTCAGTGATAGGTTGGCCATTTTGCTTAAAAGCTGGTGTATTGGAGTGGGCATGAGGATCAATAAGGGAGTGCACTACTTTCTAGAAGTTAGAAGGTTGTACATGAAGTAGTTCAGATCTGAAATAGTCAGCTTTTGCTAGCCTTATGGCCTTGCTGCAGGTGTTGCGGAGGGAATTATAGACTTGCCTGACTTACAGAGTAGGTTGAGATCTGCAAAGTGTCCAGGCCATGTCCTGGGCTTTACATTGGGCCAGGAAAGGTGCTGAGATCCAAGGGTGGTGGCACTATTTTACCTTCATTTTTTTCAGTGGGGCATAGGAGTCCCAAACATTTGTAAATATGTGCAGGAACTGGGTGAGGGTATTGTCTACATCCGATGCAGAGTATACCTGCTGCCAGTTGGCATGACTAAGGTCATCCAGGACTGAGTCAGTATCTAGTGCTTTAAGAAACATATTTTTATGTATTTCAGGGATGATTTGGGTAGGTGTGTTTTCTTAGTGCAGTATGTCACACAGTGGTTGCTTAGAGCATTAGAGCAATATTGTACTAAGACAGTATAAACTTTTTTTTTATTTGATAAACTACATTGTAGAAATAGAAGAAATCCAACAAACATTATAGCAAAGAATACAGTTAAAATATAAGCATCCATAACTCCACCCACACCACCACAGCGGAGCGATCCATGCAAATCTACCGAACCAGCATTGTTCCAAAGAAGAAGAAGATAGATTAGATGTTCTAGAAAAAGGGCCAATGTGTGCTGGTCCCAAAATACATAATAAGCAATAACAGAGGTAGTAGTTTATGTCTTATATAATGTATATAATCTACCCCATCGAGTATCAAATAGTGGAAGTCTATGGTGAAGGCTCGCAAACATTCTCTCTACCCTAAGATTGTGTACCAATTCCTGTAACCACTCATGGTAGGAGAGGGAGACCTGGTCTAGCCAATGTCACAGAACCACTCTCTTGACAGAGAGAGTGATTAATGTCATGTAATATTTCTTCCCTTTAACCAGGACCTGAATATAATCCCCAATGATACATATCTCCAGGATGAAGAGGCCTGACAGACATAATAAGGGATCAGCTTTCTCCACAATAAGCCACCACAAGAGGGCCACCTTCGGATAGTCCCAGAAGACATGCAAAAGGGACCCAGCCAACATTCCACATCTGAAGCAAAGAGGAGATTGAATTCTGCCCATTTGAACCATTTCAGAGGTGTAAAATACAAATTATTTAAAATATTAAACTGTGTATATCTGAGTTTATCTTGGAAAATAAACATGTAAACCTTTCTCCAGATCCTCTGCCACTGAGAGACATCCAAAGGATAGGACATATGACAGTATAAACTTGATTATTTGATTGTAGCTAAATGTTTGTTACTTAGTCTTTTACCTGCCATGTAATTTTTGCGTGTGAGTATTGTATATTGCTCTCCTCTTCCCCCTTCTCTCTAGGAAGCATCTGGAAATGAGCTGTTATCAGCTCAGTAAGTCTTTCCTGGTGAAACTTTTAAAATAAAATTTCATGTTTGCCACGTGCCAATCTATTTTAGGAACCAGCATATCCTAATTGTCCTGTTGCTGGAATAGTGGAACTTATTCAGGAGTCCTTTCTTCAATATTAGTAGTAGTACTAGTATGAAAGACAAAGAACCTTAGTGTGCAAGCATTATTCCAAAGAGCATTGGCTGGGAAGCCAGGTTTCAAAGAAATACAAAATTACACATACCCCAATAATGAAATGCATAATGGGCTGCATATGCAAATCACTGCAAACTATTTTGCTGGTTCAACTATAAGCAGAAATGCATGGTGCCGAAGGGCCTCTCACACAGACTGCAAAGGGTGCCAACAGAAGACACATACACATGTTTCGTCCTACCAGGACTCATAAGTGTGCCTCATCTGTATGACACAACAGTGGAATGAACCATCTACCCTAGATTGGTCTATCTGGGTTGAGTTGAGGTGAACCCAATAAAAACAAAAAAACAAGCTAAAAGACAAAGAACAAAGTAGTAGTATAATTGGTATACAGACATAGTAGCCAGATTTTCAAAATCATGGGCAGAGGACAGGATGCTGGAGGGCTTGAGGGCACTGAGGGTGGAAAAGGTGCCAGGGCCAAATGGCATTTATCCCAGGGTACTGAAAGAACTGGCAGAAGTACTAGTGGGTCCTTTGACAGATCTATTCAATGCTTCACTACATTCAGGGTGTGTACCTCAGGATTGAAGGATGGCTCATGTAGTACCTCTCCATAAGTGTGGCCCCAAGGATGAGCGGTGGAACTATAGACTGGTGAGCCTCACATCCATTGTGGGTAAACTGATGGGGACAATCCTGAAGGAGAGGCTGGTGTCCTTTCTGGAAGCCAATGTGCTACAGGACAGTAGGCAGCATGGTTTTGTCACTGACAGATCTTGCCAGACAAACCTGGTGGAGTACTATGATTGGGTAACTAGAAAACTGGATAAGGGCCATGCAGTGGATGTCCTGTACCTGGACTTCAGTAAGGAATTTGACAGTGCCACATGGGAGACTAGGTAGTAAGCTACAAGCTACAGGGGTGAGTGCAAAGATGATGGGCTAGATGGTAAACTGACTGCAAGGGAGGCAGCAGAGAGTGCTGGTGGGGGGAGGGCTATCATCCCCAAGGGCAGTGATGAGCAGAGTTCCACAGGGCTCGGTGTTGGGACTAGTGTTGTTTGGGATAGTCATTGCAGGCATTTTGGTGGGCATCAAGAGCAAAATCAGTCTGTTTGCTAATGACAGCAAGATGGGAGCAGTTGTGGATGACCTAGAGGGTTTTCAAGGATTACAGGAGGATCTGTCAAAGCTGGAGTCCTGGTTGGACACCTGGCAGCAGGGTTCAATGCCAAAAAATGCAAAGTGCTGCATTTTTGAACTAAAATCCCAAAAAGGAGCTACCAACTGGAGAGTGATCAATTATCTGTGACTGAGGAGGAGAAGGATCTGGGGGTGCTCATTATGGGAGCAATGAGCAACTCAGCACAAAATAGAAAGGTGGCTGCAAAAGGCAATAGGATGCTGGGTTGTATTGCTAGGGGTAAATCCTTAAGGAGTGGGAAGGTGATTCTGACCTTGTACAGATCACTGGTAGTGCCACACCTGGAGTACTGCATGTAGTACTGGTGCCCATACCTGAAGAGGGGCATTAAGTTAATAGAGGGGGCGTAACACAGGGTGACAAAGATGATCAATGGTCTGGTGGACTTACCTTACAAGAGTAGGCTGAGGAAACTGAACATGTCCTCACTGGAGGAGAGGAGGGAGAGGGGAGATATGACTGAAAGCTTCAAGTATATGAAAGGGATAAATACGTCTTGTACAGAGGGGCTTTTCCAACTAAGAGAGGGGAGGGACACTGAGGCCATGATATGAAACTGAAGGGGGGGAAGGTTCAGGAGGGAGATGAGAAGACATTTTTTTTCCAAGAGAGTGGTGGCCCAGTGGAACACAATACTGGCAGAGGTGGTATCCAGTACTATAGTGGGGGGCTTCAAAAGAGGATGGGACAGGGCAAGGGGGAGGGATAAGGGAGTATAGGCAAGGGTGGGTAAGGATGGGAGGGGCAGTTGCAAAATAAAGGCTGCTAGCTGCACAACCGAGCAGATTTGGTAGACCATAATGCCTTTTTCTGCTGACAATTTTCATATGTTGTAGGCAATGTGTACACTGCATCTGCTTCTGATTCCATACAGTTGCCTGCATCCCCCCACCTTTTTCACAAGAGGCATGTTCTTTTAGCAGCAAGTAATGACTTTTAGCAATCTGAAAAAGAAGCATACCAGTTCAGATGAAATACACTTTTGAAAATATGGATGGGTGGAGCCTGGCCTGATCCCTTTGAAAATCTTGCCTGCTATATTCAACTTTGTCTAAATGCTGACAGCAGATCATTCACTAGCAATGAATATAGAAAGGATCCTTGATGCACTTGCATGGTAATCTTCATGGGACAGCATTCAAGGAGGATGTACTCATGGGTTTGGGATCTGGTGCACCTATGGGGCTGCCAGTCACCATCATGATGTAGCCAAGATCAAAAAAAGGTAGGTGCATTCAAATGGACAGGGATAGAATCAAACTATCAAGCTCACTCCATGGAATGTACAGTATTTAATACTTTTTAATGAATGCCAAAGCATAAGTACATATGTGCAGATTCTTCACTAGAACATCTAGGCAAAGTCTATGATAGATACAGAACATCACATTCCAAACTTGAGGAAATCTCTTCCATTGAACAGCTAATGTGGTGCTCCACTCACATATAGCTTCATACAGTGCAGCCTGTCAAGATGCAATGCAGTGTCACAGTCTCCTGAACTACTGGATAACAGGAATTAACTTCCATTGAAATTGCCTTGTTTCCCTCAGTAACTCTGCTGCACAAGGCAGCAATATTGTGTTCTATCTTGACAGGTGCCACTGTATGTTCTGTTGCACTATGGATGGAATATCTACACCTGTGTACTTATGCTGTTTCATTCATTAAAAAGTGTCATCTTTATTCCATGGTGTGAGACTAATAGTTTCAATTCCAAATCCACCCTTTTGAGTGCACCTAACTTTTTGATCCTACTAAGTGTGGGATCAGTGTGTGCTGCACTGTACACTGCAACTTAGTTTGCTCAAGAAGAAAAACCTTGAACCAGTCATTTGCTTCCATATTTAATACTTAAGATACCAATTCCACCACTGACATAATGTTAAAGCATATACCCAGAAGGCTTCAATTTATTTATGAATAGGACCACATAAAACAACTACAGTACCATGGCAGAGTTTTAACAAATAACGGTCCATTAACTATTTTATTTAGACATTTCAGACATCTTTTCTTATAGACTCTGACAGCCTGAGGGCAAACAAGGTTACTTGTCAAGCTACGTTAACAGAAGACAAACTTAAATTAAGTCTTGAAAACCCCCTCAAGGATATCTTAGGCCTCTGACTGATGTCCATTTCCCTCATGATTCTTCTGGGCTTTGTTCGTTATTCTAGTCCTGTTCCTGATAGATACAATGATTTAATAATTATGTGGTGATCTTTCACACTGGTCTCTTGGTAATGGTGCATTAGTAATTGCTTGCTTGTCATGTAGACGTGTTATTTAGTGTCTTTTGTTTTTATGTTGTAATTCATACACAGCCGTACTGTATTATCTCTTTGTGTGCAAACACTACATTTTTATACATGTAGAGTCCGTGTGTATCTATCATGTTTCTGTTAAGCATGCAAGTCTCATTTTTATTCATGTGAAAGTTGCCCTGAAAGATAACAGTTGCTACAAAATGCTTAATGTTTGGTGCTACAAGGATGAATTATTTTTAAGGCCATTGCTGTTACTAAAGGCTGGAAAGCTTTACTTTTTCCAGTGAACACATTAATAATTTTGCTGCCAGACTATATTGCAACTTCTCAGTACTCTGGCTTCTTGTCTGTGTTTGTCATCTATACCAAATAATGTCCCACAGTGAATACCAGAGTTTGCCTGGAATAGATTAAGTATAAATATATTAGTTGATGCGTACTCCGTACCCCTGGGCAATCATTGCAGCATTAATGTTTCCAACAGTCACATGGAAAACTATAGAAAGAAAAGCAGCCAAAATGCACACTAAAAGTAAATACAAGACGTACTCCAGAAGGCACTTTTTTGGGTTTTGAAATGAATTGTGAGATTTTTTTTTTATCAAGAACCTCAATGTGACTATTTTCAATAAATAATAGTCATGATATAATTAATGTTAATAGTCACTATATCATTAATGTTAAAAGTCTAAATATAACAATCTACATATATTTAACTTTTCTTACATTTCAGAACAGTAGGCTCCACACTGAAAGGCTTTACACCCACTAAATTGGGTTTCTCACCCTGTTTAGAAGGTGCAGTCATCATTCACAAATACTTTATTAAATATATTAGTGAGCCATATAAAATGGTCTCAGTGCGCTTAAAATTATATTTGTGAGAGCACAGCCATTGCATTAATGCAAGGTATAAATCTATTATTCGCGTGCCTCATATGCACCTACTGGCATGGCCCAATGGTTCCCAGATAGACCCTAGTGTTGGAGTGGAGGAGGTGGAGAATGATGGAGACTGCATTGGTACTGCATCTGTGTTTCTTAGACTGGGAACTGGTGATTTTATTTCATTGGATCATGGGATAATTGCTGGGCTGAGAGATTGTTTTCTAGAATGGCAAAACTTGCTGGTTTTAGGGCATATACAGTAATTGTTTGATTGAGTGTAGCATTCAGTAACTAAGTCACTAGGGTTAACGGGAAAACTTTCTTGTGGGACTGTTACCTGGGACATTTGGAAGGAATAACTTTCTTCTGTGCCATCACTACATGACTGATTATTGCACAAACAATTGGTCAGCTATGAGGTGTACCTTGCTGCTGCTCAGTCACTGTATTTGGTGACTGCTACTCTAGCTCCCTGAGTTAACACCCACAGATCTGGATCACCTTATTTGCATAAGGTCAAGTAACTCCTGAATCACAACTCAGAACATGGGATTGGGAACCCACCCTTGGTTGTAACTTAATGCTTCCAATATGTTCTTCTTGGATGTAGTTGCAAATCAATAATCACAGACTTTCATTTGGTATGCCTTGGCCTGAGTGTTTGACCATGGGGTCCAATATCCAGTATGCACACAGCATAATGAGTTCATGTTGGTTCTTGATAAGCCTTGTTCAAAAAAATGTTTACTTAATGGGATCCTAGTCTTTTTATAGGTTCCTGTCTGAGGATAGTATTCACACTTACATCACTTCTATCAGATTCAGTATTACATGATAACAAGGCACATCTTTCACTTCCAGGGAAATTATAGATAACCGTATGTCATGTATATAAATTCAGTTCCCCCTACAATTGCATGAGTCAGAATTCATTTCTTGGGGCATACTTAGCATTTTCTCTAATATGACATTTTCCAGTGCAGTACATTGGAAAGTGTCTATTGAAAATTATTCAAGAGACTTTGAAATACTGTATTTTTTTCTGCTTAGAAAACTAGAACAGCATGTAAATGCATTTTGGCCCCAAATCCTTTGTTTTCCTGATTGTAACTCGCTACAATGATGATAAGCTTACTTATGATTAGTGATGTGCAAAGTGGCCTCAATTCACTCCACGGAGTGAGTCACAGAGTGAAGGCGGATTCCGGGAGTGCTCCGCAATGTTAAGTGGAGTACTTTGCATCAGGATAGGTAATGCGAAGTCCAATGAAGACAATGACTTTGCATTACTCCATCTTCCCAGATCACTACTCCACCAAATCTTAAGGCGAAGTACATTGAAAACAATGCCCTTCACCTCACTTCACCTTGCTGTAAGGCTCCAAAGGCAAATTTTGCAGTGATTCAGGTCACTTGGGCTCTAGATTGTTCCGCACAGCCTCAGTTTGGGGTAGTGTGTGTAGGGAGCTGAAGCTGACAGTCTGCTCTTAGATCTCTCTGTGATCCAAACCTTCTAAAAGCTGTTAAAAAGTATTTTTGAGTCATTTGTTTTGTAGAAACTTTATTTCATCGATTGGAGGAAACCATACTGTGCTCATATCATTGAGTGTTTATTGTTTGTGTGTGGATTTTGAATGTTGATGTACAACATTCAGTCTGTGTACTGAGAGACAGTGGCAGTGTGCTTTGGGTCAGGGATGTATCTGGTGTAGAAGGTAGATTTAAGTTGGAGAAATAGGGAGGGTTCTTTGTTTTTTGGTTATATTTTTCTTGTATAACTGACTGTATTATTGTACACACAGTAATATTTTCAGTAACTGTTGACATTTTTTAGGCGATTTTGTGTGTTGTGGTCTGGAGGGATCTGGTGCAGCATTGAGATTGTTTAAAATATGTTGTATATTACTGAAGTTTTAAATTTGGTACGCATTACTTGTAGACAAATTCTATGTGTGTGTGAGTGTATGTGCAGTGTGTGACATGATATCAAATAATACACATTTTATTGTGCCAGAGTGCAACTGCAGGCACAGCAGTGTGAACCTACTATCCACTGCAGCTGCATGATTTTGTATTGCCATTGTGATATCTTTTCTTGGTTTTGCACTGCAGTAATCTGCAGTAAGTGCCCACCCATCTGCAAAGGTATTCTTTTCCAGATTGGATTGTTTGTGACTTGAGAACACCACTGGTTAGTTAAGGTGTTATTGAACTTGTTGTGACTTTGCATCTGTATATGTTGTTAAAGCCACAGTTGTTTTTGTGGCTTCACATCCAGCGTCATCCCCCCACCTGGGCCCCTACCCAAAGTGAACGATCCAAAATCTGAATTTGTTTTGAATATTCCTGTTGATCCCCCAAAATGCCAGCAAAGAGATGTGCAAACAAAGCTGTTTCTTGCCATGGCACTGCTGCCAGTGGTAAGGTTGTCTGTGGGTGTGGTAGTAGTACGCAGTCACAGAAGTGCATTACTGATGTGAGGAAAGGTATTTTTCCTTCAATATTTTTTTACAGTGCAATCAGTAGCTTAACTCATAGTTGGAGGAGATGACGTTGTCCCAGCTAGTGGTGTTAATGCAGTTGCTGCTGGTGGTATGAGTATTGCTGCGTCAAGTTCCAGTTCTGACCAGTTTACCATGTCCAAAAATATAGTGGAGAGTGAAGCAGTGGCAGTAAGTGACAGTGTAGATGATGTCATACTCTCCAGTAACATCCCAGTAACTGAACATGAGGATTCTGATCATCATGTCAATGATAGCACACAAAGTGACATTTCTTTTACCACGGTTCATGTCATGCATTTGCCATGCAGTGATTCACAGTGTGGTGAAAAAAATTCAGGTGACGGTCATGCTGATGTTGATGATGTTGCTATGGTTGCAACCTGCAGTCCATATGCCAGCATCCAAGCAGAAGATGTGGATGATGTTGATGAATTTGATGATGATGTCAGTGACCCCAGTTGGGAACCAGAGAAAAAGAAACTCAAGGTGGCTGTGTCTGGTTCTGTTTGCAGCCCCCCAAGTAAAAAGTTGTGATTTACATTTCACTTGATGATGATGACCCAGTAATAATAGTAGGTAGTCATGGTGGTCAGTTGCAGTCCAAGTGTATCCTGCCTGAAAAATTATGTAGCACCCCCCTCACTTCATGGCTTAAATAAACAGAGTCCAATAAGCAGCATCAGGGAGGACATGTTAAAACTACAGCATCAAAATCCCTTGTTTGGGATTTTTTTGTGGAAGATGCAAATGATGAGTCAGTTGCAATCAGCCAGGTTTGCCAGGTGCGTGTGGGTCGAGGTAAAACGGGGAGCCATCTGAGCACAGGGGGACAGCATACATATGTTAAGAACAGGCACATGGCACTGTGGACCATACCTCTCAACCTCCTGCCTCATAAATCAGGGACAATGCTTAAAAAAATCAGGGACAAAGGACCAAAATCAGGGACACATCTTCAAAATTGGTGATATCCACTCAGGAAGCTGGCAGAATAAGGATCTTAGTGTAAAATGTATTTTCTAAGGAAGAACAAGTCTGTAACTTTAATGTCTGAAATTACTTTGTCCTAACACCCCCCACTGTTTGGTCAGGGAAACACAATTTTTAGAAGGGACAGAGTAAAATTTTGAGGCAAAATCAGGGACGTCCCTGAAAATCAGGGACAGTTGAGAGGTATGCTGTGGACTCAGCACAAAATGGCAGCTAATACCTGTACCACAGTGGGGTGTTCACCCTCGTCGTCAACCATAATGAGCATGTTATCCTCTTCCATGACTGTAGCATCAAGTAGAAAATTACATGCTTGCAGTAGTGATGAAATAACAGCACAGGATTACTACACGCATGATGAGGTGGAAGAACAGAATGATTTTGAAGTCTTGTCCAGTGGTGGTGAGAGTAGCAGTTTTGGTGGTGGTGGTGGTCAATGCAGTATGTCTAGTGCAAGTGGTACATCGACCCCTGTTGGTAAATCTGGGAAATAACTGCATTTCTGGGTTTGTCATTGCCTGTGCAACCATCTTCATCACACGTCCGCACTTCACCCCCTGCCATTCGTAGAGCAGAACTGTTTGACATCACACCCTGTGTAAAATATTTAAGTCAGCCCATGTTACAGAGTGTTATTGTGCATAAGCTGAAATACACGCCCAATCATACAGTGTCACGTGAACTTACTGCTGCTTTAGCGGAAATGCTGGCATTTGATCTTTTGTCCTTCTCCTTTGTGGAGAATTCTGGGTTCCTGCGGTTTGCTGCATGTGCTTGTCCAAAATGGAAAGTCCCATCCAGGACATACTTTTCAACCCGTGCTGTCCCCGAGTTGTACTGTACTGTACTGTATCCGACTCAGTAAGACATGTCCTTCAACATTCCTCCTCTCCATTCATCCATTTAAGTATGGATATGTGGAAAAGTGGCAAAACAGCAGGGAGTTCATATTTGTGTATTACTGCACACTGGGCGCAGATGCTGGGGAGTTGTTTGTGCTGTTGTTAGTGTGAATAATCAGTGTAGTAAGGTGGAGTGTCGTGGTAGCAATCGCCCAGGTATTCAACAGCATGCAATGATTGCTATGCACAATTTAACCTGTTCACACACTGGTGAAAACATGTTGCACGTGGTACTGACTGAAATTGCTAAGTGGCTGAACCACCTGTCCCTGAGATCTGGGTTCATAGCAAGTGACAATGGGTCAAATGTGGTGAAATGCATCACAAATGGTGGCTTTTTTTGGGTTCCATTTATGGCCCACTGTTTAAATATTGTGGTGCAAGAGCTTCTGAAGCACCCTGATATAAAAGAAATGCTGACAGTTGCACGCCGTATCTGTTCTCACTTTTCACACTCTGCAAATGCCCCTGACCAGCTTCAGCAGTTGCAGATCTGAAACAGTCTCCCCCAGCACCGCTTGAAGCTGGAAGTTGTCACCTGGTGGAACTCCACTTTATACATGGCATGGCAGAGAGGTTGTATGAACAGTACAAAGCCATCTCAGAATATCTTGCCATGCACACTAGCTGTGACAATTTCAGGGCCTCCATGTCTATGACGACTTAACAGTGGCACCTCATGGACTCTGTAATAAGAATCTTGAGACCTTTTGAACATGCCATACAGGCAGTGAGTGGCGAGCCAGCCTCCATTAGCCAATCAAGTCCACTGCTGTGGGTACTTTATTTTAATAAAGAAAAGTTAGTGACCCAGAAGTATGGCAGATGCAATGGGGGCTCCATTATATATAAAGGTGCAACGGCGATGAACTATGTGCTTCTATACAAAAGTATTGAAGTGCATGCTGTGTCTCTGCCACACCTTTCCTTTACACATAACGGAGCCCCCATAGCATCCACCATACTTCCAGGTTGCTGACTTTTCTTTATTAAAATAATGCATGTTGTGGCATGAGAAAAATGCCACAACATACTTAAAAGGCTTAACCGGAGGGTAAACTCTGCAGGGGCAGGACCTCCTGTTGCTGACAGCTTCCTTTTAAACTAATACTGTGGCCCTCCCTCTGTCTGTTCTTAAACATAAACAAAAGATAAAGCACTACATCAGTAGGGAGGGGGGGTGCTGAAAAAAAAAAGCTAATGGGGGATCCCCTGATGTTCCAGCAGCAGATGGAGCATCGACACAATCTGTAGCTGGTGTTGCTCGATCTGCTCCACCTGCTGCTGGATATCACCCACCCTCTCATTATTTTCCTCCACTGAAGCCCACAAAAGTGCTATGTCCGCATGATTTGCAGGTATTGTGGGGTCCACTGGTGTGGGGGGGATCCAGGTAGTGGTGGTGGTGAGGGTGGTGCTGGTGGTAGTGGTGGAGCAGCTGATCCTGTGGCCCACCTCCTGCTGTGGCGATGCACAACAGCAGCACCCTCTGCCAGTGCTACAGAAGGGCCAGTAGGTGGAGACCTGGCCTGTTCAGTGGCAGCCTGCCACTCCACCCTGTGGTGGTTCAGCATATGTGTGTGCTGGCCCTCAGTCCCCAGCTGTGTCTCCCAGGGACCACGGCACACCTGCACACCACAAAACAGACACACCACAAGGCTGCTGTCCCCCCCAACACAGTTGAAAAACTGACAAACTGTGGAACTGCTGTGGGGACCAGTCACAGGAGGCACAGATGTAGTGCCAGCAGCATGGTCATGCACCTGGGGCTCCACCTGCTGCTGTGGAGGTGATGCTGCTGGAGCTCCTGCAGTTGCTACTGGTGGTGGTGGCAGACTTGGTGGATGTGTTGGTGGCACTGGTGGTGCTGCTGCTTCTGGAGGGAGAGGAGGCAGGACCAAAGAGTCTGGAGCAGTCCAGCACCACCTGACTATGACCCCCACATATGTGCACTCTCATCTGGCCATGGGCCGCATACTGTCCCTGATCCATCGCACAAAAAAACACTCCTTCCCTCTCTGACATGATGAGCAACTTCAAACACAGTCACACACACACACAAAATAAAACTTATAAAACAAAGAAATCAATCAACAGAAAGAACTGACAAAACAGTACAAAAAAAATCTAAACAAGCATTTGTCAATGCCAAATGTTGCTTGCTTCTATGTGCTGTTTAGGTATTTGGAAGTCATTGGAGTGCAAATATTGAAAATTCGCGAACTTATGAGTGTGCGTAGGAACTGTGCAATGCACGCTCGTAAAACAGTCATTTTTAGGAATTTCTTCACCAAATTTTCAACATAGCCATTGTAAGATCTCTGCTCATGAACAGTGTCACTGTGATTTTCTTAATGTGTCCCATACATTGAGTTCGCACACCGACTCGCCATTCTGCGCTGCTGGGCAGAAACATGTTTTGGGCAAGATGTGAAAAATGACAGCTGCACTGCTCATAAGGAGGTGTGGTAAAATGGCTATGTTGAAAATCTGGAGTGAAAATATTGAAATTACGCAAACTTACAAGTGTGCGAGGAACAGTATAGCCATACATTGTAAAACAGTCATTTTTAGTTTTTTCACAAATTTTCAACACAGCCATTTTAAGACCTCTGCTCATGAACAGTGTCACTGTGATTTTCTTAATATGTCCCAGACATTGAGTTCGCACACCCGACTGCGCCATTTAATGCGCTTCATGAAGTGGAAACACATTTTGGGCAGGATATGAAAAATGACAGCTATACTGCTCATAAGGAGGTGTGGTAAAATGGCAATGTTGAAAATCTGGAGTGAAAATATTGAAAATTCACAAACTTACAAGCGTGCGTAGGAACTGCGCAACCCACGCTCATAAAACAGTCATTTTTAGGAATTTTTTCACCAAATTTTCAACATAGGCTTTTGAGAGCCCACCTTATGAACACTAGCAGTGTCATTTTGTTAATCAGTCCTAAAAGGTGATTTCACACAGTGACCGCGAAATCAACCTTCGGGCCCAAATAACGTCATGACAGTGCAAGAATTAATGAGGAGGGGTCCCAAAAACCCCATGTTGAAAATTTGGGGCCAAAATTCCCAAAAATGCCTGAGATATGCAACAAAGTTGAAAATACCCTATCTATCCCATTATACAGGTTACCGGCATTTCCTCAGTTCCCGGTCGGCTTTGAAGAGTGCAGACGTGTTCCCGGTCCACCACGATGATCGTCGCGGAAACCCGGAGAGTAAGTATGGGGTGTGGGGTGTGGAGGCAGGGTGTGCAGTGGGTGGAGTGCGGGTTGTGGAGTGCGGGTTGTGGGAAGGGGCAGGAGACTACAAGGGACTGTTTTTTATTCACAGGTTTTTTTAAGAAGGCCGCGGGACATTTGCCACACTGGGGTGGGCTCCCAACATGGCAGCAGGAAAAGCTGTTTGGGGGGACGTGGAGCTGACAGGGGATTGGGCACCCCTGTAGGCCAAAACAAGATTTGCCATGCTGGGGTGGGCTCCCAGCATGGCACAGGGAAAGCTTTTGGGGGGGGGCATGCATCCTTGGAGCCGATGGTGGATTGGGCACCCTGTCGGCTATAACAGTTTTGCCAGGCTGGGGTGGGCTCCCCGCATGGCACCTGAACTATGTTGGGGGTGGAGCTGGCCGGGGTTAGGACTTACGTCGGCCGCCATACAATATGTGCGTGGGGGATTGCATCAGCATGCACTATGCGTGCTTGTGCGTGTGTGTGCATGGGGAGAGCTCTGCTCACTGAAGTGGAGCTCTCCCTTTCAACTGTATGCCACTGCATTTTGGAGCTGTCATAGACAGCTGCAGCACTCATTGGGGAACTGGGGCCACGCCTGCAAACACACTGACTGGATTGGAAGAGGGGCTGACACACCTCCAAAAACTCGGATGATGGCACTATGTTTCTTGCACATGCGTGCAAGCAACATAAAAATTAGCTTTTAAAAAAAGCTTTTGGGTTTTTGTAATTTGCTCAAGAAAGAAACTAATAATGAACTCTCCTCTCCTACACAAAATGCTTCCTCATTCTTCTTCTGCAAAGGAGAAAGTAAAAGTATCTGCTTGTATGACTCACTTCCTTCCTGCCTGGCTAAAGCATGAGACTTACAGTACTGTAAGCCATGTGATGTTTGGGGGGGGGGGCTGCCTAAAGTGCCTATATTGTTGTCATTCTGCCTTACTTCGCATTAAGGCAGAGTAGCAATGCAAAGTCATAATAACAAAGTGAAGTGAGCACTTTTCAGTGGCCATTTCAAGTAGCATTATGATAACGCAAAGTGGCCACTTCGCGTTCACTTCACAGGCGGAATTTAATTTCGCTGCATCTCTACTTGTGATAGCATAATCATTGATATATTATATGAGATATTAAAATAAAAAAAAGTTTTGGCATGTCGCTTGTGGTTCTAGATATCCAGTACCCTGTCCCCACCAATGATCTTTACTTCATTATTGACTTTTGAGTCTGTGCAGGGATTGAACTTCTGGTCATATAATAACACTCTGTTATTCATCAGTGGAAGGCTGAAAATTGACTCAACAAAATGATTCAAGATTATAAAAATAGGTAGCTTCATGTTTATGAAACACAAGTGAATTTTAATTCCCACTTGTTATGAGAGAGCTTGTTGTCAGTCAATAGATGACCATAAAGCTTTTTCAGGAAAACCTTTTAGGGTATAGAAGTTACTCAAGGTAATCAATATTGATATTCTGCACTGAGTAAAGTGGATATCTAACTAGGCAGTTTAGTCAGATATTCATTTCTTCTCTTATTTGATTATTGGGAGGATGCTGAGTGATTTCAAACACACAACATTAACCTTCAATCAATAATCACTTTAATAGAGGATGGAATTTTCTTTTTATAGTCTCTGCAACTACATTATTCAAAACATTTATTTGAACAATGATTACTATGATCCATAAGTCAAAGTTTAATTCATGTTTGCACTTAAACATTCAACAGTTGAGACTTTATTCACAAAGTACTTGCAAATTTGTTTTGCATAAAAGAAGCAAATTCACATGAACTCATCTTTCTCAGAGGTTTATGTAATAAATTATCAGCAAATGATAAGAGAGTAATATATTAAAGTAGCAGTACTTGTTAGTTGCTATGTATTTTTTTCAGCAATAATGTTTTTTTTGTTTTCTGGCAAAAACATCAATATACCCAGTTTTCATTTTATTTTCTTTCATTCATTAACTATGATCCAGGATGTTCAAGATTTTAAATGTTTCCATTCTTGTGCCATGTCCATTATGAAAAATGTCAATATCTTTATATAGTGTTGTGCTGTTTATCATCAGAAATATTTGGTAACGCAATCCTAATACATGCACAGTATAAATCTAGTGTGCACATTTAATAGGAAAACTCAACAGAAGAGATTTTTAAAAATTGCAAGTGGCAGCCATCTTTAATGATGGCATCATTAATTACAAAAATTAGCTATACATGCTTTTTAAAAACATCTAAAAAAACTACAAAATTTACTGGGAATGAAATTTTGCTAAAACAAAATATAAGATTTTTTTTGGCCTACTAACAATCACTGCCACTTTCAATTTTTAATTGCAAAAGGAATACACTTTTACATCATAAGCATAATTTGAGCATAATGATTATTATTTATTTTACAGCTGCAGTGGGCAGTGCCTGCAGCCATCTTGCCAGCACTGCAGCTGTATAATCAAGAGATCAAAGCACAATTTTGGAGTTGTAGTACTCTCATACCACATCTCTGAAACACTACGCTGAATCTCCTCTGCCACCTCTGCAGCCCAGTGTGCATGTGAGGAGTGGTGCATATGCAACTTCACTGCTGCAGTCATGGTGACATTGCAAATGTACACTGAGCTCATGTTGGAACAGTTCACCATGCCCAAGATAGCCACCAGAGCTCAATGCACATGCATGACTTCATCGCAACTGCAGAAGTGAAGTCGAGCATGCGCAACTGCTCAGGCATGCACACTGAGCCCCTGCTGCAATCTTGGACATGGCGGACTGTTCCATGTTCTGCCATGAGTGCAACTGAATCCATATCAGCTCTGGCCAGAGTTTGTTAATTAGTCTGCTGCTTTTTAGTAAAGATGAGTGGCTACCTAAGATCCTTCAAAACAAAAGACTTACTATACAGTGACTTGTTTCTGTGTGATGCTTTTTAAACAGCAAACCACCCACAAAACATTGAGGGCCCAATTCTCAATCCCAAAGTGATTTGACATGCAAAGTTAAACTTGCAAGTGCACATGTGCACCAAGAAGCAAAGACACTGGATGCACCACCTATAAGTCCGAGCACTCTAGGAAACTATTGACTGGATGCTCAAGAAAAGTTCAAGCAAAAAACAGTTTATCAAATATTCTTTTTTAATTTTAACAACAAGCAAAATAAGTGATATACACTCATATGATAAAGCCACTGCTACCCTGCTACTTAGAGGTGGAATCCCTTAACATCAGAATGTCCCCTGATGAACATTTTGCCTCAAAATGCCAGGGTAACAGCTGCTGCAGCATATTAGTGTATACTGTAGAACTGTTTATTTTTTTTTAATTAGAAATGTACGCATGTATGTATGTATGCATGTCTGTATGGGCATGTGTTTAAAATTGTGTGACTGGTATAGACACACTGAGCCTGGGCTTGTTTCCAAGTGTGACCCACGGGAGGGGATACAACAGGGAGTGAAACAGCAATAATAAAGTGACAACAGTACCACTGCTGGTGGTCACATTATTTAATGACTCTAGTCACTAATAAAAAACTAATATTAAAATGGGTTTAAAAAGATGTCAAAATCTACTGATGATGAAATGTAGGATATCAGGACCACATTACTGTTAAATGTCTTCATAGAAGTATATATTCTAACTATAAAAGCTTGTGTAGTTTCATACAGTGCATTGAACACTATTTTCTGCAGTGTTTATTGATTTGAATTATGTTGTGGCTGTTGGGATGGCAGAGCTGCACTCAATGGACCCTTGGTCAATTTTTCAAGCAGAATATGTTCATTTGGAACTGGAGTTATATAGACCGAAAGCATTTCCAACCACACACACATGCACACACACACACACACACACACACACACACCACATGTATGCGTGCACACACACACATTTGCACACAGTTTGCTAATCTGAAACCTACACCACTGTAAATAGTATTTATAGCTGCAATGTTGCGAATGCAGCAACAAAAACTCTTAACCGCAGTTTTAGGACTGAGAGTAGGGCCCAGGTTTTTTTTTTTACATATGCATTAAGGACACATGATGATATAATAAGACAGTGGCCCAATCCTGAAACCAAGCAAAGATCCCTGATACACTGCCTTATATAGGCATATATCTATTTTAAACTATCACTATAAATTTGTTAAGTCTATTTTGGCTAAACAACTTGAATCCCTACTCCCTGTCTTGATAGATCCTGACCAGGTTGACTTTGTGCACTGTAGACAGGCACACAATTACATCAGGTATACACTGTTGCTTTTGGACCGTCTGTCACCGTCCAGATCCCAGTAGCCCTCTTAAGTCTTGACACAGAAAAAGCATGTCACAGGATGGTCTGGTCCTGTTTTTGGGCTACCCTCTCAAACCTAGGTATCAAACAAGCATTTATCCGCACTCTGCAGGAAAGCTACCCTTCTTCCCAGGCCTATCTGCAGTTGAATGGTTCTCTTTCAGACCCTTTTACACAGGGGAGGGGAACATGACAGGGGTGTCCCCTGTCCATGCTACCTTTTGTTTTATGTACGGAACCCTTAGCAGTACAGATATACACCATGCCCTCATATCAGGGATTCCCCTGGGGTAGAGATTATAAAATATCACTGTTCACAGATGATACATTGTTGACTCTATCCTCCCCTGAGTTATCTATTCTGGCAGTTTGGGATACCTTAAGAACATCTGGAGATCTTTCAGTTTTGGGGCTCAACATACTCAAAACAGAAGCCCTGATGTATAATTAGTCTCCTTCACAACACCTAGAACAGCTATTCTCCTTTAAGTGACATAAAATGGCTTTCAGATACCTAGTGAGCACGATAACAGAACAAATTGTCTCACCTAGAGTTGCTTAATATTGAACCCCTGACTCAGCAAATAACAGAGGCCCTATCTCAGAGGACCCAGTCATACCTTAGCTATTTTAATAGGAATGAGGTTATCCATCAGAATATCCTTCCAAGAATTTAGTATTTTCTACAAACCCTTCTGCTTTGCCTGACAGAATATATTTCAGAACGTGGAACAAAACTATTTTGCAATTGGCAGGGAAAAAACCCTCAAACTATCCTTTCAATTCTACACATATCCTGTGACAGAGGAGGAGCAAACCTTGCAAATATCAAGTGGTACACACTGGCAACTCACTTGCTAACAGTATGCCCATGGGTAGCACCATCCCTCCAACCATACTGGAAACAAAGTGACGTTGCATTAAATTATATTTACAACTCAGACAAGTGTTTGTTTGGTAACCCTCACAGTTGTCTTCCATTGACCAAATGTCATCAATGTATAGCAGAAATGTTCCGCCAATGGTTGACAGTATTAAAGATCTTTTTTAACTTTTAATCTCTGCTTTCACCTCCAAGCCATAGTGTATGATATTGCCTACCCTCTGAATACAATAGATGAGGCCTTACAGGGTTGGGGCAGGCCAGGACTTAGATCCTTTCAACTCTTAGATTCTCAAGGGATTCTTCCTTTCCCTATATTACAAGCTAGTTATTGCCTCCTAGCTACAGACCAATAGTGATACCTCATAGTAAACCCAGTGAAATGAAAATGCACTACAGTGGGTTCCAAGGTGGTGCAGCTATTGGGTGGCTAACCCCAGATACTTCAAATTCAGGAATAGATTAGCTGCAATCCACAGGAAATGAACAATGCTCAGTAACACTTTGCAAAAATCAAATCCATTTATTGTAAAGTTTAAACAGACAGACTGAGTACCAGCAAGTTGCCTACATGAATCAACACTCCTTTAGCACTTCACCCTTAAAGGCTTCATCAGGAGGTGGGTACATAAAGACTTGATCACCCCTTTTGTAGTCCCCAGTGATGACATAAAACACATTCCCACATGAAAAACATAAATTAAAAAATTATAGTTAATTTGAAAACTTGCAATAAATAGTGTCCCTAAGTTTGGAATAAACATTTTAGACACTTCATACATGCTACAACGCAATCCATTTTGCTATATCTAGGCTCCCCAGTCCTGTGACAATGCCATGCAATCACCCATTACTTTTGGCAGGTAAATTTCCAGGGATTAGATGTAACGAGATCTTCAGGAGTGAGCCTTGATGGCAAACATCACCCTCGTATAGGCCACATCGATGACGAAAACAACAAACACATATTAATATACAATTTAAATCCCTGAATTACATAAATACAATATTTCTAAGACTCTTCAAAACTACAGCACTACATAATCTGCCTATAGAATGCACACATATTCCTACTGATGGACCGTGGGGGGAACAACAGTTGAAGGTCCACGCTCAGCATACTTAAATGGGACATAATGTCGCTAGATTCCCAATAACAACAACTAGAGAGGTACAATGTTATGTGATCTCCCTACATGCTTTAACAAGAAAGTTCCCGGTGATCAGCTGTAACATGCTCTCCAAGAGCGGGAAGGGAAGGGGGGTTAAAGGGGGGCATTGATAAATATAACTGAGAAAAGTAAAAATACTGTCAGTTCATTGAGGAGAGCATTACAAATAAGGTTTCAAGTCCCACATTTTGTTTAATCTATTGGGATTAACTGTATTCAATTTGTAAATGCAAAAGTGCTCACTTTGTAGCAGTAGATTTAAAAGATCACCTCCCCTTTTAGGATATTTCGTGCATTCAGTTCCTGTACACTTAAAATGCCTTGGATATGAGTTATGTCTTTCAGCAAATTGTTTTCCTATGTATTTGTCCATCCTGATGTTAATTATGGAGTGTATGTGCTCCTGAATGTGCTCTTTAAACATCCTCACCAGTCTGCCAACATACCCCAATCCACAAGAGAACCACATCAGATAGACCACAAAAGTTGTATTGCATGTTATAAAATCCCAAATGACTACCTTTTGATTACTTTGAAAAGAACCAAGATTCTTCCATGTCTGTACATACTGACATATGTTACACTTGGAGCACCTATGACACCCCACAGGTTTAATGGCTAGCCAAGTGCTCTGAGTCAATTTTGCTGTGAAAAATTGGCTATGTACCATGCAGCCCCCTTCTAAAAGTAACCCATGGGTTAATCTCAACTGCTTCTTCAACTCCTCTATCACCTGGCAGAATACCCCAATTTCTCCAAATGATATTTCTGATTTTTCCTGTCACTGAATTATATTCTGTGGCAAAAGTTATTGGACCCCATTCTTTAGTTTCTGGTAGATTTTCATTTGTATCCAGACATCCCTTCTGGCTTTTACCTTTAACTAACTGATATGCTTTTCTAAGAGTGTCTTTTTTGCATCTCCTTTCCCTAAAATGCTCCTTAATCTCCATTGCTTGCTTTTCAAATTCATTATCACTAGTACAGTTTCCATGTGTGCATATCATCTGTCAGTATGGGACTGAGTTCTTTAGTTTTACTGGATGAGCACTATCATACCATTCCAACATCTGTGGCAGTACTTTTTCTGTACCCTTCTCTGATAATCCTTTTGTTTGTTACATCCACAATCAGTGTGACATCTAAGAAATTAATCACTGGTCAGGGTCGATGTAAATTTTAGGCTCAGGTCATTATTGTTTAGCCAATTTACAAACTTCTGTGCAGACTCCTAACTCCCATCCTATATAAATAAACAGTCATCTATAGAACCATAGCAATTGTCGACAGATAAGGACTGTCAGGTCCATCTAGTCTGCTCGTAAGACCTCCCCTTGTTTGTAGCCTCTAACCCTACTGGGTCAACGTATTTCACCTCTCCTTTCCAATTCTAGGTTCCCTTATGTCTGTCCCATGCATGTTTAAATCCCTCCACTGTGCTCGCTCCCACCATTTCCTGTGGCAGACTATTCCATGCATCCACCACGCTTTCCATGAAGAAAAACTTCCGCACATTCCCTCTTAACCTGCCACCCTCCAATTTCATATCATGCCCCCTCATTTTTGTACTCCTTCTATAGTGGAAGATGTTGCCCCCCCTTACATCTTGTTTATGCCTTTAAGGTACTTGAATGTTTCTATAATGTCACCTCGATCCCTTCTCTCCCCTAGTGAATACATATTGAGATCCCTTAGTTTCTCCTCATATGTTATCTGGTGCAAGCCCTGTACCACCTTTGTTGCCCTTCTCAGGACTGGCTCTACCCTGTCAATGTCCTTATGAAGATTCAGACTTCAGAATTGTAGACAGTACTCTAGGTGTGGCATCACCAGTGTTTTATACAATGGCATCACCACCTCCCTCCTTTTGCTCATGATACCTCTACCTATGCACCCCAGCATGCCACCGGCCCTCCCTGCAGCCTTTGCACTCTGCTTTGACACCGTTATGTCATCTGAAATAATAACCCCTAAATCTCTTGCTTCCTTGGTGATCATCAGTAACCCCCCCCCCATTCTGTAGCTCTCATCAGGGTTTCCTCCTCCCAGGTACATTATTTTACATGTCTTTGAATTGACCCCCAGCTGCCACACATTGACAATTTGTCAAGCATTCCCAGGTCCCTCCTCATTTTCTTCACCCTCTCTGGAGTATCCACCCTGTTGCAGATCTTGGTGTCATCAACAAACAGGCAGACTTTTCCATCCAGCCCTTCTGATATATCACTTATGAAGACATTAAACAGGACTGGCCCGTGGACTGATCCATGATGTACCCCATTGGTCACCCCCCTCTCCCAGGATTGGATCCCATTTACCACCACTCTCTGTCTCCTGTCTGTTAACCAGTTCTTCACCTAGTTTACTACCTTGTGGCCCATGCCCAGACTACCCATCTTGTTTACCAGCCTTTTATTCAGGAATGTGTTGAAGACCTTGCTGAAATCAAGATAGGCGATGTCCCCTTCCCCCCCGATTTACCTTCCTTGTCACCCAGTAAAAAAATCTATCAGATTTGTTTAAGATGACATCCCTGCTGTGAATCCATGTTGCCTCAGATCCTGGGCCCCTTTGGATTCCAAGTGCCCCCACTATTCTTTCTTTAAGCAGTGTCACCATGATCTCCCCACTACTGAGGTGAGGCTGAGCGGCCTATAGTTTCCTGCCTCCTCCCTGCTACCACTTTTGTGTGGAGGGACTTCATGTGCCCTCCTCCAGTCCTCTGGAACTACTCCTATGTTTACAGACTCTGTGAACATGGCTTCCAGAGGTGCTGCTAGCTCCCTCAATATCCTAAAGTGTATGCCATATGGCTCCATTGCTTTCTCCACCTTCAGTTTTGTGAGCTCCTCAAGGACTGCCTCCTCAGTGAATGGACTAGTGTTCACCTCCCCTGTTCACATCTGTTGCCCAACTGTGGTCACTGCCCTTCCCCCCCACAGTGAATACTGAACACAAGTATTTACTTAGTATTTCTGCCTTTTCCAGATCTCCCTCTTTACACTCCCCTTCATCCCCACTGAGCCTTACAATCCCCCCAGCTTTCCTTCCTTCCTTCGCTGATTTACCTATACAACGTCTTGTCCCCTTTCTTCACTGACTGCACTAATCTTTCCTCAGTCCATTCCTTTGCACTCCTTATAGCCTTCCCACTTCCCTTAGATGTTTTAGGTACAATTCCCTGTCTTCCTCCCTTTGAATCGCCTTATATTTCCTAAAACCTGCCCTTTTGACCCTAACATTGTCTGCTACTTCTTTTGAGAACCATAGTGGTTTCCTCCTTCTCTTGCCTTTGTTTACCAACCTGATGCATTGGTTCATCACCTCCTCTATAGCTGCTTTCATGTGTTCCCACTGGTCCTCAACTTCCCCTCCAACCCCCCGCCAACAGGGCTTTTTTGATACATCCCCCCATCTTAGCAAAGTCCACTCTTCTGCAATCTAAGACATTTGCCTTAGTGTGACTTGACTGTTTCCCTGCCCACATGTTAAACCACACTATGCAGTGGTCGCTGGACCCCAGTTGACCTTCTACCCTGACTTCTGTGATTCTGTGCCGATTGATCAGTACTATGTCCAGAATTGCCCTGTCTCTGGTGGGATCAAGTACTATCTGTGTAAGGTCTGCCCCTTGTAGGGACACTAGGATATCCTAGATCCTGGTTGAAGTAGCCGCCGGGCTGGTCCAGTCCACGTCAGGCATGTTTAATTCACCTATGAGCAGAACTTCCTGTTTTGCTGCCATCTCATGCATTATATCCATTAGCTCCCTATCCACCTCCTCTCCCTGTGTTGGAGACCTGTTGATCACCCCTGTGCATATTGCTGTGCCATTGCTAGGCTTGTGGGTGACCCACAGAGCCTGACCATCCACATGTCTATCCTGTACCTCTGTAGCCTTTATACCATCTCTAATGTACAGGGCCACCCCCACCACACACTTTTTACACCCCATCCCTTCTAAACAGAGCATAACCTGGTATATTTATGTCCCATGATTTGCAGTGTACCAAGTCTCTGTTACTGCTGCTATGCCCAGGTACCCCTCCATTAGCAAGGCCTCCAGGACTGGGACTTTATTTCCCAAGCTGTGGCCACTTGTTACCATGGCCGTCCATGTTTTGAGTCCTATCTTCCCACTACTCCTGTTGTCGCTGACCTGATTCTTTTCTCCACCACAGATTTTTTTCTTATGCAGTTTTGATTCCTCTGTGTTTCCCCTTATGCCTGGTTTTGGCATCCCTGTCTTTGAATCATCTTTTTGCTTCTCAGTTCTGGTTACTCTGCCTCGTGGGAGTGAGCTGCTTGAGTTTGTCTGCTCCTGTTGCACCCCCCTCCCCATTGGCTAGTTTAAACATCCATCCAAGAAGCATTTAAACTGTTCATTAAGAACTGCCTTCCCCTTCCTGGATGGATGTAGCCCATCACCCTTGTATAGGGCCACATCATTCCAGGTGGGTCCCCAGTATCCAATGAAGCCATACCCCTTCTCACTGCACCAGCACTTCAACCATGTGTTGAAGCTACTGATATGGAGATTCATTCCCCCCCCCCGCTGTCATCAAGTGGCAGCACCTCCGAAAATGTCATAGAGCTTGCTACCTTCCCCAGGTGACCTCCCAACACCCCGAAGTCCTTTTGCACCTGCTCCAAGCTTGTCTTGCTATTGGATATGTCATTCATTCCCCGGTGGACAATATCCTCCAGTGCTCTTCTCCTTGCCACTGCTTCAGCAATCCTCTGGATCCTCTCTCCATCCCTCTGAGCTGTGCCTCCCAGAAGGCATTGACCTCTCTTTCTTGCCTGCTATCTGTGCCCAGCTGCATTCCCCAGAAAACTGAGTCCCCCAACAGAATTAACTTCTTCCTTTGGGGTTCACTTCCTCCCTTTACTGGGTCTTCCTCCTGGAGGCCCCTCACCTCCTCCCTGGTCACAGCCTCGGGTTCCTTTGGAGGACTCACCTGCTCCTCCAGAACAGTATAGAAGTTCCTGATCTGGACCGGATGGTGGATGTGCCTCTGACCCCCCCCCTCCAACCCTCCCTGAGCCTGCCATACTCCACCCCACCCCCTGCCTTGGCACTCATCATGGCAGTGGTTGGGGCATGGTGGCCTCTGGGTGGGGGTGAAGGCCCCCAGTACTCCTGCCAGCTCAGCCCAGAGGTTGGCCACCTCTGCCCTCAGCCCAGAGAGGTGCATGCAAAATTGGCAGTACCCAGAATGCTCTCCTGAAGACTGCTGCTCCACACCCATTGCACTGCACCACTCTCTGCATCTTACTAATCTGCTTTATTCCTTCTCCTTCTCCTTCTACCCTGTGGTTAATCTTTATCCCTGATTTTGTTTTTCTTCTCACTCCTCCTTCTCTTTGCTGCCGAGTGCTTGTTTACTGTTCTACTGAATGATCCACCCCTTGTATTTCTGTTTGTATATCTGGAGTCTGTTTGCTGTACTGGTCTTTCAAAAGTTCTCTGTGCGTTAAAGAAGGTGTGGTCTTCCTGATGTCTTTAAAGGCAGAACAACCCAGGGGAGGGTAGGAAAGGAGGAGGATGGGAGGGTTATTCCTTTGTGTAGTGCCAGAGAAAACAAAAGAAACAATCAGCTCACTTCCAGCAGGCTGGAAAGGAAAAACAACACTCCAAACAATTCAGTTTCAACTGGTTCCTGGAAGAAACAAACAGATGCCTCCCCAGAGACATTGAGGGTATGCACAAGTAACAACCCTTACTGTTCAAACTTTACCAGCTATTACAGGTTTTACACTATTACACCTTGATTCCTCTGCCCCACTTTTACTTCACCTCCCCTGTTAAGCCTTCCTGTGTCTGTCTCTGTTCACCACTTAGTCCCAGTTCCACAGCTTTCAGTATCCACCCACATTAATCAACATGGGTCACTGCTGTGCTCCCTTTCAGCTGTGGTCGGCAAGTGGAATATGGAGCAAGCAGCTGTTATATAGCTCCTTTGATCAAATCTGTGGTTTGGCTCCCTTTTGAAGCTGCACCCTATTGGCAAAGATCCCTCCTTTGTGCTGTGCCAGGTGAAACAAAAGAAGCAATAAGCTCATTTCCAACAGGCTGGAAAGGAAAAAGAACACTCCAAACAATTCAATTTCAACTGGCTCCAGGAAGAAACAAACAGTTGCTTCCCCAGAAATGTTACAGGTATACACAAATAACAACGTTACTGTTCAAACCTTACCCACTATTACTGGTTTTACACTATAACAGCTTAATTTCTCTGCTCCATGTTTATTTCACCTCCCTTGTTAATCCTTCCCATATCTGTTTCAGTTCCACGCTTAGTCCCTATTCCACAGCTTTCAGTATACACCCACGTTAATCACCATTGCTCACTGCCATGCTCTCATTCAGCCACGATCGGCAAGCGGAATGTTCCTGAACTATTTCTTGATATTCTTAAAGAATGGATTTACACTTGGGTTATAGATTTTCTTTCTTTCAGAGTCCAAAGAATAGATTGGCATACCATGGTGCCATTGCAGCACCCATCGCTGTGCCACATGTCTACAAGTAATATTCTTTTTCAAATTCAAAATTGTTGTGTTTATCCACAAACTCCAGTGCTTTCACAAGAAAATCTACTGTGGTGGTCTCATTGAATGCACTTTGTTTCAGCACTACTTGACAAGTTTTGATGCCATAATCGTATTGGGGTAAACAGTGCCTCACCGTCGATGATTAACCATACATAATTTGGTTCCCATTTTAGATCAGCCAATTTCTTTGTAGTGTCCTCTGTGTCTTTAAGAAATGATGGTAGTTCAGACAGAGAATGCTGTAGAAAAAATCTATGGACACATAGAAACATAGAAGTTGACAGCAGATAATGACCACAAGGCCCATCCAGTCTGCCCATTTCTTTTTCTACTTTATACATGTGCCATCGGCCTTTGCTCTGTCAAAGGCTTATCTATTCATACTCACCTGTTTTGCTCCCTTATGCCTATCCCATGCCTGTTTGAAGCCCTGCACTGTGTTCATATCTACCACTTCCTGAGGTAGGCTGTTCCATGCATCCACCACCCTTTCTGTGAAAAATAACTTCCTCACATTACCCCTTAATCGGCCTCCCTCTAATCTCATGCTGTGTCTTATTGTCCTGCTGTTTTTCTTATATTGAAACATATTAGACTCTTTCACCTTGTTAATGCCCTTAAGGTGTTTGAATGTTTTGATCATATCACCTCTCTCCCTCCTTTGCTCTAGGGTATTCATATTGAGCTTAGTTTAATCTGTCCTCATATGTTTTCTGATGCAGTTCCTGCACCATTTTGGTTGCCTTTCTCTGGACAGCTTCAATTTGGTTAATGTCCTTGCGATGGTGTGGCCTCCAATACTTCATACAGTACTCCAAATGGAGCCTAACCAGTGTCTTGTAAAAAGGGATTATTACCTGCCTCTTCCGACTTGTGTTACCCCTACTAATATACCCCAACATCCCCCTAGCCTTACCTACTGCTTTAGAGGTCTGCTTGGATGATTTCAGGTCATCAGTGATGATGATGCCCAAGTCTCTTTCTTCCCTTGTGACTGCCAGGAACTCCCCTCCCAGCCTATAGGTGGCTTCAGGGTTTCTCTTTCCTATGTGCATGATCTTGCACTTCTTTGCATTAAACCCAGTTGCCACTCTTCCAACCATTTTGCTAGTTTATCCAGATCTCTTCTCATTCTGCCCACCCCATCTGGATCATCTACTCTGTTGCAGATCTTGGTGTCATCTGCAAACAGACAAACCTTACCCTTCAGTCCATCTGCAATGTCATTGATGAAGATATTGAAGAGGACTGGCCCCAGGACTGATCCCTGAGGTGCCCCACTTGTGACTTGCATCTCTCTTGATTGATTACCATTTACCACCGCTCTCTGTTTTCTGCCCATCAACCAGTTTGCCACCCAGTTGACCAGTTCCTGACCCACCCTGAGCCTACTCAGCTTATTAATCAATCTTCTATGTTTAACAGTATTGAAAGCTTTGCTGAAGTCAAGGTAGGCGACATCAACTGCTCCACCTTGGTCCAACACTCTGGTTACCCAGTTAAAGAAATCTATGAGATTAGTTTGAAAGGATCTTCCTTTTATAAACCTATGCTATCTTGGATCCTGTGCTCCTATGGATTCCAGGTGTTGCACTATCCTTTCCTTAAGGAGTGCCTCCATAATCTTGCCCACTACTGAGGTAAGACTGACTGCTCTGTAGTTCCCTGCCTCCTCCCTGCTACCACTCTTGTAGAGCGGGATCACGTGAGCACTTCTCCAGTCTTCTGGGACCTCTTCTATGCTCAGAGATTCACTAAACAGTCCTGATAATGGCTCTGCTAGTTCCACCTTTAGCTCATTTACTACCCTGGGATGCATAATCATATTGAGGCTACACAGTTTCTCTGTTTGTGACCCAATCCTTGAAACAATTGGTCTTTCCGATGGATTCTCTAAATTCTTGTGGACTTTAGGTAATGCATAAAAAGTGGGCATTATCAAATGTGCAGACCACAGCAGTTTAAATTCCTTATTAATAATGGACCCATTAGCCTTGTCTTCCTGCAAGGGTTGTAATAGTTTTCTCTTGTGCAAACTGATGGGGTTACTTGGTAGTTTTCTGTAACTGTATTTGTCATTCAACAAATCCACCACTGTGGTAAGGCTTACAATCCAAGGCGACTGTGCATTGTTCTTTTCTTGTGGAGTGCACTATTAATACCTGCAGCTCAGGTCGTATTTGGGTGAAAAAGGAGAAAATGTTTTTAGATAACCAGAACCCCCCCCCCAAAAAAAAAAAGAATTCTTCAAATTTTAATGTTGCATCTTTGAGATGACTCTTGAATACACCACGTAGGTCAGATATATAAGGCATTACAAGAGATCTCCATCAAAACCAGAAATTCTAATTTTTATAGGTGTAGTATAGAGTTAAACACTAGCCACACCATTGACACCTGGAATAAATTTGTTGTTCTTGCTCTTAGACTGATCTCAGCCACCTACCAGAGAGCATATTCATGGAAATCCTGTTACAGGTTTTTCTTCACACCTGATATTGTGGCAAAATATACAGGGTCAGTAGAGGGTCTCTACTAGAGAGGTAGCCAGACTCAAGCAAACCAAATGCATATTTTTGGGGCCTGCCTTCACCTTCAACCATTTTGGCAGGTTATCATTCAAAACTCAAAGCAATCTTTGACTGTCCAGCACCGGTTACTCTTTCCCTACTCTTTTCAGTGATACTATCAGAAGAAAAAAACCTGAGACATTTAACATTAAAATTGATACTTATTTCAGCTATAGTTACAAAAAAAAAATTATCACAAGACTCTGGCATACAGATAGAATGCACACTTTGGAAGGCTGGTGAAAAATAGTGCTTGATATCAATATGATGTATATGTATGACATACACATTCATGAATAAGTTCCCACTTTTTGAAATTATTTGGAAAATGGGTACTCTGTCAACTGATAAACTACATGAACTTGGTCCATGAGGTATAACTTCTCTTCTCTTCCTCATATTCTTGCCTTCTCCTTTACTGTCCTTCTTCTTTCTGTCTCTCTCTCTCTCTTTCCTTTTTCTTTCAAATTCCTGGCCTGGTTTGTTCTCTATTATCTATTATCAAGTGCAATTACTGGAATTTAACAACTTCAGGCTAGATAAAGATTGTTTTGTTATTAAATAAATTTATAAGGGCCTTATCATGATTGATTTTAGCAGAAACAGACGCATTTCCAGTTTGAATTTTAGTTTTAGGGAATCCTTGGTGATGTGAATCAGTTGGGACAGAAGTGAAATGGAAGATGCTCAGCGGCCTTGTGGTGCTCACACCTGTTGCATGCACTGTCACGCATTCATGGCTCTGGCATCACAAGAAGTAGAGGTGTGCAAAAAAAATTTCTACAGGCAGAATTTAAGTGAAAGTCAGACTTTTGCTTTCAGGAAAGCTCTGAAATCCATTTCTGAACTTTCACAGAAATTCCACCTGCCCTGTACACATAATGTAGTATTTTTTGTTCCCTGGTGTCTGGTGCCCCCTACCATTGCTGATCGTCGCATGATGACATGATGACTGTAGTTTCCTGGTGTATAGCGGTCCCTCTCCCCACCTGACCACCCACCTGAGGTATAAATCAAAAAGCCCTGGTGGCTAGCTGTCCCTTCCTCAACCAATCACCCACCTGACATGTCCAGTGACTTCCCATCTGTATTCCCAGTACAATATTATATTATAAATAAACATTTTAACCCTGGTGATCTGGTGAACACCCCTCCCTATCCCCGATACCTGTATCTCAAGCTATTCACTGGTGGTCTAGTGGACACTCCACCCAACCCACCCAGCAGGTACTGTCCCACCATCCCACTCCCCCATCCCATAATGGAGCAGGTGACCAGCACAGCCCTCTGCCAGTTGATTACAGAGCTCCAATGAATGAGAGCATGCTTGTACAAGCACACACTCATTCACTGGCAACTCAGTGGGCAGACAGCCATGAGAACAGTGCAGGGCTGTGCCAGTTGCCCACTACATTTTGGGATGGGGGAGTGGGGTGGTGGGACACTACCTGCTGGGGTGAGGAGGCAGGGGTCCACTAGATGACCAGGGAATAACTTGAGATATGGGGATCAGGGATAGGAATGGTGGTTCACTAGATCACCAGGAATAACATGTCTATTTATAATACAATACTACACTGGGGATACAGATGTGGGGGTTACTAGACATGTTGGATGGATGATCGTTTGGGGGGAAGAGAATGCAAGGCACCAGGGCTTTTTGATTGACACCTTGGGTGGGTGATCAGGTGGGGGAGAGACCTCTAGCCACAAGGGCTTTTTAATTTACACCTCTGGCAGGAAACCAGGTAGGGGGAGGGGCCGCTAGCCAGCAGGGATTTATTATTTTTATTTTAGGCAGATCTTGCGGGGGGGATGGCAGTGGACACCAGATAACTTTCCTTTTCCTTCCACCTATAGGTGAGTGGAAAGAGTGAAATTTCACCCAGAATCTTCAGACATTTTCTGATTTGCCACAGGTGGAACTTTGGAAACTTCCATGAAGGTTGCAACATTTGGTGGAAGTTCCGCTAAGGTGGAAAAAAACATATTTCGCACACCTCTAGCAGGGATGGAAAGAAACCAAAAGAGAAAATCAGCCATGGCAGGAAGAAATCTTCACCCTCTGCAGGCTCTGAACAAGCAACTGGTCCCTGGACCTCAGCTCTGAATTCAGTCTCCACTCGAGTCTTCCAACAACACCCAGTGGCCCCATTCTGGGGTGGGGATGAGCAAGGGGGGGGCTCTTCTGAGGTCTATAGTAGTCCTTGATGTAACCTGGGCAGACACAACTACCAGGTGGGAGTCTCTAGGGGTTGGGTTGGTGGTATTTTTTGTGTTATTAGAGCTATGCAGTACCTACATTATGTAACCCCCCACATGGGACCTCGGCTTGGGGAGAAAAATGTAACTCGGCACGTTGGCTAGGTTTGGCTACTTTGCACAGGGGCACCCAAGTATTCTAAACACAGGAAGCAATAACTGAATGTCCATACAAGGAGTTGGTATTCTAAAGTGTGGCTTTTATTCACAACCAAAAAGGAACAATAAAGCATAGATGGACCCCCATGGATCTACACTCCTGGTAATGCAGATTTCTCCTGAATAGACACACATCTTCTTAAATTTTAAACCCTCGGGTTTAGCAACACACAGAGCACTCGGCCCAAACTTGACTCTTCTCTGGTTTCCCTGGCTTGGCTCCCTTGCTAGCCCTTGGACTACCTTCTTTCCTTGGCTCAGCTCCCGTGCCAGCCCTTGAACTACTTATCCATTTATTATGGAGATTTAATGGTGGCTCCCTATTCCAAACATGAGCACTTCTGGCTCCATCAGGGAATCTTCTTCAACAATCCCATGTCTGGGTACTTTCCTCAGGCACTGGCCAAGTACCCAAGGAAAGCAACAGGTGTTCTAAAGCAAACCTGTAGAGGTGACTCTGGTCACACCAGATGGGGGGTCTCCCACCTCTTGCTCCCATAAATCCTACCCGGCCATTCCTCTGGACTTTAACACCTCATCTCTGAAAACACTTTTCCATGTAGATTATCCATAAATGTATTTCACATTTAATCTACTGTTTCTTCCATCCCACATGTGCTGAACTTGAAACATACTTAATGAGTGGCACTGTCCATTTCTCTAGACCCCCACAAAGTTAAGCAGTCCAATTCCCACAACTTGTAAAACTGTACTTGACTGTCTTTTCCTGACCCCACAGTAGCAGTCACTTAAATTCATCTTGTCCCAGGTGAAAACACATTGGCCCTTTAGCAGAGCAAACTCACCCCTTGGTTGCAGGTGCCGCACACGCTTTTTCTCTTTCGAAATATAATGAATCTTCCAGGTGCCTCAGCACAAATCCTTATAGGCAGCTTCTTTTTCCACTAGCCAGGCCAGGGGAATTGCCACTGGAAGCAGGCTGATTCCTTTCCCGCCATCCTCACAGGGATGGGGCCTTGAAACTTTGAAAAGCGGTCTCCACCACTTCAAACAGGCACTGTTGTGTTCCTCTTGAGGTGAGAACACACACCTAAACTAAAAAATATTGCTCTCTGGCAGAGCTAAGGACTCTGAGGGCCTGCAGCTGCACTACACCTCTTCTCTCTACTGAGCCCACATACAGACTACTACTGATGCCCTCAAATCCCCCCAACATTCTATCCTAACTTCCCTAGCTGCAACATTCCAAAGTGGCTTATGCAGCTGCAACAGTTTTAAAATGATAAAATGGCCTCTTCCAGAATCCAGGATTTCCTGTATCTTTCTATCTCCTCCCAGATCCTTCGAGGAAAGGTATGAAATGATTCTCCATAGATTTCATTCACTTTCCTATGAACCAGTCTTTCCTCCTTACTGCATTTGATCAACATGCGACCTCTGACCTGGCTTGGGGGTGGCCAGTCCTGGTTCTGCCAGCTATGCATTCTTAATGACACAAAAAATGGATCACTGGCTCCTTCTTGCACAGCCAGGGCAGTGGAATCAACTCTGCCTTCCATGTGTTCCTCTAAGCCAGGAACTGGAGGCTGTGAACCCACGCCTTCTTTGTCAGGCCAAATGGGTTCCTCTTGGTCAAGTGAACCTTCTCTGGGACCAGTTTTCAGAATGATAATGGATAGTAATTTGATAGGCAGAGATGGCAATGTCATCCCTCAGTCTCAACTGAGACTGAGAACAGAGTGAGACAGTATGAAATCCTTTTAACTGGAATTTCACAAGCTGCCTTCCCTGCCTGCCGCTAGGTCTAAATGGGATTCTTGTAACCCCGGGTAACGGTGGGGTTACATTGGAAAGGCATGTGACAGGGCTGGGAGGTGAGATGCTCATTGGGCTGTCAGCTGGGAAGAAACACTAAGTTTTACTAAAAAAAAAAAACTTTAACTGTGTAAAATTGTGTATGATTATCTCCCTCCTTCCCAGTCCTGTCACTATCTGTATACTTACTATGCCCCTGGTAGTCTAGTGCTTCCCCTTTCTTACCTGATCCCCTTGCAAGTCTGTTTTTAAATCATCACTCCCAGGTTGTCTAACTGCCCCACCTCCCTCTCCAATCCCCATGCAAGTCTGTTTTTGAATCCCTATCACTCCCTGGTAGTTTTCATCAGGTGCTGTTCCCATCACCTGGTGTGAGCCCATGCAGACACATCCCATTATGAGGCCTTTTGAATGGCTAAATTCATAACATTTTCAACAATTACTACTTTTTCAAAGACCCCAAACCTGTACAGTAGATGTTGCATCTCATCTGAACCCCAGCCCACTTGTTTATTGTGTGGGAAAAGCCACTTATTTATGAATGCAAGCACTCTGCAGCAAATTGCAGTGGACAAACATTAGTCTAGAAATCCCTGCAAATGTGAGAGCCAGCAACTGTACACCTCAATGATTGGCAGTCCTATGTGTTTGAAATGTATTCATATGATGGTCAAGAGAGCACAGCAGCACAAGGAAGTGGAAAGGAGCCTAGATAGGCCCCATGATACCATGTCACTGATTTGTATTAATTGTTTTACAGCTTGCTGTCAAGCTTGGCATTCAAAGCTTTTCATAAGCTGTTTCACTTAAAGAGTCTTCTTTGAAGCACACAAGAAGGATCCCCTCTGAACATGAATTTGCAAGTAAAAATATACTATGAAGAATAACAATCTTGCACTGGCCTCTGCAATTAGATTATCAACATTAAGAATAGAATTGTGGAGTCTCTGACAGTCATGAACAATTTACATATTAAACCACAAATGAACCATAAAGCCACAGTCATTTTGATATTTATTTATTTTTTCCTCTGAACTGCTATCGCAATTCTAACATCAGATGGAATGTGTTCAATTGAACTTAATGAAAAATGAAAATAACTAGCAATTGTTTAACAATAAACTGAAAATGCAGAGCCGCCTAAACTGTCAAGAAATATAAACAATTGTTCTGGAAAGTTAGGAAAGACTGATAGGGACTGTTCATTTTATTGTTCTATTCCAACAGCTTCACTTTACAATGTGCATGTATAAATAGCCGTCCATGTGAATGTCTTGAAGAAAACAAGATATCGCATATGTCTCACTTTGTCTGACCTAATTTACAAATGCTGTATATTGACTGATTAGCTGATTATTTATGAGGTGTATTAAAATTATGCAGGATACATTTACTAATCATATATTTTTCCAATTGTGATGTGCTTTCTGTATTACATATTTATGTACTGCATACAGGAGTTGGTAAAGGAGGCAGCATAGCACAGTGGTTTAAGGATCTGAGCTGCAAACCTAAAAACCTGGGTTTGAATCCCACAGCCCCCACTTGCATACTGTGTGACATGAAGCAAGTCACTTAACTTCCTCATGCTCCCAGGTTGCACCTGTAAACAAGCTTTCAGCTTAGTGTGTCTCTCCTGGTAAAACAAAGGTAAAAAAAATAGAATGGCAAGTACAGATTCTTTGAAAATCAGTGCAGTTACTACAGTACAGTATTTCACATTCTGCCACAGTTGCTAAATTGCATGCCAATGTTCTGACTTAATGGTGTTTGACTTCATAAAAATACTATTTGTATAGGAAGCAGTTTAAGTCAATACATTAGTGGTATCAATTTTAATAATTTAATTTTACAATTAGTTTCTCACATCAGACATCTTTCCCAGTCTACTGTATAACTTTTTACATATACTGTGGGCATTGACTGCTTGCCCAGCTCATCTCTGCCTATCAAATTACTATCCATTGTCATTCTGAAAACTGGTCCCAGAGAAGGTTCACTTGACCTAGTTGGACTGGTGCTTGGATTTTCTATTTAAAGCAGTACAGATTAGAAACTGGCCACTGATTCACAGACTGAAGAAAAAGACTTTAGAAATGTATGTTTTTGTAAAGGAAAGGGTCCATTAATTTCTCACAATCTTTGGGACTAAACGCTTTCTAACCGAATATATGAAATCTGCCAACTGATGCTTTTTTGCTGGTTTTAGTCGTGATGATGTTTTATGCAAATATAATTTTAAGGTGCTGTTTGAATTCCTGTAGCTTCCCTAATTACCATAACGTGAAAGTGCAAGAATGGAACTTTGCATTTTGAACTTGCAGAGTACAGTGTATAGCTAGCATAAAATATGCATACCAAGTAGGGCCACAATTTTCCTTCAACTGCAATGGATGGCTTTAAATAATGTGGTCTGTCATTTGCTCAGTTTAATACAAGAAGATTTATGCTAAAATATGACACATGTAATATACATGTTTATAAGGATGAGTGTATGTATACAGATACTGTGCGAGTGTGTGTTAATGGATGTAATACTGTCATTCATTCCTCATTGACATGACTTTAAGTCCTGTGGTTTCATGTTTCTTTTATATAAAAACCTCCACCCAATTTCCTTGTTTCACATTTATAAAGTGCAGCCTGAAATGATGTTTCCAAGTGTTGGCTGTGGTGCAGGTTAAAGGGCAGAGCCACAACTCTCTCTCATCATTTACAAATTCAAGCTGTAACCTTTTCAACCCTTGCTAGAATAATCAGTTGGGTAGTATCACATAGCAAAGGTTGCTTAAGGGGCTAAATGGGGTACAATTGGTTTTAAAATGCATAGAGAAAATGTTGCATCCTGACTGGCTGAGAGGGTTAAGAACCCAGGTGCTTATGGAGCAACAACCACCTGTCTGGGAATCATTTCAGCAACCAGGATGCAGCACACCTAGATATCCATGCCTCCCATAAATATTTTGAAAACCTGTTTCTGTCAGCCATGTTTGTAAAGTTAAAAAAATGTACAAACTTTAATTTGCCTAAATGTTAAAAAACTACATATGATAGCATTTTTAAAAACTGCCCATCAAAGACCCTTCTGTATGTAAAAAAAATCCTGAAAAATTAAAAGTTACACCCATTCAGTTGCCTTTTTCATCTTTTCTCACACATTTCTTTAATAGGCCCTCCAAGCCTCTTCTTGAGTTTCTCTTGAACCAGAATGTCAGGCAATCGTTCATGGCATCTCAGATAAGGTTTCTTCAACCCCCTCCATGCTCTGACTTCCACCCAACAAACTGTTGACCAGCAGAATGACCTTCTCTTCATGCCTTCTCAGGTAATGTTTCACTGCAGTCCTGCACTCTGAATTCTGCCAAAGTGTTAACCTGCCTTCCAGCCCCCCTGCCTGTCCTTCCAACACCCTGACCATGCTCTCAGATAGACACACACAACACACAAAAAGAATAGACAACAGTATTCTATTTAAAAACACAATGACATGACCACAAGCAGGGCTACTGAAGGCCCAAGGAATCTTGTAGCCTGACGAGCAAATCAGAAGTGACTTAATAATTTTAACAGAGAGCTGGAGAGAAAATTCACCAATGCCCTTACTAGTTGAAAGCTTTTTTTTTCATTCTGCTCCACTGCAGGAGATGTGCACAGCCACAGTCCATAACTGTAGCCACAACAACATTACAAAAACAACACTGAGATGCAACACAACCTCTCTAACTGCAACTTGGCTGTACTGCTCTTTCTCTGTCATTCTCTGTCATTCGCTCTAATACCCAACCCACATTTCTCTCTCTCTCTCTCTCTCTCTCTCTCCCGTCTGTTTGTCTGTCTGTCTGTCTCTTTCTCACACACATATACAAAGTGAAGTAAAACAAATAAAGGAAGTTAATTAAACAAAAATATTGTAATAACCAACAAATACACTATAAATCTAGTGTTTGACTAGTGGCTGAAAATACATAATAGCATAATCACAAAACATTAACATGGACTATTAAAAACACTTTAAAATGTGTTTCGTATGAGTCTTTATATGTAACGATTTTGTGTTTTTTTAATCTTGCAATTGTTTTTTGCAGAGGATCCATTTTATAAGCACAATAAGACATTTCATGTTTGTGGTTGGCAAGGGATAAACACCCTTCTAGATGCTACAGACCCTTGGTGCAAGCACCTTAGGCATCACTACACAGCTGGCCAGGTGTTTCTCACATAACAATTACCTTTCTGTCATGTCCTATTGCTTAAGTAAGTTCTCAGGCCTCTGGTTTGCACCCATGGGAACTCAAGAAGCTGGGCAGGTTCTGCTATCACCTGTGATAGACCTTTTCAATTCCCCAGCTGAGACAGGCATAGTACCCAAGGACTGGATGGTAGCAGGTGTCATCTCAGAAAAGAGGAGGATAAGGGGATGCAGGGAATTATATTCCAGTTAGTCTGACTTCCATCATGAGAAAACTCCTAGAGGTTATAGCCAAACAGTAGCTGTTCAACTTCCCAGAGTCCCATGGACTCCAGGACTGCAAACAGCATGGCTTTGTGAAGGGGAGGTTCTGTATTATTAAACTTATAGATTTCTTAAGTTCCATGCTGTAAGCATAGGGCAAAGACCAAGTGCTGGACATCATTTACTGTGTGTAGTCATTAGCAAGGTGCTTGACTCCATACCCCACAAGAGGCTGTGAAAGCAATTGGGGGGGCTTAGATATTGGGAGAAAGTTACTAGAAAGGTAGGGAATCACCTAAGAAGGAAAAACAAAAGGATGGTACTGAACAGTACATACTCTGAGGTCAGGGGTTAATGAGCAGGATCCCCCAGATGTTGGACCTGGGCCCACTGCTGTTCAGTGTATTCATCTGTGACACTGGAGAAGTGATCCAGAGCAACAGGTGTCCATGTTCAGCTAACACAAATATATAAGGTGTGGTGCATAGTGAGGAGGGTAGGAGGGAATTGAAAAGATACCCTGGCAAATTATAATGGTGGTCCGTAGTTTGGCAGCTGAAATTCAGTACCAAAAAATGCAAGGTTATGCACTTTGGGAGTGGAAATGCGAGGACTGAAAATTGGATGTGGGGGGTGTGACTGAAGCAGATCTCAGAAGAGAAGGTTCTGAGGGTTATAATTACTGACAGCTTCAAGACCTCAGCTAAGGGTAAGAAATTGCATGGGACTGCTGTCAAGAATTACATTGTTTGTGACAGCATTCACTGGGGGGGCAGCATGTGCTGCTTACCTAGTACAGACTCTCACATGCACTTGAAAACAAGAAATATGAAGTGCATTCCTACAGACTTTGTCCAAAATAGGAAGTGCATTCCAACAGAGTTTTTCCAAAAGTGGAAATCAATTTATTTTTGAAAGACTATGCCTCTAGTTCATTGGGGGTAAGCCACCAGCCACAACCCTTTCCTGAGCTATATAAGCAATTCCCTCTCAACTTCCTTCTGAAGCACTTTTTCTTTGTGGCTGGAGGCTCTGTCCATCTCTGCCTTCTCCCTTGGGGACTACTGGTGCTTTGCACCACTCCCTCCTTGATTTTCCTCTCTTCTTCCCTTGTGCTTTGGGTTCTGCTTGGTTTGTGTTCTGTTCATTGTGTTTCTCCTGCTTTTGGTTATTGCTTGCCTCTGGTTGCTGTGTGCTTCTATGTGTTGCATGTTTCCTGTCCTCCTGTGTTTGTGTTTTTTCTTTTTTCTTTTTTGGGGCTTTTTAGTTTTTCTAGCATCCTGTTGCCCTTTGTTTCTATTGTGCTAACCCTGTGCTTGTGCTATTTACAGTAGCAGCCACAGACACTTCCAGCTATATCCAGATATTTCTAGAAATTTCTAAAGAGTTTCTCTCTGCTGCCCCTGCTGTCATAATGCAGAAAGCAGGAGCTTTCTCCAGAAATATCACAGAAATTTGGGGAAATAGCTGGCAATATCTGTGGCTGCTACTGTAGGCTGGCATTACTCACTAGATTTCAGCAAACCCTCAGTGCAACTGCAATTGTTATCTGTATGTTTCAGCTCAGTTGCTGCTTCCCTACTTCTGCTGTCTGTGTGCTTATCCACCTTAATTGTTTGCTCCTGGTACAGGTTTACCTTGCTCCAGCTAGCTGCTCCTCTCTGCTATGCTCTGTTTGACTCAGCAGCTCTGCTTAATTCGTTCAGTGTTAACTAAGTCAGGCAGCTTCTACCCCCAGCTTTTAATTCCCCTTCTTGCTTTTCTGCATTGTAGTGTGGCTTTGCTGCAATTTATTGTTGTTCTACTGCCTCAGCTGCTTGCTATCATTTGGCTGTCCTTAACCAGGACCTTGTCAGTAAAAACACCTCTATTTTGGGGGTTCCTACCCTATCAATATTACAGTGCTGTTTGGTCTCATGGTGCTCAGCTTGTGGCTTCCTGTTAGTTCCACAGCAGGGCTCTGTGGTGTCATGGTGGGGCATTGTGGCTCCAAGTAGCTGAAGTATGCTTTATGATGCTTTAAGCGACATGATTTTGCCCTACTTTTCTGCCTACAGTACATGGCTTTCAGTTATCATACATAAATCATTAACCTCACAGCCTTCATGGCTTTCACATATTCATTGCATTCCTTTACGGTGCTGTATGCTCCTTATTGAAATACCCCTATCTCCATCTTAATGGCATTTAAGGTATCCATGCCAAACATTTAAATTCACTATTCATGTAATCAAATCACTTTACTATTCATGCTGAAACCATAGCATTAAATGCTTTTATGTAAACTATGAGTTGCTCCTTTATGGAACTGGTTGGCCAAGCATATATGCAATTCAGCTTCACTCAAATGTGATGCACCATGCTTACCTATGCTGCTGCCCATTTTATTGCTGTTGCAAATGTTGTTGAAAATGCTGCTACATATCTCCTATCTGCTAAACCTCATTGATTCAGTGACACTAAACCTCATTGCTTCATTAACTGGTGTCACAGCCTCTCACTAATTAAACTCCTACCTTCTATGTCACCAACAATTTGACTTTTATAATGGAACTGGTTGTCTGTTTTCTGCTGGTTGCAACCACTATCAAACCACCAAATGCTGGCTTGCACTGCAGCCTCCTACCTCACCCAGGTTCCTACCTCACCCAGGTTCTGCCTTGATAGTTTTCATTGTTGCAGAGTTCGCTCTCAACCTCACAGAACTGGCCTCCTCATCAATATCTAGAACTGCTGGCTTTGCCTGGCCTCCTAATATCTAGCATTGATTAATGCTCTCATTCCTAGATTGCAGGCATGCCAACCATGTCCATTATCTTTTCTGGCTCAGGGCTTGCCCTGCAAGCCGATGGTCTTGCTCTACACTCATGAAGTCCACATCTTGAGCATGTGAACCTTTGGATGGGGTTCTTCTCATCTGGCTCATAATGGGAATGTCCTCACTCCAGGCAGAGCTTTAGCATGCAACCATATGGTGCACCTCTTGATGCAGAAATTAAGACTTCAGCTGCTGAGGGGTGGGGCCTTAGATCCCAAGCATACTCATTTGACTATGGCATCACCGTGGCACGTTTGAAAGCTATTCTCCCTATGACCACCTCAGGTTCACCAGGTTTGTTTTAGTCTGTGGGCAGCTGATTGCTTCATCAGTTGTCGCTCTTCCCCTGTCACCTTGGGGGTCCGCTCTTGCTTCAGAGTACCCATTGTTGCAGAGGCCTCTTGCAACCAGTCACAGTGTTCCCATTAGAGGGTTTGTGAGAGCTTTTCACCAAACTGGAATATTTCTTCCCCTATGATTTGGTTTCTAAATTTCAGCAGCAGAGTTGATAGTAATAAACTAGTCCTAGCCTGGAGGGAAGGTGACCAAGGCATTGGATTCCTAGAGATTTACTCCTTTTAAAAGTGCTTGTTTCCCTCTCTTCTGTGCCAAAGGTCATAATATGTAGTTAACTGTTTAGAGTATAGTCTCTAGTTTCCTTAGGTAGGTTTCCACTGTTGGATGAAAATGAATGGTGGTCCTACTCACCATTCCCTATCTCCTTAGGATGCCCCTGATGTCATCAGTGCAATCCATTTTATCAGTGCAATCCTGACAATCTGTGCATCTCATTTTTGTGTTTCATCAAGTTGTATCATTGCTGTCAATCTGTTTCTCTTCCTCGTAGTCAAAGTCTACTGCTCAATGTTCTTTTTCGTGCTCCTTCCTAAGGTATCTTTAGCCAAGGGAATCTTTCTCACAGTATGTCTAGGGGTGGAACCCTCTTTGAGGATTCCTTGCCTTCAGTGCCACCATGGAATACAGATTGTGAAGGCCCAAACAGTTATAACAGTTGCAGAAGCATAACACTACTCTGGTTGCATAGGCCCATTGAATTGAAAGGCTATGCCTGTAGTTCAATGGGGTGAAAAACCAGCCACGACACCAAACTAAGCTATATAAGCAGTTCCTCCCAGTCTCCTTCTGAAGCACTTCTTCTTTGCCCCACCATCCACCTGTCTTCCTCCAGTGGCATGCCTCTGTCCTTGGAGGACTCTTTCCTATGTTATCTTTAGCCAAGGAATCGTTCCTGTGGCACCTTTCTGGGGTGGAACACTTTTCAAGGGTTCCTTGCCCTCGGTACCCCTACAGGGTGCTGATTACTCATGGAATAGAGAGTGTGAATGGCCAAACAGTTATCACAGTTGCACAAGCATACTGTAACACTACTCTGGTTGCACAGGTCCATTGAATCAATGACTATGGTGTTTGGTGAGGCCTCACTTTGAATATTGCGTGCAGTTCTGGAAATCAGGCCTAAAAATAACAAGGAAAACCTGGAGTCAATCCAAAGGAAATCAACTAATTGATTTGTGGCCAGAAGAAGAGGAATTATGAGGAAAGACTGGCTGACCTCAATATATATTTACAGGAATCCAGGACAGGGAGAGGGCAGATATGATTAAAAATTATCAAGTAGTGTATCTGAAGAATATAAACAGAGTGGACTGCCAGTGACTACTGTTTAAGCTTAGTGAGAGGTCCCTTACAAGGTGCCAAGCTATAAGTTTGCAGGGCAAAAAGTTAGGAAGGAGCTGAGGAAATACTTCTTCCTGGAAAGGGTGGTTGAAAAGTGGAACCAGTGGCCAGTGGAGCTGGTCAATGCTAACATGGTGGCAAGCTTTAAGAGGGAGTCAGATATACAGTACATATAGGACTGGTGAGGTTAACAGGAGAGCGGCTGGAGCAAAGGTGGGTAGTGGGTTATTTCAAGTGGTTAGATTGATTGATTGCCTGATGCACTGCTAGCCAGTGCTAGACTGAAAATGGCCTAGGTAGGAACCAGGGCAGAATGAATAGTCATGAATCCATTTATGTCTGTAAACATGTGGAGACTGAGGATAATAGTTTTATTTGAGTAACAGCTAGCATCAAGACAGACAAGTAATTACTGACTGGATAAAGTATAAAATGATTGAGAACTTAGAAAACTTGAGGGTGACCCACCTGTAACCTCTTTAAAAGCAACCCCTCCAAAGTTGAGGGTGACCCACCTGTAACATCTTTAAAAGACCACACACACACACACACACACACACACACAACATAAAATAGAAATGAAATAAATTACAATACACATTGTTTATCTGCTAGAAATCAGACATACAGTAACTAGCCCCTAAAACACATTCTCTGACTCCATTCAGACCCTGGACCCTTGTTTCAGTCTTTTCTGCACCAGCTGCTAAGCCATTCCAAATGCTTAGTACATTCATAAGGCGCTGCTACACATGTGCCATTTCTGATGGGGTCTTTCATGATATCCAACTGGGTTGCATTCTTCTATGACTTGCTGTAGGCAAGGCTTCTTGTGATGTATCCATAAACAATATGACAAACTCCCAGCATACCATACTGCCTTCCTAACAGTTGCCATGTTCCCATTTTTGACAAGAATGCTTTCTGCTTCTCAAGCAGGGATTCAAAAGCAGTTCTTCCTCCCTGTCTCTCTTAAGACATACTGCTCCGCAGCCCTGATCACAGTAATCAAAAAGCAGAATATAATGCATTTTGAAAGCCCTTTTTACAGTATATTGTACATCACATGGTACTTTTGCTACTAGTTGTGGAGCAAATGTCATCAACCTAACATTTCTGGCACATACTCTAACATTTTCAGCTTTAAATGACATAGCTCAGTAAGTGCAGATAAGGAAGATTACTTTTAATTGGAGCGTGCAATAAATAACCATTAAAAATTTTTACATGTATGTTAACAGTTTCCTTGCACCATACTCCACCATTAGTCTATAAAAGAAAAAGGAGGACATCAAAACTCCACATTGGTTTGAATAACTCATACTAGTGTTTTGGAAATGTGTATATAGTACAATAACAGTTCATTTGTTAAATTTCCTTGCAAAAAATGATACCACTATTGAAAAATATTCTGTTCTGTAACTGTTTCTAAATCAGAAGAAACAGTACAGATGAAAGATTGAACTTCTCAGAACATTTCAGTTGCTTATTTGCATATCAGCATTTAAACAACACAGTCTGAGTCTGTGGGCTGAAGCTTATCGTTATCATTTTAGAGTGCCATGTACGAGCATATTCATTTTATGCATGACTAAAATCTAACATGCTCAATTCCTCCCTTAATCGCATATTAGAATTCTGTGTAGCAGGTTTAAATTAGGATTATCAAGCACACACTTAACATAAGTGGGCATAATTATTTCATGCATGATCCTATGTTAACATTATGGTATGAGAACAGTTAACTATTTCACTCCCTTAAAGAAATGATGCTGCCCTATTAGACTAAAATTGATTATAAAAAAAGCAGGGGAGGAGTCTTCATCTCCAAGGTGATTTATAACCTATTACTTCAAAGACTATCATGGGTCTATGCATACATCAGTTTATTTGTAGCTCATGTGCTAAGATATTTTCCTATCAACAAAACTGTCATATCATGTACAAAAAGTGCATTGATACCTCACATGCTGGAATTTATTATTTTAATTAACACTGAGTTCTTTGTATAAAATCTTCTCTAAGCAGGTGTTATCATGGTACCTCCCTCATGAAGGGGCCTATGTGGCCTCAAAAGCATGTAAAATAAGTTTATGTTAGTCAAATATAAAGTATAACATTTTTTTTTTCAGTGAACTCCCTTAAGAGAATGACAATGCTATGATTTCTTAGGATACTGTAATTTGAGGTATTTCTTTAAGTGATTCAGACAGGGAATGGTTAAAGACAGTCTATAACAGAAAAACATAACTTAGAACTACAGTATATGATAACATAGAGGATGGCTCCACCAACCTAAGAGTGATACTGTAACTTAAGCAAAATAAGCTAAACAATTGGAGCAGTGTTGACTATTTAAAAGTTTGCATTTTTTGAGCTTTGAACACTGAACATGGAATTATTCTACAAATTTAGCTCTGTTTAACTTGGCTTGCCTACCTCAAGAAAAAAAAGTAATGGTAACAGCTAATTTACTATCTGCATCAAGACAGAGCTCACAAAACCATGATCCTGTGTTCCAGATCAAGGGCCTGATCCACAACACAGACTGGGATATGCTCAAACTGCATATATCCCATCTATGGCACTCCAGACCCAACTGCCTGTCCACCATGGATTGTATCCACAGCCACTACCCACCATTGTCCATGAATATGGAACTTTACACATGGTCAGGTACTGGCATGAGGGATAAATCTATGCAAAATACTGGAGATGCAGTTGGTGGCCTGGGTTGCTATTGTAGTGGCTCCCCATTCCAGATGGGGCTTGGGAACATGAGGCATAGCATGGCTCCAGAGATTGGCATATCCTCATAGAGAACACCATTTAAATTTAGGAAACACAGACTGTGTCTGAATGACTCCCAACCTTACTTATCAGCTCAGCAGACTGGGAGGCAGGTGGAAGGCAGACCATTAGTGCCCCTGAAGATATCATGCAGCTGGGCAGAGGAGGGCATGCAGTTCCAGCAGCAGATTCTTGCTCCACATAGCCTGCACACCCCCCTCTTGGCTCTATGCATCATGTAGAACATGTCTTGCATCTGGTGTATTCCATAGTCCAGTCCCTGTGCTGAGCTCTGAATAGTTCATGCATGCAGTTGTACCAGTGACATATAATCGGGTATGGTGGGGCACGCATATGGGGCTGTGAATGTGTGGAGATCACCACATGTGTGGTTCAGGACATCTGGTTACTATCAAACCCTGCTAGCACACCTTCACAGATACCAAAAGATGTTGAGGAGCAGGCAGTAAAAAGAGTCATTCATCATGTGTCAGGGACTATGGTAAGTTATGGAGTGACATTAGGCTCCTGCCATTAATGAGCTGGACTATTACCATAAATAAATATTAACATTTAAATGTAGTCAACAATTGCTTTTTATATCTGAGGTGCTTTTTCCTTTCCTACTTGTTTATCACATGATTTTCTAGCTGGCAGCAAAAAGTGTGATATGTTGAACAACACCTTACCTGAAGGCTGGCATATTTACTGTAGTGCTCAGATAGAAAACATTCTACTGAGCAAAAGGAAAAAGAAAAACACTTTAATTGTAAAAATGGACTTCATTTCAAATGTAACCTTTTTTTCTTCCTGTTCTTGCTGCTATTAGCTCATTAAAGGCAATTCACTCAACAGTTGTTCAAAAATGGAACACATACAAACAGAAGTGAGAAAGAAGTAAATGCCTCAGCTGGGACTTGAACCCAGGCAGCCCGGAATACCACTCTGTTTGTGCTAACCAGCAGTCCACTGAGACAACTGGAACGTGGGCTGTCCCCGAGCACATTACTCTTTCTCAAATGCACAACCCAATAGTAACACAAATATTTACTTGTAACAATTACACAGGAGTGTGGTGTGTATATTTATGGAACACATACAAACAGAGTTGAGAAAGAAGTAAGTGCCTTAGCTGGGACTTGAACCCAGGCTGCCCGGAATACCGTTCCGATTGCACTAACCAGCTGTGCCACTAAGACAAATGGAATGTGGGCTGTCCCCGAGCACATTACTCTTTCTCAAATGCACAACCCAATGGCAACACAAATATTTACTTGTAACAATCACACAGAAGTGTGGTGTGCATATTTATGGAACACATACAAACAAAGGTGGGAAAGAAATAAGTGCCTCAGCTGGGACTTGAACTCAGGCCACCCGGAATACCGTTCCAATTGTGCTAACCAGCTGTGCCACTGAGACAACTGAAAACTGGAACCTGTGCTTTCCTCAAGCACATTACTCTTTCTTAAATGCACAACCCAATAGCAATAGAATATTTACTTGTAACAATCACATAGGAGTGCTGTGTGCGCAATCGAAACGGTATTCCAGGTGGCCTGGGTTTAAGTCCCAACTGAGGCACTTACTTCTTTCGCAAATCTGTTTGTATGTGTTCCATACATATGCACACCACACTCCTGTGTGATTGTTACAAGTGGTTCCAAAATGTATGGCAAATAAAATCAACAACATATTGCAGGCTGTACATTCTTTACATAAAAGGGGATGTTGCATGATGTTGCTTCCTCCACTCATTGAAGAAATTCAAAAAAGCAGCATCTGATGACAAAAGATTAAACATATTTACAATGAACAAAATGGCACACATAGAAAATTGGTCAGCTGTACAAAGACAAGAAGAAGGACATTTAGAGCCCCGCACTAACACACTACTGAATGAGACCACAACTTGCATATCACTCTCCAATTATTAAATCACCTCTCAATATGTCATGTTTTTGATGCAAGCAGCCACTAATCATGGAAATTGTCATAAAAACATGCAGTCCTTCAAAAATTAGCAATGCGAGTTTAGGTGTAGTTAGGGTGATGGCTGATGGATGTGAAAATCAAATCTGCATTAGCATCATAACTTTCTGAAGCTCCTGCACAAGATATTTAAAAGAGGAAAAGAGCCTAATTAAATGGGAGAAACTTGAACAGCCCATCAAGTCCCCTCTCTTCTGCTTTTCAAATGTCTGTGTCTAATTTCTCTGAATAATTAAAAATAATACTGAACAATACTTTTCTCTAGTTTTGGTCAGTTCTAGAATGAGTTTTAAATTGTAACACCTCCCCTTCTGATAGGGGGAGGAGGTTATTCACCAGTAATGCCCAGCTCAGAGCTGATGGTCTGGTGTTAGCTTTGAGGGTATAGCTCAGTGGAGAATCATATTGTCAACATGGCACCCAGAGGGAGATTATCACATGTGCCATGATGGAAGAAGCACTCATGCACTTGTAGAGGAGGCACTGAGAAAGAGGGAGTTGCCTTTGTCTCAAGGCTTCTGAGGCAGTTCTCATGCCAGGGCAGAGGAGTATTAGTGGGTCACTGTGCAGCAGGTACAAGGTCCCCAGTTACTTTGCCTGGAAATTGGAAATTTGGAGCATGAGAATCTGTGGTTTATACTTTCAAAGTTGAAGCAACTTTGAAAGAACAAGGGGAAATGGAAACAGGCTGCAGGGAGGTCCAGTGACATGCTGGGGTGCATAGGTAGAGGTATGACAAGCAGAAGAAGGGAGGTGGTGATGCCATTGTATAAAACACTGGTGAAGCCACACCTAGAGTACTGTGTACAATTCTGGAGGCTGCATCTTCATAAGGACTTTGACAGGATAGCGGCGGTCCTGAGAAGGGTGACAAAGATGGTACAGGGCTTGCACCAGATAACATATGAGGAGAAACTAGGGACTTCAATATGTACTCACTAGGAGAGAGGAGGGATCGAGATGACATGATAGAGATATTTAAGTACCGTAAAGGCATAAAAAAGGAGCAGGGGCCAACATCTTCCACTATAGGAGTACAAGAATGAGGGGGCATTATATGAAATTGGAGGGTGGCAGGATAAGGGGGAATGTGTGGAAGGTTTTCTTCACCAAAAGGGTGGTGGACACATGGAACAGTCTGCCACATGAAGTGGTGGGAGCAAGCACAGTGGAAAGATTTAAACATGCATGGGACAGGCATAAGGGAACCCTAGAATTGGGAAGGAGAGGTGAAAGACGTTGACCCAGTAAGGTCAGAGGCTGCAACCAAGGGGAGGGCTTTCAGGCAGACTAGATGGGCCTGGCGGTCCTTATCTGCTGATAGTTGCTATAGTTCTGTAGATGCACAAGTGTTCTACTGTTTTTCAACTGCAACCCCCACCCCCATTAGAAAGGTAGGAATTGGAAGCTATGCAAAAAGCTAACAGATGACTGTAAAATAGGAGGAGAGGGAACCTCAGGTTATTTATGATATCTGTGCTTGCCAATGGAACAGAGAGTGTGGAGGTACAAGTGCAGAAGCAAGCACTGTAGCTGCATTACCAGAATGGAATGGGAATCACTGAGACAAGGCAGGGTGACGTGTCATAGCATGAGGCTGGGTGGAATATCGGATTAAATCAAGACAGCTCTAGACAGTCTCAGGACTTGGATATGGTACCCCTGGAAATGGTATTGTACTCTGAGGGAGGAGAGCCACAAATGTATAGTACTTTGAAAGAAGCATGAAGTAAGCATATAGTATGCTGAAAGTGGAATGAGTTACTAAATACATAGACAAAAAATTGTGATCTCTAGATTTCTATATGAACTTGTACTATTCACAGATCAGTAAAGGAATTGCTGTATGTGCTAAAGTCTCTAACGTCCATGACTGTTTGTGAGCATTAAGTTGTTCTCATGTAGGGATGGGGTACCCCGTTGGGTAGCTGGGCCGGGTAGTGCAGGTATCTCCAATTTTTGGCTGTGCACGGTAGTTGGGGAAATGTTCTACCCTGCCCTACATATCAGTGTTATTCTTGGTCCAGGTAGAGTGAGATGGGTAATGGATAGCTGGAAACAGGCATTAAAAGGCAGCCTTTGGGGTCCTTCATGGACTTACAGCAGAAAAGGGAGAGCACATGACACCAGGCTGAAGGCTGATTGATGTGTGGTGTCTGGGCTCCATCTGCTGTGTAGAATCCAGCCAACAGTAGTTTGTTTGTGTGTGTTGTGGTGTGTAGAAGCAGCTCTGTGTGGGTGCTCACTCTGACTGTAACACAAATCAGTTGACAGGATGATGACTTATTTGATCGAAAAAATGAAAAAGACATTTAACAAAAAATGCATTTATTTAACCTACACTACCAGGAACAAAGAAATAGGGGGAGGGTGACTGAGAAATTATCTTAGCCAGGGGGAGGGAGGAGGGGAAGGCCATTCTCAATTGTGCAGGTGGTGCTGGGTCTGGGGAGAGAACAGAGAAGGAAGAGGGGGGAAAGACATAGACAGAAATAGAAACAGCATGCAATGAGGGCAGTTGGTTTCTGTCTTTGTTAGGTGCCCCTGCACCCTGTCATTTACTGTGACATAGTCACCATACACTGTTTGTCTCCGCAGTGTAGTGAAAGCCTTTTGATGGCTGTGTATTAAATTGTATGTTAGGTGCCCCTGGCTGAGCCCACCATATCATTTAATACTGTGACACTAGCTACACTGTTTGTCTCTGCAGCATAGTGAAAGCCTTGTACAGCTGTATTACAATGTTTGTAGGTGCTCCTGAGGCACAAACCCCATAATATTACTGTCACCTAGTTAGCGTCATACACTGCCTGTCTCTGCAGCACAGTGAAAGCCTTGTACGACTGTATTACACTGTTTGTGAGGTACCCCTGAGGCATGAGACCCACAGGTGCCTGAAAAGAGGGACCAGTATGGTCAAGGCCCTACCAGTTTCATAAGTGGCCCGATCAGTTTTTAATTTATTATTAGCAGAGAGTTTACTTCTTACACCCTTGGTCCTACCATTACTCAAAGTGTTCTAGCAACAATGACAAGCTATCTCACATATATTGCTGAAACATAGTCAGTTATATACACTGTCTGTCTCTGGAGCACAGTGAAAGCTTTGTACAACTGTAGTATGTGGTTTGTGAGGTAACCCTGAAGCATGAGCCCTGTCATATTACTATGACATAGTCAGCTACATACACTGTCTGTCTCTGCAGCATAGTGAAAGCCTTGTATAGCTGTATTACACTATTTGTGAGGTGCCCCTGAGGCATGAGCCCAGTCATATTATTGTGACATTGTTGGCTACATACACTGCCTGTCTCTGTTGCATCGTGAAAACCTTGTGCCGCTGTATTATACTGTTTATGTGGTGTCTCTGAGGAATGAGAACTGTCAAACTGCTGTGACATAGTCAGCTACATACACTGTTTATCTCTGCAGCATAATAAAATCTTTGTATGGCTGAATTAAACTGTTTGTGAGGTGCCCCTGAGACACACAAGCCCTGTCATATTACTGTCACATAGTCAGCAACAGGTACATACACTGTCTGCCACTCTGTCATAGTGAAAGATTTGCACAGCTACACTACACTGTTTGTGAGGTGTCCCAGAGGCATTAGCCCTGTCACATTAATGTAACATAGTCAGCTATACTACATACACTGTGTGTTTCTGCAGCACAGTGAAAGCTTTGTTGGGCTGTATTTCACTGATTGTGAGGTGCTCCAAAAGCATGAGCCCTGTCATATTATTGTCACCTAGTCAGATACATACACTGTGTGTCTCTGCTACATAGTAAAAGCCTTGTACAGCTGCATTACAGTGTCTGTAGGTGCTCCTGATGCACAAGCCCCATCATATTACTGTCACATAGTTAGCTACATACACTGTCTCTGCAGCACAGTGAAAGCCTTGTATGACTGTATCACACTGCTTGTGAGGTACTCCTGAGGCGTGATCCCCATAGGTGCTGGAAAAGGGGGTCCATTATGGTCATGCCCTACCACTTTCATAAGTGGCCCTATCAGTTTTTAATTTATTACTAGGGGAAAATTTAGTTCTTACATCCTTGGCCCTACCACTTTTCAAAGTGTTCCATCACCAATGACGAGCCATGTCATATATATTACTGCAACATAGTCAGCTACATACACTGTCTGTCTCTGGAGCACAGTGAAAGCTTTGTACAACTGTAGTACGTGGTTTGTGAGGTAACCCTGAAGCATGAGCCCTATCATATTACTATGACGTAGTCAGCTACATACACTGTGTCTCTGCAGCATAGTGAAAGCCTTGCATAGCTGTATTACACTATTTGTGAGGTGTCCCTGAGCATGAACCCAGTCATATTCTTGTGACATTGTTGGCTACATACACTGTCTGACTCAGCAGCACAGTGGAAGCCATGTGTGACTGTATTGCACTGTTTGTGAGGTACACCTGAGGCATGAGCCCTGTCATATTATTGTGACATTGTCAGCTACATACACTGTCTGTCTCTGCAGCATAGTGAAAGCCTTGTATAGCTGTATTACAATATTTGCGAGGTGCCCCTGAGGCATAAGCCCTGTCATATTATTGTGACATTGTCAGCTACATACACTGTCTGACTCTGCAGCACAGTGAAAGCCATGTGTGACTGTATTACAGTGTTTGTGAGGTACACCTGAGGCAAAAGCCCTGTCATGTTACTGTGGCATGGTCAGCTACATAACGGTCTGTCTAGGCAGCATAGTAAAAAGCATTGCATGGCTGTATTACACTGTTTGTGAGGTGCCCCTGAGCATGAGCCCTGTCATATAATTGCGATACAGTCAGCTACACACACTGTCTGTCTCTGCAGCATATTGAAAGTTTTGTACAGTTGTATTAAACTATTTGTGAAGAACTCCTGAGGCATGATCCTTGTCATGTTATTGTGACATTGTCAGCTACATACACTGACTGACTATGCAGCATAGTGAAAGCCTTTTGCAGCTGTATTACACTGTTTGTGAGATACCCCGAGCCATGATCCCTATCATATTACTGCAACATTGTTGGCTATATAACTGTCTGTCTCTGTAGCATAGTGAAAGCCTTGCTCATCTGTATTACATTGTTTGTGTGGTGCCCTTGAGGCATGAGCCCTATCATATTACTGTGACATAGCCCTGTCATTTTACTGTGACATAGTCAGCTATATACATTGTTTGACTCTGCAGCATAGTGAAAGCCTTGTGTGGCTGTATTACCCTGTTTGTGAGGTACACTTCAGGCATGAGACCTGTCATATTACTGTGACATAGTCAACTACATAACTGTCTGTCTCTACAGCATAGTGAAAGCCTTGCATGTCTGTATTACACTGTTTGTGAGGTGCCCCTGAGGCATGAACCCTCTCATATTATTGTGACATAGCAAAATACACTGTCTGTCTCTGCAGCATAGTGAAAGCCTTGTACAGCTGTATTACACTGTTTGTGTGGTGCCTCTGAGGCACAAGCCTTGTCATATCACTGTGACATAGTCAGCTACAGACTGTCTGTGTCTGCAGCATAGTTAATGCTTTGAGCAACTGCATTACACTGTTTGTGAGGTGCCACTGAGGCATTAACCTTGTCATATTACTGACATAGTCAGCTACAGTACATACACTGTGTGTCTCTGCAGCACAGTGAAAGCTTTGTTGGGCTGTACTTCACTGTTTGTGAGGGGCTGCTGAAGCATAGTCAGCTACATACACTGTCTCTACAGTATAGTGAAAGTCTTGTACAGCTGTATTACACTGTTTGTGAGGTGCTCCTGAGGCTTGAGCCCTGTCATATTACTGTGACATAGTCAGCTATATACACTGTAGCATACTGAAACAATATCTTTTTATGTCTGTGTCTTCTTTGTCTCGTACTTCCCAGACTAAGTCTACTAAACAGAAGCACATTGCCAATATGGACAATATAAATCATAGCACTTATGAAGAACATAGTGACAATAATAATAACACCCCAAGGACTGGCAGTAAATGTCCTGAACCAGAAAAGCATGTTAGCAATGAAATGATAGTAGAGTTTCAGAAAGAGCTGACTGGAGTTACTTGTAGAGGTACTGAACATTTTGCAGCGTGTTCCTGAAGACTTCCAGTTGCTGAAGCAGCATGCAAGGAGAGGGATGCATCCTTCTCAAATATATGCTCAGATGCTGAGGCAGTGAATACTGGTAGAGATGGTGGTGATCGTGGAGACAAGGAATTGAATAGGTTAGGCAATGTCCCACCTAATGATGATGGTACTTCTAGTTCTTCTGAATCTTGTGGCAATGAGGTCAGTAGTGTTGAATGAGGGGGTAGGAGAGGATGCCACTGTAAGGCATAAGAGGCAAGCTCAGAAAAAAAATCCTATTCTACTAAACGTAAGAATCAGAAGAAGAGTATGAATAAGAACAATTAATCCCAAAAGGCAATGGCAGTGTACAGATTCCTCCAGATCCCTAGACTGTACACAGAATAGTGCCAGGCACCATGACAAAAATCAAACAAGGTAAATCTTTAGTGTGGAATGTATTTTATATTGACCCTGCAGATAAATCTCTGGGACAACTCTCGAGCTGTATACATTCTATGCAAAAAGGGCATCCAACTTGGCGGCAATCTGGAAAATTTTGGAGCATCAGTAATGATGTGACATGCAAAGGCAAAATATACAATTAAATATGGCAGGAAAAAGGTCAGTGTGGGTGATAGTGGAAGTGGTGGCAGTGGTGACCATGGTGTCAAGGAACTGGTAATAAAAAGTGACACTGAATCATTGATGTGTCCTTGCAGTCTTCCCAGACAAACTTAGATTGTTTTCTGACACCATCAAGTACTGGAAAATCTCAAAGTAGTACTCCTCATGAAAAAGGCATGAAAAATACATTCCCCCCAAAATTCAAAAAGTCTCATTCTTGTCAATTAGCATTGCAAGAAAGTGTTGCAAGGACATCATAATTTACACACACGCATCAAACATGCCGGGTGTTGAACAGATCCATTGCACCGCTGTTGGCTGATTGTCAACTCCCTTTTGCTTTTGTTGCCCAAGAAGGTTTCCACAACTTTAAGATTAAACCATGGTACACCATTCCCTGTTGAACGCATTTCTCAAATAATGCTGTTCCACAATCATATGACTTGGTGTGCACTGAAATCATTATTTTTTCTTTATTATTTTTTATTTATTTATTAGAATTTCAGATTAATACCTTTGAGCCAATGGCTCTTTTACAAAAGTTCCACGTCAGTCTACAAAGAATAGAAGTACAGTTTGTGTGAGATTAGCAGGCAAGCAGTTTGAATACAAAATTCAGAACAAGGTATACATGGTCTAAAGCTACAGATGATATAAATAACAGTTAGAACAACATAATCAGGCATACATTTAAGAATGATGAGTCACAACAGATAATATTTACATGAATTAAAGCTGCCAGAAGGGCATTGTCAAAGGGAAAGGTACAGTGGAAAAAACTGGGTTGCTGCCAATTGTGCCATGTAGAGTAGGAAAGTGGAAGAGAGAGTGGGTGTAGAGGGTTAACTGGGAGGGAAGTAGAAAGAGAGGTGAGTGGGAGGCAAGGATCGGGAAACAAGTGCAACATTGGGTGGGGTGAACAGATTAGAAAAGGGAGAGAGGAAGGGAGTTGAAGGAGGTAAGAGGAAGGTGGTGGACCTGGACTAGGGAGAGAGGGAGGGGTAGATATGGGAAGGGGGGAGGGTGGTGGCAGGCATAAGTAGTGATAGTAGAGAGGTGCGAAGGACAGAAGTGACTACCTGGGAGGTTAGGAGAAACAGTCACTGGTGGCTCTGGACACAAGTGTTTGATGCAGCTTGTGTTTGAATGAGCAGAGGGTGCCTAAGTTGGTGAGTTCTCTGCCCAGGGAGTTAAACAACTTAGGGGCTCTACCTGCAAAAGACCGCCGGCCTTGGGCGGTGCAACAGCGGGAACAGCCAGAGAATAGTTGTCAGAGCTTCTTGTGTAATGGGGGTGGTTGGTTGGGCTTAAGAGAGACTGAACCCCAGGGGGCATGAGTCCCATCAATTACTTTTTTGCTAGTAGGCAGGTTCGGAAAGTAATCCTTTCCTGAAGTTGTAGCCAGTTTGACTGTTCATAGAGTTCGCAGGTATGTGTGCGGTGGGCAGCACCAGTAAGCAGTCTGCAGGCCCTATTCAGCCCTGTAAGAATTTGCCATAGTGCTGTAGCTGTGGCTGCTCCATAGATAACAAGCCCACAATCAATGATTGAGACAATAGCGCTGTATATTGCCAGCTTAAGGGCATCAGGTGTCAGGCGGTGTCTATGTTTATAAAGAAGGCCTATATGGATATTTACAGATTTTGCAATTAAATCGATATGGCTGGAGAAGGACAGAGTAGGGTCCAGGGTTATACCAAGGTATCTGAACGTCTGCGTCTGGTCCAGGGTCACACCCAAGCTGTTTTTGATTGCCAGCTGTTGGTGTTTATGTTTGTTATGTGTGCCATGGAACAGCATAGTCTTTGTTTTCTTGTAATTTAGCACTAGTTTCTGTGAGACGAATCAGGCCTCAACTTGCTTGAAACTTTCCTGCAGTTGTTTCTCCAAGAGAAAGGGTCAGAATTCTTAGAGAAAATCACTGTGTCATCAGTGTACAAGATAATGTTTTCATCACAGGCAGAAGGGAGATTGTTCAGGAAGATGCTGAAAAGAAGGGGTCCCAATATTGACCCTTGGGGAACACCAGCCTGGACAGGAAGATTGGAGGACAGGGAGTCACCAATCTTAATTTGCTGTGACCGGTTTGGGAGATAACTGTTAAACCATTGTAAAGTGTCATTAGAAAGTCCTAAGTTGGCAAGTTGTTCCAGTAGTAATGGATGGTTGACTGTATCGAAGGCCTTCGAGAGGTCTATAAAGGTGGCAACAGCAAGTTGTCCCTGGTCTAGTGCTAGATGAATGTGGCCTGTAAATTCAAGGAGAGCAGAGGTGGTGTTACGTCCTTTGCGAAAGCCGTGCTGCTGTGGGCATTGCAAGCTGTATTTCTCCAAGTACTCCACCAACTGGTCTGCGATGATTTTTTCAAGAGCTTTGGATAAAGGGGGTAGGATGGAGATGGGCCTGTAGTTACAGCGTAATGTCCTATCCCCAGACTTGTGTATTGGGGTCACCATGGCAGACTTCTACTTGAGCGGGAACTGGGAGAGCATTAGGGACTGGTTAATAATCTTGGTAAGAGGGTGCAGGACATCATCAAGGGTGAGGGCGATGAGCTTCAAGTCAAGTGTCTCCCTACTTGATCTGGATTTTCGGAGCACCTTGAGGAGGTATTTTGTGTCATCCCTTTCAGTAACTGCCTTGAAATAGAAATGTGGATGATTTGTATCCTGAGTCTGTTGATATTGGGAGGTCGTGGTTTGGTTGGTGTCAAAGAAGTTAGAAGGAAGCACATGGCTGGGGTCAGTGATTGCCAAATTGAAAGTATAAGCAATTGTGGTGGGGTCCAGGGTGTTGCTGCCATCAACCTTTAGTATATTAGGAGTTGCTTTGAACTTTTTCCCTATCACTTCAGAGAGACTTTGCCAGAATTTCCTTCCATCTGACCATGAGCTTGATAGGGTGCTTCTGTAGTAGCTGGCTTTTTCAGTGCAGATAGCTCTGGTACAGACATTCCTGGCAGCTCTGTATGCCTGAAAATCTGCTTGGTTGCCAGAGGCTGTAGCACAAGCCCATAGCAGGTACTGAGCTTTTAGCTGGTCTATGAGTTTGCCTGTGATCCAAGGGTTGTCAAGGCCTTTAATTTTGCATTTCTTATAGGGGACATGGATATCACATGCTGCATTGAACTTTGAGATGAAGTATTGAAGTGCAGGATCAACATCCAGAACGGTGTTAATCGGGGACCATTCTTGTTGTCGCAGGAGTGCCTTAAGTGGTGCAAGGTGTCCCTTGATTAGCATCTGACTGTTGATAGTTTTTGTGGGGGGTTTATTGAATTTATTTCACCATATGCACTGGACTGGGGAGTGGTCACTAATGGCATCAGGGAGAACTTTAGTGTGGCTAATATGGTCAAGGTGATTTGAGAGAACCCTGTCCATTAAGGTACTGGTCCCTGTTTAATAGTTGATCCTAGTGGGTGAGGTAACTAGCTGTGTAAATGTGCAGCTGCCAAGGCATCCTTGCAGTTGCTTGCACTGGGGGCAAGCCAGTTGACATTAAAATCCCCTAGCAATATGACTTCTGAGTTAAGCTTTAGACTACTGATGCAGGTAAGAAATGAGTTTAGGCTTGTTGTTGTAAGTTTGGGTGGAATATATACAGAGACTATTGTCAAAGCTTTATTATGGGCCCCAAGAATGACCTTAATAGCAAGGACCTGAAGCTCATCTCCATTAATGGATAGGGTCAGGGCATGCCCTGTCATACAGTCTTTCAGATAAAGGGCACAGCCACCCCCTTTTTTGGTTAATTGATCCTGCCGAAAAATAGTATACCCAGGTATTGCCACAGCGGTGTCAGGGATATATTGGAGACAACCAAGTTCCAACTACAGATAATAAATCTGGGCTATGTTGTACTGTCCAGGCAGTGAGGGCATCTAATTTTTTGTTAAGGCTGCAGATGTTGATGCTAGCTAATGAGAGGGTTCCTGTTCTATGTTGCTCCCTGGGGGGAGCTAGGGGTGGTCCAGGGTTAGGGTGAACGCTGCCCGATATTAGCAGGAGGAGCAGTATTATTTTTAGGAGTTCCTTAAGATATCGGTAGTGACCGCTATGTGCACTTTTTCCCTTATACTTATTCTTAGTTGTTGTCTGTAGTGATCTAACTCCCTATAGTATGAACAGGGAGAAATAGTTTGATGGTAGGGTTGACCGTAGGCACAGTAGCATGTTCATGTATCCTAGTATTTGGGAGAAGAGATGAGTGTTGTTGCAGCTGAGACTACTGGTAACCATTCCACTTCTGTGCAAGGAGCCATCAACCAGGCAATCAGAGGTTGGTTGCAGTGAGCATTTAAATATATTGGTAGTGTGGGATGCCAGTGGGGTCAGAAGGAGCAGATGCAGCAGGAACAGGTTAGATTGCATTCTTGATGTAGTAATATTAAACCATGCAGATATTTATGTTCAGGGATATGTAGTATAGTAAACTTTTCCAAGGCACCAGGAGTCAGATGATAAAAAGTAATCAAGTCCACAGGAAATGGTGAATTACTGGGGTCCAGAACACTGTTGTTACTGTAGATCAGAGACCCAGAATGTGTTAAATTCCTGAAGGTGAAAAACATTGACCTGGGGCATATGCAGGATGTAAAAATCCTTTGTTAGTATCATCCCTTTGTTCTCCAAAATGGTTGTGAATAGACCTCAAAGACAAGCAAACATCATTTAAGAACAAGTCAGACAGAAATGTGGATTCAATGCAGCACTCCACAACTCAAAAGCTTGTATAGCAGATTTACTGACCTTATTTTTGCTTTTGATGGCTTCCAAAAAAGTTGTTTTATGATGAGAATGCCAATACCTGGCGGTGTCGTTTTGTAGTTTCTCAGTCCAGGAAATGTTCATACATGTTATGTCCAAGAATGGTCCAATTCCTCCAAGCAGAAACACATGAAAATCCACAAAAACTAAGCTACTGACAGAGACAAACACAAACAGCCAGCCACACAACAGGCTCCTTAACCTCAGTTGAAACTCTCTGAGGGGAATCAGATTCACATAACTACAGATATATGGACCAGAAAGCAAACAATTGACTACATGACTGTCACAGCTCATTGGGAAAGTTTTTAGTCAGTAAGTAATAATTCCAACTGTACTGTAAGCAGAAGGAAACAGCCTATATTATGTGTCACCCCTTTTGAGGAAAATCACACCACTGTGAACATTTTACAGGAGCTGGAAAAACAGTTCCAGAAATGGCTTACTCCATATTCCTTATCTTCATGGTTCATAGTGTCAGATACTGGTGCCAACATAGTCAAAGCTGTTAGAAATGGCAACTACCAACACATATCTTATTTTGCCTATCATTTAAATCTTCTCATCCATAATTTCTTAAATGGAAACAATAAAAGAACCCCAGAGCAAATGCACCGAGGCATGGCTTATCCCACAGGATATTGGCCATACAGCCAAAATTTAAAGAAAACACAAATTGCACATACCTGAATATAGTAATCATGAGAAGACATGTAATACCCATGAATTAATTTGAACTGGCTCAACTTGAAGCAAAATTGCAAGGTGCCAGATGGCCTCACAATACAATCAGCAAAGGCTGAGGACAAAGGCTGAGGCCTTCTGGCACCATGCAATTTTTTTTAAAGTTGAGCAAGTCCAAATTAATTCATGTACATTTGCATATGCTTACCATGATGCTTTGCATTATTGGGGTATGTGCAATTTGTGTTTTCTTTAAATGGAAACAGAAATGCTGAAAACCTGTTAGGTGTTGTTAAGAAAATATGTGGTCATTTCAGCCACTCTATGAAAGTACAAAAATTTCTGAAGGGGCTGCAGTGTAGAGGTGTGCAAAACAAATTCACTGGTGGAATTGAAATGGAAGTCAGACTTTCGCTTCAACAAAAGTTTGGAAATCCATTTCCGAACTTTCAGGGAAATTCTACCTGCCCTACACCCCACAATAAATTATTACTTTTTTCCCCTTGTGTGTAGTCCCCCCCCAAAGTTCCCAATCACCACTGGATGTATAATTAATTACTTCCCTAATCTCTGGTGGCTAGCAGTCCCTTCCTCCACCAGATCACTGGCTGTGTCCTTAAAAAGAAAAACATACATGGTGTCTATTGGCTCCCCTCACCAGTTAGCAATCACCACACGATGTATTATAAATGAAAGAACCCTGGAGACTAGTAGTCCCTCACCCAAATTGATCACATGCCCCTCATTACAATACCTTGTATAGTAAAAAAAAAAAAAAGTTTCTTGGTGGTGGTCTACAGAGCACCTACCGTGGAATAAAATTTAAATTCACGGACTGTCTGGGATTGGGGATAAGAGGAGTGGTTTCTCTAGACCACTACCAAGAAACTGATTTTTTTATTATACAAGGGATCAGAATGGGGAGGTTACACTGGTCGGGTGGTTGATTGGGAGGGGGGAGGGACCGCAATTCAAATTTTATTGATTTTCTTGAGCTTTACATCCAGATGTTTCCCACATGGCGAAATACTAGTAACATACAGACAGAATTTTTTTTTTAAATAACAAACACACAATAAACAAATAATCACTAAAAATCTCCCCTCCCTCCATCCCCTCCCATATTATCCCCCCCTTCCCCCTCCCCCCATGAGCCAACCATACAATTATGCAGGAGGTTATATAATATAATTCTAACTTGACAGAGTTATCTGGTCAAACATCACACATTTTTTTCAGATAGAGTACAAGACATGTAAGGTTTCCCATCTCTTTTTGTAAGTGTGCATTCTATTGTTAAGACTGGCCATCATTTTTTCTATCCTTAGATTAAAAAGAAGTTCTTGTAACCATTCAGTGTTAATTTCTAATCATCTGAGGAAACGTAGTGAAATCCCCTAATAAGCACACTTTGGGTGTAAAGTAATCTTGTAGCCCTAAAAGGGGGTTTATTTTGGATTTGAATTGATCCCACAATGGGGATATTTTAAAGCATTCCCAAAATAGATGCTGCAAGGTTCCTTGGCCTTGGTGGCATCTATTGCAAGTGGGGAATGGTGCTCTACCCATTGTATGTAGCTTATATGGGGTAAAATACATATTGTTGAGAAAACTCATTTGCATTATGCAAAGTTTATCTTGTGTAATCAACTTATGACATGCTTCCCATATTTTAGACCAACCTGAAGCAGAGTTCAGATATAAATTATTCCAATATTGAGGAGTACCGTCATTTTCTGGAAATAATAGTAGGTAGAGCAATGCATAGAGAGAGGAGACTGCATGCAGAGATAATGCCAGATTCCTGCTAGTTTGAATCCATTGTTGCAAGACTATCCTGTTATTCTTAGTCTTAAAGTACCCATGGAGTGTATGTCTTAATTGAAATATTTTGAAAGCCCAGTTGTTGGATAGACTAAATGTTGTTAATATTTCTGTAGTAGTGAGCCATTTTAAGTCAGAGTCACAGAGTTCCTGAGCCATGCATGTTGGTGAAAGTGGGGCCCAAAGGAAGGGAATTATTTGTTCCTCCTATTTTGAGATTTGGATTTTGAAAAATGGGATGAGATAATTCTGGGGCATTATCATATCCTAAAGTGGAACATAATTGAATGTGAGTGCAAATCGAGGACCCTGTGGTGTTATATTGTAAATTGAAAGGTAACTTTTTGTATTTCAGAAACAGTGTCATAGCAGGGTTTATCCCTGACTTGGTTAGCAAGTGTTTTTCTATCATAAACCAGAGAGGTGTATAATCATTGACAATCGAGGAGTCTCAATGGAGATATTTGTTCAGTTGGCTTGCCCAGTGGTATAAGAGAAAATTTGGTAGTTTGAGGCCTCCTAATAATTTAGGTGCAGCCAGTTTGTTATATGCTCTGCAAGGGGGCTTATTTTTCCAGATGAATTTGGACACGTTGTAGTGAGTTGTTTTAAACCAGGATTTAGAGAGCCACATATCAAGAAGATTTAGGGGATAGAAGATTCATGGGAGAAGATTCATTTTAATTATACTTATTCTACCCCATAGAGTCAGGGGAAAAATCCTGCCATCTTTTAAGGTCTTGTACCAATTTATTTAAATCATCCAGGTTTAGTTTCTGTATTTGAGTTATATTAGTAGAAAGGTGTATCCCAAGATATTTTATTGTTTTCAGAGCCCATTTAAGTCCAAATTCCAAGATTTCTTGTTTGTACACCTTGGAATTAAGTGGGAAGATTAACGATTTTTTGGTGTTTAATTTATAATTAGAGAGGGAACTGTATTCTTGTATTAATTCTAATAGTTTTTGAGTGGAAGATTTTATTTGGGTGAGATAAAGTAGAATATAATCTGCATAAACCATAATTTTAGAAATATTTATCCCTAATTGTATCCCATGAATCTTTGGAGTATTTTGGATAGACACTATTAGGGGCTCTAAATATAAATTGAACAACAGAGGTGATAAGGGACATCCCTGTCTAGGGCCAGATTCAAGAAGAAATTTAGAGGAGGGAACACTGTTGCTAAAGAACCGGGTGGTAGGGGCAGAATATAATATTTGAATCCACAAGATAAATTATTTGGGGAATTGGAATCTATGAAGAGTTCTAAATAGAAATTGCCAGTCTACCTTATCGAACACCTTCTCAACATCCAGGGAGACAAATGCCATACCTTGAGGGGAATCCCTGGATGCAGGGAATGGGTGATATAGATGGTGGAGATGGTTTTACAGATGACCTTCCTTTCATGAAACCTACTTGGTCCACATTAATTAGTGAAGGGAGGACTTGTTCTCCTCTGAGTGATTGTAATTTAGCAAGGATCTTTAGGTCAGTGTTGAGTAGAGATACTGGCCGATAATTTGCAATTTGTGTTAAGTCTCTGCCTGGTTTGGGGGGGATGACTATAGTGGATTCTAACATGGAGGAGTCAACTTCAGCCTTATTAAGCATCTTAATATAAACCAGTTTTAGTAGGGGGGTTGTTGAGGAGCGAATTGTTTATAGAAGTTGGAGGTAAATCCATTTGGACCCGATGCTTTATCCAGGGGGAGAGAGTTAATTACTTGGATTATATCAGTTTCCAGGAAGGGTAATATTAGTTGGTCACTTTGAGTGGTTGTGAGAGAGGGAAGGGGAAGACCTTCTAAATAAGAATCAACTTTAATTTGTGGTTGTCGGGGAGTCATTCTGGCATATAGAAGTTTATGTTAATATTCAAATTCCACGTTAATTTTCTCCACCTTCATCAATGGAGGACTATGGGGATCTTTCTGTATGGCTACTTTACATTTTGTTGCCTCTAGTTTTTTAAGTCAGAGAGCCAATAGTTTCCCAGATTTTTCCCCTTGTTCAGTATATTTTGCTTTAGTTTTTAATAGTGTCCATTCCGTCTTTTCCCTAAGTAACTCTGAGTAGGAGTTCTGTAACTTAATAAGTTCCAGCCTCCCAACTTCCAAAGTGTGTTTTGATAAATTTTTCTCTTTATCTCTGATTTGTTGTAGAAGTCATTTGACTTCCTGAGTTTCCTTTCTTTTCTTAATTACCACCCATTTTATGAATTCACCTCTAAGAAAGCATTTTAAAGCCCCCCATTCATTAGCAGCTGCCTGGGTAGAGCCCCAATTAATAACTTTGTACATCTCTATTGCTGATGTAATACTATTAGTTACATTTTTATCTTTTAATAGCTGGTTGCTAAGCCTCCATTGTGAGCTAGTCCCCCAATGTAGGTATGTTTTTATTTTTAGGTATGCAGCCAGTGATCTCACCAGGTATGTGTTTTTGTTTAAGTATGCAGAGGGAGATCGATTGGGGGACCTGACCACTAGTCACCATGGAATTCATTTATTACACATTGGGTGGCGATGGGTGACCAGCAGCGGGGAGGGGGCATTATACACTACAGGGAAATATAGGTAAAGTATCTCTTAGCTGCACAGGGTGAAGATTCACCAAAACACTGGCAGAAGATTTCCATTCCACCACAGATGAATGTTTGAAAACCTTGTGCAAATGTTGTGATATTTCATGGACGTTACACTAAGGAAGAAATCACAACTTTCACCCACCTCTACTGCAGCTGTCAAACAACTTACCACTGCACAAATTAAAGCAGGAAGTTCCAACCTGCTATATTTCAACATTTTACATGTTGGAAAGTCTCCTTGAAAGAAAAAGCTGTCCATGACTATATCATTCAGAATCAAATAGGTAAAGTAGCCATCATGCTCAGTTCCAGCAGTTGGAGTCGACATGAATCTTTCATCACCTTATTGGAGACATTTGAGGCTGCTACTTTTGCTGTCAGTGCAGACTGGGCAACTGTGAGTTAAATTCTTCCTCAAATTAGATTTCTTCACATGTTCCTTGATGATACAAAGAAAGACTTTCAGTCAAAAGAAGAAACTGCCGCTGCTATGCTGGTGGATGACTTGAGTCTCAAACTGTCAAATGATCAGAGAATAAATGCCTTGTTTAAGAGTGACACCTGTGTGTGGGCTACATTGCTAGATCCCTGCTTTAATGGGAACATTGAAGCCATCCCTCCTGCAGGAGAAGGCAGACTATTGGAGAGATCTTCTGCTAACCAAATGTGACATTTCCCCATCAACACCATTAAGTGATGTACACCGGTCAAACTCTGCTGAACAATCAGAGTGCACCTCTGGTGCAGACAAAAGCATGTCTGTACATTCTTCACAATCACCAGTGTCATCAGTGAGGAAAAGGATATCTTTAGATACTTCTCAGGCATCCCATGTTCAGGGTCAGAAAGACAAATCGATTCTCAGTCATCTGCAACAATGTGGACTATTATCCTGTAAAGGAAGTGCAGCTGGTTCATCTGCCAGACTTTTAACCATCTCACACAGCACAATGATCTAGAAGTGTTTTGCAGACCATACTGTGATTGGTATGGAGGAAGATCCATTACTCTGCTGGAAATGAAAGAGAACTATATGGCCAGATCTTGTAATAAAATTCCTCAGTTGTCCACCTTCAAGCGTAAATTCAGAATGCATATTTAGTGCATCTGGAGTTATAGTCACTGATCACAGGACACTGCTAAGTCCTGTAAATGTGGAACAGACTTCAATTGACCCAAACAGTGAATTATCTGCATCTGACTCTGAACACGAACAAAACAACAGCCTGTAAACAGTGATACTGAATATGATGACTAGGTTGTGTACAAAATTAATAGAAAATCCTGTGTGGATGGTGTACTGCCAAATTTGGTAACTTAACATTGCCTCTCATGTCTACCTCATCAATGCCCACCATGGGTATATCTTTTGGAAACAACAGCAGGCTCATTCAGAGCTTTGGTAACTTAACATTGCCTCTCATGCCTACCTCATCAATGCTCACCATGGGTATACCTTTTGGAAACAACAGCAGGCTCATTCAGAGCTGCTGCTCCTCTCATACCTGCTTCAGGAATACCCACCATTGTATAATTTTCTGAAACAGCAGCAGGTTCAGTCATAGCAGCTGCACCTCTCATACCTACCTCATCAATGCCCACCATGGGTATAATTTTTGTAAGCAGCAGCAGCCTCAGTTACAGCAGTTGTGACTCTTTTAAACACCTCAGCAATGCCTGCTATTGGTATAATTTTTTGAAACAGCAGCTGGCTCACTTGCAGCATCTGCACCTCTTGTACCTGCCTCAGCAATGGCTGCCATGGGTAGCATTTAGGAAACAACAGCAGGCTCACTCATGGCAGCTGCACCTCTCATACCTGCCTCAGCAATGCCCACCATGTGTAAATTTTTTGGGAAACAGCAGCAGGCTCCCTCAGAGCAGCCACACCTCTGGTACCTACCTCAGCAACACCTGCCATGTGTATCATTTTTTGGAAACAGCAGCAGGCTCACTCAGAGCATCTGAACCTATCTTGCCTGACTCAAAACAAATCTTTTTGAGTACCTTTCTCTGTTTAGGGTAGTCAAAAACAAAATTTTTCACATTTTGTTATAGTCAGGGTAGGATAATAGGGTACTAGAAAGATCAAGATAGAAACTACCCTATGTCTCCAACTACCCATTTTACATTTGGGTATTTGTAGGGTAGTTTTGAGGTGTCCAAGGGTAGTGTTCAGGGTAGGGTATTTAACTACCTGCCCATCCCGAGTCTCAAGATGTCCTTTGGAAGCTCTGTCTTGCCAAGGTTAAAGCAAATATTTTAGGTTATGTGGGAAATTCTAGACATGGACAGTTCCCTGGGCCATAGTTAAAGAAAAGAAGCAGATGGTTACATAAACAAAACACAAGTGATGTATGCTTGGTTTCTCAGCCTTTCCTAAACCCATTGTTGTAATGGTCACATTATCATGAGTTCTGTCTTGTTTAACATGGCAAATTTATATTCCTTTTAATTAAGTTTTTTTTTCTCTAAAACTGGCAGTAGGTAAAGCATCCTACTGTAGGCCACCAACAATTAAAGTAACAAACCCTGCTACTTATCAATCAATCAATCAATCACTTTATTTAACCAGGTGAAAACACCATTGAGCAACCTCATTTTCAAAGTGGTCCTGGACACTTGCACAATCTAAAAAGAAATAAGAATACAACACAATGCAATACAATAAAGTACATATTCACAGATAAGGTATACTCGACAATAATGAAGACTTTTAACAAGTGGGATCATAAGGCTCCTAACACTGGCCTGTCAAGGTATGGTGATGTGCAATACAAATTATGTTTACAGAAAAAAGAGAGAATCCAGTCATCTTTATATCTCTGCAATGCGACGTTAACAGACCGGGAGAGGGAAGGCAGGGGTGTGGGTACAGAGGGAAAGGATAGAGAAGGAGAGTCAGGGTAAAGTATGATAGGAGAGTTGAAGGTCCCCTATAATAGCAGACCTATGGTAAATTTAGTTGTAGCAATTGATAATATGGCTAGGTGCTAAAGGCTCAGTGTTGTCTAAAACAGTTGCATGTTTCCTACAAAAAGATGGCCAGCAAGTTTTTGAATGTGAAAAGGCCTGACAGTGAAGATAGTTTTAGAGAGCTTTGCATAGTATTCCAGAGCAATGGGAGTGAAAAACTGATTGCAGTTGAACCATATGATGCTTTTACTCTAGGAATCTTGAAACAAATTAAGGAGAAACGTCTCAGACCATAGGAGCCCTTGGCTCATTGGAATAGCTTTGAAATGTACATAGGAAGATTATTGGAAAGCGCTCTATAGATCCAGAGTAAGGCATTTCTTTTCCTCCTGGTTGAGAGTGATGGCCACCCCGATTCCTGGTATAATAAGCAGTAGTGAGTATGCTGGGGTAGATCAAGGATAAACCTTAGAGCTTGGTAGTATAGAGTGTCTAGTTTGTTAAGCACTGTTAAGGGACAATGGGTGTAAAGAAGTTCAGCATAGTCCAGTATGGGTAAGAATGTAGACTGTACTAGTCTTTTTCTAGCTTCTATGGTAAGCAGATGTTTAATCCACTAAAATAGGCCTAACCGCTGTCTTAATTTCTTTGAAACTTCATTCAGGTGGCACAGGAAGTTGAGTTTATTATCCAGCCAGAATCCTAGGTATTTAAAGGTTTCAACTGTTTCAAGGGTTCATCAAGGAGAGTTAGAATCTGAAGAATATGTGTTGGACTGTCAACTGTTTTTGGTGAGAGGATCATGGCTTTTGCCTTTTTGGCATTTAGGAGGAGCTTGTGTTTGATGAGATTATGCTGGAGGGTAATAAAGTCTTGCTGTAGGTTTTCATGTGCCAAGTCCAAGGAGGAATTTGTGGTATATAGTACAGTGTCATCTGCAGATAAATGAATATTGGCTGAGAGCAAATGAGTGTCCAGATTATTCATGTAGATTGCAAATAGGATTGGGCCTAGTATGGATCTTGAGGGACACCTCATAGGAAGGTTTTTTGTGGGAACAGGTCACCTGCAGCTTCAACTTGTTGTAGCCTGTTGGTGAGGTAATTTGCAAACCATTTGATTGCCGGATTATCAAGTCCAATACTGCTTAATGCTGAAAGCAAGATGTTGTGGTCCACAGTGTCAAAGGCCTTACTAAGGTCGAGAAAAAGGACAAACGCAAGCTTTTTAGAATCCAGGACAATTTGCTAGTCTGTGGTAACCTTTGCAAGGGCAGATACAGTGCTATTCTTTGCTCTAAAGCCAGATTGTGCAGGGTTTAGTAAGTCATGTGAATCCAAGTAATCTCTAATTTGAACATTAACAATTTTTTCAAGTAATTTTGACAGCACAGGAAGAATAGATATGGAGTGGTAATTATTTAGATCGCTCGGATCCCCTGACTTGAATAGTGGTAGAATGTGGGCAGTTTTCCATGTCTATGGAAGTTCTCCAAGTTTCAGCGAGGTGTTGAATAAGTGGGTAATAGGGGCGGTCAAGTAGGAATGTTTCAATGTACTTATGCTGTAGACTGTCACACATTAAGACACTCAACCACTTGTACTCCGTAAATTCCTAGCTTACTGTTTTGGGTGTATTTGACACTTTTACTTTACATCACAAATTTTATATTATTTTTCTTGTTTCAGACACTGTATATTGGTATAAATACCCCCCTCAACATGTCTGACACTATAATGACTTCAGATGGTTTGGACGGTGTTAGATGCTCTATCTGTTTACTATTCTCTGTGTCATCCCTAACTATAGATTCTAACCACTATAAATGTGTAAAATGTTTACAAAATGTTTACTTGTTACTGCAGATAAATCTTTTTAATTCCAGACTAGTTATGTTGGAGTCCAGCCAAAAAGACATACCTTTACATTTTCAGCAAGGAAACAACTTAAATGTTGAAACATTTCCAAATTCAGCAGCCAATATATTGGATACAAATCATTGCTTTGAAGTGTCTACACCTAGTTTAGATCAACTTTCCCTCTCCCCAGTACCCAGCACTTAGAACTCATCTATCTCGGGTGCATTAAGTTTTACCCATCCCATTCAGGTACTAGGACCTCAAAATCAAAAAAATCTTGTCCACTGTAAACACACTTTACACGGCTATTTTAAATAAAAAGTGAACTAGGGAAGATGTCATATCTGAAAATGCTGATGACGAATGGTATCAGGTTCAATGCTCCAGGGTCACCAAAAGAGGTCATAAGGCCAAACATTTCTCAATTCAAATGCAAAATAGACTTTCTGCATTAAGTACTAATGTTGATTTAAATCCCTCTATTTCTATCTACAACCCAGAATAAGATGTTTTGCCAGTTGCTGCCCCTAAGATTGATATAACTGCTAACAACACTAGCATAAATAACCTTCAAGACCCCATCACCGGCAGTGTAGTTGCCAATATAGTTGCTGATAGATCTACTATTGTAAATTCAAATGAGGTTTTCGTAATTGGAGACTTAATTATAAAGCATTTGAACAAGGCCATTTGCAATGACAACAAATCTAGCAGGATTTGCTCCTCTTTTAGTGGAGCTAAATTTGCTGATATCACTCACATGGTTGGTAATATTGTACATAACAGTGGAGATACCCCACTTATTATTATTCATGCAGGAGCAAACAATATTATTCATGATTCAGCCCATAGCATAAAGCAAGACTTTGTGGCAGTAAATAAAAAATTAGTTGACCTTGGCTGTAACGCTGCTTTTTCTGAAATACTTCCAATTCCTAGGTCCTTTGAATTCCACACTAAAAAAACAAATCCATTAATGAATGGTTGAGAAAATGGTGTCTCAAACAAGGTAACACCTGTATAACACACTGGGAATAGTTTGTAGATCATATGGAACTTTACTGTTGGGATGGTCTACATCTGACCCACAGATGCAGCAATCTACTTGGCATACCACAGGTTCTTAAAACCCGCAACAGAACATTAGCAAACTGGGAATCCTTGTTTGTGCCTGGGCTTCTCTAAGGTCTGGCCCCAGGGTTATTCCATTTCTTCTAAGGACAGAATAGTGCATCTTAGGGTCTTGTAGCAGTAGTAGTAAATCATTTTTATTCATAAGAATACTGGAATACATTAAATTGAGTAAAACTCGTTTTCAATTAAGTTTCAAGCCAAGTAAAGTGCACAAGTTACACATATACACATACACAATCAAACTAAATATGTATCGATGAAATAACATAAAAAACAGTTACAATAAATGCAAAACAAGGGTCATGCCAGTGACAACTAACTCTTAGGATCTTGGGGTGTTCTGTGGGCCAGCATGTTCCTGCACTGCTTCACTAATCCTAAAAAGGTGGTGTAGGGGACTCACTGGCCTCAGGTAATTTGCAAAAGGGGATGCAAGGAAACCTTCCCAGGTGGCTGACACAGGGGTAGCTTATTCAGAATGATGTGGTGGACTCTTTCATAGCAGGACAGTTTCCCCAGTTCTGGGGTCCATTCCCTAGGGTCTAGGGTCTGTATGTCTTTCCAGTGCCTGAGTAGAATCCTTTTAACAAACTAATGATTACATCAACAGTTGTTTAAACTAATTATACAGGGGGCGAAGGGGGCATCTCCTACTTCTATAGATTCTGTAAAATATCTGAAAAGACCTTGTACACAGACAACTAACTTTTATGTATTTGAATGCCAGAAGTGTGAGGCAGAAGATCGACGAGCTTAAATTAAGAATCTCTGAGAAATAGATTGACATTATCTCAGTTACTGAAACATGGAGGTATATAACAGATGCTTGCCTGGTTACAATGCCTTCCTGTTAAACCGCACAGTAAGGAAAGGCGGTGATGTTGCTTTTTTCATAAATAATAATCTTAAGAGTATCAACATTTCTAATATGGTAACGTTGTAAGGACTAGAAACAGAATCTATTTGGGTCAAATTATTTCTAGACCCAGACGGTTCCACTTTTGATCATCTTAGGGACTTATTATCTCCCATCAAGTTCAACTGCAGCTTTATGTGAAGCATTTCTGTCAGAAATGGAACAGGTCAGCTCACTGGGGAAATCTTAATCATGGGTGATTTCAGTTTAGGAGATATAGATTGGAATACCAAAATCTCAAATTCTCCCAAAAGCTCTAAACTACTGTCCATGTGTACCCAGTTACAATTAATACAACGTATTAGGTTTCCTACTAGGGAGGATAGTATTTTGGATTTGGTTCTCTGCAATGACAGCTTCAAACTTAAAAATATTAAGATTAGCTCCCCTTTAGGAAATAGTGACCACAATTCCATTCTCTTCTCCATAATTAAAGATTATTCTTACAATTCCAGTGCAACAATAAGTTATCTTTATAATAAAGTTAACATTGATGAAATGAAAACAACCATCAATAATATAAACTGGGACTCTGCCTTTGAGACCATGAACATTAAAACCTACTGGAAGTTATTTTACACAACTTTATCTGATTTAAAAGACAAACATATCCTGACCAGGCCTAAATACACAGATGAAAAACACTCTCCTAAATGGTTTAATAACACCATTAGAAAGTTAATTAAACAAAAAAATAAAAATATAGCATTTATTTAAAGTACAAAAATAGCTCCATTTGAGCAAATTACATAAGAATTCAGAAACAATGTAAATATTTAATAAAAAAGGATAAAGTAAACTGGGAATATCAGTTAGCAAACACTGCTACTAAAACCAATAGTAAAAGGTTTTACTCATACATAAACTTGTTAAAAAACCAACAAGTCGGGTAAGTCCCCTCATAGATAATGATATCTTAATTCATGACACTAAGGAAATGGCAAACTTGTTAAACAACAAAGTCTGTGAAGTTTTCACAAGGGATGATACAATCAACGATACTGTACACAAAGGTGACTGCAGTAAGACAGATCTATCAATTGATCATATATACAAAAAATTACTGAAACTAAAAGATAACACAAGTCTAGGTCCTGATAATGTAGCTGGTCATCTGTTATATATATTAGCCGATAGCCTTGCATACCCACTTAAACTTCCCTTTGAGGGATGTTTACTACACAATTATCTGCCAGAACAATGGAAAAATGCAAACGTTATTCCAATATACAAAAAAGGAACTAAAGTTGCACAGAAAAACTATAGACCCATCAGTTTGACTTTGTCAATATGTAAGGTTTTGGAAGGCTTTATTAAAGATATCATGTCACCAGTCCTGGTCTCTGGGGATCAGGAGCAACATGGTTTCAGAAAGGGCAGGGGTTGCTTGATTAATTTGTTATGTTTTTATAAATCAGTCAGCTCCAAATTAGATCAACGCACCCTCTGTGATATTATATAAAATAGATTTCAGTAAGGCATTTGATGTCATGCCTCACTGGGCTTTAAAAAGAAAATTATACAAATTTCAAACTAATACATATATTATTGATTGGATTTGTAATTGGCTTGCGGGAAGAACACATTCTGGCCCAGATATTCAGACTGCACCAGGCAGTGGCACAAGTCTGGACACAGCGCGGCTGAGCTGCTCCTGGGCCAGGACCAGGATCAGGTGATATTCAATCGTGATGTGCCATGGTGCAGCACTGTTGAATATGGCAAGGCCGGAGCACAAACTGTGCATGGTGCCATGGCATTGCACTGGTGAGAGCCACAGATAAGGAGCATGGGGATGTGCCAGGGCAAGTGCAGTTGCGCTAGATGCATCAGCCATGATGTTCAGCAGGGGGCTTTCAAATGAGGCCATAAGATATGCAAGGTGCAAATGGGGCCATTTGCATGTCATTATGGTCCCATTTGCATGCCTTGCACAGGGCAGCCTGGTGACTTGTGCCTAGCACCTGCACAGTATGATGTGTGCAGTGGATATCCCAGGGCATCCCCAACCCGTAACCCTGATCACTGCAATGTAACCAAACCAAGCCCTGGTAGTCTAGTGTCCCCCACCCCACGAGTCCCCAATTCCCTGAATAATGTAATAACAGCCCATCCCTGGTGGTCAAGTGTCCCTCCTCCCACCTGAGTCCCTGAGTAATGTAATAAGACTGTCCCTTGTGGTCTAGTGGAACCCCACCTGCCACTAGCCGCGATTACGGTAATCCACCGTATGGATAAGCCCTGGTGATCCAGTGGCACCCCACCCTCCCACCCATACCGCAACCCTTGCCCACCCCACCGCCCCATCAGCACCTGGTGGCTGCAACCAATCTGCAACTCGCTGCACGACTGCCGACTGACAGGTACAGTATGGGCTGTAAGCCCATTGGTCCCCAGTGTGGACCAATAGGCTTGCAGGGCATACTGTACTAGACAGCCCCAAATATGTGAATGAAGTTATCTGATTGATTTGCATCCATTTCCAAGACTCAGGCATGGCAGTCCCAGTCAGACTAACTAAAGCATGTCCCGGTGAGACAGTTAACTCTGAAAGCTTCAGATATTATGTGTTGCACTTTAAACCAACAATCAGCCCTGGTGCAGTCACTTAAAAAGGTCTGGTAGAACCTTCTTTAGTTCGAGTAAGGCTTGTTCCTGATTTTCATAGGTTAGCCATTGGTCATTAATTTTGATTTGCAGCATCGCAGGGTATTTCACCCTAAACAGCCTCCAAGTGGCTATCAATTTGGAAACAAGTGGGTGTAGTTCTTGTCATTTTACTCGGACAAATTGTGGCAAGTCTTTCGTGATTCTGACATTTTTGCCTTCCCATTGTACCTCCTGAATGGTCTTCACCTGAGACATAATGTGTTGCTTATCTAAAAAGTTAAGCAATTTGAAAATGAGAGGCCTGGGTGGTGAGCCAGGTGGTGGTGGTGGGCGAAGTGCCCGATGAGCTCTCTCTACGATGTATATGGTGCTACTTGGGGAGGGACTTGCTACCTTTTCACAAAATTTTGGGACGAACTGTATTGGGGAGCTGCCTTCCTCTTTTTCTGGAATCCCAATAATGAGCAAGTTGTTTTGTCGACTTCTCCCCTCCAGGTCCTCCAGCTTTCCCTCAAATTTTTTAAACCTCCTGGCAATAGTGGCATGACTAAGCTCAGCCTTGTCTGACTTTTTCTCCAGGGATACGATTCTGGCTTCAGTGTCCCCAACTCCCATGGAAAGAGAGTCTACAGAGGTTTTGATGTGGTGCAGCTCATCTGATATGCTAGCAATCGATTCCTGCATTGGCCTCATAATTTCTAGGAATCTTTCCTCCGTTAATGATCTAGGTCCCATTGTAGCTTTGGTAGATTGCTGATTAGGCTACTTAGAGGCCTTGTCCTTTTCAGGCATTCAAGCAGGAGAGTGATGTGGTGGCGCTTTACGCATATAAACTTCCATATTTTGGAGTCTGCAGATGCCGGATGGTTATTGGACACAATTTCAGTAGACTGAAAAGTAAATCTTTGCTCGATTGTAATGTTTAGTAGTGGGTATTAGCGAGGGAGGAACGGATCAACGGGAGCTTGCTGCTTCTCACTAGGCTGCCATCATGTGACTTGTTCCAGCACTCTATCACGAATCCTAAAAAGGTGGTATAGGGGACTCACTGGCCTCAGGTAATTTGCAAATGTGGGATGCAAGGAAACCTTCCTAGGTGGCCTGATTCAGGGGTAGCTTATTCAGAATGATGTAGTGGACTCTTTCATAGCTGGCCAGTTTCCCCAGTTCTGGTGTCCATTCCATAGGGTCTGTGTGTCTTTCCAGTGCCTGAGTAGATCCCTTTAGCTGTGATCAGTGTTCATAGTAGTCATCTCTTTTCCCCTGATGGTAGGCCTGGCCCTATGGCTGGGGGTAGGTTGTAATTCAACATAACTAACATCACAGATAGGGGTGTTTCAGTTGACAGTGTACTATCTAAAGTGTCTTGGATGGAGTTCCAGAAAGGGGAAATGAGGGGGCTTTTCCAGAGGATGTGTGTGGTTGTGCCACAGTCTGCTTGGCATTTCCAGCATTTATCTGTAGGCGAGAGACCCCAGTCAAAAAGCTGCTTTGGGGTTCTGAGGCATTTGTGTAGTACCTTGAATTGGATTAACCTATTTTGGGTATTTCTAGTGGAGTTCTTCACTGAGTTCCAGCAGGTGTTCCACATTTGTGCAGTGATGTGTAGGCCCAACTCTTTGGACCACTTATCTCTGAGTCTAAGTGTACCATCTGGGAGTAGGCTTAAGATGTGGCTGAATATGGCACTGCTTCGGGGTGGGGGTCCCTTGTCCAGCCATAGGAGTAAGTCCAGGCTGTTGTAATCCTTTCCCCAAATATGCGGGCCCAGGGTCCTCGATATGGCATGTCTTACTTGGAGGTATCTCCAGAAGTGTTGCTTAGGAAGGTTATATCTAACCTGCACTTCTTGAAAACTCAGCATGGCAAGTGATTCTTTGTGTTGGAGGTCTCCCAGAAAGTTCAGGCCCCTACTGGACCAAATTTGACATATCATTGGTTGGTTAGGTCTGGGTTGTGCCACAGAGGGTAGTACTTTGCCTGACTTGGATCCCAATGACTAATTTTACGATAGACCTTCCACAATGCCATTGTGTTGGCAATGGTGGGTGGTATTTAATGGCCTTTGGGGATACCTAGGGATTGCACTGCCAACAACAGAGGGTGACCTAGCACCGAAGCTTCACATTCTGCCCACCACAGTGGGGGAAGGTTATCTCTGCCCTGTGCTGTTCTTGCCATTTGGAGGATGGAGTGGGCCATGATTCTGAAATGGAAGTCAGGGAGTTTCAGGCCCCCTTTAGTTAAGGAATTCCTGAGTTTTGCCCAGCTTATGCACTTAGGTCCCTTGTCCCAGAAGAAGGAGGTAATTTTAGTGCGGAGTTGATTAATTATCTTTTGGTCTATACATATGGGGAGATTATCTAGTATGTATTGAAATTTGGGGGCAGCCATCATTTTAAAAGCCTGTTCCCTTCCCCAGTGAGATAGGTGTAGCAATGCCCATCTCCTAATGTCTTTATCCAATTCTGTGAGCAGGTGTAGTAGGTTGTCTCTAGCTAGCTGTTGTAGGTTCCAGTGGAATTTAACCCCCAAGTATGTAATGTCCTTTGGGGTGTGTGATAGCCCCTAAGGATAGTCAGGTACTGCCCCTGTTGTGGAGTTTGAAGCAATGATTTGGGATTTGGCTATGTTTAGCTTATACCTTAGTAGGTTGGTATATGTGTCTATTAGTTTAAGTTGGGCTGGAATAGATGTATCTGGGTTCCTGAAGGTGAGTAGGATGTCATCCACCTATGCTAATGCCTTGTGCTCTCCCCCCATTACCACCGCGTGTATGCCTTTGGAGCTCCTAATAGCCTGGAGTAGTGTTCTAAGGCCAATATAAAAAGGAGTGGGGAGAGTGTGCAGCTCTGTCTGGTGCCCCTGTCTAGAAGAAAGGGTGCAGATGCTCACCTGTTTGTGATTACCTCTGCAGAGACCCCTGAATAGCAAACCTGGACCCATACTCTGAAGGCCAGGCCTATACTGAAGGCTTCCAATGACTTCTGGAGGAACCTCCATTCCAGCCTATTGAACGCCTACTCTGCATCCAAGGAAACAAGGGTGACGGGGGGCTTTGTTTGCCATAGGAAGTTCACCAGCCTCCTAGTGTTGTTCATTCCTCTACGAACTGGGACAAGCCCTACTTGGTCTCGGTCCACTAGTGGTATGATTGTGTTTCAGTCTGGTGGCAAAAGGCCTTTGCCCACAACTCACAGTCAGCATTGATCAGTGAGATCAGCCAGTAGCTCCCACAGTTGGTCGGGTCTTTCTTAGCTTAGGGATTAGTGAGATCTGTGTCATTCTCATAGATGGGAGGAGGGAGCCTGTTGTGATCACTTCTTCTAGCACCTCCAATAGTGGGGGCAGATGAATATCCTGGAAAGAGCCCAAGAATTCAGCTGGTAGGCTGTTTCCCACCAGGGCCTGCCCTGAGGTTGTGGAGGCTAAGGTCTGCTCTAGTTCTCCTCTGCTTAGGGGTCTGTCTAGCCACTCCAACTTACTCCGACTGAGTTTTGGGAGATTGAGGCTCCCAAGAAATGTCTGTATGGCACCTTTGGCTGGGTTTGTTTCGGAAGTGTAACATAGAAACACAGAAACATAGAATTTGACGGCAGATAAGGACAGCTTGACCCACCCAGTCTGCCCATTTCCCTACCTAATGGATAAGCTGCAGATCCTAGTTAACCAGCAGCCTACTTCTTTCTACCCCCACCCCCTAGAATTGCCATATGACTGTCCCATGCATGCTTGAATTCAACCACTGTTTTTGACTCCACAGCCTCCTCTGGAAGGCTGTTCCATGCATCCACAACCCTCTCTGTGAAAAAAATACTTCCTTACATTACCTCTGTGCCTCTCCCCCATCTTCAAATTGTGCCCCTTGTTCTTGTACACTCTTTTTTGAAAGATGTTACCTCTTGGACTTTGTTGATTCCTTGAGGTACTTGAAGTTTCTATCATGTCCCCTCTCCCTCCCTTTCCTCGAGGCTATACATATTAAGCTTCTTTAGTCTCTTTGCATGTCTTCTGGTGCAGACCCTGCACCATTTTTTGTTGCCCTCCTCTGGACAGCTTCCATCTTGTCTATGTCCTTGCAGAGATTGGGTCTCCAGAACTGCAAACAGTACTCCAGATGGGGTCTCACCAGCTGTCTGTACAGAGGGATAACAACTTCCTGTTTTCTACTGGTGATGCCTCCCTATGCATCCCAGTATCCCCAGCCCTCCTTACTGCCCTCTCACATTGCTTGCCCACCTTAAGTCATCTGATATGACTGCCCCCAGGTCCCTTTCCATTTTTGTTGTTGTTAGTATCTCACCCCCCATTGTGTACTCTTCCCCTGGGTTTTTGTTTCCCAGGTGCATTACTTTGCACTTCTTAGCATTAAATCTAAGCTGCCATACATTTGACCATTCGTCTAACCTTGCCAAGTCCCTTCTTACCCTTTCCACCCCACCTTGTGCATCAACTCTGTTGCAGATCTTTGTGTCATCTGCAAAGAGACATACTTTTCCTTCCAGTCCCTCTGCAATGTAGCTTATAAAGACATTGAAAGGACCGGTTCTAATACTGAACCCTGCGGTACCCCTCTAGTAACCCCCCTTTCTTCAGAGTGGACTTCATTTACTATTACCCTCTGTGTCCCATTCTCCAGCCAATTCTTTACCCAGGCTATCATCTTGGGACCTACTCCCAGGCTGGCTAACTTGTATATTAATATTTTGTGTGGGACTGAGTCAAATGCCTTGCTAAAGTCTAGGTAGACCATGTCCACAGCCCTTCCCTCATCTACTACTTTGGTCACCCAGTCAAAGAAATCTATTAGATTCATCTGGTATGACCTTCCCGCTGTGAATGCATGCTGCCTTGTGTCCTGTGCCCCTCTGGCCTTTAGGTACTCGACAATTCTTTCCTTCAGAAGTGATTCCACCATTTTCCCTATCACTGAGGTTAAACTAACAGGTCTGTAGTTTCCTGCTTCTGCCCTGCTCCCGCTTTTGTGAAGGGGAATCACATCTGCCCTCCTCCAGTCCTCAGGTACCACCCCATCCTCCCATGATTTGTTAAAGAGGGTAGTCAGTGGTGTCACTAGTTCTACCCTTAGTTCTTTTAGATTTCTAGGATGAATCCTATCAGGCCCCATTGCTTTCTCCACCTTCAGTTTTAAGAGTTCTTTCAGAACCCTTTCTTCTGTAAATGGGCTGGTATCAACTTCTGTATCCAGAGTGTTTCTATTGTTTGTTTTAGGTACCTCCCCCTCTTCATTTGTAAATACTGAGCAAAAATATTTGTTTAGTATCTCTGCCTTTTCACCGTCACCCTCTGCCCACCCCTCCCTTTTATTAAGCCTCACTATCCCTCCCTTAGTCTTCCTTCACTCCTGATGTACCTAAAAAGGTTTTATCCCTTCTTAGCTGAGTTGGCTATCTTTTCCTTGGTTCGGGCCTTTGCTGTTCTGACTGCCTTCCCAACTTCCTTTTGCTTTAACTGATACAATTCTCTGTCTTGCTCCTTCTGTGATTCCTTGTACTTTCTGAATGCTTCCTTTTTCTCTTGAACCTTCAATGCCACCTCCTTTGAGAACCATAGTGGTTTCTTACATCATTTTGTTTTGTTTATTTGCTTCGCACAAAGGCTTGTTACCTCTGTGATGGCAGTTTTTATTATTCCCCATTGTTCTTCCACCCCTCCTTCCTGCCCATTTGCTAGTGCATTCCTTAGGCACTCACCCATTTTGGCAAAGTCAGCCCTCCTGAAGTCCAAGACTGTGTATAGGGAGGTATAGAAATTTAGGAATTCAATTTTTATCCTTTCTTTCCCCCTAGTTAGGGTTCCATCTTTTTTCTTAACTACCAGTATTCTGGAGCTTTCTTGGTGTTTCTTAAGATAGTATGCTAATAACTGTCCAGGTTTTTCACCAGCTTCCCAGAATGTTTGTTTCATGCGAAATAGGGCAAATTCTGCATTTTGGTGTAGGTAGGTATTGATTTTATATCTCAGGCCTATGACGGAGTCTCTTAGCTCATCTGGGGGTTGGGGTGGCATACAGTTGTTTCTCTAGGGTAGCCAGACCATATTTCAAGTCTCCCAGTATTTTCTCCCTTTGCTTGTGAGCATATGAGGAGTGGCTGATGCATCTGCCCCAATAAAGGCTTTAAGGGCATCCCATCTAATGGAAGCCAAGGTGTCCCCTTGTTTGTTATTGATCAAGAAGCCCTGAATCTCCCTTTTGAGTTTGACACAGCATATGGGGTCTTGTAACAGGGATGTGTTAAGTCTCCATCTACCCCTATTCCCCAGGGGCCCCTCAGGGGGTAACCAGGAAAATAACACAGGGGTGTGGTCTGAGATTAAAATGGAACCTATGCCGGCCTCCAATATGTGGGGGGACCAAGCCCCTGGCATGAGCCACAGGTCTATTCTAGAATGTGTTTTGTGTGGGGGGTGAATAGTAAGAAAATTCCCTTCCAGTGGGGTTAACCAGACACAAGATGTCCACCAAACTGAGTTCCTGTACCAGTGCCAGTGCCTTCAGGGCTTCTGTGGCCCTGGATGGCGGGCCTTGGGGTGTTTGACTTCTATCCAATAGGTCATTCATGGTGTTATTCATATCGCCTCCTACTTCTAATTGGCCCTTTTGTGTTTCTTGGAGTGTTTGGGTGAGGGTAGTGTAAAAGGAGGCATCTGGGTCATTGGGTTCATATACATTGCTTAGAGTGACATCTACCCCCCCCCCCTATAGTTTTTGTTGCACTATTATAAATCTCCCCTCTGGGTCACTCTTGGTCAGAGTTGGTTTGAAGGGGATTTACTTGTGTACTAAGATTGCTACCCCTCTACTTTTGGAGCTGAAGGAGGATCTAAAAACCTGTACTACCAATCCTTTCTTAAGCTTTTGGGTCTCCCCTTTATTTATATGTGTTTCTTGTAGGAAAGCTATTCCTGTACCTTCGTTAATAAGATGATCAAGGAGTTTCCTTCTTTTTACTGGGGGTTTAATCCCCTTCACATTCCCCTTCACATTCCATGAGACCCATTTAACCCTTGGCCATTTGGAGTGGTGTGGTCGATAGGAGGATAATGGTTAGGTTTTGTAGAGAAGTGTGGGGTCTCACTCCCACTTGATTGCATTACTGTTCTGCTCCTGTGTCTTGGGGAGATACATTCTCCCAGTGTTGAACCTGTTTGAAATAGTGTGGTGTTGAAGTCCTAAACATATAGAGTCCCTTATGTGTCTGAGAGTGTGTCATCCCCCGTGGACTGACCCTAGGTGTCTGTACCTTAAATGGAAATCCTAACTCGCCCTTCGGTGGGTGTGTCACACAAGTCTTGTTATCTTAACTGTTTGCTTAACTACCTGATGCTTTCGCAGCTGAGGGGGTAACAATCCCTCTGTTGATAAGTAAACTATTGCAAAAACATATAAATCAACTTGATACAACTTTCCATTTCTTTTGGTGTCTGGGGTATCTGGTGTGGGTTTGACTTCCCTGGTACTATCCCCAGGCACTGTGTGCATGGCAAAGCTGGTAGTCCTTCTCGCTTGGTAAGAACTACCCACCATTGCTTTGTGCTGGTTTAAATAAGAAAGAGAAAAAAGAAAATACAGATGGGTAGGGTTAAGTCTACCCCTAGTGTTCCAGAGTGAGCCCGTGGTATTGTCCTAATTTTTGGGGGCGGGTTCTGACAGAAAGGGAAAGAGGGGAGGGCTGGTGTAGAGTAGGCGGGTTCAGTCTGGGTCACAGTCTATGACCCCTTCTGCTACAGTCTCATCCCTCAGGGCAGAGGGAGGGGTGCCTTCCTATACTGTAGTAAAAGCAAAGGGGAGGAGGGTGTTGAGGAAGTGGTCAATCTTCCTAAATGACTGTCACCAGCCTGATCACTGGACTGCAAGTCCTGAAGGTGTCCTCAACAGGGGGCTGTACAGAACCAGGGATTGGGGTGAAGGGAATTCCTTCCCATCCAGTCCGCTTAGGCTATCTCAGGGTGTCCTAAGTGTAGGTCGTGGCCTGATCGTAGAGGCTGGGGGCATACGTTGTACTGGGCAGCAGTATCATGCTCTGGGTTCATCTAGACCCAGCTATTCGGTTGAGAGACACCACATGTGACTGTGTCCCTTTTTCCCAGGTCGATGGGTATTCTGGCCCCTCCCTCCCTGCCTCCAGGCCTTGGGTAGTAGACCTGGCTGCTGGTGTGTTTGTCTCTCAGAACACCCTCTCAGTTCCCTGTGGTGGGGGGGGAAGAGGAGAGCTCCTCTTGCAAGATCGTGTCTGTCCATCTCAAGCTTAGTGCAGGTTGGCCTTTAAGCTTCATGCAAGCACCTGGGCAGAGGCATACAATGTAGCCACTGTGTACAGAATGTGCCTGGGACCAACTACCAAGCCATCTGCTCCCATTTATACTTACATTGCAGCAGGGAAGAGTGTCAAATGCTACTTCTGCCTTGACTGCAAACCTGTGAGGTTTCTTCAAGCTGGGGGAATCAAGTTTTCCACCCTTGTCACTGATGTTCATCAGTATGCTATTAATAGGCTCCGTTTTACGGGTTCACTCTGTAGAGGGCCCTTCCAAGAGACAACCACAAAAATGGATCCCTCAGCTATTCTGTGAGGTCCCACATGATAGGCCTCTGACAGCAGATTGGCCATCTGGCCGGCAGCCACCGTCATGCCAGGAGCCCACCACAGAACAGGAGTGCTATTAAGTTGAACATCTGTACCATTTCATTACCCTCAACATACACAACCTTTTCTGTCCCCTGCTCCAAGTGGTCATAGGGTAGCCTTTGTCTGGACAGTTTAACCATCACCCTCCCTGCCATTCAACTGACCTTTACCCCAACCAGTGTTTTACTCCAGTGACCCTTTGTTTATCATATGAATTTTTCAGATGAAAATCCAAACACTCAAATAAGTATGCAACTGCAAGTGTTCCTAAACTGGAAGGAGTGCTTTGTTTCTGGCTAGTGAGGTAGCTGGTGAGCTAGGAAGGCAGACTATGCACTCTCCAGCTAGTATGACTGGAGGGTCGGGTATTGGGTCAGGGGTGTGCAGTGTTGAGCACTGCCATGCTGCCCCAGTGGAGACCTGAAGGGGATTTTGCAGTGGAGGGGAACCTGGCTCCCTATGCCGAGGGAGTGGTGAAACATTGGAGACTGGCAAATCAGACCTTGAAAGGCCAGGGTGAAGCAAGAAGGGGGTGAGTGGGAGGGGAGGGGGGATCCCGAGTGAGGACATCAAATGGGTGTAGAGGGAATGATGGGGTATATGGTACTCACGATTAGCATGTAGACCATAGAGATTTAGTCCATTAAATGTCTGATATTAGACCAAGCATTTGCAGTGCACTTGTCAGCTTGTGCAGCAGATTCCAGGCGTCTCTTAGCTCTGCTCTCATCGGGCTGCAGTTCGGCGGAGTGCTTCAGGTTGCAGTGGCTTGTTACACGTCAGGCTCTGAGCTCTCAAGATAAACTTGGCTGATGGTGCCAGCCCAGGAATCCATGATCTCTTTCTGGAGCAGGCCATCCTCTTCCCTTAACTGCTGACAGGCAAACCCAGGAGTCATCTGTCAGGGTTGTTCAGGTTCCGGAGTTTGGATCTTGCCCCTGATTCTTCGGGGACAGTTCTCGTAGCGACTCTGAGTCAGTTGTGGAGGATACCCTGCTGCACTGTCTGGATGGTTTGGTTGGGGAGCTGATCTTGCTTTCTTGTAGGCTTTTTTTCTATTGTTTGTGGTGCTTGCACTTGCTTGTTGCAGTGGACCACCTCATGACATTTCCTGGGTAGTCGTCAGCTAGCACGGCAAATCTGTTCTGATGGTCTCTGTTTGGTAGGCTCCATACTGGTTATGGGATTTGCCTCAGAGGGGGTTGTAGCTTGTTGTTTGCTCTGGGGTGGTACTAGGATGGTTTTGGATTGGCAACTGCTGCTCGATATATTCCAACACTTCTTCCGAGGATTCAAAGGAACTGTAAATGCCATTCCTGAGAATTTGAAGTTTGGCAGGATACATCAGGTGATACTGCACTTGATGCTCCTGCAGCAGTTTCCTCACCTTGGTGAATGCTTTTCCCTTTTGGGCCAGTTCATTAGATTAGTCATTAAAGATAAAGATTCTGTGGCCCTTTCATATCAGCTGGTTTCGTGCTAAGCTCAGAATTTGTTCCTTCTCAGGAAGCATAGCAGTTTTGATAGGATGGGCCTAGGTCTACCTCCTTCCTTCGGTGGTGGTGCCAGGGTACAATGTGCCCACTCTATTTCAAGAGTTGGGTGCCATTCATACTGCAACAGCTTTGGAAGATTGATTTGTAAAAATGTAACCACATCTTGCCTTTCTTCCCCCTCTGGGAAACCCACAAATTGGAGATTGTTTCTTTGGCTCCTATTTTTGGAGTCTTTGGCCATGGTCCATAATAGCTGCACCATGAACTCTAATTCTTGGATTCAGGCCTCGTGTCTAGAATCTTTCTCATCTATGTACGAGAGCCAGGTTTCTGCATCTAGGGTGCGGTGATTCAGTGCTTGGACCTTATTCTGTAAAGTTGCCACCAAGGTATTATATGATTTTACATCTGTGTGAACCTGCTGCATCAGTAGCTTGATTTCTTTTAGCTCCATTGAGTTGGCTGCTCCTGTCTTGGCATCTGGTGCTGCAGCGACCATAGCTTTCGGCTGTGTGGAGCTCCATTCAGATTAGAAAACTTTAACGACGGGTATTTCTTGCTCCCCAGCCTGCTTTGTCTCCCAAATTTTCAGGTTTGTTAGCTGTGTGTGTCCCCTAACGAACAAGTTCAGAACCACTATCTAGGATGCGCTGGATTTCTTTTTCTTGGATGAATTAACTGGTGGGTAGAACTGAGCTCTCACTTAACCATCCATTCACTTTCCTGGCTCACACAATCACCACTTTTTTTTTTCTTTTTAAGAGTAAAAAACAGATTGCCCACCATATTGGTGTTAACACAAATAAATGTGTTTGCTTATGTTCTATGATCAGCTTCAACTGTATCTTTCCTGGACTTGGGAATGCCCCTCACACAACCTAGCCATTCATAATGCTGTAGGAGGAGAGGTGACTATTGTATCATGAGTTTTTGCACTGTTTTGGGGTGTTCCTTTGTCTAGGAAGTATGCAATAAGAGTAAATAAAGGATTTAAAGCAAAACAAAGTTGGGTGTAATTGCACCATTCCCATGCATTTAAGTTCTACTAAGAAACAAAGCAGATCAAACAACCCACAATTTCAATGAGCTTGAGAGAAGTTAAGCAATCATAAAATGTATTTTTTTTAGCTAGAAATAATATGGTGCAAAAACAGTTGACAAGGTAGGAAATTTGCCAATGATAACTTCACCTTGCCACTTCACCTGTAACTTCCCCTTGGAGTACACCAAGACCAAGTTGGGTTAAAAAGAAGCTAATGATACACAAAAGTCTCAAGGTCAGCATTCTCCCGTTCTTCCACCGACTCCACAGCCTGAAGACCCTGTGTCACCCTCACCCCTCGTGGTACCACCACCACAGGCTACATCCACTCATCAGTCTCAGTCAGGAGCAATTCTAACATTTTCTGACCCGCTTGTGTGATCCATTTTCACTCTCCACTGCCAGTGTGACATGTTTGCAAATCCCCAGAGTGTCTCTACCACTGCAGTTGGGCTTAGTACATTTTTTCCACATGACAGAGTCCAATACTACCCCAATTACCCATGCCCAATGTGCTATAATGTACAGAAAGGAGAGTTGGTCCCAGGTCCATAAAACCATAGTGGGTACCTATTATCCAGATCAGGTTCAGTGCCACCATACCGCCAGCAGTCAAGGGTACACCAGTGACCTCCTCCTTGATCACTGTTCCTGAGCCACAGATTTTGTACAATTGACACTTAATGGAGTAAGCTGCTGGAAAAACTGTGTTTTAAATGCTTTCTAAAGGTTTTTAGGCATAAAGATGCAGAGCACACTTAACACCAACTGTATCTTCCTCACACTCTACTTCCATGTAGATTTCTCTCATGGGAAATGATTCCATGCAAGATGTCGCAGGCATCTCCATGGAGATGGACTATGCAAAATATGTCATTGCATGTGCCTGGGCCCAATGGGAAAAAATTGGAGGAAAACCCTCTGCATATAGCATGATGATGGCCTGGTCTCTTGGAGGCCCCTCACAAACGACTGGGTGAATCCGATCCAGTGTCCTGTGTAGAGGTGGGTGAAATGAAAAAAACTGCTTCATGGAGAAATTTGTAAATTTTACCAAATTTGCAAAGTCATAACAGTAATGTCCATGTGATCTAGGGTCCCAGACCCATATGCCCTAATATGATAAAGCTGCAAAAATCCCATCCTGGTGGTCTTGTGGCCCACCACCCTGCCAGGCAGTGCCCATGATCCCGCTTCAACCATCCCGAACCCCGATTGGGCACCCTGCATAACCCTCCTCACACCACCATGGCCAGACACCAAATGAACTGTCAGAGTGCATACTGTATATAGTACATGCTCTGACAGTTCATTTGGTGTCCAGCCATGGTGGTGCGAAGAGGCAGCACTGCCCCCCATGATGCACAACAGTGTCAGTATTCAGATTTATCCCACATTCCTGGTGTGGGGCTAGAACCCACAACCTTCTGTCATTCCAGCCTCAGAAATGAGTGTGCAGCTTGCTGAGGCACTGACATGACTATGGTAACACCTGACTGACCAATGTTAAGGCCAACCATGGACTTGGGCCTTCTGTTCCAATTCTGGCTTGGTTTAACAACATGGGGCCAGATTTTCAAAGCCTTGAGAAGGTCGCAAGGTGCTTGCATCAAACGTGTCTGATGCAACAGACACCATGCATCAAGGGATGTGCCCAGAGTTATTTTGTAAAATAGCCTGCATTAAACACAGGCTGCATGCCCCAAAGTGGGCTTGGACTAGCCTTGTGCCACAAAAGTGGCTGTGGCATGGAGCTAGGAGGCTTGTGGCAGACGTAGACTGTCATATCCCCTAATGCTACATTTTCATTCCCTACCCCAAGGACAGAGGGCTAAGTACAGTTAGACCATCCAAGGGCTGGTGTAACGGTACTTAGACAGGCTCTGGCAGGGTTGTCAACCAGACACCACTGTGTCCTCCCCCCATTCCAGATATGCAATATTGCTAATTGTTTTAATAAAACAGTCAGTTCCTGGTGATCTAGTGGCCCTTCCCTCCAATTCCTGATATGCCCGTAGTATGCATTGTTAAAATTAAATGTCATTCACTGGTAAGGTGGACCTCCCCCCGCATGCCAGTAATGCACAATATTATAGCAAAACAGTAATGTCCATGTGATCTAGGGTCCCAGAACCATATGCCGTAATATGATAAAGCTGCCAACATCCTATCCTGGTGGTCTAGTGGTCCCCCTACCCTGCCAGGCAGTGCCCATGACCCCACTTCGCCATCTAGACCTCAGTAGGTACCGGCATAACCTTCTCACCACTGATAGTTAGACACCAAATGAACCGTCGAGTGTGTACTGTATATAGTATATGCTCTGACAGTTCATTTGTGTCCAGCTTTGGTGGTGGAAGAGGTTTGTGCCAGGCGTGGAGTCGGGGTTTGGGATGGGGGGAAACGGGGTGGTGGGCACAGCTGGCAAGGTGCTGGGCCACTAGACCACCAGGATGGGATTTTGGCATCTTTACCATATTCAGGCAGATGGGGCTGGGGGCAGGGACCCTAGATCACACAGACATTACTGTCATGTTACAATATTGTGCATTACCAGCGTACGGAAGGGGGTCCTTCTCACCAGAGAATGACATTTAATTTTAAAAATGCACATTATGGGCATATTGGAATTGGGGGGGAACTAGATCACCAGGGACTGACTGTTTCATTACGATAATTAGCATTATGGCATATTGGTGGGGGGCCGGGTGACACTGGATCACACTTTTAGGTTACTGGCAGTTAGGTGGTGGTGGGGGGTGCTATCCACTACTGTTCCCCTGTCCAAGGTCACAGCTGCCACCTCACTGCCCTACAGCTGTTATGGCACATCTCATGGGTGTGCCATCTGTTCAGTGCATTGCCACTGTTGCCATCAGCTGTGGGACTTAACCACTGAGACCCTGTCTGATAGATAATCAGGTGCAGGGTTCTCAATGCAGCAGCACTGGGCGCAAGCTGCCATCGTCACAATTTGTGACTGAGCTTTGAAAATCCAGCCCATGGAGTTCAGTAAAGTGCATGCACTTTACTGAACTCCAACAGTAACCACCTTCTCCCTGTGTTGTGCTGTAAAACATGCCTTGAAAAGTCCCACCTCAAGATGGGCTAAAGGCAGTGTGAATACCAAACAGCATTTATATGGGTTTAGCATATATGCACTCTATGATTGTCTTAATCTGGGATTGGCAATATAGTCTAGATGTCAGAAAAATGAGCCATGAATGAGCTTGGTACATCCAGCAGACATGGGTTTGATTCCCACAGCCTCCACTTGTATACTGTGTGACTCTGAGCAAGTCACTTAACCACCCCAGTGTTCCCAGGTCACCCCTGAATAAAGGCGCTTGTGCCTAATGGAGCTTACCCGGTTACCAAATAATAAAATTAAATAAATAAAATAATCAGACTGGAGGTGCAGGAGAATCACAGTGAGACTTAAAACAATTATTTTTACCTTACAAATTTGTATTTGTAAATACCTTACCCCATTTCGTATTAGTAGTAAGGTGACTCCATGGAGCAGTTTGTAATATAATACCACCCCCCATGGTGTACCACACTCTCTCTTGTCTTGTGTGGGTTTGAATGCAGGTCCCCCATGGTGCCTTATCCCTTATGAAAAAAACTGATTATTGATATACAGTATTTTCTCTAAAGAACAGTTAATGTAACCCCCCCCCCAGAAACCTGTGGTTTCTAAATTTAGTGAGGTTGCCCACTGACATCTTGGAGGTTAAGGTTTGAGAGCTGCTGCTGCCACGTGCCTTGGTGCATGTGCTGTGGAAGGGGACCGGTGTGCAGTGTACTGTAACTGTCACTCTAGAGAGCATCAGCCAGTCTAGATTCTGGTTTGGTTCAGTTCAAGTCACAGTTAAGAGGCGAGACCCCTGTGCCAGAGCAGTGAGAAAAGTCCCTTCATTTCATTCCTCTCATGCTGTCTGTGATTTATTCTAATCATCTTTGAAGTGGTGGAGGCTGTTACACCATATATTCAGATACTGAGTGTCTGTCCTGTGGGGCACAACTACAGCTGTCACTGCGATTAGCTTGTACTTTGCCTTTTTTTAGCATGCCAGAATTACTACTGCAACTATGGACTGCCAGTAGTACAAGACTGGTATTTGCTGATTACTCCTGTCATAATCTATTATTGGAGACATAGTGTAATGCCTTTGCTGAGGCTAGAGTAATGCTCAAGTTCTTCCTAAGTTTGCTGCAGCAGGAATATGAGAATATTTCTTGCTTTACTGCCTTAGAACAATGTTTTACAAGAATGGGAACTGAGTTCTGCTCATTCACATTGCAGCTATGAAATACTGCCATCGCATTATCCTCTCAAATATCTGCACTGTATATGTTTTGCTATTTACCTCAGACCTAACCAGTGGTTCAGTTGTAGTAATAGTCTTTATTTATTTGTGGCACACTTCCACAGAAGCTCAGGGCACCATTACAATAACACAGAGCAAAATAACTAGATTCAAAATGTACAGCTCCATAACACTAGAAAAGAAACATATTAGTAGATGTTAATAAAAGGGGGTTCAAAGTGTTATAAATTCATCCCAAATGCCTGCTGAAATAAATACATTTTTAAGCCCCTTTTAAAGGCCTCTACTGAGCAGGCTCCCCTCAAAGCTCCAGGCAGGGAGTTCCAGGGGACTGGGCCCACCAGCTTTAATGCCTGATCCACCAACATCTTCAACCTTGCCCTTGGAACTGCAAGGAGGCCCTCCTCCATGGAGCAGAGCAGGTGAATGGGTATATGAGGATGCAGATGGGTTTAGATGGGTTGTGGTGATGTGGTGTGGGCCATCCATGTACAAATCCTTGGTCGCTGTCATGGATGGGGACAGAAGAGTTGCCTTGTTGCCTGGTAGTGTCTGATGCTTGCTCTCCAGTTGGAGCTGCAGTCACAGCTTCTGTTCCTCATGCATAGGGATAGAGGATTTAGATTTTAAACTGCTGATGCCCTGGAAGGCCTCGACCATTCCTTCACATGCTCACTGGCATTGCAACGTCATAGAACCACTATCTTGTTTATTTGCTATATGCAACTACTGTACCTCAGGTACTACCTGTTACTGTCTTACTAAACTCTGTAACTATCAGGTGACCAAAGACCCACAGTGCATGCCATGTCATTAATTACCCTAAGGGATGTCATGAGAGAGAGGCAAACTATCTGTTGAAATGCCTCTCCATTGGGATGTAGTATGTCTGCCAGCTGAGCAGCAGCACGTTGAGGGAGCTCTCTCAGTTGAGTACAATACATGCTGTCTATTTCCTTTAAACCTGTTAAACTCATTTAAAAAATCCATGTCCCAAAAGAGAAGGACCACAGCTATGTCTTCCTCTAGTCAGGAGTTCACCTCACGGATAGTGAGACCATTGGAGAAGAAATTATGGGGGCTGGGACTCAGTCCCCAGAATGTAAAGCATCTATGCTCTGCCACTCCTGCAGAATCCTCCCCTACTTGGTTACTAACTAAAGTTCAGTGGCACTAGTATTGGCGTCCAGTCCTGAATTCTTGGACATCCAGTCACAGTGGTTTTTGTTTTCTCACACAGACTATCAGGCAAAGCAACATAAGAAATCAGCCTCTGGGTCTTTGCTAGTGATGGGCGAAGTGGCCCCAATTCTCTCCGCGGAGTGATTCACAGAGTGAAGGTGAATTCTCGGAGTGCTCCGCAAAGCGAAGCGGAGTACTTTGCGTTATTAATGAGTAACGTGAAGTCCATTGAAAACAATGACTTCGTGTTACTCTGCCTTCCCAAACCACTACTCCACCAATTCTTAAGGTGAAGTACATTGAAAACAATGTACTTTGCCTTGTTTTTAAGCTCCAAAGGCGAATTTTGCAGTGTTTCTTGGGATTTCAGGTCACATGGGCTCTAGATTGTTCTGCACATCCTCAGTTCGGGGTAGTGTGTGTAGGAAGCTGTAGGAGACAATCTGCTCTGAGAGCTCTCTGCAATTCAAACCTTCAAAAAGCTGTTAAAAAAGCCTTTTTGATTCATTTTTTTTGCTGAAACTTTTGTTCAACGATTATAGGAAACCCTCCTGTGATCATATCATCGAGTTTTTATTGTTTATGTATGGATTTTGAAGGTTAGTGTACAACATTCAGTCTGTGTACTGAGAGACAGCGGAAGTTTGCTTTGGGGGAGGGTGTATCTGTGGTGTAGGTAGATTAACTTGGAGAAAAATACTGTGCTTTCTGTTTTGGTGATATTTTTCTTGTATAACTGTTAATATACACACAGTAATATTTTCAATATTTCTTCCCTTTTTTTTAGCTGATTGTTGGGGTGCAGCAGTGCATAATTTTAGTTTGTTTAAAATATGTGGTCATATTACTGAAGTTTTCAATTTGCTATGCATTACTTAGTGTGGGTGTGAGTATGTGTGTGATGCGTTTCATCAAATCAGACACCTTTTATTGTGCCACATAATAATTTCAGCAATGTGAAGCTGCTATCTACTGCAGCTGTGTGATTTTTGTACTTCTTTGTGGTATCTTTACTGGTACTAGTACTAGTGACTATTACTGCCACAGTGCATAATTTTAGTCTGGTTAAAATATGTGGTTATATTACTGAAGTTTTCAATTTGCTATGCATTACTTGGTGTGTATGTGAGTATGTGTGTGATGCGTGTCATAAAATCAGACACCTTTTATTGTGCCACATAATAATTTCAGCAATATGAAGCTGCTATCCACTGCAGCTGTGTGATTTTTTTACTTCTTTGTGGTATCTTTACTGGTACTAGTACTAGTGACTGTTACTGCAGCAGCACATTACACTGCCCCCCCCACCGCAGCCCACCCCCAACCGGCAAAGGTATTCTTTTCCAGATTTTAATTTCTGATGGTGAGCACTGGTTAGGTGTTGTGCCTTTGTGTCTGCATCTCTTCAGTGCACAGTGAAATCTTAATCTATCTGTGCATTTGCATCTCTTTAGGGCCCACTCTCCATCTGTAACTTAAATCACAGTTGTTTCTTTCACTTCCCTTCAGAGTACTGGACAGGTGTGGATCTTAATTCTGCATTAACATTGTACTCCTTAATATGCGTTTTTAAGTCAGGACCATCATCATGAGTCACTTGTGATACAAATCACATTCTTCATCATCACGGTCACAAATGCAGTCACAAATCATGATTCATGATCATTCACATTACGAATCACAACATTAATTTTTTTTCTAGTTACTTGGATGTATTGTAAGCCTGTTTTGTAGTATCTCTCCAGGCTTCACCACCCCACCATTGTACTCATTGATATGTGTTTTTAAGTCTGGGAGTTTTAAGCTACAACTCATCAGGGAAGTACAGATGTTGGCAGTAGGCATTCACGTTTCTTCATCATCACAGTCACAAATGCAGTCACAAATCATGATTCACGATCACGTCACGGACCACAACATTCATTTTTTTAATAGTTAATTGGATGTATTGTAAGCTTGTTTTGTAGTATCTCTCCATGTTTCACCACCCCACCATTGTACTCATTAATGTTTGTTTTTAAGTCAGGGAGTTGGACAGTGTCTGCAGTCCATACATAGACTGGAAAGAAGACTAAATGCACACATGTAGTTTAGTACAGTATACTTGCACTGCTCAGAATATAAAGTATCACGCATATGGAAGACAACAAAAAAAGGGCATAATTACATACAAGGGTTGGGGATGGTGGAGGAATACATGTTATAACACAGCAAGGAAGGTGTGGGGGGCACATGGTGTGAGGAAAAAAAAACTGTGATCCCATGGTGATCCAGCAGCAGTTCCAGCATTGACATAATTTGCAACTGATGTTCCTCTATGTGATCCAGCCGCTGCCCCACAGCACTCACCCTCTCGTTGTTATCCTGAACAGCACTCCAGAGAACTGCCAAGTCAGCCTGTGTTACATGCAGTTCTCTGGGGTCCACACATCCTACAGGCTGATGTGCTGGTGGTGGTGGGGGGGTGGGGGTTCTGGTGGAGCAGCAGGTGCTGCTGTGGCCCTCTTCTTCTTAGGGATGCCGCAATGCACAGCTGCACCCTCTGCCACAGAATGGCCAGCAGGCACAGGCATGGTCCGTTCTGTGGCAGCCTGCCACTACAACTGCTGGTGATTGAGCATATAGGTGCACTGCCCCTCAGTCCCCAGGTGAGTCGCCCGGGGGCCACGGTGCACCTCCACTTCACATAGGTGGCACTTGACCACACTGCTGTCCCCCCACAGAGTAAAAAAACTGCCAAACAATGGAGGTGCGGGGAGGACCTGGCACAGGCAGGGGATGGCCAGATGAACTGGCAGCCGGCTGGTCACAGTGCTGAACAGGGATGGGATCCACACCTGGGCCTGGGGAATAGGCATATCCTGCTCCAGAGAACCTGGACTTGGTGGTGGTGGTTCAACTGCCTCAGAGACAGAACAGGAGGCAGTGCTAGTCCTGCTTCCGGGGGGGGGGACACTCACAAGTACTGAGTGGTCCAACAGGAATGGGTGTCCATGCCCTCCACACATGTGCATGGTATGATGCTTACCACTACCATGCTCTCCCCGCCCCAGACATTCCCTCACTCTGGTCCATCTCTCCTACTGAGCTCCCTCAGTCCGAGCAATTACTACTCACACTGTCACACAACACACACACACACAGTCACACAGACTAACAACTAACTATTTATAAAGGTAAGAAAAATAAAATTTACAGAAAGAACAAATTAAGTAAAAAACAGTACAGAAAAGACAAAACAAATGTAGCTTTTAAAAAAGCTGTTGGGTTTAAATCAAAGTTTAAATCTCGTCCTAGCTCTGATCTCAAAGTATCAACAGTCACAAAACACACTACTCTCTCTCCGTCTGCACAGGATAAAGTAAAAGTGTCTGCTTGTATGATTCACTTTCTTCCTGCCTAGTTAAAGAGCATGTGCCTTACAGTACTACAAGCCATGTGATGTGTGAGGGGAGCTGCCAAATCTGAAACACCAAGTGGATCACTTAGAATCATAATGAGGAACATGAAGTCCATTAAAAACAATGACTTCACCTTACTTCGTATTGCCATTCTGCCTTAACATGAAGTGGTAATGACAAGGCGGAGTGAGCACTTTGCATTGTCCACTACGTGTAGTGGATTGGCAATGCAAAGTGCCCACTTTGCATTCACTTCAGCAGTGACATTTAAATTCGCTGCATTTCTAGTCTTTGCTATGCTCACAAAGTGAGGGAAGTGCAGATTTCAGGTTTGTTCCTTTATTGGAGACCATTCAGACCACTGCAGTTTTTGGAGATATTGGAACAAGCAATCCCCTGTTCACAACCATCACTGAAAATGACATCACTAGGTACTCATGTTGCTAGTACACCTGTGGCATACATGCTGGAGTAGTTAGGCAAATCGATTGATAGAGTGTTGAGCATACTGGAATGTCAAGAGAGAAAGCAGGACGCATTCAGTGCACAACTTAAATTTATGCAAAAGGAAATCAAAAATACCAAGGAAGTTATAACAAAAATGCAAACCAGATTGAATCAGATACAGAAAAAAAATGACTAAGCTGGAGAACAAAACATTAGCAGTGGTGGCTGCAACCACAGCAAGTTTAAAAGAAAATTACCATTTAGACAGAACAACAGAGAATCTTGAAAATCAAACAAGGTACAAACATGTGAGAATTATAGGTCTCCCTAAAAACCAGGGGCCACATATTTAAAAATGGGCAAAGTGGAATGCAAAGGTTTGTGCTGCACTTGCCCATTGCGAATGACCCCAAGGATGCTATATTCAGTCAAATAGTGCACTGGCGCTGTCCAACTGAGTAGAGGACATGTCAGCAAAACTGGTATCTGGCTGTGCAGTGGCTCCTCTCTCTCTCTCTCTTTCTCTCTCTTTCTCTCACTCCAGTGTTCTGCATCCCTGTCTGTGTGTTTGAGTGAGGTTCTGACATGCTCAAGTCCAGGTGGTGCATCATGGGTTTTGCTTCGGACTTATGCCATGGTTTCCAGTTGAATATACCGTCTCGCCGCTTATTCATGGGAACCCCTCCCCCCACACTTGCACTGCATACATTGTTGCTGTGTCATGGTGCAATGAGACTTGTGCTGTGAAGCTGTGATCTTTGAATATCACTAGGTGGCGCATTTCCATGGTTGTGCCATGCGCAACTGCTCTGAATATCTGGCCCTAAAAATACAATAGGATATTTCCATTTGTACAGCAGCTGCTAATTAAATTGTAACAGACATAATATAGAGTAATTCAAACATATCACAGTATTTCATGATTCCGCTTTACCTGGTACATAAGGTCCAAGATGTTTCAGGAGAAAGCTGTAAATGAAGTATTAAATGTTCATTAAATTAGAAAACTTAAATTTTGAATTTAAATCATTCAGTTAATCTTAAGTTTTTAAGGCACAATTTCTTAATCAGATTCTAACTCAAAATCTTATCAACAGTTATACTGACTAGTTTATTTCTTCTTCCATCTCAAGTACATGTGATAATGGTGATCACGGAATAGCGAATGTCAAGAGAGAAAGCAGGACGCATTCAGTGCACAACTTAAATTTATGCAAAAGGAAATCAAAAATACCAAGGAAGTTATAACAAAAATGCAAACCAGATTGAATCAGATACAGAAAAAAATGACTAAGCTGGAGAACAAAACATTAACAGTGGTGGCTGCAACCACAGCAAGTTTAAAAGAAAATTACCATTTAGACAGAACAACAGAGAATCTTGAAAATCAAACAAGGTACAAACATGTGAGAATTATAGGTCTCCCTAAAAACCAGGGGCCACATATTCAAAAATGGGCAAAGTGGAATGCAAAGGTTTGTGCTGCACTTGCCCATTGCGAATGACCCCAAGGATGCTATATTCAGTCAAATAGTGCACTGGCGCTGTCCAATTAAGTAGAGGGGCATGTCAGCAAAACACTAACCTGAATAGTACTGCCCAGATATGGATCCTGGCAGTGCAGGGAACAGCATCCCCAGTCCCGATAGCCCCGGTAGTTCTTGGCACAATATATAGACCACACCATGGAAATTAGCCCATAGGACATGCAAGGCACTAAGGTGCTATTTGCATGCCCATTATGGTCACATTTACATGGGACGTAGTGGCAGGTTTACACCCACATGCCTGGCTCTGCCCCCTCACTTCGATTGCCCATACCCATAAAATAGACATATTCCATGGTGTCTAGTAACAACCCCAACCCTCTGATCACCATCCTGGTAAATGTAGAGAATGGCCATGGTGCCTAGTGGTCCACTCACCCTCCAATCGCCAGCCCTTACAATATTACATTTTCCCTGTTGTCTAGTGGTTCCCCCATCCCCTGAGTGCTGTCCCGATACATATAAAGAATGTCCCTGCTGCCTAGTGGTCCCACCAACCCTCCGATCACCATCCTGCTAGATGTAGACAATTGCCCTAGTGCCTGGTTGTCTTCCACACTCCCAGTCATCATCACAATAGATGCAGAAAATGTCCCTTGTGCTTAGTGGTCCCCACCACTCCCTCCAACTGCCAGCTCCATAGTTAGTCACATATTTCCTGGCATCTAGTGGCACTTCCCACCCACCAATCACAGTCCCTTACTAGTGTAATGTTTCTCCGGCATACAGCAGCCCCATCCCTAGATAGCTGGCACTGGCCCACCCTCCCTGCCACCTCCTTCCACCTTACCAGTGTTGCTGGCACTGCAGGAGCCCACACAATGACTGGAAAAGCTCTCCTCTCCTCTCATCACCTCAGCCAGCCACCATAGGTGATGACACTTAGTAAATGTCCCCTGTACTGTAAAAGGAGTACACGTACTGTCTACTGGAGATGCGTGCTCCCTGTCATCACATATGGCAGCTGGCTGTGGTGATGAGAGGAGGGCCATTCTCTGTATAGGCTCCCATGTTGCCAGTGACATTGGTAAGTTTGGGGAGCTGGCAGGGTGGGTTAGCTGGTGCCCATGATGTGAGTGGCTGGTAGACATCAAGGAAGGATTATGCTAGTATGAGGATGGTGATCAGTAGGTGAGGAGTGCACTAGACCCCAGGAAGTATGTGAGCAACTATGAGGCCAGTGATTGGAGGGTGGAGGATACCACTAGGCAACAGGGGCGTTCCTTACATCTACCAGGATGGCAATCGGAGGGTGAGGGGACAAATATGCACCAGGGATATTTTCTACATCTACTGAGCTGGTGATTGGAGAGTGGGAGACAACTAGGCATCAGGGACATTCTCTACATCTACCAGGCCAGCGATTGGGGGGGGCACTAGGCACCAAGGGCAGTCTCTACATCTACTGGGATGGTGATCAGAGGGTGGGGTGGCCACTAAGCACCAGGGACATTTTTTAAATCTACAGGGATGGTGCTTGGAGAGGGGAGAACCACTAGACACCAGGGAAAGCTTTAATATTACATGGGATGGTGACTGGATGCAGGGGTGACCACTGGATACCAGGGACCTACTATATTTTAACAGGTCAAGGGTTTGTAGGGTGGGGGTGCCACTAGTCACCAGGACATAATCAAGGACATTCTTGTGGAAGTGTTTGATTTGCCTTCAGAAAATTTGCCATTTATAATAAAAGCTTTTAGAATATACAGCAAAAACCAAAACAAAATCTCTGGAGAGAAACAAGTGGCAAATAAAATGGATGAAAAAGGACTTGATCCAAATTCCAAATCAACCATTTTGTTTAGCGTAGCTTTAGATTCAGACAGAGATCTACTTGTAACCCCCCTGTTTCCCAGGGTTACTAGAAGCCCAGTAAGACCTAGTGGTAGGCAGGGAAGGCAGCTTGTAAAACTCCAGTTAAATGGATTTCACACTGTTTCACTCTATTCTCAGTCTTAGCTGAGACTGAGGGATGACATCTTATAGAACTGTCGCAGCTGCATAAGCCACACTGGAATGTTGCATTTGGAGGTTAGAATAGAATGTTGGGGAATTTCAAGTCAGTCTGTACAGTTCATGTGGCATGGTGGATTGGTGGCAGGCTGGGGTTGGGATAGTGCTGGGTCCGGTGCTAGGCAGGATCATGTTTTTGTGCAGGGTCTTTTTTTTCTTTTTTTTAAAGTTTTGCACCCCCTGACGTGCACCCTCCTGGAGTTGAGAATCCTTTAGTAAGAGGGTGCGGGGGTGAAGCCCCCAGTGGGAGGGGGTGAGGGGGCACAGTCCCCTGCATAAAAAAGAAAACCATAGCTCTTGGGCACCCTCTTGTTGTTTGTTGCGAGTGTGTATGGCCGAAATTCATTTTCGGCGATGTACACTCACCCAAATGGTGATCGCTATTCCGTGATCACCATTCTCACATGTACTTGAGATGGAAGAAGAAATAAGCTAGTCAGTATAACTGTTGATAAGATTTTGAGTTAGAATCTGATTAAGAAATTGTGCCTTAAAACTTAAGATTAACTGAATGATTTAAATTCAAAATTTAAGTTTTCTAATTTAATGAACATTTAATACTTCATTTACAGCTTTCTCCTGAAACATCTTGGACCTTATGTACCAGGTAAAGAGGAATCATGACATACTGTGATATGTTTGAATTACTCTATATTATGTCTGTTACAATTTAATTAGCATCTGCTGTACAAATGGAAATATCCTATTGTATTTTTAGGGCCAGATATTCAGAGCAGTTGCGCATGGCACAACCATGGAAATGCGCCACCTAGTGATATTCAAAGATCACAGCTTCACAGCACAAGTCTCATTGCACCATGACACAGCAACAATGTATGCAGTGCAAGTGTGGGGGGAGGGGTTCCCATGAATAAGCGGCGAGACGGTATATTCAACTGGAAACCATGGCATAAGTCCGAAGCAAAACCCATGATGCGCCACCTGGACTTGAGCATGTCAGAACCTCACTCAAACACGCAGACAGGGATGCAGAACACTGGAGTGAGAGAGAGAGATAAAGAGAGAGAGAGAGAGGGAGAGATAGAGTGGGTGCCAGGGAGCCACTGCACAGCCAGATAGCAATGGACAGTGCCCTGTTTCTCATGGAGGTGGTAATGAGGGGTGTGAGGAGGGAGGAAGAACACCAAGTGGCCAACAAAGGGCCTGGTGGTGGTATGACCAACACAGGTGATACCCTACCCATATCACATTTGAGAATTATAGTGATATGGAGATAGTGGGCTGGTACACCTGAATAGGGCAATTCTGAGGCAGCTCTGTGAGCTGTGCAGTGATGAGATGCAGGCACCCACCAGACACGGTCATGCTATGTCAGTGGAGACTAAGGTGACAGCAGTCATGTGCCTGCTCACCATGGGCACCTTCCAGAGACCAACAGGGGATACCATTGGCATCACCCAGTCAGCCACATCCCGCCTCCTCACACAGTTCCTCAATGCTCTGCTGCCATGTGCGTTGAAGTACATATGTTTCCCCAACACACAGGTGGAGAGTACAGCAAACATGCAGGACTTCCACAGGGTGGCATACATGCCAGGCGTGATTGGGGCTATGGACTGCACCCACGGGGGCATCTGCATACCACCTGGCCCTGAGGGCCTGGTCTACATCAACTGCAAAGAATTCCCATCAGTCAACTGCCAGGTGGTGTGCAATGCCACGAGGTGCATCTTCAGTGTCTGCACCACACACCATGGGAGTGCACATGACACATTTATTTGGCACAGCTCTGCGCTGTGCTAGAGGTTTGAACATGGGGATATCCCCACGGGTCACCTAGTGGGTGAGTATGGCATGGGCCAGGGGGCTGGCATGGCACAGCCGAGGTGGTGAGGGAGAGAGGGCAGGCAGGGCGGGCATGGTGGAGTGAGCAATGGGGGCAGGGATTAGGAGGTGGCACAGCACAGACAAGGGCTAACCATGTCCATCCTCACACAGGTGACAGTGCATACCCGATGAGGCCATGGCTGCTCACCCCATACCGGCAACTGTCGTCCCCTACAGAGAAGAGATACAATGATGCCCATGGCAGCACATGCAGTATCATCAAGCACATCTTTGGCATGCTTAAAATGTGTTTCAGATGCCTAGACAGGTCAGATGATGCCCTACAATACAGCCCATCAAAAGCCTGTGGAATAATTCCTGGTCTGCAGCATACTGCACAACATGGTCATTGACCATGGGATAGTTGTTGAGGCAGAAGATGGTGACAGAAGTGGGGACAATGGCAGGAATGGGTCAGAGGGTGGTGGGCAGCCACCACCTGGAAGATGGGAGCCCTGCCTGGCAGTGCAGGCACGGCACCACTGGGACACCATCAAACAGGAGCACTATGGAGAATGCAGGCAAGTGCAATGACACACATGCAAGGGCCACACAGAGCAGCACACCACACACAGCACTGGATGTGCATGGTAGTATGCATGCAGGGAATGGGGTGCACAGCAGGCATGGGGAGGCACTGGCACACGGATGCACACACACAGAGCTCAGGCATTCTCACACACACACACACACACACATACTGCAGACCATGGCATGGCATGGATCAGAGGCATGACACCAGTGCACAGGTACAGCTGGCATTGAACGTATTGGCCATCATCACATCCATGCCACACAGCCCAGCAGCACAGTCGGTGTACATGGGGGGCATGCAGCGCAACCCACATGCACATATGCTGCACCACTACCGCCCACATATACACAGAGAAGCAGTAGCAGATGGCAATGCAGGGCAGCAGATACATTAGTCCACCAGCGCAGTCCATCGATCACCATGGCCATGTGGGCAGCCACACCTGGGCCAACCAGCAGATGCAGGCTGCACATCAGCCATGGTGGGTGTCTGATGCCCCCTCAGGGGTTGATGTCCGGGACTGCGACCGTGTCCACGCAGGGGTGTTGAGGCATCCAAACTGGCCATCGGATCCCGGCATCTGCAGTGACGGGGTCACCAGACGTCAAGACCGTGGGGTGGACAGTGCACTGTGGGGGGTCCTCTGCACACAGCTAAGCCCAGTGGCTGCCACCAATGCAAGCCCCGCTGCGATGGTACCAGTCATGCAGTCCATTGCTGCCACAATGGCACTGGCCATGTGGTCCATTGACACAGTCATGGCCTCCTGCATCTCATGGAGCCCGTCCATGAGATGCACAGTGCTCCTGTCCTGCTGCTCAGCCAACTGTTGCACCCCCAAATGCAGTGCACGCACCTCCGTGGCAAGCAGCACCTGGTTCTCCACAGATGCGTGAAACAACTGGGTGTACTCTGCCAGCCATCCAGCGTCCTGCACCTTCTGGTTTTGCGCTGGGCCGCTGGTGGTGATGCAGCATGCTGCCCAGCCTCCCACTCTGGTGGACACTGCACAGAGGGCCGTACTGGGGGTACAGTGTTGTCAGGTGCACCGGCAGACACCGTGTCACACAGCCTGGTGGAAACCTCATTCTGCTACTGCCGCTCGACCGTCTGCTGGCCAGTGCCATGCTCTGCTACAACGTTTGCACCACCACACCCACCATGCACAGCGGTGGTGCCACACACCACCACGAAGATGGGTGGCAGCTGTGCAGCCTCAGGCATGGCACCATGCCATGATGCCACCTGTGATGCATACAGGGATGTCTCAGGCAACATGTCCCCGATGCTGTCCAAGATCAGCTTTATGTCATCATCTGAGCCAGACCCGGCCCCTAGATGGGTCTCTGCACACAGAACACTCAGGTTGTCATTGTAAAGGAACCCAGCCAGGGTGTCATCCGACCACAGGTCAAGGACATTCAATTGGTCCATGGCACTCACCCTCAGCCTGTCCGGGTCACGCATGCCATTAGAGGTGGATGGTCCGTCCTCCATGGCCATGGCCGACCCCGCTTCATCCTCACCATGCAGTCGTGATGGTGCTGCAAGACAGAAACAGTGGTTCAGTGGTGTAGTGTTGGCCACACGATGCCCTCCTAATGGAGTGCATGCGGCAGATGTTGCATGTCACCCTGTAGCCATGCACGCCAGTGGTGACACAGGCAGGTGGCATGTGACACGGCGGCATGCACTCCCGCATGTACGCATCCACCCCATCGGCCATGTTGGTGGAGTGCATACTCACCATGCAGGGTTGGGCTACCACCAATCTGGAATCCACCACCAGGCACACCCTCAACTAATGAATGCCTGAGAGTTGCCGCCATCAGCTCTTCAGTGGCTGACAGGGTGTGTGTGCGGTGGACGGACCACCACTGGTCACACTGCAGGAGGCCCGTATAACCATCACCTTCTCCTTAATCCTCCACCTTGCTGTGCAGACCTTCTTCTGACAGTCCTGTGCACTTCTCTGTTGCCATCTGTGATGGTTCACATACACCACCACTGCATCCCACCCTGCCAATCGCTCCTGGGGTGTGCCAGTGGCACTGCTCAGCAATATCTCCCACTCAAGGTATGCCTCGTACAGGGCATTCATTTCTGCCTTCATGAATTTGGGCCTTCTCTTCCAGGCAGGCCCACGTCCCTCCTCATCCTCATGTCCTGACATGTTGTTATCAGCAGACAATGACTGCATGGTGGGTCACTGTCAGCATGGTCCCTGGCAAACCAGCAGTGCCTAGTTGTAGCAGGCCTCTGTTGTCCTGCGGCAGTATCCACTGACCTATAGAGGTTGCAGTACTGGTCCATGTCCTGTGCTGTCCACTGGCACCTATAAAGTGCAATGCATACAAATGACCTGGTATGCAATGGTAATGATATGCTAATGCACCCCACTGTGCCACGCATTGGCTGGTGAGGTGATTTGCATACATTGGCTGAATATCACAAAAATTCGCCGTGCACGAGGAGGTTGCTCTGGAGCAATCCTGTGGTGCATTCCCAGTGCTTGCACATTGCACATTCCTGCAGTGTGTATGTGTGCACGGAAGTGCATGTGTCCATTGCACAACTGACAGCCCTTGCGTGATGATGTGCCATTGCGCATGAGGCACCGGGGGGTGGGCATTGTGCATCCTCGAGCAGACCAACATATGCTACTACTGTGCAAATGAGTGATGCAGCATGCAGTACACGTTGGGCACATGCACAGTCGTGCACGGGATCACAACTCCTGACCCCACGTAGCCGCTAGGCCAGTGTGTTGTGCGCATGTCCAGGAATGTGCAATGCACCCCACATTGCACATCTCAATACTGTGCAGTTGCACCATTAGGTTCCTGATCATGCATTTTACACCTGCTGCACCCACATGTATGACCGCAATGCCATTTGAGCCAGTGGTGGAATTGAGTAGTGGCCATGGAGCAGCAGGGATTATGTAGGGCCCTCAACTGGACCAATGTGGAGCTGGTAAACCTGATTGCAGTGGTGCAGCCTTTTAAGGGGCAGCTGTATGGGGTTGTGCCACCACAACAGGCCAGAGGTGACATGTGGGTACAGGTGGCCGCAGCCATGGAGAGGCGCATGGGGGTGGCCAGGAGTGCAGAGCAATGTCACTACTAGTATGGGGACCTGTGGCACAAGGATCCGGAATGGCTGCACTGTATGCAGGCAAGCATCCAGCGCAGGGCAGTGCCACAGCCAGATAGGTGTGCGCAATGGGCATGTATGCCTTGATGCTCATCAGTGGTGGCTGTAGGGCTGCGAGGCATGGTCCGTGGCTGGGGTTCATCACAGTCCCATTGGCAGCTGTGCGTCATGCATGGTCACTGCATGTGTTGCAGTCATGCAGTCATGGGGGCCACTGGACAGTAGGGGACATGTCATGCAACATGCAGGCTGTGCAGTGGTGGGGGGCTCTCCATGCGTGCTTGTGTACTCATGTCCACGTCTCTTCATGCTTTCCACAGGGCCAGAGGACCACAGATCGGCCAGGGCAGTGGCGGACGGTGCAAGGGGTCACGGTAGTCCACAGACGGCAGCACCAGCTGACAGCCGCATGGCAGGTAAGTGTGGACACTATGCCATTTTGTATCCCAGTTGTATTGCTGTGGGTAGTGGGCTGGGCATGGTGTCCATGGCAATGTGCCTGCATGGCTGTGGGTGGTGCACCACCCATTGTACGTGCCACTGTTGCACGTACATTGGAGGCATTGTGCCAGCTGGGGGGGGGCATGGACTCAGCCCCCACAATGTGTGCTGCGATGGTGCCTGTGCTCTGTGCCTTGTGCCCAGGCTTGTGCACACATGGGTGCAGTACACTACCCATCTGTCTTGCTGCCTCATTGTGGTGTGCTGTGTGGATGGCTGGTGTGGCCCTCCAGGCCTGGACCCATTGTGGTTCCCCAGTGGTGTGTGCCCTCCCACATTCCGGTGCATGCTGTGGGTGGGTTGGGGTCTTTGGGGCATTGTCCTGACTGGCTGTCATGTCCCATCCCCTCGGGCTGCAGGAATGTTGCTAGGAGGGCTGTAAGCCCCCGAGTCCCAAACCAAAGGAGGCTCATGTCGCTATAGATGTGGCTCCTTGCTCTTCAGTGGAGACACCTGCAGGACACTGCAGCATTGAGGCGGGCCATACAGTGGCTGCAGCAGTCAATCAGAGGCCAAAGATAGAGGGACATACAGTGGCCTATGTTGTACATAGCCCACACTGCTTCCCGACATCTGGTTCCCTGCTGTCATACTTCATTTTGTATAGCCCCTGCACCCTGTTCCCTTCCTCCTCTCCCCCCATCCCTGCCCCCTGTTATCTGCCTGTTTTGTATGCACTTTTATATAAATCTTTGGTGTTGTTGAAGGCCTGTGTCTGTGTCTGCTTTGCAGGTGGCATGAGGAGCTATGCTGCAGATGTGTGGGTGTGGTGCATGGTGTCCCCACGGGGGCAGTGGTTCATGGGCTGTGTTACTATGGGGTCCATGTTGTGTCCAGCACTGTTTCACATGTCCAGGGTGTGTCTGGCTGGAGGTCTGCATGGTGTGGCATGTCACTGTGGTGCTCTGTACTGCGTCGTGCAACCAGGGTGGGGGATCTGCACAGGGACTCTGTGGTCTTGGGGCATGGTCCACCTTTTGGTGCATGGCCCACACTGTGCATGGATGCGCACACATGCGTGTAGGGTGGTGCACCTACCTGTGCCATGTGCCTGGGGGATCTTGCACTGGTGGTGTCAGGAGTACGGGGCCCTGGGCGTTTGTGTGTTCAGAGATGTGTGGGGTGCTGGACACTGCGGCTAGGTGGGGAACATGGCAGGTTTGCTGGTGGGCTGTCTGGGGTAGGTGTTCACATGTGGTTTGGGTGGGTCGATCTCCCCAGATTCCCACAGCTGGTCAGGCCAACTATGGACTGTAGTCTGCGGCTACAGTGACTGTTCCTGGTGCCACATCATTTACCGGCTGGTGGCGTACTGGCAGACAGGCCTCAGATGGTAGCTGAGATACCTTCCCTGCAGTGTGGGGCTAGCTTGGCTGCACTGTGTTTGTACTCACTGGGCTATGGATGGGGTAGGAGGGATGTGCCTGGGACTCATCATTGACCAGTGTGGTTGGGCTGGGTATGGAGGTGGTGCATCCCAGGCCACGGTGGCACTGTTGGCCCAGGGGTTTGTGCTCCTGGTGGTGATTGGCTTGTGTTGGGTTCACGTCGGGTGGCTCCTGTCACTGTCGGGTTGGTGGGTGGCTGGTATGTGCTCCTGTCGGTGGTGCTGGAGCTGGGTACCATATGGGGCTGTGTGTGGGCATGGGCTGGACACATGGGACTGGTATGGGGGGTGGCAGGATGGAGGATGCCACAGGGTTGTGTGGGTTGCTACTTCTGCCCTGCCCATCTGCTGGACACCTTGGGTGGTCTTGCTGTACCTGGTGGTCAGTTTCTGTCTTCCGGTTTCTGTGGTTCTGTATGTCTGTGTTCCAGCCCATCTTCTGCTGTGCACTGCCGTGTCTCTGATCATGCCCCAGTCTCCCCCTGTGCCATTGTCCCAGGGATCAATGGGCATGCTGGCATTTTCCCAGTCATGTACATGGCCAAGTGTGCAATTGTGGCCAGTGTCTGCACATATGCCTTGTACACCTGTCTGCCTGGACTGCTGTCTGCCCATGGGGGTGCACATGTCCACTGTGGGTGGGTCTGCGGTGCTCCTCCACACTTCGCTGTGTTCCCTGTGTGGCACTGAGTGGCCTGTGCCTTGCACGACCCTGGTCATCTGCTCTTTGTGTTTGCCTAGTCCCTGGCACCGTGCACTCAGCACACTGTGGCCCTGCCTGATGGGTGTCTGTTGCATGACCCTGCCATTGGCATAGCTGGGGTGGCAGGTCTATGGCTGGGGGAGTGTTCCATGGTTTGTGGGCTCAGGTTCTCTGTGCACCTTCTCCTGGTGCCCTGTTGTGCCCTCCAGGTCCATGCCTCTGTGTTCATGGGTGTGCCCAGCTTGGGGGACCTGTGGACATTGCCCTATGTTTGCTTGTTATGTGTTCCTGCAGCCTGTGGCTTTTGCCCTGCTCATTGGGTTTGTGCTTGAGTTTGCTCCACACATCCATGGTTGCACCGGTGCATCTCTGGCTGTGCCATGGCACATCTTTGCCATATTCAGCTGACTTGTGCTGGAGTATTTTGGGTGGTGCATCTTCTGAATATGGCTTGCCATGGTGCATCTGAGTTGCGCTGCACCAGACTTGGGTGAATTTTTGAATATCCAGCCCTTAGTGCATAATCCATATTGCTTTCCCTCTATAATGGAAAGGAGACCATCTTAATATGTATTGCATTTTTGTTTGACATGTTGATTTAAGAATTTCAACAAAATATAAGCAAAAATGAAAAAAAAAGAAATGCCTCTCCTCCAGATGATATTTTTCTCTGTAGAGATAGCGACTTGCATGCTAGCTATGCAGTTGTCCATATCTCCCCAGAGTGGTGTCTGAACTAAATTGCTGGGGCATTGTCATATAAAGCTCCTTATTAGGACTGTGCAAATGTGGGCACTTCACTTTACAAAATTCTTTGCAAAGTTTCTCGACTTCATGTAGCATGAAGTACCACTCAGTGTAGTTCTTCAGCTGAATAAGTACCTTCCTTGCCCATCACAATCATTGTGTAGTGGCACTTCTCTCTGGTAAAAGTGCTGGTAAAGTACCAATGCACAATGTTTTTGTCAAGTGAAAAACTACATCAAGTGAAACAAATCCTTTTTTGTTAATGTTTACCTGACCTGTTTCATACAAAGTGTATACCAAAACACTTTGCGGTCTCGGAGAGGGAGGGGAGAGGATGTTGCTACCGTTTCAGCCAACAAAAAGTTTCATGTACAGAGATAAATTACAGCAAGATTACATAGAAACATAAAAAAATAGAATTTGCTAATAAGTAGGGACCATTTGTCCGACCCATTTTGCCACTTTCTCATCCAAGTGACTTAGTAGTAACATTGGACTTGCACCATGACTGTTTTAAGACCTTCTTTTGGCAGATGGCGTCAATCTCATCCATACCTTGGGGACACTAAGGCTTTTTATCAAACTGACTCAGTACCAAATTAGGCAGTGCATAAACTTAAACATTTTGAGCTTTTGTAACACCACCAGCCAGTTTATGGTTGGTGCAGTCACTATTTCAAATTGAATTTTCAAATAATGTTACAAAAATTGCAGTTTGCATTTGAGAGTGGTATACACAGGAGAACTGGAATAATGCATACTATATTGTTTTTAAAACACTGTACATAGAAGCTGTTAATCTCGTTGTGATTTTCACATACGGTTTCAGGTCTGTGTCAGTTATGGCAGGCAGTCTCATGTTTCTTTCTGTAACTGATTTTTATGATACTCATTTGTCTTATAAATCTAATATGATGATAATCATACATTCATAAATCTTACTGTAAGTCTACAGAGCAATTGATTATTATTATTAGTTTCAGCTAATGTTTATATGTACTTCTTATAAAACTAATAAAGAGAAATAAAACAAGAAAGAAATCAAAGGTGCTACCACAATGAGCAAACCTTCCTTGGTCTTGCCTGCATGATCCTGCTGCTTATTAACTCACTGAAATAGGAACAGGTAGCCAAACATGGAAAGAGCCAATTATTGCAATCCTCTACTTTGAGGGTGGGGGAGCTGCAGTTTCTAATCTGATTTATGCTGATACTGAAGGCAGAATGCAAAAAGTTTGAACCGTGTATTTTGTGGAGGAAATTGTTGATAGAGTAATGCACTTAAAAAGGTTTGACATTCTGAAGAATATATTTGTGTAAGGAAACCCTCAGCCAATTATTTCATTTCTATATCTCCTCTTAATGCATATTATATGAGAGGTATCTGCTCTAAGCCAATCAGAAAGCAGAACACCTGCCAGTTATTCTCCCACACACTACCTCAATATACACCCAGAGTTGGTTATTCAACTAAACCCCTCTCACATAGTTGGTTATTCAACGAAACCCCTCACACAGTTGGTTAATCAAACTTTTGTCATGTCTACAATTGGTTATTCACCCCTCCAGCACAGACACCATCCACATAGGCTACCTCACTCGAAGGTAGCAAGTGATTTAGACCACATAGCTAAAAGGAGCTGACTTTATCTTGGCATGGATAAAGAGTGTGCAGCAACAGCAAGTGAACACTAAAAAATTGTAGTTTTTTTTTTTTACATGGACAGAGTGGTGAGAAAGAGAAACAATACAGTAGGGAGAGCTGGCTGAGAGAGAGAGAATGTTGGAGTGAGTAACTTAGTCCTATAGTTGTAGCTGTGGATGTAACATGGTGGTTAGTTTTTTATTTCCTGGTGGTTATTTTTTTTATTTCTTTAAAGATGCTCAAATAGGACAATTGGCATGTTGATAGGAGCTCTGTCCAAGTGGGCAGTTGAGAGTGAGTGTTTGCGATGGACATTCTTTGCTAGTCACATTTTACAGAAGTGTGCAATCATAAAAAAACTTCTAAACTCACTCCAAGTCATATAACAGTAAAAACATTCAGTTAGTTGGAGTATACTCACAATATTCGGCTGGTGTGGGTCTTCGGCCTCAGCATTTAATGCAACCCACACCATAAGAACATAAGAAAAGCATCAGCAGATGGGGACCATGCGATCCATCTAGTTTGCCCTAGAAACTATCCTCCTCCCTATGCAGCCTTTGTCCTAACTTGTCCTTTCTGTCTGTCCCATGCAAGTTTGAACTCCCTGAGTGTCTTTGATGCTATCACCTCCTGGGTCAAGCTGTGCCATGGTCTATCATTCTCTCTGTGAAGAAGTACTTCCTGAGATTGCTTTTGAACCTTCCTCCTACCAGTTACATATTATGCCCTCTTGTGTGTGCTGCCATGTTCTGTTGAAACAGAATGCCTGTCTGAGCTGTGTTAAATCCCTTCACATACTTAAATGTTTCAATCATGTCCCCTCTGTTTCTTCTGTGCTCAATGGAGAAAAGGTTCAGCTCCCCTAGTCTTGCTTCATATGACCTGTGATGCAGTCCATGCACCATCTTAGTAGCCCTTCTCTGCACCATTTCCAAATGTTCAATGTCCTTCTTGAGGTGAGGTCTCCAGAACTGAACGCAGTGCTCCAAGTGTGACCTTACCAAGGACCTGTAAAGGGGCATTATAACCTCCCTGTTTCTACTAGAATTACCTCTACTTATACAACCGAGGATGCCACCTGCTTTCTGTGTTGCTTTCTGATATTGTTGTCCTACCTTTAATTTGTCAGTGATGATTATGCCGAGATCTCGCTTCGTTTGTGTCTTATCAAGTTGATGTCCTCCCAGTGTGTACATTTTTCCAGAGTTCCTCTTTCCCCAGTGCATTACTTTACACTTTTTAGTGTTAAATTGTAACGGCCAGTCCCTGGACCAATCCTCTAGCCTTCTAAGGTCAGCTTCCATGTTGTCTGCTACTTCCCTTGTATCCACTCTGTTGCAGAGTTGTGTATCATCTGCGAAAAGGCAAACATTCCCTGTTAGTAGATTTGCTAAATACATTAAATAGGATTGGTCCCAGTACCGATCCCTACGGGATGTCACTGGTCATCCTACCCTCCCTTGACAATGATCCATTGACTAGCACTTTCTGGGTCCTATCGTTCAGCCAGTTACTGATCCAGCTAACCATCTTCTGGCCAACTCCCGTATGTTCCAGTTTATTGGTTAGCCTTCTGTGAGGGATGGTGTCAAAGGCCTTGATGAAATCTAAGTATTCAATGTCCACTGTGCCTCCCTGATACAATGTTCTGGTGACCCAGTCGATGAAGTCGATCAAGTTGGTTTGACAAGAGTGTCATGCTGTGAAGCCTTGTTGCTTTAGATCAATTTTTCCAGTATGTGTTAGGTATGTCATTATCCTCTCTTTTAGTAGTGACTCCATTATTTTCCCTACAACTGAGGTCAGACTGACAGGGCAGTAATTTCCTTCCTCTTCCTTGTTTCCGCACTTGTGTAAGGGCACAATGGTTGACTTTTTCTAGTCGTGAGATATTTTCCCACTGTCTAGTGACTTGTTGAAGAGCTCAGCCAGTGGGGTGGCCAGTTCCTCTCAGAGCTCTTTCAATACCAGAGGGTGTATGCCATCAAGTCCCATGGCTTTTTCCACTTTCAGTTTACTAAGCTCTTTAAGGACCATCTCCATTGTGAAGGGGCTAGTATCTGCTCCCTGGGTATCTTCCTTTGTACTGCTCTGTGTAGGACCTTTTCCATTGTCTTCTAGGGTGAAGACAGAGCAAAAGAACTCATTTAGCACTTCTGCGTCTTCGTCACTCTCTGCCATCTTACCTTCCTTGGTTGCTAGTCAAACTATTCTTCCCTTAGTTTTCCTTTTTTCTCTTATGTATCAGTAGAAGGTTTTGTCTCCCTCCTTAATACTATGTGCTATTTTCTCTTCCATCTGTGCTTTTGCTCTTCTAACAGCTTTCCCCACCTCCTTTAATTTGTTCTTATTTTCTTCCATGTCTTCTTCGTGTTCTGTTTGCTTGAACTGAGTAAACACCTTTTTTTTTCTCTTTGATTTTGGATGATAATTCATGAGATAACCAGAGAGGTCTTTTCCTTCTTTTGGACTTGCTGATCTGCTTAGTGCATACAGTTGTTATTGTATGCAGAGCAGCCTTCAGAGTTTTCCAGCAGCCCTCTACATCTCCTGTGATTCCTCCCTCTAGCATGGATGTGATCATAGTTCTCATATTAGGGAAGCTAGCCTTTCTGAAATCTAGTACCTTGATTTTGGTGTGACTATTTTCATCCACAGTGTTCACAGTAGTCCAGATTGAACTGTGATCACTGGTCTCTAGACTGGCTTCCACCTCTGCTTCTGGGACCCTTGTGCTGTTTGTCAGCACTAGATCCAATATTGCTTTGTCTCTGGTGGGTAAGTTCACCAGTTGATGCAAACCTGCTGACCTTAGTGCAAAAAGGAACTCTTTGCTCTGGTTTGAGGATGCTGTGTATGAGGACCAGTCCACATCTGGTAGATTGAAGTCCCCCACAAGCAACAACTTGCCCTGGTCTGCCATCATTGAGATGGTTTCCAAGAGCTCCATGTCTACATCAGCCTCCTGGGATGGGGGTCTCTATATGACTCCTACTCGGATAGGGGCTTTGTCCTTGGCTCCTAGTGTAACCCAAAGGGCCTCTGCTTTATTGTGTTTTCCTTGGATTTCTGTTGCACATATGTCATCTCTTTTCCTCCAGATCCTTCCAGAATAATGCATTTGTTGGGTTGGTGACATCCCAGGACTGGTTCCCAGTGAACCATGTTTTGTAACAGCAACCCAGTCTAATTGTGCATCTGCCATTATCACTGTGAGAGCATGGATATTGTTTGGCAGACTACGAGCATTGACACACATTGCCTTCCATCCCCTTCTGTTTTGGTCATTTACATTTTTAATATGTTTTGGTTGTGTAATTTTGTTGAAATGCTTGGTCTGAGCATGTTTGGTGCGATGTTTGGGCCAAGTATGATTGGTGCATCCTTGTGTTGAACTAGTTAGTGATGGGGCAGGGCATTTGGCAACCCATTTTGTGCTGGGGTGCCTGTGCCACCCCCCGTCCACTAGTTTGACTGATGTGAACATTGAATTTTTGCCCTAGTGCTCTGGTCCCCTCCTTTGAGAGGTGTAGGCTGTCAAATTTAAAGAACTCCTGTTTCCAGAAGTCCTGCTATCTTCCAATAAAGTGGTGACCTTTTTCCTGGCACCAGTCCTTTAGCCAGCTGTGTAGCTTGGAGATGTCCCCATCCCTAATCTTCTGCCTGCTGTCTCCTTTTTTCCAGACTGGTAGAATTTCAGAGAAGGTGACATTGAAAGGGAAGCAAGCTTGTTGCCCAGCCTGGTGAGGTTTTGTTTCATTTCCACTACTGACTTACTGGCTAGGTCATTCATACCTATGTGAAGAATGACATGTGTGTCTTGATCAATGCCTCAAACAATGTCCTATATGCATTTGAGCTAGTTATTACTTCATATACTCTAACTAACTGAATGTTAGCACTTAAATAATATGCTGTTGTGCTTACTCATCAGTTATCATCACTCTCTGACACTCATACTCCTGGACGTGGTCTATGCTGAGCTGACCTGAATGGCTTAAATCACTGATCCACGGTTAGTACAATAAGATCCATCTTTTCATATCAACAACTGAATAGAAAGCAATGACTGGGGCATAGAGACCACCCACCATCAATGAAATCTCTGACACCCACTCAGTAGCCACTGATCCCACTTGGTCACTGTGGCAGTACCCGGCCCTAGTCTACTCACTGCAACTGTTGTCTGGTCTCAGCTAGTCTAGTGACCGAATGAGTATTGAAGAAGGAGTGTACAGAGACCTTGGCTGACAAAGATGAAGACTTGGGTAAAAGAATGTGAGCAAGCATATTAGAGATGGAGCTGCTTATTTATCAGTGCCTTACAGACTGTAGACAGGCAGGGATTCTTGGAATGAATACTGAGATGTCCATCCCACCTTCATGGATAAAGTAGTTGATTGAATTACAGTTACGCTGTCATGACTTTGAGCCTCCTCTCCACTCCACTCAGAGTCACCTCATGCTCCATTGGCTGCCCAGCTGTGAATGTCTAGCAATTGAATAAGCCAAAGTGTTGCATGGCTGGCTCGATTCAGCACTTCCAGGTAAGACAAGGGTTTGTTTTCATAAAAAAAAAAAAAAAAAAAAACACCTTGGCTTTTCCATCAAGTGCCCTGACCTTTTATCTTTCTTAGGAAACAGATTTTAAAAAGCCAGATGACAAAGTGGTGAGAAATAAATGCAAACACTGCATGTGTAAGGACCAAAGACCGAGAGGCTTAAATTGTTTCTAGTGAATTATAAGGCTTCAGGGAACTTTTACTTTGATATAAAAGAAGTTTTCATTTTCAAAATCTCTTTATTAGAAAGAAAAAAAGAAAACTTTCTGCCTTCTTTGTAAAACTCAGTCTGTCTAGCAACTGTCAAGGAATAATACTGCCTGCATACTGAGATGATGACAAGGAGGCATATAACACACAAAGAAAAACTCTTTGTGTTTTTAAAAAACTGCTTTGGTATGCAGGCTTTTTTGTTGCAATTTCTAAATGAATATCAATGTGATTGGTTCACATACTGTATCCATTTTGTCACAAAATAATAAGGAGCATAACTATACTACTTTCATACTTGTGAGACATATAGAATACGAATTATTAATTTTAATATTTTCTCATAATACCAGGCATATTATATATGACCCTGTATGACTTATTCTGCACAATCTGATCATACTCATTGAGTTAATGGGAATCACTGCCATTCAATATCTGTTTGGACTTTACACCAGAGGTGATGAGAATCTGACAGTTCTGTTGTATTTGGAATCCATCAAATGATCAGAAATTTAGATTTTGAGTCCTACAATGTTCCAGTGCCAATTAAGGCATTAGAATCAGTATAGGACTCAGAGCCAGAATTACCAATTCTGCATCTGAATAAAATACCCTGTGACCAGCAAACAGAAAAAAAATTACCAGATCCACAGTTAAACCTAAAAAAAGGCCACTCACCCTTGTGCTCCCATTCTCCATTCCCCTCCCTCAAGCTGTAATCAACTTTCATGGATGCCACCTAGTCAAGTAGGTTACATCAGTGTGGTGGTCACAATGATCATCATGACAGCCAGCTTACAGCTGGCAACTAAGCTGAATACTTCAGTGCTACAGAATCGATTGTGGCTGCGAGGCATCAAGTCTATATTCAAATATATCCCCATCTGCCACCAGGAAGCATCAGCAATAGAGTTCTCCCCTACCAGCCTGTCCACTGCTGCCCACTCCAACAACAGTTGCCATCTAGCAGCCTGCAGCTGCAGCCCAACTCCAGAGTCCGTGTCTGACATGGTTCTGAATCATTCTGAATCTGTCATCCAGCCTCCAGTTAGTATCAGCTCAAGGTGCGCTATGAACTGAAAAGCAGTAACCAAGGCAAGAGCAAACATCAGCTTTCTTTTCTTGAGTGAGAAGGGTGAAAGGGGCTGATGAGCACAAACAATGGGATAAGGGACAATGGGTGCTGGAGGGTAGATGGTCTATTATTAGGTTTAACTGTTGCCTGTGGTACTTTTTGTACTGGGATTTCTGGGTGGGGTGTCTTAAGCAGAAGTTGGATTCAGAGTCAGAAATGGATTCTGATTTTGAATCTAATTCTGACTCCTTTTAAAGAAACTGGATTTTTGGCCTTGAATTCAGAATATCCCAATACATAAAAAAAAAAGGGAAATTCAAGGAATCAGATTCCATAACTTAAACTACAGTCATCCTACTATACTTGAGGATGTTCCCTGGTGTTTATGTTGCGTTCTGTCAAATTCTTATCTTGTGTGAAAGAAAAAGTGAAACATGGACACATTTGTCAAGACTGTTGCTTAATGTTTCTCCAGAACTGTGAAAATAAAGAGTAAATTGATAATGCTATGATGCCCTCTTGAGCTTACATTCTGAAAAATATGGAAAATATTTATATGTTTTATCAAAAAAAAATTTAACTCTCATGTTATTTTCGTAAAGCTTTTTGATAAGTGTTTAGTATTGTTATGAATACAGCAAATGAAAGAAATATAGGGGTTGCCATGTTGGTTTTGGTTATATTCTATTTGTCTTCAAAGTCAGTTTCTGAATGGTTACCTCAGGACAAAAGTAATTCAAAATGCCAATGAAATATGACCAGCCCACCAGCAGTAGCACTACCACTCACGGTGCTGACAACGTGAGGTTGAGAGCAACCTCAGAATTCAGAGGGTCGACCAGTGCAGGAGGAGGATTGAGCATCCCAAGAACTGCTCTCCTCCTCCAGGGAGGGATGGAAGTCTGGCTCCTAGCGGTGGCTGGGGGGTTGGCAGGCGGACACTGTATGGGGTGGGGCAGACACCTGGCATGCTACATACAGGTGTATGCTCAGCACAGCCATTGGTGTCATTGCACATGATTTCCTCTGTGTCAGGGAGAAAACAATGAAAATGACAACTCGTAGGATGACACCGGTTTCCCACAGGCCCCACAGCCACCTATTTGGGCATGTCCTAGCGAACCAGATCCTGTTCCCGATGGGGCTTGAGGGGGACCTGTTGACCTTGCTGGAAGGGGGGTAGAGTCCTGGGGGAAGAGCCAGACAAGGTAAATCCCAGAAGGTGCTGGAGTGATGAGGCTGGGAGTACTGGTGGGTGAGGGCCAGTCAGCACAGGGAGATAAGGCAGCTTGTCTGGTTAAGGGGGCAAGCTCTGTTGTCAGCAACTCTCCCTTTCCATCAAATTGGTGCTCAGAGGGTGGGGGGGTACATAGGCTATCCTGGCCTAGAAAGATTAGAAGAAAGGGGTGGAGCCTGGGAGATGGGGGAGAGGGGCTGGACACAAGTAGTAGGGAGGCTGGTTGGCACCAGGCAGCTGATTATGGCATCGCTGTTAGAGGAATTACAGGGGGCATGGAGGAACATATGTTCCTTACATAGTGAGGCACTATTATTTCAGGCCATAGTGGCTATGATGTACCATGGAGCATTTAGGGTGAATGAGGTTTCAGGCCAGGGAAAGAAAGACACTACTGTGAGGCTTTTATGGGGGGACGTCACATGGGGGAAGCCAGCATAAGGCTGCATTAAGGAAGTCCAAGACAGATCAGGTAGGGGACAGTGATAGAACTGCAGCAACTGGTGGCCGTGGAAGGATGCCCTGTTGGAGCACTGCACACGTACGCAGCAATGCAACCGAAAGAGGATGGGCCTCTGTTCATACATGGGTTGGTGCAAGGGCATCCGGGACATCCGGGGCACAATAGAACAGTGTATTAAAGAAATGTTTTTCATCACACTCTTTCCAGATAGGGGCAGCAATGCAATTGGCAGGACAGGGAAGTTTCTCCGATGAGATAAAATGCAAGAACAGGTAGAAATCGAATTGTTTCAAAAAGTGTGTTAGGCAGGTCAAAATGTGACGTCACTAATCATCGCTTTTATTTCTTCCCCTTACAGGAACATAGCACAAGATTTTGCTTGGTCCCGGGGGGGGGTGTTTGCCAAATACTAATAATAATATATACATAAAACTAAAAGGGGATTAGCAACATAGCATATAGAGGAGGAAGGCACGGATGAATATTATAGGGGGAATAGAGTGCATCTCTCTGGGATGGGGCTGGCCTTCTTTAACTCAGAAACAGCTAATGCCATTGATCTGTGGAAAAAGAGTAATCGATTGGCTTACATGACAGTCCTGGACATGAGAGGGGGGATGGGGAAAGGTGTGGAATGGCGGGAGGAGGATACTGTGGGGGCTGCCATCCTTCGCAAGTGGGAAGCGAGCTAATGGAAGAAAAAGGGTAGCGGTAGGTGGGGGGAAGGGGCAGTAGTGGATACATAGGGCCTTGTAGGACCTGGAACCAGAAAAAGGGAAAGAGTTTACCCTTCCATCTGGATAAAAAAAAAAGATGAGGAGATCGGCCCCAGGATGTACATCACTGTTGGAGAAGATTTGATATTGATATTAATAACATAATGAAATACAATGTTATGGATTGCTGGATTTGTGAAAATACTGTATAACAGGAATTTTACAATGGCAAGAAAGAACCTTGAGCTGTCATTGTATCATATTGTATCTCAGTGTAAAACAAGCATCTTGCCGCTACCTACGAGCAGCTTTCCTGGTACAGTGCCTGCTTTGCCAGTCGGCGCTTCCTCGGGCACCCGGAAACCCACCTCCAGCACAGACGATAACCCCGGAAAGGACACCCACAGCCATCACAACATAAAACAAATACTCTTATTTTTTCTGTAAAAAGCAAATTGTTGCCCCATACAGAAAGCGATTGCATGGCCCAGTTAGCGAGCGAGTGAGCAACCTCATTGTCACACAGTCACCGCGGCTCTACCTCGCTCACTCATAAATACACTTTGCTCCTCTCCTTCTCAAACCCACTTTCTAAAACATGTCCCTACCTCCCATGAGAGGTATCCTGAAAGAAACATGTGGCTGGCAGTAACTCAGTTGATGGTGGGTGGTGGGTGGGTGGGTGGGCGGGGGGACAGAAACCACAGCATTCAGCACCATGAAAAAAAGGAGTTTAAAAAATCCTGTACAATGCCTAGGAACAACATCTCCCAAACCAAACCGTAAACCCAAGGCAATAATGTTAATATAGGAGGATGGTTTGTAAACAGAGCCAACACTAACAAAGATTACTGTCAGGAGCACAAAGCCACACCAAAACAGCACAGCTCCACCTTCTGACTAAAGTAGAAATCCACACTATTTTGTCATAAGGTAATCCTACTCACTGCAAAAACAGTAAAAAATACATATATTTTTAATATATTTTCTATCTCTTTTTTTTTACTGTTTTACAATTGAGCCATTGTATAATAGGAATAATGCACTCCAGGGTATGTGTCGTGTTGGGATAACGCCACACCTGGAATGTTGGACGCAGTCGGCCTGTGGCCTCGTGCCCAACCACCTCAGCCATGGCATTATCCCAGCACAACACACACCCTGTTGTGCATTATTCCTTTGATATTCACTGTCATTTTATTTTCAGTATATTCGCTGGTTCCATATTAGAGTGAAAATAAAAAGACAGTGAATATTAGTTAGATCACTATATATAGCAGCACTAGTGTTCCACCAGTGAAAATAAGAGAAGTGAATATGCGGGTGTGTGCTTGGAGCACTAAATATAAAGGGTGTGAATTTAAACTGCTATACAGTATGAATTTGTAAATAATCAGGGATGTTTGGAACTGTAAATAATCAAGGATAATTTGAATTATTAAGTAAAATAACTGCCAACTGAGCACCCACACAGTATGGTTGTCTGTGTTTTATTGATGGAGAGAGGGGGATCTAATGACAAGCAGGTTAACCCAAAAAAATCCCAATTAAAAAATGTCAGAAATCTATTTAAACAAATCAAAAGTGCATGCAGAATAACCAGGATTTATGTATCAAAGAAATGGAATAACCAAAGATAGACATACCATATGTGTAGGTAATGTACCCTGAATGATGCCAATGACTGCAATTGTGAGAGCTTATTTCCTCACTGCCATCCTGTATATAGGGGATACATGATGGGCGACTGTGGAATATGGAAAATATTAGCACGGGTACAGAGTGAACTGTGATATTATCACAAGTGATGAAGCCACGAGTGATATTATCACAGTTCACTCTGCAAGAGTGCTAATATTTTCTATATTCCACAAGTCACCCATCATGTGTGCAATTTATACAATAGGGTCTTTTTTATGTTATTATTGAAGTTATATTTGTTCATTTATCTGCTGTGCACTTCCTGGTGTGCCTGAATGGGACATTTGTGGGTTCTGATTGGTTGTGATTTGTGGAGTGTGATTCAGTGTGTTATTGGTTGTTTTTTGTTTGCTGTCGTCACGCGTGTCGTCTGATTGGTTGAATGTTGTTCGAGATGGAGTTTTTTTACGGAAATCCGAGATGGTGTTTTATGGATTTATCTGGCTGTTATGGTGATACTTGTTGGTAAGGGTTGTTATTTGCTTAGCTTATTGATTGGAGTGGCTCATTTGTGAACATGGTGCACGGTTTTATTGTCAACTTCTCAGCATGCTCCGTGGAGTCTTTGGCACAGAACAAGATGCGGTTCCATGGAGCTTTTGCCTATTGCTTTAGTAGAAACGGTGCAGAAACATCTTCTTTTGAGTGAGTATGGTGGCGTTTTGCAGAGGACAGCTCACATGGGGCGTTGAGGAGGTGAAGTTGAAAGCTGTTGAGAAGTTTCGAGTTTGTTTTTTAAGGTTATGCTGCTTGGCTGATGTAATGACTGTTGAATATCAGCAACTGACGTAGACGCTGTGGAATATCTGTTAAAATATTCCACAGCGTCTAGGTCAGCTCCCTGACATTCAATAGTGGTGAAAATAACTACATTTATTTAGAGTGTTATTCCTTCACCCCTATTTTGTAAATATTTTTAGCTGGACATGATAGCATACGATAAATCATTATTCTGAAAAGGCTTCCATATATTTAAAAATGCAAACTGTGTTAGTAAACAACATTGCAAACTTTTTTGAGTGCATCAGAAAAGTGGGAACTTGAAACATAAGGGAATTCCTTTAAAAATAAGACGTATTCAAAAGTTGGAATTTGTCAAAGTCAGAAATCTGAGTGGCAATCTTCAGAAGCCTTTCTTCCCTCTTTCTCTTTGCATGGGCTATGTGCTTCCCCCACCTCTTCACCTCATCTTGCCATATTTTCCCCCACCTCTAACATACTAACATACTAAAAGCCAGCAGAATAGGCCTCATGAACTCTCGTGTCTGCTCGGTAGACAGCACCCCTACTGGGTGCTCGATTTGCTGCCTCCCCCACCCCCAGTGAGGGGCTTTCATGGCTTTAGTCCCCCCCCCGTACCTGTCCCACACCCTCTTGAATCCCCTACTGTGCCCTCTTCCACCAGGATCCTAGGCAATGTGTTCCAAGGCTTCACCACCCTCTCAGTGATGTAGTGCCTCCTTCTCTCCGCCATGAAACTCCCCCCCTCCAGCTCCCACTCTTGCCTCCTGGTTGTTCCCCCCTTCTTAAACCTGAACACATCATTGGTTCTGCCCCTGTTGATCCCCTTTACATACTTAAAGACCTCTATCATGTCCCACTGTCTCTTCTCTCCTCTCCTCCAGTGTGTACAGGTTGAGCTCCTCCATTCTCTCCTTATAGGTTCTACTCCCCATACCCCAGATCATCCTGGTCACCCTCCTCTGGACCCTCTCCAGCAGTGCAATTTCTCTCTTTAGGTGTGGTCTCCAGAACTGCCCACAGTACTCGAGGTGTGGCCTGATCAGGGCATTATACAGAGGGAGGATCACCTCCCTCTTTCTGGAGGTAATCTCCCTGGCTATGTAGCCTAGCATCTTATTTGCCTTTGCTGCTGCTCTTTGACAAGTCTCAGTGTTATTCATTCTGACTTCCACCACCACTCCCAGGTTCCTCTCGCCTGACGAGGCCTGCAGTGTGTCCCCAGGGTGTATACATGACCTGGGGTTCCTGACCCCCAGGTGTATCACCCTGCACTTCCCTGCATTAAACTTCAGTCCCCACCTCCTTGACCAACCCCCCACGGTATCTAGGTCCCCCTGGAGGTCCCTTCTCCCCTCCTCCCCATCTGCCAGTGCTCCCAGCTTTGAGTCATCCGCAAAGATACTCAGTTTATTCCTACTACCCCTCCCTATGTCTGAAACGTAGGCATTGAACATGAGTGGCCCCAGGACTGATCCCTGGGGGACACCAATAATGATGCTTCTGGGGGAGAAGACTATTCCCCCAACCACTAGTCTTTGTTTTCACCCCAAGAGCCACTTTTCTGTCCACCTGAGCATCTGCCCCCCAAAATCCCCAGCTTTGCTAGCAGACTATTGTGGGGGATTGAATCAAATGCCTTGCTGAAGTCCAGATAGAGGACGTCCACCAGCCTATTTCAGTCCAGGGCACTCTTTACCCAATCGTAGAACTCCACATGGTTAGTCTGGAATGATCTTCCCGGAACAAAGCCATACTGCCTATCATCCAGGTGCCCCATCCATTCAAGCTGCCACCCAATGCCCTCCATCACCTTGCCTACCACAGACATTAGGCTAACAGGCCTGTAGTTCCCCATCTCCTCTCTAGACCACCCCTTTGTGGATAGGCACAACATGGGCCACCCTCCAGTCTTGAGGCACCCACCCTGTCTGCAGAAAGATGTTAAAGAGTGCAGAGTGGAGCTGCCAGCACATCTGCCAGTTCCCTCAGCACCCTCGGGTGAAGCCCATCTGGCCCCGGCGCCTTCTCAGTCTTTAGCAACTGGAGGGCTGCCCTTACCCTGTTACTGTGATTTTGCTGTCCCTGCCCTCCCCCCCCATTCACCTACCCTTCCTGTTCCCCCTCCTCTAATGTCGGTTCATCCCCCACCCTAACTTCTTCCAGACCACCAGACTCCAAGTGACCTACTGTGTTTGTGGGCTCAACATCCCCTCCCATCGGGACGGGTGGACCCCCATTCTCCCCTTATAAAGACTTTGGCAAAGTACTTGTTTAGTACCTCAGCTTGCTCCCCCACTTCCTGAACCCAACCCTCCCCAGTCCTAATCCTGCTGATCTGTGCCTTCGCTTTCCTTTTCTCCCCTATGTGTCTAAAGAACCCCTTTCTGCCTCTTCAGACATCTCTGGCTAAGTTTTGCTCCATCCTTGCCTTGGCCCCTCTTACCACCCTGTTGACCCTCCTGGACATCAACTCATGCTCTCCCCACTCCTTTCCTTCCCCTGAGCTCATTAAGCACACATAGGCAGCCTTTTTCTGCCTCACTGCATCTTGAACCTCCCAGGTCCACCAACACAGTTTTCAGGCCCTACAGTACTTGCGCCTTACCTTTGACATGCCTTGTTAGCCTCCTGCACCCCTTCTTAATGACCTCCCACCTCCTCCCAGCATCCATATCTGGCTTGAAGTCATCCAAGTGCCTCTGAAGAATCCTTCCAATGCCTTCAAAGTCTGCTCCCCTAAAGTCTATTACTATCATATTCATGCAGTAATCCCCCCCAGGTGCAGGAAAAAACAGACTGTGGCATGGTTGCTGCCTGCCAACAGACTGCTCACCTCCAGACCCCAAATCTGGTCACTGTCTGCTAGGACCACATCCAATATCCAGCACTCCCTTGTTGGCTCCCCCACCTGCTGAACTAGGAATGTGTCCTGGAAGACATCCATCAGCCTCTGCTCCCTGGCCATGGGGGATGTCATAGTGCCCCAGTCTGCCCCCAGCATGTTTAGGTCCTCCATGGCCACCACCCTACCCTTTCCAAGTCCACAGTGGCCCCTAATATTCTCCACCAGGTTGTCTTCCAGGTCCCCCGCCATTGCTGGGGGTTTTGTACACCACCACTATTTTCTATCTCTTACCCACTTTCATTTGCAAGGTTACCCAAATCACCTCCTCTTCCCCCCCAGCTTCCTTATCTCCACTAACACCAATGTCATTTTTGACTATCAGCGCCACCCTACCCCCCCTTCCCACTCCTCTCTCTTTCCAGAACATTGTGTAGCCCTCCAGGTTTAGGTCCTAATCATGCCCCTGGGTGGCCCATGTCTCAGTAATTGCTGCCACATCCACTGCTGCCTCAACTAGCATTGATTGGAGCTCAGGCATTTAATTGCCTATGCTCCTGGCATTGATCTGGACCATCCTCCACCCAGTCCCCTCCCCCACCCCATTCTCCATGGCCCTGTGCAGTTTCCTGCCCCACTTCCCTGCACAGTGCCCCTCGGCCTTACACCTCTGCCTTCAGTCCCCTTTGTGGGTCCTTGTCCTAACCCCTTAAGTGGCCCCCTGGAGCGGCCCTTTTTTCAAACGCTCCCCCCTTTACAAGTTTATACACCACCTCTCACATATGAATCCAGCCAGCTTCAGTTTAAGGATCTCCCTCCCCTCCAAGTTGAGGTGTAGTCTATCCCTGGTATATAACCCCTTATCCTCTCAGACTACGCCCCAGTCCCCCACCAGCCCATAATCCCCAGCCTCACACCATTCCCTGAGCCATTGGTTCACCACTCTTAAGTTTTTGCTTGTTCTCACACTCACTCTTGGCACTGGCAGTAATTTAGAGAAGGAGATAGAGCATCCTATAGAATGACAAACCGTGGCCAACTCCTGAAATCTTGCCTGTATCTCTAGTTTACTATTCTCATCTATGTCGTTTGTTCCCAGGTGCACCAGAAAGTCTGGGGAGTGTCCACATTCTCGAGCCACTGAGTATAGCAGGAGTTTGGCTTTGTGCACAGACAGGCCCGGGATTCATTTAACCTTGACTGGGCTGATTTTTCCCTCCCCATCTCCCTCCCACTGGATACCCCTGATTATGGAGTCTCCCAGCAGGAGTACCTTCACCTCTCCACCTCCCCCTAAGTTGTTAGGCCTTTTGTGCCTGTTCAGGATCCTACTGCTGTCCGAGCCCCCAACTGGCTCCTCACACCCACCACAGCCTGGGTGTCCAGAGTAGCCCCCTGTTGCTTCCCTGATCCCCCCACTCAAATCTGTGTCATTGGAACCCCCAGCCAGGTTTCCCTTTACCGCTCTCTCTTCCCCTCCCATCGGTCCTGCGCTATCTGGACCCATATCTCGAGTGTCCTCTGCTGTATCCTTATCTATGCTACCCGCTCCATCAACTGATTTCTCCTGCCTCGACACTGGGGCTCATGCATCTTTACAGGTCCACTTCAATATCCTGCTCACTGGTCCTCTCCATTATATCCTGCTTTGCTGGCTGTCGGCCTATGCAGACGATTTGCTCCTCCACATAGACCTTCCCTCGACTTCACTCCCTGTAGCTTTAGAAGAAGTACAACAATTCTCAGCAGCAGCAGGATACAAACTTAATCATGATAAAACTCCAGTTCCACCCCTGCATGTCCATGTGTCCAAACAGCAGATTTTGGACTTGGGGCTTGGGTGGGTGCCGAATGGCATCACATATCTGGCGATCCATATTTCCTGTCCATTATCAGAGTTGGTGAAAATAAATCTTTCCCCTCTACTTTTAATGATTCATGAAAATTTGAAAAGGTGGTCAGTGCTTCCCCTCTCCCTCTGGGAAGGAGCCAATTTTAGAGGAATGCTCCCGTTGTGGATCTTGATGGGTTCCCTCAAACACATCCTCTGGGATTGTTCTAAAGTGGTTCTGTTTTGGACCAATATTCATGAGTCTCATGATCCCTGGCAGGGATTAGATTCCTTTTTCACCTCACAGACCTGTCTTGTCAGTGTTTTTCCCTACCATGTTATTTGGTCCCTGTAAGGCACATATGGCGTTAATCTCATCAATGGCCAAATTAATCATTCTATGTCATTGGATGGACATACCATACCCTCCACTCATGAATGGCAGAAGGAAATTTTACAGGCTTAACTATCTCTGATAGTACCAGATAACACCTTAATCAGCAGTTTGCACTGCACTGTACTTGAAGACACAGAGCATACATTTTTTTCAACACCTGAGCAGTGTCAGTGGCTCACTAGGTTATATGAACTCTACTGGAGACTGATCAGAAGGTAATCAGTTTTAGTCCCACACCAAGAACTTAAGACAATTATTGACACTATAATGCAGCATGGGAGGGTGACGGAGTGCTGGACTACTGAGGGGCCTTTCTTTTGTCTGGATGTTAAAACAATGTCCCTTCTGCACATCTATGGTGGCTTCTTTGAGAACAATGGCACTCATCGTAGAAGTAGGAGAGTGCCCTTGGTATCCCGACAAAATTCCCATAATAATAAAAGGTGGTCATTTAACCCACCAGTCACAGTGCACCTAGATATAAGCTGTTATAGCTCAATGTGTTTTTCCTGGTCAAAAACTACAAATATAGGGAAAAAACAAATACATAGGATTTGGATGTCACTGTGTGTCCTATATAGATTTCAGCTTTTGTATAGTGCAGAATGTATGCATTAGATGTTGGGGACAAAAATTGTTGCTTCTCCTAAAGTTTTTATTTACCAAATGTTCAGTTTCAGGGTTTCCTTGTAGGAAAATGCATGGCACATCTCAGCTGTGCTATCATGTGTAGAAACAATTGACAGTGATTGCAGGTAGGTGACAATACACCTTGCTTCAACATGCCACGCTACAGAGTTTACATACAGTGCTCATAAAAAGTAAAGTAGTTGTGGAATTATTTTAAAAACTAGTGCCCTGATATTTGATGCTAACCATTAGCACTGTGCAGCCAGTAGCACTGCATGGCAAACAGAGCATGGCCAGCCCTGTGCAATATTTAAGGAGTTAGCATGCTCCAACAGAGGGTGCTAACTGACTGAATATGGAGCCTGCACAGTGCATAGTGACTATGTGCTCTGTTAAAACTGCCCAATGCTGAATATGGCTCCCAGGGACACCCACTAGAGATAGCGCTGCCCAAACAGTACAGTGACATTTTTTTTATTTGTTTATTAAGAACAGACTAATATCTCCTGTGTCATTCATATCATTTTCTGGTGATGAGAATGTGGGTAATGCTACTGGAACATTAAAAACATTTACTAGACTCCCTTTTGTTTATACAAATGAAGACAGTGATTATTCTGAGAGGGGAAAAAGAGGATAGCTAAATAGAGGTATATTATACATATTTTAATATCAACGGCATTTCTCGAAAGATGAATTAAACATACAGTACAATCAAACTTCAAGAGGACAATTATATCCAGCAGCTGAAGAACTGCATCTTAAAGAACAGAAGGAAAAGCTGTGATTGCATAAATGTCTATAGACGAGCATAGCACTTAAACCCATACAGCGAAATTCATCCATCTATCCTGTAGCTATGCCTCTCAGTGTAAGGTGCTATCTTTTTCCTTTTATGCTTTCCAGAAAAAAATACATAGACCTTTGCTTTTTGAGCAATGAGCTTTCGAGACAATATTTTTGTTTTATAACACTTATCTCAAAGATTTACTGCAAGATCTTTATTTGAAAACAATATGTGCAGCTGTGAAGACTTCATAACATGCCTTATCTGTCTTATCTCAAAATGGTGTACAAGATTTATTTTATTTTATTTATTTTTATTAGTTAAAAAAACGTATAACACTTGATCCTCGGTATATACATGTATCAAATAAAAAATGCATTCTGCATACTTAAAGAGAAACTGTCAACCCTTTTTGCGTCATGCTCTATCAGATTGAAAACCCACATTTCATGATTGCTTACCTTCTCTAAACTGTATTTATGGATCTGGTTGTTAAATCTGTCTCCTTTCTTAGTAGAGCTGAATTGCATGCTAATGGTGTAATTATACTTAACACTGTTTTGTTTCAAATCCTTGGTCTACTTTTACTGCATTTTTTTGAACATTACAAACACCCCCAAACAGAACCAGCACTCATGGTGCAATCGTTTCCTCTACTCTACCTGCATACCTGCATCTTGAGTGGCTGGACTCTTTAGAATATAAACAAACACATTTTGGTGTGGTAATACCAGTTTAGTGGGTGGCCTGTTTTTTCACTTTTATTCAGTGGCCTACGTAGCCAGTATGATGTTATGCTTGTGCAATTGTATTACTTGGATTTGGCCATTCACACTCTCTATTCCTGAGGAATTACCACCTTGTAGGGGTACCAAAGGCAAAGAACCCTCAAAGAGGGTTCCACCCCTAGAGATGCCTCGGGATGATTCCCTTGGCTAAAGGTACCTTAGGAAGGATCCCAAGGAGAGAAGCTATGCCGCTGGAGGAGGAGGGGGGATGGTGGGGCACAGAGAAAGTGCTTGACAGAGAGGATCAGAGGAACTGCTTGTATAGCACAGGAAGGGGGAATGGCTGACTGCTTGTCCACTGAACTACAGGCATAGCCTTCCAATTCAGTGGCCTATGCAGCCAGTATGATGTTATGCTTGTGCAACTGTGTTACTTGGTTTTGGCCATTCACACTTTCTATTCTAGAGGAATTACCATCCTGTAGGGGTACCAAAGGCAAGGAACCCTCTAAAAGGGTTCCACCCCTAGAGGTGCTGTGGAACGATTCCCCTGGCTAAAGGTACCTTAGGAAGGATCCCCAAAAAGAAATGTAGTAGTACAAAACATGTTAGGAATCAGTAGCTATGAGGCATGGTAGTAGGTAAGGCATCAGGCAGCTTGATAACATAATGAGATGTGCAGGTTAACAATGACATAAGTAAGATGGGTTGCAATAGAGAATGAGTGGGCCTCATAAGGAGAGGGGGAATGGCAAGTAGGGACACCATCCACTTCCATCCAACAGTGGAACCTGCCTAAAGGAACTAGGGAACACTAACTATGGCTAACTACCGGTTATGACCTGAGGCACGGAGGAGAGAGAAAAAAACCCTTGAGGAGGAAATCTCTGGGGATCCAAGGCCTAGGTCATCTTCCCACTAGACTTGGGATGTTTATTTTGTGATAGCTCTGCTGTTGAAATTTAGAAACCCTATAAAAGGGGAGGGTGAAAAATATTCTAATTTAGAGGAAAGCTCTTGCTTGATCCCTCTAATGGGAACACTGTGGAAGATTGCGAGAGTGCTCTGCAACATTGCTGCAAAAAAGGTTGGAGGAGGAGAGTAACGCCTGCTGAGGAACTGACCTGACCGCCTCAACCAAAAATCAAACCAGGTGAACAAGAGGCAGTCATAGGGAGAATGCGGTGAAGCTGCTTGCTAGTAGAATACTAGAGCCAAAGGAAATTGCTGTAACCACCCTTCAGGGCCAGTCTTAAATTCTTCACCAGGAGCTGCCATCAAATCTCAAACAGCTTAAACCAGGCCTGGAGTGTGGACATTCCCAGCTATGGGCCAAGTGAGAAGGACCCCACTTCAAGTCAGGCATACTTAAGATATGGACTTAGAAATGCAGAGCGTGACTATTGGCTGCAGGGAGGCCCTGCACCAAAATGGTATGGCTGGCATGCCCCAGAAAACTGAAAAGGAACTGAATGAGCATTGAGTGCTGAGACCTTATGCAGTATAGATGGTAGTAGTGAGTTGAGCAATGATCGCATAAGAAATGAGTGGACCTGCACATAGGTCAGTAAGACAAAGTAGCAATGGTCAGACCTGCACGTAGGTCTGTAAAGCAGAGTAGCAATGGCTGGACCTGCACATAGGTCAGAGAAGCAGCAAATATGAATAGCAGCGCAAGCCAGCCAGGCATTCAAAGAAGCAAATGAAAGGTGAAAAATTCTCTGAGGATTTTTTGGTGTCGGAGGCAGGATTGGAACATAAAGTAAGTATGCCACACAGGGACATGACTCCCCCCACACCTCCATGTACTCGCTATAGGAAAAACAAGAAAGTGATAGAACGTGCCGAGACCCACATGCAGATATTAAAATTAGTTTACAGCATCAAAGGAAACTTAGCTGACCCCCAGTGTACAATAGCAATGTACAAACATAATGAGCAGCATCTGTATTGAGTAACTATGAGTTGTAGGATTCAATGAACACAGACAGGAGGGAGGCAATTCTCAGAGCAGCTATTGCCAGGCAGTGCAGTGAAACAACAGCAATGAGGTATGTGGTATGAGTTGAAGAAGCGGGATTGAGCTACATAGGCTACGGTTCAGAGTGAGCCTGAATCAGGTGAACACAATTAAGGTGCATAGCATGGCGAGCCGCTATGTGGTATGAGTTGAAACACACAGATAATGATTGCAGTTGCATTGTGAGTAAATGGCAGCAAGTAGCATGAGCTCTGGATCTGCAACATACAAGGAGTTTAGAAACAGAAGCCCCCTAAAAGGAGGCAAGACAAAAGACACACAAACACAGGGGAACAGGAAACAAACAACACAAAGAAGCACATAGCCAGAGGCAAAATACAAACCAAATGCAGGAGAACAGACAACAGAAATCCAGTAGAAACAAGCAAGAGCCAAAATAGCAAGTTGGGGGGGTAGCCCCAGCCAACAGCAAAGGGCAGACTGACAGAGCCTCTGGCTGCAAAGAAAAAGTGATTGAGAGAGAGGCTCAAAGGAATTGCTTATGCAGCACTGGAATGGGGAGTGCCTGACTACTTGCCTACTGAACTACAGGCATAGCCTTCCAAAAAAAAAAAGTAATCAGAATTGAATTGCCAGTTACATCAGCACATTCTACAGAATGTAAACAGTAATCAAATATGTTGTTTTAAACTTAGGACAGTTATAGGCCTAAATGGGGTTGACAGTGTCCCTTTAACATATGATACCTTTTTATAATGCAATTCTGTACCTCATTTGTGAGTTATAGCACAGTTGTCACATTTCACATATGAGCGTACAATAGCTGTGTACACATTCCAGCAAACATCACAACAAAGAGCAATCCTTTAAAGAGAATGATTAGTAACAGACAGTGTGTACTCCAGGCTGCAAACATTCTTGCGTGGTCAAAAAAAGTTAATGGTTTCATAAAGATTGATTCTATTGCTATATGCCACAACCCCGACAGGGATCATATAAACTGGCATGTGAAAAAAAAAACAAAATATAGAAAATTACAGGTTTTGTACTTCAGGCACTATGGTCATGTCCAAAACAATAAAAGTCTAGCTGCAAAGAGAGAGAGCATTTGAAGAACAGTACCTTCTGAAATGACAAACAGCAGAACAGCTGGCAGTGATGATCAGACAATGTGTACATTTCATACAAAGCCTATGAGATCAGATGTAACTACCTATAGTATCTCTCTCTCTCTCTCAATTGGATTAACGTCAGATTATGATACCTTTTGTTTGACTAACAAATGAATTGTACATAGATGATGCAGTACACAACCCTTTGGGGCCACAAATGTCTCTTCTTCAGCTGTTCTTGCAAACTAAGTAGAAGAGGCAGGTGTTATACCAGACAGTAGATGTTAAAAAAATTAGGATAGGAAAGAGCAGGCCATGACTGAACACCTTTACAAACTCCTGATGTGTTGCTGTTAATGACAGAGGTATGAAATAGGCAAAGGAAAGAACTTTTGGAGGGACAATACAGTATTGTTTGTTGATTTTTAATGTAAAATCACAAAAGCTCAGGGTGCTTTCTCCCTGCATGTCAATTGAAACTGAAATTGATGTTAATAATGATATTATTCTCCTGTTGTGTGATCGCATCACACACTATGCTTTACCAGACCCACAGCCTATTTATTGAGTGTTACACGTATCCTTTACCCATTCAGAAGATTCATCTCAACCATTTGGAGGTAAAATTCCTAGACCTCTAGTTCACCATGAAGATCAAATATTAAATTATTAAATGTGGTTGGAGGCTGTCTATACATGTTTTGAATTGCTGGCCAACCAGCACACTGGTAGCACTACCAAATGCCGTACTAATGACCCGTGTTCAGGAGCGAACATGGTGCATCAGAGGGTTGGCTGGGAGAGGTAGGATGAGCTTTCCATGGACAGCTCTCGTCCTCTGGCTGGTGGGGAGAGTTAGTTTGTTTCTGTGGCAAGTCAGTGACACGCAATGGAAGCTAGATGTGCAACAGCTAGAACCACTCTTCAGTGGGGAGGCATCAGCAGATGTCTGTAGGTAAGATGCAGAAGTGCGCTCAACCTGTGCTAATGTCATTGCACATCTGCACCTCCAGGGAACCTGCATGAAAAACCCATGGGCTGACAGCACAGTGTTGCCCCCTGACCTTTGCCCAAATGATGCTCCAGGCACAAGCCTCTGCTGGGGTATCTGGCAGATCTCATTTTCTCCCCGCCCGGAGAGGGTCTGCCACAGGGTGCAAGCTGTGGGTCTCCCTTAGTCCAGGCAGCCTATGGGGAATGTCGGGTGTGAGGTCTGGGTGCTGAGAGGGGAATAAATCTCCCACCCAAACCGTGAGCATAAAAAAAAAGTTAAAAAAATGTTCTGAATTGCCACCTTGACTGCATTCTAGAAGAAAATGATAATAGGACACTGCCAAAAAGTATGAAAGGGGATTGCATTCTCTTCACACTGCCTCCAGCACCTATCTGTGTTCAAGGAGCGATAATGCTTAGCTCAGTTTGAAGTGAGAAAGAACCAGACCAGTTTCTACCTAAATTCTCTATAGGAAATTGATGTAAGGCTGGGTGAAATTTATCTTCTGCCAGCAGAATTATGGTGATGTTACAATTTTGCTTCCATTAAATTTTGTTAAATTTCCACAAAAAGTTTGTGAAATTTTACAACATTGTGATTTCTGTTATGCCTATCTAATTTAACAAGTATTTTTTTGAATTGCAGTACATTTGGTACAATGACTTTTCCAGGGTCCATGCAAAAGTATATCAAGTTTGAAATCTCTGGCCCAGATATTCAAAAGGGCTGCGCCATGCACAACAGAGATGCGCCAGCACAAGTCCAACAAGCATTTGTCAATGCCGAACGTTCGCTTGCAGGTATTTGCAGTGGTATTTGGCACTTGGACATGGCTTAAAAAAATCAGTGACAAAGAAGTACAAGCATTTGTCAATGCTGAGTGTTGCTTACTTCTATGTGCTGTTTAGGTATTTTGAAGTCCTTGCAGTGTAAATATTGAAAATTCGTGAACTTACGAGTGTGCATAGGAACTGCGAACGCACGCTTGTAAAACAGTCATATTTAGGAATTTTTTCACCAAATTTTCAACATAGCCATTTTAAGACCTCTGCTAATGAACAATGTCACTGTGATTTTCTTATTGTGTTCCATACATTGATTTTACTTTGACTCGCCATTGTATGCGCTACATGGCAGAAACACATTTTGGACAGGATGTGAAAATGACAGCTGTACTGCTCATAAGGAAGTGTGGTAAAATGGCAATGTTGAAAATCTGGAGTGGAAATATTGAAAATTTGTAAACCTACGAGAATGCGTAGGAACTGCGCAACACACGCTCGTAAAACAGTCATTTTTAGGAATTTTTTCACCAAATTTTCAACATAGCCATTTTAAGACCTCTGCTAATGAACAGTGTCACAGTGATTTTCTTAATGTGTCCCATACATTGATTTAGCACACCGACTGCGCCATTGTAAGCTACATGGGCGGAAACACATTTTGGGCAGGATGTGAAAATGACATCTATACTGCTCATAAGGAGGTGTGGTAAAATGGCAATGTTGAAAATCTGGAGTGAAAATATTGAAAATTCACGAACTTACGAGCCTGCGTAGGAACTGCGCAACGCACGCTCGTAAAACAGTCATTTTTTGGAATTTTTGCACCAAATTTTCAACATGGGATTTTTGGGACCCCTTCTCATGAATGATGTTACTTTCATGGTGTTATTTAGGCCCAAAGGGTGATTTCACACGTGACTGTGAAATGCACCCTAGACGAACTCTTATACCCATGACGGTGACATCATTCATGAAGAGACTAAAACACTATGTTGAAATGAATGCAAAATCAAAAAATACTTGAATATGCAATAAAGTTGAAAACCCCTATCTAGCCCATTATACAGCTTACGCATTTCCTCAGTTAGCGTCGGCTTTGAAGAGTGCAGACATGTTCCCGGTCCACGAAGATCGTCGGCGCAAGCTCAGGAGGTAAGTATAGGGGTGGGCAGGTGTGAGGAGTGGGGTGTGAAGTGGGTGGCTGCGGGTTATGGGATGGGGCCTGGGAGAAGCGCGTGGGACCGTTTTCAATTTACAGGTTTAAAAAAAAAACAGATGGCGTGGGGCGTTTGCCCGCTGGGATGAAACTCCCAGCATGGCAGAAGGATGGCTGGGGGTTGTGGAGCTGGCCCAGAATTGGGCACCCGTCGGCAGGCGGCAAGGACATTAGCCCACGCTGGGGTGGGCTCCCAAGCGTGGCAGCAAAGATTTAGGCGGGGGGCATGGCGCGGTGCTGTGTCTGGACAGCGGTGGTTTCTTTGAAGAGAAGACCACCGCTGTCATACACAGCACTGCATCCGATTGGTGCAGGACTGCCACACCTGCTCAATGGAGCAGGGGATTGCAGGAGAGGGGCACACCTCCAAAGTGTCCCATTCTCCCAAGACGTTCCTTGCACATGCGCACAAGCGAATGTAAAAATGTGCCATTGTGCCATATTCAGCGGGAGGCAGCTGTGCCCCCCAAATTGCAATGCGCAAGAGTGCAATGGTAATGAATGCATGCGCAACTGAAGGGGGAGGAACCATGAATAAATGGCGCAGTGCGATATTCAACAGCATGCGCTATGCGCAATAGGGGAGCAAGCGGAAGTTGTGCAATAGTGGAAATGATCCAAAATAAAAAGGAACAAGAGGGAAGTGCAAGAATGCTACAGGGAAGCCAGAGGTGGGAGCGAGGCGACAGCAACAAAGCAGAGGGTAACAGTGAGCAGACTGGGCAGGAGCAGGACAGAGCACACCTGGAAACAACCAGGAACAGGGCAGGAGTGGGGAGCCTGTGCCACTGTGCAGGAGTGAAAGGGAAATGCCACAGTGGACTGAGGGCAGTGACAGCAGGCAGGACAGCCAAATCTTGGAGGTGTTCCTGGTGCAGGGAGAGTAGCACAAAGGACAGTGGGGGGAATGGGAATACAGCTGCTGGGGGGACACAAGCCAGGGACATGGCCAGTGCCACCATTCAGATGGAGGCAGTAATGAGGGGTGTGAGAAGGCAGGCAGCAGGGGGGGCATGGCCGTGGAAGGGCCCATTGGCGGTATGCCCCCAACAGGCGGTACCGACCCCGCACCAGCTTCGAGCACTACAGTGACACTGAGATAGTGGGCTGGTATCACCTGAACCGGGTGATCCTGAGGTGGCTCTGTGAGCTGTACAGTGATGAGATGCAGGCACCCACAAGACGGAGCCATGCTCTGTCAGTGGAGACAAAGGTGACAGCTGTCATGTGCCTGATCACCACGGGAACCTTCCAGAGACCAACAGGGGACACAACAGGCATAACCCAGTCGGCTGCGTCATGCCTACTCACACAATTCCTCAGTGCACTGGTGCCACATGCTGTGGAGTACATCCATTTCCCCAGCACACAGGCAGAGCACAGAGCACACAGCACACATAACAAGAGTTCCACAGGGTAGCATGTATGCCTGGCATGCTCAGGGCCATTGACTGCACCCATGTGGCCATCCACACACCACCTGGCCCGGAAGGTGCTGCATACATTAATCAGAAGGGCTATGCCAGCATCAACTGCCAGGTGGTGTGCGATGCTAGGGGGTGCATAACCAATGTCTGTACCACGCACACTGGGGGAGCACATGATGCCTTCATCTGGCACCAGTCTGCACTGTGCCACAGCTTTGAGAGTGGGGACATCCCCACTGGCCACCTAGTGAGTGAGTACACAAATCACGTAGAAAGACATGGATCTTGGGAGGGGCATAGTCAGAGGTGACATGGGTACTGGCCTAGATGACCCATGGTAGGGCAACATTGATCACCAAACTAATGTCCACCCTCTACACACAGGTGACAGTGGATATCCACTATGTCCCTGGCTGCTCACACAATACCAGCGGCCCGCGACCCCATCTCAGCAACAGTACAGTGAGGCACATGCCACCACATGCAATGCCATAGAGCAGGTGTTCTGGATGCTGAAGGCACATTTCCGTTGCCTGGACACATCTATCGGTGCCCTACAGTACAGCCCCTCAAAGGCCTGTGGGCTATTCCTGGCCTGTTGCATCCTGCACAACATGGCCAATGACTGTGGGATAGCTGTAGAGGTCGAAGAGGGGAACAGTGATGGGGATGATGAGGACACTGGTGCAGATGGTGATGGGCAGCCCCCCCTTGGTCGAAGGGACCCCCGACTGATCCAGATGTCATAGCTGCACCGGGACACTATCACAGAGGAGCACTTCAGCCAACCCAGGTAAGTCATGGGGCCATGTGCAACCACCAATGGCAAGTGCACAACCCACAAACATGCATGGATAAACTCCAGGGGCGCATGTCATAAAGGGAATTGGCTGAGCATGGAACCGCACATGCCGTCAGGGATGGGCAAGGCCTAACACGGCACACAGTCATGCACACACACACACACGCACATACACACAGCCCACAAGACATGCACAAAGGGTAGGAGGCACGCCAACCTCAACTGCCACACCTAGCCACACACACTTCCACAGACCACCATGCCCAGTGCCTGTCATTGTGCGTGTCTCAGACATTGGGCATCATTGCACAGTGGCAGACAGCGCAATGCAGGCATCATCATGCACACGCCACAGTGGCCAGAATTCTGGGAGGGTGTGCACATGGAACATGTGTTTGTGTGCAGGGCCGGGTACCCCGCCCGTGCATTGCACATTGAACAACACACTGCACACAGGGCAGCATCAGACAGTAGCCATGGTGGGATACAGGTCAGTCACGTGGCACAGTGTCTCGGCCACCGCAGATGTGGGGGCGGCCCCACTGAGACCCACCAGCAGTGACAGGCTGACCATTGGCCTCATGGGGTGGCACCGACGGTCCCCCAGGGATGCCTCTGCGGGAACACGACCGTTTTCGAGCAGGGGTCTGTAGCTCACCGAACAAGCCTGCTCCAGGCGTGCTCGGGATTCCCACAGCTGAACCCAGTGTCAACAAGGAGGGTGTCACATGATGCCGGGAATGGGGGTGGACATGGCACTGTGTGGTGTCTGCGGCGCATGGGCAAATAAGTGTGTGCCCATTGTGGCCATGACAGCTGTGAATGCCTGTGTCTGCCTGTCAATGGCAGCGGTCACATCCTCCCACAGCTGGTTCATCCCTGCTAGAAGCAGACTGGTGTCCCTGCTGCGCCACTCCTCTGCCTGGCGCAGGACTGCACTGAGTGCATCCACCGCCGTCACAAGCCGCAACTGCTGATCCACTGATTCATGGAGTATGCAGGTGTGCTCCTCTAAAAGTTCATCTGCCTGATCGGCATGCTGTCCCTCATGGTGTTCACGGCCATGCTGGGCAGCACCCCTTGAGGTTGGGCGCTGCACACCAGGGCCATGCCTGTGCATGTCCACAGGCAGTGCACTAACGCCATGCCCTGACACTGTTCCCCCATCACCTTTGGCCGACTGCTGACATTGCCCCTACGGCCGCCACTCTCCAGGCTCAATGGTGCTGTCGCAGTGGCCTCACTAGCCCCACTGTCCTGGATGCACACCAGTGCTGCCCCACTGGTGCAGACAGGCACAGGCTGGGACTGTAATGTCATGCAGGCCTCCACGGCGGCACCACCCACGGCTATGCCCGTACTGTAACCTGCTGTGCGGCCATCCTGCAGACCACACGTATCACTGTCCATGATGTGAGCTCCATCATCATCAGTGACAGATCTGGCACCAGTCCGAATCTCAGCATGCTGGCATCCATGGACACTGTCACACTGGGACATGGGCAGGGCCTCCTCCGCACCTGTTCCACCAACATCAGTCCAGACAGCCAGTCAGGCCCACTGTCGTCCTGACCCTTGGACACTTGTGGTGGTGGAAGGGGCCCTCCTCTGTGTCCAGGGTATCACCCTCAGTGGATGAGCCCACCACCGCTGACCCATGTAGATGCTCAAGAGCTGTAAGGGAACACAGTAGCATTAATGTATCTGCCCTACACTGTGGCATTCCACCCCCCCCCCGCAGTGACAGATCAGGACCTACCATGCAGTGACGGGCTACCATCCATCTGGAAGCCACCACCTGGAACACCCTCGATGGCACAATGCTGCATGATGCAAGCAAGCCGCTTTTCCTGTGGCATCAGGCTTTGCACGGCTGGCTGTCCCCCACCAGTCACAGCCCATGCTGCCCTGATGGCAGGCACCTTATCTTTAATCCTCCTCCTGTCCGTACCCACCTTCTTCTTGCACTCCTGCATGGACCGCTGGTGGCTGCCATGCTGGTTGATGGCACGCGCCACCTCACCCCATGCCGCAGCACGGGCCTGTGGTGTTACCCGCTGTCTGCTGAGTAGTGGTTCCTGGTCAAGGTAGGCCTCAAACAGGGCATCTGATTCTGCCTTGGTAAAGTTGGGCCTCCTCCATCTCCCGTGTCTCTGTTCCTCCTCCTCCACCTCACGTTTGGTCATCATTGATCCTGTGGGAATGACAGGTGTTACCTCTGACTGTGCAATCCCATGCATCTCCCACACACCACAGTCCACAATCCCAAACAGCATGCAACTCACCACAATAGACTGCAATACCAGACTATGGCCTCTGCAGCCCCATGTCTCATTTATATAGCGCAATGCATGCAAATGAGGCGAGGCTCAGTTTTAAGTGGATGCTAATGCAGTAGCTGTACCATTGAATCACTGATGAGCTGATTTGCATATGCCAGCTGAATATCGTGCTGTTGCACCTTGCGAAGTTGTGTTGCATGTGCTCAGCCAAGGGTGCAGCTCTGTGACGTGTGCAGTAGACACTGAACGGTGCATGCCTGGGGTGCTGATGCCAACGCCTGCAGCGCTGCTGACGTGCTGTGTGTGGGAGGCAGCGCAGGGCATGGCCACCACTGTGCCAGTGGTGCTAGTGCTCTGTTCACATGTATGGCGCTCTTTCACTGAGGTGCAGTAGGCACCATGGAGCCACAGCACGGTAGGCCACTACAGGGCATCTCACACAGGCTCCCAACCGCGCTACACGCAGGGAGTACCAATCGCACTGTGGTGGTCAGTGAGCGAGAGACCCTTGACCTTGTGCCTGACCTTTGTCCCCTAGGTGCCATGCATCTGCGTGGGTGCACCCCATCATGCTGTTCAGTGACAGCGTGATGGGGAATGGCAGTGCTGTTCTGCACAGCATCTGCACATGGCAGACGTGCACTACTGAGCGCCATTTTGACTCTGACCAGATTCAGAGATGGCAAGAGGGAGGGCTGCTGTTTGGAATCAGGTGGAGCTTGCAAATTTGGTGGCCATAGTGGAGCCCCATGTTGGGGACCTGTTTGGCAATGCACCCCTGGACAGGGCCAGGAGTGCCGTATGGGAGGAGGTGGCGGTGGTGCTGGAGGAGGCCACAGGACTCACCAGTACCACGAAGCAGTGTTGACACTGATATGGGGACCTCCAGCGGAGGGACACGAACAGGCTTGCCCACATGCGGGCACGTGCCAGGTGAGGCGCAGTGCCATGACCAGGTAGGTGCACCATCCATACACTGGTTGTGTCCGTATGGGTATTGCAGTGGGTATTTTTCCACCACACGGGGTGGGGGTGGGCAGTCCAGTGAGAGCAGTGGTGGTGGTGGTGGTGAAGGAGGTGGTGTTGTGGGGGGTTGCAGCATGGCTGGGCTGTGCGGGATCGCACACACCCAGGGGTGGTGAGCCTTTGATACTGGATTGTACAGATATTCCCCTCTCCATGTTTGCACCCTAGGCCCTGAAGAGAGGTGCCGAGCCTGCGAAGACCGACACTGAGGTGTGGATAGCGGAGCTAGGCAACAGCCATGGGCAGCTGGTCCCAACGTAGAACAGCGCCCAGATGAGGCCGATGAGGGTGAGTGCCTTTCTTCCAGGATATTCTGTGCATGTTGTGTTGCAGGGCAGGCAGTGGGGCATGGCCACCATCCATTGAAACAACTGCCATGTACACCACACGGTACAGTCAGCACTGTCCAGTGGCACTGCATGTGTGGGTGTGCATCACTGGTGGTCCATGCATGCACTGGGTACATGGCCGTGCCACTGCCTTTGCACCGCATAGCCATGTCACTGTACAGCCATGGTGGTGCTGTGCAGGACCTGGGCGGTGGGTGTGTGCAGCAGTCCACATGGCTGTGTGTGCTTGGGTGGGCAGGTCATGTGGACATGATCACTGTGGGTGGTCGCACACCAGCACGGGGCGTGTCCCACGGCTGTATGCCATGCACAATAGGTGGGCTGCAGGGGGGTTGGGCATTCACACCTATTGGCTCTGCTCCCTTGTCCTAGGTGGATGGAGGATGCTGCAGATGGAGAGGGCCATGCAGGAGCTGCTACAGGTTGCCCGGGCATCTTTGGAGATCCTGCAACGGTTGGACCAGCACGATGTCCGGAGGTGTCATGGCAGGAGGCGCAACAGGAGTGGAGAGCGGGGCACCCGCTGAGACATCCATTCCCCGAGTTCAACCCTACCCCCCTGGACCCACCCTCACACCCCTCCTTCCCTCTCCCATTTGTTCACCCCTGCCTCTTACCCACCCCCAACTGGTTTGTGGCCCTGACCCCCAACTGATGTGTATATATTTGTATATAGTTGTATTCTACCTTATAATATACATTTGTTTTGTTATGCCTACTGTGGTGGTCTCTGATTTGCAGTGGGCTACAGGTACTCAGCTGCAGTGGTGTGTATGGCGTCAGGGGTGGTGCAGTCATGGATGTGTTTGTGTGTGTCCATAGGGGAAGCGACTATGGTGTTGGCTTAGCTATCAGTCACTGTCTGTGGTTTGTGTGTTGTTCCCTGTGCACTGGGTGACTGTGTGCAGTGCTCCACAGTGCATGCACTGTGTCCACGGTGCCCCTGTCATACCGTCCATGGCCTGTGCAGCTGACACCCTTGCATGTCTATTATCTGCACGGTCTGCTGGCATGTCAGTGGTGGCTGTCCATGCTGGACAGTCACTGTACCCAGCACAATGCCGGGTTACCTCCTGTCACTGATGTGGTGCACGTCTGCCTCGGGTGGCACTGTGGCCTCCGCTGTTGTTGTCCCACCTCCATGCTGTCACTTGTGTCTGTTGCAGGGGATGTGCTCCAATGCCTGTCACTTGTGCTCCGGGCACATGCTGGTGGCATGCAGCGTCATGGTGCCTGCGCAGGGTGGCTGGCACACCTGTGCAATGGAGGGGTGCTGGCCGTGTGTACACAGTTTCCGTGGCCACATGCCAGTGGCTTTGTTGACCCGCTACTGTGTCCCTGTGTTAGTGTGCCCTTGAGTATGGGTGGGTGTTTGTCCATGCACTGTGTTGCATCCTGTGTGGCGCATGCTTCCCTGCACCACTGTGGGTGTCTGTGTTGGCTGTTGTGGCCAGTGCTGGGACAGGGTGCATCCTTGGGAGGGTGTGCAGGGCACTGTACCACTGGTTGTGGGGTCCTGGGCTTGCCCTGTCACGTGTGGAGTACCTCGTGTGCCAATACATGGTCGGTCTCTCAGCTGTACCTTGGGGGTGACATGCGTGGTGGCACTGTGTATGCACTCGTTGCATTGCTGTCTGCTGCCACCCGCTGAAGGGTGCTCGTGGTGGGGCTGCCTTGCATGGTTTTGTGGTGCACGGGGTTGCATTGTCACAGTGGGGGTGGTGGCATGCATGGGGTGTCCTGCACTGGTGGGTGCTGCTCCTGGGCAGGGTGTCTGGGGATCGCTATGCAGTGTGTGCTCTGCATTGGTGGGATGGTGTGGCATGGGGTGGCCGGACCTCCTTGTGTGCTGGTCACAGCTTGCCAGGGAGTGTGCTGGGGCACCATGCCCTGGCTGTGGGTTTGTTGCTGGTGTCCATGGGCCGGTGGTTATTCCAGCTGTCCTCCAGTTGTGCAGTGCATGGGGTGTGGGGGGCAATGTCTGTTCTGCTGTGTGCTCCTCTGCCCATCTCTACCATGGGTGGTGGGCCCCTGCATTCTGTCCCTGCGCATCCCTGGTTGTGCTGTTGCACTGCTGCCCTGCTCCATTGAGCATCCCTGGTTGTGCTATTGCACATCTGACCTGCGCCACTGCACATCCCTGATTGCTCAATGATGCAGTTGGTGCACTATTCAGTCATGTGCCGCAGGCGCATCTTGACCTGCGCAGTGTTTGAATATCGCGCGTGTTGCGCATGTGCGCAGTGGACTTGTGCTTGCTCCTGCTGTTGCACACTTTTGTGGTGCAGTTTGAATATCTGGGCCTCTGTCTTTAAATATGACTGAGCTATGAGCCTCCAAAATTTCTGAAGTTTTAAAATTACATTTCATGATTATGTAAATTTAAGAATTTTAAACCACTGTAACTTTTAAAGTAGGGCACAGAATATCACCAATTGTGTTAGTTTATTGGCCCTAAATATTATGCTTTGAGACCACCTCATGGCCCAGTTACAGAACATTGGGCTGCCATTCTGACTACCTGGGTTTGGAGCAAGCCCAGGAAGTCATTTTGGGAGGCAAGTCATGGCTGAGACATCTGCTGCTTGGCAGTGCATCTCAATTGGAGAGGTTGGCATCAGGTTTTCCCAACACAACGACCCCTGCAACTGGGCCAGGAAGCTTGCTCCTGCCAAAAAGGAAGCTGTAGCTGAGAGAGGATAACAGAGACAAAGCCCCTCCCAGGGGAGATGGGAGGGAAAAATATGTTAGAGGAAAACCTGGTAGCCAGATGAATGATGGCTGGGTTCAGCCTGATTTGGATATATTCCTGTGAACAAAGTATATCCCTGAGAGACGAGCTGCTGGCCAGGAGGAAAGCCAATATGGAAAAAAAAGACATTATGTGTGTAAACTCTCTAATCTCTTGCTCAAAGGCTGGACAAGTTATAAGCAGCCAAAGATTCCAGAATAACATCAGTAATTAAAGTTGAATTTCATGAGCTTTTGTGAAATTTTGGAATGTTGTGATAATTTTTTTTAAATGAATAAACTTTGATAAAGTTTTGCAGATCAGAATCACAACAAATACTGAATAATGCATTGTGCAATGAAATTGAAATTACCAATAGCTGAAACCTGTGACAGAACAAAAGTATACTATAAGCATGGTACCATCGTAACATAGTGATCCAGGATTGAAAAGCAGAGTAAACAAACTATAATACAGTACAGTGATCTCCTCTGCCTCCCCCCAACCTTTCAAATCCCCTACTCCCCCCCAGTCATTCCCTTTTCTCCATAGGCAATACCATCCCCAGGCTAGACCAGATCTACAATCAGTGAGGCCAAAGGGAAAAAAAGGCATCCACGTCCCAAATAGAGTGATCTAGCCGGCCAGCGAGCAGAACCTGGAAAAGGGGAAAGAATGTCCCGAGGGTCAGTCAACAGGATTGCACTGGTCTTTTCCAGGAAAATGACACATGGGAATTCCAAACCACCAACTATCATCTAGCATTAACAGTTAACAAGGTATAGAGAGGATTCCCTTTATTACCTGTCAGGTGTTCAATGATACTTTTGACTTGTAAAACAAAAAGTATTTCCTGAAACCATTCCCAATAGCTAGGAGTAAGCTGATTACACCAATGCCAAAGAATAATTTTCTTGGTTCATGCTGAGATCAGAGCAATATGCGGTTTTTAATTACCAATTGGTCCCTCTGTATAATCCTCCAGGATACAGATCTCAGATGTGAAAACGTGGTTGAGTCCCAGTAAGGGGGCCAGGTGCCTTTGGATATCATCCCAGAAGGGAACAACTATTTCACATGACCAGAGAATATGAAATAATATAACTGGGACATTTTGGCACCTAGTGCATAAGTCCGAAGCCAGCCTGCCCATTTGGTATAATTTAATTGGGGTGTAAAACATGTTATGCAGGATTTGAAATTGCATGAAACATTATTGGTCCCATTTAATATGTTTGTAGATGGCCTTCCAATTGCGTGACTACTCATGAGGGCCTCACTGGTGGGGGGGGGGTCCTGGTCCTAGGAATAGAAATAGCCCGGTTCCCTCTCAGTGACAGCCTCCCACAGCCATGCATGGTAGAAGGGAATGGCGAGGGATGTAGGGATAACCGACCATGATTTAGACAGCCAATCTCCATATGACCTGGACCATACACAGGAACCAAAATGCTGGAACAGCATATGTCTGATCTGAAAGTACTTAAAGGACATGGATGTGAACCAACCAAATTTCTGTCAAGCTTCCACGAAAGTAAGGAACTTATCCGATTGTGCCAGATGCTCCACCGAGAGAGATTCCAAAAAGGGCCAAGCTGTCCGGGTTAGTACCTTTCCAGCAATTTTCAGGTTGAGGTTACCGAGAATAGGTTGGATGTTATCTAAATAGGAATCCAGATTTAACAGCAGTCATAGTTTGTTGTGGGCATGAAGAGAATTACTGATGGGGGTATCTTTCAAAAGTACAGGGAGTTTTTCAAGGGGAACATACAACATTGCCCGGTGGTCCAGACCTAGTTGGGAACATAGAAAATGCTCAATGTCCAGCCAGTGGGGAACGTATGCTGAATCATTTTCTGTATGATCTGGACAAAACCAGGAGAAATATCGAGAACAGTGTATTGCCAAATAGTACAAGTATACACTGGAAGCCTTCAAGCCACCAGCATCCCGCGACCACATCAATTTAACCAGGGCTCATGTTGTGATACTTTTATCTGAGCCATTTCCATACATTTTGCCCAGTTATACACTTGAGTTGCCAGTGTAAAAGAAGATAAAGGCTTGATAAAGTTGCAATAAGGTAGCATTCATAGGAGGTTCCATATTAAAAGTATAGTGGTGCCAACTGTCATATTACTATCTTGAATGATAAGCCATGGACATAACTGTGCACTACCCTGAATTCTTGCAATATGCCAGCCAACCACTAGGTGTCACTGACTTTATTACTTGTGGAAGTGGATGCACATACAGCACTGTTTCTGTGCAATGCCACCTGCTGATGCTTTAAAAACCCTCTAGATAACAATGTCTATTTTTATTATTTAAAAAGTGTCACCAAGTGACATGAAGTCTTACAAATAACTGTGACTTAGGCCATTGTGACAGAAGTATCTAAATATCTTTAGTAATGATGGCGCATATTGCTGGGCATCACTGTTACAGGACAGTTGGAGGGATCTTGCAGAGCCATGATGCTAATGCAAGTATAGTGATTCAGTGGTGATAAGCACTTTGTGAAAATTCAAGTTCACATGTGGAATTTTAGTGTCATTACCTATTATGCATCTCTGAATTTTAGAGCAAATATTGCAAATTAGTAATTTGTAACATATCCAGAATAAATATGTACCTACTAAAACACATTTATCCAGCTTAATTAGATTCTGGGTATACTTTGGTATATATGCAAAATCTTTAGTGTATACCTTCAACAACAGTGGAGCTATAAACATCCATCTATTTTGAAAGTTTTAAAGCAATTTAACAAGTAATTAAACTGTGAAAGTTTGAACTTCTGTAACTGACAATCTAACACAACAAATTGCCTCTCTATTTAGCAGTTCCTATGACTCTTCCAATCAATTATGCATATAGCTGTTCTATTATCGAGCTCCAAAGGTGACCAAGTTATAAGCATAGAAATACTTTCAGAAATGTTCACATGAATAATAAATTGCAAGACTTTGAGCCCCAATAACTTCTCCACCCTAATCCAAATGTCATGCAACTTGACAACATTTTAGGGCATTGCAAAAATTTTATGCAAGCTATATTTCAGACCTCTAGCTATAAAACTGACTGAGTTACAACATATTAAATTATTTCAGAAAATTCTACAAAATTTCATAAACGTTTGCAGAATTTTGCAAAAAATTCTGTGAAAACAGAATGTACTAATTTCACCCAGCCCTAATTGGATGCTATTGATTTATATTTTCCAGTCCAAACAGAGCCCCATTGCTTGGATGACAAATGTAGGCCCACTTCACTTTCACATTTGCTCCATCTATCTTCCAACTTACCCTTGCCTGATTCACCAAAATTAGAATATAATTTGTTTTTTGTCATTACCTAAGTGTAGCTGTGTGTACCTGAAATGTTTTAAAATATCAGTTGTGAAATAAATAAATAAATGCATAAACTAATAAATAATGTTATCAATAAGCAAGTTACAGCATGCAAAAAAAAAATCAATGTCAGTCAATTTGGGAAGCACCAAACAGGAGATCCTATGTTTAGACCCCATCAAACCTTTAGCATGTTTTATGACCTTGAATATGTCTCTCAATGTCCCTGAGCTTTGGTTCCTTCTATTTGCAAATCTGGTTAGATGCAGGACACACTAAAAGGGAAATATACATCTCTGGGGGTGCATGTTTGGCCGAAATCCCTTATGGTTGCTTAATTTTAGAGCTCCACTTGACCACTTCAATAATCCATAACTTTAAGCAATTTTCATGCTTCATTGCCACTCGTCTTTAACACCTAGATTTTTTATACCCCCTCCCCAGGCTTCAGCAGGACTGTGTCTTTCTATGGTGAGATGTTGACCTCTGAAATGCATATGGCAGTCAGCCTGGTGGACCTCACTGAAATAAAACAAATCTTACAGGCATGTACTCAGGATATTTCAGGTATTAAAACCTTGGTTCTGCATCTGGAGGAATGTAAGGAAGTTGCTGAAACCTGTATTGCTGAGAATGAGCCTTTCATGATGAATGTCAAATCAGATACGACTCTTCATAGAGACAAGAGTACCTTGCTGGAGCAGCAAGTGCAACTTGGGTCAAGGCTGACGACCTGGATAACAGGATTGGTGAAATAATTTGTGAATAATAGGGGTTCCAGGAGGGGCAGAGGGTCCCAATATATGTGAATTCTTTCAAGCATTAATACCAAAAACCCTGGACTACTACTAGGATACACCAGTAGAGATAGAATATGCACACAGGACTCTCGGCTCAAAATCCACCCAAGGATCACCTCCTTACACTATTGAGGCATTTCTTCAATTCTCAGTCAAAGAACAAATACTACATTTAGCTGGAGAATGGGGACCCCTTAAATGGAATGGTCACACAACTAACATTTTTCAAGACTTCTCCAAAGATGTGGCTGCTCAACAGAAAGCATTTACCCCTGTACGAAAGGAACTTGCACAGTGTTGCATACAATACGGCTTGAAGTACCCTGCCACTCTTATGCTCTTATGGGAGGGCTGCTGGCATAAATTGGAAATGCCTTCTGAAGCACAGCACTTGTTAAAAGACATTGGAAAAGTTGGGTCAACATCTTCTAAGGTGGCTGCTGGAATCATCACTTCCAATAACAGAAGCTCGCACAATAGATGAACACCTCAAGCTTGTGCAGTGAAACCTTCACCACCCGATACTAACCCTGAGTCATGTGTAGCAACCAGCAAAAAAAAATCTTCTTCAATGAACAGCAGTGATCCAGAACAGACTCAAAAAACTAAGAGGCAGAGAGGACATGGGACAGTGTTCATTGACTAATCGCCCTCCTCAGTCCAAAGCAGCAGGCACAAACAGTAAAGGTTCAAACCCCTGATCCTCCCATTCACAAGTCACCTATACTCCTTCAGGATGGTCAGTGGATCCTGGACCTAAAAATCCTTGGATGTCCCCTACAATATAGGGAGACGCCTTCCAATCTGTAGGGATGGACTGGGCAGACTATGAGGAATCCGAGTTAATTGCCTTGTTATTTCAGGAGGCTGGAGCTGCTTTTCCCCCACTCACCAAGACAATCCCCTTCAGCTCAAAACTGGACACTCCCTGTTCAGACAATAACACCCTAGAAACACTCAAGGACAATGGACCTAATACTGTGGGGTGATTATCATGCTGTTGCAAGGGCCTGAGTATGTTTCTTCACTGCAAACCTGTTGGAGACTTTCATTTATTTTTTCTTTTATTATGAACTTGTGGGGGGGGGGGCAATCAGATATAGTTTTCACATTGATCAGAAGGTTAACATAGATTAATGAACAGTTTGAATGGATCTTGTCATTTTCCCCTTATACCTCTTGGGTGGACAGTTCTTTATTTTTCCTTTATATTACATAAGAATTTTATGCTCTGGTCTCAGGTTAGACCACAGCTGCTGCTTATGAATATGCTGTAGCCCAAGGCCATGTCTCCCACCTCTTACCAATGTGAGCACTGTTTTTTATTCAGTTTTCCCCTATTTGAGGTATGAAGCCACACACACACACACATACACACACACACACACACAGAGTAATATACCGATTGCTGAGGGTACATAGGGTTTTTTTCATTAGGGCTACTATTTCCCATACTACAGGGATGGGTCACCCAGCGTTTCTGTTTTTCCTTCACACAGTTATACATCTATGTAGATCAAGGCAATTTATAACTGGGTTAAGAGAAACCAGTTTTTATTTGAGGCATTTCCGCTCTTCACAAGGTGGTCAGAGCTTCTTGGGTACCACACACTGGTAGACAAACCAAGGTTGAAATATTTTTCCCAATGCTGGAGGGAGGACCTAGGTGGTTTTCTCCATCGGAGTCTTTATTGCTGCTCATCCTGCTTCTTGCTAGTTTGTATTTATATACATTTATATACCTTGATGGGAATATAGCTATCAGTTTACTTCTATTGATTGTTGAGTGTTTCTCTGAATTTCTACGGGTTTTTGCAATTTTTGTGCTTGGGCTTATCCAACATAGCACTGTTTCCTTTGAACATAAAATAGATTTTTTTCATTCTCAGGACTTTAAAATCTTGATGTTTAGCTACAACTTATACAGTATTGTAGCATACTTTGTCTCTGTTTTTCTTTTTTTCCAGCTGTTGGACTGGATACTCCCTCAGAGGACTTTCATAGCTGTGGCATCATCACTGAAGCTTAGGGCAACTCACACTACTATTTTCATATGACCTTTTTACTTCCTTGAACATCTTTTAGAGACTACTCCAAATGGCTGACCTTAAGATTATAACCTGCAATATTCAAGGTATTGACCATCCTATTAAACATAAGAAAATCCTAGTCTATTTGGGGTCACACAAATGTGATATTGCCCTTATTCAAGAAACCATCTTCTCAAGGTGGAGTTGGGTAACCTGCTATGAGGGTGGGTAGGATAGATATAGTCCAGTAATTATTCTTCAAAAAAATAGGGGGTCTCTATATTGCTGAGAAAAGATTGTCCTCTTCATGTGGTACAGGCTGTCCCAGATAAGAAGGGTTGATGGATTCTCCACTTTGGTAAGATACAAGGCAACTCAGTGGTAGTCGTTAACATTTATGCACCCAATACAGACAATCCAGATTTTTTCTTACATTTAGCACAAAGCCTTTCTGATATTTGCTCACCCTCTACATCACTCATCACAGGCGGGGACTTTAGTTTAGTACTAGATCCCCTTCTGGACTGACTCCCTCAAGAAAGAGGTGCTCCATCTCAATCACATGCTAGGAATGCCATTAAACAACTCTGTATAAAATATAATTTACTTGACTGTTGGAGAATCCATCACTCTCAATCCAGGGACTAAACTTACAGGTCACCCCAATTCCAGACCTATAGTAGGTTATAATACTTTCTTTATAGTTTCACAACCCTCTCTAACATATTAGACTCAAACATGAAACCAATTATGCTCCCTCCTCATGATCTGGTTACTATAATCTGGTGCCCCAAGGTAGCATTGTGAAATCCCCCAGATGGTGATTGATCCCTGCCCTACACTGCTCAGCAGTCTTTAAGAAATGGTTAAAATCAGAGATTTCATTTTATTTTGCCTCCAACTCAACCCTAGAAATCTCACTGTTCACTCTTTGGGATGCCCTTCAGGCTTTTATTATAGAGAGAATTATCTCTTACACTTCTAGAGAACATAAATGTAGGAAACAGAACATTTTAGACCTCACATCCAAAATAAAACATCTGGAGGATGCGATTTATCAACAACCCCTGGGACAAGATCATCTGGTTAATTAAGTTATTTCTCTTAAATATAATTTAAATACTATATTCCACCAACAAGCTACTATGGCTCTTTTCTTTATGAAACAATCTCACTGGGAATCCGAAGGAAAAAAAACATTAAACTCCTAACTTTTTGGTTAAAATGCAAACAGGCAGGGGCCCAAATTTCACACCTTACAACTACAGAAGGGGCCCACGTCACAGATCCCCCACAAATTACTGCAATGTTTAGAGATTATTACTCCCAATTATATAAATACTCTCTTACCCAACAGTCCCCAAACTATAAACCTTTTTTTGCTAATATATCCCTCCCCATTTATCTTCGCATCTCACCCAGACCCTAGAAGATGAAATTACCAAATAAGAGATTATGGTAGCTCTTTGTAATCTGGTTTCAGGCAAGGCTTCTGAATCCAATGGCCTGAGCACTGATTTCTAGCAGTCTTTTGAGCCCCTTCTCACTCCCATAATTTTAGAGTTATAGCAGGCCATTCAAACAACTGGTAGCTTACCTCCTACTATGCAGGAGGTGACCATCACTGTCCTTTCAAAAACCCAATAAAGATCCAGTTATGTGCTCAAATTACAGACCCATTTCTTTACTCAGCATGGATTCTAAAATCCTCGCCATGATTTTAGCAACCTGGTTAGAGACAGTTCTCCCTTTTTTAGTTCATAGATCACAAGTCACCTTCATGTGGGGCAGACAGGGCAGTGGCAACCTTCGCACAGTAATAAACCTCATTCAGTTAGCAGCTCAAGGCCCGGATACCATGGCCTTGGCTCCCCTAGATGCCAAAAATGCATTTGATTCAATAGCATGGGACTACTTATTTTATATGCTTAATAAAGTGTGGATAGATCCCTCCTTACAGTATTAGATGCAAGCCCTGTACTCCTCTACTCAGGCAAGAGCCCTGGCAAATGGCATCTTCTCTGTGTCCTTTCCCCTATTCCACAGCACCAGGCAAGGATGTCCGCTCAGTCCCCTGTTATTTTTACTAGCCATGGAGCCCTTTAATGTAGCTCTTAGGCAGCATCCAGATATTCATGGTATACTGGTAGAGGGAGAATCATTTGCTACTTTATTATACACAGACAATCTTCTCCTTATACTCACTCAGGTATAATCCTCTCTCCCTAAGCCTTGGGAGATCATAGATTCCTTTGGCAATAAATCTGGACTCCATGTAAACTGAAACAAAATTAACTAATGCCCCTTCATAAAGGAGACCCGACTTGGGCCCTTCTAGACCACAAACAATTTAAATGATTCCCAACTGAACTTACCTACTTAGGCATGTCCATCTGCAGTTGCCCTCAAGAAATGTGTCAGAGAAATCTAAACAAACTGTTGACTTCTCTGCAGTTAGATTTAAACAGGTGGACTAAACTTTATTTAACAATCCCAGGTAAAACTACTGCCATCAAACTGATGGCCTTTCTGAAACTGCTCTACTGTTTAAGTAATCCTCCAATTCCTAGCCCACAGTGACAGTGACAAAGGATAGATAGATAGATAGATAGATAGATAGATAGATAGATAGATAGATAGATAGATAGATAGTTTTCCAAATTTGTTTGGGAAGGTAAATGCCCACATTTAAGTGGAACTGTTCTCTGGGTGCCAGTGAAAGTGGGTGGATGGAACATGCTGTGACCTTGGGCTAACGTGTCTGTCACGGTATTAAACAAGCTTTACAATGGCTACATCCAACAATCTTGTTTACTCTTTTGTGGAAGACATTGACCAAGTTCTCCTAGGTTACACTCCACTGGCCACCACCTTGTCAGAACCCCTCCCAAAGAATTGTTCCCCAAAATTACATATTGTATTTACTCAGCAAAGCTGGGCACAAATACTGAAACTGCTTCATTCGAACTCCAATCATTTAGGTGACTATGAGACACTCTGGAACAGCCCAAAGATTCACATCAGAGGTACCCAAATACATCTGTACACTTGAAGAACAAAGGTTTAAGAGGAATTTATCAGCTGATTGATCCCAATTCAGGACTACTAAAATCCTACCATCAGCTACAAACTGAATTCAGTCTCCCTCCTCAAGATTTCTGGAAGTATTTACAACTCAGACATGCTTTATTTCAGTGGGTCACTAAAAAACTATACCCTTATGCAAAATTAATTATCCTCCCATGTAACATAGAGATTAAAGCTATCAAGCTGTCAAACAGGAGCAATATATAAAACTCTTCAGGCAGTTTTTCTCTGGCTGGGACTGTCACCAGGAGAAATGGGCTTCTGAAATGCAGGACAACCTTGATGAGGAAACATGGTCACATTGTTGGGTGATGGCCCACATAGCCTCCATGGACCCCAAACTTCAAATGCTTCAAAGGAAAATCTTGAGCAGACGGTACAGAACCCCAACTAAATTGGCCCACATTGGCCTGTTATCAATAATGAATGTTGGAGATGCAGAAATGCCCCTGGCACACTTCTTTATATCCTTTGGGATTGTACCTTGATTAATGCTTGGTGGTTCTCCTTTATAGTTTTTTAGAACATGACCTCAATACCACCTTGCCTAGATCTCTCTGTTTCTGGATTCTAGGAGATTCCCATATGTTACCCAGAGAAATTACACATCATAAACCATTATTATTTACAATAGTGTTAGAAGTCAAATGGTTAATTATCTCACAATAAAAAAAAAATGATCATTCCAACTACCACTCTTTGGCGACAAGCTGTCTTGAAGGTGACCTGTTATGTACAAGTTTTACTCTGGCACAGAAACAATCTCCCTAAATTCCACAAGGTATGGGTGCCTTGGTTAGTAATATTTGGTATCAAAGATTGTTAAAGTTGTGTGACCTGACTGATCTCATTTATTCTTTGAGCCCCCCTCTCCCCATGAGATCACAATGGATGTCTTATAATCTTTACTTTTTATTATTTCTTCCTTATCTGCCTTGCATGTGCGTTGGTAGGTGATGCCACAGCAATGTTGAAGTCAGTATGCCTGCCTTCTATTAGGACAATATAAACACAATGTTTTTTTTTTCCTCCTTTCATATGTACAAAGTCAGAGCACTTATGGACAAAGCATTGCTGAATATTCCTCAATTACACTTTTTCAAGAGTCCGTGGTTAAGGTGTGGCCAACAATGAATGTTGCTGTAAGGAATGGTTCCTTGATTAGTTATAATACTGTTACTACTGCATACTGTAAACTTTTTGTATATTGCATATTGGATGTTACCTATTGAAAAGTCTCAATAACATGTTCCTATACAAAAAAAGGTACATCAGCTGGCCTGGTGGTGCTGAGGGTTGAGGCACTGGATGCCACACAATGTGCTATGCAGGTGACCCAGATTCAGGAGGGGAGAGGCCAAGAGTTGGATTGAGAGGCCACCAGGCAGCTCTCCACTCTCAGGTGGGGATCCAGCTGCTGTCACTGCAGGGCTGCCCCCAGGTGGAGGCCAGTGGTAGTGCAGTAGTGGAGTGACTTGAGTTGGGAGGCTACCATGGGTTGCTGCCCGTGCGGGCCTCCACACTCATGTGAGCAACTGCAGTAGGGGCGGGGAGAAAAAAAATTGGAAAAAAAAACTTGGAGCTGGTAGACACTTTGACGACACCCACAGTACCTGATCCAAACACCCTGAAGTCTAGATGTTGGTCTCTGGGGGGAGGAAAGTCGACGCTTCACCCTCGACCCTGCCATGGTGGGGAGCAACACATGGGGATTTCGGGTGGGTCAGGATGGTTAGGGTCCTGAGACCAGACCCCTCAGAGAAGGGGCCAAAGCCACCTACCAGAGCTGCTATGTGCATCCCCTGTCACTGAGGAAGGAGGCAGCGGAGGGTAAGAGAGTCAAAGAGCTGGGTAAAAAAGGAAAAAGGTACATCTCAGATCACTAACAAGGATGAATAAGTAGTAAACAAATTAAAGGCATCCTAATGTATTAAAGGGGAACTGTCATAATTTTCCTGACAAAAAGCTGTGATTTTAAATCTTTCTGTAACTGTTCCAAGAGGCATTTTGTCGTGCATTTTGCTTTCTACTCGGGGTGGTAGGAGTTGTGAGTTTGAATCTTTCATTAACTGTTCCAGGAGGTATTTTATCTGTGAGATTTTTGGCCCTCTCTCCCACCCCAACTCCACACATTATTAAATGCTTAGTTAGTTGGGGGGGAGCATATAGGCTCTGCATAGGGGTAGACTGACAGCTAAAGAGCAAATAAAATCAAAAGGAGGAGGAGCTACTGATTATATCAAGTATGTGCATAATTGTACATTTAAACTGCACGATCTTGGCAATTTCACTCTGTTAGGAATAGGATAAGTTTGACAGGGGCACAGAGCAGAAATGGACAAGGGCTGAAGAAACATATCAGGGTCATAGACAAAGAGATTTTGAAAAAGGGAGTGAGAGTGTAAAAAATCACTAAATGAGGGTAGGAGCATACTCAAGGAGTATGTAGGATGGCACAAGGGGTGGTGCAGTGCAATGGATGCAGAGCAGCGGTGTTCAGATGAACTTTCTGGGGACTGTGGTGCTACCCTATTTGTAGGCTCCTCTCTGGGCTGAGGGAGGAGGTTGCCAGGCTTTGAGCACAGTTGGCAGGAGTACTGGGGACATTTTCCCCCATCCAGGGTACCACCATACCATCAGCCACTGCCACAGAGGGTACTCAGACAGAGGCCTGGATGGACTATGGTAGGCTTAGGGAGGTTGAGGAAGGTGGAGCTCAAGCACATACCAACCCTGGTAGTTAATCAACAAATATGATGTTCTCAAGGAGAGGGAGAGCCTTGAAAGGGAACCCAAGATTGTGACCAAGGGTGATGAACAGACCCACCAGGAGAGGGGCACAGGGGGTGGGTCAAGGGAATTCTGGGGGAGAAGGAAGCTTCTCCTAGTGGGGGACTCAATAGTTTAGGGTATGGAGATATGATCAGGCATCAGGAGGGAAAGGGAAATTATGTGTTTCCCAGGAGGCACAGCTCTGAGAGAGAGGAAACAGATCCACAGGATCACAAAGGTTGTGGCTTGGGGGGGCTGGACATCATTGCCCAATTGGGGACAAATAACCTAGCCAAAGAAAGAGCAAGTATTGAGAAAATTCAGGAGAATTTTAGGGATTTGGGTAGGAGCCTGGGGGGTAGCAAACTCTGTTACATTCTTAGAGGTGCTACCAGTCAGGGAAAAGAGCAGGGAAAGAAACCAATGCATCAAAACCTTCAACAAGTGATTTAAAGACTGGTGTAGGGAAAACAACATTGGCTACATTGGGGACTGGGGCACCACATGGGATGATGCTCACCTGTACAAAAGAGATGGCATGCATCCTTCTAAGGATGGTATGTCTGTCCTCAATGTGAGGTTTACATGCTTCCTGAGCAAGCATTTAAACTAGCCATGGGGTGGCGGGGGGATCTGTCTGGAATGGGGCGATTCAGGCAGCCCACCCCACAGGTTAGTACACACATCAAGCAAGACCAGGATGTGAACCTGGGCAGATACACAGATACCGCAGGGTGGGACAGGCTACACTCAGACCATTACGATCTCACCACTAATAGAAGGACCTGGACCACAAGCAACAATTAAGGTAATAAAAAGGAAGCATCGCATAGAACACTCCAGAAAAATTAGGATGAAGCAAAGGACAAAACACAAGGAGGGAACAAAAAGATGCAGCATTTCATTGAAGGTCATGCACACCAATGCCCGTAGTCTGGGGAACAAGATCCCAGACCTGGTGGCTGCAATGATGGAGGCTGATCTGGACATAGTGACTATAACCAAAACATGATACACCAGCAATCACAGCTGATACATAAGTGTACTGGGTTATGCCTTGTTCAGAAAAGATAGGGAGGGTAAAAGAGGGCGAGGGGTTGCCCTCAACATCAAAGACAGCATAAAGGTGACTGAAATTCAAAACAGGCATGAGCATACAGAAGAAGTTTGGGTCACCCTCGAGCCAGGCAATGGAACTGCCATTAGCACAGGGGTCATTTACAGACCATCAGCTCAGGTCAAGGAAATTGTCAAGCAGCTGCTGGAAAACATGCATTAAATGGCAGAAAAGGGGGAGGTACAGCTAATGGAAGACTTTAACATGCTGGAGGTAGACTGGTCCATCCCAGCAGGGGCTTCAGCTAGGACACAGGACTTTGTGGACTCCCTTGAGGGGGCTGGTCTTATGCAACTGGTTCAGGAACCTACCAGGAACTGGGAAATCATGGATCTGGTGCTGACCAACAAGGATAGGGTAGCAGATCTTAGGGTGGAAGGTCAGTTAGGGTCCAGCGAAAACAACATGGTGTGGTTCAGAGTGGACAAAGGGATCTGGTTAACCCATTTGAAGGCAAGAGTCATAGGCTTTAGAAGGGTGGACTTTATAAGTATGGGACTACAGCTAAAAGAAACCCTGGAAAAGAGGGGGATAGGAGGGGACATAGAGGAGAAATGGGCACACATCAAGGAGGCTATAGTGGAGGTAACAAAACAATGCATTAGGTCAATGGACAAGAGCAAAAGGAGAAGAAACCATTTTGGTTCTCGGGGGAGAGTGGCAGAAAATGTAAGGGCTAAGAGGCTAGGTTTAAGGAAGTATAAGGAGACACAAAGGGATGAGGACAAGGAAAAGTAACAAAAGTGTCTGAGAGATGTGGGAAAAGCACTCAGGAGTGATAAAGTGCAAATGGAGGAAATAATATCTCAATCAGCTAAAAAAGGAGGTAAGACATTCTTCAGGTACATTAATTCAAGAAGGAAGACAAAGGGGGAGTAGCAAAGCTTAGAGCGGCCAGGGGGGAGATAGTGGAGGGAGATGGGGAAAAAGCAGCAATCCTGAAAGAATATTTCTGTTAAGTCTTCACTGTGCAAGGGGTTGGGCAGGACCTGCAGCTGGACTTCTAAGGAGCTATGGATAAGGAAGTAAACACCTGTCCTTTCACAGAGGAGAGGGTCCTAGAACAATTGGCGAAGCTAAAGGTGGAAAAAGCCATGGGACTAGATGGCATACATCCCGGGTCCTAAAGGAACTGAGAACTGAACTGGCAGTCCCTCTAGCAGCCCTGTTCGGTGAGTTCTTAGACACTGGAGTGGTTCCAGAGGCCTGGAGAAGTGCAAACTTTGTCCATCTTCATAAGAGCGGTAGTTAAGAAGAAGCGGGGAATTACAGGCCAGTTTGTCTAACCTCTGTAGTCGGAAAGATAATGGAGGCACTCCTTAAGGAAAAAATTATGAAACACCTGTAAGCCAATTGACTAGTGGGTCCCAGGCAGCATGTATTCTCTGCAGGACAATCCTATCAAACTAATCTGATATATTTCTTTGACTGGGTGACAAAGGCAGTAGACCAAGGGTGGTGGGATGGTGATAGATATTGCCTACCTTGATTTCAGAAAAGACTCTGATATGGTCCCACATAGGAGACTGGTCCAACAAGCTAGGCGGCCTGGGGTTGGGACACAAGATAATGAAATGGATTGGAAATTGGTTAAGAGACAGAAAACAGAGGGTAGTGGTGAATGGAACCCAATCAGATGACAGGTAGATGACCAGTGAGGTAACTCAGGGATCAGTTTTGGGGCCAGTCCTCTTCAATGCCTTTATCAATAACACTGAAGATGGGCTGGAGGGAAAGGTTTGCCTGTTTGTGGATGACACCAAGATCTGCAACAGGGTGGATACTCTGGAGGGGTGGAAAGGATGAGAAAAGACCAGGAACTGCTGGAGAGATGGTCAGGGGCATGGCAGCTAAGGTTTAACACAAAGAAGTGCAAAATTATGCATGTGGGGTGCAGGAACCCTGGGGTGAGCTACAGGTTGGGGGAAGCTGCTGACAGTAATTAAGGAGGAGAGGGACTTGGGGGTCATAATCACCGATGACTTGAAGACCACTAGGCAGATGGCAAAGGCAGTGGGAATGGCCAGTGGGATGTTGGGGTGTATTGAAAGGGAACTCATAAGCCAAAGGAGGGAGGTAATTGATTGATCGGTAGTGGAGATAGAAGCACAAACATGCGCTGCATATACTTTGATAATTCCTAACCACTGTGCTGTCACACAGGAGTCCCCCATGGCTCAGCCCATCAGTCAGTCATCAAAAGGCTTGCCTTGGGGGACTCTGAAATATTATTGGAGGTGGAGTGTCACAGAATCAGTCAGCTAAGTTGCAAATAAAAACCCTATAACTTATTTTTCAAAATTACCGCCAGCACAATTTACCTGATCAGGACCTGTAGTCCCCATGTTTTTGTGTGGGGAATGATGACAGTTCCCCTTTAATTCAAAATATATGGTTCTTTCCAAAGCCAGCAGTACCATTCAGGCCCTTTGTGTATAATACATTCAGCTGTCAGTATACTAGCTTCCCACTGGGGCTGTTGTATACTCTACTAGTGGGTATTTAACATATCCTGTACCAAAAACAGAGCATGTTGTAAGGTGCATGGATCCGTTCTAGAAGCTTTTGAGTTTTTGAAAATGTGAATCATTTGTTGATGTGCTTAGAGATTCACTGGTAAAGTATATGGCAGCCTGTGTGGATAATTAGTATACGGATTGCTGAATGTAACATTTATTTATTCATAATTTTAAATACATAAATGAGGTATATTCAGCAGTGAGAATACTGCAGTGTCTCCTTGCTGAGGCTGCTGTACATTGTACCAGTGTGTCTCTAAGTTGTTCTCTACAAATGATTCAGGTACTCAAAAGGTTCCAGAGCTGAATCATTCTTCATAAAACTAGCTCTTCTTTTTTTCTTCCACATAGCTTATTTTTCCTGCTGCCATCTGCCCAGTTCTTGGGTCTGGTGGTGTGCGACAGTGGTGGCTCTTCCAGCCCATCCTGTGCTAATCCCACCATCATTCCGGGGGGTGGGGTCTGTTGTGCAGGGCCTGAAAGGATCCCTAGCCATCATTTTGGTAGCAGCATGCCTTTAAGCCCTTGTTTTCTCATACAGCATCACTCTTGCGCCCACAGGGCATGCATGCAGCTGTCTATTGACCTCAAACATTCAAAATTTGCAACTGCAGAGAAACTTCGCCTGTATCTCTCTGCAGTGGAGACTGTTTTGCCAGAACCCATTGACATTTCCCCTTAAGCTGAAGCACACTGCTACCAGGAGCTGTTCCATCTTGGTATACCTCCTGATGTAAGAAACAAGAGTCTTCTCTTTACCCCTTCACACTTGCTGCTATTGAATCACTGGGCCAGCCTCAGTAAGCCATCAGTGCAGTCACAACAATCTCTTCATTAAACTGATCAAAACTGCAAATGTTAAACATGTGCTTACCAAAAAACATTTGCTTTGAAAACAGCAGTTTTTCAGTATGTAAGTCCACTCCAGATAAATCTTTTGTCCATCTTACCCAGGTGACAGTTATTCTTCAAACACTCCTTGAACCTTTATACAACATAAGTCATACATACAGTAAACCATCTGTATATGTAATGCCATTAGTTAAAATACACCATTCTTAGAGCTCAAGGAAGATGTTAAAGTGTAGCTCTGTCTTCTGTAATTTTATTCGTATAGTTATGGCATCTCTCTTGTTTCTAATTGCCTTCTTGAGTATTTTGGGTAAGAGAACTACAACGCAAAGACAAGCACTTCTGGCACACAACTTGAAAAGGGACTTTTATATCCATAAGGAGATGCTTGGACTGTACTTCAAAACAAATTATAAAGATACAGGCTCCCAGAATGACACAGCACATGCCATCATTAATGCAGTAGCCTTAGACTGCAGCACAATTGAGAAGACCAGACACAGTGCTTTGGTTAAACTCACAATAATAGGTGACAAACTATTATTTCAAAAAACAATTGTAATAGAACAGCACAAGTGCCATGTGGAACTATGTGGTTAATGCAGCAGATTCAAAAGTCTGCTTTTTTGAATTGCAGACATTTTATTTTTTATTTATTTATTGGAATTTCAGAAACAACCTTTGAGTAAGAACTCTTTTACAAAGGGACTACATCCATTAAATGGTACAAAGACAGATATAATTGAATTCACAATACAAATACAGACATAGTTTGATTATCGGTACATAATAGAATTCACATACTGTAACAAGATACAAACATAGTTGAATTATCAGTACATAAAGTAACAAAAGAATAGAAAACAGATAAGCTTCTTATGAGTTTTATTAAGGGTTAATACTAAGTGCTGTATGGCATAAGGAAGTATATGAGAGGGATGAAAATGGAAAATAGGGAGAGAGTGGTGTGGGGATAGAGCAGCCCAGTAGGAACCTTGTCACATTGCATTACAGCTTTGGAGCTGAGGGATTGGAGAGGGTGCATGTACGACAGAGTGGTAAGGTGGGAGAAGGTGGTTAGAGAAAGATAGAGAGAAGAGAGAGGGGGAGAGAGGGGAAGGAGGGTAGAGACCAAGCAGTGGAGGGATGGTATCATGAGAGTGGAGATTAATGGAGGAAAAGAGGGGTGAGGAAGGGGAGAGACTGGAAGAGAGAGAGAGAGGGGCAATGAGGCATGAGACAAATGAGAGAGCACAACCATTAGCAGAATAAGAGCTATGGAGCATGAGGTAGCAGAGTTTGGGGAACAGGGGTTGGGAGTGGGGAGGGGTGGACCACGAGAGAGAGACCAGGAGTAGTTGCTAGAAGGCAGGATTGGTGCAGGCTCTGTGGAACTGCTCTGAACAGTTGAGCACTCATAGGCATTCTTTTGCAGTAGAAACTGCATAAGTTAGCTTTGAAGGTTCCAGGGATAGCAGCATTTAGAATGTTAGCTGGGATCTCATTAAGCCACTGTGGTAGGAAAAGGATCTTTGTCAAAGAGCTGTTCTTTGGAATGGGATACAGAACAGGTGTAATTGTTTATTCCTGCCATTTGTCTTTAATCTAGAGCTGTACTGGTACTGGAAGAGTGGTCTTGTGTGTGGGGGGGGGGCTGGGATGTGGGTTTTCCAACTCCTAGCAGGGTGTGAGCTGAAGACTTAAAATTCTTACCTTCCAGACACAGACCTGAAGGATTGTAGCTGCTAGCCTTTTGTGGGCACACAGCACCAGTACTGCGAGACTGTATTTAAACCCCCCCCCTCGGGGGGTTTACCTGGTAGTCCTCCCATATGTCAGCTGTATCTCTCAGTTATGCTCCTGATGAATCCCCGCTGGTCACCGCTTGGCCCAAGTTCTGTGTCCCCCCCAGTTCCTCAGGCAGCCCCATTATCTCATTTGAGCCCTGCTGGGCTCCAGGAGCACATTCTCTGAGTGGCTGGTATTTCAGCCATGCAGCTGCTGCTCGCACTTTTGAGAGATGCACTCTTTGGGACCGCTGGTTGCAAACAAAAGTTGGAAGGTGTTCCAATGGAACCTGGCACACAGTATTTAGTCAAAAAGGTATCAGGGACCCAGAGCAAAGGCAGGGAAACTGTTTTTAAATAAGTATAAGGCAAGCACCTAAAGCGCTGCCTCTGGGGCACCAATACTAAAGGGAAAATGTCAGGGTAGTGAATCCCTAATGAATTTTAATGAGCAGCTGCTAGTTTTAGAGGGGCACTGTATTTGCAAGGCAGTGACACAGAAACTAGGGAGAGATTAATAAATACGTCTAAAAGAGAAATGCCAGGGCTATGTAACTGTGGGGAATATATGTAAGAATAGTGTTTATTCTGGCTGCACCAGGACAGTTATGTTGGGACTGCAATAAAATGTGTGTTTGAGACTATGCAGCAGCCACCGTTGTGCAGTCAAATAACCAGTCAAGATCCTGAACCTTTGACCAGAGACTTATGGAAATTAATAAAGACTTGTGAGGAAAAAAGGAGGATTTCTCTAGGCATCAAAAAGCAAGCCAATTAAGAGACTGGAACAGTTTGGGATAGTTTTGACAGCCAATGAGATTCCTGGACCTTAGCCCAATATAAAAGGAGATAACTGCTGAAACAGTAGAGATTTGCCTCTGAGGAGCCATCTCTCAGCGGTTAGGCCTGGAAGGCCTAGACCTTTCTCAGTGGTTCAGTCCACGGATCCAAGGTGCATCAGTCGGTGCAAGCTGCAGTGTGCAACAGAAAAGGATTCATGCAGCAAAAAGCAGTATGGTGGATCAGCCTGCAAGCCTACTGGAAAGACTAGAGAGGAACCAGCAGCACCCTTACATATAGATGTGTAAAAGTTGCCAAAGTGTTTATGCAGCCAGTAAGTTCAAGATATCAGGTTCACAGTTTTGACTCGTTGACTCCACTAAGCATTCGGCCTTGGGCTATGTGAAATCAGCCTGAGTCATTTGCTCCTGCATCACCAGACCAGCTGCTGTACAAGGACCATGAGTGATCCCTTCCCCTGCTTCAAGAAACATCTCCACAGGTCTTATTTCGTCGGCTCATCTCCAGTGTCTTGGTACAGTGAGTAGAAATCATTGTAGCTCCCTGAGACAAGCTTTAATAATCATTGTGGTACCACCTAATCTTCATTTCACTGCTAGTTTAATGGTTCAAGAGACTGGGCCCTCTGGCCACATGACACAAATAAAACTGCATGCCAAATCATAATGTCTTCTTTCACCAAGGGCCCCAACAACAGCTGCCACCCCGGGCACTGTTTAGGCTAGCTTGTTTTCCATCTGGGTTCCCAGTATATTTATAGGACTGCAAAGTGGAACTAAATGCACGTCGTATCCTGATTCAAACCAGTAAGGATAAAATCATTTGATCAGATTTTCCCCTTCCTTGTTATGCTCCTCGTAAATAAACCTGACTGGTGTTGCAATGTTATATTACCTCACACATGTTTTCTGGTGGTCTGTTACTGTATTTGGAATATTCCTGAACATGCATGCCTGATACCCATTTTTTGCAGGGGGTTACAGGAGGCCACACTGAAGCCCATACCATAGTAAGTGGGAAACATATGAGCGTATCATTAATGTATGGAGACAAATGTATTGTGAATGTTGTGAGAGATTACTGCTTATTCCAAGGTATAGGACCAACAGGTGGGGTAGTGGGTAATTATAGCTTCCCAGATGCCTGTAACAAATGTAATAAATACCCACTGAAACCTTACTCTGAGTGGAGCCACCAAAACACTGTGTCTACCATGGGTGGGCAAACCCTGGTTCTAGCTAGTTATGAACCCAGGCCCCTCAACTTGTGGATGGTAATACAGGCAGGAGTTGGAACCCTAGAAGTAGTGCTACAAGCCTGTTTAACAAGCAATGTAAAGTTCTATATACAGAGTTGCACTGATACTGAAAGAGTGGTCCTGTTTGGGGGGGGCTGGGATGTAGGTTTTTCTACTCTTAGCAGGGTGCTCAGCTTTAGGGCTGGTCACTAGGCAGGAATGTCTAGAGGCAAGGCAAGGCAAATTTTATTTTTAGGCTCCCAATCCTGGAGGCTCTGGGTGCCACACAACAGCAACAAATCTATCATAATATGACAAAGGAACATATCACATTTTCTGGTCTACAAATTATCATCTTCATAAATTAAAATCAGTAAAACCAGAAGAGGGTAAGGGGGAGAGGGCCATCTTGTGGATGGTATGGCCCACTCCAGGGCTCTGAGTTAAGTTTTGCAGCCACTAGCCAGCAAGTCTAGTGACTGAGAAAATGTACTAGTCCCACAGACTCTTCCACTAGGCCAGCTGAAGTACTATACTTTTTGGTTACATTCTACAGCACAAACCTACAAGGCTAGTTAAAGGAAAATCTTACTAGCCTAACACAAAATCCACCAGAATTTGGCTAGTAGGCCTGTACAAGTTTTGACCACTGCACTCTCTGCGATGGGTTACTAGTACTTAAACAACTTATTTTTAAAATGTAATGACTGACGTGTGGTCAGTTTTGGAACTGCCAGTGGTAAGATGTCAGTGCTGTTACTGATGGGGGCATTGCTGTAAGGGGACAGGTAAGTACTATGACTGTTGAGGGAGGTTTAGAGGCAGTGTTGTGTTAATGGTGGAGGGCAGTACTGTGATTGTTGTGGTTTGGGGTGTCAGTGCTTTATTGGTTGAGGTTGGGGAGCCAGTGCAGTTATCTTCAAGGGGTGAGTGGTTAGTGCCATGACTGTCAGGTGGGAGGCAGGACTGCAACTTTTTGCAGTGGGGCAGAAGTGTTGTGACTGACAGTGGGGATTACTGCTGTGTCTGTCTATAGAGGGTATCAACTCTGTGGCTGTCACTGATGTAGGGGGACAGTGCTTTGACTGTGGTGGTGGGTAGTGCTGTGACTGTTGGAGGTAGAGGTAAGTACTGTCACTGTTGGGGGATAAGGATCAGCACTGTGACTATCGGGTAGGTGGCAGGCTGTGACTGATGGTGGAATGTGTTAGTTCCGTGACTACTGAAGTGTGGTACAGTTCTGTGACTATTGGGGGGTGGGGTGGCAGTCCTGTGACCATTGTGGGTGAGGAGGCAATGCTGTGGCTGTTGTGGATGTGGGTTAGTGTTGCGACCGTTAGGAGTAGTAGGTCAGTGCTGTCAATGTCAGAGGATGGGAATTAGTGCTGTGACTGATGGTAAGGGGAATCAGTTCTGTGACTTTTGGGGGTGATGTGGTTGTGGTGTGACTGTTGGGGATTGATGATCAGTGCTGTAATATGGGATAGGGTGCAGTACTGTGACTAGCACTGTTACTTTGGGGGAATGGGGATCAGTGCTGTGACTCTGGGGGGTGTATGGTCATTGCTGTGACTGCCAGGTTGGGGGTAGACGAGCAGTTCTGTGACTATTGGGAATACTGAGAAAGTGTTGTGATTCTCAGGGGTGTGGATCAGTGCTGCGACAGCCAGAGTTGGGTAGTCATTGTCAAGATTGTCAGTGGAGGGTGTTAGTCCTGTGATTGTCAGTGGGGGTGTTACAGTCTTGTAATGGAGGGTGGGGGCTTCAATCCTGTGCTTGTGGGGAAGGGGGTGATACAGGTCTGTTACTGTGGAGGGGTACAATCCTGTGACTGGGGGGGTAAAACAGTCCTGTGATGGGGGGACAGTCCTGTGACTGTGGGGGGGTTGTGGTCCTGTTACGCTTGGGTTATGCCCTCTATTGTCCCACATACACCTCACATACACCTCACACTGTATTCCTGGTCTATTGTACTGTGATACTGCTATTTTGCACTTATATATAGATATGAGTGCTAGGAATGTGCTTTTCTGCTCAGATATGCTAATATTGTCATGCATGATTTATTATACCCTCACTATAATACATTTATCTAGATTATGTTTGTCTTTTACATATATTCCATATATAATCTATCTAATCACTGATAAGATGACTCAAAGGGGTCATCAGTGATTACTGTATACTTATATTCTCATTTAATTATATGTAATGTGTTTTATACTCACAAATGCCATGTAACAGGCCTGTCAGCAGTTCTCTTTGTCTAAGCAAATAGAAAGAGAAACAGCTTTTGTTATGTCTCTATGTTTTATATTGTACGTAAGTAAGAAATGTGCATGTAGTTTGAACTGTCAGCATTTCTTTTGTCTCAGCTATAATGCTAATGGAAGCATATTCGGTCTCTCTCATATGATACTCATTAGTAATTCTGTCTCATAAGTCATTCTCCAATGGAGAATGACTTAGGATCAATACGTATTGTTTTTCATAACTGTAACTATGTTGTAATCTCTGTTGCTATGCTGTTATCTGTAGTATTTAGCGGTCTGCAACCCACTGTAGTGCTCTCGAGACACTACTGTAACTTCTCTAGAAGGGCAGAGAGCTGGAGCGCGAGGAGAGATAGAACAAGATCTTAGAGAACCTAAGATCTACAATTCTGGAGATTATATACATTCTTCAGGAGTTGTGAGAAACCCATCTCCCTTGTGATTTTCTTTGTCACATGCTTGGCGTAAGTAGCATAATAAACTTTATTAGTACTCCTTGCTTGTTTATGAATGTTTCTTGGCAGACTCCAAGACACAAGAATCTGTATTATTATTTTTATTGTTTACTGTATACACCAAGAGTGTTTAGACAACATAATGGCGACCGCGAAATGGAGTCTGGATGTTTTTGCCAAGTTTCATTTTAATTTCCTCTGTAAATTAAAACACTGGGCAAGAGATCCCCACTAAAAACAAGCTGAAAGTGTCTAATGTTTAAATTTTTTTGGTCAGTTGTGTGTTCTACAGTGCAGACAAAACAATCTCTTGGCAGATATTCAATTTCTGTGTAACGAGTTGTTTTATTTTTGATTTTTTTTATTCCTATTCTTTCTCTGTGGGAACACAGCTATTAAGGATGTGAAACAAACAGTTAGACAGCTTTCTTGTGTACTCAAATCCTGATGGGTATTTACTCATCTAGGTGTCCACATATGCCAAAGGCTGTTTATGTGCTTTCATGAATTTTGGTTGCAAACAAAGTTTTTTGATCCACAGACAGCTAAGGGTTTCTTATCTTAAGACAGGTCTAAATATATCAGTACTGAGTTGAGGCTGGATGCCTTAACAAGCCAAACTGCTAACAGTAGTTGGCTTGATTTTGCTAAAGTAGCAAAATCCAATGATAGTCCTTTAAGGGATATCATAAAAGCTTATTATGGGGAATTGAAAAATGGTACCAATGATCCTGAAGGATTATTAATTGCAATGTTGTTTAATTGTTTTGATGCTGTTCTAAATAAGATATCTGTTTTGGAATCTGAGCATGTTGCTTGCAAAATGGAGAATGCTGCTTTGATGCAGATGATTAGTCTGAAACAGGCTTCTAATATGGAAAGAATAATTGGACTACAGTCTGAGATGGAGTTTTGTCCGTCTAGAAAATGTGTCTCTCTTTAATGACAGAAGCAGCCACGACCTGCATTCCTTAAGAGATAACGCTCAAAAGGCAAAACTTAGAAAAACATTTTTTTCAAACAAATAGTGTTCTGGCTAGCAACACTGATTCCTTATGTTTTGAAAACAAGGAACTTAGAGATGATAAGTCTGAAGTAATTGCTGAAAAAGTTAACAAGCTGGTAATTCAACACCAGACCTTGACGTTACAGCATGATTCAGTATATTTTAATTACAGCAGACTTGAAATGAAGGTTTTCAATATAAACTATGACACGGCTTCTGTCAATAGTAAACAAGTTTTACAAGATGGGAATGTCTTGAAATCTGAAAACAAAGCACTTAATAGCTTGTTAACTCCTGTATCTGAGTTAGAATGTGGGAGTAAAAAGTCAGATATGGTGAACTTGCACCATCAACCAGAGGTATGGGCAGGGCATACTAGCTTAATGCACAAAGACCTTGCCTCTTCTGATGTTGAAGAGTTTGATTTTGAACACTCACAGTATGCTGTGGGTTGGACTAGAGCAAAGGCTAGCCACTTGTTTTTCTGTGATTCACAAAATGGAGACTTGTTAGAGTCTCAAAATGGTGGGCACACTTGTGATCAGGCTGCATCCCCATACCATCCCCAAGATGGCCGCTCATGGTCATGTGATGATGGTCATGACACAGTAACCCATGATGCCCATGAGGCAATCCAAAATGGCCGACCACCATATCATGGAGATTCGATCCTGCAGTCACAGGGACCTATGATTGCTGCCATAACCAAACAAAACTTACTGGAGTTTTTTGGCTTGATTAATAATGTCATCAGTAACACTAGAGTTTCTGAGGGACAGAAGATTCTCATTAAAAATTATGTTGACATACTTTTGAATAAGGCTGATACACAATCTGTCATTAAGTCAGAGTCTGATGCTGAAGAAACAGCTGATGCTGTTAACAATGTTTACTTTATTAGCATGGCCTTGGTTAAAGAACACAATGAAGTTAATTACATGAAATGTTTTTATTTCCTGTGCAATGATACATCAGCTTTCCCCAAGCAGACTGAACGTACTGCTTTTCCTATGCAGTGCATTAATACCTTAAGCTACAACATTAAAAACAATGTCGCTACCATACAGCAACATTCTGGTGGGGAAACTCACTTTACATTTGATGGGGAAGGGGACAACCCTGATTCTGAAGGCCCCGTGGCTGTGATATTTTCAGCATCACAGGCCACGTTGGGGGGGTTACAGGTTTGATTTCTGAACTTGAGCTGACAGCTGTCTCAGCACTACTTTCTCCACCTCTTATGGCTATTGAACCACAATCCATAGCTGGAGAACTATGTGCAGCTTGCACACCACTTTTCTCCACTGTGCAGGCACCCTTCATAGTGCTAGCACTGCCTGCATGTGATGCAGAACCACCTCCATCAGTGACACCTGGATCATCCCATACTATGGTTGCAGTGGCAGGCACTACAGGTAAGAAGGTACAAGGTATCCTAATACTAATATCATTGTCTTTTCTTTTGCGATCACTGACCATGGTCCCAGCATTGGTTAATCCTAACACAGTTTTAGGGCATTATTTTGAAACTGCCACATCAGATATAGCAATCTCAGCAGTTTTAGCCCAAACATACAATGGACACATCAGACCCATTGCTTATGCATCCCAGATGCTTGCCCCAGTGGAGCTGAAATACAACCTTTGTGAAAGGAATCTTTTGGCTACATACTGGGCAGTGAGATGCTTTATGTACATCATTTGATATGCACCCATTGTGCTGCATTCCAATCATTTGCTAACTAACGTTCTGTTGTCAGACAGAGTAAAAGATGACTCTGTATCTGATGCCAGACTTACACACTGGTCTCTCATAGTAAAGGATTATGACATCACTGTCCTTCCTATCAAAACTTCATCCTTGTTGGCCCATGGCCTACAATTTGCAGGAGAGACCCATGATTGTTCACTCCAACCACCTGACCTACCTGTCCCAGTGCCCTTTCAGACAGAACCTCAGAAAGTGTTCAAAGACACCACTGTGTGTCATGTTTTGACTGATGACTCAGCCACACATACCAACGTGGGTCAGATAGCAGGGTTTGGAATTCTTATTGTACATCCTGGTGATGACAGAGTGTGCATGGCTAGTAATTGCATCATCGTACATCTATGATTTTCAGGAAATGTTAAAACATACCTGGCAAATAAAATGAAAAGCAAGGAGGCAGGAGTCTCCTAATCACCACAAATATTCGTGAATGGTTTAGAGAGCTGAAACATCCTTGAGAAAGACGCAGCTTGTGTTAAGAAAGGGATAAAAAGATTTTTCCTTATGTAAAATGATACTAGCACTCCATGAGAGGGTTAAGTTCTGCCTGCTTAAAGAAATGTCCTTGAGATAATTACAGAAAGCATTGCAGATACAATGTTTTTATTATAGTTTATAGTTGGGACTGTTTCTCTCTAAACTAAATTTCTTTGGCAGAAGACAAACTTCTGTTCCAGTACTCTATAGTACTACTGAGAAATACAGTGACTTGCTTGTATACATCACAACCTAACAATTTACAAATACTGTACATTCATAAGGTCCGAGCATGTTGTATGCATATTCTTTATGCTCTATAAGAGGGACCCTCATTTGCAGGCAGTGTATAGGTTCCTTAATAAAGGAATGGAGGAATAACTTCCAGAAATAACTCTTATAGAAAGTGAAAATGACATTCACCTGTCCAGTGATGGCCTACTCATTTGGCATATCACAGCTGTAACACTCATGAAAACTTATGGGTAATTCCTGAACACCTGAGAGTAGATTTTATCAACTATACCAAATACATAGTACTCCAACTGGTGTACACCAGTGAGTCAGTAAAAAACCCTAGACAGACTAAAATCCTCTGTCTTATGGTTACACGTGAGACATGATGTAGAACACTACATTAGTAACTGTTTGATCTGTGCACAGAACAATCCTATACCAGCTAGGACAAATGCATTGTTACCCCACAGGTAAAGGTCCCTGGAACAAAATCCAGTTTAACTACATTGGCCTTATGCCAACCACTAAGACCAACTAGTTTGCACTAGTGATCACCGACCTATTTTCCAAAACAGTTTAAAGCTATCCCAAAACAGAACTACACAGTCAAAGTGACTGCAAATGTCTTGGTAAACCATCTATTTACCAGGTAAGGTTTTACCCCAAAGCTAAATTCTGATTATAGGGATCCGACTTTATAGCCAAGTAATGCAGGAAATTCTGGATTTGTTATGGGTAAAGCAAAAGTTTTATATCCCTTACAACCGACAGTCATCAGGACAGGTGGAATGGGATAACAGGCAGAAGTTAGTTATGTTATAATAAACTTGTTCAGAAAACCCAAAAGGACTGAAATTCATTATTGCCATTACTCCTTATGGCAATAAGAGGGACATCCTCTTCAGGTACACAACATACCCATTTTTGAAATCATGACCGGACAGTCCTTGAGACTCCCAGAACATTTACTTCTGGACCTGTGTACTGCCATTGCTGATGGAGCATCAGTAGATAAATATGTTAACTATTTCAAACAAGACATCCAAAAGGTACACTTGTTTGCTTCAAGATATATGGACAAGGCTTAACAACAGGCATATCCCATTGTAGACAAACTCAGTCCAGCAGTCTACCAAGTTAGACTGCCTCACTATAACAGTCATTGATACATGGCTATATGCCAATCAAACAAACCTGTTTAAAGGAGATTAAATTAGTTTTCCATACCCCAATGGGCGGAATAGTACTAAACTAACTATGTTTTTCTTTTTCTCTTTTCTTTTAGGTTCCAGAGAAAGAGAAAGAGATGCTTCCTTTTATGCTTATTATTCTTTTTAAAAGTATGGGTCTTCTTACAAGCCCAAACTGTACATTTTATTGCAGATAAGAACCAGTAACCTAATCCTAAACAGGTTGTTGAGGCAGAATACCTCACAAGCCCACATGATTTAATTCCATCCTGTGGAGTTCACACTAAAGTCCTAAAAGACATGTTCATTGTCCAGAAGAGTAGTGAAGCCCTACTGAATGTTATGATCATTGCTTTGGATCAATTCTAGCAGCTAGACTTGATCTGGACTCCTGTTTTCATTTTATTGATAATCAGGAATTTTGCATCCAAAATTACATGGCAATAAAAGCCATTAGATCTTAAGGTTGTTAACCCTATGATGCTTCATAATTTGTGACACTTAATACTGAGTGCCCAAAACAGAACCCTGGCCCAACCCAGTGGTCTAATAGCAACTTCTCAACCAGGTACCCTAGTTAATAATGTGCAGTTCATGCACAAACAAGTGATTTTTAAATTTCACCTTTTTAGAACTTGGAATGATTTGTTTTATGTTTCATAACAAACGTTTCCCACTCTTTTTTTCATAAAGATGTGATTGGATACCCTGGCAGCATACCAGGTACTCATTAATGACTCCCTATACAGGGACTGATAGCACCACACACACATACACACACTAAGGGTTTTCACATCCTGACTGCTAGTGGTACATCTTATCACTGTAAACCTACCCAAACACACTAGGCATTTTGGTTTTGTTTTGATTTTCTTTTTGTTTTAAACAAAACATAGGTTTAGACTCAGACCTACTTGGTTCTGACATATCTATTTGAAATAGGGCTGATATAGCCAATATTCATATACATGTTAAAGGTTCATGATAGTATGAAGTATAATATCATACCCCCCACCATTGCATGGTATACATGATTTTGCTTATTAAGAGTGATTGACATTTACAATATTAAGGATACTGTGAAGGGGGTTTGACCTGACAAATGTTCATATTAATGAATTAATTTCTGCTCACATTAAGGAAGCAGATGAGCATCACATAGCTAGGAAAGTCTTTTGCACTGCCTATAGCTAGTATGTTTTTACAACCCTTTGGTTATCTCTTCCAGGATCTGGAATTAGGATATATCCTTGATCTCATACATGACAGACATATGGGTCAGTGGCATTGCCACATTTTGCACTTTTATTGTATATGTTAACAAATGTTTATTTGAATCTAGCACTATTCCCTTGTCAATGGCAAGGAACCTTGGATATGTCACCATGCACACCAATATTGCTCCATGTTTTGAAACTTATTCCTGCACAATCCAGGAAGCCATGTTTTGTGACTCTCACAGTGTCATTGCCGCATTTTCATCCAGCAACATCCATCTCTGATCGTCTGGCAACCGTTCATTCTATTGATCATCTTGATGGGAACTTTTATCATGAAAGGTTGAAACTACCTCCTTTCCTTGTTTATCATGAGGTCTTGGAATCATGACTGACTCTGAACTTTGAATGTCGTACCTGAAAGGAACATCACATTTTATGCAGATGTGACATCTTCCAACTTGTCTTACCAACTTGTGAATACTGGCCTAATAACTGAAATTAGGCTTTCACTTGTAAACTTTCAAATCAACTGTATTCAATCCAGACAATTAAGATTCTATTATCAAGCTCATTGTTATGCATACTTTGAAGCAAGTCTGGGGTAGGAGCAATCCCCTAACTCAGCAAAAAGACTCTTCTTCATTTGATCTACAATCAAGAAATCCATTTTCTTCACTGCTTGTTTTCCAAGCCTGGCTGGCACCTCATACAAACAGTACTGTCATTAACTTTTACACTTTGTGCAGCTGTGTGATCATCTTCAACTGAACACTGTTGCTATTCCATTGTGAAACTCAATGTGCAATCTAATGTACCCCCTGCTGAGGCTTATGAAAATACTGCTGCCTCCTGAACATTTGGATCAACCTTTGGAAAATCTGAATACATCAAATTTGAACTATGAATCTTCATCTGACATTTGAAGAAACCCTGGATTTATCCCTGGAACTGTTCGTAGTTTATGCCTTGTGGACATTGACATTTTGTGTCCTGTTCAACTTACCAACTGAAAGATGCCATCCTTCAATGTGGTATATTCTGCTGATGTGGAACATTGTGTGGTGACCAGCTATACATTCTTCTGATATGGACTAAAAGTTATGCAAAGTGAACATTTCTAACTTCTGTTTTTATTCCCTAAACAGGTAATAGGTTATACGGTAATCACACCTGTTCCCATCCCAGAACCAGATATCATTAAGTCTAGTCATAAATATCTTGATGCTCTAATCTCGATTTTTACTTATTTTTAATATCCATACAGGCAACTTATGTTTGTCTCTTCAGTTTCTTCCTAATAGAACAGATACATGCCTGATACATATCAGTATTTACTGACTGTTTTTATTGGAAAACCCCAATGTGAAGTTTTATTCCAAATGTTTATAGTAATTCAAGGTTTACTAACATTTTCCCTTATAATTACATTTTGTTGTTTAAAGAAAACCCTGATACACCACCATGACCAGTTAATATTCCTCTATTAGGTTCGTGCCTAGGGCCTGTAGATAAATGGTGCCTAATCTCCATCTTTTTGTTGTGTTGCCACTTTTGCAATTAGGCAACAAAGGGTGGATTGTTACACTTGGGTTATGCCCCCTATTGTCCCACATACACCTCACACTGTATTCCTGGTCTATTGAACTGTGATACTGCTATTTTGCACTTCTATATAGAATGAGTGCTAGGACTGTGCTTTGCTGCTCAGATATGCTAACATTGTCATGCATGATTTATTATACCTCACTATAATACATTTATCTAGATTATGTTTGTCTTTTACATATATTCCATATATAATCTATCTAATCACTGATAAGATGACTCAGAGGGATCATCAGTGATTATTGTATACTTATATTCTCATATAACTATATGTAATGTGTTTTATACTCACATATACCATGTAATAGGCCTGTCAGCAGTTCTTTGTCTAAGCAAGCTGACAGAGAGAGAGACAGCTTTTGTTATGTCTCTATGTTTTATATTGTACATAAGTAAGAAATGTGCATGTAGTTTGAACTGTCAGCATTTCTTTTGTCTCAGCTATAATGCTAATGGAAGCATATTCTGTCTCTCTCATATGAAACGCATTGGTAATTCTGTCTCCTAAGTCATTCTCCAATGGAGAATGACTTAGGACCAATACATATTGTTTTTCATAACTGTAACTATGTTGTAATCTCTGTTGCTATGCAGTTATCTGTAGTATTTAGCTATCTGCAACCCATTGTAGTGCTCTCGAGACACTACTGTAACTTCTTTAGAAGGGCAGAGAGCTGGAGAGCAGGGAGAGATAGAACAAGATCTTAGAGAACTTAAGATCTGCAATTCTGGAGATTATATACATTCTTCAGGAGTTGTGAGAAACCCATCTCCCTTGTGATTTTCCTTGTCACATGCTTGGCATAAGTAGCATAATAAACTTTATTAGCACTCCTTGCTTGTTTTCGAATGTTTCTTGGCAGACTCCAAGAAACAAGAATCTGTATTATTATTATTATTATTATTATTATTATTATTATTATTATTATTTTTATTGTTTACCCTACACACCAAGAGTGTTTAGACAACAGTCCAATCCAATGACTGTTGGGGGGTTGGTCATTGCTGTGACTGATGGTGGATGGTGTCAGTACTGTAACTGTTAGAGCAGTGGTACAGTCCAGTGATTGTCAGGAGGAGGGTCTGTTATGTAACTATCAGGGACATGGTGCCATTTATGTGATTATCAGGGTGAGGATAATTCCTTTGACTTTTGGGAGGTCTTCTTCTGTGAAATTTTACAACTTTAAGGGTCAGAAGTATTTGAGGAAGTTGTACACATGGCAGGAAGGTTGTATAAGGCACCAAATTAAGTGACTGTTTGAGGGGGGGATGTTGTGGTCCTGACTGTGTGGGGTGGTCATCAGTGCTGTGATGTACACTGTTGTGACTGTGGGTGGGTGGGTGGGGTTACTGCTGTGACTGTCTGTGGAAAGTGTCATCTATGTGACTGTCGGGGATATGGGTATAGTGATGTCATGGTGGTGGGGAGTAGTGCTGTGATTGTTGGGAATGGGGATCAGTTCTGTGTCTATCAGGCATGGGTGCCCAGTGCTGTGACTGACAGTGGAGGGTGTTAGTCCTGTGACTGTCTGAGGGGGTACAGCCCTGCGACTGTCAGGGGTGGGATGGTCAGTTCAGTCATGGTCAGGGGTCAGTGCTGTGGCTATTATATAAGTAGCACAGAGTGGTGCATAAATAAAGAAAAAGGTGGCACATAAGCAAGGCAGTCATCTTGTAATAACAAAAGAAAAGAATGTTCAGCACTCCTAGATTCAGTTTTACATGCAAAGTGCAAGATTTATTTTCTGGCAACATGCTTGGTACAGCACTTCAAGCCTCCAGTGGCCCTTCCACACAAGACAGGTCTGAGGATTAAAATGGTGCATCTCATTTATACAGAAATGCCAAAGTGATATACACCATACACTAAAAACAACATGCAAGTCAATGCAAAAGCTCAGAAACAGCTTTTCCAATGGTAATAAACATTTCATTGTTGTTTTTTGGTGTTTTGTTTTTGACCCTCATGGTAAACAGTTACTGATGTTAGCATAATACTTGAATTAAGCTTGTCTCTGTATCTTTTACTTCATTTAATTGTATACCTTTCCCTCTACAGCTATATTTTTTTTACCTCTTACACTGTACTGTACTATACTCATTTCATCTCTCGCCTCTCTATTGTTCCCAATACTGTATTTGCTCCATATTTACCTTCTTCTCTTTACTTTTGCAGGTCTCACAGGATGTGAACTCCTTCCACATCAGATAAGTATTACAATATGTCTAACCTGCCCTATCCTTCCTGGTAACTCTAAGAACTGAGGATCCTTTGTTACCACTTTGCTATATTTTATTCTACAGGTTTAGGAAATGTCATCCCTTTATGACTCCTACCTCTGGCTCTGTAGTACCCTGGTAAGAGACCCTGTACATATTACATATACTTGATAGGTTTACTGTAACAGTGCAACTGCACCATTATGGGAGGGTTATGTATACTGTATGTGTTAAGGTCATACATACTGCAGCATTTTCCCCCCTCTGTAAAACATTTTGCTTTGCCAGTTGACTTGGGCAAGCTCTCAACCCTATTCCTACCTCCCCTGTCCATCACTCCCGTCCCAAACCACAGAGCCCAAAGTTCCCATGGATTGCCTCCCTCCCACATGATAGGGTGACCAGAAAAGGATAGCCATCCTTATCCCCACCCATCACATACATCCACAACTGAGCCAGTCATCCAGGTGGTTATGTGCGACAGAGGTGGCTGGGTAAGGCTTTATGGAGCATGTGCTAGCCATTTCTGAATTTTTCCCTTTCTTGAGTTCCTGCTTTCACCTGGGGGAAGCCAAAGGTCAAGTCAGCATGCCTTTCTATGCAGGGACAGGACAGCTATGTGATGAATGTTCAGTCTGCTTTCCAGCCTATGGCAATCTGACATATTCCTGAACTTGGGTCACCGATGTGGCGGGCAATAACGCACCTAGCACCTCATTCCTCAATACCACTGGACCAGAGAGGCCTTATGCTGCAGCAAAAGAATTATTTGTTACTACTGGGACAGGCGATCAGACAACAGTGATGCCACCACACACCAGGACATTTTTTTTTATTAACAGGCCCGGCAGTATGAGGGTGAGTTGCACTTGTGAACACCAGAGAATGCATTAATTTTAACAGGGCCAGCAATCACTGTTACTGGCTGCCAGTTTTAAACAAAATATTGAGCTGTTTGAGGTTATGTATGTATGTGTGTGCGTGTGTGTGTGTGTATGTATATATATATATATTATAGTGGCACAGTAGTGCCACTATAGTTAGGGTTGAGTACCCCATTTAAGGTTAAATCTGAAATTTGGCAGCTTAATAACTTTGCCACTGTCTGACAGATTTACCTGAAATTTGGAATCTATATTCTGGTACCATAGATCTCTGGATCTGCCAAGTTTCGTTATGGTCAGATGTAAGATTGCAGAGTTACACTGCACCAAAAAACACATAAATTACACTTTTTTGCGCATTCTTTGCTTTCGCCTGCAGCCCGCACAGTTTGTGTGACTGGTCCAAAACCTTCAGGGAACATGTAGACAGGGTCCCCAGTGTGCCTTTTGAGGAGTTCTTGAAAAATATTAAACAGTTCAATAGTTATTCTAAAAACAGGTTTCCCATTATAGTCAATGGGAAAAGTTAACAAAATATGTGAAAATGTCACAAATGCACTTTTTACTTTCACAAATGACCCTTGTAGTATCTCAAATTGGCCATCTTGTTTTCAGCTGGTGGTCACAGAAATACTTGGCATTTAAATTTGGGACCCTCTAGGGACACCATTCTTGTTGTGTTCACTTAGTCAAGACCTGATGATGCTAGCCATGTCATTTTTTGGGATTAAAACACTCCAGAAATATGTTTTTTTAAATTTTCATAAAAAGTAGGTTCACAGAGTACTTTGGCATATGCAACACTTTTGTGATTTCATTTGTGAAAGTGTCATGATTTGTGAAAACACTTTGTGACACTATGGCCAAAACAATAGGGAATCTTTGCCACCCTGCTGCAAAAGAACAGTTTGGTCTTTTGGGCTGAAATTTGGAGAAAAAAAAAACAAGATCCCACAGATGTGCCTTTTAGTGTTTTGGTAAGAAAATATTAGAGGGCTGCAAAGTTATTGCACTCTGAAGTTGAAAATGTTTCCCGTAGGATAACATTATAGCATCTGCCGAGCCATTCATGGCCCGTATCTCGAAAACGGTTGGAGATATGGACTTTTCGTCCCCCACTAGAGGGCTAACTATAAAACTAGCCTGGAAAGTCATAAATAACATGATATTTTCAATTTTTTTCTACATCATACGGTTCCAGAGATATACTAGTTCTACCCTTAGTTCTTCTAAAAGAACTAAGGGTAGAACTAGTAACACCACTGACTACCCTCTTTAACAAATCATGGGAGGATAGGGTGGTACCTGAGGACTGGAGGAGGGCAGATGTCATTACCCCTCACAAAAGTGGGAGCAGGGCAGAAGCAAGAAACTACAGACCTGTTAGTTTAACCTCAGTGATAGGGAAAATGATGGAACCACTTGTGAAGGAAAGAATTGTCGAGTACCTAGAGGCCAGAGGGGCACAGGACCCAAGGCAGCATGGATTCACAGTGGGAAGGTCATGCCAGATGAATCTAATAGATTTCTTTGACCAAAAGTGGGTGACAAAAGTGGTAGATCAGGGAGGGGCTGTGGACATGGCCTACCTAGATTTTAGCAAGGCATTTGCTTCAGTCCCACACAAAAGATTAATATACAAGTTAGCCAGCCTGGGAGTAGGTCCCAAGATGATAGCCTGGGTAAAGAATTGGCTGGAGAATAGGACACAGAGGGTAATAGTAAATGAAGTCCACTCTGAAGAAAGGGGGGGTTACTAGTGGGGTACCACAGGGTTCAGTATTAGGGCCGGTTCTCTTCAATGTCTTTATAAGCGACATTGCAGAGGGACTGGAAGGAAAATATGTCTCTTTGCAGATGACACAAAGATCTGCAACAGAGTTGATGCACAAGGTGGGGTGGAAAGTATAAGAAGGGACTTTGCAAGGTTAGAGGAATGGTCAAATGCATGATAGCTTAGATTCAATGCTAAGAAGTACAAGGTAATGCACCTGGGAAACAAAAACCCAGGAGAAGAGTACACAATGGGGGGGGGATACTAACAACAACACAAATGGAAAGGGACCTGGGGGTAGTCATATCATATGACTTAAAGGTGGGCAAGCAATGTGAGAGGGCAGTAAGGAGGGCTGGGGGGATACTGGGATGCATAGGGAGAGGCATCACCAGTAGAAAACAGGAAGTTGTTATCCCTCTGTACAGACAGCTGGTGAGACCCCATCTGGAGTACTGTGTGCAGTTCTGGAGACCCAATCTCCATAAGGACATAGGCAAGATGGAAGCTGTCAGAGGAGGGCACTAAAATGGTGCATGGTCTGCACAGAGACATATGAAGAGAGACTAAGGAGCTTAATATGTATAGCCTCGAGGAAAGGATGGAGAGGGGACATGATAGAAACTTTCAAGTACCTCAAGAGAATCAACAAAGTCCAAGAGGGTAGCATCTTTCAAAAAAGTGTGCAAGAACAAGGGCACAATTTGAAGATGGGGGCAGCTCAGAGGTAATGTAAGGAAGTATTTTTTCACAGAGAGGGTTGTGGATGCATGGAACGGCCTTCCATAGGAGATTGTGGAGTCAAAAACAGTGGTTGAATTCAAGCATGCATGGGACAGTCATAACACAATTCTAGGGGGTGGAGGTAGAAAGAAGTAGGCTGCTGGTTAACTAGGATCTGCAGCTTATCCATTAGGTAGGGAAATCAGCAGACTGGGTGGGCCAAGCCATCCTTATCTGCCGTCAAATTCTATGTTATGTTTCTATGTAAGGCATTTAGCATTCCAAGTGCTAATTTTCTGCTCTGAGGGCCATTATTATGCATACATTCTTTGTATTCACTGTGCTTCTGAGTGCAACTTTTTTGGAAAAAAAGGGTGTGCATTTGCATTACTGTTAGCGTTTCCGCTACTGTTTGCGTTAGCATTTCCATCTACGTCACTGTGTGCACTACCCTTTACGTTTGCGCTTGTGTTTGATTTACTGTTACCGCTTGCATTTCTGTTATCATTTTTGTTTGTGTTTACTTTTGCATCACCATGTGCATTACCATTTGCGTTTGCATACGCGCTTGAGTTTCCATTTGCGTTATGGTTTCCCTTGGTGTCATCGTTGGTGTTACCATAACCTTTTGCATTTCTAATTGCGTTACCATTACCGTTTGCATGTTCTTTACCATTTGCATTTGCGTTACTATTTGCATTACTGTTTCCTTTCACATCACCATTGGCGCCAGCATTTCCATTTACGTTTTCGCTACCGTTTGCATTTTCATTACCATTTGCATTACCTTTTGCATGTGCATTTTTGTTACTATCAATATTCTTGTTACTGTTACCATTAGCATTGGCTTTACTCTTAGTGTTAACATCCCCATTAGGATTACTGTTACCATTGCCATTACTATTAGCGTTACCATTACTGTAAGGGTTATTACACAAAATGGGAAGCATGGTAAGAGTGTGGGGCTCAAAGGGCTCCACACTCCCACCAGCACATACCATTCGCTATTTATAGTGCACATTCTCAAAAAGAAAGAAAATTCATGGCAAAAAACTGTGTTTCATGCATCAGTTAGGGTTGTTCCACAGCGACAAAAGTGAGGAAATTTGGTGTTATGGTTTCCACCCCTACCATCCCACCATGACCCCACCACCACCAACAGGCATTGGGGTGTGCGTTGGGGTCATCGTGTCTAACTCTCACCCCATTCTCCTATACTGAACCACCTCAGCTTCTTAACACATGGAATGGGGTGAGAGTTAGGCCGATGACCACAGAATTTCCTCACTTTTGTCACCGTGGAACAACCCTAACTGATGCATTAAACTGAGTTTTTGTCATATATATATATATATATATATATATATATATATATATATATTTATTTATTTATTCATTCTTGGATTGACAGTACCTGCCTATATATTTCCTTGTAGATCACACCTAACCCCTGTAAAAATATATTTATTTACTTGATGAATTTTTTTGACCAGGTAGGACCAGTGAAACTAGAAATCCCTTTTCCAGGGGTGACCAGGGTTGGTTACAGATGGTAACAACTGAAACTCAACCCAATGAAGCTTTTGGTGGTATTTTACTGAATGAGTAAAACTGGCTAGGACACCAGGAAAATGCTGCTATTCTTTTCAAGAAGTGCCATAGGATCTTTAATACCCACCTGAACAACCACCAGACCATGCAGAATGGACCTGGGTTTAACATCTTATCTGAAAGATGGCACCTCAGGAGTGCAGCAAACCCTTCATGCTGCACTACAGTGCAAGTATTGGGATTTAACCCAAGTGCCTGGTGTGGGGATAAAACCTACAGCCTACTGATCTTCTAGCCTCAGAGGTGAGTGTGCAACCTGCTGAGTGACTGACACTGAAAATAGCATTATGCTGCCTTGTTGGCTCTGACCAGATCTTTTTATACTGTCTGACAGTACCTTGTTTGTGTTCACTTTGTTTATATCATGTAGTATGTTGTGAAATTAAACATCACTGGGAAATTGTAGCAAGGTAAATTACCTAACCTTGGCCCTCAACGTTGTGCTGAACTTTTATCTTTTAAAGGCTATTTAAAAGTAAAAATCCCCCCCCACTCTGAAGTAGTGTGCTCATTCCCACCACCCAGACCCCTTCAAGTAAATCCCCCATCCTACCCAGCCTTGAGCATCCTACTCCTCTCCCACCCACAGCTTCTGCAAAATGTTATCGATGTAAGTAATGAGCCATGACAGGGTGTACACTATTATGCATGCCCAAAAGGTGTAGTAAGACATGGGGTGATAAGCTAGGTGTCCTTATGCCCTTGGGAAGTGCATTAAAATCCTGTCATAAACACCATGGAGGTGCTTATTACATGTTTATTTATTTATTTATTCATTTTTATTTACTTGTTTAACCAGGTATAGCACACTAAGCTGAAAGCTTTTTTACAGGAGCGACCTGGGAGCACAAGGAGGTCAAGTGACTTGCTCAGGGTCACACAGTATGCAAGTAGAAGCTGTGGGATTAAAACCCAAGTCTGGTCTGCTGGATGTCACCAGATTTGCGGCTCAGAGCCTTAGACCACTGAGCTATACTGCCTCACTTACAAAATGGCTTTAAGTAATTTTTTTGGGGTGAGGAAAATGAGATTTGGATCCTGCCTGTGTGTTTATAGAGAGTTAATGCATGGTCAGGTGATTTATTTCGGTCAATGAAATTTCTAGATTTCTTTCTTACCATTTCATAAAAGTGTTTATTTTAGAGCCACAGTAGCTGTAGTGTTAGCACTACTGTGATCACCTTTCCCCCACCCATGTGGCATGTCATCTTCCCACCTGTTCACCTACCCAGCTCCAACTGAGTGAAAACTCAAGAAGAAAGCCTCATCCCAACCCATCCTCCAACACTCAATCTCCCTTCTCCCCTCACAAGCCCCCCAAGGTACAGTTGGAGCAAAAATCAAGGTCAGATATTTCCAGATATTTTTCAATGTTTCTAAAAAGATTCTGTTTGGTGGCCCCTTAGTGGTACTGCAGGCAGGCAAGGATTATCTTTAGAGATGTCACTGAAATTTCAGTCAATATCTGAGCATGGCAGTTTCTGCAATGGTAGTAACACATCTGTTAAAACAGAAATTAGTCCCACTGTAGAGCAATTGTGCTCTCTCTACAGTGTCTTAAAATAGAATGAAAGAAAGCATGAATTATATCCTTACCTATAGTAACACCTGACTGGCTCACAGTCAGCCAATTTGGTGTCACCATAGATGTGAACGTCATTCATTCATTCATTCAATGAAGTGAAAGTCAGCCGTGAGACACTTATCCTATATGAACTGACCAGATCAATGTTTTGTTTTTTTAATTAAATCTACAATGTATTGGTTTATATAACTGTCCTCCACTGATGCTTGTTGTGGATGGAGTACATCTTTAATTTCAGTGCTCACACATTTATTTCTAAAAAGTGTTCAAGTGTTCAGACTGTGGCATATTGTAAGCAGGAGATTTTAATTCTTGAATGCCAGTCCATTTAAAAGGTATCATGACTCTGTTTATGGGTTTTGATGATGAAAATAGTATCAGTGCATTAAACAGTAACCTTTCAGATGTAGGTAACTTATAGGATCAAAAAAAGTAATAAAGCAGGTAAAACGCTAACAACTATTGCAATAGATTTAGATTTAATTTTGATTAAAGGTCTCACTAGAAGCTTTGCCAAAGGAAGGTGTATGATTAATTATTGTACTGGGTCCTCCCTGCTGACCTCTTTTTTTTTTTTGTAAATTTGAATGAAACAGACAAAGTATAGGTCTTGAAGTAGAGGATCAAACTGAATCGCTCCATTTTCCATTAAGAGTTCAATTAAAATATTTGAAACTAGACATACAGTCAGAGAAGTTTACTGTGGATACACATGACATATTTAAAGATAAAAGATTAACCTGGGCACATCAAAATGTGAAAAAAAACAGGCCTACCCCTTCAGTCCTCATATTTTTCAGATTAAAGATTAAACATTTTAACACAGCAAAAGTCTACAAATATAGTCAGATTATGGGAAAATATATTACAAAACTTGAAACCTTTGTTACATGATGAGAAGAAAATAAACCCTTGACAAAGTGAAATTATTTGGTTTAATGACCTATTTTAAGAACATTAAAAAAATCTTAATAGAATAATTAAACAGGTTAAAAATAATAAAACAAAAACTAATTAAATCTTATTAAATCATGAGAGGAAACAATATAATAAAACACTGAAAGAAGAAAAGCATACATTTCAAATGCAAATATAGACCAAGTTTCATAGTTTTATTCAGAAAAAAAGACTGCAAAAGTTTTGGAAATTAGTTTCCAAAATACTAAAATGCACATTTCATCAATAGATGTATTTACCCAACCAAAATATGAGAGACACATAATAATAACGTTCTGTATACTTTAATATGGATGAAAAACAAAGACTGAACATAGTTGCAGCTCTGCTACAAGAATTGAAAAAAAATAAACAAATTAATCCCTGTAATTGTCACAGATCAAAATATCTGTGATGCAATTAATTTAACTAGAATGATTTATGCCAGGGATCTGACATGAAAGGACAGGATATTTATAAACACATCTTGGATCGGTGGGATTGGTGGGTTTCAATATTACATCAAGTATAGAATGTTATTATAGAAAATCAAATTCTGCCAAAATCTTGGTTAGAAACTATTATTTTTCCTATACATAAAAAGATCCTTTGAATGACCCATTTATGTACCATCCAACTAGTCTTATTGACACATCCCAAAAAAATATTCTCACAAATCTTACTAACAAAACTAGAATCATGGGTAGAGGAAAATAAGCTATTAGATGAAACTCAAAAATAGGTTCAGAAAGAATTGATTGACAGTTCAACATTGTACAGTTCTAGTGCATTTCATCCATAAGTATGGGGTGATTAAAAAGGGAAAGTTATTCTTTTGCTTTGTGGATTTATGAATGGTGTTCAACAGTATTAGTAAAATAACTTTGTATGCTGGAGATAAATCAATATTTACTAGACATCTTGATTAGTATGCATGAAGAAACTGGATCCACAATAAAATACAATTTAAGGGAGGTCCAACTAACAAAATAAAGACCAATATTGGGGTTAGACAAGGATGTATATTCGCCCTATTACTTTTTAACCTTTATATTAATACTTTGTTAAAACAAATATATAATGATGAATTTCATTCCCCAAAGATACTATCTAGGAAGATTCCTCATTTTGCCTATGCAGATGATGTGGTGCTTATATTCACATCACTACAGGGCTTACAATGTTAAATGAATAAACTTGTTAAGTTGTGTAAATCACACTTTCTACAAATTAATCCTGTAAAAACTCAATGAGTGTTTTTTTGGGAGAGAAATACGCACTAGTATTCTCAACACTGATAAGCTTTAGTGTGACACAGTCAATCAATCAATCAATCTATCAAAATCTTTATTTATCCAGGCGAACATCATTGAACAGTGCACATTTGCAAGATGGACCTGGGTAGGACAAGGTCAGTTACACATACAAAGAATTATATGCCACATATACAACAATTGACAAGAAAGTATAACACAGCATATACAAAATCACACATGCCCCCACAATGCAAAGCATCATGGGCTGCATATGCAAATCACCACAGAATGTTATGCTGGTCCAACTTTAAGCAGAATTGCATGGTGCCGAAAGGCCTCTCACACAGTTTGCAAAGGGTGCTAACAGAAGACATAGACACGTGTTTCATCCTACCAGGACTCATCACTATGCCTCGTCTGTTTGACACCCCAGTGGAATGGCATACTTGGTTTCATAACATAACAAATAAAGAATAAAGCATATATGAGTTGCTAATTGCTATAATGCATACAGAGTTGTGACAATCTGGAATTGTGGGAGGAACATTGGAAAAGTGGTAGGATGTGGGAGAACTATTCTTATGAGAGTCCGGGTATACAACAGCAGGAAAGGATAGGGATACCATGTAGGTGATAGCAAGGAAGAAGGAAGAGGGGTCTTCTGGAGGAAGAAGGAGGAATAAGGGATACCATGTGGTGATAGCAAAGGAAGAAGGAAGGGGGGTCTTCTAGGAGGAAGAGGAGAGAAACAAAGAAAGGGAGAGCATAACAGGGTTGAAGAAAAGGAAGGAGTTGAGAGGGAGTAACCTACTAAGATTGTGAGGAAGTAGGGATTTAAAGGGATTAGGGGGATCTAGTGAGTGCAACAATTGGGGCAATGAGCAAAAGGGGGAGACAAACTTATTAATATATGACAGAACCAGAAACATCCAGCCTGCTAACAGGGAGCATAAGGGTAGACCCCATTGAGAATAAAGTCAGTCAGATGGATGAGAGAGCCTTAGTTTGAGTTCCAGACATATGTACTTCTCAGGCAAGGAGGTGGTGCAGTGGCTATGTATTCTGGTTAACGGTGTGGGAAGCACTCGCACTGTTCCTTGATAAGCCTTGAGTAGAGAGACTTAAAGGAAGTAAACAATGACAGTTAAAGCTTAGTTTAATTGTTTTCTGCAGGTTGTTCCACAAGGAGGGTAGCACAAAGCTACAGTAGTAGCCATATACATTGCCAGCTATTTAGCAAAATTTCTGAAGAGTTTCTCTCTGCTGCCCCTACTGTGGAAATACAGAAAGAAGGAGATATTTCTGGAAATATCACAGAAATTTTGGGAAATAACTGGCAGTGTCTGTGGCTGCTACTGTAGTAGCTGTTTTTTTCCAAAAATGAGACTTAACTTTGGGTTCTTTCAACAGTATATAGGAGTAGCTTCTCAGTGCATACTTGCCTATTGTAATTAGTGGAAGGCAGTCTGTGATGTATTGAGGTAGTTTTTTTAGATATAGCTCTGTACGTCCACAGAGCAGCATTTCTATCCCTCCTAATCTGAAGCGAATTCCATCCCACTGCTGCGTACAGGGAACAATGATGTGTAGTAAGGGGAAGTCCAGTAATAAAACTCAATGCTCTATGGTAGAGGGTGTCCAGTTTTGTGAGGTAGGAGCTAGGGCAATGGCTGTATAGGAAATCTGCATAGTCAATTATGGACAGAAACGTTGATTGGACTAACCTTAACTTGGCATCCCTTGTAAGAAAGTTGCTCATCCTAAAGTAAAGGCCAAGTCTCTGGTGTGACCTTTTTAGCAGTTCCTCGAAATGCTCTGCAAAGGAAAGCCTGTTATCAAGCCAGACTCCCAGATACTTGAATTTTGTAACAAATTCCAGTTTTTTTCCTAAGATTGTAGATATCTGCAGTGGTGATCCTAAGACAGTTGGGATTGCTATATGCCTGAAGGGAGAGAACAGCATCACTTTTGTTTTCTTTGCATTAAGCAGAAGCTTTTGGTTCAGAAGCTGCTTTTTGAGTAGATTGAATTTGGCTTAAATGTCCCTCCCTGCGGCTTCTGGCGATGGTGGGCTCAAGCAGGGCACAGTGTCCTCTGCGAATGCAGTAGTAGCACTGAATTTGTCATGCAATTTTGTGAGATTCCCTATTTTTCCTTCACAAAATTTAGGGAAAAAAATCCTCTAAAATCCTTTTTGTTATACCTACAGAAAGAGTCCAGTTCCTATTACAGTACTTAAGTGCAATCTGGTAGATTTTCAACTACACTATCAGGTGAGAGCACCATCTCTGGGTAGCAGTGAACACACCAGTAAACAAAATAAAATCCTTAACAAAAGATTTCACAGTTTTCAATAGAGATTTTTAAAAATCCTTAAAAATCCCTTGACTAATTTGGTGCTACTACTGTAAGTGGACAGTAGCCTTAGTTATATTATCGTCGAGGTTGTTTATATAGATAGCAAAGAGTATCTGACCAAGGATAGATCACTGAGGTATGCCTCGTAGTAGTAGTTTAATAGGTGAGAGTTTGCCTTCAGCTTTATCCTGTTGTAGTCGGCCAGAGAGGTAGTTGGTGAACCATTGTAGTGAGGGTGGATCCAGTCCTATGGTTTTCAGAAATGAAATGAGCAGGCTATGATCGACTGTGTTGAATGCTTTGTTTAGGTCCAAGAATACAGCACAAGTAAAATCTGTGTTTACCAAATCTCTCTGCCAGTCATTGGTAACTTTTGCCAAGGCTGTAATGGTGTTATGCTTGTCTCTGAAGCCAGATTGTGCGGGGTTTAGCAGATTGGTAGACTCAAGGTAGGACATCAGTTGAATGCTTCCTGTTTTTTCCAGGAGCTTTGACAGGACAGGAAGGAGGGAGATCGGCCTATAATTGTTAAGATCATAGGGGTCACCTGATTTGAATATAAGAATGATGTGCTGTTTTCCAAATAGAAAGGATGATTCCTTGGGACAGTGAAAGGTTAAATAAGTGTGTTATGGGTACCACCAGTAAGCAATCTTTAGGAAGTAGGGGTCAAGGGAGTCTGCACCAGCACTTTTGTTTGTGTCCAGTAGGCATAGCATGTCTTCAACCTGTTTCAAGGAGGCAGGTTGCCCGGAGAATATCGAGTTCATCACAAGAGTTTCTGTAAGTTGCATGCTGAACTGGGAGTGTAGCACATTTGCAGGAGAGTTGTCGAATGCTAATCCTACAGTCCTAAAGAGATTTTTGAATAGGTCAAGGATCTCCGATCTATCACTAGTAACATTATTTCCTAAAATGATCTTAGCTCGGAGCGAGTCTCCTGGTGTGTGACCAGAAAGATCCTTGATGGTATTCCAAAATTTAGATGGGTTCTTGGTTGCAGAGTCCAATTCAATACGATAATACACAGCTTTTGCATCTCTAATCTTCCTGGTGCATATGTTTCTAGCCCTTTTAAACTGACACTAATCTGACTGGGTTTTTGATCTTCATGCTTTTTTCCACAGCATGTCCCTCTCTAATAGTGCAGATTTGAGATCTGCGGTAAGCCATCTACAAACTTTATTTCTTACTCGCACTTTAAGTAATGGGGCATGTTTCTTTAATGCCCCTTAGATTATTTCATTGAGGGTTTCGTAAGTTGATTGTACTGTTTTCGCCATGTAGAAGTCTTGCCATCGTGTAGAGTACTTCAGTTCATCTATGTAGGCAGAAGGGTCAAAATTACACTTTGATCTTTTTACAGAGAACCTAGATGGGGATAAGGTTGTATTGGTTGATCTTACCCCTGCAATGAAGCTGTGGCCACTGACATCTCTGAAGAAAGCACCAGCATGAGAAAACAGATGTGGCTTGCTCACAAGGATAACATCCAGCAGTGTACTATGCCTTGTTTTTTTTTTTTGTTGAGTCATGTTGGTTCATTGATGAGTTGCGTCATCCCATGGGTGTCAAAAAAGGATGACAGGGGTTCATAGTCCTTGGAAAGCCAGTCTAAATTTATATCCCCTAGTATAATGGTTTCTAGTGACCCTGACCCCATTGTATCGCCTAGATACATCAAGAGTTTGAGACAAGCAGATGGAGTTCTATAGCACCCTAGTATATGTAAGGATGTGGTATGTGAGATTACCACATTCAGGGATAGGCATTCAAATTCCTTTGCCACAGTTGTGGAGTCAAGGCAGGCTACCATAAGATTGTCCTTAACATAGATGACCACCCCTCCACCTCTGGAGTGTCTATCAGTTCTAAATAGTGAGTAATTAGGTAACTTGATTTCCATGTCAGTTGTGATTGGCCTGAGCCAGGTTTCAGAGACCACCAAGATATCAGGTAGGGTGTGGTTTACCCATGCTTGCATTGTGATGATCTTTTTTAATTGGCTGCATATACTGACGTGGAGGAAGCTCATACCTTTTACTCTGGCTAGGTCAGATGGTGATATGAGAACTTCTGGCGGCCCAGGGTTAAGTTCTAAATTTCCATAACATATTAATAACAGAATCAGAGGCTTCTTTAGTATAGAAAGGGACAGTTTATATATTTTTGCTTTTGCACATCCTTGGGAGTTCATTGCCTGAGTCACAGGGTTCCCAGCACAGTAAAGTATTATGAATATTTGGGTGTGATTTCTACAAATAATTTAAGATGGAAAAGTCATACAAATAATATTAAGCATAAACTACATAAAACAGTTTAGAAAACATTGGGAACCTGTGGGAATCATTCAGTGTCTTAAAGCCATTAATGCCAATGTAGCAACAGCAATTTTCTTTACTTCAGAGGTCTGGGGGCTAGGTAAGACTATGCATTTAGAAATCATACTAAAGTTACTCAGATATCCTCTTGGACTTCCAAGCTGGGCCTCAGCATCAATTCTAAGATTAGAACAGGTTCAACTACCATTCAATTGCCTTAAATAGAAAGGATAACAATATTCTTACTTAAACTGCTGGAGCTAGAGGAGACCAGATTACCCAGATTAGCAATAAAAGAGCAAATTCAATATTCCACAAGAGGGTTTCAGTTCTCTTATCAAAAATGTATACAATCTAATATTTATTCAGTGGGTTAGGGGAAATGTTTATGGATATGGATAGGAGATGGGGAGGGTTGGGAGAAATACAGCAGATGGGGTGGGAAGTGCAGGTCCAGAATGGGGGAGAGAAACAGTGGGAGAATGCACTCATGGGGGATCAGAGGATTATAGTTCAAGAAGGGAGATGGGGGTACATCTAGGGGGACAAACTCAGGCCACCCGGGAGATTGGGGGGGCAAGGAGCAAGCTGGCAGTCACAGGTAGAAGAAGTAGAAGGCACGCTCATAAAATGTTACCCCCGGGATGTCAGGAGTGGATGGAGCAAGCAGGGGGTCGACAATAGAAGGAGGAGCCTGGAAGGAACAAAACGGGCTATCAATGCCCCCCAGGCTGACGGGGGTGGGAGGAGAAAACAGAGTCGACGACAGAAGGAGGAGCCAAGAAGGAACAAAACAGGCTAACAAAGTGGGGGACGGGGCAAAGGTGATACTACTGGGGGACTCCATGACCAATGGTATCCAGTGGGAGGGGTTGGGGGAGAGTAAAAACAGCCCAGTCAAGACTAAATGTATACTAGGACTATTGGTACACAAGGCCAAATTCCAGCTATACTCGATAGCACTGGAATGCAGGGGATCCCCTGACTTCCTAGTACATCTGGGGACAAATGACTTGTAAGGGAACAGTGAACTAGAAATACAGGCTAGATTATGGGAACTGGCCAGGGTTTGCCACTCTATAGGAAGCAAAATTTCCTTCTCTGAGATTTTACCGGTACCAAGGGCAACCGGGGAGAACAAGCAAAAACTTAGAGGGTGAATCAGTGGCTCAGGGACTGGTGCAAGGAAGAGGGGTATGGGCTGGTGGGGGACTGGGGGTATACTTGGAAGGATAAGGGGCTATATGCTAGGGATAGGTTACACCTCAATCTGAAGGGAAGGGAGATCTTGAAATTAAAACTTGCTGGATTTATAGGCTAGAGGTGGGTTTAAACTTGTAAAGTGGGAAGGGTCAAATAAAAGAAAGGCCCTGGGGGGGCTGCTTGAGGGTCAGGTCTAGGGCATGAGAAGAGTGTGGGGAACTGCATTGCAAATCCAAGGACAAATGGGCAGAAAAGGAACTGCGCAGGGCTAGGGGTAATGGAGAGAGAGGAGAGATCAGGGTGAAGGACAGTCCTGATCAATGCCAGGAGCATAAGCAATAAAATGCCTGAGCTCCAGGTTATGCTGGCTGAGGGAACAGTGGATGTGGCAGCAATTACAGAGATGTGGGCCACCCAGAGAAATGACTGGGACCAAAACTTTGAGGGCTACAAGATTTTCAGGAAAGATAGAGGAATAGGAACAGAGGAAGGGGTTCCTCTGATAGTTAGGAATGACATAGTGGTTAGTGGAGTGGAGGAGGCTGGAGAGGCTGTGGAGGTGATTTGGGTAACCTTGCAAATGAGGGGAGGGAAAAAAGTGAAAATAGGGGTGGTGTACAGGCCCCCCACGATAGAGGAGTCTCTGGAGGATAAACTGCTTGAGAACATCAAGGGTTGCTGCGACCTTGGAAAGGGTAGGGTGGTGGTCATGGGTGACCTTAATATGCTGGGGACTGACTGGGACACCATGACATCCTCTGCAACCAGGGAACAGAGACTGATGGACATCTTTCAGGATGTCTTCCTGGTCCAACAGGTGGGTGAACTTACTAGAAAGGGGCAGATATTGGATGTAGTCCTAGCAGATAGTGACCAGACAAAGAACAGGGAGGTGTGCAGTCCACTGGCGGGTGGTGACCGTTCCATGGTCTGGTTACTGCTGTGTCTGGGGGGGAGAAAAACTGCACTAATACAGCAGTGATGGAATTCAGGGGAACAGACTTTGTGGGCATGGGTAGAAGTCTATGGGAGAGGTTGGACATGATTAGACTGGACATGGATGCTGGAAGCTTGTGGGATACCATTAAAAAAGGGATGCAAGAGGCTACTAGGTCCCGTACAAAAGTAAGGCGCAAGCATGGTAGAACCAGCAAGCCATGCTTGTGGACCAGGGAGGTGCAGGAGGCAGTGAGGGAAAAAAAGGCTGCATATGCACATTTTAAATGCTCAAGGGGGGACAGAGAGTGAGGAGAGTATGAACTGATGGCCAGTATGGTCACCAGATTGGTGAGGGGAGCCAAAGTAGGGATGGAGCAAAACCTGGCTAGGGATATCCAGAGCAGGGGGAAGTGCTGCTGCAGATACATAAGAGAGAAGAGAAAAGCTAGGTCATAGATCAGCAGGATTAAGACTGGGGGGATGGGCTCAGGAAGCAGTGGATCAGCCAGAGGTGCTAAATGAGTACTTTGCCTCAATCTTTATAGAGGGAGACAGGGGACCCCTACAGCCTGATGGGAGGGAAGAGGAACCAACAAAATTGAGAGGTCAGGCTGAGACCAGAGATTGGGAAGAGGCTAGGGTACAGGCTGGGACAGACCCAGAAGGGGTGGGGAGGTCACATGAGTGGGAGGATTGCGGGGGAGAAATCACAGTGGATAGGGTGAGGGAGGCCCTTCAGAAACTAAAAACTGATAAGGCACTGGGGCCGGATGGGCTGCATCCAAGGTTTATGAAGGAACTGGCAGAGGAGCTGGCAGCTCCACTGGCTGCACTCTTTAATACTTCTCTGCAGAAAGGATGGGTGCCCCAAGATTGGAGGGTGGCTCATGTAGTGCTCATCCATAAAGGGCGATCTAGGGAGGAGATGGGGAATTATAGGCCTGTCAGTCTAACATCTGTGGTAGGCAAAGTAATGGAGGGTTTTATCAAGGAGAGGCTGGGGATGCAGCTGGAAAGGTTGGGGCACCAGGATGATAAACAGTATGGCTTCATCCCGGGGAGATCGTGTCAGTCCAACCTCATAGAGTTTTATGACCGGTTGATGGGGGCCCTGGATAGACATAGGCCAGTGGATGTCCTATACCTGGATTTCAGCAAGGTGTTTGATTCAGTACCCCATAATGGGCTGATAGCAAAGCTGGGGGAGATGGGGGTGGGAGGACAGGTGCTCAAGTGGGTGGAAAATTGGCTTTCAGGTGGATACAGAGGGTAATGGTCTGTGGGATAGTCTCCTTCTCCAGGAAGGTATTAAGTGGGGTCCCCAAAGGTTGAGTACTGGGGCATCTCCTCTTCAATGTTTATGTCTCGGTTATAGGAAGGGGAGTTAGAAGTAGGCTGAGTCTCTTTACGGATGACTCCAAACTGGGAGCACTGGTGGATATGGAAGAAGCAAGAAGAGGGACCTGGATACCCTGGATGGGGTGGTCAAGGAGGTGGGGATTGAAATTTAATGCTGGGAAATGTAAGGTACTTCATTTGGGGATCAGAAACCCAGGCCATGTATACACCCGGGGGGGGGGTTGCACTGGAAGCCACATTGGGTGAGTGAGATCTAGGGGTGGTGGTAGACATCAAAATGAATAACTCCGAAAATTTTAGAAGAACCGCAGCCAGAGCAAACAGGATACTGGGCTGCATAGCCAGGGGAATTACATCCAGGAGGAGGGAGGTGATTCTCCCTCTATATAAGCCTTTGTCAGGCTGCAACCGAGTACTGTGTACAGTTCTGGAGACCCCATCTGAAGAAGTACATAGCACTGCTGGAGAGGGTCCAGAGGAGAGTGACCAGGATGATTCAGGGCATGAAGGGGAGGTCCTATGAGGAGAGACTGGAAGAACTTGGGCTGTACACACTGGAGGAGAGGAGGGACAGGGGAGACATGATAGGGGTCTTCAAGTGCATAAAAGGAATAACTGAGAGTGGAACCAAGGAGCTGTTCAGGCTAAAGAAGGGAACAACTAGGGAGCATGAGTGGAAGCTGGAGGGGTGAAATTACAGGGGGGTCGTAGGAAACATTATTTCACTGAGAGGGTGGTGGGGCCGTGGAATGCACTGCCCAAGAGGCTGGTGGAGGAGATCACAGTGGAGGCCTTCAAGAAGGGGTGGGACAGATACAAGGGGAAACTGAAGCCAAAGAAGACCCTCTTGGGGGCTGGGGGTGCAGAAAGGCGAGCACCCAGTAGGTGGCTGGCTACCAAGCAGACACAACAGACCATTAGGCCTATTCTGCTGGCTTTTAGTATGTTAGTATGCTAGTATGTTAGTATGTTACTATATTTACAGAATGACCAAAACTTTGGATAGCTGAACATAGCTGAACATATTAAGAATTGATACTGATACACTGCTGCACAACAAAATCTAGAGAAAATTCAACAATTGAAGGGCCACATTTCTTATAAAATATTGAAATCCAGAATTCAGAAGGAAAAGTTTTGTATCAGAACTCACTGATAAGAGACAGTGAAAATTAATGCTATATTATAGACTGGGATTCTTTAAATATAAGATTCATTTCTTTAAACAATAATGATATGATATCCCATCTCCATTTTGTGATTGCAGTATGTGTGAAGTTGACGATTTAGCACATATTATTGTAAGCTGCCCTGAATATTTAAAAAAAACAACAGTAAATGAACTACTTTCTGTCTCTTCCAGATAAGTTGAATTGGACATCTAAGCAAATACTAAGTTTAGTCATTGATTGAACATTCACCTCCTGGAATGCAGAACCTTTTAGTACTAACCCAAAACACTTACCCCACTAGGGCCATGACTAAGAACAACCTTAATATTCCTTTCTGCAAGACTATATTAGCAAGGCACACCTTTTCAATTAGAGCCCCTCAATGGCTAAATGAGCTCCCTGAACACATACTAAACCTCAACAAAACTGGCCAGTTCAAGAGACAACTCAGAAGTTTAATTACCTCCAATGCTGCCCACCACTGCCCCTGATTCATCAGAACCTAACTCTACAAAAAAACTCAGTTGCGATGCTTGTACCCTCTACACCTGCAAAATCATCTACTCAGCTAAGATGCTTAACCCCCTGACAAGGCTTGTGTATGCTACTGTACTTACATGGACTAATCTCTGACAAAGCTTTTTAAATGATGCCTCAATTGAAAAGAAATGTAGACTTTGGCATTTACTATGTCAAACTGCATATCTTATGGACCTTAGTTAGACTATGTATTTAAGCAACTGTCCAGTTTGCTACATTATTGTTGAGTTATTGTTATGTTGTTGACGTGGAATCTTTGTAAATGAGCAATCTTGCTCAAAGGTGATTATATGAACAAATAAAATAAAATAAAAAATTAGTAATACAAATGACCAACGGAAACAATTTTGGCTCTTTTTTTACAGCCATTACACTTATCCTGACAAGATGCTAACAGTTTACAATTTAATGTGATAAACTTAGAGGAGGCCTATGTGTACTCAATTAACAAATCCAATTTATGATCGATAATAGGGATGTTGATAATTATTGTAAAGGAAACTTAAGTAATGGAACACTCTTTTTATGACCAAATTGGTCCTCTTCAATTGAATAATGAGAATACAGGTTATAAAACACATATTTGGGGGTGTAGTTAGCCAGACTTGAACCCACGGTGTCCTCTTTCCTTTCAGACAGGGAAAACTAACCCTGTCAATAATTAGCTAAAGAGTCAATGATTACTCAAGTTTTCTAACATTTAATATTGTGTATCAAAGGCTGCATTTAAAAACTACACAACACAGGAATCTGGAGATGTGTAGACAAAAAAAAACTGTACTATTAAACAACCAAATATATTGTTGTACAAAGAGGGCCCCCCTTGAGAAATAAACTTTATTGTAATATGATTAAATATAAATAAGTTAGTAATAATCAGAGAATGAAACATTTGTGCATGTGATAAGTGAACACCTGTTGATATTTACTTATAAATGTTGTATAGGATTTTAAGATATTCTGGTATTTATTTAAATCTGTGGTGTTAAACTGTAGTGTTATTTTTTGAAATGTAATTGTATTTTAAATTGTAAATACTTAAATTGAACAATAAACTTTATTTTACTCTATAAAGGCAAAATGCTGACTGGCCTATCCTGTAGTAAACAAATATGGCAAATGAGGTTGGCAAGTTGGTGGTCGGTTTACCTTTTTCCTAAATTGTCTGACTTGATCATATGTTACTCATTATGACTGATTATGACATGTTTGTCAGTTGGGAAGTCAATGGTCAGAATTCTGTTCAATGACTTTAAATGATTGGGCTCATAAAAATATTATACAGATGGGCATGATGGCTGGTGGTAATTTATTTTATAAACACTGCTTTTATTAGTAATCACTAAGAAGGATAGGGTGTTGGTTGTTATGTGTTAATCCCACACCTAGGTGCATAATGAAGCATGAGGCCTTCATCACTTAGGTGCGTATGTATCACATAACGACCAACACTTTGGAGTGTCTGATTCCAATTATAAAATAGATGCCATGCGTAAAGAGTGACAAACACAAATATACTAGTTAGTGATTTAATTAGTCAATTTGTGAAAGATGAAAGATGAAGTTCCAGTCTAAAATGGGGGATGGGATAAATCTATAAAATGATGAAACCACATGATGCACTGTGTTTCAGGAGGCAAAAAACTATAACATATATATATATATATATACATATATCAATTTGTTTTCTTCACTTGTGTCATTTGATAAACTGGACTTTTTCAGAGAAACTGAATAGTTGCGCTAGAATTGCATATTCCACACTCTAATGTCTAGCTGAGCAGACTGTACTGTTGATTCTGAAGTTCTGCTTGTTTCTTCATGAATTTCCTTGGCATTTATGGCCAAAACCCCAACCAATTCTTTAGTGGACTTCAGTAGAGACAGATAAATTGCTCCTGAGAATAACTTCAGAGCGGTGACAGTCCCTCCCATTATCCCCCACTGACTGCAACTCAGATTTTAAAAGCAAGTGCACAGTAGTTGCTCATATTTAGTGATTGGTGTATCTCCAGCAAAGGTTACACTCTTTGCTCAAAAGGTGCATCATTCCAAAAAAAAAAAAAATGATCTACAATAGTTCCTTTGAGTACCATTCAGGGGTGTAAATGAGGTACTCTTAGTTGGTTTTTATAGCATTGGTAGAATGCAGGTGCATCGTGTAGTTCATGAATCATTTTACTGGGCAGAGTGGATCACTGGGGATTGAATATGTGAAGCCCCAGCAGTGTTGACAACTTGCCTTAGTATGACTCGTATAGCTTTTTTTACACCTTGTTATACTTCAAGCTGTCAAATATGTCTGTGTTGTCATCAGTTTCAATTGTAAATGAATCAGAAGGCAATTATCTAAAGTTTGGAAATTCTGCAAATGTCCATAAATATTGCCCCACCCTGCTATTATGTGCAGTGTCCACCTGAACATCAGCACACTTTTTCCATACCAGACCAGTGGCTGTCAGAAGGGAAAAGGCTGGTGAATTCTTCAATTTTTGAGCACTCCCTTTTAACACTGCTGCATGAGAGTACACCGGTCACAGAACAAGTAGTATGGTGGCTCTCTGTGCTGACTGACTGAAATCATGTTAGTGATTTATAATGGTGATTGGATGGTGGTTAGTTGAGACATCCTTTTTGTCTCCTCCCAGTCAGTTTTACCCCAGCAAGAATAAAATTGTTAGGTGTGGTGAACTGATCACTGGGGATACTATATCAGCAGCCATCTACTGTTGTGTACCTCAGTCCAAAATTTTCTTAACATGCTATTCTGGCCTTCATCAGGAACAGTTTTCAAATCTCTTTCAAGTCTGCTTTGAAATAAACAAAAGGGAAAAAGTTTGAGATGCTCAGTTTGTGGTTTTAACAGTACTCAACTCAGCTTTCAGCTTCTCGATCATAGTAACTTGCAAGTCAGTATTAATCACTTTTACAACATCTTGGTAAATCTGCCAGGTTTATCAGAAGAGACTGATGATTCTGATGGCTTTTAAAACATTTCCTGAATTTGTGGATCATCCATTCTAAAAAAAATGTGAGGGGAGTAAAGCTGACATTTTCAAGAGGGGAGGAGGGGTAATGAAATTTGCTGATTCAGTGGCAGATATAATAGTTGCCTCTAAGACTGTAAAATGTTTTCCAATTCTATGATTTTGGGAACTATTTTTTTTAGCTGCTATATCCTGATTACCAGAAGTCCAGAAACCTTTGGTTATTTCACCCCAAACACATGACTTTAGAATTTTTTAAATGAATGTAGGATTATCACGATGTAGAACAGTTATCACCCATTTTGTAAGTGAAAATAAAAATGGCTGGCTCTGAGATAATGGAATCTATTTATTTATTTAAACGTTTTACCTGGGAAAGGCATACTGAGCATTTTAGAAGTGGTGTGAATGATGCAAAGGAGTTGTGTCAAAGGAGCTTGGTACAAGAGTTGACTTGAGTCACAACTTGTGGCAAGCGCTATTTTACAAAGCAGTCTGCATCCAACAAACACAGTGCTGTGCCAAAGCCCCCTTGCACCAGGGTTACATCCAACAACCCAGGACACTGTCACAAGGGCCTTGTGCCATGGTGGGGCTACCAAATTCTATTTCTGGGATTTCAGAAGCCCCACCATGGATGCAGGGGGAGGCCACCACTTAAAACCAGCCAGAAGGTGGTCTAAGTGTGTTGTGCCTGTGGATTGCCATACAGCAGTGGGCAGTAGGAGCACACATTGGGGGCAGGCAGGGAGGCAGTAGGGCTGTGGTGACCAGCTGAGCAGTAGCCCCAGCAATGTGGCACCAGGTGGGGTGCTGTTGCAGTACTCCTGCCATATGCTGAAGCCCTGTACATGAAGTACCCCTCAACCCCATATACAATGCTCATCCCTGGTGGTCTAGTGCCCCTTCATCCCCTATGTTACCACAGCTCATGGTTGGTGTATTTGCCCCCCCCAGTGATCCCCCATCTCCCCCCATGACATATTCATAACCACCTGGTTTACATCCCACCCACCCTACCCACCCTATCCCCAAAGGTACCCACACATAGCCTGACAGCACCTAGGGTCTAGTGGCCCCCCTCTTCACTGACAGGCAGGTACTCCACTCTCACCTGCCTCCCCGACATGCATCCATCATTGGCAAAGCCCTCCTCACACCACCACAGCCAGCCACAGAATGCATGTGTGGGGACTATGTACTGTACACTGTATACTAGTCAGTGTACAGGATGCATCATATGCATTCTGTGACTAACCATGGTGGTGTGAGGAGAGTTGTGCCAGTAGTGGATGCATGTCAGGGACTGGGTGGAGCAGGGTGGGTGCCCACTGCCTGTCAGGGTGAAGAGGGTGGAGGGGCCACTAGACCACCAGGTAATATCTGGGCAGTTACCCAACAGAATCTCTTTAATTTACAGTAGTGGACGTTATGCATGGTCATTAGCAGCATAAACATAAAGGGTCTGGTAGAGCATTAGCAGCATAAAGGCTATAAAGGAAGAGTTCACATTATTTTGTATGTATTGTAATAGTTTTAGAGAAACAAAAGATAAGATTAGAGACCTAGATATTTAATACTGAATAATGTCTAATTTAAAGTGTGTAAAGAGATTTCTTTTTGCAAACCTGAGATGTGCTCTACAGATAAGTCACTAGGCAGTGTTCCACTAAGAAATGATAAACTACTGCAATATAGTATTTCAGGAATAAATTGCACTTTATGTAAGAATTCATAAAATGTGTCTAAAAGTAGAAACATATTAAGTCTAAAGGGCTAACAGTGTCCCCTAAAAGTATATTGTGCTTGTCCCTTCCTTTTTTTTGCATTTACTTTCAAAGTCACTTAAATCAATGATGAAAAGGAGAGAGAGAGACAGACAGACACAGGAAGAGAGGCAAGTACTCACTGCAAACATGCAAGGCTCGTGTAAGACATTTAACAAGGAAAACAGATGGGGCATGGCCAAGATGAGCACCGAGATGGAAGTGTAATCTTGGAGCTCCATGTCAATCCAGCACATTTCTTAACCATCCCAGCATTTATATCAAATAGCTACCTCATAACATATATCTTACATTGGAAGAATGGCGTCTGGAGGAAAATCAGCAAAGAAACAAGCACAGATATCCTTTAAACCTGTGGGAGAAGTGACTAAGATGGCAGACTTAGACATACCTCTCAAGTGAGCAACATCACGTACTGGGGGAGATGAGCAAGCCTCTCAGGCCCATGAGATGGAACCTTCATTCTCAGCATCTCTGCATAAACTTGAAAGCCAAATAAATAAATTGAAATATGACCTTACCACCCAAATAAAGGCTGGTTTTGAAAATCTCAACACTCGGTTATCCCATATGCAGCAATCAATAAATGCCATAGGGGACACATTGGAAAAGCATGGCAGCCATTTGGATTCACTAGAGTCTAGGGTGATCAACTATGAAGATACATCTTCCCAAATGCATTCTGCCTTAAAACAGGCATTACAAGAAATAGATCACCTGAAAGAGATTGTTAATGATCATGAAAATCAGAAAGAAGGTGCAATGTGCACTTAGTGGACCTTCTGAAAGGCAGGGACTGTGTTAAATATATCACTATCTGACTCAAGGAGACCCTCCCAAATTAAAGCAGACTCTGTACTTGAAATCTAGCATGCACACCGTTCGCTGGGTCACAGACCAGGACCAACGGAGAGAGCTAGACATATTGTAATTATATTTCTGAGATAACCGTACCAGCAGCGTGTGTTATAAGTGGCTAGGAAGCTAGGCAAGATACAAATTCAGGGTAACAGAGTCAGAATTTTTCCCAATTACTCTAGGAAGTTAAGAATGGAGAGACAGGCTTTTGCTGCTGTAAAAAAAGAAGTTACAAGACCTGCATTGGCCCTTTTACACTAGTTTACCCAGTCCAACTAATTATTTGCCACCAAGACCAAGGCTCACATTCCTTCACTGATCCAGATGTTGCACTGAATTTGATCAATTCTGAACCTGAAGGACAAAAGAAAAGCCCCGACCAGGATGGCAGTAATTTGGACACTTGAATTGAGTGCCACAGATGAGGTAATTATATTTCTTCAATGGGCCCTGTGTTCTTGGAGCAGGTGGGATGGAGAGAGGCAATGGTGGAGCTTGATCAACACTACCAGCTCCACAACTGGTACCAGGCCTTAAATGTCCAAACTGCCATTGCCTAGTGCAAGATCTTTCTTCCTACAGGTAACTAGAGGTGGTGCATGCTGCAACATTCCCCCTCTGCCCCCGCCCTACACAGGGCCAAAGCAAAAGTCTCATATCCAACCATGTGGAGCATTACTTATCGACTGTGCATGCCTACTGGTTACTGGGCACACTTAGCAGTTTGTCATTATTAACTCTTTTGACAGGCCTAATTGGAGACTAAACTTTTGATCAATGGGTATGGAGTACTTAAAGGGCCTTCTTTATGGTAAACCTTTAGACTAAAACCTGCATGGCCAGTTGCATTTTACCCCAAGAGTTATGGCATAAGACTTTGCTTGTATATATGAGTTGTGACCTGATGGACTTTATGTTTGGCAAGGGGTTTTTTACTCCTCTTGTCTTCAGAATTGTTACTATTTTGGAAGTACTACCAGTTAACCACATTATGAAGCAAGTACATTTTGAATTTAGTTTGCTGGCTAGATCTTTCTGTACTGCTTATTTTGAGGCCTGTGGGACACTCAGGGGACTCATTTCTGCTCTGGCTTAATTTACATAATAATTGAAATCCTTTTCTTTCTTTCTTTCTAGACACATTAATCTGCTTTTGAAGTTGAAGTTTAAATGGTGGGAATACAGCTGGGGAGAAAATACATGCTATGAAGGGGGAAGGCCTGGTGCTTTTCTGCTGTTTGGTGGGGGGACATGGGTGAGATAGAGGATCACCTTTGTAAATGGAAAAAGGTGACTTGGGAAATGGGATTTGTATGTGCCAAATTGATTGCCCAGTTGGGGAGCTGCAGATAGGTGACTCAGATATGGACGGCAGAGCAATGGCAGTTATTCTGTAACAAACAGTGAAGGAAGGTGGGTGTTGTGCTGGGGCTCTGAACAGAAGGCTCTGTAGATGACTCTCATCCCTCCGTGAGCCTGCCTTGTGGACCTTTACTTCAGCACAGTATGATACAACCTTGCTATAATAGTTAATGGATTCCTGAACCTCTGCTCATCCCAGAGCTCCCCCTCTTAGACCGGGATATATCTATTTATAGCCTTGATCCACAGGGAAAGGGGGGCACCTCCAACCCATTGATGGCAATTAAGGGATGACTGGAAGAACAAACTCCTGACAGTTAATTTTTCTAAGGATGGTTGCCACCAATTGGCTCTTCCATGCAGAATAGTGGGAAAAGTGTGTACAATTCAAAGTAAGAGGGGTACAGAAGTGATGATGTGGTGGATTAAATGGCTGGGGATTTCATTTTGAGGTTTGAATAGTGTGTGTTTACTGGGGGAGGGATAGTTTAAACTCACAGTTTGTTATAAGGGGAAATGGGTATGGGGTGTGGGGGAGTGGTTTGTTCTCTGGAATGTTTCAGGGGTTGTTTAATTTTATAAAAGTTAAACATTCAGCAAGATACAAAAACTAATACAGAGGGATGATGGAATTCAATATACTGTTCCATGATGTGTTCATATGCAATTGACTATCAACATGGGACCATTGAAATTTATGACATGGAATGTCAATGACCTTAAAACAGTGGTCAAAAGAAACATATTGTGGTCTTATATTAAGAAAGAGAACGGAAACATTATTTTCCTTTGAGAAATTCATTTAACTAAGCCTGAATTGGATAAGCTGGCAGGATCTTGGGGCGATGCTTTACTGGTGGCCACATTCACTTCTAGGGCAAGAGGGTAGCTATCTGGTTTTGGCCCTCTCTGCAAGTGAAGGCACACTCCTCCATTTCAGATCAGAGACGCCTGAAGGTAATATTTCCGCTAATCAACATCAAATTAATGATACCTTTTGGCATTTCTGTGAGTCCCTATATACCTCACAGTTCTCCCTAATACTTCTCAGTGGGACTTTTTGAAATACATTTCCCTGCTTTTGATCCTTCCCTTGGTGAGAATTTAGATCAACTGGTGACATTACAGGAAGATAAATGTGCAATATGGACCTCCAGATGAGGTAGGGCACCAGACCCAGATGGGATTTCAGTAGAGTTTTATAAAACTTTCTAGGAAGATCTCTATCAGTTAATGTACTCCATGGTGCAGGAGGACCTAGTGAAAGGTCATCTACCACCATCACAAACACTAGTCACTATAATGGTGTTGCCTAAGCCTGGGAAGGACCCCACTAAATGTGACTTCTATTGGCCTATATCTCTTCTTAATGCCAATTATAAAATATCTACGAAAATACTAGTCTCTAGGATGGAAGGGGTCCTTCAGGGCTTGGTGCATCCAGACCAAGGGGGTGGGGGCTTGTTAAGGATAGACAAGCTAAACATAATGAGTGGTGTACCCTAAATATCATATCCTGCTGGTCCACGGGGGGGATGGGGGGTGGCCAGAGAAGTTTGGCATTAGATGCAGAGAAAGCATTTGACTGAATCTAATGGTCCTTTATGTTCGCTGTCCTTGAAAAATCTCAATTTGGCCCCCATGTCTCCTCCCTGATCTCTGTTCTGTATCATTCCCCCAAGGCACAAATTTTAACCAATGACATTACTTCCCCCTCTTTTTGTCTCACATGAGGAATCAGGCGGGGGTGTCCCCTATACCTGCTCTTATATGTGGTTCCACTTCTGGAACATACCTGCCAAGTGCGCCCGTCATTAAGGTGCCAGGGATTTCATTTCACCTCCCACTTTACATGTGGGGGGCTGCTCCCCCAAAGCTCCCCCAACTATATGTTATAACTCTGGGGGGCAGACCTCAAAGAAGGAGTGGCAATTTCTGAAATTTGGTGCCCTATTGTTGGGCATACTCGGACCGGCACACTGATGGCCAGAAAGGCTTATATGGTTTCACTATTGAGGCCTTAGCCACTACTATCCAAAACCACCCTAATATGTGGGATTTTGAACACAGAGAGAGTAAACATGTCATCTCCCTATTTGTAGATGATGTACTAATTTCTATTGCTAACCCTAAGGATGCTTTCCCAGCTCTTGCCAATCTTTTTAACATCTGTGGCATATTATCAGGGCATAAAATAAATTGGGCCAAATGTGAGTTGTTGCCTCTGACAGGAAAAAATACTTCTATCCAAATTGTGGGCTCAACTACCCCCCAACCATGGATGTTAAATATTTAGGTATTCATCTCCCAAGAAGGCTTTCCAAACTGGGGGAGTTGAATTATAAGCCTCTTTTACCCAAAATCCAGGAGGACTGCAGAAGGTGGAGATCTCTCCTCTTAACGCTCTTAGGCAGGGTCAGCTTAATTAAAATGTGCATACTTCCTCAATGTGTTTATTCATTTGAAACATTGCCAATACATGTCCCAAATAAATACTTCAGAATATTAAGGGGATCTATTTCTTCCCTTCTGTGGTGAAATTGAAGGCCTAGAATAAAGAGGGAGATTCCATGGCACCCTGTGGAGAAGGTGGGCTTGGGTCTACCTAATTTCTATTTACATTATGCAGCACCTTAATTAGCCTTCCGTGTGGGTATTTTCCACAGTAATACTCCCAGGAGGGAATGGGTAGAACTTGAGTAAGTAAACAGTGCCACCCCTGTGTATAATTCTTTCTTTGTGGCAGCATTACCAAAGAAAGCAGTAAAACGGATTAAAAATCCCGTTACAAGGACTTCCATGTAAGCTTGGCTAGCCGCTCATAAAATTATAAATTATCCTTTTTTGCTATCTCCAGAAGCCTCCATAAAACATGCCCTCTGGGATGTCAATGTGATTCCTGGCCCTGCCCAAAATATTTTAAGCATCTGGCAGACAAAGGGGCTATATTTGTTATCCCATATATACAAGAATGTTGCCCTTGTGATGCAAAAGCAACTCGCTAAGCAATTTGGCCTACATGCTTCCCATTTCTTTACTTTCCTCCAAATAAAATCTAGACTAAATGTAAAAGGTGGAGGGCATGGCACTCCTCCTCCACTTGGTCATTCTCCCCTGGAAGAAATATTTATCGGTGGTCTGGTGGGTACAAACTCCAAACCATTGACTAAATGTTATGGAACACTCTTGGAGGCACTGTCAGACCCTTTTTTTCCCACATAGAAAATCTGGGAAGCAGATCTAGTCCCTGCACAGGATGTATTTTGCACCAATAGTCACTCATAAAATTGACCCCACAAAGTCTGACAAGTTCCCCAAATGTAAAATTCAAGGAAGGACTTTCATTCACATGATCTGGTCTTGTCCTAAAGCGATCTCTTTTTGGCAGGAAATTATAACTCTGTTGTCCAAGGTATTAGGCCACTCAAGAACAATAAATGCCACAGACATACTTCTAGGTTTAGCGAGTGGTAACCTGAGAAGAGAGCCAGGTGAACATCTTTTGTGGCATTTGGGAAAAGTGGTGGGGAAGCAGGTTCTGGCCCAGCACTGGTGGCTTGACTCTGTTCCAACTGTGGATCAATGGATAAGGTCCCTTCTTCACTGTATGAAACTGGAACACACCCAATATTTGGCCAGAAATCAATATGATGGATATTATCAGATGTAGAACCCTCTGGATGCTGCTCTTAGCTCCCTATGGTTCCCCACTTTCTAATGTAAAACATGCAGTCAGTAAGAAAATGGCCTATTGACATTCCAACAACCAAACTAAGTAATAGTAATGTGACTATAATTTCTATATAGATCACACCAGACTACTAGTTGAGTGTAGTTTTGGAATACTTCCTTCTGTCATGTACTGAAAGATGTAACAAGCTATTATGATGTAACTTGATGTACTGCTGACTTTTAAATAAAGTTTACAATAAAAAGGAAAACAGATTACAGAAAAACAAAAGGTGTATTTAAATAAACCTGACCATTCCAGCTTCATGTACACTACATGTCTGCCTCTGCACTCACACTGCTTCCAACCCATATTTACACATGGGAGTTGTGCACAGGTACAGGGTCAGACTGAACTCACAGCCGTGTGCTATTGGATTTATGCTGGCATTTCTGCTATGGATTTTACTTTTTAGGGCTGTGGGTGGAGCCAACAGCCCTATTGGGACTGGATTGTAGCTCTAAAAACAGCTGATTATACATTTGGAAGTATTCCTCCACAGCTGCAAAATAGTGCACTCACCTCCTGATTTTTGCTATTTGCTGCTCTATGTGGGGTGCCTTAGGGCTCTGTGCTGTCCCCCATGTTGTTTGTGGTGTATATGCTTCCCCTCGGAGACTTGTAAGACAATATGGGCTGGAGTTTCATTGCTATGCCGATGATACCCAGCTCTATCTGTCTTTTGCATCTGACCAGAATAGAGCATTCTCAGTGTTTAACAATTGTCTCAGCAAGATCCAGGGTTGGATGAGGTCCAGCTAGCTGAAGTTGAATTCTGGGAAGACTGAGGTGATGGTTGTGGATCCCAGCTGCTGGATTGAGGGGTTGGGGCAAATCAAACCTCAGGTTTATTCCTGGGGGATGTGGAGCACCCTACCTCTGAATGGGTTCGTGACCTGGGGGTGATCCTTGATGATCAGCTGACATTGCATGCGCAAGTGTCGGTGGTTGTTAAGGTATCCTTTTACCATCTAAGGAACATCGCTAGGATCAAGCATCTTTTTCCATCTGGCGACCTGCCGATGCTGATCCACGCCTTTGTGACCTCTCATTTGGACTACTGCAATCCCCTTTACTTTGGACTTCCTGGGGTTGATATCAGCTGCTTGCAGCTAGTGCAGAACTCAGTGGCCCGGTCGTTAATGGGGACTTCACGTTCTTCCCATATTATACCGGTGCTGCGGGATCTGCACTGGCTGCCGGTTCAGTGGCGGATCACCTTTAAAGTCGGATTATTGACATATAAAGCCCTACACAGCTTGGGCCCTGACTACCTGAAAGATCTTCTGGTGCCTTACCTTCCGACGTGACAATTCTGCTCAGTCAACGAGGGGTTGCTAGAGATTCCGAGGGTAGTTTTAAAATCTTCCGGTGCCCGAGCTTTTATGTTTGTGGCGCCGACCCTCTGGAATTCTCTACTCTGTTGGATTAGACAGTGCATGACAGTGGAGGGTTTTAAAAAAGGCTTAAAATCCTTCTTATGGAAAAAGGCATTTGTAGGTGATATGGATATTGACTAATGTTGCATATTTTAATCTGGATTTTAATTTGTTTTATGATGTTTTTATGATTGTCATTTTATTGTAATGCGCCTTGATTTTAGAAAGGCACAAAAGAAATAAAGCTTATTATTATTATTATTATTATTATGTTAAAGGCATCTGAAGGGATGGGGATGCTACTGTATTGTGCCTCTGAACTTCTCAGGATATTAACAAAAAATTTTTTGAAACTGCCGATTTTAGCCCCTCAATTGAATCTTTGCAGGGCTGCGGATTGCGCATCTCTCCAGCTCAGTCTAATGGAGTTATTCTATTTCTTTCAGCAACCTAGGGGTTAGTTCATTATCTGTTGTACTGGAATTTACTGAAGCTCTGAAACAGTCAGGCAGACTACAGTGTCAGATTATAGACAGTCCAGCTGCAGCTTTGTTCTGCAACTCTCTCGCCCCTTCCTGACAAACATTAAGTTTTTACTCTTGTTCCTGTGGGCATTTATTGGGATCTGAGACGATTTTCTTCAGTTTTTTTATATTTTTCCTATTCAACCTTTGTATATTTGCCATCCAGTGCTATTGAAAGGTGGGGACTTAGAACACCTCTGTTTATCCACAGAATTGGGTTCACTGCTGACTTTTCTTCTCAATACTCATACAAGATACAGTTCAGATAGCACTAGATGATAAACTAAAGTTCTTTGTTTATGTACAGAGACAGGTACTGTGCAGCCCCACCCCACACTCACCCACTGTGATGAACGTAGTGCTGGTAAAAAGTAGATAAAGCCCTCCGTTTATTCATAGGTACAGTACCTTGTGGGTCAAGCTCAGTGCAAACTTACCCACACTGTGATGGATTTAGTGCTGGTAAGAGGTAATGAACTGACACCACTTGGGCTTTAAACCCTTGGATAATCCACAGAGACAGCTACAGTATGTGGGCAGGATAGGTGCTTGGTTTCCACACTGTCTGCATTTAGTCCTGGTGAATGGTGAGAGACTGCCAGAACTGGGGACTATAGCATTTTCTTTATGTACAGTGATAGATACAGTATGTGACTGATGAACAGTAATGGTGTGGCACCACTGGAGACTGATATATTGATGTTTTGGCTTGTCCTAACTGCCCACTAAATTATTTACATTTTTATTATGTAGTACTGCTGCTTTAAGTTATGAGGCTATGTTGAATTTTGCAAATGCAGGCTCCAAACTTTGGCACTATTCAATATTTTTAATGCAAATTTTGAACATAACAATTTTGTTAAAGCAACTTATGAATGTGACAGCTGCCATTTTTCAACTTATGCCCAAAATGTGTGTTTGCAACCTAAAACTTGATTTTTCAGTCCCTGCACAACATCACCTTTAGGCCAAGAGTTGAACATTTTATCTGCCCTTCTTTATGAGGCAGGGCCATAAGAAGGCTTTGTTGAAACATTGGTGTAAAAATATAAAAAAATAATTTTCCATATTTTCAACCCAGATTCCTCTCCTGTGGCCCTATTGGCTCTTGCCAGAAAAACTGCCAATTGTGGAACCTTTCACTGGACATTTGGAAATATCCTTCTGAATGACTAACAGAGCTTGAAACCCTCTGCCATGATTGGCCACTAGGGGATAAGAGCTGTGTGTGTGTGTGTGTGTGTGTGTGTGTGTGTGTGTGTGTGTGTGTGTGTGTGTGCATGTGTGTGTGTGTGTGTGTGTAAGCACCCTGCTGTTTAACATCTTGGCTGCATTAGACTCGACAATACTCTGCAAGCACACTGCTGTATAACATCTCTGCGCCACAGCTTGCCAGTGTCTCGCAAGTGCATCCTGAACTTTTGAAAGCTGCAGTCTGTCCAGCTCAAATAGATTCATTCTAGTTCTTTAGCCTAGGGGTTAACTCATTATCTACTTGACTATTGAGCTGTAACTCTGCAAGCATGCTGTTGTGTAACATCTCTGCTACACGGCTTGCCAGTGTCTCTTAAGTGCATCCTGAACTTTATTGGAATGCATTAGAGAATTGGAAAAAGATGTAAGTCCTTTAATTAGTCACAGGAATAAGCAGGAACTAATCCACTTTTGGGCACAATATAATGACTGATTTGGTGAGAAAGCTGAATATGCCATTATAAGAACTAAATCCAAATACATTGACCAGAGGGAAAAGGCGGGGAAACTTCTGGACCTCTGGGTAAAACAACAGGAAACATCTAAAGGGGTTACAGCTATACAATCTAGAGCAGACAGCACTCACAAAACAAACCCTAAGGATATAGCAAACAAATTCCAGACATTCTACATGGAGCTGTATAGGGCTAGATTTGACCCTCCAATTGTAGAAATTATCGACAATTATTTATCTGAACAATCTCTCCCCAGTCTAACCGAGGATCAGAAGCTGCACATTTCTTCTCCCATTTCTGAACAGGAAATACTAAGAGTAATACAAACTCTGCCAAAAGACAAGGTGCCCGGGCCGGATGGATTTTCCCCCAACTTCTACAAGGGATTGGGGAAAGAACTGTCTCCATGGTTGCTCAGATTATACCACAGCATATTGGAAGGAGAGTACAAAGATCTTTAGTTATTCAAAGCCCTGATTGTGGTATTGCACAAAGAGGGGAAGGACCCAGAACAGGTATCAAACCATAGACCAATTTCACTACTAAACTATGATCTTAAGATACCAGCCAAACTCTTAGCCATTAGACTAATCATGTGATGCCTAGTCTCATTTGTGCAGAACAAGTGGGGTTTATGGAAGGAAGATCATCCTACGACCCTTTCAGGAAACTGGACCATATAGTCTCTGTCTCCAAGAATGATAATACAAAGGTGATTCTGATGTCTCTTCATGCAGAAAAAGCCTTCGACAAAGTAGATAGGGAATTTCTATATCGGGTAATGCATAGGTTTGACTTCCCTCCCCTCTTTGTGCAATGGGTTCAGGCATTATACCAGTTGCCTAGGGCATGTATTTATTTGTAATCGAACCTTCTCAGGCAGCTTCCCTCTTTCGTTGGGCACCAGGCAGGGTTGTCCACTTTCCCCTTTACTGTTTAACTTACATCTGGAGCCTCTTTTAACCTGTATAAAAAATTAGCTTTCGATCCAAGGGATTACGGTTGGGAACCAGATTCTTAAGATTTCAGCATATGCTGATGATATATTATTGCATTTAATGAACCCAAAGGCCTCAATAATTAAAGCTCTACAAGTGATTAGAAAATTTGGTACACTATCTAACTACAAGTTAAACTTGGAAAAAACAAAACTGTTCCCCTTAAATATGACATCCCATAAAAAGGAATTTGAAGACCTGGGGGTGCTTTGGGAAGGCAAGCAACTGAGATATCCAGGCATCAGCCTGACAAGGAGCACTAAATCTTCCAGAGAGTGTTATCTGGATAAGATAATTCAGGTTGTAAAGCTAGGCCTGGAGAGATGGGATAAACTTCCACTATCCCTTTGGGGAAGGGTTAACTTAGTTAAAATTAATATACTGCCATGTATTTTCTATCCCATTAATATGCTCAATCTTTGGTCACCCCAAACCTGGTTCACTGAGCTCCATTCCCTGCTGACGAAATTTATGTGGAAAAACAAACAGTCTTGCTTGGCTTATAATAAACTTACAGCTCCCAAAAATAAAGGGGCTTAAGACTTCCGCACTTTAAGATATACTACTGGGCTAGCCAGGCAGCTAAGTACATGAAGTGGATGAGCCTGAATAGTGACACTGTCCAAAACCAATATATGTCTATCTGGCTACTCCTAAAAAAGGATATGATAATTGCCTCAAAACTCACACCGGAAACCCTGCTATACATACCTTCAAAGTCACTCCCTCAGATAATCAAGAATAGTCCCATTGGAACATCAGTAAGAGTTCACACACAGCTGTGTACCACTTTATCTTACAAAACCACACAAAATCTGTACCAACCGATCGTGGGAAACTCAAACCTCAAAATAGGGGACAACTGATTAATAACAAGTTGATTCCTCAGCTATCAGGAAAAGGATCTCAGATGTGTGGGAGAATGGGAAAAACCCACACTGTGATGGATATCATGAAAAATAACAAACTGGACCCCAAATTCAGTTTCCAAACATTACAAGTTAGGCACATGGTAGCTAATCAAAGATTCAACACACTGACACTGGGAAAAAAGGGAATGCCCTGAGACAGCCCAACCTTCTCAGTATGGGCAAGCACGCTGTCGTAAGGATATACTCTACCCTTTGGGAGTTAGCATTCTCAAACATAGGAGGTACCTCAAAATACTGGGAAAAGATATTTCCATTTAAGACATTTCACTGGCCTGTAATATGGCAAGATGTACATAAGTACACCTCCCAAGATAGGCTAAGACTAATGCAGTACCAAATTATTCATAATACTTATTATGCACTGGAGAAACTGGCCAAAATGGGTGGAGACCCCCATGCATCGTGCAACAGATGTGGGACAGACACAGGGTCTTTATACCATATATTTTGGGAGTGTGCTAAAATAGCCCCTCTGAGGACTGCAATAAAACAAAGGGCTGATCCCTTGTTAGGTGTAAATGAATATGTTGAGCCATTAGCCTGTTTGGTGGGAGACTGCTCCTCTATAGGGGTAAAAGAAAGAAGGTTTCATATTAATCTGATGGCCATGTCAGTCAAAAAACTAGTCCTCAAGCATTAGTTGGATAATGAAGTAATTTCGTACAATGAATGGTTACAGGAACTGTTATTCAGTATATCAGTGGAAAGGATTACAGCGAGCGTGAACAATTGTATGCCTAGGTTTGATAAAAAGTGGGGCAAATTGCTAACTCTGTATGCAATATGAACATTTTTGAACATGAAGAAGGCTCTGTATATCAAGGCCTAGTTAAACCATCGCCAGGGTGTGTGTGTGTGTGTGTGGAGGGGGGTGATAGGAGTATGTGTAATGTATTGTAGTGTATTGTGAGTGGTTGTGCTGTCTTGTACTGTATACAGTGTTATATATGGATTTATAACAAAACTGAATAAAAATTACTAAATACAAAAAAATAGTGCATTCTGAACTTTTGAAAGCTGCAGTCTGTCCAGCTCAAACTGATTCATTCTAGTTCTTTCAGAAGCCTAGGGGTTAATTCATTATCTCTTTGGCCATTAAGCTTTAACTCTGCAAGCATTCTGCTGTGTAACATCTCTGCTTCACAGCTTGCCAGTGTCTCGCAAGTGCATCCTGAACTTTTGAAGAGCAAGGCACCTCCAGAGGTTGAGATGTATGATTTCCCTTTCTGAACTCAGTTCTTGTGAGATAACAGAATTGAAACCGAAAAAGATGAATATTTTCAGGAAAGTTTGTACTGCAATATGTACTATGCCAAGATTTTTCAAAAAGGCCTATGTGGTCCAAACACAATATTTTTGCAGTGCTCTCCTCCCGTCCTCTGTAGCCACCCAAGTTTCCATTGATCTGTTCACTCAAAGTAAGTCAGTTTAAAGAGCTAGGCCAGATATTCAAAGCAGTTGCACATGGCACAACTCAGTTGCGCCGGCCCAACTGTGGCCTTGTGCCAAGGAGCAATATTCAGTGGAAGACAGTGCGCAGCATAAATCTCATTGCACCAGTGCACAACTATAATGAATGCAGGTGCAAGTGCAGGGGGTATGCCTATGAATATCCGGTGCAGTATGATATTCAACCGTGAAACCATGGCGCAAGTGCAGAGCAAATCAGAGATGCACCGAGCAAACTTGTTCCTATAAATACAGGGAGCAAGCACAGAGAAGGCACTTGCGTCAGGCGAGAGGGAGTGAGAGAGAGAAAGAAAGAAAGAAAGAAAGAAAGAAAGAAAGAAAGAAAGAAAGAAAGAAAGAAAGAAAGAAAGAACAATGCAGACACAGAGGGAGAGGGACAGAGGTGGCAGTGAAGAGGGAGACAGGGGCAGAGAGAGTGTGAGAGACAGACAGACACACTACCAGGCAGTGCACCAGGGTGGCACACAGCCAGCAGCAGCCAACCACCCATGGGGAGTGTGGACAGCAAGGGCCATGGATAGTGCACCCTTCATGATAGAGGCCATGATGAGGGATGTGAGGGAGCAGGAGGAACAGCGATGTAGCTATGGAAGGGCCTGAGAGCAGTATGCTCAACACAGGTGGTACAGTGCCCACATCACCTTCGAGCAGTACAGTGACATGGAGATTGTGGGCCAGTACCGCCTGAACAGGGCCATTCTTAGGCAGCTCTGCAAGCTGTGCAGTGAGGAGATGCAGGCACCCACCAGAGGGTGGCACACCATGTCCATGGAGACGAAGGTGACAGCCATGATGTGCCTGCTCACCATGGGCACCTTCCAGAGACCAACAGGGGATAACACAGGCATAACCCAGTTGGCCACATCCCACCTCCTCACACAGTTCCTCAACACTCTGCTGCGACGTGCGTTGGAATACATCCATTTCCCCAGCGCAAAGGCAGAGCGTACAGCAGCCATGCAGGGCTTCAACAGGGTAGCATGTATGCCTGGCATGATTGGGGCCATTAACTGCACCCACATGGGCATCTGCATATCGCCTGGCCTCTGAGGGTGTGGCATGCAGCAACAGGAAGGGGAGCCCAGGTGTTAACTGCCAGGTGGTAAGTTATGCCATGGGGCGCATAACCAATGTCTGCACCACAAACCATGGGAAGTGCACATGATGCATTCATCTGGCACAGCTGTGTGCTGTGCCATAGGTTTGAATGTGGCGACATTCCCACAGGCCACCTAGTGGGTGAGTATGGCACGAGCAATAAGCGATGGGCAGCGCATACCTTGGGATGGGGGAGGGCAGGGTATGCATGTTGGTGTGGGTGCCAGGGACAGGCAAGAGGTGCAGCATAGCATAGCAGAGGGCTAACCATGTCATTTTCCACACAGGACAGTGTCTATCCACTGTGGCCCTAGCTGCTCACCCTCTACCGGCGCCTGTCATCCCCAGCTGAGGAACGCTACAATGAGGCACATGCCAGCACACGTAACATCATCGAATGAATCTTTGGCATGCTGAAAGCACGGTTCCATTGCTAGACAGGTCAGACAGTGCCCTACAGTACAGATCCTAGAAAGCCTGTGGCCTATTCCTGGCCTGCTGCATACTGCACAACATGTCCATTTACCGTGGAGTAGTTGTTGAGGCTGATGAGGGTGACAGTAGTGGGGACAATGGAAGCAATGAGCTGGAGGGAGGTGGACAGCCACCCCCTGGTTGTAGGAATCCCCAGCTGATCCAGCAGGTGAGACATCACCGGGACACCATAGCACTGGAGCACTGTGGTGCACACAGGTAGGTGGTGCTATACACATGCATAGGCCACACAAACAGGTATAGCACACATGCAGGGCATGCATAGCAATGGGCATGCACACAATGAGGTGGGAAGCAGGGGTAAGGGTGATAGGGGTACACACCCACACACAACCACACACATCACCCCTCACAGCTCCCCCCACACACACACACACGCACCTAAACACACAGGCGTGGGTATGCGGCATGAATCAGATACATTGCACTGGGCACTGGCACAACCGGTGCAAGACTGCTGTCATCACACCCATGCCACATGGCCCAGAATCTGGGCTAGCATGCACACAGGCAGCGTGTGGTGCAACACACAGGTGCCACACCTGCAGTAGGCACACACAGACACACATTGCCCATGTGCATACTGGGCAGCAGCTGCAGACCACAGGTGGGGCAGCCTGCACATTAGTTCTTCTGCACGGACCCATGATCACCAAGGCCATGAGAGTGGACATGCCTGGGCCTATCAGCAGCCACAGGCTGCGCATCAGCCATGGGGGATGTACAACAGCCCCACAGGGGTGGAACCATTGGGCCGTGACCATATCCGTGTGGGGTGTCGAGGTGTCCAAACAGCCCAGCCCCGGGCCTGCCTGGGATGCCGACATCAGAGCCCGGTGTTGACTGCACAGATGGCCACCCGATGCTGGGTACACAGGGTGGAAAGCTCACTGCAGGGGTTAACTGTGCTTGGCCATGCCCTGTGGCCACCAGCAATGCAAAGCCATCTAATATCGCAGTGGCAATGTGATCCAGGAATGCAATCTTGGCCTCCTGCATGTGCTGCATCCCCACCAGGATCTGCACAGTTCCCCTCTCCTGCTGCTCGGCTAACTGGCTCACCTCCACGCACAGTGGGCACTCTTCAGTGATGAATGGCACCTGTTGCTGAACGGACTGCTACAGCAAATGGGTGTGCTTAGCCAGCTAGTCAGTATCCTGGGGCTCCCAGGCCGGACGCCAATCACCATGTGGTGACCGACCACACTGCACAGCTCCCCTCTCTGGTGGATGTTGCACAGTGGGGTCTGCACAGGGATTGGGTATGGCAGGCTCACCAGCAGTGGACCCTGTGTCCAGCTGCCCTGTGGCACCTGCAACCTGCTGCTGTCGTGCCTTCCGGCTGCTGCATGCCATCCAGCACTTGCACAGCTGCACCACCTTCACTGCAGGGCACAGCCAGGGCAGCACACAATTCTGCACCCACAGTGGTGGTGGGCAGCTGTTCCACTGCTGGCAGAGCACTGGGCATGCTGCCTGTGTCAGTCACCAGCAGGGCCATCTCCCCCACAATGGTGGCCATGCTGTCCAGGATGAGCGTTCAGTCGTCATCGGTGTTGGACCCTACCCCGATCTGTGTCTCTACACACAGGACCCCAAGGCTGGCATCCTGCAGAAACACATCCAGGGCCTCATCTGACCCCAGGTCCAGGACATCCGCCTGAACAGTGGTGGTGAGCTGCAGCCTCTCAGGCCCATAGATGCCCATGGAGGTGGAAGGCTGGTCCTCCGGGGCCGGTCCATTTGCCATGGCTGCTGCCGTCAGTGGTGCCCCATCACCTGCACAGAAGCATGCTGGTGCTGCAAGAGAAAGAGAGGCATGTTAGTGATGCATTGCCCACATGTGCCCCCCAACACTGCCACTGCATGTGTCCTGCAACATGGCATGCACGTAGGTGCTCAAACAAGCACATGACATACATGCCAGCTGCATGCACTCCAGCATGGCCATATAAGCACGCTCCACCTCTCCAGCTGTGCATGGCTGACATACTTATCATGCAGTGATAGGCTGCCACCCATCTGGAATCCACCATCAGGCACACCCTCCACTGTGCTGCAGAGCATGGTGGCTACCACCATCTCTCCCTGTGCTGTGAGTGCTAGCACATCTGCAGGCCCACTTCCAGTGGCATTCCAGGATGCACGGATGGCTGACACCTTCTCTTTGATGTGTCTCTTGTCTGTGCCTACCTTCTTCCTGCACTCCTGTGCTGACCGCTGGTGGCTACCCTGCTGGTTGATGCATGCCGCCACCTCCTCCCAGGCCCCAGCGCTGGCATGTGGTGTGCCCATGGCACCACTCAACAGGGGCTCCCTGTCAAGGTAGACATCGAACAGGGCCTCTGTCTCTGCCTTTGTGGTATTGGGCCTGTGTTTGTGAGCAGGCCCACTTTCCTCACCCTCCTCACATTCCGACATGTCACTTCCTGTGAACATGGACAGCACAGTGTGTCAGTGGCAGCATCACCCTGTTCCATCCCACCCTGCTGTGCTGGCTGCTCCCAGTGAGCTGCAGCAGCAGGCACAACTTATCCTGAAAGGATGCAATAGCGGTCCATGGTCTGTGCTGTTCCGTGGTGCTTATGTAGTACATTGCATGCAAATGAGTTTTGGAGCAATGGTAATGATGTGCTAATGCCCCCACTGTGCTACGCATTGGCTGATAAGTTCATTTGCATGTGGCATCTGAATATCATGATTTTGCTCCATGTGCACTGAGATTGCTCCAGAGCAAGTTGTGCGCAATGTGCACGCAAGCACAGTGTGCAGGTCCGCAGTGCACATGTGCCAAATGGTAACATGGTGTCAATTCCACACTGTCCACCTACTGCGCAATGGGGGGCATGGTGCATGCTGTGCCAGGCCTGCTATCGAGCATGTGTGCACTGTGCAGAGTGGGTGACCCCTAACCCCTTCTGTGACCCCTGACCCCTGGGTCTCCCCCTCACCCGTGACCGCACCTAGCCATGCCCATGCCAAGCATCTCCAAGACTGCATGATGGGTGGACACAGTTCCATCAGTTTGCATCTGGCACATGTCGTGGCCATGTGTGCTTACTGTCGTCATTTTGCTCACTGGCTACAACTCACAGCATGGTGCAGTGAAGGGCACCACAGGCACAAAACTGGATGCAAGTCGAGCTGGTGAACCTGGTCACCTGTGGTAAGCCCCATGCCCCCCAACAGTTTGGCCAGGTGCTCCTGCAGCAGCCCAGGGCTGCAGTGTGTCAGGGGGTTGCTGCCACACTGCAGCAGCAGACTGGGGTGGCCAGAATGGGGGAGCAGTGCCACCACAGATATGGAAACCTCATGAGAAGGGACCCAGAGCACCTGAGGAGGCTGGAGGCACATGTCAGGCATGGGGCTGTGCCACAGCCAGGTGATTAGGCCCGTATTGCATGTGTGACCTGGTGCTGTACAGTGGTGTTGGCTAGGCTGCCTGGCATGCCCTGCAGAGCAGTGCATTGCCTTCATGTGCATCACAGGGGTTCAGTGCCAGCCACCACTTGCATTACAATGCAGCTGTGCAGGACGTGTCATGCAGGGGCTCACCCTGTGCACAGGGGTGGGGGTGGTGGGCAGCTGCTCCGGATGTTTACTGATGTGTACCTGTCTATGTTCCATTCCCAGGGCCTGAGAATCGCTAGAGAGTGGTGGCAATGGCAGCGGCAGTGGCAGGGAAGCAGGCCGCAGTGGGACATGGATACAGTGCAGGAGAACCTCCGGCAACAGTGGGGCCACGGAGGGCAGGTATCGTGAAATCATCAATTCAAATCATATTTTATTTATAAAGTGCTTTTCTAAAATCAAAGCTCTTATACAATATTAAAACAACAAATAAACAGTTAAAATACACAAATTAAAAAGCAGATATAAGGCTATATATCCTCCTCAAATGCTAAACAAAATAAATATGTTTTCAAAAAGGATTTAAAAGTCTTGGTGGATGGGCACTCTCTAATCCGACGAGATAGAGAATTCCACAGGGCTGGGGCTACAAAAGCAAACACTGTCGCACCTGATGTCTGCAGATGAACCCTGGGAATCTCTAGCAATCCCTCATTGATGGAGTGGAAATGATGGGGGGGCGGTAAGGCCAAAGGAGGTCTTGCAAGTAACCCTGTCCCTGACCTTGTAGGGTCTTATAGGTCAGCAACACAACCTTGAAGGTGATCCTCCACCACACCGGCAGCCAATGTAATTTGCGCAGCACAGGCATGACATGGCAAGATCTCGACTGCCCAGTCAACAGCCATGCTGCTGCATTTTGCACTAGCTGTAGGCAACAGAGATCCACTCCTGATAACCCTAGGTATAGAGCACTGCAATACTAAAGATGAGGTAGACACTGTCATAGTCCTTCACACTTTACATGATTGGTGGTGGGTGTGTGGGTTTGGCATGGTCACCTGTGCCATGTGCCATGGCAGCTGTGTGTGTTGCACTGTGTGTGTTGCTTGCCACTGTGGTGCATACATTGGACACATATGCCAGCTGTTGATGGGGTGGGTGTGCACCCAGCTGCCATTGACGTTGCTGTGGTGCTTCTGGTGCACTGTGCCATGTGACTGTCACCGTGCAGTCAGGTGGCCATTGTTCGGCGGGGACCACCTCTGTGCACTTTTGTAGTGTGCTGCATTGCTGGAAGGTGTTGGCCCACCCCTGTGGGTGGCCTGTATGGGCCCTCTGGGAGTGTGTGTTCCCGCTGCCCATTGCGCATTGTGGGTGGGCATGGTTCCTTGGGACATTGCACTGATCACCTTGTCATAGGTGTCCAGTGTTGAAGATGGAGGCCCATGTACTGCTGGCTGCTCCAGCAGCTGATTTTGATCACTTCCACTACTATGGAGGCTGTGCTGCAAACACGCCGCATGCTGCTGGAGTATCAGAGGTGGCAAGGGCACCAAGGGGTGGCAGGCTGTGGCTGCCAGTGAATGGGCCCCAGCATTCCCCTGTTTTCCCTGCTGTACTTCCCCCTACAGTCCCTCATCCCACTGTACAGTCCCTGTTCCATTTCCCCTTCCCTTGCTTTCCTACCCTTTCCCACCCCCTTGTTGCTGTATATAGTTTTTTGGAACTGTATCTATTTTGACTTACCTGCCTGTGTCAGTGTCTGCTTTGCAGGTGGCATGAGGAGCCATGATGCAGTGGCCCAGTGCCTGTTCATGTGGTGTGCATGTGTCAAAGTGCGTGCTGTGCTTCTGTGGTTCACTGCTGTGTGCTGTGGCATGTCCCTCTGTGGTGGTGTCCCTCCCCTCGGTCGGTGGCTGTGCCTTGGGTTGCCCATGGGGCAGCTGTCAGGGTTGTGTGGTGGGTATGTGTGTGGTGTTGGCACATCGCCATGGTCTTTGGGTGGGTACTGTCCACACTCTGTGTTGGGGTCCCTACTTGGCATTGTGTGGCCTATCCCATGTGGTCTACCACACTACGTGGCTCCCAGAAGATTTTGTGCCTGCTGTGTGGGCCACCTGTGTGCCTGTGTGGCGCATGTGTGTGTGTGTGTGCTTGGTTGTGTGGTCCTGGGTGTGGCCTGCTCTGATCTGAGTGTGTGTGAGTGGGGGTACAGCCTGTAGCCTGTGGAGGGAGCTCCCTTGGTGGCCCTCCATTGACCATTGGCACCTTCTGTTGCCTACTATCTGTGCCACTATTGTGTTCTGGGGGGGCTGGGTGCCTGTGTGTGCCCTGCTGTGCCCTGCTGGTGGTTGCCTCCTGCAGCCTGTCACTGTGCTTCTCTGGCTCTGTCCCTGGGTCACTTCTCTGTGCCGTGCCCCCCCCAGTTGCTCTGTTCTCACAGTTGTGCTGAAGCATCTCTTTCTGTGGCATAGTACAACTCTGATTTTGCCATGGTGATTCTCTGGTTCCGCCATGGCACATGCCTGGTTGTGCCATGGTGCAACTGTGCCATATTCAGCAGGGTTGTGCTGGCACAGTGCGGCCAGTGCATCCTCTGAATATGGCTCCTGTTACACCATAGCACATCGGATTTGCGCTGTGCCGGACTTGTGCTGGCCTTCGGCACATTTCTGAATATCTGGGCCCTAGTGTAATGCCTACATCTAATATTAGATTTTAAAAGCAGCCAACCATTACCTTTTATATCTGAGGTACATTTTGTTTTCTCTTTCTTTAATTTGAAGATTGTTTACTTGATGTTAGTAGGTGTGATCTTTGTAACAGCTCACAGTACATCATCAGCATCGAGACCTCACTGACTGTGACATTACCGCCGCTTAGGAACAGTAATTCAGTGACTGCCAGGTCATTCGTCTGTGATGTCACTGTCAGTAAGATCACAAAGCCAACAATGTAGTATGGGGCAGTAGAGCTAGATATGTCAGCTGCCAGGCTACAGCAGAGCTTGAAACCCTCCACCACGATTGGCCACTAGGGAATAAGAGCTGCGTGTGTGTGTGTGTGTGTGTGGGTGTGTATATATATATATATGTGTTCATGTTCAAGTTCAAATTTATTGTAGGAAAACTCCTTTGAGCAAGCTCATTCACAAGCAGGTTCTTTGACACAGACAGGTAGTTACAGATTGCATAATCAAAAAAAACAGTACAAATTCAAATATAGAATAATAGGCAAGTATTAACATGTTGCATAAAAATGACATAGAAAAATACAAGTACAGAAAAAAGGTACAAAGTGCTTGTTTCTGAGTAACAAGGCAGCTAATTTCTAGGTAAATAAGAGGACGCAGTGGGTTAGGGTTACAGCAGTGAGCTAGAATTTAAAAGCAGCTGCACGTTTCTTTTATTTTTGCTGCAGCCAACCTTTTAAATAAGCTGACTGGGACAGTACCGGGAAGCTTCAGTGTGCCTTGGAGCTGGTTCAAAATAGTTGGGAATGCGCGCGATATAGCCCGCTTGCTGAGTGAGGTGCGATTTTTGTCGGTACATTGAGGAGGAAGAGGAGGTCATTTTTCCTAAGAGAATAGGTGCTATGGGAAATACGGAAAAGGGTTGTGAGATAGAAGAAGAAAAAGAAGAAGAATCATCATTTATATGGCACTTTTCATACACAGTATCCCAAAGCGCTTTACAAGCAATGCTAGACTGGAAGTGAAGTGACTGATAGTTTGGGGATTGTTCAGGAGTAGCTTAAGAGTCCAGATACCAGCATATAGTGTGCGTCTAGTTGACAGTGATGTCCAGCCAGTGGCTAGGTACAAATCGTAATGGTGGGTTCAGTAGGGTAATTTTGTCATGAAACATTTGGAGCTGTGGTAGACGACATCTAGTTTGTTGAGTCCTGAGGCTGCTGCAGAGAAATAGATTAGATCTCCATAGTCGAGTAGCGGCAGGAAAGTGGCCTGGACCAGCCTAGTTCTGGTATCCAATGGAAAGAGGGACTTGTTACTGAAGAATAAACCTAGCCTAACTTTTAGCCTCTTTGCCAGATCATTGAGGTGGTCATGAAAGGAAACCTTTTTTTGAAATTCCAAATTTTATTGCATTTTAACATAATGCAGAAGTTACATACATTGTAAATATTGGTCTTGAGCTTTAACCAGGTCAGACTCATAATCCAGTTACAGGCAAGGAATGAGTTACGGTTACAAATAGAATTAAAATAAAACTATACCCCTGATACTTTAGTACCCCCCAACCCCCCTCCCTTCTCCCTCCCCAGGATGTGCCTTAAAGAGACCTGAATAGAAAAGCAATGCACAGACATATTAAAAGGGGTTACCAAATATCATGCCCACTTCTCTTGACATCTAACATAAATCAAACATTCAGAGGTGATACATTACACCATTAGTGCAGGTAAAGAGCGTACAGCTTGCCCCATCTCTTATTAAAAGATTTCATACAGTTCTGGGTGCTTGCTTCGATTTTCTCAGTTTGAAAGTACAAAGACATCTCTTTGACCCATTCCTCGTATGATATGGTTGATTGGTCCATCCAATGCCTGAGAACTAATCTTTTCACTGTTATCAAGATTAAAGCCATGTGGCACCTGCGTTCTGGGACCTGAATATTATTGAACAACCCTAAGATGCAGATTTCAATAGCGAATAAATCATTAAGCCCCAGGAGTGGGTCCAACTTAGTTTGAATTAAAGACCATAATGGAGCCACTTTGCCACAGTGCCAGAGAACATGTATCAGATTACCTTTGGCAGTACCACATCTAGTACAAGTATTCAAGGTCAGTTTGCCTAATCTAGCCAGCTTAACCGATGTATAGTATAAATTGTTTAAAATGTGGTATTGAGTTAGCCTATGCCTGTCCTGAGTGAGGTATTTGTGAACGTCACCCCAGATCTGACCCCAAATCCCAGGATAATCTGGAAGAAAGGTGTCCTAGATTTTGGAACCTTTTAGAGGAGTCTGGTATTTAATGTCTAGTAGGTAACAGTATATCTTAGACATGCTGTGGGGTTTAGTTGCATGCTCCTGGATCTGTTCCAAAAAGGACTTGGTTTGGGATGGAGCGACTGATATGCCAAAGGAGGAGATCATGAGATGTCGCAGTTGAAAAACCTTGAATATACATTTTTGGGGTATGTTAAGCCTCTCCATGATCTCTGTCGAGGAGAGGAGGGCCTCTTGGGAAAAAAGACTGTCCACCCCACAGTCTTGCAACTGAGGGAGCCAGTCTAAGGGGATTGGGGAGCCACTGATCTTATTGTTGGGGTTTAAGGTAAGAGGCTGGGCTATATCTCTCTTAACCGAGATATTAATGAATTTCCAGTACTGAGAGAGGACCTTGATGGAGACCCCTAAGGGACTACTTTGTAATTGCAGGGGTATAGTAGAGGGGGAGTAATAGTATGCTCTGTGTGAATGGAGTTTATACTTGTCTATCAATATCCTTTCCAGCTGCAACCATACGGGAATATAACCTTCAGGTTTTACATCATACCACCTCCCTAATTTGGAGAGATGACTAGCCCAGTAGTATACCACAAAATTGGGAAGGTGAAGCCCCCCCATTCTCCTTGGGTAGGTTAAGTTTAGAGAAGGCTCGCCTGGGGTGTTTACCACGCCAAATAAATTTAGTGATGGCTGAGTGGAGCTTCTGAAAGTAGGACATGGGAAAAAAAATATTCATTAAATTTAAAGGGTAGAAAATTTGGGGCAAAACATTCATTTTGATAATGTTTATATGGCCCCATATTGATAAAGGAAGGGTGGACCACCTCAAAAGATCCTGTTGTATTTTGGAGATCAAGTCATCTAAGTTAAGTTTCTTGCAGATTGCAGGGTCTCTGGTTAAATAAATGCCTAAATATTTCAATGACGAGGAGGACTATAGCATGTCAAAGTGGGTGAAATTATCATGAAATGTGTTATCATTTAGTGGGAAAATGGTTGATTTGGATACATTTAGCTTGTAGTTGGCCACCTTTCCGAAGTTTGCAATGATTTGTAGTACAGAGCTTAGGGAGTCCACCAGATTGGATAAGTGTAGCAGTATGTCATCTGCATAGGCCGATAGGGTCAGAGTTTGTTGCTGTATTGAACAGCCTGTTACCTGGGGAGAGTTCTAAATAGCGAGCAGAAGGGGCTTTAGGTATAGGTTGAACAGGAAAGGAGAGAGAGGGTATCCCTGTCTGGTGCCCGTGAACAATGGGAAACGAAATGAAAAAACACCATTGCAGAAAATTCTGGCTGTGGGAGACTTATAGACTGTCTTGATCCACTGAATGAACATGTCCGGGAATCCCATTTGTTTAAGGGTAGCCCAGAGGAAATCCCAATGGACCCTGTCAAAGGCTTTTTCCGCATCTAACGAGACCAGGGCCATGGGTTCTGGGGAGTCTTGGGCAGAGTCAAAAATGTGTGCCAGGGTACGTAAATGGTCAGCCGGAGATCTGCCTTGTACAAACCCTACTTGTTCAGGTCTCAATAAATTAATCCAGATCTGTTTAACTTGATAAGACAGGATTTTGGTTAGGATTTTCATATCATGGTTTAGTAATAAGATTGGGCGATAGCTGGCTGGTTCGCTTAGGGGTTTATCCAGTTTTGAGATCAAAACAATTGTTGCTTCCAGCAAAGTATGGTCCAGGAGATCATTAGTAAGCATATGCTTGAACAACCCCATAAGCAAGGGGGTGATCTCCTTACAAAACACCTTGTAGAAGTTGGAAGGGAAACTGTCCGGACCTGGGGATTTATCAGGGGCTAAATCTCGAATCACCTTCTCCACTTCTTCCTGGGTGATCGGAGAGATCAAGACTCCTGCTGGCAGACCTATAAGGATGGGAGCGAGATACCCTCTAAAAATTGATCTATTTGGGTAGGAGAGGGCTGATTGGGCCCCATACTGTATAGACTCCTGTAGTAGGCTTCAAAGATTTGGGAAATGTCCCTGGGAGAAGTCTTAAGTGATCCGTCCAGAGAGGACAGTGCTGGGATCCATCTTGAGCCCTCTATTTGACGTAACCGGAGGGCCAGCATTCTCCCAGGTTTATCACCCTGATCAATGTAATGAGTTTTGGCCCTAAGGATGGCATACTCTACCTTCTCCCTCACCAAATCTGAGTATTCGTTCCTGAGTTTCATTAAGGACTCTAAATCTGTTTGGGTGGATGTTCGGGAAAGGGTGGCTTCTGCAAGTCTGATCTGACTCAGCAGTTCTAAAGCCCTGGCCTCTCTCTGTTTTTTCCTCCTGGAGGCAAACTTGATAAATTCTCCCCTAAGAAAACATTTGAAGGAGGACCAGATCAAATCTTCTCTGCCAATTGACCCAGTATTAGTCACCATGAAAAGCAAGATCAACGACTTGATATGGGAAATAATGCATTCTTCCTTCAAAAGTTGTGTGTTTAGCCTCCAAGATGAACTATTTGGCCCTGAACATTCGGGATGATTGAGATCCATGCGACCAAATGGTCGGATAGGACAATTGGTTGAATTCCGGCCTGAATAATATCTGACATGAGAGTGTTGCTAACCAGAATGAAATCAATTCTGGACCACGTCCGGTGAACTGAGGAGTAAAAGGTATACATGCGGTTGGAAGGGCTTAGTAGACGCCAAGAGTCACATAGCCCTAACAAATCTATGAAGTCCCTCAAAGCAAGCTGTGGGGGTGAGAATGGCTTTAAAGGTCTGTATGACCGGTCTAGATCCTGTGATGGAGCCATATTCCAATCCCCACTGATTATTAACGGGGAGGGCAGGAATTTACTTAACTTCTCTGCTAATTGCATGAGAAAGTCCGGGTCCCCTCCCACCGGGCCGTAGATGGAACCCAGAACCACTTTAACATTATTGAGAGTACCCATGACTATGACAAGTCTGCCCTCTTGGTCCATCAGGCATTCTTCTGCCAAGAATGGTACTTATTTTTTAATCAATATGGCTACCCCTCTGCTCCATGAAGAGCCTTCTGCTGCAAAAGATTGAAAATATCCCTGTCGTCTTAACTCCTTAATTTTAGAGGTCATTAAGTGGGTTTCTTGCACAAGCAGGATGTCAATATTCAAGAGGGCAGAATGCTTGAGGACTTGGCATCTCTTGGACATTTCTCTGACACCTCTGACGTTCCACGTGGCAATTTTAAGTGAAGTTACTGGCATATGGTTTCACTGTGGGCAGGGAACTAGTGAACAGAAATAAGAAAAATACCCTGTCTTAAGGCACATCTTCCCACCCCTTTTCGGTTCCGTGAGTAAGACATATCTGACTCCCCCCCATCCCCAACCATCCCTGAGATCGAATTTCACAATAGCAAACTAGTCCCTTCCAGCAAAAGGCGTTACTCAAACAAACAGATAACAATGACCAACCTCTATCAACATTAGGTCTTATATTTGGCAAGACAGGTTTTGGAGCAAAAAAAAACCCCACCCCCTGAAAACCCCTCCAACTATATACATATGGTCCACTGGTGAGTGAAAAGACAATATTGGAACCGTCTAAACTTATTACCGAGGACCGGACCCCGTAAGGAGCCATTCGATGGAAGGCAAAGCCTAGGCTTACACAGCAAAAGAGAAAACTATGCTCTGAAACTATTGAGATCAATATGAGAAAACGAGAATAACAGAGATCACAATGCCTCCCATGGAATGCTATCTTTGCCCCCTTCTCTAGCACGTTATGCAGCTTACCCGAGCTAGCTCCATCTTGGAGCTTCCCCACACCACCCTGTTTGAGAAGGCGATATGCACCCTACTATATCCGGGAAATTAACCGGGAAACAAAAAGAGAGAGGGACCTCTAGGTGGGTCACACCTGAAGTAGTGCAATGGCTATAATACATATTTCAGTATTTCACCTATTTTGGAAGTGGCAGTTATCCCAACGGACATCAAAAGAGTTAGTCTGTGGCGTTAATTCGATTGCCCCAGGGACAAGGGCTGAGTTGCGACCCATGGGACACCCTCAGACGCTGGCGGTCCTGCGAGAACAAGGAAATGACAGGGGGGCTGAGAAATTAGAGGACCAGAAGGTCCGGCCTTGAAATCGGTCGGTGGGAACGCCCTCTGAACGAGAGTTCTGCCTAACTACCAATTAGGCCGTGCGTATCTACCAGCTGGGGACAGGACCAGGCCTGGGAGGCCTCGCACAGACCCCTCTAACCGATACTGCTTATCCCTGGGGGTCGAGGGCCAGAAAATAAGCTACTCAAAAAGGTAAGAAAGATTGGGCTGAACAAACATTATAGATATTGGGGATCAGGCTGTCCAAAGAGAGTTCATCCAGTTTTGAACAGGTTAGGCATTTTGGAGGTAAGGTCCATGGTTGCTTGCTCAGGAGAGTTGCAAGAGTGCCACACACTGTCAATCATCACTTGCAGCTTGGCAGGATATACCATCTGGTAGCGGATGCTTGCAGCTATCAATTTGGTAACTATTGGATGAAAAGCTGCCCGTTTTGGCGTATCTCAAAAGGGAGGTCCTGGGCAATGCATAGTTTAGCTCCATTCCATAGAATAGCTTCAAGCTCCCTTGATTTAGTAAGCATATATTGTCTCTCCAGGTAACTGAGGAACTTGATGATGTTAGGCCTTGGGGAAGCACCAGACAAGGGTTTCAGCCTCAAGGAACGGTGGGCTCGCTCCAGATGATATTGAGGGTTGAAGGGAGATGGGCCGACAATCTTTGTGAAGAATTTCTGGAGGAAAGCAATGGTATCTGCTCCTTCCTCTGTTTCGGGTAGTCCCAGGACTAGTAAGTTATTCATCTTGCTTCGCCCTTCCAAATCTTCTGCCTTTAGTTGTAGTTTACGTAGTTGTTGCTTAAGTTGTACCAGCTCAGGATCTGTCTTGGCCCTCCAATTCTCTAGGGACAAGGTTCTTGCCTCTGAGTCCCCCATTCTAATGGATAATGTGCTGAGATCAACTCTGAGAGATTTGAGCTCTGTAGAAATGTCTTCCAGTGTTTCCTGGAAAGGCATCAGCTCCTGGAGGAATCTATCCTCGGTTAGGGGAACCCCTGAAGTGTTGGAGGAGCTGTTTTTTGTAGAGCCCCCAGAACTTTGGTGTTTGGACTTTTTGGTAGATTTCTCGGGGTTAGGTGGTGGGGTATGCTTAATCGCGGCCTGCTTCATCTCCGCTTCCATTATTGTTACGGTCCCATTTTCCAGTTTGCTTCTGGTAAGAAGCCAATCCTTGCTGTCAGCAATGTTGTAAACTCTTAAAGTTTAAAGCCGATTAGCGCTGTCCTTCGATAGTAGGGAAGAAAATTGATTATTTCGGGTGTAAAGAGAGAGCTCCAAGAAGTGCTGCTTCTAGGCGCTCTGCATCACATGACCTGCCGTGAAAGGAAAGCTTGTTGTCTAGCCGCATACCAAGATATTTGAATTTGGAGGTGATTTCAAGGGGTTCACCCAGGGAGGTAGTCATGAATTCATTGTGTGTGTTTGCAAGGGAGGAGGAGGAGGTGGTGTTTGGGGCAAAGATCATGGCCTTAGTTTTTGTGGTATTGAGGAATGGTTTGGCATTGATTAGGTTGATTTCTAGTTGAGCAAAGTCGGCTTGGAGTACATCCCTCACATCAGCTATTGTAGGGCGTGATGTATGCAGTACAGTGTCATCAGCAAAGAAATGCAGATGGGACTGAGATATATGTGCGTCAAGGTTATTGATGTACAGTGAGAAGAGGATGGGACCTAATATGAAGCCTTGCAGGACTCCCCTGACAACTGGAGGGATACAGAAAAGAGGCCACCAGCTTTTAATTTCTGGGTCCTTCCAAATAGGTAGCTGGTAAACCACTGGACAGCATGAGGGGTGGTGCCTACTTTTATTAGGCTTGAGACTAACAGACTGTGGTCAACAGTGTCAAACACTTTGCTGAGATCTAAAAATACTGCACCAGTAACTTTCTTGGAGTCCATGGCTGTGATCCTTTCATTGGTAACTTTGGCTAGAGCAGTGACTGTACTATGTTTGGGCTGGAAGCCAGATTGCTCAGGGCTGAGGATTGAAGATGATTCGATATGGAGTTTCATTTAAGAGAAAACTAGCTTTTTGAAGATTTTGGAGAGGACAGGTAAGATTGAGATGGGCTTACAGTTGTTTAGGTCGCATGGGTCTCCTGACTTGAATAATGGGAGGGCATGGGCAGATTTCCAGCAGGAGGGAACAGCGGCAGAGGAAATGGAAAGACTGAATATGTGGGGGATGGGGCGGTGAGGTCGAGATAGCCTAGTTTAAGAAAAAAAGGTTCTAGACCATTGTCCCTTGCACTTTTTCAAATATCTATGTTAAGAAGTGAATCTTCGACTTCTTTATAGTTAAGCGGGCACAAATGGAGAGGACGGGTCGAAGTTTACGAGTCAATGTTATTACATTCTTGGTTGCTTGGTTGTATGTGTGTAAGCACACTGCTGTTTAACATTTTTTCTGCCTTAGACTTGACCACACTCTGTAGTTACGCTGCTGTGTGACATCTCTGCTCCATGACTTGCCAGTGTCTTGCAAGTGCATACTGAACTTTTGAAAGTTGCAGTCTGTCCAGCTCAAATAGATTCATTCTAGTTCTTTCAGCAGCCTAGGGATTAACTCATTACCTCTTTGGCCATTAAGCTGTAACTCTGAAAGTACACTGCTATGTAACATCTCTGCTTCATGGCTTGTCAATGTCTAGCAAGTGCATCCTGAACTTTTGAAAGCTGCGGTCTGTTCAGCTCAGATAGATTCATTCTACTTGTTTCAGCAACCTAGGGGTTAACTCATTATCTCCTTGGCCATTGAGCTGTAACTCTGCAAGCATGCCACTGTGTAACATCTCTGCTCCACATCTTGCCAGTGTCTCGGAAGTGAATCCTGAACTTTTGAAGAGCAAGCACCTCCAGAGGTTGAGACCTATGCTTTTCCTTTCTGAAATCAGTTCTTGTCAGATAACAGAACTGAAACTGAAAAAGATGAATACTTTCAGGAAATAGCTTGTACTGCAATACATGCGATGCCAAGATTTTTCAAAAAGGCCTATGTGGCCCAAACACAATATGGTTACAGTGCCCTCCTCTAGTCCTCTGGAGCCACCCAAGTTTCCATTGATCTGTTCACTCAAAGTAAGTCATTGTTTAAAGAGCTAATTTACTGCCTATATCTAATATTAGATTTTAAAAGCAGCCAACTGTTACCTTTTATATCTGAGGTACTTTTATTTTCCTTTCTTTAATTAGAAGATTGTTTACCTGATGTTAGTAGGTGTGATCTGTGTAGCATCCCCCCACTACATCATCAGTATCAAGACCTCACTGACTGTGACATCATTGCTGCTTAGGAACAACAATTCGATGACTGCCAGGTTATTTATCTGTGATGTCACTGTCAGTGAGATCACAAAGCTGGTGATGTAGTGTGGGGCAGTAGAGCTAGATATGTCAGCTGCCAGGCTACAATGGAGCTTGAACCCTCCACCACGACTGGCCACTAGGGAATAAGAGCAGTGTGTGTATGTGTGTGTGTGTGTGTGTGTGTGTGCATGTGTATGTGTGTGTAAGCACGCTGCTGTTTAACATCTTTTGCTGCCTTAGACTTGACCACACTCTGCAAGCACACTGCTGTGTAACATCTCCTCCATGGCTTGCCAGTTTCTCACAAGTGCATCCTGAACTTTTGAAAGCTGTGATCTGTCCAGCTCAAATAGATTAATTCTAGTTCTTTCAGCAGCCTAGGGGTTAACTCATTACCTCCTTTGCTATTGAGCTGTAACTCTGCAAGCACGCTGCTGTGTAACATCTCTGCTCCATGACTTGCCAGTGTCTCTCAAGTGCAATCATGAACTTTTGAAGAGCAAGGCACCTCCAGAGGTTGAGACCTATGCTTTCCCTTTCTGAAATCAGTTGTTGTGAGATAACAGAATCTTGATCTAATTTAAAGCAGTTGTATGACACAGGTTTATTACTTAGAAATCCTCAATGCAACACTAAATGTAGAGAATGTTGGATGGGCAACTATGCACAACCAATGTCTTCTGCTACAGAGGGGTTCTGATTCCCTCTGACCAGGAGAGCGAAGCTGGAGAGGCCCATGGGAATCAGAACCCTGAGGTGACAGAACACATCGGTTATGCATAAAGTTGCTCATCCTATATTTTTTATATGTGAAATGTGTCAATTGTGTTTTTTTCTTTCATAATGAAACTGCCTTGTGAAGTCTCTAGAGGTTCCACCACCCTTTCTTTGAAGAAATACTTCTTCACAGTACCCCTTAGTTCACCCCCTTCCAACCTCATGTCATGCCCCCTCATTCCTGGACATTTCCTTTTCTGAAAGATGCTACCATCCAGCACCCTATTTATGCTTTTTAGATATGTGAAGGTTTCTTTCATATCATCTGTATCTCTTCTCTTCTCCAGGGTATATATATTGAGGTCTCCCAGTCTCTTCTCATATGACCTTTATTTTTATTTATTTATTTAACAAATCAGAAAGACCTTTGATCCAAGGGCTCTTTTACAGAGGTTCCACGTCAAGTCACAAGAATAGCAAATTACAATGGTTTCAGTTAGTAGCACAACATGAGGAAAGTAATTACATAAACAAAAGAACAATATGGCAAGATAAATATTGTGTCAAGTGCAGCCAGTGGCCTTGTTTGAAGAGGGGTGAAAGGGCTTACAAGGAGAGAAAGTACAGGGGGTGAGTTGGGGGTGGATGGAGCAAAAAAAGAGCAAGGAGGGAGATTCCACAATGAAGCTTGAGCAGGAAAGACCCACAGGGTGGAGGTAGAGGGAGAGAACAAGGTGAGGAAACACAGGAGAGAGGGGGGAAGTGGGAGTGGAGGGGTAAAGGAACGGGGGATGAGGCAGGATGAAAAGAGGGTAGGAATGGGAAAGGGATAAGGGAGGAAGTGCTGTGAGTGGCACAGTGCAGCAGCAACATAGGGCTATACAAGGGTAAATCATAAAAGACGGAGGTTCCTGTGCATTTAGCTGTCAGCAGAGATTATGTATAGCAGTCACAAGATGCTCTTTAAACTAGGAATTGATGCAGCTTCCGCTTAAATGGTCCCAAGGTTGCAGTCGTCGCAATTTCAGGAGGAAGGGAATTAAATAATTTAGCAGCTCTAACTGCAATGGATCAGTAAAAGTTTGGCTCACAGAACTTCATGTGCTCTGAGTGCCCCAGAAGGGACTAAAAAGCTGAAGGGAACCTGGTGGTAGGAGACCAAGATCTGCCTTTTTAGCCAAAAGGCAGGCTTGATATTCAATGCGAGCCTGGAGTTGAAGCCAGTTTGCTTGTTCTCAAAGGTCATAAGTGTGAATACGATACGCTACACCAGTTAGTAGATGGCATGCCTTATTCAGAGCTGTGTTGAGTTGACATAGAGTCGTGTCTGTGACAGAACCATAAATGACCAATCCATAGTCAATAATAGACACAATTGAACTTTGGATAGCCAATCTGAGGCCTTCAGTAGCAAGGCAATGTTTATGCCTGTGTAGAAGGCCTAGGCAAATGTTAACTACCTTGACAACATTCTCAACATGGTTGGAGCAGGAGAGCGTACTATCCAGAGTAACTTCTAGGTATTTAAAATTTTAAGTCTGATCAAGGCTAACACCTGCACTGTTTTTAATCACCAATTGTTTGGCTTTGTGCTTGCTGTGGGTACCATGGAAGAGCACGACCTTAGTTTTTTTGCAGTTAAGCACAAACTTATGAGAGATGAACCAGGACTCAGCTTCAGTAAAACTTTTGTGAAGTTGGGCCTGAAGGAGAGTAAGGTTAGCAGTCTTTGAGAAAATGACCGCATCATCCACGTAGAGGAGTACTGGTTCGGAAAAGGATGTCAGGAAGATTATTGAGGAAGGTACGAAATAGAAGGGGTCCCAGTATTGATCCTTGAGGAACCCCAGAGCAGACAAGCAGTTTAGCAGAAAGGGCAGGCCCAATTCTCACCTACTGTGTGTAGTTTGCTAGATAGCTGGTGAACCACTTTAGGGCATCTGAAGATATACCAAGCCCAGAAAGTTGATGTATCAGCAAATGGTGATTGACCATGTCAAATGCTTCAGACAGGTCAGTAAAGGTTGCACAGACAAGTTGACCCTGATCAAGAGTATGGTGAATAAAACCAGTGCATTCCAGTAGGGCTGTAGATGTGCTGTGCCCTTTCCAAAAACCATGTTGTTGGACACATTGTAGGTTGTATTTTTCCAGGTACTCCACAAACTGGTCAGCAACAATCCTTTCAAGTGCTTTGGACATCGGGGGGAAGAATAGATATTGACCTATAATTCCCAGGTAGTAATCTGTCCCCACTCTTAAAAACTGGTGTAACCAGAGCAGATTCCCAGATCTGGAGGAATTAAGAAAGTATGAGGGAGCAATTGAGAAGCTTGGTGAGGGGGAATAAAACTTCATCTAGAGTTAAGGTAAGAAGTTTTAGGTCAAGGGAGTCACTGCTTGTCCTAGTTCCTCCTAGAACTTTACATAGGTAGGTCTTGGTCTCACTTTCCAAGGTAGCTTTGAAGTAGAAACATGGGTGGGTAGAGGCCTCTTCTGATTTGGTGGATGTAGGAGCTGTGCTTGGTGGTTCAAAAAAATTTGGGGGCAGAGTTTGGCTAAGGTCTGTGAAGGATGAATTAAATGTGTTGACAATAAACACGGGGTCATGGGTGATAGACCCATCAACATGTAACATAGTTGGAGCCTGTTTGGATGCTTTTCCAGTGATTTCTGAGAGGTTTTCTCAGAATTTTTTCCATCAGCCCAGGTCTTGACAAGGATGTCCTTATAATAACATGCTCTGTGCTCACGGATAGCCTTAGTACATGCATTCCTGGCCATCTTATAGGCCTGTATGTCAGGCTGACTGCTAGATGTCCAGGCCTATGCCAGAGGTGGTCACAATCTTTCATTTGAGCCAGAAGGCTGAAAGAGATCCAGGGATTATCAAGTCCCCTGATCCTACATGTCCTAAAAGGGGCATGGATGTCACAGGCTTCATTGAAACATTCAATGAAGTATTGTAAAGGTGAGTCAATATCAGGTGCGGTTTCAATGAAAGACTGGTCTTGTTGTCGGAGGAGAGACTTTAATGGCTGCAGGTGGCCATGGAAGAGCACTCTACCTGTGATTGTTCTGACAGGGGGCTTGATGAATTTGTTAGACCAATAACACTTGGTCGGAGAGTGATCACTGATAGTGTCGGGCAATACTTCAGAATGGGAGATATGTGATGGATGATTCGTTAGGACCCAGTCCAGGAGTATGCTAGTCCCAGTCTCATAGTTTATCTTGGTTGAAGTTTTTATTAACTGGGTAAAGTTCAGGCCTGTTAGTATAGGCCCTGCACCATCTTTGTTGCCCTTCTTTACAGCCTTCACTCTGTCTACATCCTTAAGGAGTTATGGCCTCCAGAACTGGACACCATATTCCAAATGAGGCCTCACCAGTGATCTGCACAGTGGCATCACTACCTCCTTCCTTCTGCTGGTGTTTCCTCTCCCTATGCACCCCAGCATCCCACTGGCTCTCTTCATAGCCTTGGTACATTGTTTAGCCGCATTTAGATCATCCAGTATGATTACTCCCAAATCCCTTTCCTGTTTGGTGACCATCAGGTTCCCCCCCCTCCTCCTGTAAACCTTCCCTGGGTTCCTGCAACCCAAATGCATGATTTTGCACTTTTTTGCATTAAATCTCAACTGCTACACTTCAGACAATTCCTCCAGTTTACCTAGGTCCCTCCTCATTTTTTCCACCCTTTCCAGAGTGTCCACCTTTTTACAGATCTTAGTGTAATTTACGAAGAGGCATACTTCCCTCTCCAACACCTCTGCAGTTTCATTTATGAAGACATTTAACAGAACCCAGTCCAGGACTGATCCCTGTGGCACTCTGCTGGTCACACTCATTTCCTTATATTGAGCACCATTTACTATGACTTTCTATCTTCTATCATTCAACCAGTTTCTAACCCAGTTTACCACCTTGTGACCCACTCTCAGGCTTACCAGCTTTTTCACAAGTCATATGTGGAACAGTATCATAGGGCTTACTAAATGAAATTCATGTTTATTTTTAAGCCCATGAAACACCTTTATCTAGTTAATACATTTGCAGACATAGTGGCTCTGCGAGAACATTTTAGGTGAGTTTTATCATACAGTGGTCAAGAATTCTGATACATGATCAACCTCAAAGCACACATGTACTGTGTCTGTCCTTGGTAGCTTATTCTCATTTTAGCCAGGGCAAGCAAATTACTTTTAGCTCCCAGATCCAAAATTTTGTGCCTAAAAGTGAAAAAACATCTTCAACACTGCTGTGTCTAATATGAAAAATGTGGTTAAATAACAAAATGTATGTTCTTTGTATATCAAGTATCCATTTAAATGGGTTAGCTTCACCATCGTATTCTGAACTGATTCAAAAGCAAAATGTATTGATATTGAGGATTTTGTTTCAGGGTCTGGTGTTATATTGATGGATATAGCAGTGTCTTCTTCTATAGATGCAGGAAATATTTTAATAACTGTGAAGGCATTTGTCAGAAAGGGAGGATTTTCTGAAGGGAGTATCAAATACCTCCACATAGACTTTCTTATCTAAGTCTTGAACTGTATCACACTATCTGTAGGTAACTTATACAGAAGGACAATAATATGTAATTTTTTTTAGCAAACTTGGTTTTCTAGGTTTTCCAGTTTAGTGCGCAGATTATAGTTCTCTTTTACAATTCAAGCTGTGGTTGCTTTGGTTGCTTGAAGCCACTTATGAATAAAGTAACTGTTGTAGTCTCAAGATTTGTGGCCTTTTGTGTGGATTTGCTTTCTACTTTCTCCTTGACAGATTTAATGGCATTCTGCAGAAAAAGTTTTTTCTTATAAGTAAGGGATTTATATTTGTGATCACCCCTCTTAAGGAGTCTTAGAATTCTATCAGTGGGTCTACCCAGATAGTCTACTGTATGGTGCAATGTTTGCCCCTTTTAGAAGTAGAAGTGGAGTCTAAAGTTACTGACTTTATATCCATTAGCAACTTTGCTGTAGTGTCTAAGGTAGGTTGCAAATATGATGAGATTGCATATGGCATGTGTGTGAGATGACAACAAGCAAAGGCAGCTGGTATAGGTGTAGTTGGCCAGTGTATGAATTTACAAAATAAATTTATGGTAATCTAGCAGCAGATTGTGCATCAGTCTTTTTTCCTTTTTTATCCAATTTGTTGTAACCGATGATGTCACCTTAAGGAGGGGTCAGTGTGCAAAGTCCTATATTTGCATTGATAGTTGTGATAGTAGATATTGCAGAAGCAGGCAGAGTCACTCTTTAAGTGGGGGGGGGGATGTTACTATAAGATAAAGCACATACTTATGCTCCAATGAAGCTCTAGTCTTTTTTTAATCCTTTTAAAAAAGTATCTTTGGTAGGATTTTCAAAATAATCTGGCTAAGAGCTGCAGGCTGCTATTTTCAAACGGGGTATTCTGACAAATGTGAAAAGTCAGGAAATTAAAACTTGTGATTTCTAGGGATGTGGGTGGAGCCTCCAGCCCTATTGGGATTGGATTGTAGTTCTAAAAATGGCTGATCGTGAAACTCCCTTTTTGGACATTTGGAAGTATTCCTCCACAGCTGCAACATAGTCCACTCCCCCTCTGATTTTTACTATTTCCTGTTGTATGTTAAAGGCATCTGAAGGGGGGGGATGCTTCTGTATTGTACCTCCAAACTTCTCAGGATATTAACAAAAAAAACCTTTTGAAACTGCTGATTCTAGCCCCTCAATTGAACCTTTGCAGGGCTGCAGATTGAGCATCTGTCCAGCTCAGTCTAATAGATTTATTCTATTTATTTCAGCAACCTAGGGGTTAACTCATTATTTATTGTACTGGAATTTATTGAAGCTCTGAAACAGTCAGGCAGACTACAGTATCAGATTACAGACAGTCCAGCTGCAGTTTTGTTCTACAACTCTCTTGCCCCTTACTGACAAACTTATGTTTTTACCCTTGTTCCTATGTGCAGTTATTGGGATCTGAGACCATTTTCTTGTGTTTTTTTATATATTTTTCTATTCAACCTTTGTATATTTGCTATCCAGTGCTAGAAAAAAGTGGGGACTTATAACACCTCTGTTTATCCACAGAATAGGGTTCACTACTGACTTTTCTTCTCAATGCTCATACAACGTACAGTTGAGATAGCACTAAATGGTAAACTAAAGCTCTTTGTTTATCCACAGGGAAGGTACTGTGCAGGTGACCCTCCCCCTTCCCACTCACCCACTGTCATGAATTTAGTGCTGGTAAAAAGTAGATAAAGCCCTCTGTTTTTTCCACAGGTACAGTACCACGTGGGGCAGGCTCAATGCAAACTTACCCACACTGTGATGGATTTAGTGCTGGTAACAGGTAAGGGACTGACACCACTTAGGCTTTAAACCCACAGATAATCCACAGAGAGAGCTACAGTGTGAGGACAGGGTAAGTACATGGTTTCCACACTGTCTGCATTTAGTCTTGGTGAATGGTGAGAGACTGCCAGACCTGGGGACTATAGCATTTTGTTAATCTACAGTGACAGGAGGTTGAGACCTATGTGTCCCTTTCTGAAATCAGTTCTTGTGAGATAACAGAATTGAAACCGAAAAAGATGAATATTTTCAGGAAATAGTTTGTACTGCAGTATGTGCTATGCCAAGATTTTCCAAAAAGGCCTATGTGGTCCAAACAAAATATGGTTACAGTGTCCTCCTTCTCCAGTCCTCTGGAGCCACTAAAGTTTCCATTGATCTGTTCGCTCAAAGTAAGTCATAGTTTAAAGAGCTAGTGTACTGCCTACATCTAGTATTAGATTTTAAAAGCAGCCAGCCATTACCTTTTATATCTGAAGTACATTTTCTTTTCCCTTTCTTTAATTAGAAGATTGTTTACCCAATCTTAGTAGATGTGATATGTGTAACAGTCCCCCACTACATCATCAGCATCACAACCTTACTGACTGTAAAATCACTGCTGCTTAGGAACAGCAATTCATTGACTGCCAGGTCATTCATCAGTGATGTCACTGTCAGTGAGATCACAAAGCTGATGATGTAGTGTGAGGCAGTAGAGCTAGATACATCAGTGGCCAGGCTACAATGGAGCTTGAAACCCTGCACCACGATTGACCACTAGGGAATAAGAAATGTGTGTGTGTGTGTGTGTGTGTGTGTGTGTGTGTGTGTAAGCACGCTGCTGTTTAACATCTTTGCTGCATTAGACTCGACCATACTTTGCATGCACGCTGCTATGCAACATCTCTGCTCGAAGACTTACCAGTGTTTTGCAAGTGCATCCTGAACTTTTGAAAGCTGTGGTCTGCCCAGCTCAAATAGATCCATTCTAGTTCTTTCAGCAGTCTAGGGGTTAACTCATTATCTCCTTTGCCATTAAGCTGTAACTCTGCAAGCATGCTGCTGTGTAACATCTCTGCTCCATGGCTTGCCGGTGTCTCACAAGTGCAGCCTGAATGTTTGAAAAGCAAGAGAGCTCCAGTGGTGCAGACCTATGATTTCCCTTTCTGAAATCAGTTCTTGTGAGATAACAGAATTGAAACCAAAAATAAGATGGATGAATACTTTCAGGAAATAGTTTGTACTTCAATATGTGCTATGCCAAGATTTTTCAAAAAGGCCTATGCAGCCCAAACACAATATGGTTACAGTGCCCTCCTACAGTCCTCTGGAGTCATCCAAGTTTCCATTGATCTTTTCTCTCAAAGTAAGTCATAGTTTAAAGAGCTAATGTACTGCCTACTTCTAATATGAGATTTTAAAAGCAGCCAACCATTACCTTTTATATTTGAGGTACTTTTTATTTTCCCTTTCTTTAATTAGGAGATTGTTTACCTGATGTTAGTAGCTGTGATCTGCGTAACAGCCCCCCCACTACATCATCAGCATCGAGACCTCACTGACTGTGACATCACTGCTGCTTAGGAACAGCAGTTCAATGACTGCCAGGTCATTCATCTATGATGTCACTGTCAGTGAGATCTCAAAGTTGATGTAGTGTGGAGCAGTAGAGCAAGATATGTCAACTGCTAGGCTAAGAGCTGTTCCACACATCCAGTACAATATTATCATGTAGAAGACTTTGCTGATGAGCAAAAGGAAAATGAAAAATACTTTAGAAATAAAAAGTTACAACTGACTGCTACTTAAAAGTTGCATTCTTTTCCTGTCTGCCTGTCTTGACTCCAGTAGCTCTTTAAAATATATTAATTTGGAAGGCTTGCACTGGGTGAACCCCTAACCTTTGTCTCCTGTACCCAGCTACCAAATCAATTTGATCTGTACACCTCCTACTTTGTTTACCTCTGACAGAGACTTTGTTTGCAGCAAACAACACCCCCTCCCCCCAACCCTCCTGTAAAGTCACCCTACTAACAAAAGTAAAAATCCAGGCTGACTGAATTGTCACCAGGGGTCTGTTTCAAGAACCATTTTCCCCAAATGTGTGTGTGTGGGGGGGGGGCACATTGGAAGCAAAGAGCATGGTAACAAACTAACAAAGTAAGTTAATTAGACACTGCTGGAGGTGGTTCAGCAAACAAAGTACTTAGCTGGGTTAGGTGTTAAGGGTAACCTTAAAAAAAGTTAAGTTAAAGTAAGTTTAGTGCAGTGGTTTAAGGTTCTGAGCTGCAAATCTGGAAACCTGGGTTTGAATCCCACAGCTTTCACTTGTATACTGTATGATTAACTTCTTTGTGCTCCCAGGTCGCACCTGTAAACAAGCTTCAGCTTAATGTGTCTCTCCTGGTTAATAAAATAGCAGCAGATTCATCTTTTGCAGATCCCTTCCAAAATAGTTGGCTAGTGGGGTTAAACAAGCAAAGCAACAAATGACAAACTCGTGTGGGTGCTAAGTTATGCAAAGTGTCAGCAGCTAGCATTGGGTTTGTTGGAGCAAACAGCTAGGGCCAGGTCTGTTAGAGGTGGGAAGAAAACACTATAAAAAGTTGAACCAGCGGCATGGTAGTAGAGTTTAAATGATTTAGTCCCCCCCAAAGACAGCAAGATGGCAATGGCAAATTATTATTCGGGTGCATGGGACTCAGGGATCAGCAAGGAGATGCAAAAAAAGATACATACAGCAGAGCAAACATTAAATAACAACTACAACAAAAAAACACTCTGGAAGCAGGGGATGCTTTATTCTCAGCTAGAGTTTGGGGAAGAGATAAGGTTCTCATTTCAGACACTTCTCTCCTCATTGCCTGATGGCTCAGTCAGTGTCACTGCTTAGTCTTTATGCTCTACAGGCTGCCTTGCCTTGTCACTCAGTCTTTCCCTGGATGTGTTTATCCACTTGCTGGTTTCTTTCCTTCAACCAGCACTGAGCACTATGACCAACACTAACACACAGGCACAAAACCACACAGCCAATAAACACATCAGCTGTTATCCTAGACTACACACATCTCAGCAACTAGAAATTCACACACACACACACACACACACACTCCTCTGCACACACCACAGCTGCACATATCCTGCAGAAAGTCAAACTTGTCAGTCTCAAGACACAGACACAAAGCAGTCCCAAACTAGGTAAGTGCAATAATGCAACCTGCACCTACATTTTGTAAGATGAGTCTCTGATTTCCAAAATTATGCAGTGGTTTTGAAAGACAATACATTAATAGGTGTGGACACCACTACACCAGAGACCTTTATCACCCAATGACAACCAACAAAAAGGCTACAGAGAAGAGTAAGAGTTCATACCACCTCTCCTCCCCCATGTCTAACCACTCAACTTCATGCATCACTTATGGAGAGCAATTTTAACATGATACTAATAAATAAGAACAGGCTTGCTTAGAATAAAAAAGAGCTTCATTTATTATTATTTATTTTATTTAGTTTTTATTGAAAGATAAAAGAAGCCCTAATCATACTTACATTTAACAACAAGATGATGCACAACACTGCTATGAAGTACATTTTCTCAGTTAAGCTCCTGCCTTGAAAACTAGTCACCCTTCTCTGTTTACAACCACCTTTCGTTCCCTTGTGCTTCCTTTCTCTGATGTTATAAAACTTGGCTGCATTCCTCTCTTCCCAGGATTTCTTTAATCCTCTCTTTGCCAGAAAATTTACTTCCCTCTTGCAAGGCAAGTAGAACTGCATACACACACACACACACACATATCACACCGATTGTGTGTCCATCCCCTGTAGCTTGTAAATCCCAGAAACTGGAAGCAAAGAGTCGTAAAATGTCTCAATTGTACTAAACAGCCTCCTTATGGTGTGGCAGCATCCATTTACAGTAATAGTCACATACATTGCCAGCTATTTCCAGATATTTCATGAAATTTCTAAAGAGTTTATCTCTGCTGCTCCTACTCTTGAAATGGAGAAAGCAGGAGATATATCTGGAATTATCACAGAAATTTCAGGAAATAGCTGGCAGTGTCTCTGGTTGCTACTGTACACAGAGTATGAAAATTAACTTACCAGATGGTATTTGGACTGACAATAGTATTCTTTGACTCAGTGGGAGAGAGAGATAGAGACTAGTTTCATCACTGAATGATCTCTCTCTCTCTCTCAGCATGACACTGCAACTCCTTCTTGCTGACCACACTACCAGACAGGCCTGCTGTAGCTGAAGAGATGAATGGCAAAACATACTTATCAGCAGCAAGAGACTCACTCGGATTATAAGCACAAGAATCTGAATACTGCTTTTGGGCCAAGTTTTGAACTGCCTGCCACCTTTCAGGACTGAATTCATGAAAGGGCAGTGACACTGTCCATGAGGTGGGGTCCCAGAAAACCCATGTTGAAAATTTGGTGAAAAAGTTCCATAAAATGATTGTTACGAGTGTGCGTTGCACAGTTTCTATGCAGGTTCCTAACTTCGCCAATTTTTCACATTTTCACTCCACATTTTCATCATTGCCATTTTTGCACACCTTCTTCAAAACAGTACAGCTGTCATTTCCACAACCTGCTCAAAATGTGTTTTCACACCTGTGGCACAGATTAGCATGGTCACTCTGCAAAATCATCTTTCTGGACAAGTGAACAAAATGACAGTGGCACTCTTCATGATGAGGGGTCCCAAAAAGGCCATTTTGAAAATTTGGTACAATACCTCAAAAAAAATGGTCATGTTACACCCAGGAATTGCATAATTTCTATGCATATTTGTAACTTTGGTCATTTGGTAACTTTAGACAGCCCTATCGGCTCTGGTTGGAGTTTGTTTCACTGGGTGTGAGTTTTGTACCAGAACCCATCTGCTAGAGTTCTTTGCAACAATGCCCTTATCAATTTATTTTCCCTCTCTCATGGAATCTGTTTCAGCTATATATATTATGTGGGGAGCTTGTAAATCTCACTTGGAAGGGGAACTCATCCTCCTGTCTACAGTTCAGAAAAAGAAGAGGGACTCCCAGGTGGCCACCTGGCTGCATGATACCCAAGACTTGGAGATACAACTGTCCCCTCATTGTCTGGAGGACACTAGTTTATGTTTAATTCAGTTGAGGTCCTTATATTCAGCTCATCTTTTAGAGTGGGTAGAATGAGTTTTAACTAGAACAAAAGGGATTTACATGATGCAAGGGGATAAGGCTGGCAGATTGTTGATTTTGTGTCTGAAGCAGAAAGCTGCTTGTCATTTGGTTCCGATTGTTTTGGACTCAAGCTCTCATGCTTTGGCATATTAGACCAGCTAGATGATTTCTATTATTAGAAATTATTTTTCTGCCTTATATTTAGATGATTGTAGTTTGACTGATACTTTGTCTGAACTTGATGATTTTTTTTGTAGGCGTTTCCTTGCCTCAACTCTATAATGCCCAGCAGGACCTCCTCATAGGCCCCAATCAAGAGGTTGAAGTTTTGGGTGCTAGCTATTTCAGCCCTTTCATCAGATAAATCTCCAGGGTCTGATGGGTTTTCATCTGTTTCCCATAAAAACTTTAGGGAGGAGTTTGTCCCTATATTGACCCAGGTGTTTAATGATCTGTGTGACCTTGAATTGATAGAATCCTCTCTTTTTGAGGGATGGATTGTATTAATCCCCAAACCTGGTAAGAACAAAACCCACACTGATAATTAGCACCCAATTTCCTTAATTAATCTAGATGTTAACATTTTGTCTAAGATTCTTGCTAACCATTTAAGTGAGGTCTGGACTGACCTCATCTGGCCTGAACAATTTGGATTTGTGGTGGGCAGACACTCTAGTGATAATTTCTGAAAGCTTTTTCATCTGCTTTCCGCGTCACAGAGGACCAGCCTGGATGAGGTGTTGGTCTCCATGGAAGCAGAAAAAGCTTTTGACTGTGTATCTAGGTAATATTCATTTTCTATTTTACCCAGATTTGGCATTCCCCTTGACTTCTTTTTACCGGGTGTGAGTTTTGTACCAGAATCCATCTGCTACAGTTCTTTGCAACAATGCCTTTTTCAATTTATTTTCTCTCTCGTGGTACTCTTCAAGGGTGTCCATTATCTCCCTTCCTATTTAATTTGTATATAGAGGCATTGGCTAGTAAAATTATTTCCTCCCCTAATGTACAAGGTATATCCATTGGCCTTCAGGAACTAAAGATATCCACATTTGTTGATGATGTCCTTTCATACCTTTCAGATTGGCAGAACTGATTACACTCTGTTTTGGATATACTATACAGTTTCAGTTCTTTTTCTGGCTATAGACTCAATCTTCACAAAACAGTAATCTACCTTTTGTCACCCCATATTGTTAAGGCAGATGTTTTAAAGTTGGGCCTGCAGTGGGAGTACCATGCTTTTACTTATTTGGGGATCAAGGTTTCTCGGTACATCCATTCCCTCTGGTCTCTTAATTTTGACCGTCTGGTTAAACAAAACTGAACAAGATTTGAGGCGTTGTCGGCATTTTCCCCTTTCCCTTTGGGGATGAGTTAATATTTTAAAAATTAATGTTTTGCCCCACTTGTTATACCCCCTGGGTATGTTAAATATTGTTCTTAATAAAGTGTTGTTCAATAAACTGAAGACCCTGTTCTCTAAGTTTTCATGGCTCGATAAATCTCCTCAGTAGGAATTCATTAAATTATGTTGACCTCATGAATTAGATAATTTACACCTCCCTTTCTGTTGAGTTATTGTTTTTCTTTACACAGTTCAAAATATTTTCGTTGGGGTTGTCCAGTAGATATGGAGACTTTTTTATGCCATTTTGGTTATGGTTTGAAAAAAGATCTTGTTGATGCCCAGTATATCTTTTTCCCTTCCTTATTATATATCCCAATCTCTCGACTACCTGGGCTCCTGAAACACATCCTTATTGGGTGGTCTGTCCTGGCCCATTCTCAGTTTTGTAGACCTTATACTGTATCTCACTTATCAGACAGCTATTCAATAGCCATTATTTCATAATCTGAATGTTTGTATCGTTAACCAGCTGATTTTAACTGTTTGGAAAGGGTCCCAGCATGACAGATTAACTGATATGATTTGTAATAATATCATTATTTCTTTTTCTCATTTCCAAAATAAATTTGGTCTGTCCCCAGGTTTCTTTTTGCAGTATGGCCACATTAAGTACTGTGTACAACATGTTTTAGGTGACTATCCCTGATCAGTTGTTGTAAGCTTATTATCTGAAAAACTGTTCGTCCTTTCCCAACAACCTCACTCCATATATCACATATATAAAGTATTTAATCAGCTTATTTGGACAGATACTTCTCTGACTGCTTACTATTGGGCTAATACATTAAATGTTGATCAACCACAGAGCTATTGAACCCAAATTTGGACTGATATATACAAATATTTCAAACAGGATCAGCTCTGTTTAATCCAATTCAATATTGTCCATAATTTGTATTGTACTTCTTAAGCTCTAACAAATGGGTAAACTATCCTCTCCTACTTGTTCTTATTGTGTTCAAGAAGAGGGCACATTGATGCATGCGCTGTGGACTTGCTCACAAATGAGGCCTATTTAGGACTCTATTTAACAGTTTTAGACCTTTTTTTTAAAGCTCAGAGCCCATTTTACTGTTGAAGTTTGCATACTGAGCGATTATGAGTCCCTGCTGATGGGGACAGACAAGTCATGTATGGCTTCAGTGTCAACAGTAGCAAGTTACTAATTCTTCTTCATTGGAAGGGCTCACCTTCCCCTGTCGGACTGAATGGGTATGGGAAATGTTAAATGCCATGAATGCAGAGCAGTCCATATCTTATGATCATCATGCCCTTCATGTATATAGGACACATTGGTCATCTCTTTATGCATTTTTGGTGAGAGATGGATAGAAGAGTATTTTTCCTGATCTCTTTTTGTGGAGATGTAGGAATGTTTTTATTTTAGCACTGCACCAGAGAGTATTTGGGTATATTGTAAGCTCATAATCATGTTTTTCCTTCATTATTATTTTATTACATGGTTCTGTATGGTAGGGGGGTTGTTTGTCTTTGTTGCTATCTGTTGTATACATTTTTAGTGTTTGTTAGTAGCATTGTTCTTTTATTTTTCTTCCTGTATTGTTCATTGCTGTAATTTCCTGTTTTGATATTTGTGTAGGATTTAAATATTGTTGGTTAGTTGCTGTGTATTTCTCTTTGTCAAAATTAATAAAGTTTATTCAATTCCAAAGAAAATAAAGAAGTAGAGGATACAGAGTAACTGATATCCAGAGAGCTAAGCAGGAGGTAGATCAAACGGAAAGTGATATGCTGCTTGAGGCACTATAGGAGGAAAAATTGATTAAGAAAGACTAACTTTTGAGGGAGGATCAAATGAGGTGGTGAATATTAATGAAGAAAAATTTGGGAATTTTGAGAATCACACCGTGTCTGAACAGCCATTTTGGGGGAAAAGAAACTTTGCATAACTCATTTAGGAGAGGTAACACTTTAAGGACCAGTTTGTCCATAGTTACCAGCCTCAACAATCAAAGGAAGATTTGACTTCAGGAACAAGGGAGTGTTCTTCATGTTGGAGCTGTAAAGTATGTCCCACAGTGATAGAAGCTGACACCTTCAGCAATCCTAAAACAGGAATTTTGAAAAAGGTGAAAAGTGGGAGAAATTGACACACTAAAGGGGTCATTCATCTGCTTAATTGTCATTTTGGTAGCTATTATTTGGGCTGCACAAAAAGACAGTTCAAGGCTAGGCATAGTGAATACTTGAAGGCAATACAAGTGAACAACAAGAACCATGCAGCTGCATGATATATAAAGAGCGGTGCCAATAGATGTGTTGGGGAGGGGACTTTGAGAATGTCCTTAATATGAGAGTACAATTTTGGATTGTCAGGTTGGGAGTTCTAAAAAAACCTAGTCTAAATGGAAAATTTGAAGTGGCACCTTTTTTTAAAAAAAATAACTGCAGCATGTATTTATTATTTTTCCGTACTAATGCAGAAGGACTACCATATTTGTATGTGGATCTTGAATTTAGCAGGTATCCTGGATGGAGCCAAGTTTTTCATCTTTGTTTTGATTTGAACAATTGAGATATTAATCTAGATATTTGCATGCAGTATAAACATAGAAACATAGAATTTGATGGCAGAAAAGGACTGCTTGGCCCACCTAGTCTGCCCATTTTCCTACCTAACAGATAAGCTGCAGATCCTAGTTAACCAACAGCTTACTTCCTCCTACCCTCCACTAGGACTACCTTATGTCTGTCCCATGCATTCTTGAATTTCCCCACTGTTCTTGACTCCATAACCTCCTCAGGGAGGCTGTTCCATGCATCCACAACCCTCTCTGCAAAAAAAATACTTCCACTCACATTACCTCTAAGCCATCCCCTCTATCTCAAATTGTGCCCCTTGTTCTTGCACATCTCTTTTCTGAAAGATGCTACCCTCTTGGAATTTGTTGATTCCCTTGAGTTGCTTGAAAGTTTCTATCATGTCCCCTCTCTCCCTTCTTTCCTCAAGGGTATACATATTAAGCTTCTTTAGTCTTTCTTCGTATGCCTTCTGGTGCAGACCCTGCACCATTTTGGTTGCCCTTCTCTGGACAGCCTCCACTCTGTCTATGTCTTTGTGGAGATGGGGTCTCCAGAACTGCACACAGTACTCCAGATGGGGTCTTACTAACTGTCTGTACAGAGGGATAACAACTTCCTGTCTTCTAACATACTAACATACTAAAATGCCAGCAGAATAGGCCTAACAGTCTTTCGTGTCTGCTCGTTTGGTCAGTCCCCAACCTGGGTGCTGACCTTGCTGTCCCCCTCGCCTTCTCTGGCTTCTCCCTTCCCAGTTCTGGATATTCTTGCTGCATTGGATTTTGCTTCCAGAACCCTTCCCCTGTACCTGTCCAACCCCCTCTTGAACCCCTCCACTGTCTCTGCCTCCACCAGCCCCCTAGGCAGTGCATTCCATGGCTCCACCACCCTCTCAGTGAAGTAGCACCTCCTCCTTTCTCCCCTGAATCTTCCCCCCTCCAGCTTCCAGCCATGCTCTCTAGTGGCCCCTTCCTCCTTCCTTCGAAGCACCCCGACTGTTCCTCCCCTATTTACCCTCTTCATGTACCTAAAGACCTCTATCATGTCCCCCCGGTCCCTTCTCTCTTCCAATGTGTACATATTTAGCTCTTCGAGCCTCTCCTCATAGGTCCTGTCCCCCAAGCCCCAAATCATTTTGGTTGCCCTCCTCTGGACCCTCTCCAGGAGGTTAATGTCCCACTTTAAGTGTGGCCTCCAAAACTGCACGCAGTACTCAAGGTGCGGCCTCACCAAGCAGTTATACAGAGGGAGTATCACTTCCCTCCTTCTGGAGGTGATCCCCCTAGCGATGCATCCCAGCATCCTGTTGGCCTTGGCTGCTGCCCTCCTACAAGTCTCAGAGTTGTTCATCTTGACATCCACCACCACCCCAGGTCCCTCTCAGCCATCGAGACTTGTAGCATTTCCCCCAGGGTGTACACTTGACCTGGGTTTCTGGCCCCCAGGTGGAGTACCTTGCATTTCCCTGCATTGAACCTCAGCTTCCACTTTCTAGACCATCTTTCCAGAGCCTCCAGGTCCCCCTGTAGGGCCACCCTCCCCTCCTCCCCATCCACCACCCCCCCAGTTTCGAGTCATCTTCAAAGAGACTCATCTCACTCCTGATTCCTGTCCTTATGTCTGATACGTAGGCGTTAAACAGAAGGGGCCCAAGCACTGATCCCTGTGGGACCCCACTAATGACCCTCCTTGGGGATGAGACTATCCCCCCAACTACGACCCTCTGGGTCCGGTCCTGGAGCCAATTGCCTATCCATCTGATCATCTGGTTCCCCACCCCCATTTCTCCCAGCTTATCCAACAGGCCCACATGAGGAACAGAGTCAAATGCCTTGCTGAAGTCTAGAAAGAGGACATCCACTGGTCTACCAGGTCCAAGGCACTTGTCACCCAGTCATAGAACTCCACCAGGTTTGTCTGACACGATTTCCCAGGGATGAATCCATGCTGTCTATCGTCCAGGCACCTGACTTATCCAGGTCCCCCTAGCCTCTCCTTGACAATGCCCTCCATCACCTTGCCCACCACGAGGTCAGGCTGACAGGCCTGTAGTTCCCTGCCACCTCCCTTGATCCCCCCTTGTGGATAGGCACTATATGCGCCACCTTCCAGTCTTGGGGCACCCACCCTGTCCTCAGAGAGATGGTGAAAAGCTCTGCCAGGGGTTTTGCCAGGACATCCGCAAGTTCCTTCAGCACTCTGGGATGTAATTTATCCAGCCCCGGTGCTTTCTCCGTCTTAAGGGAGCTGAGGGCTTCCCTCACTCTCTCTCTGCTCTTCTACTATTGATGCCTCTCCCTATACACCCCAGTATCCACCCAGCCTTCCTTACTGCCTTCTCACATTGCTAGCCCATCTTTAGGTCATCTGATATAATTACCCCAAGGTCCCTTTCTATTTTTACTGTTGTCAGTATCTCACCCCCCATTGTGTATTCTTCCCCTGGGTTTTTGTTTCCCAGGTGCATTACCTTGCACTTCTTTGCATTGAATCTGAGCTGCCATACATTTGACCATTCCTCCAACCTTGCCAAGTCCCTTCTCATCCTTTTCACTCCATCTGGTGTAACAACCCTGTTGCAGATCTTTGTGTTGTCTGCAAAGAGACATACTTTTCCTTCCAGCTCTTCTGCAATGTCACTTATAAAGACATTAAAAAGGACCGGTCCCAGTATTGAACCCTGTGGTACCCCGCTAGTAACCCTCCTTTCTTCACTGTGGACTCCATTTACTACTACCCTTTGCGTCCTGTTGTCTAACCAATTTTTTATCCAGGCTACCACCTTGGGACCCACTCCAAGGCTGGCTAACTTGTGTATTAATCTTTTGTGTGGGACTGTATCAAATGCCTTGCTAAAATCGAGGTAGGCCATGTCCACAGCCCCTCCCTGGTCTACTACTTTGGTCACCCAGTCAAAGAAATCTATTAGATTCGTCTGACATGACCTTCCCATCGTGAATCCATGATGCCTTGGGTCCTGTGCCCCACTAGCCTCTAGGTACTCAACAATTCTTTCCTTCAGTACTGACCCTTGTACTCACTTCAGCTGAAATAAACAAGCATTTGTCAATGCCGAATGTCGTTGTGCTGGCATTGGCAGTGGGAGTGGTGTAGGTAGAGATGCATAGTGCTGTGATTTTGTGAATGTGTGTCAAAAGGTGGTTTTGCACAGTGAGCACACCATTGTGCGCCACAGCTGCAGAAACACGTTTTGGGCACGCTGGGAAAAATGGCAGCTGGACTGTTGATAAGGAGATGTGCACAAATTCCAGTGGTGAAAATGTGGCATGAAAATATTGCAGATTGATGAAGTTGCAAGGGTGCGTGGAAACTGCACAATGCACGCTTGCAACACAGTCATTGTATGGAGTTTCGGCACCAAATTTTCAACATAGACATTTTAGGACCTCTGCTCATGAATAGTGTCACTGTCATTTCCTCAAACTGTCCCAAAAACTGATTTCACATAGCAGCTGTGCAATTCTTTACCGACGTGCGAAAACACATTTCAGGCAGCTGCAGTGTTCATAAGGAGGTATGGAAAAATGTCAATGATGAACAGCTGGAGTGAAAGTGTTACAAATTCACAAAGTCATGAGCGTGCGTGCAAACTGTGCAATGCACGCTCATAAAACACTCATTTTACTGACTTTCGTTACCAAATTTTCAACATAGGCATTTTAGGGCATCTGCAAATGAATAGTGTCACTGTCATTTTCATCAAGTGTCTCCAACACGGACTTTCCACAGTGACCGTGCTATTCTGCGCCAGAACTGTGAAAACAGATTTTGGTCAGGATGTGAAAAATGACAGCTGTACTGTTCATTAGGAGGTGCAGGACAATGGCACTGTAGAAAATCTGGAGTGAGAATATTAGAAGTTTGCGAATGTACGAGCGTGTGTACAAACTGCGCGATACGTGCTCGTAACACAGTCATTTTATGGAGTATTGTCACCAAATTTTCAAAACAGGCATTTTAGGACCTCTGCTCATGAACAGTGTCACTGTCATTTCTGTAATGTGTCCCAAACACTGATTTCACACAGCAAAGGTTCTGTTCTGTGCCGGAAGTGCAAAAACACATTTCAGCAAGGATGTGAAATATAACAGCTGTACGGTTCACATGAAGGTGTGGTAAAATGCCAATGTTGAGAATGTGGCATGAAAATATTGCGAATGCACTAACTTATGAGCGTGCATTGCACAGTTACTACACATGCTCTTAAAACAGTCCTTTTATGGAGTATTGTCACCAAATTTTCAACACAGGCATTTTAGGACCTCTGCTCATGAACAGTGTCACTGTCATTTTCGTAATGTGTCCCAAATACTGATTTCACACAATGACCTAGCTATTCTGCGCTGGAAGTGTGAAAACACATTTTGGGCAGGATGTGAAAAATGACAGCTGTACGGTTCTCAAGAAGGTGTGGTAAAATGGCAATGTTGAGAATCTGGCATGAAAATATAGCAATTAGCTAACATCACAGTGTGCGTTCGCGTTGCTATGCGGCTAAGTAAACAGTCATGTTTTGGATTTTCCCACCAAATTTGCAACATAGGGTTTTTGAGAGCCCACCTCATGAACAGTGGCACTGTCATTTCTTTATGTGGTCCCAAAAGGTGATTCCGTGCAGTGACTGTGAAATCACCTTTCTGGACCAAATAATGCCATGAGAGTGCAAGAATTCATGAGAAAGGGTCCCAAAAACCCCATGTTGAAAATTTGGGGTCCAAAATCACAAAAATGCCTCAGATATGCACTAAAGTTGAAAAAACCCTATCTATCCCACTATACAGCTTACGGCATTTCCTCAGTTCACGGTCAGCTTTGAAGAGTGCAGACTTGTTCCTGGTCCACGGTGATCACGCACTGAGCTCTGGAGGTAAGTATGGAGTGAGGGGTGGGGAGGCAGAGTGTGCAGTGGGTGGGTGCGGTGGGGAGGGGCATGGAGACTCTGAGGGACCATTTTCCTTTTACACGGTGAAAAAAAACATTGCAGTCAGTTTTCCAGGATTTGGCATGCTAGGGTGGGCTCCCAGCATGCCACCTAGTGTTTAGGGGGTGTCTGTAGCCGATGGGGATTGGGCACCCCGTCAGCACACAAAGAAGTGGGGCGCACTGTGAGGATTGATCACCCCCTCAGCATTAAACAATTGGGGGGTTATTTCTGCCGATGGGGAGTGGGATCCCTTGCCAGCACTCAAGGAAAGGCGGGGGACAGGGTAAGAGCCGAGGGGGATTGGGCACCCCCTTGGCATTAAACAATTGGGGGGTGCTTTATGCGAACAGGGATTGGGCACCCCTGAAGTTGGCAGTTCTACCGCCATGTCCCGCCATGTACATAATGGTGGTGAGCATGGCAAGAAAAGGACAGCTGCATCTGATGAGCTTTGCTCGGATTGCAGCAGACCTTTTCTTAGATGTGTTTGCCCCATTATGTATATGCATGGTGTGGCGCCGGCATGCAGGCTGGTTGGGAAATGCGGGTCGCACCTACTGGTGCGTGCCCTGCATTTGCCCAACAGCAACCATGCCTCTAAAACTGCACTGTCCCACTATGTTGGCTGCACAAGTGCATCAACATAATGAGTAAGGGCTAATTAGAGCTTTAGTCTTGTGTAAACTCTGGCTCTTAATAAGCAGAATTTTTTTTTTACATACAATATTGCAACAGTGTGGTAAAGTTAATTAAGCAATAATGCAGGACAGGGTGTGTGTTGTGCTGGGATAACGTCACGCCTTGCGTGGTTGGGCACGAGGCCGAAGGCCGAGTGCGATCAACGAACACGTGACATTATCCCAGCACAACACAACCTGAGTCATTATTGCTATTATAAATAGCTCAGCTGTAAAAAAATGTAGTTTTTGTTTCAGTTTTTTAGTTTTTGGTTTTTTAGTTATTGAAAATGCCATGTATACTTCCACTCAATAAAGTAGTCCCAGACGTGTTTCTGTGGTTAAAAGTTTTAATATTCATAACATTTGAACAGTAACAAGAGAATTGTGTAGTTTTAATAAATAATGCCATGGGAATAAATAACACCATGCAGTTTGTAAATAAATAAATAGAACAGTATAAATATATGTTTAAAGCTTGCTGTTTAGGAATAAATATGATAATGCAGTTTGCTTATATTACTTTCATTAAAATACATTTGGTGTAACAGTTTGAACTTCGAAGTGAAGAGTTTGAAGTGTGAACTAGTAACAACAGAGAGGAAGGATAACAGCAGAGAGGTAGTTCATTTTAGATTCTGTTTTGAGTGCTTGCTTATTGAAATTATGGTGCTGCTCTTGGAGGTTTGTTGATTTTATTTGTTGTAGACGTGGAAAATGCACATTGAGTTTCCCGTGATGATGGTTTGGGTATTTAGGTATTGCTTTGAGGACAGTGAGGTCATGCTGTACGTCGATGGTGGTTGGCTCATCGTCAATGTTACACTGCTTGCATCATTTCCTGTAGCTTCGGGTTTGGATCTGTGCTCCTGTGCTTGCTGTAGGATTCCAGGTGCAGTTCTTATGTGGACTTGGCCATGGTGAGTGTAGGCATCAGTAATTTGCAGAGGAGTTTTGTAGGTGATCGCTGGTGGGGAAATATCTGTTGAAGTATGTGGTTGGTCTGTTGTTTTCGTGGTGCCAGAGAGCCGGTTGCTCCAAGTGTTTCGGTTTTGAAGTGAAGGGGCCCAGTAACTTCAGGGAGATGTTTCAGCTCGGTGACCCGTGACAGCCATTATCTGTCAGGCTTGGAGTCCAGCATCAGATAAAATTTGAATGGCAGTAGCACAGAGACTGTGGTTTGTATAGGTTTGTGGGAGTGATGCTGCTTTACATATTTTGGGAAGCATTGTAGCTAGCTAATTTATTCCCATGGGTTCCAATGTGAACCATGTATTTTCCTCGGACCATGGTTTGGTTGTTTTTTTTCTTGGATGGAGGTAGAGACAGGGAGCGTTTATGGGGATTTTGCTTAGGTATTTTGTGAAGGCTGCTACTAGGCAATATGGATGTCCTGGGATGGCAAACATGCAGCCGCGTAAGTTGTCTCTGCCTCGTTCAGTGATTTTGCCGTGATTTTTGGTTTTTTCATTGAAAGTCATTGTTAGGTAGTCGTGGCCAGTGGAGTCCGTGCATAATTGGAAGAAATCTGGCTTTAGTTTGCACTGCCCCTCACAACCGCGCCTTGCAAAATGAATCTGAATTTCTAGCCACACACGACGGACTAGGCCTTCTGGTGTTTCTGTAGACAGCATGTCAGAGTTTCTCAGCTGGTCAAGATGGGTGAGTGATATGGTGGGGTGATGCTTTGTACGATCTTTCCCTTCTTGACGGAGGTTTTTAAAGTTGGCAACAAATACGTTGTTGGAGGACTGGAAATCAGGATCGGACATCAGATTTATGTTTCTGCTTACTGGCAGTTCATTTAGATATCTGTTTATGCCAGTACAAAGTCCTACATAGCTGCTGATACTGTATGGTTGTCCTGTTGTGGTTCTGACTGAACCGTAGAAATAGCGAAGGGTAGTGTTTAAATCAGATGGTGATATTTCTTGGAAGTTCATTTCTATTTTTTTCGAAGTGAGCCAGTCCAGGAATATATACATAGCCCAGGAAGTTGCTCGTTTTGTTGTGGGCTCATTTCTTCCTGTTTCAAGTTGGTCCAGGTCTTGAGGTGCTATATCTAGGTGTCTCTTTTTTCTTTTTTTAAGCAGGAATTGTAGTAGGTTTTGGCTGCTTTTCAGTTTCAAATAATGCAGTTAGGTCTGCAATGTTGCAGATGTCAAAATTCACTTCTGGTAGTTCTGACATTTTTTTATTTCTTCACAGCTGTTCTGAGGTAAAGGTTTTGACAGCTTTCCACAGGCGTAGTGATTTCTTTTTTTTTTTCCTTAGGCTCTGTCAGGTTGCCGGGAAGTGATCCATGATGTTGTGCTGTATTATCCTCACACCTTCTGGACACTGCTGGCCAATCAGGTGAGTGGATTTTTTCTTGCCATTTTATAATGAAAATTATACAATTTATCATTTTTGGATTAGAAATTATTTATCCTAGGTTGCATGGAATAGACTTGTAATTTGTACATGTAACAGTCATTAAGGGTGCTGATATTATATTGTCCACTTCAGAACAATTACCTTAGTAATTGTCAGGGAAGACAACTAGCATGTAAGACTGATTTTTAGTAATATGAACTATAGCACTGTTTTGACTGCTCTACTCTTCCATACAGTAGGTAATGCAGTATAGATTTATTTTGTTCTAACATCTGAAAAAAAGAAGACAATATATATCAGCACTCTTAAAGACTGTTACATGTAGAGATTACAAGTCTTTTCTATACAATTTAGGAAAAATAATTTCCAATCCAAAAATAATAAATGGTGCAGTTTTGCATTAACTTTACTCGGTTATCACAATATTGTATGTAAACAAGCATTTGTCAATGCCGAATGTTTGCTTGCTGGTATTAGCATTGGGAATGCAGGAGTTAGACAGATGTAGAATGGGAATGGCAGTGAAGTATTGAACTTCACGCCAATCCACCTCCACCCTGCAGAAAGGGACAGGCATTAGGGTATGCGTTTGGGTCATCACCCATAATGTTCATGACATTTCACCTCACCCTATCACGCAGACACTGACAAGAGTTGAGGAGTGCCTTGGGGTGTTCGGCTTTACAGTCACCCCACTCCATAAGGACATACTCTGAAATGGGTGCAGTATAGGAGAATGGGGTGAACTCTGAGGCCAAACAGTCCAAGGCATACCTCAATGCCTGTCACTGGCTGCAGGGTGGAGGAGTGTGGGTTGAATGGCATAAGCATTACAGTTGGAAATCAATGGCACACCCCGATGCCTCTCAGTCTGCACAAGGTGGGACGTTATGGTTAGAAACCTTAACACCCAGGGCATTTGTTGGTATTTGCACTACAAATTTTCAACATGGCCTTTTTGTGACCCACACCTCATGAAAGCATTTGGGACCTCTTCTCATGAACAGTGGCACTGTGATTTTGTTAATGTGTCCAGAACTTTGAGTTCCCACAGCGACCGTGCCATTCTGCACCAGATGTATGAAAACACAGATCAGGCAGGATATGAAGAATGACAGTTGTACCACTCATAGGGAGGTGTGAAGAGATGGCTATGTTGAAAATCTGTATTGAAAATATTAAAAATACTCAAACGTCCGAGCATACATGAAAACTGCACAACGAATGTGCGTAACGCAGTCATTTAGTGGAATTATTTCAAAACATTTTCAACATAGGCATTTTGTGACCTTTGCTCACGAACATTGTCACGATGATTTTCTTAATCTGTCCTGAAAATTAATTTCCCATATCAGTCACTCTATTCTGCACCAGATGTGTAAATGCATATTTTGGGCAAGATATGAAAAATGACAGCTGTACTGTTCATAAGGAGGTGTGAAAAAATGCCAGTGTTGAAAATCTGGAGTGAAAATACTACAAATGTACAAAACTATGAGAGTGCATGGAAACAGAGCAATGTACGCTCATAACACAATCATTTCATGGACTTTTGTCACTAAATTTTCAATATAGGCATTTTAGCGCCTCTGCTCATGAACAGTGTCACTGTGATTTTCTTAATCTGTCCTAAACACTGACTTCCCACAGCGACCGCTCTATTGTGTGCCGGAAGTGCGAAAACACATTTTGGCCAGGATGGGAAAAATGACAGCTGTACTGTTCATAAGGAGGTCTGAAAAAATGCCAATGTTGAAAATCTGGAGTGAAAACATTACAAATTTGCGAAGTTACGAGGGAGCATGGAAACCACTCAATGCACGCTCGTAAAACAGTCATTTTTTGGATTTTTTCACCAGATTTGCAACATAGGCTTTTTGAGAGCACACCTCATGAACAGTGACATTGTTGTTTCATTAATTGGTCCCAAAAGGTAATTCCATGCAGTGACTGCAAAATCACCTTTCAGGACCGAATAACACCAAGACAGTGACTGTATTAATGAGGAGGGGTCCTAATAACCCCATGTTGAGAATTTGTTGGCAAAAGTTGAAAAAATGGCCAAGATATCCACATAAGTTGAAAAACCCCTATTTATGCCATTATACAGCTTACCAGCATTTCTTCAGTTCGTGGTCGGCTTTGAAGAGTGCAGACGTATTCCCAGTCCACCGATGATCATTGTGCCGGGCTCCAGAGGTAAGTATGGGTGAGGGAGGGTGTGGAGAGCTGTGGTGCACAGAGGTGGGTGGGGGTTGGGGGAGGGGGCATGACAGACAGCAAGGGACCGTTTTCTTTATTTTAGGTAAAAAATAATAAAAGGACGTATCAGGAAGGTTTTTCTGGCTGCATTTGTGCACACTGGGTGGGCTCCCAGTGTCCCGCCTAGGTTTTGGGGAAGTGGGGACTTAAGCTGATGGGGACTGAGCCCCATCAGCAAATAAAAGACTGTTTTGGGGGCATGATGCAGAGGGGATTGGGCACTCCTTCAGCATAAAACAAATGGGGGGGCATTATGCCAACGAGGAGTCAGCTCCCCCATTGGCAAATGAATTGGGTCATTGGCATGCCAACTGGGGGATTCAGCACCCCCATCAGGTTACATGGGACTGTGAGGTGGCAGCATAGAGCTGCCACCATGTTCTCAGAAATGTTACACCAGGCAAGGTACCACCCTGCAATAATGGGTCGCTCCTTCATTGCAGCAGAATTGCTGATGCTGCAATGATAAGGTGGCCCCTCATTGCAGCAGCCAAATTGTTTCAAGCTGGTGGCATTTCTGCAGAACCAGTGTCATCAGGACACTGGGCCTGCATTAGATGAACACCGCCAAGCCCACACATGCAGTGCTAGCATTGGCCACCACAATGCCACACCTCCACAACCCGCTTCTCTCCTAAGCTGCCACATAATGTTTCTTGCACATGCACACAAGCATACATAAAAATTACATGCCCACAAACAACACCTTGGCAGACAAGAGGAATGTGTAGCTTCTTCCCACGTGGGTCAGGGTCAAGCAGGTAGGAAGGGTTCCCATGGGGTGGCTGCTGCTACCTAAGGGAAGAAGAGAGTTTTGTAATTTAAGTCTGTGCAGTGAAGGCCCTGCCTTCTTTTATCTCTACCTTTCCAGCAGATAGCAGCTGCAGGCTACAGCACAGCAGAGTACAGACAGGATATCTGGGCTCTCTTGGCAGTTCAGCAAAGGTAAGTGTTGTAGAGACCATGACAGTTTTGTTGGAAAGGGGATCAGTTGCAGATGAGTGGCACACTGAATGTGTATTTGCTTAGCATGCAAAGGATCAGTGGTTCAAATCCTGGCAGGAAATTAAACAGCTCTGGGATCTTTACTGCGGGTCTTGGAGGATGCCACATGGTGGAAGTTGTACACTTCCAGTGGCTATGGATTTATGTGTCACAGTGATATCTGTTCTTCAAAGCAAAATATGTTGGCAAGAAAGTCAGTTTATTAAAGCTTTAGTAAAGATTCTCTGCTAGGTTTGGAGAAACTGTGAAAAATAATTCACAGTATTCATTAACTTTAGTAAGAAAAGTTCATAGTTACCAGTTGGTGTAAACTTTTTCAAGTCTATGAAATGTTTAATAGAGAGAGAATGGCATTTTCACCAGAATTTGCCTAGTGGAGTTTATAATTCTGCTATCCTCTATTGTAAGAGCAACTAGGCCTTTTCTTGTTGTGTGCCTGGCAGCTACAACATTGAGAGGTCACACAGCAGTGGCTGTATTTAAAAAAAAAATAGCCAAATCCCAGCAATCTCTGAGAATTATAGGGATTTGCGGAGCATTACCAATGGGCCAGTGGGGACCCCATGCACACACACTTACACCTCATCTTATAGTGTACACAAAATGGCAGGCTTGGTGCTTGCAATTGTCTTTGTTGTAAACTTAAATTTAAGTTTCAGGAAATGTCTGCAAGCTAGCACCCCACCTTAGCTCCCAGTGACCTTTCTGCAGGCAGGTAGTATTGATAGTGAAGCATCGCAGGAGATTTTTAAGGTACTGCAACACCCTTCAGGGGCGGGAATCACCAGTTTGGGTAGGCATGGAGTCCTGGTTGTTGCCCATCACAAAATACATGCATACATACATAAATAAATAAATAAATAAATAAACAAACAATAATGGTACACAAGGTGGGGGGCATGCTACTTAATACCCATGGCTCTGCTGTAACATCATGAAAAGGGGAACAGAGAGGTAGTGAGGGGTAGTGTGGAGGCAAATGGGGGGATGGGGTAAGGTTCAGATAAGAGCGTTGTGGAGCAAGATAAACAAAACAAAAAAAGCTATGTGTGACTTTGATTGCAAAGGGCCAGTGTTAATTTGAGCCTTCCCACAGTTTACCTGGTTGAGTGGTTGCAAAGAGGCTAAAACATCAGACAAGGTTATCCATGCATGGTTGTGTTTTATATTGTTACAGCTCAGATCTTCTTCATGACCACATTAAGACCAAGCACGAGTGTGGAGCTTGAACACCAGATGATAGCCCTGGTACAGGCAAGAAGACGAGGATGGTGGGATGCAGTATTCAACAATCTGGGTGGACCTGGCCTGGCAGAACAGACAGAACAGCCACAGCCAAAGCCAGTGTCCCCTGCTCAGGACCCATCAGCAAAGTCAACAGGCAGGAGAGGGAGATCAAAGAAGTCCAAAGATGATCCTCCAGTTCCTGCACTGCCTCAGCCATATAAGCATGATTTGGGTAATAAGTCTGACTGTGACTTGAGGGAGTTGTTTAGGCAATCTTTTTGGGTGCCCATGCTCTGGCCTAAGGTGCCACCTCCCAAGAAACTAAGGAAACCACAGAAAGGGACACCAAAGCTAGGGGGGGGCCCATGGGAGTACCACAGCTAACAGCTCTGGCACCATCAAATCTGGGACTGGCCCCCTTGCTGACACTTGATCAATCTCCCATCCCCTTGTCCTTTTTCCCGGGGCTGCACCTGCCACTCCTGCCCTATTTGGACAGTTGCCAGGCCCACAAACAGGGTTGGTGTCTACTCTGAGTCCAGGGCCTTACCCATCAGGTTGACTGCCAGCCCCTCACCTACTATTACCATGTCTGCAGCTGTGACCTCTGCCAGCTACAGGACCAGTGAGCCTCCTCAAAGCTCCTCATTCCCTTCCCCAGGCCAAGCAGCAGCACCACCATCATGACCACAGCTAGGGGTTTCCATTTCTCCTTTGCTTCCCCTCCCGACACAACAGCTCGTTGGCCCCCCGCAGCTGGGGAGAACAGGTCTGCTACCTCAGCCAGTGTGTACTTCTTCCTCTCCTGTGACTTTGAAGAAGTAGGACAGGGTGATGGCACTGTTGGTGGAACAGAAGAAGAGACAACTGGGGGTACCTGGAGACACTGCAGGGGAAGGAACAGGGCAGTTGGGAAGCTGGGAACAAGCACAGCAACAGGCTGTGAAGACAGTACAATGGTCCTTTTTGTTCAATGATGAGCCCATATGGTTGCATCTTTCAGATGAAATGAAACAGCAGACTGTAAATGGTAAATTTGTGGATGTTATTACATTGCTCAACAGGCCGAAGGAGCCCCAGGTGGAGAAGAAGGACAGAGAAGGATACAGAAAATGGAGGAGAGGTAGAGAAAGTAACATTAGGCAGGGTTAGAGGGCCATTTGAGAGCTCTCCATACCCTCACGTCCAGTATCACCAATAGGCCTGGTGCAAAAGAAGGCACTGGGGGAGTTCAGAATGATTATTCCACCTATCCTACCTGCAGGGTGACTGTCAACAATCACATTGATCCAGCAGATACTGCAGTGTCTTATGCACTTTAAACATGGTCATCAAGACGTCAAAGGGGCGGGGAATGGTGACTTGCTAGACAAGGCAGATATCAAATCAACATTTTTCCTATTGTTAGTGGACCCTCTGGGATATACTAGGCATGCCCATAGGTTGTGCTGTGGTGTGCATGGTGTTTGAACAACTCAGCACCTTCTTGCACTTGTCCACCATGAAGGTTGCAGGCAGGTTGAAAATTATTCATTATATGGATAAATCTAGATTCAGTATTTGTCATATTGGTCCTTGTAAGAACACATCCAGAAACAAATGATTTGATACCTTTTAATGGACCAACATAGATGTAACAAAAAAGAACAAAGTGCTTTAGCTTTCAGACCAACAAGTCCTTCGTCAGAAGCGTAATGACAGTTATTTAGAAAAAAACTATATTTTGAACACCCAGATCATGCAGAAAAAAAACCCTGAAAAATCCCCATTGGTTTGAAATACTCATTTAAAAAAAAACAGAAGATGATGTCAAAGAAGCTTAACAGTACCATGTCACCTTTAGCTGGGAAAGTCTCAGGGTCAGAGGTGCTTAGTGCAGAAGACATACAAAGAACTGTACTGCATATAAATTAAACTGACATATAAGAAAACAACTACTTGAGCAGATGGCTCTTAAATTATTAGTGTCACAATGTGCATAAGAATGCAATTACTGAAAAACAACTCCCACCCAGATAAAAGACATACTAAAATTCTCTTTGGACTACAAGAGGCATCTATGTATGTATATATATATATATATTTATATATATATAGCATGCAAAGAGTAACCAGTAATGCTTTCTTAAAAAGATCAGTAGATACACACTGAATAAAGGACTTGGTCTGAAAGCTAAAGCACTTTGTTCTTTTTGTTACATCTATGTTGGTCCATTAAAAAGGTATCAGATCATTTGCTTCTGGATCATTACATGGATGACTTCTTGTCTGTCAGTGAGGCAGGGACTGATCATGCTGCTCAAGTGATGGGATCCTTACATGCTGTATGTGAGGACTTGGAGGTGTCACTAGCCCAAGACAAGATAGGGGACTAAGCATAATCCTCCCTTGTTTGAGTATCAAACTTGATACGGTCACCATGGAGTTCCGGCTGCTGTAAGAGAAGGTCAGTGCCTTGAGAGCATTGCTGCACAAGATGGTCCGGGCATGGAAAATCACCCTGCAGGAGTTGCAGCAGTTTCAGGGGTACCTGAATTTTATCTACAAAACAGTCTTGATGGAGCAAACCTTTCATTGATGGTTAGCCAGGTGTGAGGTGGGCTGCAGCAAGTTCCACCACAGGCTTTGGGTTACCGAGTCCATGTGGGATGACTTCAAGGTGTGGTTGGCATTCCTGTTATGTTTTACTGGGTGGCCATTTGGCCCACAGAGGTCTCAAATCAAGAGCTGGTATTTTACACATATGCTTCCAGGGAGGGTTGGCTTTGGGGTTTATTTTTTGGGGCCTGGTGTGTGGCACATTGGCCTCAGTCCTGGGCAGACACTGGCTTGCACTGTTAGGTCATGTTACTGTAATTTGTTTCCTAATTGTAGTGACATTAGCTATTTGAGGGGACCAGTTTCACAACAAACAGATGTCATTTATAACAGACAATACAGGGGTAGTGCATAGCATAAATAGGCAATTAGGAGGGACAGGCCCCATGGGAAATCTGATGAGGGTGTTCATAGTCAGCAGAAAATCAAGGCGCTCGCCATCTCTACTTGAACAGATTCCACTTGCCACAATGGATAAAATGCACAAAGCTTTTATTAAGTGATACTAATAGGTGTGAACACTGCCCAGCAAAGCCCTCAACATTTTGCTCTTGTGTGCTTTGTCATGAGAATGCTATTGCCCCCTCATGGTGCTGCTCTAGTTATATACACAGGTGCATCAATACTACCTTGTGAAGAACTCTGGCCTCCAAGGCAGAAGGGATGGATTATTTCGTCCCCAACTGATTAATACTTCCCCTGCTCTCGCCACTTGCTCCCCCTCTACCTCTAATTTTCCCCCTCATTTTCTCCCAACCTCTCTTGAAACTTTTCACCATTTTTAGGAATACTGCCTCCTCTGGCAGCTCACTCCACTTGGCCTCCACCCTCTCAGTGAAAAAGTGCCTCCTCAATTCCATTCTGAACCTTCTCCCCAGCAGCTTTAGGTTGTGCCCCCTAGTGGTGTTGTTGACACTAAAGCTGAAGAAGCTCTCAGTGCTCACCCAATTAATCTCCTTCAGGGACTTGAAACATAGAAACATAGAATTTGATGGCAGATAAGGACCACTTGTCCCACCTAGTCTGCCCATTTCCCTACCTACTGGACAAGCTGCAGATTCCAGTTACCCAACAGCCTACTTCCTCCTACCCCTCACTATAATTGCCTTATGTATGTCCCATGTGTTCTTGAATCCCCCCCCCCACTATTTTTGACCCAACGACCTCCTCAGGAAGGTGGTTTCATGCATCCACCACGCTCTTTGTGAAAAAATACTTCCTCACATTGCCCCTCAGCCGTCCCTCCTCTATCTTCAAATTGTGCCCCCTTGTTCTCGTACATCTCTTTTTCTGAAAGATGATCCTGTCTTGAACTTTGTTGATTCCCTTGAGGTACTTGAAAGTTTCTATCATGTCCCCCCTCTTCCTCCTTTCCTCAAGGGTATACATATTAAGCAATTTTAGTCTCTCTTTGTATGACTTCTGTTGCAGACCCTGAACCATTTTAGTTGCCCTCCTTTGGACTGCCGCCATCCTGTCTAAGTCCCTGCAGAAATGGGTCTCCAGAACTGTATGCAGTACTCCAGATGGGGTCTCACCAACTGTCTGTACAGAGGGAAAACAATTTCCTGTTTTCAACTGGTGATGCCTCTCCCTATGCATCCTAGTAACCCCCAGCCCTACTTAGTGCCTTCTCACATTGCTTACCTACCATAAGGTCATCTGATATGACTACCCCGAGGTCCCTTTCCATTTATGTTGTTGTTAGTACCGCCCCACATTGTGAACTCTTCCCCTGGATTTTTGTTTCCCAGGTGCATTACTTTGCACTTTTTTGCATTGAATCTAAGCTGCCATATTTTTTACCATTCCTCCAATCTTGCTAAGTCCCTTCTCATCCTTTGCAACCCCCCTTGTGTATCAATCCTGTTGCAGATCTTTGTGTCACCTGCAAAGAGGCATACTTTTCCTTCCAGCCCTTCTGCAATGTCTCCTACATAGATACTAAAGAGGACCGGTCACAGTACTGAACCCTGTGGTACCCCACTAGTAACCCCCTTTTCTTCAGAGTGTACTCTGTTTACTATTACCCTCTGTGTTCTGTTGTGCAGCCAGTTTGCTACCCAGGCTACCACCCTGGGACCCACTCTCAGGCTGGCTAACTTGTTTATTAATCTTTTGTGTGGGACTGTATAAAATGGCTTGCTAAAGTCTAGGTAGGCAATATCCACAGCCCCACCCTGGTCTACTACTTTGGTTACACAGTCAAAGAAATCTATTAGATTTGCCTGACATGACCTTCCTGCTGTGAATCCATGCTGCCTTGGGTCATGTGCCCAGCTGACCTCTAGGTACTCCACAATTCTTTCTTTCAGAAGTGATTCCATCATTTTCACTATCACAGCAGTCAAACTAACAGGTGACCAGGTGTTGAAGGTCTCAAGTCATGTCTGCCCTCTCCCTTCTTTCCTCAAGAGAGTAAATATTGAGTGTCCTGAGCCTCTCATCATAGATATTTCCCTGTTGGCTCTGGATCATCTTGGGTATCCTTCTCTGAATTGTCTCCAGTAAGCTAACATCTTTTTTAAGATATGGGCACCAAACTGTACACTGTACTCCAGGTGTGGTCATACTAGTGACCTGCACAGTGGTAGGATGACCTCCGCCTTCCTGTGGTAATTCCTCTGGCTTCTCTCTACAATGACCAAGCCACCCCTCCACTCCTCCTCCTTGGCACAAGTAGTCCAACATCAGCCCCACTGGTGCAATTGGCCACTGGGGGCCTCTATCCTTCCTCCAGTGTTCCATGCTGTGAAACCTGCTCTTTCTATCCCCCTCTACCCGGGCCCTAGGACGGACTTCCATTCACCCACCCTCTCCATCCGGCATGTGCATCACCTGAAGTTCATGCGGCTATCAAGGCACATTCTGGCCCTTATTATTATTATAGCCGGGGACATCGAACTTAACCCAGGTCCACCTGCATCCTTAGCCTCCCAACCCCCAGTATCAGCTATGCACCTCCCTAAGGGACTCAAAATTGTCCACCTAAATATATGCAGTATCCTAAACAAAATAGCAACCCTGCAAACTACTGTCCTTGCACTTCTCCCTGATATAGTTATTATCACTGAATCATGGTTAAAGCCTTACAACCAGGATGCAGAATTCTCCATTCCTGGTTTTTCCCTAATACGCCAGGACAGACAGGGCAGAAAGAAGGGTGGCGGCACAGTTATGTACATATCCTCCAATCTCCAGTTCTCTAGAATCCCCCTGCCTGCCCATTTTCCTTCTGTGGACTCCCTTCTAATCAAAATCCCTCTGCCTCACTCCATTCCAATTTATATCGCTGGGTCTTACTGTCCACCTGGTACTCCTCTGGGTTGCATTATTGACCATCTTGGCAACCTGAGGTCACACACGGAGGGCGGGGAACTTCATATCCTTGGGGATTTCAACCTGAACTGGCTAGGCAGTGCAGCCTCCAAATCGTGTCAACAAATAAATGCCCTAAACCTGTCCGAGCAAATAGCGGAACCCACTCATCTAAACCTTAAATCAAACAAGCACACACTACTGGATTGGGCTTTAACTACCCACCTGCATCGGATCTGTAAAGCTGGCCTTCTACCCGACTCCCTTAGTGATCACCATATGATTTTTATCGTGAGAAAAATCTTCCGCCTCATGGCACCCCACCCCGTGTGCTTCAAAACAGAACCTATAAGTCTCTTAACCTGACTGCTCTCCTAAGTGACCTCTCTAGTATTGATTGGTCTTTCATCCCTAGGGCCACCTCTACAGATGATGCCCTGAACTTTCTCTGTAAATTTCCTCGCCATCTGGGACCGACCGCACCCTAAGAAGATCCCGGGTGAGGCTCCCACTACCATGGGTAACCTCTACCCTCATGGAACTCCTTCATACCAGAGACCATGCCTGGAAATCTTTTAAGGCCACAGGTGATCAAACAGCTCAGCTACACTTCCGATTAAGCTAAGAAATGCCTGTTACAAGACACATCGACAGGCTAAATCTAATTACTTTAAAACTGCTTTCAACAACAACTTCTCCCACCCCGCTCATTTCTGGAAGTCTATTAAATCCCTCCTCTCCCCACCTGCCCAACCCCCTACTCCCACTCTAAACATTGTGGGTAATTCCATTACTGATCCTAGCCTGGTTGCCTCTGAGTTTAACTCCAACTTTTCCTCCCTGTTTTCTTCCTTCCGCTCCTCTCATCCCTATCCCTTGTCCACTCCCCCCTTCTGTACCTACCCCGGCCACCTTCTGCCTCTGCCCAGTCTCATCTAGCCAGGTACTAAAAATACTGCAGGCGCTTGACCCATCAAAGGGAAAATGTCCATAGGGCCTCGATTCCAAGATGCTTCTGCTCTCTGCACCTGCCATAGCATACCCACTAGCACTGCTCTTTAACTTGTCTTTTAAACTTGGGGCGGTCCCCAACTCATGGAAGCAAGCCACTGTCGTTCCACTACCTAAAGGAGGGGACCTCTCCTCTCCATCCAACTATCATCCCATATCCCTGCTCCCTGCCCTAGCAAAGATTCAAGAGCGACTCATTCTCTCTCAGCTCTATCATTATCTCGATTCTATATCCTTTTTAACCCCCTTCCAGGCCGGTTTCAGGAAAAATCACTCCACCACCACCTCCCTTCTTCGTCTGACTAACGCAATCCTCACGGACTGGATAAAGGAGAATTAACAGATGCCATTTTCATTGACCTAATGAAGGCTTTTGACACAGTCTCCATCCCTTGCTGCTGGCCAAACTTGCCCAAGCAGGACTGTCAAAAACAGTTGACTGGTTCTACTCCTACCTGGCTGACAGGTCCCAATCAGTCCGCATTGGCTCGGCCAGATCCACCTCACTCCCTGTCACCAGTGGTGTCCACCAAGGGTCTGTACTCGGCCCGCTGCTGTTCTCTATCTTTCTTAATGACCTGCCTGCAGCCTGCCTACAAACATCTATCCACATGTATGCTGACGACACAGTGCCGTTCGCCTCTGGCACATCCTCTAGTGCAGTGACAGCCTGCCTACAGCAGGATTTCGATTCCATCCAGCGTTGGTTCACCTTAAACTAGCTGCACCTAAACCCTAAAAAAACAGGCTCCCGGTCCAAAATAGCACGACTCCCCGCACCTCCTACGTTCTACACTTTGAATAGCTCCCCACTAGAGGCCTGCACCTCCTATCGTTATCTTGGGGTCTGGCTAGACCAGCATCTTGACTTTTCAGTGCATATCGATGCACTACACAAAAAATTGCAACCTATGTTGGGAGCCCTCTACCGGAATAAAAACTGCATCCCTCTACGCACTAGACAAGCAATAGTGCAAAAAATGATCCTACCTATTTTTGATTACGGGGATGTCGTCTACTGTACCGCACCCCAAACTTCCCTAGCTAGGCTGGATCCCCTTTTTAACTCTTTTTGCCACTTCTCGTTAAACCTCCCTCCCAATACCCACCACTGTGTCCTCTACCAATCCCTGGACCTCCCGTCTCTTCATAACAGAAGACTGCTCCACTGCGCTAAAACCTCTGGCAAGTTCTGGTCACATACCCTCCCCTCCTACCTGTCTTCCTCCTTAGCCACCCTCTCTCCTCCTACTTATGCTCTTGAAATATCGATGCTAGGCTCCTACATATCCCCCACAGATCCACCGGTCAGGCCAGGCTGCTTTCAGCTTCAGGTTGCCCAAACTATGGAACTCCTGACAGCCGACATCAGACATTCCTCAAGCACTCCTCAACTGAATGCTCTTCTCAGACTGCGCCCGCTACCAACTGCAACTGTAACCTCCCCTTTAGTCCTCCCCTCATCTCCATAATCCTCCCAGTTGCGCAGCAACTTGTTCTATTACTAACTTGTAGTTCTGCTCCCTCATGTCTGGTAGCACATTTAGTGATTAAGTATCTATAACTGTACCTGTAACTGTACTGAACTGTCTCACCTACTGCCTGTACTCTGCCAGTGTATGTTCTTGTTCTGCTGTAACCCCCCTACCCCCAGGACGCATCTGGAATCGAGCAGTACTCTGCTCAGCATGCCTTCCTGGTAAATCTTAAATAAATAAATAAATAAATAAATAATATCACAACATCCAGTTTGCCTTGGCTGTTGCTCCTCTGTACTGGGCAGAGTGTTTCAGTTTACTTATGATTATTACTCCCATGTCCTTTTCTGCTTCTGACCTGGTTACCTGCACTCTTCCCAACCAGCAATTGATTCCCTGTGGGTCTACAGCAAAAATAAAGGTAGAAAACAAATAATAAATAAATTTGGCAGACTGGGTGGGCCAAGTGGTCTTTTTCTGCCATCAAATTCTAAGTTTCTGTGTTCTGTTCCCCCCACCCAGTGCATAACCTTGCACCTTTTGGCACTGAACCACAGCTGCCAAATGCTAAACAACTTTTCTAGCCTAGCCAAATCCTCCCTGAGTTCATGTCTTCCCTCCTTCATGTCCATCTTCCTACAGGGCTTGGTGTCATCTGTGAATGGGCAGATTTTACACTTGATACCATCTGTGATGTCACTTATGAAGATGATAAATAACACAGGGCTGAGTACCAAGCCCTGTGGGACCCCACTGGTCACAGACCTCGCTTCAGAGGACTCTGTCCCAGCTACAATCGTTTGGCTTCTATCCTAGAGCCAGCTTTTGACCCATCCTGTGAAATTAACCTCCACCCTCGGGTCCTCAAGCTTCCTGACTAGTCTCCTATCAGGCACCAAGACAAAGGCTTTGTTGGAGTCCAGATACAGGATATCAACCTCTTGGCCCTTGTGCATTGTCCTAGTGACTCAATCAAAGAATTTCATTATATTAGTTTGGCAAAATTGCCATGACACAAACTCATGCTGCCTCTCATCCTGGAGTCTATTTTGCTCCAGAAAATCAATCAGTCTGTCTTTCAGGATGGTCTCCATCAGTTTGCCAACTATAGAGTTCAGGCTGACTGGTCTGTAGTTCCCTGGTTCCTCCCTTTGCCCGTTGTTATGGAGAGGCACCACATGTGCTATTCTTTGTTCTTGAAGTATGTTTCCAGACTCCAGAAAGAGATGTCAAACAGGTCTGCCAGAGGTCCTGCCAGGACCTCTGCTAGCTCTCTAAGGACCATCGGGTGTATGCCATCTTGTCCTGGAGATTAGTCCACTTTAGGGCCTGTTAGGCCCTTGAGTACCCTTTTGGCTTGAATTTTGCCATCTGTGACTTCCCCTCCCAATTCCCATCCTCCTACTCCTTGTACTAATGGTCCATCATTCTCCGGAGCAAAAACTGAACAAAAGTGCCCATTAAGTACCTCTGCCTTTTTTTCACTACTCTCTGCCCAACACCATTCCTTTTTTAGCCTTACAATATCATCCTCTATGTTTATCTTCTACCTTGTATACCTGAAAAGGCCTTCTCACCTGGTTTTACCCACGGGGCTGGCTGTAACTCTCTTGTGGCCTTTGCCTCCCTTACAACCCTGCTTGGATCTCTTAACTTAGTGACATAGTCCACACTATCCTTTTCCTCCTTGAATTTGCTTGTACTTTCTAAAGTAAGACCCTCTTGTCCCCCACACCACTTTTGCCACCTCCTTGCTGAACCAGCTGTTTTTTTGGCCTTAGCTTTCTTGCTTTTGATTTTGGCACACTCACTAGTGACCTCCTTCAATCCATTCTTAATTATGTCTCATTTCTGTTCCACATCCATCTTTACTCTGATCCCAGTAAGATGTCCTTACAGAACTTCTCCTATCCTATCAAAGTCAGTCATCCAAATATCCAAGACCCTCACCTTGTCCTGACCATCCCTCTGCCTATGTCCAGGTGAAACCACACCATGTGATGATCCCTTCCTGCTAGAGGCACATCTACCTTCACCTCCTAGACATGTGCACAGTTGTACAGCACCAGATCCCAGACAATCCTCTCCTAGTGGGCTCCATAACACCTTGAGTTAGGAATGCGCTCCAGAAAACATCCAACCATATGTGTTCCCTGGTGCATGAGGTAGCAGGGATTTTCCAGTTCACCCAAAGTAGATTGAAGTCCCCTCCAGTCCAGCCCAAATAGACTGAAGTTCCCAATTATTACTACCTCTACCCTGCTGGACATATCTGTGATCTGGGACCCCAGTACCCTATCAATTTCCTCATCTTTGGAAGGTGGTCTGTAGACCACCCCATATTTATTTTCCTTCCTTTCATGGATTGGATCTGCTCCCAGAGCACTTCAGGTTTGCCCTCTAACATCCTCCATTCTTGTGCAAATTATCCCCTCCTTCATATGCATCACCCCCACCTCCATCTCCCTATCCTTTCTGTACATTTTGTATCCGAGAACAACTAGATCCCAGTTGTGGTTTTGTGTAGCTCAGGTCTCTGTAATGACCACTATGTCCATCTCTCCCTCTGCCAACAATGATTGCAATTCCCTCCATTTTGTTCCCCAGATTTCTGTCATTGAGAGGCACCACCCTCCACTGAAACTCTGGACCCTCCTTATTCCAGACCTGCCCCCTACTATCCCCCCTCTTCCCTTGGTCCCTCCATCCCCCCTTCTCTCCCCTTCTCCTGCTGACCTGCTGGGGAAGGCCTATTGGCCTCTTCCACCCCATAACTAAGGGTGCTGTGCATCCTGCTTCGTCCCCAAAACCACAGTCAGTTTAAATTTAGTTTATCAATCATAAAATCCTTCTATTCAGGACCCTTGTGCTATTTCTAGTTAAGAGTAACCTATCCAGTGATTACAGGTCCCTGTTTTCCTATGTCCCCTCCAAACTACCAACAGACACATACTCTTCTGCCTCACACCACCCTTTAAGCTAGTCGTTGAATTCAGCTATCATTCCTTTCCTTCCATACTAGCTCTTGGGACTGGAAGCACTTTTGAGAAGGCTACTGACTTCCCTTCCACCCCGCAGATATTCCCCACCCAGCTGAACCTTCATTGTACCTCCCCCACTTCACATCCTACCAGATCATTCATACCCAAAAGGATTATTATGCAAGATTTCCCTCCTCCCTATCCTAAGTGCTTTGCTAGTAGAGGTCCCACCCTTCCTGCTGTCTTCTCTGGCATGCATTCTACCCTCTTGTGGTTTAATAACCATAAGATGATTTCTATCCTCTTACAGGTCTTCTAATGTGCGTGACCTAAGAATTGTCATTTTTTTTTGGCATTTATCTGCCTAACTAAATATATATGCAAGTTTCTTTGCAAATATTTATATACTTCATATATACTGATTATTCTTGCTAGCATTGTGATACTATGCATAGACTTTAGTGAGCTAATGGCCCCTCTTTCAAGTCAAGTTTGTATAGTTTAAAGAGTAGCAGTCCATGTAGACACCACAGATGCACTCTGGCACATTTCTATGTCATGTTTCCCCCAATATTTTTAATGGTCTGTCGCTCAGCCAGTTAGTTATCCACCTCATCTAGTTATAGCCTCCGATTATTTATCAATTACTTATCTTCTACAGGAGCCTTTCTTATGGTACATTATTAAATGCCTTACTATGGATAAAGTATTTTAAATCAAGGACAAATCCTCTGCCACTCCCTGGTGATTTAATCACAAAAGGATGATCTTTAATGAAATACTTCTTCTGCATCATCTTCATATTCACTGTCTCCACTGGTATGCTGTTTCATAGGTTCACAACTCTTCGAGAGAAAAAGTGCTTCCTAACTTAACTACTGAATTTACTACCCCTGAGCTTCAGAGCATGTCTACGCATACTGCTGAACAACACTATATCAAGCATCTTTGGCCGTGATATAATTGAGTATGAAAAAGACTGAGATCATATGCCCTTTCAGGCTCCTTCTCTGCAGTCCAGGGTGAACATGTTAAGAGCCACCAGCCTTTCCTCATAGCTTTGTCCCACATACTGCTGATCATTTTGGTGGCCTTGTGTTGCACCCTCTTGACTGCCTCAGTGTCATTTTTGTATTTAGAAGTTCAAACCAGCAGACAGTGCTCCAGATGGTGTCTACACAGGGCTTGTAAAGTGGGAGGATTGCTTCCCCTGCTCTGCTTGTCACCATCTTTTTTTTTTCTTGAAACTCATTTTTATTGAAAAAATAAATAAATAAATACAGGCAGTAGTTAATGAGGCACTTATACAACATTGATACACAAAAAGGATCCAGACCTAGAAAGCAAAATCCATAAGACTGTACATGCCTCACCAATCTCATAAGATGATAAGAAAATAAAAAGACACTGGTCTAGACTGGTGACATGTATACAACTGCCAATCCTAAATACAGAACAAAAGCACTCATCCCCGCCATCCCCAGTTTTAATATTCAGATATAAAACTGTAACTAAACTCTAAACCAATCATCAAACAACCAGGTGCACCTGTAGAGCAATAATAAGCCAATTAGCCAAACAAGTCCCAGACCCCCACCCACCCACCTCTCCTAAATTAAACAATGCAATATCATTCCATGAGAAAAAAGAGAGTAAGAGCTGGAGAATAATGGGAAGCAGTATCTGATGATAGGCTGGAATGGGGTGGGGACTTAAAATAAGAGACAGTCCCACATAACTAAGAAAACAAGCCCAGAAAAATCTGAGGCACTACTTAGGCCCAATAGGGGGCCATCTGCCTTTACTCTTTACTCTGACCCTCACACTGGGCCATTTGAGAAGAAGTCCCCCTTGAGTTGCCCCACTAACCAGTTTAATAATATTAATAATAATAATAATAATAATAATAATAATATGTTTATTTATAAGAAGCGCAATTGTGCAACACAAGGCCACCAAAATGGTCAGCAGTATGTGGAACAAAGCTATGAGGAAAGGCTGGAGGCTCTTAACATGTTTACCCTGGAATGCAGAAAAGGAGTCTGAAAGGGCAGATGATCTCAGTCTTTTTCATACTCAGTGGTATCATGACCAAAGATGCTTGATCTGGTGTTGTTGCAAAACCTCGAGCCCCAGAGGTCTTCAAACGGACCCTGGGGATTGCAGCAATCCCTCTCAGCTTCTACCCCTAGTACCTCTCCTATTCCCCCATCTCCCTCCCCACCCTTGCATAAATATACCCTTCAACCTTTTTCCATTATTCCCTCACTCACCTTTCAGTCTCCTTATCCCTCCCACCGACTACACCTGCACAGGGTATTCTCCTTCATTTCCTCTTCTTCTCACCCCCTACCTCTCTAACCAGTGCCAGTGGCCGTACTATATACTTCCCTACCCCCTCTCTTTCACCTGTTCCCTCTCTGACCACCTATTTTTCCATTTCCAGATACCACTATAAATCCTGCCCTAATTTCCCTATTTTCCTTTCTCCCACTCCCTCATAATTGTCTCCCACTCCCTCTAAGCCTACCCCTTTTTCCTATCTCTTCCTTATATGCCTGGCCCTGTCCCCCTAGTAGGGCTTCTTCAGCATCCTGGGGTGAACAGATCCTGGCTGTCTCCCCCCTCTATTTGTCCCCTCTCCCTACTCCCCATCTCCTTCTCCTTTTCTGCCTATCTCTTGTCCAGCTTGCAGGATTCTCAACATCCTGAAGGGTTATAGATTTGTGGCTGCTCTCTACTCATTCCTTTCCCCTACCATCTATCCCTCTATCCCTCACCCACTATATCCCTTCTTGTCATATTGTAGCCCCGCTTGGGCTTGCATTGGCACTTACCAAACTTGTGCTCAGCTTTTGATTTATAGCACATTTGAGATACCTGTATTAACCTTCCTAGTGTATTACAATGTCATGTAATAGTTCTGCAATGTTATGCAATTCTAGTGTACTTTTATTTCACCTTGTACATGTCTTTGCTTGCTCTCCCAACTTTTGTAATCCCTCTCCCCAGGACACTTATGGAAATGAGCTGTTTACAGCTCATGTTGTCTTTCCTAGTGAAACATTTTGCAAATAAAATTAAAATAAAGGTGAACAAATGTAAAAGTGCTTTTACAAAGATTAAAACCTTAAAACTATAACACCACAAATATTTAAATATTCAGCTTAGCACCAAACAGCCAGATATTAATTGTTTAAGAAGACCAGCGAGAGTAAATATGTGTTTAGAACTGCTTTAATGCTCTTCACAGTCAGGCACCCTCTAACCCAATGATGTTGAGAATGCCAAAGGATAGGGGCTGTGAATGCAAAAGCTCGAGCCCCAGAGGTCTTCAAATTAACCCTTGGAATCTCCAGAAATCCATCATCAGTGGAGCAGAGTGGTCAGAGGGGGCAGTAGGGATGCAAAAGATCTTGCAGATAGCTCAGTCCCTGTCCATGTAGGGCTTTAAAGGTCAGCAAACTGACCTTGAAGGTGATTCACCAATGAACTAGCAGCCAGTGCAGTTTGCACCGCAGAGGTGTGACATGACTAGATTGAGGAAGCCTAATCAACAACTTGGTTGCAGTGCTCTGCACCAGCTGCAAGTGGTGGATATCAACCTCTGGTAGCCCTAGGTACAGGGCAATGGAGTAATCAAGGCAAGAGGACACAAAGGCATGGATCAAAGTTGGAAGGTCACCAGGTGGAACCAGGTGTTAATCCAGGTGATAGTCCTCAGATGATAAAATGACATCTAGATGATGGAGGACACCTGAGATTTCAGAGTCAACCCCTCATCAAAAATAATGCCCAGACTTTGCACCCATTCAGAGGTCATCAGCTGGCAACCACCCAGCAAAAGCCCGGAGGCCTGCTCAGCTAAAGACCCCTCTACCCGATGGCCAGGATCCACCACCAAAACCTCAGTCTTGCCAGGATTCAGCTTCAACCAGTTGGCACTCATCCATTCCTGTATCTCAGAGAGGCAGTTACTAAACATGGAGATCATATCATCTCGATCGGGTGTGAAGGACATGTATAACTGAGTATCTTCTGCATAGCAGTGACAAATCAATCAATACCACCTTACAATGTCTCCCAATGGCAGCATATACATCCAAATAACATAGGCAAGAATACAGAGCTGTGGGGGACCCGACATGGCAGGGAGAAGGCATCAGATGAATAAATTCCTAATTCTACTTCTCTGAAACCTACCAGTGAGGAATGAATGGAACCATCTGAGAACCATCCCCGACAGTCCAAAGATCACCCGCAGGTGCTCAAGCAGTACACCATGATCCATGGTGTCAAATGCTGCAGAGAGATCAAGGAGGACTAAGATGGAACAAGACCTCCAATCTCTCACTATCAGGAGATCACTGAGCACCTGAACCAGGGAGTTCTCAATGATTTGCCTCTTCCTAAATCCCTACAGGAGAGGATCATAGATGTCATGGATAGTAAGGTGATCCTCCAGCTACAACACGACCACCTTCTCAATAACTTTACCCACAAAGCAGTTTACTCAAGGAAGCCAGCATTCCATATGGCAATCCTTCCTAAGACAAAGGCGGGCCATCAAGGCCTTCATGTCATGTATTTCCTGTATCCTTTTGCACCATTTTGACAACATAGGGTGGTCATGTTGAAGCCAGTGTGATGTAATGCATTTTAGTGTCACAGCCAGTGCTAAATGTAACCTAACTATTGCAGGGAAACCCAATACCCAATCTGTGAATGTGTCAGGAATATCCAGCTGCAAAACACCCTGAATGGCTTCCTGGATAGCTGCCCAAAAGTCACTCAATCCAGGACAGCCCCAAAAAATATACACATGGGAGCCAAGGCCCCCACAGCATTGCCAACAGTCAGCTTTATAGATTGTATGGAAGTGTTGAGTCACGGTAGGTGTCCAAAAGTAGTGAACAAGAATTCTCCAGAAGAACTCTCTCCTTGTAGGGACGGAGGTCACCTGCCAGCCATACCTCAAGTGGCATAACCATTCCACTACTGGGATGACACAGGAGGCCTCCACCTCCCAAGCCACTCTTTCCTTGTGAAGTGGTTCAATATCTCAAGTCCCTAATTTCTTAGGTCCAAAACATGCCTGAGTTTCATGTTCATGGTGACAATCACATGGATAAAGTCTTCCCAGGATGACAGGGGTCTGTCCAGAAAGGCCCTGTGATTATTACTGTTAACAAAAAGATGAACTTGAAGATAATGATGGAAGTTCTGAGCCTGCAAGTTATTTGTAGCATGCAAAGCCTGAAACTGCAAACAGGACCCCTGCACCAACAGTTTGGAAAGTGCGTCAAGTCCTGACAGTCTCAATAGGCATAGCTGTGATCTAAGCGAGGAGGCAAAAAATCCATATGGTACCGGATAAGGGAGAGAGGACCCAAGGGGGCATCAGAGGCCAACTTGCATTGAATCCTCTGTAGAACTCTTACAGTACGCTTAACCCAAGGGTTTGTGAGTCAGCTAACCCAATCCCATGATAGGTTGGACAAGGCAAAGGTGAATTGGGGCTGTTCTCCACAGTCATTATTTTCAATCTCACACCAACCAGATACATGTCTTTGTTTGTCCCAGGTACAAACAGCCATCATCTGGCTCACTAAATAATAATTGTGAAGCCCTGGCAACATGAGGCTGCCTCAATACTTTAGCAGTGTTTGAATCCTATAAGAGATTCGGGGTCTATGCTCTGTTCAAATAAATTTGTTAAGGCCCTTGTGAACTGAGGTCGAGTATGTAGTTGGAAGTAGAACTGATAAAGTATTGAACAAAAAAATAAACCAGGGCAAAATATTCATCTTAATGGTTTCAATATGAACCACTATTGGCAAGCGGAGCAAGGCCCACCTGGCAAAATCCCGTTATACTTCCCAGCAGAGTTTCTGGTAATTAATATCAAATAATTTCAAGATAGCAACAGAGACTTGAATATCTAAATATCTAACTTGATTATGTTTTGCCAAGGCAAAGGGATAGAGCATCTTTAAACCAGGCGGGAAGGACCCACTGAGTTTAAGAGTTTCAGATTTTGCTAAATTGATTTTATATACCGAAAGTCACCCAAATCTCTCCAATAAGGTAAGTAACGGGTGAACAGATGTTTCAGGATGACTCACAAAAAAAAATTAGAGTCATCTTTGTACAGCGCTACTTATGTTCAATTCTCCCTGCCATGACCCCACTCAGAGCAAATAATATAGGGCACAGGGGGCAGTCCTGTCTGGTGCCTCAAGATAAAGGAAAGTGCCCAGAATTAACACCATTGACTCTTGCATGGGCTTGTGGGGCACAGTATAGATTAGAAATAACTAATAAAAATTTTGGGCCAAATTTCTTCTTCTTCTCCATTTTTTTTTTTGTAAAAACTTCCAATTCACCTAATTGAAAGCTTTTTCAGCATCCACAGAGTTAGCCAGCTGGAATTCCTCCGGTTCCCGTTATGAGGACATGATATTTACTAGTCTCCTAATATTGTCTTGGAGATAGTGACCCGCTATGAAACCAGTCTGATTAGGATGTACCATCTTCTTTATCACCCCTGGAGGTGGCCAACCAGAACCCCAGTAAATATACTGAGATCATCATTTAAAAGGGAGATTGAGCTACTGTATATGAACTACAGAGCTCCAAATCTTTCCCCTTCTTAGGCAAGATCGAGATCTGGGTGTAATGCCAGGAGACTGAAACAGACCCCCCCCATAGGATATACTGAAAGCACTCCAGCAGGAGAGGCAGTAAGACCTCCTAAAAAACCTTGTAGAATTTAGAGATTAGGCTATCTAGGCCCAGAGATTTCCACATTTTTAAGTGCTGAATGTTATTTTACACCTCCTGCACCATAATCCCTCCATCTATAAAGTCTTGGTCCTCTTGCTGCAAGGCGAGATAAGAAATCTGGACTAAAGAGGTATCCATTTGGGCTGGGAGGTCCTCCAGGGAATCCTGTGTATACAATTGGGCATAATAAGTGGCAAAAGTAGAGGCAATCCCCAATGGATCTGATATCAGCAAGCCACCTCTTACCTGGATCCCTAATGCCAAACACTGCTTGGCTATGAGATTGTTTTCATTATACCAGAGCAAACAGTCTGCCGGCCTTGTTGTTACCCTCATAGTATCTCTGCTGGCTCCTGCATAGGTGACCGTCCACCTGGGAGACCATCAGGCATTCCATAGCTGCCTTCCTGGATTCCCAGACCTTCTTATCTTGAGGATCCAATGTTAACTTATGCTGAAGGTCCGCCTCCAGCTGTTGCCTTTGCATGTGGTGCTTTATTTTTACCACATCACTGTACCCTATGATAAAGCTTTTCAACACAGCTTTGATTGCATCTCTGGAGCTCTTTTTCTCTGATGATAGAGACACCTCAACCCCCTTATTAGCTGAAAGATAATCTGTGATTGTTGCCACCACTTGGGCTTTAAAATCTTCTGAATTGTAAAGGCCTACATTGAGCCACCAGTTAGAATTCCTGATAATGGGAAATAGGAAATGTCACAATAGAACTGGAGAATGCTTGAACCAGGTCAATGGGAGTATTGTACAATCCTGAACCAATGACGTCTTCTCCAAGGGGCGCAAAAACATTTCTATGTGGGAATAACTACTATGATGGGCAGAAAAAAAGTATAATCCTGTCAATCGGGGTGCCTCAGCCACCAGATATCAGTTAACCTGGTCTCTGTGAGTAATCTGTGCAGAAAACCTCCAGAACAGCCTGAAATGGGGGCATTATGGCCATGTCTGTCACATAAAGTGGAAAGCACCATGTTAAAATCTCCACCTATAATATAAAGAGAATCTGGGTCATTGACGATCTCCAAAAGAAGCTGGTGTAAGAAGGAGTTATTGTCCTTCTCTTTGTTCAGGGTATATAGGTTGAGGAGCATGCATTTAATATTCTGATAAGTAATTTGTAACCTAAGAATCCATCCCCCGGGTCACAATCTAAATGATGCACCAGAATAAGGCACCTTATAGCCATCCCCCATCTATGGGGATGGTCTCTTCAATAAGCAGTATAGATATCTCCCACCAAAGATTGCCTAAGTTTCTTCTGCTCCACCTCTGTGCGGTGTGCTTCCTGCAAGTAGACCAATGTGGCCTGATTTCACTGAAGTTTCTGCAGAATATTTGCTTGCTTAATAGACCCATTAAGGCCCTTAATATTATATGTTACAACTACAAAGTTGGTCATATTCTTCCTACAACAAGCAAAAAGAACTGATTGCAAAAATGATGTACTGAACTCCAAAATACACCATGCCCCCCAGTTCCCCACCCAAAAGCTTTCCCACAGAGGTGAACCCAGAATGAATCAACCATATCAACATTAGGCAAACAAAGAAAAAACTAGAAACCAATTTAAACCATAACCATAGAAAAAAAGAAAGAAAAAAGTGACTTATATACAAAATGCATAACCTCCATCCATGCCACACTAAACCACCCCCTACGTGTCTCCTATGAGAGTGGATGGCACAGTGCTCACTTCTTAGAATTACTTAATTTGAATAGGGATACTGAACAAAACATTAGTGCCCAATCATCAGAACAAGAATGGGTTATTCTCCATAGGTTGCAAGCTCAATTTTCTGATCCTGTAGCACAAAAGGCTGAGCTTTCTCTTAAAAGAACTAAACTTAAATACCTTGAATCAGGGAAAAGAGCTTGGAAGCTCTTGGCTATCCGGCTTAAACAAGCAGAGACTACTAGATTCATACCTGGCCTATATCTCACCAACACAAGTCAAATAACCATTGACCCTAGGCAAATAGCTGAGGGATTAGGGAAATATTATCAACAGCTCTATGCAGTCGACAAAGAGGAAATGCCCACAGAGGAGGAAATTCGATTCTACTTAAAATTGGTCAAACTTCCATATTTGTCACCTGATGATGCCCTTCCTTTGGAAGCACCCAGACAGGCCTGGGAAATTGAGCAGGCTATTAAACAACTCTCTTTCGATAAAACACCGGGGCCAGATGGCTTCCCAAATAATCTATGCATGTGTTATGTGTCAGAGTTAACCCTCCTTTTAAGGGATGTTTTTAACTCCTGGTATGAGCATGGGATAGCTGACCATAACTTTTTACAAGATCTTATTGTAGTTTTCCCTAAACTGGGGAAGGATCCACAATTTCCAGAGAATTACCGTCCCATTTCCTCCTTAAGTCTGATGTCAAAATACTTGCAAAAGTACTAGCTAACAGACTCGGGCCTGTTATGGGGAAACTGATTGGTTCTGAGCAGGTGGGATTCATGGCAAATAGATCTTCTGCTGATCATATGCGTAGATTACTGCACCTCTTCCCTATGGCCAAAAAATCGGATCTCCCAATGACTCTATTATCTCCAGATGCCGAGAAGGCCTTTGATCGGGTCTCTTGGAATTTTCTTTTACGTGCACTAGAACATTTTGGTCTCCCAAAGGAGTTCATCACGTGGGCCCGTATCTTATATACCTCTCTATCTGCCCGGGTTTGGTGTAACTCTGTGCTCTCAGACCCATTCCCATTATGTTGTGGTACCAGACAGGGCTGCCCACTATCCCCACTTCTTTTTAATCTATTCCTAGAGCTCCTTGTATGACGATTGATTTCCTGTCCATACCTTAAGGGCATCAAAGTTGGAGAACAGCAACATCTGTTATCGGCATATGCCGATGATTTATTATTACATCTAGAGGACCCTGCGATAGCTATCCCAGTATTGCTAGATTAAATTGATCTCTTTTCCAGGGTGTCCTTTTATAAACTGAATTTTCCAAAAACCAGAATTTTTCCAATGAATGCAAGACTTCCATATGGGGTAGTAAAGGAATTTGGATTGAAGTGGGAGTCGAAATCTTTAATGTATCTGAGCATTAAGGTCACCAGAGAGGTACCTACTATACTTAATTAAAATCTCGAAATCCTTTTGGCCACGCTGAAATCAGATCTTGACAGGTGGGTCTCCCTTCCCATTTCACTTTGGGGAAGGATCCACACAATTAAAATGAATGTTCTTCCTAGAATGTTATACCCTATGGGCATGTTGGGGTTCTTCCTCCCCAAATCTTGGTTTACAAATCTACAGAAGATGTTGAATTTCTATTTGGGGAAGGGAGTTAGACAAGCATATACTAAGCTCACATCACCCAAGATACAAGGGGTCCTGGCTCTTCCATCCTTTTTTACTTACTACTGTGCACATCATGTAAGTAAACTAAGATATTGTCCTTGTCCCCTAACCTTGCAGGGCTCAGAAACATATTTACCTCTTTGGTTAGATATTGAAAGATATCTGGCCTCTAAGAATCACTGTGCCTTAGAATCCCTAGTTTATTCTTCCTGCAATCGCTGCCGAATTCCCTAAAGGATACCTCAAATGGGTGGTCTATTAGGGCCCTGTATCAATAGCAAAGGCAACTAGATTTAGATGGCATAAGTCCCTAGAACAATCATTAATGGGGAATCTACAATTTAAAATAGACAATAGCCCTATTTCCTCTTCATATTGGGAGCTTTTATCGTATGCTAAACTCCTGGACGTAGCTCCTGAGGTGGACTTACTCTCTTTTCCTCAATTTCAGCAGCGTTTCTGTACTCAGAAGAAGCACCTTGTTAAATATTGCCAACTAACACACCTTTTGGCTCATTTTCTGATGAGACAAGGCACATATACCCCCTTGAAAATGGAACCATCTTCCCTTTTCCAAGTAGCTGATCAACCACATTCTGTTTCCATGATATACAAAGCACTACAGTCCTTGGATCCTCATTTGCCACAGGATATATGCTACTATTGGATTCAAAGACTGTCTATTTCTGAATATGTCAACATATGGAAACAGATTTGGGGTAATATCTACGGATTTATTAAACAGGACAGACTTCGCTTAGTATAATATAATGTACAATTTATATTTCACCCCAATACGTCTATATAAAATGGGAAGGCTGCCCTCCCCTCAATGTCAATGATGTTTAGAAATGGATGGGGATTTATACCATATGTTATGGATGTGTCCAAAAGTATATATCTATTGGCAAACAATTAAAAGCTCTATTGATCCAATGTTAGAGCAGGATCCACTTTTCATGCCAGAGATCTGTCTGCTCAATCATTATCCCTCTAATATTCCTAGAACAAGAAAGGCTTACATAACCATGATATCTGCTTTAGCCAAATTAACCATTATGAGGCACTGGAAGGAAGAATCCTTGCCATCTGTAATAGAATGGCATAAAGAAATTCTATTGGCGTTTCAACTGGAGCGACACATTGCAACAATGGCTGACCAACTCACTGGATATCAAAATAGATGGAATCCCTTGGATGCGTTACTTGCAATTTGGAAATCCTAGAGAGTAGATCCACTCAACTAAATTAGGTTTTTGCAGGGACAACAGATATCATGATTGGCACCTAGTGGGTGGGGATGGATTTGGGGGGATTAGTCGGTTAGTTTTAGGTATGTTATCTAACCCTTTTTTTTTGTATTTTAGTTGATAAGCATTTTGTAAATTGATTGGAGTGGGTGGAACTGTTACACAATTTGGTAATCTGTTATATTCCACTGTCTGCTCTTATCTTGACTCTTGCTGTAAATGTTATAATGAATAAAGCATATTGAATAAAAAAAGAGATAGTGGATGGTGCAACAGCTCAAGACTACACTCAGCCAAGGCAACCCCACTAGTGTGCATTGGCATTAGGTGATGTACAAACCCCCCAAGTACAGACAAGCAAACCCATGGTCCCTCCCCCAAGCATATCCAAACTCCATCCCATCCTCCATTTTAAATCTGGGCATGGGAGCCAATGAAGGGAAACCCTTTCCCAATATCACCAATATCTGGCCGGGTATTGAGGGGTGCCCTGAACAGTAAGTTGGGGGGAAAATGAGGGTTCCAGAAGATCATGGCCAAGGTTGTCACCATCTTTTGCTATGCCCTGTCATTTGGCCGGCCCTCGTGGCAGCAGCCATGCACTACATTCAGCCTCTTGTCTATTTTGACCCACACCCTTTTCCCACTCAACTGCTGCAAGAGGAGCCCCACACAGTATGTACATCATACTGAACTGAAGAAAAGATGAATGGCTGCATGAAAAATACACAAGAAGAGCAGTGCTACTGCAAACTGAAAGCATTGTTTTTGTACAAAATACCTCTACTCACACCAAAGTTTAGTCACAACAAGGACTAGAAAGCTCTTGGCCCTTCAACCAAACATGATGCCTTCCTCAGGGGTGTGTCCTACTGTACTTCTGTTTATTTCTTCCCAAGGGTAGCATCATGTAATTAGCTATATTTGATCTGAGGCTCTGGGTATTAGACCAATCACAGAGTTTGTTCAGGTCTTCCTAAAGATTTACCCATTCTTAATGGAGTCCACTACCCTGTCAGGCTTAGTGTCCTCCTCAAATCTAAGCTGCCTACTCAAGACCTCAATTTCAATATTATATCATCATTTGCCAAACTACTGGTACTTCACTTATTTAAAGAGATTTCCTATGGTACTCAAGTAGAGATTGACCCTCTTCCTATCTCAATGTGTATTTGTAAGAAAAGTGGTCTCAGGACCTTTGCATATTTAGGCTTGCAAATATTTTGCCACCATAGGCCAGATATGCAGTAATGGGCAAAAGCAGAACCCAAAGGTCTGCACTGCTCTTGGCCTTGTACCCCACTCTAAGGATATTGTGTTCAGCTGGACAGGGCAGCAGTGAAATCTGACTTAATATAAGGCCATGTCTAGGTAGTGCAAAGATGGGTAGCACTGCCTCGACATGGATGTGGGCTGTATACAGCTCATAGGGAAGTGCAGGGAACTATACCCCAGACCTGATAGAACCAGGAGACCCCAGCACTAAATTTCAGCTGGCAACATGAAAATGAGCCTAATGGGCATGCAAGGCACTAAGGGCAATATGAATGCCCATTATGGGCTCATTTGTATGGGAAGCGGCAGCAGGTTTGTGCCTCATCTGTGTTCGTGTGCCACAGCAGGCATGGTGATAGGTAGCCCTCCTTACCCTGAACGCCCATCCCCACAATGTACATGGCATCCTCGATGTCTTTTGGCAACCCCCTCCCTCTGATCACCCTTCTCTGTAATTGTTTAGGTGCTCCCTGCTGCTGACTGGTACCCTTCACCTGCTGAGCACCCATTCCTTTTTCACCCATGGTCCCAGTGGTTAGCTGTCCACCACCCCACTGCCTACACTGAGCACACCACCCACCCATTCCCCATACTTCACTGTCCATTACCATGTGGGGGGTCCAATATGGTGACCGGCACTGCCCACCTCTCCCCATCTTTGCCAGCCACCATATGACATGACAGTGAACATGCATACTGTGTACTGTATAGGGAGTATGTGTACTGTAAGTTAAGGTTAAGCAGGCATTTAAATGTTAAATCAGGATATTTGCCTTCTTAGACCCTATCATCTTTTGCCCAAAGGAACTGTGAATTAGCACACAGATCCTTGGCAGCAGGATCTGCAGATCCTTTATAGTGGTGAATTTGGATTCATCAGGTTTAACATTACAGGTCAGCCAAAATGTAGACATCATTAATTTTAAGATGCTTTTTTGCTATTCCGTAACAGAAAACAGGTAAAGTACTGAAACCTGAAAAGGTTAGGTTCATTACATCTCATCTTGAAGGTGGTGATTTTGTAGTTTTGGGAATAGAAACATTATTTTCTTATAATCAACATAAAAACTGCAGGCTGGACTTATGTAGTTCATTTTTTACCCAAATACCATTTTTTGGCCCTCGGATCCCCAGATCCTCTCCCACTGAAACAATTGGTAACTAGTTGCCTATTGCCCATGATCCCTGCAAAGAAGGCAGCCAGCACAACCCCTCCACTGACTTCTGCAGCAGGTCACCGACTGGAAATCATAACTGTGACTACTGTTAATGAAATATATGTACATTGTATGCATTTCATAAATCATGTCTGGCTAAGGAGGTGAGTGAAGAGGTTGTGTCAACTCTTGTCTGGAGTTTGATTGCTTGGGTTGTGGTAGGGGTGTTAGTGGATGCAAAGTAATAATGTATGGCTCAGGAAAGGATAAGGAAGAATGTGCCAGTGGATGCCAGAGACTGCTGGACTTGAAACAGAGTGAGGTCGTCAGAGCTATTTGATTCCACGGACAGTTTTTCTTTGGGAAGAATAAGAGGGGTGAAACTGGATGTCACTGGCAACTAGGCTAGACTAGGGCAAGGGTGGCTGATGCCCCTGGACTTGAGGAATTGTTGCAGTAGAGTTGGCATTAAAGTATGCAGTGCCAGATTAAACATTCCCCTGAATATTTGTGGTTGTGCTGTGTGGTGGTCATTGGGTTTGAAGGTTGCTTGAAGCAGTGTTGGTGTTACTCTAACTTCTTCACCCTCTATTAAAGCAGCAGTATTTTTTACTCACCACATAATTTTGTTTCAGAAATAATGTTATTCAGGCTAGTGTTTTGTGGAAAAATGTTCCGCTGACGGAAATTCCATGAAAGTCAGACTTTCGCTTCTGTGAAAGTTTAGAAATCAAATTAAAAACCTTCATGGAAATTCCAACTTGAAACAGTGGAATAAATGTATGAATTGTGGATTATTGTATTAAACTGTGGAAGGAAATTTCGCAGAACTGATCACTGTTAGTGGTCACTTCTGCTGAATTTCTTTCCGCAGTTTAATACATTAATCTGCAATTCATACATTCATTCCACAGTTCAGTGAGTCACTGAACTGCAGAACGAATATATGAATTGGGGATTAAAGAGCAGGTATCCACTAAATGTTACTAGTAATTTAATTTGAAATTTTCCCATTGATTAATTAAAGTTGCTTTATGACTTGTTGTCTGCGTAGTTTATTCCCCCGGTATGACATTCTTTCTGTACACTGTGCTCCTAAGATGAAAGTGAAAGACATGCCTTTGTTTATTTGTTCTATCCACAACGTGCAGCGAAACCCATGTCTTTGTGATGTCAGTTACAGAAAATGACTCAGACTTCATATACTGCATCACACATGCCCCTGCTTCTGGGGAAACTCGGTGCATTCAGGACATTCATGCTAGAATCAGTCCTCTTGGTGGGAGGGAGGTCAGGGACAATTTCATTCGCAGAAACAAAGCCGGCATTTAATGCAGCTGGCTTTTGCAAGAGACTTGTTTGTCCAGTAAGTTTCCCATGACTTCTGTTACTTCAATATATCCAGTGTCCACATACACCAAATGGACTATCAGTTTTATGTATATTTCATGTCTGACTTCATTGTAAGAAAATCTTTTCTCTCAAAGTTATTGAAGCTCATTCTGGCATTTCATATTTGACCCAGCTGTAAGCACACCTTTTCTCTTGAAGTTATTGAAGCCCATTCTGTAATTAGAGCAGGGAACCAGCCAGTCAGAGACTACATGGTGGAACAGCACTCATGGTTTATGACTGAATCTTATCCTGGACTGTTCAGGTCATTGACCCTAGCTTTGGAAGAATGAAATTCAGCCATGAGTTCTGAGACCATTTCACCCTGTACTCTCCGACTGGAGGGTTCCCTGCTCTAACACCAGAACAGGCTTTAATAACTTCAAGAGAAAAGGTATGCTTACAGCCAGGTCAAATATGAAATATACATGAAACTGATATTCTGTTTGGTGTATGTGGGCACTGGAGATAGTGAAGTAACAGCAGTCACTGGACACTTATTGGAATAGAGAACTGAGCCATGAACATACAAATTCAACATATTGTCAAGAGGTAAAGTGACAGCTTTTTTCTGACTGCCTGTACTTAACAGGTCGAATTATAAGTTGCCCCACATAAGCTCTGTGAAAGAAGAGAAGCTGCTCAGTGACTGCCTTTTTCACAGTGCCTGCAGAAACTGCTTTACCTTTAGCTGCTTCAACACCCTTTTTAGTTTTTTGTGGCTTGGGGTTGTTTTTACGAGAATAAATACCTAAATAAATGCAATTTGACTGCATTCCAGATAAACACTGTGTGGCATTTAGGTACATGTTATTAGCTTTATTTTATATGAAACTTGTACTGTGTAACTGAATCTCTCTCTATTGCGAGTGTTTTGGAGCCCTAATAACTGATCCAGGAACTAGGAAGAGAAGCAGCAGTTTTGAAACCCTCAAGGGAAACTACAGCTCATTCATGCAAGCATATTACTCACTGTGAAATCTCTGGGGGGCAATATTTTATGTGCTAAACCACTGCAGTAGTGATTTTAAAAGGTTTTTTTTAAGAATTATACAGTTTTGTTCACAGAGAGCTCCATGACCCCTGGGACAAGTTTCAGGTCATACATAGGCTTAAAAGCAAGCCCTGCATGAGTGCTGTAAACCTAATTTGACTGCAATCCAGATAAACGCTATGTGGCATTTAGGTACATGTTACAGTATTAGCTTTATTTTATATAAAACTTGTACTGTGTGACTGAATCTCTCACTATTGCGAGTGTTTTGGAGCCCTAGTAACTGATCCAGGAACTAGGAAGAGGAGCAGTAGTTTTTTAACCCTCCTGGGAAACTACAGCTCATTCCTGCAACCATATTATTCACTGAAATCTCTGGGGACAATATTTGATGTGCTAAACCACTGTAGTGGTGATTTTAAAAAGTTTTTATTAAGAATTATACAGTTTTGTTCACAGAGAGCTCTGTGACCCCCTGAGACAACTTCCGGGTCATACACAGGCTTAAAAGCAAGCCCTACAGTGAGCAGGGTGAGCTTGAGCTTGAGCGGGGCAAGTAAGTGTCATCGCGCACGAAGATGTGCACAAAGACACGTGCGTCTGTGCGTGTTTCGCATGTTTTAGTGAGGTTTAGCAAGTGTTACATCAAGGGCACTATAAATCTATAGTTGGGAGCACTGAAAGGTAAGGCCTTTAGGGTATTAGAATCATCTTGGATTAATCATCGTGGGTATTTTAATATAACTATATCAGTTGATAAAGCAGCAGTATATACAACAGGGCAATACATCAAATGAAAAACTATGGAGAATATGATACTAGTCCTAGAAGGACAACCGGGTGTAAGGTGCATAGTTTGCAATATGTATAACTTTATAAAAGATAGTATACAGGAACTAAATTACACATGTATCAAGTGTTTTGAAAACAGAGATATGGCTATGTTAATTACTCTTTTCAATGAAACCAAAAGGAAATGGCTGACAGATATAATGTCAGACTAAATACAGCTACAGAACAAAGTACCATATGCAATACAGTTTTGACTCTGCACCAAGCATACCCCACTCCTTTACTGAAAAGTGACCACTGAGAATAAGTAAAACTATTACATTTATTCTCTGCTCAATCCTTTGTAAGGTATAGTGATCCTCAGGGCTCCATATGTACGATGATGACATGATCCTCTTCACTTCAGGCCAGTCCCCTGTTGATGTTGAAACCAGACTCCAGCAAGACTTCAACAAAGTACAGCTCTGGTTTTACTCCCATCAGCTCTCTCTCAGTTCTAAGAAAACAGTCTCAATAACCTTTGCCACTAGGCAGAGACTCGCAAGACTCCTCTCCTTCCCCTCCTTCCATACCTTTGATGGGACAGTCCTTGAAGACACATCACCCTTTAGGTACTTTGGGGGTTGACTCTACCAACACCTCTACTTCTCAGGGCATGTGGACACAATCCTGAAGAATCTGCACCCTAAGCTAGGTGCATTATACAGGAACCGGAGCTGCCTTCTGCTACCGGCTAGGGGTGAGCTTATTCAGACAATGATCCTACCTATTTTTGGCTACTGCAATGCAGTCTATAGTGCCATTCCCAAGTCTTCCATAACTAGATTGGATACCCTTTTTAACTCCTTCTGCCATTTCACTCTTGACTCTTCCCCTCACACTCATCACTGTAACCTCTACCATTCATTGGCTCTCCCCTCTCTAGAGTATTGTTGCCACCTCCATTGTGCTAAATTCATCTCTAAATTTTGGTTTGGGATGCTCCCCCTCATATCTTAACTCCTCTCTGTCCACCCTCCCCCCACCAGACCACTCCCTCAGATCCTATGACTCCCGTTTATTGATAGTTCCTCATCGATCAACTTCTGTAGGCTAATTGGCCTTCTCACATTGGTTACCTAAACTATGGAACTCCCTGCCTCCCCAGATCTGACACTCATCCTCTTTCCACTCCATCTCTTCTGCCTTACGTAATTTCCTCTCTGTGAAATATACCTGTAGCTAACCTCACTCTCTGATCCCTTACTCATCCCATCCCTCTGCTTGCTGGTTAATTACACTTTTGGTCCCCTTTGGCCATACTGGCTCTAAAGAAGATTGCACCTTCAGCTCAATCAAGGATGTTGACAACTAATTCCTATATTGCACCTGCACATTACCATCTGTAACTCCTGAACTGTATTATATTGTATTGTTTTGCATCTTATTGTTTCACCGCTGTATAAATTGTACTATTGAATGTCTGTATGCATAAGTATGCATAATTCCCCTTGGTCCACCTTCCCCCAGAATGCTCTGTGAGATGAGCAACTTGTTGTTCAGTGTGCCTTTACTGGTGAAACATTTCAATAAAATAAATAAATAAATAAATAGGACCCTTTCTAGTCTCAATCATTATTAATAATCTACCTGCAGTTGGCTCATACAGCAGCATGTTTCTTTACACAGATGATCTGATAATTTATAAGCATTCTTGTATTTTTTCTGATCATAATATGGTCCTTAAGAGACATCAAATTAATTCCGAACTGATTTTCATATAGCCATCTTATCCTCAACTCTAGCAAAATGAAAATTTATTTATTTATTTATTTAATTTTTGTTGACCGGGTAAGTGCATTAGACAAATCCTGCCTATTTTGAGGCACGACCCAGGGGAGGGGGATGCAGATGAATGGCAACTGACCTTGAACCAGATTAAGCTTTCGGTGGTATTTTTAGTGAATGAGGGAAATTTGGCCAAGACACCAGGGAAATTCCCCTGCCCTTTTCAGTAAGTGCCATGGGATCTTTAACATTCACCTGAACTACCACCAATCCAGGCAGATGGGACCTCAGTTTAACGTCTCATCCAAAAGACAGCAATAAGGTTCCTTTACCACTAAATCTAGTGTAGCCTCACTGTATGAGTCTCTCTTGGTCTCTTGTAGTGATGGCTCATGCATATAATCTGTAAACTCCTTTAAATATTTATGAGTAACATCGGACCCGTCTTTGAGTTTTACCACTCATATTAATGAAGCCTACCAATCTGTTAATTGTTCTCTTGACTTGGCCTATAGGGCTGAATATGCTTGACTATACATGTTAGCTTGTTAATAGTTAGGGTCTTACTCCCTCCCTCCCTCCCTGTGTCTCCTCTCCATGTCCACCCCCTCTTCCTTTGGCACTTACTGGACATGGGTCCCCTCCTACTACCATCAGGCATGCATCCCTTCTACCCCCCTCTCCTTAGACAATGACTCCTCAGCCTGCCTACTATTTTCTGTACCCCACTTACCCTACCCTCTTGAACTCCATTGCTCATGTGTTATTTTTCACCAGTTAACTGGCATTTTTTTTGATGTTGTTGTCTCTCTCCAAGTAGGAATGTATCCTTAGCCTAGCCTTTGCTGTGCTTAAAGTCTGTCAATCCTTGTCAACTTTTGTATATAAGTTTACCCTCCATCCTCTGACGTGAAACCTTTGTAAATGATCAGTTCCTGCTCAAAGGTATTTGTAATTCTAGAGTTTAATAAATAAATAATTAAATAAAAATACTCTTGCCAAGTTTACATCTGGTACTTAATCTATATAAATGAAATTAATCTAATTTACATAATTGGGAGGTAACCTCCAGTAATGTTTGTAGGTGTGTTACTTTATCTCAACATAGAACACATCCTTATCACCTTTACTCTGATTTGAACTGTTACTTTTCTCTAAAACAAAGGCATACTATTATCGATGTTTTTTTATAATGTTTTGCATAATCAGATTCTGATTTATCTTGTTAGAATGAATCAGTTTGCTCATACTAGGATGGCTCTTAGATACCTCAACAATAACTTCCTGGCAGTTCCCTTTTTCAGATTTTGTCTAGAGAAAGGACTTTTTCCTGTACTTCACCCATGGAACCAAATAATGTTTGAGATAAGATGTTCCATAAGTGAAAAGAAATTTAAAACAAAAATCAAATCCTTCTTAATGTGTCTGTCTGAATGTAGGTACTCTTAAATATGTAGTCATTTAACATGTTCTTTTTGGAACATATTATGTACTTGTTCTTTACTACAGTATCATGTTATGTTTATACTTTAATATTATTGTATCTTGTCTGATTTGTATTCTGGACCATTCCTGAAATTTCGTCCTTGGCCTAGTGAGCTTACCTGGTTAACAAAATTAAAATAAATGTATCCATTGCTAAAATGGGGAAAGTGACAATATGTAGCATATGCAAAACTGTAACCATATTGTTTTCTTATCTTTTCAGTTTGTACAATAATTGCATTATATTAGTGATGGATGGACCGGCTCTGCCACTCTTTCGAACCTCGCCAGAAATGAGCCGACTTGGCTCTAATCAGGAATACTGAACCTTTCATGGCTTGCTGAGTCTGTCCAGTTTGGAAATGCTGTCCAGTCCAGTACTTGATGGCATGGGATGGAGAAGCTGGATTACAGGCAGCAGCCTGTTCCACAGATGTCTGTGTGCATGGAGGGGGATAGGGACATGCCTCAGTGGTGTGGGGAAGGTACCAGAATCCAGAGGAACTACAGCAGGTCAGCAAGCAGCAATAGGTTACAGGCAGCATGAAACAAAAACAAACTCACCACCAGTACTGCAGTGCAAGTCACTGAACAAAGGTCAGGGCAGAAAAGAGAAATAAAAAAAAATCTTTTGTTTTCAATATCTGTCAAATACCCCTGAGTCCTGGGACCCTCACATGATCAGCACAGGCAAACAGTAGTGATACTGGGGCATTGAAGGGATCCAAACAATTATGGTCCATTTTCTGTGATTGTCTCATGTTCTAGCCAATCCTGTATATCAGCCACCACATGGCATCCCGTAGGAAACAGTGTATCCAGCTCATTTGGGCCTTTGCATTGAAAGGAGACAGTTGTGTGGTGTGTGTGTGTGTGTGTGTGTGTGTGTGTGTGCAGGCTCCCCAGTAACAAAAAGAAACAAAACATGAAAAAAAAAACAGCATTTTTCCTTAGTCAGAAAGAGAGAGAGTGGGGGGGGGAGAGAGAGAGAGAGAGACCAATTAATTCAACAGCAGACAATGGCACATAATAAACTACTTCACAGTAAAAAAAAAAAACACAAATCCCCCAAGAGACAAAACAAGTAACAACATTTTTCATTTATCAAAAAGAGAGAAAGAGAGAAGACAGAGAGATCAATGAATTCAACAGCAGACAACAGCAGCAGAGTGTAGACAACAGCAGAGTGCATATGTTTTCTAAGTTTTAGAAAACTAAAGGAAACAGGAAAGGGAATGAGGTACTACAAAAAGCATGACATACAGTATGCAGTTTCATGAGGCAGGCACACTTCTCATGAAATCATCCAGCAAAAAAAAATATATATATATATAATAATGATAGGTTAGGTTAGGTATTAGTTTTAGTCTGTTTTTCTTACAAAATCAACACAATTGAAAAAAGTGTAAATGTCACTAGTGTACAGCATCTAACAACTTAATATTTTTTTTCTTTTGAAAAATATAAAAAAAAAATAATATATTAAGGAAGTAAGAAGAAGAGGAGCAGAAAGGACAAGAGGACTCTGTCTGAATGTCATAGTGCCCCACTAATTGTGAGGGGGGCTTATAGTGCTGTACAGATTTTGAAGGAGGCTGTCATCCATATCTCAGACTCTGTATTGCCCATCTCTGTGTCTGAGCTACTACTAGGTCATAGGGATCTATGACACTGGTTCAACAAAAATATGTTGACCCAATGTTACAACACCAGCACTATGTCAACCACAATTGCCCCCTCACCACTCTTAATTTATTTTAACAAGCTCTGAGTTGGAGCTGATTCAGGGAGAGGGTGCAAGACCAGGGTAAGCAGTGTCAGGGTCCTGAGCAGACTTTGCAGTGATCTGCTTGACTTGTCGGTATCAATGAGATTGCTGTAAATTTCCCACTGTGGCATCAGCATACAAAGTCATAGTGCCGTACAGACTTTGAAGGAGTGGGATATCAAATCTCAGACTCTGTGTTACTCACCTCTGTGCCTGAATAGGTTAGGGATTAGTTTAAATCAGTCTTTTGTTTTGGCAAAATCAAAAAAAGTGCAAATATCACTAGTGTACAGCATCCTACAACATAATCTTTTCCTTTTTGAAAAAATATTTTTGCAAAAAAAAAAAAAATATATATATATATATATCTTAAGTAATTAAGAACAAATAAGGGGAGAAGATAGGACAGGAGGACTCTGTCTGAAGGTCATAGCACCTCACTAATTTTGAAGACCGCTCATAGTAATGTATGGAATACATTTTGAAGGAGGGTGTCGCCCACCTCCCAGATTTTGTGTTGCCCATCTCTGTGCTGCCCTGAAAGGTCATACTGCAGTAGACTCTGTGTTGCCCATCTCTTTGACTGAACTACTACTAGGTCATAGTGCCTCATGTATTTTGAGAGGGGAATGTCATGTCTCAGAGTCTGTGTTGCCCATTTCTGTGACTGAACTACTACAAGGTTATAAAGTGCCTCATTTATTTCAAGAGGGTATGTCACATCTCAGACTCTGTTGCCCATCTCTGTGCCTGAACTACTACAAGGTCATATAGTGCCTCTTGTATTTTGAGAGGGAGATGTCACATCTCAGAATGTGTGTTGCCCATCTCTGCATCCAAACTAATATTACTTATTAAGAAATTAAGCTAGACTCCCCCCAAAAAAACATGGATTCAGAAAAAGAGCCTGTTGTGGAAATGGAACATGTGACCAACACCAGCAGAATGGCTGAAATTGCTATACATAACAATAACAATATTCCCCAAAAAGAAATTCAGAAAAAAAGGGAGATTCACCTCTGAAGATATAATTAAAATAATTGCTAAAAATGAACCAACACAACCAGAAAAAGAAAGAAATGTTGGCAAATCCCCTGATCAAAGTAATGCAGCACTGTCAGGACTGACAGAAAAATCAGATAAACATAAAATACAAAAATAGGTAGCCATAATAGTTAGACCTACAGTAGAAAGTCAATGTTTAAGGCAAAGACTATATCTAGTACCACTATATGTGGCACTCCACAATATGTCATTCATGCATATCCAGCTCCTTCATTAGAAAGTAATGTCTTTGATGAAGATTTTGTAAATGTACAAGAACAAGAGCACAATCACAAAGATCTATCACAATTATGCTCTTCCAAAGATGATGAAGCAGCATGTGATACTGATGAGGCAGAGGATGCTACCTGGGTTCCTGAACCCAGAAAGAATAAAACAAAAAGATATACAGAAAACACCACCATTAGCCATAGCCAGTAGTGGAACAAAAATCAATAGCAATCATAATGTTCTGGGGACAGCCACAGTGTGCAGGAATCAGGATCAGAAATTCCAGCTACCACAATTGTTGTAGTTCCTGGCATGATGACAAAACATTCCACCTCAGTTGTGTCAAGTTATTTTCCTATAAGTACCAAAAATGAATATTTTGCTGCCTGCACCTTTTGTCATTGGGAAGTTAGCAGAGGGAATGTAAGGAGCCAGTTTGAGACAACATTACTAAAAAGGCATTTGAAAAGAGCACATCCAACCATTCAGTTGGACAATAGTCCTGAGCAAGGGAGAAATATATCTGATAAAAATAATCCTGCATACAATAGTGATGGTGAAGAGACAGTGAGGCAAGGCAGAAAGAAACATGTTTGACTTCACTGACAAAAGTATTTGGACCAGGTACAGTTTTGCAACAGCAATTCCATGGTTTGTGCCCCCCTGAACAAACTAAACTGCTGACCATTACTAAAATGCTTGAACACAAAACTGCCTACAATAGTTCACATTGAGTAACACTAAAAATCAATCAGTTAATTGTTGCATTCATTTCCAAGCACCTGTGGCAATTTCTGTGGTGGAGAATAAGGGTTTTAGAGCCTTTTTAAAATATTTTGCTGCACATTGCAAAATACCATGACAGAAATATTTCACAACTATCATTGTTCCTAAAATGTACAAATATTTGCAAAGTAAAATAAAATTGGCTCTTAAACAGAGTTAATGTGGTGCTGTGTACCTGACCAGAGACATGTAGAAGAGTTCTCAAACCACTGATTATATTTGCATCACAGCACATTGGGTGCCACAATCATCTTCAAACACTATCACAAGCATTACTGTACAGGAATGAAGACAACAAATAGCATTTCTTTGCATACACATGTTTGGTAAGCATTAGGCCACTGACAATATTTTGGAAGAGTTGCATGACAAAATTTCTGAGTAGTTACAGCCTCTAGGACTCAGTAATGGATTTGTGGTTTCAGACAATGGTGCCCTTATTGTTAGTTCATTGAAACGTGATGGTTTTACTCACATTCCATGCTTTGCACACTCATTAAATCTGTTAGGATGAGCATTCCTTTCCTTTCACAACAGTATAGTAGTACTAGTGGGAGCTACAAAGAAAATTTGTGGCCATTTTAGTCACTCTGTAAAATCACGTGGCATTTTGGCTGACCTCCCCCCCAAAAAAACAGCTTGCCAATACAGCAACTAAAACAAGATGTTCCAACAAGATGAAACTCAATGTTTTACATGTGTGAGAGAGTTCTCACACAAAAGAAGGCAGTCCATGAATATATCAAGGAGCACAATGTTGCACAGGGATTTCAACCTTTTTGTGCTCAAGGACCCCCTGACTAAAAGTCAGTACTATTGGGAACCTCCTACATGCAATGGGTAGCAGACACTGTAGTGGCATGGGGGGGGGGCAAAGTAATTTAAACAACATTCCAGTATAAACTACTACAAACAATGCTTTATATTACTTTTTTTATTTTTATTGGTCTTTCATTCTACAACTGCATTCATCATTTCACAGCCAGAAGATAAGTCACTATGCTGGGCTGGAATCAAAAAGGGAGCTGGGGGGGCCCAGCTGAACTTTATGATTTACTGCACTCAACATTTTACAGCCTCAAAATAAGCCAATAATGCCAGTAATGCCTTTTAAAATTTGAAATCCTGCCTCTGCTCAGCTGAAATCACTATATTCACTGCTACACAGGTTTCTTACTCACCCTGCTGCCCACACAGTATCCCAGAGTTGGCAATGAAAAATGTCACACCATAAAAGTTGATAATAGAAACTGGAGGACAAAACAGAGCCCAGAGTCACAACAGTAGTTACTAGGGAGTCAAAACTGGAGTCACAACAAAAGATACTTGAAATTATGAAGCCAGTAATCACACAATGGAAATGTCAACCACAGAGGTCACGGTACTCGAAGCCAGAGGACACGGGAATTTCATGACAGAGGACATGTGCAATTACGGATGCAACATAACAAAGGTTGCAATTACAGTTGCCACAAATAAATTGATTATTTTTAATGGAGACACACACTGGTGCGCTGGTATACTGTCACATACATGGGACATTCAGGATAGAGGAGAATCTAGAATTAATAAGTAATACAAATAATTGAGCACAGGGGTAAATACATTTATAAGTTACTTACACATAATAACTATGAAATGAGGAAACCAGGACATCGAAAGGCTCACCCACTAATGTTAACTTTTCTTTATGTGGAACGTTTTTTTCCACAGAAGTTGATAAATTTGGTACTCACTCCACAGACCCCCTAGGCATTGCTCAGGACCCCCCTGGGGGCTATGACCCCCAGTTGAAAACCCCTGATGTAGCAGATGGTGTGCTGAATAAATTCCAATGGGGCCTATGGAGTATCTTACATTGCTTTTGATTCCCTTTGAGGAAACACAGTTCGACAGATCAGCAAAAAGAATGCTTCTCTAAACCAGGTTATTCCCATTATAAATGTACTGAACAAGGAACTCAGGAGACTGTGTAGAGGTTCTGAACAAAAAGGAGACAAACATGGTGTATCCATAATGGACCGAATGATACAGCAAGTCCAAAATTGCAGAAGACTTAACAATATTATGACAGATTTCTTTCGACTTTTTTTGAGCCTCTGTATAAGTTGCAACAACTGCCTCCTTCAGATCTCAGTGACTCTTATCTTGAATGCAAAAACATGCTGGTTTCAGCAAGTGCACAGAAAAAACAAGGACCTGTTTATGACAATATAAGTGAATCACGTGATGTGGATGCTGCATCTGATGATAAAACATCTATTGATGCTGACAGCAATAATTTCCACTTAGTGCCACTGTGTACTCCTTCATCAACTTTGAGTAGTCCTGCACAAAGTCCTCTTTTATGGCCCTGGAAAAAGGCATGCCATTCTGAAAAGCACACAGATGACAATCACACTGTTTGGTCAAGTCTTATGGAAACTGATAATTCAGATGTGTCTGTTGTGGAGCCACTTTCTTTTTCTGATATTGTGTATGCTTGTTTATGAGAACTACTCATTAATATTACTTATGGCCATTCCAAATAATAGCTGGAAAAGGACAACATCTGACATGCACTATCTGCCTTTCCTATAAGGCTTAGTAGTTGCCCTCCCACTTGTGTTTTCTGTGAGCATATATTTAACTCTGTTGGAAATATTGTGTCTGATAGCCGCACAAGGCTTACTCCTGAAAATATACTGCAAATTACCTTCCTAAAAGTAAGTCTCAACAAATTATCTTACCAGTTCAATGCACAGTGGCAGGAACATAAAAGCAAAAATGATGGCAAACAGCTGCAACAGGTGTCTCATAATAAGAGTGCTTCCTTTGTGGTGTTTGAAGAAGATGATGTTATTATTTATTGTAATGATTAATTTCTTTGAATTCAGAGGACAAAGGTCAGCAACCAGAACAGAAAAATCATGTAAACAAAATTCCTTCTTGTGAGGTCATGGTGTATATTAAATGTCTTACTGTATGTGTTTTTCACATTCAATTTAGGAACCCAGGTGAAGTTTAATTTGGTTCAATGTGTGGTACATAGCTCAGTGTTTGTGTATACTTATTGTTTGTTTATTCAAGGTAAAACCAATTGAGTAAAAAACTAATTTGCAATGGTAACCTTTACAAAAATACAAAATACAGGTCAACACTCAACACAATAAATATAATCAAACAACAAACATCAATACAACAACATAAAAGAAAAAAGAATATCAATAACAATTACAAGATTCCTGTATAGATATCAGGTGTCTTCTTAGATGGGATGTTGATAAGGGCTTACCAATCTTTTGCTTATATTCATGAGGAAGGCTATTCCAACATATCAGAATATAATTACTAAATAAATATTGGGAACTTTTTGGTTTTGCAAGGGGGACAGCCATATCTGTAACAACTTGATTTCTCAAAGTCAATTTAACACTTCTAAAGGAAAATCTGTTCTTTAGATATATAAGGATGGAACCCAACCCACATTTATAAGCAAACAGCTGTTTATGTATAATCCTTCTCCTACTTAATGATAACCAATCTAATCTTTCATACAATTCACAATGATGAGTACATTTTGGACACCTGAGAATCAGTCTGGCAAGACGATTAACTAGAATATCTAACTTTTTTATTTGATACTTATGAGCTTGAACGTTACATGCTTGATGTCTATAGACTTAGATTTTGGCTTTTCTCTGTTTCCCACCCTTGGTGGAATGTTGGTAAGGTGTAGGAGTTAAGGCCCAGTGCTGAGGGTGAGATAAGAGTGGTGGAGGTGGAGGAGGCTGGGGAGGATGGGGGTGTTTCTGAAACACTCAAAGCTGAGCAGCAGAAGCACTGAGGATTAAGTAGGGTATCTGGGTAGAGCTATTCTCCACTGCTTGAACCTCAAGCTATAGCCTTCTCATTCAATGTGTGGTACATAACTCAGTGCTTGTGTATACTTATGAGCTTGAACCTTAAGTGCTTGATGTTAATAGACTTAGACTTTGGTGTTTCTCTGTTTTCCATCCTCAGTGGAATGCTGGGAAGGTGTAGAAATTAAGACCCAAAAGATAGTTACCATTTTAATTACCTCCTCCAACTCCAGAGGGTGTGATCAGTAGCACACAGGTGAGGAAAACCCCCTTTTTGGGAAACCTCCGAGGACCCATGGCTACTGACTTGCCAGTCCTCTGGGCATACTAAGAGGAGAATAATCCTAAATGTGGGCTTATGATTCTGGCTATGTCTAAGAAGTAAGTCCAAGCTTGCTGATCGATTAGTTGAATCTCTGATTCTGACAGAGCAGAAGAGTTAATGCCGGAGTATGAAGGTTCCAGCAGATGAAGAGGGGTCCAATTCAGAGGGCTTTCCAGATGAGAGAAGATGGTCAATCCATGTCCAAGATAGCTGTACAGGAATGGAGATCTTATTAAACTGAACATGAAGAGGGAGCAAAGTCTAGGGATGGTAAGATTAGGTATTATTGCCTTGTTTGATAATTGCTAAAAAGGCATCCATGAAAGTCAGAGAGGAGGATCCAAATTCAGCCCTGTGGGGCCAACCAGGACCTCTATGGAGATAAGGGTAGGACGCTAGTCAGAATGCTGGAGATGATTTCATTGAAGGCTGAAACTGCAAGTACAGGAGAAGGAGCATCTGAAGAAGTGGCTGAATGCAGGGAAGAGACACATGGTGTCGGAGGTGCCATGCTACAGTAGTGTGGGACAAAACAGGAGCTTTCTGAGGTTCCAACAGAGGCTGAGCTGAACCAGAAGAATCCTGTGCAGGATGACTGGATGAGTTGAATAGAATTGCCAGGAGGCCATTGATGTAGACAGGCTGGAAAGATGAAATCCTCACTAGAGGTAGTGAGGAAGGTGTAGAATGTACATAAGTGGTCTGCTCAGCTAGTTGAATGTCCACCAAAGATGCAGATAATGAGGGATGAAGATATCATAGATGGTGAGATGGCTGTGTAACATTGCCCCGATGGGAAATGGTGATGAGGTAATGGTGGTGATACCATGTGTATGGTAGGAGTATATGCAATTTGGGAGGCTTGCTTGAGGCTGTCATGAGTCCTTTGGATAAGTAGGTTATAATCGAGTACCTTGATAAGAAGGTAGAAAATGTTCCAAGACATCCAAGGAATTGAAGTGTGCTCCATGGAGATGTCCTGCATACAAAAGCCTGAACAGGAACTGAAACAGAAGGAAACAGATTGCAGTAGAGGAAGTGAATAAATTGAGGAAATAAGAAGCTAGGCATGTACAGTACATTTATGGAATTGGGGAGGGGCCTTAGTTAAGTAGCACGCAGGGTAACCTTCTCGGAGGTGCTGCCCATCTATGGCATTGGAGAGGCTAGGGTGTTCCGCACCATGGGATTCAATCAGTGGTTGAAAAACTGGTGTGGAGCTCAGGGATTTGGCTTCACTGGGGACTGGGGGTCCACCTGGAGTGATGTAAGCCTATATTGGCATGATGGGCTGCATCTGTCCGAGGGGAACCAGGATCCTAGGTGATAGGTTTAAATGCTTCATTGGCAAGCTTTTAAACCAGCCAAGGGGAGGCACTGGAAAGGAGCAGGAAATCTTTGCCCCTCAAATAATCACGGTAGTAAGTGCGGCAAACACCCAACATAGAGGTGTTGATAGAGAGAAGGGCAAGGGTAAATGGAGAAAGTGACAAAGGCAAGAAGGACAGGGATGGAGCAAAAGGAGTAAGGCCATCAGGAAGTGGAGGGAATGAGTACCAATGCCCATAGTCTGGGCAACAAGCTCCTGAGCTGGTGGCCTTGATGGAAGAGGGATGCCTGGATATCGAGAGCAGTCACAGAAACATGGTACACAGAGAACCATGACTGGGATGTTAACATACTAGGGTACATAACCTACAGGAGAGACAGGCAGGGGAGAAGAGGGGAGGAGTAGCTCTTTATGTAAAGGAAGGGATAAAGTAACTGAACAAAAGAGTAAACAGGGAGGAGAGGAGGCACTGTGGGTCACCTTGGAGACTGGAAAGAGCACCACAATCCACACAGGGGTTGTGTACAGACCCCCATGACAGGGGAGGAATGGACAAGGATATGATAGAAGGCATTCTTAGAATGGCAGAGAAAGGGGAGATACTGTTGATGGGAGACCTGAATATGCCCGATGTTAACTGGAGCACATTTGCTGTAGCCACATCCAAGAGCAGGGCCATTCTTGATGCCCTACAGGTGGCAGGCATTAGACAGCTAGTTTCAGAACCCACTCATGAGGGAGCAATCTTAGACCTCATACTCTCAAACAGGGGCAGTGAGAGGATCTCTGATCTAGAAGTGGGTTGCCATCTGGGGACAAGTGACCATCAAACAGTGTGGTTCACATTAAACTCAGCTACAGAGTCAAGCCATACAAAAGTGAGGGTACTGGACTTTAGGAGGGCTGACTTTGGCAAAGATGGGAGTGCTTCAGAAAAGCACTAGCAAACAGGCTAGAAGGAGGTGGAGCAACAATGGGAATCATCAAACTGCCATCACAGAGGCAACAAGCCTTTGTGTGAAGCAAATAAACAAATCAAAATGAAAGAAAAAGCACTATGGTTCTCAAAAGAGGTGGCTGTGAAAGTCAGGAAGAAAAGATAGCATTCCGGAAGTATAAGGAAACACAGAAGGAGCAGGACAGAGAGCTGTACCAGTTAAGGCAGAAGGAAGCAGGGAGGAAGTCAGAATAGCAAAGGCCCAAACTGAGGAAAAGATCGCCAACTCAGTTAAGAAGGGGATAAAACCTTTATAGGTACATCAGCGAGCGTGAAAGACAAGGGAGGGATAGTGAGGCTGAATAGAATGAACAGTGGGTGGGCAGAGGGGACAGTGAAAAGCAGGGATACTGAACGAATATTTCTGTTCAGTATTCACAAAGAGGAGGGGAAGTGCCTAATCCAATTAACAGAAGCACTCTTGATAGGGGGTCGATCCAAGTCCTTTCACAGAAGAAAGGGTTCTACAAGAACTCCTAAAACTGAAGGTGGACAAAGCAATGGGTCCTGATGGAATTCACCCCAGAATTCTAAAAGAATTATAGGAGGAACTAGTGAAACCACTGGCTACTCTTTTCAATAAATCATGGGAGGATGGTGTGGTAACCGAGGACTGGAGGAAGGCGGATGTGATTCCCCTTCACAAAAGTGGGACCAAGACAGAGGCAGGAAACTACAGACCTGTCAGTCTGACCTCTGTGGTAGGGAAAGTGATGGAGTCACTTCTGAAGGAAAGAATAGTTGAGTACCTAGAGGCCAGTGGATCACAGGACCCAAGGCAGCATGGGTTCACAGTGGGAAGGTCATGTCAGACAAATCTAATAGATTTCTTTGACTGGGTGACCAAAGTAGTAGACCAGGGAGGGTCTGTGGACATGGCCTACCTAGACTTTAGCAAGGCATTTGACACAGTCTCACACAGAAGATTAATAGTCAAATTAACCAGCCTGGGAGTGGGTCCCAGGGTGGTAGCCTGGGTAAAACATTGGCTGCACAATAGGACACAGAAAGTAATTGTAAATGGAGTCCACTCTGAAGAAAGAGGGGTTACTAGTGGGGTACCGCAGGGTTCAGTATTGGGTCCAGTCCTTTTTAATGTCTTCATCAGTGACATTGCAGAGGGACTGGAAGGAAAAGTATGCCTTTTTGCAGATGACACAAAGATCTGCAACAGGGTTGATACACAAGGAGGCGTGGAAAGGATGAAAAGGGACTTGGCAAGGTTGGAGGAATGGTCAGAAGTATGGCAGCTAGGATTCAATGCAAAGAAGTGCAAAATAATGCACCTGGGAAACAAGAACCCAGAGGAAGAATACACAATGGGTGGGAGGTAGTAACAACAACAAAAGGAAAGGACCTGGGGGTAATCATATCAGATGACCTTAAGGTTAGCAATCAATAGAGAAGGCAGTAGGAGGGCTGGGGGTATACTGGGATGTATAGGGAGAGGCATCAGCAGCATAAAACAGGAAGTTGTTATCCTCTGTACAGACAGTTGGTGAGACCCCATCTGAGTACTGTGTCCAGTTCTGGAGACCTCATCTCTGCAAGGACATAGACAGGATGGAGGTAGTCAGAGGAGGGCAACTAAAATGGTGCAGGGTCTGCAAGAGAAGCCGTATGAGGAGAGACTAAAGGAGCTTAATATGTATACACTTGAGGAAAGAAGGGAGAGGGGACATGATAGAAACTTTAAGTACCTCAGTGGAATCAACAAAGTCCAAGAGGGTAGCATCTTTCAGAAAAAGAGACTTACAAGAACAAGGGGACACAATTTAAAAGATAGAAGGAGGGCAGTTCAGGGGCAATGTGAGGAAGTATTATTTCACAGAGGGTGTAGTGGATGCATGGAACAGCCTTCCTGAGGAGGTTGTGGGGTCTAAAACTGTGGGAGATTTCAAGAAGGCATGGGACAGACATAAGGCAATTCTTGTGGGGGGTAGGAAGAAATAGGCTGTTGGTTAACTAGGATCTGTGGCCTATCCTGTAGGTAGAGAAATGGGCAGACTAGATGGGCCTAGCAGTCCTTATCTGCCATCAAAGTCTATGTTTCTATGAGCTAGTTGGAGTGGTGAGAACCCCACGTAGATCTGGAAAAGTAAGGCGTACAATTGCGTGATGACATATCAAGCTGTGCCCAACATGGTCTAGTTGTAACAGTGAGACCCCCATGTAGGTATGCCTGATGAAAGATTATGAATTTCTGATTCAATAGCATGCTAGGCCCATTCGTGGGCTAGCTGGAGGATGAGACCCCCATGAATGTCTGCCGGTGGGAGGAGTATGAATGTATGAGTCAAACTAGGCCCCTATGTGGGCTAGCTGGACCAGCAGGTCCTGCAGGCAGGTTTACCCAGGAAAAGAGTAAGTTGAGTGAGGCAAGCTAGGCCCTGCTCATGTTAGCTAGATGGGCATGTAGATCTGCCCAATGAAGGAGTTGAATTATAGATTTGCTAAGGCCCCACTGGGGCTAGCTAGACTGGTGGGGACCAGATGCCTATAGGCTCCTAAAAGTAATGCAGGCAATGTAAATGACTGATTTGGATGGCTGATTTGAAGGAGCTACAGGAGCCTATATACCTATGGGGAGTCCTAAGTTTGGTTCCTATTTGCAGCAATCAAGGGAGAAACACTGGAGATAGGCACTGAACATCACCAGCAGAAGTGCCTGGAAAGTAGTCCTCCTGTGATATAGCTGTCCTGGGAAGGCAGTTCATCAGCAGCCCCCCCCAAAGAAGGAGAAGGAAGACAAAGCCAACTACATGGTGGAAGCAGGGCCAGGGCACCAGGGGGACAGGGGCAACAAGTAGATCATTAAGAAAATTGGCAACTTTAAATCCTGCAATGGTTGATAGCAGCCTGCAGAAAAGGAATTGATTGTCATGACAAAGGCAAGACTAGTCATAGGCAGCAGGAGATAAGAAGGAGTCTGCCAGTCCAAAGCAGCAAACCAGAAGAATGAGAGGACCTAGTTCCAACAGTTGAACTCCTCAAAAAATTGCCCGTGGAGTCAATGAAAGACAGAAGGCCCATGAGGTGTGTGTTGGAGAGATGCACTGCAGTTACATAAAGTCTGTTCTGCAGAAAGATGCAGAATGTCTGGAGTGCTTCTCAGCCCAGGCTAAGTCCAGGAGGGGCAATGGAAGCAAGAGACAAGTGGCACACCAGCCATGGAACAGGCCCAAGGAGGTGCTTCAGAAGTCCAACAAGGAAGAGGCCAGGAGCAGCAGTGCCTGTGGACCCAGAAGGGAATCTGGTGGGCAGCAGCATGCCAAAATGCACAGGCAGAGAACAGAGTGATGGCTGGAGAGGCAAGAGACACAGGAAAAAGGGGCTGAATAACCCACAAAATGCCAAAGGTGGTACAAGGGAGCACCGGGAAACACAAGGGGGGAGAGCATAAATTGTGAAAAAAAAGAGCCAAGGGAGATGACTGAGGGGAAGACACAATAGCAAAGAAGGAGACAGGGGAGTAGGGGAAGAGACAAACCCAGAGGCATGGCAGAAACTGGTGGGTGGGAGGACAAACCAAGAGGGGGAAAACAAAGAAATCAAGATAAGGAAGAATGGAAGGGCAGAACAGCAGGAGAGATGAGCCTCACCAGCCATGCAGCACAGCCACCTGTGATTCTGAAACACTTGAAACTGAGAAGCGGAAGTGCTGAGGATTAAATAGGGAATGTGGGAGGAGCTGTTCCCCACCCCTTGAACCTCAGGCTACAGCCTTCCCATTATTCAGCAAGTTAAAAATACCAACAGGCAGTAAATTGCTGGACATCTGGGATGGAGGGAGAAACCAAGTGGGGGAACATAAAGGGAAAATCCTATGTGTACAGCCACTGTGAGTGCTGACCCCAAGATCCACACTGGCTTGATGACTGGGAGAGCAGTGATGGGGCTGGGGACAGGCAGGTGGGCTTCATTGCATGAGTAGATGGCAATGGGAGCCAAGCAGTGCTATAATATATATATATATATATATATATATATATATATATATTTATAAAATTAGTGGCAAAAAATTCCATTTATTGCATCAGTTAGGGTTGTTCCACAGCAAAAAAAAGCTAGGAAATTTGGGCTTATGGTTTGAAAGCCCCTTGGACCCCAGCCACCCCCAACCGGCATCTGGGTGTGCGTTGGAGTCATCGGCCTAACTCTCACCCATCCCATGTAAAGGCTGAGGTATGGGAGAATGGGGTGAGAGTTAGGACTGACGACCCAACGCACACCCAATGCCAGTTGAGGTGGGTGATAGGCCCAAGGGGCTTTCAACCCTAACCCCAAATTTCCTAGCTTTTTTTGCTGTGAACAATCCTAACTGATGCATTAAATGGAGTTTTATGCCTCTAATTTACCTTCTTTTTGAGAATGAGGATGATAAATAATGAAAGGAATGCAGTGGCTGCAGCGCAGGGCCCTTTGGGACCCATGCTCCCGCCATGTGATGTCTTTTTACACAGTAACAGGAACCACAAAGCAAATGCAAACGGCAACAGTAATGCACATGGCAAAGCAAACGTAAATGGCAAAGCAAACGTCATTAGAAACACAAGCGTAAAGTGACGCCAACCAAACTGTTACATAAACGGAGACATCAAACAGAAATACAAACAGAATGCAACTGGTAACACACACATTCACGGTACCACAATTGTAAATGCAAATGGTAACAGTAACATCAACAATAATTTTAAAGAGAAGGCAAGCACGTACGAAAACGCAAACCAACGCACACACTCACGGAACCACAGTTGTAAATTAACAGCAACAATAAAGCTAATAAAAACAGAAATGCAAGCACATATGAAAACGCAAACTGTTACACATAAGGTCATGGTACCGCAATAGTAAACGTAAATGGTAACAGTAACAGCAACAGTAAAGACAACAGAAACAGAAATGCAGCGCATATGAAAATGCAAACCGTTACGCACACGGTGGCGTGAAGCGGAGCGGTGATTGAATGGTAACTGAGCGCAACTGGAAACGCTAGCTGTCACAGTAACAAAAGGGCACACCTTCTTTTCCCCAAAAACTGCATTGAAAAACTAATTGAAAACAAAGAATGTTTGCATTATAATTGACTTCAGAGCAGAAAAGTACGACTTGGAATACTAAATTGTTTATATCTCAGGAACCGTATGACGTACAAAAAAAATTAAAATTTTGTATGAATTATTGCTTTCCTGGCTAGTTTTTTGCTTAGCCCCCCAAGCTGGTGAGGCTAAGCATTTTTTTGACAAAAAGTCCATATCTCGCACCGTTTCTGAGATACGGGCCAGTGAAAGACGTGACGGACGCCATAATGTTATCCTATGGGACAAATTGTCAACTTCAGAGTGCTGTCACTGTAATATTTTTTCTCCAAACCACCAAAAGGCACATTTGTAGGATATTGGCTTTCTTCCCTCCAAATCTCAGCCCAAAAGACCAAACCGTTATTTTCTAGCAGAGCGGCAAAGAATTCCTGTAATATGGCAGATGTCGTAATGTTATCCTAGGGGAAAAAGCACCAACTTCATAGTGCCGTAACTTTGCTGCCCTGTAATATTTTTTGCCCAATCCACTAAAAGGCACATCTGTGGGATGTTTCCTTTCTTCTCTCCAAATTCCAAGTAAAAAGACCAAAGCATTTCTGAGATATTCAATGTCAAAGATCGGCAAAATTTCCCTATCTATTCCATTATAAGAAATCTGGCCATCTTGTCCCTATTTTGCGATCAAAGATCACGATCAAAGAATCTCACGATCAAAGAATTTGCAGCCTCACGATCAAAGAATTTGCAGGCTCATGAACAAAGAATAAAAAATTTAATAATTAAAAAAATAGAAGCAATTGCAGTAAACCACCACCATGGTTAAACAGAATGAAGCCCCCTAAGTAAAACCCATCCTCATTTGACTTCCTAGGACACCTCTGGGCTAAGAAAATTGAATTTTAAATTGGGCCTCTTATCCCTCACTAGCAATGCAAGATTGTGGTCAAAGAATCTCACGATCAAAAATTTGCAGCCTCACGATCAAAAGAATTTGCAAGCTCACAAACAAAGCATAAAAATGTAATGAATCAAAAATTGGAGGAATTGCAGTAAGCCACCACCATGGTTTGACAGAACGAGGCCCCCTGAGTAAAACCACCCTTATTTGACTTCCTAGGGTACCCATGGGCTGAGAAAAATGATTTTTAAATTCAGCCATCTCGTCTCTTGCTCACGATACAAGATCGCGATCAAAGAATCTCACGATCAAAGAATTTGCAGCCTCATGATCAAAGAATTTACAGGCTCACGATCAAAGAATAAAAAAAGGGTGAAATGCAATTTATTCACTGATTTGAACCAAACCAATGGCATGGTTCGACAGAACAGACCCTCCTGAGCAAAACAAGCCCTCATTTGTGTCCCTAGTCCACCCCTGAGCTGAGATATTAGTGTTTTAGGTCACGATGCAAGATCGTGATCAAAGAATCTCACGATCAAAGAATTTGCAGGCTCGCGATCAAAGATCATTAGTGAGCCGCAAATTAAGATTTTAAAAGCTTATAACTCTATTTTATGACTGATTTGGATGGAACTAAAGCCATGGCTTGATAGATCAGGGTCCCCTGAGTAAATTCCATCAAAGTTTTACTTCAGAAGTGACCCCTGAGCCAAGATATTTGTGTTTACGTGATTGGAAAACTGAAAACAAGATGGCGGGCCTCGCGGTCAAAGCATTTTGAAAATTCCTTGGGAACAAAGATTCTTGAACCACAAGGCTGCAAATTCTTTGATCACCAGGTGAGACCAGATTGCCAGAACCCCCATTCTTTGATCGCAAGATATACATATAAATTTTCCCTTTGACTTGTAATGGAACTTTAAAGTGCCATAACGTTTGAATGCCTTAATATTTTTCACCAAACAAAAATCAGCGTGTTCAGCCACCAACTCTCTTTCAAACAAGCCATCTTGCAGAGTGGCACACCACATGACAGCTGTGCAGGACCATATTAAGATGCCAAAGGTGCATTCAAAATGGATAATTTTGCATTTTCAGTGCTTTTGTACATGAAGACCAGCACCGACACAAATGCAATTTGCCAAATCAAGAGATCTAGTGTGCCTCAATGTGTGTACCAAATTTCAGGCAAATCCATTGAACAAGTCCAAAATTATTAATGTCCAAACTTCTGACTTTAGTATGTAAGTGGCAGCTCAACCCTAACTATAGTGGCATGACCACGCCACTATAATATAACATATATATATTTTTTTTATACCATGACTGACTGTGCATGGCTGCTGTGAGTGCTGTCCCATGCCTTCCTCCATTACCACACCATACAGATCCCCACTGGTTTGCTGGTGGGAGCAGCTATGGGCCTGGGGACTGGAAGGTGGGCCTCATGGTAGGAGTAGTTTGTGGTCAGGGTCAAAGAGCTTGATAAAAAAAAATACCATAGTTGACTACAATTATTAGTTGTGGAAACTTGTTGATATATCCAAACACTGCAAAGCCATGTGGAAGGGCAAGGTCAACCAGATAAAAAGTAAGTTGCATAACACAAGTGGTAAAAAATAATTGGCCAATCAGGTAGCAGTGTGTGGGATGGTTTGGGGCCCATTATACTTGCTATAACACCAAGTAGGCAAGCAAAATATTTACAAATTAAAAAAAAATATATCTCAATTCAAAAGGAGGAAGGGATGGTTGGGGACCCATCATATATTTTACTCATGCTCCCTGTCTCCCATCAAAAAGCATGGCAGACTCCATGAAGGTTTGCACTCTGCTGTTGAATTTGTTGGTCTCTCTCTCTCTCTTTTTCTGATTAAAATTTAACACACTGCCTCCTTTCACTACAGAGCTACAAATGAACTGCATACACTTGGCTGGATTCACAAATGTTTTGGGGAGTAAGTCCCACACTGCAACATCAGTTGTGGACTGAAAAGATTGCTATTCACATTCACATCAGCTGCAGACGATCTTACGGCTGGTCCCACCAGCCATACAATCTTTCTGCAGCTGCAGGGGTTTCCAAGGCAAAACCACTTGCAAGCTGCTATTAATCGTGGAACCAGTCATAAATTGGCTCCACTTTTGAGAATACCATAGATATGGGAGAAACTGCAGTGACACAAGTGGCAACCCACTTGCACTGAGTTTTTCCCAGCAGCTGCAAGATTTTCAAGTGTTTTTTGAATCCAGCCCATTGTTTCCTATGTTGAAGCATCATAAAATAGAAATACAATTTTTTTGTTTCATTTTTTTTAAACAGAGGGATCAAAAAGAAAAATAATGATGCAAGGACATAGACAGGATGGAGGTAGTCCAGAGGAGGGCAACTAAAATGGTGCAGGGTCTGCAAGAGAAGCCGTATGAGGAGAGACTAAAGGAGCTTAATATGTATACACTTGAGGAAAGAAGGGAGAGGGGGGACATGATAGAAACTTTTAAGTACCTCAGTGGAATCAACAAAGTCAAGAGGGTAGCATCTTTCAGAAAAAGAGACTTACAAGAACAAGGGGACACAATTTAAAAGATAGAAGGAGGGGCAGTTCAGGGGCAATGTGAGGAAGTATTATTTCACAGAGGGTAGTGGATGCATGGAACAGCCTTCCTGAGGAGGTTGTGGGGTCTAAAACTGTGGAGATTTCAAGAAGGCATGGGACAGACATAAGGCAATTCTTGTGGGGGTAGGAAGAAATAGGCTGTTGGTTAACTAGGATCTGTGGCCTATCCTGTAGGTAGAGAAATGGGCAGACTAGATGGGCCTAGCAGTCCTTATCTGCCATCAAAGTCTATGTTTCTATGAGCTAGTTGGAGTGGTGAGAACCCCACGTAGATCTGGAAAAGTAAGGCGTACAATTGCGTGATGACATATCAAGCTGTGCCCAACATGGTCTAGTTGTAACAGTGAGACCCCCATGTAGGTATGCCTGATGAAAGATTATGAATTTCTGATTCAATAGCATGCTAGGCCCATTCGTGGGCTAGCTGGAGTGATGAGACCCCCATGAATGTCTGCCGGTGGGAGGAGTATGAATGTATGAGTCAAACTAGGCCCCTATGTGGGCTAGCTGGACCAGCAGGTCCTGCAGGCAGGTTTACCCAGGAAAAGAGTAAGTTGAGTGAGGCAAGCTAGGCCCCTGCTCATGCTAGCTAGATGGGCATGTAGATCTGCCCAATGAAGGAGTTGAATTAAGTGAATTTGGCTAGGCCCCACTGGGGCTAGCTAGACTGGTGGGACCAGATGCCTATAGGCTCCTAAAAGTAATGCAGGCAATGTAAATGACTGATTTGGATGGCTGATTTGAAGGAGAGCTACAGGAGCCTATATACCTATGGGGAGTCCTAAGTTTGGTTCCTATTTGCAGCAATCAAGGGAGAAACACTGGAGATAGGCACTGAACATCACCAGCAGAAGTGCCTGGAAAGTAGTCCTCCTGTGATATAGCTGTCCTGGGAAGGCAGTTCATCAGCAGCCCCCAAAGAAGGAGAAGGAAGACAAAGCCAACTACATGGTGGAAGCAGGGCCAGGGCACCAGGGGGACAGGGGCAACAAGTAGATCATTAAGAAAATTGGCAACTTTAAATCCTGCAATGGTTGATAGCAGCCTGCAGAAAAGGAATTGATTGTCATGACAAAGGCAAGACTAGTCATAGCGGCAGGAGATAAGAAGGAGTCTGCCAGTCCAAAGCAGCAAACCAGAAGAATGAGAGGACCTAGTTCCAACAGTTGAACTCCTCAAAAAATTGCCCGTGGAGTCAATGAAAGACAGAAGGCCCATGAGGTGTGTGTTGGAGAGATGCACTGCAGTTACATAAAGTCTGTTCTGCAGAAAGATGCAGAATGTCTGGAGTGCTTCTCAGCCCAGGCTAAGTCCAGGAGTGGGCCATGGAAGCAAAGAGACAAGTGGCACACCAGCTACATGGAACAGGCCCAAGGAGGTGCTTCAGAAGTCCAACAAGGAAGAGGCCAGGAGCAGCAGTGCCTGTGGACCCAGAAGGGAATCTGGTGGGCAGCAGCATGCCAAAATGCACAGGCAGAGAACAGAGTGATGGCTGGAGAGGCAAGAGACACAGGAAAAAGGGGCTGAATAACCCACAAAATGCCAAAGGTGGTACAAGGGAGCACCGGAAACACAAGGAGAGCATAAATTGTGAAAAAAAGAGCCAAGGAGATGACTGGAAGACACAATAGCAAAAGAAGGAGACAGGGAGTAGGGAAGAGACAAACCCAGAGGCATGGCAGAAACTGGTGGGTGGGAGGACAAACCAAGAGGGAAAACAAAGAAATCAAGATAAGGAAGAATGGAAGGGCAGAACAGCAGGAGAGATGAGCCTCACCAGCCATGCAGCACAGCCACCTGTGATTCTGAAACACTGGAAACTGAAGCGAGGAAGTGCTGAGGATTAAATAGAGATATGGGAGGAGCTGTTCCCACCCCTTGAACCTCAGGCTACAGCCTTCCCATTATTCAGCAAGTTAAAAATACCAACAGGCAGTAAATTGCTGGACATCTGGGATGGAGGGAGAAACCAAGTGGGGGAACATAAAGGGAAAATCCTATGTGTACAGCCACTGTGAGTGCTGACCCCAAGATCCACACTGGCTTGATGACTGGGAGAGCAGTGATGGGGCTGGGGACAGGCAGGTGGGCTTCATTGCATGAGTAGATGGCAATGGGAGCCAAGCAGTGCTATATATATATATATATATATATATATATTTATTTATAAAATTAGTGGCAAAAATTCCATTTATTGCATCAGTTGGGAGTTGTTCCACAGCAAAAAAGCTAGGAAATTTGGGCTTATGGTTTGAAAGCCCCTTGGACCCCAGCCACCCCCAACCGGCATCTGGGTGTGCGTTGGAGTCATCGGCCTAACTCTCACCCATCCCATGTGTAAAGAAGCTGAGGTATAGGAGAATGGGGGAGTTAGACTGACGACCCCAACGCACACACCCAATGCCAGTTGAGGGTGGGCTGGGGTCCAGGGGGCTCAACCCTTAACCTCAAATTTCCTAGCTTTTTGCTGTGAACAATCCTAACTGATGCATTAAATGGAGTTTTATGCCTCTAATTTACCTTCTTTTTGAGAATGAGGATGATAAATAATGAAAGGAATGCAGTGGCTGCAGCGCAGGGCCCTTTGGGACCCATGCTCCCGCCATGTGATGTCTTTTTACACAGTAACAGGAACCACAAAGCAAATGCAAACGGCAACAGTAATGCACATGGCAAAGCAAACGTAAATGGCAAAGCAAACGTTACTAGAAACACAAGCGTAAAGTGACGCCGAACCAAACTGTTACATAAACGGAGACATCAAACAGAAATACAAACAGAATGCAACTGGTAACACACACATTCACGGTACCACAATTGTAAATGCAAATGGTAACAGTAACATCAACAATAACACCTAAGTAAAGAGAAGCGCAAGCACGTACGAAAACGCAAACCATAACGCACACACTCACGGAACCACAGTTGTAAATTAACAGCAACAATAAAGCTAATAAAAACAGAAATGCAAGCACATATGAAAACTCAAACTGTTACACATAAGGTCATGGTATCGCAATAGTAAACGTAAATGGTAACAGTAACAGCAACAGTAAAGACAACAGAAACAGAAATGCAAGCGCATATGAAAATGCAAACCGTTACGCACACGGTGGCGTAGACGGGAACGGTGATTCGAATGGTAACTGAAGCGCAACTGGAAACGCTAGCTGTCACAGTAACAAAAGGGCACACCCTTCTTTTCCCCAAAAACTGCATTGAAAAAACTAATTGAAAACAAAGAATGTTTGCATTATAATTGACTTCAGAGCAGAAAAGTACGACTTGGAATACTAAATTGTTTATATCTCAGGAACCGTATGACGTACAAAAAAAATTAAAATTTTGTATGAATTATTGCTTTCCTGGCTAGTTTTTGCTTAGCCCCCAAGCTGGTGAGGCTAAGCATTTTTTGACAAAAGTCCATATCTCGTGACCGCTTCTGAGATACGGGCCAGTGAAAGACGGACGGACGCCATAATGTTATCCTATGGGACAAATTGTCAACTTCAGAGTGCTGTCACTGTAATATTTTTTCCAAACCACCAAAAGGCACATTTGTAGGATATTGGCTTTCTTCCCTCCAAATCTCAGCCCAAAAGACCAAACCGTTATTTTCTAGCAGAGCGGCAAAGAATTCCTGTAATATGGCAGATGTCGTAATGTTATCCTAGGGGAAAAAGCACCAACTTCATAGTGCCGTAACTTTGCTGCCCTGTAATATTTTTTGCCCAATCCACTAAAAGGCACATCTGTGGGATGTTTCCTTTCTTCTCTCCAAATTCCAAGTAAAAAGACCAAAGCATTTCTGAGATATTCAATGTCAAAGATCGGCAAAATTTCCCTATCTATTCCATTATAAGAAATCTGGCCATCTTGTCCCTATTTTGCGATCAAAGATCACGATCAAAGAATCTCACGATCAAAGAATTTGCAGCCTCACGATCAAAGAATTTGCAGGCTCATGAACAAAGAATAAAAAATTTAATAATTAAAAAAATAGAAGCAATTGCAGTAAACCACCACCATGGTTAAACAGAATGAAGCCCCCTAAGTAAAACCCATCCTCATTTGACTTCCTAGGACACCTCTGGGCTAAGAAAATTGAATTTTAAATTGGGCCGTCTTATCCCTCACTAGCAATGCAAGATTGTGGTCAAAGAATCTCACGATCAAAAAATTTGCAGCCTCACGATCAAAGAATTTGCAAGCTCACAAACAAAGCATAAAAAATGTAATGAATCAAAAAATTGGAGGAATTGCAGTAAGCCACCACCATGGTTTGACAGAACGAAGCCCCCTGAGTAAAACCACCCTTATTTGACTTCCTAGGGTACCCATGGGCTGAGAAAAATGATTTTTAAATTCAGCCATCTCGTCTCTTGCTCACGATACAAGATCGCGATCAAAGAATCTCACGATCAAAGAATTTGCAGCCTCATGATCAAAGAATTTACAGGCTCACGATCAAAGAATAAAAAAAGGGTGAAATGCAATTTATTCACTGATTTGAACCAAACCAATGGCATGGTTCGACAGAACAGACCCTCCTGAGCAAAACAAGCCCTCATTTGTGTCCCTAGTCCACCCCTGAGCTGAGATATTAGTGTTTTAGGTCACGATGCAAGATCGTGATCAAAGAATCTCACGATCAAAGAATTTGCAGGCTCGCGATCAAAGATCATTAGTGAGCCGCAAATTAAGATTTTAAAAGCTTATAACTCTATTTTATGACTGATTTGGATGGAACTAAAGCCATGGCTTGATAGATCAGGGTCCCCTGAGTAAATTCCATCAAAGTTTTACTTCAGAAGTGACCCCTGAGCCAAGATATTTGTGTTTGCGTGATTGGAAAACTGAAAACAAGATGGCGGGCCTCGCGGTCAAAGCATTTTGAAAATTCCTTGGGAACAAAGATTCTTGAACCACAAGGCTGCAAATTCTTTGATCACCAGGTGAGACCAGATTGCCAGAACCCCCATTCTTTGATCGCAAGATATACATATAAATTTTCCCTTTGACTTGTAATGGGAACTTTAAAGTGCCATAACGTTTGAATGCCTTAATATTTTTTCACCAAACAAAAATCAGCGTGTTCAGCCACCAACTCTCTTTCAAACAAGCCATCTTGCAGAGTGGCACACCACATGACAGCTGTGCAGGACCATATTAAGATGCCAAAAGGTGCATTCAAAAATGGATAATTTTGCATTTTTCAGTGCTTTTGTACATGAAGACCAGCACTCCGACACAAATGCAATTTGCCAAATCAAGAGATCTAGTGTGCCTCAATGTGTGTACCAAATTTCAGGCAAATCCATTGAACAAGTCCAAAATTATTAATGTCCAAACTTCTGACTTTAGTATGTAAGTGGCAGCTCAACCCTAACTATAGTGGCATGACCACGCCACTATAATATAACATATATATATTTTTTTTATACCATGACTGACTGTGCATGGCTGCTGTGAGTGCTGTCCCATGCCTTCCTCCATTACCACACCATACAGATCCCCACTGGTTTGCTGGTGGGAGCAGCTATGGGCCTGGGGACTGGAAGGTGGGCCTCATGGTAGGAGTAGTTTGTGGTCAGGGTCAAAGAGCTTGATAAAAAAAAAATACCATAGTTGACTACAATTATTAGTTGTGGAAACTTGTTGATATATCCAAACACTGCAAAGCCATGTGGAAGGGCAAGGTCAACCAGATAAAAAGTAAGTTGCATAACACAAGTGGTAAAAAATAATTGGCCAATCAGGTAGCAGTGTGTGGGATGGTTTGGGGCCCATTATACTTGCTATAACACCAAGTAGGCAAGCAAAATATTTACAAATTAAAAAAAATATATATCTCAATTCAAAAGGAGGAAGGGATGGTTGGGGACCCATCATATATTTTACTCATGCTCCCTGTCTCCCATCAAAAAGCATGGCAGACTCCATGAAGGTTTGCACTCTGCTGTTGAATTTGTTGGTCTCTCTCTCTCTCTTTTTCTGATTAAAATTTAACACACTGCCTCCTTTCACTACAGAGCTACAAATGAACTGCATACACTTGGCTGGATTCACAAATGTTTTGGGGAGTAAGTCCCACACTGCAACATCAGTTGTGGACTGAAAAGATTGCTATTCACATTCACATCAGCTGCAGACGATCTTACGGCTGGTCCCACCAGCCATACAATCTTTCTGCAGCTGCAGGGGTTTCCAAGGCAAAACCACTTGCAAGCTGCTATTAATCGTGGAACCAGTCATAAATTGGCTCCACTTTTGAGAATACCATAGATATGGGAGAAACTGCAGTGACACAAGTGGCAACCCACTTGCACTGAGTTTTTCCCAGCAGCTGCAAGATTTTCAAGTGTTTTTTGAATCCAGCCCATTGTTTCCTATGTTGAAGCATCATAAAATAGAAATACAATTTTTTTGTTTCATTTTTTTTAAACAGAGGGATCAAAAAGAAAAATAATGATGCATTTCTCATACTCAAATAGACTTCAAATACTGTAGGTCTGCAATTCATCAATGTAAATCAAAGTTAATCAGAACATTTTAGAAATAAGTCTGAGTAGTCATTAGAACTGGGTTGCTGCCGACCCATCCAACCTTACATTATGTACATTAAATTTAGATTAAAAATGAACACCGCTAATTAGTTTTGAGTTCCTGGCAAGCATACAGCTAACTGCATAACAATATATTATGACACTGATGCAGTTTGAAGGAAAACATGTCTTATACAGTGACATACATAAACTATACAGGAAAACATGTCCTAAACACATTGCATAAAGGCATTTTGTGCTATCTAACAAACACAAATATTTTATGGCCCCATATTCAAACCATTACTGCAGCAGTAACATGATTAGTGTTTCCTTATTGGGATATCACATGGCTGCCATCCAGTTATTGTAGACACTGTTTTATTCAAGTACAACTAGTATGTTACTGAGTGGTTAGCATAGTCACACTAAAAACACATCTGTGCCCATTCAAGAAAACTGAACCTCTTGGATACAGGGTGTAGTATTGTACTGAAAGGGCTTTGAAGGACTAAGAGGATTCCTTGGCAGTGCTATTCAACTCTTCCAAAATCCTACTTTTAACAACATGTGCAATAATGTGCAACGCCCCCCTACCCTGGCAAAACTGGTATCTGTCAAAAAAATAAAAAAAAAGTATTCTCCCTTTATCACCCATTCCTCATTGTAATAGTGAAATAATCATGGACCCATTAAATGGAAAAAAAAAGTAGTAGTGTTGGGAGATTCACTAATAAGATATATAGACTCAATAATACATAAAGATAGAAAGGATATTAAAATTGTGTGCTGTCGGCCTGGTTCAATGGTGTCAGATGTGAACAAGGGCCTGGAGGCTTTCCTGGAAGGGTCTGGAGAAAAGTCAGTAGTTACTCTGCATGTAGGAGTTAACAATATTGGAAATTGTCTAGATGATGAAATCAAAAAAAGGGTCTGAAGACATAAGAAAGAAAATACAAGAAAAATGGTGTCCACCAACAATTTCAGAAAATTTGCCAGTTTCCACAGCTGGATCAGGAAGAATAATGGCAATAACATGAATGAATGCCTGGTTAAGAATATGGGCACAATGTGAAAATGTAAAATTTTGTAGGAACTGGGACAGATTCAGAAATGCAAAATATCTCTTTTAGCAGAGATGGACTGCACATTAACTATAAAGGAGAAAGGGTACTGACGGAAAGGATTAACCTCCAAATTGCAAAAGCTTAAACTGACATCTCAGGGGAAAGTGGACTCAAGAGCTGATGGTACACTCTGTGTGGTAAATAAAAATTAAAAGAATATAGTGACTGATAATGTAAGGCAAAAAAAGACTAAAAATTTATGTAAAAGAAAGAATGCCTGGAGCTGCACTATGTGTAACACATATAGTTTTCCAACAAGATGGGGGAATTACAGGCTGTAATCATGACAGAGAAAGTTAATATATGTGGCATAATGGAGACCTGGTGATCAGATAAAGATGTTTAGCCAAATACTATACAGGATTATAATGACTTTAGGAGAGATACATTGGATAAAATAGGAGGAGGTATAGCAGTATATATTTAAAAAAAAAAATCTTTGTGTTGAATGAAATTACAGAACCTGTAGGAAACGAGAAAAAGGTATCTAGTTTAAAATTTTGTGAAAGAGAGAAGCTTGTATTTCAGAACTTACTACAGACCACAAGATTGAGCAAAGATAATGGTTGACTTAATGATGCATGATAATGAGTCCTTGTGTGAAAAGGGAAATGTGGTCATGGGAAGAGATCTTAATCTACCCAGTATAAAATGGGATACATTAACAGCTGCCACAGACATTGGTAAAGAGTTACTAAGAACTAGGAGTGCTAATAACTCATCACAACATGTTTCTAATAGTACAAGATAAGAAAACATACTGGATCTGGTGAGAAAGCCACTAGGGAACAGTGACCACAATATGGTCCATTTTACAACAAATAGGAAAATTATAATAGAGAAAGGAAACACGGTTTTATATATATATATATATATATATATATATCTATATCTATATATATATATATATATATATATATACATATATATATATCTATATATATATATATATATATATATCTATATCTATATATATATATATATATATATATACACACATATATATATATACACACACACATACAGACTCAATAGTGGTGAGAATTTATTTTAATGAATAAAACCTTGTATTCTCACTACCATTAAATAAACGAGTGATGACATAGACACAGTGATTTTTCGTGACATTTATATGCACAGTGCCTACGTCATCATCAGATATTCTTACTGTGACTATGTCAGGACCACAACCTAGCTAAATGCACCTTGCTAGTACTACTTTTCAAGGTTTCAAAACTATACTGTATCCCACCTGCAGAATTACCCATTCTCTGCATATAGCTGCTGTTAACCCTGCTCTGCATCAAGCAGTGCTCAGGTAACTGAGCAAATGGACCACAAGTCCTTCCACAAGTGAGTTCCTGTACTTCACTGTCACACCAATACCAAATAAATAAACTGATCCTCTATCCTAGAAAAAAAGTGAAAACGGTTTCCAAAAGACATACCTGGAAAAAGAAGCTCATGACATAGAAGCTGTATTCTTCTTTTCTATTTGGATATTCTCTTCCTTTTCTGTCATGACCCTAATATGAAACTGAAAATACAGTGGCACTAAAAGCTGATGAAGAAAACCGGAGAATCTGTGCAAAACTACAATAACATGAACTTTTCACATAATATACATGCGTCAAAATCACTGAGTTTATTTTAACCCCCAAAACACATGAAACTTAATAAAACACAATATATTTACAGCATAGAACACCAAATCCAGCTTTCTAGCCAAACAACACCTACAAACAGCAAACCACCAATAAAATTGCATATTACAGAAACACTGCACAGCAGCAACTAATGAAATCACTGCATAAGTACTCCTTGACAGACATAACCAATCAAAGACATCAAACATCAGTCAGTCACAAAAACAGGGAACTGCATTCATTCAGAAAAACATACAACACCCATGAAGAAATACCAACACAAAAAATAACACCACAAACAGAGACATTCACTATAGCAACAGTAAAACAGAAAACCTAACTACAGCAGGACCCTATTGTATAAATCGCACACATGATGTGCAGATTATGGGATATGGAAAATATTCTCACTCCTGCAGAGTGAGCTATGGGTACTCTCACTCAATATTCCACTCCTGTCCATCATGTCTCCCATATATATGTGTGTGTATATACTGTATGTGTGTGTGTATATATATATATATATATATATATATATATATACATACTGCAAAAAACTACATTAATGCAGAGATTAGAGTTGTAAAAATGTAAAATGTACAAAGGCAGAAAATGAAAAAAACATTAGGGATTTGGGACTCTGCAGTATTGGCTAATCAGTAGTTGAGTCTTAGTTGGGGTTGTCAAACCTAATGCCTACTCCCCCAAGACATAGCCTCCTGTCTGAAGCTCAAGATACAGCTCCAACCAAATGCCTCATAGTGATTCAGTATGGCTGACATAATCTGTCAAATCTTTCTTCATGCAGGGCCTGTAAGACATCACATTGTAACTCATCTGATCCAGGGTATGGGTGGGCTATAAGGTTGAAAACCCCAAGTAACACCCCACCACTGATTCACCAATACTGTGGCGAGCCAAATCCATAGCGCTTTTCCATTTCCCGTCTTTGTACACTTTGCATTTTTACTACCTGAATCTCTGCATTAACATAGTTTTTTTTAACTAATTTCCCTTTTTTTGTAATAGTGGAACTGCATCCTTATTTGTAAATGTCCCATTTTGGACCAGTGCAACATGAGCTCAATACAATACTGGAGACAGTCATGATGCAGTTCATGGGCCCAGAACACCCTAGCACACATCTTGAAACCTTGTGGGTGAGGTTCTCTGACCCACTGAAGGGTGGGGTGTCTGTGCCAAACCACTACTCTTCTCCTACCCAGGCCACGGCTGGTGCTGTATGCTTCAGTACCTGCCCCATCAGCTTTGTCTCAGGAAAACAGCTCACTGAATTCACACCTGAACTCAGCTTACTTGCATGGTAAGGCAGAGTGTTCCCAAGAGGTGCAACGGACACCTCTGCAATCAATGATACTTAATAAAGTCTTTATTTTTTAATATTTTGACCCCAAACATTCAACATAAGCCTCATAAGCCCTATAGTTAAACATTTTTAAATCCATGCTGAAATGCCATTCCACATCACAGGTGTGAAAACATGTTTTAGACAGGATGTGAAAAATGACAACTGTACTGTTCATTAAGTGGTGTGAAAAAATGTGTATGTTGAAAATCTTGAGTCAAAATATTGCAAATTATCAAAATTATGCACCTGTGTAGAAACTGCATGACACACACTTGTAACATGGCCATTTGTTTGAATTGTTTCACCAAATTTTCAGCATGGTCTTTTTGGGCCCCAACCTAATGAACACTGGCACTGTCATTTCATTAATAGATCCTCAAAGGTGATTCCACAGTGACTGTGAAATTCCCTTCGGTGGCCAATTAATGAAACAACAGTGACAGTGTTCATGAGGTGGGTTCCCCAAAATGCCATGTTGAAAATCTGGTGCAAAAATTTGAAAAAATGACAAAGTTATTAACAAAATTTCAAAACACCATTGGAAATGCATTATACCACATTTACCTGTATTCCTCAGTTCATGGTTTGGCTTTGAAGAGTGAAGATGTGTCCTGCTCCAAAAAAGAATGCATCATCCAACCTCCGGAGGTAAGTATAGGGTAAGGGGGTGTGGGGTGGTGGGGTGGACAGTGGGAGGGTAGGGTGGGGTATGGAGATGGTGGAATGATAAGAGACTGTTTCCTTTTTTCCAGGCTAAAAAAAGACATTGCAGCACTTTTTTTCTTTTCAGGGGAAACATAAAGTGTTTAGGGATGCTGGGGGTGGGCTCCCCAGTGCCCCACACTGCTGAGGTGGGGTAAATGCTGACACGGGGATTGGTCCCCCTGATGTCAGCAGTGGCATACATAAATCAGTGGGTAGAAAAGGAAGAAGCATCCAACAACAGGGGTGGGCATCCTGGTGTCAGATAATACAGAAAAAAAAATATTAAATCAATAAATTACAGGGGGTGTCTTGTGAACCACTGACCAGTCTGTGTTGCTGACTGATCTATTTTGGCTCCTTTACTAAACGACAGCTGTGTCATATGGTGCAAATGGCTCCTATGACAAAAATATTATATAGCACTAAGTTTTATTCCACAGTTTGTGGTTCAGCTTTGAAGAGTGTAGAGGTGTCTCAGTCAACAAAAGATGACTCCAGATGACCTTGGAGGGAAGTACAGGGTAAAGGGGGGTCTGGGGAGGTGGGTGCTCAGTGGGAGGATTGGGATGGGTAAGGTGGTGAGCAGCGATGAAGAGGGATGGTTTTCTTTCTTTCAAATTTAAATAAAAAATATGTTGTGGACAGTTTTCTTTTTTGCAGGTATACATATAATAAAAGTAATCTATCTCAGGACACTGGGGGAGGGCTTCCCAGTGTCCCGCTCAGCTGTATGTGTGTGACAAAAACAGCTGTGAGGCATCCAACACCAGGGGTGGGCATCCCGGTGTCAGATTGTACTAATAAAAAATAAATAAATACACTGCCACAGGGAATTGGGGCCCCCAGTGTGCAGATGTATAGTTGAAGGTCACAGCACTGTCACGATGATGGGGCTACAATGACAGTAGCCCCACCCCTGACTTACGAGCGCTGACAGCAGCAGGGGTTGCACTATATGGCAGACTCGTCCTATGTTAAAGATAGCTGTGTCATATAGTGCAAGCTGCTGCTTTCACAGAATTTCAGTTTTAAACAGAACGTTGATGTTCTGAACTGTGCATGCTCAGAAACTGAACATTTTTATTAAGTAATTTAACAACTACTTAACAGTGGGATCTAAAACCACCAAAAGCACACACCTTGGACTAATATCTATCAAACCTGAACGTTTCAGGTTTCAAAGCCTACTATTCTTTTAGTTATTGGGTGGCAAATTTTTTTTTTTACATTTTCAAAAACAGACTTTTGTGGTATTTGCACATCTGTAACTTTGCCTTCCCTTAACTGATCTACAAGAAAACTACTGAGACAAGAGATCCTGGCACAGAGGCTGCACTTTCCAAATTTCATGTAAATTGACTGAACAGGGGGAACATTATTAAGGTGCAAGAGATTGGGTTTAACATAGAAGTGCCTATGTAACCCTAATATACAGGTGTTATGGTACCTGTTTAATAAATATTCATGGCAAAAATCTCTGTTTAATGCATCAGTTAGAGTTTTTCCACAGTGACAAACATGAGGAAATTTGGTGTTAGGGTTGCCACCCTTTGAATCCCATGTCCACCCCTCCCCCACCAACAGGCATCAGGGTCTGCATTGGGGTCATCGGCCCTAACTCTCACCCCATTCCATGAGTAAATAAGCTGAGGTGGTGCAGTATAGGAGAATGGGGTGAGAGTTAGGCCCGATGACCTCAACGCACACCTGTTCAAGAGGTGGCAACCCTAACACCGAATTGCCTCACTTTTGTCACTATGGAACAATCATAACTGATGCATTAAACAGAGTTTTCTTGCCATGAATGTCCCTTCTTTTTGAGAATGTGCACTATAAATAGTGAATGGTATGTGGTGTTGGGAGCACAGGGCCCCCACCATGCTTCCCATTTGTGCATAATAACCCTATCAGTAATGGTAATGCTAATAGTAATGGTAAGAGCAACAGTAATTGAAATCCTAATGGGAACATTAACGCTAACAGTAACAGTAACGAGAACAGTAATGGTAACGGAAACGCACACCAAAAAGTAATGCAAATGGTAATGAAAATGCAAACAGTAACACAAATGCAAACAAAAAAGGTTACACCAATGGTGATGCAAAAGGAAACAATAATGCAAATGGTAATGCAAATGCAAGTGCAAAAGCAAATGGAAACAGTAACTCAAATGGCAATGAAAACAAAAATGGTAACTGTAACGCAAATGGAAATGCAAATGCAAGCGCAAATACAAATGCAGATGGTGACACAAACGAAAACGCTAATGAAAATGGTACCATAAATGCAAACGGTATAGGTAACTCAAGCGCAAATGTTAACACCAATGGTGATTCAAAAGGAAACAGCAATACTAATGACAACACAAACGGTAATGGAAACACAAGTGCAAACTTAACTGTAAACACTAATGGTAACGCAAATGGTAATGGAAATGCAAACGGTAATGCAAATGGAAATGCAAATGCAAATGGTAATGGTAAAGGCAGCGGTGACGCACAACGAAACAGTAACACAAGTGACAACGGAACACAAGCACAAACGCAAACGCTAACGGTAACATAATAGCAAACACAAATGGTAACACAAATGGTAACAAAAACACAAATGGTAATGTTAACACAAATGGAAATGCAAATGCAAACGTATTGGCAACAGTGATGCCAAAGGAAACAGTAACACAAATGGAAACACAAACGCAAGTGAAAGCGTAAAGTCAAATGGTAAAGCACACAGTGCCGCAAATAGAAATGCTAACAAAACAGTAATGCAAACAGTAACAGAAATGCAAGCGCAAAAGCAAACAGAAATGATAACAAAAACAGTAATGGAAACACGAGCAAAAGTGAAACCAAACACAGATGGTAATGGAAATAGCAACGAAAACACAAACAGTAATGGTAATGCAAACAGAAATGCAAACACAAGTGAAAATACAAACACAAATGGTAATGCACACGGTGAAGCAAATAGAAACAATAGCACAAATGGTAAGGGAAATGCAAGCACAAACATAAATACAAACACACAAACACAAATGTTAACACAAATGGTAACAGAAATGCAAACAGTAATGGTAACACAAACGCAAATGCAAATGGTAATGGCAATGGCACCACACAAGGAAACAGTAATGCAAGCAACAAAAGAAAGGCAAGCACCAACACAAACACTAACAGTAACAGAAATGCAAATGGAAATGGTAAAGCAAATGGTAATGAAAACGCAATTGGTAACAGTAATGTAAATGCAAATGCAAATGGTAACGCCAACGGTGACTCAAAAGGAAATGGCAAAGCTAACAATAACACAAATGATAATACAAACAGTAATGAAACGCAAGTGCAAACGTAAATGCAAACACTAATGGTAACGGAAACAGTAACGGAAATGCAAATGATAATGGTAATGCAAACAGAAATGCAAACCAAATGCAAACGGTAATGGTAATGGCAACAGCGACACACGGGGAAACAGTAATGCAAGTGACAATGGAAACACAAGTACAAAGGCAAACGCTAACGGTAACAGAAATGCAAATGCAAATGGTAACACAAACGGTACTGAAAACACAAACAGTAACGCAAATGGATATGCAAATGCAAACGGTAATGGCAATAGTGACGCCAGAGAAAACAGTAGCACAAACAGAAATGTAAACACAAGTGAAAACATAAACACAAATGGTAATGCACACGGTGACACAAAAGGAAATACAAACAAAACAGTAACAGAAATGCAAATGGTAATGGAAATGCAAATGGTAATGGTAACAGTAATGAGAACAGTAACAGTAACAGAAACACATACACAAATGGTAATGCAAATGGAAATGAAAACAGAAACGGTAAAGCAAACACAAGTGGAAATGGTAACACCAATGGTGATGCAAAAGGAAACAGTAAAGCAAACAATAATGAAAACGCAAGTGCAAAAGCAAACAGAAATGGTAACACAAATGGTAATGGAAATGCAAGCACAAACGTGAAACCAAACACAGATGGTGATGCAAATGGCAACGGAAATGCAAACCATAATGATAAAGCAAACAGAAATGCAAACACAAGCATAAACACAAACAGTAACTCACATGGTGATGCAAACAGAAATGATAACACAAATGGTAATTTAAATGCAAATGCAAATGTAAACACAAACACAAATTTTATTGCAAATGGTAACGGAAATGCAAACGGTAACGCAAATGCAAATGCAAACAGTAATGGCAATGGCAACAGCGATGCACAAGGAAACAATAATGCAAGTGACAATGGAAAGGCAAGCTCCAATGCAAACATTAATGGTAACGGAAATGCAAACAGAAATGATAACGCAAATGGTAACAAATACGCAAACAGTAATGGTAACGCAAATACATATGCAAACAGTAAAGCACATGGTGACGCAAACAGAAATGCTAACAAAAATGGTAATGGAAACGCAAATGGTAACACAAATGGTAACACCAACAGTGATGCAAAAGGAAACAATAACCCAAATGGTAATGCAAATGCAAACACAAATGATAACGCGCATGGTGATGCAAATGGAAATGCTAACGCAAACGGTAATGGAAATGCAAGCAGAAATGTAAATACCAATGCTAACGGTAACAGTAACACAAATACACATGCTTTGTGTTTGAAAGAGGTGCATCCAGAAGCACAGTGAATACAAAGAATGTGGACATAATAGTGGCCCTCGGACAGGAAAATGTGCACTTGGAATACTAAATTGCTTATATCTCAAGAACAATATGGAGAAGAAAAAAAATTAAAATCTCATATTATTTATGACTTTCCAGGCTAATTATGTACTTAGCCTCCCAATGGGGGACTATGAATTTTTGTGACAAAAAGTCCGTATCGCAAACTGTTTTCAAGATAAGGGACCCGAAAGGCACGGCGGACACCATAATGTTATCCTATGGGAAAAATAATTAACTTCAGAGTGCTGTAACTTTGCAGCCCTGTTATATTTTGGCACCAAACCACAAAAAGGCACATCTGTTTGATGTTGGCTTTCTTCCCTGCAAATTTCAGCCCAAAAGACCAAAAAGTTGTTTTGCAGCAGGGTGGCAAAAATTTCCTATTGTTTTGGGCATAGTGTCACAAATTACTTTTGCAAATCACGACACTTTCGCAAAAAAATCATGAAAGTGTGGCATTTGAGAAAGTAATTTGCAACACTACTTTTTACAAAAATTAAAAATACATATTTCTGGGATGTTTTACCCCCCAAAAAATGACATGGCTAGCATCCTCAGGGCTCAACTAGGTGAACACAACAAGAATTGTGTCACTAGAGGTTCCCAGATATAAATGGCAAGCATTTTTCTGACCACCAACTGAAAATAAAAAATGGCTGAATCATGAAAGTAAAAGGGTCATTTGCGACACCTATGCATAGTTTGTTAACTTTTCCCATAGACTATAATGGGATTCAGTGTTTTTTGAATAACATTTGAATTGTTTCATATTTTTTTCACGCAATTTTTGAAAGGCATATCGGAGACACTGACTGCATGTTCCCTGAAGATTTTGGACTGATTGCGCAAACTGTGCAGTCTGCAAGCATGAGCTAAGAAATACACAAAAACCCGTAATTTATATGTCTTTTGTCATTCTGTAGCTCCGCAACAGTACATCTGACCATACCGAAACTTGACAGGTCCGGAGATCTATGGCACCAGACTACACATTCCAAATGTCAAGCAAATCTGTCATATGATGGCAAAGTTATTAAGGTGCAAAATTTCTGATTTAACCTTAAATGGGGTACTCAACCCTAACTATAGTAGCACTAACGTGCCACTAATATATATATATATATATATATATATATATATATATATACATACATATATATATATTAGTTCAAAGAAAAATGATGGGGAGGGTTGGGTAAACTTCAAGACATTACAATGAGACTCTAAATTTAAAATCAGAGCAGCAAAAAGAGCCCTAGAGAATAAAATAGTAAAAACAGTTAAACATAACCTCTAATATGTTTTTTTTTGCTTAAGTGAATTCAAAAAAAGAAAACATTAGGAAAATTGTACCACTGTTGGTAAATGGTAAGGAGGTCAGAGATGAGAGTGACATGTGTAACCACCTGAAACAGTACTTTTGCTCAGTGTTTAATATTAAAATGAACAGTGCCACAATAAATTCTGGGGGGAAATAATTTTTATTAGCAGAAAGAAGATTTTGGAAAAACTAAAAGAATTGGACCCAAAACAAGTCCCCAGGGCCAGATTAGCTGAATCTGAAGTTACTGAAAGAGCTGTCTTACTCCCTTGCAGGGCCAATTTGTGAGATCTTATGTAATAGCTTAAGTGAAGGAATACTACCTTCAGATTTGAAGGAAACATATGTAATCCCAGTACATAACAGTATCTGGTCAGAGCCAATATGGGTGCACAATGATAGTAATGATGCTGTGTGAAAGTACTGAGTAGTTATGAAGAAGCAATGCAATGAATTGTGAGTAGTAATCTATGTTTATTAATGAATATAGGGGAAAAAGTGTTAGGAAAAATCATGTTACGAGTTGTGCAATGCAAATGATATTAAGGTAATCAATATACATAGTAGAGGCAGATTTGGTTTGTGTGGAAGCACATTGAATGCTCATCTTATATCCAGTCTTTTGATTTTGTAAAAAGTTGAATAGTCAACATTTTTTGGTTTGTCCATGAGGTGCTGCCTGAGTTATGCAGTAATACAAAATGTGTTAATAGTAGCAAAGTTAGTTTCAAAGTTGTTGATGGTATGTTTAGTTGGACATCATTTAAGCAATAAAGCATGACCAGGGGATAGATTAACAGTCTGTTTAATCACCCCCAAGGGGTGTAATGTGGCATGAGGTGCAGCCGAGTGCCATATTGACCCTAGGGGGTGATTGACTGTTAATCTAACTAATAGTAGTGCCTTATTGCTATTATAAAAATTTGTTCTGAAAGAAGAGGGTTAAAGAATACTTTTTGAATGTTTTCCTCATTCAGAGGGAGATTTTTAATAAAATAGTTCCTCCACCAACAGTTTAAGAATGCTGGTTCAAAATCAGAATGCATCATTCAAGTCATTCTGCAGTCCTAGAGGACAGAAAACTGATAGGAAGAATCCTTGTGCCATTGTGATCAGGCTATACATGATAGTATAACATGGTTTAATGGAAGGCTGTTGGTATCCTAACAGTCAAATAGATTGCAGCATTTCTGAGAACCTTTTTATAATGTAGTTTTCTCCTCTTGCTTTTTTGGGAAGGTGTTTTAGTAGTTGGTGGTTGTGGTGTATTTTGTTCAGGCTCTGATAATTAATTGCTGTGAAATTTGTTCTCATATGCAATATGGCTGATTGTAATAATATAAGACTGTTGTAAAGTCTCTGCATGTTATTGGTAGGCTGTCAAGAATGGATTTTTCTAAGTCTCTTGTTGGAAGTAGGAAGTTCTGAAGTAGGGCTTTGTTAATTGTCATGGAGTTTATTTTGTAGTCATTGATGCATGATTTACAATATATAGTTACAACATGTACCCTGAACTGAGCTGACATCACTGAGAGGGCTAATTGCATCTGCCCATGACCCTGACAGCAGAGGGCATGGAGAAGTGTAATGATGAGGAAGCAGTATGGCGAAGTGGGAACAACACAGTCTTGAGGACCGGAAAATCCAGACTCAAATTCCATAACAGTCATTTGCTCAAACTGTGACCCTGAGAAACTAAATCAACCTACACATGTTTCAAACCTCCCAGCTGCATAACTTCAGTGTAAATAAGATGCTGCAGTTCTTTTGAATTCTCTTGGGTACATAAATTTATTTAAAAAAAATGAGCTTTAGAATTGGAAATCCTGGGAGGCATTATGGCAAAGTGGGAACAGCACAGTCATGTTTACCAGAATGTGAGGTTCACCTTAGGAAAGAAAACTACTTTTCTTTTATATGGCCCTTTTCAAATATATCATGTTCCAAAACCCTGTCCAAGGCATCCTCAGTTGCATTAGCTATAATGCATACACAGACCAATTAAGAAATCATAAAGATAACACCAAACAATGAATGGGGAGGGGGTAATGACTTGGACACAAGGGTCCAGATAGTCAAAATGGTTGAGTATGGCGCAACAGTGTTGCACCATTCAAAACCCACTGATGCATTCCAGCTCGATATTCAAAAGGGGAAAGTGCACTGCACAAATCTCAAATGTGCCGGAGCGCATTAGTAATGTATGCGGGTGCAGGTAGGGGGGTTGTGCCCATGCATACTCTGCACAGACCGATATTCAGCCCAGGATGTGCAGATCCATGCATGCACAACCCCTACCTGCACCAGCACAAAGTTATGCCCCCCAAAAAAGGAACAACAGATGGCCACCCACAGATGAGCTTTCGTATTGCAGGGTGCAACACAGCAGCTGCCACCCATGGGTGGCCACCCAAGCTCCGGATGCACCTCCTTGGTGGTGGCCCCCCCATGCCCGATTGTGGGCATTGGTAAAAAAAGTGATTAATCCAAAATCCATGGTGGTCCAGTGGACCTACCCACCTATTCTCGGGCTAAGTAAATAAATGATAATTCTCATTATCCCTGGTGGTCCAGTGGACGTGTCTGCTTGCCTGATCATGGGCTGAAGTGAATAAAAGCTTATTACAATATCCCTGGTGGTCCAGTGGACCCCTCTCCTACCCACCCACCCACTGATCCCCACCACCATATCTGGAATGAGTAGTACAGTATGGGCTGCACACTCATTGGCTCATGCTGTGGACCAATGGACATACAGCCCTACCGCCGATGTCATTCGGTGGACGGCGGGTGGCAGGAGGGTGGGGTTCTGCCGCCCACCTTGGGGATCAGTGGGAGGGTAGGGAGGGGGGTCCACTGGACCACCAGGGATATTGGAATAAGCTTTTATTCACTTCAGCCCATGATTGGGTGGGCAAACAGGTCCACTGGACCACCAGGGATATTGGAATATGCTTTTATTCACTTCAGCCGGTGATCGGGCAGGCAGACAGGGCCACTGGACCACCAGGGATATTGGAATATGCTTTTATTCACTTCAGCCGGTGATCGGGCAGGCAGACAGGTCCACAGGACCACCAGGGATATTGGAATAAGCTTTTATTTACTTCAGCCAGTGATCGGGTGGGCAGACAGGTCCATTGAACCACCAGGGATATTGGATTTCTCTTTCATTATATAGCCCGCAATCGGGCAGGCAGCGGTCCACTGAACCACCAGGGATAATATGATTTCAATCTTTTTTTACTTAGCCCGTGATTGGGTGGTCCACTGGACCACCAGGGATATTGGAATATTCTTTTGTACTGCAGCCCACGATCAGGCTGTGGGACACATTGCCGCACTGCAGGGGGCGTCGGTCCCTGACGGCTGCTGCCTGGCACGGTGCCAGGCACAAGTCATCGGGGATTGGAGCACCTGCATCCAAATGAGGCCATAATGACATGAAAATGGCCCCATGTGCACCATGCATACATTATGGCCCCATTTGCATGTGCACTTTTGAATATCGCGGTTGCTGCACATAGCTACCGCATCCCCCTGCCACTCTGGCCACTGGTGCTGGTGCAGTGCCACTGTGCCATGCACACTGTGGGTGGCCAGGGTGTGATATTCAATGCTGCTGAGCCATGGTGCAGCTCCGTTGAATATCGCCCAGTCCATGCCCCTGCGCAGCCAAGTTGCACTGCTCCCAGGCTTGCGCCACAGCCTGGTGCAGTTTGAATATCAGGGCCCAGGAGTTCAACTGACTTGATCAAGGTTACACCTCATTAAAATGGTATCAGTGGGATTCAAACATATGCTCCCATGATAACACTACTGTATCCATTATTGCCTGATTTTTCTTGGTGCGCACACATACATAATAACTGTACTAAGATACTACTGCTGACAACCTCCATATGCTGCGATGCAAATGAACAATTTCTACTTCTTCCACATAAATAATGGCCTCATATATCATTTGTGGCAGCTGGAGGAAAAAAAATAATTTGCACTGACTCACCTTAAAGAAAACTGCTCTGTATACATTCATTTATTATCTTTTATACAGTTTATTTTTAACATTTCAAAAATAATGTCATGTTTGTCTCTCCCTTTATCAGTACACAAGCAAGGCATTAAATGTATATAAAATAGCAAAATCGTAGGTTCATTTCAGCAGTTGTGATTGATGCCCTTCCATTGCTACACAGTAAATGAACAATTCTTCCTTCTTCACCTGACATATTGGATTCTTCATTTGTGGAAAATGCAAGAAATAAATATAAGATGCATGGCACTACGTTACAGAAGACTGCTATGTATACTTCATTTTATAATGTTTTTTTTCTTTGTAAAGCATTTTTAGGTGTGTAACTCTTACTTTTTATAGTCAGCTATCAATACTGTCGATGTATTTGACAAGATCATAGGTTCATTTCAGACACCTTGCCATATTAAGATGGAAATGACTGCATATGCCCATGATTGTGATATTTCAAGGGTGCAGTAACATTCAGGTTAGGTCAGGCACATCTGTGTCACAGGCTTACAAATGTTGACTGGCTTACATAGCTGCTGACTGATGTGCAGAGGCCTGAAAACATGAGCCCAACAGAAATGGGACTGGTTTCAAACCAAACTGCTTCACTATCATATATTTTTAAAATTCAACTCAATACTTTTTTAGGTAGCCAGATATGTGGTACGGCTTTGGTTGGCATACATGCAGGTATTACTTGTTGGGGGGTGCTGCTTTTTAACTGTAAGAGACAAAATGGGTCATAATGTGTGGCACCCTCTTTAGGCACTTTCAGACCAGCTTAGACCATAATCACTTTCACTCTTATTCATACAAAACTGTATTGCTCTGTAATACTGGTTGGGGGGGGGTTGTGATGTTACTTTACTGGGCCACATGTAACTGTCATCTTCATCACTTGCAAAGTAAGGTAATTAAAACTACATTTATAACTGTTATAAAAATGGTGGTGAATTTCATGAGTTGGCAGGTGTCAACAGGAGCACAAACAACTACAATTACACACATTGTATTCATGTTGGATGTTGTAAAACTAGAATTAAAAAAATGACCATTTTACACAACATAAATTTGAAAAATTACCCTTAAGTGAGTTAGCCTCACTAAAACAGCTACGTGCATCTGCCCATGACCCTGAAACCAGAAGGCCTGGAGATAAGGAATGAAATAGAGGCATTATGGCAAAGTGGGAACAACACAGTCTTGAAGACCGACGGACAAATTCACGGTCCATAAGATCCATTTGCTCACAGTGTTACTGCAAGCAAGTAAATCAACCTCCTAGTGCTTCAAACCTCCCAAATGCATGATTTCACTGAAAAGGAGATGCTGCAGCTCAGCTGAGTTCTCTTGGGTACAGAAATTTAGCAAAAATAAATTCACAAACACACACACACACACACACACACACACACACACACAACAAACAAAGGCTGCTTAGAAATCAATACTCCTTCCTTTCATTCAAGTTTACTGCAAGTTGTGGTTCATTTTTAGAAAAGAAAATTATATTTTTTCATATAGCCCTTTTCATACATACCCTGTCAGAAGCTAAACATAAGACCAAACGATGATAGCAGGTTGGGGGTCAGGGATTTGGGCACAACACAGTCAATTGACTTGCTCATTACTACACAACACAATAATTATAGTGGTGGGGTTCAAACCTGTGCTCCCAAGATTACACTAGCGTATCTATTCTAGCAAGCCTTTTGTTGCTGCTTGCACATACACATGATTTGTGATAGGAGACTGGTCTTGAGTACCTCCAATTACTACACTGTACATTACCAATTCCTCCTTCTTCGCCATACATAATGGCTCTGTAATTCATTTCTGACAGACATGAAAAAAAAACATAAGTTGCATAGGACCACCTTAACAAAGACGGATGTGTCTGTTTCCTTGTATACCTTTTATACAGGTTTTTAAAACCTGTCTGAAACAATTTGATGTGTGCTTTCCCTACCCACCCTGGTCCAACACATTTCCCAATAATCATTTGCATCATTCATACTACATACACAGAGCAATTACTGAAAGCTTCAGGTAAGACCAAACAATCAAAGGGGGGATTAAGAAGGGTTGGACAAAAGGAGGTCAATTGGTTTTGTTCAAGTTTACACAGGGTAAAACTGTCATTGGTGGGACTCAAACCTGTGTGCCACAGGTCACAATTTTGTAGCCATTCTAGGAAATGCTGTGAGCTGTTCAGTGTCAATAGGAACACAAACACCTATAGTTACATACCATTTCATTCTTATTGGACATTGTTACAGCAAAAATAAAACCAATGACCTTAGTTTACAATAAAAGATATAAAAAAGTACTCTTCAGTGAGTTGGCCTCACTGAGACAGCAAGGTGCTTCTGCCCTTGACACTGAAAGCATAGAGCCTTGGGATGTGGACAGAAAGATAAGGCAGAATGGCACATTGGCACAGCACAGTCTTGAGGACTGGGAGACACAGGTTCAAATTCCATAAGATCCACTTACTCACAGTGTGACCGTGGGCAAGTAAATCAATCTCCCCATGTTTCAAACCTCCCAACTGCATGACATCACTGAAAATGAGATGCTTTAGCTCAGTTGAATTCTCCTGGGTAAATAAATGTGATGTGTGTTTTCCATACACACCCTGTCCCAACACAGTTTCCAGTAATCATTTACTTCAGTCACACTGCATGCACAGAACAATTACTGACAGCTACAGGTAAGACCAAACAATGAAAGGAGGAGGTAGGAAGGGTTGTACAAAAGGAGGTCAATTGGCTTATTCAGTCTGTGGACTTTCGGGCAGGAGTGCTGACTTGTTTAATAAGTGTTGGTTGGTGCGGGGGATCCATAGTGGAAGCTGGATATTCATTTATCTTTTCTACAGGTATTGTGAGCAGCTTTCTGGAAGTTTCGGTCTTTCTCAGCCACGATCAATTTACAGCTAATTGGGGCTTAAATACCAGGGCTTCTCACATAGCAGTACTGCAGAAACAGTTGGGGTCTGGCAGAGGTTTTGTGAACCTGCTTTTGCTGAGCAGATAGAGAAAGGATTTTAGTTGCTGGATAAGCTTTAAATTCTTATCAATCTGTGGACTTTAGGGAAGGAGTGCTGACTTGTTTAATACAGTGTTTGTGTGGGACCTTCCACCAGATGAGGTTGCAGTGCTTGGAGGTGCAGTGAGGGGCAGACACAGGGCTAATACACTCTCATGAGAGTTGGTGTGGGCCATAATCCCACCCTCCCCCACCCCTTCCTCCCAAGAGCACAGCTCATTTAAAGGGGAATACCTGATCTGCAATTAAAGGAAGAGGATTCAGGTGCAGCTGATGTAGTTCTAACCAATAATGCAGCCATGGGGCATGGAAAAAAAAGCATAGGTAGGTCTCAAATAAGAGTGTAGCATGCACCATGAAATGTTGAGTAGTGTGTTGGTTGGATATTGTGGAAGGCCTTCAACTGGAATATATCAGGTAAACTTTCTGTTAGAGGCTGGGCTAGGATTAGTTGGTTATTTAGCCTAGAAAATACTGCTGTAATGATGGGGAACAGACTGCATATCACTAGAGTAGATATCTTTGGGAGGGTGGTTGGGTGCACAAGCTGTGGTGCGGCCATGATACTGGACTGGGCTTGGAAGTTTGGGGGATGCCCTGTGTGTGACCAGCTGGCACACAGCTTTAGGAGGAGGTAGAGGGTATCCAAAGGCAGCTGGTGGTGCTGGGGGGTGGAGAGGTAAGAGGCAAGCGGTCACCTACATGGAAGCATTAGGTGCTGGGGTCACCCAAGCTGGGGGAGGAGTGAAGAGAGGTGCTCACACTAGGAGAGGAGGGAAGGGGGATACACAGGGGGCTTTATGGGACCCTGGTGGGTGGGGCACAAATGGTGAAAATTTCCACAGCAGTAAGCAAGAGTCTGGCGGTGTCCAAAGGAAACCAAGAGGGGCAGTAGGGGCAGGGGGGCACTGGGGAATGGGCTAAGGCTTGCAAATTGTTTTAACCCTCTACACCCATTGGTAGAAGAGGGGTGTGGGGGGAGGAGGAGGGGGAGGAGGAAGATGATGATGATGCTTCAAAGGCTTCAATATCCTGCAGCATAATTTGCTCAAGCAAAATTGCTGCTAAATGCTAAAATAAACTAAAGATATGATTTTGACCCTGAATAGCATTGCTCCACTGGCATCTGCAGCAGGTTTTGTGAAACCGATCACCATCTTACTCAATGAACCCCTTGACTATGTTGCCAAATTTAAATACCTTGGAATGTGGATTGACTGCCATCTGTCCTTCCTGGTTCATGTAGATGAGATTGCAAAAAAACTGAAGCAGAGGCTCAGTGTATTCTACAGAATCAAGCACCTTCTCACCTATGAGTCAAAGAAGAGGCTGGTCCTAACTACCTTCCTATCATTATTGGACTACGCTGACTCCATTTACAGTCAAGCTCATGGGACAGCCCTAGCCAAACTTGATGTTCTCTATCACAGAGCCCTTCATTTCATCTCTGGCAAACCTTATTCTACCCATCACTGTGACTTGTACTCGGCAGTGGGCTGGCCGTCTTTTGCTTTCAGAAGACAAAGGAACACTGTCCTTTGGACCTACAGAGCAATTACTAAGATGTTGCCCCAGTACATCTCTGACTGTCTGCTCCTATGTGTCTCTGGCAACTATGCACTGAGAAACCATTCTTATATCTCCCTAATGTTACCAAAAGTCAAAACCGGCTTTGACAGATCCTCCCTTAGCTTCGCACTACCACAGCTTTGGAACAAGCTTCAAATAACTCTAAAATTAGCAATTCCCATTAAAATCCCTGAATTCAAACTCCTTTATGCAAGACTTTTCTCTGAACGCTGTAAGTGCTACTCCTGAAGTGCCCTGTCAGGTTACGACACCTTGAAACCAACTCCTACCTCCTACATGCACTACACAGCATTCCTACAGAGCTTTCACCTCCTGCTCCTTCCTAGGTTCTAATTTCCCTTGGCTGCTCCTCACTCTCTTGGGGTACATGATGTTTTTTCCTATACTAACATTATGGGGTATTTAAATGTACTGTTCAAAACAAACATTTTTGTGTGAACCTTCTGTATCTTGCCTGACTATCTAGGTTATGTATAGCTTTATATTCTTATATGCTGCCTCATTTGTATCCTGTTTGAATTCCTACCTTATGTATAGCCCGTATTTTATTTTGCTGTTACATCTGTGCTACTTTTACCAGGGGTAGTATTGCTGTACCTGTGTATGCATATGTGTATCTCTTATGTATTGGATGTTATTTCTGTATGCCCAGGCCCACCTTGGAAATGAGCTTGCTCAACGGTGCTTCACCTGGTAAAATAAAGATTGATTGATTGGTTGATGCTGCTGCTGGTGAAGCTGGGGCAGGGAAGAACAGAAAGGGTCAAAGGGCAAGAGGTAAGGATGCAATAGAGGGGGTCCCGGACAGGATGGGGGAAGAGAGGTCGGAGAGAAGAAAAGGAGGTTCAGGGAAACAAGGAGGATGCTGATGGTATGGAACAGGGGAGCATGACAGGCAGAAAGGCGCAGGACGTAAATGGGATGATAGCGAACAGAAACCAAGTAGGCAAATGGATAGGACAGAAGGATTAGTAAGTAGTGGGAAAAGAGACACAGAGAAAGATACTCGGGTGGGGGGGATAAAGAAGGTGAGGACACAAGTCGAGGAGGTGGCCAGGGACAATAGTGAAGGGGCTACCTTCAACACCCAGATTGTGGGAGGTGCGAGGAGCTGGTTGAGGGGAGAATCCAGATGAAGGGATGATGAGGGGCATGGAAGGTGGGGGATCCTGAGGGGTGAACAGGGAGGCAAAGGGGAGGCTAGAGTACTGCTGTCGGGGGATTCCATGATCAGAGGCATCCAGTGGGAGGGGCAGGAGGTGGGTAAAAGCTGTCTGATCAGAACCAAATGCCACCCAGGCCTGACAGTGCACAAGGCCAAGCATAAGTTGTATTCACTGGCAAGGTAATGCAGGGCAAAGCCAGGCATTCTAGAACACTTGGGGGCAAATGACATAAATGGTAATAGTGAACTAGAAATTCAGGCAAGGTTCCTGGAGTTGGCCAGGGTATGCCTTTCCATAGGATAGTGGGGAAAACAAGATGAAGATTAGGGAGATAAATCAGTGGATTAGGGAGTGGTGTGGGGAATTGGGCTATGACCTGGTGGGGGACTGTGGGGAGATCTGGGAGGATAAGAGGCTATATGCTAGGGACAGGCTCCACCTTAATTTGGAGGGGAAAGAAATCCTTAAGCTCAAACTAGCTGGGTTCATCAGCGGAAGGAGGGGTTTAAACTTGTGAAGGGGGCAGGGATCAAAAAAAGGGTCAGTGCCAGCAGGTGCAATAATTGATGGGCAGGGTCTCCACTCCTCTTGGGGACTAGGGACAGATGGAAATTGGTCACCAGGTGGGGTGCAGGAGCAGAAAAATGGGAGCTCAAGGTAGAGAAAGGAGAGGAGGGAAAAGGGGTGGAGAGTGGTCCTGATAAATCCCAGGAACTTCGGAAATAAAATGCCTGAACTCCAGGTGATGTTAATTGAGGGGGAGGTAGATGTGACAGCAGTCACTGTGACCTGGGCCACTCAAAGGCATGAGTGGGACCTAAATCTGAAGGGCCACACTATGTTCAGAAAAGATAGGGGGAGGGAAGGTGGGGTGGTGTAGCACTGTTAGTCAGAAATGGCATGGGTATTGGAGGGATAGAGGAGGCAGAGGGGAATTTGGAGGCTATCTGGGTCATCTTGCTGATGCAGAGGGATAAGAGGGTAAAAGTCGGTGTGGTATACAGACCGCCACCACTGGCGGAGGTCCTGGAAGAAAGTTTGGTGTAAAATCTAGAGGGACACTGTAGATTGGGAAAGGGAAGGGACGGGTAGTAGTAATGGGGGACCTCAACATGCCAGGAAAAGACTGGGGGACTATGACATCACCAGTGGCCAGAGAGCAGAGGCTGCTGGATATCTTCCAGGATGTGTTCCTGACAGAACAGATGGGTGAGCCAACTAGGGAAGCCCAGACAAGGACATTGTCCTGGTGCACAGTGATCAGATTAGGGGCCTAGAGGTGAGGGATCCTTTGGGGGGGAGCGATTACACCACAGTCTAGTACTTCCTGGACCTGGGGGGGGAGGAAAGCTGAACAAGGATGGTAGCAACTGACTTTAGGGGTGCAGACTTCAGGGAGATGGGAAGGATCCTTAAAGATCATTTGTACAGGATAAGGCTGGATATGGATGCTGACAGCAGGTGGTGGATCATTTGGAGGGGAATACAGGAGGTTACCAGATCCTGTGCAAGGGAAAGGCGTAAGTTTGTTAAGGCCAGAAAACCCTGCTGGTGGACCAGGGAGGTATAGGAGGTGGTGAGGGAAAAGAAGGCAACCTATAGGCACTTCAAGTGCTCAAGGAGTGAAAGGAATCAGGAGGAATATGAGCTGACAGCCAAGAGAGTCACCAGGGTGGTGAGAGCAGCTAAGGTAAAAAAGGAGCAGTCCTTGGCTGGTGGGATACAGAACAGTTCTTTAGATACATAGGGGAAAAAAGGACAGTAAGGGGGCAAATCAGCAAGATAAGGATAGTGGATTGTTGGACACAGGAGGCAGGGGAACAGGCAGAAGTCCTAAATGAGTACTTTGCCTCAGGTTTTACCGGGGGGATGGAGGGGCTATGTTTTGTGAGGGGCACAGGGGTAAACCTGAGCAAGGGGTGGGACGGAAGAGACCAGGGGCCCTGATCAGTCTAGGGAAAGGGAGTGGCCACCACAGACAGGTGAGGGACCAGCAGTGAAGGGTGAAAAGGGGGAGGACATGGAGGCTGAAATCCCAGTAGAGAGAGTAAGAGAAGCTCTCAGGTCTATTCGGATGGAGAAAGCACCTGGGCCAGATGAGATACATCCCAGGGTGCTGAGGGAACTGGTGGATGTCCTGGCAATCCCTCTAGCAGAGTTTTTCAACATCCCTCTGAGGACTGGGTGGGTGCCCTATGACTGGAGGGTAGCCCATGTCATGCCGATCCACAAGGGGGGATCAAAACAGGAGGCAGAAAATTACAGGCCCATTAGCCTGACATTGGTCATTGGCAATGTGATGGAGGGCATTGTCAAGGAAAGGCTAGGGGGGATTACTGGAGCAAACTGGGTACTTGGACAATAGGCAGTATGACTTTGTCATGGGAAGATCATGCCAGACAAACCTTGATGAGTTCTACGAATGGGTGACCAAAGTAGGCCAGTGGACATCCTCTTTCTGGATTTTAGCAAGGCATTTGATTCAGTACCCCACAGTGGCCTGCTGGCTAGCTGAAGGAAATGGGGGTAGGGAGACAGTTGTTAAGATGGATTGGAAATTGGCACTCTGAGTGTACTCAGAGGGTGGTGGTTGGAGGGTTAGCCTAATCCCCAAGGTGGGTTACTAGTGGGGTTCCCAAGGGGTCAGTGCTGGGGCCACTCCTGTTCAATGCCTATATCTCAGAAATCAGGAGGGGGATCAGGAGTGAGATGAGTCTCTTTGCAGATGACTCAAACTGGGTGCAGTGGTGAATGGAAAGAAGGGGTGGGTGGCTTTGCAGGAGGACCTGGAGGCTCTGGAAAGGTGGTCAGGAAAATGGAAACTAAAATTCAATGTGGGGTAGTGCAAGGTTCTGTACCTGGGAGTCATAAATCCAGGCCAGGGGTATACCCTGGAAGGAGACATGATTCAAGTCATGGAGGGTGAGAGGGACCTGGGAGTAGTGTTAGCTGTCAAAATGAACAACTCAGAGACCAGTAGGAGGGCAGCGGCAAGGGCAAATAGGATGCTGGGATGCATTGCCAGGAGGATTACCTCCAGAAAGGCAGAAGTGATCTTTCAACTGTACAACTTCCTGGTTAGGCCACATCTCGAGTATTGTGTACAGTTTTGGAGACCACATTTAAAGAGGGACATTACAGTCCTAGAGAGGGTCCAAAGGAGGGCAACAAAAATGATCTGGGGCCTGGGGGAGAGGACCTATGAGGAGTGGCTCAAGGAGCTCGACATGTACATCCTGGAGGATAGTTGGGACAGGAGGGACATGATAGAGGTCTTTAAGTACATGAATGGGATCAATAAAGGAGGCCCAGTCAGGGAGCCCTAAAGGAAGAAGGGTGGGGCAACAAGAGGTCATGGGTGTAAGCTGGAAGGAGGGAGGCTGAGATGGGAGAGGAGGAGATGTTATTTCACTGAATGGGTGGTGGAGCCATGGAATGCACTGCCCAGGGAGCTGGTAGAGGCAGAGACTGTGGACAGGGTTAAGAGGGGATGGGGCAGGTACAAGGGAAGGGTAAATCTGACCAGGCCCAATACAGGTGGAACATCTGGGACTGGGGACAGTATAACCCAAGGGGGAGGTGGGGACACCAAAATCATCCCTCAGTGCTGGTGCTGAAAATCGAGTAGACTTGAGAGAGACCATAGGCCTATTCTGCTGGCATTTTAGTATGTTAGTATGTTAGGTTTACACAGGGTAAAAATGGCATTGTTGGGACTCAAACCTGTGCTTCGGTCACAATTTTGTATCCATTTTAGGAGATGCTATAAGTTGTCAGGTGTCAGTAGGAACACAAACACCTACATTTGCATACCATTTTATTCTTATTGGGCATTGTTACAGCAAAATTAAAAAAAAAAATAAACAGTGACCTTAGTTTACAATAAACTTTTTAAAAAAGTACCCATCAGTGAGTTGGCCTCACTGAGACAGTGAAGTGCTTCTGCCCTTGACACTGAAAGCATAGGGCCTTGAGATGTGGACAGAAAGGTAAGGCAGAATGGCACAGTGGACACAGCACAGTCTTGAGGACTGGGAGACACAGGTTCTAATTCCATAAGATCCACTTGTTTACAGTGTGACCGTTAGCAAGTAAATTGATCTCCCCATGCTTCAAATCTCCCAACTGTATGACATCACTGAAAATGAGATCCTGTAGCTCAGTTGAATTCTCATGGGTAAATAAATTTTGCAGAAAAAAAACAAAGGGCACTTGGAAATCGACTCGACTTCCTTTCATTCATGTTTACCGACAGCTGAGGTTCACTTCAGAAAAGACAATGAATTTGGTTTTATATAACTGTTTTCATAATACCCTGTCGAAAGATCAACACAGTACCAAACAATGATTGGGGGTTGGGGAGGGGTTTGGGCACAAGGATGTCAACTGACTTGCTCAAGGTTAAACAGCACAAACATTGTAGTGGTGGGATTTAAACCTGTGTTCCCAATATCACTGTACTGTATCCATTCCACTAAGCCTTTTCTTGGAACTTGCACATACACAGGATTTGTGCTAGGAGACTGATGTTGAGGACCTCTGTATGCTACACAGTAAATTAAAATTCTCCTTCTTCTCCAGGAATAATGGATCCTTAATTAATTTCTGGCAGGCACAAAAGGAAAAAATGTGCATGGCACCCCCTTAAAAAGACTGCTGTGTAAATTTCCTTGTATACCTTTTACATAGTTTTTTTAAAACCTTTCAGAACCAATTTGATGTGTGTTCTCCACACACACCCTGTCCCAAATCATTTTCCAGGAATCATTTGCAGGAGTCATACTGCATACACAGAACAACTATTAACAGCTACAGGCAAGCTCAAACAGTGCTGGGGAAGGATGGGGGACACTGGACAGAAGGAGGTTAGTTGACGTGTTCAAGTTTACACAGGGTTAAAGGGACACTGTCAACCTTTTTTGCATCATATTATTTCAAGGTAAAACCCCACATTTTATGACTGCTTATCTTAACTAAAATTCATTAATGTTGTTGGTTATTTAATCTGCCTCATTGCTTATTAGAACTGAAATGCATGGAAATGTATAGTTATACACAGCTTTGTTTTGCTCCAAATTGTTTTCCTAAGCTTACTTCATACTTCCTGAACATTAGAAAAAAACACCCTCAAACAGTACAGACACTTGTGACACAATAGTCTCATCGGGTTAGGTATGACTTCTCGATGTGTGTTTGCCCGACAACTAATTGCCTGACATGCTTTTCCCCAAAACCATTTTCCCGATGGATCGACCCAACTGACAACAACATCTGCCCGACAAAAAGCCTTCGACAATAAATGCAGTTGAAAACAACTCTGGCTGTGCACATTGAGTGAGATAGGGAGGCAAACAGCTTGTAGTGGGTGAAACAGCAACAAAATATAGCTGTAACCTGCAAGTATTTCTTACCTGAACTGCTGCCAGTCCTGTACTTAATCCACAAAAGATAAAAAGTTTCATCACAACTCATGAGTCACACATTAAAAGCAGAGAGGTTACAAGGCAGCACACAGAACATGGTACTTGCTGTAACTGTGTTTAATTAAGGTGTAGGGGTTTCATTCTATTTCTTGAGGATTGACCTTTACAGTGATTTGCTGAGCACACTGTGAATGTTACTGAGGCATCACACTGCACTGATTGTAACTGGCATCAATTAAGGATTTCTATTTAATCTGTCAGCACTGACCTTTACAATGATTTGCCAGTCCAAGAGTTTTTGTGGAGGATATCTGTATGTCGGAGACTGGAGGCACTTGTTGGCAGTTCCCAGTGAATTTAATTTTAATTACACACTACTATAGGACTACAGGATTGGCCATGGTATAAGTAAGCCTGACTTACAGGACATATTAATGTTTTTGTTTTTTGTTTTTCTCCCTCGCTATACACCGCTGTCACTGAAACTGTTTCTCTCATTCAATGCTATGATGCAATGCAATGAAGATGTTTACGCTATACACCACCATCACTAAAACTGTTTCTCTCACTTGATGCAATGATGCAATGCAATGAAAATGTTTACTGTTTAAGTATTGCTACTTTTTTATACAGCGCTATACACCACTTGTCAGGATTTTGGTTGTCGATCATTTAAAAGTCGGTAACAGTGTACCGTTGGGAAGCTAGTGATGGGAAATCAGAAGTAGGGAAGACCCATGTCAGGCAGTAGTATGGATCCTGTCTCATCTACTCCCCACTGGACAATGGGTAGCCAAATAGTGTTGGGGGTGTTCCTGAGTCTAGGAAAGATGCAGTTGTAGTTAGCCAAGGAATGTAAACAAACATGTTTTGGTGTGGTAACACCAGTCTGGTTGACACTCAGTTTTTTACTTTTTATAAAGGAAAAAGGAGTCTGAATCAAACAACCAGCTACATCAGCAGTCTCTATAGAATGAGAACAATCATAAAATGTATTTTTGTAAGTAAGGGACACTTTAAGACCAAATGGGGTTGACAGTGTCCCTTTAAAATGGCATTGGTAGGACTCAAACCTGTGCTCCACAGGTCACACTTGTGTCTCCATTCTAGGAAATGTCATGAGTTGTCAAGTGTCAGCAGGAACACAAACAATATCAGTTACATCAAATTAAGATTAGCCACCATAGTAAAAGATAATTACAAATCCTTTTATTCTTATGTTAACAAGAAAAAAGGTGGTAGCAAGGAATTAGGGCCTCTTAAAAAAGTGATGGGTCTCTCATCTCTGATAATAAGGGCATGGCTGAGCACTATAATATTTCATTTGCTTCTGTTTTTAACATAAAGACAGAAAGTACTACCAAGAATTTAACTAGCTATGATGAGCAAAGGATACATTTGAGTGAATCAGATATAAGCAGTAGAATACAGAAGTTAGATCAGAATATGTCATAGGGCCCAGACAGACTGCACCCCAGACTTATAAAGGAGCTTGAGATAGCCTAGGCACCTCCCCTAACTTTTTTATTCCAAGAATCCATTGACCAGAGAGTGGTTGTAGAGGTTTGGAAACAGGCTGAGATAGTGCCAATTACCAAAAAATGTTCAAGACAGGAGGTGGATAATTATAGGCCAGTGAGTTTGACTACTGTATTGGTAAAAGTCTTGGAGGGGGTTATCAAAGATCATATTACTGAATTGTTATGGAAATCCTGAATAATTGATCAGTCACAGCACGGTTTACCAAGGGGCATTCTTGTCAGATGAACCTTTTGGATTTTTATGGTAGGGTCAGCAAGGCACTCGATGACAGAAATTCGGTAGATGTCATCTTTCTGGACTTTACTAAAGCATTTGATAAGGTCCCTCATGGTGAATTAGTTGCTGCATTAATTGATCAAGGTACTCCAGACAATACATGATACAGGATTGAGGCATAGTTGTCCAACAGGTCACAGAGAGTATGCATCAAATTAAACTACTCTGATTGGGTGGAGGTGCCTAGTGGAGTTCCACAGAGTTCCGTACTGGGCCCTTGCTTGTTTAATATATATTTATCATCTATGGGCACTAAAACAGGGGCATGGTTTTTGAAATTTGCTGATGATACAAGACTAGGACTGGTGGTGAATACAGTGGAAGATGCATTAATCTTACAGAAAACACTTAGGGACCTCGAATACCGGGCTATAAATAAAAGGCTGGCCTTTAACAATTACAAATGTACAGTGATGCATCTGGGTAAGAGAAATCAGATGTTTAAGTATGTATTGGGAGGGACTGAACTTAAATCAGTCTTGGATGAGAGGGATCTTAGTATAAGAGTAAGCAATGATCTGAACTTTAAACTTCATTGTAACCAGGTAGTCAAAAAGCTAGTGGCATCTCTCATTGCATTAATAGACATATCAAAAGCAAGGCCAAAGAGATATGGCTCCCACTGTATACATTGCTGGTGAGACCCCACGTTGAGTACTGTTCACAGTTTGGGACACCAGAAGCTAAAGGAGACATAAATGTTCTGGAAAGGATCCAAAGAAAGGCAACACGATGTATCAAGCAGGTTACAGGCAAATCTTACCAAGAAAGATTACTGATATTGGGGTTGTATTCAGTGGAATATTGTAGGCTCGGGGGGGGGGTATATGTCTAATTTATAGAGCACTATCAGACGTTCTGTTATGGCAGCAATTAGACCTGGTACTGAGGGATATGGTATACTGTACAAGGGCCCACTATTTCCAACTACACAGAGAAAAACACATAGTAATACCATTAGAAGGAAACACTGGTTTAGTGTAAGGGTAGTTAGGGTTTGGAATGAACTGACAGTTGCAGTAGTGACAAGCAAGATCATGGATGAACTTAAGATTAAACTAGATAACTACCTGAACACAAATAATATTACAGAGTATAATTAAGACCTTCAGCAGTCCATACTGGACCTACCAGTCTTCAAAAAGCCTGTACACTTCTATGTAATCTATGTAATCTTATTGGGCATTGAAACATTAAAAATAAAATAATGTAAAAATTGACCTTAGCTTACAGTAACATTTTAAACCACATCCCCTTATGTGAGCTGCACTCACTGATACAGCAAGGTGAATCTGCCCTTGAAACTGAAATCAGAGGCCCTCGATATGTGGACAGAAGGGCAGAAGGTATGGCAAGGTGGGAACAGCACAGTCTTGAGGACTGGGAGCCCCAGTTTCAAATTTCATAACAGTCATTTGCTCACACAGTAACCCTGAGAAACTACATCCACCTCCTTGTGCTTCAAACCTCCCAACTGCATGACTTCACTGAATATGAGATGCTGCTGCTCAGTTGAGTTCTCCTGGGTACATAAATGTAGAGAAAAAGAAAGGAACTTTGGTAATCAAATCAACTTCCTTTACTTCATGTTTTAAGGGAGGTGATGTTCACTATAGGACAACAAATGCAGTTGGTTTTATATACCACTTTTCATACATACCCTGTCCCAAAACACTTTTCACTAATTAATCAGTTGCAGCAGTCATTCTTATTTTTTATACTTATGACTCCCATTTGTACAAAAGTTGTTAATGCGCATGCTGAAAGTTTCATTTATTTATTTACCCAAACTTTTTTATATACTTTTTTATTCAGGATACTACATTTCAGTATCAAGTGCACTACCAATTCCATCCATATCTCTATAGCTATATTTTCAGATCATATGAATGGTTGCTTAAGCTGTCTACAGTCACCAAAATTCAATGTTACAACACGGGACAACAGGTAACCTCCATCTTCATCACTCACAGAAAAAGATACTGTAAACTGCATTTATACCTGCTGTGAAACTGAGGGTATATTCCATGAGTTGGCAGGTGGCAAAATGAACACAACAAAGTACAGTTACTTGACATACTCAGTTGGAGCAGCCATTCAGGCTTTTTCTTGCTGCTTGCACATACAAAGGATTTGTGATAGAAGACAGGTCTTGAGTACCTCTGATTGCTACACTGTACATTACCAATTCCTCTTTCTTCCCCATACATAATGGCTTCATAATGTATTTCTGACAGACACGGAAAAAAATTAATAAGTTGCACAGGACCACCTTAACAAAGACTGCTCCAATAAAATTATTTTTATTTCTATATTTGTTCATCCACATGCTTTTTTTCTGCACTTCAGTTAATTTGCAAATAATATTTTAAAAAGGGACTTTTCCAAATAAATGATCTACTTACTCTGAGATCTCTCTCTCTCCATGCGCTGTAGTTGCTTTCAAATGATGATCCCGGGCCTACATACAATTTTGTACACTAACTTGTTTTCCAGTTTTTTACTCTTTGAAGGGCATCCCTTCCCCAGACCAAACAATCCAGCAGTACACTTTCAATTCATCAGCATGTTGCCTGTGACTGTGTTGCCACCTCCCTCTCCAGTCCTCCAACAATTCAGTCCTCCATGCAGCTAGTTCCTTCTGGGGAACAAATCTTTTTTTTTTCTCTACTCCCTTAGTTTGCCACCAGTTTCATTGTAGAAGCAGCATGTCAGTTCACCAGCTCAGAAGTGAACTCGCTTCCCTTCCCCAGTCCACTGATACAGTTTTCCTGCAACCCCCTTCAGGCCTGCAACAAAATTTTTCCTCAGAGCCAGTCACTTAATTGAGGTATCCACATTTTGTTTTTATTGTATCACTTCAGTTTTGTAACCACTTATAAACTTCCTTCTGGGGATCAATCTTTTTTTCAGTCAGTCAGAACTCCCACAGGCCCCCAAGTTCACTCGTGTTCCCTGCCCAGTACACCATTTACACTGTACCTGCCTGTGGTTCTTTTACTTCCCCCTCCAAGTGTCCAACAGTCAGCTCTAAAATGCAGGCAGTATTGGGATTAGAGCAATTGGCCGATCACATTCTTTAATTTTTGCCACCAGAGAAACCCTTGATATCCGCTGTGCCACAGACGAGAGTAGCCATGAGCCCAGATGAAGATGGTGCCACAATATGTGAGTGCCTGCATGAAGGACATTTCTTCAAGGATCTGGAGTGTCACATAACTCATGCATGTGCATTTCAGCACTCTGCCCTTCTCAAAATGGCAGATTTAAAGGGACAGAGCACTACTGCGCATGCGTGAAAGGGAAAACAGGCAAAATGTCAAAAGTCACAGAGGCATCGGACATTCATGGTTCACATCCCTCTGTGACCTCTGTGATGAACTTACACCCTTAGTAATGGCACCTTTCCTCCTGTAGTGATGTGCCACAACCCTGCATGGATGTCTGTGGGGGTGTTGCATTTTATGTTACATTCTGCTGTTTCCATTTGGCTTCACTGGCTGTGTCCAATAAAGCTTTCTCATGACAGTCATGTGTGTGTTTCTTGTGTCCTGGGTGTGGGTGGGCAGGCAGAGGTGTACAGTCATGGGTGGCAGGCATGGGTGTGCTGACATGGGAAGACACATATGGGCTCTTATTGTGGGCAGCAGGCACAGGTGTGCCATCTTGAGTGGGGGTGTGCCATCATGCAGGGCAGGTACAGGTGTGCCATCATGGGCCAGGCACTGGTGTGCCATCAGGAGGCAGGCACGGGTGTGCCATTGGGGGACATACATTGGTGTGCCATCATGGGGGGAGCATGACCTCTGTGTGCCTGTCCATGACCACATACGGCATCATGGTAGGGACCTTTGTGGCCCATATGGCAGTCCTACCTGCTGGCTTGGGGGGACACTGAGTTTGTGCACGGTGGCCTGTGTGCTGTGCAGTGGTGCATCCCCAGCATGCTGGCACATGTCTGGGTCTCATGTCCTATGCCACATACCTCGTAACAGTGCTCTGTAGTCCTGGTAGACCTGTAGTAGCTGTCTGTGCTGTGGGTACCCACCACCATGGTGGGCATCATTGCACCACGGTGTGTCCCCTTTGTTCATTATGGCAGATGGAGCTCAGCAACTGTGGTATGCTCTGCTGTGCCCTTGGCTGTGCTGTGGTGTGATCATGGGCATGTGGCAGTCACTCCACAGCCACAAGTCTCTGCTCTGCCTTGTTGCATGTGGTTCAGCTGCCAGGAGCGTATACTTTCGACAGCCCTCTGACTTGCATAGGTGGCTGTTCCTTGCACACCATTCACAGCCATGTTACATGGCTTTGTGCATGCATGCATGCTTTGGTGGTATATGAATGCCACTATGTGGCACACTCCCACGTACATGGTGTGTGGTAAGTCTGCATGGCTGCAAGTTACTGCCCTACGTGGTGTTCTGCGAGCATGTTATGCATGCTGCAAAGGGGTGTCTGGTGAGCAAATGCTGAGTACCCATCCACACTCTGTCCCTGTGTGCCCTTTGCACAGTGCACACCCGTCAGACCTAGGCCCCCAATGTTATGTATACTCTTTGTGATTGTTGGTTTTACTTCACAGAACCTCTTGTTATATAGCAAGTTTTTCAAATTTTCAGCAAACACGTCAGTGTACCCCCTAATTAACCTACCTGTGAATTTTCATCCAGTTTTATCCACTCTGCTGTTTAAAATTTATCTTTTTATTTTGTTCCTTTTGTGCATTTGGCTTCCTTGTTTCAGTGCATGCAGTCCTCTCCAGAGCATTTACTCACAGGAATTCCCACCCAAAAGTGTCGTCAAACTGGCCTTTCACTCCAGAGATGGACTTTTGACTGAAATCTTGTACTTGATGCTGTTGTTACTTGCTAGTCACTTGATAGTGGCAGGTCAAAGCTTATGAGTTCACAACAACCACACTATCATATCATTTGCACTTTCTTGTGCCAGAAAATAAACTTTTTTCTTTAGAAATATCCTCACAATGGAAAGTTGTCACATAAAAATAAATAAAAATAAGCAAAGCAGTCCAAAGGTGTCTTTCACATCATTGTGGTGACATAATACCAACATATCACCCCTGCAAGAATACATATTATTTTCTTTAGCTGTCATTACTATCACTTTCTTTGCATATATATTGTCTCTCAGTGGTGGCTGCTGTATTAGGGCTACTAAGAGTTTATAAATGCAGTGTTGCAAAATGTACTGTGTTACTATTGAATCTTGAGAGGATCTGATACCTTGGACTAACTGTGCATGCCTGAATAAGTGTACCCTATGCTGTCACTTGTTGGCAGTCCCTCACAAGTACCAGTGCTAGGTTTATGCCTTCACAGATGTCCTTTGCACTTACTTATGTCTGAAACTATAATAATGTCTTAATGATTAGGGGCACAATTGTGAACTGTCACTCACTGTCAGCTTCACATTTCCAACAAGAAAACAAGCAGAGCATTCCAAAGGTATATTTTCCAACCATTATAGTGACAGAATGCCAACATATTACAGGTACAGCAATATATCTTATTTACATTACCTGTCATTACTATGCTGTCATTGAATAAATACTATCTCTTGCTAGCCAGTGTGGCCACTGCCTGACTGAGACTGCCATGAGTTTAAAAAATGCAGTATCAGAATAGATGAATGCTGTTTGGACACAGTTGGTATGACAGACAACCAGCACTAATACATATTATTTATATCTGCCATCATTTGTCAGCCCTTCATCACATAGCATCTATCTTTCTGCCTAGCCATTCCTATTGTAGGTGATTGCAATCACATGACATTGGCTTTCTTCGTGCAATAATAAAAAAAAATGTTATGCATATGCATACTGTCTGAGGTTGTGTTACTTTCTGTGCATTGCCATGTATTTGTGGTACACTTTATGGAATTAAAGGTGTGAATAATTATTCTAATTGCATCTGTGAATAAACAGAAATAATATATACTGTGACTAACAATGTCTCAAAGTGAATATATGTTACATAGTCCCATATAACATAATGTGACACTATTGAATCTCGAGAGGATCCAAAACCTAGGACTATCTGTTTATTCAGGAGCTAGTGTTCCCAATGCTGTCACTTGTTGTCATTCCCTTGCCAGTGGCAACAGTGTTTATGCCTTCATAGATGTTCTTTGCACTTTCTTATGCCTGAAACTATATTCATTTCTTTATGATTAGGGGCACAAATGCCAGTGATCACCCGCTATCAGCTGCAGGATAGTGGCAGCTACACATTTCCAGCATGAAAACAAGCAGAGCATTCCAAGAGTGTCTTTTTCACTGTTATAGTGACAGAGGGCCAACATATTACAGGTGCAAGAATACAGCAGTCAAGAGCAGTCCAAAGGTGTACAAAACTATATATGTAAGGTACACATTATGGAATACAATGTGGGAATTAATTTTCTAATTGCATATGCAGAGAAATGGAAACAATATATACAATACTGTGACTAACAATGCCTCATAGTGAATGTACACTTGACACTTACAGAGGCAGTGTGCATTCATTTCAATGCTGTGCATGTTGCTGTGAATTTCACTTGTTTTGGGGGAAAGCAGGCAGTGCCAAATACCAGAATGATTGTAAATTTATTAGGCAAATGGAATGTTACATTAATGACTCATGAACAGTTCAAAAACCTCTGACAAACTGCCCGCACCTGCGAAAGTGTGTCTCCACATGACATAATGTAACAAACACTTAGGTGTGTGTATAGCAGAACATACAACAATGCAGTAAATAAATTTCCATTGGACACTCTGGCTGCAAGAATAATCCACAGTCAATTAGATGCTTTTTTCCCCATCTCCATATAAGAAATCCAATAACAGTTGTACTCATAATAGCAAGTATTACTGGTGCATGATGCAGACAAAAAATAATCGGTTACAACACAAAAATATGTGTTCTTATCTGTTTTGGCTGGCTGTATGTGTGTTTGTCGGGGGAGGCTTGGTGTGATGCGTGTGTGTATATGTCTGGTAGCTAGGTTTGTATTGGTTGTGTGTGTGTTGGCTAGGTTTGTGTTGGCTGGCTGTGTGTGTAGGGGGCAGGGTTGGAGTGAGTGGCTGGCCCTGTGTTTATGTTTGTGTGTGTATGTGTGTGTTGGCAGGTTTTGTGTGTGTGTGTGTGTGTGTGTGTGTGTGTGTGAGTGTTGGGGTGAGTGGCTGGCACTTTATGTGTGTGTGTGTGTGTGTGTGTGTTTGTGTATGTTGGGGTGGCTGGTTGTGTATGGGTGGGGGTGGTTGGTATGCTTCACAGGCAGTAGTGGCCCGATATGACTGTCTGCATGAATGCTAGTGTGACTGGATCTATTTCAGTCTGTCTACCTTGATGTGTGTTTGGGTGCAGGAGGATGGCCTGTGTGTATGGGTGGGGGTGGGTCATCACAGACCACAGTGACCCCATCAGTCTGCATGCATGAGTGCTGGTGTCATCTCTGAATGTGGAGGGGGGGCACCAGGCAAACATTCCCTTCTAACCCTTCTGCAATGTCACCATTGAAGACATTAAAAGGGACTGGCAACAGAACTGATTGGAGCTGTCATTGTCAGTATCTGAATCAGAGGCAGCGTGAGCACCCTCACTAGGAATATCACTAGATACTAGAGGCTCAGATTGGTATGATTGGATACCAATATCAAAGTTTAGATCAATGTCCTCCACATCTTCAAATTCTTCAACTTTGAACATTGTAGGTATTGATCACAGGCACACTGAAAGCTTCATGAACCAAGCTTTTTTTAATATAGCCATGCACAGCATGATCCAATGATTCAAGCCAGTGTGACATCACAGGAGATCCCCGAGGGTGGGGATGAGCTCAGTTTTTCTTAATAATGAAGGGGATATCAACTGACAAACACACTTTTTTTGTACTTTGGAAGCTGAATTCAAACTTAAAAGTAAGTGTTTTGGTTGCAAAAACCTATAAACTATCAAAATCTACCCTCATTTCTGGCAAAATAGAACTTTTAAATGAGCTAGGGTTATTAACTTGGAAAGCTGTAAATAGAGTGTGACTCAGAAGGCCATTTTACACACAGTGGTCTGTATCGGAATGACCGATACAGGATCACTGTAATGTTACCTGTTTCTGCGTGTGCAGTCAATCCATACCGCAACATAGTGAGCACTTGCTTAAAACGGGTTCCCTGTTTTTCTTGGTTTGCGGGCTTCTGTGGTGTTGTAACCTGGCATGTAATCATGCCACATCTGTCAGTTTGGCACACTACTCTATTTTTACCACAAATATCCCGTTTGTTGTTTCTGTGCCAGTATGCAGTGAGAGGCAGATGGCAACGAAAGATGAACTGCATGTAAACAGGAATGAGGAATGCTACACTTGCAGTGGAATGACTACATAGCCAGAACAAAATATAAAAGTAAGTGCTGTGTAAAAGTGGCTAGAGTGAATGGCATGTTATTGAATATGGTGATAAACATTTGAGCTGCGCTTGTTTGGAGGATCTGTTTGGGCTGCCATGTAGACCAAGGAGATATTTTTTTTCCTGTCAGCAGGAACATTGTTGTGATACAGTAGAACTGCACTTACATGTGAAAAAAATCATTGCCAGAGCTACTTGCTGTAAAAAGAAACACCATTCAGGTTTTTTGGTTTTTTTTTGGCATTTTACGAATGTGGCATACTTGACAGCACTGTAAAGGAGAAGGTCAACTCTAACACTGTTGGCAATCCTGGGCATGGGGCTGAGCTCAGTTTTCATGAATAACAAAGGAAATGTCAACAGACAATCTCTTTTTTGGTACTTTGGAAGTTGCATGCAAACATAAACAACTGTTTTTTTGGTTACAAAAGCCTATAAACTATCAAAATCTACCTTCAATTCAGGCAAAATAGAACTTTTAAATGAGCTGTGTTTAAGTGTCCTTGGGTCATTTACTGTTCTTGGAGAGTAGTAAATAGAGTGTGAATCTAGAGACACAGAGTGGCATGTTATCGGAGATGGTGATAAACATTTGAGCTGTGCTTGTCTGGAGGATCTGTTTGTGTTGCCATTTAGACCAGGGAGAGATTTTTTTCTCCTTTCAACACTAACATTGTTGTGAAACAGTAGAACTGCACTTACATATGAAATAAATCATTGCCAGAGCTCCTTACTGTAAAAAGAAACACCATTCAGTTTTTTTTTTTGCATTTTATGAATGTGGTATACTTGACAGCATTGTAAAGGAGATGGCCAGCTCTAACACTGTTGGCAATGCAGGCTTCACTTTCTCCTCTCCCATGGGAGGAACGCTACCTCCCATGTACACAGTTCCACCTCTTTCCCCTCCCGCAATCCTTACATTGCTGGTACTGCTTCCTCCCTCCCTCTCTCCTCCCACATAAAAAGCTCCAGCTCTCTTCCCTCCCATGGTCCTAACAAAATAAGCCTGTGCCAACATTGAGATCCATGCTAAACATAGGCTCATACTGATTTCAGGGCAGGATCACAATAATGTTGAACTCAACTATTGTGTTACACGGAAGGTAATTTATGCAGAGTGTCCTTTTCTCAGCAAAAAATCTGCAGGCTATGCCTACTCCAGCCATAAAAATAAAGGGTCTAGTGATGAAATAATTAATTACATGTTGGTGAACTTTACTTCTGTGATGGTTAAAGGGAAAAAACTGGAAAAGGCACAGCTTTATCCAGGTGCTACAACAATGCCTGATTAATGCTTTCAGACAGTAACATTTTTTTTTAATTTCCTCTAATTGCTTTTTTAGTAATCTAAACAGTGGTTTAACTTTCACTTTCTATTGCTGGCAGCCACCATTTCATGAGCAGCAGAGAGCTTCCTGAGCTCACTTTATGCTAATATATCCCGGTGACCAATAGCAGAGGTCAAACAGACATATTAGCATACAGTGAGCTCAGGAATCTCACAGCTGCTCATGAGATGGTGGCTGCCAGCAACATAAAGTGGAAGTTGTGGGTAGCTGTTCTAAATCATTAAACAAAAGTTGTTACTGTCTGAAAGTACTAATTGAGAGTTTATGTAGTGTCTGAGGAAACCTGTGTCTTTTCCAGTGTTTTCCTTTAAGATCCAGAAGAAATTAAGGGAGGAGATAGAGCAGTACTTGAACAGTAATACTATCATGAATAAGTCACAACATGGATTTAAAAGAGGTTGGTCATCTATGAGCAATCAACATGGATTCTTGGAATCAATCAGTAGGCTGCTGGACAAGGGTAGATCATTGGATGTGGTGTTTATGGATTTTAGCACGGCATTTGATATCATGCCACACATATACTTCATAAAACAGGAACCAATACACTCATTGACTGGCTACTCTGCTTCAATCCTGATCACATATTAGATGTAATGGTTTTGCCTGATAGCCTCAGTGACCACAGTCACCAGTCATGTGCACCTGGACAAACAAGTTCATAGTATCATAGTTAATACAAAGGTTTAATTAGGCTTCCATCCATTTGTGTGCTATACACCCATTTATATCAATTATGACTGATTAGTACTCATATATTTTATTCTGACTATATGTGTCCAGTCTTTCTTTAAAACTTTCTAATGATGGACTGTCTACCACTTCTTTTGGAAGTGCATTCCAATGCGGTATTACCCTTTTGCTAAACCAATGTTTCCACTTTAGTAGTTCACAAAGTGCCCACTGAAGATCACAAGTAATTGTATGCTGAGACCAGGGCTACCAAATGCCTTCAAACACCACTTATCCTTGATTGACTGGTCACCACTGGACAATGCAACTGATGGCAACTTTGCCCTAGAGTTCTTCCAAAACTCTTTCACCTGGACTTGCAACACCTTCACCCCACTAAAAATCAAAAAAGTTAAAGGAACCCACACCCCTTGACTCAGTACCACACTCCTGGATCAAATGCGTGATAGAGATAACCTATGGCACAAAGCTAAGGCCACTGGAAAGTTGCATGATATATCTGCATACAGAGCTGCAAGGAACTCCTGTACTAGGCTCATTCGCTCAACGAAAGCAAGCTATTTCAGGATCTCCTTAACAAAAGCTGGGGGTCCTCCAAAGGGTTTTGGAACACACTAAAATCCATAATTGGAAGGACTTCCAAGGCCCCATCTGACCTGATTATCACTGATGAAGGGTCTATCCAGGAACTCTTACTGATTGCCAACAAGTTCAGTGCCACATCTCTGATCTCTCAGGGGTGCTTCCTAGAGAGTTCCTAAACCCACAGAATAACCAACTGCTCAGCAACACCATACCCTCCTAAGCGAGGGGTGGGCTGCTGCTTTTCTATTTCAGGCAAGTCATAATATCTGAGAACATCAAGCATGTAAAGAGGGTCCTTGGGAAGACCAGAATGGGGAGTGATCTAATTGATATGAAACTGATTGCCCAAATGCTTGATGAGCTAGCAGCCCCAATTACTATGGTATTTAATGCCTCTCTAAGATTGGGCATGTTCCCTGATGCATGTAAATCCATGTTGGTTACACCAGTTTTCAGATCAGGTGATGAAACACTCACTGCCAACTATAGGCCAATCTTAATCCTCCCGCCTCTCTCCAAAGCACTTGAGAGAATAGTCTCTGAACAGCTCACTGACTTTCTTGATGGGCACAATTTGCTCTACAACAATCAGTATGGTTGTCACAAAAAACACTCTACCATCACTGCACTGGTGGATTACACAACCCAGCTCTATTACACCCTCGACCAAGGGATGGCAGTGGGGTCAGTTTTCATTGACCTCACAAAAGTGTTTGACTCAGTTACCCACCAGCTATTACTTAACGCACTGCTTTCAATGGGTTTGGCCCCAGATACAGTTACCTGGTTTCACAGCTCTCTGTCACAAAGAACTCAGTGAGTTAGAATCAGTGACTCACTCTCAGACTCAAAGGTAGTGGCCCTGGGAGTACCTCAGGGGTTCATACTTGGACCATTCCTTTTCAGCCTGTTCATTAACCACCTCCCTGAAGCCTGCATGGCAAGCATTGTATTATATGCAGATGATGCCGTTATATTGGTCCCAGGCAGGGACTACTCGACCATCACGGAAGGCTTACTCGATAGCGTCCACAAACTCGAAACCTGGTTCTGTCAACACAAACTGCAACTAAACCATAAAAAAACAAAAATCATGTTGTTCATGGTTCCTTGGAACAAATGGAATTTCTGCCCACTTCAAATTCAGAACCTTAAAGGTGACACACTAGAACAAGTCTCCTTGTTTAAATATCTGGGTGTTTACCTAGATGACACTCTCAATTTCTTCCACCACATTGATCAAGTTGTCAAAACTGCCAACATGAAACTGGGCATCCTCCATAGAAACAAGTACTCGATGACACCTGCAACCCTCAAATTAGCCATAGGCAGCACTGTATTGTCATCCATTGACTATTGGTTAACTATATACATAGCAGGATCAGACACTGCCCTAAACAGGATAAAAACACTCATTAACAGGGCTTGTCATCTAGCACTTGGGGCAGACCACTGGAATCACACTTGTGTCCTCTACTTGAAGACTGGCTGGCTCCCTTTGCCCTTAAAAGCCCAATATCAAACCTGCCCAATCATAAAAAGAGCACGACTAAGGTCATGCTGGAATCCCTATGTAGTCTGTTCAAGAAGGAAGTGCAAACAAAGCAAACCAAAAGCACGTCAAAAGGTGGACTCCAAGTCCCTTTCAAGCACATGTCAGTGGCCTAGAAATCCATTACCTTTAAGGGCCCAAAATGGTTTAATGAACTACCTGATGCACTGACTGGAGGCACGGAGCTGAGCCAGTTCAAAAGAGGGCTACGGTCCCATCTAAAGAAGACTGATGGCCGATAGTAATAGGAATAGGATAGTATAGGAAGATGGGCTGGCAGTATAGCCTAGAGGTTAGAGTAACGAGCTGTGAACAAGCTTGGTACATCCAGAAGACCAGACCTGGGTTTGATTCTCACAACCTCCACTTGCATACTGTGTGACTCTGAGCAAGTCACTTAACCGCCCAGTGCTCCCAGGTCGCCCCTGAAAAAAGGCACTTGTGCCTAGTGGGCCTTACCTGGTTACCAAAGACTAAAATAAAAAATAAAAATTAAATAAAGAGTGTATCAATCTGTTACTGCAAAAATAAATGATCTATCGATCTTCTTTTGATGTACTTGCCTTTCTCTACTAACCCCCTCCCACCCAATCCTTCTATAAACTGATTTACCCTCTCCCCCACCACCTTACCCCTCCTCATTTTTCCCTACCCACACTGCCCCCTTTTTGACAACACCACTCTGGTTGCTTACCCCCTCCACTATCATCACTCTGCTATAACATCGCTATATTGCTGATGTGTTATTTTCTACCTGGCTAGCCCTACCCTGCAATAAATGATGCAATGCACTTTATCTATTATTAAGTTGGCCTGAAACTAACAAGTCTTGAACCTCATGTGACACAATATTGAATTCATGATGCCTACTCTGTGATCTCTGCTATCTGTATTGTATTGTACTGTTTTGTTCCTTACTTGGAATCTTTGAAAATTAGTCTCTGACTCAAAGATATTAATCCTAATCCAAATAAATAAATAAATGCATTAGGAAACACAGAACTCAACATCAGTAATGTAAAATGAACAACAAATTGACTTGAAGGCCATAGACAGAAACTGAAAATAAATCGGTACCCATCCTCCGGAGGTTGTGGAGTCAAAAAACAGTGGTTGAATTCAAGCATGCATGGGACAGTCATAAGGCAATTCTAGGGGGTGGGGGTAGAAAGAAGTAGGCTGCTGGTTAACTAGGATCGCAGCTTATCCATTAGGTAGAGAAATGGGCAGACTGGCTGGGCCAAGCTGTTCTTATCTGCCGTCAGTGCTACAGTGAAGCCTCATGAAGACTAGGGAGCATGTTGCAAGTGGGGAACAGCTGTGAGACAGAGAGACCAGGGTGTTGGAGAGTGAGGCTCTTTTTTAATCAGATGGAAACCACAATAAGAACTGACAGGTTGTGAAAAAACATGATGACATGCTGGGCTTTGTGAGGTTAAGCACGCTGTGAATTGTCCCCTGTTTTGAGATGCAACACTGACCCTGGACAGTACGTCTATATCTGAAGATTCTCCTCACTCCATGCCGTACAAGTCTGCCTGTTCTGTGGTAGAGGTAGTGGCTCTGACACTCACCCTGGATGCTGTGAGCATAAGCATACCTGTCAGTGAAGATGTCCCCACACTCCATGCCGTGCTGCTTGTTCTGTGATACAGATGGGGCTCCAACACAGTGAATGCTCTGAGCTTAACCATGGATGTAGGTAAAGGGTACAAATTTTAGCACGATCCAGGGGTTGTGATCAGATTGAGGTTTAGCTGAGGATCAATATGTTGGCTTTATTTTTTTGATTTTGGAGGGGGTCAGATTGATCTTTTGGCAGATGTGGCTGACTGGCACCTTTTGCTCGAATTGTCATAGGATTTTCCATGGCAGAATGGTGCCATTCAGCCAATCAGAATCATGCATTCTCTGACCCATGGTATAATATAAAATATATCCCAGCTTGTAGAACAGTGTGACATGAATAGTTATTTGGGAAGCTTTTTACCAGATACAAGCAAGTAAAATAAAGACTCTTCAGTGAGATAGGGTCACTGTAGTAGGTTATATAGTAACAGGCCATGGACAATTGCATTGATTAATTTTAGTTAAAAGGTTTTGGTTTTATTTTACCTTGTTACGTGGGAAATCTCCGAACTGAATGGCAATAATCTCCATAAAATGCTGGACTTTGATAATCATGCATGATTTTCCATTAGTCACACACCACTTTGTATTATTTCCTGTCTGCTTGTTTTACCCTGAAACTGTTTTTTTTTTTTTTTAATCACTGGCATGCCATGTTATGACCTTAAAGTCAGAAATATTTAGAAATGTAAACACTTGGATATAGAAAAACTAGAGTATGTGCCATACTATTGGTGAACATTGCAGTTAGGGCAACGGAAGCTGCACAAAATCTGAAACATAGAAACATAGACTTGGTCAGCAGATAAGGATCTCTTGGGCTACATAGACCACCCTATTTTCCCTACCTACTGTGACACCACAGACCCTACTTAGTCTCCAGTCTTCCCCAACCCCCTTGCCTTATTTCTAAGGTCCCCTTGTGTCTATGCCATGTATGTTAGGAACCTGTTACCATTTTAGCACCCACCACCTCTGCTGGGAGGTTGTTCCAGGCATTCACCACCCTTTCCATGAAGAATTATTTCCTCACATCTCCTCTGATTCTCTTCCCTCCAGTTTCGTAGCATGACCCCTTGTCCTCAAACATCTTTTGCTATGTAAAGTGCTTCCCTCCTGTAACACCTATGATGTAATTAAACATTTCTATCATGTCCCCCCTTTCACTCCTTTCCTCTAGAGAGTACATATATAATTCCTTGAGTCTTTCCTCATAGGGCTTTTGATGCAGGCCATGCACAATTTTTGTCACCCTCTTCTGTAGTGCATCCACCTTATCTACATCCTTTTGGAGACACCCTGGGGCAAAATGGGATAAGAACAGGTGTCCTCCCTGCCTGATTCCCATACCCAAGGGCACTGTTGAATGTTAGCAGATGGCGTGGTCTTCCTAGACTGACCATCCAACTTGGATGGTGTTATGCAACACTGGATCTATTTGTAACAAGACTGCTATTATAATAGATCATGTTGGGACAGCAGATCTGGCATGCATCACTGAGACCTGGCTGGATGAGAATGCGGGTCCAGTATTGGCCTTGTCTGTTCCAGTGGGTTACTCAGTGTAGGGACAGGGATGTGCCATCTGTTTTAGATCAGAACTGGGTCTTATTGAGGTGCCAGTGGGGTGCACCAGATCCTTTGAGTGTATCATGGGTGTGGGTATGGGGTGCAGGATACTTCTCATCTACTGTCCACCCAGAGATGGGAAAGAATTTCTGCAGAAACTTGCAGACTTCATTGTCGATGTGATATTGGGATCCCCCAGATGATTGATTCTGGGTGAATTGCAATGCCCTGGTTGATGATGAACTCTCTCAATTTGGATGTGGCTTCCTCCAACTAATGACTTTGTTGGGCCTCATACAGGTTATTACCTTCACTACCCACATTATGGGTCACTCATTGGACTTGGTGTTCCTCCTGAGGATGGAGATATCTGATTTGGTGGTGGAACCAGTCAGATGGTCTGACCATCACACTATAAGGTTCAGTTTTGGGGCTCCCCCCAATGAGCCTGCCCTTACAGAGATGGACCAGTACTGCCCTTTATGGGGTCTGACTCCTGATGCTTTAATGGTGGTACTGTATCTATTGAGCAGGCCAAGAGAATGCATGGATCCGGGGGACCTAGTGCTTGCCTATAATGAGGCAGTAACAGGGCCATGGATTCCATTGCTCCTGTTTGTGTTCTCCCCCTCACCCTTAGAGATGCAGTGAAGTAAAGTGGCCACTTTGCATTAGCATTCCGCTACATGAAGTGACCATTTTAAACCCTCACTTCACCACTTGACGTTGTAATAATTACTTTGTGTGTTCACTCCGCCTTACTTCACTTTAAGGTGAAATGAGAATTCACAGGCAGCCCACACACATCACATGGCTTGTAGGTCATATGCTTCAGGCAGGCAGGAAGTGACTCATGCCTGAAAGAGAGTTTTCGTTGATGTGACGGTGATCAAGTGGGCATGCATACTCATGGTGGCCAGGTGCGTCTGGACCAGAGCACCATCCTAAGTATTCCTCCCCTGAAGCAAGAGATAGTGGAGTTGGTGCCATGGAAGCACCACCTCCTGTGGCTCCAATCAGTGCCCCCCCAGTGCCAGTAGCACCTGCTATGGCCCCTGTGCCAGTGGCTAAGCAGCAGCAGGAAGTGATGGAGGAGGAGAAGCCACAACAGCAGTTGCAGCAGCAAGTTTCTGCACTCCCGGCCCCAACTGTAGAGTCGCAACCCTTGGCTCCAACAACACCTGGCCCCCCACTTGTGCCTGGTCCTCCCCACACCTCATTAGTGTGGGAGTTTTTCACTACACTGTCTGGGGACAGCAGTGTAGTAAAGTGCAATTTGTGCGATGTTGAAGTACGCCGTGGCCCCAGAGGATGTCACCTTGGCAGAGGGGGTCAGCGCACCCACATGTATAACCACCACTGCCTAGACTGGCTGGCCAAGGTCATTATGAGTTATCATCACCAGGATCAGAATCATGTTCAACTACCATGGGGATGTTGATGGGGAGCTGGACAAAATCTACACTGTCAGTCACATCTTTAGACTCAACTATATTTTTGGAAATGATTAACTGGTCAGAAGTGGAACTTGTGGAAGCAATGCTCATGCCAGCAGAAACTGCACTAACACCACCAGTTGGCACAACAGCATTTCCTCCAACTATGAGTGAATCTACAGATTGCGCTATAAACAACATTGATGGAGAAATCCCTTTACTGACATCAGCTATGCACTTCTGCATACTACCACACCTACAGACAATCTTGCCACTGACAGCAGTGCCATGGCCAGAAACAGCTTTGCTTGCATGTCACTTTGTAGGCATTTTGGGGGATCACCAAGAAAATTCTAAACAACTTTAGATTTCTGAACTTTCAGTCTGGGCCGGTGGATGTGAAGCCAAGAAAAAAAAAACTGTCTTGCAGATGGAGATTGGGCACTAAACAGATGCAAAAGCACAGACAGATTAAGACTGCACTGTGCAATCAAGAAGAGATGCAGACACAAAGTCACAACAACACCTTAACCAGTGCTCACAAGTCACAATCCAATCTGGGAAAAGATACCTTTTGCCCGTTGGGGGGGAGGGGGGCAGTGAACTGCATTACCAGTCCAAAACCAAGATACCACAAAGCAGTATAAAATCATGCAGGTGCAGTGGATAGCAGGTTCACACTGCTGCAATTACTCTGTGGCACAATAAAAGGTGTCTGATTTGATGGCACGCGTTGCACACACACTCACACACACATTACAAGTAATACGTGACAAATTAAAACCTTCAGTAATATAACCAAATCTTTTAAACAACCTGAAATTATGCACTGCTGCACCACAACAATCAGCAAAAAATGGCAAGAATTACTGAAAATATTACTGTGTGTACATTAACACAATTATACAAGAAAATATAACTGAAACCGAAAGACTGCCTTTTTCTCCCAGTTAATCTACCCCCACCACAGATACACCCCTCCCCCAAAGCACACTTCAAGAGTGTACACAGACTGAATGTTCTAAATTAACATTCAAAATCCACACACAAACAATAAACACTCAATGATATGAGCACAGGAGGGTTTCCTACAATCGATGTACTAAATTTTGAGCAAACAAAAATGTCTCAAAAAGGCTTATTTAACAGCTTTTAGAGTGTTTGAATTGCAGAGCTGTAAGAGTAAACTGTCTCCATCTACCATTACACATACACTACACTTAACTGAGGCTATGCAGAACAATCTAGAGCCCATGTGATCTGCAATCCCATGAATCACTGCAAAATTCGCCTTGGAGCTCAATAACAGGGCGAAGTGATGCGAAGTACATTGATTTCAATGTACTTTGCATTAAAATTGGTGCAGAAGTGCTTGGGGGAAAGCAGAGTAATGCGAAGATATTGTTTTCAATGAACTTCACTATCCTCATTATGAGGCAAAGTACTCCTCTTCGCGTTGCTGAGTACTTTGCGGATTCTGCATTACTCCGTGAATTGCTTCATGGAGTGAATTTCCGCTACTTCGCCCACCTCTTCTCACCCTCTGTCTAAGGTCTCCATGGTTTAATGGGACCTTGAAGGAGTTGAGGAGAGTGGGGTGAAGACTGGAGAGGGCCTGGCAGAAGTTTGGCCTTGACGGTGACAAGCTTAGATTGATGGAACATTATACTTTCTATCACTCGACAATCACCAGTAAGAAGGCAGAGTTCCTGTCCAGGGAGATCGTCGCTGCACAAAATTGACAAGCTCAGCTCTTCTGGACTGTGGACTGATTGTGCAATCCAGTCTGTCTTCAGTCTGTGGGAGCTTTTTCACAAGAGAAGTTTGATGAGTTTGCTCAATTTTTTTCAGATAAGGTTGTCGCCATCAGGTCCGAGATCGGCCAGTCTACTTCCAATGGGTGCTGTGAGGGTCGATGTGACATCACAAACACCCAGTCTGCCTGGTTGGATTTCAACCAGCAGGAATTCACTGACATCGTGAGGGTCATCCAGACTTTGCGGCCAACCTGTTCTAGTTTGGATCTGGGCACTACGTGACTCCTGGTGGGCTGCATAAATGAGATTGTACAGATCCTTGCAGAGATAGTCTGGAGTTCACTGGAGAGAGGGATCTTTTCTGTTCCCCTAAAGGAGGCAGTCGTGTGACTGCTCCTGAAAAAAAGTCCTTGACCCAGATTGTCCTGCTAACTACAGGCCTGTCTTAAACCTGCCCTTTTTGGGTAAGTTTACTGAGAAGGTGGTTGAGCTGCAGATAGATGACCATCTTACTATCCATGATGTATATGATTCTCTGGAGTCTGGATTTAGGGAGAGACATAGTACTGAGACGGCTCTTGCCTGGGTACTTGATGAGCTCCTAATAGCGAGAGAATGGAGGTCCTGCTCCATCTTGGTCCTCCTTGATCTCTCTGTGGCATTTAACACTGTGGACCATGGAGTGCTACTGGATCACTGGAGGACCATCTGTGGACTTTCGGGTATGGTCCTCTTTTGGTTTAGATCTTTCCTCCATGGTAAAACTTAGAGAGTGGTCACAGGGATTTGTTCCCCTGATGCTGTCTCCCTGCTCCGTGGGGTTCTGCAGGGTTTCATTTTAGCACCCATGTTGTTTGCAGTATACATGCTGCTGTTGGGAGACATTATTAGGTAGTACATCTTGAGTTTTCACTGCTATGCAGATGATACTCAGCTGTACCTGTCCTTTGTACCTGGGCAGGAGGATGTGATCTCGGTATTTAACAACTGTATCTCTGAGATTCAGGACTGGATGAGTGCCAGATGGCTGAAACTAAATCCAGATAAGACTGAGGTGTTGGTGGTGGACCCAAATAGTTGGGCAGCTGGTATGCTGGTTGAACAGTTACCTGGGCTTCAGCTTGGAGATGTTTCACTAGCTGCCTCACATCAAGTGTGTAACCTGGGCATTATTTTTGATGATGAACTGACCCTAAAATCTCAGATGTCAGCAGTCCTCAAGACCTCATTTTTCCATCTGAGGAATATCACCCAGGTAAAGCACTTGGTTCCTCCCGATGATCTTTCTACCTTGGTCCATGCTTTTGTGACTACCTGCCTTGACTATTGCAATGCCCTCTACCTAGGGCTTCCAGAGGCTGATATCCGCTGCTTGCAGCTGGTGCAGAATATGGCCGCCAGGCTTGTGATTGTTCTTCTAGGACCAGTCACATTATGCCTGTGCTCTGCAGGCTGCACTGGCTGCCTGTACAGTGGTGGATCACCTTCAAGGTTGGCTTGCTGACCTACAAAGACCTAAACAACCAGGGATCCCTCTACCTGATAGATTTCCTTCACCCCTGCAATCCCTCCCACTCACTTCCATCCACTGACAAAGGATTGCTAGAGATTTCCAGGGTGCTTTTGAAGACATCTGGTGCTCCATCTTTTTCTTATGCCGCCCCTACCCTGTGGAATTCTTTACCTCATTGGGTGAGAGAGTGCCTGAACATCCAGAGTTTCAAGTCAGCCATAAAGACCTATTTATTTATGCAGGAATTCCCTGACAGTGTATTATAACTGATAGTCTTAGCCATGCGTCTGTTTTTGAATTTTATTATGGATTAATGTGCATTTTAAATGTGGGTTTTGTGAAATATTAATGTTTGAATTTATATGTGGTTATTTTATGCACAGCGCCCTTGGCTTTGAATGGCACTTAATAAATAAAGTTATTATTATTATTATTATTATAGATGATGCCTCGAGTACTGGACACAGTAATCGAGGTGGGGCCATAACATTGATCTATGCAAGGGTAACATTACCTTCCTCTTTCTGCTGATGATACCCCTCCCTATGCACCCAAGCATCCTGCTAGCTTCCCCACTACCTTATCACACTGGTTTGCTACCTTCAGGTCATCAGAAATGATTACCCCCAGGTCCCTTTCCTGTTTTATGGTGTTCAATACCTCCCTGCCCAATTGGTACATTGCACCCAAGTTTCTTTGCCCCAAGTACATGATTTTGCACTTTTTTTCATTGAAATTCAATTGCAATACCTTGACCAGTCTTCCAGCTTTTTCGGATCATTTCTCATATTTTCACTACCCCTTGTGTCCATCCTGTTGCAGATTTTTGTGCTATCCACAAACAGGCATATTTTCCCTTCTAGCCTTCCAGCAATGTTGCTGATAAAGACATTGAAGAGGACCAGGCCTAGTGCCGACCCCTGTGGCACCCTGCTGGTCACCTTGCCTTCTTCAGAGTGAATCCCATTTACCACCACCCTCTGACTCCTGTTGTTCAGCCAACTTCTTATCCATTTTACTTCTTTTGGATCCACTCTTAGTCTGCCCAGCTTGTTCACCAGACTTATGTGTGGAATGGTGTAGACGACCTCATTGAAATACAGGAAGACCACATCCACCACTCTGCCCTGATACACTTCTTTGGTTACCCAGTCAAAGAATTCAATCAGGTTTATTTGGGAAGATCTCCCTCGTGTGAAATCATGCTGGTTCAGATCCTGTAATCCACTGGTCACAAGGTATTCCCCAATCCTTTCTTTCAGTAGTGATTCCATTACTTTACCCACCAACGAAGTCAGGCTGACAGGTCTGTAATTTCCTGCCTCCTCACTGTTACCACTTTAATGTAGTAGGACCACATCTGCCCTCCTCCAGTCCCCCAGAACCACCCCAGTATCTAGTGACAGGTTTAACAGGGCTGTCAGAGGTGCAGCCAGCACCTCCTTGAGTTTTCTCAGTGTTCTAGGGTGTACCTCATCAGGCCCTATTGCCTTGTCCACTTTTAGTTGTGCTAGTTCCTTGAGGACTCTCTCCTCTGTAAAAGAATTAGTGTCCACCTTCCTTCCTTTACTGCCCTTGTCCCTTATCTGTGGTTCATCACTAATCCCTTCTTCAGTAAATACTGAACAAAACTATTTGTTCAGTATGACTGCTTTTTTTGGTCCTCTTCCAAACAAATGTCCCCTTTCCATTTTAGTCTTACTTTCCCTCCTTTGGTCTTCTTCTTTTCATTGATATATTTAAAGAATGTTTTAACCCCCTTTTTTACTGACTTGGCATTATTCCCATCCATCTGTGCCTTTGAGTTCCTAACTGCTTTCACTGCCTCCCTTTCTTTCTCCTGATATCTCTCCCTATCTTCGTCCTTCTGTGTCATCTTGTACCTTCTAAATACTAGCTTTTGTGCCCTTACTTTCTCAGCTACTTAATTAGGGAACCATAGGAGTCTCTTTTTCCTCTTGCTCTTGTTAACCTACCTGACACAGAGGTTTGTTGCCCTCTCAATGCCCTCTTTTTTATTCTGTACTGATATGAGAGATTACAGTTCTCTAGCCTGTATCAGAAATGGTTTGTGGCCTCCTAATGACAAGCGGAAGTGCAGTTGGCTTCCTTGCTGGTGACCTAGGTTCAGAAGCAGCCTCAGGGAGCTAAAATCAAGGATCTTCTTTTTCAAAGCCCAGTGAATTCTGAAAGTCCTGGTGTGTCACTTGTTTGGAGAACAGAGCTTGTGACATTCACCTGGTCGACAGTCAGGATTTTAGAACCCGAGAGTCAAATGCCGCGAGTTAGTCCAGGATTTCCCTGATGTAATTTGCACCATTTGGGGGACCCATTTTATGGGGCTTGTGCCAAATATTTGTGTAAGTCACCATAAATTATGGAAAGTGTCACAACCATGCCCTATGTACTAAAATTGGGTTCAATTACATCAAAGGAGTTTGGCAATGCTGCACCAATGAATGGGATTGATGAAAGGCTTGATGGAAGCCATGCATCAGCCTTTGAAAATTGATCCCAAGGTGACCAGGGTTGGGGAGTGTTGCTTATGACAGCACATGCCGACCCATGGTGGGAGGCAGCGGGTGCCAGGCTTACCTCTCCACCTTTTAGCTGTTTTAATAGTTTTTGTGTCCAGAAAAAACTCCAGCATTATGATGCACATCAGTAAACCTTTATGGAGCAAGGGTAAAGTTGAGTGTAAGGTTCATAGTGCTATGTGCATTTAATAGCAGTTGAGAGGTATGGTGATGCAGCAGTCACTTGTGGTGATCTGGGGAGACTTTTCTGAAATAAAAAGGGTGCTGCATGCACCCAGAGCATGCTGCATCATCCAAGGACACTGGCTACCTGTCCCACTACATGGGGTTAAAGGGGTAAGAAAAAATCAAGGAGAACACCCTAGCTGTAGGCATGGGTGCATATTAAAATAGCCGAACCTGAAGACTGCCAGTGGGGACCACTAAAGTACCCTAAAAATACTCAGGTGAAATAGTTTGGTCAGCTCAGGTAGTTACTGCCAGACCCATTCACCTGATTACCTGACCCTGACCATAACAAAAATCATGTGAAAGACTGTTTTTTTATACCATTACACTGTTTGTTACGTGCCCTGTTCCATTATACCCATGCAGGGCATTGCTGAGGGAGGTACAAGAGATGCAGCTTCTCTTAGTGAGCCTGCTGCTGTTTTCAAAAATTATACCCATGGTGGATATTGCTCAGACAGGTACGAGAGGCACAGTAGCTCTTAGCCAGCATGCTGCTGATTCCAAAAAATGATATCCCTGGCAGGCATTGTTCAGACACTTATGAGCAGTGCAGCTGCTCTTAATAAGCCTGCTGCTGTTTCCAAAAATAATACCCATGTTGGATTTTGCAGAAGCAGATACTAGAGGCACAGCTGCTGTGAGTGAGCCTGCTGCTGTTTCAAAAAAGTATACTGATGGTAGGCATTGCTGATGTAGGTACTGGTATGTGAGGTGCAGCTGCTGTGAATGAGACTGTTGCTGTTTCTAACATTTATACCCATGGTGAGCATCAAAGTTATATAGTATAAAACTAATGATTAATAAAAGAAAACTAAGAGTAGTGTGGCACGTGTGGCTGGCATGGTGGCAGCGGTAATGGTTCAATTAGTTTCATACACAACCCAGTCATTATATTCAGTATCACTGTTTGCAGGCTGCAGTACATGTTCAAGGTCAGAATCACATAATTCAGTGATTGGGACAATCAGGAAATTGTCAGCATTCATTTTGAGAAATGTAAGCCATTTCACATTTACAGGACTTAGCAGTGTTCTTGGGTCAGTGACTATTTCTTCCGCTGCACTAAATACACATTCTGAATATATGCTTGAAGGTGGACAACTGATGTACTGTACATTATTATAAGATATGCTAGATCTGACCATATTGTTCTCTTTTGTTTCCAATAGAGTAATGGATCTTCCTCGAGATCAATCACATTATGGTCTGCAAAATACTCCAGAATCATTGTGCTGTGTAAGATGGTTAGCAGTCTAGAAGATGAAACAGCTTTGCTTTCTTTACAGAATACTAGTCCTCATTGTTGCAGGCAGCTCAGCAATGATTTGCCTTTTTTGATCCTGAACATACGATGACCAAGAAGTAGCTATGGATGTTCTTTCCCTTGCTGATAAGACGGTGATTGTAAAAAATTGATAGACGTGCTACTTTCTGCACCAGAGGTGCACTCTGATGGTTTGGCATAGTTTGACTGCTGTACTTCAGTTAATAGTGTTGGTGGGGCAATGTCACATTTGGTTAGCAGAAGATCTCTACAGTACTCAATGTCTTCCTCTGTAGAAAGGATGGCTTCAATGTTCCACTTAAAGCGGGGATCTAACAACGTAGCCAACACATAGGTATAATTTTTAAACATGACATTTATTTTCTGATCAGTTAACAGTCTGAGACACATGTCATCTGCCAGCAAAAGAACAGTGGTGTCTTCTTTTCACTGAAAGTCTTTCTTTATGTCATCAAGGAAAATGTGAAGAAATCTTATTTGAGGAAGAATTTGACTCAGAGTTGCACTGTCTGCATTGACATCATTGACGACGGGTTGTTAGAGATTCCAAGAGTGAATTTAAAATCTTCGGGTAGCAGAGCATTTTCTTATGCCGTACTCACTCTTTGGAATTCTCTACCATGCCAGTTAAGGGAGTTCACCTCCCGTGGAGGTATTTAAGAAAGATTTAAAAAACCTACTTATGGGATTTGGCTTATCTGGATGATTAATGGAAATTATTTATAAATACCTGCTATTGTATGGATGATTGTATGACTTGTTGTTAACTAAATGCTGTTTTAATGTATTTTTATATGTTTTAAATTGATAATGTATATTGTGTTTGATGTAAAGCACCTCGATATTCTTGAAAGGCACTTTAAAAATAAAATTATTATTATTATTATTATTATTACGTATAACAGCCTCACATGGCTCCAATAAAGTGACCAAAGATTCAAGTAGAGTCCAGCTGCTGGAACTGAGCATAATGTCTACTTTACCTATTTGATTCTGTATGGTGTAGTAATGTACAGCTTTTGCTGTTCAAGAAGCCTTTCCAACATGTAAAGTGTTGAATTCCAGTGGGTTGGAACTTCTTGCTTTAATGTATGTGCTGGTAAGCTATCTGAACTCTCCAACCCCTTTAAGAATGTGTTTGTGCTTTTGCAGAGTGGCTGAAATGGCCACATATTTTCCTAGCAAGATCTAACAGGTTTTCAACATTTCTGTTTCCATCTAAGAAACTATGAATGAGAAGATTTAAACAATGTGCCAAATAACGTATGTGTTGGAAGTTGTCTCTAACAGCTTTGACTATGTTGGCACTATTATCTGACACTATGAACCCTAGAGATAAGGAATACGGAATAAGCCATTTCTGAAACTGTTGTTCCAGGTCCTGCAAAGTATTCACAGCAGTGTGATTTTCCTCAAAAGTGATGACACATAATACAGCCTGCTTCCTACTGCTTATGCTAGAGTGGGGATTATTACTATTTGACGGTACCATTTAATAACAGCTAATTGAAAATAGCGCTTTCACAATAAGGTGAATACAAAATACAAACCCAAAACCAGTGACCAGCACTACAGCTATTGCCAAAACAGTGAAGTGTGTTACTGTATTTTTGCGGGTATGCCCCCTCCACACACACCTAACTAAATTAATCAACTCCGGGGGGGGGGGAAACTTGTGGAATGAGAGAAACTCATGGGGAGATATTCCCTGGAGGAAGCAACTCATGGTGGGAATAAAAGTCTGGGGCAGGGCAGAAATCCAATAATGCCACTAAGTGAGCATGAAAAGAAACAAACTCCAACATGGGGTCAAACTCTGCAGTGCAAAATAAAAGCAAAAAGCACAATGAAAAATACTACCTGGGAATCGACCCCAGCTTTGCAGTACAGCCCAGTTCCTCAGAGGTACCAGCTCTAACCACTACGCTGAGCTGGCAGCTTGGTTTGCAGCCCACAGCAGCTGCACTATATCTTGGCTTGCCAGGATTATATAGAGGATAATGCCTGATGTACAGGTTATAACCATGGTGTAATCACCTTGAGTGGTTCTCAGGACATCAGTAAACCTCAAGAGTGTAGCTCGAGAGGTTTACCATTGCCCTAGCAACCACGAGAGATGATTACACCATGGTTATCACCTGTACATCAGGCATTGTCATTTATAGTGTATGGGATTCGACATGAGAAGTTACACCCACCCCCAAATGCACTACCACCATGATTGTGTAGGAAAACTATTTATTAGGATACATGGACTGAACGACAGCAGGCTGATATAGCACCAGAATTAAAATCTCTATCTGACATAGTGATTGCTAGATTCAGTAACAGTAAATTGAGACAATTGGAAAGTTATTTGAATAATGCACTGAGACTAACAATCACATTCTGGGTGTGTAGAATATAGAATAACACTGGCATTCCACTGCTATGACATGGATGAGAGAGGTTTATAAGGTTCTGGCATTACAACAGTGGATTACAAGGTTGTAATCTGCTTGATTTCAGTGGGTAATAAGGGCTACTCATACATTATATATATATATATATATATATATATATATATATATAATGTATGGTAAGTGCCTATTAACCACCATAATCAGCAGTCACACAGCTTTGTTATGCACTGTTTAGAATTTTAAAGTTGTTAACCACACTTTGGAACTTCCAAACAGTGGCATAACAAAAAGAATGCACCAGAGTCCCATAATTCTCACACATAGAATGCAAACAGTGTTTTTTTGACCATACATTATAAAAGATGATGGCTGGGGATCGGTGACAAACATGCTGAAATCACCTCTCGTGGTTGCTAGGGCTACAGTAAACCTCTCGAGCTGCGCTCTCAAGGTTTACCATGTTGGCCTAGCAACCACTTGAGATGATTACAGCATGGTTATCACCCGATCCACAGCCATTATGTTCTATATATATATATATATATATATATATTATATATGTATATTATGGTAGCACGGTAGTGCTACCATAGTTAGGGTTGAGGAGCCATTTCTATGTTAAACCCCAAAACTTTGCACCTTAATAACTCTGCAACCATTTGATGGATTTGCCTGAACTTTGGAATATATGATCAAGAACCATAGGCCTTGGGATCTGCCAAGTTTCGTACCAGTCAGATATACGGCTGTGGAGTTATTAAGTGTGATCTGTGCATGCGTTTACGCTTTTTCTGGAATTCTATGGTCGCACCTACAGGTAATACGGTTTGCGCGACCAGCCCAAAATCTTCAGAGAATGTGTGGCTGGGGTCCCCAATGTGCCTTTTGAAGATTTGGTGAAAAAATATTAAACGGTTCAAAAGTTATTCAAAAAACAGTTTCCCATTATAAGTCAATGGGAAAAGTTAACAAAAAGTTCGACAGTGTCGCAAATGCATTTTTACTTTAGCAAATGGGCCTGTTACTTTCGCAAATCCGCCATTTTGTTTTCAGTTGGTGATCAGAAAAATGGTTGGCATTTAAATTTGAGACCCTCTAGCAACCTAATTCTTTTTTTATTCACCTAGTCGGGCCCTGAGGATGCTTGCCATGTCTTTATTTTGTGGTAAAACACCCCAGAAATATGTTTTTCAAATTTCTGGAAAAAGTACTTTGGCAAATTACTTTCATGCTCACGAAAGTGTCGAACTATTTTGCAAAAGCTTTCGCAAATTGCGACAGTAGTTTTCCATCTGTGGGACAGTGACAGCGATTCTTTGGCACTGCGCTGCAAAAGAACCGTTGGGAGTTTTGGGCTGAAATTTTGAGGGAACGGAGCTGACATCTCACAGATGTGCCTTTCAGTGTTGTATTAAAAAATATTACATGGCAGCAAAGTTACGGCACTCCAAAGTTGATGGTTTTTCCCATAGGATAACATTACGGCACCCAACGCATTACAGAAATCCTTTGGCACCCTGCTGCTAAATAACGGTTTGGTCTTTTTTCCTGAAATTTGGAGGGAAGACATCCAACAGTCCACAGATGTGCCTTTCAGTGGTTTGGTGAAAAAACATTACAGGGAGGCAAAGTTATGGTGCTCCGAACTTTTCTTTTTTTCCCATAGGATAACATTATGGCGTTCGCCTCGCCTTTCAGGGCCCGTATCTCAGAAACGGTGAGAGATACGGACTTTTCGTCAGAAAATTTCTTAGCCCCCACCCAAATTAGCCAGGACAGTTGTAAATAATATGACTTTTAAATTTTTTCTTTACGTCTTACGGTTCTTGAGATATAATGTATTTAGTATTCCAAGATCTCAGTTTCTGTGTCGATACTCATTATTATGCATACATTATTTGTACTCACTGTCTTTCTCTATGCAAGTTTTGGGGAAAACCAGCCTGTGCGCTTACATTGCTGTTACTGTTGCCCTTTCCGCTATGTGTTCCACTCATTTCACTTCTACTGCTGACGCCTTCCGCGCCTACCCATGCGCGTGCTATCCTTGCGTTTCATTTGCGCATTTCTTGTTATTTTTGCCATTTCTGTCTACAGTACTGTTTATCTTTCTGTTTCACTTTACATCACCATGCCCATTGACATTTCTTTTGCAGGCACCATGTTACTATGTGACAACACATCACATGGCAGACCATTTCCGGCTCACGCCACCATGTGCGTTACCTTTCTGTTCTCATTCATGCTTGTGTTACCATGTGTGCCACTGTTAGCATTTCTGTTTGCGCTGCTGTCCCTGTTAGTATGCCAAGACATCATGGCAGGAGTCGTGGGGCCCAAAGGGACCTCAGCCCCGACACTACATATGCGGCCCCAGGTTCCTCCGCTGCATCACATTCACTATTTCTCAATCATTCTCAAAAGAAGGGAAATTAGAGGCAAAAACTCAGTTTAATGCATTTGTTAGGTTGTTCCACAGTGACAAAAAGTGAGGAAATTCACTGTTAGGGTTGAAAACCCAGAACTCGAAGTTCACCCCCCCCTGCCACCACACACACACACACAGACACACAGGGTGTGCTGTACGAGGTGTGGCTGAGTGGCACATGTCTCTTAGGGTGATTGACTGACCATTAACACAATTCTTGGGAGTGACTTATTGCTATAATAATGAAACATGTTTTTAAACAGTTTTAAACCTTGTTCAGTGTATCGTCAACCTCTTCATGTATGGTAATAAAAGATTAACATAAGGTTGTAGGATGTTTGCAGCCAATGAGAAACGTCATTTTGTCAGACTCTGAAGTACACATAGTAGTGACTGAATGGTACATGTATAGTCACAGCTGTGACCTGTTGGGTGATGATGTGTGGCACCTTGGTATAGTAATAATGACTGCATAGGCACAGGAAAAGTAAGTACATTGCTGAGTTTTTACACTGTTAGAATTTGTCAAAATGTGACATGCAATGTCCCACATCGCTGCATATGCTGTGATACTGACTGTATGTCATAGGACCAAACAAATTGATGGAGGTATAGTTGTAGCAGTATTAGTAAACATTGATTTGTATGTTTAGTCATAGACACTTAGTTTTATGTCATAATGGTATTTAAAGTAAGGAGTCACAGTAGTGGTTATGGTTTTAAAAAATTTATTGCCAATTTGTCAAATGGAGAAAAGGTCCAATCAAGAGTGAAATTTAGTTAACAGAAGCAGTCTCACAATACAATCTTTGTATGTGTGCAATCATTGCTTGTCAAATATGTAAATGTGTAAGAATAATAATAACTGTATAATATGGATTGGAGTAAGTGTGTGATATAATAGGAAACTAATCAGGTGTGTGTTTCTAGTTATGTTTCAGTACTCACTACTCTTTATGTGAGGAAGTAGTTTCTGACATTCGACCTGGAATTCTAATAGTCAGGCTGAAGCTGTGGTGCTTCATTATATATTTACTATTGAATGTGAATGGAGTTTGTAAAAAAATGTAACTTTTTTAAAAATGGTTGTATGTAGTAATTATGTGTAGTGCATTACTTGTGTGTTATGTTAATAAGGCAATGTCAGTAGGTTGTGAAGTGTGATTACACACATGATAGAAGTGTTTTTGTAATTGTGTGACTGCTAATGTGGATGTTCCTGGGTGGGTGAAAACCATATGCTGACTGTCTAAGTAGTACAATCTACACAATGTAAGTTTGTGACATTTGATTGATATTATTTAATAATATGTCACTGACTAGGCGCAATGGAAAATTCCCACCCAATTCTCAATTGAGGCGATCATAAATATTGTCAGGAACAGGTATGCAGTTTGTTGTGATCAGCAACAGTGCCTGATTTACAATTGTCAATATTTTTACATACAGTAGAATTACTTATGTGACAAGTTAAAAATATAATATTTTACATGAACAAATGATATATTATCAATTTTACATTGGCTTTATGTAAATTTTAACTTGTAAATACTAAACTGTCATGGAATGCATTTTTAACAAACTTATGGTTCATTAAATGTTGTTACTATAGTGCTGAATAATATCTAAAACATTCACTTGTACTTTAGTGCTACACTACTATTTTTAGTACAAGTATCAAACTAGCTATTAACAATGCACACTTGGATACAAATTTTTATATTATGTACAAGTAATTTTAAACACATGTAAGAGTCAGTAAATGAGATTCAGCAATTGGTTATTATTTACAGTTGTGTAATTCAGCTTCTTGCATTATCAATAAAGGTAGTTGTTTTTACATATGTACAATACTTGTATTACGCATGAAAGCGTGATAGTTCTACACTGTTGCATGGTGATCGAATGATGTTCTCTATATGTCAAGAGTCACTAGACAAATTGAAGTGTTGATAGACAACTTGTGACAGAGTGGAATGTTTGCTGAATGTTATAAGGGTAGCTTCAGTTATCTCATGATAATAACTGAGAAGTTCTCTTTAAAGAGTAAGAGCTTATAAGTCATATCAATTTGTTGTTATATATGAGTTGATACATGGATTTTAAAGAGATGTACAGAGGAGAGTAGTAGTCCTCAGTTTTTAGATGTACAATCTTTGATAGACATGTAATCATGGTTTCTCTAGTGACTGTGAATATTGTTGGCGCCATTGAAGCCACTACAACAATTTTCATGTAGTCACTGATCCACAAAAATCTAACATGTTAGCATGTAATGTCTGTATTAGAATACCATTTTGTTGAAATTGTATTGTTCATTTAGAGTCGTACATTATACAACATTGTAATGAGGCATGAATATTTTTGGGACAAAGTAGTCATTTTAAATGCAACATGTTTTGTCCTATTCTTCTGAAATATGAAGGTTGTCACAATTCTTCAATATTAGAAGATATGCATTTTCAAGTGCCGTGGCAGTCTCTGTTTAAAAGTCATTGTAGAGTCATCACACTCTAACCATCCAGTTCTGCACCTTAGTAACGAGGTGTAATGCCCAGAATGCATGGATTGACCATGGTGATAGATTATACTGTGAGTGTCAAACAGTGATTGGTTGAAGACTATTCTACTAGCTGGCTAATCTGTGATAGGAGTATCATCTCTGAGCCCGTTGGGGTCAAATCTGTGCAACATAAGCAACAGATATTGAGATGAACTCCTTAGACGTATGGACTGAGTGCATCTGCCTCCGCACCTTCCACAGGCATGACTACATTCAGCATTAGTGAATAGCTGTCGAAATTTGACACTTCTGGTTTCAGAGACAAAGAGAGTTATCCACAGCATGTCTTGTGTGGTTTCACGCTGTGAATTGCCACATGAAACACATACATATTTTGTAACATATGTTACTGTGAAGTACTGCTGCATTGGGGTGCCGTCTTCATCCAGGTTGTTTATGACAGCCATCATAAACTCAGTAGTGTCTTTCTGTATGTCTGCAGCAAATGTACTACATCCAGCATATGTAGCTAACACCTGTCATAGTGGTGTTAGTGACTGTACATTGTTAGAGTGGTCAGAAGTCATGTTGATAATCTGCTTCAAAGCGTTTGATAGGGGATTGTCTTGTGAAGCAAATATTGCCTGCACAAACTGCGGCATGTGTAGAAAAACTTGCATAGCTGAGTTAGCATAGCAGTTTACTCTACTGCTGTTGTCAAAGACTGGTACAGCAGCTACACCAACTGATTTCTGATGAATTGCTGGTTGTGAATGTTTACTTGAAGTTGTGGCCTTGCTGAACTCTTTTTGTCGAATCACTTTTAGAAGCTTGCTCGTTTGTTGCTACCTCTAGCTGTGACTAAATTGTGTGAGACAGACAGATATGTAGCAGGGTATTAAAGACATTTGTGGCTGATGTAGAGTACGTAACCTCGTTGTATCTAAGAATACATCGCTTGTCAGCTCGATTTTCTGAGGTGCTGTACTAATGATGTGCAATCCAGAAAGGCTGCACACATGAAAGTGCAACGAGTCATGCCATCCTTGAAAATGTCTGTACCTATGTCTACCATTGCTGAATCCAAACTCAATCCCTCGAGATTTGTGAATGGAGACAGCATATGCAACACATAATGGGAACTGTTTCTGTTTATGTAGATATCCTTAAAAACCTGGAATTTTATGCAGGTTCGATCACGTGTACAGAGTGTTCCATGTTGTCAAAGTGCACTATAAGTGTCTCAATATATGTCTTCTGGACATTATAGACAAAGTCAGTGATGTTTCCTATGGCAATCGCTTACTCATACCTTTGTCTCTACATCTAGATTACGCCGTAGCATGATACATGCATTCTTACAAACTGTGAGAATAGCTTAGGCCAGCTGTTCGTGAAACATCTGACTTCAGTTCACTGTAGTCATTCAGTCATCTTTGCTACTAGCTTTTGACTAAGAATAACGTCATCAACTGTATCAACTGCATGCAGAGTTAGAATATCTTGGTTTTCTCTTTGTAGCGTTAGATTGTTGAATTCAGCACATTTCTTTAGTCGTGGCATAAGACACACTATGTGTCTGCCAGTAGAGTATATATCACTGAAGACATTACATGCTGTTTCTATGAATGTACTATGTACTGTGATTTTTCGATCATTTAACATACAAACATGTTCTGGTGATAGAGAACCTGTACGAGCTTCATCTAAAAGTGATTTGTAAGCTAGATCACCACTTTGGCTACATGTTCTCAGACAACTCAACATAGGTAAATAATTCTATATAGTTATAGTCTGCAATGCAACCAAGGATATTCTTAGCTTGCTTGGCAGTCAGAGTTGTAAATACATGCTCTGTATTGACTGGATGCAAGTTGTAAAAGGTCTCCCAACACAAGTATACTTTTGCCACCAAATGGCACTCCATCGCAGTACATAAGATCTGTTGCACGAGATGAATACAGGCAAGCATGACATTGAGACCATGCTGATTTCATCAACAATGAGTAACTGCATCTTTGTGAACATGGAACGGAGCTGAGATGCAACCTCAAATGACAGTTTACTTATACTCTAGTTCTCCCATGTTCAACTGGCAACATAAAGAGACGGTGTAATGTTACTCCACAAATGTTGTATGCTTGCTAGTTCTGTGGGAGCAGTCACAGCAACAGACATTGAAGAGCCTGTCACACTCTGCACTTCTGCAGTGATGGCTTCAATCAGAAACTCTTTCCTGTGCCAGCTGAACCGCTTAACAAACATTAGTAGTGGCTTGTACTGAGTGCAGTCACATTGTTTTGTTTCATGTAGTATACCATGTTGACAGCTTCAACCACTTGGGAGTGAACTGTATGCTGCAGCTGATTTAGTCTTTCTTAAGTCAGCTGGGTTGACCATAGAGTGTGTGCCATGTTGCATGTCTGTCTTAATTTCTGACATTAACACTTCTGGGGCTTTTAGGCAGAGGGTTTCACCTAGAACACCTTGTCCTTCTGGATCAAGGTTGTCTTGTGAACTAACTGGAGTGTCTTCTGAAGTTGCTTTCTCTGCCTTCTCAAGCTGTTCTTTCTCAGCTTTTAGTCTTTTGCATATATGTCTGTCAGTACTGGTTTGGAAATTCTCATAAGTGAGATTGAACTGGTCTTCGAATGTGTCAGAGTCACCTTAATTCAGACTCACCCTCCAGGGTCTAAATAGGATTAGAGAGCAAAGCAGTAATGTTCTGTGCCTCTGATGTGCCTAGATGCAGTTTGCAGTGATCTATAAGCCATGGCTTTGGTCTCTTCACAAGACAGCCATCTAGTCCATTGACCTTGTAAATGTGTTGTGTTGAGTCAGGTGCTGCACCTGTCTTGTAGTCATACCACTTAGCTCACCTCAAACAGACACATATCATTCATGTCGTTGTGTCTACGTGGTAGTATGTGTCTATCAGGTTATTCTTCAAGATATGTTTTGAAGAAGGTGATTGACAGCGAGCCCTCAATTTCAGCATGAGGAATCAGTACACGCTCCATTTCTCTTTGTAGTTTACACTGAGGAAACGAGCGCCAGACTTCCTTGCATAGATGTGTACCCATTAACCGTCACTGGCTTAGTAAGCTCCACATTCTCTGTGTGAAAGAGTCTTCAAACCCAATGACCACAGCTGAGATGTCAGGCTTTTGTTGAAGTGGCAATATCTTCCCAAAGATCTTGCAAGCTAGTCTGTTCATGTTTGGTTATGTACTAAGTGACGACTCAACCAGGGCTAGTGAGTTGTCAGCCTACAAACTGAACATCTATGTTTGCTTGCCACATTAAGAGAGAGTTAGGTTGTAGTCATTGATGTACACCTCTTTTCATCCCTGTAACCTCAGATACCCTCTTGGTTGATTTTGCCTTCAAGTGGTGTCGCATTGCTGAGAAAAGGTCATTCCATGGCACCATTCTGACAAACTCATCTAGGAAATCCAAAGCGACATCGTGTGTACCAATTAGATTTGTTCTTTACTACTCGCCAGCAATATTTTGTACAAATATGTCGCTGGAACTTTTGTACCAACTTCCATAGTGTAGGACTGTCATACTTGTCTGGAATGTGACAAGTGATATATTTTTTGATGAATGATAGCACTTCTGCTGCTTCATGTTCACCAATGCGTGGCACATCCTTGATCCACAATAACATATGGATATGAGGGGCACTTCGTGCTTGATAGTCTGTCCTCCAAAAGTAATGTTCTACAATACCTAGAGGAGGATTGTCCTTTGAAAAGATGAAAGTGAGAATGTCATGGAACCGCTTGTGAAAATGTCTTGTGACAGACACAGGATCAAGTGAACACATTTCTCTGACAGTCATCGATGAGATGCCTTCGACATCAGAATTTGCCCACTTCAACAGTTCAATGAGTTCATCCCAGGCATATTCAGCACAACTAAGTGTGACAAACCATGTGGCTGCACCATACTCTCGTAGCATTGTCATCACTTCCGAGTGTCTGCGATACCAATATTCTTTGGTGCCACGTAGACTTGAAAGTATGGAAGACAGATTCACTTGCACATTTTCATCTTTCTGCTTTAATTTCTCTAGAAATTGAGCAGCTGTTATTCCATCTAGTGGACTTGTTAGACTTAATGGTATGTGCTATACACGCAGACAGAATGCTAAGTTCACCTCCCAGAGCAGATGGAACAGGTACTGTATGTTACATCTGAATTTGCCATCTTTGCTCAGGACACGGTTAGTGCGGTACTCAGCACCCTGTACTGTACTTCTTTCATCTAGGCGCCTGCCTGACCCTTTTGGAAATAGGTCTGGGAAACAGCGTGCTTCTAGTGTTGCCTCCCAAATGCTGACAGGCTCACCTTCCACCTGCTTCATTTGATAGCGATCAATGTTGTCTCCTAATGGATCTCTGCCATGTAGTGGGTGAATTGTGTACTGTTCATACACATTGTCACTTGTCTGTGTACTGACCTGATTGGCTTACTTTTTTCTAATAGATCATGTTGGACAGAGAGACTGGCCATCTGATCTATGTCAAGGTCTATAAAAGGAATTGTTACTCTTTAAATAAGCAAGAGCAAGCTTTACCTTTTGCACATTGACAACATCTTGCCAGATGACCTTGGCCTTGTAGGCACACCATTTACAAGAATTACCAAGCTATTTTCAGTTGAGATTGCTTGAACATTTTTCCTGTAGAGGAAGTGGTAGATACATCACAGAACCCTTTAGAGATCTAACTAGCTCTTTCTGTGGAATGTTCCGTGTCTTTGTGTTCAGATGTAAATCGCTTGAATGGTTTCATTGTCTGAATTAGAATTCGCTCAAACATATTCAATGTTGAAATCTCACTTGGTGTAACATCTGTTTCCATGTTGTTTAGCATTGACCTTGCTGGCAAAGTGTGTTACATTCAGTTTTGAAAAACAGTGTTGCATAGCACAATGGTGTCTTGTAAGTGAAAGTTAGATTTCATCAGCAAGAATGCTGCCAGCGGAACCACATGTCATTGTATGGTGACAAGGTTTCTAGGTTGACTGTGACTGTTTGTTTCGTAGTAGCACAAACGGTTGCATGACACACATACAGAATCAAACTTGAGACTTTGCAACCTCAAACTTAGCATTTTCTTCCGTATTGTTTCAGAATGTCATTTTCTAACACTGAAACAGATTTTTCTACAGAAGTGTTACACTGAAAATTAGTTGTTTCTGGTACAGAAGTAATGTGTTGCAGTTTTTTTAGGAAAGTGATGGCACCCTGCATGTCACCTGACTGCAATAAGTCATTTAAACAAGTGTACTGATGTACAGCTCGCTGTACTTCATATACTCTGTAGACAAAGTTTTGCATGCCTGTTTGATGCACTGCAAGCATCCGCATGTTGTGAAGAATACTATCACAAACACCACTATCGAGACATGCAAGTGAGTGACCCATGAGTCCAGTATGTGGCCGGATTTCACAATGGCCAATTTCTGTAAACAGTTTATGTCTCTCTTTGCGATCTGTTATTACGAATAGGTTAACAAAGTGTTCTACTTTTTGAAATGATGATTGCCTACGGTTGCAGGTATCATCACATGACCATGTCAGGCAGTGCCGTTTATTGTGTGGTTGGACCACAGTCATCATCACTATCCAATTGATTGTCATCAGAGATACTGAGGACATTTTTTAGTTTGCCGGACTCATCAATACTGAACGTCTGTTCTTTTGTAAAGTAATGATAAGACTCTTCCCAGAAATATGCTTCTGAGTGCTGTGTGTGCAGCCACTGTCCTGTGAAAACATGACAGAAGTTGTCAACAGTCAAACAAGGATACTGTTGAAGCCTTTTTTTAATGGCATATACAAGTTTCCTGAATTGTTCAAGCACATGACACATCTTACGCCACAATCGTTGTAGTACAAACAGTGCTCTGTTGACAAAAGTTTGTACTTTCAGAAGTAAATTCATCAGAGAAAGGTGACTTTGCTCATTTTGGGTGTGCCAGAGTATTGCAGCGATAAGTCTTTCGATCTTAGCTTTTATTTGCAATGATCAGAAATACTTTCTTTCTGAGTTGTAAGTCACTATTTTTGATTTTCCGGTGTTGTTTTGAGCTGTTTTTGATGGTTGCACTAAAAAGTTGTGTTTCGCCTCAGAGATCGGCTGGTCACATTTGTGATGGTATACATTTTTGCTTTTCTGTTAAGGATTTTTGTTTGGTTGTGCAGTGACTTGATGTAGGGGTCACTGTTGCAGTAAAGGTCTGTCGATGTTCATTTTTGGGTGTGCCTTTACTGTTTTGTTTGTTTCCCTTATACAACAGTGTAGTACTATTATTCCACTCTCGTTTTGAGACACATCTACGTCTGTATTTAGTTGGCATTTTTTGGTATAATGGTTGACAGTGACAGTAAGCAATCTTACAGAAGTATCAGGCACCTGTATGAGAGAGAAAAAAAAAGTTTTAGAATAGGCTTCAGTAAATTTCTTATAACAGTGTGTATTGATAGAATAGTACGTTAAGTATGTTAACAATTTGGTAAAAACATAACTAAACGATAGTTTTTATGAATGTGCATTGCACAGCTGCTACGTAATATCAGAAGTTTGTTCATTCTCAATATTTTAGTACACATTTAAAAGTTTTTTTCTTCACATGTGTTCTTATGATTAAGATAGGTGTGATTTTTTACCTGTGGACGAACATGTGTTTTCTACCATGTAGCGTGTCATGGCATAGTCAGTATGATAATTTACTATATGGTAGAGCAAAACCTTGAGAGTGATAGTGTGCATTACCAAATCTGTAACAATTAGTATGTTTACAATTAGAGGGAGGACATGCCACTATTACTGTAGTGTGAGTGTGTGTACCACAGTTGCTAAGTATGCTTGCATGTTAACAAAATTTCAATATCGTTGCTGCATATTATCAACATTGTGTTTTTGTACCCTGTGTATCACTATTGAGCTGTTATTTTTACAACATGGGAAAATGTTTTCTGACATGTACTGTGCAATGCTGTTGTTCATTGACAAAATAATCTGTGTGGCACAGTCACAAAATTACCGTGGCTGTGTTTAAGAACAGACAACTTAAAATGAATATGTCAAAAATTTGTGTGAGAATTCTGAAATATTGTTGATTTACAAGCTTCATGCAGTGCAGTCTCACATGTACACTTGTAAGTTTGTGTATTGTCATACTTTTCAGTTGAGAATTTACCTTTGCTTTTTAACACACAACCTTGTAATAGTACAGATTTCATTACTCACATCTTAACAATAGTGTTTTTGCTTATGTGCTGTGTTTGGCTCAGTTTATGTGAGAAATGACTATATGGTAGAAATGTATAAACATCAGAGTGACACTGTTATGAGCAGAGGTCTTAAAATGGATATATGAGTACATTTGAGTGTGAAAATTACAACAAATTAGTCTTTGCAAGTCTGCGCGGTACAGTTGTTATGCATGCTTGGAACATTGTAATCTAAAATATCTGAACTGCATTGAGTTCAAGCAGCTATGCAGCAGATTATGTGTTTAAAATTGAAAATTGAGTTATTTTCCATAAAATCTGAAATTGTGTCAATATATAGACAGTTTTGAAAATTACTTTGGAGCATGAAAGTTTCAAAAAATACTTTCAGGTATTCGGAAGTGCACGCAGAATTTTACTTTCGTATCCGGTCATATGGTCAAAAGCACTGTCAACCGACACTTTCACAGAAATTTTACTGTCATGTTATCGAAAGTGTCTTAAATGTACTTTCGCAGCATTCTCGAGTAAAGTTAATCTAACACCTGGGAGTGTCTTGAAACATTCATTATCGAATCATAAAACAGTGTGTTTGAGTGACAGCTAGTTTACCAATGTAATTTAAGATTTGTCAGGCCACTTGGAGAACGAACTGTAGACGGACAACACTGAAGAAGAAGTAGGATCCATTTTGAATAATTGCTGAGAAAGAGTAGTTTGAAACTGTAAGTACAGTCTATCTTCACATGATATTTTCTAGTATTAAAAACTTATTACAACATGTACATACTATTAAACAAAACATTTTTTTTTCTGTTGAATCTCATAATGTTAATTGTTATTGTTTAGCAGGCTATATTCTTAAGAGAAAATAGTTTAAAGTGAGAAAGCATTTTAGTACTAACTTGTACAGATACAGCTGCAAATGGAGGGAGAGGAAGGTGCACGTGGAGTTGTATGAGAAAAATGGAACCAATCAGACTTGTTTCTGATGTTGTAATTGTTTAAAACTGTCATCTAAAAGGATGCATTTTCCAGTTCTCAGTGGTTTCAGATTTTGCAGAACATAGTCTAGTAATACTGGATGCATCAGTTACATTGGTTAATGAAGCCAGAGCAGGAGGAATGTTTTTTATTTGTGTGTTTGTCTGGAACGCACTGAAGCTAGCTTGAAATAAGGAGGAAAGTTATCAGTTTGATTTTCAGTGCTGTGTGGCACTGCAGGGTGAACAGTCCTTCTTTGTAGCTCTCTGTGTACAGTTCTGAGTTTAAAACTTAGAATGGCAGAAATAGCAAAAGGATTTTGTGGATAGTTGGAAGCAGTTACATAAGACTGAAAGCAGTTGAGTTTGCAGTTCATAGTAATTTTGGGAGGGACTACGGCTCCCGAATTGCTATGTAAGATGATTTGGTGGCTGGTGGCATGAAATGGGAACATCTTATGCCAACCATGCAGACTTTGAACTCACTCTCCTCCTGACATACTGCTAATAGCCATCTTGGAGGCAATGATTTGGGCTCAAAACGCTGGTAGATTTAGTTACAGAGGCAAATCTTCTTCGACCTGTTTATTATGTCTATGTTGCCTGCCTGTATTATCATCTTTCAGATATTACTGAGTAGAGTCTCAGGCAGAGCATCATATGTATCTGATTGACAGAGCTCTAGAGAAGTAAATGTACAGATTATTGCTTTACTACGCATGCATGGAATGCATACTACGTCACCCTGAAATAAAATACTGTAATGATTGGCTATTCCTACCAGATGGTGTACATTTCTCGTGATGCTGGCAATTGTCATTTTCTGGGAGACCTTCAAGATGGAATCCTGAAAGTCCTTTAATATTGTGAGACTGTTTGAGGAAATAATAGTGATACACAAAGGTTCTTTTCAGAACCTATATTAATGTGGTCAAAAATAGATCAACTGCATCACCACATATATGACACATATATGGGTTTGCTTTATTACAATAGTGGGGGTGCAGCAATAGTAATTTTCCCTGCTGCTGTCAGTTCACAATTGTATGATATTGTTATGTCTCAACATTAGTAAATAGTTTGAGTATGTTAAATGAGTGTACCATTTAATGTGGCCTTACAGTATTGTAGCTGTACCAACATGGTATGTGTGCAAGTTCAATAAAACACAGTGGTACTGTTAAATGTATACGTTTCTTTACTGGTATGTCAGGATATAGATTTATTTTTAATGTTACAGATATGGGTAGTTATTAGTATATGGGCTACCATGAATGCACAACAGGATTATCATGCAATTTTACTTTCAATCAGTTTGTTAGCTGTCTTCACATTTATTAAGTGCATTATTGTGGTGTACAGTTCTGCAATGTGTGGTTCATCTCTGTTTAACATCACGTTACTATGTTGTGTGAACACTTCCAGTGTAGTACAGATGGAATGTCATGGTGTGTGTCAGTCTGATGTTTGATGCAGTACCCCCACCCACTAGCTAGAGGATAGCATGGTGGTGGGACACCATAGTGTATCGCAGTTACTTGTTGAGGTGTGGTTGAATCCTTTTAGCCCTCTATAATGCTACTGATCTATGTTTTGCTATATTGAAGGACATGTACTCTTTAATTTAATTAGTATTATATGGAATTAAGAAATGATTTATATTGTTACATGATACTAATGTAGATATTTGTTTTTGGTTTGTATTTTGTGAACTAGAAAATTAAAAAAAGTGAGATAATGAGGCAGGACCTTTATGAGGTGTGTGCACTGCTTGAGGCAGTCCAGGCTAGAGGCAACGCAGAGTCTTGATGAGGAGTTATCTAATCGAAACTGGATTCGATGTGATATGACACAGCTATCTGTATAGCTTTGAAAGTGAAAACAAGAGCGTGGGAAAAGCAGTTGAAGAAGAAGTTAGTTGCTGCGCCAACGTTTCTACATTTTAAAACAACGGGAGGGATACTGGACAATGAATACGTACTAGTACTACCGCTTTTATGAGCTTTGGGAAGCTGCTGGCAAGTCAGCTGCGGGGAGCGCTACTCACCATAAGTAAATCAGCACAACTTTTCATAATAAAGGTCCATGTATTCAGAATTTGTAAAAATAATTGTATATCTACATGATTAAGCAATAAGACATCAGGAGCGATTATGTCAATGTTGTCAACAAATCTGTGTTTATTGATTATAATGTGGCATGAGGCACAGCTGAGTACTCGCATGCCCCAATAATAGTGATTAAGTGACCATTAATAAAACACTTCAGAGTGCCTTTATTAGTATTATCATAGCAATATTTTGTAAATAGTGTTTGAACATTGTTTTGTATGTGCTTAGTCTCTACATATATGTCAATCAAAGATTGACATACAGCTAATAACGTGTTTGATACTAATCAGAAATCTGTATTTCTCACAACGCTTTTTATACAGTTTATACTATATGTAAGGATGTACTATCAAAACATGTTACCTAATTCTTCCATTTATTTACTGTGCTGTTCTTCACTCACAAACCAGAACTTACAGATAGCTATGCTGAGAAAATAGAACATTTATACATATACGCACTTACTACTATGGTATGTTGGAAGAAGAACAAATGTTACTGTTTAGTTATTGTGATGTAGTGGTTTGAAACTTGTACAAGTCTGTAATACTGTGTAGTTACTAACTCTCCATCATGAATGTGTCCGGTGGTCCAGTGGAAGGAAATATCTGATCACGTGTAGTAAGTGTAATAGACCCACCACTCCTCTTCAATGTATACCTGGTGGTTCAGTGGACCGAAATGCTTAATACACAGACAGACACGCACAAATGTACATATCAATAGTGTTTGATGCTCCACAAGTTACAGACTATGTAGATAATGGTGTGTTGGGCTCTGCACAGAAATATAGAATTGTTATTATAATATGTGCCCATAATGTTTGTGGTCTGTATAATTAGAAGCAATGTTAGTGTATGTGGCATGATTTATTGTTGTTGTAAGTCTTAAAAACTGTACTGTGATTTACATCTAACACTTAAATATTTTTATTTTTGGTTCATGGTAGAACATCGGAGGCGCCCCAGCTGCACATGAGGTAGTGCCAGTACAGAGTCAAGCTGTGAGGGTGGTCAGTCGGACATCGAAAGTGTCATTTTGATTCACTCCAACGGTAAGACTTTATTATCACAAATTTGTTAGGTTGTTTACAAATAAGAATGAGGGTTCTCATGACACAAAGGATGGATATTCAAATTGTGCTATCTATATGCGTTAGTTATTGTGTTAAAGTAAATTAGTTGCACAGCTGTGTGTCTGGGGTGATATTCAAATGTGACATGCAATGGTTTATAGTCGTGCAAGCCACAGTGTGGGGGCATTTTGCATGTGATTATGGTCTGATTTGCATGGCATTACCATGTAGGTCTGCCCGATCCCGAGGGTGTCACGTGGTGCCCTGACAGGTTGCAGCCATCGGGGAACAATGCCCCTGCTCTCCGATCATGAGAAAACAGTGTAGAATACCCCGCAGCACCCCTCATTGGGCCGATCATGGGTATGGTTCAATTCCCCAACAGCTCGATCTCGGGCAGCAATGTGGGCTCCCAAATGGTCCCTTCTGATCCAGTGGACCGAAAAGGTCGATTGGTAGTAGTTTAATCCCCTCCTGAACATAGCCCTAGTGGGTACTGTGAACCCCCACGCCTCATGGCTGCTCCACCACCCGCTCTCCCCTGGCGCTGGTAGACTTGGCATCCCCCATGCCTGCCACCCCGCCTCCCGTCCGACTGACTGCCTGGTAGGGCCGCACGGCCATTGGTGTATAGTATAGCCAATGGTATGCAGCCCATACCGTGATATGACAGTTCAGATTTTGAATGAATGGATTGATTTACAAATCTGGAATGTGATGTGCTATGTAAGTGCATTCTCATTGGCTCTTGGTCTGCACCACTGGGTGTGCAGCCTTAATTGACAGGTCAGTTGATGGGGCGGCAGTGTGGTGGGATGATGCTGCCTGCTGCCTGTGAGGGTGGGTAGGGTACTGGTGTCATGGGTGTGGGTGGGGAAACTAGTCACCAGGGCTATCTTTAGAGGGGGTTATTAAATTACTCCCACGATTGGGCATTTTGTCCACTGACCACCAATGGATACGTTCAGGAGGACGGGTGGGTTGTTTTACTTACTGGCTGCAATTGGGCATTTTGGTCCACTGGACCACGAGGGATACATTTGGTGGGTTACTTAACTTACTGGCTGTGATTGGGCATTTTGGTCCACTGGAGCATCAGGGATACATTTGGGGGGAGCCACAGTGCTGCCCGCGATTCGCCTGGTGTTGGGGGGAGTACACAATGCCCATGGTCGGGCCACTGGGAGGGGAGGAGGGATTTATAGTCAGGTGCCTGCAATCGGGCTGCAGGGGGGTATAGGATTGGGCTATGGCCAACACAGGTGGCAGCTGCTGTTTCACCCTGAAATCCAGCAGCTCAGCTGTGGGTGACCCCGAGTTAGTTTTTTTTTTTTGCCCGTTGTGCAGGCTTGGTTGGGGTTGTGGCCATATTAACTCTGCACAGCCCGGTGAATATCGGTTTCTGGAGTTCATGCATGGTTCCTCACCCACTTGACCATGCATTCATTTGATTGCGCTTGTTGCTCAGCCTGTTTTCAGTGGTGCAACTGTCTTACATCGAATATCGTGAATGGTGAATTTCGTACTTGCACATGTGCAACTCCTATTGTGTATGGGTCAACCATTTTGAATATCCCACCCAAAATAGTTCAAAAGATGTTAACCAAGTCTAGTGAATGTGCAGTGCCACCATGGCAGAAGATTCTGACTACCATAACAAACTGGTATTACTGCACATGTGGAGTGAATACTGTTCTTCATGAATCTGAGAATGGATGAAGGTCCATAGCGGTAGATGTGGTGTTGTGGGGGGCAGGTCTTCTCCTCTGCTAATTTTGGTGGTGGAGTTTAATGTACAATGAGTAATAGATTACCAGTTCTAATGTTGTAGGTGTCTCAGTGGTATTCAATGGTGTACTGCTTAATTATCTGTTGGTAATTATGACATGTCCCTAGATTGTATTCACTTAATATTTCTATATGTCCTGCCAATGTTTCATTTTTATTATTGCAATAGTTATTAATGGACAGCATAGAATATCTACATGTTTGTTAATGCGTTTTAATAGCCCTGTAGGGGTACATAGGTTAATAAACATAAACGGCTACCATATTCAGCTAGAGGGTCATTGATGAATAGTGACATTATCATTGTGTTTGTGTTATTCTTATTATAATAACTCACATTTTAAAACTGTTTAAGGAACAGATCGTCATATAATTAGGTATGCATGTATGTAAATTGAATATACATGTAATGTTTTTAGGATGTTTCTGTGTAACAAATATGCATTATGACAATGTTATAAGTATTGTTTGTTCTGTACTGCATACTGCCAATAATATATTCGTGAGTTTTCTTTTAGAAAACGTTATTGAACAAACAGTGTTAGGGAATCACAGAAAAAATGAATTTCTTATATTAACTTGTTCTGGATTGATGGACATTTGTCTTGGAAAAGATATATACATGGTGTCATAATTTCAACTTTGTGTGGTTTTGCAGATGAGAAGACTTGTTATATGCATGTAATACTGAGTTAACAATATGCATCTAGTTGAAGACAGAGCTGTTTCTGTAAGAGACATGTGTTCATACGATAGTTGTATGAATGATGTAGTATTAGAAATTGATGTTTTAAAGAAAAACACTTTTACCTTGATATTTCATCTATTGATATGATCATTTTTTTACTTGTTTGCTTTAATAGAGCCCGGGGAAGCTGCTGCTGCCGAACATGTGGAGGTGAAGCAGGAAGCCGGCGCCAGCCCACCACGTAAGTGAAATGTGTTGATAGGGGGAGTGCAGTGTCTGTTGGCATACTCACTGCAAATGTTCAATTGTCTGGGGTGTGAGCAACACACCTTCATTGCCGAGGCAGTACCACTTTCTTTTGTTTGTTGTGGGGGGCGAATCACTGTTGACATTATTTACTTTATGTGTGCTGTGACCTTATAAGGGTGGCAATGGGTTGATCACTGCAGATACCCAACCACCTAAAAAACACAACATGGTGGGAGGATATTGTAGTGACCTAAATGGTGTGCAATGCATAAAGTGTCCAATTATGATTTTTTTGTTTTTTTCTCAATGTACAAGTTAAAAATGTGCCTTGTAGTCTCTATGATCCCTTTTCCCAGTTAAAGTGAATAGCTGTGCAGTGTGTCTGTCTTCAGCCTTGCCAGCCTCATACTTACCTCTACAATCCAGTGTGATGCTGTTCAGTGCACTGTCAGATATGTGTATTTTTAAAAGGTGATCATGAACTGAGGGAATGTCGATAAAAGTAATAATACAGTTAATAATGGGACTGTTTGTGTGTCACCCTGTGAATATCGTGCATTTCTATATAGCACTATGGAAGTTGTCTTACCACATTTAAAATGCAGTGCTATGACTACTTGCAGTGGTGCAAATTCCACTACATCATACGGTGCGTATTAGTGGGTTGGGTGCTATTTAAAGAAGTTCTTGAGTAGTGAAACTGTGTTAAATATTGGGCCACATACATCACATTGCTACATTATTCAATGCTGTATAGCCTTGTGACACACAGTGTCATACTTTGAATGAGCACCTATACTGTAAAACTGTGTTTTTTATACTTTACTATATGATGCTGTGGTTGCTGTGCAAAATAACTTTTTGGGACAGTGTAAGGACATGACAGTGAGACTGTATGTGAGTAAAGGTGGTAATATGTCTATTTAAAACATTTGTTTTGAGATGAGCATTAGATGCTATCATTGCAATCAGGTATTAGATATTTCCCATACACTGTAGTAGGTTTGAAAATGTTGTGTATTTATATACTAAGGGCTGGATATTCAAACTGTGCCATTCATAGGTGCAAGCCCTTGCGGTGTTCAAAAGAGTTGTGCAGGGGTGTGTCCAGGGCGATATTCAAAGGAGTTGCGCTATTGAGGAACTCCTTTGAATATCACCCCCAAGCACAGCCACTGTGCATGGCGAAAGTGAATTAGTGCCACCGTAAGTTGACAAAGTGGAGCATTCAACTTATGTGGAAAAATCCTGATATTCAAAGGTGATATGCAAATGGGCTATAATTCATGCAAGGCACGGGGGGCATTTGTATCTGATTATGGTCTCATTTGCATGCCATTAGCATGCAGATGTGCCGATCCCCAAGGACTTGCTCCTGGCTCCCTACCAGGCAGCAGCCATCGGGAAGGATGCCCCGCAGCCCAATCGTGGCAAAAGAGCATAAAACCTCACCACCCCCCACTGGCCCCGATCGCAGGCATAGCTTAAATACCCCCCTCACCAGCCCGCATGGTGCAGCAATGTGTTCTCCCCAATACAGCCCTGGTGGTCCAGTGGACCGGTAAGCACTATCGTGGATGAAGTAATTAAACACCCCCCACCTCCTAATATATCCCTGGTGGTCCAGTGGACCTGATAAGCCCGACGCAGGCTGGAGATTCAAACACACCCCCCACCTCCCGATCATATCCTGAAAATCCTCGATTATGGATGTAGTTATAACCCCCAAAACACATGTGTGTGGGGGGCACATTGCTGCCCGCTGAATTGGCTGGTGAGGGGGGACAGAGTGCATACCTCTCAAGTATACCACATTATGAGGAACGGTCCTCATTTTACTTCACAAAGCTCCTGTTTCACATTGTGAGGACTTGTACCACATTCAGTGTTAACATTTTTAAGCAAAACTCCATAGTAAATGATGCTAAATATATAAATTTGATTAATGGCAGACTTTATGAACATAAATGCAAACATTTTCACAGTGTTGTGAGCTTCTAATTTAACAATTTGATAAAGTGTTCCACGTTTTGCCCATTCTTTCCATTTTGAGAGGCAATGTTAACATTTGGGGACAAAAGGTTGGAGGTATGAGACAGTGTGTTGAGGGCCAGCCACAGGTGGCAGCTGCTGTGTTGCATCCTGCAATGCAGCAGCTCACCTGTGGTGGCCCCCGACTTGGATCCTTTTTTTTTTTTTGCTCAAAGTTGTCAGGCGCAGGTTGGGGTTGCGCCTGCACAACTCTACACAGCCCGCTGAATATCTGGTATGCTTTGTAGCGCATGTCATATTAGTTACTTAATTATTTAAAGTAGTGATGTGTGTTGAGGGCCTGAAACACAGGTAAAGAGCTGTTTGGTTTTAAAGTATCATTAAACTGATCATGATTGTGTAACATGAAAAGTATATTATGATAGTGTTAATGTCAAGGTACTTTGTTTTTCACTGCAGACATGACTACACATTATAGGCAGACATGGTGAAGTAAAAATTCTCACACTTGATGAGGATGTATTTCAATTGTATGGTATAATAGTGTCAATAATGCAAAAGTATTTATGAGTAGTGAAAAAAAATATAAGAGTAGCATTCTAAGCCACAGCTAACTATACATTTTTTTATGTCATCAGCTTATTAGATAATATAGATAATCAAGTATGACAGAGACAGAAATAAGATACTAAATAGTTTAGCATCATACTTAAAACTATTATCATAACTTTGAAATGAATGCATTTCTGATATTGCAGTAGATAAGAAATATTTGAAGTGAAATATTTGAAAGTCGTAATTGTTGAATTTGTGTTGTATATTCATCATAACTTTTTTTTAAATCTTTGTAGGGCGCTGGCGACTGCGAAATGCACGGCCCATTGCTGCTGCTACAGATCGCTCACGCAGGAGGTTGTCAGTCTGCGTAAAGAAATGCTGTCATCCTTGAGAGGCTGGACAAAATCCAGTCTCTTGGATGCATAGCAGCAGACTGTCAACCTCGTACAGAGCCAGTCAGAGCAGTGGTGATGGTGGCAGCCGAGTAGCAGTGCTCTCACCTCCACGGCCACCATCTGTTCCTGCAGCTTCCCGGCAAACTGGCCACCCTTCATAGCGGTCCGTATCTCCTCCAGAGGGCGCAACAGCTTCCACTTGCTTATGCCTCCACATCAAATCCAGTTTCTAGCCTGATTGCCTCAAGCAGTGATACACCTCTCACAAGTGTTGTACAAAACTTAAAAAAAGACAAGACTTTTAACATATATTTTATTTATGTGACAAAACGTTTTGAATAATTTATTTTTGTGTATGATGGAATACACAGTTTAATTATTTTTCCCTGTTCGAATATTATTTGTGTTAATATATATTTTGTATTTTATATGAAGAAAGATATTTTTGTTTGTAATTTTTATATATAATATATTTTTATAGTAAAAAAGTTTATTTATACTCTCTTGTGTTTGTGTGTTATTGTGTAGTAGAGATGTTTCTTGAAAATAGTTTTAACAAGATTAATACAACTGTGATTTTCTATTTGGTGAAACCTCATACCACACTATTGTGGTATTACAGTTGGGTTCTCCATAGAAGTAAGTTAGATGTGTGGCAATGCTGCATTACACTATTTGAGGCACACTGTTGTTGTTTCATATAACTAGTGCTACAGGATGTGTATGTGTATCATGATGAAGATAAGTATGTACGTACTAGTACAACAGTGAAATGTCTGTGTTGCCATACTTACAACAAATTTATGTATTCAGTACGAGCAAACCTCTTCCACCGCTGTTCACATGATTGGTGGTACCACCTCAGTTGGTAGTACAAGCACTCTATCAAATCTCAAGTTACTACAGTAACATATCCATTTGTTCAGTATATGAACTAATGGTGTCCATGTCGTGTCATATTGTCATTTAGTTATGTACATCTTTTCATTTACATATGTGCTCACAAACAAAAAGAGTAAGACACTTTTAAATAAAAACTATTACATGGAATAACAATGATAAATTACAATTAATAAAGTAATAAAAACAATATGATTAACAGTTGACTACTGTTACTGTTAATAACAGTAAATGCAACCACAAGAGTTGAAATATTTCTGATATTGGAACATTTTTTTTATGTATGTGCACTATTCTTACAACTATTAATCATGTACTATGCTGAGTAATAGTTCTGAAAAAGACAGGATATTCATGGCAAAAAACTCCATTTAATGCATCAGTTAGGGTTGTTCCACAGTGACAAAAGTGAGGAAATTCGCTGTTAGGGTTGAAAACCCTAACTCTGAATCCCCCCCCCAGCACGACACACACACAGACACACACACACACACATGCAAGTATGGGGGAGGACCAAGTCAACACAACCAATGACAGACATCCAGCAGCAGGTGACAGAAATAACAAACAATTGTCTAAATGTACTACGAGACATCCCCACCCCCCTGACCAGGTACTGCATGCTCAGTGGAGATCAACAGCAAAACTGAGGCCATGTACACCAAACGTACACATCCCTGATTGCAGCTGCACACAACGTACACTTAGTAGTTGCATGGCCTTACCTACCGATGCCCCCACACCACAATACAATGGGTACCATGCCGCTTTTTCAATATAAATGCTGAAGGTGCATGATGAGAGTTGTAGAAAGGTTTTAACACTAGTGAGTATACATAAATTAAGAGAAGCACATAAATTAACTACAAGACACTAGCATGCTCAAGATAAAAGTAGTGATACATTTAGTAGGTGATTTACATAGTAGTACATTTACTGCAATGGTTTACTCAACATAGAGAGGCTGATGTAAACGTATGGAAAAGCATTCATGTTCAACGCTGTGAAATTCGTACTGCCAGAATGACATGCATTCTTACTGATGAAGGTGTACTGCTGATGTACATACATAGACTTTCAGTGTGTTTCAATACTAAAGATGCAGTAAGTATTCTTTGTAAGAAACATTATAATTGCATGGATCAGGCCAAGCAAGTTGTAAATATAGCACTACTGATCCAACAATGATGTACCTGTATCGGAGATGTATATAGGAGAGATTTTTGCTGTAGACACTTACTGAGTATGCTGAACCTGATAAAGACAATCTCATTGCATCTGTGATGACTAACTTATTCAAATAGTAATACATTTACTATTGCTGCAATGAGTGATCTATGCCACTTATGGACATAGTGTGTTTTTTTTTAACAGTTGTTTCATACTCAGGCTGTATGCCTACTATTTGGGTTTGCCACACTTCTGTCACTGATGAGATCAAACTGATAACTATGTTAATTGTGGTACTACAGGAATCAAGTAGGTATGCTGTAGATTTAAACTGAATGTATTTTAGTATTGATTTAACTCACAATGGGGTGTGTACTAGGATAGCAGGGGTTATCCTCTATCACTGACTCTGTCAGTTATAATCACACTAGGGTTTCAATGACTGTAATGATCAAGTTACACTGTTCATCTTCATGAGTTCTATTGACAGCCATTCTTCAGTAACTAGACAGTGTATGGTGTAAGTGGGTGGGACACTGTGTTGCAAAGCTGCTGCAGTGCCTAGCAGAGGCAGAGTATCTACTCATAAAGACAATTCAGCAATAAGGCGTGACCAACAGTTATGTAAAATGTCTGTTAATCACCCTGTAGGGTTTAATGTTGAATGAGGCATAGCCGAAAGTGCTAGCATGTCGCTAGACAGTGATAAACTGACCATTAACATAATACCTGGGAGTGGGTTATTGCTATCATAATAAAACTGTTTTTAAACAACATTAAACCATGTTTATCATATGGTTAGGCTTCATAGCCTGTTAATAAAAACTAGACATAAGGGTGTTACAATGTTTACAGTCAATTAGAAAGCTGCATTTCAAACCCTTGTTACAATCAGAGATATTATAGCTGTACAACTCCTTGGTTTTGCTGAACTCTGTTGCTCAGGTGGACCACAACAAGTGGTGTGGTGTGGTGTGGGGCATCGGTAGGTAAGGCCATGCAACTACTAAGTGTGGTACGTTGTATGCAGCTGCAATCAGGGATAAGTACATTTGGTGTACATGGCCTCAGTTTTGCTGTTGATCTCCACTGAGCATGCAGTACCTGGTCAGGGGGGTGGGGATTTCTCGTAGTACATTTAGACAATTGTTTGTTATTTCTGTCACCTGCTGCTGGATGTCTGTCATTGGTTGTGTTGACTTGGTCCTCCCCCATACTTGCATGTGTGTGTGTGTGTGTGTGTGTCTGTGTGTGTGTCGTGGTTGGGACTGGAGTTAGGGTTTTCAACCCCAACAGCTGAATTTCCCTACTTTGTCACTGTGGAACAACCTAACTAATGCATTAAATAGAGTTTTTGCCATGAATATATATATATATATATATATATATATATATATATATATATATATATATACATATATATAGATAGATATAGATCTATATATATATCAGTAACAGTCAATAAACATCACAGATGGACTAATTCCTGAAACCAATGAAAAAAATTTCCATCGATATTAATCTATTTTGTACACTGATCTGACATTTCTACTGGTGCTGTTCTACAGTATAATACATTTTTGTCTCTCCCACCCACCCACCTCAGAGCACTCTGCATTCCCAATCCCAATCACTCCATTACAGCTCACAGGACTACTTACTGATTCTCCTTGCTGCTCTCCCAGAGAAGCTCTCCAGAGGATACCGCCTGCAATGTGCCATTAGGTAAGGATATGAAGCAACCCTCCTCGATCTGTGGTGTTGCCCAGGTACTACTCCATTTATGCTCTGGTGTTCAAGCCACCTATCTTTGGCTCAATTATTTATAACATAAAGAATAAAGTATGGGTCTCGTGTGTAATGAGAATTACACACCCGCGAGGCTTGATTCTGCTAGTAAACCCCTGAGTGAAGCTTGCAGGGTATATGCATAGCATCAACCCCGAGGGTGTGAGTAAATTCAACTTACACACCCAGACTTATATTTTATTTTATATAATTGTTGTTTTTTTCTTTTCAACTCAGCAATTATATAAAATAAAAAGACTGTTGTGCCTGCGCAGTCAGATTGCCTCAGCGTATGAGGTCCACTTTCGCTTTATTTAAAATATTGTCAGGGTGGTCTCATCCAAAACTGTAGGAACATTTGAAGTAATTGTAAATTACTTACTGCCGAGTGTCTGTGGCAGTTTCTCTTCATGGTGGGTTTGCGTGTAGGGGAAGGGTTTCCTGTTCGGGAAGGCACAGAGAGAGGAGTTTGAGCATGCGCAGTGTGGGGAAAATGGTGCACGTGTTTGCCGTTATAAATGCTCCATTATAATAGCAAATTACACTGAGTTTCCCAATGGGCAAAAGAAAAGCCCATTAATTACAACACACTTACACACTTACTCTGGTCATTGTGGCTGTTTCTGCAATTTAAAAGGTAAAGGCATAAGATTGCATAGCCTTACTGCAAGAAGCTAGCACTAGCAGCCTTCTTCACTCCTCGTTCTATGTGATACTTCAATAACAAGCCATGTATGACTTTGTTAACATCAAAATAAATCAGAAGATTTTACAGAGAACATAGAATTTCGTAATCAGTTACTATAGAAAAAAATCGGTAGGAAGGCTATAAAATAGACGCTGATTTTATCGGTCGAAATTAAAAAAATAAAAATTGAATCCTGGCAAGCCTAACTATATCCCATATCTCCATGCTCTTTCCCTACCACCATATTCCTTGCTCTTTTTAACCCTCGCTCCTTTCACCCTCACTTTTATTCATACCTCGTGATTTCAGGTGCTCAAATTGAGTCACCGTATTGAGTCACTCACTTTGAGTCACCCATATCACGGGTCACCCTTTCTGACAGAAAACTTGCCTAAGGAGCTGTAATAGTACTGTAGTCAATTGTTTGGCTGCTGGTACAAATATCTGCGGTTATGTGAGCCTGCTTCACCTCAGAGAGTTTCAACTGCTTAATGACTTCAGAACACATCAAGTCATAGAACTGTGGAACAGCCTTTTTCGAGAAATATGTTCGACAGAGAACAGTGTACAGTGGTAGAGATGTTGTGAAATTAAATTTTGCCTCCAAAATTGCCATGAAATCAGCAATTTCACTGTGTGAAACATTTCACAAAATTCCGCAATTCTGCAAAAGTTTTCGCAGGGTGCGAAATTTCACTTGTGAAACGCAAAACTTTGCTGCAAAATGTGCAATTCTGCCAAATTTCACACAAATGTCACCAAATTTTACCTTTTCACAGGTGAAATTTCATGTTTCAAGGGGGAAGTTTTGCATTTAGAGTGCAAAATTTTGCATTTCTCCCACGGAATTTATCATTTTGCAAATGATGTGAATTTCACAAAATATTTTGCGGGATGAAATTTTCTAATTTCACACATCTCTATACAGTAGTTCAGTCTGGTTCATGAACTTGAGGAAACCTTTTTGGGCAACAAAAGCAAACAGAAGTTAACAATCAGTCAGTGCTTTGCAATGGCTCTATTTAACAGCTGGCATGTTGGATGATTCCAGATAAATTCTGATATCCTCACAACACTTCCTTTTAATGTTAGTTGATGAGAATGATAAGATATTTTTTTTAATTTGAGGGGAAATGTAATGTAGAGTACAAAATTTTCACTGACACGTTATTTTCGCTATATTCACTATTGTCATCTGTAAGTGAAAATAAAAAGTCAGTGAAAATTTAGAACTATCAAATTATCCCATGAGGACCTAACCGAGGGGGTACACAACACTACACTATACGACTGTAATACTACTGTGAATGTAATGTATTGTATTATTGTACATGTCACAGTTCCTTGGCCATCTTTCCCATCTCCCCTCTCGGCATCATGTTTTTCAGCATTCAGCAGTCAGTACTCGCATTGCAAGTTAAACATGAAGATAGGCAGAATGTGATGCTGACACTACATTATTTGTGATAATCGAATCTTAAAAAGTGAAGAAACCATCCAAAACTAAATTAAATTAAATATTGAACTGTCTCATTTCATGTGTATTCCTTGGAATTCTCAGCAGTGTATTCTCCTTCGCATTCCCGACTGTGTGGGTCCTCTCTTCAGGGTCTGATGTCACAGTGTCTCCCAATGCTCTGGACACCCCAATGCTCCTGCTCCTGCTGCACACATTCAGCCTGTAACAAACTGGATTGTGTCAATTAAACCGTATTGTGCTACTAAAACAGGTGCTAAACAAATTTGTGTGTAGGAATGTTGAACTTACCCATGATAAGCAGTTAGTGTGTGTCTTCATGCCAGCTTCAACAAAGCCATGAATGCAATCTGCACGCCTCCCACAGAGTTCTACAAAGCTTCGCTCAAGCCAGGTTGAGTGTCTTTCTTTGAGGTGGTGTAGTCTGAAATCGATTTTAAACTCCTGACTGCCATTAGCATTGTTTTCTGCCACCAACCCTGCATACCAATTAGTAAAACAGCACCACAAGCTGTCTTTGAACAGTTTGTTTACAGTAATGTCAAAGGTTGTAGCAGATCAGTGCAGGAGGCAGGATAAAACTGGCATGATGCTGGCTTGATCTGGAAGAGTAAGGACAGAGGTTGCAGTGTGTGCCTCTGAACAAGTCCATCAGCAGCAGGGCTTTTTGTTCCGAAGATAGATCCAGCTTTGTTTTGATGGAAGAAATGTCGGGAATGATAACATCATTAATGTATACCAGCATAGTAAGCTTGTTTGCCAAGTGATTTGTAGAATAAGAGATTGACCAACTGGCAGGTAATTTGTGTGCTGGATGGCAAGCTACTGTTTTGCCATTATAAATGACTTGTGGAGGCAGAAAGTCTCCAGAAAGTGTACACCCCAGTAGCTTGGAGAACTGACATTTGTCTCCTAGTCCTGCTACCCAGACTTGCCTAGAACTGGTGGCAGCCATGGTGCACTTGGACACTGGAAACATGTTGACACCAGTTTCATCAATATTCATGACAAGCTCTGGTGGGATAAGCTCCCAGGATACACAGTTCACAATTCTAGTTAAAAACGAGGCTTTCAAGTTAACAAATCGGTGGGGTTTTTATGAATGGTTTTGGTACCTTTACGTTTACTGTACCCCATCCAGTTTAAACATTTCCAAGCCCACTTCCTGGCCAGCTCTGTTGTACCTCCATTTTCTTTTAGGAGGTGTGGAGCACTGGTTTTTACAATTCCCTCAGCAATTGCTAAAACAACGGGTGCATTTACTACAGCACCCTCATAGCATAGTGTTTCTACAATTTTCTTAAGCTACTCTGTGATGCCTGAGACGAGCAGCAACGGTCTACCTCTGGGTTTTCGAGGGAGCTCAGTAGTAAGTTGTGCAGGGTTAGGGGTACTTTTAAGCAGTTCTAAGTAGTCCTTTTTGAATTTCCAGATGGTGCTCTCATTTATTGTTTTTTTTTCTGACTTAACTGATAAAAACGAACAGCAGCCATAACACCATTGTCAGCTGCATATCTGCCGAACTCAAAGCTTATATCAGGATTGTAATGCTGATAGCTCGCCGGACGTCTCTTCTTGGCAGGAGGGGGGCACAAGCAAATTCCTGTGCTACTGCAGAAGCTACTGGTGTAGTGACACCTGATGGATTTGCAAATCACTCTGCATCTATATCAGACACATCAAGTGGGTACTTCCACTTTCCTGTGTTCTTTGGCTTAGTTGTAACCACAACAGCAAAGATATGTTGCATTCTCAGTAGTGCTCAGTTGTGCTCAGTAGCTTTGGCTTTATTATTAACTATTACTTGTTTTACATGACTATTGGAGTGCCATAGTGTGTGTGCTAATTCAAAGTGCCACAAATACATTTTGGGAGCTTGGATCATGATTTCTAAGGACCACAAATTCATTGTCCTCCAAAGTGTTTTCCACACCTTTTTCACATGGCGTACTACTTTGGGATTTTGCAATACTTGATGGTGTCAGAAGAAAATTGTGTTTGTCTAGGAAGATGGCAAGGACACATCAAGTGATTCAGTGTCAGTTCCTGCTTCCAGTTCCTTGCCACTATGGTGACTGCCACCACAACCTCCACTACTGCCCATATCAGCCACAACCCTTGCCCTGCCCCAATCAATTGGGTGTTTTGCCAATGCATGTCATATCATTACTGATGTTCCAAAATGTCCCACTTTTCCACCATGACTGATGTTTTTTTTTTGCACAGACTGCATACAGAGTTATCTGCAAGGTCAATATGAAATAAATTCCACTCTAAAGATTTACCTTTTGTACTTTGTACCATGGTGCATGGCACTATTTCTTCTACAGTGAAGGGACCTGAAGGAAATCCTACACTGCCATTTCTTTTTTGAGATGAATTTGTTCTTATTCATGCTCATCTTCTTCTTATGCTTAGCATATGATTTTTTTTACTGCACTTTCCTGTCATGTTTTACAGTGTTATCTTCTCCTACCCCATCATTGAAACTACAGATCTCATCGCCACAGGATTCAGAAGAACTGGAAGTGCCATCGTCATCATGTAGGGCATAGCCTGAGCTATCCCTTTCCCAGTCCCCACTATCACCACCACCTCTATCAGCACTCACTGCCTCAGCATTTGAGCTTATATTTGAGGAGGATGCCTCCTTGCATGCTACTTCAGCAGCTGTAAGTATCTTGGCACATGTGGCAAAATGTTTGGCAATCTCTACGAGTAACTCCAGTCAGTTATTTCTGAAAATCTACTATCATTTCATTTTCTAACATAGTTTTTGGTTCAGGAGGACATTTAGTGCCAGTCCAGGATGTTATTGGATAGCTTGTTCACCATTAATGGTATGGATTCATATCGCCCATATCATTAACGGTTGCACACGCAGCAGAACTGTGCTTTCTTTTAGTAGACTTATGCTGGGAAATATGAGATATAGCAGACACAGCCATGAAAGGAATGGATATTATTTCACTAATGATTACAGAGACAGACAGTGTAGCTGACTATGTCACAGACATTAATAAATGAGATAGCTTGGGGCACCTAACAAACAGTGTAATACAGCCTAAATGGATTTTACAATGCTGCAGAGACACACAGTGTAGCTATGCCACAGTAATAAAAGACAGGGCCTGGGGCACCTAACACACAGTGTAATACAGCCTAAATGGCTTTCACTATGCTGTAGAGAAACACAGTGTAGCTATGTCACAGTAGTAAATAGCAGGGCTCATGGTCACCTAGCAAGCACTGTAACACAGACATGAAAAGCTTTCACTATGCTGCAGAGAGACACACACAGTATAGCTATGTCACAGTAATATAAATGACATGGCCTTGGGGGCACCTATCAGGCAGTCTAATATAGCTGAAATAGCTTTCATAATGCTTCACAGACACACAGTGTAGCTATGTCACAGTAATAGGACAGGAGTCAGGGCACCTAACAAACAATGTAATACAGCCAACCTAAATGGCTTTCACTGTTCTGCACATAGACCCGCAGGGTAGCTATTTCACAGAAATAAATGACAGGGCTCCGGGCACCTAACAAACTGTGTAATACCACCCAAATGGCTTTCACTATGCTGCAGAGAGACATGTAGTGTAGCTATGTCACAATAATAAATGACAGGGCTCAGGACACCTAATAGACAGTGTAAAACAGTCTAAATGACTTTTGCTATGCTGTAAAGACACACACCAGCTGCCAGTGCCTTGCCTTCTTTGTTTTTGTTTTTTGTCCCCTCCCTTGCTGCTTCTCTTCCCAGCAATGCACCACCATCCACCATTTCATCTGAGAGGATGATGCCCTGACTCCCCCTCCATCCTGAGATCATTTCAGTCCCCATCCCCAACCCCCACCCCCTTTGCTCCACTGTGGACATTTTTACTTTTATATTATTATATGTTTTTATAAGTTTTCACTGCAATTTAGCAGCAGTCTACAGAGTGAGTGCCCAATTCCTTCTACTCCAACCAGAGTCCGGCTGCAATCTGTGCAATGGGCTCATGCAGTTGGAGCACAGACACCACTGACCAGTCAGGTTGTCAGCCCGGTGTCATGTGCTTCCTAATTCTGCTGTGAGCTCATGAAGAACCCCACAGCCTGCCCTTTCATGCCTGTTACCAGCCTAGGAAGCCCTGGCAGGAGTCCCAGGACTCCATAGGCTGCCTGTAATGCCTGCCTGTTTTAAAAATAATTACCCTTTGCCTGTTACCTGTGTCAAAACTACCCAACCCATGAAGTACACTGTTATGTTGAGTAGGGTAATAAATTACCCAAACTACCCTACCCAGACAAAAATCATCAATACCAGAGCTACCTGATCTAGTTACCCAGCTGGAAGCCCAAGCCTTCCTTGCTGACATCTAAATTTTGGTGAAGGCCTGAGCAAGGTATATCTCTGCATACAGTGCATATCCATGATGACTGCAGCTAGCTAAGAGATAAAGTGTAAATGGAAAAAAATAGAAATGTTTTAAGAGCTTACCTTCCTGGAAACAAAATCAAAAATGGAAACTTTAGAAAGTTTAACAAGTGCCCCAGCCTTTTTTTTTTTTTGCTGACCTTTCAAGGTTGAATTGCTTCTGATTATATCTGTCCTTTACAAAATCTTTGCCTGGTATTTACTTTTAAAACAAAAATCCCTTTCCATACTACAGTATTTACATGGAGGTTCTGCTAAGGTTAAAAGCAACAACAACTCTTGTTTCAATTTGGCTATAGCTAAACTTAAACAGGAAAAAAAGCTTGACAGTGCCAGAGCTTCTAACTTTAAAGCAGACTGTGTTCTCAGTTGAGCATTAAGACATTGTTGTTCAGAAGTAGTTTGTGATGCTAAATTTTATTTTTATAATTTGTAGACAGAGAAAACCCAAGTCTGACCCACATAAGTTCTGGAAACCGGTACATTTAAAATGTGAGCCATCTCAAGAACATCTGCCAGCATCCTTTTGCTCAAATGCCATACTAACTGATAGACAGCAACAGGTTTAACAATTATTCAGAAATAGATTCAACTTTTGACATTACACATTCAGATTTGACTGCTACACAAATGATGTCCCCTGCTGTCTCCTCTTTGAAATAGTCTTGCTTTGTACTTAAACCATCTTCTGTTTTTTATCTTACTAGGGAATGAGCAAAACTGACCAGAACTAAAGGCTATGGTCCATATAAGCTTCAACCTATTTTTCTCTGGATAGTTATCCCTGTTGTATTAAACCTGTGTCTTTTATCTTTTTAATGAATCTATAAAGAAAAATGGCATGCCCACAGATTTGAAATCTGCCTTTGTGACTTCTGTGTTTGAAAGGATCTCAACATCAGACCTTAATTGTTACAGATCAATAACTGTTCTTTCAACATGAGCAAAATAACTTGCAAAACATTCATGATTCACAGTCAAAATGCAGCAGCCACCTCCCATAGGATGTAAATAAATATATGCTCACCAGTTTGTGGAGATTCTTTTGCTTCAAGTTGAACACATTTTCTGACACGGAATTCTAAAAGGCAAAGTGCTGGCTCAAGAGATACAGTAAAGTGCATATGTGCTCAGGTGCTCTACAAATACAGACTGGCAGTGCCCCTATAAATGCTAAAGTTTCACCCACATCTTACACAGGCTTCATCAGAGAGCTCTGATGAAGCCTGTGTAAGATCCAGGTAAAGGGTTAGTGATTATAACGGCACTGCTTGTCTGCATTTGTAGAGCACCTCAGCATGGGGGCACTTTACTGAATCTCTTGAGCCAGCACTTTGCCTTTCAAAATTGCATTTCAGGAAATCAGTTAATAAACTTCAAGCAAAATGGTCTTCACAGAGTGGTGAATATATAATTATTTACATCCTACAGGAGGTGGGTGCAGCATTTTGATGGTGTATCTTGATCATTTTTATTACTTCACAACAGAGCTATGAATGTCTTCTTGCTATTACACAGAGGGAGAAGGGAGCTCCACTGATTCCAAACAAAGCACTGCATTTTGGAGTTGAAGCACAATTACTTTGCTACTGGAAGCACTCCACTGTCTCCATTCAGTACTGCCTCCCCACCACCAGTGCCACACTATTTTCTTGTTACCAGCTGCGCTGCCTGCCTTCCAGCAAACTATGCATTTGTTTGTGAATGCAAAGCAGTCGGTTAGCAAAGATTTCTTACAGATCACAATCAGGAAAGTGTGAAAGCTCTGTTTGCAGAAGCAAGAGCAATAACGACTATCAACATGTGTGTGAGTATGTCCTGAATATTCAAATTCAAGAATTTAAGTCCTTTAGCCACTGAAAGACTTCTGAATATATAAATTAAAACAGGAAGGCCCACAGGACAAAAGGCCAGGGAACACAAGGGTGCCCCAATCCCACTGGTGGTGATGCTGCTTTATAAACCCCACACACAGCTCTGACCATATAAAATAACCACATGCATGGACACAGTTCCACATTTCAAATACCACACAACCCCATCCATAAGATACCCCTCCCAACACACCTACACTCTCATACAATAATAACTCACAGCTCTGATGAAAACTGCCTCTTATGCAACCTAAATAGTAACATTGCTTTATTCCCTAAAGTACCTCTGGCCTCCACCCCTACTATGACCTTTCCACTTTTGCTCATTCTTCAGAGAACAACAGTGCGATAAATTGGGAATACCAGATGAGTTGGGGAGACTGGAGTCCTGACCCTCCATCCCCCATCTCTTCTCAGTTCTGCTGCTCCTAAAGTTAGTTCACACTGCTATCCCTTGCATAAGCAGTATTGCAGCAGCCCAGCTCAGTGCACCCCACTGTCACTTTGTCTAGGACTACCCCCTCAGCTGTTTTAAGCTCTGCATATGTACTCCTGCTCTCCTGCTGTCACCTTCACAGATAGCCAGCATTGCTATTACTAACTACTCAGGGATGGGACACAACTGTCACTTGCTTCTTCTATTATACAGAGGAGCTTTACATTTGAAGCAGCAGTGCTTCTCTATATTGACTCCAGTCCTCACATCATCCCACATGCTGCAGGCTGCTCCTCCATGATGACACATCCTCCACCCTTCCTGGATTTAATTTATATGTGATGTGATTCAGATTTTAATCTGCATTTATTGACTGATCAGTCGGTTTGTGAGCTTCATTTACCTTCATTAAGGAGCCTCTTGAGGTGGTTGAAGATCCCAAGAAGTTGGGCAGGCTGTCTATCAGCTTGTCATTCATCAGCCGCATCAAATAGTCTGCGTCAGCTTCGCTTCTCCTTCATTTCCATTTCCCCAACCATATTCCAAAATAAATCAAAAGCAAACACTAGACCACGATTAAAATAAAATTAATAAACATTTTTTTTAAAGTATACATAAAACTTGAGCAGTCCACATCCTGCTGTCACGTTCTCTCTTTTCCTTCCTCCTTTCCCTGACAGTCTGTCTGTCTCTTTTGTTGTAGTATCTCTGGCATTCAGGGCCATTGTTCTTGCTGCTGGTTGTTGTCACTGGGTTGTGCCCCTCTGTCTCAGCAGCATGCTCTCCTGTCACTTCACAGTAGTGGTGGTGGCTGAAGTTGGCTGCATAGGTGAGGGGAGGATACAGGCATCACTTTGCTCCACTGTCAGTGTCAGTCCTGATGCTCATGGACTGATGGACTGACACCGCTACCCCTGCTGCTGCTGCTACACACAGTTCCTGGGGCTCCCATGCTGCATGACCCAGTTGCCCACTCTCCCCAAGCTCACTGATCCTTGTACTCCCTCTGTCTCTGTGCCCATGGTGGGTACTGGGCTGCTGTTGGCAGGTCCATGAACACTGTTGATTTTCAGTGGAACTACATTCACTCTTTGATCCATGTCTGACACTAGCTGGTTCATTTGCACTCCCTCTCTAATAACTCTCTGCAAAGAAGTGCTGCTAGGCTTCAGTCTTGGGAACATGCCAAGCACAGCATTCCAATGCAGCACGTATGTGTTCCCTTTCCTGCTCCTACTAACAGTGAGGGGGTGGTGGTGTTCATGAACCGACTGACTAGGAAAGAGCTGTGCACATGCGCTGTGTGCTGTGTGTTTAAAACGGTGATGTAAGATCTGATCTGTGAATGTTGTCAGAACTCAGGAGCCTGTTTCTCTGTTCTTCAACTCTTAGAAAAATTGAATTAGAGAGCTGCAAAGGGGTCACTTCTGGAGGGAGGCGATGGGATGGAAGGGAAAGGTGCAAAACTTATTATTTTCATTTTAAACTCATTTATTTTACCATTTGTACAGTGTGTGTGTGTTGGGATAAAACATAAATGGTCATTTAACTCTTTTTTTTTTGGAGAGAGTTGGCTCATGTTTTTGTGGCTACATGTAGAGCTATGCATGATGTCTAGCTATTGTCCTTTGGTAACCAGGTAAGGCCCACAAGGCACAAGTGCCTGTTTTCAAGAGCAACCTAGGGGCAGTGGGGTGATTAAGTGACATGCTCAGGGTCACACAGTATGCAAGTGGAGATTGTGGGAATCGAGCCAAGGTCTGCTGGATGTACTAAGCTCATTCACAGCTCATTACTCTAACACAGAGAGAGAAGGAGCTCTGAAGCATGTCACTGGATTCTGAATGAAGCACAACATTTTGGATTTGAATCACAATCACTCTGCTACTGGAAGCACTCTACTGTCTCCATTCAGTACTGTCTCCGCCCCCCACACCGCTACACTATTTTCTTACTGCTGACCCTGCTGCCTGCCCTCTAGCACATCATGCATTTGTTAGTGAATACCAAAGCAGCATTACAGTCTGTTGGCACTTGACCTCTGCAGAGTTGTTCATGCCTTTGGAATCACTGGGCCTGATTCTGAAAGCCATGCGCATGGCACAAGGTGGCTTGTGTCCAACATGAGGGATGCAAATAGCACCTTGTGCCAACAGATGCCCTCATGTGGTATTTCAAAAAGGCAGCCAGCCGAGAACACACAGGCTTCCTGTGTCAAAGGTTGCCTCATGGCCAACAGTGCACCACAAATCCAGAAAGGTAATGTGGCGGCAGGGGTACATGCAGCAGCTGCACCTATTTCAAAAGGAGGCTGCTGCAACCCCAAAATCACATTCAGAATCACCCCTAGGAGAACATCCGACAGTATAGTTACACCAGCTTTGCGCTTGGCATACATCTACCTTGCCACCCACTGGGGTTGAGACAATGTGCCCCATCTGTGTTCACCGAATGTGTAGACCCCCACCCAGCCCCAATTATCCATAGTGTACAGTATGAGGCCCTCCAAGCCTCAAGCACCTCAAATATATTCATGTAACACCTCACGCCGCCCTGATCCCAGGTACTATTACAAGTAGCCCTTCCCTATTGATCCCAATCCCCAACATGCATTAATAATGCTGTAACTGTAAATTATATGGCCAGTGTACCTATGTAGCCCTTTTGATCTAGTGAACCCACCCCCACATCCAGCTGTGCCTTGCCACCCCACCCCCACTTATCCGTACCCTGCAGGCAACTGTTATAGCCCACCTCTTGCCACCATGGTCAGTCGCCGACTGAGTTCTGTATGATCGTGTACTGTAAATAGTGTGTGCTCAAGGTGCGCATACTATTTACAGTATGCAGTCATACAGAGCTTAGTCAGTGGCTGGCTGTGGTGATGAGAGGTGGGCTATTCCAGTTGCTGACAGGGTATTGGTCTGGGGGGAGCTGGGTGGTAGGGCACAGCCAGGTGGGGTGTATGGATTCACTAGATCACCAGGCTACATAGAAACACTGGCCATATAATTTACAGTTACAGTATTATTATTGCATGTCAGGGATTTGTTGGGAGGAGCTACTCCAAAATAGTACTGGGGATCAGGGCTGGTTGGGAGGTACATGACTACATTTGCAGGGATGAGATCTTGGGGCTTTAATTCCATTGTCATGGATCGGGGATGGGGGAGGTTACATGACTACATTTGTGGGGATCAGGGCTTGGGGGCCATTAATTTCCATTGTCAGGAATCGGGGCTTGGGGGGCACTTGCGTCCTGTTAGTGGGCATTGCCATGGCTTGTGGCACCCTGTTCAGGTGGTCCTTCCCTTTCGCACACTGCTTAGTTTGCCGTAAGTCACACGACATGGGGACCCTGCCTGATAGAGAATCAGGCAGGGTCCCTGATCGATCGGAATTTTAGCACTTGTACCATGCCTTTCAGAATTGGGGCCCCTCAGTCCAATATTTGAAACTCCATGGCACAGTTCTGCTTTCATGTGAACACTCTACAACAAGCAGAGACTTATTTTTCTCTCTGCAAATTACTGTAACCTACTTTGGTGGTTAGTGGAAGAGCCTGTGACTGGGCTACAGCTGTGATGGTGGGTGTTGTGCCTGCATTTTCCTATTTGCCATTTAAATAAGAAGAGGGGAGAGTCAACAGCAGCTAACCATGATGTGATCATCACAATGGCCATTGGGTTGGTTAGCACCCAGCCAACCATAATGAAGGGATTGCAGGAGGGGTTTCCTAATGTTCATGCATGGATGCAGGGACGTTGGGCTTTTGCTTGGCAGTATGAACATGGAGTTGAAAATGCAGGTGATTCACAAGTCCTGAGAGAGAGAGAGAAAGACTGAGCAGCTAGCTGGCTAGGTGGTGGAACATCTATGTAAATGCTGGTGGGCGCCAGCAGAGCTGAGGAACTCACCGCTCATCTCCAAAGATTAATTTTAAGCGAACTGTTGTAAACTGGTCTTTTCACTTTAAAATACTTTGAACTGATATAAATAAACTGTACCACTTCATATAGAATGTAGTTGTGAAACACACCAGGCATGCAGAATGAATACAAAGGCTGACACTCAGACTAGATGCAATGGTTTAAACACAGACTGGAAAAAAAAAGGTCAGCACACAACTGGACACAAAGCTCAAAATGTAGGTTGGGACATGAGCCTAAAAAGAAAAAAAAACATCGAAGGTGAATATGAATTAAGTGGATATGGGGAAGAAGACAATGTTATGAGCTCTGCTGCCCCATTTAGAAGTGTTTACCTCCTGTTTCATTTCTGTTTTGGTGTGTTTCATGATTGCATTCTATTAAATGGTACAGCTGATTTATATTAGCTCAATTTAATTTAAAGTGATACATCAGTTTACAAAAGTGCATTTAAAATAGAAGAGTAATTATTTTGTTAATCTTTTATTGAAAAATTTAAATAGCATGTAGACACGCTACAATAACATGAACAGTGTCTTAGTTGTTGAGTTATTTGTACTTTTTGCTTCATTGAAATGTGGAACTTTTATACATTTGCACATGCAATTAATGTTAATACAGTGTAGCTGTAGATGACTGTAAATGCAGAAACACCTCAAAGTAAATATCGTGTAGAGTTCAGTGTTGAAACATAGAAACATAGAATCTGATGGCAAATAAGGACCTCTTGGCCCACCTAGTCTGCCCATTTCCCTTCCTAATGGATTAGCTGCAGATCCTAGTTAACCAACAGCCTACTTCCTCCTACCACCCACTAGAATTGCCTTGCGTCTGTCCCATGTATTCTTGAATTCCCCCACTGGTTTTGACTCTATGACCTCCTCAGAAAGGCTGTTCCATGCATTTACAACCTCTCTGTGAAGAAATATTTTCACATTACCTCTGAGCCATCCTCTCTCATCTTCAAATTGTGCCCTGAACTTGCACATCTCGTTTTCGAAAGATGCTACCTCTTGGACTTTGTTGGATTCCCTTGAGGTATTTTAAAGTTTCTATCATGTCCCCCCTTCCTCAAAGCTATACATCTTAAGCTCCTTTAGTCTTTCATATGTCTTCCTGTGCAGTCCCAGCACCATTTTGGTGGCCCTCCTCTGACAGACTCCACCCTGTCTATGTCTTAGTGGAGATGGGGTCTCCAGAACTGTGCACAGTACTCCAGATGTGATCTTACCAACTGTCTGTACAGAGGGCCAACAACTTCCTGTTTTCAACTGGTGATGCCTCTCCCTATGCATCCCAGAATCCCCCCAGCCCTCCTTACTGCCTTATCACGTTGCTAGCCCACCTTTAGGTCATCGGTTATGAGTACCCTGGGTCCCTTTCCATTTTTGTTGTTGTCAGTATTTCACCCCCCATTGTGTGTTCTTCCCCAGGGTTTTTGCTTCCCAGATGATTTACTTTGCACTTCTTTGTGTTGAATCTAAGCTGCCATACATTTGACCATTCTGCCAACCTTGGCAAGTCCCTTTCCATCCTTTCCACTCCACCTTGTGTATCAACCCTGTTGCAGATCTTTGGGTCATCTGCAAAGAGACATACTTTTCCTTCCAGTCCCTCTGCAATGTAACTTATAAAGACATTAAAAAGGACCTGCCCCAGTTCTGAACCCTGTGGTACCCCACTAGTAACCCCCCTTTCTTCACTGTGGACTCTATTTACTATTACCCTCTGTGTCTTGTTGTCCAGCCAGTGTTTTACCCAGGCTACCACCCTGGGACCCACTCTCCGGCTAGCTAATTTGTTTATTAATCTCCTGTGCTGACTGTGTCAAATGCCTTGACAAAGTCTAGGTAGGCCATGTCCACAGACCCTCCCTGGTCTACTACTTTGGTCACCCAGTCAAAGAAATCAATTAGATTTGTCTGATATGACCTTCCCACTGTGAATCCATGCTGCCTCAGGTCCTGTGCCCCACTGGCCTCTAGGTACTCAACAATTCTTTCCTTCGGAAGTGATTCCATAATTTTCCTGACCACTGAGGTCAAACTGACAGGTCTGTATTTCCTGCCTCTGTCTTGCTCCCACTTTTGTGAAGGGGAATCACATCCGCCCTTCTCCAGTCCTCAGGTACCACACCATCCTCCCATGATTTATTAAAAAGGGTGGTCAGTGGTGTTACTAGTTCTTCTCTTAGTTCTTTTAGAATTCTGGGGTGAATCCCATCAGGCCCCATTGCTTTATCCACCTTCAGTTTCAAGAGTTCTTTCAGAACCCTTTCTTCTGTGAAAGGACTAATATCACTCCCCCCCCCATCCAGAGTGCTACTATTGACTGGAATAGGTATCTCCCCCTATCTTCCATTGTGAATACTGAGCAGAAGTATTTGTTTAGTATTCCTGTTTTTTCACTGTCATTCTCTGCCCAACCACCTTCCTCTTTATTCAGCCTCAGTATCCCTGCCTTAGTCTTTCTTTGCTCCATAATGCACCTATGAAAGGTTTTATCTCCCTTCCTAACTGAGTTGGCTATCTTGTCCTCAGTCTGAGCCTTTGCTATTCTGACTGCCTTCCTACTTCCTTCTACTTTAACTGGTACAGTTCTCTGTCCTGCTCCTTCTGTGCTTCTTATACTTCCTGAATGCTATCTTTTCTCCCTAACCTTCCCCACCACTTTTTTGAGAACCATTGTGTTTTTCTTTCATTTTGATTTGTTTATTTGTTCACACAAAGGTGTATTGCCTCTGTGATGGTGGTTTTGATGGTTCCCCATTGTTGCTCCACCCTACCTTCTTGCCTGTTTGCTAGTGCTTTTCTGAGACACTTTCCCATTTTGACAAAATCCGCTCTCCTGAAGTCCAGTACCTTTACTTTTGTATGGCTTGACTTACAGCTAGGTTTATCGTGAACCACACTGTTTGGTGGTTGCTTGTTCCCAGATGGCTACCCACTTCAAGATCAGAGATCCTCTCTCTGTCCACATTTGAGAGTATGAGGTCTAAGATTGCTCCCTCCTGAATGGGTTCCAAAATTAGCTGTCTGAGGCATGGCCCCTATAGGGCATCGAGAATGGCCCTGCTCTTGGATGTGGCAACAGCAATGGTGCTCCAGTTAACATCTGGCATATTCAGGTCCCCCATCAGCAATATCTCCCCTTTCTCTGCCATGCTAAGGATGCCTTCCATCATTTCCTCATCCATTTCCTCCCCCTGAGATGGGGGTCTGTATACAACCCATGTGCAAATTGTGGTGCCATTTCCAGTCTCCAGGGTGACCCACAGTGCCACCTCTCCTCCCTGTTTACCCTTTAGTTCTGTTGCTTTGATCCCTTCCCTTACATAAAGAGCTACTCCTCCTCTTCTTCTTCCCTCCCTGTCCGTCCTCTAGATTGTGTACCCTGGTATGTTGACATCCCAGTCATGGTTCTCTTTGTACCATGTTTTTGTGACTGACACGATATGAAATGTGCTAATGGAAACTGTTTTCTATGACAGAGGCTGTGCACCTTGAAGGAATGATGATCTCATTTAATGACTGATATCAGTGGCAGTGTCATTTCTGGGATCTTTAATTGCTGGTTATATGTGTTGGTTAGCCAGGGCAAGCTGGGTGGTGTTTTTTTTTTGCTCACCGTTTGTGTGACCATTAAGTACAATTAACTGGCAGCGACAGTCACATTAGATGCAGTACCCTAAAACTGAAATCCCTCTTACCCTGCTTTTAACCTTTCCAGTGTGTTGTGAAGACCAGGGGAAGAGAATGGTGACTTGACACCTGTGCTGTAAATGAAGCAATGTGAGTAATGTAGCAATTTAAGGTCAGAAGGGACTCTAGGTCCTTCATGTCCACCCCTTCTTCATATGCAAGGATTAATAACTTATGCTGTTCAAACATCCTAATTTATAAGGACTTATCTACTCTTTCACCAAGACTAGCTCAGGATTCCTTTTGTAATCCTATTGTTCAGACCCTGAACAAGTTGGGCAATTAATCGGGCTCAATTTGTTTGTGAACGCTGTTAAGCTCCCTTCCAGTGTTCTTAAAGTAGCATAGCAGCCATGTTGGCTCTGATCAGAGTTTGTTTATGTAAAGCATGCATTGCTGAAGCTTTAGTGTGAAGCAGCTCTCTAGTCTTTACAACTTGAAAAACTAGTTGCATGACAATTGTTTTCTTTCACAATATTAACAGTCTCATCCCACATTCACAGTGTGGCTTTAGACACAACTAACATACCACATAGTTCATTTTTTTACAATTATGCAAAACTTTTAAATACAGTATAAAATAGCCCATAGTCCTGACAATTGCCTTTGACATAGATTCTTAATGTCTTTATTAATCAACTTTCACACCATCATTTCATTTTTTGGACTTTTCTTTGGCTCACTTATTTTTACTAAACTGGTTGCAATGCAATTACTCAGCACATTTTATTTCTGTTTCTATTTCTTTTCAACCTAGGACCCTGCCCTGGGTCCCCTTTTATTTCCAGGATATTTAAATGGTCTTCTTTAATTGTCTTCCTTAATCTACAGAACATACAACAGCTATGCAGATAATACTATTTTGTACACTTTGTGATAGTAAAGCTCTTAACTCTCTCCAGAAAGACTTTAGTAATTGACATCATGCACCTATTGATCTGTGACATCTACTCAATCAAAAAACAAACAAATGGATAATCTTTCTAAAATCTGATGACACATTTAATAAATACAGGATGACACTTTCATTTGTTTTACTGTAAAAAATTCTGCTCATGATTGTGTTTCTTCTTATGAATACTTAAGAATCCAGCATAACAATAATTTATCAGTCTTTGTGCATGTCAATTTCTTAGTAGCTAACTTGACAATCAACCAAGTCCTGATTCTTCTATCACAGTAAACCTTTTTCAGTTATAAGAACAGACCATAACTAGTTTCCACTGTCTTTCTTATTTAACAATAAACCATGACAGGTTGTGGGTTATGCTGGATTTACCCATGCTTGTTGTGGTTCAGTCACCAGGCCACAGGCTGAGTGACCACATCCACACCAGAAGTGGTTAGAATATTTAAAGTCCTAGCAGAACCCACACCCAGGAGTGGTTTATTGTGATCATACAATGTCCCCCTGTATTTTTCTTTTTGTAATGAAGAATAAGAGAAAACACAGGTTTTTGGCAGTTTCATTTATTTTTTACATTTATTCTTATGCCATGACATATAGGTCCTTCTTGTTAGGCAGAATATTGAGGCTACATCCCCTCCTCAATTGAAACATATGTTGACAGCCAGTAATGTTACTTTATTATTTTTTTATATGTTACATAGCTGAGAGGCATTATGGAGATGTTTGTATGTGACTGAGAGAAGCAGTGGCAGAACAAGGTGTAAAGGGGCAGAGAGAGAGAGACAGAGAGAGAGAGAGAAGAAGAAGACTGGCAGATTGGCTGTACTACCATTAGCCCAGGCACTGAATCAGGAGTTGCCTTTATTATTATTATTACTATGCTTGGGTTAGAAAATGGGGAGACTGAGTTGTGTTTTTTTTAATGCAAACAGGAGCAACACAAACAGGCAAAGACAGTGTGACAACATTGTTTTTTTTTTTTTTAGAACTTTTTTGTGGTTTACTTTGTGTCAGTTGCTGGGAAATGGAAACAACCAGTGACTTCAGTGGTTCCACTTCCATTTTGGGTTTTGCATTTGGGAGGATGTCCTGGTTTCCATCTGGTGATAATCTTTCAGTTACTAGTGGCTTTTATGCTTAGATTTCCAAGCTGCCAGCTAAGTGTGTCGTGGGGAAAGAGAAACGCAGTCCATAGCAGGAAATATAGGGAGAAAGGTGAGCTGGTGCACCATGTGGCTTGCCATGGAGGAAATATTTAAATGAAAAGAGACTTTGCATTTTTACAGTGGGTTAGGGTTACTGTTGGGGGTCAGTGTGGTTAATTATTCAGTCTGCATCAAACTACAGTTTTTGTGTCATTATACCAACTGTATTTTGAAATTCGCTGTTCAGCTTCTATTTTCAGATGGCTTAGTGGGCAGTCAAGACAGTGATTTTAACCTTTGATGTTGTGAGGGCCATAGTGACTTTAAAAGGGGGATTAGAGATGTGTCTGACTGAAACCTTTTGCATGGGTTATGCCAGGACTTACCATGGCAGAAATGTACCAGTCAGCCAATCATAGTGTGGGATTCTTGGAGCCCATTGTATGATCTGTTCTTGACTACAGTGATGCAGTGTATCATACTGCATCAAAACCCTTGCTATCTGCTTTGAATCCTTTGTACCATCTTCCCATTCATTTTATAACTGGGGCACAGTACAGTGCACACCATCACAAACTTTACCAAGCTTTAAACTGGACTTTTATTGTAAACTGTACTACACTTAATAAAGGAAGATTTTTCCTTTGGCATTTGCTGATATATAAAACCATCTGTCAAAATGTCCCTCTTGCTTCTTTGATTTACTTGTCTCCCTCAGGTTCAAGATTCTCTAATAATCTCTGTTCCTCAAAATCAATCCTCTTGTCTGTACCTAGCTACAAATCTAACAAAGATTTTCTAGTTTTACTTACCTTGCTACAATTGATCAACGGCAACACTTGGAAAAATCAACGGAAACACTTCTAACTGCAAAAATTGATCTCTAGCTTAAAATATAGGGTTATGATGGCTAGCATTTTAATCAGATCATATGTTTGTTATTGATAGGTTGTACAGTTGTGCTTTATAAGGTTGATTATTTTATAATCTTATTTGAATTATACCAACTTGTGCTGTATATGTAATTATTTGTAACATATATATATATATATATATATATATAGATAGATAGATAGATAGATATATATCTATATATATATAGATATAGATATAGATATATATATATATATATGGCATGTTATTACCTGACAATTGTAAAAGAGAGTCATGCTCTCAATTTGCTTTCCAGATAAAATTAAAAACAGAAACTGATGCAGATTAGGTTGTTAAAAAGCTGTTTGATTCTGCCTTGGATACAAATCTAAGTTTCTTACAAAGAAATGATTGATTTGCAACAATGATTCAGTGAAATACAAACATGCTTCCATATTATAAAGTTATTTCATGAGGCAGAGACAGTAAATGTCATGTGTTGTTAGGAATACAAATCATCCTGTTACTGTGCATTCTCTGAGACTAGCAAGAGGACATAAGAAGAGGTTCAGTTGAAAATTGCTGAGGTATTTCAATACTAAACGGTATGTGCTGTCCAGCCCCTTTCGTTTGATCTCCATATGTCTGAAATGGAGAGAAATAAACAAACACTTGGCTTGGGGCTCTATATTGATCCAGAACCAGCCTGACAACAACTTTTAAGTAAAGAGTTGTTCAGCAATTATTGTTTCATGTAATTGATTGTCTAGATAATGGGTACAGATTGATCTTGCCTGAACTTTGGAAGCAGTGAGGATACTTTCTAATCTGCAGATGAGTTTCCAATGCTTCAACCAATATATCTCATTGTTTATTATAAAGTTCAACTGGACTGCTCCACATCCACAAAAGATAAAAAAGACACTGGCTAGAATGATTGCTATTCTGTCCTTGCATCAGCACTTTTTGTCCTTACTCACATCTGTTCAACTTGAAGCAGAGAGCTCCAAAAAACAATGCTTTCAAGTGGTTTGTACATAAATAGTATTATTTTCAACGCTAAAACTGGAACATACTGTAAGGTACATGGTGCATATACAGTATAGTTACTGATATGGTGTAAAATATATATGCTTTGAGATCAATTAATCCCTGTACCGATGCTTGGCCTAGGAAAAAAGGAATGAGGTAGAACTTGGTGTAGAAAATACCCATGCCCCAGTCAAGGACAGGTAGTTAAAAGGTCAGCTATAAGAGACCTAAAGGCATACAGTGACAGCCATAGAAATGGTCAGATAGTTCCTGAAATGTCTGATATATCTGAAAATTTCTTGCCTGCCTGCAGTACCACTATGGGCCATCAGAGAGAATCACTTTAGATATTTTGTGACATTTCTGGAAATATCTGACCATATCATGACTGTCACTGTAGTTGCAGGGGACTGGAGATCAGCTATAAGAGACTTAGAAGTGTAGCTCCAGAGGACTAGAGAAGAGCCTATGTGGTTCCTCTACATACAAGCGACAGCAGGGAGGAAGCTACCAACTATAGCATTGCCAGTCTTCTTCAGTGGTGGGGAAATTAATGGAAAACCTGCAAAGAAAAGACTGGTAAAGTATCTTGAACTGATGGGCAGCAAGATTATAGGCAGAATAGATTCATGGGGGTCATACAGATGAATCTGATACATTTCTTTCATTGAAATAGATCAGGAAAGGGCAGTGGAAGTAGTCTATTTGGACATTAACAAGGTCTTTGACACTCTGTCTCACAGGAGACTGAGAAAGAACTATGGCAGCCAAGGGGTGGGATCCAAAGTTGTGGACTGGATTACAAACTGGCTAATGGATAGGTGACAAAGGGTGGTAGTTAATGGTTCTCACCCTAATAATGGGAGAGTAACTAGTGAGATGTCACAGGGCTCAATACTTTGACTGGTCCACTTCAATGTCTTCATAAAAGACATTGCAGAAGAACTGGAAGAGAATGAATGCCTTTTTGCAGATGCTACCAGAATCTACAGTATGGCAGACATGCAGGAGAGCATGAGAATAATGTGCTGGGATCTTGGTAAACTTGTATAGTGGAAATTGACATGGCAGTTGAGGTTCAATGACAAAAACTGCAAAATTATGCACCTAGGGCATAGGAATCCAAGAGCTGATCATAAGATGGTGAGTTACTGACAGTCACAAAGCAGGAAACAGACCTTGGGGTTATCATAACAGATGGCCTCAAAGTGGCAGAGAAGTGTGACAAAGCAGTGGGGAAAGTATCGGGATGCTGGATGCATAGGGAGGGGTAGCTCCATTAGGAAGAAGGAGCTGGTGTTTCCACTGTGTCACTCTCCGAAGAGATCCCACCTCTAGTACTGTGCCCAGTTTTGGAGGCAACACCGCAAAAAGGACATAGCCAAGGTGGAGGTAGTCCAGAGGAGGGTAGCTAAAATGGTGCAGCGGTTGCACGAGAAGCCCTTGACGAGAGACTGAGGGAACTCGATACGCTTACTGTACAAGAGAAGAAAGTGAGAGGTGCCACAGAGACCTATAGCACCCTCACAGGGGTGAACAGGGTGCAGGAGAACTGTTTCTTTCAAATGAGAAAGAGCACCAGAACAAGCAGCCATGCAATGAAGCTGAAGAAGGAAGTTTAAGAAGGATGTGAGAAAATACTGCTTCAATAAAAAGGTAGTGGACACCTGGAACAGAGTGCCAGCAGAAGTGGTGGTGATGAAAACTGGAGGGCTTCAGACATGCGTGGGGTAGGCATAAGGGTGTATCAGTAAATAGTCTTGAATGAGGGAGGTAGCTGGATATCAGTTAGGGTTTGCAGAGACAGATTAAGCAGGGAACATTTGGCAGACTGGATAAGCCAAGCAGTCATTTTCTGACTACACATTCTATGCTGCTATTTTTTTAAAGCTTTGCATGAAAACAAATGTGTGGAGTGCAAAACAAAATGTATGAGCTAGAGGGTGAGTTTTTAGTGAAGCTAACGCACAGAAACCTGACCAAAGGCAGAAAAAGCTAGCATGCAAGTTAAGAGGGAGTACAGTCTCACTTTGTAAGGGTCAGGGAAGGCAGAGAAATGAATGGGTTGCTTGATATAGCATGTCATGAAGCAAGTGAGAAAAGGAGCAATGAGGGATGGAAGCTCTACAGAAAGTCTGTGGCTGGAATTAATATCCATAAGTTAAATGAAATTCTTGGAGTATATTACAGACTGTTAACAGAACAACAAAGCAGGACTTGGAGTTGGCAAATTAAATTAAAATGGCAATATCTATGGGGCTCATGGGGGATTTCAACTTTGCTGCCATTAGTTAAGAGTTAGATAATGTACAAGAGTCTCAGAGTTAGTTGTCAGTCAATGAGTATATAATGTATACAGTATGCACTCATTGACAGCTCAGTTGGCAGCTGGTTGTGGTGGAGAGAGGAGTGCTGTGCCAGTCTCAGCTAAGGTTCAGGATGGGGGGAGCTGGATAGTGGGGCAATACCTGCCAGGGTGGTGGATCCACTGGATACCAGAGAACAGCGTATACTGAATGAGCGTTTACCAGATCAGGGTTAAGGAGGGGGGTCACTAGACACAGGGTTATACATATAGAGTTACAAGCAGGTCAGGGAAAGGGGCCACTAACTGCCAATGAGGGATGGGTTCAATCAATCAATCAATCAAGCAATATCTTTATTTTGCCAGGCAGAAAACCATTGAGACAAGCTCATTTACAAGATGGGCCTAGAGACAGTACAATAGCCAAACGGGCCATCAGTTAATCATATAGTAAGCATGTATAATGATAACATAATCATACAAGACATGTACAAGGCAAGGAAGTAAATGGAATATGCGGCAGGCTGAGAGTCACTAGCAAGCTATATACATAAACACTTATGAAGGACAATAATTCAATGCATTTAAACATCTTTTAAACACATTAAGTAAAGATTACATAGATTCAAGTTTAGAGATGTACTCATTTTGTGCAACTATAGAATGACAGGGTCTATATGACCTACTGTAAGTGCAGCATGCTGGAGAGTATTTATTTATTTATTTAGTTATTGAGAGAAATCAGAATTACAATCCTTTGAGTCATAGACTCTTTGCAAAGGCTCCACTGCCAGTACAGGAAAGCCAAACATTACATTTAATAACAGTTTATACATAGGTTACTCAGCACAGTGTATTTACATTACATATTTGTTACCGCCTCTAGGGCCTAAGTGAACCCTGAGTCTACAGCTGGACAGTGAGACCTAAGGATGTCATCGTAGGATAAGCTAGGCCTTTAACCTAACTATGCTTTCTATTGGTAAACTGATTGGGGGGAGTGTTGGTGGCAGCCACAAGCATCAGAGTTAAGGAGAACGTTCATGATACCAGATTTGAATTGTCCAAGACTTGGGGCCAGTGAGATGGTGGGTGGTAAGTTGTTGAGCCAGAAGAGATCGCGAAAATGGAAAGACCTTTGCCCTAGGGAGGTCCTGCAGTAGGGAACTAGGAGGGAGATGCTTGCAAGGCATCTAGTGGCTGTACTGTGTGGGACTGGCTGGATGAGGGGGTGGAGGCCTATGGGTGTTAAAATTCAATAGTATTTTTTTGGCTTGGAGGCAGGTGTGATATTTAAGCCTCCCTTTGAAGGACACCCAGTCTGCAAGCTTATAGAGTTCACACGTGTGGGTTAGTCTAAGGCAGCCTGTAACCAGATGGCAGGCTCTGTTAAGAGCTAGGTTGATACCATGGAGGGCTGTTTGGTCTGCGGTGCCATAAATTACAATCCCATAGTCCACCAGTGAGAGGACAGAGCAGGATATGGTGAGGCGTAGGGTCTGGGGGAGGAGGCAGTGCTTACTGTATGTCTATAAAGAATCCCCAGTCTGTTGTTAACAGCAGAGAAAAGGTGTTGAATGTGTGTGGTAGGTGAGGGATGTGTCAAGGGTGACACCCAGGTATTTGAAGGTTGAGACCTGTTGAGGAGGAGGCCCTGTGATTGGCTAAGGTTAGAGGACATTATTGAGAGGGCTTTGATGATGGGCAAAGGTCATGGATTTCGTCTTGTTGTAGTTGAGTACTAAGCGATGCTCAGTGAACCATGATTCTATTTCTCTCAAAAAACCTTGTAGGGCAGTTTGGAGGGAGTGAGGATGAGGATGTTTCCAGAAAACAACTGCGTTGTCTGCATAGAGTAGGAGCTTTCCACTGCAGGCTTGAGGGAGGGAGTTTAGGAAGAGAGTGAAAAGCAGTGGTCCTAGAATAGACCCTTGCGGGACACCCGTTTGGATTGTTTTAGTGGAGGAAAGGGTGGTGTTGATTTTGACCTGTTGCATCTGGCCGGAAAGATATTCTTTGAACCAGGATATAGCTTCAGAGGAGAAATAGTAGGTGGGAAGGGAGTGGAGAAGTAGAGCATGACTGACTGTGTCAAATGCTTTTGTCAAGTCTACGTAGATTGCACCTGCTACTGAGCCTTGTTCCAGAGCCTTGTGTATGTACGAAGTAAATTCAAGGAGGGCAGTGGTCATGCTGTGACCCCTCTGGAAGCCATGTTGTTCTGGGCAGAGCAGATTATGTTTGGGTAAGTAGTCTGAGAGTTGGTCCGACACAATTTTTTCAAGAGCCTTTGAGAGGGAGGGAAGGATCGAGATGGGTCGGTAATTACAAGGGGAAGTGGGGTCACCAGTCTTCAGGATTGGTGTTATAATTCCTTTTTTCCATAGAGTAGGGAATTGGCTGAGGCATAGTGACCAGTTTAGTATTTTGCAAGATGTGGCAAGGTCACATCCAGCATTAGTCGAGAGTATTTTGAGGTCAAGGGAATCACTTTTATAGTCCAAGTTTGCCAAGACTTTAAATAGGTAGCTCATAGCTTCCTGTAGGAGATGATACGTAACCTGAAGGGAGGAGGCACCTTAGTGTCTGGGGTGTCCAAAGGGCAGCTAGGGACAGGGCAAAGAAGTTTTGTGGGAGTATGTGACTAAGATCTGAGAAGGTGGTGTTTAGGGTATCAGAGATGGTATTGGGGTCCTGTGATAGGGCCCCCTCAACTAGAAGCTGTGCAGGGGCAGGAGAGATGTTCTTTCCGCTAAGCTCCTTAATATTGTTCAAGAAATTTTTCCCTGAGTCCCATGTGGTGGTGAGAGTTTGCTTATAGCAGTTTGCCTTTGCTTGCCAGATGGCCCAGGTGCACTTGTTTCTGGCTGCTCTGTAGAGTTGTCCGTCCTGAGGTGTCTGGGAGTTTAGGGCCCTATGCCAGAGGTTGTCTCTATGGTGCATCTGGTCAAGCAGGGACTGCGAGATCCATGGGGTAACCCTGTTTTTTGGATCTGCTTTGTGAAGGGGGCAAAGATATCACAGGCAGCGTTAAATGTGGTGATAAAGGAGACAAGGGCAGCATCTACGGTTTGGGCAGTGTAGATGGGTGACCAGTCACAAGAGATAAGGAATGTTTTGAGGCATGATAGGGCTCCTTTTTTGAGACGCCTTTGGACTGTAGTTTTAGGGAGGCTGGGTGGGAGTTTATTAGACCATCTGCAGGGGACAGGGGAGTGGTCACTTATTGCATCTGGGAGTACTTTAACCCTGAGAGGTTGTTGGGGTGATTAGTAAGGATGAGGTCAGTAAGAATGGAGGACCCAGTCCTGGGGTCATGTCTGGTGGGGAGTTGGACAACCTGGGTGAGATGCGTGAAAGCAAGGATGGCATCTTTGTAGATAGTAGACATGGGGGAGAGCCAGTTCACGTTGAAGTCACCCATTATAATAACTTCACTCCTGGAGGGCAGATGAGTGATGCTGGTCAGTATAGAATTAAAGGCTGCCTTTTGGTTCATGGGTGGGATGTATACTGACATAATGTAAAGTGTTTTACCAGGATTTCCCTGGATGACCTGAATGGCTATAGCTTGGGCACCATGAGCAGGTGGGGAAAGGGGGACAGAGAGGGCGTGCAGAGACATTTTGATGTAGATGACACAACCACCTCCCCACTTCCCTTGCCTGTCATTTGGAAGAAGGAGTAGCCATTGAGGGTGACCGAAGCATCTGGGATGTGTTTTGAGAGCCAGGTCTCTGATAAGGCGAGGATGACAGGGTCATGTTGTGCGATCCAGCCCTGGAGAGGAGTGAATTTCTTGAGTTGGCTACAGATATTGAGGGAGACCAGTAGAAGGCTGCTATGTCTAACCTCGTTGGAAACTCTAGCAGCAGGGGGTCCTGGATTAGGATGCACATTGCCTGAGAGTAGTGGTAGTAGGACGGTATGATGGAGAAGAGCTAACCGTCACAGTTTGGGTGCGGAGCAACAGATCCGAGGCGCCGTTTGGATTTTGGTGGGTCAGCTCGGTATTGGGAGAGAGTGGACAAGGTGGGCTATCAGGGCTGGAGCCAAAGCAGGATGCGAGCTGCTTGGGGAAGGGGTCTGGTGGAGAGAGAGTGAAATTTCAAGGAGGTCCCAATGATAGTGCAGCTTAGGTAATGGGTGTAATTGTTGCTGACTTGGTTAGGGCCGATTGGAGATGGAAAGTACCAGGGGGTGGGTGCTTCATGGGGGCAATTAGTGGAGCAGGCTAGTGGGTCCCATAGTAGAGGTTCAACCACTGTGTTAGTGGGAGGTAGAAAAATGGATACATTGAGGTGCTTAGGATAAGCACTCTAATATAGATTTCCATGTTGTTGTTTTTTTTGTTTTTTGTCCTGAGTGAATTGTTTAAGGCAATTAGATGGGCTGGGGCCTCTAGTGGTGAGCCAGTATATGCTGCAGATGACAGAGTGCCTGCCCCCAATCACCATCCTGATCCTGAACTGTATGCATAACCTCCCTTGTGGCAAGTGGTGTCTCCCCAAACTGATCCCCATCACAGTATTTTACATTTGAGCTGGAATTTTCCTAAGCTTCTGCACATGCCCAGATGACTAAGTGATAAAAGTACAATGTCATCTGCATAAGACAGATAAGGACCATTCTTGTCCCTATTTTTGATAGATGGAAGTCCGGATTGTACAGGTCTTTAGGACAGTGCCAAAATAAAGATTAAACAATAGTGGGGCCAGTGTGCAGCCTTGTTTGACCCCATATTGTTTATGAACCAAGAGCTTAATTCCCCTGAGTTACCATACCTGATACTGGTGTATTTGTCTTGATGAATGAGTCTGATCATCTCCAGTAGGGATGGATCAGGCCCCAGTTCACCAAGTCTATCCCAAAGTAAAGGTCTGTTAACCCGATCAAAAGTGGATTTGAGATCTACAAAGGTACAATATATTTTTGGGTTTTAATAATCCTGCATTTATGAATTAGGTGGGTTAAAACATAAACTTGATCTGTTTTAGAGTAGTTTCTACGAAATCCTGCCTGGGCTTCATCTATAATGTTATTTGATTCTCCCCATATCATCAATCTATTATTTAGGATTTTAGTAAAGACCTCTCCTAGGGAGTCCAATAGGCTAATGGGTCTGTAGCAGCTTGGGTCCTTTTTGTCGCCTTTCTTACAGATTGGTACGACAATATTTAGTTTCCAGGTTTTGGTAATATCCCCTTATATCCAGAAGTAATTAAAGAATTTGAGTAGAAAAGGAATCCAGAATAGTTTTGTTCTAACTATTATATCTAGTGGTACCCCATCTGGACCGGGTGCTTTTCTTTTATTAAATGAATTTAGAGCCCCCTCTAGCTCCGATTGTGTAATTTCAGCATCTGTGCTTTGTTTCCTACCTTCATATTTGGATTCTGTTAGCCCAGCAAGGTAGTCAGGGTCTTCCCTGCAGAACAGTAGCTTATAATGCTTTATCCAGATAGCTGGTTCAATATGTGTATTAATACGAGAGTGATGACCCATTCCGGAGCTTACAATGTCCCAGAAGGTTTTATTGTCCCTGTTGAGAACCCAATGTGGAGCTTCTTCCATAGTTGTTTAGTGTATTCCCGCTTCTTTCTATTTAGAGTGTCCCTATACTCTTACCTGGCTTTGTTCATTAATTTGTTGTTATTCTTACTTGGAGACTGTTTTATGACTCTAAACTTTCTGTTCTGTAGTTTCCTTGCAACCTGACTGTCTTTATTGTACCATTTTCACCCTTTGGTTCTTTTATAATTGCCTCTTTTGTTATTATGTTGGCTGTCACATTTATAATGGAATTAAATTCATGGATTAGTGAAGGGTCCATTGGTTTGGCCAATGATTCTAATCTTCAAAATCCTCTGCTTTCTAGGTGATCCATAAAATTTTCACTCATTATTAAATTCCATTCAATACCCTTCTCTTAAACATCACTCTGGGGGCCTGATTCCTTTGTCAGTAAAGAAGTCCCCTTGCCCAATTTCTAATTCCAAAGCCTTATGTTCACTTTCCGCTCTGGGAACTAATTTTAAATGCATGCTCCTAGTGAATAGATTAAAATTAACCCACATATAATCAATCAGAGATGATCTCTTTGCTCCTGCAAATGAGTATTCTCCTTCAGGGTCAGTATTGGACCGACCATTTAGAAGCAACATATTGTTTCTGCACATTGTTCTGTGTGGCATTACTCCTCTTTTGTTGGTAATTAGGTCTCTGGAATTTCTTCTTGTATTCAGAGATGGGTGCTGGAGGGACGTCAGTGCCTCTGACAGGTCTTCCGAGCAACCTTGTAATTTGCCCATCCTTGCATTAAAATCTCCGAAAATCACTATATTTGCTGTTGGGTGATCTGCTTCTATACTAATAGTTAATTTTTCTAATGAGCCTAGGAAATTGGTATCTCCATAATGGCTTCCTGATGGGTGAGCATAAACATTTATCATGAACCATGTTTGCTTCATTGATTTCCCTATTAGTTTTACGTAAGATACTAGAACTGTGAGTTATGATTTCTTCTGTTGTAATATTGCTATTTAGCTTTATAATATGACCAATCCTCAATTCCTCCATAATATTTATTTTTGGTAGCTGTTTACAGTAAGCCTTGTAACCACTTAGGAGAAGATTTCCCAAGGCCCAAGTTTCCTGTATGCAAATAATATGAATTTGGTTCAGGTAATTACATATGTCCAGATCACCTATTTTTGCACTCAGCCCTGAGGAATTCCAAGATAATATTTTAAATGGATTCTTGTCCTTGGGAGTTGTATAGACACTACCAGGATTTGCCTGAGCATATACATCCTCATTCTTTACAACAAAGTGTATTCCGAGTTTATCCAATGTGCTCTGCTTCTTCATTAGCTCCTTGATTATGAAGGATTCATTGACATGGAATATTACTTGCCCATCAGGCTCCAGCCTTATTGCTTGCCCTATATTGTAAGTACTAATATTGATATCCAAATAGATATTGAGAAAGTCAATCAGTTTGCCTCTTAAACTGGTTCTGGGATCTTTTGTTGATAATTTCAGCCAAAGGCTGAAATGACTATGTTCTGTTTGCTAACCTTTGAGCAAGTTTGATTATTATAATACAGTATCTGGCAAGAGGTCCATTAGAGTGGTGACTTCACCCACTCTGATACCCATAGCCTCTAGATTTACTGTTGCTTTAAGTGCAATTGCTTTTAATATGTAAAACTGATCAGTTACCACCAGAATGAGTTCATTCCCCAGTATCGGTCTTATAACACTGATTGAGTTTTTCAGAATACAGCATCCCTTTAATATGGAGGACAGTAGATGCATCAGTTACATTGGTTAATGAAGCCAGAGCAGGAGGAACGTTTTTTTTATTTGTGTGTTTGTCTAGAACGCACTGAAGCTAGCTTGAAATAAGGAGAAAATATCAGTTTGATTTTCAGTGCTGTCTGGTCACTGAAGGTGAAATCAGTCCTTTCTTTGTAGCTCTCTGTACAATTCTGAGTTTAAAAACTTAGAATGGCAGAAAATAGCAAAAAGGATTTTGTGGATAGTTGGAAGCAGTTACATAAGAGCGAAAGCAGCTGAGTTTGCAGTCACAATAATTTTGGGAGGACTACGGCTCCCGAATTGCTATATAAAATGGTTGAGTGGCTGGTGGCATGAAATGGGAACATCTTACCAACCATGCAGACTTTGAACTCACTCTCCTCCTGACATACTGCTAAGCCATCTTGGAGGCAATGATTTGGGCTCAAAACGCTGAAGTGAATTTAGTTACAGAGGCAAAAAGTCTGGACTTACTTTATTATGTCTATGTTGCCTGCCTGTATTATCATCTTTCAGATATTACTGACATAGAGTCCACAGCAAGAGCATCATATATCTGATTGACAGAGCTAGCAGAAGAAGTAAATGTACAGATTACTGCTTTTACTACGCATGCATGGAATGCATACTACACGTCACCCTGAAATAAAACACTGTAATGATTGGCTATTCCTACCAGATGGTGTACATTTCCTCGTGATGCTGGCAATTGTCATTTTCTGGGAGACCTTCAAGATGGAATCCTGAAAGTCCTTTAATATTGTGAGACTGTAGGAAATAATAGTATACACAAAGGTTCTTTTCAGAACTATATTAATGTGGTCAAAAAATAGATCAACTGTGCATCACACATATATGACACATATATGGGTTTGCTTTAATACAATAGTGGGGTGCAACAATAGTAATTTTCCTGCTGCTGTCAGTTCACAAGACAATGATATTGTTATGTCTCAACATTAGTAAATAGTTTGAGTATGTTAAATGAGTGTACCATTTAATGTGGCCTTACAGTATTGTAGCTAAAAAAACATGGTATGTGTCAAAGTTCAATAAAACACAGTGGTACTATTCAAATGTATACATTTCCTTTACTGGTATGTCAGGATATAGATTTATTTTAATGTTACAGATAGAGGTAGTTATTAGTATATGGCTACCATGAATGCACAACAGATTATCATACAATTTTACTTTCAATCAGTTTGTTAGCTGTCTTCACATTTATTAAGTGCATTAATAGGTGTATAAATAGTTCTGCAATGTGTGGTTCATCTCTGTTTAACATCACGTTACTATGTTGTGTGAACACTCCAGTGTAGTACAGATGGACGTCATGGTGTGTCCAGTCTGATGTTTGATGCAGAAAATTCCACCCACGAGGACTAGAGGATGGCATGGTGGTGGGACACTCATAGTGTAACAGCAGTTGTTACCAATGGAGGGGCTGAATCCTTTAGCCCACCATAATCACTACTGATCCAATGTTTCATATTGAAGGACATGTACTCTTTAATTTAATTAGTATTATATGGAATTAAGAAATGATTTATATTGTTACATGATACTAATGTAGATATTTGTTTTTAGTTTGTATTTCGTGAACTAGAAAATTAAAAAAAGTGAGATAATGAGGCAGGACCTTTATGAGGTGTGTGCACTGCTTGAGGCAGTCCAGGCGAGGCACGCAGAGTCTTATGAGGAGCAATTTAATCGAACTGGATTCGATGTGAGGCGACGAACAGCTATCTGTATAGCTTTGAAAGTGAAAACAAGAGCGTGGTACAGTTGAAGAAGAAGTAGCTGCTGCGCCAACGTTTCTACATTTTAAAACAACGGGAGGGATACCGGACAATGATACGTACTAGTACTACCTAGCTTTTATGAGCTTTGGGAAGCTGCTGGCAAATCAGCCGCGGGGAGCCGCCTACCATAAGTAAATCAGCACAACTTTTCATAATAAAGGTCCATGTATTCAGAATTTGTAAAAATAATTGTATACTACATGATTAAGCAATAAGACATCAGGAGCGATTATGTCAATGTTGTCAACAAATCTATGTTTATTAATTATAATGTGGCATGAGGCACAGCTGAGTAAACGCATGCCCCAAAATAGTGATTAAGTGACCATTAATATAAACAATAGAGTGCCCTTATTAGTATTATCATAGCAATATTTTGTAAATAGTGTTGAACATTGTTTTGTATGTGCTTAGTCTCTACATATGTCAATCAAAGATTGACATACAGCTAATAACGTGTTTGATACTAATCAGAAATCTGTATTTCTCACAACGCTTTTTATACAGTTTATACCTATGTAAGGATGTACTATCAAACATGACCTAATTCTTCCATTTATTTACTGTACTGTTCTTCACTCACAAAACCAGAACTTACAGATAGCTATGCCAGAAAATAGAACATTTATACATATACGCACTTACTACTATGGTATGTGAAGAAGAACAAAATATTACTGTTTAGTTATTGTGATGTAGTGGTTTGAAACTTGTACAAGTCTGTAATACTGTGTAGTTACCAACTCTCATCATGAATGTGTCCGGTGGTCCAGTGGAAGTTGGAAATATCTGATCACGTGGTAGAAGTGTAATAGACCCACCTACCTCTTCAATGTATACCTGGTGGTTCAGTGGACCAAAGGCTTAATACACAGACAGACACGCGACAAATGCACATATCAATAGTGTTTGATGCTCCACAAGTTCACAGACTATGTAGATAATGGTGCTGGCCTCTGCACAGAAATATAGAATTGTTATTATAATATGTGCCCATAATGTTTGTGGTCTGTATAATTAGAAGCAATGTAAGTGTAGTAGCACTGATTTACTGTTAGTTGTAAGTCTTAAAAACTGTACTGTGATTTACATCTAACACTTAAATATTTTTATTTTTGGTTCATGGTAGAACATCGGAGGCGCCCCAGCTGCACATGAGGTAGTGCCAGTACAGATCAAGCTGTGAGGCTGGGCAGTCGGACATCAAAAGTGTCATTTTGATTCACTCCAACGGTAAGACTTTATTATCACAAATTTGTTAGGCTGTTTACAACAAGAACGAGGATTCTCATGACACAAAGGATAGGATATCAAATTAGTGCTATCTATATGCGTAAGTTATTGTAATAATGCAAATTAGTTGCACAGCTGTGTGTCTGGGGTGATATTCAAAATATGACATGCAAATGGTTATAGTCGTACAAGCCACAGTGTGGGGGCATTTTGCATGTGATTATGGTCTGATTTGCATGGCATTACCATGTAGGTCTGCCCGATCCCGAGGGTGTCACGTGGTGCCCTGACAGGTTGCAGCCATCGGGGAACAATGCCCATGCACTCCGATCAAAGAAAAACAGTGTAGAATACCCCGCAGCACCCCCATTGGGCCGATCATGGGTATGGTTCAATTCCCCAACAGCTCGATCACGGGCAGCAATGTGGACTCCCAAATGGTCACTAGCTGATCCAGTGGACCGAAAAGGTCGATTGGTAGTAGTTTAATAACCCTCCTGAACATAGCCCTAGTGGGTACTGTGAACCCACACCACGCATGACTCAAAGCTCCACCACCCCAGCCTCCCCTGGCAGCTGGTAGGCACTCAGCATCCCACATGCCTGCCACCCGCCACCCGCTACGACCGACTGCCTGGTAGGGCCGCACGGCCATTGGTGTACAGTAAGCCAATGGTATGCAGCCCCATACCAGCATATGACAGTTCAGATTTTGAATGAATGAATTGATCACAAATCTGGAAATGTGATGTGCAATGTAAGTGCATGCCCATTGGCTCTTGGTCTGCACCACTGGGTGTGCAGCCTTAATGAAACAGCGTCAGTTGATGGGCGGCAGGTGGTGGGATGATGCTGCCTCGCGCTGCCTCATGGTGAGGGGGGGTAAGCAGGTACTGGTGCTTCATGGGTGGTGGTGGGGAAACTAGCCACCAGGGCTATCTTTAGAGGGGGTTATTAAACTTACTGCCCACGATTAGGTCATTTTGTCCACTGACCACCAATGGATACATATCAGGAGGACGGGTGGGTTGTTTTACTTACTGGCTGCAATTGGGCATTTTGGTCCACTGGACCACGAGGATACATTTGGTGGGTTACTTAACTTACTGGCTGTGATTGGGCATTTTGGTCCACTGGAGCATCAGGGATACATCTGGGAGGCCACAGTGCTGCCCGCGATTCGCCTGGTGTTGAGGAGAGTACACAAGCCCATGGTCGGGCCACTGGAGGAGGTGGAGGGATTTACAGTCAGGTGCCTGCAATCGGGCTGCAGGGGGGCATAGGATTGGGCCAGGGCCAACACAGGTGGCAGCTGCTGTGTTTCACCCTGAAATCCAGCAGCTCAGCTGTGGGTGACCCTCGAGTTAGTTTTTTTTTGCCTGCCAAGTTGCAGGTTGCTTGGGGTTGTGGCTACTAACTCTGCACAGCCAGGTGAATATCGGCTCTGAGTTCATGCATGGTTCCTCACCCACTTGACCATGCATTCATTTGATTGCGCTGTTGCTCAGCCTGTTTTCAGTGGTGCAACTGTTCTTTACTGAATATCGTGAATGGTTGAATTTCGTACTTGCATGTGTGCAACTCCTATTGTGTATGGGTCAACCATTTGAATATCCCACCCAAAATAGTTCAAAAGATGTTAACCAAGTCTAGTGAATGTGCAGTGCCACCATGGCAGAAGATTCTGACTACCATAACAAACTGGTATTACTACACATGTGGAGTGGAATACTGTTCTTCATGAATCTGAGAATGGATGATGTCCATAGCGGTAGATGTGGTGTTGTGGGGGCAGGTCTCTCCTCTGCTAATTTTGGTGGTGGAGTTTAATGTACAATGAGTAATAGATTACCAGTTCTAATGTTGTAGGTGTCTCAGTGGTATTCAATGGTGTACTGCTTAATTATCTGTTGGTAATTATGACATGTCCCTAGATTGTATTCACTTAATATTTCTATATGTCTACCAATGTTTCATTTTGTATTATTGCAATAGTTATTAATGGACAGCATAGAATATCTACATGTTTGTTAATGCGTTTTAATAGCCCTGTAGGGGTAATATGGTTAATAACACATAAACGGCTACCATATTCAGCTAGAGGGTCATTGAGTGAACAGTGACATTATCATTGTGTTTGTGTTATTCTTATTATAATAACTCACATTTTAAAACTGTTTAAGGAACAGATCGTCATATAATTAGGTATGCATGTATGTAAATTGAACATACATGTAATGTTTTTAGGATGTTTCTGTGTAACAAATATGCATTATGACAATGTTATAAGTATTGCTTGTTCTGCACTGCATACTGCCAATAATATATTCGTGAGTTTTCTTTTGGAAAAAACGTTATTGAACAAACAGTGTTAGGGGAATCACCAGGAAAAAAAATGAATTTCTTATATTAACTGTTCTGGATTGGATGGACATTTGTCTTGGAAAAAGATATATACATGGTGTCATAATTTCAACTTTGTGTGGCTTTTTGCAGATGAGAAGACTTGTTATATGCATGTAATACTGAGTTAACAACATGCATCTAGTTGAAGACAGAGCTGTTTCTGTAAAGAGACATGTGTTCATACGATAGTTGTATGAATGATGTAGTATTAGAAATTGATGTTTTAAAGAAAAACACTTTTACCTTGATATTTCATCTATTGATATGATCATTTTTTTACTTGTTTGCTTTAATAGAGCCCGGGGAAGCTGCTGCTGCTGAACATGTGGAGGTGAAGCGGAAGCCAGCGCGAAAGCCCACCACGTAAGTGAAATGTGTTGATAGGGGAGTGCAGTGTCTGTTGGCATACTCACTGCAAATGTTCAATTGTCTGGGGTGTGAGCAACACACCTTCATTGCCGAGGCAGTACCACTTTCTTTTGTTTGTTGTGGGGCGAATCACTGTTGACATTATTTACTTTATGTGTGCTGTGACCTTATAAGGGTGGCAATGGGTTGATCACTGCAGATACCCAACCACCTAAAAAACACAACATGGTGGGAGGATATTGTAGTGACCTAAATGGTGTGTAATGCATAAAGTGTCCAATTATGATTTTTTAGTTTTTTTTCTCAATGTACAAGTTAAAAATGTGCCTTGTAGTCTTCATGATCCCCTTTTCCCAGTTAAAGTGAATAGCTGTGCAGTGTGTCTGTCTTCAGCCTTGCCAGCCTCATACTTACCTCTACAATCCAGTGTGATGCTGTTCAGTGCACTGTCAGATATGTGTATTTTTAAAAGGTGATCATGAACTGAGGGAATGTCGATAAAAGTAATAATACAGTTAATAATGGACTGTTTGTGTGTCACCCTGTGAATATCGTGCATTCTATATATAGCACTATGGAAGTTGTCTTACCACATTTAAAATGCAGTGCTATGACTACTTGCAGTGGTGCAAATTCCACTACATCATACGGTGCGTATTAGTGGGTTGGGTGCTATTAAAAGAAGTTCTTGAGTAGTGAAACTGTGTTAAATATTGGGCCACATACATCACATTGCTACATTATTCAATGCTGCATAGCCTTGTGACACACAGTGTCATACTTTGAATGAGCACCTATACTGTAAAACTGTGTTTTTTATACTTTACTATATGATGCTGTGGTTGCTGTGCAAAATAACTTTTTGGGACAGTGTAAGGACATGACAGTGAGACTGTATGTGAGTAAAGGTGGTAATATGTCTATTTAAAACATTTGTTTTGAGATGAGCATTAGATGCTATCATTGCAATCAGGTATTAGATATTTCCCATACACTGTAGTAGGTTTGAAAATGTTGTGTATTTATATACTAAGGGCTGGATATTCAAACTGTGCCATTCATAGGTGCAAGCCCTGCGGTGTTCAAAAGAGTTGTGCAGGGTGTCCAGGGCGATATTCAAAGGAGTTGCGCTATTGAGGAACTCCCTTTGAATATCACCCCTAAGCTACAGCCACTGTGCATGGCGAAAGTGAATTAGTGCCACCGCAAGTTGACAAAGTGGAGCATTCAACTTGCGGTGGAAAAATCCTGATATTCAAAAGGTGATATGCAAATGGGGCTATAATTCATGCAAGGCACGGGGGGGCATTTGCATCTGATTATGGCCCCATTTGCATGCCATTAGCATGCAGATGTGCCGATCCCCCAAGGACTTGCTCCTGGCTCCCTACCAGGCAGCAGCCATCGGGGAAGGATGCCCCCTGCAGCCCAATCGTGGGCAAAAGAGCATAAAAACCCCACCACCCCCCCACTGGCCCGATCGCAGGCATAGCTTAAATACCCCCCCTCACCAGCCCGATCGTGGGCAGCAATGTGTCTCTCCCCCAATACAGCCCTGGTGGTCCAGTGGACCGATAAGCACGATCGCGGGATGAAGTAATTAAACACCCCCCCACCTCCTGAATATATCCCTGGTGGTCCAGTGGACCGATAAGCCCGATCGCAGGCTGGAGTATTCAAACACACCCCCCCACCTCCCGATCATATCCTGAAAATCCCGATTACGGGATGTAGTTGGCAACCCCCCCAAAACACATGTGTGTTGGGGGGGCACACATTGCTGCCCGCGATTGGGCTGGTGAGGGGGGCACAGAGTGCATACCTCTCAAGTATACCACATTATGAGGAACGGTCCTCATTTTACTTCACAAAAGCTCCCTGTTTCACATTGTGAGGACTTGTACCACATTCAGTGTTAACATTTTTAAGCAAAACTCCATAGTAAATGATGCTAAATATATAAATTTGATTAATGGCAGACTTTATGAACATAAATGCAAACATTTTCACAGTGTTGTGAGCTTCTAATTTAACAATTTGATAAAGTGTTCCACGTTTTGCCCATTCTTTCCACATTTTGAGAGGCAATGTTACACATTTGGGGGACAAAAGGTTGAGAGGTATGAGACAGTGTGTTGAGGGCCAGCCACAGGTGGCAGCTGCTGTGTTGCATCCTGCAATGCAGCAGCTCACCTGTGGGTGGCCCTCGACTTGATCCTTTTTTTTTTTGCTCAAAGTTGTGCAGGCGCAGGTTGGGGGTTGCGCCTGCACAACTCTACACAGCCCGGCTGAATATCTGGTATGCTTTTGGAGCGCATGTCATATTAGTTACTTAATTATTTAAAGTAGTGATGTGTGTTGAGGGCCTGAAACACAGGTAAAGAGCTGTTTGGTTTTAAAGTATCATTAAACTGATCATGATTGTGTACACATGAAAAGTATATTATGATAGTGTTAATGTCAAGGTACTTTGTTTTTCACTGCAGACATGACTACACATTATAGGCAGACATGGTGAAGTAAAAATTCTCACACTTGATGAGGATGTATTTCAATTGTATGGTATAATAGTGTCAATAATGCAAAAGTATTTATGAGTAGTGAAAAAAAATATAAGAGTAGCATTCTAAGCCACAGCTAACTATACATTTTTTTATGTCATCAGCTTATTAGATAATATAGATAATCAAGTATGACAGAGACAGAAATAAGATACTAAATAGTTTAGCATCATACTTAAAACTATTATCATAACTTTGAAATGAATGCATTTCTGATATTGCAGTAGATAAGAAATATTTGAAGTGAAATATTTGAAAGTCGTAATTGTTGAATTTGTGTTGTATATTCATCACAACTTTTTTTTAAATCTTTGTAGGGCGCTGGCGACTGCGAAAATGCACGGCTCATTGCTGCTGCTACAGACGGCTCACGCAGGAGGTTGTCAGTCTGCGTAAAGAAAATGCTGTCATCCTTGAGAGGCTGGACAAAATCCAGTCTCTCTTGGATGCATAGCAGCAGACTGTCAACCTCGTGCTAGAGCCAGTCGTAGCAGTGGTGATGGTGCTGTGCCGAGTAGCAGTGCTCTCACCTCCACAGCCACCATCTGTTCCTGCAGCTTCCCTGGGCGAAACTGGCCACCCTTCATAGCGGTCCGGTATCTCCTCCAGAGGGCTAACAGCTTCCACTTCGCTTATGCCTCCCACATCAAATCCAGTTTCTAGCCTGATTGCCTCAAGCAGTATTACACTCTCACAAGTGTTGCACAAAACTTAAAAAAAGACAAGACTTTTAACATATATTTTTATTTATGTGACAAAACGTTTTTGAATAATTTATTTTTGTGTATGATGGAATACACAGTTTAATTATTTTTCCCTGTTCGAATATTATTTGTGTTAATATATATTTTTGTATTTTTATATGAAGAAAGATATTTTTGTTTGTAATTTTTTATATATAATATATTTTTATAGTAAAAAAAAGTTTATTTATACTCTCTTGTGTTTGGTGTGTTATTGTGTAGTAGAGATGTTTCTTGAAAATAGTTTTAACAAGATTAATACAACTGTGATTTTCTCATTTGGTGAAACCTCATACCACACTATTGTGGTATTACAGTTGGGATTCTCCATAGAAGTAAGTTAGATGTGTGGCAATGCTGCATTACACTATTTGTGGCACACTGTTGTTGTTTCATATAACTAGTGCTACAGGATGTGTGTATGTGTATCATGATGAAGATAAGTATGTACGTACTAGTACAACAGTGAAATGTCTGTGTTGCCATACTTACAACAAATTTATGTATTCAGTACGAGCAAACCTCTTCCACCGCTGTTCACATGATTGGTGGTACCACCTCAGTTGGTAGTACAAGCACTCTATCAAATCTCAAGTTACTACAGTAACATATCCATTTGTTCAGTATATGAACTAATGGTGTCCATGTCGTGTCATATTGTCATTTAGTTATGTACATCTTTTCATTTACATATGTGCTCACAAACAAAAGAGTAAGACACTTTTAAATAAAAACTATTACATGGAATAACAATGATAAATTACAATTAATAAAGTAATAAAAACAATATGATTAACAGTTGACTACTGTTACTGTTAATAACAGTAAATGCAACCACAAGAGTTGAAATATTTCTGATATTGGAACATTTTTTTTATGTATGTGCACTATTCTTACAACTATTAATCATGTACTATGCTGAGTAATAGTTCTGAAAAAGACAGGATATTCATGGCAAAAAACTCCATTTAATGCATCAGTTAGGGTTGTTCCACAGTGACAAAAGTGAGGAAATTCACTGTTAGGGTTGAAAACCCTAACTCTGAATCCCTCCCCTCAGCACGACACACACACAGACACACACACACACACATGCAAGTATGGGGGAGGACCAAGTCAACACAACCAATGACAGACATCCAGCAGCAGGTGACAGAAATAACAAACAATTGTCTAAATGTACTACGAGACATCCCCACCCCCCTGACCAGGTGCTGCATGCTCAGTGGAGATCAACAGCAAAACTGAGGCCATGTACACCAAACGTACACATCCCTGATTGCAGCTGCACACAACGTACCACACTTAGTAGTTGCATGGCCTTACCTACCGATGCCCCACACCACACGACAATGGGTACTGTGCCGTTATTCAATATAAATGCTGAAGGTGCATGATGAGAGTTGTAGAAAGGTTTTAACACTAGTGAGTATACATAAATTAAGAGAAGCACATAAATTAACTACAAGACACTAGCATGCTCAAGATAAAAGTAGTGATACATTTAGTAGGTGATTTACATAGTAGTACATTTACTGCAATGGTTTACTCAACATAGAGAGGCTGATGTAAACGTATGGAAAAGCATTCATGTTCAACGCTGTGAAATTTGTACTGCCAGAATGACATGCATTCTTACTGATGAAGGTGTACTGCTGATGTACATACATAGACTTTCAGTGTGTTTCAATACTAAAGATGCAGTAAGTATTCTTTGTAAGAAACATTATAATTGCATGGATCAGGCCAAGCAAGTTGTAAATATAGCACTACTGATCCAACAATGATGTACCTGTATCGGAGATGTATATAGAGAGATTTTGCTGTAGACACTTACTGAGTATGCTGAACCTGATAAAGACAATCTCATTGCATCTGTGATGACTAACTTATTCAAATAGTAATACATTTACTATTGCTGCAATGAGTGATCTATGCCACTTATGGACATAGTGTGATTTTTTTAACAGTTGTTTCATACTCAGGCTGTATGCCTACTATTTGGGTTTGCCACACTTCTGTCACTGATGAGATCAAACTGATAACTATATTAATTGTGGTACTACAGGAATCAAGTAGGTATGCTGTAGATTTAAACTGAATGTATTTTAGTATTGATTTAACTCACAATAGGGTGTGTACTAGGATAGCAGGGGTTATCCTCTATCACTGACTCTGTCAGTTATAATCACACTAGGTTTCAATGACTGTAATGATCAAGTTACACTGTTCATCTTCATGAGTTCTATTGACAGCCATTCTTCAGTAACTAGACAGTGTATGGTGTAAGTGGGTGGGACACTGTGTTGCAAAGCTGCTGCAGTGCCTAGCAGAGGCAGAGTATCTACTCATAAAGACAATTCAGCAATAAGGCGTGACCAACAGTTATGTAAAATGTCTGTTAATCACCCTGTAGGGGTTTAATGTTGAATGAGGCATAGCCGAGTGCTACATGTCGCTAGACAGTGATAAACTGACCATTAACATAATACCTGGGAGTGGGTTATTGCTATCATAATAAAACTGTTTTTTAAACAACATTAAACCATGTTTATCATATGGTTAGGCTCTACATGCCTGTTAATAAAAACTAGACATAAGGGTGTTACAATGTTTACAGTCAATTAGAAAGCTGCATTTCTCAAACCCTTGTTACAATCAGAGATATTATACAGTAGCTGTACAACTCCTTGGTTTTGCTGAACTCTGTTGCTCAGGTGGACCACAACAAGTGGTGTGGTGTGGTGTGGGGCATCGGTAGGTAAGGCCATGCAACTACTAAGTGTGGTACGTTGTATGCAGCTGCAATCAGGGATAAGTACATTTGGTGTACATGGCCTCAGTTTTGCTGTTGATCTCCACTGAGCATGCAGTACCTGGTCAGGGGGGTGGGGATTTCTCGTAGTACATTTAGACAATTGTTTGTTATTTCTGTCACCTGCTGCTGGATGTCTGTCATTGGTTGTGTTGACTTGGTCCTCCCCATACTTGTGTGTGTGTGTGTGTGTGTGTGTCTGTGTGTGTGTCGTGGTTGGGACTGGAGTTAGGGTTTTCAACCCAACAGCGAATTTCCTACTTTGTCACTGTGGAACAACCTAACTAATGCATTAAACAGAGTTTTTGCCATGAATATATATATATATATATATATATATATATATATATATATATATATACATATATATAGATAGATATAGATCTTATATATATCAGTAACAGTCAATAAACATCACAGATGGACTAATTCCTGAAACCAATGAAAAAAATTTCCATCGATATTAATCTATTTTTGTACACTGATCTGACATTTCTACTGGTGCTGTTCTACAGTATAATACATTTTGTCTCTCCACCCACCCACCTCAGAGCACTCTGCATTCCCAATCCCAATCACTCCATTACAGCTCACAGGACTACTTACTGATTCTCCTTGCTGCTCTCCCAGCGAAGCTCTCCAGAGGATACCGCCGTCTGCAATGTGCCATTAGGGCAAGGATATGAAGCAACCCTCCTCGATCTGTGTTGCCCAGGTACTACTCCATTTATGCTCTGGTGTTCAAGCCACCTATCTTTGGCTCAATTATTTATAACATAAAGAATAAAGTATGGGTCTCGGTGTGTAATGAGAATTTACACACACCCGCGAGGCTTGATTCTACATAAACCCCGTGAGTGAAGCTTGAGGGGTATATGCATAGCATCAAACCCCGAGGGTGTGAGTAAATTCAACTTTACACACCCAGACTTATATTTTATTTTATATAATTGTTGGTTTTTTCTTTTTCACCTCAGCAATTATATAAAATAAAAAAGACTGTTGTGCCTGCGCAGTCAGATTGCCTCAGCGTGCGAGGTCCACTTTCGCTTTATTTAAAATATTGTCAGGGTGGTCTATCCAAAACCGTGTGGAACATTTGAAGTAATTGTAAAAATTACTTACTGCCGAGTGTCTGTGGCAGTTTCTCTCCATGGTGGGTTTGCGGTAGGGGAAGGGTTTCCTGTTCGGGAAGGCACAGAGAGAGAGGAGTTTGAGCATGCGCAGTGTGGGGAAAATGGTGCACGTGTTTGCCGTTATAAATGCTCCATTATAATAGCAAATTACGCCAAGGTTTCCCAATGGGCAAAAGAAAAGCCCATTAATTACAACACACTTACACACTTACTCTGGTCATTGTGGCTGTTTCTGCAATTTAAAAGGTAAAGGCATAAGATTGCATAGCCTTACTGCAAGAAGCTAGCACTAGCAGCCTTCTTCACTCCTCGTTCTATGTGATACTTCAATAACAAGCCATGTATGACTTTGTTAACATCAAAATAAATCAGAAGATTTTACAGAGAACATAGAATTTCGTAATCAGTTACTATAGAAAAAAATCGGTAGGAAGGCTATAAAATAGACGCTGATTTTATCGGTCGAAATTAAAAAAATAAAAATTGAATCCTGGCAAGCCTAACTATATCCCATATCTCCATGCTCTTTCCCTACCACCATATTCCTTGCTCTTTTTAACCCTCGCTCCTTTCACCCCCTCACTTTTATTCATACCTCGCATTTCTGTAAGGTGCTCAAATTGAGTCACTCGTATTGAGTCACTCACTTTGAGTCACCCATATCACGGGTCACCCTTTCTGACAGAAAACTTGCCTAAGGAGCTGTAATAGTACTGTAGTCAATTGTTTGGCTGCTGGTACAAATATCTGCGGTTATGTGAGCCTGCTTCACCTCAGAGAGTTTCAACTGCTTAATGACTTCAGAACACATCAAGTCATAGAACTGTGGAACAGCCTTTTTCGAGAAATATGTTCGACAGAGAACAGTGTACAGTGGTAGAGATGTTGTGAAATTAAATTTTGCCTCCAAAATTGCCATGAAATCAGCAATTTCACTGTGTGAAACATTTCACAAAATTCCGCAATTCTGCAAAAGTTTTCGCTGAGTGCGAAATTTCACTTGCGAAACGCAAAACTTTGCTGCAAAATGTGCAATTCTGCCAAATTTCACACAAATGTCACCAAATTTTACCTTTTCACAGGTGAAATTTCATGTTTCAAGGGGGAAGTTTTGCATTTAGAGTGCAAAATTTTGCATTTCTCCCACGGAATTTATCATTTTGCAAATGATGTGAATTTCACAAAATATTTTGCGGGATGAAATTTTCTAATTTCACACATCTCTATACAGTAGTTCAGTCTGGTTCATGAACTTGAGGAAACCTTTTTGGGCAACAAAAGCAAACAGAAGTTAACAATCAGTCAGTGCTTTGCAATGGCTCTATTTAACAGCTGGCATGTTGGATGATTCCAGATAAATTCTGATATCCTCACAACACTTCCTTTTAATGTTAGTTGATGAGAATGATAAGATATTTTTTTTAATTTGAGGAAATGTAATGTAGGTACAAATTTTCACTGACACGTTATTTTAGCTATATTCACTATTGTCATCTGTAAGTGAAAATAAAGTCAGTGAAAATTTAGAAACTATCAAATTATTCCATGAGGACCTTGGGGAAGGGTAACACTACTATACGACTGTAATACTACTGTGAATGTAATGTATTGTATTATTGTACATGTCACAGTTCCTTGGCCATCTTTCCCATCTCCCCTCTCGGCATCATGTTTTTCAGCATTCAGCAGTCAGTACTCGCATTGCAAGTTAAACATGAAGATAGGCAGAATGTGATGCTGACACTACATTATTTGTGATAATCGAATCTTTAAAAAGTGAAGAAACCATCCAAAAACTAAATTAAATTAAATATTGAACTGTCTCATTTCATGTGTATTCCTTGGAATTCTCAGCAGTGTATTCTCCTTCAGCATTCCCGACTGTGTGGTCTTCCTTTTCAGGGTCTGATGTCACAGTGTCTCCCAATGCTCTGGACACCCCCAATGCTCCTGCTCCTGCTGCACACCATTCAGCCTGTAACAAACTGGATTGTGTCAATTAAACCGTACTAAGCGTTACCAAAACAGGTGCTAAACAAATTTGTGTGTAGGAATGTTGAACTTACCCATGATAAGCAGTTAGTGTGTGCGTCTTCATGCCAGCTTCAACAAAGCCATGAATGCAATCTGCACGCCTCCCACAGAGTTCTACAAAGCTTCGCTCAAGCCAGGTTGAGTGTCTTTCTTTGAGGTGGTGTAGTCTGAAATCGATTTTAAACTCCTGACTGCCATTAGCATTGTTTTCTGCCACCAACCCTGCATACCAATTAGTAAAACAGCACCACAAGCTGTCTCTGAACAGTTTGTTTACAGTAATGTCAAAAGGTTGTAGCAGATCAGTGCAGGAGGCAGGGATAAAAACTGGCATGATGCTGGCTTGATCTGGAAGAGTAAGGACAGAGGTTGCAGTGTGTGCCCTGAACAAGTCCATCAGCAGCAGGGCTTTTTGTTCCGAAGATAGATCCAGCTTTGTTTTGATGGAAGAAATGTCGGGAATGATAACATCATTAATGTATACCAGCATAGTAAGCTTGTTTGCCAAGTGATTTGTAGAATAAGAGATTGACCAACTGGCAGGTAATTTGTGTGCTGGATGGCAAGCTACTGTTTTGCCATTATAAATGACTTGTGGAGGCAGAAAGTCTCAGAAAGTGTACACCCAGTAGCTTGGAGAACTGACATTTGTCTCCTAGTCCTGCTACCCAGACTTGCCTAGAACTGGTGGCAGCCATGGTTGCACTGGACACTGGAAACATGTTGACACCCAGTTTCATCAATATTCATGACAAGCTCTGGTGGGATAAGCTCCCAGGATACACAGTTCACAATTCTAGTTAAAAACGAGGCTTTCAAGTTAACAAATCGGTGGGGTTTTATGAATGGTTTTGGTACCTTTACGTTTACTGTACCCCATCAGTTTAAACATTTCCAAGCCCACTTCCTGGCCAGCTCTGTTGTACCTCCATTTTCTTTTTAGGAGGTGTGGAGCACTGGTTTTACAATTCCTCAGCAATTGCTAAAACAACGGGTGCATTTCCACAGCACCCTCATAGCATAGTTTTCTACAATTTTCTTAAGCTACTCTGTGATGCCTGGACGAGCAGCAACGGTCTACCTCTGGGTTTTGAGGGAGCTCAGTAGTAAGTTGTGCAGGGTTAGGGTACTTTTAAGCAGTTCTAAGTAGTCCTTTTGAATTTCCAGATGGTGCTCTCATTTATTGTTTTTTTTTCTGACTTAACTGATAAAAACGAACAGCAGCCATAACACCATTGTCAGCTGCATATCTGCCGAACTCAAAGCTTATATCAGGATTGTAATGCTGATAGCTCGCCGGACGTCTCTTCTTGGCAGGAGGGGGGCACAAGCAAATTCCTGTGCTACTGCAGAAGCTACTGGTGTAGTGACACCTGATGGATTTGCAAATCACTCTGCATCTATATCAGACACATCAAGTGGGTACTTCCACTTTCCTGTGTTCTTTGGCTTAGGTTGTAACCACAACAGCAAAGATATGTTGCATTCTCAGTAGTGCTCAGTTGTGCTCAGTAGCTTTGGCTTTATTATTAACTATTACTTGTTTTACATGACTAATTGGAGTGCCATAGTGTGTGTGCTAATTCAAAGTGCCACAAATACATTTTGGGAGCTTGGATCATGATTTCTAAGGACCACAAATTCTTGTCCTCCAAAGTGTTTTCCAAACTTTTTCACATGGCGTACTACTTGGGATTTTGCAATACTTGATGGTGTCAGAAGAAAATTGTGTTTGTCTAGGAAGATGGCAAGGACACATCATGATTCAGTGTCAGTTCCTGCTTCCAGTTCCTTGCCACTATGGTGACTGCCACCACAACCTCCACTACTGCCCATATCAGCCACAACCCTTGCCCTGCCCCAATCAATTGGGTGTTTTGCCAATGCATGTCATATCATTACTGATGTTCCAAAATGTCCCACTTTTCCACCATGACTGATGTTTTTTTTTTGCACAGACTGCATACAGAGTTATCTGCAAGGTCAATATGAAATAAATTCCACTCTAAAGATTTACCTTTTGTACTTTGTACCATGGTGCATGGCACTATTTCTTCTACAGTGAAGGGACCTGAAGGAAATCCTACACTGCCATTTCTTTTGAGATGAATTTGTTCTTATTCATGCTCATCTTCTTCTTATGCTTAGCATTTTTTTTACTGCACTTTCCTGTCATGTTTTACAGTGTTATCTTCTCCTACCCCATCATTGAAACTACAGATCTCATCGCCACAGGATTCAGAAGAACTAAGTGCCATCGTCATCATGTAGGGCATAGCCTGAGCTATCCCTTTCCCAGTCCCCACTATCACCACCACCTCTATCAGCACTCACTGCCTCAGCATTTGAGCTTATATTTGAGGAGGATGCCTCCTTGCATGCTACTTCAGCAGCTGTAAGTATCTTGGCACATGTGGCAAAATGTTTGGCACCTCTACGAGTAACTCCAGTCAGTTATTTCTGAAAATCTACTATCATTTCATTTTCTAACATAGTTTTTTGGTTCAGGAGGACATTTAGTGCCAGTCCCAGTGATGTTATTATTGGCGCTGTTCACCATTAATGGTATGATTCATATCGTCCATATCATTAACGGTTGCACACGCAGCAGAACTGTGCTTTCTTTTAGTAGACTTATGCTGGGAAATATGAGATATAGCAGACACAGCCATGAAAGGAATGGATATTATTTCACTAATGATTACAGAGACAGACAGTGTAGCTGACTATGTCACAGACATTAATAAATGAGATAGCTTGGGGCACCTAACAAACAGTGTAATACAGCCTAAATGGATTTTACAATGCTGCAGAGACACACAGTGTAGCTATGCCACAGTAATAAAAGACAGGGCCTGGGGCACCTAACACACAGTGTAATACAGCCTAAATGGCTTTCACTATGCTGTAGAGAAACACAGTGTAGCTATGTCACAGTAGTAAATAGCAGGGCTCACGGTCACCTAGCAAGCACTGTAACACAGACATGAAAAGCTTTCACTATGCTGCAGAGAGACACACACAGTATAGCTATGTCACAGTAATATAAATGACATGGCTTGGGGCACCTATCAGGCAGTCTAATATAGCTGAAATAGCTTTCATAATGCTTCACAGACACACAGTGTAGCTATGTCACAGTAATAGGACAGGAGTCAGGGCACCTAACAAACAATGTAATACAGCCAACCTAAATGGCTTTCACTGTTCTGCACATAGACCCGCAGGGTAGCTATTTCACAGAAATAAATGACAGGGCTCCGGCACCTAACAAACTGTAATACTACACCCAAATGGCTTTCTACTATGCTGCAGAGAGACATGGTGTAGCTATGTCACAATAATAAATGACAGGGCTCAGGACACCTAATAGACAGTGTAAAACAGTCTAAATGACTTTTGCTATGCTGTAAAGACACACCAGCTGCCAGTGCCTTGCCTTCTTTGTTTTTGTTTTTGTCCTCCCTTGCTGCTTCTCTTCCCAGCAATGCACCACCATCCACCATTTCATCTGAGAGGATGATGCCCTGACTCCCCTCCATCCTGAGATCATTTCAGTCCCCATCCCCAACCCCCACCCCTTTGCTCCACTGTGGACATTTTTACTTTTATATTATTATATGTTTTATAAGTTTTCACTGCAATTTAGCAGCAGTCTACAGAGTGAGTGCCCAATTCCTTCTACTCCAACCAGAGTCCGGCTGCAATCTGTGCAATAGGCTCATAGCAGTTGGAGCACAGACACCACTGACCAGTCAGGTTGTCAGCCCAGTGTCATGTGCTTCTAATTCTGCTGTGAGCTCATGAAGAACCCCACAGCCTGCCCTTTCATGCCTGTTACCAGCCTAGGAAGCCCTGGCAGGAGTCCCAGGACTCCATAGGCTGCCTGTAATGCCTGCCTGTTTTAAAAATAATTACCCTTTGCCTGTTACCTGTGTCAAAACTACCCAACCCATGAAGTACACTGTTATGTTGAGTAGGGGTAATAAATTACCCAAACTACCCTACCCAGACAAAAATCATCAATACCAGAGCTACCTGATCTAGTTACCCAGCTGGAAGCCCAAGCCTTCCTTGCTGACATCTAAATTTTGGTGAAGGCCTGAGCAAGGTATATCTCTGCATACAGTGCATATCCATGATGACTGCAGCTAGCTAAGAGATAAAGTGTAAATGGAAAAAAATAGAAATGTTTTAAGAGCTTACCTTCCTGGAAACAAAATCAAAAATGGAAACTTTAGAAAGTTTAACAAGTGCCCCAGGCTTTTTTTCTTTTTTTTGCTGACCTTTCAAGGTTGAATTGCTTCTGATTATATCTGTCCTTTACAAAATCTTTGCCTGGTATTTACTTTAAAACAAAAATCCCTTTTCCATACTACAGTATTTACATGGAGGTTCTGCTAAGGGTTAAAAGCAACAACAACTCTTGTTTCAATTTGGCTATAGCTAAACTTAAACAGGAAAAAAAAGCTTGGGACAGTGCCAGAGCTTCTAACTTTAAAGCAGACTGTGTCTCAGTTGAGCATTAAGACATTGTTGTTCAGAAGTAGTTTGTGATGCTAAATTTTATTTTTATAATTTGTAGACAGAGAAAACCCAAGTCTGACCCACATAAGTTCTGGAAACCGGTACATTTAAAATGTGAGCCATCTCAAGAACATTCCAGCATCCTTTGCTCAAATGCTTACTAATGATAGACAGCAACAGGTTTAACAATTATTCAGAAATAGATTCAACTTTGACATTACATTCAGATTTGACTGCTACACAAATGATGTCTCCTGCTGTCTCCTTCTTTGAAATAGTCTTGCTTTTGTACTTAAACCATCTTCTGTTTTTTATCTTACTAGGGAATGAGCAAAACTGACCAGAACTAAAGGCTATGGTCCATATAAGCTTCAACCTATTTTTCTCTGGATAGTTATCCCTGTTGTATTAAACCTGTGTCTTTTATCTTTTTAATGAATCTATAAAGAAAAATGGCATGCCCACAGATTTGAAATCTGCCTTTGTGACTTCTGTGTTTGAAAGGATCTCAACATCAGACCTTAATTGTTACAGATCAATAACTGTTCTTTCAACATGAGCAAAATAACTTGCAAAACATTCATGATTCACAGTCAAAATGCAGCAGCCACCTCCCATAGGATGTAAATAAATATATGCTCACCAGTTTGTGGAGATTCTTTTGCTTCAAGTTGAACACATTTTCTGACACGGAATTCTAAAAGGCAAAGTGCTGGCTCAAGAGATACAGTAAAGTGCATATGTGCTCAGGTGCTCTACAAATACAGACTGGCAGTGCCCCTATAAATGCTAAAGTTTCACCCACATCTTACACAGGCTTCATCAGAGAGCCTCAGATGAAGCCTGTGTAAGATCCAGGTAAAGGGTTAGTGATTATAACGGCACTGCTTGTCTGCATTTGTAGAGCACCTCAGCATGGGGGCACTTTACTGAATCTCTTGAGCCAGCACTTTGCCTTTCAAAATTGCATTTCAGGAAATCAGTTAATAAACTTCAAGCAAAATGGTCTTCACAGAGTGGTGAATATATAATTATTTACATCCTACAGGAGGTGGTGCAGCATTTTGATGGTGTATCTTGATCATTTTATTACTTCACAACAGAGCTATGAATGTCTTCTTGCTATTACACAGAGGAGAAGGAGCTCCACTGATTCCAAAGAAAGCACTGCATTTTGGAGTTGAAGCACAATTACTTTGCTACTGGAAGCACTCCACTGTCTCCATTCAGTACTGCCTCCTCACCACCAGTGCCACACTATTTTCTTGTTACCAGCTGCGCTGCCTGCCTTCCAGCAAACTATGCATTTGTTTGTGAACACAAAGCAGTCGGTTAGCAAAGATTTCTTACAGATCACAATCAGGAAAGTGTGAAAGCTCTGTTTGCAGAAGCAAGAGCAATAACGACTATCAACATGTGTGTGAGTATGTCCTGAATATTCAAATTCAAGAATTTAAGTCCTTTAGCCACTGAAAGACTTCTGAATATATAAATTAAAACAGGAAGGCCCACAGGACAAAAGGCCAGGGAACACAAGGGTGCCCCAATCCCACTGGTGGTGATGCTGCTTTATAAACCCCACACACAGCTCTGACCATATAAAATAACCACATGCATGGACACAGTTCCACATTTCAAATACCACACAACCCCATCCATAAGATACCTGCCTCCCAACACACCTACACTCTCATACAATAATAACTCACAGCTCTGATGAAAACTGCCTCTTATGCAACCTAAATAGTAACATTGCTTTATTCCCTAAAGTACCTCTGGCCTCCACCCCTACTATGACCTTTCCACTCTTTGCTCATTCTTCAGAGAACAACAGTGCGATAAATTGGGAATACCAGATGAGTTGGGGAGACTGGAGTCCTGACCCTCCATCCCCCATCTCTTCTCAGTTCTGCTGCTCCTAAAGTTAGTTCACACTGCTATCCCTTGCATAAGCAGTATTGCAGCAGCCCAGCTCAGTGCACCCCACTGTCACTTTGTCTAGGACTACCCCTCAGCTGTTTTAAGCTCTGCATATGTACTCCTGCCTCCTGCTGTCACCTCTACAGATAGCCAGCATTGCTATTACTAACTACTCAGGGATGGGACACAACTGTCACTTGCTTCTTCTATTATACAGAGGAGCTTTACATTTGAAGCAGCAGTGCTCTCTATATTGACTCCAGTCCTCACATCATCCCACATGCTGCAGGCTGCTCCTCCATGATGACACATCCTCCACCCTTCCTGGATTTAATTTATATGTGATGTGATTCAGATTTTAATCTGCATTTATTGACTGATCAGTCGGTTTGTGAGCTTCATTTACCTTCATTAAGGAGCCTCTTGAGGTGGTTGAAGATCCCAGAGAAGTTGGGCAGGCTGTCTATCAGCTTCTTGTCATTCATCAGCCGCATCAAATAGTCTGCGGTCAGCTTCGGCTTCTCCTTCATTTCCATTTCCCCAACCATATTCCAAAATAAATCAAAGCAAACACTAGACCACGATTAAAATAAAATTAATAAACATTTTTTTTTAAAAGTATACATAAAACTTGAGCAGTCCACATCCTGCTGTCACGTTCTCTCTTTTCCTTCCTCCTTTCCCTGACAGTCTGTCTGTCTCTTTTGTTGTAGTATCTCTGGCATTCAGGGCCATTGTTCTTGCTGCTGGTGTTGTCACTGGGTTATTGCCCTCTGTCTCAGCAGCATGCCTCCTCCTGTCACTTCACAGTAGTGGTGGTGGCTGAAGTTGGCTGCATAGGTGAGGGGAGGACACAGGCATCACTTTGCTCCACTGTCAGTGTCAGTCCTGATGCTCATGGACTGATGGACTGACACCGCTACCCCTGCTGCTGCTGCTACACACAGTTCCTGGGGCTCCCATGCTGCATGACCCAGTTGCCCACTCTCCCAAGCTCACTGATCCTTGTAATCCTCTGTCTCTGTGCCCATGGTGGGTACTGGGCTGCTGTTGGCAGGTCCATGAACACTGTTGATTTTCAGTGGAACTACATTCACTCTTTGATCCATGTCTGACACTAGCTGGTTCATTTGCACTCCCTCTCTAATAACTCTCTGCAAAGAAAGCGCTGCTAGGCTTCAGTCTTGGGAACATGCCAAGCACAGCATTCCAATGCAGCACGTATGTGTTCCCTTTCCTGCTCCTACTAACAGTGAGGGGGTGGTGGTGTTCATGAACCGACTGACTAGGAAAGAGCTGTGCACATGCGCTGTGTGCTGTGTGTTTAAAACGGTGATGTAAGATCTGATCTGTGAATGTTGTCAGAACTCAGGAGCCTGTTTCTCTGTTCTTCAACTCTTAGAAAAATTGAATTAGAGAGCTGCAAAGGGGGTCACTTCTGGGAGGGGAGGCGATGGGATGGAAGGGAAAGGGTGCAAAACTTATTATTTTCATTTTAAACTCATTTTATTTTACCATTTGTACAGTGTGTGTGTGTTGGGGATAAAACATAAATGGTCATTTAACTCTTTTTTTTTTTGTTGGAGAGGAGTTGGCTCATGTTTTTGTGGCTACATAGCAGAGCTATGCATGATGTCTAGCTATTGTCCTTTGGTAACCAGGTAAGGCCCACAAGGTACAAGTGCCTGTTTTCAAGAGCAACCTAGGGGCAGTGGGGTGATTAAGTGACATGCTCAGGGTCACACAGTATGCAAGTGGAGATTGTGGGAATCGAGCCAAGGTCTGCTGGATGTACTAAGCTCATTCACAGCTCATTACTCTAACACAGAGAGAGAAGGGAGCTCTGGAAGCATGTCACTGGATTCTGAATGAAGCACAACATTTTGGATTTGAATCACAATCACTCTGCTACTGGAAGCACTCTACTGTCTCCATTCAGTACTGTCTCCGCCCCACACCGCTACACTATTTTCTTACTGCTGACCCTGCTGCCTGCCCTCTAGCACATCATGCATTTGTTTGTGAATACCAAAGCAGCATTACAGTCTGTTGGCACTTGACCTCTGCAGAGTTGTTCATGCCTTTGGAATCACTGGGCCCTGATTCTGAAAGCCATCGCATGGCACAAGGTGGCTTGTGTCCAACATGAGGGATGCAATGGTACCTTGTGCCAACAGATCACCTCATGTGGTATTTCAAAAGGCAGCCAGCGGTGAACACACAGGCTTCCTGTGTCAAAGTTGCCTCATGGCCAACAGTGCACCACAAATCCAGAAAGGTAATGTGGCGGCAGGGGTACATGCAGCAGCTGCACCTATTTCAAAAGGAGGCTGCTGCAACCCCAAAACACATTCCAGAATCACCCCTAGAGAACATCCGCAAAGTACAGTTACACCAGCTTTGCGCTTGGCATACATCTACCTTGCCACCCACTGGGGGTTGAGACAATGTGCCCCCATCTGTGTCCACCGAATGTGTAGACCCCCCACCCAGCCCCAATTATCCATAGTGTACAGTATGAGCCCCTCCAAGCCTCAAGCACCTCAAATATATTCATGTAACCCCCTCACCCAGCCCTGATCCCAGGTACTATTACAAGTAGCCCTTCCCTATTGATCCCCAATCCCCAACATGCATTAATAATGCTGTAACTGTAAATTATATGGCCAGTGTACCTATGTAGCCCTTTTGATCTAGTGAACCCACCCCCACATCCAGCTGTGCCTTGCCACCCCACCCCCACTTATCCAGTACCCTGCAGGCAACTGTTATAGCCCACCTCTTGCCACCATGGTCAGTCGCCGACTGAGTTCTGTATGATCGTGTACTGTAAGTAGTATGGTGCTCAAGGTGCGCATACTTTTACAGTATGCAGTCATACAGAGCCGATCAGTGGCTGGCTGTGGTGATGAGAGGTGGCATTCCAGTTGCTGACAGGGTATTGGTCTGGGGAGCTGGGTGGTAGGGCACAGCCAGGTGGGGTGTATGGATTCACTAGATCACCAGGCTACATAGAAACACTGGCCATATAATTTACAGTTACAGTATTATTATTGCATGTCAAGGATTTGTGGAGGAGCCACCCAAAATAGTACTGGGATCAGGCTGGGTGAGGATGACTACATTTGCAGGGATGAGATCTTGGGGTTTCACTCCATTGTCATGGATCGGGATGGGGAGGTTACATGACTACATTTGTGGGGATCAGGGCTTGGGGTGGCTAATTTCATTGTCAGGAATCGGGGCTTGGGGGGCACTTGTGTCCTGTTAGTGGGCATTGCCATGGCTTGTGGCACCCTGTTCAGGTGGTCCTTCCCTTTCGCACACTGCTTAGTTTGCCGTAAGTCACACGACATGGGGACCCTGCCTGATAGAGAATCAGGTGCAGGGTCCCTGACGCATCGGAATTTTGTGCACTTGTACCATGCCTTTCAGAATTGGGCCCCCTCAGTCCAATATTTGAAACTCCATGGCACAGTTCTGCTTTCATGTGAACACTCTACAACAAGCAGAGACTTATTTTTCTCTCTGCAAATTACTGTAACCTACTTTGGTGGTTAGTGGAAGAGCCTGTGACTGGGCTACAGCTGTGATGGTGGGTGTTGTGCCTGCATTTTCCTATTTGCCATTTAAATAAGAAGAGGGGAGAGTCAACAGCAGCTAACCATGATGTGATCATCACAATGGCCATTGGGTTGGTTAGCACCAGCCAACCATAATGAAGGGATTTGGGAGGGTTCCTAATGTTCATGCATGGATGCAGGGACGTTGGGCTTTTGCTTGGCAGTATGAACATGGAGTTGAAAATGCAGGTGATTCACAAGTCCTGAGAGAGAGAGAGAGAGACTGAGCAGCTAGCTGGCTAGGTGGTGGAACATCTATGTAAATGCTGGTGGGCGCCAGCAGAGCTGAGGAACTCACCGCTCATCTCCAAAGATTAATTTTAAGCGAACTGTTGTAAACTGGTCTTTTTCACTTTAAAATACTTTGAACTGATATAAATAAACTGTACCACTTCATATAGAATGTAGTTGTGAAACACCCCAGGCATGCAGAATGAATACAAAGGCTGACACTCAGACTAGATGCAATGGTTTAAACACAGACTGGAAAAAAAGAAGTCAGCACACAACTGGACACAAAGCTCAAAATGTAGGTTGGGACATGTGCCTAAAAAGGAAAAAAAAAAACATCGAAGGTGAATATGAATTAAGTGGATATGGGTAAGAAGACAATGTTATGAGCTCTGCTGCCCCATTTAGAAGTGTTTACCTCCTGTTTCATTTCTGTCTTGGTGTGTTTCATGATTGCATTCTATTAAATGGTACAGCTGATTTATATTAGCTCAATTTAATTTAAAGTGATACATCAGTTTACAAAAGTGCATTTAAAATAGAAGAGTAATTATTTTGTTAATCTTTTATTGAAAAATTTAAATAGCATGTAGACACGCTACAATAACATGAACAGTGTCTTAGTTGTTGAGTTATTTGTACTTTTTGCTTCATTGAAATGTGGAACTTTTATACATTTGCACATGCAATTAATGTTAATACAGTGTAGCTGTAGATGACTGTAAATGCAGAAACACCTCAAAGTAAATATCGTGTAGAGTTCAGTGTTGAAACATAGAATCTGATGGCAAATAAGGACCTCTTGGCCAACCTAGTCTGCCCATTTCCCTTCCTAATGGATTAGCTGCAGATCCTAGTTAACCAACAGCCTACTTCCTCCTACCACCCAGTAGAATTGCCTTGCGTCTGTCCCATGTATTCTTGAATTCTCCCACTGGTTTTGACTCTATGACCTCCTCAGAAAGGCTGTTCCATGCATTTACAACCCTCTCTGTGAAGAAATATTTCTTCACATTACCTCTGAGCCATCCTCCTCTATCTTCAAATTGTGCCCCCTTGAACTTGCACATCTCGTTTTCTGAAAGATGCTACCCTCTTGGACTTTGTTGATTCCCTTGAGGTATTTTAAAGTTTCTATCATGTCCCCCCCCCTTCCTCAAAGCTATACATCTTAAGCTCCTTTAGTCTTTCATATGTCTTCCTGTGCAGTCCCAGCACCATTTTGGTGGCCCTCCTCTGGACAGACTCCACCCTGTCTATGTCTTAGTGGAGATGGGGTCTCCAGAACTGTGCACAGTACTCCAGATGTGATCTTACCAACTGTCTGTACAGAGGGCCAACAACTTCCTGTTTTCTACTGGTGATGCCTCTCCCTATGCATCCCAGAATCCCCCCAGCCCTCCTTACTGCCTTATCATGTTGCTAGCCCACCTTTAGGTCATCGGTTATGAGTACCCTGGGTCCCTTTCCATTTTGCTGTTGTCAGTATTTCACCCCCATTGTGTGCTCTTCCCCTGGGTTTTGCTTCCCAGATGATTTACTTTGCACTTCTTTGTGTTGAATCTAAGCTGCCATACATTTGACCATTCTGCCAACCTTGGCAAGTCCTTTCCATCCTTTCCACTCCACCTTGTGTATCAACCCTGTTGCAGATCTTTGGGTCATCTGCAAAGAGACATACTTTTCCTTCCAGTCCCTCTGCAATGTAACTTATAAAGACATTAAAAGGACCTGCCCCAGTTCTGAACCCTGTGGTACCCCACTAGTAACCCCCCTTTCTTCACTGTGGACTCTATTTACTATTACCCTCTGTGTCTTGTTGTCCAGCCAGTGTTTTACCCAGGCTACCACCCTGGGACCCACTCTCCGGCTAGCTAATTTGTTTATTAATCTCCTGTGCTGGACTGTGTCAAATGCCTTGCTAAAGTCTAAGTAGGCCATGTCCACAGACCCTCCCTGGTCTACTACTTTGGTCACCCAGTCAAAGAAATCAATTAGATTTGTCTGATATGACCTTCCCACTGTGAATCCATGCTGCCTCAGGTCCTGTGCCCCACTGGCCTCTAGGTACTCAACAATTCTTTCCTTCGGAAGTGATTCCATAATTTTCCTGACCACTGAGGTCAAACTGACAGGTCTGTGTTTCCTGCCTCTGTCTTGCTCCCACTTTTGTGAAGGGGAATCACATCCGCCCTTCTCCAGTCCTCAGGTACCACACCATCCTCCCATGATTTATTAAAAGGGTGGTCAGTGGTGTTACTAGTTCTTCTCTTAGTTCTTTAGAATTCTGGGGTGAATCCCATCAGGCCCCATTGCTTTATCCACCTTCAGTTTTAAGAGTTCTTTCAGAACCCTTTCTTCTGTGAAAGGACCAATATCACTCCCCCATCCAGAGTGCTACTATTGACTGGAATAGGTATTCTCCCTATCTTCCATTGTGAATACTGAGCAGAAGTATTTGTTTAGTATTCCTGTTTTTCACTGTCATTCTCTGCCCAACCACCTTCCTCTTTATTCAGCCTCAGTATCCCTGCCTTAGTCTTTCTTTGCTCCATAATGCACCTATGAAAGGTTTTATCTCCCTTCCTAACTGAGTTGGCTATCTTGTCCTCAGTCTGAGCCTTTGCTATTCTGACTGCCTTCCCTACTTCCTTCTACTTTAACTGGTACAGTTCTCTGTCCTGCTCCTTCTGTGCTTCCTTATACTTCCTGAATGCTATCTTTTTCTCCCTAACCTTCCCCACCACTTTTTTTGAGAACCATTGTGTTTTTTTCTTTCATTTTGATTTGTTTATTTGCTTCACACAAAGGTGTATTGCCTCTGTGATGGTGGTTTTGATGGTTCCCCATTGTTGCTCCACCCCACCTTCTTGCCTGTTTGCTAGTGCTTTTCTGAGACACTTTCCCATTTTGACAAAATCCGCTCTCCTGAAGTCCAGTACCTTTACTTTTGTATGGCTTGACTCTACAGCTAGGTTTATCGTGAACCACACTGTTTGGTGGTTGCTTGTTCCCAGATGGCTACCCACTTCAAGATCAGAGATCCTCTCTCTCTGTCCACATTTGAGAGTATGAGGTCTAAGATTGCTCCCTCCTGAATGGGTTCCAAAATTAGCTGTCTGAGGCATGGCCCCTATAGGGCATCGAGAATGGCCCTGCTCTTGGATGTGGCAACAGCAATGGTGCTCCAGTTAACATCTGGCATATTCAGGTCCCCCATCAGCAATATCTCCCCTTTCTCTGCCATGCTAAGGATGCCTTCCATCATTTCCTCATCCATTTCCTCCCCCTGAGATGGGGGTCTGTATACAACCCATGTGCAAATTGTGGTGCCATTTCCAGTCTCCAGGGTGACCCACAGTGCCACCTCTCCTCCCTGTTTACCCTTTAGTTCTGTTGCTTTGATCCCTTCCCTTACATAAAGAGCTACTCCTCCTCTTCTTCTTCCCTCCCTGTCCGTCCTCTAGATTGTGTACCCTGGTATGTTGACATCCCAGTCATGGTTCTCTTTGTACCATGTTTTTGTGACTGACACGATATGAAATATGCTAATGGAAACTGTTTTCTATGACAGAGGCTGTGCACCTTGAAGGAATGATGATCTCATTTAATGACTGATATCAATGGCAGTGTCATTTCTGGGATATTTAATTGCTGGTGATATGTGTTGGTTAGCCAGGGCAAGCTGGGTGGTGTTTTTTTTGCTCACCGTTTGTGTGACCATTAAGTACAATTAACTGGCAGGGACAGTCACATTAGATGCAGCACCCTAAAACTGAAATCCCTCTTACCCTGCTTTTAACCTTTCCAGTGTGTTGTGAAGACCAGGGGAAGAGAATGGTGACTTGACACCTGTGCTGTAAATGAAGCAATGTGAGTAATGTAGCAATTTAAGGTCAGAAGGGACTCTAGGTCCTTCATGTCCACCCCTTCTTCATATGCAAGGATTAATAACTTATGCTGTTCAAACATCCTAATTTATAAGGATTCCTTATCTACTCTTTCACCAAGACTAGCCTGTGATTCCTTTTATAATCCTATTGTTCAGGACCTGAACAAGTTGGGCAATTAATCGGGCTCAATTTGTTTGTGAACGCTGTTAAGCTCCCTTCCAGTGTTCTTAAAGTAGCATAGCAGCCATGTTGGCTCTGATCAGAGTTTGTTTATGTAAAGCATGCATTGCTGAAGCTTTAGTGTGAAGCAGCTCTCTAGTCTTTACAACTTGAAAAACTAGTTGCATGACAATTGTTTTCTTTCACAATATTAACAGTCTCATCCCACATTCACAGTGTGGCTTTAGACACAACTAACATCCACATAGTTCATTTTTTTACAATTATGCAAAACTTTTAAATACAGTATAAAATAGCCCATAGTCCTGACAATTGCCTTTTGACATAGATTCTTAATGTCTTTATTAATCAACTTTCACACCATCATTTCATTTTTTGGACTTTTCTTTGGCTCACTTATTTTTACTAAACTGGTTGCAATGCAATTACTCAGCACATTTTATTTCTGTTTCTATTTCTTTTCAACCTAGGACCCTGCCCTGGGTCCCCTTTTATTTCCAGGATATTTAAATGGTCTTCTTTAATTGTCTTCCTTAATCTACAGAACATACAACAGCTATGCAGATAATGCTATTTTGTACACTTTGTGATAGTAAAGCTCTTAACTCTCTCCAGAAAGACTTTAGTAATTGACATCATGCACCTATTGATCTGTGACATCTACTCAATCAAAAAACAAACAAATAGATAATCTTTCTAAAATCTGATGACACATTTAATAAATACAGGATGACACTTTCATTTGTTTTACTGTAAAAAATTCTGCTCATGATTGTGTTTCTTCTTATGAATACTTAAGAATCCAGCATAACAATAATTTATCAGTCTTTGTGCATGTCAATTTCTTAGTAGCTAACTTGACAATCAACCAAGTCCTGATTCTTCTATCACAGTAAACCTTTTTCAGTTATAAGAACAGACCATAACTAGTTTCCACTGTTTTCTTATTAAACAATAAACCACGACAGGTTGTGGGTTATGCTGGATTTACCCATGCTTGTTGTGGTTGATCACCAGGCCACAGGCTGGTGACCACATCCACACCAGAAGTGGTTAGAATATTTAAAGTCCTAGCAGAACCCACACCCAGGAGTGGTTTATTGTGATCATAAATGTCCCCTGTATTTTTCTTTTGTAATGAAGAATAAGAGAAAACACAGGTTTTTGGCAGTTTCATTTATTTTTACATTTATTCTTATGCCACGACATATAGGTCCTTCTTGTTAGGCAGAATATTGAGGCTACATCCCTCCTCAATTGAAACATATGTTTACAGCCAGTAATGTTACTTTATTATTTTTTTATATGTTACATAGCTGAGAGGCATTATGGAGATGTTTGTATGTGACTGGAGAGAAGCAGTGGCAGAACGAAGGTGTAAAGGGCAGAGAGAGAGAGAGACAGAGAAGAGAGAAGACTGGCAGATTGGCTGTACTACCATTAGCCCAGGCACTGAATCAGGAGTTGCCTTTATTATTATTATTACTATGCTTGGGTTAGAAATGGGAGACTGAGTTGTGTTTTTTAATGCAAACAGGAGCAACACAAACAGGCAAAGACAGTGTGACAACATTGTTTTTTTTTTTTTTTAGAACTTTTTTGTGGTTTACTTTGTGTCAGTTGCTGGGAAATGGAAACAACCAGTGACTTCAGTGGTTCCACTTCCATTTTGGGTTTTGCATTTGGGAGGATGTCCTGGTTTCCATCTGGTGATAATCTTTCAGTTACTAGTGGCTTTTATGCTTAGATTTCCCAGCTGCCAGCTAACGGTGTCGTGGGGAAAGAGAAACGCAGTCCATAGCAGGAAATATAGGGAGAAAGGTGAGCTGGGTGCACCATGTGGCTTGCCATGGAGGAAATATTTAAATGAAAAAGAGACTTTGCATTTTTTACAGTGGGTTAGGTTACTGTTGGGGTCAGTGTGGTTAATTATTCAGTCTGCATCAAACTACAGTTTTTGTGTCATTATACCAGCTGTATTTTGAAATTCGCTCTTCAGCTTCTATTTTCAGATGGCTTAGTGGGCAGTCAAGACAGTGATTTTAACCTTTGATGTTGTGAGGGCCATAGTGACTTTAAAAGGGGGATTAGAGATGTGTCTGACTGAAACCTTTTGCATGGGTTATGCCAGGACTTACCATGGCAGAAATGTACCAGTCAGCCAATCATAGTGTGGATTCTTGGAGCCCATTGTATGATCTGTTCTGACTACAGTGATGCAGTGTATCATACTGCATCAAAACCCTTGCTATCTGCTTTGAATCCTTTGTACCATCTTCCCATTCATTTTATAACTGGGGCACAGTACAGTGCACACCATCACAAACTTTACCAAGCTTTAAACTGGACTTTTTATTGTAAACTGTACTACACTTAATAAAGGAAGATTTTTCCTTTGGCATTTGCTGATATATAAAACCATCTGTCAAAATGTCCCCTCTTGCTTCTTTGATTTACTTGTCTCCCTCAGGTTCAAGATTCTCTAATAATCTCTGTTCCTCAAAATCAATCCTCTTGTCTGTACCTAGCTACAAATCTAACAAAGATTTTTCTAGTTTTACTTACCTTGCTACAATTGATCAACGGCAACACTTGGAAAAATCAACGGAAACACTTCTAACTGCAAAAATTGATCTCTAGCTTAAAATATAGGGTTATGATGGCTAGCATTTTAATCAGATCATATGTTTGTTATTGATAGGTTGTACAGTTGTGCTTTATAAGGTTGATTATTTTATAATCTTATTTGAATTATACCAACTTGTGCTGTATATGTAATTATTTGTGGCAACATATATATATATATATATATATATATATATATATATATATATATATATATATATATATATATATATATATATATAGATATATATATATATATCTCTATATATATATAGATATATATATATATATATATATATATATATATCTATATATATATAGATATATATATATATATATATATATATATATATATATATATATATATATATATATATATATATATATATATATATATATTATGGCATGTTATTACCTGACAATTGTAAAAGAGAGTCATGCTCTCAATTTGCTTTCCAGATAAAATTAAAAAACAGAAACTGATGCAGATTAGGTTGTTAAAAAGCTGTTTGGTTCTGCCTTGGATACAAATCTAAGTTTCTTACAAAGAAATGATTGATTTGCAACAATGATTCAGTGAAATACAAACATGCTTCCATATTATAAAGTTATTTCATGAGGCAGAGACAGGAAATGTCATGTGTTGTTAGGAATACAAATCATCCTGTTACTGTGCATTCTCTGAGACTAGCAAGAGGACATAAGAAGAGGTTCAGTTGAAAATTGCTGAGGTATTTCAATACTAAACGGTATGTGCTGTCCAGCCCCTTTCGTTTGATCTCCATATGTCTGAAATGGAGAGAAATAAACAAACACTTGGCTTGGGGCTCTATATTGATCCAGAACCAGCCTGACAACAACTTTTAAGTAAAGAGTTGTTCAGCAATTATTGTTTCATGTAATTGATTGTCTAGATAATGGGTACAGATTGATCTTGCCTGAACTTTGGAAGCAGTGAGGATACTTTCTAATCTGCAGATGAGTTTCCAATGCTTCAACCAATATATCTCATTGTTTATTATAAAGTTCAACTGGACTGCTCCACATCCACAAAAGATAAAAAAAGACACTGGCTAGAATGATTGCTATTCTGTCCTTGCATCAGCACTTTTTGTCCTTACTCACATCTGTTCAACTTGAAGCAGAGAGCTCCAAAAAACAATGCTTTCAAGTGGTTTGTACATAAATAGTATTATTTTCAACGCTAAAACTGGAACATACTGTAAGGTACATGGTGCATATACAGTATAGTTACTGATATGGTGTAAAATATATATGCTTTGAGATCAATTAATCCCTGTACCGATGCTTGGCCTAGGAAAAAAGGAATGAGGTAGAACTTGGTGTAGAAAATACCCATGCCCCAGTCAAGGACAGGTAGTTAAAAGGTCAGCTATAAGAGACCTAAAGGCATACAGTGACAGCCATAGAAATGGTCAGATAGTTCCTGAAATGTCTGATATATCTGAAAATTTCTTGCCTGCCTGCAGTACCACTATGGGCCATCAGAGAGAATCACTTTAGATATTTTGTGACATTTCTGGAAATATCTGACCATATCATGACTGTCACTGTAGTTGCAGGGGACTGGAGATCAGCTATAAGAGACTTAGAAGTGTAGCTCCAGAGGACTAGAGTGAGCCTATGTGGTTCCTCTACATACAAGCGACAGCAGGGAGGAAGCTACCAACTATAGCATTGCCAGTCTTCCTTCAGTGGTGGGGAAATTAATGGAAAACCTGCTAAAGAAAAGACTGGTAAAGTATCTTGAATCCGATGGGCAGCAAGATTATAGGCAGAAAGATTCATGGGGGGTCATACCAGATGAATCTGATACATTTCTTTGGCTGAAATAGATCAGGAAAGGGCAGTGGAAGTAGTCTATTTGGACATTAACAAGGTCTTTGACACTCTGTCTCACAGGAGACTGAGAAAGAACTATGGCAGCCAAGGGGTGGGATCCAAAGTTGTGGACTGGATTACAAACTGGCTAATGGATAGGTGACAAAGGGTGGTAGTTAATGGTTCTCACCCTAATAATGGGAGAGTAACTAGTGAGATGTCACAGGGCTCAATACTTTGACTGGTCCACTTCAATGTCTTCATAAAAGACATTGCAGAAGAACTGGAAGAGAATGAATGCCTTTTTGCAGATGCTACCAGAATCTACAGTATGGCAGACATGCAGGAGAGCATGAGAATAATGTGCTGGGATCTTGGTAAACTTGTATAGTGGAAATGGACATGGCAGTTGAGGTTCAATGACAAAAACTGCAAAATTATGCACCTAGGGCATAGGAACCAAGAGCTGATCATAAGATGGTGAGTTACTGACAGTCACAAAGCAGGAAACAGACCTTGGGGTTATCATAACAGATGGCCTCAAAGTGGCAGAGAAGTGTGACAAAGCAGTGGGGAAAGTATCGGGATGCTGGATGCATAGGGAGGGGTAGCTCCATTAGGAAGAAGGAGCTGGTGTTTCACTGTGTGTCACTCTCGAAGATCCACCTCTAGTACTGTGCCCAGTTTTGGAGGCAACACCGCAAAAAGGATATAGCCAAGGTGGAGGTAGTCCAGAGGAGGGTAGCTAAAATGGTGCAGCGGTTGCACGAGAAGCCCTTGACGAGAGACTGAGGGAACTCGATACGCTTACTGTACAAGAGAAGAAAGTGAGAGGTGCCATTACAGAGACCTATAAGCACCTCACAGGGGTGAACAGGGTGCAGGAGAACTGTTTCTTTCAAATGAGAAAGAGCACCAGAACAAGCAGCCATGCAATGAAGCTGAAGAAGGAAGTTTAAGAAGGATGTGAGAAAATACTGCTTCAATAAAAAGGTAGTGGACACCTGGAACAGAGTGCCAGCAGAAGTGGTGGTGATGAAAACTGGAGGGCTTCAGACATGCGTGGGGTAGGCATAAGGGTGTATCAGTAAATAGTCTTGAATGAGGGAGGGTAGCTGGATATCAGTTAGGGTTTGCAGAGACAGATTAAGCAGGGAACATTTGGCAGACTGGATAAGCCAAGCAGTCATTTTCTGACTACACATTCTATGCTGCTATGTTTTAAAGCTTCTTTGCATGAAAACAAATGTGTGGAGTGCAAAAACAAAATGTATGAGCTAGAGGGTGAGTTTCTTAGTGAAGCTAACGCACAGAAACCTGACCAAAGGCAGAAAAAAGCTAGCATGCAAGTTAAGAGGAGTACAGTCTCACTTTGTAAGGGTCAGGGAAGGCAGAGAAATGAATGGGTTGCTTGATATAGCATGTCATGAAGCAAGTGAGAAAAGGAGCAATGAGGGATGGAAGCTCTACAGAAAGTCTGTGGCTGGAATTAATATCCATAGAAGTTAAAATGAAATTCTTGGAGTATATTACAGACTGTTAAGCAGAACAACAAAGCAGGACTTGGAGTTGGCAAATTAAATTAAAATGGCAATATCTATGGGGCTCATGGGGGATTTCAACTTTGCTGCCATTAGTTAAGAGTTAGATAATGTACAAGAGTCTCAGAGTGAGTTGTCAGTCAATGAGTATATAATGTATACAGTATGCACTCATTGACAGCTCAGTTAGCAGCTGGTTGTGGTGGAGAGAAGTGCTGTGCCAGTCTCAGCTAAGGTTCAGGATGGGGGGAGCTGGATAGTGGGGCAATACCTGCCAGGGTGGTGGATCCACTGGATACCAGAGAACAGCGTATACTGAATGAGCGTTTACCAGATCAGGGTTAAGGAGGGGGGTCACTAGACACAGGGTTATACATATAGAGTTACAAGCAGGTCAGGGAAAGGGGCCACTAACTGCCAATGAGGGATGGGTTCAATCAATCAAGCAATATCTTTATTTTGCCATGCAGAAAACCATTGAGACAAGCTCATTTACAAGATGGGCCTAGAGACAGTACAATAGCCAAACGGGCCATCAGTTAATCATATAGTAAGCATGTATAATGATAACATAATCATACAAGACTTGTACAAGGCAAGGAAGTAAATGGAATATGCGGCAGGCTGAGAGTCACTAGCAAGCTATATACATAAACACTTATGAAGGACAATAATTCAGTGCATTTAAACATCTTTTAAACACATTAAGTAAAGATTACATAGATTCAGTTTAGAGATGTACTCATTTTGTGCAACTATAGAATGACAGGGTCTATATGACCTACTGTAAGTGCAGCATGCTGGAGAGTATTTATTTATTTATTTAGTTATTGAGAGAAATCGGAATTACAATCCTTTGAGTCATAGACTCCTTTGCAAAGGCTCCACGTCAGTACAGGAAAGCACAAACATTACATTTAATAACAGTTTATACATAGGTTACTCAGCACAGTGTATTTACATTACATATTTGTTACCGCCTCTAGGGCCTAAGTGAACCCTGAGTCTACAGCTGGACAGTGAGACCTAAGGATGTCATCGTAGGATAAGCTAGGCCTTTAACCTAACTATGCTTTCTATTGGTAAACTGATTGGGGGGAGTGTTGGTGGCAGCCACAAGCATCAGAGTTAAGGAGAACGCTCATGATACCAGATTTGAATTGTCCAAGACTTGGGGCCAGTGAGATGGTGGGTGGTAAGTTGTTGAGCCAGAAGAGATCGCGAAAATGGAAAGACCTTTGCCCTAGGGAGGTCCTGCAGTAGGGAACTAGGAGGGAGGTGCTTGCAAGGCATCTAGTGGCTGTACTGTGTGGGACTGGCTGGATAAGGGGGTGGAGGCCTATGGGTGTTAAAATTCAATAGTATTTTTTTGGCTTGGAGGCAGGTGTGATATTTAAGCCTCCCTTTGAAGGACACCCAGTCTGCAAGCTTATAGAGTTCACACGTGTGGGTTAGTCTAAGGCAGCCTGTAACCAGATGGCAGGCTCTGTTAAGAGCTAGGTTGATACCATGGAGGGCTGTTTGGTCTGCGGTGCCATAAATTACAATCCCATAGTCCACCAGTGAGAGGACAGAGCAGGATATGGTGAGACGTAGGGTCTGGGGGGAGGGAGGCAGTGCTTACTGTATGTCTATAAAGAATCCCCAGTCTGTTGTTAACAGCAGAGAAAAGGTGTTGAATGTGTGTGTGGTAGGTGAGGGATGTGTCAAGGGTGACACCCAGGTATTTGAAGGTTGAGACCTGTTTGAGGAGGAGGCCCTGTGATTGGCTAAGGTTAGAGTGACATTATTGAGAGGGCTTTGATGATGGGCAAAGGTCATGGATTTCGTCTTGTTGTAGTTGAGTACTAAGCGATGCTCAGTGAACCATGATTCTATTTCTCTCAAAAAACCTTGTAGGGCAGTTTGGAGGGAGTGAGGATGAGGATGTTTCCAGAAAACAACTCTGTCCATAAGTAGGAGCTTTCACTGCAGGCTTGAGGGAGGGAGTTTAGGAAGAGTGAAAAGCAGTGGTCCTAGAATAGACCTGCGGGACACCCGTTTGGATTGTTTAGTGGAGGAAAGGGTGGTGTTGATTTTGACCTGTTGCATCTGGCCGGAAAGATATTTTTTGAACCAGGATATAGCTTCAGAGGAGAAATAGTAGGTGGGAAGGGAGTGGAGAAGTAGAGCATGACTGACTGTGTCAAATGCTTTTGTCAAGTCTACGTAGATTGCACCTGCTACTGAGCCTTGTTCCAGAGCCTTGTGTATGTACGAAGTAAATTCAAGGAGGGCAGTGGTCATGCTGTGACCCCTCTGGAAGCCATGTTGTTCTGGGCAGAGCAGATTATGTTTGGGTAAGTAGTCTGAGAGTTGGTCCGACACAATTTTTTCAAGAGCCTTTGAGAGGGAGGGAAGGATCGAGATGGGTCGGTAATTCAAGGGGAAGTGGGGTCACCAGTCTTCAGGATTGGTGTTATAATTCCTTTTTTCCATAGAGTAGGGAATTGGCTGAGGCATAGTGACCAGTTTAGTATTTTGGTAAGATGTGGCAAGGTCACATCCAGCATTAGTCGGAGTATTTTGAGGTCAAGGGAATCACTTTTATAGTCCAAGTTTGCCAAGACTTTAAATAGGTAGCTCATAGCTTCCCTGTAGGAGATGATACGTAACCTGAAGGGAGGAGGCACCTTAGTGTCTGGGGTGTCCAAAGGGCAGCTAGGGACAGGGGCAAAGAAGTTTTGTGGGAGTATGTGACTAAGATCTGAGAAGGTGGTGTTTAGGGTATCAGAGATGGTATTGGGGTCCTGTGATAGGGCCCCCTCAACTAGAAGCTGTGCAGGGGCAGGAGAGATGTTCTTTCCGCTAAGTTCCTTAATATTGTTCAAGAAATTTTTCCCTGAGTCCCATGTGGTGGTGAGAGTTTGCTTATAGCAGTTTGCCTTTGCTTGCCAGATGGCCCAGGTGCACTTGTTTCTGGCTGCTCTGTAGAGTTGTCCGTCCTGAGGTGTCTGGAAGTTTAGGGCCCTATGCCAGAGGTTGTCTCTATGGTGCATCTGGTCAAGCAGGGGCTGCGAGATCCATGGGGTAACCCTGTTTTTTTGGATCTGCTTTGTGAAGGGGGCAAAGATATCACAGGCAGCGTTAAATGTGGTGATAAAGGAGACAAGGGCAGCATCTACGGTTTGGGCAGTGTAGATGGGTGACCAGTCACAAGAGATAAGGAATGTTTTGAGGCATGATAGGGCTCCTTTTTTGAGACGCCTTTGGACTGTAGTTTTAGGGAGGCTGGGTGGGAGTTTATTAGACCATCTGCAGGGGACAGGGAGTGGTCACTTATTGCATCTGGGAGTACTTTAACCCTGGAGAGGTTGTTGGGGTGATTAGTAAGGATGAGGTCAGTAAGAATGGAGGACCCAGTCCTGGGGTCATGTCTGGTGGGGGATTGGACAACCTGGGTGAGGTCGTAAGCAAGGATGGCATCTTTGTAGATAGTAGACATGGGGGAGAGCCAGTTCACGTTGAAGTCACCCATTATAATAACTTCACTCCTGGAGGGCAGATGGGTGATGCTGGTCAGTATAGAATTAAAGGCTGCCTTTTGGTTCATGGGTGGGATGTATACTGACATAATGTAAAGTGTTTTACCAGGATTTCCCTGGATGACCTGAATGGCTATAGCTTGGGCACCATGATCAGATGGGGAAGAGGGGACAGAGAGGCGTGCAGAGACATTTTGACGTAGATGACACAACCACCTCCCACTTCCTTGCCTGTCATTTGGAAGAAGGAGTAGCCATTGAGGGTGACGAGCATCTGGGATGTGTTTTGAGAGCCAGGTCTCTGATAAGGCGAGGATGACAGGGTCATGTTGTGCGATCCAGCCCTGGAGAGGAGTGAATTTCTTGAGTTGGCTACAGATATTGAGGGAGACCAGTAGAAGGCTGCTATGTCTAACCTCGTTGGAAACTCTAGCAGCAGGGGGTCCTGGATTAGGATGCACATTGCCTGAGAGTAGTGGTAGTAGGATGGTATGATGGAGAAGAGCTAACCGTCACAGTTTGGGTGCGGAGCAACAGATCCGAGGCGCCGTTTGGATTTTGGTGGGTCAGCTCGGTATTGGGAGAGAGTGGACAAGGTGGGCTATCAGGGCTGGAGCCAAAGCAGGATCGCGAGCTGCTTGGGAGGGTCTGGTGGAGAGTGAAATTTCAAGGAGGTCCCAATGATAGTGCGGCTTAGGTAATGGGTGTAATTGTTGCTGACTTGGTTAGGGCCGATTGGAGATGGAAAGTACCAGGGGGTGGGTGCTTCATGGGGGCAATTAGTGGAGCAGGCTAGTGGGTCCCATAGTAGAGGTTCAACCACTGTGTTAGTGGGAGGTAGAAAAATGGATACATTGAGGTGCTTAGGATAAGCACTCTAATATAGATTTCCATGTTGTTGTTTTTTTTTTGTTTTTTTTGTCCTGAGTGAATTGTTTAAGGCAATTAGATGGGCTGGGGGCCTCTAGTGGTGAGCCAGTATATGCTGCAGATGACAGAGTGCCTGCCCCCCAATCACCATCCTGATCCTGAACTGTATGCATAACCTCCCTTGTGGCAAGTGGTGTCTCCCCCAAACTGATCCCCATCACAGTATTTTACATTTGAGCTGGAATTTTCCTAAGCTTCTGCACATGCCCAGATGACTAAGTGATAAAAGTACAATGTCATCTGCATAAGACAGATAAGGGACCATTCTTGTCCCTATTTTTGATAGATGGAAGTCCGGATTGTACAGGTCTTTTAGGACAGTGCCAAAATAAAGATTAAACAATAGTGGGGCCAGTGTGCAGCCTTGTTTGACCCCTATATTGTTTATGAACCAAGAGCTTAATTCCCCTGAGTTACCATACCTGATACTGGTGTATTTGTCTTGATGAATGAGTCTGATCATCTCCAGTAGGGATGGATCAGGCCCCAGTTCACCAAGTCTATCCCAAAGTAAAGGTCTGTTAACCCGATCAAAAGTGGATTTGAGATCTACAAAGGTACAATATATTTTTGGGTTTTTAATAATCCTGCATTTATGAATTAGGTGGGTTAAAACATAAACTTGATCTGTTTTAGAGTAGTTTCTACGAAATCCTGCCTGGGCTTCATCTATAATGTTATTTGATTCTCCCCATATCATCAATCTATTATTTAGGATTTTAGTAAAGACCTCTCCTAGGGAGTCCAATAGGCTAATGGGTCTGTAGCAGCTGGGTCCTTTTTGTACGCCTTTCTTACAGATTGAGTACGACAATATTTAGTTTCAGGTTTTGGTAATATCCCTTATATCCAGAAGTAATTAAAGAATTTGAGTAGAAAGGAATCCAGAATAGTTTTGTTCTAACTATTATATCTAGTGGTACCCCATCTGGACCGGGTGCTTTTCTTTTATTAAATGAATTTAGAGCCCCCTCTAGCTCCGATTGTGTAATTTCAGCATCTGTGCTTTGTTTCCTACCTTCATATTTGGATTCTGTTAGCCCAGCAAGGTAGTCAGGGTCTTCCCTGCAGAACAGTAGCTTATAATGCTTTATCCAGATAGCTGGTTCAATATGTGTATTAATACGAGAGTGATGACCCATTCCGGAGCTTACAATGTCCCAGAAGGTTTTATTGTCCCTGTTGAGAACCCAATGTGGAGCTTCTTCCATAGTTGTTTAGTGTATTCCCGCTTCTTTCTATTTAGAGTGTCCCTATACTCTTACCTGGCTTTGTTCATTAATTTGTTGTTATTCTTACTTGGAGACTGTTTTATGACTCTAAACTTTCTGTTCTGTAGTTTCCTTGCAACCTGACTGTCTTTATTGTACCATTTTTCACCCTTTGGTTCTTTTATAATTGCCTCTTTTGTTATTATGTTGGCTGTCACATTTATAATGGAATTAAATTCATGGATTAGTGAAGGGTCCATTGGTTGGCCAATGATTCTAATCTTCACAAAATCCCTCTGCTTTCTAGGTGATCCATAAAATTTTCACTCATTATTAAATTCCATTCAATACCCCTTCTCTTAAACATCACTCTGGGGGCCTGATTCCTTTGTCAGTAAAGAAGTCCCCTTGCCCAATTTCTAATTCCAAAGCCTTATGTTCACTTTCCGCTCTGGGAACTAATTTTAAATGCATGCTCCTAGTGAATAGATTAAAATTAACCCACATATAATCAATCAGAGATGATCTCTTTGCTCCTGCAAATGAGTATTCTCCTTCAGGGTCAGTATTGGACCGACCATTTAGAAGCAACATATTGTTTCTGCACATTGTTCTGTGTGGCATTACTCCTCTTTTGTTGGTAATTAGGTCTCTGGAATTTCTTCTTGTATTCAGAGATGGGTGCTGGAGGGACGTCAGTGCCTCTGACAGGTCTTCCGAGCAACCTTGTAATTTGCCCATCCTTGCATTAAAATCTCCGAAAATCACTATATTTGCTGTTGGGTGATCTGCTTCTATACTAATAGTTAATTTTTCTAATGAGCCTAGGAAATTGGTATCTCCATAATGGCTTCCTGATGGGTGAGCATAAACATTTATCATGAACCATGTTTGCTTCATTGATTTCCCTATTAGTTTTACCGTTAAGATACTAGAACTGTGAGTTATGATTTCTTCTGTTGTAATATTGCTATTTAGCTTTATAAATATGACCAATCCTCCAATTCCCCTCCAATAATATTTATTTTTGGTAGCTGTTTTACAGTAAGCCTTGTAACCACTTAGGAGAAGATTTCCCAAGGCCCAAGTTTCCTGTATGCAAATAATATGAATTTGGTTCAGGTAATTACATATGTCCAGATCACCTATTTTTGCACTCAGCCCTGAGGAATTCCAAGATAATATTTTAAATGGATTCTTGTCCTTGGGAGTTGTATAGACACTACCAGGATTTGCCTGAGCATATACATCCTCATTCTTTACAACAAAGTGTATTCCGAGTTTATCAATGTGCTCTGCTTCTTCATTAGCTCCTTGATTATGAAGGATTCATTGACATGGAATATTACTTGCCCATCAGGCTCCAGCCTTATTGCTTGCCCTATATTGTAAGTACTAATATTGATATCCAAATAGATATTGAGAAAGTCAATCAGTTTGCCTCTTAAACTGGTTCTGGGATCTTTTGTTGATAATTTCAGCCAAAGGCTGAAATGACTATGTTCTGTTTGCTAACCTTTGAGCAAGTTTGATTATTGTAATACAGTATCTGGCAAGAGGTCCATTAGAGTGGTGACTTCACCCACTCTGAAACCCATAGCCTCTAGATTTACTGTTGCTTTAAGTGCAATTGCTTTTAATATGTAAAACTGATCAGTTACCACCAGAATGAGTTCATTCCCCAGTATCGGTCTTATAACACTGATTGAGTTTTTCAGAATACAGCATCCCTTTAATATGGAGGACAGTAGTGCAGTTACAGAATCTGCTAGTTTTCTTTGTGATCCATTGGGCATACATGATACCACAAAAAGGGGTAGTGCAAAGTCAGAGCCCATAGCTTTTTGTAGAAAAAGATCAAAATTAGCACTGTGGCCAGAATTATTCTTACTAGTTTTTGGGCTGTCACTTTTTTCAGGGCCTATCATCACCTTGGAGTTAGTGCCAGCACTTCCCTTTTTTAGATTTTAGATTATTTACCTCAGGTGATTCTGGGTTTTCAGATTTTTTGTCAGATTCTCTATATTTGCTGTACTTGGGTCTTTCTTTGGTTTTTGTTTGTCAGTATTGTTTAAGTTTTTGATTTTATTTTCTTTTGATTTTTTGTCCTTGATGGTGTTTTTCCTTGTTTTTCTCTGATTTGTTGTGCTATATCTTAATTTCCCTTTGGGTTTTGTGTTAATAGAATTATTGCTCTTATCAGGTGATACCTTGTTAATTAGTTTGTTCTTGGACTTTTTAGTCCTATCCTTTTTTCCAATGAGAGGGTAGGGGGTATCCTGGGCCATGTCCATTCTGCTGCCTATTTTCTTTATTTTTTTGGAGATACCAGTCTCCCTGAGGCTCTTATCCTTGCTGTCTGATGCATTCTGAAGTTCTCCCTTGCACCACAAATATGCATGTTTGAGGGCAAGTTCCCTACAGATGCTGCTGTCTCTAAGTTCAGCTGCTGGAAGCATGATGCACTCAGAGTTACTACTACTAGTGCTGTAGAAATCTGTTCCAAAAGGGTCCCCTGGGGCTTTTGCTTCATATTCTGAAGATTTTATTGAGGAGTTTGATTTGCTCAACTTGAAGTTGGTCTGTAAAATGCAAGGATTGTTTGTGTGATTTCCATTGTTTCCTAGGTGACTATACTGAGTGTCCGATTCTTTGTTCATGGCATCAATTCTATACTCTTTGTTTGATAACTTATTTTCAATTAGTTCCAATTTCAACCTATTCTCCAGGCACATACCTTTAATAAATGAAACATCTTGTTTACATTATACTAGCTTTTTGAACAGCAAGATATTGGCTTTAACTGGGTCCCTTAATGCTGTTAAGACTTCCCTTGAGAGTCCCTTAATATCTCTGCAGAATGAGTCTTCCCGAACCTCAGGGCTCATTATCCATGAATATGAACTGTAGTTTCTAGAAGGTGTTCCCTGAGAAGAATTCAGGGGTGGCTGTAGATTGGGCTTCATGGAGCCCTCTCTAGGGGAACTGAGTTTATTACAGGGGCTATTGTCCTGATTTAGATTTAGATTGGGCTGATTTGTTTTGTTGCAGCTTAAGTTATCTTCCTGAGGCTTGGGTCTTGGCAAAATGTTGGCTTTTTGGAGGGGTAATGGGGCATCAATTCCATAGTTTTCTCTGATGGCCTCCTCTATTAATAGGGATTCTCTTAGAGATTGGACCTCTAGATCCAGTGCCAACAGGTTATGAAATATTTGGGAGAAATCTGTCTTTGCGTCCCTACTGTCCTCTGCCTCAAATCCTTTAAATCCGGGTAAGTCAATATTGTTGGTATTATTGATTTTATTTTCCATTTGGTCTTGTAGGGAAAGCGAGTCTTGTCTCGGTATACCTTGCCTAAGGGGGATAGGGCTAAACATTTTCTGATGTCCCCGTTTGAGGAGGTCAGATTAGGTGTAGAAACCAGCTGCAAAGCTTCATTACCGGTTACCAGTTTGTCTACTAGCGGTTTATCAATCTTTTTCAAGCAACGGCCCTTTTTGTTCATTGTGTTTTGGTTTTTACCCAGTTGTTTCATGGCTAAGATTTTTAATGAGAAAGGTCCTTTATGCTTTCCTCCTCCTCCCATTCTGGACTTTAGTTTACTCGGGTCCATATCATATTTATTTTTTATTTTATTTATTGAATACAATCAGAATTACAATCCTTTGAGTCACAGACTCTTTTGCAAAGGCTCCACGTCGGTTACAGGGGGTGGAGGGTAAACAAATACAGTCAAAGATGAACATAAACAGGCAGTATTTACAGTTTCAGTACTGACAGAGTAGTCCAGGCTAGAACTTATTTAGCAGGTGAGGTAATTAGGTAGCATTCTTGGAATCCCTAAACAGAGATTTGTAGGATGCCATTTCTTAGGGTCTAGAGAGTCCCTGTGTCAGGAAAAGTGGAGGCTTTGGGAGCAAAAGAGGGTGGGCAGCGTTAGCTGCAGTCACATTTAGCACTCTCCAGTAGTTGAGTTTTAAGGCCTGATTTGAATAGTGAGATGCTATTGGTCTGGGAGAGTGGGGGTGGTAATGTGTTGAGCCAGAGAGAGGCACAGTAGCGGAAGGATCTTTGCCCTAGGGATGTTCTACAAAGGGGGACCAGAAATGATGGGTTTGCTGCGAGTCTTGTATTACGCCTGATGGGGCTGCACTGATAATGGGGAGTTGGCCGATGGGGGCTAGCTGAAGGTGTATCTTTTTTGCGAGAATGCAGGTGTGGTACTTTAGACTTTGGAAGTTTAGCCAACTAGCCAAAGTATAAAGATCACAGGTGTGGGGTTAGTCTATCACTGCCTGTAACTAGGCGGCAGGCTTTATTCAGGGCAGTGTTTATACTGCTTAGCATGGTGGGTTCAGCTGAGCCATACATAACTATCCCATAGTCAACTAGGGAGAGGATGGAGGAGGTGACTGCAAGTTGCATGGCCTGTGCTGGTAGGCAGTGCTTGAGTCTGTAGATGATGCCCACTCTAGTGTTGACAGTGGAAGAGAGAAGTTGGACGTGACTATGGTAGGAGAGGGAGGTATCCAATGTGATACCCAGGTATTTAAAGTTTGTAACGTGTTCCAGTTGGGTGCCTAGTGAGTTCTTAACTAGGAGTGCCATCTGACTATGTGGGCTTTGGTGATGCGCAAAGATCATGGACTTAGTTTTGTTATAGTTGATCAGGTGGTGATCAGTGAACCAGTTCTCTAGCTCCCAGAAAAAACCCTGAAGGGCCAGTTGGAGGGTACTTGGTTGAGGGTGTTTCCAATACAGAACCGCATCATCAGCATAGAGTAGTAGATGACCGCTGCACGTCTTAGGGATAGAGTTTAAAAAGAGGGTGAAGAGCAATGGGCCAAGTATAGACCCCTGCGGAACCCCTGAACAAACTGTTTTGGAGGTGGAGATGGTGGTGTTTATCCTGACATGCTGTGACTGGCCTGAGAGGTATATGCACAAGGAGTGCCTGAGTTCTTGCTAAGGGTTGTAGCTGGCATTTCTGATAAATAAGTAACACAGTGGAAAAAGTGATTCTGAGAGAAACAGAACCACAAATACTCAAAAAGCTGGTAAAAGCTGCCAGTATAACAATCCAACAATCTAACAATGTAACAATCTACACATTTTTGTTTTTTCTTGAATTGCAGATATCTATATTTTCTCAAGAAATGATGAGCAGTGTTCACGTATATATGTATATGAGCCAACATGCAGCAGCATATAACATAAGTAGAGCTGGGAGGTCAGCCTAAGTCTGCAAGTGCATCAATTCTCAGTTTAGCAGTATAATACAATACAATAGAATACGTATTAGATGTTAGCAGCAAAGATTCCAGTTATCAGTTGAATACTGGGCTTTTGTTTAACAGTTTAATACTGGTTGTATCTATGCCTTCCTCTGTTCCTTAGCAGAGAGAGTTTGCTTTAACACTTACTTGTCCAATCAAAAGTAGATGCTGAAAATCCAAGAAAACCAGTCATTCTTTTGAAATGAAATTTAGACGGAAAGTGTAGTTCCTTTTTGTAATCTACCTAGCAGAAATTTTAGTGCAATATATATATATATATATGTATATATATATATATAAACCAGCAATAATTTCAGACATAAAATTTAGATGAGCCCAACTTGGCTAGAAGACATTACAGACACAAGTATGCAGCTTGCATTTTTTTTTTGCAGTAATACGTTTTTTTAACAGTTACTGTCAGAAGGAGAGCTAGACAAGCGTATAGTCTAAAAAAAATAAAAGAAGAATTGCTATTGCTGTATCAGCTGTACACTTTTAGTAATTTGATAGTATGTGCTAGTGAGTGCTAGTTGAATTAGATTATTTTAATACCCAATTTCTTTCAGGTAGCGCTAGCTCCAGCTGCCTTCCTGATCTGTTCAAATCAAAGGGATTTTGTGAGCAGCATATCAGCTTTTGAGCATTAATAGAACATGAGTGTAGAATAAAGTGTAGATAAAAGAACAAGGCTATTAAATGTTAAATGTACAATCAAAGCAAGGGATATTGATTATTATTAAAAGAAACACAACTGGACCGGCAATCCAAGCAGTCCAAGCAGATAACTGGATAGTCACTGATTTTGCCGTTTTAATCCTTCAAGTAACCCCCGGTTTCCTTTAAAGATATAATAGGAGTACTTTGGAGTAGGAAACTGAAGATATACTGAAATGCAGGAATACAGAGGCACAAAACACAGAGCATTAAAAAGTTCTAAAAAGTTCTAAAAGGTTCTGAAAAAAGCCCAAGACTGAATGAGTGTGCAGCTTGCACTAAGATAAAAAATAAAAGCCTTTAGTAAAGTAACGAAGTTAGCAGGAGTTAACAGGAGATAGCAAGAGTCCACAGTCCAAGCCACATCCACTTAGATAGATAGGCAGTTAAAGTATACTTTCCTGAGTAGCAAGACTCGCAATCGTCACAGCCGTGTATCAGCTCAAGCAGCACAGAGTTCACTCAAAAGGCGCTCAGTCGGGAGAGAACAGTTTTATGATAACCACCTCACACGGTTTATCTGGGACAGTGGGGAGCTTTCCCATAGGTGCTTTCCTCAGCTCCACGGCCCTCCACAGGGTGGCTCATCCAGGGCTCCCTGCCCACCACTGGGACTCCTCACCAGTTTGCTGCGGTGGAAAAAAGCAAAAGAAGGGGAAAACACTGGAGCCAGATAGCACAAGATGGACTGGAAAGAACAGAGCATTTTAAAACAGATGAGACAACGGTGGCATATCTTTACTAAAAAGATAAAATGCTTCTCTCTGCTCCTGCTTTGTGAGGCTCCTCCACAGTCTCCTAGCGTGCAGCCATCTTGGTTCCACAATAGCTCCCTCCTAAGCCTCTACAAGACAACCTTCAGCTTGGCTTCACATCTGACTCACTTTCTCCTCTCTTTAGACATTCAAACTCATCAAGAAAATAGGACCATGTAACCTGTCAGGTAATGAAGGGGATTAACACCTGACCAGATTATGGAGCATATCAAAACTGAGGGTTTATTTGATACATCACAGCATGGTTTTGTTAAGTGCAGATCCTATCTTACAAATCTGTACACTTCTTCGAGCCAGTTAGTGCTGCTTTGGATGCAGGACTCCCTGCAGACATTATATTTCTGGATTACACAAATGCCTTTGATTCTGTGTCACATAAAATACTAATTGAACAACTGGAACAAATACAACTACACCCAGATATAATAAAATGGATTGGTAGTTGGCTGCAGAACAGAAGGCAGAGAGTAGGACTTAGAGGATACTACTCTGAGTGGGGAGAGGTGACCAATTGGGTACCCCAGGGGTCCATGTTGGGCCTAGTACTATTTAATATTCTCGTCTCTAAAATGCAAACATCAGATCAAGTTTGGATATGCAAGTATGCTGATGACAGCAAAATGGGGTCCATAGTACACAATGAAGCTGCAACAGTAATATTACGAGAAGAACTGACTAGACTAGAACACCGGGCTAGACAAAACAAGTTAACTTTTAATGGTGAAAAATGTACAGTGATGCATTTGGGACATAGAAAACAAACACTTTACCTATAAATTGAATAATACTATCCTACATGTAACAGAAAGTGAGAGAGATTTCAGAATAACAGTTACAAATACTCTACCCTTCGACAAGCATGTCAGGGCAACGGTTAAAAAATGTCATAAAATCATAGGATGTATCTTAAAACACATCAAGAGTAGGGAGTCATCAGTGATTTATCCCTTTGTACTCCTCATTGGTGAGGCCACAACTGGAGTACTGTTTACCTTTCTGTTCTCCACAAAGTATGGGTAGCATAAAATTGGTGTTGAGAGTACAAAGGCAGTTAACCAAAAGGATAAAAAATATGAAAGACATAAACTATACCGATAGACTGAGGCAGCTAGATCTATACTCATTGGAGTACAGGAGACTACATGGAGACCTATGTCTGGTCTTCAGTGTGCACAAAGAGTAAAGAAATGTTGGAAATCATAGCCCTGGTTAAGCATCAAAACACTAAAAATACAAGATCACACAAATTCACCTTAACAGGTACAGTCTGTAAAACTAGCAAAATAAACAAATGGTTTAGTCAAAAAGTTATTAGTCCCTGGAATTCATTACCAGAGGTTGTAGTTAACAGTAAAACTATGGATATGTTCAAAACGGCACTGGACAAACATATGGGTATAGAAAAATGTAGATTTTTCCACTGAAAAGTGGCGAGCTATATATAGGTTATTAACCTCCAATGCTCGTATAATGCCTATGAACCTGTCTGTTCAAGAAATTCTTAATACTGTTAACATTTGAAGTGGTAACACATATGCTGGATAGTAGGGGAAAAAAGTCTAGTGTTAAGACCAACAATCCTAAGGTGGTTGAGTGTGGTCTATGTTATAACTGTGAATGACTAAAGGCGATCACCATTATCACTCAGTCAAAGTGTCAAACACATTTTTGGCACTCTGACAACCCCAGCTCACCAGCTCATCGGTGCCAGGACATATTTTTACTGCTACCCCTACTTAAGGATTCTCAATTCTAGGGGGATGCATGTCGGGGGGTGAAAGCAGTAAAAATAAAAAGGTCTGGGACGGGAGCAATAAAAATCACACCAGCACCCGGACCCAGTACCTCAGCCACCCCAACCACTAGCCAATCCCCAATGCCACGACGCAGCTCAACTGGCAACCGCAGCACCACTCCCTAAAACCTCTCCACCCCCTCCCAGCCCACACTCACTGTGCTCGCTCCCAACCCCACCACGCACCTACGTATAGTGACATCCTGTCGCCTAGTTCACCCACCCCCTCATCCGGTCATCCTACCTGTCCGTCACCATGAGTGGATTGCTCGAGGAAGGTGTCACCGTAACAGACAGCGCCCTTCCTCATGCGCCCACTTTACGGGTTGCCGATAGAGTGTGTTTTTTTCTTAGACTTCATTTTTGTACAGTGCTTGCAGTAGGACCATCTTTCTGTTTACGGTTGTGTAATAGGTTGAACATCTTCTTTGTGTCAGAGGAAATCATCCTTGTAGATGAAAAAGTATAGGATGCTTCAGAGTCCTGGTCTTCATCAATGTCACCCAAGTTCCTAGTCTTCATAAGAGGGGAAATCTATTGGTTCATCCATATCAGTGCAACAGTCATTTTGTCTACACTGATATGTGTGCTGTCAATATACTGCCCAGCATTTCTGTGCCAGGCATTGTGGCTCCTTGGACTGAGAGTGCCAAAGCCCCATCCCAGGAAATAGTCATGTTTTAAGGGGGGTTTTGCCCCCTGCATTCCCCACAACTAAATATAACCTCCTTTGGGGTGGGCATGCCCCGAAGGGGACAGAAATTGTGAGGACTCAAAAGGCAGCATGACTGAGGGGCGATCTATTATAGAAACATAGTATCTGACAGAAGATAAGGGCTGCTAGGCCCTCCCAGTCTGCCATATTCTCTGCCTGCATCAGTTCTCGCTGACCCCTACTTAGGTCATTGACTTTAGCCTTTCTACTCACCTCTAGGGTTCCCTTGTGCCTATCCCATGCATGTTTGAATCCCCCCACTGCACTAGCTCCCACTACTTCCAGGGGAAGGCAATTCCTTGCATCTTCCACCCTTTCTGTGAAGAAAAATGTCCTCACATTCCCCTTTATCCTGCCTCTCTCCAACCTCATATCATGCTCCCTCATCCTTGTACACGTCCAATACTGAAAGATGTTACCCACTTGCACTTTGTTTATGCCCTTAACATACTTGAAGGTGTCTATCATATCTCCCCATTGCTGCCCCTCTTCTAGTGTATACATATTGAGGTCTTTTAATCTCTCCTTGTATGTCTCCCAGTGCAAGCCCTTTTTGGTTGCCTGTCTCTGATCCGCCTCCACCCTATCTATGTCCTTACGAAGTTGTGGCCTCCAGAACTGTACACCATACTCCAGATGAGGCCTCACCATCGTTTTGTACAGTGGCATCACCACCTCCCTTCCTCTGCTAGTGATACTCCTTCCTATGCACCCCAACATGCTATTGGCCATCCCCACAACCTTGGTACACTGTTTGAGCATCTTTTGTTCATCTGAGATGATTATCCCTAAATCCTTTCCTTCCCTGGTACTTATCAATAACTCACCCCTCATCCTGTAACTCTCTGGTGCATGATTTTGCACTTCTTTGCATTAAATTTTAATTGATATACATTGGACCAATTTTCCATCTTTCCTAGGTCCCTCCTCATTTTCTCAACCCCCCACACACACACACACCGAAGTGTCCACCCTGTTGCAGATCTTGGTGTCATCTGCAAATAGGCAAACCTTCCCATCCAGCCCTTCAGCAATGATACTAATGTAGACATTAACAAGCATTTGTCGATGCTAAATGTTTGCTTACTGGTATTGGCAGGGTACTGCAGGAGTTAGAGAGATGCATAATAGGAATGGCAGTGAAGTATTGAACTAACACCAACCCCAACCCCCACCCTGCAGAGACTGACAGGCATTATGGTGTGCCTTTTGGGTCATCGGCCGTAACGGTCATACCACTCCACCTCACTCCACCCTGCAGACACTGACAGGTGTCACAGTATGCCTTGGGGTCTTCTTCCCATACACTCACCCCATTCCATAAGAAAATAAGCTGAGATGGGTGCAGTATAGGAGAATGGGGTAAATGTGAGGGCCAAAGACCCCAAGGCACACCTCGATGCCTGTCAGTAGCTGCAGGGTGGGGGTGGAGGTGTAATGGCATGAGCATTATAGCCGACGACCACAAGCCACACTCATGATGCCTGTCAGTCTGTACAGGGTGGCATGATACAGTTGGAAACCCTAATGACCCAGGTGTTTGTTGGTATTTTTGCTTCAAATTTTCAACATGGGCTTTTTGAGACCCCACCTCATGAACAGCAGCAGTATCATTTCCTTACTCAATCCCATAAGGTGAATTCACACAGCAAGTGTGCCATTCAGCACCACAGGTGTAAAAATAAATTTCAGGCAGGATGTGAAAAATGACAGCTGAACTGTTCATGAGGAGGTGTGAAGAAATGGCAATGCTGAAAATCTGGAGTGATAATATGAAAAAGTGGCAAAATTATGAGTGTGTGTAGAAACTGTGCAACACATGCTCGTAATGCCATTATTTTTTGGAATGTTTTCACCAAATTTTCAACATGACCTTTTTGGGACCTTCCCTCATGAACATTGGCACTGGGATTTCATTAATCTGTCCGGAAAGTCAATTTCGCACAGCAACTGCACCATTCTGCACCACAGGTGTAAAAACACATTTCAGGAAGGATGCAAAAAATGACAGCTGTACCATCATAAGAGGGTGTGAAAAAATGGCAATGTAAAAATTTGGAGTGAAAATCTTAAAAATTGATGACTTTATAAGCATGTGTACAAACTGCATAACACACTCTCAAAATGCAGTCAATTTTTGGAGTTTTTTCACTAAACTTGTAACATGGGCTTTTTGGGACCACACCTCATTAACAGTGGCACTGTCATTTCATCACTCAGTCCCAAAAGGTGATTCCGTGCAGCAACAGCAAAACCATGTTTTGGGACTGAGAAATGAAATGACAGTGCCAGTATTCATGAGGTGGGGTCCCAAGAATCCCATGTTGAAAATTTGGGACCAAAATTCCCAAATATTGCTGAGATATCAACCTAAGTTGAAACCCCCCATTGATTGCCATTACAGGCTTACCATGATTATCTTCAGTTTGTGGTCGGATTTTGAAGAGTGCAAACGTGTTTCTGGTCCACAGAAGGTTGCAGCAGCAGACCTCTGGATGTTAGTATGGCTGAGGTGGTGTGTGCACAGAGGGAGGGTCAGGATGGGGAAGGGGTGGTGAGGATGAAGAGGAACCATTTTCTTTTTCTTTAGGCTTAAAAAAAAGATCTCAGGTACAGTGTTCTTTTACAGGTGAAATAATATGAAAAATACATTTCAGCACACTGGTGTGGGTTCCCAGTGTGCCAGACTAGTGGAGGGGGGGATTAATGCTTACCTGGAGTCCCTGGCTTGGTTGGAAAAAAGGGGGCGTATGGGGCACATCCAACACCAGGAGTGGGCATCCCTGTATTGGAAAATATAAAGAATTACTTTGGCACACTGGGGTGGGCTCTCAGTGTGCCACAATAGTGAGGGTGTAGGGGGAAAGCTGATATGGGGAATGGGTACCCCGTTGTTGGAAAGATATATGTTCACCGGGAAAGGCACACTGAACAAATGAGTTGCTTTTAAGTGCAGCCATATGCATTACTGTGCATTGTAATGTGCATGGCTGGAATGTGACTGGTTGCCAGGAAGGGGGGGGGATATTTGCTGCTGCAATGACAAGACTGTCCATGATCAGAGTGTCAGATTTCTTTCAAGTCCTGCGCTCCCTCTGAAACTGCCATCATCTGCAGCTTCCCTGTTGATTGGTGGCTGAGGGATGTGCCCATTAAAGCATCCCCTGCATTGGCCATAACACTGCCATGCCTCTGCAATGCTCTACTAACCTCAATATGTTTCTTGTGCACTGCGTGCACATGCAAACATGAAAAGGACTGGTCCCAGGACTGATTCTTGAGGCACCCCACTGGTCACCCCCTTTCTTCAGATTGGATACCATTAACCACCATCCTTTGCTTTCTGTCCCCCAGGAAATTTCTAACCCAGTTCTCCACTTTGTGACCCATCCCCAGGCTTCCCAACTTGTTAACCAGTATTCCGTGTGGAATGGGTAACTTGTTAACCAGTCTTCTATGTGGAATGGTGTTGAAGACCTTGCTGAAATGGAGGTAGGTGATATTCACCACTCCCCCTGATCCACCTCCTTCATCACCCAGTCAAAAAAGTCTATCAGATTTGTTTGACATGACCTTTCTGCTGTGAATCCATTCTGCCTCCAATCTTGTACTTCGTTATTTTCCAAGTGTTCCACAATCCTTTCCTTAAGCAGTATCTCCATAATCTTGCCCACTACTGAGGTGAGGTTGACTGGCCTTTTAGTTTCCTGCTTCCTCCCTGTTTCCACTCTTGTGATGAGGGATAACACGCTTGTGAAAAGGGACTACATGTGTGCTTTTCACCTCCCTCCCTAGATTGTTTCTGATGCCTAGCTGTGGTCACTGCCCCTCTCCCTCTTCAGTGAATACTGAACAGAAGTATTAATTCAGTTTTGATGCATTTTCTAGGTCTCCCTCCACACACACCCCTTCCTTCCCTCTGAGCCTTACAATCCAAGTCCTGGCCTTCATTCTTTCACTAATGCATCTATCGAATGTCTTGTCCCCTTTCTTTATTGTCTGTGCTAATCCTTCCTCAGTTTGTGCCTTTGTGCTCTTAACTGCTTTCACTGCTTCCCTCTATTTATTTAGGTACACTGACCTATCCCCTTCCTTCTGTGTCCCCTTGTATTTTCTGAAAGCCTCCTTTTTGGCCCTTATTTTCTCTGCCATCCCCTTTGAGAACCATAGTCATTTGGTCCTTCTCATACCCTTGTTTCTTAGCCTAATACACTGATTTGTCACCTCATGTATGACACCCTTTAGGTGTGTCCACTGCTCCTCAACCTCCCTCTTGCTTCCTTCCTCACCAGGGTTTCTTTGATGCCTATCCCCATCCTATCAAAGTCCTCCCTCCTAAAATTCAGGACCCTCACCTTTGTGTGGCATGACTTGTGCACTTTACCAATATTAAACCACACAGTCTGGTGGTCGCTGGACCCTAGGTGACCATCCACTCGGACTTCCATGATTCTATCCCCATGGTCAGTAAAAGGTCTAGAATCACCTTGTCCCTGGTAGGCTCTGGTACTAACTGCCTGAGACCTGCCCCATCAAGGATTCCAAGATGGCTTGGCTCCTGGCTAAGGCAGCCACCAGGATGGTCCAATCCACGTCCGGCAAATTAAAATTGCTCAGCAACAGTACCTCCCTTTTTGCTGACATCCTGTGTATTTCTTCTTCTATTGCCCTGTCTACCTCCTCTCCCTGTACTGGAAGCCTATAGATCACTCCTGTGTGAATTGCTCTGCCATTGCCTGGCTCAAGGGTAACCTACAATACCTCAGCCTCCCCCTGCCTACCATGTACTACCATTGCTTTAATACCTTTCTTGATGTAAAGGGCAATTCCCCCATCCCCTTTTGGCCCTCCCTATCCCTCCTGAAAAGAGCATACCCTGGTACATCTACCTCCCAGTCCTGGTTTCCTGTGTACCATGTTTCGATAATTGTTACTATGCCCAGGTCCACTTCCACCATCAAGGCCACCAGGTCTGTGATTTAATTTCCCAGACATTTGTGTACATGGCTTTCCATGTTTCACTGCCTGTCCCTCTTGTGCTTCCTTTTTTGCCTTCTTGTCCCCTTTTTTCAACTTTGTTTTTTTTTTCGTACGCTGTCTCCCTTCCTCTGCCACACCTCTTTTAATGAGTTCTGGTACACCTGTTAAGAATTTTACCTCCAGATCTACCCTGCTTGCTTGCTTCTGTGACCTGTGGTGGTGGCCTACTTATGTCCCCCACTCCCATTTGCCCATCCCTTTAATTAGTTTAATCTAAAATCAAGATTACCCCTGTAATTGTTGCCCTTATTGTGGCACACTAATTGCGGCTACAAAATCCAGTCACCATTCTAATGGTATAATAAATCTATTCCCCATCATCACTGGACAAGATGAGAGATCCGTTATTTTGGTTTGTCATGGTTTGTGACATAATGAACGTTGTCTTCTAACTTCAGTAAAGGAATTCAGGGGAATCATGTTTGTGCCAGGGGGATGGACTGGTGTACGATTTGAACCAGAAATTGTCATGGCTTGTCATATTGGTAGTTGTTGCTGTTGTTCTTCTAAATTGTCTCCTACAGCAGTAATGTCTTTGAGAGACCCTGAAAGGAACAGCATGGGAAGCCAAAGTTCTCCCCTAATGGGGAGTCTGTATGATCAGGAGCAGCAGGAGGATCAGGAAGTAATGTCCCAGTAGATACACTAATCCCAGCTTTTTGTGCCTCAGATAGTATGTCCCCTTACCTGGGTCAGTTGCCCATAGGTAATGTTGAAAGAAGTGTCCTTCCAGATTGACATAAATTACAGTCCATATTCCAGCCATAGATGGTAAAATCTCTGGTCACAGACATTACTGAGGTGAGATAAGGAACCACATTTAAAAAAAGGCTTTAGGCTATCAAGGGTAACATCAGATCCCCCTAGCTCTGCCAATGAAGAAGCTATTAGGTAAATAGGAAATAGCAGTATCAGCGGCTTGAAGTTGAATTTGTATTTCCATCGCACAGTCCATATTTGAAATTTATCCAATATAGGTTCAAGTTTCCCCTAAGACTTCACATCTCTGTTAAAACCAATATGTGATGTTATGAGCACTGACCCTTTCATTATGAAACATAATAGTTACTGTATGAGTGGTAGGCTTTGTAAGTGGAATAGCCTGAAATGGATGCCAGAGTACAGAGTTCTTTAAATTATTACACTTTGCCCAAACTCCATCTAAAGCAGATGATAGTTTGAAACTGATAGCATGTATAGTATCACCAGACATATAAATCAAGGCATAAATGTCAGCAGCTAGAAAGACCAAGGATTCCAGAAGAAGTTTTTCTACAATAAAGAAATGATTGGGGGGGGGGAGTGTAGTTCTTTGCTTCCTCTATACTTCAGTCAGACTGCATTTCTTCATGAAGCAGGTGCACGTTGGGCAGTAAAGAAGTCTGAAAGCCTAAACTGTGCTTCTGCAGAAGTTGTGGCAGTGTATGGAGTAGAAACTACAGCAGATGGGGCAGAAGTAGTTGGGTAGACACAGTGGGGTTAGTGTCCCCAGAAGATGCATTCCTTGATGTAGAGTGAGGAGCAGAATCTGTATGCAGAGTAGTAGGTGTATTCAAGGATGCAACATCATCTGTTGACTCCTTCTCATTTGGCAATGTCATGATGGCAAGGGATACAGTGTATGAGAAAGAGGCTGCTGGTGTGCACAAATCATTAAGAGAAGTAGAAGAAATATGTGTAATAGGTAAAGCTGCGTGTCCTGCAGTGCTCATTTGCCTGTCACAGGCATGCAGTTTAAAATCTGGTAATATTGCCAAGTTAGGGATCCAGATAAGTCCAACAGGACCAGTCATCCAGCCAGCTGCTCAAAGGGCTTGTTGAGGGCTCCATCCATTGACAGACACTGCATCCATCATGCTGCGGGTATCTTTATCAGCAGCACAAACTGGTTCTGTGCAGACCCTGTCAGGCTCATCACAAACTGCCCCATGATAGCGGCTTTTTCAGCTGCAGCAGAAGAAAGGTGCTGTAAATCACTGGATTGATCTGTCTCAGCAGCAGTGTCCATAGCAACCACACTGCACTCAGGTTCGGGTAATGCCTGGCTAACAATTTTGTGGTAATATTATTCATAGTATAAGCAGCTACTTTTTCACATCAGTGTGGGGTCAATTAAAAGTACAGGGATCCCAGGATAGTTGTGGAACAGACAGACCAGCAATATCAGAGTGATGTCTCGGTTGAAGCACCAGGTGTTTGGGCTCCGCAATAGTGGGTAGGGCAGAAACTACTGGAGTTCCTGAAGATTACAACATCAATTGTAAATAATGTGCATCAGTCACTGAAAAACTTGAATGAGCAGGAGACATGCCTGAAGACTATGAAAATAAGGTATCTAGTAAAGGAGAAACAGCCTTCTTTGCTTGATTGTGTAGTGTGCGCAATTCACATTTAGCAGTCTGAAAGCATTCTCAGCTTCCATAAGGACCAGCAGGTGCTTTTTCTTTTCCTGCAGTTGATTTTGGAGATGGTGTTCAGCCACTAATAAAGTAGCATCACTGCAAGACATATCAGGTATTGCTTGACAGGTGTCCATTGGCTCCACTTTCTCCTGCCTGTGAACATTGCATCCCGTTTCCAATACTATAGCTTCCATGCCATTACCATCTAAACTAAGCATAGGAACATTGGAAAGAGTAGTCTCAACAGTCCGTAACTGAGCAGAGTTTCCCTCTCCAGCTCCACCTGGATTGGCCATCTTGGAAGAGCAGCAAAGGTTCCCTACTGGCAAGAGTAGGGGAATTTTATTAACACAAAACGACATACAAAACAAGCACTGGTTACATCAGTAGAGCATGGAAATCATCAGAAATTGTTTCAAATTATAGCACAAAAACATAATATGCAAAGTAAAGTAAGAAAGGAAAAGAAAACAAAAACATCCCCCAGTACTGGTGCAACCTTTTGATAGCAGTCGCTCCACTGTGCATACTATCTTTTTTTTTTTAGGTCATGAAAATATCTGTTAAGTGTTTCCATTTACTTTTTTTTTAAATAGACTGAGACAAACTATTACTGTCTGCCATATATACAGTGTATATATAATATATATATACATATACTGTATATATCTGTATATATATATATATATATATATATACACACATACAAATATTCTATGCAAAAAACTGCATTAATGCATCATTTAGGGTTAAAACACAAAAAGTCAGGAAATGAAACCTTTAGGTTTGCTCCCTCCTCCCGTGTACCCCCCCATCCTCCCGAGATTGACAGACACCGGGGTGTGTCATTGGGGTTGTGAGGCCTAGATGTCACACTATTCCATGTGTGATCATATTCACAAGCCACAGTAAAGAAGAATGGGGTGACATTTAGGCTTCACAACCCCAATGACACACCCTGCATCTGTCAATCTCAGGAGAATGAGGGGATACATGAGGGGAGGAAGCAACTAAAGGTCTCATTCTTGACTTTTACATTCCCTAAATGATACGTGTCTGATTTCTTCATAAATTTCCTAATTTTAGAAAGCATAGAAAAGTACAAAGTTGCGTTCCCACCAGCTTGCAAATTTCTGCCTAACATAACCGTACAAGTGCTGAATATCATATCTATTGGTGGGAGCGCATATTGATGAATGGCCCCACGCTCCCACCAGCCTGAAAGGAAACAAAGTTTCATTCATCAGCGTGCCATAATTCTGCACCTGTTTACATTTCAGACACCTAACCACTGAAAATTACCTCCATGGCAGTAAGGCTAGCTACCCTATAAATGTGAAGCCAGTACCACAATACAAAACGTTATATGCAAAATGTAAAGTGCATCATGCAATATCTCCACAGCAAATTAGTTTTCCAACAACTATATATAATAATTCACATGTACAGGACATCCCCTCAACACCCTCCAAATTTCAAGTTAAAAGACCAAATCGTTTCTGAGATATTACATTTTAAAGTTTGAGATTTTCATTTGTTTGAGTGGCATAATTCCACACCAGTTCACAGTTTACAGACCTTACCACTGAAAAGTATGTCCATGGCAGCTAGGCTAGCTACCCTATAAATTTCAAGCCACTACCACAATGCAAAACACTGTCCGCAAAATGTGAACTGCACCACACACTATCTCTGCAACAAATGTATTGTCCGACACCTAAACATAATAATTCACATCTACAGGACATCCCCCTCAACACCCTCCAAATTTCAAGTTAAAAGACCAACCCATTTCCGAGAAATATAATTTTAAGCATTGTGAAAATTGGGCTATCTGGTCCCTCCAAATCTGGCCATCTAGTCCCTCCATCACGAACAAAGATCATGATCAAAGAATATCATGATCAAAGAATTTGCAGGTTCAGGACCAATGAATTTGCAGACTCATGATCAAGGAATTAAAAAATGTTAAAACTCAGTTTTTTCAGAGAAATACATGAAACTACAGGCATGACTCAATAGAATGAAACCTCCTGAGCAAAACCCAACCTAGCTTGACTTAATAAGTCAATCCTGGGCAGACATATTTGATTTTTAAATCTGGCCATCTAGTTCCTCCCTCGCAATCAAAGATCGCGATCAAAGAATCTCGTGATCAAGGAATTTGCATGCTCGCAACCAAAGAATTTGCAAGCTCATGATCAAAGAATAAAAAATGTTAAAACTCAATTTTTTCAGAGAAATACATGAAACCACAACCATGACTCGATAGAACGAAGCCCCCTGAGAAAAACCCATCCTAACTGGACTTCATAAGTCACCCCTGGGCTGAGATATTTGATTTTTAAATCTGGCCATCTAGTCCCTCCCTCACAATCAAAGATCACCATCAAAGAATCCTGTGATCAAAGAATTTGCAGGCTGGTGATCAAAGATTGTTAGCGAGCCATGATCAAAGAATTTAAAACTTTGAAACTCTATTTTTTGACTGAATTACAAGAAACCACAGGCATGGCTCGATAGAGGGAAGACCCCTGAGCAAAACTCATCATAGTTTTACTTCAGAAGTCACCCCTGAGCTGAGATATTTGTTTTTTTCTGACCACAAAATGAAAACAAGATGGTGGCCGTCACGATCAAAGATTCTTTGATCGTGAGCCTGCAAATTCTTTAATCATGAGGAGGGACCTGATGGTCAAAACCCCATTCTTCTTTCGCAAAATAACCATATAAATTTTCCCATAGACTTATAATGGGAACTTAAAAGTTTAATAACTTTTGAATGGATTAATGTTGTTTCACCAAACAAAAAGTGGAATGTTCCTTGACCAATGCTCTTTCAGTCAAGCCAAGTTGCAGAGCAGCACACCACATAACAGCCATGCAACACCATGGACAAAATCCGAAAAACTGGCCACATAACTGGCGAAAAGTGCATTATTCATCATTTTGGTGCTCAAAAACTGTACATCTGACCAAAATGAAATTTGGCAGATCAAGCGTTCTACTGTTCCCCACCATGCATACCAAATTTCATGCAAATCCATTGAACAGGTCCAAAGTTATTAACGTGCAAATGTTCGAGTTTAACATAGAAGTGCCTTCATACCCCTAAATATATCAATCAGTCACAGCTAATTCTCTAGAAATCATTTAAATTAACACTACCGGTTGCACATCCTTCTGCTGAAATAAGAGCATGCATCGGGATTGCCATAAGTAATACTTTACAGTTGTAAAGACCAGTCTGATAGTATTGGGGCCATAATTTCAATAGGAAACTAAGGTCCCCAAAATAATGTTTACATACATTTCCATTAACCAGGATTGGTCACCCAATTGATGTAATAATGCAGACCAAAATTCTTTGGCATAAGAACAGTCAAGATAAGTGTTTCATAGATTCTAAGATATTACAACAACCCTGTTTTGTACAATTCCTTTCCAGAACACTTTTATGTTTGGAATTGACTTTCACAGTAAGATGCCCATGACAACTCAGCCATACAGAATCCAACACCTTGGCAGGGGTCCTTTCTGTCTGTCAGTAAGTCATTCACTAAAAGGTAATCAGAGAATGGAATTCCATTCTATAATTTTGGGTCAGTAAAGTTAAGGTCAGTTATGAAATTATAAATATTATCTCTGGTGACAGTGTTAACCTGTGCAAAATCTATCTTCCAGCATCTTAATCTTTCCACAAATGCAGAAGCAAAACATGAGGAATGCTGAGTGTTCCTCGATGTCTTAACTTCCACAGTCTAATCTGTCAATAACTGGAGCATCTATCTGTCCATCCAGGGATGCCAAATGTTATGTTCAAGTTGGAAGTAACTTGAAATATTTCGAGTAAGAAATAAACTTAAATAAGATACTAGAAGACTGAGGGAATTTAGTCCTCTTTGCTTGATAGTCGATACAAGGTATTTCTCTTACTAGCGTTCAGCTGACTGCTCCATACCATTTGAAAAGTAAGACTTAATAGCTTTACTTCTAAGTGTTTCAGTATTGGGTAGACTACACTGAGGTTCATAAAAATAGGTAATAAAAATGTCTTGAGTAGAGCTATGTTCTTTTTTTTGGTCTGTTTCCATTGTTTCCACATCTGTACTTTTCTTTCACAGATATGCAACTTGTCTTCCCAGTTTACTGTGTCTATGTCACCAGTACCATATGTAATTCCCAATATTTTAATCTTAGATGTGGTCATAGCTATACCTCTTATAGTATCAATTGGACCTGATTCAGCCCAAATAATCAAGCCTTTATATTTATGTGTCTTTAGGATAGCAACTGATATAGGCATAAAAGTTTGGAAACTGTCAAGAGCGATGATGCCTGACTGTTCGTCTTTGACAAAAAGAACATCATCAGCATAAACTTCTACTTGTATGCTAACAGTATTGTCTATATTGTCTGTATTGCTTATACCTGTAATCTGTGGGTGAGCCAATATCTTCTGTATTATAGGGTCTATACAAAAGCAGTATAATAAAGGACTTAGGGGGGCAGACTTGTTGAACACCTGTTTTAATCCTGATTCTGTTACCAAGGTGACCATTAATGTTAGAGACAATATTGACAGAATCATATAATTACAGAATCCAATTACAGAAAGCTGGTGGGATGCCATAATGGTGAAGTACTTCAAAAAGATACCTGTGCGACACCTTGTCAAATGCTTTTTCCTGATTGAGGGACAACAGGTATTCTATATATTCTGTATCTGTACCTTGTTGTCCCAAATCAACTATTTCTCTAATCAAAAGAAGGTTATTATAGATACTTCTTCCTGCGACAGAGCACATCTGGTAATGTAAGATTAAATGCTGTGCTAAATTAGCCAGCCTAGTGCTCAGAATTTTCATCAGTATCTTCAAATTGGTATTCATGAGACACAAAGGCCTCCAATTCTGTAAAACCGTCACCTTAACCTTTTTTAAACAGGAATATCTGGAGTGCTTCACTAAAAGAATTTGTGATCATCCCTCTATCAGAATCCAAAAACTACTTGTAAAATGTCTGCCAGCTGTATAGTATAATATTTATAAAAGTCAGTGAATAAACCATCCGGGCCAGGAGCTGTATTATTTCTTAACTGTTTAATGGCAGAGCATATTTCTGCTGAAGTGATGAGTGAGTAAGGGACTCGAGATCCAGGGCAGGAATTAAGGGCACATCTAAACTGTAAAAAAATGTACTAGTAGAGTGATGAGTGCCCCAAGTACCGAACATTTTCATTAAATATTGGTGTACTACTGATAAAATGTCATCCTTCTCGGTGACCACAATATCTGTGCTATTAGCAACACTTGTAATATTTTTGCATTGCACCCTGTCCTTAAAACTTTCATAAATGTTTCCAGTCCCTAACCTTGCCTGAGTACCACTTTGGTGTTCTATAATTAAGGATACTTCCCTGTTGTATTGTAAGACAATAATTTTATTTTTGACATTTGATATCTGGGTGTAGTAGTCTTCCTGTCCACAGGCATTAAAGTAAGCAACTTCTTCAACTGTATCCACAATGCTAGGTTTTTTCAGATAGTTCAGTTTATTTTCTTTATCTGATTCAGTCTGCAAGAGCCTTTTTAAATCAGTGTCAGTGTCTTCCCACCAGATACTGATGTCATCATACGAGCAGGCCACAGAGTGTCCAGCAACTGGTGTGTCTTTAATTTTACCATCCATCATGAGTACACCTAATAAAGAGTTGTCCACATGCCCCTCCCACTTTTTATAACATCTATACCACCAAAAGTGCCATCCACCATATGATGGCTAGGGTAGAATCCTATATGATCGAGTATTATTGAGGGCGTCAATATGAGTGACTCAATAATACCGCTCCCATGTAGAGTGAGTAGGGAAAAAGAGCACTGAATAGGTAAAGCGAGTGTAGTGCAGAAGGATATGTGCTACACTCGTGAGAAAAGGGGATAAAATAATTATTTGTCCAAGCTCTGCCAGGCTGGCCATGTGGTGTAGTGGCTTGAGCCACTGCCTCTGGAGTCTGCGGTGCTGGGTTCGGATCCTGGTGCAGGTAAATGTTTTGCTTCCATGGAGAGATTCTATTTTTGCCTAAGTTTGCTCCCCCCTGGAGTTGAGAATCTTCATTTTGGGGGGGTGCAGGGGGGCATTGCCCTCTGCAAAAAACAAGAGAAGCATTTATTTTCTAAGGACCATTGCTGTTTGTGGTGGTCTCTCTAAATGTAAGTCACCTTTTAGATGCAAGCGATTTTTGAGTCGCTCTTTGTGAGCGGTTCAATAATGGACTCACCATTATCACGTAAAATCAATGGTCTGGCAGCTCTATGGGGATTACAGTAAAATCATGGGGTTACTATCTCTGTGATGACATAAAAAGAAAAAGTATATTCAGGTAGCCAGAGTGTTTTTGTAGTAAGTAAAACCCCTGACTTATATTTACTTATATATGTGTGTCCATTAAGGCAGCATTCTTAATCAGTGAATTTCATAAAATTAGTGTCGCAGCACCACTTAGAACTCTTAGCCCCTCTGTCTGTAACTGATTATCCACAATTAAAGTCTCCTTCAAATAATAGATACTTAGTGGTGTATAAGAAGGGCTGAATTTCTTGCATTAAATCAGTTTTGTCCTTCTTAGTCTGTGGTGCATAGATGTTGATAAGTCTAAACTGTACACTTTGGTACAGCATATCCACCAGCATCACTCTTCCTGGCTCAATATCAACTAATCCATGCAATGAAAAAGAAGTTCCCCCGAAATAAAATTCCAACTCCATCACATCTGTCTACACCACAGGACCAAAATGAAGGTTCCAGCACCATAACATTTTATCTTGAACCAGCACACATGAAACTAGTCAGTCTTGTTTCCTGTATCAAATAAACATCATAAGGAAGATCATTGAAGATAGAAAAAATCAAACTGCATCTGCTAACATTTTTTCTTCTGTTAACATTTAAGTAGGCTACCTTCGGATGGATCCATTTGATAGAATAAGTGAAAAAGCACCTCCCAACCAGTATGTCATACCATCAGTCATGCTGCTACTATTGGTGGCAATTTTAGATTTTATTTTTTGTTGTTTCAAAAAGTTCTGGAGGAAATATTGTCCACTTTAGTGTTCATGGATACTGGATGTTGGGAGGACAAAAGAAAGGATTCAATGCAATCATCTGAGTCAAGTTTGTCTACATCAAATCTATTGACAAAGGAAATAGCTGACATCTTTGTATCAAACCACAGGTGTTTAAGATTATGCCATAGTTGTATTAAAGATCTTTTTCTATTTATCACAGCCATGTCCAGGAGTGGGGTGGGAGTAGCATAATGTCATCCTTTTGATTCTCAGGTAAACTTTTAGCCATACTAACTTCAGAGTTATTAGTATTTGACTACAGTATATTAGAAGGTGCCAGATGCTCTGGTTCAGGTACTCCAATTGGTTCCACAGTGGGCAGTGGCAGATCTGGTACTATGTTCTCTGTTTCAGCCACAACAGTGTCCATAGTGCTTGTGTCTACTGCATGGGCTAGGTGTTGTGCAGCTTCCTGAATCTGTTTAACATTGAAGCCTTTTGGACCATGTTGAGAATGTAATCCAGTGGTGGCCTGCCATCCTGATTGTATGTTCCATTTAAAGATTTGATAGGAATGACCTACCTCTTCACAAAGATTACATCTGAAATTGTTGCAATGAGAGCCCACATGTCTGAATTCCAAACAAAGGTTACAGTGGATTTTATCACAGACATTACTAAAGGGAATGTCAGAGCCACATATAAAGCATGTCTTCTGCTGACCCAGGTAAAATCATTGCATTCTTTCTCTACCCAGACAAAAAATGCTAGGAAGATGTTGAAGTCCTGCAAAACAGTGCCAAAGTTTCACCTTAAACTTCCAGTTACCAGTCCAAATGTGTGTGTCATCCATGATCAGGTCAGGTTCTACCAGATGTCACAACTTTGGGCTAGCCAGTACTTAATGTCATAGAAATTAACCCCTCATTCTTTAAGAGGATCATAATCACACAGAAGGCAGGCTTAGTTAAATGTATTGCCTGGAAAGGTACCCACAGTGGAGAGTTTTTGAAGGCATTATACTGAGATGAAAAACTATCCAGATTTGCTGTGGCTTTAAAACTAATATCAAAGTACTGTACATCTCGCTCAGTGTAAAGATGTGAGAGCCAGGATGTAATGCAGAAATGCTGCAGAATATCACAGAATGCTGCAGTTTACTGCAGGGACCATTGTAAGTCAATGTCAATTAAGCCCTTTTGTCATGCAGGATTTTGTGATATGTCATTACTGCAAGTTACTGTGCTTCATTGTGGCTGACTCCACCGTATGTATGAGGATGTAGATTTTATTCACTAAATAGTGCAGAGTGTCTTTTAGCTATGCTTTCTCAACATAGGATCTATTCATAGGTAAATCAAGTCTGCCTTTGAGTAGTGACCTAACTGCATTCCTCCTCTGTGCTGGTGCAGGTGGATTGGAAAAGGCATCTGCCCTTCTGAAATTCCCACATTTCTGAGCTGTCTTGCAGAGAGGACTACCCCTTCGTAGGTAGATTTGGAGTGGTGTCAACTGCCTCAGCTTGTTCCACCCTGTCTACCCAGGAACCACTGGTGCTTTCCACAATTGAGAAATGAACCATGACTATATTAGCAAGAACAGAGTCAGTCAGAACAGTCACAATGGAATTTGAGGCAGAGGCAATATTTCATCATGGCCATCAAGTCCTGAGAATGAGGGAAATCACTACTGAACTGAGAAAGTGCTTTGCTGTCAGGATCAAGGATTTCAGTACTTACGACAGTTAATGGAATAATCAACAGAGTAAAGATTGCATCTAGCACAAGGCAGGGGTTACTGGATCCATTGGGGTGGGGCAAGTATCAGCATCAGGAGGCATGGACAAATCAGGAACCTTACTTTGCACTCCAACAGATGTCAAGTCAAATATGCTTTCAATCAAAGTAGAGGCAGAGATATGCTCACCCTGGACTAACTTGGGGCTTGAATGCTCTAGAGAGGATTGTGGGTGCTACTGACCAATGGTATCTCTGCTCCAGCCTGCACTGTTTAATGCCAAAACTGGAGACCAGTCCTGTAGTGGGTAATATTTTGAAGGCTTTCTACTTTTACCTCGGTGAACACCAAGAGATTTTCTGAAAGGAACTTTAGGCTGGCACATTGTTATGTTGCTCCCTCGCTGTCCTTTCACAGTACCAGTCTCAGATAGTAGAGATCAGAAGCCATATTTAGAAGAGTGTAATCCCAAAAGACCAGTACTGTCCTTTTACAGGTGACTCCCCAAAACCTCAGACTCAAGAGACATGCAAAAATCAGCATCAGTATTTAATAGTTTCTGAGAAGCCTGTGAAGTGGTAGGAAGAGCAGAAATCATGGCAGAAGAACTAGTAGTGCCGACCTCTGCAATACTTTGACACAGCAGTGTCTCCATTGATGATGCTGTATCATCAGGCCTGACAGCTTCCAATAGAATGTCAGGCAGATGGGAAAGTACTGGTTGAGGGCACTGTAGATTTTGCAGAGTGTGCAGTCTGTCTTGTTCCCTCAGTGATCAAAAAAAGTAAGTGCTTTTTTTTTTTTACTTACTTTGCTTTTTTTTTTTTGGGTCCTCCAATGACTTCCTCCATCAGTTCTGCTGCCCATGCCACCATTTTGTGCATCCAAAGCTTCTTGCAAATGATCATCTGCATCTGAAAAACTTGGGTTAGGAAATTACTGAAGCGCCGACTCTTGTGCAACTGTGTCGAGAACCAAAACTGACATTTCCTCGCACAATTGTTGTGAACACCAAGATACAGTGCCTGCATGCAAAGCTTCTGAAGGAGAGTTTGTGAGGAAGGAGACCATCTTCTACACACTCAGAGCAACTTCCTTGTCATTCACTTGGTCTTTGTTAGATGGATAGAGTCTCCGCCTACTGCAAGAGTAGGGGGACATTTTTATTCAAAAGAAACTACAGACAATCACATCCAAAGAAAACCATGTGAAAATTACATAAATACATCTCTTCAAGGAAAACAGTGGCTATTTAAAAAATTAAAAATAAAATTAAGCTTATGTAATAGGGCAGTTAGAGTTTATTATCAATGGCAGACATTTCCACCTTTGTAACAATTCATCTCTATGTACTCTATGTACAGATTTCATTTCTAAAAAAATGTGTCTGTCTTAAGTCTTTTATAATTTTCTCAAGAGTTCATGATGGGACATTTGTTTTTGCTGTAATGAAACTAGGCACCTTGCAGTCCAAATATGCCACTTAAAAGCTGTAAAGATCACACCTAGCATGCCTTTTGCTAGCTTGCTGAAGATACAGAGAATTCTCCGTAAATGATATTTATATAACAGACGCAGGCAAACACTGGTTCAGGTAGGGTATTTGCCACATATTTCCAAAAAATCTTCTATAAAGGAGCACTGGAAAATAGATATTCCATTGTCTCTACTTGTTGAATACAATGGGGTATGTTACATAGTCTTTCTGAAATATGTTTATGTTTGTGGCTAGATTTCACATTTATTTTCTCATGACAGCTTAGCCAGTGTATATCCCACTTATGTGTGGGGGTATCCTAGGGTTTTGTAGTAAGGACAAAAGAGCTGATCTATAACCAAAAGAACATTTTTCAAATACAACTGGGACAGGAAAAAGCTGGACTAATAAGGAGGCATAAAGAACTTTCCTATGTAGGGTGATAATCATATTACTAGTAATATGCAGTTGCCAAAGTCTACTAAATGTCTCCCTCAGATATCTTGGAGCTGAAGGAATGTTTTTAACAATTCTTAAGACATTTATCTCCCATAGTTGGAACCAAGCTTTACAGATCTCAAACATCCACTTTTCCCATCCTTTACCTCTATTAAGTATTAATGGTCTTAAAATAGTAATAAAAAACAGACTATTGTAAAAAAAAAAGTAATGTATTAATCATATCGAGCCCCCCTAGTTTTATAGGGAGATGAGTAATTTTTTTAAGGATTAATGTGACTGCCTCATAATGCTTGAAAAAATATTCAAAAATATTGTTTTTTAGGCTTTTGGGGGGAGAGGTGTAGCTAACAGTAGTAGCCAGAGACATGGTCAGATATTTCCAGATATTTTACAAAATTTCTAAAGAGTTTCTCTCTGCTGCCCCTACTGAGGAAATGCAGAAAGCAGGAGATTTCTCTAGAAATTTCAGGAAATATCTAACCATGTCTTTAGCTGTCACTGTGATGTGTAAAAATAAAGGTAGTAAAAACATTTTAATTAAGTATATTCTTTTCCCCTAGTTTCCATTTATTCCATATAGCCACCTTCTATTTGGATTCCCAGTTCAGAATATCTTGTTGTCCGTTGCCAAATTTTATCCCCAAAATTTGCATAGGATCTGTTGTTATATTTATTCGAGTAGTAAAATTAGGAATATGTGTGATTGTCCTAATGCTCTGCCAACACATTTCATCAAATTTAGAGATGCCCCTAATATTGTTCTAATTCCTTCACATACCCTGATCAATTCCCTAATAGCCTGTGCATCCAACACCAACAAAGTCATATCATGTGCCTAGACTAATATTTTATATGGGATGGTACCAACTTCATTCATCAATTGCCATATTACGGGTGAGGTATTAATAAGCCTAAGTAGTGGATCTAAAAAGAAAATATAGAGAATGGGGCTTAATGGACAGCCTTGCCTCACCCCACTTTTAATTATTAAAGGACCTTTCCATCCATTGATGACAGGGACTACTGTGCCTGTTCTATATAAGCTCTTAAACTATGTCATTATGTTACCTGGAACATGATATGCTGCTAACGTTGAAAATCATGGTTTACAGAATCAAAGGCCTGATTTTGGTCCAAAGATATCAGGAAATCCTATAATTGATCATTATTTCCTCTTTCTGTCATTTCTTATAAAAGTATTAAGTGATCAGTAACATTTCTTCCTGGTATGGAGCTTGATTGTGCTTCCAATATAATTATTTCTCAGTTTTAATAATCCTTTTGGAGAAGATTTTAGTTAAGATTTCAGAGTCTGTATTTAGGAGAATGATTGGTCTCCTATGTTGCATATACTTTTTGTCTCCCTTTTTTATGCATATAGATTAAGGCTCCCATATTCATGTCCAAGGGCACAACATTATTCTTAAAAATATAATTATATACCTGTGTTAATTCAATAGTTAGCTCTAAACCAATAATTGTATATACTTCACTTGTGAGTCCATCAAACACTGGGGCAGTTCCCTTTTTTAAACTAGAAATTGTTTCTTGGACTTCATAAGTTTGTATGTCTTGGAAAACTGCATGTAAAGTTTCCTGGGAAATAGAAGGTAATTGTAAATTAGAAAACAGCTGGGCAGCCTGCTCAATCTTTGCTGGTAAAGACCCATACATCTCTTGTGTGTAATCAGAGACCACTCTCAGAATTTCTGCATTGTATCATGCAAATTCTAAAGTGAGCCTCTGTGCTCAGTTGCTACCAGAGGGTGCAAAACAGGGGGTTGCAAGCCCCAAAATCAACAATTTACAAGGTACATTTTCCACTCCATAGAAAGAATAACTTCAAAAAGTACTTTAAGCTTAAATCAAATTTATTTGAGCACTATGGTTCTATAGTAGTTGTATCATGCAATTGGTGTTGAGTATCATAAATAGTATCCATTTCTTTTTTTATAGTTCTTCAGTAACAATTCTCATATGGACAAACTGTGTCAAAATTACCAGAGGTCCCAAATGTTGTTGCTGCTCCAATATTCTGGCTTTTTGAGAGTGGAAGGATATCATTTTCCTTTTAGTCATACATATTTGTTTTGTATAGTCATGTTTCAAAGTATAAGATAATGTTAGCAATTTGTGTAGATGCTGTATATTTTATAAGTATTGTATATCTTTATCAGTGCTATTGGATCAACTAAGCTGTTTCAGTAGACTCAGTAATTCTTTTTTTGCATCCTCCCACCATACTTGGGGATTGTCACAGAGAATCAGGACAGACTTTCACGCAGTACCCAATTGTTTTATATTAGCTAAAATAATTTAATCTTTCAATAACGATACATTGAACTTCCAGGATACTGATACTTTAACAAGTGAATTGTTTTTCCCAATTTGTATCGAAAGTACATCATGGCTAGAAAACTCTGCTGGTAATAACTGGGCAGAAATTAATGACAAATGCTTGGATGTGAAATTGAAGTCTATTCTGGTTGATAGGTGTCCTTTGTGAAATGCGAGGCTCTCGAAATCCATTTCCCTGTTTGAGGATCTTTTTCCCAGCCCACCACTTGTAGGGCTTTGTCTACAAACCAGGTGTAGAAAAGTGTATCAGATATTAATTGAACCATGGGCTGTCATAAACTGGACCAAGAACAGTCCATATTTGCCATTCTTGATGGTTCCCAACTTGCTGAGTCATTCGTATGATTTACTGCCACCATGGAAGCAATGACTGCTTCATGATTCACTACAGGGATCTCTGTTGCATCTGATACTACTCTGCTCCTCTGCTGCATCTTGATTTCAGTGGCAGTTCTGACAGTCAGCTGAGCTTCCTTGACATAATCTGCAGCAGAAGTTGATTGCAGCTGTCGCATCCATACCGTGAGTTCCCTTTTCCTTGACAAAAACATTCTCCTTCTTCATGTAAGAGTTCTAGCAGTTTATTAGTAGCCATCCTTGATTCTACATTTATTTCACTGCCAGCAGGTATCGGAGGCTGTTCTGTTTGCTCCAGCAATTCATCGGTATTTAATATTTCACTTGCCTCTTCAGTTGGTTTCAGCAGTCCATAGGGTACATTGTCATGTTTTGTTTCTGTAGTCAGTTTCTCAATCTCCATCTAAGTTAAAATATCCAATTCAGGGGCCTCTTGCAATGCTGAGACAGGGGAGGATAACCTCTCCTCTACCTCCAAAACCTCCATCTTCTTCCCATTGGGACCAGGGGACACCATCTTGGCAAAGTGCCAGGATGACAAAGATTCCCCCTACTGTCAGAGTAGGTGAGTTTGTTAGGGGAGAAAATCATACAGTAAGATAGCATTCACAATGGTTACAAAAACAAAAATAGAAACCAACTGGCTATGAACAAAAGGCATACATTTGTAAAGGAAAGAAGGGAGAAGAAAAAAATAGTAACAAAGGGAATCATTTGAGAAAATAAGTAAAACAACACTTATACTTAGTCTAAAGAAATCAGAAAGAAAAAAAAAACACAACTTAACATTCAAGTAATCCTGTACATCAGAATCAGTTATCCAAAACATGTTTCTCCAAGCTGCATTCAACAAGGATTTAGTGTCATGTTTAGCTTCTGTGAAATAAATGGATTGTAATTTCTCTGTAGTGTAAAGGAACAAGGCCACTGAAAAGGTGACATACACAGCACAAAACTTTAAAGCTTCTACCACTGAATTTTCTGTGCCCATTAAAATGCAGAGGTTGTCTGCATAGGCAATAGCTTTGAAAGTAATCCAACCTTCTTCACACTGCAAGGGTTGAATGAGGGGGAAGGAGTTTAATACTCAAAGCAAGGGGTTGATGCTAAAAACATACAGTAACAGGCTTAGGGGGCAGCCTTGCCTGATGCTGCACTTTTCTGGGATTAAAGGCCATCTTCAACCATTAACAATAGGCCATACTGTGAACATTCTGTATAAACACTGAAGCCATTGAATAAAAGCCTGAGGAATGCCATATTATTCTAGAGTGTACAACAAATAATCATGACTAACTGCACCAAAGCCTGTAGATTGGTCTACTGTTAAAACAAACTCTTGTAATTTCTTAGAACTGACTCTATCAAAAATTTCCATTAACATGAGTAAATGATCTAAGTTGGTTCATTTAGGGATAGAGCAAGTTTGTGATTTGGAAATAACATATTGTGCCACTGGTATAAGTCTAGAAGTAAACATTTTGGTAATAATTTTACAATCAGTGTTTAACAGGCTAAAAGACCTCCAATTATGTAAATTTCATCTGTCTCCTTTCTTGTACAAGTAAATAAAGGTCCTTTTGACATGTCAAGTGGCAGAGTTTGGGTAGATAGTATTTCTGTATAAGCCAAGGCCAATTCTTGGGCTAGGTCACCACATAAAATTTTGTAAAGTTTGCTGGTAAGGCCATCCATTCCAGAGGCTTTGTCATTTTTCAAAGTACAAATAGTGGAAAAAATGTCTGAAGGCAGAATGTATTTAGTCAGGGTGACAACCAATTCAGTAGGGTAGGACGGAAGAGGAAAACTATCAAAAAAAATGCAACCACTTAGTGATATCTGTTGGGTTCCTTTAAATAGGGTGGTAGTATGGAAGATAACGATACCCATTATGTCCCTAGTACTACAGATGAGGGAATCATTTTGATTAAGTAATGAAGCCATAGATTTTTTATTAACACTGTCTCTACAGCTATAATAGGGACAAAGATTCCCTATCTTACCTTGGGTACCAAACTGTTGCTGCTTTTTCAAACTGTTGGTGTGCTGGGCATGAAACTTCATCATATTGCTTTTGATTATTTTAATTAGAGCAGTATAGGACATTCCTGTTTGTTTGGTTAAGGACATAAGCTTCTGTAGTTGCTGCCTGTTTTATAAGTATTGTAAATATTCTAAGTTCTTATGTGCCTTACTGAAAGATTTTAAAAGGGATACCAAGTCTTTTTTAGTATCTGCCCATCATTTAATGTGATCATCATATAAAACGAATACTGATTTTCTGGCCTGAAAAAAACTGTGGAGAGCTAGGTACTGATCAAGCTTGGCTAATAGAGAGGAGTATAGTTTCCACACTCCTGGACCATGTGATAAATCAGTCCCTTTACTTATGTCAAGGTGCAAAAGAGTATGGTCCAAAACTTTAATGGAAGAGTTAGTGATATTTCATAAAGGAATATATTTAGAAATGAAAAGAACATCAATTATTGTGGCCAAAGAGACTTATGAAAGGAAGGGTCAGATTTTTTATGAAAGGAAATGTAGGGATCTACTAAACCAAAAGTACTAATCATCATAGCTAGACATGTCATATCACAAAATACTTTTTTCATCTTGGCCTGCTGTCCCCTGTCAGTGAGTGAAAACCTATAATTAAAATCTCTGTCTAGGATAACCTGATGGGCTGCAAAAAGGTAGGCGTGTACCAACTTGAAAAAGTTTGATTCTTTCAGCCTTTGTTTGTGCTGCATATGCATTAATAAAACTGAAGAGGGTATTGTTGATTTTTATGCCTAAAACTAGGGCCCTTCCAGGTACTAGTTCAATTAATCTAATAAGGTGTTCATCCATATTATTAAAAAGGATACCTAAACTAGAACAGGTATCCTGACCTATTGTCCAGTAAAAAGGGGCAACGTACCAGGCTTTAATTGATCGAGATAACTCAAGACCAGAATGTAATCTAGTGTCTTGAATGAAAGTTACATAGAAATGAAGAGAAATTAGGTGGGAAAATATAGCACTTCTCTTTCTGTCACTTTTGACGCTATTTATATTATCCATACATAGTGATAGGAAGGGATGTATTAAGAATAGTGAAAGAGAGGACAAGAGGTATCCTACACCTGTCAGTGTTTTTCTTTTTTTTTTTTACTTACTAGGGTCAGAATTTTTTTGTTTCACAAGTTTTTTCCCAGATACTGCAGGAAGGTTCTCTGAGGCATCCTGAAGGGGCTCCTCAGTATCACAGGCCTGGTCATCCTGGAAGGAGTCCAGGGAAGCAGTATCTGAGTCATTTCCAGTTATGCCTGGGAAAGTGTGTAGGGCATCAAACCTCTTTATGAGGGGAAGTGCTACAGTTTCGGATACCTTCAGTGGTGGGTGTTTCTGGTCAGATCTTCACCTAGTGATCATCCATCCTCATTCAGATTTAGGGGGAGAGGGTGGAAGGGGAGGCATGCTATGAATATCAGCCAAAATAGAGGACTGAGCAGAGAAGGAGTCCTCCAAAGCAACATCCTGGCTATCTGGTGGTGGGGGGGAGCGGATGACTCCATAAGTCTCTCCTGAATCATGGGGGGGTTCATCTGGACTTTGAAAGTCAGCGAGTGCATGGGGCACAGATGGAGCAGATAGTAATACAGTTTGTGCTACTGGAGCAGAAGGTGTCTGCACAAAGGGGGCCCTGAGTGTGGAGTAGACACTGGTAGTTTTAGAGCGCTGTGCCAAAGCAATTAGTAAACACTGCTCTTCACTATCTGCTTGATTGGCTTGGGTATCACACAGGTTAGATACATGATCATTCATACAATGGCAGCTAGTATGGCCCAATTCATTACAGAGTGTACAACGCAAATTGTCGCATAAACTACTCAAGTGTCCTGCTGAACCACATCTGTAGCAGGCCTTAGGCTGGTCTGCATAAAAAGAACTCCCCTGTCCCTGCCCAGAAAAAAACAGTTGGGTAAATGTACTAAACCAGTGTCAGTAGATTTTAACAGTACTGTAATATGCCATCCAGCACTCCAAATATGTTCAGTGTCTAAGATTGCCTCTGGCGCTCCCAGAACAGTGCACATCTGTTTGAGCCAGTACAATAAGTCTGTGACACTCACACCTTTGTTATGGAAGATCACTGTTATTGTTTTGAAGGGTGGTTTTGTTAGAGGCACAGCTTTGAAAAGGGTCCAGAGAGGAGTGTGTTTCAGGGCATGGTGTTTGGTTCAGAACATTTCAAGACCACTAGTTGGCTTAAAGCTCACATCAAAAGTTGTCTCACCTGAGATATGAATCAGCACATATACCTCTGAGGCAAAAAAATAGACTCTTTTAGCTGAGTTCTTGCCAAAAACACACAACCAGGAAAATGTTCCATGCCCACTTTATATTTGAGGTGCACAGCGTTGTGGAACTTTGCAGGATAGAGAGGCATTTTAAAGAAGGATGCATACGGTCTCAAAGTAGACCCCTCGGGTCTGTATGTACCATTCCTGACATCGATCCAGTGGATTTATTTCTAGCAAAAACAAACATATTAGATTCCCATTTATCCACTGTAAAAGAGTACTACTGCAGCTGTGTAATAGGCATCTGGCAGACTGGTGCACATGCAGGAGCAGCCGCAGCTGCTGAAGCTTTCCTCATACCTTCATCACAGGTAATAGGTTGAGCCTGTGTTTCCAGGAGACCGGAGGCTGAAGACTCAGGCATGGCAGTCTGTACCTCGTTCAGTGCATCCTGAAGCTCTTTCTTCTGATTTTGGAACTGCTCCTCCTCTGCCAGCAGTGGTGCTTGGATTTCAGCATTATGGTGAGTGACTGCTGACTCTGTCAGCTCTGAGGTAGAGGTCTCAGCCACAAAGGGAGGTAAACTAGTAGAAACTCCAACATCCATTTCCATTGTCGATTTATTTTCCGTAGGAATCATAGTGGGCCAAGGACCCCGGTTGCACTGAAAAATAAATCGGTCTCTACAGGAATAGAGGCAGGGAAGGAGACCCACTCCCCAGCCTCTCACATCTTTATCTCCACCATAGCAACACTGCAAATGGCCATCGGACAGATGGTCAGAGGTTCCCCTACAGGCGAGTAGGGGAATTTTATTGAAAATTTTGGATTTCATTACAGTACATACATCAATAATAAATCATCAGAACATATAAAGTAAGAACATATGAACTCAAATAAACACAAGCAAAAAAAAATTAAAGTTAAACTGACTTTGTCACATAAATCAACATTATTTGGAGTTTTCCCCTTGTAATTTTTAAGACTTAATTACACCATTCTATACAATTAGCCCATAAATGCTTCACTTTCTTTGGTGAAATTCTAGTTATGTCATACTGTATTGTTTTGGCCAAGGCTATTTTGAGATTCTGAAGCAGTTCTGTATAATGTACCTTCTTTTGTTGTAAAATCCATAAACAACGTGATTGCCATATAAAGTACTTAATAATAACAAAAAGAATATAAATTGTATGGCATGATACTTACTAAAGGAACTATCAATTGGACCATATATTACAGTGGGGTATTCTACCGTTAAAAACTTTGGTTCCTGAAAGTGTTCAGCTAAGATACTCCAAAAGGCCTTATATATGCACATGTTAAAATTAGGTGTTCCTGAGTTTCTGTTATCTGAAGATATATTTCCCTTGGGCAATTTCTTTCATTTATCTGTTTATGTTTGCTGTTGCCTTTTACACTTAATCTGCCATATTTACATATTTACACAGCCAAGTGCAGTCCCATGCATATGGTGGGATTCTGTTGTTTGACAGTTGTTGCAACACAAAACTTAAATGGTTTGGTGGACAATCAGGGAAATTAATCTCGGATGTGCATTCAGAATCTAATATCAGTTTATATACTGATTTCCTATCATTTAATAGGACATGCAGGGGAGAAATCCCCCATTTTATTAAGCTTTTTATCATTTCCAGTCCATATCAAGGGGCTTCTATTTTATTTAATAGTCTATCCTGTCTATTTTCCCATCCAGGAAGGCAAGGCCTGAGCCAGTATTCTACTAAATCTTTCCATGAAGTGACCCCAGGTTTCATAGCCTGCCTGAAGTTATAAGAGATAAATAAGCTTATATAAAAAGCAACTGGATTTATCATCCCTACTCCTCCTCTCTTAACTGGGTGATATGTGATTTCCCTCTTAATCGGGTTTAATCGTGACCCCCATAAAGCTTGAAAAAATATACTTAACAAGTTCGTAAATCTATTATGTGGAGGAGGATAAATGTAACTCAAATACACAAATACCGGAGCAACAAGGTCTTTATTAATACTATCCTTCTTTTCTTTGATAACTGTTGACCTTTCCAGGTGTTAACTAGACATGTAGATCTTGTTAAGTTTTTGTCCCAGTTATGTATACACATATTGCCTGGTCCAAAGTCTATCCCTAAAACCTGGATTGGTTGGTCTAAAACTGTAACTCCTATTACCTGTCTTGAAGGGTTGCAGTGGTGTTTTACCTATGGCTACCCCTTTGATTTTCCCTAAGTTGATCCGGGATCCTGAGATTCTTGAGTATTTGTCTAAAGTGTTAACTAACTCAATTTCTGATACCATGGGGGGACAACAAGGACCATATCATCTGCATAGGATAATATCTTAATGACTGGGGCCTGGTGTATTACCTCTAATCCAATAATACTTGCATTATTCTCTATTTGCCTAATCAGAATATCTATGGCAAATAAATATAATATAGGGCTTAGGGGACACCCTTGCCTTACTCCTTTCTGTATTGAAAGTCTTTTCCCTAACCACTCATTCATATTTGTGATAACATATGCCTTTTTGTACATTTGTTGAGTCCAGTTCACAAATGTATCAGGTATCCCATATGCTTTAAGGACTGTAAGTAAAAAGCAATGTGACAAGCTGTCGAAAGCTTTCTCCTGGTCCAATGTTAACAGGAACCCTTCTAAAGTCCCTGCTTCTACTCTGGAAAATAATTCTCTTATAATTATGAGATTGTCCTGTTGTTTCCTTCCAGGAACAGCACATGTCTGTATTGGGCTAATGAAATAATTTGCTATTTTCAGAAGTCAATTTAAGGGAGATCACGTGATGCAGAGTGCTGAGTAGAAGCTCCTCCGCTAAGCTCCTGCCTCCTGATCATTAAATCGTCTTTTTTAGAAGTTTATATTTCTCAATTTCCTCTGCTTTCGAATTCTTCTGCTATCTAAACATCTTGTGAGCCTGTTTTGTGAGTTTGATCGGCGGATGGAGGCTTATATGAAGAAAGCTCCACAGAAACATACCCGCTACTCTGAAAAAGGCCCAAAGAAATCCTGGCCCTCGTACAGATAGGGCCTGATCCTTCGAGTCAAGTTGGGGAACAAGAACCTTTAATGCTTAATAGGTTCTTAGAAGAGTTTAAACCCTTTCGTGAAGAGATGAAAGAAATGGCAATCGGCCTGAAGACTCTCTCTAAAAAGCTGGATGAAGTCTCATTAACTGTCTCTGATAATACAGCCCGAATAGCCTCGTTGGAGAAATGACTAGAGAAACTTGATCCTGAATTAGTGTCTATGCTACAGTAGCTATCTCGTGTGGAGGCAAAACTCGAAGATTTGGAGGGCCGTAGCCGAAGAAACAATGTTGTGATACTAGGGCTACCAGAGGGAGAGAGAGGCCAGCATGCTGTAGCATTCACACAGAAGCTGGTGGAATGGGTCACTGGCCCCTCTCCCTTGACCCAGTATACATCATAGAGCGAGCTCACAGGTCACTGCGACCGAAGCCTTCTCTGGATGCTCCCCCCCGACCTATTATTTGCCACTTTTTAAATTTCCAAGAAAGGCAGCACTTCTTGCAAAAAGTGAGCACTTTACAAGAGGTTCGTTGGGAGAATATGAAACTGAGAATAGCACAAGATCTCCCTGGATTGGTCCATCTGAAATGAAAAGCGTTTCATCGCATTGTATCTAAAATCATTGCCGCGGGTCTGAAATTCAGGATGGGATACCCGGCCAGGCTACAAGTTTTTGTAAATGGATCCTGGTTTAATTACAATGATCCTGAAGCTGCCTTTTTGAGCCTTAAAACCATGCTACCGGACCTGTTCCGAGAGCCCTGACAGGCCCTGTTTGCATGTTGAGGAGCTGCTTGGAGTTGCCTCATTGGAACTGTTATCTCTCTTCTTGTCTGAGGAGATAATGTCAATGAGTTGTATTTGGAAGTTCTTGTTTTCTCATCTGGACTGTGTTAATTAGTACATGGCTTATCTGTTAACAGCCTCTCAGGCCCTAACTCCATAAAGTTAACTGTTGCTCAGGGCAAAGACATTTGGGGTGTCTGGGTTGGCTTAATTAGAAAAAGAGTTTTGTGCCCCAGCACATTCAGTTTTGCAAATCGCATTAGAGAGGGGAAGTTTGTGTTATTAATTCTAGGACTAATGTTTCACATTACAGTTTGCTGGAAATGGGAATGGTCTTGGGCTTTCTCAGTATCTCATAATTACTTTGTCAGGATCGGGTTGCAGCCACAAGAGGGCGTATCAGGCATATGAAATGTAATACTGTGCTGCTCTTAATTAGAGGAGGATCCCCTCAGTTTTGTCACCTGTCTCGAGCTCAGGGCAGCAAATTACCCCAAGAGGAATTCTTGAAACTAAGGGCTGGTATATTTCTGGGAAGAGTTGTTTTCTCAGTTCACTTTCCCTCGGGTTCATGATCTCAGTGCTTTTCTCGATTTCTGCTCTCAGTTTAATGGGAAAGGGCTATTCACCTTCATTAGTTTTCCGATCTGGTTCTGGTTTGTGTAATGGTTTCTTATGGGGCAAGGTAACCCCTAATTTTCACTCAGGTTCTCAAAGTTATTTGGCACATTACAACTTTGGCAGTTTACTCTGCTCTCCCTTTCATTATTATGTTAATGCATATGCGTGTGCACGCTTTGGAAGCCCAAGGCCGCTCTCCAGTTTTTGGGGGTAATTAATATCATTCGCATTCCTAATATTTACTTGTGTATGTTGTTCATATTGCTATTAGCAGAGGTGGATTATCGGGAGGCGGGAGAAGGAGGAAAGGACAGTACTATATACTAAACATTACTTATGGCAGTATGGGGTTGGGTGAAGAGTGGTAAATGTGGGGTTCTGTTAGGTGGAATGGGGAAAGCTGGGGGGAAGGGGATGGGTTAATTGTGGGGGGTTGGGGAGGGGGGGGGTTTTACAGCAGTAACTTTTGGAGTATGGTTGCATGCATTATGTATCCTGTGTGCAGGGCTGAACATACTAAGTTCAATAACTATTATCACATGGTCAATGAGGTGACTTTTGCTACTTGGAATGTTAAGGTGATCAGGAAAAAATCCAAACAATATCAGGCTCTCAAACACTTAAGCTTATTACATTCTCAGATAACTTTCCTACAGGAATCCCATTTATTAGAAGCTGAAGCCTTACAGTTAAGGAGGCAACAGGTGGGGCTGGTTTACGATGCTCAGGGTTCCACTAATAGTTGTGGGGTCATGCTTATTATCAATGGAGGCATTCCCTTTGTTTCTACGCAGGTTATCAAAGATCCTGAGGGCAGATTTATCCTAGTTAAAGGCACTCTCCGGTCAATTCCACTTTTGATGGGTAGTGTATATGGCCCTAATATGGATGATCCAGGGTTTTTTATGAGACTCATAACCATTATTCTCCCAATGCTTCCCATTAGGATTATTTTGGGGGGCGACTTTAACAAAGTCATAGATTCTAATCTTGACAGGTCAGGCAGTGGACCGGGAGTGGTCTCTCCGGGGCAGAGGGCTTTTAGGGACTTAGTAGACCAGTTCGGGCTCTGTGATGTCTGGAGCGTGTTATATCCTGACTCTAGAGAGTTTACTTTTAGGTCAATGGTGCAAGGCTCACAGTCCCGCATTGACTATATACTTATTCCTCAGGCTGTCCTACCTGGGGTTAAGACCTCCTTGATTCAACCTGGCCCTGTCTCCAATCATTCACTGGTGTTATGAAAATTGGCATTCCTTAATTTACCTAATAGGGAAACCAGATGGAAGCTCAATGAACAACTTCTTAAAGATGCCAAGTATTGCAAGCTCGTAAGGGAGCAAATTGAGTTCTTTTTTTCATCTAACCCTTTAGACAGTACAAAGCTGGATACCTTATGGAGGGCATTCAAGGCATACATGTGAGGGATCCTTATTAGTATGGTGGTGAGTAGGAAAAGGGCACAGGAGGAGGAACTACTATCATTATTATCCCAAATTTCGGTCACTTGAAGTGAATACTTCGGCTAGTGCCCCAGATGAAGACAAGAAGAAGCTCCTAGTGTTGAAGGACAGATATCTAGAGTTACTAAGGGAAAAAGCAGAATAAGCTATTATCCGTACCAGGGCTAGTTACACGGATCAGGGAGAGAAAGCGGGGCACCTATTGGCATTGCGTATAAAACAACAAGAATCTGCAAGATTCATCCCATCAATTTGGGCAGTGGTAGATGGGTCCCTGAAAGTATCTCCTACTGAGATAGTACATGAATTTGCCCTATATTATGAAAGACTGTATAGTGACATGGAGTATCCTCCCTGTCCTGGGAGTATGGAGAATTATCTGAGGGACTCCCATCTGCCCTTCCTTTCAAAGCAACACAAGGGTTTTTTGGTTACCCCTACATCACAGGGGGAGATTGCTGAGGTTATTAGTGGATTACCTGTAGACAAAGTCCCAGGCCCTGATGGATTCTCCTCCCTATTTTACAAAGTTTTTTGGGATCTTCTACTACCAGTACTTTATTGCCTATTCCAATATATTTTAACTGGGGCAGAGGCAGACCATCACCTCTTTGAGGCCTTGATCATTCTTCTCCCTAAACCAGATAAAGACCCTGAGCTTGTTCAAAGCTAAAGTCCCTTCTAAATCAAGATATTAAAATTCTTTCAAAGATACTAGCCAATAGGTTAACTGTAGTTCTCCCTGAACTAATAGGTATCAACCAGGTAGGATTCATGAAGGGGGCTCATCATCTGACCATTTACGCACCCTTTCTCATGTCTTCTCGGCTACCAGGGATGCTGAGTTTCCTGCAGGATTGGTTTCACTGGATGCCGAGAAGGCATTTGATCGTGTGAATTGGAATTTTTTGTTTAGAGTTCTGGAAGCTTTCCAATTCCCCCCTGTATTTATATCCTGGATTGCTACATTATATAAAACCCCTACAGCAAGGATCTCTGGGAATGGGGCCTTTTCCAACCTTTTTCACTCCATTCAGGGACCAGACAGGGTTGACCCTTATCTCCTCTGTTATTCAATTTGTATCTGGTACCTCTCATCCAAAATATCCTCAATAATGCCTCAATACAAGGTATTTTGGTTGGACGCCATGAAATTAAGGTCACTGCATATGCGGATGACTTGCTGATACACTTATCCCATCCGGTATCTTCTGTACCGGCCTTGCTGAGTGAAATAGTACGATTTAGTGCCCTGTCAAATTACAAACTGAATGCTAACAAATCCTCATTCTTTCCCTTAAACCATAAGGTATTCAAGAATGACATTAGTCCCTTAGGCCTATGTTGGGCTCCCAGGTCATTCAAGTACTTGGGTATTAAACTATCCCATAATCCCTTAACATGGTTTAAGGAAAATCTCGAATCACTCTCTCAGCTTATAATTCACGACCTTGATAGGTCGTCCAAACTTCCTATTTCACTATGGGCCAGATCAACATAATTAAGATGAATATATTCCTAAATTTTTACCCATTATCTCTTCTCAATACTTTTATCCACGTTCGCTGGTTTAAAAGTTGCATGGCATATTTACTAGATTTATCTGGGCCAATAAGTATCCTTGATTGGCCTATTATAAATTGGCAGCTCCAAAATTGGAGGGGGGTTTGTGGATTCCCCATCTGGCTACATATTATTGGGCCGGCTAGCCATCTAGCAAAATGTTTGAGATGGGTATGTCCCAGCCCTGAAAAAGAACAGCCAGCTTGGCTTAGGATTGAATTGGATGTATTTAGGTCCAAGAACCTGGATCCCCTAACTTTATTCCATCTTAAAATCTCTCTGGTGTACATGGCTGAGGAATGCCCCATAGTAGTTACCTCATTAAAGGTATATGCACAATTATGTTCCTTTTTGCACTATACCCCTCAGTTGGACTTGGCCCAGTCTATCTGGAATTCCCCATCCTTCACCATTAACAAGAAGCAGATCCCCCGTAAATGGTTGTCCTAACTGGGGGATGGGAAAGTACTCTCTTTTGTGGGTGAAGAGGGGCAATGGTTGTCAGTAGAAGAAATTATTAGGAAATTCAATATTCCGGCTCCCTCTCACTTCAGAGTTGTACAGTTAAGGCATTTACTTACAATAGTTCTTGGCAATACCCCTCTATCCCAAACTGTCAAGGCCCTGATACCTGAGGTTTCTTCACTTCTTGAATCATCAGGTATCATATCTAAATTATATCAGGTGTTGTTTCATAAAAGATATGGGGATTCTTTTGGACCCATGAGATTCTGGAATTCTATTCTTCCTCAGTATCATCTGGATTGGCAATCCTGTGGAGATCCTGTCATAAATATGTTTCTCAAGACAGATTGCATCTCATGCAATATCACATTTTACATAACATGTATTACACCCTGGTAAAATTAAAGATAGGTGGTCTCTTGAACTCCAATATATGTACTAAGTGTTCGCAGGAAGAAGGAACACTTTTTCACATGTTCTGGTCCTGTCCCAAAATTTCTCTTCTATGGGATTTGATCAAGATTTCCCTGGATCCTTTACTGGGCCTTCAGGAGTATTTTACACCTGTTATTTGCCTTTTAGGGGACTTGTCTTCTATTAGAGTTAAAGTAAGAAGGTTTCATATATCTATGATTGCCTTATCTGTCAAGAAACTTATCTTACATCACTGGAAAGATAAGTCCACCCCAACCTTTCAAGAATGGGTGAATGAAATTCTTGCCAATCTATGTACAGAAAAAGTGATTGCCAGTCTCCACAACAGATTGGCAGCATATACCAAAATATGGGATCCCCTTCACTCTCTAATTCTAGTTGCTCAATCTTAATCACATCACAGTCTAAATTGCACTGCAGGTTTTCAGGTAATGAGCTTAGTATCTAGGGGATACATGGATTTGTTACTGCTGTAAGGGGAGAGACGGGAGGGTTAGGCAGTTATGTATCTATAAATGGCTGTACTTTCCTGTCATTTTCATTGTAACTGCCTTTTATTGTGGAACATGTACTAATAAAGTTTGAATTATAAAAAAAAGAAGTCAATTTTAAAGGATTTTACTTAGAAGTTTCAGATCTGTATTTAGTAAACTTAGTGAACACTAGTTTTTCAAGTTATTTTTCTCGCCTTTCTTATGTTACAAAATTTAAATTGCTACCTGCATGGATTTACTATAAGATGAAGTGTCTAATACAGTATTATAGAGGTTTACCAATATAGGAACTAATTCTTTCCTAAATGTTTTATAAAAGCCTGCTCCAAGACCATCTGTCCCAGGAGCAGTATTTGGAGCTAAACTAGAAATAGCCATTGATACCTCTTCTGAGGTTACTTTCATGACTAACTGGTCTTTATCTACTTGCTGTACCTGTGGTAAGTCTAGAGAATGTAATATTCTGCCTGAATGCTCTACCTCCTGTAAGCATCACAACTGTTCAGTAGCATATACTGTACCTCAACTGTTTGTAATAGTTCTTATGGAGAATGTACCAAGATCCCTTCAGAGGAGAATAGTTCTGTGATGCTTTTATTAGCCACTCTTTTCTGGCATTCTTTGTTTATGTATATATAATGAACTTTTTGTTACCTTCTTTCCAAATTTCAATTCTTGATTTAGCATTTGAGCTCTATTGTATTGAATGTCTACCATTTTTTGTTTAGTATTTTTTATCTGCTTACTATAGTCTTGGTTTGTTTGTGAAGCTTGTGAAATTAACTGTTACAGTTGATGTCTTAGCTGTAAATATTTCAAATATTTTTTTTCTGGGCTATGTAATGGGCCCTGTTCTGAAAAACAAATCCTGCTACCCTTTTTGTGTATCCTCCCACCATTCTATGCGGTTGTCAAATAAATCAATAACAGACAGGTGAGCTGTCCATTCTCTTTTCCATTTATGCTGTACATATGGGTACTCTAAAATCTTTTCATTTAACCTCCATTGATTTTTTCTGCATCTAGGGGTATTTTCCCATTGAACCTCAGCTACTACTATTACATGGTCGGAAAATTCATTTGGATATGTTCTTGTCTGTGTGATTTCCAGAGATTTAGATGCAAAACTAAAATCAATTCTAGTTTTCAAGGTTCCTTTAAAATATGTATATCCACCCTCTGTATTACATGTTCTATATACATCCACCAAGTTTGCTGTTCAAACTATCTGTTTAAGGTTTTGTGAGTCACAGAATAATTTGTTTGTCCTTAAACCTCTATCCCAGGTGGTAAGCCCACAACTGAAATCCCCAACCCACAATAGTAATCTAGATGTATGCAGAAATGGTTGTATTTCTTTGAATAAGGCAATGCTTTGAGCTTTTGTTTGAGGGGCATAAATGACTATCAACCAAAATCTTTCTGAAAAAATGAAATATCTAATAATAAAGCTCTACTCAGGTATATATCGATTAACCTGGAAACATTCAGAAAGGGATTTGAAAAGAGAATGCCTATGCCATCACACATGTCTAGTCCTGTGGACCAAAATGAGGGTCCAGGAGTTCAAGCTCATGAGCCTTGCTGGAGCTCTTAATGTGATTTCATTCTTGTGTCCTGAATACATCGTATATCAAATTTACTTCCCTGCAGAGAATATAATGCTCCCTTACGTTTCCTATTATTCTTAGTACTGTTAATATTTAATGTAGCTATTAACAGAGAGTGCATAGCTGTATAAAAACATAAGGTCTTAGTTCCTTATCTCTTCAAGAAACCTTTGAGTTTTTCCTCTGCCTGATCCTTTTTGCTATGGGGTCTATCCCTCCCACTTCTGTGTCCATAGTGGAGACTACTGAGGAGGTGTCTGCATCCTCTCCTTCAGAGTCCCCATCAGTACCATCTGTTGCCAAAATTGTGTACTTATTTCCAGTTGGAATGGAGGTTGACACAGAATCAATTATGGGAAATAATTTCCCCTGTCTGGTTCTTTTTTCTATACAAACTTTTTTAAAGGGTGGTTCCTTCTGCCCTGGTGGGGGGAGAGGGCATGTCCATCTCAATATTTTCTTGTTCAGCTACCTGATTTGGTTCCCGATCTAAGGTCTCAACTGTTTAGGGCTCTACAGTGGGGTTTTCATCTGGCTGAGTGGTAGTGCCTTCTACTGTGGGGGCTACAATCTGGTTTCCCATATTTCTGTTATCTTGCTCTGCAGTTCTTTTTTCTTGTTTGTGCTGGGCTATGTTAATCAGGCCCTCATGTGATGGGCTATCATCTCTGTTATGGGAGGCCCATGGACACCTCCCATAAGCATGACCTGTTTGTTCACAGAGATTACATTTGTAAAGATTCAGGCATGCTGAAGCTTTATGACCAAATTCTAGACAATGGTTACAGTGAGAATAATCACATGCTGAGCTAAGATGTGTTCTTAACCAACATTTAAAACAGGATTTGGGTTGCCTACATAAATATGGAACCTCGATCTTTTCCTAAGTAAAAGGTACTGGGAAGATGAACTGGGGCTGTATTTGTGGTAATTAGTTTTATTTTGATCCACCAACTTACATCTCGAATCTGTTCACTATCAAGATTTGGTATAGGTTTGCCCATTATTTCGCAGCTTTGCCTCATCCAAAACATAATATCCTCTTTATTCACCCCCTCATTCTTAAAGAGGACTGTAATGGTTTTGATTAATAGCTTGATCAGTGGTATTACATGAAATAGTATCCATACAGGTTTATTTTTAAGAGTCTGGTAATGGGCCCAAAACTGGTCTAAGCTTGAGACAGCATTAAAACTAACATTGTAATTCACATTACCAAGTCCAATTAGGGCAAATATTTCAGAGGAAAAGAACTTCACAGAAGTCCTTAGCAAAGTGCTGCCTATGTAAAGGCTATCAGGTGGGGGTTCCAACCCTCCTTTATACAATAGTGGCACCGCATTGCGCCTAGGTACTGGTTCAACCTTATTTGAAAAAAGGTCAGCTAGTTTGAACATAGGAGCTAAAGAAGGCCCCGTAGGGTTACTATTTAGATCATTTTCAGATGGACCTAAATGAAAAGGTTCTACCTCCCCTCTAACTGGCACATTCCCTTCTAAACCAGTTTCTTTCTGCAGAATTGTATTCTCACTATTTTGTAAATTTGAGTTATTATCAGAAACATTTGAGTTAACAGAAACATCACTACCCTGGGGTATGTTAGAGCTCGTTGTTGCATCATTGTTGGTGGCCACATCTGCTGGAGTGGAGTCCTGTGATGATAAAAAGTAGGGGCTCTTGGGTCTGGAAACCATTTTCCAGATTGTCCCTGAGTCCATCCTACATGTGCTAGTGCATTCTCTAGTGTCCAAGTATTGAAATTAATTTCTGAATCAATATCCATTTTTGTGTCCTAGTCTTTTGCTAAATGTCTCTCTTTAAAAGAAAACATTTTTTTCCATGGTCCCTGGCATTGTTGTGGGACCAGTCACTTTCCCGACCCCGAAGCAATGTTTGGGGGGGGGTCTATTTCTGCCTTCCTTAGGACTTGGAGTCTTACTAGGGACCTCCAGTGGCTCTAGGCATGGGTTTGCATCAACCTCTTTACTGCCAGCCACTGTTACCGAATCCATAGTTTGAAGAGGATCCCTGACTCCCGCAGGCTGCTCCCCGAGCATCAGGTGACTCAGTGGTGATTTGCCAGCTGTCTGTGACATGTCTACTTCTTCTTCTTCTTCAGCCTCTAACACCATCATTTCAGCTTCCAAACTCTGCATTTTTGTAAGTAATTTGTTCTTTTCTTTTAATAATTTTTCTCTCCTAAACAAACGTGAAGCAGTACCTGCAGTTGAGTTGCTTTCCTTTACAGGCTCTATACAATCAATGATTTTGGTCAGAATTTCTTGATCCGATTCTGCTTGACTAGATTCAACTTCAATGGAATGCTGTGGATCCATTGCTATTTCTGCATCTAATATCTCTTGTGAAGAGAATGTAGGCCTTGAAATTGGGCCTCCTCCTTGCAGCACAATCTGCTCCCCTGCCACATCATCACTTTCTCCTCCTCCTGTGTCCAGCTGCAAACTGGGTTCCTCCATCCTGTCCACTGAAAGTGACAGCACCCCTGCAGGCAGAGTAGGGGAATTTCCCCAGTCTCATGGCCAGCATTCTCCCATCAATAAAACAGGCCCATGTAACCCATCTCCCAGGATGTGCTTTTCCTGGTAAAATGTTGTAAATAAAAAAAAGTTATGTCTCCCTCTGACTCACTATCCAACTTCTGATGTTCTTGATCTGCACTCACTTTAGAAATAAAATTGTCAATGTCTTTTAGACTGCTAAAGAATCAAAATCTGTTCCTCCTTTGGAATATGCAATTTAGCTAGAAAAACAGAGTTAAATGGTAAATAAAAGTCTCACAAGTGTCTCATTGCTACGTCAAAACATTTCTGTTTTTCACAACTCGTAAAGCTTAAATCTGGATAAAGCTGAATACTATCACCAACATCCTGTAAGTTCTTAGTTCACCAAGCTGCTTTTTGTATGGTATCCTTTTGCAGCACTTAGACTGGCTGTAGCACCATTTTACTGTATGAAGAGTTTATCTTTAACTGTTTAGTGGTAATCTGATAGACGTTGAGTTGTAAAATTTATTTTCTAGTCCCTTTTTCAGTCACTTGCACCCCTATGGGCAAAGATCATGAATGTTTCACTTTAACATGAAACAAATTATTTTTTTTATTGATAATAGCAGAAATATAAAACAAGGCTTTAATTTAACATATGTTTGATTATCCCATTTTTTTTTCTTTCTGTAAATGGGTTGTTTTAAAAAACAAACTAAAAATAAAGTTAAAAAACACAACTCCAGTGGGTGGAGACAGTTTGTGTGACATCCAGATATGTATCTTAGGAGCTCCTGCCTTGTGACAGATACTGTATATCTAAATGAAAAATTATCTGAAAATTAACCAACCTTTGCTAAAACAGGGCGTGGAGGTGTATGCCCAAAGGACAGTCTGTTGGATATTTGGTTACAATCAGGAGAAGGAATAGCCAAGAACAGTGACCAGATCCTCTCAAAATTTCTTCAAACCCAAGTTGGGCACAAGGGAGACAGGCAAGATGCAAAAAAAGCCCCACCAGGCAGATCCCAAAGTATCCATTGTAACCTTACAACAGGTCATACAGAGAATAAGTAAGTCCATCGTACTCCTAAGCTTTAAAATGTATACTTTTTCATCGGGAATGCAGGCCATGGAATGCTGGATATGATGTCTTCAGTAGGCCAGGCACTCTGTACCAATGCAGGCCTCATGGTAGAATATACACTTGTGAGGACTCAACTAGAACATGCAGAAAAAAACAATTTAGGGAACAAAAGATATGAATGATTGATCTTCCCAAAGGTTTTGAAGGGGGTGTGGCATCAGAGATAGAGCAGAGGCACTGAGTAACTACTTTGCATCAGTACTCTGCCAGAAATCAAGGAGCATAAACAGAATGGTTTCACAAAGGGTAGATCCTGTTAAACCAAACTGGATGCCATCTTTGGGGATGCAGCTAGGGAGACAGATGATGGGGGTTCGCAAAACAATTTGAAGGTGCAAAGCTATCCCTAAGTTCCCCAAAGTTCTGTAGCTGCAGAAAAAAAGAGGAAATTGCTCTGAGTGCTATACACAAAACTTCCATAGCTGTGGAAAAGATACACTATGGACTGTGGAAAAAAGTGCAACTCCGGAAGTTCCTGAGGAAAAAAGTCATTGATGAGTATGGCACATCCCCTTAAAGGCTATTCTCAGCCAGTGTTTTTCCACAGTTGTGGAAAAAATGTTGCACACTTGAGAGTGAGCCGTAACACTCCATGAGCAAAATGCAGTGCTGCAACAACTGAAATACAATTATGGTGGAGGTTAGGCACAAATAATAGAAAACCAGTGGGTGAATAGCAATGTCAGTTGTTACAGTAACACTAGCAGACGTTGTCATTGAAAGACAACAAACAACAACCACCAGACCCAGTGCAACCCACGAAGGAGCCCCGCAGGTAATAGAGGATGAACTGCCTGCAGTGAGTGCTACTGCAGCAGGCAACAAAAACACTCCAGGGAGAGACACAGCCATCAGTTACAGACAGACAGTCACTGTGGTGCATGGTTTTGTTGGTACCAGTGGTGCTGCAGTGGTCACAGTTGAGGGAATGGTTGCTGGTCTCTCTGTGGGTACTTTCAGCTACATCTATGGCAAGACTGTTAAAGTCTGCTGCTCCAGCTAATACTTATCACCTGTTGTTGTGCCTCATAAGCCTTTTCTGCAGCTGTGGATCTGCACTTGCTGATTTTCAGCACTTGTGGATTTTCGGCAACTGCTGTTTTTACGGATTTCCGCACATTCGTACTTTTTCAAATTATCCTGCACCAGCATTTCTGCAGTACTGCAGGCTTTTTTCCCCACAGCTGCATGATTTTTGGCTGTCTTTGTGAATCCAGCCCAGAGACTGTGCAGTGGACATTCTTTAGCTGAATTTCTGCAAGGCCTGTGACACTGTACCTCATGAAAAACTCATGGAAAAAGTAGCAGAGTATGGAGTCCACAAAGTGTGCAGGGGTAATTAATAAATTGGCAGACAGGTAGGACGTAAAGAGTCATGGTGGATGGTCACCCTTTACAGTCAAGGAATTAGCTGAGTGCAGTACCTCAGGAGTCTGAGCTCGGTCTTTTGCTCTGTTAACATATTTATTAGTGAGCTGGAAGAGGGTCTCAGAAACAGGTTGCTGAAGTTTGCTGCTGATGCTAAAATGGCAAGAAGATTGGACACAGCAGAGGAAGTGGGCCCTACAGATCAAGAGGGTTCAGCAGAGGGCCACCATTCCACTTAGTGGCATAGGTGGCAAGAACTTTGAGGACAGAATGAACATACTCAGATTACTAAAGCTAGAAAGGAAAAGCCTGAGTGGGACATGACCTCAGTTTTCAGAAAACCAATGGTGATAGACAGGGTAAAGCATATGTTAAAGCTGGTAAGTGTAAGCAAAACTCGAGGGCATGTCCTCAAAAAGGTAGGGGGCAAAATTAGGGAGAACATGAGAAAGCATTACTTCACACATATGGTAGTTAACATGTTGAATAGCACGTTTTATGCTTTACTGTAACACATCTTGCCTTCCACGCCCAGTCTGATACAAATTCATTCTCATCATGTTCTTGTCATTTTTAGATTATTTTGACGTGGTTTACAACGCTACCCCCAAATCTAACCTGTGCAGACTGGATAACTTTTAACATTCCTTTTGGCATTTTGCCCTATATGACCCACCCTTACCCGTACAGTACAGAGGCAGAAGCAGAGCACTCTGACAAGCTCAAGGGTGTGCTGCACAAAGATTGGCACTGTCTATCACTAACAGAAAAAAAATAGTGCATAGCAATGATACAGTAGTCACAATCCCTGTTGAAGAGGCAGGATGCTTCAAAGCACCGGGGCATTTGGCTGTTAATACTTTTTGTGTGTACACCTTTTACTAAGCAAGTTAGTTGGTTTTGCACTCTTTGTATGTGGTGTTTTTTCCTGTTCCTGACTAACCCTTACTCATCACTGCTCTCTTTATCACCCTTTAGCTTAACCTCTGTCAGCCCTCCATTGAAGCTTAATGTCTGTCCTACTGTGCATCTTTCCTGGCCAGACACTGGCCTACCACATCCCCTCATACCTCTCCATTCTCCTTACCCACCTTTGCTCATCTAGTGCTCCGTCTTTCCATACCTCTTGCTGAAAAACCTCCACTGGTTAGTCATCCTTATCTGTCTGCTTTCTAACTTTCTGGAATAATCTTACTCTTGCTAATTATCGGTTGCCGCCACTGTCCAAGCATAAACTATTTCTATTTGTTAATCTCTCCCTACTCTGCTCATATGGCTAGCAATGCACAACAGTTATGGCTACTGAAATACCATTCCTTGGCCACTCCTGCCCCACCCCAGTCCCTCTCACACACACACACACATATGCACACACACACAACACACACACACACACACACACATACACACACACACACACACACACCACATACATACACACACACACACACACACACACACACCACACACACACACACCACACACCACACACCACACAACACACACCCACACACACATACACATACACACACACAGCTACACCACACAACAAATACACACCTTACACACACACACACACACACACATACAACTTCACACACACATGACACACACACACCATACACACACTCACCACACACATCACACACATACACAAAAACATACACACAACACCCACACCACACATGCACACACACACACATACACTTAAACATACAAACACACACAGTTCCACTTATTTCATGATTTATTACACTTATCTGTGATTTTTTTTAATTTACAAATTTGTACCACTGATTTAATATCACTACTACTTAGCTGATTTAATCATTTATTTCCATTAACACAGGAAATTATTATACTTCCCTTGAAGCTTAATGTCTGTTCTACTGTGCATCTTTCCTGGCCAAATACTGGTCTGCCACTTTCCCTTATACCTCTCCATTTTTCTTATTCACCTTTGCTCATCTAATACTCAGTCTTTCCATACCGTTTGCTGAAAAACCTTCACTAGTTAGTCATCCTTATCTGTCTGCTTTCTAACTTTCAGGAATAATCTTCCTCCAGCTAATTTTCTTTTGCCTTCATTGTCCCATCATAAACTATTTCTATTTGCTCATCTCTCCCTACTCTACTCCTGTGGCTAGCCATGTACAACAGTTATAGCTACAGAAAAAACATTCCTTAGCCTCTGCTGCCCTCCAGTCCACACACACACACACACACACACACACACACACACCACACACACATCACACCACACACACACACATACACACACACACCTACGTACACACATACACCATACACAAACACACACACACACACACACCACCCTCATACTCACAAACACCCACACACATACACACCCCACACACACATGCATAAACACACACACTGCAAAACCAAACACTACACACACAAACACCACCACACCACACACACACCACACCACACACACACACTCACACACCACACACATACACACACACACACACGCACACACGCACACACACACACACACACACACACAACACAAACACACACATCACATACACACACACCACACCACATACACTACACTTACATGCACATGTGCACACACACACACACACACACAACATACACACACAAAAACACCCACACACCACATACACACACACACACACACACACACACATACCTCACTTACACATGCATGCACCCACACACACACAACATACGCAAACACACACCCACATACCACACACACACATTTCCACTAATTTAATGATTTCTTACAATTTACTGTGATTTTTTTAAATTCATGAATTTGTACCACTGATTTGATGTCAGTACTACTTAACTGATTTAATCATTTAATTCCATTAACACAGTAAATTGTTATACTTCCCTTGAAGCTTATTGTCTGTGCTACTGTGCATCTTTCCTGGCCAAATACCAGCCTGCCACATCCTTTCATATCTCTCCATTCTCCTTACCCACCTTTGCTCATCTAATACTCAATCTTTCCATACCCCTTGCAGAAAAACCTCCACTGGTTAGTCATCCTTCTCTGTCTGCTTTCTAACTTTCTGGAATAATCTTCCTCCAACTAATTATCTCTTGCCTTCACTGTCCAATCATAAACTATTCCTATTTGCTCATCTTTCCCTAATCTGCTCCAGTGGCTAGACATGTACACCAGTTATGGCTACTGACATATCATTCCTTGCCATGCTGCCCCTCCCCAGTCCCTCACACACACACACACACACACACACACACATGCCACACATGCACACACACTCACACACACACACACACACACACACACACACACACACACACACACACACACACAAACACACACACACCCACACACACACACACACCACACACACACTCACACACACAGTTCTACTAATTTAATGATTTATTACAATTTACTGTGATTTTTTTTGCAATGTGTACCACTGCTTTAATGTCATTACTACTTAACTGATTGAATCATTTATTTTCATTAACACAGTACATTATTATACTTTTGCAGGTTTGTGTACCTTATGGTGTCTGATAAATTCAGATACCTCACGAGTATAAATAAGGTTCAAGAAGGAAGCATTTTTCAGAAAAAAGATGCTCAAGAACAAGGGGACATGCTATGAAGCTGAAAGGGGGACTCAGGGGAGATGTGATGAAGTACTTCTTCAGAGAAAGAATGATGGTTGCCTGGAACAGCCTCCCAGTGGAGGTGGTGAGGGCAAAAACAGTAATAAGCTTCAAGAAAGCATAGGATAGGCATATGGGAACCTTGGAGGTAGAGAAAGGAGGGGTCATAGCCGGAGAGCAAGTAGGGTCTAAAGTGTAATAGTAGATAGGGGAAATGTGCAGACAAGGTGGACCAAGCAGTCCTTATCTGCCATCAATATCTATGTTTCTATGATATTGCGTGTTGCCTATTGCACTTGTCACGTTTTGCCATTTTAAATTGTTCCAGGTTTGTAAATGTTATACTGTGTGCCATCTGATATGCTGTGTATTACATGGTGCTTTTTTTACTCCGTGTTGCACACTGCATTCCTCACTCTGTTTCTTTAGACTTCTAACACCTTGTAACCCCCCACACACACACACACACAGGTTGTAACTGTAAACATGCTTCAGGCCACTGTACTTCTCCCAGTCCATGAATTTAAAATAAATAAAAACAGAGTGAGGGAATCCATCACTGTCAGACATTCAAAGCAGGACTATGCAGAATCATGAGAGAATGGAACTCATGGTTACACAGCATGAGCAGGGATAACATTCCAGTTTTGAAGTTTAGACGTGTACATTTTCAAAATGGGTATAGCTACTGCCATGTGGCAGGAGTGGCAGAAAAGATGGACCTTAAGTCCTTTCTGGTCATCACAGCAGAATCTAACTACATAACTATGATTTGAAGGTACCCACATACATTGTACTATCCCATCACGGGGCAAAGAATGATGACATGCTAGATTATCTGGGCTCTTGTGCTACAAGATAGTTTTAAAAGTGAATGAGATTGGCCCACCATCCTGCTACCATAGTGGGGACCCTGGCACTTAAGCAAGCCTGATAGGAAGGCAATCATGCATACAAACTAGGTGAGAACTGCTGATAACATTGTGTCCCAGCAAGGTAAGGGTAGTGCCATAGTCCACTCCTGCAGAGACCCTGCAGTGGGATGGGGAGCATATTCCTTCTTCTGTTGTGTGGGCTGCATGCACATAAGGCAACTCAGACTGTTTTCAGCACCATTAGGGGTTTGGGAATGTCAGTGGGTAACTCTAGAAGAAAAACATATAGTCTCTAGCACAGTATGACAGCATTGGCATTGGACAGCAGTGGATTGAATACTAAAGAGGAGAGACACTTCTTTAATGGCTCCACCATTGAGGCAAGCAATAGGGGACTCCTGGTGCAGGTACAGTAATGGGTTCTTCTGGTTGTGAAGTCATTGACAGGTGCCGATTAGGTGTGTGTTGGGGGGGTCAGGTCAAAATGATAAAAAACATTTATTGGGTGGGATGAATAAGGAATGCATTTAATTATCAAATACACTGTACATGGAATTGTTTTGTAGAAATGATTTATTTTTTTCTGTAATACTCACTGAATTTCATGAGTGTTATTACTTGTAGACCCAGATGTACAAAATGAGTGTAGACTGTCTTGGTAGAGGGTCACGTGATGGCAGCCTAATGACCTGCAGCTCTCTCCCTCTGCTCCATGTCCCTACAGCTGGTAAACTGAACAGAAACCACTAAACTGCTATCGAATTCCACAGAGGATTGCAAGATTAAATTACCAGTAAGACCTAGACATCGAAGAAATATTCTAAAATGGAGGTTTATATGCTGAAAGCTCCACTGGGCACTCACCCCCTGTGATGCCTCAAAAGGATAAGGCGGTAAAACAGCCTAAGCAACAGCCAGCCCCTACTGGTAAATCTGCAACTGGGTCCATGGCTCTTACCAAGGAAAGGTTCTTGGAAATTATGGAACTGATGCAGAACTTCATGGCTGATATCTCCGAAGAACTTCACCAATTGAGTAATGCTATGGAATCACTGGCAATGAAAGTGTCTGACTCTGAAGCTCGATTAATCTCCGTTGAAAAGAAGCAAGGCAAAGCTGATTTAGACCGCACCAATATCACTTGCAGACTCAAAAAACTGGAGGAAAAAATGGAAGATCTCGAAGGTAGAAGCTGTAGAAACAATCTACTAGTCATTGGGATCCCTGAAAAGGAAGAAGGCAGGTCCCCAATTATTGTCTTCCAGAAATTATGTGAAAAAATTATGGGCTCATCCCTGAATGGAGCAACTTACATCATTGAAAGGGCACACAGAGCTTTGTGCCCATCACCACCTCCAAATGCTCCACCTAGACCCCTTATTTTTAAACTACTTAACTTCTTGGATAAACAACACATTTTAGCGCAAGTTAAATCACTCCAGGAAGCTCAATGGGAGGGCCGAAAAATAAGTTTTGCTCAAGACCTCCAGCAATCCGTCAGACTCAAAAGGCAAGAACTACACCCAATTGTGTCTAAATTAATAGCTGCAGACAGACAGTTCCGAGTCCGATACCTTGCTATCCTGCAAGTTAAATTTAAAGACCAATGGCTCTCCTTTGATATGCAAGATCATGCACATTTGGAACTTAAGAAACTCTTTCCTGACCTTTTTAAGTGAAGGGTGCAGTAACAGCAGTAACTTTGATTTGAATGACTGCTTTGCCTGTGATAATGGGTCACAGTAGTACTACTTGCTAACAGACCATCATTGGTGTTCTATTGAGAGTTACCTAGAGACTTTGTTCGATCTAACGTCTCTCGTAGCATACTCTCATGTGAAATGTGCTGAGTGTATTGCCTATTTGCATCTTTCCTGATGGTACCCCAATTGTCTTGACACAACATCGATCAGAACTCTGATCCTTGAATATTGCCTGAGGAGGATACCGACAGACTCAGAAATCGCTTCAGTGGATGAGTAACAAGCCTTCTTTTTGTTTTTTCCCTGGATATACAGTCTCCTTTTGTGTTTGAGCTACCATGAATATAACTGACTCATGATTCCCTAGCCTCAAATAACTCCAAATCTAAGTTCTGTAATGTGACTGGTTTATCATATGTTATGGCTTTAGTACAGCTTTTACCTTTTTCTTTCCTCGTTGTGTTTTTCTTTTCTCTTTGCATTTTAGGCCTGAGGTGATTTTTGGTGCATATGAAAAGAACAACATATCACCTTCTGCATATATATATATAAGAAGTATTTAGCACTAATAAGCAATAGAGGGAATGATTATGTGATACCCTGCCTTTTCATTTCTGAAGCTACCTTATTGAAACTATAGCAATAACAGTCTTGCTTCACAATACATATTGATGGGGACACGGGGGGTGAGCTAGCTTGTGGCCTTGCATTGAGACATCACCTGGCTGGATTATTAAGCCAGTACAGTTTTGTAGAACTTGGGATAGTATAGTTTTTAGTGTTACTAGAAATAGTTGAGTAGATTTAAAATGAGACAGTTTTGTTTTGATCTATGCGAGGAGGGTTGGAGTGCCAAAATTCAACTTTCCAGTGTATGGACCACACAATAACAAAATTGAAGGGCAAAGTAAAATAGAGCACTTCAAACATAGATCGATCTCAAGTCAATTGTTAAGCAATGAGTGGGGTATATAATATAGTAACGTGGAATGTTAGGGGTGTCAAAGACAGGTGTAAACACCAAATGGTCTTAAAACATCTACGTCACCTTAATGCTGGAATTGCTTGCTTAAAGGAAACCCATCTTAGAAGAGAAGACACCTCTTTATTATGTAGGACCTGGGTTGGTCAAGCTTATGGATCAGAAGTTTCCACTAATGGGGGGGTGGCCATACTTATTGCCAGAAAGATTCCTTTTAAGTTAATACAAGAGATATGGGATGTCAATGGTCGCTATTTGGGGGAAACGGGTAGTGAGGGCTCCCTGGACTGAAGCCCAGCCCTCCCCTGCAGCATCTGACCGTGGACACCCACCTCCCGAAGCACCCATAAACCTGGAAACAGGTCGTGAGGGCTCCCTGGACTGAAGCCCAGCCCTCCCCTGCAGCATCCGACCGTGGACCCCCATCCCCTGAAGCACCCAGAAACTGGGAAATGGGTTGTGAGGGCTCCCTGTTCTGAAGCCCAGCCCTCCCTGGCAGCATCCGACCATGGATCCCCCCCAAAGCACCCAGAAACCAGGAAATGGGTCATGAGGTCTCCCTGGACTGAAGCCCAGCCCTCCCCTGCAGCATCCGACTGTGGAACCCCACTCCCCGAAGCACCCAGGTACAAATGATTCTCCACAAAGCAAGGAAGCAGAGCGCTGTTCTGGTGCTATTTTCAAACAGAACAACTGCCTCTAAAAGCCTGCACAGTGCTTCCATGTGCCTGTGTGCTTCAGTTTACAGTCGGCATACGTCTGCTGATTTTTTTTTTGTATCTGTTAAATCTTAATTTGGTCTCTACAGTAGCTGCACTTTCCTAAGGGTGCTCTAAGACCCAGCAATTTCAACCATCTTATTTACTGCGTTATCCCCAGGGACTTTAATTTAACAGTGCATAATTTAGCCTTATTTGCCTGCCAGAAAAATTGACTTGCTTTATCTCTGCCTGCTGCATTTGCCTATGAAAGTCCTGCCCTACTTGTCTGGTCTGAGCATGCCACTTTAGGTTGAAATGCACTGTTTTGCTCTGTTTTGCAGCTAATTGTATGTGTAATAGAGTCTCTTAAGGAAAGCACACTTTATTTAGAATTTTTCAAGCTAAAGCCCTGCACTGCTGTATTCCGAGGAGAATTGCCTTAAGGTGCAACAGGCTCTGCAGCTAAAATTCAATTGTAAACTGCCACAAGCAGCACTCGCATCCATAGCAAGGCCACGCACCTAGCTGAACCCCCAGCCCCCACAGCCCTCAATTCTCATTCATTCAGCCCCACTCGCAGTAAGTTGCAAGCAATTTCCCTTAAGGAAGGCTCGTTTTACTCCAAAAGGAGACAAACACAGCATTATAGCTACAACGCTCTATTGTTTTCATCTAAACAGAGCAGTGAGGGGCTTACAGAGCTACTGGCTAAAAAAAATCCAAAGCAGTCACAGGCTTGAATTTAAATCTTAGTGCCACAAGCAAGGTATGCACAGGGTATTGACCACGTGCCTACCTGGGCCCCCAGCCCCCTCAGCCATTGTCCTAACTTTAAAATAAAGAAAAAAAAATAATTTTCAAACTTAATCCCACAATCACTGCTGGCAACTTGAGACTCCACACCATTGAGTAAACAGGGCTGCCTCGACGGACCAATCAAACACAAACTTACCTGCCAGACAGTGTTACTCCTCCCACTACACTGTGTATAAATCCCCTCTATTTTCTCTGCAGAAACCGGGAAACGGGTTGTGAGGGCTCCCTGGACTGAAGCCCAGCCCTCCCCTGCAGCATCCGACCATGGACCCCCACCCCCAGAAGCACCCAGGTTCGAACGATTCTCTACAAAGCAAGGAAGCAGAGTGCTGTTCTGGCACCATTTTCAAACAGAACAACTGCCTCTAAAAACATGCACAGTGCTTCCCTGTGCCTGTGCTCCTGGCCCCGGTGGCTGTGCGCCCCGCTCTACCTACACCCCACCACCACCCTTGGTGAGCTCCTCCTTTTATAGGCTGAGTCACATGACTCTCAAAATCCTCTCTGCCTATTTTCCCATTTGCAACTTATCAGCTGCCACCACCAGAGGTCACCCAACCTATTTTTCGGTCTACTCACAAAGCTTGGCCATGATGCTGCCTACTACACTCCTTCTTCTCCTTTCACTGGCCACTCTATCCTCCCTGCCCCCCACCAACCTCCCAACCAGTGAACCCCCGCCGCGCCAGCCCCCACGACTTAACCCACAGCCCTGCTACGCTGTCTCCCCCCACATGCCTGCTCAAGACTTGGCTCACAACCATTATTGGCACATTAGTGCCACTATCCTACCACCTTCCTTTCACAAGGGGATCTCGGTTCTACACAACCCAGCCCGCCGCTACCCTCCAATTTCCTCTACTACTCATACCCCTACTTCCTGCCCAAACCCTTCCAGGTCAAAAATAAAGCATCTCATCTCTCTGCTCCTGCTCCTGTCCGGGGACATAGAGGCAAACCCCAGTCCCAACACCACAAATACCCACACCCCATTCTCTTTCCCCAAAGGACTCAGGATCCTGCACCTTAACACCTGCAGCTTATTATCTAAAATCTCTCTGCTGCAACTAATTGCCCTAACACACGGCCCTGACATCCTGGTCATTTCTGAAACCTGGTTAAAACCCCAACATACTGATGTGGAAGTTTCCATACCAGGGCACACCATCACCAGACATGACTGACCAGGCAAAAAGAGAGGCGGAGGTATTGCCATGCATATCGTCGATAGACGGCAGTTCACAATAGTGGATATCCCTTCACTCCCTGCCAACAATGATTCGCTCCTCATTAAACTCTCACTTCCATGCTCCACCCCCGTATACATGGCAGGCTCATACTGCCCCCTCCGTACACCCTCTGAGGACATTATTTCCCACCTGATCACCTTACAGTCCCTAGCAGTTGGTGGTGATCTCCACGCCACCGGTGATTTTAACACCAACTGGCTAGCTAATGATAAAGCTCACCTAAAGACCAAAATTAAGGCCCTGAACCTCACTCAGCTCATTGCTGATCCCACCAGGCTCAATCACAAGACACAACACCACTCACTACTGGATTGGGCTCTCACCTCCCTGCCCACGCAGGATTCTAAGAGCAGGCCTGCTTCCTGATTCCCTAAGTGATCATTACATGATCTTCCTGATCAGGAAGTTGCATAGCCCCACTGCCCCCCAAGACGCTGCACACCAGGTCCTATAACTCCCTGGAACTAGCATCTCTCCTGTCGGACCTGGGACGTATATACTGGTCTTTTATCCCTGAAGCATCCTCCATTGATACAGCCTTTGATGCGTTCAAAACCAGATTCCTTAAAGTCTGGGACAAACACCCCCCCCCCCACGCACAAAAAGAGTTAGAGGGGCCCACCTTCCCTGATCACGGCTGATATAATCAGGAATTGCCACTCCAGGGTCTACGCCTGGAAAGCACATAAGAAACTGGGCACCCAGGCTTCCCTCATTACCTACAGAGCCCTCCGCAATGCATGCACAAATATCATCCGCCAGGCCAAAAAGAACTATTTTCTATCGGCTTTTAGAAGAAACATTAACCACCCAACGGCTTTCTGGAAATCACTCAAATCCCTGCTCCCCCCCACTCAACCCCCACCCCAACACTATCAGCTCAGGGCACCCTCATCTCCGACCCCATCTGTGTAGCTGAAGCCTTCAATACCCATTTCTCCAGCTGTGCCAACAAGCTCCTATCTTCCCTCCCGTACACGCACCCCCCGGTCCTCCCTCATCGAACCTGCCCTCTTTGAACAGCCCCCCAAGTCCTGCAGTTCTCATTCTGCCCAGTATCCCAAGCAGAAGTCTTTGTCTCCCTACGGGCCCTGAACCCCAACAAAGGCAAATGCCCTACGTCCCTGAATGCCAAGATGCTTTTCCTGTCCACCCCAGCCATAGCCACCCCACTTGCCACCCTCTTCAACCTCTCTTTCTCTCTGGGCAAGTTACCAACAGACTGGAAAAAGGCCACCATTATAACCCTGCCCAAAGGGGGTGACCCCTCCTCCCCAGGCAACTATTGACCCATCTCCCTACTCCCTATCCTGGCTAAATTACAGGAATGACTTGTCCTCTCCCAACTGACTCTGTATCTGAATGCCTCCTCCTTCTTCACTCCCTTCCAATCGGACTTCCGCAAATCCCACTCTACCATCACTTCCCTCCCTTCTACGAGTCACTGGCAACATTCTCACCGGTATGGACAATGGACACATCACCTCAGCCATCTTCATTGACCTAGCCAAGGCCTTCGATACCGTCTCCCACTCCCTACTCCTCTCCAAACTCACAGACGCAGGACTCTCCAAACCAGCCACTGCATGGTTCAATGACTACCTAGTGGGCAGAAAACAAACAGTCAAAATTGCCTCACGCACCTCAAACCCCCTGCCAGTTACTGCCGGTGTCCTCAAAGGATCAGTATTAGGACCACTGCTTTTTTCCATTTTTCTAAATGACCTTCCATCCGCATGCACCCACTCATCCATCCAGATGTACTGTATGTGGACGACACAGTCCAGTATGCCTCTGGCCCCACAACATGCAGCTTGGTAACTCTCCTACAGGAGGATTTCTAGGCCATCCAGGAATGGTTCAGGTCAAACCAGTTATTTCTAAACCCCAAAAAAACCTTGTCACTAACTTTCGGCTCCCAACAAAGACTCTCCTGCCAAGCCCCCTGCCCCCCTTTCAAAACTCTGGATGGGACTTTCCTGGAGCAATGCCCTAACTTCAGATATCTAGGCATCTGGCTAGAGCAGCACCTGGATTTTACCTCTCACATCGACTCTTTACACAATAGGCTGCTCCTCAAACTTGGAGCACTATACAGAAACAAAAGCTGCCTCCCCTCACAAACAAGGCATGCCATTGTACAAAAAATGATACTTCCCATACTCGACTATGGTGACATAGTGTACACTATTGCCCCGCAGTCCACCCTGGCCAGCCTAGACACCCTGTTCCACTCATTCTGTCGCTTCATCCTCGAATGCCCACAATCCACACACCACTGCACTTTATATCTCTCCCTAACCCTGCCGTCCCTCCATGATCATAGATTAATTAACTGTGCTAGGTTCACTGCCAAATTTTAGTCCCTCTCTGTACCCCCCTACCTGGCCTCTACCCTCTCCCAACAACCTCCACCTGCTTACTCCCTCAGAAGCACAGACCCCAGACTACTCCACATCCCATTTATGTGCACAACCAAAGGCCAGGCTGCTTTTAACTATCAAATCCCACAGATTTGGAATGCCCTACCAGCTCCCATAAGACATGCACCAAATCACTACCATCGCAACCTACTACTCAGTACACATTTCTCCTCCAGCTGCTCCTGTTTCAACTAACAATTTTACTATTATAATAATGGAGCCTAGTCACATTTTAAAGGTATTCATTCTCCAGTCTTCCCACTGTATGTATCTACCTGCCTGTCTGTAACTTTCTGCCAAATGTATCCCAGGCAGAAAGCCATTGCATTCCACTATTGAATTGTCTATGTATTAAATACCATGTTATGTATTGGGCCTCGGCCCCCAGGTCGCATCTGGAATCGAGTATATTGCTCAGTGTGCCTTCCTGGTAAAACTCATAAATAAATAAAATAAATAAATAAATAACAAATAAATAAATAAATAAAATTTGCTATTACATGGAATGTTACAAGCCCAATAAATTTTGCTAGGCTCTATATATGGACCTAATGTGGATTCTCTCCACTTATTTACCAACCTCCTGAACTTAGTGGCTTCACCAAACTCAAGATTTATATATTTAGGAGGGGATTGGAACCTGACGCCACATTTACAACTTGATAGATCAGATAGTAGAAGAGTAGGCACCTCTCCAGCCCAAAGAGCCCTGTCAGATCTCAAGTCTGGTGCAGGCCTAGTAGACCTATGAAGAATACTAAATCCATCTGAGAGAAGCTATACTTTATTCTCATCTCTCCATCGAACTTAATCCAGAATTGATTACTTTTTAATAAGCTCCAATTCTCTGCCTTGGGTGCATGCTACCGAAATAAAAGCGAGAGTCATATCTGATCATTCCCCTGTTACTCTCACATTTCTTCAAGGCCCTATCATGCAAAGAGACACCTTATAGCGACTAAATAAACAGTTACTTAAAAATCCAGATATTCTACATCATAGTAAGGAATTTATTACCCAATTTTTATAGATAACAGAGACTCCAGCACTAAAGTGGATGTGGTATGGGCTGTTTGAAATGTGCATTACGGGGTAAATGTATACCTAGCATCTCTTGGATCCAAGCAATCCCATTGCAAAGTGGAGGAGTTATTAAGTGCTATAATGAGTATGGAAAAGACTGTCAACAATAATTCATCAGAAGCTGACTGGGCTAAGTTGCAAATCATGCAGACACAATTTATTGATTTAATGTCCCAGAAAGCCAATTAGCATTAAAAAGGACTAAACTTAAGTATCAAGAATCGTGAGAGTGACCAGGGAACTTCTTGCCATCTGGATTAAACAAGCTGAAGCAACCTGTCATGTACCAGGACTGATATCAAGAGAGGATAACTCAATAACTACAGATTCTAAAACAATTGCCATGGTCTTTAAAGATTATTTCCAAAACTTATATAATATTCCTACTAGTGAGATAACGGTACAGAGAGAAATAATTAAATACTTAGTCTCAGTGGTCCTCCCCAGTCTGTCCCAAGTATGACAATAACTCTAGGTAATCCAGTTACTGAGTAGGAGGTAGGGAAAGCCATACAACAAGTCCCTCTGGACAAATCGCCAGGACTCGATGGCTTAACTAATAACTTATACAAATCCTGCCCCTCTGAATTTATCCCTTTATTAACCAAAGTATTTAACCATTGGTTCACCAATGGTTTCTTTGAAACCAGATTCCTCAAAGCAATTATTACCCTTATCCCCAAGCCTGAAAAAGACCACTATTTACCCAGAAAATTACTGCCCTATATCGCTATTGAATACCAATATTATAATTTTAGCTAAAATTCTAGCAAATAGGTTGGGACTTATCATGGGAAACTTAATTGGGCCAGAACAAGTCAGCTTCATGGCAGGTAGGTCCTCCAGTGACCGTATGCACTGTCTACTGCACCTACTATCCCTGTCCAGTTGTTCGGATATCCCTTCTGTACTAATCTCACTCGATGCCAAAAAGGCATTTGACCGAGTTTCTTGGGACTTTTTATTTGCTGTACTGAGCAAGATGGGTTTCCCAAAAAATTGAATTAAGTGGATATGACTTCTTTACTGTTTGCCTACTGCATGAGTATGGTGTAATGGTAAGCTTTGTGACCCAATTACATTACAACAGGACACCAGACAAGGTTGCCCATTATCTCCTCTCCTTTTTAATTTATACCTGGAACCTTTTATCATAAAATTGACAGCTTCGACAGATCTTCTGGGCATAAAATCAGGAAATAGTAGGCACCTCATATCTGCCTATGCAGTTGATTTATTATTGCATCTGGAAAGCCCACTTTGTGGAGTGCCAGCCTTACATAGAGAAATTGATCTTTTTTCTAAAGTCTCCTACTATAAATTTAATCCTACTAAAACTAAAGTATTCCCATTGATTGGGAAAGCTTTACCTTCAGATGTTGAAAGATACAAACTAATATGGGGACCGAGATTCCTGACTTATTTAGGCATTAAAGTCTATAAAGAATTCCCCTCCATAATGAGAGAAAATTTTGCCACCTTACTTACTACCCTTAAAACAGATTTAGCTAGATGGGGTACTCTACCAATCTCTTTATGGGGACAAATAGCCATAATAAAAATGAATGTGTTACCCCGCATTCTTTGCCCCATGGGAATGCTGGGCCTTCTTTCCCTAAGAAATGGTTTACAGAATTGCAAACAATAATTAACAGTTATCTATGAGAGGGAAGGGAGTACAGCAGGCTTACTTTAATCTTACTGCCCCAAAATTACAAGGTGGCCTTGCTCTCCCCTCCTTTTTTATGCATTAAGTGCAATTCATATGAGTAAACTGGTCCACTGGTCACTGATACCTGACGTAAGAAACCAGGCTATCCCTCAGCATCTGTGGCTAGATATAAAAATGAATCTAGCAAGGCAATCTTCCTGTACATTACATGCCTTACTTCATTCCTTACCTCAATGTATAACCAGAGTATTAAGAAACATCCCCATTGGATGGTCTACCAGGGCTTTACATCAGTTACAAAATCACTTAAATACTGACTGGTACAGATCCATGGAACAACCATTGATAGGAAACCCACACTTTTATTGGAAAACTCCCCATTCTATCCTCCTTTTGGACCCCCTTAACAAACCTTAAACTTCAGGATATCATTCATCAAAACAAAATGCTCTCCTTCAAACAAATGTGTCACTCTTTTAATACCTTGGATAAAAATACTTTTAAGTATTTGCAATTAAAGCATGCTGTTACTTCATTCCTCGATAGAACATCTCATATGGGACCCCTTCTATTTAGCACCTTCCTCAATAATCTTCAGGCATCCTGTTCCGAAACAGTACTCCTCCACGCAGATAATGTGGTCATTTTCTGAAAGACAGCTGACCCTACCCTTTTTCAGGCCCAACTTCAGAAAAGTTTTACTGAAGCTGAGTCCTGGTTCATCTCTCATAAGTTGGTGTTAACTGCAAAAAAACTAAGGTCATACTCTTCCATGGTACCCACAGCAAGCACAAAGTCAAACAATTGGTGATTAAAAACAGTGCAGGTGTTATCCTTGATCAGACACAATCATTTAAATACCTAGGAGTTACTCTGGATATTATGCTCTCCTATTCCAACCATGTTGAGAATGTTGCCACGGTAGTAAACATTCGCCTAGGCCTTCTACACAGGCATAAATACTGCCTTACTACTGAAGCTCTCCGATTGGCTATCCAAAGTTCAGTTGTGTGTATTATTGACTATGGATTGGTCATTTATGGTTCTGCCACAGACACAACCCTACATTGGCTCACCACAGCTCTGAATAAGGCATGCCGTCTACTAACTGGTGTAGTGTATCGTACTCACACTTGTGACCTTTACAAACAAGCAGGCTGGCTTCAACTCCAGGCTTGCATTGAATATCTAGTCTACCTTTTGGCTAAGAAGGCAGATCTTGGTCTTCTACCACCAGGTTCCCTTCAGCTATTCAGTCCCTTCTGGGGCACTCGGAGCACACAAAGTTCCATGAGACAAACTTTTACTGTCCCTCACTGTCGAACCTCAAACAGACAGTGATCCATTGCAGTTAGATCTGCTAATTTATTTAATTACCTTCCTCCTGAGATTGTGGCATCTGCAACCTTGGGACCATTTAAGCGGAAGCTACATCAAATTCCTAGAATTCAGAGCATCTTCTGACTGCTATACCTAATCTCTGCTGACAGCTAAATGCACTGGAACCTCCCTATTTTACCATTTGCCCCTGTATAGCCCTATGCTGCTGCTGTGCTATTCCACTCACAGCACTTCCTCCCTTATTCTTTTCCCATTCCTGCCCTCTTTTCATTCTACCTCATCCCGCCTTCCTTTATCCCTCCACTCCCACTTCCCCCCTCTCTGCTCTGTTTCCTCACATTGTTCTCTCCCTCTACCCCCCCCCCACTGTGGGTCTTTCCTGCTCAAGCTTCATTGTGGAATCTCCCTCCTTGATTTGTTTTTTGCTCCTTCCACCCCCCAATTCATCCCCTGTACTTTCTCTCCTTGTAAGCCCTTTCACCCCTCTTCAGACAAGGCCACTGGCTGCACTTCACACAATATTTATCTTGCCATATTGTTCTTTTCTTTATGTAACTACTTTCCTCAAGTTGTACTACTTACTGAAACCATTGCAATTTGATATTCTTGTGACTTGATGTGGAACCTCTGTAAAAGAGCCCTTGGCTCAATGGTCTTTCCGATTTGTTAAACAAAAAAAATAAAAATAAAAAATAAAAATATTGTGTCTATGACCAAGGAAATGTTGCCCCTTCTAATGATAGCAAACCAATCACACTCTATATCCAGTGTACAAAGAACTGCAAACCCTAGATTATAATTTACCAAAAGGCATTTGTTATTATTGGGTTAATAAGCTCTCTCTATAAGATAATACCACCATATGGCACTCTGTATGGTGCAATCGATATAGATATATTACACAAGATAGGCTCCACTTAATACAATTCAATATTATTCACAATTTGTATTTCACCATGGAAAGACTCTTCAAAATTAGAAGGCTTTCATCCCCACAATGCCATCGCTGTGCCGGTTCCCCCTGGAGACCTTTATCACATGCTATTGTCTTGTCCTAAGGTGGTAAATCTTTGGCTTAAGGTTAAAAATTCCTTGAATCCACTATTGGGTTTAGACTCACTATTTACTGCAGAGATTTGCCTCCTTAACATATTTCTGCCAGGAACTATAAAATGTAGGAAATATCACATGGCTCTCATTTCTGTGGTAGTTAAACTTGTTACTATGAGGCATTGAAAGGATAAAGTATCTCCATCTTTATTAGAATGGCACAAAGAAGTTTTACTGGCCCTACAACTAGAAAAACATATTGCTATGATGGCTAATAAGAACCAAATGTATCTCGATAACTGTGGGTCACTAGAAGCCCCTCTTATTATCTGGGAACCATAGTCAATCATGCAATTGATTTAGAGTATAATACTTGTTTCTAAGTTTTTACCCCATGATTTTGGCAAGGGGAGTGGGGAGGGAATGCATTAAGGGAGATTACAGATTGTACACTACTTATGTTCAGAAGAAGGAGACCTTGTTTTAATAGAATGTTGTACCTATGTGTTACCATCTCCTCCAGTATAGTGGAATATTTTCACATGTACTGTACTAAAAATGTAATAAAGTATATTGAATGAAAAAAAAGAATATCTTGGTAAACAAAGAACAAAGTACATATCATTATAGTAAGTATTTATAAGAGTGTCACTGACTCACTGCCTTTTGGTAAATTATTAAAATATTTCATGTTGCTGTATGGGGTGAGGCATTTCATTTGTAGCTGTAAGATGGGGGGGAGTAACGGACAACACAACAAGGACAGCAGGCAATTTTTAAATGGTACAGTGGAGCACAGTGTTAGGGTCCCAGATGTTGTGAGATCTCTTGAAACTGCCATCATGTTCTGGCTCAACAGTGCATCAGTAGTGCTACCGCTCTCAATGCTGGTGACCCTAATTTGTGAATGAGCTTAGGTTGTCGGAGGGCCAGCCTGAGGGAGAAAGACTTGAGCATCCAGAGGACTGCTTGCCTTCACTGGTGGGTGGGAGAATCATGGCTTGGTGCATGACCGGCCTCTAGCAGTGGCTGGATGACTGGCATGCTCAAGCAGAACATTGGTGAGGAGCATGACAGATGGCTGTTTATGCCTGGGAGTCGGTGCACATCATTTCTCCAGGGATGGGGGGGGAGTGTACGTGGCCAAAATACTCGGTCTGGCATGGCACCGATGAGAGGGCTAGATATGGCCCTCACTCACTGGCACTGCAGCTCAAGGGGATAGACCCTGATGAGATAAATGAAGGTACAGGTACCTCTGGGGAGGTTAAGGGTGCCAGCCTACCACTCCCACACCATCCCCACCTGAGAGGAAAACCATGGCTCTGTGGGGGGTACTCCCAAGGTAGCAGTGCTGGAGGATCATTTGGGTGACAGTGCCAGGCTGAGAGGGGGTAAAGAGAAATATGAAAAATTAAAAAGAAACTGAAATCATGATGTCTTTAGTGATAACTAGTCATAAGGTTTGGAAACACTAGGTAATTAAGCACTTAGCCTGACAGTGGGCACCACTGTATTTCAGAAATTAAATCAAGCTGTCACCTGCTGAGCCACCTTCATTCCAAAGAAATAGAAGCCCCCTTGTACTAATGTACTGCATCTATCTGTCATATGTACAACCTTGAAAATGGAAAATTTCAGAGGTGAACATTATATCATTTTGATTTAGTTCTAATACCTTTGGAGATGCTCTATGACTGTTTAACAAATGTTTATGCAAATCTGCCTTTAAAAAGAAATGTATTTTAATGGGGCTATAAACCATAAGGTCAGACAAAGACATTGTGCTTATCCTAAACTTTGTTACCATGTTCATTTAATGCCTACTAACTGCGTTGGACATTATATACTGCTCAAAAGGAGATTGTACATCTCTTTAAAGATACCTAATGCAGCTTGCTCTATGGTGCTGAGCAATGGGCATTGCTCTGGCCTGCTGATGACCCAGGCTCATGCCAGGACATCAGGAGGGGAAGCTGACAGGGAGGAATTTGAATGCTTCTCTCCTATGGGTGTGTGGCACAGCTCTGCTTGCTAACATCTCCTGGATGTCTATATTCTCCTGGGGGTTCCTTTGGCAAATGTTCTTTTAGTAGCATGATTGACAACATACTGCTGATCATCCCCTCCCCAAGACACTGTATGGTGGTGTGCATGTGGCTGATGGGTGGGGCCATGGATATGGAAAAACTGATGGCACCAGAAGTGGTAGATGATTGCCTCTATGGCAGCCCCTTGTATACCACCAGGCCCCTAAGTAAATTAGCCTTCTACCCACACCACTGGCAGAATGATCAAAGTGCTTCTCTCCTGATGGCAGTAGGAGAGCCTGCAGGCATTGATATAGTATATAAGAATCTCCATCCATCTGAGGAATAGGGAATTGGTGGCAGGTCCAGTGGTACAGAGTGAGTCTGGTGATCCACAGGGGAGTTGTCTTGTTGGGGGCCTGAAGGAGTGGGTGATTTGCATGGAAGCAAGTGCATTTCTCAGTAAAAACAGCATTATTTGCAAATCCAGTAAAACAGGCTGACCTTACTGATGTTCCCTGTTGATGACATCATTTGCACAAATTTCAGGTTTCAGAGTATTATTGGCAACACTATGGTACCCAATTTATTTATTTATTATTTTGAAAGACACCTTTGAGCCAAGGCTCCTTTACAAAGGTTCCACATTGGGGAAACAATACAGAACATAGTGAGGACAATACCAAATACAGTAGTTTCAAGTAGGCATAGGCTTTGTTGGGTACATTAAAGCTTTCATATGGAATTACTGTAATATGTGCAATGATTCACAGTATGTATGTATGTTAATTTACAGTAATTTGTGTATATTATTCAACAATATATGTACAATAAAAAAACACAGTTGTAATGTGGTTCACTAGAATAATTTAGAAACTGCTAGGAGAGATGGTAGATGCATGTAGAGGAAGTTATAGGGAGAGAATGTAGATAATAGTGGGGAAATAAAAAGAGAGGAAATAGGAGATAGTGGGGGGGTAAAGGTGGGAGGGACTTAGAGGAGGGGAAGGGGAATTAGAGGGAAGGAGAGTAAGTTTAGTTAGGAGAAACATTCACAGGAGGCCATTGTGACAAAGTGCTGACACAGGTTGCACTTGAAAGTGCTCAGGGAGGTGTCATTGGTAAAAGCAGGTGAAAGTGAGTTGTACCAGGATGAGGGTCTCTCTGTAAAGGATTGTTGTCCTTGGGTAGTGTGGCAGTGTGTAACAGAAAAAGTAAGATATTCTGAGCTCCTGTTTAGGCGGGGGCCACAGCGGGGGGCCAGTAAGGACTGAACCCTTGAGGGTAGGAGATTTAAGATAATCTTTTTCTCTAGCATGCAGATCTGATACGTTAGTCTGCCAGGGAGTTGGAGCCAGTTTGGTTGCTTGTAAATGTCACAGGTATGTGAGAGGCATGGAGCCAATGTCAGTAGACAACATGCCTTGTTAAGGACAATGGCTATTCATCGAAGTGAGGTGTCAGTGGCAGAGCCATAGATCACAAGCCCATAGTCGATTATTAATATAACAGAGCTCTGAATGGCAATGCTTAGGACTTCACTGGTGAGGCAGCTCCTGTGTCTAAAAAGAAGTCCTATGCGGGTGTTCACAATCTTGGCAAGGCTCTCCATGTGTTCAGAGTAAGACAAGGTGTTGTCGAGGGTAACCCCCAGGTATTTAAACAGTTGAACATGTTTGAGCAATGTCCCTTCACTGTTTGTGATAGATAGACATTTGTTTTTATGTTTGTTATGGATGCCATGAAATATCATTGTTTTAGTTTTTTTGTGATTTAGTATGAGTTTTTGAGATCTAAACCATGTGTCCACTTGCATAAAGCTTGTTTGCAGTTGCAATTGAAGGAGGGAGGGATCAGAGTGGGAGGTGAAAATAACTGCATCATCTGCATATAACAGAAGTCTATTAGGGCATGATGCAGGAAGATTGTTCAGAAAAATACTGAAAAGCAAGGGACCCAAGATGGACCCTTGGGGGACTCCAGAGTGAATTAGATGGGAGGGTGAGAGGGACTCACCAACTCTGACTTGTTGGGTTTGGTCACTAAGGTAGCTTTGGAACCAACGTGCAACATCATCTGAGAAACCAAGGCAAGATAATTGTTCAAACAGCAGGGAGTAGTTGACAGTGTCGAATGCCTTTGTCAAAGAGATGAATGTGGTGCCGACAAGATGTCCCTGATCCAGAGCATTATGGATGTAAGTGATGAATTCAAGGAGAGCTGTGGTAGTACTACATCCTTTTCAAACACCATGCTGCTCCTGACATTGCAGGTTGTGGTTAGCAAAGTATTCTGTAAGTTGATCGGCAACTATTCTCTCCAGTGCTTTCAAGAGACGGGCAAGAATGGAGATGGGTCTGTAGTTAGAGGGTAGGGTCTTATTCCCACTTTTGTGAACTGACATCACAACAGCAGATTTTCATATTTGGGGAACTGAGAAAGCATTAGGAATTGGTTGAGGATTTTGGTGAGCAGCGTCAGAACTTTGTCAATGGTGAAAGCAAGGAGTTTCAGGTTTAGGGAGTCATCACTGAATCTGAACCTCCCAAACACTTTGAGCAGTTGTTTTTTGGCTAGTGCCTCTGAGATATTTTTAAAGTACAAAGGTGGATGGCCCTGTGTTAGTCTTGCTTGCTTGGTCCAAGCCTGGAGAGTCCAGTGGGGAGTCAAAGAAGGTTGGAGGAAGCACATGACTAAGATTGGTGAATGCCGCATTAAAAGTGTTAGTCATGGTGACCTGGTCCAGAGTGAGACTGCCATTCCTTCATTATGAAAATCAGATGAAATAAAGGACAGTAAAAAAAAGCTATACAAATAACTTCAGTCCTTGTCTAAGATTCCTGGTGGTGGCATAATGAGCACAGCCCTCACACCAAAACAATGAAACAAAAATTGTGGCTGCAGCAAATAATACACTTATAATAAATAGCAAACATGAGTCTAATTTGATAGTTAAACAGGGTAGGACAAGCATGGGCAGCTAGCCTGTCAGTATAGCATTAGGGCTACTGCTTGCAGTGCCTGTGATCTGGTTTTGGAACAAGTCTATCAGCGCTGCCAGCTGGAGGGAGAAAGATCAAGCATCCCAGATGATGCTCTCCTCCTCCCCTGGGTGGGAGGCATTGCTGAATAAGTTTCTTTTAAAAAGTAATCAGTTACAGTTACTAGTTACTTTCAAATAAATGTAATCAGTTACAGTTACGTATTACTTTTATATAAAATGTAATTAGTAACTGTAACTGTAATGCATATTACTTAATATTTCTTTTGATAACATGGTTTTATTTACTCATTGAACATAGCTATGTGCTCATGAAACCCCAAGAAGTGCATAAAAGAAAGAAAGCAGATTCTAAAGGCAGTGAATATGTTAATTTATAATACAGTACCCATCTGACATTGCCAACCTCAAAAATCCCTTTACATATCCATAAATAAGAGCCCTATTAAAAAAACACCTCAAACATACACCCTGCATCTACTGCTGCATTTGGCAATCTTTTCCCCCCACAGCTATATCCTGGCTTTGTCAGCCACTGCTGTCCCTGTCCTTTTTCATTTCCATAACACCCACACTCACCCTTCAACACACACACACACACACACACACACACACACACACACACACACACACACACACAAACACTGCATCTAATGCCAGTGCTCTTGGTGATTTTTCTCATACAGCTGTATAGCCTGACAATGCCAGCCACAACTATCCCTTTACATACCACCCTTACCCCACTACCACACCTACCCTCCTACATCTTCTGCAACTGGCGATCTTTCCTACATCTAGCCTGCATTCTTCTCCTGATAATGCAAGAGCCACAACTACCCCTGTACATTTCTGTAATAAAATCCCACCCTGACATAGCTCCCCCTACACTTACACATAAGCACCCTGCAGATCTACTGCCCTTCATTGCCTTGGTGATGTTTTCCCATTTCCCCACAGCAGCCAGAATCCTAACATTGCCATTGTCAGCCACAGATCCACTCCACATCACATACAATAAATTCCACCAGCACACACCTCCTTACCCCCCAAAAATGTAAACACTCTTTCTCACAGCTGAACCTTGACTTGTCACTACCACTGTGACACAGTTGTAATTATAATTAAGTCTACCATGACTATTATCCCCTGCCAGCATGCCACAACTGAAATCAGACAGTGTCACTTATAACAATCAAATTATCACACAACACAAAACACTTGTTGCACTCCACTACATATGAGGATTTTCTTTGAGATGGGGTGGGTGATAGTGATAGACCTGGCAGGTGGGTGGATGGATGATCAAGAGGCCTACTGTGGCATATTGGCACATGTGTTGTTGATGGAAATAGGCCCTGAGCCCTGCCTGCAGATGGACTACTTGCCTTTTTCACTACAACAGTTATGCTGTCCCCAATCCCCTCAGGGTTCACAATGGCAATTATAGAAGGCCAAAACCAATGACATGCTGGGGTGCAGCAAGCTATCTATAAATTGTACATCAACTGGCCAATCTGTTGCCTTTTCAAACAAATTTCATCAATTCCTATAGTGATTCTTAGCTGTACCATGTAGCAGAACATAAGTAGTATAATTTGTATATAAAATGTTGCAAAATTATAAATTTAATAATAAACCGACAAAATATTTTCTTCTCTTTTATTTGCACAGTAGATATTATAGATATAGAACAAAGTGGTAATATTAATTGCATGCTGAAACTTAGTTAGAATTGATGTTTTAACCATAGGTCTTCATAAGGAATTATCTCAAAGAGAAAAAAGCAGATTAGGGAAATAAGAGAAATAAAGAAAATAGGGGGAGGCTGTAGGAGAAATATAGAATAATACATGGGTTGGTGTGCTTAAGGAGATTTTACACACACCCAAGGTGTTGAATGTCACATAAATCCCAAGAGCGAAGCTCGAGGGGTTTATTTAAGCATCCAACACCGAGAATGTGTTTAAAATCTTGAGTTAAACACACCACCCCATGTTTTATTTTATATAAGTGCTGGGGAACATTTTTTCACCACAGCAATTATATAAAATAAAATCACATCACTGTGCAGTCACCATCCCAGGGTTTCAGCATGGTCCGCTGTCGGAGTTTTGCTCCTGAAATATTCTATTTCCCCTTTTTTCATTGTTTTTATCATCTGAAACATATCAGTAGACATAGGTCAGTTATTTGCTCTTTCTTAAGTTAACTTTCCACTGAGTGCCAGTCTCAATGAAGTGTGCAGGTGTGCGGTGCTACAGAAAGGCAGAGAGGGAGAGAAGAGCTACAGTTGGTGCATGCATTAACCAAGAGAATGCTGGCGTGTGTTCATCGTTATAACCCATGGGTTATAAGAGCAAATTATAACCCGGTTTTCCAAAGGGAAAAAACGCTAGCCAGTTATTATGAAATGATAACAGGTAAGGTAAGAATAGAATCTGGAAAAAATGAAAAGATGATGATAGCTATGAAAAGGTAGAGCAGAAGTGAATGGGCTGAGGAGTCCTTAAGTGGGGACTAATTAACAGGACCTTGTATTTTATTTTTTATTTATTTCAGTTTCAGAATTACAACCTTTGAGCCAAACTGGTTCTTTTACAAAGGCTCCAAGTCAGAAAGACGGCTAAATGGCTAAAAGGTGAAAGCTATGTGTACACTCATTTTCATTTTCTACAGATTAAAGAAATACTCAGACTGGAGGGACCAATGGTTTACACCGGATCTGCGACAGTTGGTCCAAAGACACCTAGCACACCAACACCTCACTAGAGCCATACAGCCCAACAACATTTTCTGTGATGAGACAAATGGCAAAAACAACCTCAACTCCCAACAGCAGTGAGACTCTAACCATGTAGAATGCATCGGTGCAATAAATGAGGCTACCTTGTAGTCGTAGCCACCATGTAAGAGCAAAGATCTCATAGGGAAAACCAGTATTAAGTCAAAATTCCCAGGTTAAACATTGCAAAGCTGCATGTTTTTGCTCTAGTAGTTGTGCCACAGCTTCACACCACCCCATACCTCTGGCAGCTCATAATACCTAGACACTGTGACTATGCAAACCTGAATATCAGCAAGGCTACAAAAAGGGCACCTCACAGCCAGGAAATGTTGCCTAAACTTTTTATTGTGACAAAAGGCAAACAATGGTACGCAACTTGCATTCAATGTGCAAGGTGAAGATGCTGGGTGCTCGTGCAATGCTAGTCAGAAGGCAGTTTTTTTAGCCTGATGTTGTAACAAATTGAGCATGAAGTCAGCTGAGCAGCCTTTATTTACAATGCAACCTGAATAACAAAAGACTCCTGCTCAATCTCCAGATTCCTGTGGTGTCATAAACCTCTTGAGCTTCACTCTCGAGGATTATGAAGTCACAGGAACCCCTTGATGGAGTACAACAACCATAACAGATAAATACCCATCTGTTATTCTATTTTTATTACTATTTATATTATAGTAACTATTTACCATTAGGGAAACGTAATGCCATTACGGTTACTTATTACTTTTTTTAGAAGTAATCAATTACTATTACTAGTTACCTAGAAAAGTAATCAGATTACAGTTACAAGTAACTATTTACTACCCAACACTGGTGGGAGGTAATATGATCCCCACTACTTGAGCACATTCCGAAGTGCTTCAAAAATTCAGGCTCACTTGGTTTGGGGGCAGTAGGAGGGGACATGTAGGTGGCCTTGTGGTGTGCACATCTGTTGTATACCTAGGTACACATTCATGGCCCAGTATCTCAGGGAGGGAGGGAGGGAGGGAGAAAATCAAGGAGAAAACATCCAGCCTAGCAGGACAACAGCAGCACGTATGAGCCCTGCACATCCCCCCTGCCAAACATGACAGATACCTGCTGCCCCAGATTTGTACTCTGTGTGGAGGGTTTCTACCTCTAGCCCTTCTGTGGGGAAGTTATCCCATGTGTAGCTAAGCAGGGTCTCTCTGTGTTCTAGCTTGGTAATGAGATTTGACGGGAGCCAAGCCTAAAGAAAATCGAGTAGGGGACTAATAAACTTAAAAAAAGGGATATACACAGGTAAAGAGTACTACATGTAACTCCCCTCTCTTTGAGAGGGGCTTACGCATCCTTTAGGGACCCTACTCTTGTGCCTCTCCACCTGGTTTAAGGGTTTGATAGGTATTTGGGGGAAGACACAGTTCTGGGCTGTGTTATCAGACTGCCACTAGGGGCAGTCTCATGGTCCATAAAAGCAGTTAGTGCTGGTAGTTCTGGGGGAGATAGAAGGCTGGCTGGGAGATGACAGGACAGGACAGGCAGGCAAGGAAGAGTTCATCAGTCTGGATTGGGCCTGATTCTAGGGGGGGGAGTCCCCCTTGTAAGTGTAAGTTAGGGCCATGATTCCAGCGATGTGGTGCCAGTAATGGGTGCTTTGTGGGGAGGGTCTCAGATAGTCTGCCAGCATTGAGTGGGGTAAATGGGTCTCAAGTGGGAGATGGGGTAGTTTGAGTGCCCAAGGAGGTAGTTTGGTGGGGTTCCAGGCCAGTAGGAAGTAGGCTTGGACTGCCAGGGCTGGAGGTTTTGTGGCAGGATTCCTCCAGGGGAGGGGTGGCGGCAGCTCCCCTCTCAATTCCCAACATGGTAGAGTGGTCCAGGCCCATGTGAGGGGGTGCTGGAGATTTCTCACCCAGTTTAGGAGACTGCTTGGAGGAACAGGTCCTGGCCCACCAGGCACAAGCTGCTTGGGTGGTACACAGGTCAAAGGACAGGTCTTGGGAAGCACTCCGGACCCAGTAAGCTTAAATCAAGAACAGGAGTGATGGCTGAAAGGGATACAGGTTAGAGATATCGCTGATCCCCCCTCATGTCAAGAGAAAGGAGGTGGGTGGTTAAGCGGCTATGCCCAGGGGAGAATGATATTAAAGAAAAAAGTCAAAGGACTGGTCAGGGAGGGAAACTACCTGTGATCCTGTGGCAAGGGACCAGGTGGGAGAAGCAGCTCACTTCTCCACAAGACTAGAGACTGACCAGGGAGAGAGATAAAAGGAAAGGGATAATTCAGTGACCAACTTACCAGTGCCAGAGGGTAGGCTTGGCTCTGAGGGGCCGGTGCAGGTTCCAGGGAGGTTTCAGGTATATCATCTGAGGTTTCATCAGCTGACAAAAGTGTGAATGTTGCCTGAGACATCTTGTCTGCAGGTTTATGTGCCCCAATATGTGAATAGTTGTACTTCATGGATCTGGGTGTTGAACTTGTTTTTTTAAGCAAGTAATGGGAACCCCTGGGTCCTGGAAAGCCATTGGGATCACAGGAGCAATACATTGGTTTGGCAGCTTAACTTCAAGTGCTTGAGAGTGTCTTTCAAAGTTTAATTAATTGATGAAAGGCTGAGTGTTTAATGAATTCTTAACTATGACTTCTTTGGGAGGAGTTTTAAAGTTTCAGCCCAATTGAGACTCATGCTTCCAGGTCTGAGATGCTGGTGGGGGACTTCCAGGGAGAAAGAAAAGAAGAGGTCTCCTGTATCCACCCTGATTTTCCAAAGAAGTCACATGCAGTAGCAGTTGCCATTTTATCTGCAGTAGGACTCGGGCCATGGTAAGAGTAAACAATCTTATTTCTTCATAGTTGCTGATGTTCTGGTCTGGGTTCCATTGGGATAGGCCCCCCTCCCTTGTGACATTGGGAGCCCCTAGACCATTGGGGAGGTGAGGTGACTACATACAGGTTTTCATGCCATACCAGCCTGGCCACCTTCTTTAAGCAGATGTCTAGGGAAGTGGCCAGGGGCAGGATAAAAGTCAAAGACAATTTAGATTTTAGCAAGTCCTTTGATAATGTGACACATGACAAGCATCTGGGAAAAGTATACTACTGTAGTATTGTCACAAAACCACCAACGATTCAAGAAACACTGCCACATGCATGTACGTGACTCACTTAGGGCTGATCCATTCACTTCCCACCACTGGATCTTGCTCACACAATACAAGGCCAGGTTTTACTTGCACAATACAAGACCTTGCTCACACAATAAAATGCCAGGCTCTTGCTCTAACAAAACAATGCAGTGCCAGACTCTTGCTCTCACAGTACGATGCAAGGCTCTTGTTCACACATTACAATAAAAGGCTTTTGCTTACACAGTACAATACAAGGTTTCTGCTCACACAAAACAATGCCAGGCTCTTGCTCACATAATACTATGCAAGGCTCAAGCTCTCATATATAATGCAATGACAGGGTCTTGCTTTCACAGTACAGTTTCAAGCCTCTTGCTCACACATTACAACACAAGGCTATAATAATATGCCAAGCTCTTGCTCATACAATACAATGCCAAGCTCTTGCACACACAGTGCAATTCAAGGCTCTTGCTCACACAATACGGGGTAAGACCCTTGGGGCCATATACTCAAAACTTTGCCCCAGGGCTAAATAAAAACTACCCAGTGTGCTACATTAGCCCGGAACCAAAAGTCCACTATATTCAAAAAGAATAGCCCTGGTGCTAAACCTGCTGAATATAGTGTGCTAAGGAAGCCAGGCAAACTAAGCTGTGAGTGCAGGGCACAAATAGCCCAGGAAATAAGACAGCCCTGAATATAGCAACCAGGAAGTGCAAACCACAACAATAGCCCTGTGCACAGCGACATGAAGGAAGATAGAGGTGAACCATGTATGTGCTAGCAAAGGATCGGATTCAGTAAAGCTGCAAGCACCAGCACATGTGAAATTCTGCTGAAATGCACCATGTTTCTGAAATGTTTGAACAGTGCAAAAGGTTTACCTGGGCAAAAATTTGCTATATTCAAAAGGGACATGCAAATGAGCCTACTTAGGCAGTCTATGGGCAAATATCCAAATTAGCATCTTATTATGTCCTGATTCGCATGTAGTTTGCCAAGTGCTATTGCAGGGTCCCACATCTCCACCTATAGGTCAGTCTGAAAATACAGGGGCTGTCTGGGTCTGCCCACTGCTCCACCTGTAGGTCAGTCTGGAAATGCATGGTGGTAGCTGCAGGCTACAGTTGTACAGAACTGCATAGAATATTGTGCCCCAGGGGACTACACAGCACAGGCACAGGTGATGGTGCTACATGCAATTGCCAAAATGTAGTTCCTGCTACAGTGCACAGCAGACACTACAGTAATAAGAGGGCCGGTAGTGTGAGGGACACAGCAATGCCTATGGTGTGTAGGGCATCAATAACTGCTGCACTTTACACAGTGACAGGCCAATCTTGCAGGTGTGTACAGACAGTGGACATTACTGTTATGCTGTTGTGTGACCCACAGACACTGCACCACTGGCATGGAATACTCACAGTGACATATGCATGGCTGGCTGTGTGTGCTGTGGTGTCTGTACAGATGTGCGGTATGTGGCTGGGGGGGCACATACCATCAGACAGGCACACTGGTGTTGGGGTATTCCCTACACTGGACCATTTGCACTGCGTGGATTTTCCCAGCCTTGTGGCAGCACCCAGTATGTGGTGCAGACTGGCTACCTGTACACCTCCGCTCAACACCCTCCATGCCCCCAGTGCAGCATGTGTGTGCTAGATTCTGTTGGTGTGTACCGAAGGGTGGTCTGCAGGTGTGTGCTATATAGACACACTGCCATGGTGTCCACTGGATGCAGGATCATTCCTTAATGCCTGGCATGACTGGGACTGGTGGCAGATGATGGCAACATAGATGGTACCATCCATGTGCGGAATATTTCTTCCATGTCTGGTTTCTTTCTTTATTTAATATTTACTGGTTAGGGTCAATATACTGCCACTGGCAGACCCTCGCAAATTCCATTATTTATACTTGTGAATTACTGAGTTCCATGAACCATGGTTTTATGTCGTGCAAATTCTTGCAAAGCTGTGCGAAGCCACAAAGTCATGCAAAGCTGATTTTCTCATATTTAAGACTACCTTTTTCATGGGTGGCAATTTGCATCACTCAAAGCGTTGCGCTAAGTCACACAAAAACACTTAGCGAGGTGCTAATGCACTGAATATAGCATTGTGTCTGTATTAATGTACATGCCCCCTCTTTTTGCTTCTTGCATACATTATATTTTTGCCTGGTGCTAATGCAGTTTGCCCATGCTATTTGACCTTTTCACAACAGTGAACCCGAGCAAACCAGGTGCAAACCCTGCTCAAATGGTTTGCGCCCAGCGCAAAGTTTTGAATAGCTGGCCTTTGCTCAGAAAATACAATGCAATGCCAGATCCTTGCTTTCAAAATACTATGCAGTGCCATGCTCTTGCTCTCACAATACAATGCCAGGATCTTGACCCCACAGTACAATGACAAGCTCTTGATCAAATAGTGCAATGCCAGGCTCTTGCTCACACAGTGCTATATCGGGCTTTTGCTTACTCAATAAAATACAAGGCTCTTTCTCACACAATACAATGCCAGGCTCTTGCTCTCACAGTACAATGCATGGCACTTGCTCACACATTACAATGCAAGGCTTTTTCTCACACAAAACATTGCCAGGCTCCTGCTCACACAATATAGCGCCAGGCTTTTGCTAATTCAGTACAATGACAGGTTTTTGCTTTCACAGTACAATGCAAAGCTCTTGCTTATACAACACAATGCAAGACTGTTGCTCACATAGTACAATGTGAGTCTCTTGCACACAGTACAATGCCAGGCACTTGTGCACACAGTGTGACAGCCTAGAGAGATGGTTCCACAAAGAGAACAGAGACAGCTAAGTAGATTTACTGTATCTAAAAAATAATTAGTTAGGGATGCAAGTTCAAGATCCAGAGTAGGTAGGAGCTGCTATATAGATGTAGGGTAGTCCCTAGAGTGATAAAACCTTAGACTTAGAATCCATAATTATACCACTTAAGTAATCAGTAGTTTTTTTTTAAATAGGTGTGGTTACAGATAATGCTGTGAGCATATTAATAATTAAAATAGTGAGATGCAGAGTAGGGCTGAAGTTGGAAAGGACTCCTGGCCCTGGCTTTGCTTATACACATGAAGTTTTATACATAGTTAGCATGATTGAAAGAGTTTTTATATAAAATATAGTATTTATGTTTAAAATAGTAGATAGTAATATTTGTGGCCAGTGGGCTTTTAAGTGATCACACAGGCTTTTTACTCAAGCGCTGGTAGTCCACTAAAAGATTTGGTCTGCCTGAGTTGCCTGTGTGTTCTTTTTTTAAAATAATCATTTTTGTATTAACTGAATCGTTCTTGTGGTAAATAGCTGGTCTGTGTACAGAAAGTAATGCAAGTGGCAGCTGTAGGTGCCTGACGCCAAAAACTAGTGAGAGGAGAGTGAAAGACAGACCTTGGTACCACAGAGTAGCTCCTGCTCTGTCAGGAATCCTTAGATTGCTCTTTCAGGTGGCCATCTCACTTTGCAGCTGGTTAGAAGCTAGGTTTCTGGCCTAACCACTTCACCTGCTGCTCGCAGTGTTGAGCGGGAGACGCAAGGTGCATTCCTCTTGAGGCAGGATCAACCAGATAAACAATTCCCTTCAATGTAGTTGGCAGGCAATATGTGCAGGGAAACTGTTTTATGGACTTGCTCTGAGTAAAATAAAATGTATATAAAGGGAGCACAGTCTGGACTAAGGATTGGCAGTCCCATACACATGTAAGTGCACAATACTTTCTGAAAAGCTCTGAGGGACCCATTTTTTGCATGCGAAGGTGTGATTTAAGCAGAGGAACTCACGGCTTTCACACACATAAGACTACATTAAACTACAAAAAATAAATAAAATAAAAGCCACGTGGGGGCTGAGGGAGTCCTGGGCACAGTATAGAAATACTGGAAAGTCCTACAATACCTACAAGCAGAAACAGAGCACTTTGAATACAGGCTCTGTTAAAGTAAATCAGTTAAAGACATAACACATGTGCCATATTCAGCATTGTGTTGCCAAGCCGTTTTTTTATAGAAATGCACTAAACTTGTCAGACATGTAGGGAACAGTATCCTACACACAATAAAATAGTTATATGTAGTAAAAGAATGAAATAAATGGGTAGCTAACCTTTTAAAGTAGAGTGGGTCCTTGGTGAAACAAATCCATGCAGGCAGTACACCAGAGGTGGGTCTTAGTGTAGGAAAATTAATTTGTAATTCCTGGGTGAAAAAAACAACTATTGTGGTCAGCACAAGTAAAGGGGAAATTACTATTTTGACTAAAAAAAGAATAAGAACATGCTTTTAAGTGATTATTTTGTTAATTTAATGATAAGAGCATGTTAGTCTTAGCGACTATGCTTTCCAAGGGGCTATTTTGTACAGAAAAATTCATCAGAAAGTTTAGGAAGACAGCTCTCCAGTCAGTATAATGAAAACCTGCTTAAACCTTGGGAAAGTGTTTATTTTGTGTGACAAATGAAATGTATTTTAAAATGGTTTTAAAGTCTGAAATAAAGGGGGAGCCTTAGAATGTTGAGGGGGCAGTTTAACTTTAAATCTGAGAATTCCATTGTGGCTTATGCTGCTGCAGGGAGGATTTTGATTGGTGATGAGCCTCTGGACAGGTCAGTGTCCACTCAGTGACCACAAATTTAAATATGCTAATGACTTTTGCTTATAAAAATAGCTGCACAGTCAGTGTGTAGTCACTCTGAACAGGGAGAGCAACTGAGAAGGAAGGTGTCCATGCCAAAGGGAATCCTGTCTGAAGAGGCCTGATGTAGTGAAGAAGCCTGACAGAGACAGTTTAATTTAAATACAAGTGTAGGACTAGGGGATCACCTGAATCCCAGTGTAGGGTAAGATAGGGCAGTAAGTGAGAACAGGATAATAATAGAAAGCCTGTTTCTTTAAGTGTCTGATGATCCTGTATGACAAGTTTTCCTCATAGAAGAAGAAAAGCTGCAAATATGAGGAAATCATTGCTTGTCCTCACATCTTCAACCCGCTGGCTCAAAGGGGGCCCTCCAACAACACCAAGCTACAACAATCTCAACAGCAGAATTTCTTCAGAAAAATCAAAGGAGTGTGGTATAGTACAAACCTTGCTGATACAGTTTGGGGACTATTTATATTTTTTATTTATTTATTTTATTTATTTAATCTTTGGAAACAACCTTTGAGCAAGAAGCTCCTTTACAAAGGTTCTACATCAAATAACATAAATTTAACATCTAAAGAAGGACTCAAGATACTGTGCAGCACCAAGAAATTAAGACATTATCTGACCAGAAAAGGGAGAGAGAGAGAGCAGTAAATGCACATGAGGAGTTTGAGTTAAATTCAAGGGAAGCAGTTACAGCCACTAGTGTTGTCAGGGTGAAACTTTAACTATTTTTTTAAATTCTATTTTCTCCCCTCCTGGCTCTGGATCTTGCCACTCCTTCAGGCATCCTAGGTTCTCTATACCCCATCCAACCTCCCCGGGTGCCCTTCCACCTCATATTGTAGCCTACCTCGAGGTAGCTCAGTGTTACTCTTCATTGAGAGGGTCCCCTCTCCTCTGAGGGGGAAAGCACCAGTGGGGGCGGCCCAGCACACTATTTTTCTTTTCAGTCTCGGGTGCTGCTGAGGCAAGGGCTGACCCTGTAGGAAGTCTGCGGGTGTGTCTCAAACTGGATGCCATCATCCAGCCAATCTGAAGTGTTTTTTCTTGTGTTCTGGTGTTTTTTATCCCTCCGGCGCCACTGCCTGCAGTTCCCCTGGTCTCCACCGGGGGCCACTACTGGAGCAAGGTGTCCCACCCATTCCACCCCAGGAGAGGACAGTAGTCCTCTGGACACTCAATCCTCTCCTTCCCCTGCCAGCCCCCATTGCCCCGAGTCCATTCCCGAACCCAGGTCACTGGCGTGGTTCGAGGTGTGGCGTCCAGCATCTCAGCCCTCTGCACCACCGTGCCAGCTAACTCCTTTTTAATTATGTTAATATTTGTAGCATTGGCTAGTTCAGTAGGAAAATTGTTGAGCCACTGCGGGGCTCTGTGGGCAAAAGACTGTTGCACTAGCAAGGTTCTCCTGAAAGGAGCTAGGTGTGAGGTTTGTGCCTGCCTCTGGTGAAATGCTGTGATTGAAAGAACTGCAGTATACTGAGGATGGTGGTAGGGGAGAGGCCTAGTAGCATGTTCTTTCTCAGGAGACAGACCTGGTACTTTGCCCGCCCTAGTAGATTGATCCATTGTGCTTGAACATACAGTTTACACATAGGGGTGAGCTTGTCTGCACCCAAGGCAAGATGGCATGCTTTGTAGAGAGATATTTTAACATGCTTAAGAGTCGTATCAGAAGCAGCACTATATACTACCAACCCATAGTCAATTATGGACAAAACAGAGCAGGTGACTGTGAGGTGGAGGGCTGCTGGGGTAAGGTATGTCTGTTTCTATATAGAATGCCAAGCTTGGCATTAACAGTTTTAACTACATGGTCTATGTGATATCTGAAGGAGAGGGTATCATCAGGATGTACCCCGTGGTAATTAAAGATATGAACTTGTTCAAGATGCTCATTCAATTTATCAATTATGTTGAGCTGGAGTTTTTTTTCTTTTTGGCATGTAGGCTAGTGAACAGCCTTGTCTTGTTTTTTTGTAATTGAGCAATAGATTGTGTCTGTTAAACCAGTCCTCCAGCTGGTGGAAACTGTTTTGCAAATGTTGGAAAACTTGCTCTAGTTCAGGGTCGTGGTTTATAGCAATGGCATCATAAGCACTGAGTATGATTTTGGATGGACAGGCATCTGGTAGGTTGCTTAAGAAGAAGTTATACAGCAATGGTCCCAGGATGGACCCTTGAGGAACCCCTAGCAATACCTACCTGCACTGGACAGGACTGAGTCTATTTTGACACATTGAGTTCTGCTCAGGAGGTTCTCTGAACCAACCAACAGAAGATGGGGGGCAGTCCAAGCGCTAGTAGTTTTTCCAGCAATAGTTGATTTTCAAAGAACAGTGACACTCTTCTACAGAGAATTTGCCTCAGTCCTTCTGATTTGAAGAAACATTTGTCAAAGTGAAGGACTGAACCTGAAGGGACTGAGGGGTGATTCTGTCACAACTTTTAATGTACCAGTATGCAACATGTTTAAAGCCACTGCCTATTTTAAATGACTTACAGTAATGAATGTATAGAAATGTCAACTGATTTTCTAATGGTTTAAAGTATAGAGATAAAATACAGTAACTGTCTGGATATCTGACAGAAGGGGTTAATGGTCTGACTGAGGTAAGATAAGGCCTAGTGGTCACTGTACACCCTTAAGGTAAAGTGAAGACTATGTCATTGATGTCTGAGGTAAGGCCTAGTGCTGGGTAACAGTATTTGGATACCAGGGAGGGTATCTGGTAGAAGTGGTCAGTGGACTGACTGATTGGAGGCATGGCTCAGTATTCACTGCATTCCTTAGTTCTAAAGTTAAATAAAGCTCAGAGATTAAGGCCAAGGTGGGCACTTATCCTGGGACAGTGTGATATCTGGAGGGCTGATGGGTGTTTGTGTCTGAAGTCTCCAGGGGTGAGAATGCAAGGAGACTGGTGGGGTGGTGTTGCCCTGCTAGGATAACTAGATTATAGAAGTATAGAATATTTTCTGTGTTTGAATCATCATTTATTCTACAACTGAACTGTGCATTTTGTGGCTGTTATTTGCAAAGATTTATTTCACAATTTCAGTACAATTTTACCTTTTACTTAACAATGCAAGTGTTGGTAACCTTGTTTACAGTGCCAGTGTCTCACATTCCTGTAGGTCTCCTGGTCAGTCCAGAGCAGCATTCCCTACTTTTGGCAGCTCTTAGCCATTCCAGTTGGGGAGGTAAGGTACTGTACTCAGGTAATACCCAACTGGGAAAGGATTGTCACATTGGAGGGAACAAAGAATCCTGTGATACTACACATCTTTGTGTGGAATGGTCCAACCTGTGGCCAGAGGTTAATACAGCAGTGGGTGTGTCAAATCACTAAAACTGTACAATGCCATGCTCTTGCTCACACAGTACAATGTCAAGCTCTTCTCACACAATAAAATGCAAGGCTCTTGCTCATACAATGCCAAACTCTTCCTCAAACAGAACAATGCCAGGCACTTGCACACACAATACAATGCAAGGGTCTTGCTGGCAAAATGCAATGACAGGTTCCTGCTCTCTCAATACAATGCACAACTCTTGTTTACACAATGAAAGGCCCAGCTCTTGCTCACATAGTGCAAGGCCCGGCTCTTGTTCTCGCAATACAATCCACGGCTCTTGTGCACACTGTACAATGCAAGGTTCTTGTTCACACAATACAATGTAAAGCTCTTGCTCACACAATGCAAGGCAAGGCTTTTGGTAACATAATACAATGCCAGTCTCTTGCTGTCACAAAACAATGCCAGGCCTTTGCTCACACAATACAATGCAAGAATCTTGCTCACACAGTACAATGCAAAGCTAGTGCTCACGCAGTACAATGCAAGGCTCTAGCTTACACAACACAATGCAAGGCTCTTGCTCATACAATACAATGCCATGCTCTTGTTCACACAATACAGTGAAAGGCTGTTGATCTCAATATACAGTGCAAGGCTCTTGCTGACACCATACAATGCCAGGCTCTTGCTCACGCAATACAACTACAGGCTGTCACTCTCAAAATACAATGCAAGGCTCTTGTTCCTTCAATATAGTTCCACCTTGCTCACACAATACAATGCCAGGCTCTTGCTCACACAATACAGTGGAAGGCTCTTGCTCTCATAGTAAAATGCTAGACTCTTGCTGACACACTGTAGTGCAAGGCTCTTTCTCTCACAACACAATACCAGGCTCTTGCTCTCACAATACAATACAATACAATGCAATGCAATGCAATGCATGCAATACAATACAATACAATACAATACAATACCATACAAGACAATGCAATGCTCCTGCTCTCTCAGTAGAATACCTGGCTCTTGCTACCACAATACAGTGCAAGGCTGTAGCTCAAGTTGTACAGTGCAAGGCTCTTACTCACACAATACAATTCCATGCACTTGTTCACACAATACAATGAAAGGCTTTTGATCTCAAAATGCAGTCAAAATACAGGGCAAGGCTCTTGCTGACACCATACAATGCCAGGCTCTGGCTCACTCAATACAACTCCAAGCTGTCACTCTTACAATACATTGCAAGGCTCTTGCTCACTCAATAGAGTGCAATCTTGCTCACACAATACAATGCAAGGCTCTTTCTAACACAGTACAATACAAGGCTCTTGCTCACACTATACAATGACATGCTCTTGCTCACACAATAGAGTATAAGGCTCTTGCTCTCGCAGTCGAATGTTAGACTCTTGCTGACACCTTGCTGTGCAAGGCTCTTGCTCACACAACACAATGCCAGGCTCTTGTTCTCACAATACAATACAATATGTAAGGAATAAAACACAACAAGGTGTGGTTTATGACCTAATAAGAGCACGCCCCAGGTGCGTAATGAGACATGAGACACTTGCATCAAGTGCCTTTAGCACCTAGGAAGTGCTCTTATCAGGTCATAAACCACACCTCGGAGTGTCTTATTCTGCTTATAAAATATGCCCCCCTGTAAAGCAGTTAATTAAAAAAAAATGCACATAGTGTACATAAAAAAACTATAAACAATGTGATAATGTCAATAGGAAAAAAATAGTCCATGATGTCATGTCTTATAATGGAGCTCTTAAATTAAAAGTCCGTAGAGGTCATTGGTGTCAACCCCCCCCACACACACATGATACAGGAAAAAACATTTTTTGTATCCTTTTTATATTTTTGGAGTTCATCTTTCCATCTTTCATTGACTTTTTAAGTTTTTTTACTTATATTCAATGGCTGGCTTGATGGGAGAGCATGTCCCTTATTGGCAGCTGTCTAGAGTGATTTCCTGCTGCATCGAGGTTTTGCTTTCTCCTTCTCAGTGTCTTTCTCAGACTGACCACATTTTTATAAAATGTTAAAGTTACAGCAAATGTGATAAGAAGCCGTTAGCGTGGCAAGTGTCTCTGATTATACTGTACCCATGGGCTTTACAGTACGGGGAGGGGGTGGCCACCTGAGGAACAGAGCCATGAGTTATATTGCTCAGCAAGATAACAGGCAAAGAGGATCACCATGAGAGCCATGGATGACTGACCCTCAGTGAAATGCTGTTGCTCTTGCCGGTGAATGGGCAGCTGGGTGGGCTGAGGAAGATTGAGTCTGCACTGAGTTTTTTTTCTCATTCATTATGTTTAAAGGTCATAAAAATCCATTGAGGAGCGGGTCTGTGATCTGGTTTTAAATGTTTTATCTGAGCTCTCAGTCAGCTTTGGAGATTGCAGTTGACTTGCAGGGTGGCATGAGTAGTGATTTTTTCATGTTAGGATGCTCTGCCTGGCACAGTTTGTGCCTGTTGTAACGTTATGGCTAAATAAGGACATAGATAAAACAGGATGTTAGCCAGTCAGGTTTCTAGAAATGTGTACATTTTATAAAATACAGTATAATACAATGCAATACAATACATTTTTCCTACTTTCTTAATAGAATACCTGGTTCTTGCTCACACAATGCAATGCAAGGCTCCTGTTCACACAATACAATCCAAGACTTTTGCTCAAGCAGTGCAGTGCAAGGCTTTTGCTGACACTGTACAATGCCAGGCTCTTGCTAATGCAATACAACTCTAAGCTCTCACAATGCAATGCAAGGCTCTTCTCACAGAATACAGTGCCATCTTGCTCGCACAATACAAGGTTCTTGCTCACTCAGTACAATGCAAGGCTCTTGCTTACACAATGCAGTGCCAAACTCTTGCTCACACACTGCAGTGCAAGGCTCTTGCTCACACAACACAATGCCAGTCTCTTGTTCTCATAATGCAATACAATGTAATACAATACAACACAACACAAAACACAATGCAATACAATACAATACAGTGCAATGCAATACAATACAATACAATGCTCCTGTACTCACAATAGAATATCTCGCTCTTGCTCACACAATTCAATGCAAGGCTCTTGCTCTCTCAATACAGTACAAGACTCTTGCTCTCACAGTACAATAATAGGGTCTTGGTCACACAATACAATGCTAGGCTTCTGCTTACACAATACAATGACAGGCTCTTGCTGTCACACTGTGCTGTATTGAAAGCCAGAGCCTGGTATTGTATTGGGAAAAGAAGAGCCTAACATTGTATTGTGAGAGTCAGGATGGAGCTCACAGTACAATGCAAGGCTTTTGCTCACACAGTGGAATGGAATGCTTTTGCTTTCACAATACAATACCCGGGCTTTTCCTCACACAATACAATACCAAGCTCTTGCCCAGAGTTGAATACTAGGCTCTTACTCTCACAATACAATGTAGGGCTCTTACTCACATAATACAAGGCAGGGCTCTTGCTCACACAGTACAGTGCAAGTCATTTGCTAACACACTACAACGCCAGGTTCTTGCTCACACAGTACAATGCAAGGCTCTTGCTCAAAAAATACAATGCCCTCCTCTTGCTCTCACAATACAGTGTAAGACTCTTGCTGACACATTGCAATGCCAGGCTCTTGCTCAAACAGTACAATGCAATGCTTTTGCTTACAAAATACAATGCCTTCCTCTTGCTCTCACAATGCAGAGCATGACTTTTGCTGACACAGTGCAATGCCAGGCTCTTGCTCTCACAGTACACCGCAAGTCTCTTGCTTACACAATACCATGCAAGGTTGTTGCCCACAGAATACAATGCCACATCTTGATCTCACAATACAAAACAATGCAAGGCTTTTGCTCACACAATACAGTTCAAAGCTCCTGGTTACAGAATACAATGCAAGGCTCTTGCTCACACAATGCAGTGCAAGGCTTTTGCTCACACAGTACACTGCCAGGTCTTTCTCATGCAGTAGAATGCCAGGATTGTGCTCTTACAATTCAGTGCAAGGCCACAGCACACACAGAACAATGCCAGGCTTGTGTTCACACATGAAAATGTCAGGCTGTTGGTCACACAATATAGTGCATGGCTCTTGCTCATGCAATGCAATGCCAGGCTCATGCTCTCACAGTACAACACCAGTCTCTTGCTCTCAGAATACAGTGCAAAGTTCTTGCTTACACAATACAATACCAGGCTCTTGCTCTCACAATAGAATGCCAGGAGTGTGCTCAAGCTCACACAATACAATACAATGTCATGCTCATGCTCACACAGTACAATGCCAGGTTCATGCTCACTCAATACATCACAAGGCTTTTGTTCACACAATAAAATGCCAAGCTCTTGCTCTCACAATACAATGCCAGGCTCATGGACTCACAGTACCATGTAAGATTCTTGCTCACCCAATACCATGCCAGGCTCTTGTTCACCCAGTACAATGCTAGGCTCTTACTCACAAAGGAAACTCCAGAGTCTTGGTTTCTCAATGCAGTGCAAGACTCTTGCTCTCACAGTTCACTGCCAGGCTCTTGCTCACACAGTACAATGCATAGATCCTGCTCAAACTGTACAAAGAAAGACTCTTGCTCTCACAGTACAATGCAATGTTCGTGCTCTAACATTACAATACAAGGCTCCTGCTCACACAGCACAATTTAAGGCTCTTGCTCACACAGTACAATGCCAGGCTATTGCTCACACGATACAATGCCATACTCTTGCTGGCACAATACAATGCTAGACTCTTGCTCTCACAGTACAATGCCAGTATTTTGTTCTCAAAGTACATTGTAAGTCTCCTGCTCACACAATAGAATGCCAGACTTAGGCTCAAGCTCACATAACACAATACATCGCTTGTGCTCACACAGCACAATTCCAGGCTCTTTTTCACACAATACAATGCCAGGCTTTTGGCTTTCACAATAGAATGCCAGGCTCATGCTCACGCAGTGTAATGAGTCAGCAGCACTCACAGTAGAGACTTAGTGCTAGGCAAAAAAAGGGGAAACTTGAAAGTAAATAAGCCAGCACTCAGAAGGTCAGTGAAATAAAAATTTGGCTGTGCTTAAATAAATGAGCTTAAAGGTGCATTGTAGATTGTAAAACCTAGTAGTAAATAATTCTAGTCAGGTCCAAAAAACCTCCTGACCAGCCCTGTGCTACGAGGTAACAATAACTCTTCATCAGGGGCGTGGCTCAAAAACTAAACCTTTATTCATATATACCCACACAACATGTGTCTTTAATCAAACAACATTAATCATTTAATTATGTATTTATTCAATTCATTGCAGCTCTTTGGTAACTATGGAAGCTAAATGGTTGCAGTCCACAGCATCACTAAATCCAGTGATCCCCCAAACTATATAATTTACTGGAGAATATCCCTTAATTGTTGGGAGATTCTGGGTCAGATGCTGTGAATTGCAAACCAGATAGATTTCAAGTAGACCTTTTTATACATATCACTCAATATTTAATACTCACATAAATAAAATGTGCAAAACGATAGTATAATTTTATTTTCATATAGCCATAAAGTGCAAATAATTTTGAGTGTATACATATATATTCAATACATTACAAAAGAAGTTCAGTATTTTTTACTTTAGTAACTTTTCAGAGTTTAAGCTATTAGATTTATTTGATGTAAACAACAAAAAAAAAAACTAAATGAGCTGGATGCAGCTACTTAATACCTCATTTAATGTGGTTCACAAATTCTAAACACTATAATAGTCCATTGCTCTCTATTTTTTATTTTATTTATATATATATATATATATATATATATACTGCATACAGATATATCCAAAATAGCAATTGTGCCATAACCAAATTTTCCTCTCCAGTTTCATGTCCTGAAAATCACAGGTTCCTATTCCATTTTGTCATTGAATAATTTAGGTTTCAATGTTTTCAAGCTGAAAATGTACATGGATTCATTCCAACTAAGATGTAGATCTCTGTTTCCCCCTATTTGTTTATAGGGGGTATGGTCAATTTCCATATAAGTCTCAATATGTTGTTCCCTGTCCTGACTGTCATTTAAATGTTTAGCTATTGGGTGCAAGAGGTCCACATTTCTTATGGCATGAAAATGTTCTTGAACTCTCACTTTCATCGGTCTGGGAGTTTGTCCTATGTACACATGTCCACATTTACACCAGATCGCATAAATAACATATATCATTGTGCATGCTCACACAGTACAGTACAATGCAAGGCTATTGCTCCCACAGTATAATGTCAGACTCTTGCTCACAAAGCCAGGCTCTTTTTCACACAGTACTATGCCAAGCTTTTGCTCACACAGTACAATGCCAAGTTTTTGCTCACACAGTGCAATGCAAGGCTTTTGCTCTCACAGTACAACAGAAGGTTCTTGCTTACACAATTCAGTGCAAGGCTCTTGCTCCCACCGTACAATGCCAGGCTCTTGCTCACACAATTCAATGCCAGTCTCTTGCTCACCCAGTACAATGCCAGGCTCTTGCTCACACAATTCAATGCCAGTCTCTTGCTCACCCAGTACAATGTCAGGCTCTTGCTCACACAATAAACTCCAGGCTCTTGCTCTCACAGTACAGTGCCAGACTCTTGCTCACACTGTACAATGCATGGTTCTTGCTCACACAGTACAATGCAAGACATTTGCTCTCACAAAACAATGTGAAGCTCTTGCTCACACAACAATGTCAGACTCTTGCTCTCACAATATAATGCCAGGCTCTTGCTCTCACAATACAATGCCAGGATTTTGCTCTCAAAAACAATGTAAGTCAATTGCTCACACAATACAATGTCAGGCTTGTGCTCAAGCTCACACAACACAATGTCAAATGTGCTCACAAAGTACAATCCAATGCAATATGATGCAATGCTAGACTCTTGTCTCTCACAATAGAATGTCAGGCTCTTAATTGCACAATACGATACAATGCAAGGCTATTGCTTACACAATATAATGCCAGGCTATTGGTTACACCACACAATACAAGGCTCTTGCTCACAGATTAGAATGCAAGTGTCTTGCTATCACAATACAGTTTCAAGCTCTTGCTCACACATTACAATGCAAGGCTGTTGCTAGTACAATACAATGCATGGCTCTTGCTTTCACTATACAGTACAATGCTCTTTCTCACACAGTGCAATGCCAGGTTATTGTTCACACAACAGAATGCTAGGCACTTGCTAACACAGTAGAATGACAATCTCTTGCTCACACAATGCAATGCAAGGCTCGTGCTCATACAATACAATGCAAGGCTCCTGCTCACACAGTACAATGTCAGGCTCTTGCTAACACAGTACCGGACAATATTGGGCAATAGGAACCCTTGTGCTTGCTACATGTACATAGTACCCCTGCTCTGCATGAAAACAAAGTTTACTGTTAAGTTGCTGAATGAATTGTTATTGTCCCCACCAGTATGACTTTCAGAAAATAAACAAAAGGGTGCATAAATGTTCAGCTAAAAGTGCTTAAACAAAAATGAGACACAGACACGTTCTGAACATGTGTGACAATCACACTATTCCCCTACATATTGATGATCTCTGCCTCTGCAGGGGCTTTTATATAATACATCTTAAAGGCATAGTATTAGGTTCAGGTACTGCTGATTCTAAAGTTTAGGTATCTCTTAATGATATATGGAAGCAAAAAGTGTGCACAGTGAATACAAAGGAAATTATTATTTAAACCTAATTGAAATGTGCAACCTAGTATACCCTATAAAATTTCCAGTCAGCACACACTTAAAAAAGCATCCTTTTCAGTGAATAAAATAAAAAGCAGTATGGATCAGTTTTAATTTCATAATAAATGTCACAGTGGCAGATTCCACTTATAAATTCAAAACTTGGTAAAGCTGACCTCTAGATGGTCAGTACTACATAGACTAGATTTTCCCTGCCAATTTTTCATGAGAATTCACATGATGAATCTACAGTTTGTAAGAAAATATAAAAATCTTATGCTAACATTAATACTTTTGGTTAAGCACTTAAGCACCTCTGTAGATGACTGGACTGAAGCACCTCTCCTGACTGTGTTGCCCTCCCCCCCGGCTGTTTCTTTATTTTCAATTTGGTTTTCTCTCTCAGAGATGGGTTAATGGAATAGCTAATAAAAAAGATTACCCATACTCTTTTAATCACTGTAAAGTCACATACAGTATATCGTACCTCTGAAATACAGCATGTACTACAGTATTTACACCAAATTTACAAGAAATAACAGCAAACAAATTGTGAATACAAATATACTTGGAAAATGAAAATAAAACAGGTTGAAGGTGATAGAAGTATAATTATATTAAATAAATACATAAATACATAAATAAATAAAATAAATAACTGAACTGAACCAAATTCTATGTTCTTACCCTAATCCTAAGTCAGACTCAACTTTTCTCTCTCCCTTATCAGGCCATTGCCTCATTTGTTTGCATCACCTTCAGAATTTAGACCTACAAAAGTACTTTCACAAAGATGAAACTCTCATCATGCCTCAGCTGTTGAACTACTGGTGATGTCTCTGACTGTTATCAGTTATACCTCAATCTGTCTTAACTTTCATTTTTTTATTGAGTATATTTTATTGAAACATTGTTTAACAAACAATACACAGAACATGAGACAAAGAAAGAAACAACTAAACAAAATTGAAACAATTACACTTCACCCTTCCCCCATGGGCTTTGCCAGCAATAAAAAGTACAGAAAAGAAGTGGAAAAGGAGTCTATAACCCCCCCCCCTTCTGGGGACCACCAAGAGTCCAATAAATAGAAAATGACTTTAAGAAGAAACTACAGAATGTAAAACAAGGTAAAGATACAAAGGCACTGATGAAATGGGTCCGCTATCACATTACATCAGTACTGTATACAACTTCTCCCATAGCTTGAAGTATACATGATGCTTGTGAATAAAACTTATAGTGGTTTTCTCTGTGCTTGATGTAAATTGAACCTCCTTTAAGCCATTTGCTGGTGGGAATCTCACCATCGAACCAATGCCATAAAATCATAAGTTTTACAGTTGCTGCAATGAGGGCAATATGGCCCTTCCTAGGCCCAAACACCATCCCAGAATATACTCCCAAATACACACCTCAGTTGTGAAGGATCTTAATAGTCCACAGTTACGTGGGTGGTGAAATTGTTTGCTGCTCCTGGTGGGGAGTCAGTTTTATTTTGAGATATTTATACAAATAAAATCGGTTTAATGTTCCGACAAATTATTGTCTCTGTGTCTTGCCAACACACTATAGCCTTGTTAGCTAGCTTACCTTTTATCAGTTTGGATTACTTTTGTTGATGGTGGGTTCCTGGCATGAAATTACCTTGCTGCGTTGTTCCTTTTTCTCTGTGAGGATACTTAAATCCCAGCAAGGGATCAAAATGCTCTTACACATCTAACCTCAGTAGCAGAGCCTTTTCATAAAATGAAAGTATATATGAAATAAAGTCCCATCTACTTTGTCACACCTAGTAGATAGGACATCCTCCTTTTTCCCTATTCAAAACAATTTACTGACATATAATACAGATTGAGGAGTATCTTATACTGCTGAAGTTATAACCGGTCCTGCTTAACATACTTATACAAATCAGAGCAGACCTTCTTCCTGTCTTGTGTGTCTTAACTTTTTTTTTTTAGTTGTTTTAAACCAGGTATCTGTGCACATAGCACTTTACAGTTGCCCAGATCATTCCTGTAATAGGATCTCTGGTCTACTGTTCTTACCTGGTCACCAAATAAATACATAAATAAACAAATCTAATCAAAGAGTTGTTGAGAGTTAACTCCCCATCTCAATGCACACATCCACCTCAGTCTGGAGTAGAGATGTGTAAAAGTTTTAATTCACCAATGAATTTCTGTCGAAGTTACTGACTCAACTTCATGGAGCAATCTGTGAATTTTTGCTATTAGCTTTTAAATTTGCTTATGTAATTTCACCAGTGACCTTGTAGTAGCTTTGCCATTAAGACAGGTGAAGTATGTTAACTTCGCCGGTGACCTTGCAGTAACCTCGCCATTAAGACAGTTAGGCGAAGTCCATTCAAAAAGAGGTTACTGCCTGATGGTAAACATATGCTTGAGGTTACATGGAAACAACTCCTGCAGGTCACATGCTACTTTACTATGTACTGACCCATCCTTAGTTTCACTTTTCAATCTGAGCTAGAGAGTGGAAGGCATACCTCTCAACCTTTTGTAACCCAAATGTGGAACATTACCCCTCAAAATGTGGAACAAATGAGCAAAATGTGGAACACTTAATCAAATCTTTACCTAGGAAGCTCAGATCACTGTTAAAATGTTTGCATTTATGTTCAGAAAGTCTGTTATTAATTGAATAATATATTTTTTGCAACATTTGCTATAGATTTTTGCTTTAAAATGTTAATACTGAATGTGGGACAAGTCCTCACAATGTGGAACAGGGAGCTTTTGTGAAGTAAAATGAGAAATGCTCCTCATAATGTGGTACAGTTGAGAGGTATGGTAGAAAGGGCAGATCAGCTAGTTTGATACTAGAACTTAGGCAACAAAAATCAGCTTTCTTTTGCTTCTTCTACATTTTATTTTTACTGTAGAGTATATGAGTGTGTGCTTAGTTGTTCTTTAGCTATTATTTTTGTTATATTGAACACTTTCATTTATGTTTGTTTCATCACTTTTAGCATGTGTTTTGTACTTTTCTATTTTTTTTGTGGGGTTACAATGAGAAGGAGTGATCAAGAGGAGAGGGGGTGCAAGCAGCAGATTGGAGACATGCTTTTTGGAACAATAGGACCTGGGCCATATCACTAGCAGCAGTAGGAAATGTCAGCAGCACCCCCAGCAACAAGATGAGGCAAGGGTACCACCACCAATACCTAAGGAAGCTTCAGCCCAGCCAGCTATTGTGCCACCACCACCACAATCACAACCTTTGCATCATGAGGAGGAGATGCAGCAAGGACCACCTTGCTCCTCCCCTCATCAGCAGCAGTTGAAGTCCCTTGTCTGGGACTTCTTTGATATCGAGCCCATCAAGAACAGTGTGGTCACCTGCTAGCTATGTCACACTTTTGTTCAGAGGGGGGAATGGAGGACCTATTTGGGGACATGTGAGCAGCACACAGACCTTAGAGGTACTGTAAGCATTGCAAAGACTGGAAGGGGCATCTGCAACAGAAAGTTGGTGAGAGGGGTGGAGGTGGTGCCACCCCTACTGGGTCTTCTCTGCTAGGCAAGGGTAAGAGAAAGAAATGTGATGCACAGGTGCAGGAGAGGGAGATGGAGGGGACTGGGAGAGAGACCTTGAGTCAGGCTTGGGTTCTGCAGCAGGGGGCACTTGAAAGAATGGTCTCAGAACCTCCTCTCATATCCAACCATGTGAAAATAGAACAGCTTTGCAGGGAGGTAGTGGAGCTCTCCTGGCAAGTTGCAGGCATGAAGGAGCTAATGGAGGTGGTGGTTCACAATTTCACAATGTGCAAACCATTTTGAAAGGTTTGGCTGAACTGAGATGTGGCAGTGTACCATCTGTCCAAAAGCCATAGCCCTCTGACTCAGTTATTTTATTTAGTCTTTCTCTTTTACCATGTGTTAAACCCTAAAAATGAAAAAAAAAAAAAAAAACTTAGACAAAAAATGTCAATATATCCTTATTTCTCTCTGCTGTCTGTATTTCTTTATTTATGTTACTCCTGCACTGTTAACCCCCTAAAATGAAAGAAAAAAATGTAAAAACTTAAAAAGAAACAAAATGTTCATGTTTATTTCTCTCTGTCTGTATTTATTGATTTCTGCCATGGTTTTGTTTGATCTATTTAAATTCTTCTGTTCTCATCCAGTCAAAACAAAAAAAAATCTGATTTTAACTCTATTGTTGTTTTTCTTGTGCAACTGCACTGTCCTTACACTGTCACTAAAATTGTTCTCAACTACTGCTGCTACACAGTGCTGTGCTGTGTGTCTCCCCCCCACCACCATCTAATGCCCTTTAATTCACTGCACAGCAGTAGTGCAAATGTTCCACAAAAACAAAGTAGGCTGAATTTTGGTACAAGCACTTTAGTGCACACAAGTGACTGCCAAGCACATTATATAAATTTCTTACTTCTGGAAATTTTCCTTCAAACCAGAAATCAGTAATGCTGGTAATGAATTGCTGCTGGCAGTACTACTATGCTGTTTACGTAACCCTCTTGGACAGTCTGTGTTGTGATACACAATATAAAAATGTCTCACTTCTGAAAATTCTCTAGAAGTTAAATAATAAAAAAGGAGCTTCTAAAGGAATTTGATTGCTTCACTGTACCTCTCTGGAGGATCAGTCTGAACATGTGTATTGGCCCTTCCACATTTACTGCTCCATTTATGGCAAAATGATATACAAACAGGGGAACATTAACAGGGCATTCCAAAACTTTTCATTGAAAAATGATGCAATCTACTGTTCTCTTTACTCAATACATTGGTGACCTACTAGCAAAGGTGAGTATTTTATTTCATTTCCTTTTCTTTTATTAGATTGGGAGGTTGTAACCATTGCATTTCTTACCATTTTTGTCTTACTGTTTTTCTATTTTCAGGTATTTATATATTTATGTATTTATTTATGTCTTTGTTTACTAGGTGATTGCACTGACCCAATGGACCATTTTCAGATATGACCCAGGCCATGAAGATGGCACAGTGATAAGGTACAGGTACATAATACATCATAGAAATTCCATTTAAACAGAAGATAACAGTATACTACAAGTATGACAATCCAAGAAATAATGTATTATAGATATAATAACAAACAGAGCATATTTAAACATCGATGCATGGAAGTGTACAAGGCACAGTACATTAGTGGAGCAATGCTTAACTAGTGAAGAATTTACAATACAGCGTGTGGTTGTAGGGGGAGAATACGGGGTAGGAGTGCAATCTCATTGGGTGAACTGGGTTTCCAGATAATCTCAGTGATTCCATGAAATGCCTGGAGTGTCATAGGGATAGTCACCCTGGGGAGCATGCACAGGTGGCAGCAGTCATTACGGCTGATTTATATTTAGATTCAAATGAGAGGTGAGAGTTCAGTAAGCAAAGGGCAATGAGCAGACTGCTCCTCAGTTTTGGGGTGGCTACAGATAAGACTATGATGCCCAGGCAGGTGGTGTTCTTTGGGGGTCCAGTAGAAGGCTGGAGGAGTTTCTTAGGGTCCAGGGGTAGCTTTGTGGTGTGAGTAGGTGGAATAGGGGTGATTTGTTCCTGTCTCTAATGGCCTTGACAAAGACACATCTGAGGCTTTAGTCTCTCTGAGTCTGGGAGGGAAAGCCAGTTAAGGGACTGGTATAGGGAACAGTGGTGGGTACTGTATTGTGCCATTAGTGCAAATCTGAGATATTATTGTAGGCTGCATTTAGCCTATTGAGTTGATGGGTGGAGGTTTGTGTGTAGATTGGGGCACAGTAATCCATTCATGGGAGGAGATTACCTTGGGTTATGGCAAGATGAGCCTCAGGGATCAGGAACTGGTTTGAATGATATCCTCCTGCCAATTTTTTGGTGGATGCACCAAGTGGTGGAGCCTATTTGCTCAAAGAAGGTTAGTGCAGTGTCTGGAGTAATGCCCAGGTACTTGAAGGAGTGTACCATGTCCAGAGAGGGGGTCACCGGGGGTCAATACACAGAGGGTTGAGGGGGTACTTGCATATCTGGGTAGTTTAGGCTTGGAGACTAGGAGCATAGCCTTAGTTTTGTTTTCATTGACCAGGAGTCTATTCTCCGAGAACCATTTATGGGTGGCGCCATAGTTGGAACTGACTGCTGTGGAGCTGTTCGCCAGTGAATTGTCACTGTGGTACAACACTGGGTCATCCCTGTATAGTATGACACTACAGGTGAGGTTGTCATTTGGGAGTGAGTTTATGAATAGAGAAAAAATGAGGGGGCACAGGATGGAGCCTAGGTGGACACCTGTACTTACTGCCTGAGCCATGGAGGTGGCTCCCTAAACACTCATATTTTGGAAGCAGCCTGTGAGATAGTTCCTGAACCAGGAGGTGGTTCCTGGGGAGCAGCCAAGGCTCTTCAGTTTACAGTGTAAGATGTTGGGGTCCACCAGGTCAAATGCCTTTCTTAGATCTATGAAAACATCACCTGTCAGGTTCCCCATTTCCATATTACTGAAGACTTGGTTAGTGAGTTGGGCAAGTGCAGAGTTAGTGCTGTGATATTACCTAAAGTCATGCTGTGGAGGGCAGAGGAAATCATACTTAGAGACATGGTCTGAGAGTTGTCTGTGTACAATGTTTTTTAGGAGTTTTCTGAGGTGTGGTAAGATAGAAATCTGTCAGTAGTTGTCAGTGGATTGGGGATCCATAGCTTTGAAAATGGGGACCCTGGTGTTCTTCCAGATTTTGGGCACAGAAAATGAAGTGGAATGGTGGCAGGTAATTATCAACTGCAGATGTGAGGAGGGGTAGGCTCACCAGATTGAGAGGGGGAAGTTTATCCAGGTGGGTGGATAAGTTTATAAATTTGATGTCTACAGCACAAACAGAAAAAAGAGGAATAACAGGAAGAGATGAATAAAAGCAATAGATATACAGTATAAGCTTGATTATCTGGACCTCGGTTAACTGAATCTCCAGCTTAACTGAACTACAGCCTTGTCCCATAAGCTTTTGGCAAGTTAAGTACTTAAACACTGTCACAGTTAATTAGCACCCGTTCACTGTAATCACGCCTCAAGCAATCAAGTAATTACATTAAAACACTTAAGCTACTGGCAGTTACAAGCAGTTTAGACATTCAGATCTCACCTGGTAGCTCAGTTACAATGGTGGAGAGAAAAGGAGATCAGAAAAGAAAATGCAGCATTCTGGATACAGGACAAAAGATCCATATCCTTGACTGTCTTGAGCATGGACAAAAAGCAGTTTATGTTGCCAAAATGTTTGGAATTGGAAAGTCTACCGTATTTTATATCAGCAAAGCTAAAAACAATCTGCATGAGTATGCAGCATCAATGGAGCACATGAACCAGACCACAGAAAGACTATGAAGAAGTGCCAGGATGATCAACGTGATGTGCACTTTACCTGTGGTTTGTCTGGAACAGGGTTAGGGGCAGACCAATCTCTGTACCCAAAATTAAACAGAAGACTCTCCAGTTTCATAGGGACATTAATGGTGAGGATGATTGCTTCACTGCAAGTGTGGGGACTGCTGCAACAATTCAAGGCGCCATGGCATATGACAGCTCTCAGTTGCAGGAGAACTGCTGTCAACCAGTGACTGCTCAATTGCTCTGTTCAAAGACAGATTATCAGTTTTAATGTCTTATGAAGGTTTGTCTCCAGAAGCAGTTTACGATGCTGATGAGATGGGTGCTTTCTGGAAGATGCTTCCAGAGAAAACACTGGCCAGTGCATCAGAGAAGTGTGCTCCTGGCTTAAAAAAAAAAAAAAAACTAGGACTGACTAACGATTCTAGGCTACACAAATGCCACAGACAGCCACAAACTCAAGCTAATGGTGATTACTAAGTCCCTAAGGCCATGTTGATTTAAGCACTGTAACATGGGAAATCTGCCAGTTTTATAAAGAGTGCAGAGCAGTGTTTGGATGCCTGCCACCTTGTTTAAGTCCTGTTTTTTCCAGGACTTTGTTCCTGCAGTATGAGCACAACTGCATGATCTGAGTCTCCTCTTGAGGGCTATCCTGCTAATAGACAATGCGGGAGCACACCCTGATGCATACAGTTTAAAAACAGATGATGACTCCATTAGGTGCTTGCTTTTACCGCCTAACACCATGGCTAAACTCCAGCCGATGGATCAAGGAGTCCTTGCAACACTTAAATGAATTTACAGAGGCAGACTGTTGAGCCAGGTGTTGTCTGAGGAAAAGGGTGACATAACATTAACAGACATTATCAAGAAATTAACAGTGAAAGATGCATATTACCTGCTGGGAGAGGAATGGTCATCTTTGCATACTGACACTATCGAGAAATGCCGGCAAAGATTGCAGGAGTTAACACCAGCCATGTTGCAAATCCAGGTACAGCAGAATGATGAGGCTGCAGATGAGTTACAGGTAGAGATGTGCAAAATCAGTGAATTTTGTTCTGTGAAATATTTAGCAAAATTCGTACTTTTCATGAAATATTTCACAGGTGCAAAATTCCACCCCAAAATTGTGAATTTTGCCTGTGAAATGCAGAATTTCAGTGGTGGAATTTTGCATTTCTGACCTGTGAAATTCATCAGAGAATTTCATGAAATGTTTTGCATGGCGATATTTATGATTTTGCTGGAATGTTGCTGGTGAAATTTAATGTTGCTGCATCTCTAGTTACAGGCAATTGTGGCAACCCTTGTCATGGGAGAAGTGCAAATCACCAATTGGTTGGAGTCCCATGCTCAAGATGAGGGATATGGCAATTTGTCCGATAATGACATTGTTGGCATTGCAACAGATCAGAATGTCACTGAAGACAGGGCAGAGAGTGACAATGATTACAATACAGTTGCTGCTGTACCTACTACTGGGGAAATGGCCAAAACAAGCCATCTCTGGCTGGAGAGTCAGTCAGGCAATGACTATATTCATACCCTGCTACTACCCCAGCTCCACTAGAAAGCAGTAAGGAAAAGAAATGAATGAACAAAGCAGAGAGCTATAACTGATTTTTTTTAAATGACTGCATTTAGCATTTAGTTTGTTGTGTGGTTCTTATTTATTTTATGTTGCACTTGGCACTTGGCAATGATTTCTTTTGATCAATAGAGTTAAAGGCAGCACTGTATGAATTCCATCCTTCCATTGTGTTAACTTGTCCCTGTTTTGTGATTGTGACTGAGCATACATTGATTAAATAGGCAGCCTCATTTATCTGAACAGCTCAATTTTATGAATGAAACAAATGTCTCTGTTGCGATTCGGATAATCGAGGTTATACTGTATATAATTACTCAACTCTTTCTTACTACTGGCTATCAAACTGACTGTCTGGACTAGACCAGCAGAGTTGTTCCATTCATATTTTCTATTTAATTTAATAAAATTAAACCTCTCAGGAATTTCTATAAATACAGGTATTATGGGCTTAGAAGCTGCTGAAGGAGCTAGTCCAGTGGGACTTCAGGGGTTTTGCGACCAGGAATCCAGGGTGCATATGGGAGTGGTATGAAGAGATGTAGCACAAAAAAAAAAAGAGAAACCCACGTGGGGTAGGAGTGGCAGTGGGGCCATGACATAGCACCATGGGATATATAGTTAACAGAAGCTTTGTTTTACAGTTTGTGACTATTGTAATGGCACCCAGAAGAAACGGGAACAAGGAGGTAGCTGGCAGCAAGCAGCTGATATAACAAGCAGCAGAGTTAATGGACCAGGTGCAAGCCTTATTTGCTGAGGTGAAAAAGAAAGAGGACAAGACAAAGACAAAGGAGGACAAGATGAAGAAGTCTGGGAAGGGAAAGTTCCTGGATGAAGAAGAAGAGATAGGAAATGAAGGAAAGTATCAAAACAAGGGACTGGCTGACAGACCAAAGAAGCCAAGGGGTAAGGATAAGTTAGTGGATTTGGTAGTCAATGGGAGTTTAAAGGAGTATTTGGCAGGGATCATTGAAGAAAAGGGGAGAAGGGGTTAGAAAAAATGGAGAAGGCACTGCAGGAATTAAAAAGTAAAGGTGTGACAGGGCAAGGTCGGGGTCAAAGGAGGAACCAAGAGTAGGGTCCCAAGTATGATGCTAGGGGATCATGTGCCACACTCAATAAAGCAAAAAATATGGAGAATGGAATATGTAGACATTTGTGCTGGTGGACAAAGGGACAGACAAAAAATATGAGGAGAGGGAGATAGTGAGGAAGTCAGAGATGGCAATGGCGTAGGCATTAGTGGGAAGACTGTGGAGGAAAAAAGTTTTAAGGGCAAAAACATACTGTGAATGCATGAGTGTCAGGTTTCACACACTTCAGTGTGATATTGGTACAGAAGTAGCCTGACCTAGCCATACCACTATTGACATATTCAGCAATTATACGAGGTGCATATAAGATGAAAGGAGGGTATGGGTGGCTGAATTACTATGTGAAGTTCAGGCAGAGGATGGTGTCTAATGGGGATGTTCGTTGGGACAACACACACACTGATTTATGGCATCGGATGATGACAGTGTACATGGGGGGGGTTAAGGATCAAAGACTGGGATGGGGAGTCAAATAAAATCCTGCTTGAGCTATAACAAAGCAACCTGCAATTGGGCACATTGTAAGTTCAAGCATGTATACTCCAAGTGTGCCAGACAGCATCTGGTAACCTGGTGCAGGACCATGGAAGATGGATTTGGGAATCAGTTCTATGGGGATCAGCCCTTTCATGGGAGCTTCAGGGGAGAGGAAGAGAGAGAGAGATAGAGAGGGAGGTATGGGACAAGGAGGTAGGGGTGTGGGGTTCAGTGGGAGAGAGGCTTTTGGTTCAGGAACAGGGGGTCAATAGCCCAAGGGAGAGTGAACTGGCGATTAAGAGGGTGTTTTATATGGCCCACATGCCAATCAGGATGAAGTACTGATGGAATGCACTGAAGGCTATACAAATGGAAAGGCTCAGCAGTTATTGAGGGAAGGTTATACAGAAGGGTTTAGCCTACAATATGATGGGAGAAGAAGGCCTATGAAGGCAAGTAATTTATGATCAAGAAAGGATAATGAAGACATGGTGAGGATAAAAATAGATAAGAAAGTGGCAGAGGGTCAGGTTAAGGGCCCGTTAGAGGTGCCACCTTTCCCATATCTCAGGGTGTTGGTACCCCAAAATAGCCAGGGGACTATAGGTTGATTCACCATTTGTTAGACCTGGAAGGGGAATCAGACAATAGTTCGACAGCGGATGACCTAAGGGTGGTGTCCTACGCAACTTTGGATCAGACATTAGAAATGATACAGGTGGTGGAAGGGGTGTGGCTAGAAAAGACAGATATAGAAGCCACTTTCCCACTGCTGCTGATACAGGCAGATAATTGGGACATGCTCGGTTTTAAATTTGGGGACAAGTTTTACTTTGATAAGATGATGCCAATGGGGTGTTCAGTAGTGTGCATCACTTTTGAAATGTTCAGCACTTGGCTCAAATGGGTTTTGGGGTAAAAGTATAGGCACAAGAGGGTGGTGCATTATCTTGATGATTTTCTCCTTATAGGGCAAGAAGAGGAGGGAGCTTCAGTGATTCTGCAGGGTTTTTAGGAGACGTGCAGTATATTGGGGGTACCTTTAGTGGAGGGGAAGACAGAGGAACTGGCTCACAAGTTGGAGTTCCCAAGGACTGAGGTGGATGCAAGAGAACAGGTAGTCAGGCTCCCAGTTAGCAAAGTAGTGAAGTTAAAGAAGCTGATCACTCTGGTGAAAGGTAAGCAGAGAGTTCCATTGTCAATAGAGCAACAGTTGTTGAGGCACCTAAATTTTGCATGCCTGGCAGTTACACCGGGGAGGTTTCTTACCCATCAATTAGCTAGGGCCACAGTGAAAGTGAGAATGCTGCATCACTGGGTAGATATTTCAAAAGGAATATGGCAGGATTTGGAGGTGTAGGAACAATTTCTGCACCAGTAAAGTGAGGTCACATTCTGAAAGGAAGAGTGGTTATTTAATATAGACTTCGAGTTATATATGAAAGAAGCATGAACATTTGGGATGGGGCATATTTTCATGGGGAATAGATATTGAAGAGATGGCCAGTGGAATGGGAGGATAGGGGTTTATTGAGGGCTATTATATTTTTTGAGATCTTTCCAATATGGGTGGCAGTGACCATTTGAGGAGAACAGTTGAGAGATCAGAAGGTAGTATTTTGGTGTGACAATCGAGAGGTGGTGGAAGTGCTAAATAAGCAGCAGGGGTCCATGGAGATGGTAACAAGGGTGGTTGGGCCACTGGTACTAGAAGATTTGAAGTTGAATCTGTTTTTCAAATCAAAACATATAGAGGGAGTATAAAATGAGGTGGCAGCTGACAGCTTTTCCTATCTTCAGTTGGACAGGTTCAGGTTCATTAGTACCAGGTGCAGCTGCCAGGAAAACGCTGGTTCCATCCCACTTACATGAGATTGGATGGAAAAAGCCCAGTTGCTGTTCAGAAGCTCTTGGTCTGCAAGTACCTTGACAGCATATGAACAGGCATGGAAAGCATACCAAGAGTTTCAGCAGCACTCAGCAATGGATGTAAGTAGGCCTGTAACCGAGGGTCAGGTGATGAAGTTCATAGTACAGAAATGGGAAGAGGGGATGGCACATACAGCCATGAGGATACATCTAGCGGGGATCAGTTTGGTATGCAACTTACAAGGGTGTGGAGAGCCCAATAGTGCCCCAGTGGCAAGACAGATGTTACAGAGCTGGAAGAGGTTGCAAGGTAGGTGGTTGAATGTCAGGAGGTGGGTAGACATTAGAATAAATCTGTCACTTGGATTATGAGGCTTGTTTGTTCTTGGCTGTTTTCTTAGTTTTGTCCCAAGGCACATTCAGGGTAAGTGTAGTAGTAGCAAAAAATAAGGACAGGGGTGGGGGACTACATTTTGGAGAGGTACAATAGTTGTAGGATAAGATAGTGATGTGGTTGTGCAGGTCCAAGATGGATCAAGCAGGTCACAGTGAAAAAGTCATGAAGAGAGGACAAGGAGGAGACATGTGTGCAGTGAGGATACTGGAGAAATTTAAAGAGGTTAGACAAACGATGGTGGGCAGCTTGTTTGTGCACAGGGATGGAGCTCCAGTCACAAGCTTTCAGTTGACAGTAGTTTTAAAATAGGGGATGGAGTTTTTGGGCGACAATGCAGATAGGTTCTTGTCACATTCATTCATGATTGGCACAGGATCTTAGCTGGTGGCTTGAGGTGGGTCTGTTGCAGAAATCAAGGAAGTGGACAAATGGAGGTTGAACTGCTATAAAAAATATATTAGTAATATGAAGTAATAGCATTGTCATTTTTTTCCCCTCAGATGCAGCTCGCAAGAGGATTGTTTCTATTGGGGGCATTTGTTTGTGTATTGGGCAGAAAGGCAAGACAAAACTAGACTGGGTGGGAGACAGCTAAGGAGAGCAGCAGATGAAACCAGAGTGCTATGGAAAGGGATTTGGGGGATGAGATGGACACAGCTGTTACTGCTTTTAGAAGAACTCAGATTGAAATGGCCTAGGCCAGATTTGTCAATGCTGCATTTGGGGGGCAATGACTTGCGGGAACAGCTGTGGGTAGAATTGTTTCAAGAGATTATTCAATATATGGAGATGGTTAGAGGTTGGTAACCTGAGGAGATGATCAGGTGGTCAGGAATGATACCAAGAAGAGTATAGAGGCAGGCACAGGATATCAAGGCAACAAAAACAGGAATAGGTTAAATAGGAGGATGGCAGGGTTTATAGCAGATGCAGGGGGGAGATATATGTTGCCCAGGGATATTCCATATGAGTGTGCAAGGTACTATAGTCAGGATGGGGTACACTTTTCAGAAGTAGGCATAGATTTCTTTAATTTGCAACTAGAAGAGGTCCTAGAGGAATGGGAGAAGGAATGCGGCATGAAAGGGGGAAGCCCATCATCCATCACAGGAGATGGACTAGTGAAAGGAGGAGGAAGAAGGTGGGGGAAGGGGGAAGAGGTGCAGTGAGAGGAAGTATGGGGCACAGAGGGTAGAGGATGTAAAAATATAAGGCATGGGCTGGGTCTACATCCATCCCAGTCAGGCGCCTTGTGGGGTGGTCATCCCAGAGGCCCGAAGCTGGGGTGCTAGGCAGACATCCAAATCCAGAAAGACAATAAGATGGAAGGATTGGGTTTCCAGCCAGAAGAAGGATGTTGGGTACTTATCCAAGCCCAGGAAAGACAAAATAAGGGATGGACTGTGTTTACATAGAAGGATTGTGATAGAATAATATAAGTTGAAATGTAAGGACATATGGATGTATTTCTGATGATATTCACATGTAAATAAAGGTCAATGAAAGAGCAATGAAATAAAGAGTGCAAGAAGGTGGAATGTAAAGGGATGAAGTTTTTAATAAATAACTGCCAAATGAGCACCCAAGCAGGTTGTATGGTGTTACATTTCATGAGGGGTATCCCAATGACAATACTGGCACCATTGTCTAAAACCACTAATACAGTATTCAGTCCCAGGGGCTCTAACTACTCAGAAATTTTGTCATGCAACTATTCCAAAATATTGTCAGTGGTGTGATGCTTACCAGACATGGCAACACAAAGAGCTGCCATTCTTTGTCTTCCTTCTTATACAATACTGCTTGTGGTAGCGTTTGAAGATGACTGTGACACCCAATGTGCTATGATGCACTTATAATCAGTGGCTGGAGAACTCATTTACATGCCTGTGATCAGGTGCACAGCACCACATTCAGTCTATTCAAAATACAGTTTTATTTTACTTTGCATACATACTTTGGGAACAGGAACAGTTGTAAAATATTTACGGCTTGGCATATTGTATATTACATGGAGCAAAATATTTTTAAACAGCTCTAAAAGCTTCATTCTCTACCACAGAAAATGGTTGCAGGTTCTTAGCAATAAATTCCACTATTAACAGATTCAATTTTCATGTTACTTGATGTGATCTACTGTAGGCAGTTTTTTGTTCAAGCATCACAGTAACGGTCTGCTGTTTAGTTCTTGCAGGGGGCCAAAAACCATGGGATTGCAGTGGTGAATCTGTAGCTTGTTCAAATACTTTTGTCAGTGAAGTCAAAGATGTTTTTTTTTTTTTTATTCTGTCTCTCGGTCTCTTCACCATCACTGTTGTCTGTAGGGTTATTTTCATCACAGATATTTTTTCTTTGCTCAGGACTGCTGCCCAGCCAAATAATTGGATGTGCTTTTTGCAAATGCCTTTTTAATGATATTGTCCTGACCTGGCCCCTCACATTCCCCCTGCTAACTTCCTGATGACAAAAGGTGCAGACAGAAACACATTCATTTTTGGGACTTATATTAAAGTACTGCAGCTCCACATAGCTGAGGCAGAACGTTTTGCCACATTCCAGAAACTGCAGCAGTTTTGGTGGCTGTTGTTTCTGACCCTGATTCATTCACACTGTGGCTGTCCCCAGAAGAGCTAATATGATTGCTATTTATTTTTTCCACTACTGTTGCTATGGCTAATGATGGTGCTTGCTGTATGTGTTTTAATGTTTTTTCTTGTTGGGTTCAGGTTCCCAGGTGGCATCCTCTAACTCATAGGTATCGCATTCTAATTCATCACCTTTGGAAGAGAATAACTGATACATTGTGATTATGATCTTTTTCTTGTACATCTACAACATCTTCACCAGAGCCACTGCTTTCTGATGATAAAGCCAGCTATGCCAGGGTGGCATATCATGGAATACCATGTCTAGTGGTACTAGACAGTGCCTTTTCCTTAATCATTGACTTTCTAGGTCTAACAGTGTCTTGACTAACAGTTTTTGTGTTTTATCTGATTTTGCTAGCAATGCTGACAGTGCTGCACTATTATACTTTAATGAAGGGATTCATTAACATTCTTTTCTTTTTTTTGTTGTGTTGCTTTTGATTGTGTTCCTTCATTTTTATCAGCTGTATTAATTATATCTTCAGCAGTAATGTTCCCTTTTTTTCCTGAATTTATTTTCAGGAAATATTTTTATTGTTACTTGTACCTATTTCATGCATACTGTTAGTGTTGGTCACATGTTCCATTTCTATAACAGACTCTGATTCTGAATCCATTTTTGGGGGTCCAGCTTAACAGCTTAATTAGTAGTATTAGTTTTGACACATAGATGGGCAACACAGAGTCTTAGACATGACACCCCTTCTCAAAATACATGAGGCACTATGACCTATTAGTAGTTCAGTCACAGGGGACTGGTAACACACACTATAAGATGTGGCACTCTAATTCCAAACGTAGTACGACAGTATGACCTAGTAGTAGTTCAGAAATAGAGATGGGCAATACAGAGTCTGAGATATGACACCCCCTTCAAAATCTGTATGCCACTACTATGACCTTCCTAGTAGTAGTTCAGGAACAGACATAGGTAACGCAGAGATTCTACGGCACTAGCACATATTAGTAGTTCAGGAACAGAGAAGGGTAACACAAAGAATGAGATGTGGGTGACACCCCTCATTCAAAATGCGTATGCCACTCTGGCTGACATACAGGACTGGCAAGAACAACAGTCAATCAAACAAAAAAGATCCTTGTTGGTTCGCTCCCTTCAGTGTTCCAGTATAAGGAGTTCTGCATTTCATACAATTTGTTGGTCATGAGGGTCCAGGGTGTGTTTGGTAGGAGATTGGAAAAGATGGTTATTTTTTTTTTTTTCGTGCCCTGTCCTGACCTTCTTGTTCAGTGACTCTCTACTGCAGAACTGGTAAGTGCTATATTTATTTTTCATCGCTGTTGGCTGCTTGCTGACCTTGAAATGAAATGAGAATGCAGACGCATTCTGTTAAAACATTCATATTTTATTTTTTTTACCAGAGGATTCTAAAAGAATAACACTGATGCATTTCCCATACTGAAATAGACTAAAAAGAGGTCTACAATTAATCAGAGTAAATCAGAACTTTTTGGAAATAAATCAGAGTCAGAATCAGAACAAGGTCACAGCCTGAGCTGACCTACCCATCCCTACTTTTATATCGGGGAGTTTTGTAACTTGTACTGTAGGATCAAGCCAAACAGTATTCCCTAGAGTTAGGACAATTTTTGTATCAGTGTGGAGGTGGCGGCCAATACTGTTTGTGGCTGTGTAGGACCCATGCAGGCCAGAGAAGGAGAAGGAGAAGGCAGTAGTGTGTCTTGTTGGCTGGAGCAGGCATTGTCTCTAGACATCACATTCAGGTAGTTAATCAATTAGGTACAAGGAAACAGCAGCACAACAACTGGGAGTGTTGAACAGTAAAATTACTGAAAATAGCAGGATTGTGAATCATAATAAAGTAAAGCACTAGTACTCAGACTTTGTCATCTTGAGCCTCCCCCAAGCCATTGAAAACCTATTGAGCCTCCCCCACCGATTGAAATAATTTTGGGACTCCCCATAGAACAATAGCATACTTTGCATAGTGCATTCTGAATAAAGTGAAACTCCTTGGAGTAGTTGGCTCTCATTTTATTCAGCTTATTGTAACACTCCCCCACCCCTGGCCAGCCTATTTGATCCGCTATTTTGACTCTCGAACCATTGTTACCCTCTTGCTGCAATATGTTCATGGGTCAGACTGTGTTCTGTTTCCCCTCTATCTGGAATAACTCACCTCCCACCTCTGCCTCCTCTCACTTTATCCTGCCTTTGCGAAACTTTTCAGGGATATTTTTGCTCCCTCCTGCTATTGCTGCTAGTACAGTACCCCTCTGCTTAACCATCCTATTTGGTCTGTTCTGCTACCAGTCTAATTGGTCAATTGCTACCTCATTATTTCTTCATTGTTCCTATTTATACTTCTGTTCAGTTTGTATTGCTTGACTGTTTTGCAGTTGCCTTCTAAATTGTATTTATTCCCTCCCCTTCCTCGGGTACACCTGAAATGAACCATGGCTCAGTGTGCCTTTTCTGGCAATTGATGTAAATGCATACATTCACCTACTATTACCTTTCAGTTTGCCCCATCCCTTCACATTAATTATCTAAAACTCAGAATTTAAATACAATAGGTTTTCAGACTTTCTTGAGCCTCCATTTGAACAAGTTGGGGCCTCCACTGGAAGGCTGGCTTCACCATTTGAGAAACCCTGAAGTAAAGGATTATACTGATGAGAGGAAAGGAGGGAAACAACACATCTTTTTATGCTTCAGCCTCATCAATGAAGCAGCCCTTACAGTCTTCCAGACTGGAGTTGTCACCAGATGGGAATTCTCTCTCTATTACTGCTACATCCATGTAGGTGGTAGAAGACAGTTTGCTATTGCTGGCAACACCTTGCTTTTCTTCTTCACCCCCATCACCACCTTAATGTGGTGGGAACATGGGCATGATTTTGTGCAAAATGTGCCCCTCATTAATTTGAATTAATATTAGCATGCCAACATTTTTAGGTGACAGGATAGATGCACCTGTGGGGCACAATGGCTCCAGCTGAACTGAATGCAAGCTCCACACTGACACTCGAAGGTGGCAGCTGGGATATTTCATTGCAACTGAGATCAGTGCTGGCCACTCAGTGACCTTGCTGCTCCAGTATATCAAAGGCTCATATAGGTGATGGCAAGGTGCCTTGTGTCCAGCAAATATGGATCTGCCATGCATTGCACTGCCCACAGTCCTGCTGCCTCATCAGCCTCATTCACCACCTTTTCTTCCATGTCTTCAACTCTCATCTGATCTTTTTTATTTTATTTATTTAGCTTTTGTTGACCGGGTAAGTGCACTAGACAAATCCTGCCTATTTTCAGGCACGACCCGGGGGAGGGGGATACAGATGAATGCCAACTGACCTTGAACCAGATTAAGCTGTTTACTAACACTAACACTAACACTAACACTAACACTGATCTAACACATCGCAGATGACAATTGCCATTTTCTCTTTTAATTTACATATTTTCTTAGCCTGTTTCCCCTTGTGAGGTGGTGGCAGCAACACCCAGTCTCTGTGGAGTTTCATGCTGTGCCTTAGATAACTGTGTCTTTAGAATCTGTGCCCCATGTACCCTTCTTATTAGAAGAGTGATCAACTTTAAGACCTGCTGACACCCATCTTCAATTATTGATGCCAGCTCATGTTTATAGTGTGGGTCTAGAATGGTGGCAATCCCAAAATCTTCAGATTGCAGAATACTGGAAATTAGAGGGTGCAAAAGTTGCCATTTCTGCCTTAGCAGAACTTTTGTGAAATTTGGCAGCTTTCACAGAAATTTCCGAGCTTCCACCTGTAGCGGATCGGAAGGCTACCAAATATTTTGGGTGAAATTTTGCCCTGTTGCACCCCAACTGATGTGTTATACCCTCAATGGCTAGTGGTCCCTCCCCTCCCCTCACCTGATCACCTGTCTTCCGATGTGTATATAAAAAAACAACCCTGAAGTCTAGTGGTCCCTCCGCCACCCTATCTCCTGTCCAGTAGCAGTAGTCAGACATGTAACCCCCCCCCATCCTTAGTCCCAATGTAGTAAAAAATGTTTTTTTCCCTGAATCCCTGGTGGTCTAGTGAACACCCCTCCCTCCCAATCCCTGATCCCCCAAAATGTTTTTTCATTTATTTCCTGGTGGTCTAGCAGCCCCCCTGCCCCACCACTCCAGCAGTAGTGTCCACCCCACTCCCTCCATCCCAAAATGAAGTGGGCAACTTGCACAACACTCCACTCTCCTCCATATCTGGCAGCCCATTGAGATGTCAATGAATGAATTAGTGCGTGCTTGTACAGCACACACTAATTCATTGATATCTCAGTGGGATTTTGGCCATGGAAGAGAGTAGAGGGCTGTGCCGGACATCAACTCCATTTTGGAATGGGGGAGCGGGGTGGGACACTATCTGCAGGAGTTGGGGGGACAGGCAGCCACTGGACCAGCAGGGAATAAGTAAAAAAAAGACATATGAGGGAATAGGATTGAGAGGGAGAGGGGTTCACTAGATCACCAGGAATTCAGGGAAAAAATATTTTTTACTCCATGGGAATAGGGATGGAGGTTACATCCCTGACTACTACTACGGGACACAGGCAGGTAATTGGGTGGGAAAAGAGGGACCACTAGACACCAGAATTGTTTTTTTTAATACACATCGGGTGGACAGAGGGACTGCTAACCACCAGGGTTGGTTTTTAAATGCATATGAGGCAGGCGGGTGGGGGGGGAGGATGACTAGCCACCAAGGTTGTTCTTTTTATAAATACATATCGAGCAGGGGGTGATCAGGTTTAGGAGGGAGAGCTAGACACCAGGGATTGATTTGGCAACTAGGCAGTGAACAGCAACTGACCGGGGGCACTAGACACATAAAGTAGGGTGCAGAGCTGGCGGAGTTTCCACAAAAGTTCTGAAATGGATTTCCAAACTTTTGGGAAACAAAAGTCAGACTTTCACTTAAATTCTGCCTGCATATGTCTTTTTCAGGCACCTCTACTAGAAATATGTGTATTGCAGTCCAAGATGCGGAGCATGTGTTCCATTAAGGCACAGCTTTAACTATCACCACCTGCCTCCAGCACTTGCTGCACATTCACCAGTGTCTGCCTCAGCACATATAGTAGTAGAATGGACAGACTGATACAGGCAGTGTCCCCACTCACTGCCTATGCTGCATGTTTAAATGGCCTGAGGATCATGATTAGGCCATCCATTTGGCCCCACTGCTCTGTTGTCAGAGACATGGACACTCCAGCACTGTCACAGCTTGTATGTAGCAGCAGATATTCAGATATTGCTTTATACTGCTTGTACAACCGCTTGATCATGTATAGGGTCACGTTCCATCTGGTGACAACATCCAGCTTTTATGGATACCTTTTTGGATTTAACTAAATACAAGACAGATGTCAGTGTTACAGAACAGTTACACACAGGTGTCTTGGCTTCTTTGTTTGAAGTTATTCCTCATTTTTATTTTCAGAGAATTAAGCCAATGCAGGTTTTACAATTGTTAAAACAAATACCAATAAACACAAATGTGGGTCAGGATGGTTTAGAACCACCATTTTTGAAACCTGCACTTTCAGTTGTTTATCTTTCCCTAACAGCAAGTTTTAATTTATCTTTGATTACTGGGGAATTTCCTCAGTTATGGAAACATACTACAATAAAATATATTGCTAAGTCAGGATCATTGACTACAGTAATTTGGATAATTATGATCCAGTTTCTATATTATCACCTTTAAAGGGACACTGTCAACCCCTAAGGCCTCAAAGTGTCCCTTGTTCATAAAACACATTTTATGTCTGCTAACATACTGTAGAGACTGCTTATGTAGTTAGTAGTTTGATTCTGATTCTTTTTTTCTTTTGAAAATGAAAAACAGACTGCCCACCAAACTGGTGTTACCATACCAAAACAGATTTGTTTACATTCCTTGATGAACTACCACCACATCTTTCCTGGACTTTTAAGCACCTCCAATACAGTCTAGCCACTCATGATGCAGTGCCAGTTTAGGTAGCTACTGCCTCATGAGTGACTGCACTGTTTGGGGTGTTTCTAATGTTCAGAAGGTATGCAGTAAGAACAGATCCAGGACTGTAAACAAAACAAGGTTGTTTATAAATATACATTATCATGCATTTCAGTTCTACTAAACAAGGAGACAGACAGACAAAACAAACAGCAGCATTAATGAATTTTAGAGAAGGTAAGCAACCATATGATGAATGATTTTAACTAGAAATAATATGATGCAAACAGGTTGACAGTGTCCCTTTAAGTAAGATGCTGGAAAAACTTCTTAGTAATCAGTTGGTCGATTATCTTCAAGATCATGGTCTACGATCAGTAAAATATATCTAAATAGTAAGATTGAGTCCAAAAAGTCCATAAAAAGTTTGTGTTTTTATTTTATCTTAACTTCACACCGTTTGTACACTTGGCAACAGTTTTGTAGCTTGATGCGCCACTTTCTCAGGCCACTTATATTTGATCATTCTTTATGGTAAATGTTATATAAACCTAACATCTGGACTGAAAATAGATGAGATCCATTAATAAGAATAGTGCTACTAGCTGATTCACTTTAAGAATTAACTCCCACCAGAACCACTTACTCAATTGTCTGATTCAGCTGTATGTTTTTGGTTTTAACCCAGTCAAGATGGAGTTCTGTTTACTTTGGAACCAGTTCCAATATGAAGCAAAAAAGTGGAAACATATATTCAGAATGAAGAAGGGGCAGTATAGTTAAAATTGATTATCAGAAATAACAGGTATGTGAAGTAATTTTAGAATAATTGATTATAACATTTATATAAGTTGTTTGATGGAAACTAATATGGAATAACAGTAATATAGTAAGCATTAAATGCACTGAGTGTATTTTTTATGTAAATTGTTAGAAATGTTGATGTTACGGTACCATATTATACAGAGCATTGGTCATAAATAACTGTACAGTATCTTAAAAGAAAAATTAATTTTGAAATGTTATAAACCTGATGAATATATATATATATTTTTCGTATTTAGTATCAACTCTGTCAAATACAAGTGGCCTGAGGAAGTGGCGCATCAAGCTACGAAACTTTTGCCAACTGTACAAATGGTGTGAAGTGAAGATAAAATAAAAACACAAACTTTTTATGGACTTTTTGGACTCAGTCTTACTATTTAGTTATATTTTACTGTTTATATAGCCTCAGTAAGAAGGTCCAGACCTACCTAACATATATAATGGGCATCCTGTACCAACATTTTTCATGGTCTACGATCCCCTGAGCAGCATGGTTTTTGCAAACATCACAGCACTGGTATGGCTTTGGTCAAGTTCACTGACCTTGTCAGTAGCGCTATGGATGATGGCATGCTCACTGTTGCGGCCTTTGTGGATCAGTCCAAGGCCTCTGATCTGGTTGATCACCCTTTGCTGCTTGGGAGATGACTGAGGAGCATGGGCCTGGTAGAGTCACCATATGCTTGGTTTCAAAGCTATCTGTCTGCTCATCCTTTTAAAGAGAATTATAATGGGTCTGAATCTAGTATTCAGGTTCTGGAGCAAGGAGTGCCCCAGGGTTCTATCCTGGGGCCTCCATTGTTTTCAATGTTTATTGATTCCATTACTTCTGCCTTAGCTTACACTAAATCAATTCTTCATGTGGATGATATTATTTATTTTAGTGTGTCATCTATGGAAGGAATTAATTTAGCATTAAATACAGATTTTCCTGCATTGACTTCTTGGTTGAAGCAACACCATCTTGTATTAAATAGAAAACTGAATGCATGCTTTTAAGGTATAAACCTAAGTTATCTAAATGTTCACCTATGTTGATTTCTGAGTCCAGTGGTACCTTCTTAGAACATGTTTTTGAATCTAAATATTTACTCTTGGACTCATGCCTAACTTTTTCATCTCATATAAAGACCATTAGCAAACAAACTAATCAAAGGCTAGAAGTGTTGTTTTAACTTAATAGTTGCTTAACATTAGAAGATAGACATATTAATGCAAACAGTATACTGTTAGTTACATTAAATTATAATTCTTTTGTGTTTGCAAATCTGTCTTCTACTTCAGCTCTATTAACTAACATTCAATGGGATTTGTCATTTTGCATCTAATATGCCATACTGAATGTATCATTGTGTGCTGTATGCAAATACAGGCTGGTTACCATCAAGGATTAGTATTCTATATAATTATGCTATGCTGTGGATAAAATCTTGAGGATAGCATCTGATACTCCATTAAATGCACTTTTAAATTCTAGAAAAGAATGTAGGAATCTGAGATCATCCAAAAAACACTTTCTTTTGGTTCCTGCCTTCTTTACTGCAATGGGTGAATGTGCATGTTCTGTCTATGCTGCTAAATGCTGGAATAACTTAACTAATTATCTGTACAGCTCTGACAGCCATACTATTTTTAAAAAAATCATTAAGGTCTTACTTATTTAAACAGCTAGTTTGTGCATGTTTTAACTGAAAACATCTATTGATGTGTTGTACTTAAGATTCACTCTTGCATATTGCAAGTTATATTCTTATTTCTTGGTTGTATTTGTATGCATCCTGTTGATTTATCTTGTAGCTGCTTTGTAAGTGTGGCTGTGGGTCATTCCTGAAAAGGGCCTTTGGCTCAGTGTACTTACCTGGTAAACACAGGATAAGAATAAATAAAATAAGCTTCACACAGTGTTGAGACAGTTTGTTTTGCATCTGCAGATGGGGAAGATGGAAATGGGCCTTTCCAGAATGGGGCAAAGTGGACACCGATGCGATGGCCAAAGTCAACATGGCCTTGATATCAGGATAGGTTAGAACAGATGGGTGATTGGGTGGGGAGAAGGACTGCTAGACACCAGGATTGTTTTTTTGCACAATGTTGTGCATGAGATTAAGACAGTGTGACAGGCATCGCACCCTGAGAAACACCGCTATCACTGATTCATTTCAAAACATTCTAACCATTATTGCTTGCAATGAAACCTGCTTTCAGAGAATAGGGGTAAAGCCACTCATCAATCTTGGTAAGTAGCACTTCCAGCATTTTTTCACCCATATGTAATCCATTTAAACTCTTCATTGGCAGTATGGCTCACTGTCAAATACCTGGAGTCTTGCTACCACCACAATTGGGCTTACTGCAATTTTTCCCATGCTTCTAGTCAAATACTACAACAGGTACCAGTGCCCAATGTGCTGTAATGTACAAGTAGGAGCTACTAGCTGTTTTGCCCCGGTCCACATATCCATACTCAGGTGTTTGTATGGTGATACTGAATGCTTCAGGGAATGGTTTACTGTCTGTGACACTAACCCATACAGTACAGGAATGGCACATCTAGAAAAGTATGTTCTTGATGGAATCTGTCATTTGGGACAGACCATCAATCTCTTAAATCCAACATTCTCAACAAAAGAGAATGGTAATAGATCAATTGCCATTATTTCAGCAGTTGTTGCATTTAGCTTGCATGCAGTAGCATAACTGAGTGAATTTGGAGTGATGCTCAAACATGCTACTATATGCAGTGTAGGCTGGACTTTTCTTGGGGTTGGGCTACAAACAGCTGGCCTCATCATGGCAGCAGTGTTGGTTGGTTGGTATTTGACCTCTGGAAATTCATATGAGCCGCTGCTCGAGTGACACCAGTGATTTGGAGAGTTTTCTGCATTGGCATTACTGTTCTTTTCTGACCCTGGGTGGTACTACTAAACCCACCACTGCTGCTGTGCCCACTACTAGGCAGACCCACAGAATCATCCTCCTCCTCTCTGTAGTCCTCCTCACTCACCCCTCCGTCTGAATGGTCTATTGCCTGTCACTTCTGTTTTCCTTGCCTAATGATAATGATGAGGGACAGAGTCCTCCTATACTGGCTTCTTTCTGGTGGTGGCGCCAGAGTAACAGGGGCCTGTTTTTCAGGTGTGTGCATTGCCCACTGGTGCCTAGGTGGCTTCCATTTTTTCCCCCACTAACTTGTGCTTGACATAGCTGAGAGATAGCGACTGTCTCATCACATTGGTCAAGTACAAAAAATCACAAACTAGGGATTTTGTAACCCCTGATTTACCATGGTGGCAGGTGACAAACAGCTGAGGGAAAGGGGTGGAAATTTGTGTATTTTGGGCTGATTTAATAACTTCAGTAAGATTATGGGGGGGACGTTGCTAGTTGGATCACTGCAAACAATGTCCTCTGCATCATCTGCAGCACCACCCTTATGCTTTTCCTCTTCAGGCTCTGATAGTGGAGCCAAAAAATCATCATCGGCACAGCTGCAGATGTTCTCCTCCTCCACAGGTCTGCCTCCTCATCATCGCCATCTCTAGGCTCTATGACCCTCTCATCATCAGGAATCTGAGTTCGAAGCACATTTTCCAGATCTCCCGCCGCAACCACTGAGTCAAGCGCCACACTATCAGGCTCGGCACCACCACCTTCAGCAGCCACAGAGACACTAACAACCTCCTCCTCCTCCTCGCCCACTGTTACTTGTTTACTGCTGCTTCACTTGTCACCTCCTACATACCCCACCAGCATGGCTGCCACAGATGTGGCACAGAAAAATGTGGCTACACTAATGCTACTGCTGCCAACTACTCTTTTGCTACTATCAGCCCTGGAGCACACAGAACACACTGCCACAGACATTTTTTTTTTAACTGCAACAATATTTTGTATAACAGATTTTGAACACTTATTTGCTGCTTCCCCGGCACCTCTCCATTTTGCAGAGCACTGCTCCCTGGTCATTCTTTTATGCTAATTCTAACTTGATTTGGGATGAAAAATTAGAAAATGGAAAAAGACTGCAGTACAAACAAGTACCAGCAGCAGACAACACCTCCCCCTAGGAAATCAGGGATCAACAGTGTGATCTGAAAATCTACTACTAAAAATAACCAAAAGTTGTTTTTCAGAAAAGAACAGGGATTCAAATGGAAGGGGTAACAAAGGTAATTTAGTATTTAATATAACAAGAAGTTACAGAACACTCTCACTGTAAGTAAAATAGAACTACAAAATCACTAAAACTGCTACAGAAAGACACTGACAAAATACTTTCACACCGGTCTAAATCACAGAAATAAAGATGAGAAATTACTCATTGCAGATCAAAAATGATGATCAAGAAAGAGTGAGAGAACCAAAATAAAACACAAAATCCTCTCTGGTCATTCTGGCCTGCCTTGCTTTACACTTTACACCTACTCCCCCAACACACACATACTTCTTCACAGACTGACAAAATAGAAACCACTACTTTAAGTAAATAATAGTCACCAAAAATAAACAGCAAAACACAAACCAAGCAGCACAAGGCCCTCTAGAACAATTTTGAGCAATTTGGATTCAGAAAGCTTAGGTTTCAGATGTATTTCAAAAGTTGTTTTCCTCAGGCAAGCACACACAGACATCTCTCCCACACTGTCTTCAGAAGACTGAACTGAAGACAGCCTCCTCGTGTGACATAGCTTATGTTAGCAACATGTGACCTCCAATCCCATAGTACATTGCAGACTTTGCCTCTGCACCAAACTTCACCGATGAAGTTACCAACTTCGCAAGTTGCAACTTCACCTCTGTGCCAAACTGCACCAGTGGAGTTGTCAACTTCGCATTTCACAGTTGTTGGATAGCTGTGAATTTGGACTTTGCATACCAGATTAACTCTGCTAATTGAGATGAATTCCCAAATTAATCCACAGAGTAAAGCTTTCCAGCTTTGCACATCTGTAGTCTGGAGTACTGTCTCTCAAGTTCTGAGAAGAGAAGGACATTTTAAGTTAAAACATGTGCAGTATTTACCGCAGTGCAACAGGCTTTGCCTCATCCCCCATTGATTATTTTTCGGTGCTGCCCATCCCCTGTTACAGTGCCCCTACTGTAATGAAGTGCAATATCAGTTTCAGTCAGTGATATTTTGCAGTATACTGCTGGGCTGCCAGACCAGTTCTGCTTGGTTCTGAACCCACATAGTATGCTAGGAAGAAGACATTTACTTGTAATCAGGTTGATGGCATTCCTTCTCTATGCCCCATCACCTGAGCTGCTCTTGTAGTATGGACTAGCTTGAGCAACAGCAGGGAGTCCATTGTTTAGTGTTCATGGCCAGCCATTGTGGCCTATCTTTTGATGCATCCTAGTTACTGTAACTGCCCAGCAGGTTTTCGATTAAGCAATAATGCACTCCAGGGTGTGGTATATCATGGGATATCATCATGCCTCGGGTGGTTAGGCACGATATCCCATGATATACCACACCCTGGAGTGCATTATTACTATCATGAACGGGGTTAAAATGTTTTCCAGTAAAAAAAAAATACAAAAAATGTTAAAGCCTGTTGAAAATGCATGTTTTAAGATGTTGGAGGAGTATCTTTTGACAAAATTGTCCCTGGAGGGAAGTGGGCAGCAGGTGGAGCTGTTGTAATTGGTCTGTATAATCTGTCTCACTTTGCCTGAACTACTGTGTTTGACCCAGTCCCACTGCCTGCTCTGGGAACGAGTAAAGATATGTGTGACTTCCTGTTGATTTCTTTACATGGCAGTTCGAGGTTTTCAGTGCTGTGAATGTTTTTTTTTTTTAAACCAAAAAAGTCACAGGCTGCGGAATGTTGCAAGTGAGCAGCTCACTAGGACAATGTGGTGTGAAGGAAGGTATGGAGGTATGTGTGTCACAAAGCTGTTCTTGTACATTGGGGTTGGGAGTGTTCACAAGGAGTGTTTTAGTGTGGTTGCCAGTGCTTCAGTGAGGTGAGTGTTTTGTTTTTAAATTTTGGTTTGACTCAAGTAGCAGGAGTGGTGTGTGGCATGAGCAGGATGATGCAGTGTCAGAGGAGTTACCTGGTTGGAAGCCTGCAGTGTGCAGCTTGTTATTGGTGGTCAGAGTCTGTCAAACAGCAGGAGGGAGGCAACCAGCTGTAGCGGGTGATGCTTTCTTGGAGTCAATAGAAGACATCATGTGGCTGCAGACAAATCTATGGACTGATTTGAAGCAGGTAAAATGACCTGTTGGCTGCCACAGTGTACAAAATATTTTTTTTTTGTTTAGCCTGATTTGCTCTGCACCGCAAGAGGTGGGGAATGTTGTGATCGGATGAGTTCCTAATGAATGAGGAGGCTGGTGGCCACAGGCTTTTTGAAGCCATGATGATGTAGCTAGATATCATCACGGCTTCAAAGAGCTTTCAGCCAAACAGTTTCCTACATTTTTGGCAACCAGTTCATAATTAAGCAATAAGGCATGACAGAGTGTGGTATATCATGGGATATAGTCACGCCTCAGGTGGTTGGGCATGAGGCCATAGGCCAAGTGTGTCCAACCATCTGAGAAGTGATGATCTCCCATGATATACCACACCCTGGAGTAACTTATTGCTATTATGAACCGAGTTTGAAGTTTTATAGATAAAAAAAATAAAACAAACAGGTTTTAAAACATTTTATGAATGAGCTTTTGGGTGGTGTAGGAGTACATTTTGAAAAAATAGTTCTCAGTCAGTAGAGAGCAAAGAGGCTGGTGGTGCCAGAACTTTATTGAAGCCTGGATGATGTAGCCTGATATCATCATGGCTTCAAAAAGCTCTTGGCCAATTAGATTCCTCTATTTACGATTCTCAGTTCATAATAAAGAACAAAAAATCCCATGCAACACCTATTTAAACAGTTCAAGAAAAAAGTTAGAAATGTACATGCATTATGAGTACAGGTACATTTTACACCAGACATTTATAACATAGAGTGCAAACTGGCTCTGAATAATAAAGCATTGGGATATGGTAGCTGGACCCAAGTCGGTATGGAGAGTAATACTCTTTAGGGGTATGCCAGAAAATGGCATGGGGTCATAACAGCATGGACGAAATCGCACACAGCAAGACTGCACTATTACTAACAGTGTGCAGCAAGATCTGTGCATACTTTCTTTGATTTAAGGGGGGCTTCACCCCCGTACCCCCCATGTGGGGAACTTTTCCCCCACACCCCCAGAACTATAATAACCAACTCCGAGAGGCAAAAAAATTTAAAATTCAAACCACTGTCTCCCCAAATCCATCCACTGCAGGGTCGGGTTCTCTAGCCACTCCACCATGGGAGCGGCTTGACCAAAAACCGGACCCACAGTGTCCACATACTCTTCCTTCTTCCGGGTGAGCTACAGGGGGTAGCGATACTTTCATGTCACTGTAATTCCCCTGTCACCCTAAAGCCATTCGCGCTATTATCACCTGGTACCCAAAGAAAATAATTATATTTACATAATACCATGAATGAAGGTCCATTGTTTTATGCAGGACCTAATAATTAAAAGTATCCACAAGTCATGTTGTTATATTCAGAAATTTAAAAAAACTTGAATAAGTTATAAAGAACTCATCTATTTCTCCCGGGTGACCATAGCTAGTTCGATATCTACCAGCCCCACCCCCAATTGTCTTCTACCCCCCTAGCCCTCTGCATCCTCCTATTCCCATAAAATAAGCACAGTGCTAGCTCCCAAACATGTATTTTTATGAATGCAGTGGGCAAAGCCCTGCATACCTATTGCTATAAAAAAGGGAGACTTTTCTGACCAAACAACAGTGTGGAGTTCCATCACGGTTGTCTCCGCATCTGTGAGGCACTCCACACCGTATATTATAGGTTGCACAGCACTGTTTTTCAGTTGGTGGAAAACGACACAATCTGCCATGTCCAAAATGGCCTCTGAATTCTACTGTGCATGCGCAAGTAGTCACGCATGCGCAGTGTTTGTTTGCAGCCATCTTGGATAAGGTGGACTGTGCCATGTTCTGCCGTGACATCTGTGGACAACCCGGTCTTGTTCTCCGACCTGACCCTCCTACTCAGCACCCACCACTCCACCCCCCAGAAAAACAACAGTAACATTGGTGTGCCCAATTCCCCAGTGTCATGATGGCGATTCCCTCCACTACTGCGCATGAGTGGTTATTTGTTCTGTGTGTGTGTGGTTTTAATTTGTATATGCATTTTTTCCCTCTTTCCACCCAGCTATCCCTCTCAGCACCCACCACCCCCCCAAAACATAACAGTGACACTGGGGGTGCCCAATCCCATAGTGTCACGATGGCAATTCCTCTGTCCCTTTTTTTTAACCTGCAAAAAGAAAACCATCCATCGATTTCTTTTGCATCGTTACCAGCCATCCCACCCAACCTTCCCACTAAGTACCTACCACCATGCCCCCCAAGCCCTTACTTACCAATCAGGGATCCAATACCATAATCCTCTCTGGACCACAGATGTGTCTTCACTCTTCAAAGCCAGACCATGAACTGGAGAAACAGGTATGCGGTTCAATGTACAGTAGAGCCCCACAGTTATGGACCTCAGATATCTGAACCGACAGGTCAACAGAACCCTCCTGCCCTGCCCTTCCCGCTCCCGCCCTGCATATGTATGGGCCAGTCATTCACTCACATACCTTCACGGCAAGGAAAGCAGAGTGAGCAGTGATGCAGAGAGAGAGACAGCGTGCATGACAGATTACCCCTTACAGAGTTTGTCCACATCCCAGAATGGCCCCGTCTTGGTGTTATCCGACAGTAGTGGATACAGATACAGACCGATGTCACTGTTGGTGAGTGACTTGTGTGGGGGCTAGTTGATAGTGTGGTGTTTCATGTTGCGGCACACCACAAATGTCAGAATTGCCAGCTGAGAGACAGTGAGCAATGGGACTGAAACACTTTGCTCTCTCTCTCTGCACACATCGTGCAGGGGGACAGTTCGTAGCAAAACCTGACATCTCTCTCTCTATCTGAGGCTCATTTATCACACTAAACTAGTTACAGCCATGTCTGCAGTCTGTATATCTCTGTGAGGAAGCGAGAGTGTTGTCACTGTACTCAGGACAGAAGTAGCTTTCCGTGTGCCGGCACAGTTGAAGTGCAGATAGGTCTGCCATGTGTTAATTCTTTATAAATTTAACATTAAAACCATGTTTTTGCTCTTTTTCTGATATGTTTCAGAATTTTTCAGATTTTCGGACTTTTCAGAGTTATGAACACCATGCATTCCCATGGTGTCCATAACTCCGAGGTCCTACTGTATTTCAATGGTGTTTTGAACTTAGTGGCATAACTTGCCCATTTGTTCATATTCTTGGCCCAAATTTTCAACATGCCTTTTTTGGGACCCCACCTCATGAACAATGGCACTGCCATTAGGCAAGTCTGTTCCCAAAGGTGATTTCATGGTCCCTGCATGAAATCACCTTTCGGGCAGGGTTTGAAAATTTTCTCTGTCCTGTTTCATGAGGTGGGGCCATAAGCAGACTATGTTAAAAATCTGGTGCACAAATATTATAAAACAATGAAGTAATGAGCCTAAGTTGAATTTTCTGAATGCAGGCTGATAACTTTGGTAATTTTCAATATGTTTACCCCAAATTTACAACACAGGCATATCCTTACACCACCTCATGAATTTGACAGCTGTCATTTTACAAATCCTGGCCAAATTATTTTTTTTTTTACATCCCAATGGGTGATTTCATGGTCCCTGCACAAAATCACCTTTCAGGAAGGAGTTAAACATTTTCTCTGCCCTTATTCATTATGTGGGGTCATAAAAAGGCTATGTTGAAAATTGGTGTAAAAATATGAAAAATTTCCCCTTATCTCGAGGAACTCATCAGGGATGCCCACTTTCTCCATTGCTGTTTGCTCTTTCCCTAGAGACCCTGGTTGAGCAGATCAGACAACATCCCCAGGTGGTGGGAATTAAGGTGGGCTCCCAGACTCATAAATTCTTATTGTATGCTGATGACACACTTATTTACCTAGGAGACCTGGTTGGCTCGCTTTCCTGTCTTACACAAATTTTAAATTATTTCCAGGACTTAGCAGGATACAAAATTAACCCTTCAAAATCTGTGGCACTACAGCTAAGTGGGCGTCCATCACCTGAATTGCAATCCAATTTTCAGTTTGCGTGGGCCCCAAACAACACAATTAGATACCTGGGAATAACGGTTTCGGCGGACACATCCTAGCTCTTCTCTGCCAACTACCTTAGACTCCGGGACTCTATTAGACAAGACCTGGGCAGGTGGAGACTGTTTCTTCTAACCCTTTTGGGAAGGGTACACTCCATCAAAATGAACGTGTTATCACGTTTACTTTTTTTATTTCAGACAATACCGATTGCCCTCCCAAGTTGTTTTTAAAAGAAATGGACCATCTAATAACAAGTTTTATATGGCTTGGCAAAAAGCCCAGGTTGAGAAGGGCACTTCTTTGTACCAGGCGGGAGCAGGGCAGACTAGGTTTACCGGATATCAAAGACTACTACTTGGCAGCACAGGCCCCCTGGCTATATGTCTGGATGAAGCAGAGGGTGAACAATAGATGGTTCCCTATGGAGTTGGAACAAGCCCAAAAGTTAACACTTTGGACTCTCCCTACAGCTTCTGTTTCCCAGGTACAGTGTGCAAGGTGAAAAACCCGTGGATCAGGCACACCCTGCGAGTATTGCTTGCTCTATGCAGATGACTGAAGGTTCCGGGAGGGTTAGGTCCTTTATCCCTCATATGCCATCATGAACCTTTTGGTCCCCCCAGTTTAGATGCAGGGTACCAGTTTTGGGAGTGCCAAGGCCTCACTAGGTTTACTCACCTGTTGGAGAGTGGCATCTGTACCACATTACAGAAACTAAGGTTAAAATATGGACTCAGAAAAGAAGACCATTTTAGATTTTTACAGGTAAGACATTTTATGCAGCAACCCTCACATTTACAACAGCTTTTAAGGCCCCTCACAGATCTAGAGCAGCTCTTTTATAGTTGGATCACCTTAAGAGTTAAGGAGAAACCCATTTCTCAGACCTACAGACTGTTGACAGACTAACATTTAGGACAGGTTGAAGCGGTTAAGAGCAGATGGGAAGGGATTCAAAAATGCAATTGGAAACCATTGAATGGCAGAGGGCACTTTCCCAAGGCTGGCGCATTACAGCTTCACCCACATGGGGTGAGTACCACTGGAAAGTTTTGATGCAATTTTTTAGAACACCCACAGCTACGCAGCACTTTAACTCAGACTACACAAACAGGTGTTGGAGGGAGTTTGGGGGGTGGGTTCACATTTTCTGGGGATGCCCAGAGCTAGGGGGCTTCTGGTGACAGGTACATGAACAGATCCAGGGGGTTTTGGGGGTTCCCCTGCCAAGAACTTTTGAAACCCTATGTTTGGGATTTCCAAGCAGGGAGCTTTTAAGGCTCTCTGGGCCTCAAAAGAAGCTATACCACACCTTCAGACTTGCAGCTTTAAAGAGTATTACAATTTGCTGGTGATCCACGAGACTGCCCACTGCCCAGACCTGGAGAGACAAAGTAAATGAGCTAGAACAAATGGAGATAATCACAGCAGCCCTGAGGCTTACTATGGAGAGATTTGAACTGGTATGGAGGGACTGGTATGAGAAAGCTTCCCTATTGGACAATTAGAGAGAGAGGGTCCTTAATAGAGTTGCAAGCATTGAAGTGGGTCCGAACCTAGACCCCGCCCTAATAACTTCTCAGGTACTTTGGCTTTTCAGGTTTTGAACTGATATAAGAGAGATGAGAACAGGTAACTGCTGCCTAAGGCCAAGCCACCCCTCGCCTACCATGTGGGTTTAGAAAGTCATCAATCAAGCATCTATCTTAGAGCTTTTTAACATAGGTGGGGGGGAGGGACAAGGAATGGGAGGATAAGGGCAGAAACGTAAAATGTAAAAGGAGTGCACCAAGTTAAAAATACAATATAATTTAATAAAATAATACTAAAGTCCAACATGAAGAGGAATGGGGGAAGCAGGGAGCAGAGGGACCTGTTCCATCAAAGAAGGTAATAGATGAGTTCATTACGCACACACCACCAATCAATAAACTAATCAATAAGTTGATTGATTAATCAGTTGAATAGTTAATTATTGTTTTTTCTTTTGTTTTGTAACATTGCTGGGCCTGAATTGGTTTAAGGCAATGACCTTGTATAGTTTTTTGAAAACTAGGAAATGTTCCTTAGTAGATAGGAGGAGTCTAAATTAAAAAAAGGTACAAAATACACAAATACTGCATAATAGAATTAACTATGTGAGAACAGAGAAAAATGAACTGTGGAATGCCTTGAGATTACATCGGTATGGACATTTGAACTTGCCATCTGGGACTTTATCCACAGAACATAGTATATTTGATGTAACATGTACTCCTCTAGTTATGACTGTTTAGCAATATTAATTGTATTCCTATCAAATTGTGATAACAGTTCAACTATGGCTATTCCAGTTTGATGTATTGTTACTGTGCATCAATAAAAATTTAAGTAGCAAAAAAATAAAAAATAAAAAAAATGTATTTATTTGTACATTGGTTTGCAACCTTTGAGCCAGAGGCTCATTTCCAAAGGTACCTCAACACATTGAGGACAAATACATAACAGACTTTTGGTTACAGTAAAATGGGTTACATAGTTAGCAAGCACATGTGATTACAACAGGTAAGCAGATAATGACAAAGTTATGAGCCTGCGTTGAATTTTGTGAATGTAGGCTCGTGACTTTGGGAATTTTTAGTATTTTTGCCTCAGATTTACAACATAGCCATATCTTTACAGCACCTCATGAATGTAACAGCTGTCATTTTTATGTCTGCTTTCGCGCATGCGCAAGAAACATGGTGTGACAGCTTAGGAGGGAAGCAGGTTGTGGAGGCGCGGCACTGTTACTGCCAAGGAATGCACTGCATTAGGGGGCTTGGCAATGGTGGACCAATGGAGGCACAGTGTGGTGATGACACTGGTCTCCAAAAGTGCACCAACTTCTAACATTTTCACCGCAGCAATCAGGGGCCACCTCTTCATTGCAGCATCAGTCATTGAGCTGTAATGAGGGAGTGACCTGTCATTGCAGGGTGGAACATTAACTAGCGTAATACTGTTTGTGAACATGGTGAGTGGCTTGCCACCATGTTCTCAAACAATATTATGTTGCCCCATGCTGAGGGGGTGCCCAATCCCCCTCAGCAGCAAGTGCCCCCAGACGGTCTTTGTTTGCCGAAGGGGGCCCCCAATTCCCGTCAGCTTCAGTGCGTTAATGTCCTCTGTTGTGTGTCTGCCAATGAGGGAGCCCACTCCCCATTGGCATGATCAAACCTAATCCCCCCTGTTTTCTTGTGTGCTGACGGGGGTGCCCAATCCCTGTCGGCATGATTCCCCCTCGCTCTTGTTGTGCCGATGGTGGTACCCAATCCCATCGGCATTATGGTCCCCCCTTTTCTTGTGTGCCTATTGGGGTGCCCAATCCCCCACCGGCTACAGGTCGCCCCCAACAAAAAAAGTCCATTGGCATGCTGGGAGCCCACCCCAGAGTGCCAAATGCCCCTGCGAAATAGAAAACCGTCCTGCGTTTTCTTTTTTTTTCCCCCTGTGGAGAAAACACAGTCCCTCTTGGTCTCCAAGACCCCCCTCCCACAACCTGCACCCACCCACTGCGCACCCTACCTCCCCTTATCCCCTCACCCTATACTTACCTCCAGAGTCTGGCGCGACGATCCTCGGTGGACCGGGAACATGTCTGCACTCTTCAAAGCTGACCGTGAGCTAAGGAAATGCCGGTAAGCTGTATAATGGGATAGATAGGGTTTTTCAACTTTGCTGCATATCTCAGGCATTTTTTGGAAATTTGGCACCAAATTTTCAACATGGGGTTTATGGGACCCCCCCTCATGAATTCTGTCACTGTCATGACGTTAATCGGGCCCGAAGGGTGATTTCATGGTCACTGCATAAAATCACCTTTCAGGACCGAATAATGAAATGACAGTGCCAGTGTTCATGAGGTGGGCTCTCAAAAAGCCTATGTTGCAAATTTGGTGAATAAATTCCTAGAAATGACTGTTTTATGAGCATGCGTTGCGCAGTTTCTACGCAAGCTTGTAAGTTCACAAATTTGTAACATTTGCACTCCAGATTTTCAACATTGCCATTCTAGCACACCTACTTATGAGCAATACAGCTGTCATTTTTCATATCTCGCCCAAAATGTGTTTCCGTGAATATAGCGCACAATGGCGCAGTTGGTGTGCGAAATCAATGTTTGGGACAGATTAAGAAAATCAGTGACACTGTTCATGAGCAGAGGTCTTACAATGGCTATGTTGAAAATTTGGTAAAAAAATTCCTACAAATGACTGTTTCATGAGCGTGCGTTGCACAGTTCCTATGCATGCTCGTAAGTGCGCAAATTTTTAATATTTGCAGTCCAGATTTTCAGCATTGCCATTTTACTACACTTCCTTATGAGCAGTACAGCTGTCATTTTTCACATCTTGCCCAAAATGTGTTTCCATGACTGTAGAGCACAATCCAATCCAACTTTATTTATATAGCACCTTTCAAATCCAAGGCTCTGTACATAAAACATATACAAAGTAATAAAATTTCCATACATTAAAATATATCAGCCATGACTAAATAAAAGCTAAATTGAATAAATATGTTTTTAAAGCAACCTTAAAACTATCGACGGTTGGGCATTCTCTCAACCAACGAGCTAGAGAATTCCACAGGGTTGGTGCTGAAAAAGCAAAAGCACAAAATCCTGATGTCTTTAATCGAACCCTGGGAATCTCTAGCAATCCCTCATTGGCGGAACGGAGAGGATGGAGAGGGCAGTAGGGAATCAGGAGATCTTTCAGGTAACCGGGTCCCTGATCATGTAGGGCTTTAAAGGTTAGTAAACCAATCTTAAAGGTGATCCGCCACCAAACAGGCAGTCAGTGCAGTTCGCAGAGCACAGGCGTAATATGACTGGTTCTAGAAGTCCCAGTCAAAAGCCTGGCTGCCACATTCTGCACCAGCAGAAGGCGGTGGATATCAATCCCTGGTAGCCCTAGGTAGAGGGAGTTGCAGTAGTCCAGACGGGTAGTGACAAAGGCGTGGACCAATGTTGGAAGATCCCCCGGAGGAACAATGGCGCAGTTGGTGTGCGAAATCAATGTTTGGGACAGATTAAGAAAACCACAGTGACTCTGTTCATGAGCAGAGGTCTTAAAATGGCTATGTTGAAAATCTGGTGAAAACATTCCTAAAAATGACTGTTTTATGAGCGTGCATTGCTCAGGTCCTACGCTCGCATGTAAGTGTGCACATTTTTAATATTTGCCACCCAGATTTTCAACAATACCATTTTACCACACCTACTTATGAGCATTACAGCTTTAATTTTGCACATCTTGCCCACAATGTGTTTCTGCACATGTAGCGCACAGTGGTGCAGTAGGTGTGCGAAATCAATGTTTGGGACACATTACGAAAATCACAGTGAAACTGTTCATTAGCAGAGGCCCTAAAATGTCTATGTTGAAAATTTGGTGAGAAAAGTCCAAAAAATGACTGTGCTACGAGGGTGCGTTGCGCGGTGTCTATGCACGCTCATACCTTCGCACATTTGCAATATTTTCACTCCAGATTGTCAACATTGCCATTTGTCCACACCTCCTTATGAGCAGTACAGCTGTCATTTTTCACATCCCTGCCCAAACGTGGTTTTGCACTTGCGGCGCAGACTAGCGAGGTCGTTGTGGGAAATCCATGGTTGGGACACATTAGGAAAATCACACTGACATTGTTCATTAGTAGAGGTCCTAAAATGGGTATGTTGAAAATCTGATGATAAATCTCCATAAAATGACTGTGTTACGAGCGTGCATTGCGCAGTTTCCACGCATGCTTGTAACTTTGCACATTTGCAATATTTTCATGCCATATTGTCAACATTGCCATTTATCCACACCTCCTTATGAACAGTGCAGCTGTCATTTTGCACATCCTGGCCGAAATGTGTTTTTGCACTTCAGGCACACAATAGTGCCGTCACTGTGGGAAATCACTGTTTGAGACACATTACAAAAATCACAGTGATACTGTTCATTGGCAGAGGTCCTAAAATGCCCATGTTGAAAATTTGGTGATGAAAGTCCATAAAGTGACTGTTAAGAGCGTGCATTGCACAGTTTCCACACATGCTTACAACTTTGCACATTTGTAATATTTTCACTCCAGATTTTCAACATTGCCATTTTTCCACACCTCCTTATGAACAGTACAGCTGTAATTTTTCACATCCTGGTCAAAATGTGTTTTTGCAGTTCCGGCGTAGACTACCATTTTTGCTGTGGGACATCAGTGTTCAGGACACAGTAACAAAATCACAGTGATGCTGTTCATGATCACAGGTCGTTAAATGCCTATGGTGAAAATCTGGTGATGAAACTCCATAAAATGACTGTGTTACGCGCATGCGTTGCGCGGTTTCCATGTATGCTTGGAACTGCAAGCACTGGTAATATTCCCACTACACATTTTTAGTATTGCCATCTCTTCATACCTCCCTATGGATGGTACAGCTGTCATTCTTCACATCCTGCCCGATCTGTGTTTTCGTACATGTGGTGCAGAATGGTACTGTCACTGTTGGAAGTCACTTTTCGGGACACATTGACAAAATCACACTGCCACTGTTCATGAGAAGAGGTCCCAAATGCTATCATGAGGTGGCCTCACAAAAAGGCCATGTTCAAAATTTGTACTGTGAATACCAACAAATGCTCAAGGCATTAGGGTTTCTAACCATAATGTCCTACCCTGTACAGACAGACAGGCATCGGGGTGTGCCTTTGGATTGCTGACTGTACTGCTCATGCCATCCCACCCCCACCTCCCTGCCACTGACAGGCACCTAGGTGTACCTTGGACTCTTCATCCCAATACTTCACACCATTCTGCTATGCTACACCCATTTCAAAGTATGTCCATTTGGAATGGGCTGACTGTAAAGCCAAACACCCTAAGGCACAGGTCAACACATCTCGCTGTCTGCAGAATAGGGTGAGGTGACATGGCTTGACCGTCATGGGTGACGACCCAAAAATGTACCCCACATCCTGTCCATCTCTACAGCATGGAGGTACGGTTCATGTCAAGTTCATTACTTCACTGCCATTCCTATTTTGCATCTGTCTAACTCCTGCATTTCTAATGCTAATACCAGTAAGCAAACATTCAGCATTAACAAATGCTTGTTTAACTCCTGCCAAAATGTCTTTTTGCATCCTGAAAGTTTATTTTGTAGTCCCTGCACAAAATCACCTTGAGGCCAGGAGTTGAAAATTTTTTTCTGACTTTCTTCATGAGGCAGGATCATAACAAGGCTATGTTGAAAATTTGGTGCAAACATATTAAAAAAAGAGATTTTCAATATTTCCACCCCAAATTCCTTAGCTGCTGGCCTATCGGCTCTGATCAGATCTTGTTTAAAATGCTGCCACCCTTGCATATCCCAAGCCTAAAAGGCTAAATTTGTAAGGACCCCCTACTTCCAATCTATGATTTGGGGCCACATCCCAGCAAGTCAGTACACCTCGCCCCATAACTAACCAGAAATGTGCTGCCATAATATCGGTATGCTATCAAGTGACAGACTAGCTATATGCAACATGCCGAGAAGGGTGCAGTGTGGTCTTTTGGGGTGGGTAGAAATAATCTCTGTGTTATTTTGTTCTGCTTAGCATAGTACAAACATACAAAACTGCCAGCAGATAGAAGTGAAATGGTCTATTGTGTCTGCTTGATTGTGCAGCACAGATGTTAGACTCCTGCTGCCCTCCACCCCTTGCCCCCTCTCTTCCCCCTCATCTTCCCACTGACTAGTATTTTGCCCTTAACCCAATCCCACCCCTTTTTAAAGCTCTCCACTGTTTTAAGAGATGCCACTTCTTCAGGAAGCATGTTCCATCCCCTACCACCCTCTATGTGAAACAATGCTTCCTCACCTCCCTCCTGACTCTACCCCCCACCAACTTCAGGCTGTGCCCCCTAGTAATCCCTTCTCCCTTTAAGTGAAACATGCCCTCTGTGCTAACCCTGTTGATGCCCTTTAAGTACTTGAAGGTTTCGATCATTTAACCCCTTTCCCTTCTCTCCGCCAATGAGTACATGTTTGTATCCCTCAACCTATCCTCATAAGGCTTCCCCTCCATACCTCTGATCATTTTAGTTGCCCTCCACTGTACCCCCTCCAGTAACCTGATGTCCTTCTTTAAGTATGGATTCCAGGGCTGTACACAGTACTCCAAGTGCAGCCTCACCAGTGACCTGTACAGTGGCAGAATGACCCCCCCGGTGATTCATCTAGCAATGCACTCCAGCATTCTATTGGCTTTTGCCACTGCTTTCCTACATTGAGACAATTGGTTCATATTCTTTATGGCCATTACCCTCAAATCCTTTTCCTCCTTAGAGACAGATGGCTGAATCCCTCCCAGATTGTAACTGTACCCAGGATTCCTCACTCCGAAGTGCATGACCTTGCACTTCTTGGCATTGAAACCCAGCTGCCAAATGTCTGACCAATGCTCAGTCCTTCCCAAATTTTCTTGGAGGCCTTTTCCTCCCTCTACCCCATCCACAACACCCCTATCTTGGTGTCATCCATGAATAGACTGATTTTGCTCTTAAGTCCAACTGCTATATCTGCTTTGAAGATGTTAAACAGCACTGACCCCAGCACTGAACCCTGTGGGACCCCACTGGTAACTGCCCTATGAATTGAGAGTCATCGCTCCCCCACAACTACCCTCTGATCCTCTGATGTCTGCCCCCTAACAGTTACCAACCCACTTAACCAGTTTCTCCCCTGCTACCAGGTTCCTCAATTTACTAGTTAATCTGCCATGCAGTACCAAGTCAAAGGCCTTGCTGAAATCCAGATACAGGACATCTATGGCCCAAATGGTGTCTAGTTCTTTTGTCACCCAGTCAAAAAAATGAATCAGGTTTGTTCAACATGATCTTATAGAGATGATCCCATGCTGTTTGTCATCCTTAAGACCATTCACCTCCAAGAAGCTCACCAACCTTTCCTTTAGGAGTGTCTCCATGATCTTACACACAATGGATGCCAGACTGACTGAACTACAGTTACCAGGCTTGTTCTTGGGACTGCTCTTGTGCAGAGGTACCACATGTGCCATCCTACAGTTCTGAGGCATGCACCCCGTCTGCAGGGAGGTATTGAACAAGTCTGCTAGTGCTGCCACCAGGACCTCAGCTAACTCCCTCAGGACTCTAGGATACAGCCCATCCTGCCCTGGAGCCTTGTCTGTATTCAGTGACTTAAGGCCCTTAAGCACTCTGCTCACAGGGATCTCCCCATCCGTTATCCAATCTCCTCCCATGCCAGTGTTGCCCTGCCCTACGGTATTGGCCCATCTCTCTCTCCCTGGAAAAAACTGAGCAGAAGTAATCAGTGAGCACCTCTGCCTATTCAACCCCCTTCTCTACCCAACCTCATCCTTCTTTATCCCGGTGATTTGCTCCTTGAAGTTCCTCTTCTCCCTTATGTAGTTGAAGAAGGAATTGTCCCCCTCCTTAATCCCCTCTGTTAACCTTTGTTCCTTTGAAGCCTTGGCAGCCCTCACAGCCCTGCTCACCTCCTTGGTCTTCCTTGTGTACTTCTCCCTACCCTACTCTCTTTTGGACCCCTTCCATCTTCTGAAGGCCATCTTTTTCTCCCTCATTCTTATCTGCACCTCCTTTGATCACCAACATGGCATCCTGGTCCCTGCCTTCTTACTGCATTTCTTTGTGCAGGTGTCTGTGGCTGCTAACAGGCCTCCCTGTAGGATGGCCCATTTCTGGATGATATCCATGTCAGGGGTCATGCTAGCCAAATGATCCCTGAGGATGTCAGCCATCCTGTAGAAGTTAGCCCTTTTGAAATTCACTGTCTTGGTTTTTGTAGACATCCCCTCCCTACCCATATCCAGGAAGAACCACACTGTTCAATGGTTGCTTCCTGCTAAGGGGTCCTCAGTCCATATGCCCTACATGTAGTCTCCATTGGTCACCACAAGATCCAAGATGATCCCCTCCCTTGTCGATTCCTCCACCTTTTGTGACAGGAATACATCCTGGAAGGCTTCCAGAATTACCTGCTCCCTAGTGCTTGTGCTAAACATGGTTTTCAAATCCACCCCTGCTAGATTGAAATCCCCGACCACCACAGTGCCACCCCTTCCACAGTGTTTCTGTAACTGATCTGCCAGTTCTCTAGCAATGCCCCTTGACTGTAAGGGTGGTCTGTACACAACCCCCAGTCTGACCCTTTTACCTTTATCTTTCTGCAATTGAACCCATAAGGCTTCTGACCTCCCTTCACCTCCCTCCTCCATACTGTTCACTATCCCTTCCCTCACAAATAAAGCCACCCCTCCACCCTTCCCTTATGTCCTGTCCCTGCAATACAGTCTGTATCCTGGTATCATGATGTCCCAGTCATGGTGCTGGTTGTCTCATGTCTCAGTGATGACAGCTATATCCACCTCCTCTTCTGCCATTAATGTTTGGAGCTCAGGTAATTTGTCCCCCAAACTCCTTGCATTTAGTGACACCACCATCCAGCTGGATCCCCTGCTTACACCAATACTCTTCTCCCCTCTACCTCCTCCACTGTTTGATTGCCCCCTTCCCCTCCTTGCTAGCTAGGTTGGGGAAGCGCATTGCCTCCCTTGCCTTTTGGCTCTGGCTGCTGCCCAGTGCTAAGCCTCCCCCCTTAGTTATTTTAAATTATACTAGGCTTGATGTTGCACAACCTTCCCAGCTCCCTAAAACTATCCTGCACTTCCTCCACTCTGCTGCCATCCAGATCATTAGTGCCTAATTGCACCACTATGTGGGGCTTCACCCTCCGTCTTCTCCCTTACCTTTTGTCTCTGGCTGCTGCCCAGTGCTAAGCCTCCCCCCTTAGTCAGTTTAAATTATACTTGGCTGTAATGAACTCCCCCAGTTTCTGTTTTTGAACTCCTTGCTCAGGTGAAGCCTATCTGGTGAGTAGAGGTTCTTGTTATCCCATGTTGCCCCCAAGCCCCGTACTAATCCAAACCCTATAGTTCTACACCATTCTGACAGCCATGCATTACATTCTATGATCCTCTGTTTCCTGGCTGTGCTTGCTCTGGGTACTGGTAGGATCTCAGAGAATGTGATTGTTTGCCCCTTGATGTTGCACAACCTGCCCAACTCCCTAAAACTGTCCTGCACTTCCTCCACTCTGCTGTCCTCCAGATCATTAGTGCCTAAGTGCACCACTATGTGCGGCTTCACCCTCTGTCTTCTAACACATTTAATGACATGCTGTCCTACTCTATCTGCCATCGTACCTGGCATGCATTCCACCCAGATAGAACTTTTCCTGGATCCTTTGCCCCCCAACCTGATACCTTTCACTAATGAGTCACCCAGTATGATGACCCTCTGTTCTTATCCCTGCAGCCACCCAGTTTTCTCACCATAATCTACCTCTTATCCCACTGTCCCACCCCTCCAGCACTGGCATCATCACCACCTGTTGTCTCTGCTTCCTCCATTGTGCTCTCTCCTGGGAGAATCTCTTTTCTTTCACTGGCATAGCATTTCTGCCATCCCTCCTGTCTCCCATGATCCATGTGCTCCCCTCCCTCTCCTATATCCCATCTCCCAATCCAATGAACTTTCAACTCCATCAATTACCTCCTGGCTGGCCTCCCCTTTGCATGCCACAGTCCCCGTGCAGGTCCTTATTCCCCATTCCCCCATTTCCTCCTGTTATACCTATTTCTCCTTCCCTCCTTGAAGCCTTCTTAACTTCTTATGCATTCCTGACCCCAACCCATGTCATATCATCAGCTGGCCCACTGTCATCCCCATTGCTGCCCCTCTTGTCTGCCCTCCCAGCCCCTCATCTTCACCAACATTACCATCTTCATTCAACCTCTGCCCATCATCTGCTTGCGCGCCCTTCCCTAATGCCTCCTCCATCCTACTCCTTAGCCTCTGCTATCCTACTTGTATCCTCTGACACCCTGACCTTGCCATCGGCCTGGCCAATAACCTCTCTCATGTTTTTCCTCCACCTTGCTATTGCCACCCACCTTGAAATTCCTGCCCTCCAACTCCTTCAGACTAGCCAGCACAGAGAGCCTGTTGCTCCCTTCTCTCACCTCTCCTTGGATTGTCCCTGATCCATTATACTGAGTGTACCAGTTCTGTTCCCTTCCAGGTCCATGTCTAACCCTTTTTTGGACAATTGTCCACCTCTTTGCCCCTTCCTCTAGTGGTTCATGAGGGTACGGTGGTACTGGCCCATTTGCTCCTCCTAACTGTTTCATTTTGTGCCTGCAGTCTGTGCCATTTAAGTATGACTTTCTGTGGTCCCTAGTTCCTAACTGGCCCCTCCACCCCCTTTCCTCTCTTCCATATAGCTACCTCCTCAGCCATGCAATTTTCTCCTTTAGCTGCACAAGCTGCTTACACACCAAGCACCCCTCTGCCCTCCATGCAGTCTTTAAGAAAATGGCAGCCCCTCATCCATTGTAGTTAACTATCCTTTCTACATCCCCTCCTGCACTGTTCCTGCTCATCCTCCCCCAACCCAGTGCCCACCCCACTCCTTTCTCTGCATTTGAAGCCTGCCTGCCCCATCCCCTGGTTCCTGTGTACACTTTACTTGCCTAGTTCCAATGCCACCCCAATCTAGTACTATATCCTAACTCAGTACCATTAAGATGTGATATCTTCCTTGATCATTTAATTCTCTATTGCACAGCTCAGACCATAATGTTACATCGATACCTGTGATTGTTACAGAAGTCCTTTCTCCTCCAATTAGGAGACAGCAGCTTCACTATAAATGGACAGCTCAGGGAAGGTGGATTTGGGCCTACCCCCAGTCTCCCACGAGACAAGCAACCCCCTCACAGTAAAGAGCAGTAACCCTGGCTGTTTTATGCCCTTGCTGGTAAAAGAAAAAAAAAAGTTAAAGTTCACTTCCTTCCAAACTGTGCTCCTGACATCCTCTGCTTTGGCCCATTTGCTTCTCCTCCAGAAGTGTAGCTTGCTCCTCCCCCCTGCAAACTGTGGCAACAATCCCAGCTCACATCAATTTAAACTCAGAAACAGAACACAAAATAACCTGAATCAGTTACATCACCAACAGAAGCTTCCAGAAGTGTAGCCTGCTCCTCCTCCTCCACTGCAAACTGTGGCAAACAATACCAGCTCACATCAATTTAAACTCAGAAACAGAACACAGAACTACCTGAAGTAGTTACATCACCCACAGAAGCTTCCAGAAGTGTAGCCTACATCTCCCCCACTACAAACTGTGGCACACAATCCCAGAGTATCATATACACTTCTACATACTGTATCTCTTTAAACCTTTATATACCAAGTTACTTGTTAAAGGAAGAAAATTAATTCCCTTGTAGTAATAAATAGCAGAATACCATCCATAGCATACTGGCCATTTCTGTCAATTGTCAATATATTATTGTTTTGCAATGTATGGCAACTTCTCTCTGTGCCAGATCATGTTCACTACTGTAGAGCCCACCAGGATGCAGTGCATTGCCTCAGGTTACTCCATTAAAAAAGGGATTAACTGCCAATGAAATTGCCAAGGTTTATGCAGTAACTCTGCTGCAGAATGTTATATTATAATGTTGCATCCTGGAGGGCTCCACTGTATACTCCACCATTACTCATTCATTTCTTTGTTGCAATGACCTGAGTGGAAGACATATACACTATTCTGGGTATTTGATAGTCTAGTTATAAAAAGTTTCCCAACTAAATAGTTTGTGATAGTCAACTGCTAAACTTGGTTAAGGAATGATTGGAAAAGTGACTCACTCACCAGAGTTTAGCATTTTTACAAATGCTTATTGCTTTATTTTTAAATTTTAGTTTTGTTGAGTCGGAATGGAGGGCTATGCTATTCTGCCTATTTTCAACCTTATCAAGATGTGTGTGTGTGTGTGTGTGTGTGTAGGGGGTGCAGATGCAGACTGACATATTGTACCATGTTAAACTGTTGGCTATATTTTAGTGAATGGTAGAATTTTTGCCAGATCACTGGGGAAATTCAGCTACGCTTTTCAAGAAATGACATGGGATGTATAATGCCGACTTGAACAACCACCAGAACAGGACCTCAGTTTAATGTCTTAAGTAAATGATGGTCCCTCAGGAGTGCAGCACTCCCCTCATTCTGCACTGTGGTGTCAGTATTGAGATTTCTCCCTAGGCACCTGGTGAGAGCTAGAACCCACAACTTTCTGACTTTCCCACCTCAGAGGTGAGTGTGCAAGCTGCTGAGCCACTGACACTGATGGAAAATGATGAGATGTACACCATGCCTGTGAGCCCACTTGTATTTCAGGGTGCCACATGATCCCTTTCTTAGCGAGAACAAATCATGTCTTCATTCCATCACATAAATATGTTGTCTTGTGTAAATATTGCCTACCAAAAAAAATTATTATTTCACACAGTTTTTCTTAATTTAGTCCTGTGCCTTTAGTCAAGTAAATGGGTATTTTAACTTAATAGTTGCTCTGCTTCAATTGTGGATTACTGAAGTGGAAGAGATATTAAGTTGAAAATACTCATTTAATGATTGATGGCACGGGAGGGACTAGCCTAATCACATTTGTGAGAAATATTGACAAAAAAGAATATAAATTATGCAATATGGTGTATACGTTATCATTTGTGCAATGAATATTTGTGACAATTGTAAACACTGGGTGAGTGGGTCACTTTTCCAGTAGCTCTTTAACTATCTATAGCTAATATCTGAATGAAACTCTCCCTGAAAAGATTTTCTTTTTTTAACAGACAGACAGGCAAAGCCTGTTTCTGAAATCTTTTATACCTTCACCTGCCCATATATCCTTTAGCACCTCCTCCCAATATTTTTCCAGTTTGCTCCAAATAGGTGTATGGTCAATTTTGTCAACACCACAATTTCTCCAGAATTCACAGTTTGTATTTTATCATACATTCTTAATACACTCAGTGTTGTCCAATAACCTCCCTTGACACTGATGATTTATGGTGTGATGATAAACAGTGTTGGTATAATAAGCATTAGGTCAAATCCATTTCCTCAATTTATCAGGAAGTAATTTATGAAATTCTCTTTAGCACTTCACTTGCATATATCTCTTTTGGGATTGGACACATCTTGTAGATATTTATAGAGAATAGGGATCAGATGACGTGGAGTTGCATTGATTCATGTCTTTGGCTAAATTCACAAAATAGTAATTGATTTCCTTTTCTCTTCAGTTCTTTCTGGATTAATTATTCATGCAGTGTGTACTCCCACTGCACACTTGGAGTTAGAGGCCAGGCTTACCGTTGCAGTCTCTACATATGCTGTGTCTCAACATGGCATGAATATTTGATTTTTTTAAATGGAAGATTCTTAAATGGCAGAAGGTGTACATTTTTATTACAAAACATGGATACTGCTGCATTAAGTTCACTTAAAGAGCATCTGACCATACAGAGAAAACTTAAAAAAAACATAATATTTGAACAGATTTCAGCGTATGTATTTTCTAGCCCACCCTGTGTCTACTTCAACCAGCTAATCTGGTAATCTGATTTACTGATTTTGACTATGAATAGTGCCTTGTTCTTACAGTACTAAGTGCCACATAATACATGTCTGTATCTTGCATCTAATAACCAGATCTGTTGCAAAAGTTTTTATTTTTTTTTATTTTAATGTAATTGCAATTGTATTCAGTGTATTTTGTCATTTAGTTATGCACTGTATGAAATCTGCATCTCTGTGTGTACTGTCGTGTATTCCATGTAATTACTTCCAGGTCACTCCTGAAAAAAAGGACAACTTGTCTCAGTGAACCTACCTGGTTAACAAAATCCAGTCAGTCAATCAATAAATGTACCCAATACTTGCAGTAACTTACACATATTAGTTATTACTAAGGAGGGCAACATAAAAACATGATCTTTGTCACTTGCATTTTACCTGCTTTAGTAGTTTGTCTATAAGTGACATCTTAATCCTTTGCTTCTGACATTGTTCTCATTTCAACAGCAACCAGATATGATGTCACAGGCTGAGGATTCTGATATCAGAAGTGGAGAATTCTGATGTCACTTGTAGTGCTTACTACTAGGAAACAATTACTAATGTGCAGGAACAACAAATGCTTCTGAACTTCAAGTCACCCTGCCTCTTCTTTAAACATAAAGAGGCAGGGTGCCTTGAAGTGCAGGAGTGTTTGATATATGTGCACTTCATTAATAAAAAATGTATTTATTTGTTTCCTAGCAGTGTGCTCTGTGTGACTTTTTGGGGTTGAGAACAGAACTTGCTGTGTACAGCTGAACCAACATGGACTACAATCTGAAGACACATGTTTGTTTGAATTGATATCATTGTAGCAAGCCGCCAGGGCAGATATAGTCTATGTGACAGAGAGTCATGTCTTCATGAATATTTCATTAGTAATGAAGTGCAGTATGAGAGAAATGTAAGGACTGTCACCCGGGTGGCAGTGTGCAGTGAAGACGCTTCCATCCTTCCTGAAGAAGTTTCTCCTTCCAGTTCACAGATGATCCAATCTTGGGAGCAAACCATGGATTCAGGCATTGTGAGTGGCATCCTGCCACTGTGTCAATGGGTCGACTACAATTGCTTATTGAATATCAAAGTTATGCCAGTAGAGGTTGTAGTTCTGTGATTACTAAGCATAACAGATTTTGTTTTTTATCATATGCATACTGAATTGCATCCAAGTTGCTGTTTCTTCAGTGTAAAACAGTATGTTTAACACATTATAACTAAGTACAGTGTCATTGGTCTTACTGAGATGTGATGACAGTGGGTATTACTACAAGAAAAGAATAATTCACAAGTTCTTTTTAAATTACTGTGGGTCTACATGCAGCAAAGCTTTACTGATGTAGAACACTGGTTTCTTAACTCTTAAGTTACTACCTAACTACAAAAAAAAAACAAAAAACAATGCTGTTCATTTCCTCCCATAATAAGCACAGGTCTCACCAGCTTAGAATTCTAAATAGAAAAAACACAGTCCTAGATATGGCCCAAAGTTTCAAATACCTGAGGGTCACACTAGACAGCCCCCTCACCTTCTCATGCCATACTGACCAGGTAGCAAAGGCTGCCAATACCAAAATAGGCTTTTTCTATAGACACAAACACTGTCTGACAAATGATGCACCAAGGCTTGCAATAACTAGCTCAGTCTTATCAGTAATATATTATGAGCTAATAGTTTATGGCACAGCAATAAAATCTGATTTAAATAGGGTAAAAATTGCCCTTAATAAAGCCTGTAGGCTTGTCACAGGGACACATTATCTCACTCACACCTGCAATCTATATACCAAAGCTGGTTGGCTCAACCTGAAATGTAGGCTTCAATATTGGGCTGCCTGCTTGCCAAAAAGCCAACCTTGGGTCTAACACCCCCGGTGGTCCAGAGCATTCTGTGTCTAAATACTAACACTCGACAAACAAGAGGGTCAGTATACAATCCATTTAAAGTCCCCTTCTGCTGTACCTCTCAAGGCCAGGGATCCTTGGAGTACTGGGCACATAAATGGGTTAACTCCCTTCAGGGAGACTTAATGGCTGAAACAAAGCTAGGCCCCTTCAAAACAAAACTACACTCTCACCTTATACCACTCAGCAGCTGTGACTGAATTTCACAAGAGGACACAATGTGTAATTGGTAATTTGAACAGCCCATGCTCTTGCATCCTACCCTCTCCAATCTGGACCCCTCCCTTTTCCCCTCCTTACTTCTTCTACCCTCCCAAAAATCTTGACCCCACCCTTTTCCTCTTCCTTACTTCTCCCATTCTACCACCCATGTCCCACCTCCTGCATCTCCCCTCCATTTCATTTGCCTTAGATGAAGCCTGTGTGGTGGACATACTACACAGTTTGGTCTCATCACTATCTCTGCATGTCCCCCTCCTCTCAGGCGTTTCACCATAAGCAACTACTTTTCTGCCCTTTCTTGTCCTTTCTGGTCTCTACGTTATATAACTATTTACCATCAATACCATAGTTTTGTATGTTATGCTTGTAAACCAATGTATGCCATCTAAGTTATTGAACTCAAATTATGTGGAACCTCTGTAAATGAGCTTCTAGCTCAAAGGCATTATAATTCGAGAAATAAATACATAAATACATACATACATACATACATACATTCTGTCAGTCTAGATCATATACCTAAAGTTGAATTTGTCTATTTGGAATTAATGTGGAACTAGGGAAAGTTTCTATTTTTTTTTTGCCAAATGAGAATTTCACACTTGAAATCTAATATGGTTTCATATCTAGTTGATGCAGGCAAACAATGAATGTTATGCAAACAGAAAAAAGAAGCAAACTCATTTGGCTATTGCAGAAGTCATCTTTCCAAAGAGTTAGCATAGTAACATACAATATATCGGAAGGACCTTTATGTCCATCATGTCCCCCTCACCATGTTACATAAGCAGATAGGAATATGTATGCAATCAAAAATGTTCTAATTTAAAGGGTTTCCCTACTCCCTCTACTAGTCGAGCTTTGCAGGAAACCTTTGCTTCTTTTTGACCCCAGAAGAAGCAAAATAAACTTGTGAAATTCTGCAGTATGAAGTCTGGCTTATCAGGCTATGCTCTCTGTGTTGCCATTCAACTATATTTTGGAATAAATGCTTGCAACTACCAAGTGAATATTTTACTTCTTTTTTTTTTTTGGTTTCTGTAAGATTCAGTCAGTCGCAGCAGTGGTGCAGCAGATGATGTAGTCAGTGTCTTCTTCCAAAACATGAAAGTTACCATGTTCTACTAGTGTATTTCTATTATTCTGGGGTGTCTTTGTGATATCTGTTCTTACGTAAGACTCATCTCATGTTATTTAGAAGAGTGGACCACAAAGCAAAGCTAAGCGGTTATGTTAGCCCAAAGAAAACAAAACATGTTTTTTAAACAGGGTATCTCAAAAGTCATCCATATTCACACTATAAATTAATGACAGAAATAAGTCACATTACCAATGGTACTGAGTGGCAGCAAGCTATCCCAAGCAAAAGCACTACCACACAAAAAATAAGATGTGTCATCTAAGCTAGGTTAGATTGTGAGAACAAACTACTTGTAAACCACTTTAGGATACAGTATTTATAAAGCAATATGCGTGCTACTCTACAGGTCACATCCAACAAATATTATATTAAAGTACCAATTATAATGCAATGTGCTAAACTACCCTTCTCTCTTTGTCATAATTACTGCAGTCTCTTCAATAATTATTTTCAAACTTTTCCTCCACTACATTTTCTATATGGGGGTACTCAGAACCTATTTGTTTAATCAGCCGCAAAAGACAACAACAATCATTTACAGTAAGTACCATCTGCAACAGAGAACAAACATATTGATTATTTATTGTCTAGGTATAAACCCTCCATGCTTATTGATCAGAGAACCATTATAGTCAGTGTGACATGCATGAGAAGCAAAGGTATTTTCCAAAAAGGGCAGTATGTTAAATGCATAAACAATACAAGAAGACTTATCATTGACACTATGTCTGTTTTTTTTGTAACTCTATACAATGCATATGCATGTACTGTAGAGCACAAAAAGAAATTAAGAAAAGTGCATAGCATCATGGGCTTGCTAATCCTTTAGTAAGAGCTGTGGAATAAATCTCTACAACCTGCACTACATTCTTGTGACTATGTCCCGAAACTAAATGTAATGATAATCCTTAAAATATGCACAATGGGCCCTATGCACTAACAGCAAATTTGCCTATGCGCCATGTATTTGAGTTACGTAGCCAAACTTAAATGTGAATGCCATGCAGCAAGGGTCCCACAGACCCCCGTTCACATTCACCAAGGGCGCACAAGGCACATACACGCTCACTGCCCCAGTCACTCCAGGAATACCGTGCAGGGGACTTGGGGTGCATGCCTGCACTATGCGACATTCACTAAGCTGCATAGTGCCAGGCTTGGGGGGGGCCCCAGGTATGCCAGCCAAGACCAGGTGTAACTTGGTATGCACCCCCATGTTCCTCATCCACTGGGTGTGGCAGAAATGGGTAATTGACATCTGTGTTGCTCCAGCCCATTAGGCTGCAGTGGAGGGCTGGGGCAGTCAGCGAGTGAGTGCCAGGTGGGCGGTCTGATGTTGCCACGGTATGCGGCAGTCTCCTGGACAGTATGCCTTGTGAATGAGTGCAAGGGATCGACTGAGGGACCTGGTACAGGCATCCGATTAGATGCCTGCCCAAGTCCCTGGCTCTGTCCCCAACTGCCTGCATGGCTCTGCATGCTGAAGGTGTGTGGTCATGGACAGGCACACCATGGGTGCTTGTGATCATGCATACCATGCACCCTGCATCTGTCTGGGGCTGCATAGGTTCGTGGGCAAGGTATGTGCCTCAGGCTTGTATAACCTGTCATTTCATGCATAGGATCAATGGAAAACATAAAACAAAATTCATGATGCAGTAAACCAATAATCAGAGCTCAGAAAGTGCTGTGATGATACCTTACTAATCTTTCTCATTTTACATTCTGTTCTTTCATTTCATTTACTGGTTCTCATGCCCCTACTAACACACAGTCTGTTTGATCACCAACAGAGGACAACAGTGAACAATCTGCTCATGTAATCAAAGCCAACCACAGGAAACAACAGCACTATTTTGCAAAGTATCCTCTTATTAAAAACCCTCCAATCAATTTTTTTACATATGGAATACAGTCAGAATGACATGCATGAGATGCAAAGCAGTTTCCAAAAAGGCAGTATGTAGAATTCCAAAGGAGCACCGAAGGCAGATGATTTCAAATTTATTTAGTTTTTGGAACTTGCCACAATGCATATGCATGTATTCTAAAGGTTAAAAAAGTGCAAAGCATAATGTTGCATGCAAATCATTTAAGGGCTCAGCTGTTTCCTACCAAGTCCCGCAATGCTACAGTGAAACAAATGAGATAGTAGTTCAAGATCAGGGTATGACAGCACACTCTGCAAGTTCCTGCTTTTCAGTTCATAATTGGATTAATTGAGGGGCAGACATTCACATGAACACCAACATATTTACACCAAAGACTTGACAGCCTATCTTTCCCAAGTATTTGCATGCCCATGATGCCTTGCACTTCAAATGAGGCCTATGAGTATCTATATGGATAGGAGAGATGCAACACAAATGTAGTTTTAGTGAATTATTGGTCTGTGAATTACAATGTGAATAGTGTGAGAGGAAAGGCAGCTGCAGCTGAGTGAAACAATGAGTGTAGTCACAGAAGCAGAAAGAGTGGATCAGTGTGAATACTGATAGAAGTGTAAATCATAAATATGTCAGATGTATGAGGCACCTACTGTATGCTTGATAACAGGGTGAAGCTAAATGCTGATGGACTTGATTGGATCCACTGTTTTGTCAGTTTTGCTTGATTTAGTTGTTGAAACAATGCACATAAACAAAGGGACAGAGGCCCTTTGGCACCATGCATTCCTGCTTAAAGCTGAACCAGCCTAAAATTTCATGGTGCTTTGCATATACATTCCATGATGCTTTGCATTATAGGGGTATGTGTGATTTTGTATTTCATTGAAACCTGGCTTTATGGCCAGTGCACTTTGGGGTAACCCTCGCCTCAGTGTTCTTGCACTGCGGTTCTTTGTCTTTGAGCTTGTTTTTTTGTTTTTTGGGGGGGGTCACCATGACCCAAACCTGTAAGACCAACTTAGGACTAGTTCATTTCCCACTCGGGTGTCATACATATGAGGTAGTCTGATGAGTGCTGGGTAGGGGTCTGCCTTCAGTTTGCACCCTCTGCAGATTGTGTGAGAGGCCCTTTGGCACCATGTATTCCTGCTTAAAGCTGAACCAGCCTAAAATGTCATGGTGATTTGCATATACATCCCATGATGCTTTGCATTATGGGGGTATGCATGATTTTGTATATCATTTTCATGTGTACCTTCTTACATACAGCAAATAGTAAAACAGTTTATGGTAAAATGAAACAAACCAGCATGGACTAAAAAAACCTTTCAAAATTCTCTATAATGCCAAGAACAAGCAAAATACAGCTAGCTTGCAAAGCTTAAATCATGATGCATAACAATTAGTGAAGTGCTACTGGGGCACAATAATCTATATACAGTAGGAATTTAAATCACTAAAATAAGGACTCCAGACAGATCAGAACATTGATATAGTAACATAATTTTGGAGCTCTTAGTTGCATTTGGGCTCAGATGGACTTGTAGGTGATTTAGTTACACTTGCTTACCATGCCTACTCCATCTAATGTATGTTTTATTGAGATGCTGACTGGTCAGCTAAGAAAGTTGGATGCAGTCATTGTTATCCTCTGCTCCTTTTCAAGAACTCTTGCTCAACTATTTTATTTATATATTGCATATAGTTTATCACTGACAGAATGTGTTTTGCTCATTATTACCTACTTAACTGTTTGCACTACTCTTGATTTTTATCACTGCTGTGTGATTGAGTTATCATACCCTCACTTTGTTGAAATCATGCTAAACTTGATCCTTCCTGTCTACCTCACTCTGCTGCCTGCAAAATGTCTGTCTGCTCCCCTCCTGCTCATGCCCACAACTACTGACCTTTTCCATCCCCCACCTTTCACTCTACTTTCTGCAATGTCCTAGCAAATGTCTCTCTGCCTGTATCTCTCTGCTCACTGCTAAGTCGTAGTTCATGACTGTACATTTAAGTCAAACATTACCTCCCCGTGGAACCCTACTCGACCTTGAATGCCCTCCCCAGTTGAAATCCTGACTCTTCCTGCTTCTGCTCATACTCAAAGCTTCCACTGCATAGGTAAACTAAGGTGTTTCTCTCTTTCTCCTACCCCAAACCATCTCACACTTCATCATCTCTCTTCTTAATACCACAGCTCCCATTCTGTATTACATCCACGTGTGATTATACTGTTACCATTTGTACTTCCACTAGCCCCAACTTGAGATTTTCTGACATTCTCTGCTTCATTTCCCATCACCTTCCCCACCCATGGCCCCACAAAGAAACCAAAGCCTGCCAAACTCCTCAGATCCCTCTTACTTATGCAGACATTGAACCCATCCTTCGACCTTCCATCAATGTCAAAGGCCAATCTGTAATGCCAAATGTTCTGATGGTGAACTACTAACACAGAGAGCCTGTTATCTAGGATTGACCAATTCAGACTATACCCTGTAAATCAGACCACATGTGGTCATTAACTCACAGACAGGACTCGATAAATGATCAGACATGATGATTGCTCCCTTCCCTGTCATCCTGTCCACAGACTTGACTGGGGAAAGACAGGGAGAGGAGTAGCCATTGTAATAGTAAATTCTGCACAACCTAATATATGAGGTGGTCCTGTACTCCTGCAAATCCTCTAGCCCTCTAGAATGTAAAACAGACTGGTTATGCCAAAACTGCAAGAAAGTGATCATAGATATTCAGGCCCTGCCCATCACACAGCATATTGATGAGCCCATTCACCTCAACCAAATGTTTCTGTGTCACTCCCTCATTTAATGGATCATTTACACTCACCCCCCTACGTTTGTTGCAGCTGATAACCTCCTTGATATAGTCAATGACAATCAGCACACCTTCCGTGTGAGGAAGCTCTAGATACCCAAATTCCCCAAGGAATGTACCCAATGTTCATCCCATAACTGAGACCTCCCCTTTCTACCTGGTGACTTCTTGAATAAAGAATACTAACTGGTCCCTGGTTAGCAACTCCCATAATGTCAATGATACCCTAGACTATTTCAAAGCAACTTCTATCAAATTTGGGACAACCATACACTCCTCCACTGAAATAAGATTAAGAGGTACCAGTTTTTCTGGGCCTCAGTAGATCTAGTTGATATGGGCAAGAACAGTGATACTGGCTGGGCCTCTCAGTAGACCCCAGGCCCCTCCACTAATCTACTCAACTACAGGCAACTCCACAATGGGTGCCCCCCAAAAACTGCATGCTTCTAACCTAAGTCAACATTATTAGCTCATCCAATATCTTAAAGATGACTAACAAATCTTTTCCGCCACTAATACATGCCCCAAATTGCATGTTGTGAATAATCTTTATTCTGCCCCCTCTGAAATGTCTGATACTATTAACAAATACTTTCCAAGCTGTGCAAAGTCCCTACTTGCTGACCCTCTCATTTAAGGAATATAGTTAAGGAATATAGTTAAGGAACATAAGGAAGTGGATGTGCTTACTTAGCCCATCCACTTCCTTACATCCTCCTACCTGATACCTACCTTTGCCTTCTCCATACTTTCTCTACCCAAAACAAAAAACCCTCAATTCCCTTTCTGACCACGTCTCCCGAAACAAAAGCAACATTGACAGCCTGGATCCAACTCTTTTATTAATTGCTGCCCCCTCCATTGTTGCACCTGTCACTGCTTTCTTGACCCTCATTTTCCTTTACTCTGAAATGCTTCAGACCTGGAAAGTAATTAAAATTATCTCTGTGTCCCTAACTACCAGCCAATCTCCTGCTCCCTATGTTTGCAAAGATCTAGAATCATTCGGTTTACTTTTAGTTCTTATCTTTACTGTCATCTCTTTAGTCAGCTTCTTCCAATCTGGCTTTAGCTATAAGTACTCCACCATCACATTCCATCTCAAGCTTACTGACTTCAGTACCTACTGTAAATAATATTCATTGACCTCTCCAGAATTTTGGCATCATCTATCACCCCCTTCTGCTGAACAAGCTTTGCAAGTGCTGGTTGCCTGAGCGGGCAACAGCCTGGGCCTTCTAGTGTTACCAGACCAACTGCAATCTGTACATATAGGTGGGTGTACCTCCTTTCATCTCTGATTAATATGGGGGTCCCCAAGTCTCTTTCTTTTGCCGCATTTTATTTCTCATTTCCTAAATGACCTCTCCACGGTCTGTATTTTATCCCATGTTGACAAGTATATGAACAATGTAGTGCTTTATGCCACTGGAGCAGACATCAGGTGATTCAAATCCCAAATACAGCCTGATCTGGATGCCATTTGGAGAAAGTTTTACTCAAATCAAATGGCCCTAAGTGGTAAGGGAACATTGTTTATGACCTTCAGTGAAATGCCATGACTCACTAATCTCACCTTTCACCTGATTGCTCATTATAAGTCATTTGATGGCACCCTTCTCAAGCAAGTCACATCTTTTAGATTCCTTGGAATCTACTTGGACCAGTCTCATGAAGTCTCCACCCACAACTTCATCTCCATTAACCTGTTGTCCAACTTTGTGCCGTCACTGTAGTAAATGTTAACTAACCACCACTGGTAAAGTGTCCACAAAATAATTCTTCCTTTATATGGTTATGGTGACATAGTTTATGGCTCAGCATTTAATGCCTTTCTTAACCACACTGGACACCCAGATCAATGTTTTCTGTTGGCTTGCTTTAAAGGGCTTCTGCCTTACATCAACAACTGTCACCTATACTTCAGACTGAACTGATCTTCCCTGGATGGGCTAAGTATGACAGACATTCTTCCTGATTAGAGTACCTATGTACCCTTCTCATGCCTACTCCCCTCCCCAATTACCCCTTTCATCACTCAGATACATGCTACGACCTGTCTTCCAGAAGTCCCCTAACTACTGGCCTAGTTACATCCTCTTGGAAACTCCCCTCCTTCAGGAACACCCCCCCAATCTCTGCCTAAGTCTGTTCAGCAAGTCCCTCAAGAGACAGGTCCAGGAATTTACCAGACCTACAGTATCTGTGGCTGCTCTAGTCTGTAGTTGGTAGCCTCCCAAGTTTAGTCATGGAAAACGTAATTTGGAACTGATATACAGCCTTACAATCATTCTTTCCCTTGTTACCCTGACTATTGCCTCTGATTGACAGCTTCTGTTTTCTTTTTTGTTTGTTTGTTGTTTTTTATGAATGTCTTAATTTTCCATTTCAAAATTATTTATGTATTTTTAATGATTTTTGTGCACTCTACCTAGCCATCAGTTTAGTATTTATTATCACCACCTCTCCCCCAATGCACCCTATCCTGAGGACACACATTGGAATGAACTGCTCACAGCTGATCCTGTTCTTTCTGTTTAAAGATTTTTAATAAATAAATCAAAATATGTAGTTACTTTGTTCTTTATTTAGAAAGCAATAACTGTCAACAGCACATACAGAAAATGGTACTGTAGTACAATCCTCATTTAAAGGGTTGTGTTAATGATTACTGCAATCCCAGTTCATATTTGCTTATCCCTGTTCTCTTTCTATACAATACAGCACTCTTAATTTTTGTGTCTTTCTTAGTGGTATTTAAAATACTTCAGCTCTGATTGTAGTCCCACAAATTGCACCATTAGAGGTGCTCCAATTAGTAACATCATTAGTCGGTATTTGCATGTGGCTTCTGATGCTGATACAGTTATTTGTATTTGCTGATTCTTGAAGGCAATAGACCAGTTTCTCAATGTGCCCAATTCTCGTTGAAGTAGCACCCTACTAAAATAGCACTTAGTGTCTAGAACCTCTGGTTGATTGTGGCTATTACTGTAACTGGGTTGAGTACCTTCAGCGGTGCAATGGGAAGCTACATACTTAACTGGTTTTATAGACCATTAAGAGAAAAACACAAAGAAAATGGTGAGAGAAAATAATCTGAACTGGGGAAGCTAGAATAATGTATTATCTTTGTAAATCTGCAATCTAACAATATATTGGGAGGATTTAAAGCTTTCTGGCATCAGACCCAGAATGAAACCAATAGAGAACTCCAACTATAACAGTTAGTGACACTTTCAAAATGATACACTATGCTTTTACAAATCTTTGTTTCAGTTGTTTTGAAATGTAAAGTAGGTTAGATAAGATTAGATTAGATTAGATTAGACTAATGCAAAGAAATAATAAAAAAAATACAACTGCAACAGATCCTGGAAGACCAGGATGGTAAAAGTACAATACACTTTGTAACAATATTGTACAGATTAAAAATTAATACTGCTGGCCTGGTGGTGTAGAGGGCTGAAGCATGTTGAACCTTACTTATTACCATGCCAGCAACCTGGGGTCGGGAGCGAGTTCGGTTGCCAGGGTCATCCAGGGAGGGAGGGGAGAGGATAGAGCATCCCATGACAGTTGTCTTCTCCTGGGGTGGGGTGGGTGATGTCTCCTGGCTAAGCAGCAACTCCCAGGGGAGACTAGGAGTTCACACAAGCTGAAGTCATGCAAGGCTGGTAGGGAGGTTGTTTTGGACATCTGTGGGTCTGGGGTGGGAGTGAACTTGGTACATACTGGATGTCATTGCACATCTGCACCTCCGAGGGGAATCACAATAATGTTCATGTAATAAAGGGAGGAAAACCCCAGCACCTGAAGGAGAAGACATGGCACCTGCCCCATGCCCACTGTTGGACCCCGCCTTCCCTGATCCCAATATTCCTTGGTCTGCATCCAGCCCACCAGACTAGATTGAAGAAGTGCCCAATGTAAGTGGAAGATGGCCCCACCCTGCTGTGCACAAGTCAGGGGGTTACCGGTGGGACAGAGGATGCCAGTTTGGAGTTCCTGGGGCATCTGAGGGGCTTCAGGCCAGGCAAGACAAGCAGGTGACTCCCAATGGATGCCTTGGGAACTGATTATAGGAGAGAAAGAAAATATAAAAAATTAAAAAAAAATTTTTTTTTACTTATTATTTATCCACTCCTTACATCTACACGGCCCCCTCTCCTTCCGTACTCAAGGAGTGACATCCTCCACATCAACCTCGGTCATCTGGGTCTGCCCCTAGAGTGCTTCACTGCTATTGGGACCTAACTGATTGCCTGGATTACCCCCCGGGCAGAGCGCATACAGGCATCCCCACACTACCTCCCCTCTGTCCTGTTCAGTGAGCATGCACAGTGGGATCTGCCCTTTGGTTGACTTGACACCAAGAATGGCTCCAGAGAACTTCATCTAGGGGGCCAGAGACATTTTTCTCCAAGCTTGTACTCCCTGTAACCCAGCCCCCTGAGACGTCGGTGCAGAGAGTCGACATGCTGACACACGCTCGCTCTCAAGCACCTAATGACGTCCCCCCCTCTCCAGCTCAGAGATACAAAGCCACCATGCCCCTCAAGAGTCGGTGCATCCACCGGCTCCCATAGGATGGCAGGTGCTAGATAGCACCCCTGGCATCCCACCCCGAGGGAGGAGAGCATCCAGGGGACGCTCCATCCTCCCTCCTCCTGCCGACCCCCACCATCCCTAGTCCATTCCCGAACCCAGGTCGACAGCGCAGTGTGAGGTGTGGCGTCCAGTGCCTCAACCCTCAGTGCTACTGGGCTGACAAAAAATAAAATTTTTATGTACAAAACAAATGATACATTTTAATTATATCATTGTGATTAGAAAATGAACATCAGAAAAAAATAAGTTGTTGATGTTCTTTTTAATAACTTTGTAAAGTACACTGCAGATGAGTTTATAGTTCTGGCAATATGTAACTATCATCAGGGAGGAATAAGACGAGACTTACTGCAAATTAGATTGTAATTATAATTTCAATAGCCAGGTTTACATTTGAAAATATGTATTTTTTTCTTGCAGTTAATTGTACAAAATAAATTTGGATTCTAAAGCTAATAATGTATTGGTATCTTTATTGAATATGGTAAAAACTATCTGTAGCAGCAGGATTGTCTGACTGAAAAACAAAAAAAAACACTGAGCCATTCTGAAGAGAAATTGAAGATAGCTATAAGGAAACAGTACATGTGACTTATAAAGTTACCATAAATCAAGATTGAGAAATTACCTCATTTCCTTTCAGGGAAACCTACATAAGACATTGATTTGGAGAACAGAAACTGATTTTTAAGAAGAAAACATGAACAAATGGGGAAACTCAATGTCAAGTTTTGATAAATAAACTTTGCAGGCAATTGAAATAAGGCTAATATAATATACCGCACAACTGCATGACACTCAAATGTTGGTCATTGGCCCTTATATGAAATGTTGCAGCTACAAGCTGAAAGCATAATGGACAGGGTCAGTGGTCAGCAGGCTGAGTTTTAGTGGCTCAGCAGGTTGCACACTCACCTCTGATGCCAGAAGATTAGATGGCTATGAATTCTATCCCCACACCAGGCACTTGGGTTAAATCCTAATACTGACACTGTGGTGCATTATCATTGGGGGTGGGTGCTGCACTCCTGAGGTGCCATTTTTCAGATGAGACATTAAAACAAGGTTCCATCTGCTTGTTCTGGTGTTAGTTCAGGTGGATATTAAAGATCTCATTGCACTTCTTGAAAAGAGTACGGGGATTTGTTTTTACTGAAATTATGCATGAAAGAAAATGACAACATAAACAAGCATCATGGGTGTGCAACCATTCTGATACAATGTACAAAACAAGTCCCTTAACCAAGAAAATGAAAATATAAGAACATGAAAAAAAACATTAATACCAACAAATGTCATGAAACCCTACACATTACACCAAATACCATTGTTGGTTATTTTTTTTTCCTCCCCTTGTTGCATTAGAGATAAATTCTGAAATGAAACATAAATCTACTATCTATATTTCTTTTTATTAGTTTAAAACTATAAAAACCTTAAACCTGCTTCCTGTATGTAAGTGGAAGAGCTATAACCTAGGTGACTGGAAAATCTGAGTCTGTCACCCAAGGCATGTTCCTCCTAGCCTTATTTAGATAAGCCTGTGTTCTATATTTTGTTTCTGTAATACAAATACTTTGAAGTTCATGAGTAATTTTTCCTAATAGTTCAGCATTAGAAATGTTTTTATTGAGAGTAAAAAGGCATCTGATATTCCAGATGTACCATTTAAAACACAGTTAATAGCAGTTTTAAAGTGCTTTTATCCCATTTATGCCATGGGGTTGTAACTTTCCATAAATTAATACCTCATAATTAATTGAGAAAAAGGCCTTTTCTTCCCATTTGCATGCCGTAAAAGTTCATAAATCCATTACATATGAAAATAAATAAATAAATAAATGAATAAAGATGAGAAATGGTTTCAGGTTGTTGAGTACATAATGGTCTAGAGCAATTCCTATCCTCTTGTGACTTGTATTTGTGGTTCACCTTAATATTTAGCTTCTACTGGCAACATAACCAGTGAATATCCTTCATTTTATCTGGGATCCTTTTCTCAATCAATAAACTCTGTAAGGAAGGTAATTGAGTTTCAGGACATTTAGGGAATATAGCCTCTTCTAAAAATTGGGACCTAAAACAAAGGCATAAATTTGTTTCCTAGTGTTAGAATGCACAAAAATTGTGTGCGTGTCTCATATTTTGATTTTAAAAAAATCTCTTAAATAAACAGAGGATTGTGCAAACCGTTTTATTTTATTTAAACCTCCACTTTTCCAAGCAGGAAACCATGTAGAGAAAGAGAGACTAAAATACTCCATCAAAATCTTCTCTGAAGAAATAATAAAGGTTTAAGATTAGTGGTAAAGAATACAGTGAAAAATAGAACTGGATATATCATGTTCAGGCCTCCCTTCTTTACCAGTAAATATATAATATTATGTTTTATGGGGTTGAGCTGACTACCCCAGACAGCCTGGAAAAATACACTTAAAATAGTCTCTTCCATAACTTTTGGAGATGGAAAAATGGAAGCAATAAAGATAAAAACAGGTAAGAGGTATGTTTTGATTAAATAAATCCATTTAGCTTTACTCATGGGCCATCTGGTATATCATATTCTAATAATGGATCTTGGTGCAGCCATCGGGATAACATACTGTTTAAAATTAATAAAACAATATTGGCTCTGACAAAATTTAATCATGCCTATGGTGGTTACTCACTTAGACCCCTCTTGTCTAAAATACAGGCAAAGTTTAATGCACAAACCTTTGGATCACTTAGAAACCCCAGCCATTAAACTTCTGAGGAAAGCCACTGGTTGTCAAAGTTCTACACCGGCTTATTTTCTAAGAACAGAGCTGGGAATCATAAATTTACAGGTGTTGACTGATTCCAGATTAATTAATTTCTGGATTAGGATTTTGAGATTACTGAATGATAGATGGGTTAAGATGTGTTTAATGGAGAAAGAAGTTTGGGTGCAAAAAAAGCATAAACAGTCTAATTGGCTTTCTCATTTGTATAATTTGCTTGATAAATATAGGATGTCTTTTTTGTTGAAATATAGACATCAATGTGTAAATATTAGTGAGAAATACAAAGCATATATAAAAAATAAAACAAAACAGTTTCATGGAGAACTGGATTTGGCACATATTGTCAATTCAAAATACTCTAAATGGTATTCCCATAGTGTTGATAATCAGGAATATAGATATTACCTTGATGTCTTGGAGACCCCAGATATTCATAAAACATTTACAAGATATAGGCTTGAATTGTTTGAATCCAATGCTAGAAATGCTTTATATAAGAACTCTAGTAATCCTGAGGATAAATTCTGTGTATGTGAACAGATAGAAAGGGAGGATTTGTCCCATGTCTTCTTGAGGTGCCCCTGGTATTCTGGGATTAGGCACAAGTGGTTATCTTCAATAATTAATGGAATAACAACATTCAATGATGTGGAATTTATTAAGGTTTTTCTTTCCTTTGAGGATTATAGTCTGAGGATTTTACTATTATACATTCTGTAGGGAAATTTGTATTCCTAACAAGAAATATTAGGAGTCAAAAATTAAATGCCCCTAAAACATGATGTTGGTGCTGTGGTGGTATCTCTTTTTTTGTCAGTGGTCTCCCCCAGATTCATCCACCTGAACTCATGAAGCTATTTTGCACACTTCTGGTGTTTTGTGGCTGTTTGTTTTATTGATCAAAGTGTATTATATGTAATGTTAGATTGTACTTATTTAATCTGTGTCAACCTATTTATATGTATGCCAGTCTTATTGTAATTCTATTTTCATAAAAATAATTTTTAAGATTGAACAAATAACACTGAAAATTGAAATCATGGGCCATCTGTTCCATTGTTTAACCATTTGTTTCCCTTGAGCAAATTTTACTTCCCAGTTAAGTGTCTCTAACTGCGTATAACCAAAAATAAATCTGAATATTTTAATATGGTCTGAGGTAAGATGTATTCCTGCATCAACTGAGGCTGAGTGTTCTTAAAACATCTTCTGATGCATTTAGCAGTATTTAAGGATGCACCTGAGAAGGCTTCATAAGCCTGACAAAGTTGTAACTGTACTCACTGATTTGGCATCTTGTGCCATAAAACAGTTGTCATCAGCATATGCTAGTGCTGTAAGTGGAAGGTAGTTATTCTCACAGGAAGCTGGATGAATATTAGGGGAGGAATGTATTGCTCTTAAGAAAGGATCAATACAAAATATACATAACAGGGGACTTAAGGGACACCCTTGATGGACCCGTTTTTACTGGTATCAAGGGACCGCACCACCCATTAAACTGTGGTGTTTCTGTTGTTGTGCTACATAATTTCTGTAACCAAGTTATAAAAGTAAGGTGGATGCCATATTTTTGCAAAATGAACCATAAGAAATTATGATTTACAGAATCAAATGCTTTCATTTGATCTAAAGAAATCAAGAAACTTTCAAAGCCTAAAATGTTATCCCTTGCAACAATTTCTTGAAGAAAAATAAGTTGATCTATCATGGATCTACCTGGGATGGAACATGATTTTCCTAAAGAAATAAGATAAGCTGCAGCTTTTAATAGTCTATTATTTAAGATTTGTGTTAGTATTTTAAAATCAACATTCAGAAGGTTGATGGGCCTCCAGTTGTGCATGTCCCTTTTAGCACCCTGCTTATGTAAAAAAAAATAATAACCCTTTTGTCATCTTTAGAGGAATGTGGGATTTTATCAGAGCCAATTTGTGTGCTGTCTCTGTCCTTATCAATTTGTATAACTCTGGAATGAGACCATCTTTCCCTGGAGTTTTTCCATTATTTAAAGCTAAAATAGCAGATATCACTTCAGCTGAGGAAATGTAAGTGGTAAGAGACTGAAGTACATCTAGGGGCATTCAGGAATTTGAAAGTTCTGAAAGAATTGTGTGATGTTTGAAAAGTCAGCTGGATGATTTTGATAAAGTTGAATAGTATGATGGGTTAAAATATTCACTAATGAGTAAATGTCAGATCGTAGAACCTATGATCAAATAAAGATTCCATGTTATTTTTCTTAATTTTGTTATTGCAACTATCAAATGGGCAGATGGTACCAGATTTGCCTGGTGTGCCATAAAGTTGTTGCTGTTTTAGATTAGTGGCTTGTTTGTCATGAAATTGTTGCATATTTTGTTTCAAAAGTGTGATCTGTTCTGAAAAATCAAGTGTAGTAGTATATGATAAAATAACCAGCTTTTGCAGCTGTTGTCTATTGTTCAAATATTGTAAGTAGTCCTGATTTAAATGGAATTTACCAATTACTTGTAACAATATTTTAAGATCATGTTTTGTACCCTCCCACCATAAAGCGTGGTCATTATACTGTGTAATATCAAAATTGATTATTTTGCCTCCATAAAATACTGGATTTCATGTACAATACTGGGGTTTGATAATTAAGCTTGCCACTAAAATGCAAGCTGAATTGTTTCATGGCCCCAGCCAGAAAGAGACAAAGGGAGGAAGGGGGAAGGGAGGGGAAAGGGGGAGCAGTGACATCAGCAGTGATAAAGCAGAGAGGTAAGACGACTAAGGGACAGGACTCATTGGCTATTGGTTGAGGAGATGGGTTAGCAGGGGTCCTGAGCAGGGGTCCTTAGGGGGTATTTAAGGGTGTTAACCCCGAGGGAACCCTCTTTCTTGCAGAAAAAAAATTCATTTAATTTAATCTCAGCACATCGTTGGCAATCTAAGCAAGTAAGGCACTGCCAGGGAAATTCTAAGCATTTAGGCCACTTGAAGCCCTGTGTTTCATTATTAAGGAGTCTACTCTAGTGAGGTTGTATTTAACGGGAAAGTATTGATTAATCTGGTTCAGTGGTAGGAAGTATTGCTGTATGGTTTCTGCCCAGGGAATCCCAGGTTTGAGGTCATGTGGAGCCAGTTTTTTTTTTTTAAGGTTTAAAAAAAAAGGAAAGAAAAGGTTAGGGAGTTACTGAAAGTAATTTTTGCCCTGTATGGTTCATATGCTAGACTGTTCATTTCATAGTGCTCAGGATTGTTGAGGAGGTCCTGTAGTTGTTTATGGCAGGAAGAGTCTTTGTATGGTTCTGCTGCTTACTTGGGCTGATGCAGTGTGAAGATAGTGCTCGTCCTGATGGCCGTGGTGCAGCGGGATGCCTCTGTGAGAGCAGGCAGGTGTTTTGGTCCAGAGATGTGCCCCATGGACCATGCAGGTGTGTTGTGGTGCTGGAGCTGCACGTGGTGGGGGGGAGGCCTCGTGGCCATGGTAGAAGTTGCCAGTGACAACTGGAAGAAGCATGGAGGCCAGGTGGGCCAAAAGACAATGGGTGCCAGTGTGGGTAGCCAGTTCAGGCCTTGTTACATGTCTGGAGAGTGGCGGGGAGGAGGATCTGTGTCCCAGCCTAGGTGTGGCAGGTGGCGGCGTGGAGGGATGGGGGTTGTTGGTTTTGGGTACTGCAGCTGCAGTTTGGAGCGGGGGCTGAAGAACCTGGAAATTGAATGACTGGGGCATATACAAAAAAAAAGGAAAGAATACAAAAAGAAGCCAAATTGGGCAGTAGAGTTTGGTATCCGAGCAAAGGGGAGACTTGAAGGGGGAGAGTTTTCTGGCATAGGAGACAGAAGGGGTTTTGTTGTGTACTTTGTGTGTGGTGATGGGGGACATGCTCCAGTTGGGATCCACTGAGCATTGGGGCCGGGAGGGTGCACAGAGGTTGAAAGATACAGAGCAGTGGGTCATGGCCCTTTGCAGAGCAGGCAGGTGGTGAGTTTGCAACAGGCTGCACTCTGTGCAGTGGGAAGGGGTTCACACCTCTGGGCCCAGAGACAGGTCCTGCAAGGCCATGGTTTGGTCAGAGTGGGTGGAAGGGGGAGCGGAGAGTGAGATCACAAGAGGGTGGCTGGGCCAGTGACAAGGTACAGGGCTGGCAGTGTTTTGGGCCTGCAGGGGCTTGGTAGGCCCAGAGGGTATAAAGTGTGTGGCAGCATGGCTGGACTACATGATAAAATGGTGGCAGGTGGAACAAGGAATAGGGCCCAGGAGAGGAGTTGGGTGGTCCAGGGCACTGGGGGGAGCAGGGGACATTCACAGAGGCCACAGAGGGCTTTGAGAGCACAATATCTTGGTAAAGGGTGAGCCAGAGGGCTCCTCAATTTGGTGTTAAGCAACTCTGTGAAGGGAGGCAGAGAAGGTCAAAGGTGGGGACAGGATGACCAGGCATCACCTGAGGGGGACTGTGTTTGTGTGCTTTGCTTTAGTGCTCCTCTGTGGAGAATGATAGCAGTGGCCCACATAGACAAGGAAAGAGAGTGGGTTGATGGGGACTTCCAAGTCCACCTTTAACAAGTTTCTTCTTGAGGCTTCCAGAATAAGGGGACATAAAGACTTATTTGATTGATTGATTGATTGATTGATTTATTGATTGTTTGACATGAAGTGGCTTGTTTTGTGCACCTCATTGTAGCGCTTCCCCAACAGGTGAAGGGGAGGAGTGAAGGAAGGGGGCATCTTCCCCATACTAGGAAGCAGGCTCAGTGGAGGCAGGAAGATGGGTGAGGGGTGAAAATGGACAGGGACATGGGGTGCAGATGGGGGACATGTGGCATAGCCAGTCACCATGGTGGTATGTGCCTGGCACACAGGCACCCAGGATGAAGGGGCCTCAAGGAAAGCGGACAAATGAATTGTGAGGAGTGGTTATCCCTTGGGGGAGGATGAAGGTTTGAGTGAGAGTCCTTGATCACTTGCATTCACTATTTTGCCTTTCCACTCTTAGTATCAGGACAAAGAAGATGGCACCTAAGAGGACACCAGTTTCCAGTGTAAAAATGATGGAAGAGTTTGCCAAGCTGATGATAGGATGACAGAGCTATTGGAAGTGGCCAAGCGGAGAGAGGCAGAAGAGGAGGCACTAAGGAAGAGGAAGGAAAGGGATGAGCAGACAAGCAGGGGAAAGGCTGGGAAGAGGCCCAGATGAGTGGGTTCTGGCCCCTCTCCCACCCCAGCACCAGTGCTGGAACAGGCACCAGCACTGTTGGGGCCAAACCTGGATGGAGGTAAGGATGATGCAGATGATAGTAATGAAGGGGACCCGAAGGAGTATCTGAAAGGTTTACTCAGTGACATGGGGGAGGAAGGGGTGAAAAAGATGGAGCGGGCATTACAAGCCATAAAAGAAGGTAGCAAAGAAAGGCGGGGGTGCCAGTAATAAGGCGGGGAGTAAGAAACTATGTGACAGGCTACCAGGTTTCACACTAGGGGATCACGTACCATCCTCCCTGAAGGATAAAATATGGAAAGGGGAATATGTAGACATCTTCATCCTGGTGGATGAGGACATGGCCAAGAAATATGAACAAAAGTAGTTGGTGGGAAAATCAGAGATGGCTGTGGCATTGGTGGTGATCAGGCACAAAGAGGAGGAGTCAAAGTATAAGGGCAAGAACATTGATACATGACAAGCGGGTTTTCTGATTTACAGCGCGTCGGTGCTGGAGAAGCAGCCAGAGCTGGTCATCCCCCTTTTAACTTATATGGTGATCATCAGAGGCATGTATAAGGCAAAGCTGGGGTATGGGTGGTTAAAATATGATGAGGCTTTCTGGAAACAGACGACTGCAAAAGGGGATTTGAGATGAGACTGCACCCACTATAAGCTGTGGGTGAGGATGCTTTCTGGGCCTTCTGGTGGGCGAGCGGGGGACCAAGTTAAAAAGATCAAACAGGTCTCAGGCACAAAGTGGTGCTGGGCTTTTAACAGGGTGTCATGCATGTGGCCCAGTTGTAAGTTCAAGCAATCTCTTTGTGTGGAAACCTTCCCTTATAATATGTATGCTTTGCTTCTTTTTTTTTATTTTATATGCATCCTTTAAATCAGATCTTTTAAGTATTACATTTAAGTTATTTGTATCACAAAAAAAATATTTGTTTTCCTACCCCAGTCCTTTGATGTTAGCCCACAGTTAACCCCCCATAATACTATTTTATAGGGATGCAAAAATTGATCTGTTTTTTACATAAGATTGTTCCTGTCAGTTTTAACTTGTGGATTGTGTATATATATATATATATATATATATATATATATATATATATATATATATATTTATGCAAATATATGTTTATGGATAAAAGCCAGTATAAAAAGTGATATCTCAGTAGCCCAGTGAAGATATACTTGATATCTTCATGTTCCTATACGTCATCGTGTATCTTGCAAACTCCTACTCGTCATCATAATTCCATTACTTTCACTTTCTCTGCTATCCACATCCATCCAGCGCGACTCTCTCTCTCTTCCTCCCTCAATGCAGCTCCGACTTATCTGTTAAATTATCTGGTTGATCCTGCCATTATTTTGAATAAATATTTATTTTAATACTTATCTGGTTGATCCTGCCACTTGTAACACTTTAACTTTCCCTTAAATACAGCAGCATGTCGTTACTTTCTACGTGGATGGCATAGTTCAAATACTTTTGAGGAGGCACTTGAATTGTAAAACAGAAAATGCTGTACTTTATGCACAGCTTTCAGTATTTCTTCCAAAAGAAGCTACGGACTACATAGACTACTAGCGAGTGAGTGAGCGGTTTCTGAACTGCAGAGAGAATGCTAGTGTGTGTTGCTATAGCAACACACATGCTACTCTTTTGGCAGTTCAGAAGCCGCCCACCGCTGTGTGTGTATGTACTCAGCAGCTTTTTGGAAGAAATAACAGTAAGTTGTGCATAAAATATAGCGTTTTCTGTCTTTCACAATTCAGGGTGCCTCCTCAAAAATGTTTGAAACTATGCCATCCATGAGTGTGAATAGTGCTCCGACATGCTGCATTTAAGGGGAAAGTGAAAGTGTTAAAAGTGGCGGGATCAACCAGATAAGTGTTAAAATAAATATTTATTCAAAAATAATGGCAGGATCAACCAGATAATTTTTAATAATTTAAAATGACTGGAACAACAAGCTATTGCAATAACTTATGTAATCTGTTGTGTTGTGGTGGTGGTGGTGGGGTGGGTGGCATGGAGGGCTGCCTTGGGAGGGGTACATTGCACTATTTGTTTTTAAATAAAAAGCAGTATCAGCCAGATATTTTTTTAAATAACATATGACATATGTTGTTTTGGGAGGGTTTAGGAAAGGGGTTATATTGCAAGGACAATCACCTGTATGTGCCCCATTGCATTGAAAGGGGCATGTAGAGCATTGTGTTGGGGGGGTAAACATATGTTGTATAAACAGAACATGACATGGCCTGACTGAAGATATCATATTTATCTTCACTCGAGGCCAGTGACATCAAGATATCTCACTCGTGGCTTCGCCACTCGTGAGATATCATGATGTCACTGGCCTCTCGTGAAGATAAATATGATATCTTCAGTCGGGCCATGTCATATCCCCTATATATATTATGGTAGCACGGTAGTGCTACCATAGTTAGGGTCGAGGAGCCATTTCTATGTTAAACCCCAAAACTTTGCACCTTAATAACTTTGCAACCGTTTGACAGACTTGGCTGAAATTTGGAATACATGATCAAGAACTATAGGCCTTGGCATCTGCCAAGTTTTGTACCAGTAGAACATGTGGCTGCGGAGTTATTAAGCATGATTTGCGTACGCGTTTACGCTTTTTCTGGAATTCTATGGTCGCATGTACAGGTCGCACGGTTTGTGCGACTGGCCTGAAATATTCAGGGAATGTGCGGCCAGGTTCCCTGATGTGCCTTTTGAAGATTTGGTGAAAAAATATTTAACGGTTCAAAAGTTATTCAAAAAACAATTTCCCATTATAAGTCAATGGGAAAAGTTAACAAAAAGTTCAACACTTTCGCAAATGCATTTTTACTTTCGCAAATGGGCCTGTTACTTTAGCAAATCAGCCATTTTGTTTTCAGTTGGTGATTAGAAAAATGCTTGGCATTTAAATTTGGGACCCTCTAGCAACCTAATTCTTTTTGTATTCACCTAGTCGGACCCTGAGGATGCTAGCCATGTCTTTATTTTGGGGTAAAACACCCCAGAAATATGTTTTTCAGATTTCTGGAAAAAGTACTTTCGCAAATTACTTTCATGCTCACGAAAGTGTCGCAAATTTTTGTGAAAGCTTTCGCAAATTGCCACAGTAATTTTCTAGTCTGTGGGAAAATGACAGCAATTCTTTGGCACTGCACTGCAAAAGAACGGTTGGGAGTTTTGGGCTGAAATTTGGAGAGAACGCAGCCGACATCTCACAGATGTGCCTTTCAGTGTTGTATTGAAAAATATTACATGGCAGCAAAGTTATGACACTCAAAGTTGACAGTTTTTCCATAGGATAACATTACGGCCCGATGCATTATAGGAATCCTTTGGCACCCTGCTGCAAAATAACGGTTTGGTCTTTTTCCTGAAATTTGAGGGAAGACAGCCAACAGCCAACAGATGTGCCTTTCAGTGGTTTGGTGAAAAAATATTATAGGGAGGCAAAGTTATGGTGCTCCGAACTTCTCTTTTTTTCCCTTAGGATAACATTACGGCATTCGCCGCGCCTTTCAGGGCCCATATCTCGGAAACGGTGCGAGATATGGACTTTTCATCATATATATATATATATATACAGTATATTAATCAACCTTATATGCACATTTTTATATTGTACATCCACTATGAGTGCTCTTCCCGGACATAGGTCTATCACTTTCTCTATGCTGAAAACAACTGTAAAACAGTATGCCTACACCTGTACAGTGTTCCTCTTCTAGTGACCAAAGTGATGGTCCCATCCTCCAATCCCTTTGTGAATGCTGTATTTCTGGCAGAGTACGTAATCTAGTATCTTGGACACAGACAATATCCCCTTCTATATCTTTTAGTATTGAAAAGGTAGTTAGCCTCTTATTTCTATTTTTTATACTATTAACATTGCATGTAATACATTGCAGTTCTGCCTTAAGAATAAAGAGGAGAATAGAAGAGATCAAACTATTATACATATTTTTTCTTTGCTTTCCTTTTTTCTTTAAAAGCTGTGTATCTGTTGACTCATACTGTGAGGATTGTTCCTGTATTGATGATGCTATTGAAGAAGAATCTGATTCTCCATCTGAGTCTGCTATTTCCTTTTCTTGAAATATTTTATATTTATTCTGTAATGTTAGTGTTTCATCATTTTGTTATTTTTGCTTTGTTACTGGTGGCTTATACAGTTTTTTGGACCTAGTAACCATTGAGAAATGGAGGGCCTGGTGGTGCACTTGGTGGTGGCATGACTTGTCTTTCACTTTGTAGTAGGTCTTAATTTGAGTTTACTTCCTTTGCTTCTCTCTGTTCTCCTTCCAAATCCATAGTCTGTGTTATATCCTCCTGGTTTTGTTTCACATTAGTTTCCTTTTTTGAGGTGGAGGGAGGTGGAGGGTGTGATCTTTTGTTGTTGTCTGATTATTTTTAGGCAGCGTTCCTTCTCCTTTTCCTTGTTTTCCTTAACCAATCTATTTATTTGTGCCAGGGCTACATATACAGCCTGTTCTGCTTTCTCTGTATGATCCAGACAATTGTGCATAGCCCATGGACAATTTGTGAAATTGTGGCCATTTTTCTCACAGAGGCTGCATTTTATTTTAGTCCTGCATGATGCTCCAAAATGTCCTGTTTCTCCACACAGACCATTCTTTACTGTGTCACACACATTACGTAAGTGGTGCCTGTCCCCACATCTATAGCATGCCCTTGGTTGTCCCCCATAAAAAAATACACCCCCATCCCTGCCCCCCCCAAAAAAAAACAATTTGGCAAGTGCTGTTTTTTTTCCATTTTCTTGCCTCAAAGTCACTGTGAACCTCCAGCCACCTGTCCATAAATGCTCTCCATCTAGAATTGGTTCTAGAGGACCATTCAGTTCACACTTTTGTTTTAGCTAGAAGGATATATTGGCTACATTGACTCCTTCATTTTTAAAAAGGACAGTCATTATTTTTACGCAAGTTTCGTCAAATTGCTATAAAAGGCCTCCATAAGGGAGTCACTTTTAACTGGTGGTATTGTTTCCAGAATTGTTCCAGACCAGATGGATGCTTGAAATGTAAGTAAAATACAGCATCTTCCGTGTGTGAACTAATGCATATATCTCATATGCATTAAAATGCATGCTATCTTTAATTAAATTTCTTCCCACAAACAGTCTGTTTGGAACTTCAGATATTTTTCCTCTATATTTAAGCCTGAATGCATTCCTTCTCCTGGCTGGCTCATTAGACAATGTTAAATGGTCTGGGAACAATTTTTTTCTAGCATGGGGGCCCCATGCAGACTCTGGTTTTACATTTTTCCCTTGCTCACTGTCACTCACACTTTTCTCCACCTGCATATTTTGCTCCTCCATTTTGAAAGAAGACTCTATTCCTTCTATTTCCTCCTTACTCATTTCTTCATCTTGTGTTTCCCTTTCCCCATCATTTTTCCCTTTAGATACTTCTATATTGCTTTCATTATTATTCTCAGTGTTTTCATTATGTGACTGACCTGCACTTGTTGTAGTTCACTCATTATTTTCCATTGTTTGCACATCATCTTTTCCCCTTTGTGTCTGCTCTTCCTGTCCCATCTTTTCTTGGTGGTTTGGGTACCAGCTCTTCTCTGTCTTTACCCACCCAGCTCTTTGTAAGACCTCTGTAACCCCATCCGGGGCAACTGTGAAAGGTATTAACTCTGAAACATTTGCAGTTGTGTCCTTTCCATTTTTATTTATTTCAATTCCCGAATGCAGTCCCTCTGCTTCATGACTCTCCTTCTTTGAGCTTTTTACCTTCAGCTGCTGTGTCCCCTCCATTTTTGCTCCCTTCTTAGGCCGATTCATTTAAGACCCATTTGTGTGCCATTTCCTTCAGAGCACTTTCACCTTTGACAACTTCTTTCTTTTTCCCTTTCTTTTTTTCCTCATAGCATACATTTTTCCCCAAATTGACGATTTGTGACTCACTGCTCTTGACAGCTGGGGTATGCTTTAATGATTCCACATCAGCAACTTTTGATGTGGAAGCCTGAGCATTGTCTGTTTGTTCTATCATTGTCTCCTCAGGTACAGTAATAGTTGCAGACCTTTTTCTGCACTAATTCAAAGCTGTTTGCAGCTTTCTTTACTTGTTTTCATGTCTTTGCTCCTCTGCAAAGCATTTTAAGAACAATTTGTTCATTTTCCAAAAATTCAGGATTTTCTACACCTTCAGTTTTTTGCTTCCTCCACTGCAATATTTTACTTTCATTTACATTTCAGCAATTTTAGCTCCTTTTCACCATTTATTTCCAGTTTGTTGATCTCTAGCAAAATTGAGACTGGCGAGAAGACCTGCACCCCAATCCTTTGTACATCTGTTTGATCCACGTTCTCTCGGGACTGGCCATCCTGAGCACTCCTCCTCAGTGACAAGAGCTGTCCCTACAGGAGAGCAGGGGAATTTTTTATTTAAGCCATAAGAAACAATTGAATATTAAACAGTATTACATCATACAAACTTATAATAAAGAAAATCAAAAACATAAATAAGTGCTTGATCATACAGTAACAGTGAGCATAACCAACCCCCCACACACACACACTAAAAGAGTAGGGGAACTTACAGTTAAAGCATATGAAAGACAACATACATGCAAAGCAATATTACAACATACAAACTTGCATTAACAAGGATAACAGAAATCAATATGACAACAAACAAGTATCCCAAACTGAAACCTCTCTTTCCACTAAAGGAGTAGGGGAACACTGTGTTTATAAAAGAGTGTAGAAAATACATACAAACATTGTATTAATTCACACAAAATTAATATACAAACTGAAAGAAAGTTCAAGGAAGGATTCCAGTCATACAGGTGTAAGTCCATTCCCCTAAAACCAATCCAAATAGCAAAATAACCCCCTCCCTCCCTTCCTACTATAAGAGAAGGGGAAGTTGCACTACAGTACCACTGGTAAAACAAAACAATTTTACAACTTAAATATAGTTTCACACAATTCATGACAGACCAGAAATCCAAAATAAATAAATATGGCATCATACATCCCAGCCAAAAGGACATATGTTTGAGACATAGAACAGAAGGTATACATGTCAGTAAAGAAACCCCCAAAACCCTCTCTTTAAAGAAATCTTCCCCATTACCCCAAAACAAACCACCAATTCAAAAAAAAAATAGAAAACTGAAATAGAATCCTAATGTCCCCAAAACTCACCCTATTTATATACATCATATAAATTACATTCTATCTTTTTCAAATTTCTAAGGTCAGTTGCCACAATATGGACCAGGACTAATTTTGGAATGAGTTGTTGTTGAAGAACCAGACGACATCTACTAATCCATAACCAATACAACAGGTGTACATGCATAATCCATAAGGTATTTAAACTACCCTTCTCTCTCCCCTTCATATAAATACCATGAAACAACAACTCTGGCTGAGAGGGAATTTCAAACCCACCTTTCCATTGTTTTTTCAGCACATCCCAAAACCGGATAGCATAGGGACATTGGAAATATAAGTGATTAATTGTTTCTATTTTCATAATACAATCCTCCCTGGGGGAATAACAGTTCTGTAGAACTTTATGCTTGTGATTGCCTTTAACATTAACTCTACCATGAATCCCTAACCATGCTGTATCCCACATGTGTTTAGGAATTCTAACATCTGTAATATAATCTGAAAACTGGATTTGATGAATAACTGTAAAGGCAGCAAATGGACTTTCTTTAAAACAGGTGTCTAGAACTTTCCGATATAAAACCTTCCTTGTTTTTGTCAAAATTTGATCATACCCAATTCCTCATAATTTTATTTTATCAAATACCCCTTCCCAGTTTTTCACCAACCTAGGACTCCACTTATTTTTATGGAGAAAGACCTTCCCTTCTCATTCTCCCCAAACCCATTTTAATACTAGTAATCCCCAAAATGTCCACATCTGTAAGTTATTTCTCATCAAGGGCACTAAATTATTATATAAAAAAATGGAAAAAAAAATAAAATGGGGTACAACATATCCACCCCCTTTCTTTAATACCATGATACAATACATTCCTCTTGAAGGGTTTAATCTACTTCCCCAAAAACATCCAAAAAACATCCAAATAATTTTGATTCCAAAGATTTGGGTAAGAAAAAACTTGCACTTATATATAAAAAACAGGTACTAAAAAATGTTTAAGATAAAAAACCCTCTTTTTCTTGGCAATCTTCCATTTATTCCATATAGTTACTTTAGCCACAGCTTTTGTTAATGCCTGTTCCCAATTAAAAACTGTCATATTCTCTCCACCCAAAAAAATCCCTAAAATGTGGCAAGGTACCAGTGCCACAGGAAATCCACCAATAAACTCTTGTGCAATTGGAAAACCATGTAACCTAAGAATTTTAGGTTTCTGCATATTTAAACTAGCACCAGAAATGGTCCCAATATATTGTATAAGATCACAAGCAATCTGCAAAGAAAGACCATATTTCAACACCAGACATAAATCATCTGCATAAGCAATCACTTTACAATGTTGCTCAAAACATCCATTCACACCACATATCAAGGGAAAATTTTGAAAAATCCACAGCAAGGGGTCCAAAGCAAAGACATATACTAGGGGGCTCATAGGTCATCCCTGCTGCACCCCTTTAAGGATACTTTGAGGAGCACCTTGCCACCCATTCTCATAGGGAACCATATAAGCCAAGTCATAGCAGAATTGTATCCATTGAACAAATTCAGCTGGAATACAATAGGCTTCCACACAAGACCACAAAAAGGAGTGAGACACTCCATCAAATGCTTTTGCTTTATCACGACTAACTAAATAGCCCCCTACTTCGTGTACCCCATTTACAGAACCGGTCTGTCCCATAATTTCTCTCAACAATAAAAGAGCGTCTGATATACGACACCCAGGGACAGCATAAAATTGCATAGGAAAAAACTAAGGAGTCCATCACTGTGGACAATTTATTACCTAACAACCTGGCAACATTTTTTAAATGTGAATTTAACAAGGTCAAAAGCCTCCAGTTTATTATATCTGCACGACTCCCAGATTTATATAAACAAAACAGCAACCCTTCATATATTTGTGTAGGTAAATAATAGTCCATTAAAAAAAAAGTTATATAGTTGAACCAGTTCTGACTGCATAATCTTCCACAAAACTTTATATAATTCACTTGGTAGACCATCTGACCCAGGAAAAACAGCATTATGCAGAAAATGTATTACCGTTTCTAACTCCAAAACAGTAAAGAGTCTCAACAATGAATCACTTTGGAGAGCTGATACATGTGGAAGTGCAGCCATTTGCAAAATCTGCTCCACATACTGTGAAACAGCTATGGAAGAGCCAAAGGCTGTTGCCACATGGTCTTCCAAGACCTGCATAATCCCTGTATCATCCCACTGTTCCACCCCCACCGAGGAGAGGAGGCTCATAAAAACTATTTTCTCTCTTCTATGTTGACTAATTAAAAAGGATTTCTTTGTTCAGATCAGCCCTGTGTACCAAATGTTTGTTCTTTCTGAAGTGACAAATTCTATTATATTGGTATACCCCATATCCTGTCTAACTTGGTTAATACATTCACTCAAATTTATACTTTCATTCACTTGCCGTGTTAAGACACTCAACTCATTTCTAAGTTCCCTATACTTGTCTCTTTGTGCACAAGCACGTGATCTACCCAACTCCTGAAAAAAAAAGTTAAACAACATTTAAACTCATCCCACCACTGACCTATATGATCATATAAAAAATTGTCATTAGTTTATCTTTTACAGTAAAATGTAAATCTGTGAGAACAGAAATATCTTCTAACAAAGAAGCATTAAGCCACCACAAACCCCTTCCAGTTACACGTTTCAGGGGACTCAATATGTATACCTACTGTATAAGGAGATGGTCAGATGTAGCAATCAGCACGACACTCCTAGAATCAACTTGTAAAGATTATTTTATAAAAACAAAATCAATCCATGAGAAAGTATTCCTTTAACAAACATTGGCCTAGATGCCTGCATCCCACTAACATGAGTATCTTGTAACTCTGCTTGAGTGAGGAGCTGTTTAAGAAAAGTCTTATCACAATACTGTTTCCCCTGAATTTTTTCCCCAGAAAATTAATGTTAAAATCCCCGCCCCAAAAAAATCTGCCTACTAGTATATAAATAAGGCTGAATTTTCTTAAGCAGTTCTGTTCTCAGTGATATCATTTGTGGATTATAAATATTCAATAATCTACAAGACAAGCCATGAATAACCGCATTGAGCAAAAAAGTCCTTCCAGGATCAATGTCTACCATTCTGTGTATCGTAATATTCATCATGGAAGAACAAAACCCCACACCGCTGCAAGTGTCAGCTCTCAGAGACCAATAAGATGCCCCTATCCCCAGTCTCTGAAGCCTGTTCAATCTCCCCTAAGGCATGTAATCTAGTATCTTGCAAAAATATCACATCATACATCAAAGAATGCAAAATACCAAAGGCAGTAAAACACTTTTTCACTGATTTAGCACTATTCACATTCAAACTAGCTATTTTTAATACTAGTGGCTCAGGGAGGTGGTTTTATAGTTTTACCACTCGATCTGGTCACTCGGTTTGGTACTGCAGGAAGGCATGACTTGCGAGCTGGCAAGGCCTCATCTCTAGAGTCTATATTAGACACCTTTGTTCCATTAGTCCCCTCAACTTCCATAGGACATTCATGATCTACCTGTCCCCCCAAATGTAAAGGGGGCAAATCTATTGGAAAGTGGCAGAGGAGAGAGAGATGAATACTCGCTGGGGCTCCAATTTTAACACTATTTGGCAAAACAGAAGAGAAGCCTCCTTCATCTGGGGTCTAGAGAACTCCAAGGAACTGTCCAAATCTGAGTCTTCTAAATGTTAACTACAGATAGAGCCACCGAATAGAATACTCAGAGCCCAATGGGGGTAACCCTGTGGGGTAACATATGGGGTATCCTTGTCTTCAGAGCCAACCACTTGGAGAAGAACCTTTGCCCAACCTTTTGGCAACTGGGGAATTTCAGAACTTACTTAAAATGGAACAGGACGAGCTGGGGGAACCTGAGTTCTATCACCCATACCTCCTCTAGTACCCCAACCTCTACTTCATCCTCGCGACCCAACTTCTGTCTCTGGGAAGGGATTTGTACTAAAGGGATGTCTGGCCTGGCTCAGAATGTATTCCTGGTCAGAGGCCTCATCCCCATTATGTGTCGCCTATCGACACTCTGCATAGGAATGAACTGTATCCCCACATAGATTACAAACCTGCAGTGCTTCATATTGTGCCACCGTGTGACCCAAAACCCCACACAAAAAACATTTTATCCAGTCACAATCACTATTCAAATGTGCAAGAGACCCACATTTGTAACAGCTCTTTGGTTGTCCCGCATAAAAAATTATGCCTCTATCACAACCCACAAAAAAAAAAGAGAACTATGTAAGTGCTGTATACCAGAATCCATATGCTGAAGCTGTACCCAAATATTCCAACCCCCAGACCAGAACCCATTGTCATCCATTATAGGTTTAGGATGTTCAAATATAGTACATTTTTTTCCAACCAAAATGTTATATTAGTAATGTTAACACCTTTGTTCCAAAAAAGAATCGTGGCTGTCTTAATAGTAGGCTTCATAATTGGAATAGCCAGAAAGTCCTGCCACACCTCCAAAGCTTTAACATCATAATAAAATTTACAAAATGTATCCAATGAAAGCATAGTGCAAAAATTAATATCGTAATTGTGGTCTCCTGGTGAATGAATGAAGGTGTATACTTCCTCTGGTGTAAAACCCAGACTGTCTTTCAATAAGGTTTTTCCTACCCAGAGGATGTCTGGGACAACTGGGGCTGTGCCTTTGTACCACAGTTGAACTAAATATTGCCTTTTTTGCTTATTCAGTGAGTTTTTTAAAGAGTCCCGCATATGATTTTAGTACCAGGAAGCCTAGTCTGAGGGTCACCCCCCCCTGCAGTCTGTGAACTCAATGAGTGACCAGAAAAAGTACCTTGTGTAAGTGGAGCATCTGTTACCGGTAGCCGGTTCTCTTCTCCAGTTCTCACAAGTAGGGGGTCATCACTTACTACAGGACACTCCTTAACCTGCCCCATTGCTGCCACATCAGCAAAGACAGTGTCTGGTGCAGCATTGAATCTAGCTGCCTCTCCTTCAGGCCATGCAGCTGCAGAAAGATCAAAGGGAGTGTTTGAAGATTCTGGACAGGGCAGGGCCATAGACTCTGAATCTAGATTATACTGCCATGCAAGAAGTTGTTCCGGTGAGCCTGGAAGCGGGAATCGCTATATCTGGTACCCAAATATCATTCTGCTGAATCGAGCCACTCATTGCAGCACAGCTCTTGGTGACCAGGACAGAGCATTGCCATCAGGTACTGTTGTAACAGTATTCACTACTTGTAGGTCACCATTCTGTACTGTCTCAGGGAGCACTGTAGAATTTAAATCAGGCAAAGGACCAAGAGGCAACCGTTTATGCCCTATTGGTAAGGGATTTGCTAAAGATCTTTTCCGGGGTTCTTTCTCCTCTTCCATCTTTCTCTGACATAAGACAAAATCTTGTTCTGCCACATTAATGAGTTCCAAAAGCTGGGTTTTCTTTATCTCCAATTCTTTTTGCAAAAGTTTTTCTTCTTCCACAATATCTGCATCCTGCTGAAAAAACTCAAACTTTTCTGCAGTCTCTGGAGCAATATCTTGTGCTAAGTCCAGCACAGTTTCTGTAATCACTGCAGGCATCTCCTGCAAGAGCTCCAGAGCTCCCGCAACAGAACATCCTCCATCAGCAGCCAAAACAGAAATGGGTACCTCCTTCCTCCTGCTGCGCAACAGTACCCCAGCAGGAGAGTGGGGGAATTTCCTCAGTGTCCTGGCCAAATTTCCCCATTTACTAAAAACATCACTAACAGCTTTATCTGGTTCAATGTCAGTTGGCATCCATCTGTATCCCCCCTCCCATCCTGGGATGAGGCTGAAAATAGGCAGAATTGTCTAGTTCTCCTTTCCAGGTCAACAAAAACTAAAAAAAAAAAATTACTGTTTTTTGTTTATAAAATCTACAGTTAATTTATCATTTTATGTCAAGTTGATTTCTGTGTAGGTCTTAGTGTGAATACAAGCATAGGACAACAATGTGTCCCTGTGGTGCAGATGGTTTGTAAGAGGATAAATGAAAGATAGCCCTCTTTTTGAGTGACAGATGAGATGTGTGCAGGAAGAACTAGAATAGACACTTTAGAGCTATGTCCAAACAAGTTATCATGTTTGCCCCATAAAATGCTCTCTTAAATTGAATACTCAATATCGACATGGAAATACAAAGTCTCCTGTGTGTGTGTGTGTGGGGGGCATTATTTTATAGAAAGAATGAATTTTCATATAGCTCCAGTAATTGATATGAAAAGAAAGCAACTGAGATGTCATCTTAGCAAAGGCTAAGAGAAACTACAGGCTGGCTAATTTGTCCATATTTGTAGGTAAAATGATAGCTGTTATTAGTAAGGATTTCTTGATGACACACCTGGCAAATCAAATGATTTTAGGAGAATGTCTACTTGGTTTTGTAATTTGAAGGTTATGTCAAGTAATTCTATTTTCAGAAGGTTATTGAGGGGTTGTTCCAGATTTAATATGTTTCAATTTTAGTAAACTTTTGAATAGGTATGCCATTGGAGGATAATACATAAATTTAGTAAATGAAGTTTAAGGAGAATTAGTATTATGAATTAGAAATTGACTGAGTAACAGATGCAAAAGGCAACTTGATAGAGGACAAATGTCAGACGGAAAGGTACTGTAGTCATTAGGGGGGTATTATAGGTGTTGGTGTGAGGGCCACTTCAGTTCAATTTGTATATTAATGATCTAAAATCAAGGATCTATAGCCAGGGAAGTTTGAAGATGATGCAGAGTTATCAAGAGTTGTAATTACTGAGAAGGAAAGTGAGAAATTGTACTGTAGCAGGAACTGAAAAATGGAGATGCTGGTAGAGCAGATGCAGTTCAGTATGAGGCAAAGTAAGCCAATTCATCCAGGTGCCAGCAAAAGAAAATATGCTTATAAACTAAACAGGATGGTAACAGATGTATCTGAACATGTGAGAGACTTACCGATTATTCAAGATTTACAATCATACCAACATACAAATTCACCAGCAGAAGAAGCCTATATGGCCAATTGAGTCTTCTCGATTCAGAGTTCACCCTAATTTCATAACACAGCACACTGCTACACCCCTTCATCTTTTTTCCCTCCTATTGACTTTATCCCATACCCTCTTAAATCCCCCAAATATTTTCTTTTTCAGTACCTCCTCCAGTAGCAGTTCCACCCTGCCACCACTCTCTCTGTACAATTTTTCCTGGCTTCTTCCTGGAAATTTCCTCCTGCTTTTAACTGTGACTCCTCACATTCCTGTTTTCACTGATCCTGAAACTTTCACTAGGGTCAACCTTGTTTATATATTTGAGGTACCTGAAGGTCTGCATCATGTCGCCATGTTGCCATATTGCCTTTTTCCTCAAGCAAGTTCATATTGAGATTCTCTAGCCTCTGCACTTGCTAGAGCCCCTGCTGGCCCTTGATAATTTTTTGTGGCTTTTCCCCGTACCCCCCAGCAGGTTAATGGCCTTTTTGTGGTGGGTGTTTCAGCACTTCACACAGTACTATAGGTGTGGCTATATCATCAGTCTGTACAGCAGCATTATGACCTCTTTCTTTTTGCTGGTGGACCCCTATGTATGCAACCCTGTATCCTACTTGCCTTCATCATTGCATTTCTGATTTGTGTAGTGGGTTTCAGGTTACTCATGATTGCAATCCCCAGGCCTTTATGTTCCTCTGGCACCTTATGGTCAAGGCCCCTTGTCTGTACTGTGCCCTGTGGTTATTGCTCCCTATGTGCATGGCCTTGCACTTTTTTGCATTGAACCCTACTTGTTAGATTCCATGCCATCTTCCCAACTTTGCAAGCTCCTACCTCAGGAAACATTAGGGAAATTCTGGGAACAACCTGCTTTCCTTAACAATATAAGTTATGGGCATTTTAAATTAATTTATATTTTTAACAGTTGAATGAGTTGTTATTGTTATGAATGTTATTCATATTTGTTTTTGATGCAATCCTGCTCTGGAGAATCAATCAATCAATCAATAATTTATTGGATAGCAAAACTGAGAAATTGTTCTCATTTACAATTGCGTCCACACATGAAACAAAAAACAATATTACAACATACAAATACAATTGTTACAAAAATATTCTATTAAAAACATTAAAAAATCATTAGACTGTTAGGTCAAACTTGTCTATGCAAACCAATTACAGTGTCTATTGAATATACTTCCTAAAGCAGCTCTAAAATGTGTCAGTGTTGGTAAAACATTCAATCCCATCCTTTTTTGTAATATTGCCCAGGTGCATAGTATTGCAATATCTAGTGTCTTGTCCCTAATTCCAATTCCTATACAATTACAGGAAAGCATCATATACAACAGGCATGTTGCATTTTTCACTATTGGTATACCTCTTCCAAGTACTGTAGAATTGATTTATTTCTCTGTAAAAAAAAGTCTTGCTATGTTCACTGTAGAAAGAGACCCGCTAAATTAATTGAACAGCTAAGTTTGTTTTCTATGTCAGACTCATTATATGGAAGTACAGGACAGTGAAACTTAACTGTAGCTAACAAGTCCCATAGCCTTGGACCACTAAATTAAATGAACACACTATTTTTCAATTCTACAGTATTTGCTCTGTTTTGTGCACTAATTGGGACCCCCAAATCTTTGTAGTTAACATTTATAATACAATAAATAAAATGACAAGAAAAAGTATAAAATCATCCTTAAAGTATAAAATAACCCTTTAACACTCCCAAGGTGGTAATGGCTATCCTTGTGGTCAACCCTCTCCCATGCCTGGTAATGTAATGTCCCTCTCCAACTTGCATCAGCTCATACTGAGATTTCATTCCTCTCCCAATTTGCTGCTGCTAGAGATGTGTTAAGTTAGAAAAACTTTGATCTGCTTGAACTTCGTGAAGTTTTACAAGTTTGCAAAGCACTTCACATAGTTCTCTGTCTGGCAGAATTTCAAACTTCACCTAATGAAAGTACATGAAGTGGCATTTTCATAGTTTTCAACCAGGGAAACAACACTTCATGAGCTAACTGTTATGCAAAGTGTTTCAAATCCTGAAGTATATACTCTTTTTAGGGCTACCGTGGGTGGAGCCCTGCAGATGTCTTGATATTAGTAGAAAAAGGGAGCACTCCAGGTTTCCAATAGACAAAAGTGGATGGTTCTGTGGAATCACTGCACTAATTGAAGAAGTCTGCCATTTTCATGGATCTGAGCAGTGCTGCACACACTATTTTGTAGGATTATGTGTTTACTAGCTTCAATGTGGGTAGAATTCTCTTTCAGGAAAGGTTCATACCTCATAAACATGTCAACTTAGTCAGACTTTCAACTGTAATTGAGATTGATATCTCTCCTTTCTAACTTGTTTAGAGACACTAATTGGATGTTCATGTCTATAGTTTTCCTCTTGCCTGTGTTATACTGAGATGCACAACATAGGTGATTTCATAGCAGGTCTCCTAAAAAAACTGTTTCATTCTACACATGAATGCCACAGTTTTAGAGAAATAATTGGCTGGGAAGCATAACAATAGAGATAAGATGTAGCAGTGTAAATGTCAAATACCACAAAAGGAATGCTATGCAGATATACAAGGTCATAAAACATCTAATGTTGATATCTTACTAAAGACTAGAAAAACTGAAGATGTGTGTATGCATGTGTGTGTGTGCATGCACATGTGTGCATGTACGTGCATGTGTGTATATGTGTGTGTGTGTGTGTGTGTGTGTATGCATGTGCTCAAACCCTTGATGGAATTAGAGACACGTTGCAATTGCATTTTCAATTCTGGCACTAATTAAACATATTTCTGTCTGTATCTATGTGTTCATTTGTCAATATTATTTGTGAATATTCAAGCTTGCACAATTTAAACATGTTCTGTCTATAACTTTGTGTTGTACTGAAACCTTAATATCTGATCTGTATGGTTTTCTCTGTCCCATTCATAGCATCTAACTGCAAATCTGCAATGTATTTTTTTCATATTGCCATCAAGACATAAGGTACACAAAAAATATTTTATTATCACACCTGCACTGATCCTGCACTTCTTTGCACTCAATCCCAGCTGCCATTCTTCAGACCATGTCTCCGTTTTTAAGATCGTTCCTCATTATTTTAACACCCCTAGCATATCCATCCCATTGCATACCTTAGTATCATATGTGAAGAGGAATACCTTCTCCTCCAAGCCTTCTGTTATTACTCCAGTAAAGACATTGAAAAGGACCAGCCCCAACACTGACACCTGTAGCACCCTGCTCTTTAAGTCTCCCACTCCAGAGTGCTCCCTCTTTACCACAACCCTCTGACTCCTGCCATTCAGTCAGTTTTCCACACACAGAAGTATTTTTGGATAATCCCTGTGAATGTGCAGTTTGTTAATCAGCCTTCTATTAGGAACAGTGATGAAGGCCTTTCTTAAGTCCATACAGGCCACATCCACCACACCTCCCAGGCACTCTACGTTAGTTACCCAGTCATGCCATAGATTAGTACAATGAGAGTTAGTGCAAAGTACAGTGCTTATCCTAAGCACAGTAAAAGTTAGGATTAGATGTATAAGTAAATAAATGCCATAAAATGCAGTGTATGTGTGTTAGTGTGTGTGTGTGTGTGTGTGTGTGTGTATGTGTGTATGTGTATGTGGGGAGGCAATGCTCTATGTATGTAGACAGTGCACTGCCATGTTATACTGGAATATATATGAATATATGTGTATATGTATTAGTCAGTGTGTGTGTCACAACAGTTAGAAAATCCAGTTAGGTGGCTCAGTGGTTAGTGCAAAAATTGCTATTCTACATTCCCCCACTATCTAGATCAGCTTCAGCTGTGTGCATATTACTGCTGATTTAAATGAGGTGTCTAGTGGCATCCCCCCACCCTCCAATATCTCTCGGAGCCTGAAAAGAAGAAAATGGTATCTTGATGTCTTTTTTAATCTGTAAAACTGTGCGTAGACAGTACACTGCTATGTTATACTTGAACATATATGCATGCTGTATATGTGTATATGTATTAGTCAGTGTGTGTGTATCACAACATTAGGAAGTGCAGTTAGGTGACTCAGTGGTTAGTGCAAAAATTGCACATCTACATTCCTCCAATATCTAAATCAGTTTCAACCTCATGCATGTCATTGCTGATTTAAATGAGGTGTCTAGTGGCAATCCCCCACCATCCAATGTTTCTCAGAGCCTAAAAAGAAGAAAATGGTCTCTCAGTGTATTTTTTTAACCTGTAAAAATGTTGTAGACAGTGCACTGCTATGTTATATTGGGATATGTGTATACATATATGTGCATATGTATTAGTCAGTTTGTGTGTTTCACAACAATTAGAAAGTACACTTATGCAGCTCAGTGATTAATGCAAAAATTGCCAGTCTACATTCCCCCACTATCTAGATTAGTGATGCAGCAAATTTTTAATCCACTGGCGAAGTGAATGCAAAATGAGCACTTCACGTTGTCAGAGCACAACTCAAAGTGAACACTGTAAAGTGCTCACTTCGTGTTATCATTATTACTTTGTGTTGCCATTATGCCTTAATGTGAAGTAAGGCAAAGTGACAAGTAAATAGGCAGCCCTCCACACATCGCATGGCTTACAGTACTGTAAATCACATGCTTTAGCCAGGCAGGAAGGAAGTGAGTCAGAGAAGCAGTTTCACTTTCTCATTTGCATTCTTAGAGGGAGAAGACTTTGTGAGAGAGCAGTGTAGGAGTCAGTGACAAAGTGCTTTATTGCCTTTCTAAAACAACACCTTTTTTAAAAGCTATCTTTATTTAGTTTTTGTGTTGTGTTTGCGATTTTTTGGGTAGTTAATTTTTTTTTATAAGTTTTGTTTTGTTTTGTGTGTGTGTGACTGTGTGTGTGAGTGTGTGTGTGTGTCGGGGACTTGTGTGGGAGGGATGGACGTGGACCCTGGAGAAGGCGAGTCGCTGGCCCATGGGCGTGGTCAGAGGAAGGGAGTGCAGACACATGGGGGTGGTCGTGTGATGCTGGACCACTCCTGACTCCTGGTTGTTGCTTCACCCCCAGTGGAAGCAACAGCAGCAGCACCAGTGCCACCAGTGGCTAGTGTGCATTCACCTTCTCTGCCACTACCACCACCACCAGTAGCAGCAATAAGGGCTCCAGCAGCACCCCCTCTAGCATCTCCACAGCCACAGGAGGTGCCCCTGGAAACCATAGGTGGTGCGAGGTCTGTGTCTGGTCCCCCCCACAGCTCCCCAGTGTGGGATATTTTTAACTCTATGGGGGGAGACAGCACAGTCACGGTGTGTTGTCTGTGTGGTGTGCTGGTGTGCCATGGCCCCGGGGGACATATTTGGGGACCGGTGGCCAGTGCACCCACATGATCAACCACCACAAGGTGGAGTGGCAAGCTGCCATGGAAGGGGCCAGGTGTCCACCTGCTGGCCCTTCTGTGGCATTAGCCGAGGGTGCTGCTGGGGTCAAAGTTGTGTCTTGCCACAGCAGAAGGAGGGCTAGTACAGCAGCTGCACCACCACCAGCACCACCACAGCCACCAGTACCATCCTCTCCACCACCACCACTACCTGGATTGCCACCTGCAGTGGACCCCACCTCATTCCCTGCAACAGAGGTCAACATCGCCCTGGTGTGGATGGCCCTGGGGGAGAGTAATCAGAGGGTTGGTGCTTTGCTGCAGCAGGTCAACACAATACAAGAACAGCAGAAGCAAATACTGACAATGCTGCACCTGCTGCTGACTACCACGGTACCCCACGGCCACAGTGAGGGATTGTTTACTGCCCCCCCACTACTGTGTTGTATTGCTTTTGTGTGTTTTTTTCTTTGTTGTTGTTTAATAATACACATTTTCCCTTCCAGGGGAATCTTTCTTGCTCCACATAGTGCAATAGATTTCTGTGAAAACCACCCATAATTTCATTACAGTGTGTCATGTGATGGAGGAAATTCCCATTCTGAAAAGCTGCCCACATTCTGCCCGCCTTCTCAGCAACATTAGAACATGATGCCAGGGAGAGCATGGGTGCGGGCTCCATTACAGTGAATGTGCGATTGTCAAGCAGCTTTCTGAATGTTTCTTTATGTTATAATGGTCAGTTTGTGGTGAAACGTGTGGGCTCATTTCCAGTAAGAAGAGCCTTGTTAGTGGAAACGTTCCCACATTTCACCATAAAGTGAACCTTATAACATAACAAAACATTGGGATAGCTGCTGGACATTCACTATAGTGGAGCATGCACCTGCGCTCCCCCTGGCATTACGTCCTAACATTGCTGAGAAAAGGGGCAGAATGTGGGCAGCTTTTCTGAATGGGAATTACTCCATCACGTGACACACTGTAATGAAATTACGGGTTGTTTTCTCAGAAATATATTGCACTCTGTGGAGCAAGAAATATTCCACTGGAAGTAAGGCCCCCACATATTAGATTATGTGCATCACCATAACTATGTAACCTGGTAAATCTCTGGAAAGCAGCAGTGCAACAATATGTTGAGAACTCTGACTACATTTTTTAATGCTATGTTACAACTTCCTTTACTTACATCCTGACTGGAATGGTACGAGAATTTCCAGTAGTAGAATCTACTGTACTACCTTTTTAAGGTGTAAAATAATGAAAGGAGCATTCTTGGTATATTGGTATCTTGGTATGATAGACAAAAGAAGACTATTGCCCATCGAGCTTGCCTTCCACGTATGTGAACCATTAATTCGTATTTTGATTTAATAACCATTTATCAAGTTTATTTTTAAATATTGCCACATTAGATGAATCAACTATTTCTTGTGGGAATGAGTTACATAATCTAGGAGTTATAATGGTAAAAAAAATGTAACCTTTTTTTTGTTTTTGCTTTTTTTACTTCCAATTGTTTATTATGTAGTCTAGCCACAATTCTTCTAGTAGAATATGTTATACCACATGGATTCATCAATACTTGTGATTGCAGAATTTTAAATAGTTGTAAAAGATCACCCCTTGTTCTTCTCAGATGAAGAGAAAATAGACTGGTTTTCTAAAGTCTAGTAACATAATCAAGGTATGTAAGATGAGGAATAAGTTTAGTTGCCCTATACTGGATTCGTCCTAATCTATTTATATCTGATTTCAAATAGGGATCCAAAATGGAGAACCATAATCAATATATGGCCTGACATGTGACTTATACAAGGCCATGATAGTTTGTTCAGATTTGGAAATAAATATACAGTTTATTCTGTGAAGAAGGGCATTTGTCTGATTAGCTACTTTATTACAGTGGGTTGAAAAGCATAATTTGTTGTTTACTAGTATCCTGAGATCTTTATCTGAATCTGATGCCCTGATAATGCTATTATTTAGAACATAAGTTTGTTTGGGGTTATTCTTTCCAATATGCAACACTGCAGATTTAGCTACATTGAAATACAACCTATTATTGAGTGCCCAGTGTTCTAATGATGCGAGGTCAGATAATAATGTTTTTTTGTTTGCCTCATTATTGACAATAGCCCCCAGTTTTGTATCATCTTCAAATTTAATTAAAGTATTTGTCAAGTAAATTTTCATATCACTAATGAAAATGTTTAAAAGAGTATGCCCCAGGACAGAGCCCTGAGGGACACCGCTAGTCACCCATCTCATATCAGAGAGAGCGCCATTTACCCTCACCCTCTGTGTTCAATTTCTCAACCAACTCTCTAGCCATAAAACTATAGGTGCAGAAAAACTCAGATGTTTAAGTTTATTAATTAGGATGAGATGTGATACTTAATTAAAAGCTTTACTGTAATCTAAAAGAATAACTTCAGAGGGTATATTTGAATCAAGGCTTATACTGATATGATTATAAAATGAAAGCAAATTAGTGGTACTGGAAAAACTTGATTTAAATCCATGTTGAGATATGTCTGTTAAATTCAAAACTTTCATTTCTGTTTCTAAACATGATTTAATTGACTTCTCCATAATTTTACAGGGGATTGAGGTTAGGCTAATTGGGCGGTAGTTTTCAACTTTAGAATGGGAACCCTGTTTATAGATGGGAGTGACTATAGCGGTTGACCAGTCAGATGGAATTTTAGATGCGTGCAAGGATTTATTAAAGATAATTGTTAGTGGTAAAATAATTGTTTCTTTTATTCCTAAAAGAAGTTTTGAACTAATATTATCAGGGCCAGAACTTACTGATGGATTCAGAGTTTGCATTACGTCATGAGTTTCACTTGGTGGGATCTTGATGTTTGGATTGTTAGAAGAGTATGTAGCTAAAACCTTGAACAATCTTGAACAAAAACTGTGGAAAAATACTTATTTAACTCAGTGGCTGTTTCTATATCAGAAGTAATTATTGTATTATTGATATTTAATAGACCAATTATCTTAATATTACTTTTTTTACTGTTTAAGTAAGAGTATAACATTTTATGTGAGTCTTTAGTATGTGCTATTTTAAATTCTAAATTCCTTTTAGCTAGTATAATCTGTTTTTTTTAATATTCTGACTGAATCCCTATACTAAATTAATATTTAATGTGTTTTGATTTATTGGACATTTTTTAGTAATTGAAACAATTTCTGTTAATATACAATTTGTTTTTTAATAGATCCATTAAACTAAGGAAGGAGTTTACCTTTATTGTTGTATTTATTTCTGGGACATATTGTTGTTTGAGTTCATGAATTTTTGTTTTAAATACATCCCATGCTTCTTCAGTATTGACTGAAGAAAACATATATTCCCAATCACAAGCATCAAGATGTTGATATATTTTGTGAAAATCTGCCCTGTCATATTGTTTGATTTTAAGTTTATTAGTTGTGAAATGTTGATTTAGAGGACTAGTGAGATGTATGGACATATGATCACTATTACCAAGTGCATCGGATATCTGCAAGTCAGTTACATGAATCTCACAGTTAATTATAACAAGGTCTAGGATGTTGTTTCCTCACATAGGTTCCATGACAAGTTGAGTTAAGCCTAGGTCTATCATGGCAGTAAGAAAATGTTCCTCTTGTTGATTTGATCCTGTTAGAGTCCCCCAATTTATAGTGGGGAGGTTAAAGTCTCCTAATATTAAGACTGAACCTTCATTAACTATATCAGAGATTTCACCAACTAGTTTTATGGTTTGGTTAATATCTGCAGAAGGAGGGCGATAACAGGTCCCGATTAATATTTGGGAAAGATCCTTTGGTTTAACATTCACCCATACACTCTCAGATTGAATATTTGCTGGTGATTCAAACGACGGAATGTCATTTCTAACATAAAGGCTAACCCCACCTCCTTTTCTTTTATCCAATCTATTTTTAAAATAATGTTTATATCCAGGAATTTCAACAATCTACTGTTTTTCTGAATTGTCCCAAGTTTCTGTTATAGCTATTATACCCAAATTGTGGGACTGTGCTTTAATTTCTAATTCAGCTAATTTAGAAATATTAAGGGAACGAGCATTGAGAGATAGAATGTTCAAATGATTAAGGTGAAAAGAATGAGTACTAGTAGTAAGAGAAATGGGTAATGACCCAGACTCCCCCTTTTGTATTAGTTTAAATGATTATTTACAAATGAGGCAACCTTCTGTCCCAGTAGTGTGCTCCCCCATCTACTAAGATGCAGACCATCGCAACAAAACAGGGATGGTCTGTTACAGAAATCTTCCCAATGGGTAAGGCAAGGGATATTTTGTCTATAGCACCATTTATGAAGCCATTCATTCAGGGCTTTTTTTTTTTTTGTACTATATCCTGAGGCTCTTGGGATTGGCAGTATCTCTGACAGGCATATGTTACAGCTATGTTCAGTCAATAGATTACAGAGGGAAACAAAATCTTGTTTTAGTTGATGTAAGGGAAGTCTAGTGATATCATTTGTTCCTACGTGGATAACTACTAGAGGGTTGTCACCAGCTGATGACAACATTTGATTTACCATAGATGTGATATCTGTAACCCTTACCCCTTGGTAATTAGAGCAGGTTCGATGTTCTTTGTCAGGGTTGCAAACAGTGTGATTGATATATTTTATAATAGAGTCACCCAAGACATATACCTGTTTATTCATGGGAGATTGTGCTTGGTCTATTAAGGGGGGCAGTAATGAGGTACCTTTTAAACTGGTGCTGAGCAGGTCTTTGTCATTGTTTTCTTCTGCTTTTCTCCGTCACATCAGTTAGTTGTTATATATCACTTCTGTTGTAAATTAGCAGTTATGCAGCAGGCAGTGTTTTATTTATTTTATTTTTAATTTTTTTCAGAGTTCAGAAATACCTTTGAGTCAAAGACACCTTTACAAAGGTTCCACGTCACATATAATAGATACAGATACACAATACAGTAATTGTTACAGAGTAAAGTTGGGTTTATAACAGGAACAGTTAGGCTAATATTCAGGAACTAGTGCAGTTTGAGACAGTTAAAAACTGGAAGCTTAACAATCCCTGAGATGACAGAGTTAAGAGCTGTGTGCAGAGGCAGACCAGAGGCCATTGTCAGTAAATGACACCATGGAACAATATTTATTGAAAAGCAGCTGCAAATAAATACAATCCTGGTCAGAACAATATTGAAAGGTGTGCAAATTTTTTTTTCATGCATGAAAAAAGTAGTCAACTAAGTAAAGCAGACAGAAATTGTGAAAAGAAGCATATCATTCAAGTCACAACTCGGAGTAACTAGTAGCTGTTGCAGTGTAAAGTAGCATAAAAAAGTACAATTCAAAATTGCCACGACATTCTTGCAATGCTGCTTTTATTGATAATGTCAGTATGACATCATGAGCTCACAACAATCACACAACACACAAAATGCATCCCCAGAATTAATGGCACACTCAGTTATGCACGCAGTGGTGGCACAGAGTCCACAGATTTTTTCTACAGGCCCAAAATGCATCCTCTTTTTGTGCAGAAAATTGACATGTGGTAACACAGTGAAATGAGACTGTTTCAGCACATGCAAAGTCCCCCTGAATTAATTGTGCACTCAGTCATGCACGCAGTGGTGGCACAGAGTCCCCAGACTTTTTCTGCAGGCCCAAAATGCATTCTCCTTGTGTGCAGAAAATTTAAAAGTGGTAACACAGTGAAATGAGACTGTTTCAGCATATACAGTGTCCCCCAGAATAAAATGATGACAGTGAGCATCCTGTTGCTGGTCCAAAGTGCTCTGTGAGGTGATTCGAGCAAATGCAATGTGATCATCTCAAGTGGATGGAAGGGTGGCTTTTGGCTGTACACTAATAGTAACCTTGGTGAGTAGATATATATATATAGATATATGTTTGTGTATTTTGTAGGTGAGGAGGGGGTTCAACATGGACTTGTAATCATGCTATTGTTCAGCATCACAGGTTACAGAAACTGTTGGTGTGCACATTCCAGTGCTCAATGAGAATTTTTTGAGTTGAAATTGGAAACGGATAACTCTCAAGCACATGAAGGTAAGTATTTTTTTTCGGAGGGTGGGGGGAATCATATTGGCAGGTTTGTCTGTAATGGTTTCTTATTTTGTTACTTCTTCACAGATTTTATCTGCATCCTTCTGGAGTCTGGTTGTTAATGATGGTCATGGTCATCTAATGAAATGACTTCTGCGTGTTGCATGTGTGCCCAATCCCGGGGGAGGGGGGTACCTGATGATGTTGAAGAACTTTCTTGGATAAGGCCACTTTGACAGAACAACAAAGCATCTGGAAGTTTCCTAAAAAAAAGAAATGAATGACTTCTTACAACTTAATTGTTATTTATCCCTCCCTGGTTCTCAATCTCAAGTCAAGTTACATTTCAAATTGACATCTTGTCAACTAACACAACCTGTGTACAATATTTGCTGCAGTTTTTCTAAAACAATTAAATGGATTAAATAAAATATTAATACTTACCAGAATGGATTTCACATGGATATTCCATAGGCTCCTCTCTGTATGGTACAGCTGCAGTACCATTTCTACTGAGTTTTAGCGATGAAACTTTTTTTGTTAACCTGTAAAAAAAACAAAATACGTGTACCGTATGTGTTTTACATTCTGGCTCTGAAAAGCTACAGAAAACAAAACATGCAACTAAAGGAAGTGAAACAGCATAACAAACAAGAGTATACATACTCACTTTATGGTTTAAATATTAAGAAGCTTTGTGTCTGTGGCTGATGGATGTGGTGGTCCAGACAGACTCATGCTGAGTGGTGGCAGTGGCTAACATCAGTCCCGGTGGTGGTGGTCCCTGGGTCAGACAGACTCATGGTGGCAGTGGCTAACATCAGTCCCGGTGGTGGTGGTCCGAGGGTCAGACAGACTCATGGTGGCAGTGGTGGCAGTTTCTAACATCAGTCCCGGTGGTGATGGTCTGGGGGTCAGACAGACTCATGGTGGCAGTGGTGGCAGTTTCTAACATCAGTCCCGGTGGTGATGGTCAAGGGGTCAGACAGACTCATATTCAGTAGTGGCAGTGGCTAACATCAATCCCGGTGGTGGTGGTCCCTGGGTCAGACAGACTCATGGTGGCAGTGGTGGCAGTAGCTAACATCAGTCCTGGTGGTGGTGGTACGGGGGTCAGACAGACTCATGCTCAGTGGTGGCAGTGGCTAACATCAGTCCTGGTGGTGGTGGTCTGGGGGTCTAACAGACTCATGCTCAGTGGTGGCAGTAGCTAACATCAGTCCTGGTGGAGGTGGTCCGGAGTCAGAAACACTCATTATCAGTGGTGGCAGTGGCTAACATCAGTACTGGTGGTGGTGGTCTGTGGGTCAGACAGACTCATGGTGGCAGTGGTAGCAGTGGCTAACATCAATCCCGGTGCTGATGGTCTGGGGGTAGACAGACTCATGCTCAGTGGTGGCAGTTGCTAACATCAGTCCCGATGGTTGTGTTGGTGGTCCGGGGTGGCACACGGCCTTTTAACAACTTCAGTTAAAGCCTGCCAACATTAACCACATCATCATCCTCATATCATAAAGAAAGCTTCCCTCACAGTCATCTATGTCTGAAGTCTGACCACTGGGAAATTCATTCTCTATTGTGTCGTCATCTACGTCAGTGGTGGGCCATTTCAGGCAGCCACTACCAGTGCCACCAGGATGGTCCATTTGCACATCAACAAAACCACCATGACTAGGCCGGGGTATGATTATTGAGGTTGCAGACTGTGCTGGTATGTGCCTCTCACTTATTTTAATGAATGTTAGCAAACTAACATTTGCAGAAGACAGGTTTGTCTGACAATCCCTGACTATTGCACTTGCTGAGCTGAATACCCTCTCAACACTTATGCTGGATGGTGGGCATGTGAGGTACTTCAGTGCCACTGCAGTCAGCTCTGGCCATTCACTGCCCTTTCCACTCCAGTACAAAAGAGGATCTTCAGTTATTGTCAGATGCCTGTTTTTAGACAAATATGACTCGACCATTCTCTGAGCCACACTAAGTCCATTTGTTGATGCATCATCCTGTTCTCCCGAATCATTTATTTCACAAATACCCACTTGGGACAAAGCCTCCCAAAGTGGGTTGATGCCAGCCACTTTGGATGACAGACTACCTGGAACTGCTGTCCCCTTCTCCTTGCAGGATATGCTTGATAGTCCTGCAGGTACACCTTCAGCCGGATTATGCTGCTGAGGTTTGCTGACCTTGGCACGTGACTTCTGTGCCCCATGAACCAAGCGCACCAGTTGACCACTGATATGTTTTACCTGTTCAGGCTCTCCCTCCAGTACTGATGCAATTCCACATTTGTATCCTGGGTCCAGCATTGTTGCTTTGGCAAAGTTGTCACTATGCTGAATGCTCACAACATGACGATTCTGGTCAAATACTCTCAGCATGTATTGCAGCAACATACTGCTACCACCATCTCCGGCAAAATCAAGGCCATGCTGTACATTCACCAATGTCTGCCTCAGCACCTGCAGCAGTGGAATTGATTGACTAATGGAGGCAGACTCGCCACTCACTGCCTGTGTGGCATGTTCAAAAGGCCGTAAAATTGTTATTACAGAGTTCATGAGGTGCCACTGTTCAGTCGTCATAGACATGGAGGCCCTGGAACTGTCACAGCTGGTGTGCATCACAAGATATTCTGAGATGGCTTTGTATTGTTCATACAACCTCTCTGCCATGTATAAAGTGGAGTTCCATCGGGTGACAAGTTCCAGCTTCAAGCGGTGCTGAGGCAGGCTGTTTTGTATCTGCAACTGCCACAGATGGCCACGGGCCTTTCCATATCTTGAAACGTGAGATCAGATATTTCGTGCAATGGTCAGCATTTCCTTTACATCAGGGTGCTACAGAAACTCCTGCACCACAAGATTTAAACAGTGGTCCATGCATGGAACACGAGAAAAAACACTATTCGTGATGCAGTTCACCACATTTGTCCCATTGTCACTTGATATGAACCCAGCTCTCAGGGACAGAGGGTTTAGCCATTTGTCAGTTTCAGTCAGTACCACATCCAACATGTTCTCACCAGTAGTGAACAGGTCACATTGTGCATAGCAATTGTTGCATGCAGTTGAATTCCTGAAAGATTGCTGCCACGACAATCCACCTTACTGCACTGGTTATTCACACTACCAACATCGCAAACAACTCCTGGCACCTACGCCCAGTGGGCAGTTATACACAAATATGAACTCCCTGCTGTTTTGCCCCTTGTCCTCATATCCATACTTAAATGGATGAATGGAAAGGAGGAATGTTGAAGGGCATGTCTTACTGAGTCGGACACAGTGCGGAACAAGTCGGGGACAGCACGGATAGAAAAGTATGTCCTGGATGGGACTTTCCATTTTGGACAGACACATGCATCAAACTGCCGGAACCCAGAATTATCCACAAAGGAGAAGGGCAAAAGATCAATTGCCAGCATTTCCACTACAGCAGCATTAAGTTCATGTGATACCGTATGATTCAGGGGGTACTTCAGCTTATGCACAAAAACACTCTGTAATGTGGGCTGACTTAAACGTTTTACATGGGGTGTGATCACAAATGGTTGTGCTCTGTGATGAATGGCATTGGCAGGGGGTGGAGTGTGGACGTTTGATGAAGATGGTTGCACAGGTAATGATAAACACAGAAATGCAGTTATTTTGCCAGATTTGTCAACCAGGGTTGATGTACCACTTGCACTAGACATACTGCATTCACCACCACCACCACCATCACCACAAAAACTGCTACTCTCACCAGCACTGGACAACATTTCAATTCATTATGGTCCTCCACCTCATCATGCCTGTAGTAATCCTTTCCTTTTATTACCTCAGTACTGCACACATTTCATTTACTACTGGACTTAGCAGTCATGGAAGGGAATAACATGCTCGCTATGGTTGCTGGTGATGACGGTGAATGCCCCACTGTAGAATTAGTTGCCAGCTTGTGCTGGGTCCACAGTGCCAAGTGCTTATTCTTAAGATGCGCATGCTGTCCTCCTGTGCCCAGATGGTTCCCCTTTTTATCTCAACTCACACTGACATGGCAAACCTCGCAGATTGCAACAGACTCATCATTTGCATCTTAAACAAAAAAATCCAAAGCAAGGGATTGTGATGCTCTGCTTTTAACATGTCCATGAGGTGGCTTATTTAAGTCTGTTATTTTAAGCACTGAAGTGGGGGGGGCACATGATGATTCAGGCACTGCACACCTGGACTCCAACTGACAACCACGACTACCTATCATATTTATTACCGACATCATCACAACTAAAACCGTAAATCACAAGTTTTTATGCGGGGGGGGGGGGATTCCTGAAAAACAGACTCAGACACAGCCACTTTGAATTTCTTTTTCTCCGGTTCCCAACTGGGGTCAATTACATCATCATCATATTCATCAACATCACACACATCCACATCTTCTGCTTGGATGCTAGCATGTGGACTGCATTTTGCAACAACAGCAGCATCATCATCATCACATTCATCATCAGCATCTACACCACTGTCACCTGATATTTTTTCACCACACTGTGAATCACTGCATGGAAAATGCGTAACATTAACTGCCATGGTGGATGGAATATCACATTGTATGCTATCGTTGACATGATCATCAGAATCCTCATGTTCAGTTACTGGGATGCTACTGGGAAGTATGACATCATCTACGCTGCCACTCACTTGCACTGCTTCACACTCAATATTTTTGGATACAGTACACTGGTTGGAATTTGAACTTGACACACCAACACTAATACTACCACCACCACTAACACCAGTAACACTAACACCACCGGCTGGGAAAACATCATCTCCTCCAACTATGAGTGAAGCTACTGATTGGGCTGTAAAAAACACTGCAGGAGAAATACCTTTCCTCACATCGGCAATGCACTTCTGCGTCTGTGTACTACCATGCCCACAGGCTATCTTACTGCCTGCATTGCAATGGTGAGAGACAGCTTTGCTTGTATGTTTCTTTGCGGGCATTTTGGGGGAATCAACCACAATATTATAACCAAATTTAGATTTTGATGCATTCACTCTCTGATTGGAGGAATGCTGGATGTGAAGCCAAAAAAACAACTGTAGCTTCAGCAACAGATAAGAGACTAATCTGCCATGCAATGAAAACAACTTCAGTAACCAGTGGTGCTGATGAGGTCACAAAAACAATCCAATCTGGTAAAAAATTCCTTTTGCAGGTAGGGGTGGGGGGGGAGCACTGACTGCAGATTGTTAGGGCAGTACATGCAGCAAAACAAAGAACACATGCCATGATCGCAGTACGAAATCAGGCAGCTGCCATGGATAGCAGGTTCATACTGCTGCGTCTGCAATTACACTAGTATGTGGCACAATAAAAGGTTTATTATTTGATTTCATGCAACACTGCAAACACACTCACACACAGAACAGTTTGTCTACAATGCTGAATGAGTAATGCGTAGCAAATTGAAAAGTTCAGTAATATGCCACATATTGTAATGTAAACAACCTAAAATTATGAACTGCTGCACCAGAGCCATATAACATACAATCAGCAAGACAATTTCAACAATTAACTGACAATATTACTGTGTGTACATTAACACAGTCAGTTAACAAAAATATAACAAAAAAACAAAGAAATCACTATTCTCCAACTTAAATCTACCTACACCACAGATACGTCCCTCCCCCAATGCACACTTTTACTGTCTTTCACTAGACACACTCAGTGTTCTACATTAACATTCAAAATCCTAACAAAAACAAAAATGCTCAATGATATGAGCACAGGAGGGTTTCCTACAATCTATGAACTAATGTTTGAACCCCCCAAAAAGCAACTATGCTTTTTTAACAGCTTTTAGATGGTTTCAATCACAGACAGCTCTCAGAGAACACTGTGTCCTACTCCTTCCTTCACATACTACCCCGAACTGAGGCTGTGCAGATCAGTATTGAGCCCATGTGACCTGAAATCCCATGAATCACTGCAAAATTTGGCTTCAGAGCTCAAAAACAAGGAGAAGTGAGGCGAAGCGCATTGTTCTCAATGCACTTCACCTTAATATTTGGTGGAGTAGTGGTCTGGGAAGGTAGAGTAACTTGAAGTCATTGTTTTCAATGGACTTCGTGTTACCCATTATAACGCAAAGTACTCCGCTTCACATTGCAGATCACTCCGCAAATCCACCTTTGCTCTGCGAATCACTTCACGGAGTGGATTCAGCCCACTTGTCCTACCACTAATCTAGATCAGTTTCAGCATTATGCATATAATTGCTGCCTTAAATGAGGTGTCTAGTGGCAACCCCTGCACCCTCTGATGTTCTTTGGAGCCTGAAAATAAGAACACAGTCCCTCAATGTCATTTTTTAATCAGTTAAAAAAGTTCCATTGCTGATGCAACCCCCCCAGCCTGACCTCCCACTGAGCACCCACCACCCACACACCCCTCCTCACTATCACACCTGAATAGATCCCAGTGTGAAGATCCACTGTCCCATGGAAGATACATCTTGCTGCTGGAACTGGTGACTTCTATATGAAAAATAATGTAAGTGCAGTTGAAAACTGATTGAAATACATTGAACTGCCCTTATCTTATTTCTCATATAGCGTTCGCTAGTTCCAGCAGCAAAACTTGTCTTTGATGAGAGAGAGGATTTTCACACTGGGACCTGTTCAGGTGAGTGAGGGTGCGTGGGGTGTCTGGGGAGGTTTGTGGGTAGGGGTGGTGGGTGCTCAGTGGGAGGTTGGGCTGGAGATGTATCACCACCCAGCAGTGTGAGGCCCCATGCCAAAATGAACTCTGGAGCCCCCCCTTGTCTCTAGGATACCGTTGTGTCTATACCACTCCTTCTTAATTTCTATGACTGTTTTAGGCTATTCCAGGCATCCACATCCCTCTCCATGAAAAAATACTTTCTCTCGTTTCCCCTGAGCCTTCCCTCATCTAACTTCACTTTGTGCCTCCCTGACTTGGAGCATCTCTTACTTTGGAAGATGCATCCTTCCTGTTCTCTATTTATACCAGTGATGAATTTGTATGTCTTAGTCGTGTCCCCATCATCCTCCAGGGAATACATATTTAACTCATTTAATCTTTCCTCATAGGTCTTGTCCCATAGGCCCTGCACCATTTTAGTTGCCCTCCATTGCACCACCTCCACCATGTCTTTGTCCTTTCTTAGATAAGACAACCAGAACTGGACCCAGTATTCCAGGTGTGGTCTCTCACTAATGTCTTATAAAGGAGCAAGATGACCTCCCTCTTTCTACTTGTTATACCCCTCCCTATGCATCCAAGCATCTGACTAGCTTTTCCATCCACCTTATTACACTGCATAGATTCTCTTAGGTCCTCCAAGATGATAACTCCTTGGTCCATTTCCTGCTTTGTGCCAGTCAGTACCTCCCCATCTAGTTCATACTTTGCCCCCGTGTTCTTGTGCCCTACTATATGTGCATGACCCTGCACTTCTTTGCATTCAGTCCCAGCTGCCATTCTTCAGACCACTTCTCCAGTTTTTTAAGGTCTTCCAAGATTCTTTCAACACCCTCTGGCTTGTCCACCCTATTACATACCTTTGTATCATCTGCAAAGAGGCATACCTTCCCCTCCAGTCCCTCTTCAATGTCCCCAATAAAGACATTTAAGAGGACTATCCCCAGCACCGATGCTTGCAGCACCCTGCTCATCACCTCTCCTTCTTCAGAGAACTTTCTGTTTACCACAACCCTCTGATTCCTGCCATTCAGCCAGTTCTCAACCCACAAAACTATTTTAAGATCCACCCATAGGCTGCACATTTTGTTAATCAGCCTTCTATGGGGGGATGGTGTCAAAGGCCTTTTTTAAGTCCAAATTAGCCACATCTATCCCACCTCCCTGGTCCACTACCTTAATTACTCAGTCATGCCATAGATTAGTACAATGAGTTTGTGCAAAACACAGTGTTTATCCTAAATAGAGTAAAAGTTAGGGTTAGATGTAAATAAATGCCATACAAGGCAGTGTATGTGTGTTAGTGTGTGTATGTTCTGTGTGTAGACAGTGCATTGATATGCTATACTGGAATATGTATGTATATATGTGTATTAGAAAGTGTGTATGTATCACAACAATTAAAAAGTGCAGTTAGTTGGCTCAGTGTTAAGTACAAAAATTGCTAGTCTTCATTCCCCCCCCCACTGTCGTGATCAGTTTCAGCCTTATGCATGTCATTTTGATTTAAATGAGGTATCTAGTGGCAACCTCCCACATTCTGATGTCCCTCACAGCTTGAAAAGAAGAAAATGGTCCCTCAATTTATCTGTAAAAATGTGTGTAGACACTGCACTGCTATGTTACACCAGAATATATATGCATATATATGTATATATATATGCATATGTATCAGTGTGTGTGTGTATACCACAACAAGTAGAAAGTGCAATTAGGTGGCTCAGTGGTTAGGGCAAAAATAGCTTGTTTACTCATTTTGCACTCCCTACACTACCATTATTTTGCAGCCATATTGGCTCTTGCTGCAGTTTGTTTAATAAATACCACTGCCAATGACTCAGTTTACTAATACCTAACCCCTCCCACCACCCAGAGCTTTATAATCTTATTTGCCCCACTCCACACCACCCTCTGCTTTGCAGACCCCACCATCCTCGTTAAGTTTGTAGCTGCCCATAGTTGTAATCAGCTGCTCAGTGTTAACTTTAAGTAGCATGGCATGACAGCAGTGGACATTTTGACCTGTACTTTTATATTCCATTTTAGCATGTTCATTATCTCCTGCCATGTATGATACCTTTCTTTCTCCTGTTTGAATTTGCTTTAAAACAATTTTACATAATAAAAGAAACACTCCTTTTAATATGGCTCAAACCAGGTTTTCATCACTATTCCATGCTAGTTTTACACACCTGTCCCATAATCTCAGAGAGCAGTGTCTGCTGCATGCTAGTTCAATATAGTCACATAGTGATTAAAACCTGGCATGAGTCATATTAAAAGGAGCACTCCTATTATTATTTAAACTGTAAAAACAGCTGTAAAGCACACTTAAATGTGGAAAAAGGGTAACCTGTCAGGAGGTAGGTGGAAATCTGAAATAAGAAAGCAATAATACCCGAGAGTGTAGGTGGTATTGCCCATACTGCCCACACTGGAGGGTATGATTTTGCTTAGAAAAAAGACTTTCATTATTTTGTTTTATATAAAAATTATTAAATAAGGAAAAAAGGAGGTAAAATATTGATGAACATGACCAGAACAACAGCTTCTGTAAAATAGTCCATTTACTGAATTGCCACTGGAGGGTGCTGCAGGTTATGAGACCCATTAGTTATCACAGTGCAATGCCTCACTTGATTTTGTATTTACAACTTTTCATTCCTTCCCCATGAGCTCGCTGATAGCTCAGTGTTAGACATTTACTTTACATAAAAAATGTTTTTTGTGGAACGATCAGCTGAGTTGAGCAGTAGAGTGAGGGTGACACGATGACTCACTCAGGCTTCATCTGACAGAAACATGACATTTTTGTTAAATCTCAGATTACAAAATACCTTTGAGTATTGAACTCTTTTACAAAGGTTCCACATCATAACAAGAGGACAACAGACTGAAACAGTACAACTATCAAAGGGCAAGTCTTATAAGGGGTGCAGTACAATTATACAGAGAACAGAATATTTTTACAGATAGGCAGTTAGAAACTGCTTGGTAATTCAACAAAGAGGACACATGTCAACATAGTACCAAGTTTTCAATATAATGGTCATAAAACAGAGAAAAAAGAAACAATATGGAGCAGGGGCAGTCGTATCCAGCCTTGCCAACATGTAGCAAAAGGGAGGTTAGTGGTGATAGGAGAGAACAGGAGAGAGAGAGATAGATAAGAGATAGGAGTGTGGGGGTGAAGAAAGGTTAGAGGGTGTTTGGAGAGAAGGGAATAAGAGTGGTAGGTATGTGCAGGCAATAGATTATGGGACAAGTGCTGGTGAGATTACACAGAAGGGAGGGTAACACGTTAGGGGAAGCAGTCACAGCTGCTTTCTGCAGAAAGGAGCTGCTGTAGTTTGTATTTGATGGGGCCTAGCTTGTTTGCAGAGGTACTATCACAATATAGGGCATTAATCAATAGAGGCACTCTGTAGGAAAAATATCTGTGCCCTGGGATGAATGGCAACATGGAACCTATAGTAGTTGATATTCAGAACCACACATATGGCATGTATTGTGGGAAGGGCTTAGCTGTATTTGAATTTCTTTTGGAAGAAGACCAAGGAGAAATTTCTTAGCCATCAGACAACTTTGATACTTTATGCGCTCTTTTATTTGTGACCAGCCTCTTTGGGTATAACAGTTGCGTGTATTGGTGAGATGTGATTCCTGTGATATAAGTGAACATGCTTTGTTGAGAGGGTAGAAATGCATTGTAGAGCTGTATCTGTGGCTGAGCCATAAATGACCAGACCATACTCAATAATGAAAAATAACTGAGTTCTGCATTGCTAACCTCAAGGCTTCTGGGGTTAGGCAGTTCACTACTTTAGCAATGTTATTGAATTGTACCCCATAAGAAAAGGTGCTGCTGATGGCAACCACAAGATATTTACAGTGGATTACCTGTTCAAAAGCCTTTTCAAGATGATTTCTTATTGTCAGTGGGCAGTGCTTGTGTTTATTGTGGGTGCTACTGAAAAGAATCACTTAAATTTTGTTATAGTTTGTAATCAGTTTTGTTCACAAAATCAGTTCTCCACACATGCAAATGGAGATTGGATTGGAGATGGAAATTGGATATTGTTTTCCAGGAGGATTGGGTCAGAACTGGACATGTATCTGTAAGAAGGAATACAGTTTCACTTTGCAGAGATGTCATCTCAGTTCTGTTGCTAAGTATCACAATGAATGAACACATGAATGAGTGAGTGAAGGAATGAATGAATGAATGAATGAATGAATGGCATCTTTACCTGTAGTAAAACCTGTTTGGTTGATGCCTCAATCGATCAGGTTTTAGCATAGGCAAAGACATGATTCCTTTGTTGTGAAACTTACCACCAGAATGGAATGGATGTTTCTACAAATTGGAATGGTTTTCTTTTTTGTAAGTACATACAGTAAGTCATTTTGTGGGATTACTGAGAGGAAGAGGTTTATGGGGTTATACGGTGGTTGGTGGCTGGTATCCACTTAAGGATGATGTCTGGTCAGGTGTGAGAAAGCAGAGGGAGTTGGTGTTGATGTGCAGTTGGTGAGAAGAGTAACACATTAAATTAACATAGAATAGATGATTACAATGGTAGGTATCAATGAATTTAATTAGGAGGGGTAGAGGGGTTTTGCACAACTGTGGGAGGTTTGGGGTGGGGAAACTAAACTTATAAGGTTCTGGGTGATAGGAAGGATTGGTTGTAGTAATCAAAGTGAGTGAGGGGTAGGATTTGTTAAAGAAGGCTTTCTAACCTTCACCATGCAAAGTTGATGGCAAACTCATGACCTTCGAGAAGCTTCGTAAAGTGAGATGTTCCCAACTGTGCACCAACTTTGCAAGCAAAATTTAAATATGCTGCATCTCTAGCTGCTGTTGACTCAGTGCAGACAGTGCACAGTGGGTTAGGGAATGAAGACCATCTGAGTTAGCCATGTATTGAATGGTATTCCCCCCTCTAAATTATGGATTGAGTTCTGACAGTTGGGGGGAGGCTAATTTCGATAGGTGGCACTTTGGGGACGAGGGAGTTGGACTAGTTGGACTACATAGGAGAAAGCATGTGAAGGATAGTGTAAGTTTCTGTCACCATGCCAGAGAATGGCCAACGTTATTTTTTATGAATCTCAGCATGGCAATATGGTGGTGGGGGTTGACAGCAGGAGATGAGTTGGGGTGGCAAGGGGATGGCACAGTTCTAGCACATGTCATCTGGAAATAGCTAGAGTTTTCTTTTTAATTAATAACAAGTTCTGATTTTTGTATTTATTTCTTGAAGCCAAATACTGTAAATAAAATAAAATGTTGATAGTAGGTGTGAGTATCAAGTACCCCAATAGCTACAATACTTATTTAGTTTTTGTAAAACAAGTGAGTGCACTAAATAAAGTAAGGCCTATTTTCAAGTGTGACCGAGGGTAGTTGCATAATTGACAAGTTAAACAATCCAGGGAATACGTTAGTGCCATCCAGCCATTATTGGTGGGATTTAGTAATTCATATATATATATATATATATATATATATATATATATATATATATATATATATATACATATACATACATAGATATATTACTATATCTAAATTTAAAAGTATGGAACTATCTTTTTTTTCCATGGGTCTTTATTTCTTTATGGTAAATACTCTAGCTCTTATGGTCACTAAAACAAAACTGTAAAACACATGTTTAGTATTTTCTACCAAAACCCAAACAGAACAGTAACTTGAGCAATGCTATCACTCTGGTATAAAATATTAAGGTAAGGGATAAAATGCTGTATCACTGAAACAGAGAAAATCAGGGGATCAATGATGATGCTGTGCACAGAAAAGTATTAAAGGGATATATAGCTAGTGAACATGTTAGCAAGCCCTAATGGCCATGTGCTACTAATGACGATTAGTAGATGTACCTGAAACACCTATACACTACATTAACTCCAAAGGAAATATTGCTGTTGCAAGAGCTCAGCTGTCACAAATATAATATTTATTAGCAAGTCAAAAATGTGATTACCTGACCAAGGAGAGTCAACTAAAATTCAGATTTATACGTAGTCTTTTTACTAAACTGAATATTCCGAAACAGTGTAGCCTTTATACACAATTTTACAACAGATATATGTTCTCAGTCAATCAGAACTCAGGAAAAGTGTCAGTTATTCTCCCACAAACTGTATCAAAAAAACATCCAAGGTCAGTTATTAAGGTAAACCCTTCCTACAGTCAATCATCATCTAAACACACTCACATTTAGGTAATCACCCTTAACCATACCCATAGTCAGTTATTCACTTCTTGAAAATGAAAACCCAAAAAAAAGGTGTCAGAAAGACTGTCCACTTCAGCCAATACACAACTAAATAGCAAATTATACACCCTCAGAGAAAACAAAAATCAAGAGATAAACCCAAGAAACATCTTAAGTAATCACACTGTCAAAGAAAAGTATGTTCCACATCACAAATCCATTTTTTTGTATTTTAACTTTTTTCTCAGCATGATACCTGTTTCCTTTCACTTTCTGTCACTACCATGCCATGCAGGAAATCCACTCCACCAGACACAGCGACTATGACAACTGCAAACAGATGGCTGCAGCACTAGATTCACTGCATTTTCCACATCTGATTTTATGCTTTAAAACACTATAAATCCCATTCATAACACCCTCCCTCAGTGTCGTTCACACTCGCAATGTTCAAGTTGTGCCTGTACTCATAGATTCACCCACCTATAAGTTCTAAATATATACAAGACACGGAGCCACCAGTATTGTTTTACTTGCAGATCAAACCATTTTCACTATTACAGTATTTAAATCATTTCTCTAATTCTATCCCCAAGGAATATTTACATATCCAGCTGCTTTCCTTGTTCATAGTGCCAGCATCCTTCACTGCAAAGACATGTAAAACATTACCGCCCATAAAACATGTCTGCCCACTTTCCTAGCCATGTGTACTGCTAGGCTAGTGCTATAATAGTGCAAATAGTGCCAGCGTGTTGTACTTTCATGGATTGCTCCTATAAAAAAAAAAAAAAAAATCAAACCAACTCCAAGTCATATAATTGTAATAACTTTCAGTGAACTGGAGTATACTCACACTAACCGGCTGGTGTGGATTACATTAAATGCCTCGGCCTTCAGCCTTAGCATCTAATGACCCACACCAGCCAGTTATTGCTTCATATACTCCAACTCACTGAATGCAATCACTTAAGTAACATCTCACACACAGTCAATGATAATTAAAGAAATTCTTTTGTTGAAAGATGAAATGCTGGTTAGGAAATGTTGCCAGATTCCTATTCTTTTAAGCAATATCATGGATATCTTTTAAACATTGTCATTGATAGCCCACAGCCGTTAGCAGAACTAAAAAAAGTTCAACACATCTGCTAAAAAGCTTACAGTTGTCAACAGGAGAATATTCTCCAAAAATTAAAATTTTAGGACCCTCCATGTTTTATTACTGAAGACATTTTCATGAAAATAGTCTTTTTTTCCCCTTAGGCTCCATCAATACTTCCTGTATATGCATGTCCTGAAGTCAGAATCATCACTTTCAACATTATGTTTCTAGGCAAATAATTCTTGTGTCGCTGTTATGGGCAGGATTTTCAAAACGATCCATCTGAGATCTGCTAGGCACTATTTTCAAAAGGTAAATCCATCCAAATTGTTTGCTCAGCTATTAGATGGACTAACTGCATTGGAAGTTTGCATCCAGAAAGAGGTAATTCTGGCAAAAATTACACATATTGCATTTGTTGCAACTTTTTACCACAAATCATTACTTTTTTTGTCATAAAGTTATCTTTACAAAATTATCAGCAGGGCTGCTCAGACATAATCAGTTGAATGCAGATGCAGGTAAAGCAGGCATTTGCCTCTGCATCTGACCTCCTTGAAGCACCCCTCCATATCACTTCAGGGCAGGTATGATGACAGGAGCAAAGTAATTGTGTTGGGGGTACATCCTTTAATTTAGATATTTTCTTGCCCCAACCCCCCACCCCTTGGAAACAGAGAAACCACCACCCCTTGGAAACAAAGAAAATGTTTTTACTCAAAGAGTGCTCCCTTGCACCCTATAATTTGGAGATGGGGACTGGAGAAGCTATCTAAATCAATATGGAAACCAAGCTTTTGGTTTGTAAGGATTCAAGAACTGTCATTGTTGTTCTGGGAAGTGTACTGCAGGGAGACTGGCAGCATAGAACTTAAAGTAAAAAAATGAAAGAAATGGCAAATATCTACAGTAAGAGAGAACATGAAGATTTAAAAACACCATTAGTGTTTTGGGGTCTATGTGGAGAATTTTGTGTTCTTTTCTGCACCGCCCCTCCTGTAGAAAATCAGCATTTACAGACTTCATAATAGGTGCAGACAGATGCCAGAACCAGCGAGCAAATGTCGATATAAATTGTTATGCCTTTACCAAATCACGATGCAGAAGGATGTAACAACACCAAGGAAAATTCCCCCTTTTCATGATAAGGTTGCAGAATAACTTCGCTTGATTAAATTAAGCCAAATTGAAACCCAACAACTTTCAAATAGGCCAGATAGGCCAAAGCAGAGATGACTTTAAAAACAACACCTCAAGAAAAACTGTAATACAACCTTGCTGGCTTTAAGTTATAGTCCCAAAACAAGAGAGAATTATATATCAATGACAGAAAACAACAAAAAACAACAAAAACTGGCCTCATCATTTATAGCCAAATTACACAATGCTGCAGGATTCACTTCCCTTTTGGAAGCCACACAAAAAACTGCAGCACATATGGTCATAATATGATTTATTGCTCTTGCCTTTACCACTATAGCAATTTGAGGGTTATAAATGAGAAGCCTACCTTTCTGGAGTAGAACAACAGGGATCCTGGTGTGCTAGTAGCCTGATCAGATGCACGATTTGAACTGGAGAACAGGGGTTTCTGGGACCTGGCTATACAAGAAATCTGATCCTGGAGTCATGTGCATCACTAATCTATCAGGTGGGCTAAAACCCATGATGTAATGTCTGGAGTGCCATGGATGGTCAACCAATCACAATATATTAATTTGGCCATGGGGACAACTCTTATAGTTGTAAGCGTGGTTTCACCATTATAGTCATAGGACATCAGAGTGTCTCACCTTTGGTCTTTGGCCTAAGAGTGAGTATGAGACCACTCTTACAATCATTACAGTGGTCTTCAGAGACTTAATAACATAGGGTTCTATGCATGAAGCCTTTGCACCACGTACGTGTGGCACTTTCAGTCTTTCGGATGAGACATTAAACCGAGGTCCCATCTGCCTGGATTGGTGGTAGTTCAGGTGGATGGTAAAGATCCCATGGCACTTATTGAAAAGAGTAGGGGAATTTCCCTGGTGTCCTGGCCAAATTTCCCTCATTCACTAAAAATAATACCACTAAGTTTCATCTGGTTCAAGGTCAGTTAGCATTCATCTGTATCCTCCTCCCCGGGTCGTGCCTGAAAATAGGCAGGATTTGTCTAGTGCACTTACCCGGTCAACAAAAACTAAATAGATAAATAAAAAACTTAGGCATCTCTAAGGAGGAATGCTGCACAGTTTGGGTCCCACAGATCCATGCCAGCATTATCTATCAGTGCACCAGCCAGTTGTTCACTTTATGCCCTGGATGCCCAGGCTGCTACGTGCCATAGGCAGTTCCAGGGGAGTGTTGGGGGTGTGCTGGGGGTGTGTCTGCACTACACTCCATTCACTAAGGTGTATAGAGCCAGGCACAGGGCAACAGGATGTGGCAGCAGAAACCTTGCTCTATCCTATTGTGTGCCCCCTCAGATGATATCCTCGGCCATGGTGGGACTAGGAGTCAACCCTCCATGTTGCCCCAGCCCACTAGGCAGAGGGAGAAGGCTGGGGCAACCATTCAGGTAAGTGTTCATACTTTTTACATTACTGAACCCATGCCTTTCCACACTCCCCTGCTCCTGTGGCACACGGGATCTACCATGGGAACCAGGATGGGAATCGATTGGATGCCTGCTTGGGTCCACTGCTCCACAGCCATCCACACCATGCAATCCTGTGTGCTGGGCTGGGGCAGGGAAATGGACAGGTAGCCAACAATAGTGAATACCAGCCAGTGTGCACCTGTCTGCAGGTGTGGAGCTGCGTGGGCTCTGTATGAGTGAATCACTTTCACAACCTGCACTTTTGTGCACAGAATCCATATAGAATAGAACAAAAACTAATGATTACAATTAGAGTATGTCAACCCAAATTGAGAAACAAGTATGTATCTACTCTTTTTTAATCAAGTTATGAATGGATTTAAACCAGAAATAGAGGACCCATGTTACCACTTTCCAAAAGAGTTAGACACAATTGTCCCAATTCTGTAACATGGAGATGATGGGTTTGATTTTCAAAGCTCTTAATTTAATACAGGTTGTCTGCATTAATCAGAACTGACACAAGTGGCACCAGACATTAAAAACTCTGAAGTTTCCATTTCTGGAAGACTGGTTGCAGCAAATCAGGGAACCCGTGTGCCAGATCGTCCATCTGCCAGGCCTGTGCCAATGTTGAGGGTGCATCAGAGTGGTAGGGGGCTAGAAACAGACCCTGGCTGTAACATCCCCTTAAATGGGATTCTGACAGCCAGTAGGACACACCAGGAATTAATCCACCCAAGAGGTGGTCTATTGGCCCTAGTGCCAACCCCACAGACAGTGCTGGGATTGATCAGGTACTGGTCTGCTCCCTGGACAACTATGCAGCTGTCCAACAAGCACAGCAGAGGACCACAGCCATACAGCTGGGTGCAGACCATTCTAGGGACATTGATGGGTGACATCACTGTGTATGTCTTAGGCATGACACCATACCCCCATCTGTCACCTGTCCCCCCCTCCAGCAATGCAGCCCGCATTGTCTCCTCAGCTATATTACATTTTCCTGTACTGTGTGATGGTTTTGGGGTCCATGGCCTCATTCCATACCTAACACCAAACTTCTCCCATTCACTGCATGTATGGTGCATGTGAGCAACTGCTAAAACATGCAGGTATTTGGTGTGCAGACCCCTCCCATATGGGAATCGGGCACAGAGTCCCAGGCACACCAGGGATCAGCACAAGCTGCTGTTTGTGCAGCTTGCATCAATCTTTGAAAATCAAGCCTGATGTTCTACTTTTCTCCATTACTGAAGTTAGTATACAAGCAAATTCAGTAGGTTTTGTGATCCGGACAATAACTGGAATACAATAATTCAGTGAGAATGGCCTGAGGGGTAAATAAGAAATGACTGTTTATATGGTTTCTGAGCAGTATTTCCATGGAGACAGTATGTGAATTTAACTACATGTGGGTTCATTGTAGGGAAAATGGAAAATTGTCCAAATATGTTAATAACTAAGTAAATATTTTCATTCCAGCTGTGAGAGGGATAATGAGAATATTTATTGATTTTATTTCTTTACATTGAGAAAAAAACACACTGGAATGGAAGCAGTAGAAACAAATAATAAAGTATAGTAAAAATATAAAGTAATCATGGGGTGGTGTTTGCAACATTTACATATTTCCACAAAATAGACATTTTGTCCACACAATGATGTTTTTCACTCTTTATTTTGTCCATAAAAGTTGTTTTCGTATTTTTATTATGCCCACAAAGTGTTACATGTATTTAGTTTTGTGAACAAAATGATTTCATTGCTGCCCATTTGTCAACAGAGTGAACAGAATAAAATAACATACAATACGGTTGACAAAAATGTGACACAATACATTTTTTTACACAAATAAGTTATGGGTTTGACAAAGGGGAAGGAGAAAGTGCTCAGTAGCAAATTTGGTTCCACACTGATTTTGGACTATTTGTCATCTATTCAGCTTCAGAATTCAGACCCATATCTCAGGTCACAGTACAGTAATCATGTAGAGGAATACAGACTACATATGAGGATGTATGATTCTGCCTCTCCACACCAATTATTTTTCACCTTTGACCCCAATCCATTTTCTGTTTTTTTATTGTTTCTTTTAAATGCTGAATTTTGGCACTGTGTGGAGCCCAAAGCAAAGTCCCCAAAATATGTATATGAGATACTAAGCCCTCCTTCTCAACTCCTGGTCCATGGTTTGGGAAGGCAAACAATTTTCAAAATCCATTCCAACTTAGTTGCTAACACAGATACAGTGTGTGATTTATACACTAGCTTTCTTGACCAATCACTTAAATTTACCAACAGGGCAGATGACCAGACAGGGGTTTAGAGCCTTCTGCATCTTTGATGATGCAGTGTTTACTGATACGATTAGTTTACCTGGTATCATCAATGACATGGGCTTCCTTACCCATACATCATGATTGCATGCCTGCTCATAATGTCAGGCAGCTGTAGAGAAACAGAGGAGGTGTGCTGTGGTGGAGGGGGGCAAGTTACCTTGACTAGGAACAATAATGTTCCCTAACTAAAGGACTGGGGGTCAGGCTGAGTATGAAATATATGCATTTGAGAGACTTTTGGCTGGGCTATAGGGGTTATCTATTAAAAGACATTGTCAGTTCCTGGCACAGTGCCAGCAGACAGCATTTAAAAATAAACTCTAGTTAGAGTCACTATGGCTGCTAATGCACTGCCTTGATGAGGGTGTGTCATGGACTTAAACATAAAGTTGAAGTGCTGTAGTCAGGTCCATGTGTAAACAACATTTTTGGTAAATTTAAATCATTTATCAGGTTGATCCTGTGTGTCCCATGCATTTAAAATACGAGCTGCAAGTACATCTTGAACTACATGGGGAAGGAGAGGGAGCTCTTTACCAAGGCTTTCAAGTAATGGTAGAAGGAATGGTGCAGGGAGGAGAGATGTGGCTACACTGGAGACTGGGGACCTACCTAGAAGGATTAGGGCTTATACTAAGGTGATGGCCTGCTTCCACCCAGGAGTAAACTATAGTCCTCAGTGGACAGTTTAAATGTTATTTTGATGGACATTTAAAGTAACCAAAGGAGGGGAGTGAGAGAAAAAATGGGGAGGTAGAAAGTGGAACACCTTGGGCTGAGATAGAGAGTACAGAGATCTTGAGGGGAGAGAATCTCACCAGGAGACAAGTTATTCAAGGAAGCAGAGGGATAGCAAAGGAGAAAGGAGGAAGAAAGAAGCAGTTAAAAGAGAAAGGTGAGGAAGGCGAAAGCAACTGGAAAAAAGAGAAAGCAACAAGAAAAGAGTGAATAAAATATGGAAGGACATGTGTGTTAATTCTAGAATCTTGGAAATTAGATCCCAGACCTAGAGGCCATCATGATGCAGGCAAACCTGAATATTTTGACCATTACCAAATCACAGTGTACTGACAACTGTGTATGGGACATGGTCATAACACACAATACAATGTTCATAAGAGACAGGGTAGGGAAGAAAGGAGGTGGATAGTGCTTTATGTGAAGGAAAACTTAAAAGTGATGGAGGTACAGGGAATTTGGGGCTGGTCAGGGAAATGAGGGTCATTCTGTAATCAAGAAACAGAACCACTGTTTGGACAATAGTGATCTACAGGCCTCTGACACAGGGGTGGACTTTGATAAGGAAATATTAGAAGCAATTGGCAAAATGGCTGAAAAGGAGTAGTGTTGCTGGTGGAGGACTTCAATCTGCCGCATGTAGTTTGGAGCCTTTCAGCTGCAGCGTCAGCTAGGAGCAGGGACATTCTGGACTCCCTGCAAGGGGTGTTCTTCAGGCAAGTAGTCAGTTTACCCACTCTTTATGGGGCAATACTGGACCTGGTTCATACTAACATGGACAGTTTTGTAGATATCAAGACTGGAAGTCATCTGGGGAGCAGTGATCATCGTACAGTGTACTTCAGTATAAAAGCAGAGGCAGATTTCAACCACAAAAGGGCAATTGTTCTGGTCTTCAGAAGGGCTGAGGGTACAAAGATTGTTTAATGCCTCAGGAATGACCTGGCAGATGGAGATGACCTGAACTGGTGGAGGAAAAGAGAGTCAAACAAAAAGAGGGCATAGTGGAGGCAACAAACCTCAGTGTCAAACAAGTAAGCATAACCAAAAGGAAGATGAGGCCATTATGGCTATGAAACACAGAAACATACGTAGAAATTGTCAGCAGATATGGATCACTAGGTCCATCCAGTCTGCCCATAGGCCCTATACATATGTGTCCACTGATATTAAGTAATCAATGGCTTTTAACCACTCCCACCCCACCCAATGTTCCCTTCTGCCTGCTCCAGGCATGTGTAAACCCCTCCACTGTCCTTGCCCCGACCAACTCTTGGGGCAGACTCTTCCAAGCATCCACCAACCTCTCTGTGTAGAAAAATGTCCTACTTTTCCCTCTTAATCTACCCCCTTCCAATTTTATACCATGCAAACGCGTTCTGGTGTCCTTTCTACATTGGAAAAGATCCCCCACCTGCACCTGGTTTATGCCCTTGAGGTACTTTAAAGTTTCTCTTATGTCATGCTTTCTTCTCCTCTCCTTCGGTGTGTACATATTGAGGTCTCTTAGTCTCTCCTCATATGTTTAGCGGTGCAAACCATGCATCATCTTTGTCGCCCTTCTCTGGATAAACTCCACCTTGATTATGTCCTTATGCATATGTGATCTCCAGTACTGCATGCAGTACTCCAAGTGAGGAAAGAGATGGCAAAAAAGTTAAAGACTGAAAGAGTAAAATTCAGAAGGTTTAAGGTGATCCAGAAGAGAGGAGGATTGGGAAGTATTTTATGAAAAACAGAGCAGGGAAAGCAGTAAGGAGCACAAAGGTGCAAAGTGAGGAAGAACAGCTCAGGTAGTACAAAAAGAAGACAAGGTATTTTGGGGGTATATTAGTGAGAAAGGGAAGACAATGGGAGGGATTGTATGGATAAGTGGGAGGGACTGTATGGAGGGGGAGCAAGAAATGGCAGACACCTTAAATAAATACTTCTGCTCTTTGTTCAGATTAGATGTTGATGGAAAGGGAACACAGAAATGCATCAGGGGCATTGAGGGGAGGGAAATGGACAGTAGTCCCTTTTCTGAGGAGAGAGTAAAAAAATACCTCAGTAATCAGAAGGTGGACAAAGCTTTGGGGCCAGAGGGGGTGCATCCAAGGGTGCTGAGGAAGCTAAGGGAGGTACTAGCTGGACCTCCACCAGATTTGTTTAACAGACAATAGGAAGGTCATGCCAAACAAATCTGATACATTTCTTTGACTGGGTAACCAAGCAGCAAGTTTTAATCCAAAGAAATATAAAGTAATAAACTTGGTTCACAGAAACCCTGGGGAAGAGTGCAAAGTGGGGTAGTGATACTGACAATGACCGAGCAAGAAAGAGATCTGGGGGTAACGATATTGGATGCCCTAAACTGGCCAGGCAATATGACAAGGTAGTTGAGAGGGCTAGTGGGATGCTGGGGTGCATAGGTAGGGGTAGCAACAGCAGTAAGAGGGGAGGTGATATTACCCCTATATAGGTCAGTGCAGAGCACCCCACCTGGAGTACTGTGTCCAGTTCTGGAAACCACATCTCTGGAAATAGATAGGCAGAGTGGAGGCAGTCCAGAGGACAGCTATCAAAGTTGTACAGGGTCTGCATTAGAAGCCCTATGAGGAGAGTCCAAAAGAGTTCAATATGTACACCATGGAGGGAGAGTGGAGATATGATAGAGACCTTTAAATACCGTACCTCACAGGGGTTAATAAGGTATAGGAAGGAGATACTGTGTGTTTCTGAAACAAAGGTTCTCTAGAACAAGGGATCATGATATGAAGCTGGAAGGAGGAACATTCAGGAGAGAAGTGAGGCAGTATTTCTTCACAGAAAGGGTGGGGGATTCTTGGAACAGCCTTTCATCAGATGCAGTGGTTGATAAAGCAGTGGTTGGTTTTAAAAATTTCAGGAATAGGCACAAGGGAATCCTTGGAGGAAGGAAGGAGGTGCAAGAGACAGTGCTGTAGATCAAGTAGGTCTGCAGCAAATGTGACCATAATTAATATGGGCAGAATAGATTGGCACAGTGATAGTTATCTATCATCAGTTTCTATGATTGTATGCATGACAGATTAAGTGATTCACATGGATACAGTGTAAAATTATTAATATGTGCAATGTCCATACTGTAAACTGTGTAGGACACATAATTCATGCTGTATTATAGTACGACTACATGATAATCAGATGGGCAATATGTGCATTGAGCAAGGGAGAAAAAAATCAAGGAGAACACTTGTGAAGCAATATACTACTCGTAGAGTGGTGACACCATTATTCACTTTGATTCACTTTGAATTTTAGAGACTGTAGAAGGTATGACACCCATATGAGCTGTCATGTGTTTAGTTATAAAATTCTCTTAACCCTTCTCTGGTAAGAATTTGTCCAATTTATTCTTATACTCGGAGAAATTCCTGTTATTTACCTCTTCAGATGGCAGATTATTCAAAATGCCTACTATCCTATGTGTGTAACACATCTTATGCTTGCTTGCTTTAAAATGTGGTTTTCATGTCCCTTACATTTTATTCCATTCTAAAATGTAAATTAAACCATTTCATAAGATCCTGCTTATCAATGATTTTGTAAATCCTCAACAAATCCCCAATACACTTGCAGAATATTTATTCTGAGGAGTTACAGATGTTCCTTATAGCTGTATGTCTTATCTTCCAAACCCTTGATTGTTCTTGTTACCTTCCTCTGACTGCATTCAATTTTCTTCATATCAGTAATATTTAAGGGTCCTTGAAACTGTGAGCAGTAATTTATGACATGTACATAGTGTATAAAGTTACTGTATTATCGTATGCCATTCGAACAGCAGCAATTTGAGATCTATGACCTTACAGCGGCAATTCATTGTTGCCACTGTAATGTAGTCATGGTACCTCAGCACTACCTTTTTGGGGTCTTGCACCCCTCCTCAAATCAAGTTCAATTTGGAGTTGATAATCCTTAAGTATGGGAGGTGCAGTGGGGGCAGAGCCCTCTGCATTGGGGGTTCAGGAGTCTAGCCCCAACCCCCTATTAAAACAAAGAGTTTCTCTGACTGATTTATGTCAACCACAATTTACTAGGATTACTAGGAAATCTGAGACATAAGAAGGCCGTAGCCCATATGGTATGTCCCCACACCATGGGGGTATTTAATTATGTTTCTCAGGCCAATCGAGATATGTATCTAATTTATTTTTGAATCTTTCAAAACTGTTGGCATCAACTACCTCTTGTGGTAGAAGGTTCCAATAACTTGAGGCTCTTAAGGTGAAAAAGTTATTTATTTTATTGGAGTTTACTGTTGGGACCTTTATTTGTTGGTTGTGCCTCCTTAGAGGAATTAGGCACTTGGATTGTTTAATACCACACTGTTCCATAAGGGTTTTATTTTGTAAGATCTTATAAAATTGTAGTAGGTCACCCCTTTTTCTCCTATCCTGTGGTGAAACCAATCCAGTTATGCCTAACCTTTCCTCATAGTTTTTATCTTTTAAGGCTGGAATGATCTTAATAGCTCTATGCTGGACTCTTTCCAATAGCACAAGATCTTTCTTCAAATATGGATTCCAGTAGGGTGAACAAAAGTCAAGATGGGGTCTAACATACATATTATAAAGTGGCAAAATCATGTTTTCATTTTTATTAATAAACGAATGCTTAATGCAATTTAAGATCTGGTTTGTGGTTAAGGTGACTTTTTTACCATTATCTGATGATGAAAGTGTTTTATTGATAATTATCCCAAGATCCCTTTCCTTATAGGTATTTTTTAGAATTATGTTATTCACAGTATAGTTGTATTGTCTGTCATTAAATCCCAAATGGAGTATTAGTCATTTATCTTCATTTAATGTCATTTTATTAGCCCTAGTCCATGAAGTGATAGAGTCTAGATCTTTGACTAATTGATAATATTTTTCTATTGAGTCTACTTCACCTCCTAGCTTAGTACCATCTGCATATTTAGTAAGGTGTTACAAATATTAATATTTAAATCCCCAATGAATTCTTTGAATGATGTTGTCTCCAGGACTGATCTCTGGGGAACCCCACTAGCCACTTGGCCCACTTCAGAGAGTTCTCCATTTACTCTGACCTGCTGAGTATATTCTATTAACCAGTTTTTAACCCAATCTGTTATCTGGTCTATTATACCTATTTTTGTTTTTATTGTGCTAATTAGTTTTGCCAAATGCTTTTCCGAAGTCAAGTGGAATTACATCAACAGGGATTCTATTATCTAGACTATGACTAATCTGAGCATAAACAGAGATTAAGTTAGTGGAACATGATCTTTGTTATTTAAATCCATGTTGTATGATGTCATTATACCCTAAACTAAGTAATTGTCCATCAGTGTTTGATTTAATTATTTGTTCTAACAATTTACAAATGATGGAGGTCAAACTAATTGGCCTATAACTGGTAACCTTTTTTTATCTCCTTTTTTAAAAATGGGTACAACAATGGATTTTTTCTATTCAGTTGGAACATGCCAGGATGCCAGGGATTTATCAAAAATAATTTTTATTGGTGTATTTAATATTGATGCTGAATTTAATACTATTCTATGGTTTACTCCATCAGGACCAGGTGAAATGTCTGTTTTGATTTTTTAGGGCTTTATAGATCTCACTTGTTGATAGAGCCAGACTGTAATCTTTTAATGTGAATGTAGGGGAGGTTATAAACTGAACAGAAAAAAGGTAATACATTCCTGTGCTTTTTCGTTATTGTTGTTTGAAAGGGTGCTACCTATTTTAATTAGTCCTATTCCTTGGGAAACATGATTTTTTGAATTTACATTTGCATAGAAAGAGTTGCAATTATTTTTGGTGTGAGCAATTTTGAATTCTAATTTGTATTTATTCTGATTTAATCAGAGATTTTAACTTCTTTTGTTCATTTTTGTAAATTGTGTAGTTGTACTCTGTATTTTCTTTTTATAACCTAATAAATGCTTTTTCCTTTATTTTACTCTGTTTCTTTACATTGACAGTGAATGATGGAGGAATCTTACCCTTGTTGTTGTATTTTATTTTATTAAGGACATATTTATCCTCTGCATCATATATTTTATTTTTGAATAATGTCCATGCATCTTCATAGTCAGGATGTTGTAATTCCTGAACCCAGTTGATTTTGTCAAAAAAATGGCTAATACACTTATTAGTGTATAATTTGCTTTGTTATAGTTTTTATAGACAGTGGGAAGCTTCATTTTTGGGTGTTGATACTTCCATTTTACCCACTATGGTAATATGGTCACTTGAGCCAATCAGGGGTTTAGGGTTTATATTGTGCAATACATTATCCATGTTGGTTAAGATTAAATCTAAGGTGTCATTTCCTCATGTTGGAATAGATACAGGTATGTATTTAGAAAGTCCCACATAGATGAATCAATCTCTGTCCTATTCTGTCCAACATTAACTCCCAGTTTATGCCTGGAAAATTGAAATCCCCTACTAACAATATATCACCTTTCTCAGCCATTGTTGATATTTCATTTATAATTGCTTTATTATTGTCATCATTTGCATTTGGTGGTCTATAACATGTTCCTACAATCATCTTACAGTTGTCTTTTACTATTAATTGCAGCCATACACTTTCAACTTCTTCTTCTGAGGGAGTATCTAATTTTATTGCTTGAAAACTATTCTTTATGTATATACATACTCCCCCACCTTTCCTACCTATTCTGTCCTTGTACAATGACTAACCAGAAATTTCCTTATGCCATGTACTGGTATTATCCCAACAGTTCTCGGTTATACATACATGGGCTGATTCTTCTTTAGTAATGAGACATTGTAATTCTGATGTTTTATGTATATTTAAACTCCTTGCATTGGTATACAAAAAGTTAAGCAAATCAGGGCTGAAGTTGTTTAATTTTATGTGGTCCCATGTTCCCTGAATATTAGTTTAACTCATTAGCAATGAACTTTGTGATTTGTTTTCCAGGTAAAGGGTTTTCCTGCTTGCTTACATGGAGACAGTCCCAACTAACAAGATTATGTTTGCCATTAAATTCTTTCCCGTGGGTTAGACATGAGAGATTATTGCTCATGCACCAATTTTGTAGCCAATTGTTAACAGTTTTTATTTTATGATTTTTGTAAAAGCGTGCTCTAGGTACAGGTAGAATTTCTGAAATTGCCACAGAGCAGCCATTAGAATCTAGTATGTTACACAAATGTTCAAAGCCAGCTTTTATATTCCCTAAAGTAATATTACTGATATTGTTTGTTCCTAAATGCAATACTATGATTGGTTTCTCTCCCGAATTTTGTAGTATATCATCTTCCAATGGGAATAAGGTCAGCAATCTTAGCCCCGCTAAAGCTTCAGCATGCTCTATTTGCTTTATCAGTGCCACAGACTGCTCTCTCCAGATACTTTATCATGGAGTCCACCAATACAAAAACCTGTCTCAGTTGGATATTTTCATTTAACATTGGAACACCAGAAGATGTTGAGAGAAGACATGTCGTGGGATCTATTGGTTCTAATAGAAAAGGGTGCACATCACTAGACAGGGTTTTTTTAACTCATTACAGAGACAGTTTCATCCTGAGTGGGCCTAATATCTTTAACTAGTGAAGGACTTTCTCCTAATTTATTAAATCTGTTTGACAAGGGAAGTTCAATGTGGATTGCTCTCCTTCCCTTTTTTGCTCTTATGATTGGTCCCAACTTTAGTCCATGCTTCAGCCTTGCTATCTGAGGATGATTCAGTACCCTCATTATCTCTGGATCTTTTGTCTAGCCTTTTATTATTTATATTGTCAGCAGCATAAATGGGTTGTGTACATGGGTTGTTCAACTGGATTTACTGGAGGATGTAGAGGATAACTATTAGTAATTAAAACCATTTGATCCTCAGATATGTTGCCTTAGCATCTGGTGAAGCTGGTCTGAGGATATACGCAAGAACTCTGACAAGTCAGTGAAAGCGTGTTTTATTTTTATAAAAGGTATGCCACCAGTTGCCACATCATATTTTTATTTTCACTGACCTTTCCGGAATGACTTAGAGCTCCAGACAAAGCTCTCAAACAGTTTAATCCAGCTTAGTGGGCTAGGCCTTCAGGCCATCCCATGACAGTGGGAGTTCTACCGGTGGAGTAGCCTACTGTTACAGGTGGAAGTGCTTGTTGGAGTCTGAGGAGACTTAACGGCTGCCTCATAGCTGAGAGGGGAAAAAAGCTTTGAGATTTTAGTTGAAGTTGTGGAGAAACTTTCCAAAAATTAATTGGGATCACTGTGTCAAATGATGATTTTTACCCTGCTATATTTGCCTGCATTTATTCTACCAAACTGATTTTAAAGTTTTCTCATGTGTCTAGTTTTTATGTACCTAGCCATTGGTTTTATTCCCCATCTGACACTCTCTTGCTTTTGGTTGTTTGTTTGTTGTTTGTCTATGTATTGTGGGCACTTCCCCAGTTTTTGTATTTTTATATTTTTATTTAGAAAATATATTTTAAGTTAAGCTTCTCTGTCAGAAGGTCTGTCACCGCAGTCTTTGTCTTTCAGTTGCAATTAAAGCTCAATAAAGGATAATATAGTTTTTAGTTAGAGTGAGTTAGTAGATGTGTGGTCAGTGACAAACAGCTAATGATCTATCAACTATTAAATTTATTAGAGGGACTTTATTTTTACTATTTTACATGTTTCTTTTTTTGTTTGTTTGTTGCATCAAAATGAGGAGCTAAAGACTTCATTGGTCTATACTGGCATGTGATCTTAGAGCTTAAATGCACATGTGCCAGCGTTCTCTATTAGAAGTGCCATTTTCAACCAAGGAATACACGGAAAGGACTTTATGAATGAGGAACTGAATGAGCAAGTTTTAAATAAGCTCTTTTAAAGGAGTCCTGAGTTTAAACCTGCAGTAATTTCAGTGTTGAGGATTCAGATGACTCATTAATTTTACTTCAAATGAGAACGAGAACAAAAAATAATTTAGCTGGTAACTGAGCAAATGCAGGTAAAATTTTAAACAGAGCAAGTTTTTGAGTGCACAACTCATTTGGGTTTTTGCTTTACTTTGTTTCTACTTGACCACTGCATTCTCTCCTTGTTTTTGGAATAAGGAGATCTAAATGCTATATTCATAAAAGAAGAAAAGTAAGACAATTTATTTTTGTTCTTTTTTTGTATGATTTCACTGATTTCACAGTTTTCACAGCATAAGGAAAAGTTTTAAATATGAAGTAGAAATATTAGTAGCCAGTTACAAAGTCAAGTTATTATAATTTTACTGTCTGGAAGTTGTCTTTTCTCTTTACGGCAAATCTATTTCACAGTACATTATTGTGGGTATTTAAGCTGACAGTTAGAGGGCTATTCAAGCTGTATTCTTCCATATATTAGAGTTTTATTTCTGTATTTGCAGTGGGGCAAATACATTGGATTATTCTGAAATGTAACAACTTCGAAAGGTGTTGTATGAAGTTAAAAGCAAAGAAACCAATCTGATACAGATCAGGTTTGGACACTCTAGGATATTCCAGACTACTCCTGGGTTCTACTGGAACTCTCTGTTGGTAACTTCAGAACATGATTTGACAAGCGGACTAAGGATAAAGAACTTAAAAACTAGAGACTGGACACTAGAGATTAGTAAAATATTGAAAAAGGAATTGAACTGTAATTGAAAACTAAGGAAACTAAGGACATTGGAAGATCAATCATTTCAGGACCTCTGAATCATTTTGTGGACTTTCTTTCGGGCCTGCAGCAGATTCCTTTTTTTTTTTCAAGTGCTGTGCAACTGGTTGACTAGTGGCTGACCAGTGGGTTGGTGTTTTCATCACTGTCTTCATCTTTTGCTGCTACTGATCTAATTAACTAATTAATCAGTTACTAATTATCTGGTTTATCAATATATATTTATTTACTTCCTTGTACAATTGGCATGATTATAATTGTGAAAAGGTTTATCTGATATATATTTTTTTTTAATTATTATGCCAGTTTCCACCAGAAGTGGGAAAATGCAAAAGAAAAAGGTCAAAGGAGAAAGCTATAGGGAATCTAAGATCAATAATAGGGAAAATGGAGTAAGATGGAAATTTAACCCAAGGTTATCACCTAATATTGAAATAGACAAAGAAATGAGATCAGTAACAGAAGGGAATTCATCCAGTAAAGGGGTAAATAAGACCTCAACCCCGACTGGCCTTGTATTTAAGGACAAGAGAAGGAGTATACCTCCTAATCAGTTAACAATATATGAAATATTAGATAAAAACAAAGGAAAACAAACTAACATTTCAGATGGAAAGATCACAAAGAAGGTAATAGATATTTCAGAAGTTGACATTAAAACTACTGAAATGAAAGTTCTCAAGAAAAAAGTAAATAATACAGTTGAAGAAATTAGGGAACAATAGGGAATAATAAGATAATTGAGGAAAAGATTAGGGATTTAAAACAAAGTATGACAAGATCAGTTTAGTCTACTACAGTAGAGCAACATGTGCAAGATGATTTATTTGATTTTAGTATTTCAAATGCAGAAGCAAGTAACTCGATATCCAAAGATATTGGGAAAATCTATAGGCAAGCACAAAAACTGACTGATACACTTATAAATAATGAGAAGATAGAAGATGACACCATGTTTATGAGTCCCATAAGCTTTACGGGCAAAAAGGCAATACTTACAGAGAATGTAACAGAAGATCTATGTATGGCATCGTGAGATACTTTTACTGCCAATATAATAATGTGCAAACAATTATTGGCAATTAGAAAGGATCTCTCTTTTGTTAAAGGGGCTTGTATAGAGAACAGTATTCATATTAAACAGATAATTGAAAGCCATTTGACTAGAAACTCCAACATCAAGGAATATGAAAAAGGATGGCTACATAAAACAGAATGCAGTCAGGAAAATAACTAACCCCAAATGAACCAAGCAATTCATAGGTCAATGGGGGAACTTTTCAGAGAATATACGGCAACAGAGGGAGGCAGACTAGAAGGGGACCAGAGCCTGTTGACAAATACAGAGGATCTAAGTGATTCAGAAACCGAATCAGAATTAGTAATGCTCCCAGATGGTAGATGGAGACACACAAGTGTAGTAAAGCAGTTAAGAGAGGGAAACACCATGTTATGGGAAAAAGGTTTAGTACAAGAAGAAAGATGTAAATTAAAACAAGAAAAAAGAATAAAGAAGGGAAGGTAGAAACAAAAATAGGTAACAAAATGAGACTAAGAAGAACAGGAAAGAACTGGATGTTAGTAAAGAAAATAATGATAGTGAGGTCAAACCTAAAACAACAGATTCCCTTACAAACCAGGTTTGGAGAGATAGTATGGAAAGAGACAGAGGTGTAATGAAGATGGATAACAACATAGACAATGACAAAGGAATTAAACAGAGAAGAAGAGGAGGAACAAAAACAAGGATTAATGACAAAAAGAAAAAGAAGGGATCAATGTCTAAGGAAGTAGGGAAAAGAAAATCTAAAAGGAAACAAGAATTTCCAGGTGATAAAGAGAACATAATTGAAGGATATAATCTACAAAAAGGTTTTTTGTTGATAAACAAACAAAAAGAGGTTAAAGATAATTTAGTAAATAAAGAAGAACTAAACGAAAATGAGAATAAAAAAAGAAATAAAGAGAAAAGAGAATAAAGAAAGTCTGAAGAGAAAGGACAATGAGATTGGAATAGAATTTGGACTATTTTTAAACAAAACTAAGGGCTCAGACTATGTATTGCCGTTATATAAAGTTTCACTATTACCAAATGAGACAAATGACATCCTGTCAACAATGATAAAGAAATTATATAAGTCTGTAACTGGCTGCACACATGTACTAGAATGTCTAAGTATTATTAGACCAATACCTAACCTGAGTTAATACTGTTGGTAACAGACCAATTCTTCTTTACCAAGGCCTTATTAAAAAAAAAAAAAGAAATTGAGGGGTTGGGTATAGAAATTGGTGATATAACAATATTGAAAAATGTGTTCCAGAATACTATAATAATAAGAGAAAGGGAACAAACAAACAAAAAATTTGTATATCAATATTAAGCCTTTTACAAAAAGAGAAGGGAAATGATAATAATACTCGAGAAATTGTACTAGACACTCTAAGTACATTATTGAATCATCGTGTTCATAGTCATGAAATTATAAAGGCCATTAGATGGGAATATAATGGACAAATAACTATATGGTTGAACAATGAAAGTTTAAGGGATTTACTAATTATTAAACACAGTCTGTTGGATGAGATGGGTATCTACATATATGAGGAAGGGAAAGAAATGAATAATTCAAATAAAAAAAAACACCTAAGGAATGGTAAAGTACTGAATGGCAATATGTCATTGAAGTTTCAAATAAATATAATATCTTGACCGATGTAGATATGTGACTCCCAACAAAGGAGATTGATCCAGAGGTTAACTGTAGAAGAAGACACATAGCAGATGTAAAGACTGAAATGACATAAAATTAATGAGTGTTGATGAAGGTTATAATGATATATTGTTATCATGGAATGTTTCAGGATTAGGAGACAAAGTAGGAGACCCAGAAATAGTAGGATATTTGAACAAATTTAAAATAATATGTATTGAAGAGGCCTGGATTGTTGGGGCTATTTATTTAAATGGTTTTAATGCTCATGGGAAGAGTGCAATTAAAAAGAAAAAAATATGGAAGAAACATTTGAAGATTGGTAACTCTATGTAAACTGGAAGATAAAGTGCAAACATAAGAAATTAAAATAGAAAGTGAAAGTATTTTGATAGTTAAAATTTCAAAAGAGAATATGGGAGATTTATTCATAATCAATATTTATGCACAACCACAATAAAGCAAATTTGGTGATACAGATTGGATTATACACACTGACTCAATAATAAAAGAAATTCAACAAAGTTACCCAGATGGGAAAATAATGGTTACAGGTGATATGAAAATCAGATTAGGGAGATTACCAGGAATAGATAAGGATTTTAAGGTTTACATCGATCAACAGGATTTAATACAGATAAAGGGCAACAGAAATTCCATTGATGTAAAGATTGGCACCAATGGTATTGAAATACATAATAAATTTGTAAAAAGTAACCTAATCCTTTTAAATGGTAGAATAATAGGAGATACTGAGGGCAAATACACATTTATGGGGGAATGGATCCTCTGTGATACACTATTTCTCTGTTGATTATTGTATGCTAGACCTGTGTTTACAATTGGATATACAACTCAGACCAGAAAGTCAACATTTCGCCCTAGAAGTAAAAATACATTATTCTAAGGGGGAAAACAGAAAGATGTGTGTGGCACCATTTGAAATTAAAAATTAAAATTGCATTGGCTGGGGTGTAAAACAAAGTGACAAATTTATATAATTATTGGAAAATCTGGGAATTCTAACTGAATTACAAGAGGTAGGAAAAAAATAGAGAGTGAAGATCTATTAATCAGATTTGGAGCTATACTAGGATCTATTTCAACATTAATAAATAAAAAGATTGACATTTATAAAAAGGAAGATTATATGTGGTATAACAGAGACTGTAAAAAAGCTAGACAAGCACTAAACAAACTTAAGAATTTGAAAAGTAAGCCCTCTCTAAACAATAACAAAGTAATGAACAAACTAAGGAGAGATTACAGAGACATTCTCAAAACCAATAAACAAAAATACATCCAGAAATTATGGACAGATTTGGAGTTGGCAGTAAAGACTAAAGATAGTAACACTTTCTGGAGAATAGTTAACAAAGGAATGAGTAATATTGGCTTTGAGCCAGAAAACCATATAGAATCTGACATCTGGTTGAATTATTTCAATAGACTATTCTTTAATGAAAATCATGATTATATTCAACAACTTGACAACAGTACAGTAACAAATTGGATAGGACCTAGAGAGAGAATATCAAAGAAAGAAGTAGATCTTGCAATAAACACATTTAACAAACATAAAACACCAGGCTCTGATGGTGTACTTATAGAAGTAATATGGAAGGTTAAATCTCTTTGGATTCCTGTATTATGCAAAATATTTAACCAGATATGGGGCACACGTAAAATTCCTAAAAGCTGGAGTTTAAGTATTATTATTCCAATCTTTAAAAAAGGGGATAAAGAAAAAAACAGAGTGCTATAGACCAATAAACTCGATTGATTGTACTGCTAACACATTTACACAAATTTTAAATAATAAAATTGAAATGTGGGTAATGACAAAAAGGACATTGGATGAAGCACAGGCAGGATTCAGAAGGGGTTATGGCACAGTAGATCAGTGTTTTACTCTTGCACATCTAGGCCTAGATATTCAAAAGGGATGCGCCATGCGCAACAGAGATGCGCCAGTGCAAGTCCAAAAATGCACCATACTGCGATATTCAGCAGGAGGCAGCTGCGTCCCTCAAATCGCAATGCGCAAGAGTGCAATGGTAATGAATGTAAGTGCAACTGAAGAGGGAGGAACCATGAATAGATGGCGCAGTGCGATATTCAACAGCATGCATAATAGGGGAGCAAGCAGAAGTTACGCGATAGCAGAAATGATCCAAAATAAAAAGGAACAAGAGAGAGGCACAAGAACGCTATAGGAAAGCCTGAGGTGGGAGAAAGGTGACAGCCACAGAAGACAGGAAAGCAGTGAGTGGGACTGGAAAAGAGCAGCACAGAGCACACCTGGGAACATAGGGCAACAAGACAGGAGTGGGGAGCCTGTGCCACAGTGGACTGAGGGCAGTGGCAGTGGGCAGGACAGCCAAAGCTTGGAGGTGTTCCCAGTGCAGGGGGAGTAGCACAAAGGACAGTGGGGGGAACGGGATTACAGCTGCCCGGGGTTACACAAGCCAGGGACATGTCCAGTGCCACCATTCAGATGGAGGCAGTAATGAGGGGCGTGAGAAGGCAGACAGCAGGGGGGCGTGGCCATGGAAGGGCCCATCGGAGGTATGCCCCCAACAGGCGATACTGAGCCTGCACCAGCTTTGAGCACTACATTGACACCGAGATTGTGGGCCGGTACCGCCTGAACTGGATGATCCTGAGCTGTGAGCTGTGCAGTGATGAGATGCAGGCACCCACACAACGGAGCAATGCTCTGTCAGTGGAGACAAAGGTAACAGCTGTCATGTGCCTGCTCACCACGGGCACCTTCCAGAGACCAACAGGGGACACAACAGGCATAACCCAGTTGGCCGCGTCACGCCTACTCACATAATTCCTCAGTGCACTGCTGCCACATGCTGCGGAGTACATCCATTTCCCCAGCACACCAGCGGAGTGAACACCACACATACAAGAATTCCACAGGGTAGCACGTATGCCTGGCATGCTCAGGACCATTGACTGCACCCATGTGGCCATCTGCACGCCACCTGGCCTGGAAGGTGATGCGTACGTTAATCAGAAGGGCTATGCCAGCATCAACTGCCAGGTGGTGTGCGATGCTAGGGGGTGCATAACCAATGTCTGTGCCATGCACCCTGGGGGAGCACATGATGCCTTCATCTGGCACCAGTCTGCACTGTGCCACATGTTCGAGAGTGGGGACAGCCCCGCTGGCCACCTAGTGGGTGAGTATGCAAATCACACAGAAAGACATGGATCTTGGGAGGAGCATAGTCAGAGGTGACATGGGTACTGGCCTAGATGGCCCATGGCAGGGCGATGCTGATCACCAAACTAATGTCCACCCTCTACACACAGGTGACAGTGGCTATCCACTCCGTCCCTGGCTGCTCACACCATACCGTGGCCAGCGACCTCATCGCAGCAATGGTACAATGAGGCACATGCCACCACATGCAATGTCATAGAGCGGGTGTTCAGGATGTTGAAGGCAGATTTCTGTTGTCTGGACATGTCTGGCAGTGCCCTACAGTACAGCCCCTCGAACGCCTGTGGGCTATTCCTGGCCTGTTGCATCCTGCACAACATGGCCAATGACTGTGGGATAGCTGAAGAGGTTGAAGAGGGGGACAGCAATGGGGACGATGAGGACGCTGGTGCAGATGGTGATGGGCAGCCCCCCCTTGGTCAAAGGGACCCCCGACTGATCCAGATGTTTCAGCTGCACTGGGACACCATCACAGAGGAGCACTTCAACCAACCCAGGTAAGTCATGGGGCCATGTGAAACCACCAATGGCAAGGCACAACCCACAAACATGCATGGAAAACCCCCAGGGCACATGGCATGAAGCGAATTGGCTGAGCGTGGAACCGCACACGCCATCAGGGATGGGCAAGGCCTAACAAGGCACATGGTCATGCACACACAGCACACACACACACACACACACCACACAAGACATGCACAAAGGGTAGGAGGCACGCTGACCCCAACTGCCACCCCTAGCCACACACACATCCACAGACCACCACACCCAGTGCCCGTCATTGTGTGTGCCTCAGACGTTGGGCACCATTGCATAGTGGTGGACAGCGCAATGCAGGCATCATCATGCACACACCACAGCAGCCAGCAGCAGGGAGGGTGTGCACACGGACCGTGTGCGTGTGTGTGCAGGGCCGGGTACCCCACCCGTTCATTGCATGTTGAACAACACACTGCACACAGGGCAACGTCAGACAGTAGCCATTGTGGGAGACAGGTCAGTCACACAGCACAGTGCCACAGCCACCATAGATGCGTGGGAGGCCCTGCCGAGACCCGCCAGCCATGACAGGCTGACCATTGGCCTCATGGGGTGGCACTGACGGTGCCCCAGGGGTGCCTCTGCGGGAACACGACCATTCTCTAGCAGGGGCCTGCAGCTCACTGAACATGCCTGCACCAGGCATGCTTGGGATGCCCACAGCTGAACCCGGTGTCGACATGGAGGGAGTCATGACACTGGGAACGGGGTGGACATGGCACTGCGTGGTGTCTGTGGCGCATGGGCAAATAACTGTGTGCCCATTGTGGCCATGACAGCTGTGAATGTCAGTCTCTGTCTGTCAATGGTGGCGGTCACATCCTCCCGCAGCTGGTCCATCCCTGCCAGGAGCAGATTGGTATCCCTGCTGTACTGCTCCTCTACCTGGTGCAGGACAGCACTGAGTGCATCCACTGCCATCACAAGCCACAACTGCTGATCCACTGATTCATGGAGTATGCGGGTGTGCTCATCTAAGAGGTCATCCGCCTGATCAGCATGCTGTCCCTCATGGTGTTCATGGCCATGCTGGACAGCACCCCTTGAGGTTGGGCACTGCATACCAGGGCCATGCCTGGGCATGTCCACAGGTGGTTCACTGACGCCACCCCCCGACACTGTCCCCCCATCGCCATTGGTCGACTGCTGACACTGCCCCTCCGGCCACTGCTAGCCAGGGCTAAACGGTGCCGCTGCATCGGCCGCAACAGCCCCACTGTCCTGGATGAACACCAGTGCTGTCCCACTGGTGCAGACAGGCACAGGCTGGGACTATGATGTCACGCAGGCCTCCATGGTGGCACCACCCACGGCTATGCCTGTGCTGTTACCTGCTGTGTGGCCATCCTGCAGCCCACATGTATCACTGTCCATGATGTGAGTTCCATCATCATTGGTGATGGATCCGGCACCAGTCAGAGTCTCAGCATGCTGGCATCCATGGATGCTGTCATGCTGGGACACAGGCAGGGCCTCTTCCACACCAGCTCCACCAACCTCAGTCCAGACAGCCAGGTGAGCCCACTGTAGTCCTGACCCTCGGACACCTGTGGAGGTGGATGGGCACTCCTCTGTGTCCAGGGTATCGCCCTCAGTGGACGAGTCCACCACTGCTGACCCATGTAGATGCTCAGGAGCTGTAAGGGAACACAGTAGCATTAATGTATCTACCCTACCCTCCGGCATTCCCCCACACCCCCCACATAGTGACAGATCAGGACCTACCATGCAGTGACAGGCTACCACCCGTCTGGAAGCCACCACCTGGAACACCCTCAAGGGCACAACGCTGCATGCTGCCAGCAACCCGCTCTTCCTGTGGCATCAGGCGTGGCACAGCCAGCTGTCCACCACCAGTCACAGCCTGTGCTGCCCTGATGGCAGCCACCTTATCTTTAATCCTCCTCCTGTCCATACCCACCTTCTTCTTGCACTCCTGCCCGGACTGCTGGTGGCTGCCATGCTGGTTGATGGCACGTGCCACCTCGCCCCATGCCACAGCATGGGCCTGTGGTGTTCCCCACTGTCAGTTGAGCAGCAGTTCCTGGTCAAGGTAGGCCTCAAACAGGGCATCTGATTCTGCCTTGGTGAAGTTGGGCCTCCTCCATCTCCCACGTCTCTGTTCCTCCTCTTCCTCCACCTCACATTCGGTCATCATTGTTCCTGTGGGAATGACAGGTGTTACCTCTGAATGTGTAGTCCCATGCATCTCCCACACACCACAGTCCACACTGGCAAACAGCATGCAACTCACCACAATAGACTGCAATACCAGACTATGGCCTCCACAGCCCCATGTCGCATTTATATAGTGCAATGCATGCAAATGAGGTGAGGCTCAATTTTAAGTGGATGCTAATGCAGTAGCTGTGCCATTGAATTGCTGATGAACTGATTTGCATATGCCGGCTGAATATCACACTGTTGCACCTTGCGCAATTGTGTTGAACGTGCTCGGGCAAGGGCGCAGCTCTGTGACGTGCACAGTAGACACCGAACGGCACATATCTGGGATGCTGATGCAGATGCCTGCTGTGCTGCTGATGTGCTGAGCGTGGGAGGCAGTGAAGGGCATGTCCACCACTGTGCCAGTGGTGCTAGTGCACTGTTCACATGTATACCGCACTTGCACTGGGGCGCCGTAGGCGCCGTGGTGCCACAGTGTGGTAGGCTGCTACAGGAAGTGCCACACAGGTGCCCTACCATGCTACACGTGGTGAGTACCAATTGAGCTGTGGCAGTCCATGTGCGCGGTGGACCCCTGACCCTGTGCCGACCTTTGCTCCCAGGTGCCATGCGTCCACATGGGTGCACCTCTATCACACTGTTCGGTGACAGCACGATGGGGAATGGCAGCGCAGTACCACGCAGCATCTGCACATGGCAGATGTGCACTACTGAGCACCATTTTGATACTCAATGGTGGAAAGATGGAACGGAGACAGGCACCAATCTGGACCCAGGTTGAACTGGCTAACCTCGTGTCCCTGGTTGAGCCCCATGCTGGTGCTCTCTTTGGGAGGCACCCCTGGACAGGGCCAGGAGTGCCGTGTGGGAGGAGGTGGCGGTGGCCCTGGAGGAGGTGACAGGGATCCAGCACACAGTGGAGCAGTGCAGGCACCAGTATGGGGACCTCCAGCGGAAGGACCCAGACAGGCTTGCCCACCTGTGGGCACGTGCCAGGAGCAGCATGGTTCCACGGCCAGGTAGGTGTCACATTTATACACTGGTTACATCCATATGGGTATTGTGGTGGGCATGTGTCCAGCACACTGGGGGGGGTCTGTCCAGTGTGGGCCATGGTGGTGGTGGTGTTATAGGGTTGGGGGGCAGATGGCTTTGGCTGTGTGGGATTGCACACACCCAGGGCGAGGGGCCTTTGCTACCGGATTGTACTGATGTTCCTCTCTCCATGTTTGCACCCTAGGCCCTGAGGAGTTCCGGCATGCCAGGGAGGGGCGGCTGCAGCGTGAGGCATATCCAGATGCCAGAGGACCCATACCAGCCCAGTGCCGGGAACAGCCTGATGATGGTGAGTGCCTTACAGGATTTTTTGTGAATGCTGTGTAGCAGGGCGGGTGGCGGGGCATGGCCACCATCCATTGACACCACTGCTGTGCACACAACATAGTACAGTCAGCACTCTCCTGTGGCAGTGCATGTCTGGGAGTACATCACTGGTGGTCCATGCATGCACTGGGTACATGGCTGTGCTACTGCCTTCACATCGCAAAGCCATGTCACTGTACAGCCACGGTGGTGCTGGTAAGAACTTGAGTGGTGGGTGTGTGCAGTGGTCCGCATGGCTGTGTGCACCTGGGTGGGCAGATCTTGTGGACATGATCACTGTGGGTGGTCGCACACCATCACAGGGGCGTGTCCCATGGCTGTATGCCATGCACAATGGGTGGGCTGCAGGGGGCTGTGCATTCACGCCTCTTGACTCTGCTTCCTTGTCCTAGGTGGACGGAAGATGGTCCTAATGGAGCAGGTGCTGCAGGAGCTGCTACAGGTGGCCAGGGCCTCTCTGGCCATCTTTGAACAAATGGATCGCCACGGTGTGAGGCATCGACATGGCAGGAGGTGCCATAGAAGTGGGGAGCGGGGCTCCCGCTGAAGAAGAACCACAATTACAGCTTTGGAAAGCCTAATGGACCCACCTTCACACCCCTCCTTCCCTCTCCCATTTGTTCACCCCTGTCTCTTACCCACCTCCACCCAGTTTGTGGCCCTCACCCCTTTCAAATGTATATATGTGTACATAGTTTTGTTACAACTTTTGTAATATATTTGTTTAGTTATGCCTACTGTTGTTGTCTCTGATTTGCAGTGGGTTAATGATGCTCATCTGCAGTGGTGTGCATGGTGTCGGGGTGGTGCTATCATGGGTGTGTGTGTGTATCGATAGGGGAGGCAAGTGTGGTGTGGGCATAGCTCTCAGTCACTGTCTGTGGTTTGTGTGTTGTTCCCTGTGCAATGGATGACTGTGTGCAGTGGTACATGGTGCATATGCTGTGCCCATGGCACACCTGTCAGACCGTCCATGGCCTGTGCAGCTGCCACCCTTGCATGTCTGTGACCTGCACAGTCTGCTGACATGTCAGTGGTGGCTGCCCATGCTGGACTGCCACTGTACCCAGCGCGATGCCGCGTTGCCTCCTGTCACTGGTGTGGTGCACGTCTGCCTCGGGTGGCACTGTTGCCTCCGCTGTTGTTGTTCCACCTCGATGCTGTCACCTGTGCCTGTTGCAGGGGATGTGCTCCACTGTCTGTCACTTGTGCTCCAGCTGCATGCTGATGGTGTACAGCGTTGTGGTACTTACACAGGGTTGCTGGTGCACCTGTGCTGTGGAGGGGTTCTGGCCATGTGTACATGGCTGCCATGGTCACATGCCGGGGGCTTGGTTGACCTGCTACTGTGTCCCTGTGTTGGCGTGCCCTTGGGTATTGGTGGTTGTTTGTCTGTGCACTGTGTTGCATCCTGTGTGGTGCATGCTTCCATGCAACACTGTGGGTGTCTGCACTGGCTGTTGTGGTCAGTGCTGGGATGGGGTGTGTCCTTGGGAGGGTGTGCAGGGTGCTGTGACACAGGTTGTGGGTTCTAGGGCATGCCCTGTCACGTGTGTGGTACCTCATGTGCCGACACATGGTCGGCCTCACAGCTTTACCTGGGGGACGTGCATGGTGGCACTGTGTCTGCAGCTGTTGCTTCACTGTCTGCTGCTGCTTCCCATTGTTGGGTGCTCGTGGTGGGGCTGCCTTGCATGATTCTGTGGTGCACAGGGTTGTATTGTCACAGTGGGGGTGGTGGCATGTTTGGGGTGTCCTGCACTGTTGGGTGCTACTCCTGGGCAGGGTGTATAGGGATCATGGTGCAGGGTGTGCTCTGCATTGGTGGGTTGGTGTGGCATGGGGTGGATGGGCATCCATTTGTGACAGTCCCAGCTTTCAAGGGGTGTGCTGGTGCACCGTGCCTTGGCGATTTGTTTCTTGCTGGTGTCCCTGGGCCATTGGTTCTTCCTGCTCTCCTCCAGTTGTGTGGTGCATGGGGTGTGAGGCGCAATGTCTGTTCTGCTGAGTGCTCCTCTGCCTATCCCTGTCATGGGTGGTGGGCCCCTGCATCCTGTCCCTGTACATCCCTGGTTGTGCTGTTGCACTGCTGCCCTGCTCCACTAGGCATCCCTGATTTTGCTATTGCACATATGACCTGCACCACTGCACATCCCTGGATGCGCTATGGCACAGTTGGTGTGATATTCAGTCATGTGCTGCAGGCGCATCTTGACCTGCGCAGTGTTTGAATATCGCACTTATTGCGCATGGGCACAATGGACTTGCACTTGCTCCTGCTGTTGTGCACTTTTGTGGCACAGTTTGCGTATCTGGGCCCTAGTATTTAAATACAGAACAATCAGAAGACAAAAACTATATTGTACTTTTATTGAATTGAAATCAGCCTTTGACAGGGTCAATAGGGGATTATTATGGGAACGATTAGAATATAAAGGGATGGATAAATCTTTATTCAATATTATCAAAATACTTTACCAAAACAATTTCTCCTGTGTTAAATATAACACAAATGGGGAAATTAATGATTGGTTTAAGACAAATATTGTAGTAAAACAAGATTGTACCTTATCACCAATTTTGTTTAATATCTTCGATTCTGTCCTCAATGTACTATATGATCCAGAATTTCATATGCCTACAATAGGAGATAGAAGATGTCCATATCTAGCATATGCAGACAATGTAGCCTTACTTTCTACCAGTTATTTGGGCATGAAAAGATTATTAAAGAAATTTCATCAATAATGTGTTCAGGCTAATTTAGAGATGAATTATGTAAAAACAAAAGTAATGGTCTTTGGAAGAAATAACAGCAGATATTGATATACAATAACCAATAACAGGTTAGAAGTGGTAAAAGAATTTTGTTAGGTATAACATTTACACAAGAAGGAACTTGGACAAAACACATTTCAGAAACTAAGAACAAAATAACAAAAATTACTCCCATTATCACTTCATTCTCTTACAAATATGGAGGAAAATCAGTAAAAGGAAACATAGATGTAATAAATGCAAAAAATTAAACATCAGATACTGTATGGAGCAGAAATGTGGGGTAGTTACTCAAAATCAATGATTGAGCCCTGCCTAAGTAAATTCTATAAGAAACTGTTAGGATTACCTTCAAGTGCTCCATCAGCCTTAGTCAGAGCAGAACTGGGACAGGTACAAATAAAATGCCAGATTATACAAAGACTAATAATTTACTGGTTAAAAGTTTTTAACATGGAATCCCACAGATATCCTAAATTATGCTTGGAAGAGGCAATTCTGTATCTGAATAAAAAGCTGTTTTTTTCCAAGTATGAGAACAGTAGAAGAATATATTAAACCATTTGGTTTATTAACCTACATTTCAGATACCATTAGATACCCTGATGGTTATTTAAATTATGAGATCAAAAATAGAATAAGAGATGCCTTTATACAACAGGATTTAGAGAAATGCAAACAATACAAGGTTTGCAACTGGCTCAAATTTTACAAAAGGAGTCATAAAATGGAAAATTATCTATCCATACTGACTAATCCCAGTCAAAGGCTGATTTTCACTTGAATCAGGTTTGAATGTTTTGTAAGTCAGGGTTTTAGAAAAAGATGTGCTAAAAATAAAAATGAAATAGATGATTTATGTAAATGTGGCTACGGACAAGATGATTTGAAACATCTACTTATATTATGTCCCCTGTATAATGGTTACTGGGAGGAATTATTGGGAAATATCATAAGGAAGTTGGATTATGATCCAACACATTTAACATCTTATTTTTTAAAAAAACAAATGTTACAGCAATTTTAAAATCTGTTGCTTCCTTTATGAAAATAATTGATAGTAAACAACTACATATGTGTCAAACTTGACTTACTTATGGGAAGCTAAAAATAGCAAGAAGACCAAACTGTTTAGGGTCTTGATGTATTTAAGAACAATCAAAATAGCCATATCTTGCAACGGTTCCAAGTAAACTGTATAAAGAAACAGAATTAAATAAGACTGCATATTTAATGGTAATCTTTTATGTAATGTGTGTATGTTACATGTAATGTGGAACTTTAAATTTTTGTAAATTGCAATGACTTAATATAAGTCGATCAATAAAATTGGATTTAATTGAATTGATATGTTGTCTTGTTTATCCGTATGTATGTTTTCTATGACTTGGAGGTTACTTGTAAGATTACTAATTTCTAGTTCTAGTGTTTTAACATATTTGCACTTGTTGCAGACATAATCCACAGACACTTCATCTTTACATAAACAAACATACATACTGCATGTACTGCATTTGATTCCTGTGGTAAGGTCAATATAAATCCCTTGCTGTAGGGTCAGGCTGCAAAGATGTTGTCAATGCGGCATCGTACATCCCTGTATTATGATGGTATAGTACCTACTGTAGCTGTATGCAATGTTTAGTTATCTACATTATGGGATTTGTTTTGTACCACTGTATTCATTTTTTGGAAATCATTTGCAACCTGGCATGTGCTGTGTTTCATCGGGTTAACAAAACAGTTAACCTTATCAACTGAAAACTGCTGGCTGTCTCTCCCCCTCCAATTCTCTCCCTCTCCCTCTCTCTCTCCCCCCCACACCACCACACACTCCATTAAGAGACCTCATACAAAAGAAACCATTAGGGCAAGTACAAGTCTAAGTTAGAGAACTGAAAAAAATTTCATTGAACTAATTGTTTTATTAGGCCTTCAATTGTAAACCCTTCTGCTTTGTGTCTCATTGACTTCCATGATTAACTTGAAAGTAGTTGCCACTTGAATGTCAGTGGGGAGTGGGAGTGGCTTTTTCACTGACCAGCAGAATCACACAGCTAAAAGTCTCAAAGCTCCTGGACAGCGTAAGTGGCTTGTGTACCAATGATCAGTGCAAAGTGCTCCTTTCATCAAATGATGCCCTGGAAGTGATTCACAAAGGCAGCCTGTGCCCACCACAGGCTTCCTGCACCAAATGGAGTTTGTGCCACCTGTGCACCACAAAATGGGCTGTGGCAAGACACTAGGGGCTTGCAGCAGACACAGGCTGCCATAGCACCCCAAATGGTAGTCTTAAAACTCACCCAGAAGGCAAATTTCTAAGTACCCTTAGACCAGAGCTAGTGTATGGGTACTTAGAAATTCTCCCTCTGGGTGAGTTGAGCACATTGTATCAATGTACCACAGTCCCTCGCCCCAGCCCAGTCTCTTGTTATAAAAACTAAAAACTCCCTGGTGGTTTAGTGGTCACTCTCCCCATACTCTTTTATAATAAAAAGTTAATAACCGCTTTTCTCTGGTAGTCTAGTGTCCCCACTCCCCGAGCCCCGATTTCTGTTATAATAAACACATAACAGCCCCTTTTCCCTGGTAGTTTAGTGGTCCCACTCCCTGATCTCGGTTATATTAAAAAATGTAACAGCTCCTTTTCCCTCATAGTCTAGTGGTTCCTGAGTTCCACTGTCTGCTATAATAAACAATTAATAGTTCATTTTCCTTGGTTGTCAAGTGGTCTACTTTCCTGATCCCCAATCCCTGTTATAATAGAATATTAATAGTTCCTTTTCCCTGGTAGTCTAGTGCCGACCCCCCGATACCTCATCTCTGTTATAATAAACAATTAATAACCCCCTTTCCTTGGTATTCTCAGGGTCCTTACTTATGATGGCAACTGTCACTTCACAAACGCACAGGGAATTCCTTGAAATCAGAAATATACTGCATCAGTCTCTGTATCAGGTATGTTTGAATTGACCTACAATATATCTGGATTTGTTAAAAGCACTACTGGGGTACATGGTTGAATTATACTTTTAATTGAGTCAGCACTTCTGACCACAGTAATCCTTTACACTGTGCGAGAAACACACTTATTCTGTAAAGATCGCATAACATGCATGTGCCCTGGAAGTAGTATAGTTTTTGTTTTGTTAATTTTAATACAGTATTGCTTGACATTGATCAGTAATATATTAATTTGGCTGTGGGGACTACTCTTATAATTGTAAGCGTGATTTCTCCATTATACTCATAGGACATCAAAGCATCTCATCTTTGGTTTTAGGTCTATAAATGAGTATTAGACCACTCTTACAACCATTACAGTGGTCTTCACAGACCTAATAACATAGGGTTCTATGCACAAAGCCTTTGCACTGCATATGTGTAGCACTTAAGTAACCCTACATGGGAATGCCGCACAGTGAGTGGCCCGTGGACACCTGGCAGCATTCACTATCAGTGTGCCAGCCAATTACACACTTTATCCCCTGGCTGTCTGGGCTGCTATGTGCTATGGGCAGTCCCAGGAGAGTGTCAAGGGTGTGCCTGTACTACACCACATTCACTAAGTCACACAGTGCCAGGCACAGAGCTGCAGAATATGGCAGCAGGGACCTTGCTTTATCCCACTGTGTGCCCCCTAGGATGACACCCACTGGCCATGGTGGTTCTGGGAGTCACCCCTCCATGTTGCCCCAGCCCAGAGGGAGGCAGAGGAGAGGGCTTGGGGGCAGCATTTGGGCAAGTGACCATTCTTTTTACATTACCGAACCCATGCCTTTCCACCCTTCCCTACTCCTGTTGCTCAAGGGATTCACTCTTGGACCCAGGATGTGCATCAATTGGATGGCTGCCTGGGTCCAGTGCTCCAAAGACATCTGCACCCCACAATCTTGTGTGCTGGGGAGAGGCTGAAGACAGGTGGCCAACAATAGTGAATACCAGCCAGTGTGCACCTGTCCACAGGTGCAGAGCTACATGGGCTCTGTACTAGTGAATCATGTATACAACCTGCACTTTCATACATAGAAACCATATAGAGTAGACCAAAAACTATTGGATAAAATTACAGTATGTCAATCCAAATTGAGAAGCAAGGATGTACCTACTCTTTTTATATTTCCTTGCACATGCACAAGAAACATCTTGTGACAGAATGGCCTTTTAGAGGTGTGTCAGGGACCAGCCCAGTGCAGAGCAATCTACAGTGGGCTCATCCCTGACAGAACAATGAGCACACAACCAGACTGTGACACTAGTCAGAGTTTCACATCTGGAAGCCGTTCTCTAGCTGAAAGAAATTAAGCGCGCCAGTGAAAGAGAATGCTTCATTACTTTCATTTCATAAACCCCCAGCAAGTTGTTCACTTCTGTGTGTCCGACTGAATGCTCCCACTTATAACTCAGCATCTCTCCAACCTACTCCTCGAAACCTCCATGTACATGACATTCCTGATACACTTTCACCTCCCATGGAAAACCTAAACTTGAGGGTGTCCTTTCAAAGCATAATAACACTGAACTCCCCAAACACAAAAATTACCCGACCACATCCTCATTTTCTCAGTCTACAGAGCAGAAACAGCATTGAACAGACACCCTCATAAAATACATAACTCATTTCTAGACTGAAATCAGAAGGTCTATATCTGTCCTATAGCTCCCTGTTTATTATATTTTATGGATGATCTGTCAGAGGGTTTCTAAAACCAGGCTAGCCTTTAATTAGCTCTGGCTGAAAGCACTTAGTTAGCAGCCGTCTGATAAGCTCTGGTGCAAAAAGTGAAAGAACGGAGGGAAGCCAAGGACAGGTAATTAAAGACAGTTATACACAAACCTCAGATGGTCTGTATTTCTCCCAAAGCTCTCACAGACATCTTTGCCAATACGTGTCCCCTACAAAAACTCTCATTTTCTTCAGTACCTGACCCCAAACTCAAGAGAAGTTAGAACATTTCTGAGGCACCTGCAGCTGCAGTTTCTCCAGGCCAGCCACCGAAATTCACCCCTGACCTGTAAGCACCCCTCTGAGCTCCGAGAAACAGCTCTTCTGGTCATACGTGGCAGCAGCAGCTACCATCTCTGTGAATCCCCCTTCAAAAAAAGACTCACTGACTCATTTTCAGTGGAGGACAAAATGTCTGGTTAATTGGAACTCTGTTCAAGAACTCTTGTTCATCCTGATCTCTTCTTTCCAGCAGGCAGGACTCCATATCAGTTAAGACTACTCACCTGTTACAGGGACCTGGACCAGTGAATTTCCCACAGTTAGAGCTTGCCACTGTTCAACTATCACTGACACATCCTCCCTTTAAGACTGCACTTTACAAGCCTTTCCTAGGCTCCCTTTTCCTGATGCATTCTGCAACGTATCATTTCAAACAATCTCACTTTAGTGTTGTATACTACAGGACTGAAAAGTGTCACTTAAGATAAATATTGCAATCCAGCCTCATCGGACAGATTGGCGGCCTTAAACTTTGCAGTGGCAGCAAGACAGGTATGGAGACAAAGACTTTATGTCAGTGTTCCTCTTCTATTTGTAGCGGTTGCTAGTTGCAAGCTCAGCAATCACTATCTTTGCAACACTGTATGTAGGTCTTCAACATTTGTATTTTTGTTAATTATTTTCTGGTAGCATGTGACAGCATTACTCACATTTCCCCTCCATGCAGCTGTCAGTGCAACAGAGTGTGTAAAAGTGTTGAGCTGTAATTTGAAGGGGCGGTGAAGAGAAACAGAGTCATCACTGATCCCTCCCTATCAACTGCAAGACTAAATCTGGTGTGGGTCTGTGTGGGACCTTTTAAAAGCAACAGTTGCAAAGTATACAAATATGAGTTCACAAAGTCAATACTGTATCACCTTTTACAATTGTAGGTTGCATACGAGGAGTTTAAGTAATAAGCTGGGGGTTACACAGTTATTAGGGACAGTGATTTTCCCTTACAACAGTAAATACCGGTAAACAAACAGACAGAGTCATTTTTAAACCAGCACATTGGAGACAATTGGTGTTCATGATAAAAACATGGTACACCAGCTTTTTGGGTAAATCTCTTCATTTTCAGCCATTTGATTTTGCACAAAACATGCTAATTTGCCCTCACTTTGGGGAAAACAGTGAATAAAAAATTGATTTCAAGATTTGGCCAAAAGGAATTGGCTGTTTTTAAAGACAGAAAATAATTGGCTCTAAGTTAGCTTAGTAGTGGTGGATTCAAGGTCATCTATGAAGTATGTATGTGTGTAATGTATGTATATATTTTTTAAACTTGAACCATACAGATTACGGAATGGCCCAATTATATTTAATACCTGATTTGCGTGGTGGTCTCATGGTACAGCAGGATACAGAAAGTGTTATTTCCTTAAGGAGGCACTGAACTGCAGATTACAGGGGGCACCAGAAGTGACTTGCTAATGATCACAGCGAGTGATGGGGGGGGGTGCAGATGTTCATCTGCCAAGTCACTTTAGTCTTCCTGATCACAGTTTGGCATTCTAACCCACTACTCAAATGATATACTCGGGGTCACAGTGAGGGGGAGTTCATGGATCCCAAGGTTTGCTTCTTGGCTTTCCCACAGTCTTATCCAAAGTGACTTGCTCAGGGTCAAAGTGATAAAGGGGCAAGAACATGCAACCTTTGTTTCCAGGTTTACTGTTCAATACACATCTACCGCCCAACGTGGCATGTTCAGAGTCAGAGTGTATAAGTGTCTGTAGGCAGAGAAGTAACCTAGGTCTCAAGGTTTACATTCAGGGGCTAATCTGCCCCACCTCTGTGAACTGCACAATGCACGGCCCTCCCTAGCCAACTAGTAAATCCTATTAATGGAAGCCAGCCAAAGAGGGCAGCAGATGCTTGTGCCAGTCCTCACTGGTTGGGGGGTTGCCCCTATTTAACATGACTGAGAGGTGAGGGTAATGGGAATACAGAGGGAAGGGGGAAGAGAAATTACACATAGAACGGGTGGGCAGGCAGTAAAGGGGATGAAGAGGAAAGGGCAATTTTAAATGGAACTGCCGAGCAGGAGCAGTTGTTAAGCGAATGCAGAGGGAAAAGGGATGCAAATTGTAAGTGAAATTGGTGGGAGTGGGAGGCACAGAGGGAAGGGAGTTTTAGATTTGCCTGGGGGAGGGGAGGTAATGGACACTGAGGGGTGGGATGAAGTGCAGTGTAAAATTCTAATATCAGGAATCCATCACTGATGCTTTACAACAAACATCATTCTCCCAGCTGAGTGTGATGCCCTGGAGATAGAGCTTTATGCTAAAGAGAGAACTTTGAATCTAGGTAAAGCTTTGCACTCTGGGCATGCTCCCTCAGCAGCCCTAACTTCAGATTTGTTTCCCTGTTGGAAGAGAGCAGCCACCCCAAAGTCAGCCCCAGTATCCTTGTCTCCACAGTCTGTTATTATTTTAGTCTTTCAGGTTTCTTGCCTAATTTAGTTGGCATTTGATGTCCCTGTGTTAGGTGTATTTTTGAAAATTAAATTGTGAAAATGTGCATTTTTTTCCCAGTTCCCAATCATCAGATAAATCGACTAATGCTAGGAACATTGACAAGTCTTGGGGAGGTTAGGATTTAAAATTACACCTACATACCACATACTTGGGATGGGCTAATCAGTTGGTGAGATGGACAAACCCCCAGTACAGAGGTGCACTGTCCCTCTTGTCCATAGGTAAAGCTCATTATCACAATCTGTGAAACTGTAAGATTAACACTGAAAAGTATAAAATTATACCTGTTAGAAAAAAAACTTCTAGCCCCTGCCAGTCAGAATATAACAACACAGGCAGCAATGTTTTCTGTCATTACTGCCATCTAGTCTCTATTTTTTTTCTCATGTTCATGTTTACGAATCCAGAGACTTGGTGTTTGGTCATAAAAAGCCTTTGTGACCTAAATAGTGTAATATACTGCTTAACAATGTTATTTTCTACCTTTTAGAAACTGATGTAATGTATACACCCATGTATTGCCCATTCAAAGCTTGAAACTAGCCTAATTTACTGTAGTCATCTTAGGACCACCTCACTTACTTCATCAGCAGCCCACTCCCCCCATGTGCAACTGATGAGGAGGGTTATTGGCTGAGAATCTCCTCCCAGGTAACGCTCTACACAACATGCCTGTTTCTATGGCCAGTGACATGGAGACAAGGAGGAATAACAGACGATGTATGTGACTGTGAACATTAAGTTCTGGTCCACAGTAGCTCACCACGAGTCATTCAGGAACACTCACCCTTGCTACAGTAAACATTTGCAGTCTCCTCTACCTCTCACACTATCCATTCAAGCTCGATACCAGCAACCTGGCACCATGGCAAATCCTCCCTACCCTCACTTGTGGCACCCTTCTACAAAGGACTGGGTGCAAATGACAGCTCACACCACTGAAAAGTTGATAAATCGACACCTGCTCCTAGCCATTACCCTGTGCTGGGACTCTAAATGACTACACTGTACTCAAACTAACAAGAAACAGAGGCGTTACATGTTATACTGTGAGCTGCGGCAGATGCCCCTTAAACTCCTGCTCCTCCTCCTTCTGATGTCAGGAAGTGTCCATCCAAACCCTGGGCCTGTTTCTACCAGGGTAACAAATCTAGCAAAAATGGAGGGGGGTCTCACCATCGCCACCTTAAATATCTGTAGCCTCCTTCCAAAACTGGCATCCCTTCAAGTCTTTGCCAGTCAACACAATCCCAACATACTAGCCATTGTTGAAACCTGGCTGACACCAAGCACTCCAGACCATGCCATCTCACTACAAGGCTACAATAGTTTCAGACTGGACAGGACTAATAAAAGGGGGGGGTTGTGCTATTTACATTAAGGACAACCTCTCTAACCACCCTGTCTGCTTTTCCACCACTAACTCCTCTGTGCAATTTCTTCCTGTCAAGCTACTACCTGGTGCCTAAAATAAAGTGCTTACTGTGGCCACTGTCTATATCCCTCCTAAAGATCCAGGGTCCGGCCTCCAGACTGTTCTTGAATTTGTAAGATCGCAACCACCTGACACTGAGCTTCTTCTCCTTGGTGACTTTAATAAAAATTGGCTCGCATCAGACATTGGGTCCCTCGAGGATGCCATCCTAGCAGCTAACCTAATGCAGATGGTGAGCTCCCCCACTAGAAAAAACTACAAAACTGGAACTTGCACTCTCATTGACTGGATCCTCACTAGCCACCCAGCCAGAATAAAAAACACAGTTGTTCTCTCGGACTCTCTCAGTGACGACTCCCCTGTGATCTGTACCTGGACAAATAAGTTCCAAAAACCATCTCAAGCAGAGTGCTACCCCATGGAAACCTTACTAAGCTCAAGACCTGTCTTTTACAGCAAGACTGGTCCCCAATATACAATACTCTAGATGTTGATGTAGCCCTAGATTATTTTATCACAACTTTCAACACTGTCTGTGACACCTACACACCAGTAAAAAAGTGTAAAATCAAAGCGCTCTCAAATCCCTTGGTCACGGCCAAACTACTGGCCCAACTCAAAGCTCAGGACCACCTCTGGGCCATAGCCAGAGCCACAGGCTCCTTAACGGATATCCAGAAGTATAAACAGGCACAAAACCAATGTACCAAACAAATCCAACTAATGAAGAGCTCCTATTTCAAAAATGCCCTCGCAAACTCCTGGGGTGAAGGGAGATCATTCTGGGACAACATCAGAAATATCACGGGTAAGCAGTCCAAATCCTCTCCCACTATAATGACTGTCGATGGAACCACTACCCTAGACCCAATGGTCATGGCAAAGACCTTAAATAAAACTTTCACTGACCTCAGTGGGGTCCTCCCGCTGGACTTCTTCTCTGACACGGACTCACCAAAACCAACATCTCCTACTGCCTCACCTGACCAACTGCTTTTCCACTTCAAAATAGTTAAGGTGCATGAAGTCTACAAATATATAAAAAAGGCTATCTCTAAATCCAGAGCAAGCAGTGATACTATTGATCTTAACATGTTGTCCCTTACCCTGGAAGAAGTGGTGCACCCACTCACCAAAATTTTCAATCTCTCCATCTGCCTTAGTCAATTTCCCAGCAAATGGAAGTCTGCTATAGCCACATCAGTGTTCAAAAGTGGTGACAAGTCCCTACCAGGAAACTATCGACCTATATCTATACTTCCACCCCTCTCCAAGGCCCTCAAATGCATTGTGGCTGACCAACTCTCAGACTACCTACATAAGTATAACATACTCTGCTTGCAGCAACATGGATTTAGGAAAGGACACAGTACGTTGACTGCCCTACTGGAATTCTCAGGAGAAATTCACACTGCTTTGGACAAAGGATATCAAACCGAAGTTGTTTTCATTGACCTAACAAAGGCATTTGATACTGTTCACCATGGCTTACTTATCACACAACTACACAGTCTTAGGCTCTCAGAAGGACCAGGTGCCTGGGTTAAAAGTTGCCTGGCCCAATGCTTTCAATTAGTAAAAATCTCAGAAGTTCTCTCAGACTCAAAACTGGTCCTCTCAGGTGTTCCACAGGGGGTCAATCCTAGGCTCCCTCCTTTTCAGCCTTTTCCTCAACTCTCTCCCCAAATCCTGCCCGGAACAAATAATCCTTTATGCTGATGATGCCGTGATTCTCTCCTCTCATAAGGACCCGAAACCCTTACTCCAGAGCCTGCAACTTGCTTTCTCCAATATTGAAAAGTGGTTCCTAGATCACAAGCTGGTCCTAAATCACAAAAAAACAAAATCCATGCTTTTCTCCAGTCCACAAAACAGAAAAAGACAAATTCCACTTACTATCAAAACATACCCAGGAAATACCCTTGAACAAGTGTCAACATTTAAATACCTTGGAATCACCTTTGATCAAGGTCTTACCTTTGCAACCCACATTGATAACAGCGAAAACAGTGAACCAGCGCATTGGTATCCTGTTCCAAAACTGGCAATTCCTTACCCAAGCTGTGCTGAGGATTGCTATCCAAAGCTCTGTCATCTCAATCATAGACTATGGCTTAATTATCTATGGCTCTGCCACTACCACCGCACTAAGGCACATCACAACCACCCTAAACAAGGCCTATCGGCTGCTCATTGGAGCACAAAGATGTACTCATACATGTGAGCTCTACACTGAAACAGGATGGTTGCAACTCTCAAATCGCATAAGGTACCTCACATGCTTGATGGCAAAAAAATCCATCTAGGGCCACACTCAGCCGAGTATCCAAGTCCTAGCTTGCCCAAATACCAGCATCCATCCCACCAGAAGATCAGAACACCAGCCTCTCCAGGTCCCCAGATGCTGGACCACACAGGGCCAAAGATCTTTTGCCTATCGTGCCACCAGCTGGTACAATGTCCTGAACTCACTCATTACATCCTCCACGTCACTAGGAGCTTTCAAATCTATGCTTTACTCTCACCTCTCAGCCTCTAGCTCCTGTGACTGCCTTGACTAATGATTCTTCCCTCATGGCTGTTTTTACTGTTTTTCATCCTCCTCCTCCTCCTCTGCTCCTTTCTTGACAAAGGCATCTGAGTACCTCTAACTACTCTAAGTCTGCTCCCCTCCCCATATCTCCACCTACCCTTCCCATCATGACCATTCCTCCAATATTTTGTTTTTTTCCTGTGTTGTACTGTATTATACTGGCTTATTGAAACCTTTAACTTGTGATTTCACTAGCACAATAAACCACTGCCATTTTAAACTAGTTATGAATAGATTTATACCATGACTAGAGGACCCATCTTTCCACTTTCCAAAAGTCTTAGACACAGTGGTCCAAATTCTGTTACATGGAGATGAATGGCTTGATTTTCAAAGCTCTAAATTTGATACAAGTTGTCTGCATTATACAGAACTGACACATGGGGCACTCTACATCAAAACCTTTGGAGTTTCCAATTCTGGAAGGCTGGCTGCAGCAAGCCAGGAACCCCAAGTGTCAGACCAGTCATCTGCCAGGCCTGTGCCAATGTTGTGGGTGCGTCAAGGTGCTAGAGAGCTTGAATGACACCCTGGCTGTGATATCCCCATTATTGGGATTTTGACAGCCACTGGATCCATTAGAAATTAGACCATCCAACAGGTGGTCTATTGGCCCTTGTGCCACCCACACAGACAGTGCTGGAATGGAACAGGGGCTGACCTGCTGCCTGGACAATGAGGCAGCTGTCCAACAAGCACAGCAGAGGACCACAGCCATGCAGCTGGGTGCAGACCATTCTTGGGACATTGCCTGGTGGCAGCACTGTGTATATCCTAGGCATGATACCATACCACCCCATCAGTCACGTGTCCCCCCTCTGAAAATGCAGCCCACATCACCTTCGCAAGTGTGCATTCTCCTATGCTATGTAATGGGTTTGGGGTCCATGGCCTCATTCCACACCCACTGTCAAACTTCTCCCTAGCACTGCATGTGTGGTACATGGGAGCAACTGCCACAGCCTGTAAGTATTTGGTGCATAGACCCTTTCATCTGGGAATCAGGCAAAGGGTCCCAGGCACACCAGAGATTAGCATAAGCTGCTGTTTGTGCACCTTGCATTAATCTTTGAGTATCAAGCCTGATGTCATACTTTTCTCCATCACTGAAGTTACTATACAAAGCAATTTCAGTTGGTTTTGTGATCCAGAAAATAATTGTAACACAATAATTCAGTGAAAATGACCTGAGGGGTAAATAAGAAAGTAATGTTTATATGGTTTCTGAGCAATATTTCCACGGCAACAGTATGTGAATTTAACTACATTTGGGTTCATTTTAGGGAAAATGAGAAATAGTCCAAATATGTTAATAACTAAGTAAATATTTTCATTCAAGCTGTGAGAGGGATAATGAGATTATTTATTGAATGTATTTCTTTTCATTGAGGAAAAAAACACACTGAAATGGAAGCAGTATGAACAAATAATAAAGTATAGTAAAATTATAAAGTAATCATGGGGTGTCATTTGCAGCATTTACATTTTTTTGGCAAAATAGACATTTTGCCCACACAATGGTGTTTAGCACTCTATTTTGTCCATAAAAGCTGTTTTCATATTTTTATTATGCCCCAAAATGTTACATACATTTAGTTTTGTGAATACAATGATTTCATTGCTGTCCATTTTGTCAGCAGAGTGAACAGAGTAAAATAACATACTGTTGACAAAAATGTGATACAATACATTTCTTTACACAGATAAGTTATGGTTTTGACAAAGGGGAGAGAAAAAGTGCTCAGTGGCAAATTTGGGTCCACACTGGTTTTGAACTATTTGTCTTCTATTCAGATTCAGAAATCAGACCCATATCTTGGGTCACAGTGCAGTAATTATGTAGAGGAATGCAGACTACGTATGAGGGTGTATGATTCTGCCTCTCCACCCCAGTTATTTTTCACATTTGACCACTAAAAATGTTCTTTTTTTGTTTGTTTTTTTAATGCTGAATTTTGGCACTGTGTGTTACCCACAACAAAGTCCACACAATATGTATATGAAATAATGGCCCTCCTTCTCAACCACTGGCCTTTAGTTTGGGAGGCAAACAATTTTCAAAATCCTTTCCAAGTTAGTTGCTAACACGAATGATTTGTACACTAGCTTTCTCAATAAGTCACTTGAATTTATGGGCAGAGCAGTTGACCAGGAGGGAGTTTAGCACTTTCTGTATGTTTGATGATGCAGTGTTTACTGATAAAATTAGTCTACCTGGTGTCATAAATGACATGGGTTGCCCTACCACTCCATCATGACTGCATGCCTGCTCATAATGTCACAGCTTAATCTGGTTCAAGGTCAGTTGGCATTTATCTGTATCCCTGTCCCCCCAAGCCATGCCTGAAAATAGGCAGAATTTGTCTAGTGTACTTACCCGGTCAACAAAAACTAAATAAATAAATGAAAAACGGTAGAGAAACAGAAGGTGTGCTGTGGGAAGGGGGGTGCAGTTTGTCTTGACTAAGAAGAATAGTGTTCCCTAATTAAAGGATTGGGGGTCAGGCCAAATACTAAATATATGCATTTGAGATACTTTGGGCTGGGCTGTGGAGGTTATCTATTAAAAGTCAATTTCAGTTCCTGGCCAAGTACAAGGAGACAGCATTTAAAAACAAACTCTGGTTAGAGCCACTATGGCTGCTAATAAATTAACTAGATGAGGGCATGCCAGGGGCATAAACATAAAGTTGAAGTGCTGTAGTCATGTCCATGTGAAAACAAAATTGTTGGTGAATTTAGATAATTTATCTGGTTGGTCCTGTGTTTCCCATTTAAAATATGAGTGGCAAGTGCATAGTGCACTATATGGGGCAGGAGAGGGAGCTATATGCCAAGGCTTTCAATTAATGGTGGAAGGAATGGTGCAGGGAGGAGTGATATGGCTACACTGAGGACTGGTGACAAACCTAGAATGATCAAAGCCTATACTAAGGTGAGGGCCTGCTTCCATCCAGGAGTGAACTATAGTCCTCAGTGGACAGTTTAAATGTTACTTTGATGGACATTTAAAGTAGCCAAGGGGGGCATCAGAAAAAATATGGGAGGTAGAAAGTAGAACACCTCAGGCTGAGATAGAGAGTTGGGAGATCTCAAGGGGAGAGGGTCCCACCAGAAGACAAGCTATTTAAGGAAGCAGGGGGTTAGCAAAGGAGAAATGGGGGAAAAAGGAGCAGTTAAAGGAGAAAGGTGAGGAAGGGGAAAACAACTGGAAAAAGGAGACAGTGACAAGAAAATAGCTAAAAAAAAATATGGAAGGTCATGTGTGTCAATTCTAGAGTCTGGGAAATGAGATCCCAGACCTAGAGGCCAACATGGCACAGGCAGACCTGGATATTGTGGCCATTACCAAATCATAGTGTACTGACAGCTATGTATAGGACATGGTCATAACATACTTTACAATATTAATAAGAGACAGGTTAGGTAAGAAAGGAGGAAGAGTAGTGGTTTATATGAAGGAAAACTTAAAAGAGATGGAGGTATAGGGAATTTGGTGGGGTGAGGTAATGTGGGTCACTTTGAAGTCAAGGAGCAGAGCCAATGTTTCGACAATAGTGATCTACAGGCCACTGACACAGGGGTGGACTTAGATAAGGAAATGCTAGATGCAATTGGCAAAATGGCTGAAAAGGAGTAGTGTTGCTAATGGAGGACTTCAGATTGTCAGATGTAGTTTGGAGACTTTCAGCTGCAGTGTCAGCTAGAGCAAGGACATTCTGGAATAACTGCAAGGGGTGTTCTTCAGGCAAGTAGTCAGTGAACCAGCTCTTTATGGGGCAATACTGGACATTGTTCTTACTAACAGGAACAATAATGCAGGTATCAAAATTGGAAGCCATCTTGGGAGCAGAAATCATCATACAGTGTAGTTCAACATAAAAACAGTGGCAGACTCCAACCACACAAGGTCAACTGTTCTGTTCTTCAGAAAGGCTGAAGTAACAAAAATTGTTGAATGTCTCAGAAATGAGCAAGAGGAGATACCCTAAGGGGTGGAGGAAAAGAAACTCAAGCAAAAAGAGGGCATAGTGAAGGCAACAAACATCAGTATCAAACAAGTAAGCAAAAGCAAAAGGAAGATGAGACTGTTATGGTTCTTGAAAGAGATGGCAAACAGGTAAAGGCTGAAAGAGTAAAATTCAAAAGTTATAAGGAGACCAGAAAGGATAGGCAAGCATATCAGGAAAAACAGAGCAGGAAAAGCAGTAAGGAGCACAAAGGTGCAAAGTGAGGAAAGAACAGCTCAGGCAGTATCAAAAGGAGACAAGATATTTTGGGGGTATATTAGTGAGAAAAGGAAGACAAAGGAAGGGATTGTATGGTTTGGGGGGAGGGACTGTATTGAGGGGGACCTAGGAGTGGTAGATATCTTAAATACTTTTGTTCAGTGTTCACAGTAGAAGTTGAAGAAAACTGAACACAGAAATGCACCAGGGACTATGAGGGGAGGGCAAATGGACAATATTCCCTTTTCTGAGGAGGGAGTACAAAAAGACCTCAGTAATCTAAAGGTAGACAAAGCTATGCGGCCAGAGTAGGTGCATCCAGGGGTGTTGAGGATGCTCAGGGAGGTACTCGCTGCACCTCTGACAGACTTATTTAGCTGACAAGGGGAAGGTCATGCCAAACAAATCTGATAGATGTCTTTAACTGGTTAACCAAGTAGCTAGTTTTTAATGCAAAAAAGTGCAAAGTAATGAATTTGGTCCACAGAAACCCAAGGAAAGAGTATGAAATGGGGGAATGATTCTGACAATGACCAAGCAGAAAGAGATCTGGGGGGGGCAATGGTACAGAATGAATTAAAGGTTGCTATGCAATGTGACAAGGCAGTCAAGAGGGCTAGTGGGATGATGGGGTTCATAGGTAGAGGTAGCAATAGCAGTAAGGGGGCAGTGATATAGCCTCTATATAGGTGAGTGAATAGCATGCCATCTGGAGTTCTGTGTCCAGTTCTGGAGATCACATCACTGGAAAGAGATAGGCATAGTGGGGGCAGTCCAGAGAATAGCTGTCAAAGTGGTACATTACAAGGTCTGCATTAGAAGCCCTATGAGGAGAGTCCAACAGAGTTCAATATGTACACCCTGGTGGACAGTAGGGAGAGTGGAGATATGATAGAGACCTTCAAATACCTCACAGGGATTAATAACGTACAGGAAGGAGATATGTTTCCGAAAAAAGGTTCTCTAGAACAAGGGACCATGATAAGAACCTCGCTGGGGTAGATTCAGGACAGATGTGAGGCAGTACTTCTTCACAGAAAGGGTGTGTGATTATTTGAACAGGCTTCCATCAGAGGCAGTAGTGGCTAAAGCAGTGGTAGGTTTCAAAAATTCCTAGAATAGACACAAGAGCATCCTAGGAGGAAGGAAGTACAGGAGACAGTGCTGTAGATGAAGTAAGTCTGCAGCAAATGTGACTCTAATTAAAAATGAGCAGAACAGATGGGCCTAGTGGTCATCTGGCATCAGTTTCTATGATTGTACGTTTGACAGGTTATGTGATTCAGACTGCTATGGTGGAAAATTATTAATACATGCAATGACCATACCGTAAACTGTGCAGCACACATAATTCGCGTACTATGCTACACGTACATAACTTAGATGGGCAATAATATATGCATTGAGGAAGGGAAAAAAAATAAAGGAGAACAGACGTGAATCAATATACTACTCATAGAGTGGTGACACCATTATTCACTTTGATTCACTTTGAACTTTAGAGACAGCAGAAGGCATGATACCCATATGAGCTGTCCCTTGTTTAGTTCAAGTTCAAGTTCATTGCAGGAAAGACTCCGTTGAGGAAGCTCATTCACAAGGAGGTCCTGAGGCACATACACATACAGTTCGCAATTACATAGACAGGAGATAAAAAATGTAGAACAACAAAGAAAAAACTATATAATACAAGAGGTATACACAATAGAAGTCCTTATGCTATAGATGCAGTACATTCCAGCTTTAACCTTGCCCTAAATTATGCAACACATTTCAGCTTAATAAGTAGAGTGCCAGTTGGTACCTAGGAAGTTGACTTGGCATTGGGGGCCTAGTAGCACCTACATATGTCTTTTAATTTAGAGATAGCTAGTGTTTTGTAGGAGTCAATTGATACGATGCTGGTTAGCTTCAACATGGCTTGTAGTTGGTTCCAAATGTTTGGAAGGGCATATGAGACAGCTCTTTGGCCAGCTGTGGTACGTGTCCTGGGAACATCTAGTAGGATAAGGTCAGATTTCTTTAGGGAGTAGGCGCTATGCGAGATGTGTATGAGAGACATTAAATAGACAGGCAGTTTGTGGAGTAGTAATTTGAGGGTCCAAATGCCAGCATGCAGGAGGCGTCTGGTGGCAAGAGAGGTCCACTCAACTGCTGCATAAAGATCACAGTGGTGAGTCTGTACGCAGAGTTAGTAATGAAGCGAAGAGCACGGTGATAGAGTACATCCAGTTTAGATAGGCTCAAGGTTGGGGGAGGAGATAAAGATAATGTCTCCGTAGTCAAGCAAGGGAAGGAATGTTGCTAGGACAAGTCTTTTGCGGGTCGCGAGAGAAAAGAGGGTCCTATTTCTAAAGAAGAAACCCAAGCGTGCTTTAAGCCTCTTTGATAGATCCTCTATGTTGTTGTTGAAGGAAAGCTTGTTGTCTATCCACATACCTAGATATTTAAATTTAGGTACAACTTCCAAGGGTTCACCTAGGGAGGAAACTATGAAGTTTTTAGGTGGGGTAGGTAGGGCACCAGACAAGGCAAGTCTCGAGAAAATCATTGTCTTGGTTTTTTTGACATTTAAGAGAAGCTTGGCATTGATAAGGTTGCTTTCTAACTGGATAAAGTCAGCTTGGAGTGCTTCCCTGACTTCAGTTAAGGACGAGCCTGATGCATACAAAACGTGACGTATTCCACAAAGAAATGTATGCTAGAGTTCTTTATGTGGAGTCAAGGTTGTTGATGTACAGAGGAAAAAGGATTGGTCCTAGGATGGAGCCTTGAGGGACTCCTCTGGCAATTGGAAGGGGGGAAGATAGTAGGCCATCAGCTTTGACTTTTTGCATCCTTGTTGTGAGATAACTGTTAAACCACTGTAAGATAACTGGAGTGGCACCTATGTAGGCAAGACAGATGATTAGGCGATGATGGTCTACAGTGTCGAAGGCCTTACTGAGGTCAAGAAAGACTGCACCAGTAACCTTCTTGGTGTCCATAGCATGGATCCAGTCATTAGAGACTTTAGCCAAGGCTGAGATGGTACTGTGCTTCGACCTGAAGCCAGATTGGGCCGGGTTTAGGAGTGAGTGTGCTTCGAGGTGATTTTTTAGTTAGTTGTATATAAGTTTTTCCAGCACTTTGGAGAGAACGGGTAAGCTAGAGATAGGACGGTAGTTGTTTAAGTCACAAGGATCTCCTGATTTGAAGAGAGGAAGAATATGGGCAGATTTCCAGCAGGATGGAACAGTGGCTGTGGTAATAGAGAGGCTGAAGATGTGAAGGATGGGGGCTGTGAGCTGGGCATAGCCTAACCGCAAGAAAAATGATTCAAGACCGTCGTCCCCTGCACTTTTCTTGGTGTCAAGGCTAAGAATTATGTCTTTGACTTCTTTGTAGATAGACAGGCACAACTGGAAGGGATGAGGTGGAGTAGCATGTGTAGTATCTGGGCTAGTGTTGCTATTCACTCGGCTAGCGTATGGGGAGGAGTCGAATGCCAACCCGGCAGTGGCAAAGTGAAGGTTAAGTTCTTCAAGGATTTGCAGTTTATTTTCAACCTTCCCGTCGTTGGCCAGAATCTTGGTGGGAAGGGAGGAAGCAGCAGGATGGCCTTCAATGGATCTCAGTGTCTTCCAGATTTTTTGGGAGTTCCTTTTGGCCTGCTCCAGAGTGGAGATGTAGAAGTTTGCTTTAGTAGCATGTACACTTTTAACACAGCATTTCTGGCAGTTCTAAATGCCTGCCAGTCTGCCAGGTCCTTTGTGTGCCTGGCCCTAGCCCTTAGCTTGTCTCTATTGGTAAGTGCAGATTTGAGCTCTTGGGTGAAACATGGATGCAAGATTTTCTGCACCCTCATTTTAATAAGAGGAGCATGCTTGTTAATTAGGGTGGTGAGGTTGTCATTTAGGACAGAGACGGCAGCATCAGCAGATTTGGCAAGATATAGGTCTTGCCACCTGATCGTAGCTAGATCGGTTAGGAAGTTTACTGAGTTGAATTTATGGAATGAGCGTTTGATTCTGAATTTAGGGTGCTGCTGGGTTTTAGATTGGAATCTCGTACATACAGCGATACTGTGGTCACTCATGTCGTTATGGAAAACTGCAGAATGTGAGATTTTATGGGGATGCGGAGTTAAGACGACATCTAAGAGTGAGCTGTTGGCAGAGTTAGAAGCATTGATTCTTGTGGGTTCAGTTACTATCTGTATAAGACCCAGATCATCACAGATGGGTTTAGGGAGTGGGATTTAGCAGTGAGCCAATCCATATTGAAGTCCCCTAGGATTATTGTTTCGATGTTAGCAGCCAAAGTTATGGATTTCAACATGTTAAGAATTTCTGTGCCTCCTGACGGGGGTCTATAGCCACCAATGATTGTGATGCTCTCTGAGGATGGAAGGTGAAGTTTAAGTGAGACAATCTCATATTCCTTGAGCTTAGTTTTACAGGAAATGCTGCTAACATCAAATTTTGATTTGGCGTATACAACCACTCCCCCCCTCGAATCCCTATCAGCCCTAAAGAGCTTGAAGCCCGGTATAGTAATTTGCAGATCAGTGTTGGTCTTTTTTAGTCATGAATCGGTAATTATAATCAGATCTGGGTCAGTGTGGGCTGCCCAAACTTGAAGATGATCAAGTTTTTTGAGCAGGCTTAGAATATTGACCATCATCAGTTTCATCCCAGGAGCAGCTGCAAACTCCGACGGAGAAGTGATTTGAGTTGGGGGACCTGGATTTAGTTCGACATTGCCTGAACAGAAAAGGAGAATTAGAAACATTTTCTTGAGGGCATTTATCAGGTAGATGTGGGCTCTTTTTGTATGGGTTCTTGTGTGGTGTTGAGTCATTGAGGTACGTCTAGCCAGGGCATAGGAGATGCTGATGTGGCCATTCAAGGTTAGCAGGGGAAGTGCACAGAAAGACATTGGTGAAGGGAGGAGGGCCAGAGGAGAGGATGAGAATTAAAATGAAAACCCAACAGATTGAGAGTAGGGAAGCAATATGAAGATGCAGCAGGAACTATGATTGTGGGTTCCCAGGCTGGGATGACTTCTGACTTAGCATGGATCAGTGCTTTATGAGTCATAATTTTTGCCAGGATTAGAAGTAGAATGATAATGCAGGCCATATTGCCCACGATTGAGTACAGTGATTTGTGTAGAAAGACCAAGAATCCCTCTAGTGGCAGGTCTGTATAACCTGCTAATGGAAAACTAGCCACTTAAAAAAAAAAACTTCTATTTGCTGGAAGTGCCCAGGTTCCAATTGGCTGCGCTGTACCGTACCTTCCAAGGAGCTGCAGGCGGGCGTCCTGGTCTCGGTCGGTGGCTGGCTGGGTGCCGGCCGACCGTGGGGGAGCTGAAGCAGCCCCATTCAAGGGCAGGCAGCTGTAAAGAGCTGGAAAGAAGAAAAAAAGAGCAGGTCTTAAAAAGCATGGAGGTTAGGATGGGTTAGATTTGAGCAGTTTAGTAAGACAAAAGGTAGTTAGACTTTTCGGCGCCAAGGCAGAGTGCTTGGATGGGGGGGCTGCAGGAGGAACACTGAGACAGAAGAGGTGTAAGCTCTTTAAAACAGTAGTAGAAATTACAATCCAGCTAATACAGTTAAAAAACTTCTATTACACAGTTGAAATGTGCTTAGTTCTATCGAAAATCTATTTGTAAAAAGTGCCAGGTGGCTGAAGCAGGGGAAAAGTCCTAGCCAATCAGAGCAGGTTTGCTGGAAGCGCCCGGGTTCCGATTGGCTGTGCTGTCCCGTAACTTCCAAGAAGCTGCAGGCTGGCATCCTGGTCTCGGTCAGTGGCTGGCTGGGTGCTGGCCAACCATGGGGGAGCTGAAGTAGCCCCATTCAAGGACAGGCAGCTTCCAAGGAGCTGCAGGCGAGCGTGCTGGTCTTGGTTGGTGGCTGGCTGGGTGCCAGCTGACCATGGTGTAGCTGAAGCAGCCCCGTTCAAGGGCAGGCAGCTTCCAAGGAGCTGCAGGCAGGCATCCTGGTCTCGGTCAGTGGCTGGCTGGGTGTCGGCTGACCGTGGGGGAGCTGAAGCAGCCTCGTTCAAGGGCAGGCAGCTTCCAAGGAGCTGCAAACAGGATTAGTTACGATAATCCTCTTAACCCTTCTCTGCCTAGAATTTGTCTAACGTATTCTTATACTCCGAGAAATTCCTGCTATGTACCACTTCGGAGGGTAGATTATTTTAAATGCCTACTATCCTATGTGTGTAACACATCTTATGCTTGATTGTTTTAAAATGTGTCCCCTTACTTTTTGTTCCATTCTAAAATGTAAATTAAATTATTTTATAAGATCCTCCTTGTCAATGATTTTGTACACCATCAACAAATGCCCCCAATATACTTATTGTGCAGAGTATTTAGTCTGAGGGGTTTGAAATGTTCCTTATACCTGTATGTCTTATCTTCCAAACCCTTGATTATTCTTGCTGCCTTCCTCTGAATGAATTCAATTTTCTTCCTATCAGTAATATTTAAAGATCTCCAAAACTGAGCAATAATCTATGATATGTACATTGTGTATGAAGTTACTGTATTATCGTATGCCATTCAAACAGTGACAATTCAAGAGCGAATGACATTACAATGGCAATTCGATGTTGCCGCTGAAATATACCTATGACCCCCGCACTACTTTTTTGGGATCTTGCACCCCTTTCCGAATTATCTCTGACTTGGAGTTGATAATCTTGAAGTAGGTGGGCTGTGGAGGTACAGCTCCCTGCATAGGGGTTTTGTGGGGCGTAGCCCCCAATTAAAACTAAGAGTTTCTCTGATGGATTTATGTCAACCACAATTTGTGGTTGATAGAAATCCTTCACTGTAGGGTCACGTCATAAAGATGTTGTCAATGCAGCCTCATAGATCCCTGTATTATGATGGTATAGTATCTAGCTGTATATCAAAGTTGAGTTATCTACATTATGGGATTTTTTTTGTACCACTGTATTAATTTTTGGGAAATCACTTGCAACCCACATGTGCTGTGTTTTCTTAGGTTAACAATGGGTTAACCTCATAAACTGAAAACTGCTGGCTGTCTCCCTCCCCTCCTCCTCTCCCTCTCCCCTCTCTGTTTCTCTGTCTCTCTGTCTCTGTCTCTCCTCTCCTCCCTCCTCCTCCATCACCCATTCCAGGAAGAGACCTCATATACAAGAAACCATTGATCTTCACTTTGCATATCAAAGTAAGGGAACTGAAAAAAAAAATCTCACTGAACTTGTTTTATTAGATCTTTGATTGTCGACCCTTCTGCTTTGTGTCTCATTGACCTTCATGATCAACTTGTAAGTAGTGCCATGGGAATGATAGTGGGAAGGGGAGGTGCTTTCACTAACCAGCAACATCGCACAGCTGAAACAGAATGTGCAGGACCAGAAATTCTTAAACACAAGGGGCCGAGTCTCAAAATTCCTGGGTGAAGCAAGTTGCTTGTGTACCAATGATTGGTGCAAAGTGCCCCTTGTGCCAAACGATGTCCAGGAGTGATTCACAATGGAATCATGTGTCCACTGCAGGTTTTCTGCACCAAATGGGGCTTGCACCACCTGTGCACAATAAACTGGCTGCAGCAAGACACTAGGGGCTTGCGGCAGACACAGACTGCCACAGCACTCCAAACAGTATTCTCAAAACTCACCCAGAAGGTGAATTTCTAAGTACCCTTCGACAAGGGCTGGTCTAAGGGTACATAGAAATTCACATTGCACCAATGTGCCATGGTCACCTGCCCCAGCCCAATTTTCCGATATGAAAACTAAAAACTCCCTGGTAGTCTAGTGGCTCCCCTCCCCTCCCTGATCCCTGATCTTTGTTATAGTAAACATGTAACAGCCCTTTTTCCCATGGTAGTCTAGTGGCCCCCTTTCCCAATCCCTGATCTCTGTTATAATATAATATTAATAGCCCCTTTTCCCTGGTAGTCTAATGCCCCCCTTCCCAGTCCCTGATCTCTGTTATAATGAAACATTAATAGCCCATTTTCCCTGGTAGTCTAGTGCCGACCCCACAATGCCCAATCACTGTTATAATAAACAATTAATAACCCCCTTTCCCTGGAAGTCTCAGAAGTCCTTAATTATGATGGCAACTGCCGCTTCACAAACTTGCACAGGGAAATTCCTGGAAATCACAAATATGCTGCATCAATCTCTGTGTCAGGCATGTTGGAACTGATATACAGTATATCTGAATTTGTTGAAAGCACCATTGGGGTACATGGTTGAAAGATACTTTTTAATTGAGTCAGCACTTCCAAACACAGCATTCCTTTACACTGTGCAAGAGACACACTTATTCTGCAAAGATTGCATAACATGCAGGTGCCCTGGAAGTAGTCACATTCAGGAGTATTGTTTTTGTTTTTTAATTTTAATACAGTATTGCTTGACTTTGATCAGTAATATATTCATTTGGCTGTGGGGACTACTCTTATAGTTGTAAGAGTGGTTTCTCCATTTTTGTCATAGGACATCAGAGCTTCTCACCTTAGGTTTTTGCCTAAGAGTGAGTATGAGACCACGCTTACAATCATTACAGTGGTCTTCACAGACCTAATAACATAGGATTCTATGCATGAAGCCTTTGCATCATATATGTGTAGCACTTCGGCATCCCTAAGTGGGAGTGCTTCACAATGGGGGTCATGAGGGACACTTGGCAGCATTCGCTATCAGTGGACAGACAGTTGTGCCCTTTATCCCCTGGCTACTCGGGCTGCCACATGCCATGAGCAGTCTCAGGGGAGTGTCAGGGGTGTGCCAGCACTACACACCATTCACTAAGTTGAGTATATAGGGAGTGCGCAGGATTCCACACTATATTCCTTATTTGCTTGACTCTGGCTCATTCTTTTATCTTTGCAGCATTTTAAACATTGAATTGGTACAGTATGTGCCTCTGGAGAGAGGCTTGTGTTTGGGCTCAAGTTGCCTTGGTGATGAGTGATACCTTGTGTCTCAGAAAGTACTTAGCTGCTTTCCAAAAAGTAGTGTGGGAAGGTGGAGGACCTAGCCACATCCCATTTACAGCACCTTTGCTGCTAGTCGACTTTTTTGTAAGAGTGGTGCAGAAACGGCAAAATAAGATCACAGCATCAGGTGGCAACTGCATTGTACTTAAACTGAAGTGTTTTAAAGCATTAAATGTCTTGTATTGGGGACAGTGTTTGGCAGGAAATGACACACTACATCCTGTTGCCCCCACTCCTTATAAGGCACAGCTCCAGCAAGCAGAGCGAGCATGAGCCGAGCAACCATGTGTACTCGCGCATGGAGACATGCGCAGAGACACGCGTGTCTCTGCATGTGTCTGCTGTGTCAGCTGGGTTTGCAGGGATTTAGGTCAGAAAACTTACAACTTTGTACATATCTTTCAGTACAATAGTACATACTATGGATACTAGAAAGGGCCTAACGTAGCCACGAGTAGATTAAGTGGAAGTGTGTGACCATACATAACACAGTATGGGGACCTATGAAAATCTGTGTGGTAGTTGTCAAATATACACCTTTGGGACACAAATTGAAAATTTTATCTGTGATAGATGTCTGTTGCTCAGGGTATTACAGGATGAATTAAACAATTTGCATATGAAACGCACCTCTGACCCAGGCATTCACTTATTAGAGTCATATATTGATGAAATGGCCTGTCTCTCTACCATCCCTGTAGTGGCACTAATATAGTACTACAATCAACAAATTCAGTAGTCACTTCAGTACTAGCTCCTATACCTGACCCAGAGGAGGAAACATGGTCACAGGTCCCCAAAGGTAAAACAAAGTGTAGGGGTGGCCAAGTGTTCAATAGTGCCCCAGTGGTGCAGACACATAACAAATTTGAAATCTTATCACCAGATGAAGATATACTGGACCCAGACTCATTAGGTACCCCCACCTTTTATGACCACCAGCAAACAAATAACTCTACCTTTGCACCTAAATTCACTCATATGCAGGTAAAACCCATCAAGAAAATCCCAGTCCCCCTAGTCTGTACTTCACCTAACCCTGTAATAGCAACAACTAGCAAGGTGAATTCTCCCAGGCAGGTATGTGTATTGGGGGACTCCATTACCAAGCACATTGACAGGACGGTGTGTAATCTGGATAAAAGTAAATGTACCTGCTCCAACTTCAGGGGAGCAGGTATATCCAACATAATTTCTATGGCTCCAAGCATATTGAAACATTCTGGTGCAAACCCTCTGGTAATAATACATGCTGGTACAAATGACATTAATAGATGCCACCTAAGCCAAATGAAGTTATACACTGTCTGCCTTGAAAAACATTCTGACCAAAATGGGCTTTGAAGTATGCTTCTCAGAGATTTTGCCAGTACCAAGAGCTACTGATTATGTCATTAACAGAATTAAAGCCTACAATGAGTGGCTGAGGAAATGCTTGTCACAAGAAATAAAATGTCTTGCGCACTGGGAAAATTTTGTAGACAACTCTTGTCTCTTCTGTTGGGATGGACTCCACTTGAGCAGGAGAGGTAGTTCCATCTTAGGCAGGATAATTCTTTCACACATTAGCAGTTGTTTAAACTAACATCATAGGGGGAATTTGGAGTGACACCCAAGACTCTAGCAAATAAGCCCCTGACATCTAAGGTTTGCAAAATATTATCTCACAAGGTCCTTAAACCTGTTAAAAATCTCTGAGCTTGAAATTAAAATTCAGTTACTGGATATAGACATAATTTCAGTAACAGAGACATGGTGGGATTCAGATTCAACCTGGATGAAACGCATACCGGGCTTTAAATTATACCAAAAAGATAGACTTCACAAAAAAGGGGGCAGTGTATGTCTTTATATCAAAGACACAATTCATTCACATGAATACCCACATGCTTAATCAACAGAAAGCATATGGGTAGCCACTCAGTTTCAGGGACACCCACAACTAATTTTGGGCACATGTTATCGCCCCCATCCTCTGATTCAGAATATATTAACACATTAATACAGGACATTGACCACATGATGAACAAAGGTGACATCCTAATCCTGGGAGATTTTAACATGCCGTCCATTAATTGGCTTACCAATAACAGCATAACAGCAGCTGAAAAAACTCTTATTTCAACACTAAATGAACTAGGGCTTGAACAAATTGTTCAAGAACCTACTAGAGGGTGCAATATTTTGGACCTTGTGATCACCAATATTGAGGACAAAGTCCTGAATCTTTCAATATCAGACCCACTAGGGAATAGTGACCTCCATACCATTGTATTTGATCTAGAGTATGAATCTAGCATAATAATACAGAATGCTCAGGTGTATAACTACCACAAAGCTAACTTTGAGGCAATAAACAAAAGCCTAAAAAATACCCCTTGGGAAATAATTTTATCACCTTTCCCTGGTAGACTCTTGGGTATTTGTTAAAAAAAAGATATTTGACCTAGAAAAGGCTTACATTCCAACAAAGATAAAATTCCTTCCTGGTTAAATAATGATATTCGTAGGAAAATTAAACAGAAAAAAACTATTCACTCATTTAAAAAAATGCACTACAGACACAAAAGAACTCATATTGGGGCAATACAAAGTGCAGTTAAAGAATTAAAAAGGACTATCAGGAAGGCAAAATGAAACCTCGAGTTCCATATAGCACACTCCAAAGATAATCATAAATCTCTATTTTCTTATCTTAATAGTAAAAAAGGCAGTAATAGACAAATTAGGAAAATTAACCAGCGGTACAAACACCATTGCATCTGATAGAGAGACAGCCGACACATTTAACACCTATTTTGCATCGATATTCTCAAATCATACAGTTAAAACCAATACAAATATTGTCACATCAGGGTCTACTGAAAACAATCACACCATAACTATTTCTGTTGTAATTTTCATGTTAAACTTAAAACCAAATACTAGCTGTGGACCAGACTGAATTAATCCTAGATTTTTGATTGAAACAGCTGGAAACATTGCCATACCACTTTCCATTATTTTTAATAAATAATTACGGGAAAGATCTGTTCCATCTGATTGGAAAATGGCTACAGTTGTGCCTATACTAAAAAAAGGTAACCATTCCATAGTGAGTAATTATCATCCCATCAACCTTACTCCCATCTAATGCAAAGTAATGGAAACAATTATTAAAGGCATACTAGATGCAAAAATGCAAATTCTAGGCATTATAGACCACTCACAACATGGGTTCAAGGAAGGCTTTTCTTTCACTACCAACCTAATAGCATTTTACAATACTGTCAACCAAGAACTATACAAGATTCCCATGGATGTCATTCTCCTGGATTATAGCAAAGCATTTGACAAGGTTACTCACAACATTCTCCCAGCTAAGCTGTCAGACCTAGGTTTTTCTTGCAACATAATAAAATGGATAAATTACTGGTTAACCAACAGGACCCAGCATGTTAAGATCAATGATGCTTATTCCAGTGATGTGGGTGTGACTAGTAGTGTGCCACAGGGATCCGTTCTGGGCCAGTTCTATTCAATATTTATATGTCAGACATGCAGATTAGCTCCAGGAACATACTTTCAAAATTCATCGATGATACAAAACTAGGTGGTAGGGTGGATTATTACTATAACATGGACTTATTAATAAACAGCATCTCAGTATTAGAGCATTGGGCACAGACAAATAAAATGACATTCAATACAGACAAATGTTCTGTTCTCCATCTGGGTTACAGCAATCCTAAACAAACTTATACACTATACAATATTATAGTAACATTTTCAATATGTGAAAAAGATTTGGGCATCCTGATAAACGAGAAATTATCATCCTCTAATCACTGTAATCATGCTGCTAAAACCACCAATTCACTACTTAGATGCATCAACCGTGCATTTATTTCTAAGACTGAGGAATGTATTGTCTCACTGTTCAAAGCATACATCAGACCGTATACAGATTATGAGTAACCAGTTTGGAGTCCATACATGGTCAGGGACATTCAAGTGATTGAGAGAAATCAGAGAAAGGCAACTAAAATGGTTCCATTTAGCATCACTACCATATCCAGAGAGGCTTCAAAAAACAGGCCTACACTCACTGGAGTTTAGGCGCACTAGAGGTGATCTTTGGTTTTTATACAAAATCCTTAAATCACCTTCTCTGATGGACAAATGTGGTATTGTTAAAACACAAAGAAAAAATCGTAGCTAGACTTCACGATCAACAAGTAAAAACAAACAAGAGGCTTCATTTCTTTTCAGTAAGAACACCAAGGCTCTGGAACCAGCTACCACAAAAGCCAGTAGACTGGAATTCCTTTGACTCCTTTAAAAAGGGTGTAGATCATTGGCGCTTCAAAAACTATAACAAAGTGTAGTTTCCCACAAATGTGGGGGACAATCAAGATAGGCTACAAAGCTTCCTTTTGTCCTTATGCACCTAGTAAGCCTAGTAGTGCCAAGCACAGGGCCACAGGATATGGCAACAGAGACCCTTCTGTATCCCATTGTGTGCCTCCTCGGATGACACCCCCAGCCATGGCAGGACTGGGAGTTGACCCTACATATTACCCCAGCCCATTAGACAGAGAGGAGGGGAGGGCTTGGGGGCAGCCATTTGGGCAAGTCCCCATTCTTTTTACATTACTGAACCTATGCCTTTCTGAACTCCCCTGCTCCTGTGGCACAAGTATCCACTCTGGAGCCAAGGATTTGCATTGATTGGATGCCTGCCTGGGTCCACTGCTCCACAGCCATTTGCACACCACAAATCTGTGTACCGGGGGAGCAGGGCCACAGACAGGTGGCCAGTGATAGTGAATATCAGTCAGTGTGCACCTGTCCACAGGTGCAGAGCTGCATGGGCTCTGTACAAGCAACTCACATGTACAACTTGCACTTTCATGTATAGAACATCTATAGAATAGACCAAAAACTGTTTGATAAAATTACAGTATGTCAACCCAAACTGAGAAACAAGGATGTACCTATCTTTTAATCTAGTTATGAAAGGATTTATACCATAACTTGGGACCTATCTTTCCACTTTCCAAAAGTCTTAGACACATTAGTCCAAATTCTGTTACATGGAGATGATGGGCTTGATTTTCAAAGTTCTGAATTTGACACAAGTCTGCATTATACAGAACTGAAACAAGGGGCACCTTATATCAAAAACCTTGGAGTTTCCAATTCTGGAAGGCTGGTTGCAGCAAATCAGGGACCCCATGTGCCAGACCGGCTGTCTGTCAGGCCTCTGCCAGTGTCAGGGGTGAGTCATGGTGCTATGGGGCTTGAAGCAAACCCTGGCTGTAACATCCCCTTAAATGGTATTCCAATAGCCAGTGAGACTGACAAGGAATTAGATTACACAACAGGTGGTTTATTGGATCTTGTACACCCGCACAGACAGTGACAGGTTGGAGCAGGGGCTGACCTGCTCCCTGGACTACTAGGCAGCTGTTCAACAAGCATAGCAGAGGACCACGGACATGCAACTGGGTGCAGACCATTCTAGGGACATTGTCTGGTGGCAGCAATATGTATGTCCTGGGCATGACACCATAACCCCCATCATCTGAGCCTGCATTGGTTCCCCAGGTATTGTGCTTTGCCTGTGCTGTGTGATGAGTTTAGGGTCCATGGCCTCATTCTGCACCCACCACCAAACTTCTCCCATGCACTGATTTTGGACTATTTGTCTTCTATTCAGCTTCAGAATTCAGACCCATATCTTGGGTCACAGTGCAGTTATTGTCTAGAGAAATGCAGACTACATATGCAGATGTAAGATTCTGCCTCTCCTCCCCAGTTATTTTTCACCTTTGACCCCATCCATTTTCTGTTTGTTTTTCTGAATGCTGACTTTTAGCACTGTGTGAAGCCCACAACAAAGTCCCCAAAATATGTATATGAGATACTCCTGAAGGCCCTCCTTCTCAACTCCTGGTCCATGGTTTGTGGAGGCAAACAATTTTCACAATCCATTCCAACTTAGTTGCTAACACAGCTACATGATTTATTCACTAACTTTCTCAACCAGTCATTTGAATTTATGGGCAGGGGAAGGGCAGATGACCAGTAGGGGGGTTTAGAGTTTTCTGCATCTTTGATGATACAGTGTTTACTGATAAGATTAGTCTACCCGATGTCATCAATAGCATGGTCTACTCTACTCTCCATCATGGTTGCATGCCTGCTCATAATGTCAGGTAACTGTAGAGAAAAAGAGGAGGTGTGCTGTGGCAGAGGGTGGCAGTTTGTCATAGCTAGGAAGAATAGGGTTTCCTAATTAAAGAAATGGGGGTCAGACTGAGTACTAAATATATGCATTTGAGAGACCTTGGTCTGGGCAGTGGGGATTATCTACTAAGATACATTATCAGTTCCTGGCACAGTACCAGGAGACAACATTTAAAAAACAAAATCTGGTCAGAAACACTACGGCTACTAATCCATTAACTTGATGAGGGTGAGTAATGGGCTTAAACATAAAGTTGAAGTGCTATAGTCAGTTCCATGTGTATACAACATTTTTAGTGAATTTATATAATTTTTCTGGTTGATCCTGTGTTCCCATGCATTTAATATGTGAGCGGTGAGTGCATCTTTTATGATATGGAGAAGGAGAGGGAGCTCTATACCAAGGTTTTCAAGTAATGGTAGAAGGGATGCTGCAGGGAGTAGATATATGGGTACACTGGAGACTGGAGACCAATCTGGAAGGATCAGAGCCTATGCTACAGTGATGGCCTGCTTCCATCAAGGAGTAAACTATTGTCTTCAGTGGACAGTTTAAATGTTACTTCGAAGGACATTTAAAGTAGCCAAGGGGGGCATCAGAAAAGTAGGTGAGGTAGAAAGTGGAACACTGCAGGCTGAGATAGAGAGTCAGGAGAGCTTGAGGGGATAGAGTCCTAGCAGGAGACAAGTTATTCAAGGAAGCAGGGAATTAGCAAAGGAGAAATGGGGAGAAAGCAGCAGTTAAAGGAGAAAGGTGAGGAAGGGGAAAACAACTGGAAAAATGAGAAAGCAACAAGAAGAGAGCTAACAAAATATGGAAGGCCATGTATGTCAATTCTAGAGTCTGGGAAATAAGATCCCAGACCTAGAGGCCATCATGGCACAGGCAGACCTGGATATTGTGGCCATTACCAAATCACAGTGTACTGGCAACTATGTATGGGACATGGTCATAACAGGCAATGCAATATTTATAAGAGACAGGGTAGGAAAGAAAGGAGGGTGACTAGTGCTTTATGTGAAGGAAAAATTAAAAGCAATGGAGGTACAGGGAATTCGGTGGGTCTAGGTGATGTGGGTCACTCTGTAGTCAAGAACCAGAGCTACTTTTTGGACAGGAGTAATCTACATGCCTCTGATACAGGGGTGAACTTAGATAAGGAAATGTTTGAAGCAACTGGAAAAAATGGCTGAAAAAGAGTAGCGTTGCTGGTGGAGGACTTCAATCTGCCAGATGTAGTTTAGAGCCTATCAGCTGCAGCATCAGCTAGGAGCAGGCACATTCTTGACTCAGTGCAAGTGGTGTTCTTCAGGAAAATAGTCAGTGAGCCCACTCTTTATGGGACAATACTGAGCCTGGTTCATGCTAACAGGGACAGTATTGAAGATGTCAAGATTGGAAGCCATCTAGGGAGCAGCGATCATTGTACAGTGTAGTTCATCATAAAAACAGGGACAGACTACAATCGTACAAGGGCAGTTGTTCTTGTTTTCAGAAAGGCTGAGGGTACAAAGATAGTTGAATGACTATGGAATGACCTGGCAGGGAGAGATGACCTGAGGAGGTGGTGGAAAAGTGAGTAAAACAAAAAGAAGGCATAGCAGTGAGTAAAACAAAAAAAGGACATAGAGAAGGCAACAGACCTCAGTGTCAAACAAGAAAGCAAAAGCAAAAGGAAGACAAGACTGTTGTCATTCTTGAAAGAAGTGGCAAAAAAAGTAAAAGCTGAAAGAGTAAAATTAAAAAGGTATAAGGAGACCCAAAGGAGGAGGATAGGGAAGCAAATCAGGGAAAGCAGAGCAGGGAAAGCAGTAAGGAGTACAAAGGTGCAAAGTGAGGAAAGAACAGCTGAGGCAGTTTGCAAAGGAGACGATATTATGGGGGTATATTAGTGAGAAAAGGAAGACAAAGAGAGGGATTCGATGGTTAAGGGGGGGGTTACTGTAAGGAAGGGGTCCAAGACATCTCAGACATCTTAAACAAATACTTCTGCTCAGTGTTCTGAGTAGAAGTTGAAGAAAAGGGAACACAGAAAGACACCAGGGCCTTTGAGGGGAGGGCAATGGACAGTAGTCCCTTTTCTGAGGACAGAGTACGATAAGACCTCAGTAATCTGAAGGTGGAAAAGGGTATGGAGCCAGAGGGGGTGTATCCAGGGTTGCTGAGGGAGTTCAGGGAGGTAGTAGTTGCACCTCTGATGGACTTATTTAACAGACATGTGGAAGGTCATGCCAAACAAATCTGATAGATTCCTTTGACTGGGTAACCAGGCAGCTAGTTTCAATGCAAATAAATTGTAAACTTATACATTTGGTCCACTGAAACCAGAAAGAAGAGTACAAAATGGGGGAGTGATACTGACAATGACCAAGCCAGATAGAGATCTGTGGGTTAATGATATTGGATGACTCAAAAGTTGCCAGGCAATCTGACAAGGCAGTCGAGAGGGCTAGTGGGATGTTGGGATGCATAGGTAGGGGTAGCAATAGCAGTAAGGGGGAGATGGTATATCCTCTATATAGGTGAGTGTATAGCACCCCATCTGGAGTTCTGTGTCCAGTGCTGGAGATCACATCACTGGAAAGAGATAGGCAGAGTGGAGGTGGTCCAGAGAATAGCTGTCAAAGTGGTACAAGGTCTGCATTAGAAGCCCTATGAGGAGAGTCCAAAAGAGTTCAATATGTACACCCTGGAGAGAGAGTGGAGGTATGATAGAGACACAGGGATTAATAGGGTACAGGAGGGAGATACTGTTTGTTTCGGAAAAAAAGGTTCTCTAGAACAATAGTTCTCAGACTTTGTCACAGTGAGCCTCCCCAAATCCATGGAAAAGATTTTGAGCCTCCGCAAAAAACTGAAATAATCTTGGGCCTCCCCAAGGAAAAATAACGTAATGTACTTTGCACAGTACACCATGAATAAATTGAAACCCCTTTGAGTACTTGGCTCACATTTGGTTCTTTGTCTTATACTGACTTAGAACTTTTGAAAAAGAGCTCCTGTGCTCAAAAGTGTTATCTGAATAACAAATAAATAAAATAAACAAATATTATTATTCAGCTTATTGTAACCCCCCCCACAGGCCAACCTACTTGCTCTGTTATTTTCATTCTTGAACCATTGTTACCCCTTGTTGCAGTAGCTTCATGTGTCAGACTACTTCCTCTGTTTCCTCTCTATATGAAATAACCTTGCTACATACTTTACCTCTCCCCCTCCTTCTCTGCTCCTAAGCAACATCTCAGGGATTACTTTTCTCCTTTCTGCTATTGCTCTTAGCACTTCTATGCTCAACCCTTGTATTTGGGCTGTTCTGCCATCAGTATACAAATTGATCAATTACCATCACTCATTATTAATTTATTGTTCATATTTGTTGTACTATTACTCATTGTATAATTCTTTATTGTTTTGCAGTTAACTTTTGAAATGTATTCACTTCCTACCCTTCCCTAGGTACACCTGAAATGAGCCTTGGCTCATTCACCTTCCCTTGTCACCTATTATTAAATACATATATAAAATTCACCTACTATTATCCTCTTTCAGTTTGCTTCATCTCTTCACACAAAATATATAAAACCCAAAATGTAAATACCGTGCCTTTTCAGACTTGCTTGGGCCTCCCTTGGAACAGGTTGGGGCCTCCCAAGGGAGGCTGTCCTCACCATTTGAGAATCCCTGCTCTAGAACAATGGATCATGATATGAAGCTGGAAGGGGGAAGATTCAGGAGAGATGTGAGGCAGTACTTCTTCACAGAAAGGGTGGGGGATTCCTGGAACAGCCTTCCATTGGAGGCAGTGGTGGCTAAAGCAGTGATACATTTCAAAAATTCCTGGAATAGGCACAAGGGAATCTTAGGAGGAAGGATGTACAAGAGACAGGACTGTAGATCAAGTAGATATGCAGCAAATATGACCATAATTAAAAATGGGTAGAGTAGATGGGCCCAGTGGTCATTATCTGCCACCAGTTTCTATTATTGTATGTATGACTGGTTATGTGATTCAAACGGATGGAGTGTAAAATTAATAATATGTGCAATATCCATACTGTAAACTGTGTAGCACACATAATTCATGTTGTACTGTGCTACCCATACACGATAATCAGATGGGCAATAATATATGCATTGAGCAAGAGAGAAAAAAATTAATGAGAACACATGTGAAGCAATATATGACTCATAAAGTGGTGACATCATTACTCACTTTGATTTACTTTGAATTTTAGAGACAGCAGAAGGCATGATATCCATATGAGCAGTCCCTTGTTTAGTTATAATAATCACAGGGAAAAGGGGCTATTACTTTTTTAATGTAACAGAGATCAGGGATTGGGGAGGGGGCATCAGACTACAAGGGAAAAAGGGTTATTACTTTTTTAATATATCAGAGATTGGGGATCAGGAAGGGGGGACAGGTAGACCACCAGTGTTTAGAGTGGTACACAGCTGCCCTGTGGCTTTTTGCAAACCCTCCTGGTGTGCAGTCTGTTTGGTGCCTGGCCACAATCACAGCAAGCCACAGGACTTTGCTGCCAGGACCCTGCAGATAGAGAATCAGGGGCAGGGTTCCAAGCACACCAGGCATTGATGCAAGTTACCTTTGGTGGCAGCTTGCATCAGTCTTACGGATTTTTGAGAATCAAGCCCATGGTCCTCAGCCTAGAAAAGCTGTGAAGAGATTATCTGAATATAAAGGAGGAACAAATCAACAAAAAATCCCACAGAATAAGATGTGTGCAAGCAGCTGGATTCAGTGCATGCAGCCTGCCTCACAATGTCTTAGCAGCTACCTTTGCATGAAACAAAGTGATAGCATGGCACTATTAGATCAGCCCTGAAAGGGTTAACATAAAAGTTGACAGGACCTGCAGACTGCAATACATACATATATACACACACACACACACACACACAATGTAACATAAACCTGCTGAGAGAGAAAGATAGAACAATATCAACAGACAGAGATAAAGAACACTTACAAAAAAAAAGGGTTAAAACCCTGACAGTTACCATTTGTAGGGTCAGGAGTTCAAGTCAGGAGCAAGAAAGCTACTGTGGTGATGGGATGGGGGAGGGTGGGGGAAGGGGAGACAATGGAACAGCAAGGAACAGTACTATGGAGGTGAGGTGGGCAGTAGTGGTTAAAGTCCAGCACTAGCACTCAGTGAATGGAGACCATCTAGATTTCTGATCACATACTTTCAGAGTTCCTTCACTCTCTCTCTCTCTCTCTCTCTCTCTCTCTCCTAGTCATAGCAATATATCAGCATGGTGGCATTACCATGCAGCTGTAAAAAGAAATATGGGAGAGACTGAGGGAGTGGGCATAAAATGACTGGGTGGAGGAGGGTGTGGCCATGTGAGTAGCCATGGCCATCTGGAGAGGGCTAGAGTTTCTGTAAATTCTTTCAACCAAATGCCCCAAATCTTTGAGGTCCATTTGCCAGAATGAAAAATAATGATTTTCAGCCATTCCACTGAAGTCCTGTTTGGTTTTGACTCACCCTTAGCTTGACAAAATATATTTTGTCCACAGAATGAAGTTAGGAGTTTAACAGCATCTTTTCTAGTGACAAAATGAGACATTAGACATGGGATTTTGTTTATAGAGTGAAGATAGCAGTTTGACAAAAACATTTGTTCCACAAAATAATTTTATTGGTATTACAAAATGCATTTTGCCCACAGAATGTAATAATAATAAAGGAGTCTGAGAGAATGCATTTTGTCTAAAGTATGCACCCCAGAACCTCTCAAACTTCATATCTGTCTCATAAATATATCCACTCCAATATTTATCTACTGTGTACCCAATATTCTGCAACAGTTTCCCCACATCCAATATCTACCCTGCAACTACCACACCACAGTATTTGCCCCACAACTACCACTAATGCCCGTATGCAGGGTAAGTTATAGTTGTGGGCAGATATTGGGGAGTGGGGAAGTTGTGGAGCAGATGCTAGGGTGTGGACTAAGTGCCACATATTGAGGTGTGAGGCCACTGTGTGGCAGATATTAATGTGCAGTAGTTGTTGGGAGGCAGATATTATTGTGCGGGGTCATTATATGGCAGATTATGAGATATGTGGCAGTTTTGGGGAAGATACAGGAGTGAGTGGTCATTATTGATTTATTTGTTAATTTCAAAAGTTGCACTAGGAAATACATACAGAGCTGCTAACAGCTCATTTCCAGATGAGTCCTGTGGGAGAGGAGAAATGGAGAAAGCTGAACAGTAATAGCAATTTTAAAAATACAAAAATATGAAACGTATACAGTAATGCAATATTTTAAAGAAGCATAATCATAAAATGTTAAAGGCAAAGCAGTAAACAGATACACACAGTGCACAGATTGTATTAGGCAGGGGAAACAAATCTAACAGGTAAAAAAGTGGGAAGAGGGGAACAGCATGGCCAGGCCAAAACTACTGGAGCAAAGGCGGACAAAAGGAAAAAGGTCATGGACAGTTACAGATAGAGAGGAAAAGTCGTTAAGAAGAGACTTTAGGAGAAGAAGCAGAATACATTGATAAGGGAAGGGAGGATCAAAGTTTAGAAAATCGATTAGAAGAAGTAGATTAAGCAAGAGTAGGTTTTCTAGAAGGAATAAAGAGGGATTTGGATACATTTCTGTGAAGATGGGAGGAGAAAGAAGAAGGAGAGGATAGAAGGAATTTAAGATAGGATGGAAGGGAACCAAACCTGCATTTGGCTATAAAAGAGATCTCAGTGGGAAAGGTGCCTGGTATCAAGAGAGGAGAGAGAAAGGGCAGAGTAGAGCATGCAGTGGTGGGAACACAGGGGGCATTCTAAAGCAAAGCAACAAAAAGAGTGAAAGAGGGGTCCAGTCTGGTAAGGGAGGAGTAGGGAGCTTCACTATAGACTATGTCACCATACTCCAAAATAGGGAGAATCATCTTTAAAACAATTTCTTTATGAGACAGAATAAGTATATTCACTTTTTTCCTGTACAGTGCACAAAACTTGTGGTGAAGCTTATAGTTGATGTCATCAGTGTGCATTGAGAAATCAAGATCAAGCCAGGCACTGAGGTACTTAAAAGAGGATACATCCTTAATCTTAACACTATCAAGTGTGTAAAATGAAGGGAGAGGAGTGAATCTGGCAAGCCTCTGTCAGATGCCAAAAGTAATGGGGACTGTTTTTGTGGCACCAAGGAGCAGTTATTTTGGAATCAGTACTGAATGTTATCAAAATCCAGCCATAGCTGGGAAGTATGGTCATGGGAAGAGAAGTCAGATGCAAGAAAAAGTGTACCACCAGCATACATATGAATGGACAAAGAGGTACAGACTGAGGGAAGGTAATTCAAGAATATGGAAAAGAGAATAAGACCCAGGACAGACCTTGAGGGACTTCTGTGCAGATAGGGACTGGTGAAGAAGAGAAGCTACCTATTCAGACAACTTCAGACATTCCCTCAAGGTAAAAATGAAATCAACTGACTGAAGAAGCAGAGAGGCCCACTGCTTTTAGCTTGTCCAAAAGGAGGGGATGTGTGACAGTGTCAAAAGCTTTAGCAAGATCAACAAAAAGTTGCAGGGCAGATATTGAATTGTCAGTAGTTGCAGGGCAGATACTGAGTTGTGGGGCCAATGAAGTTGTCAGGAGTAGTTTGAGTGTAGACAAAGGTGTGATTCTTGCAGGATAGATATTAAAGAGTGGGGGTTTGTGGAGAAGAATATTGGTAGCTAAGGTAATGATGACAGAAGACAGAGGTCTGGGGCAGTTATTTGACTGTGAAGTGGATATGGGACCAGATAGTTCAAAGTAGTGTTGTCATGGGGCTAATACTTTGGTATGCAGTGGTTGTGAAGCAGATACTCTGGACAAAGTGAATTATTTCAATCCTTTATTGTGTTCATAATATGCATTTTGTGTAACTCCTTACTTCATTCTGTTGATGAAATGCAATTTGTTAAACTGATATCTTCATTGTGTGGACACAGTGCATGTAGTGTGCTTTGTCAAATGTGTGTCAGCAGACTATACAGTTGTAGTAATTGACATGGTCAGATGTTTCCTGAAATTTCTGAGACGTCTGTAGAGAAATTCCATTCCTGCCTGCAGTACCACTGTAGGGCAACCAGAGATACTCACTTTAAAAATATATCAAAATTTATAAGCTATAATCCACAACAAGGAATAGTTGTATTGTGCATTCTTGCATGCCCTGCATGCATAGTTAAGGCTGAAAGCTGAGTGTCCTCCACCCAACGAGGAAGTGGATCAAATAATAATAATATACCCATGCCCTGGAGTAGGTTATTGAACTTATAAAATGTGTTATTATAATTAATTGAAAAAACAAGAAAAGTCATTTAATTTGCTTTTAAGTGATCAGAATGTAGTACTGATCATTCTGACACATAGTTTGGAAACTGTGTAATACAATCTGGTACAATGTTAAAACAATGTTGTTGAAATAAATCTATTGGTCTTATTTAAACAAAAAATGCTACTGAAATTATGCTTCTTTCTGTTTATGCATTTAATAAAGAGAAATGGAGATTCGTAGAGAGCTTACAAAAATTTCATTTTAAACCTTTACTTTTTTAGTGTCTTGCACAGTACATTGTTTTTCTGTTTTTTCTCCATTTGCTTCATGTCCCGATGTCCTGCCAGCCCCCATCTTGGTGACCCACCCCAGCCAGTCATTCACCATCCCCAGCACTTAACCATTGGTGCCCCTATGACTTACATTTGTGGAAGTGAGAGGAGACTTGCCCTTCTCCCCCAAAGCAGGATCCAGTTCAGGTGCCTGGTCAGTGGTGCCAGGTGCATGTAGGCGGGCTGACTTCATATCGCATGGCAAGGCATTTTTTCCCTGTGTGGTTTTCTGCCTCCTGTCAGTGTGCAATGCCACACAGCATTTTGCTGACTTCTCCATGCCCTGCTGGGATTTCTGACTGCCTCGACACCCAGCCTCTGCTAGGTGTTAGGCACATTGTGCAAAGCATTGCCTACCCTCCCAGGAAGAAGAGAGCTGTTCTCCAGATGCACAATCCCCTTTGTGACAGGAATGAATAAGATCTTGCCCCATTTGTTATCTAGAAAGAGTTAAAAGCAAGGATTGATTCTGTCCTCTCCTTTCTGTCTGTTGTCTGTCTGATTGTGCAATCAAATGTTCTTGTGAGACCTAGGAACTGATCACTCTGATGTTTTTGTAATTCTCCCCCTATTGCCATCTCCCAGCCTTTGCTTGCTGTTTCTGTCTTTTCTTTCCCCTTGATTACCTGAGGTTATAAAAATATATATGTATCCTTATGTGAAACTGAGTTCTCTGGTATGAAAATGTATATAGTTATATTGCTGACATGATTGCAAAAAGCTTTTTGGAACTCAGGGGATTAACCTTGAGATGCAGTTTGACCTGCACATGTTCATTTGCAGAGTTGGCAACAGGATATTAATTCTGGGACACAACGTTCTACTTTGTTGCACACTGCAGGGAAATAAACTGAGAAAGTTCTGATACATTTTGTGAGAAACAGGATGTCTCTTGACAAGCCTAGGATGCAGAAATTAATTGTCAGACAAATACATAGAAGGACAGCATCCTTTTGTTGGACTGTTGGACAGACAGATTGAAATTTAAAATTAGAGATTCCCTCAGAGGAATGATTTTGTTTTGTTTGAACTGTCTGTATTCAAGCCATCCTACACAATTTTATTTATTTTATTGTTATTGAAAATAATAAAATGCTACTTGTGAATTTTATAACTGCTCCTGTTTTTTCCTATGCTTCCTGACCTTCGCCTCAATGCCAAAAGACTAAGTAGGATTTCCCCCATGCATACAGTGAAGCCCATTAGGATCAAGTGCACTGTCAGTTTCCCTGAATGACAAATGGGATTAACTCCCATTGAAATTGCATTGGTCCCTGCAGTGACTGTACTGCAGAATTCTGCAGCATTGGATTTGATCCTGGCAAGCTTCCCTGTACTCTAAGCCAGGAGTTTTGTGTATGGGTACTAGACCTGGTACCAGGGAAGCATAGAAAAAGGTATGGATCCTACAACAGCAAGCCCAGGATTGATTACCAATGGAGCAATTCATCAACATCCCTATAACAGATGTGCAGCTTTGGGTAAAAGAACACCAACCAGAAAGTGGGGAAAAGGCAGTTTCTTTGGCTGAGGACTATCAGATGGCCAGACACTGCATCAGCAAAGTAACAACCAAAGACTGGTAAGACCCTTATATTCCCTAATTTAACTCCAGGTTGTATATGAACTCTGGTGGGGTAACAAATCTGCACTCAAAGACTTTATTTGCTATAATTGTAATAGACCAGGCCATATTGCAAGAAACTGCCATAAAAATAATAAGGATAACACTGGAACAAATTTGGTCTTAGCAAATTGGGGCAAGTACTGTATTTAAGAGATGTCAAGGTGGGCAATAAGACTGTTAAGGGACATATTGATTCAGGAAGCAGACAGACGCTAGTGCATGCTGAAGTGCTCGAAAACACTTTTCAAAAGGACCAGTTACTAGTGTCATCTGCATCATGGGGACACACAGTACTATCCTACCACCCAAGTAACTCTGAATATTATTTGGGTGTCACACCCAATGAAAGTGGGTGTTAGTACCTAAGTTACCTGTACCCGTGATTATTAGGAATTAACTTTCCAGGATTTACTGAGTTAATCAAAGAGGGAGCAAACCTGTAGTTTCAGTAGCTGTGATGACAAGAACACAGACAAAGAACATCTCAGATGAGGGGGACATTTTTCATTTTGGTGACTTTGATGTAGACTTGTTTGAGCCCAGCTCCAAGATTCAGATATCCAGGAAAGAAAGACAATGCCTGAAAAATCAGTGTTAACAAAAGACTGAGTGACATAATGGATTGATATATGAAAATTCTGAAACTAAACTGGTAAACTGATTGTGATTTTGTTTCTGAGCAAACTAACAATGTTTCTCTCAAAGATTATTTTAAGCTGCTGGGGGTGAAACAAAACAGGGTGAACCAATGTTTAAAAAATGTAATGGGCTACTGTACAGAGTTTGGGTTAAACCTAAGACACAGGAACATTTAGAACAATTGGTTATACCACAAAAATATAGATCTGAGTTATTGAAGATGGCACATGATAGTCCTATGGCTTCTCACTGGGGGAGGGACTGAACCCTTCCCAGATTGCTGTACAAATTTTACTGGCCTGTAATCCACGTAGATGTTGCTAACTATTGCAGTGCTTGTGCTAAGTGTCAGAAAGTAGCCCCAAAAGACAAGGTGCCCCTGGTGCCCGTACCCTTGATAGATGTGCATTTTGAGAGAATTGCAGTGGATATGGTTGGCCCCTTAGACAAAAGTAAAAAGAGAAGTCGATTAAGTTTGGTAGTATGTGACTATTTTACTCACTACCCAGGGGCAGTTCCAGTGCATACTCTTACAGCCCCAAACGTGGCAGCAGAGCTTGTCAAAATGTTCAATACAGTGGGCATAGCTAGAAACATTATTAATGATCAAGGTAATAATTTTGGTGCTGCATTACTGAAGGAGGTGTACCAACTACAAGGTATCTGTTATAAGAACCTCCCATTATCATCTGCAGACAGATGGTCTTGTTGAGAGTTTTTATCAAACCCAAAAACACATGCTAAAAAGGTTTGTTAAAGGGGAAGGGAAAGATTTGGATCAATACTTACCTTACCATTTTTTTACTAACAGAAAAGTGCCACACACCTCAACAGGTTTTTCACTAATTGAAATGCTGTATGGTAGGCACCCTAGAGGGCCACTAGATATAATAAAAGAAACGTGTGACGATCACCCCACTCAGAAAAAAAAATCTACTACATCTTACATGTGTGCCCTGAGAAAGGAACTGGCAAGATATGATGAAATTGCCCATACTAATCTGAAAAGGATCAAAATCATCAGAAGATGTATTATGACTATGGAGCAAAAGGAAATGTTTTTGAGCCAGATGAAAAGCTTTTGCTACTATTACCCACCACAGAAAATAAATTGTTAATGAAGTGGCAAGGGCCTTATAAAGTGCTTAGACATATTGGCACACCATGTTCACATTCAAAATGCTTCATTTATTCAACTCTGATTGAGACTTTACAAACATAGACATACAAAACTTCTTTATAAAGTATAGTGCATCCATCTCATTAATAAAATATAAAATGTATTTATATATGATACCTAAAATGTCCATGTAAAATAATGACATCTCGTTTCAATCTAAACTGTAAGTTAAACAAAGTACTCACAACCTTTTGTTGCCAATAAGTCCATATACTGTACTTATACAACTTAAAAGTCAAATAGTGAATTAACTTATAAGCAGGAATAAACTATTATTTCATGTCAATTATGGAATCTGAAAATCACCTAGTGCAATAAATATATTATTAAACTACATCAAGAAGTTTATATGTTCCATTGAGTGAGGCTTTAGAAAATGCTCTGCCCTAATTAAGGGTAATGTAGCATGTAAACAAGTGATCTTCTACCCAAGAATAACTTAGATGTAATTTGTAACTTTTAATCACTAAAAGTACCCAGTGATCCTGGATTGTATTTATTTAGTTTATGTTGACCGGGTAAGTGCACCAGACAAATCCTGCCTATTTTCAGGCACGGCCCCAGGGATGGGGATACAGATGAATGCCAACTGACCTTGAACCACATTAAGCTGTTGGTGGTATTTTTAGTGAATGAGGGAAATTTGGCCAGGACATAGGGGAAATTCCCCTACTCTCCAGGAGGGGGAATCTTTGGCTGTCTGCAGTAGATGGCCACTTCTGAACAACCTTCAGGGGAAATGGATGTTGGTGGGATGGAGGAGTGGGCTTCCTCCTCTGCGCCCGCTATTCTAGAGGCTGCTGTGTTACCTGAGGACTTTTCTGTTTCTGACATGCCCAAGGAGCTTTTTGATTCGACTTTGGAAGTTGTTCCTGGTGTTGCTTCCCCTATTAGCGGTGGCGACCCTGCTCTTGCTGAAGGTACTGTTGCTATTGCTGACAAAGAGAAATTACTGGCTGAGCTTTTGGTGGAGGAGGAGCTGTGCATGCATTGGAAATCGGTTTTATTGTCCGAACTTGCTGCAATGTGCTCGGCTCCTCTCCCTGTTTCTCCCCTGCTCCTGTCTCGTTTCATTGCTTCCTAGTGACGCATGTGTGGTTTCTGCAAAGTGTGTGTCTCGGATCTCAGCACTGTCAGAGGCAGCTGGCAGTACTGTATGTCTCGCTGATATGTGCCGAAAGCTGTCTGCTGATGTTGGTCCTCCTGACTCCTGTAAAGCTGTTCACTCGGTTCTTCCTAAATGTCTAGGTATGCATGGTACTGTTTTGTTGAAGGGCTCGGTTCCTTTGGTGATGTGTGCTTCTACTACCACTTTGGAACAGCGGGACGCCGGTTCAGTTTCTGTCTTGCAACAGGCTACTGGGGTGTCTGTGGCTCTGGGTGAGTCTGTTTCTCCCCCTCCTCCCCCTATTCGTGAGGGGTGGTCCCCTGACCATGCAATAGAAGGGGCAGTGTGGTTAAGGCAATCAAATGGTACCTGCATCCCTGACCCTAACGATATTGTAGTGCAACGTTATAACTCATCTCCTACCGTCCCTACTGTGCTGACTTTGCCTTCCATTTCTATTTCCTCTATCCCTCCTGGGTCTGAGGTTGTTTTGCAAGATGGTAGCTGTGGGAAAGAGTCGAATGTACTGGATTTACATGGCACTGTCCTGAATTTTTCTCACCCCTCTGTTACTGTGGGTTCTGATACTGTTGCCCCTGTCCCTCAAATGTCTGCATGGTCTACTCCACAGTTTAAACTGATGGATTTATTTTCTAATAAGGGTGAGCCTGCCCCACGGAAGAACGCAGTCCGTTTAATATATAAGGGTGGATTAGACGACCTGCCTGACAGATTGTACATTGCTAAATGTTTGCTTAAGGATTCAATGAAATTTGTTTCCTCTGACATCTATGCTCTTATTCACATTGGCAGTTCTAATTATGATGTGAGCTTTAAAACTGTTTCTAGTTTAGAGAAGTTTTGGGCTCTGTATCAAAATGTTAAGAATTCTCCTCTCTGGGTTCCTTTTTTGGTGGTTCCCTTAACTAAGCCTGCTGTTAAATTAATTACTATCATGTTTCGTAAAGAAGGAGTACATATTGAAGATTTTCTTTTTTGGCTGCAGAACAGATGTGACGTATTGGATAGGCCTGTACCTATCCTTGATAGTGAGCAAATCTGGAATGGTGGTTGGAAATTGAGGGTGCAACTTTTTTCCTCGAACAGTGGGCCTCAACACCTTCCCAATAGTTTCTTTCTTGTGAAGGACAGAGGCAGTTTGTTTTACTTTGGCCAAACCAAGTCTTGTTTTAAGTGTGGTTCTAGGACACACCTTAACACAGCTTGTGATACTCCTAGATGCTCACATTGTTTTGAATTTGGTCATCAGGCTGCTGCCTGCCTTAATTTGTTTAAATGTAATTTATGTGAGCAGACTGACATGGTTATGCAAATGTCCTTGCTGCCTCATAATCGGGACGATTGTCCTTCTCATGAAGGTTTAATTACTGTGGCCCAGCATATTCAAACTAATAAGGAGGTGGCTACTGATAGTAAGGTTGCCCAACCTGCTTCGTCTCCCCCTTGTGGAGCCTTCTTTAGTGGTTCAGGACACTGTGCTTGTTGAGACCATTTCTGTTGATGGTGAGCAGGGACTGGTTGCTCACCCTGTGACTTCTGATTCTTCTGACCCTCCTGTACCTTCTACCTCTGTACTTCCAATTTTGAACGTCTCAGGGGATTCTGGTATGCCTCCCCCCTTCCCCGATTTTGCCTTTTAAAAAAGTTACAGCTAAGAAAAAGTAATAGGTCTGGTAAGGCCATTTTGTCTAAATCCTCCCCTTTGGCCTCCTCTTGTAGTGAGTCCCCGGATTCCTGGAAAGCAGGTAATCAGATTGCAGCATTAGTTCCTGGGGACGAGTCTGAGGGTGAAGATTCTGACCGCTCCTCTAGAGCTTCTACTGTTACTAATTTTGCTTCAGAGGGTGAGGATGGTGAAGTCAAAAAGGTGGAAACTAACCTTAGGAGGTCTCGGCATAGGAGGGTAGTAAAGGCCCCTTAATGCTTAGTTTTGTTTTGGTCTTTTTTACTTTTTCCCTTTATGGCATCATTAACTATTTCAACTATTAATGTTAATAGTATTAAAAGTCATAAGAAAATGGTTACCACCTCGACCCTTTTACAACAGCATCACAGTGATATGTTTTGTATTCAAGATACTAGATTGAAAACTTCTCTTGAGGTTAAACTTGCTGGTAACCTATGGTCTAAGGGTGCTACCTTCTGGTCTAATGGGGAATCTACTTGTGATGAGGTTGGGATCTTGTTTACCAATTCAGCATTAAAAGTTTCCAGGTTGGTGGATATTTGCCCTGGTAAGGCTTTATTATTGGATATTAATTTTCGGGTGACAGATTTCTATTGATTAACATTTATGCTTACTTAGATCAGCTGACAAATCCTTATTAAATATTCCTCTCTGCCATACAAAAAAGGGCACGGGATCCTTCAGCTATGCTGCCCCTCACTATTGGAACTTGTTGCCTCAGGAACTAAGGAATGCTCCTTCCCACACTGCATTTAAGCACAACCTCAGAACTTTCCTCACCTCAATGGACAAATGTGTTTGTTTTGATCCCACCTGATCCCCCTGCTCATCACTTGCTCTTCCCACTCCCCTATTATGTACTTTATGCACTTACGCTTTTCCTCTTGGTTGTTTTTTTGAGTATGTTTACTGTTAGTGGATGCTGTATAATTTTCGTGTTCTGATGCCAATTGTAAAGTTATTCATTTACCTCCTGGCCACTTAGCTTGCCCTCGCACCCTGTACTGTTTTTTCCCTACCTTCATTCCTTCCCTCACCTTCCTTTCATGCACCCCTTACTAGTCTTTCTCTTCCCTCCCCCCTTGGCCATTTCTCCTGTATCCCCTTTCATTACCACCCCCTTCCTCCTGCCCTCCCTTCTCCTGCTCATTGCTGCCTCACTCCCCCACTAACCCGATCTCTTCTCCTCCTTGCCGTCTCCTGGTTCCACCGTCCCAGCTGCAAGTTATAACCTATTACCGCTAATGCCGAATCTACCGCCTCACTCCTCCCCTCACCGACCTCTACTCCTCCATGCCGCCTCTCGGCTCCACCATCCGGCCTGACGTTGGCAACCCTTCACCGCCAATGCCGTAACTTGCCGCCTCACCTCTCTACCTCTTCCTTTACCATCTTTTCAGCTCCACAGACCCGGCCATGGGTTGTAACCTTGTACCGCTGATGCCAGAACTGGCCGCTCACCTGTATTACCCTTCTTTCACCCTCTGCCCCCTTCCTGCCAGCCTCCCTGCCTTCCACACAGTTTCGCCCCTATCGCGACTCCCTTTCCTTCTATCTCCTGATTCATCGGCTCGACATAGGTTACTACTCAACCTGCCTATGCCACTTTTACTGCCATTCCTCCTGTCCCTCCCCTCTTGTGTGTCACTGCACCCTTCCAGGTGCATTCCATCCATCGACCTTCCCTCCTTTCGTTTCCCTTTTGGCTCCATGCCCAGCAAAATTTTCCCCTTTCCCTGCCCTTCCCACCCTTCACTGTCCTTCTCCCCGACCTCTCCGTCTCTCCTGCCGATCCTGGCTTCCACCATCTTGGTCACAGTTGGTAACCTTCTCCCGCCGATGGCACACGAGTCGCCTTACCTTCCTCCTGTCCCTCACCTTCTTGCTGCTCGCCCACCCCTTCCTGGCCTTCTCTCTCCTGCTCTACCTTTACACCTGTCCTCTCCACCTATCCCCCTTATTCTTAAACTACCGATTACATGTATTTTATCCAGGCTCTATACTTAACTACACTGTGTGTATATCGTCCTTTGCAATGTATCCTGCTTTGTATATTCTCCTATGTATTCCTGCTATCATGCTTATGTATCCTGCCTTATGTATCCTCTTATGTATCATGGTGTTTTGTAATTGTACCTCCTGGGTCGTGCCTGAAAATAGTCACTTGTTGGCTAGTGCACTTACCCGGTTAACAAAAACAAAATAAAATAAATATGCCCCACAGACCAAGACTCAGCGAGTTGCATTGTTCATGGACATTCAGCCTTATCTTCATACTTCTCGTTTGGTTCTTTGGGCTGGTGATTTTAATTGTGCTCTGAGTACCTCAGACAGGGGGTTAAAAACCTCAAAGTTGTTCTGTGACTCAAATGAGTTCCTACAAGTGCTTGATACTGCTCAGCTTAAGGATACTTACCATTGTGTTTATTCCTCTGGTGGTAATACTTTTTTTAAATCATCACTGTCCACTAGGATTGATTTTAATTTTCTTTCTGCTGTTTTACAAGTTTCTTCTGTTGTTTTGTGTGCCTGGGAGTTTTCTGACCACAGGTCACTTACAGTTCACCTTTCCTGGGATGGGGTACCTAGATGTAAGAAGAATTTATGGTGCCTAAGCAATTCCTTGTTGTCTAATATATCTGTTGTGAAGGCATGGAAAAGGGACTGGGTTGCTAGGCTTTCCGTCATTGATATGTATGATGATTTGGCATCCTGGTGGGAGGATACCAAGACAGATTGGAAGTCCTTTTTTCAGGCCCACTCTCGTGCCCTTGTTACCTCTCATTATTTTGAATATTTACAGTTGCAGAGGTTGATTTCTTTGATGGAGACTGAGAAGCGTGATTATGAGATCCAGATACAAAATGTTGAGAAACAAATGTTTGCTTATCCATACGACAGGTCTAAAACATTGGAACATGAGCATCGGTATGGTTTAAAATTGCATAAGGGTGCTTTGGATCCTTTTCAAGATTGTAAAGATCACATGAGTAATCAGCTAGTTACACAGTTGACATCCACAACTACTGATTTGGTTACTTCCCCTGAGAATTTAGTTGAGGTAGTTGGACAGTATTTGAGTTCTCTTTTTCAGAAAGACACTGGTCTTGATTGTGAGTCTTTGGATTTTGACTCTTTACATTTACGTCAGGTCTTGGCTTTGAACCAACATCAGTTGTCGGCTGATATTTCTGATGTCGAAGTCCGTCTTGCTATTTCTTCCTTGAACCCGACTCTGCTTCTGGTACTGATGGTTTGGGGGCTGCATTTTATCAAGCATTTCAGGACGACCTTGTCCCTGTTTTGGTTCAGGTTTTCAATATTATGTTGTCTAATTCATCCTTAGTGTCCTCTATGAACCATGCTTTGGTACTTTTACTGTATAAAAAGGGTCCTAAAGAAGATTTAAAAAATTGGAGGATGCTAAGTTTATTGAACACTGATTTGAAGAAGATATTAAGTAAGGTTTTATTGCTTAGATTGTCTAAGGTTGTTGGTGGTTTAATTTGTCCACACCAAACATGTTCTATCCCTGGTAGAACCCAGTATGATAATTTATTAGTATTGTGGGAGCTGTTTACTGTTTCTCAGTCTGGACAGTTGAATGGATATATTTTGAGCCTGGATCAGGAAAAAGCGTTTGACCAGGTTTTGCATGATTTTTTGTTTTCAGTCTTACAGGCTTATGGTATAACTAATGGATTTGTGCACTGGATTCGTACTATGTATAGCTCTGCATTGCTTCTCCCTAATGTTAATTGATGGATTGGCAACCCGATTTTTGTAAAATGTGGTGTACATCAGGGTTGTCCCTTGAGCCCTATTTTGTATGTCTTTTTTATCGATATTTTACTTAGATTGTTTGTTAATCATACAGGTCTTGCTGGGCTTAGTATTGGTGATGGAGTCTCTCCTGTGAAGATTTTGGCATATGCTGATGATTTGGTTCTTTGCATTTCTGATATCAAGGAAGGGCCAGTTGTACGTGACATTTTAACCTGTTTTTCTAGATGTTCTGGCTTAAAGATTAATTATGCTAAGAGCAGGGGTTTCACTTTGGGGGATACCCCGGCTCCTGAATTGGGTTGTATTTCAGGTATTTCAATAAGTACAGCTCCTATAACTGTTTTGGGGGTGGAATTTGGTGCCAGTGACATGGCCCATGCCAATTGGTCTAAGAAAATTGAGAAGGCTCAGCTAGTTGTGTCTAGATGGAAAGAAAGGCAAATTGCTAAGCGTAAGAGGGTTTTGTTGATTAAAACTCTGGTAGTTCCTATTTTTTGTACATCAGTTATGTGTTTCCTCACCCTGTTTCTTTGTTTACTTCTTTATTTAGTGTTTTTTTTCCAGACATTTTGGGGGAGTCAGTTAAACCCCATCAAACGTGGTTATACGTATAGAAGCATTAGGGAGGGTGGAGTGGCTATGGTTCACCCTGTGGCCTTTTTTGTTTGTCTCTTTGTTTCATATAATTTGAGTCCTCCCCTTTGACCCAGAGAAAAGTATTGGCATTTGTATGTATGGGCCTGGTTTTCTAAAGGGTTGCCACTTTGGAAGTTGGGAAAACCTGCTCCTTTTGCTAAGCTTCCCTTTTTTCCTAAATATGGTTTGGAAATCTTTAAACATTTATTGAAATGGGGTGTCACCGTTTCTCATTTGGAAACCATGGATAGAAAAAAATTGTATAGTTATGTTGTTTCTACTGAATTTACAGATGTTGTGTTTTTTCTGGATTGTCCTTCGGAATCCTTGGATAGGGTTCTTAAGTTTTTTTCTAATAGGAGATTGCCTGATTTTGTTTGGGACAGTGTTTGGTTGAGTTCATATGGTAGATTGCCTGTAGGTAATTCCAATAAACACAAACAAATTAGTGACAGGTATTGTGCTCGTACTTCTTTTGTAGCTCTCTTGGAAACTCAAGAGCACCTTTTTTTGGAATGTCCCTATGTTCAAGCCTTTTGGGTTTTTTTAGCTACCAAATGGAATGAGCCTTTATTTACCTTTCTTTCTTATTGTACACTGTTGTATGGTGTACATAAGGGTGAATGGTCCAAGTATCATGCTGAATCATTGTTATTAGTCTTTTCTACCCTTCACTTTTATGTTTGGCAATCTAAATGTTTATGGGTTCCGCAACAAAGACTGATATTGTTTGATGAAATTCTTGCTAATGTGACTCTTGCCTTAAAGAAAATTTATGTTACTGACTTTCATTTATTGGGTTTGGTTAAGGGCAAATTTTTGGGGGGTTAACTGTGAACATTGGGTGTCTCATGTTTGATTTTCTTTGCTGTTTTTAATGTTAAGTTTCATCTTATTTTTGTTATTTCTCTGTTGATTTTTTGCTGTATGCTTTTGTTTCCTTTTGTTTTGGAGTCCTCTTTTTCAATAAAAGTCCCCCTACTCTTTTCGATAAGTGCCATGGGATGTTTAACATCCACCTGAACTACCACCAATCCAGGCAGATGGGACCTCGGTTTAATGTCTCATCCGAAAGACGGCACCTCAGAAGTGTAGCACCCCTCTCACGCTGCACTACAGTATCAGTACTGGGATATTAACCCAAGTGTCAGATGTGGGAACTGAACCCACAGCCCTCTGATCTCCCAGCCTCAGAGGTGAGTGTGCTACCTACTGAGCCACTGACAGTTCTATATTTATGGGGGTATCCATTTAAGGAAACCATAAAAAGTTATCACTCCAGTGGAAGATATTAAGCCAAATTGTACAGTTAACTGTGTGATTGAGACCCCTGATAGGAAAAATTTTATCGAGATACACCATGCAAACCTCCTGAAGAAATGAGCTGAAAAAGGCTGGTTTGTTAGTTTTACCAGAAACCTCTACAGGACATATTAATATAGCTTATGACAGACTTGAACTGTAACTGCTGATGCTGTAAAGGTGAATGTTTCCTTAACCTCTGAACAAACCGCAGAAATTTGTAACTTGGTAAAGACATTTCAAAGTACATTTACCACAGTGCCAAGCTGAGCAAAAGAGTCAAGCACATAAAAGTGACGGAATGCTCACCCTATTAGAAAAAGACATACAGATTACCAGAGTGGTTAAACAGCAGCTAACACCTTAAGGAGAACTTTAACAATCTGTGATATTTAGACACTATTCAGCTTGTATTTCACATTAGTTTTGTATTCCTCCTCCCCATTATTTATTACTGAGGTCATCTGCATGAAAACAGGATCTTTGCTCCTTTATCTGTTTCTGTTGCTTTCTCCATACTTGAGGTCATAATGCTCTGCCCATGGCAACAGATTGTGATGTCACAACAGAGAATTGACTTGAAGTAGGGAGTAAGCTACAGAGACAGATAAACTCCAAGGGAACTCTAAGGGATAAAAATATTATATTCATGCAAATGTAATAATGAGAACAAGACATATAGTATATAGAATACATCTGGAATGCAAGCTGAATTGTACTTAATTATGTTTTTTCAGAGTTTTCTTTGAGGCTTCTGTAGCTCTGTAAGAGCAGGTGTGGTTATACAAAACATAAAATAGTTGGGCATCATTGAAGAGTCAAGAACTGCTTGGTCATCACCAATGGTGAATGTAAGCAAAAAAAAAAGGGGGTTAAGAATATGCCTTGATTTTAGGAAACTTCATCAAGTGTCTGAATTTCATTGGTTTCCAATACCCAGGATTGATGGTTTGGTGGATAGATTGGGAAGTGTCAAGTACATCAACACCCTCAATCTCATCAAGGGTTACTGGCACATTCCTCTAGCTAAAGGGGCAAGAGACAAAACTGTATTTGCTACTCCTGTTGGATTCTGTCAGTTCATTAACATGCCATTTGGTTTCATGATGCACTCACTACATTCCAGAAATTCATAGATGTAATTTTATCTTCTCGTACTGGTTATTATTCTGCCTAACTGGATGATTCTGTGGTGCACAATCCAGACTGGAAAAGCCACCTGAAACACTTACAAATAGTTATCTAATGTATCAGAAAGGCAGATCTGACAAATAATCTAACCAAATATGCATTGAGCATGTATGAAACCAGATATTTGGAATATGTGTTGGGAAATGGAGAAGTAAAGTCAGATATTTCTAAGATGGTAGCTGTAGCTAAAAGTCTTATCCCTAAAATAGTGAAACATGGCATGTTATTCATTCCCAACTTTGCTCAATTAGCTACTCCCTCACTGAACTCATGAAGAAATACTGCCCGAATAATGTGAAATGGACCTCAAAGTGTGCTGAAGCTTTTGGGGCCATCAAGACTCCATTATGTTCAGCCCCTCTTAAAAGAAGCCCGGACTTTGAATAACAATTTTTATTACAGACATATGCATCAGAGTCAGGCCTATATGCAGTCTTGAGTCAGAATATAGAGGGGACAAAACATCCCTTTCTATGTATCAGTAGGACATTTCACAATAGCAAGAAAAGGTACTCCACCACTGAAATGGAATGCCTAGCGGCAATGTGGGCCATGGAGTCCCTTAAGTTGTATTTGCTAGGAGCTGACTTTGTACTTATAATCGATCATAGTCCTCTCTGTTGGCTTAATCAAATGAAGGATAACAATTCCAGAATCACAAGATGGTAGTTGGCACTACAGCCATTTAAATTGAAGGTGATGCACAAATCTGGAAAAGAGAATGCCAATGCTGATTTTCTGTCAAGATATGGATCAGTAATGGAGAATTCCAAACGTTGAAAAAACAATGTTTGTCTAAACTTAACTTTTTGCTGTGTTGATTGCAAGGGAAAAAGGGATACTGCACATGCACAGAACTATAAAGGTTATAAGGTAATGTCAGAAGAGAATTAAAGGAATGTTTTGAAAATCTGTTTTTATAAAACAGGTTCTTCTCAAAGAAGGGGTATGTGAAGGGGCTGAATAAGACCCTGTCCCATTTGTTAAGCAGAAAGAGCTAAAAGTAAGGAATTGTTCTATCCTCTTCTTTTCTGTCTCTTGTCTGTCTGATTGCACAGCCAAATTTTCTTGTGAGACTTAGGAACTGATCACGCTGACTGTCTCATGATTCTCCCTATTCGTCTCTCTCTGTATATAGTTATATTGTTGAAAGGATTGCAAAAAGCTATTTGGAACTTGGGGGGCAACCTTGAGAAGTAGTTTGACCTGCAAAAGCTTATTTGCAAAGTGCTCAACAGGAGATTAGTTCTGGGACACAATGTTCTATTTTGTTGCTCCTACAAGGATAGAAACTGGCAAAGTTCAGATACATTTTGTGAGAAACAAGATGTCTCTTAACTAGTTCAGGATGCTGAAATTAATAGTGAGGCAAATACTTCTTATATAAAGTTATCAACCTTTTGTTGGAGAGCGAGACTGAAATTTATAATGAGAGATTCCTTTAAAGACTTTGTTTTGCTTGAACTACCTATATACAGTAAAAGCTAACCTGCAAAATTTTATTTATTTGATTGTCATTGAAAATAATCAAACGCCATGGGGCTTGGTGTATATCGGCTTATGCCATCCTAGAATAGGGCCCATGGATCCTCAGCATAGCAGGCAGTAGAGCTACCACAATGCGACAGGGCTGGCTAGTACATTACATTGTTACCAGTGTTATAAACTTATATTTTTGTCAAAACTGAATGATTTCTGCATTAAACTGCAAATAGTTTTCAAGCATCAAAGCTGTGCAAACAGTTTAAAAAGCAGCTTTGCAAAGCTAGCACAGCAATTTAAAATGGAACATTTTTTAAACTGCTAGCCAGTCAAAGAAAGCGATTGACACTGTGAAAAGTAAAATGACTTGACAGCAGCATACATTTTATCATTACTTCATTTATAGCAGATGCAAATGTTTACTGGTCCATGAACTGTCAAGTTTTGTATATTACTATAAAACTAGTATATTCCTGCAAAGTAAATTTAGTGCCAGCACAAATGCAACCATAAGCTGCATAAATTTATTTTAGCTCTAAGTCGCCATCATCACATTCACTGCAATGGAAAAAATAGCTAAAAGTGCTAATTAGTGCAAATTTAATTTCACACAAATTGGTGCTTCAGCAAAAATAGTGAAAATTATTTGACAATGAACATTTCAAGTTCTGCAGTAAATGCCCCTGCAAAAAATTGAGAGGTTGTGCATTTTTTTTAGCTTGCTTTGAAACTTTGCAGGTCTTTAGGCTTTGGTTTGCAATGCTGTGCTATATCCAAATAATTCGGCCCCAGATGCAATAGTTTCTTTTCCTGGTATTTGCCACTCATTGGCTACACTTTCTTTGCCTGGTCCTGCTGGTTATGACTTGCTTGCTTCAATGTTGGTTATAATCAGGATGCATTTTTATGTATCACTTTTTGATACCAACGAAGTGTTCCTATGGATAGAGTCACAGTGGTGCACCATCACTGCCATCATTTCCCTTGCAGCCAGTGTGGATTCAGATAGGTGGTGCACCACTGTGCTTCTTAGGCAATGATTTGTATGGTGTGTTGACATCAGGGCTTCTTTTGAGATTGAGGCCATTAAATGTCCTAGGTAATTAATGTCCATGGGCTGCTTACTGTACCATATCTACTGCATACCCAAGATGCGTGGGGCATTTTTCAGTGGTGGGAGAATAGTGATGGGCCTCTTAAGAGATGTACAGGACAGTTTGGGTTTGAAGGGTTACACAGAAATCATCTCAGTCTCTCATTGTTACTTTTGAGCATGTACACATGATGTTTGGTGTATTTGTTAAATGACAGTGTAAGGAACTTATAGTCATTCTCATCAGTTTCAATTTTAATTGAATTTTAAATGTGGTCTCCTACACATTCTCTACCTCTTCTGACTAGTGCCAATTGAAGTTTCAACTTAATGGCAATGTAATGGAAACATTATTAAAGGAAAGAATCTCAGAATACCTAACCAGAAACCTGCAGGTTCAGAGGTAGCATGGGTTCACAAGAGGGGAGGTCCTGCCAGACAAACCTGAATGAGTTCTTTGTTTGGTTGATCAGGGAAGTGGATGAAGGGGGAGCAAAGGATTTGGCCTACCTGATTTCAGAAAGGCCTTTCATACCATTCCACATAAAAGGCTGTTAAAAAAACTGGGAAGCCAAGGAGTAGATCTTAAGGTAGTAAAATGGGTGGAGAATTGGCTGGGCAGTAGGAGTCATAGGGTGGTATAAAATGGCAGTCACTCTGGTCTGGAGTAGGCAAAGTGACCTGTGGAGTACCACAGGGATCAGTACTAGGGCTAGTCCTCTTCAATGTCTTCATCAATGACATTGCAGAAGGGCTGGAAGGGAAAGTATGCCTGTTAGCAGATGACACAAACTCTGCAACAGAGTAGACACACCGATAGGAGTGGAAAAAATGAGAATTGATTTAGAAAGGTTGGAAGAATGGTCAAGGGTTTGGTAGTTGAGTTATAATGCAAAGAAGTGCAAAATAATTCACTTGGGGCATAAGAGCCATGGGCAAAAAAACAACTGGAAGGAGAGGTACTAACAGTTACAAAGCAGGAAATGTACCTGAGGGTGATAATTTCTGATGACCTGAAGGTAGCGAAGCACTGTGAAAAAGCAGTGGGGAAGACTGGAAGAATGCTGAGTTGCATGGGAAGGGGAATCACCAGCAGAAGGAGGGAGGTAATAACACCCTATAGAGATCACTGGTTAGGCCGCACCTTGAGTACTGTGTACAGTTCTGGAGGCCACACCTCTGTAAAGACATAGAGAGGATGGAGGCAGTACAAAGGAGGACAACCAAAATGGAGCATGGCCAGCATCAAAAGCTCTATGGAGTAAGAGCTCAAGGAACATAACATGTAATCCCTGGAGGAAAGGAGGGAAAGGAGGGATATGATGGAAACATTCAAATACCTAACAGGCAAAAACAAGGTACAGAAGGGAAGCATTTTCCACAGAAAAAGATACTCAAGGACAAGGGGTCATGCTATGAAGTTAGAAGGGGTTAGGCTCAGAGGAAATGTGAGGAAGTACTTCTTCACAGAGAGAGTGGTGGAGACATGAAACAGGCTAGCAGCAGAGGTGGTGGGGGCAGAAATGGTGACAGGGTTGAAGAATGCATGGGATAGATACAAGGGAACTTAGTGATGGTGGGGAGGGAGACCGGAGACTGAGTAGGGTCTGCGGTGGCACTATAGGTAGGAAAAATAAGGAAGACTAGGTAGGCCATCAGGTCCTTATCTGCTGACAGATTTTATGTTTTTATGTAACCACACATGATGGACTAAGCCAGGGCCTTTGTTTAGAGACAGAGCTTGTGATTCTCTTTATTTTTCCTTTTAATCACTCTCAGTAATTCTAGGATTCTGAGTTGCTGTGTCCTTGGTGGGACATGATAGTCTGAATTCTTTCCATACAGCTGTGAATATATTATTGCTGAATTTGAATATGGGATTTGATATTAAGTTCTCCACTGTACCAACATCCACACTATCCATATGTCTGCTCAACCCTGCTTGTAATCCTATGAAACTGCTGATGCATACTACAGTTTTTGTATGTTTCTTATAGGGGTAGAACTTCCCAGCTGTTCTGACAGCATTTTAAGGGGTAATGTTTTGTTACCAGTTTTTAAACTTTTACAAGTTTGCCAGTCTTCAGATACACTGACTGCCCAGCAAGTGCTCTTTTGAGTATTTTTCTCATCTTTTTTTCACTCGATTTAAACAATCTCATCTGCAGACAGTGTGGCTGTGTCTGCCTCCACTTTCCAGCAGTTGAGACTATACAGGATTAGCATTTGCTTTTTTTCTCTCATGTTTTACAGTTTCTAGGTCACTGTTTGTAACAAGAAAATGGACTACCCAGTCATTAATGATCATTCTCACAAAGTTTGAAATGTACAGGCATTATACTCCTCTTATAAAATGGGTTGGGAGTCTTCTGCATCCTGATTGGCTAAGAGGTTCCTTTGGCCAGGTCCTTATCAGAGCATATAGTGCCAACTAGTACTTCCTTATCAAAAGCAACACACAGAGCATGTAGTAAGAGACCCATGTCTGCCAGAAAGTTTTCAAATCTTCTAACAGCCATGTTAGTATTATAAAACAGTACTTGTCCCAACAGTGAAAAATATAATTTTCCACCAAGTGAACTCTCCTAAGCAGTATGATACATGATCAAAGTCCCACTTTCATTCAGACACTTCTAAGCCATTCTGACCTGTATAATCGTTGTTGATAAGAAAGTTCTTGCAGGCCGGTCATCAATGGCTCTCCTGCTGAATGTTGTCAGCTGTTCCTCAACAGCATGCCCCATCCATGCTGCAGTTCTGGCTATTACATCGTGCAACTGGCCGGTCGTCCTGCATTCCTCATCCCCCACCGACAGTAACTAAGAGCTGAGCCACTGTCATTGCTAGCACCTTATTAGACCACACTGGCATGTTCACAGTTTGAAGTTTATTGTTCTAGGAATTAATACCTTTGAGTCAAGGCTCTTTTACAAAGATTCCACATCATTAAGTACAAAACATAGTAGACAGTGTTACAAACAATCAGTAAGCTGTTTAACAAGGCCACAACTTAAACAGTAGCATTCATGTACAGAAAAGAAAAAGGAACTCAGAGGCAGTGTCAAGGGCAAGGAATAAGGATTGGAGAGCTTGAGAGGGAAGAGAGGGAGAAATTAGAAGTTTAGGAGCAGACAGAACCAGCTTAGTGGTACTCAGGTTGTCTTTGTCAAAGAGGAGACCATGGTTGTTGAGTGAAACAAATGTAAGTGCACTCAGTGGGATGAGACTTTAGTCAAAGCAGTCACAGGAGCTGGAGGCTGTGAGGTGATCATAAAGTATGGATTTGAAAGCTCCCAATGTCATGGAGGATAGGGAGGGCAGGTTAAGGTCATTGTACCAGGTAGGGGCAAGGTATGTAAAAGATCTTTGTCCCTGAGCAAGGTCAAGAGCGTCCACTCTCTGTCTTGCACCTTGCCTTTAAAAAATGCAGTTGCTCAGCCATACTCTTGCCAGCAGACATGAGTCTCTGAATCGCGCTTCATTCCTCAGCCCCCACCAAGGCCATACCCCACTGTGACAGAAAGAAGAAAAAACAGAACAACTCTCCTGAATAGCAGCAAAGCAAAATGCAGAGTATTTCTTACAAAGACGCACTCACTATCACAGACTCACTGAAAGGGAAAGCTGCTGTGAGCTACGATGGCTCCAAAGACAGACGTTCGCTCCCTTTAAAAGATGTGCATTCAAAGATAGCCTCAGAAAATGAAAGGCAAATTCAGACTAGTTAAAACAACATATTGTCTGTGTGTGTGTGTGGCTGCCCTCTACTGGCGACCAAGTTGAAAAGCACTGTCCAGTAATAGGTGAACTATTTTTTACTATTTAACTACAATAACCTCTTCACCCCCATTCTCCAAATCTTTTTATACTTTTTTTAAAATTTTTACTTAGGAGATCAATTTTATAAGCAAAATAATACACTCTGAAGTGTGGTTTATGGGCTAAGAGAACTTCCCAGGTGCTAAAGGCACTCAACGCACGTGCCTTCTGCCTCATTGCACACCTGAGGAATGCCCTTATTAGCCCATAAACTACACCTCATTGTGTCTTACTCCTTATGTATTACAATTTCAATTAATTTCTCTGGACTCAGTAAGAACAGTAAAAGAACAATGGTGAGCAATTGTTCGGAATGGTAAGAGAACATGCTGAGTGATTTATAATTTATTTGATAAGGCTTTGATTCATTCATGCTTTGTAGTTCTGTAGTTTTGTTGTGCGGGCATAGTAGATTTTTGAATGGAAAGGTGAATGCTCTATGTCAGTCATGTTTGTGGTATGCAGGTTGCTTTTCAAACTTATTTTATAAGTAGGAATATCTGCCCATGTCAATTACTGCAGCTGTAATTTTGCTCAGATGGTTCTGTTGGGAAAATCACTGTGTCCACAAAAATAAAATGAATGTTTTATTTTTTTGAACATAATGGAATATTTTTAAATCTTCTGAAGTCACAACAGATTGCTAATTTTTTGTATGTAAAATGTTAATGTTACTAATAGCACCCTACAAGAAATATTCATATTTGGCACTATTCACAAAGGTGAAGAGTGGGTATGCACTGCTTAACTCTAGGGTGTAACCCATCCCACACCTGTCTGCAGCCACTTTACCCCCTCTGCGTTATTCACAAAACAACAGTGCCCCCACACTCAACTGATCCCCTGGTCGATCATGCAGATCCACGTCAGGGTGGGCTGGGGGGTAGGGTGAGGCAGTGCCAGCACTCTGCACAATTCACAAAACTGTGGAGTGCGGCACATAGCGGCAGGTGGCTACACGACCTTGGGGCAGCTGTAACCCTAAGTGGTCAGTTAAGTGCTCCCTGGTAATGTAGCCACCAGCTACAGCAGAAATGGTGGGGGCATCGCCCCCCCCAGTATGAATGACCTAGCCATTGGGGCACACTGGGAGGGTTGGGATGATCAACTAGGGTAACCCACCCATATCACAATCAGTGCTCTGTGTGCTAGAAGACAACATGGTGCCCCATATGCACAAGGGATGCCCTGCAGGACCTGGAACTGGCAGTTGATTGGCTGCCTGCCCAGATCTACCACCCTGCACCCACCTGCCCCCCCCCCACAGACCTGTGTGTTGGGAGGCAGGGTCACATAAGGTTCCTATAAGTTGGAGTGGATATATTGGTCTCCATGATAACCTATCTTTTTAACTGCAGCTTATGCTCATCTGTTTTCCCAGACTCATGGAAGATAGGCAAGATAACTCCAATATTCAAAGGAGGATATACCACCATTCCATCTAACTACAGGTCATTAGCCATCCTGCCAATCTTATCCAAGGTCTTGGAAAAATTGATACACGGCCAATTAAGTCAGTTTCTGGAACAACACAGCCTACTGACCACTTTTCAACATGAGTTTAGAGCCAGGAGATCCACAGACAACTCACTAGTAGATTTTGATAATCTCATGGCCACGTCCCTAAATTGGGGAAGAAAGACCAGTGCAGTGTTTGTGGACCTCAGTAAGGCTTTCAACCTGATAGAACACTGAAGGTTGATAGAAAGACTGTGTGAAGTGGGAGTTCTGGAAGAACCCCTACACTGGTTTAAATCTTATTTATCAGGATGACAACAGTACATCTGCTATGGAGCAGTTGTTTTGGACTTAGTAGAAGTTAATAAATGGGTCCCTCAGGGCTCAATATTTGGCCCCTTGATGTTTAACATTTATGTCAATAGTATGACATCTAAAATAACAAACAGTGAAATCTGCCTGTATGTCGATGACACCATACTGGTGTCATCGGCTGACAGTTATGAACAATTGGAGGGTCAACTGCAGAAGGACCTGACCAATATGAAGGGTGGTTTAATGACTGTGCTTTACAATTAAATGCAAAAAGAAAAACAATTTATGATCTTCACAGTGGGATCAAAGAAGTATAAAACTCCACAGCTACAACTTAGACTAACAGATGGCACCCAGCTAACTAAAGTGAAAAGCTACAAGTATTTAGAGAGTACTAGTATATTCCGGAGTTACATACTCTGACCATATTCCTTCTCAGGTAAAAAAAGCTCATCAGCTATTAGTAGCCTTAAGGAGGGTGTCTGATTGTCGCACAACTAATATGAGGGAAAACTGGTAAAACAGTTATTGATCCCTGTCCTGGAATATGGTTGCTGTCTATATATGAATTCTCCACAGTCTTACTTAAATAAGACAGACCAGGTGTATTACAGGTTAGGAAGATTTGTTGTTAGAGCCAAATATGGAACTCATCATTGTAAAATCTATGAAAAATGTGGATGGTTACAACCAGGCATGAAAAGAACATACTCTTAGCTGGTTTGGTGCCATAAGTTAATCTATAACATAGAAATTCATTGAATCAAGCTGTTACACTAGGGTTATCTTGTCCTGTGAAAGTCTTTTCAAGGCACTCATATTTGCTCATTCCTAAATCAAAATCAAGAAATAGATTGGGTGACACTATTTTACAAAATAGTCTGGTGACCCATTGGAATAAATTACCAAAAGAACTAAAACTAATTCATGGACACCTACAGTTAAAAAAGATTCTGGAAACCCACTTGCGTTCTAGTTGTAGCTGCTTTAGATCTCCTTTCAGGCAGTGGGCAGTTTTTATAAAGTTGTATTTATTGATTATGATTTTATGTCTGAGTGAATGATGGATATAAGTTGTTATTTGTTATTACATTTTATTGTTATACTGAATTTAGTTGTATAATGGTCCACAGGACTTTGTTGAAAATGGGTTTTAACCCAACATTATGTATCCTGTATAAAAATAAAATGTTATCAATCAATCAATCAATAAGTGAGCCAGGCAGTGGCCAGTGTTTGTGAATGGGGTCCCTGCACAGATCTCCCAGGGGTGTGAGCTGCACGGACAATATACACACCTCTGGCATGTAAATTCCACCAGTTTGTGGATAGCCCCTCTCACAGCGTGTGGTAATAAACTTCAGAGGAGGCAAATTTGCAGGTTTAACACACCATGGTGTGATATTTATTTTCCAAAGGTTAGAAAAATAATAAATAAAATCAACAAAAATGTCAAAGCAAATCACTACTTAACATCAGAAGTTTCTCACAAAATACAGTTCTGGATCATAGAGCTCCTAAGACCTTCTGATCTGCATTCAACAGCTTGTCGGCCTCTCTTATCCCTCTCCTAGGGCTGAGCCCCTCTAGGCTGAACTGAAGTAAACTCACTGAAGAGGTATGTATATATTTTTGGTGGGCTCACATGACTGAGCCCTCTTTTAGTTACAAATCTGGGCATGTTGTTTCATGTCTGAACATGTTGCTTCAAAACCAAAGGGGGAGGGGTTATTTCAGGGACTTTCTTGTTCAGTTAAAGGTACAGTGTATATATCCACAGATATAGACTTTCTCTATCTCTGATCCACAGTGACTAAGCTCTTTTATACATAGAACCTTATACAGTAACAAGTTTATTATATGAATTTATGACAATACCTTTAGGATTTCTTATAACTGTACTAATCATGACATTATTATTGTTTTATATGACTTCTGACACCTGTTTCTTTAAAAAGGCTTTACTAACTGTATTCATTCCTATTTAAAATAACCTTCATGTATTTTGTACACAAATGCACTTTACACAACATCTCTCCAGGTGTTTGGCATCATTCCAGGGACTGGGTGGATGGAAATGGAAAAAGAATGAAAAAAGAGAACTAGTAGGAAGTTTAGTAGGGAAAGTAAAGAGCTACGCTAGGTGGCCCATCTAGGGTAGGCAGAAAAAAGAAGAAAAGCAAAAAGAAAAGTGGTAGCTGTTGCTAGGAAATAAGGAGATAGAAAAGTAGTCCATCAGTCACAGCTGAGGGTGTAGCCTAACTCCGCTGCACACTTCCCTCCTTAAGAAAAAAACAATTCTCAAAACTATGCTGTTTTTTCAAGAACTCCCTCTGAGTCATACATTTTCTACCAAAACTATAGAATGGGTGTTGATTGAAACTTTCTCTCACCCACTATGAAAGCTTCATCATTACATTAAAAAAGAGGAAGTAATACACAGTGGTTTTATGCTGACTTTCAGCTTCCTCCATACTCATCATGTGGCATCGTTTCAGCCCTGTGCACCCACTATTGTAACTTCATCAGTATATTAACAAAAAGGAAGTAATACACAACAGTTTTATGCTGACTTTGAGCTTCCTCCATTCCCATCACTTGGCATCGTTTCAGCCCTGTGTACACACTTATCGTATCTTCATCAGTACATTAACAAAGAGGATTCACAGCAGTTTTATGCTGACTTCAAGCTCCTCCATACCCATCACCTGGCATTGTTTCCACTCAGGGGCCCAATTATAGGTTCCACCACATACCTAGATCCTCCATGACCCTAGGTTCCTCATTTTATATTGTATAGACATTTCTTTTTAAGTTATACATTCCTTGTACTCGTTTCATACATCTCATTTATCCATTTCGCTTTCTTATATTTTCTGGCACACAAGGAACCTTTTCATGCTGAACATCAACCAGCCAGTTCCTAACTCCAAAACCTTTGGGGTTTCCTTTCAACCCTTATTTTTAACATACCAGGGGTTTTATTTCAACCCTTACACTGTTCTGGTACCCTCAACTGACTGCTCAGCACCAGCCTTAATGCTACATTCATTTTAAACATTACATGTTTCATACATTTTGTACCATATCACAGGGGATTCAAAACATACTAACATACTATTTGCCAGCAGATTAGGCCTTACAGTCTATCGAGTCTGCTCGAACCTTAGATCCTTAGTTGGGTGCTGAGGCCCTCCCATCCCTTGTGCTCCAGAAATCCCTATCATCCATCCCAACCCCCCTGGGACAGGCCATCATCTGATACATCCACTTTCTGTGTCTGTCCCACCCTGTCTTGAAGCTCTCCACTGTGGATCTCTGAACCAGCTCACCAGGCAGTGCATTCCAAGGGTCCACCACCCTCTCAGTGAAAAACCTCCTCCTCTTTTCCCGCTCACCCTTCCACCTTCCAACTTCAAACCATGCCCTCTGGTGATACCTCCCTGCTTTAGTCTAAAGATCCCCTCCATGTTTACCCTATTTATTCCCTTGAGGTATTTGAAGACCTCAATCATGTCCCCCATCTCTCCTCTCCTCCAGTGAAAACAGGCAGAGCTCCTCAAGTCTGTCCTCATATGTCAAATTCCCTAGCCCTCGTATCATCTTAGTTGCCCTCCTCTGTACCCTCTCCAGGAGCTGTATGTCCCTCTTCAAGTGTGGTCTCCAGTACTGTACACAGTACTCAAGGTGTGGTCTAACCAGTCCATTGTACAGCGGCAGAATCACTTCCTTGCTCCTAGAGGTGATCCCCCTTACGATGCATCCCAACATCCTGTTTGCCTTGCTAGCCACTCTCCTGCACTGCTCAGAGTTATTCATACATGCATCCACCATGACCCCTAGGTCTTTTTTCCCTATTGAGGCCTCCAGTGCCTCCCCTCCCAGGGTGTACCTGTGTTTAGGGTTTCCCCGACCAAGATGCAACACCTTGCACTTGGTGATATTGAAATTTAATTTCCATGTGTGAGCCCAGCTTTCCAGGGTGTCCAGGTCCCCTTGCAGGGCCAACCTCCCATTTTCTCCCTCCACTACTGCTCCCATCTTGGAGTCATCCACGAAGAGACTCATTTCACACCCTATACCCTCCCTGATGTCTGATATGTATGCATTAAACAGGATCAGACCAGGACTGAACCCTCACGGTGCCTACCAACCTCTAGGATTGAGAGCTCTCCACAGACCACTACTCTCTGGGTGCATCCAGCTAGCCAGTTTTCAATCCATCTGACCATCAAAGGGCCTACTCTAACCCCATCAGTTTCTCCACCAGACCATTGTGGGGACAGAGTCAAATGCCTTGCTGAAGTCCAAGAATAATACATCCACAGGCTTTCCCTGTCCAGCTCTGATATTACCCATTGAGAACTCCACAAGGTTGGTTTGACATGACCTACCTGGCACAAACCCATGTTGCCGACTATCCAGACCTCCCACCTCCTCCAAGTACACCCCAATTGTTCCTTTAGTATACTCTCCATTAATTTTCCCACCACGAGGTCAAACTGATGGGTCTATAGTTACCTGGTACTTCCTGACCCCCTTTATGATTGGAACCACATGTGCCTCTCGCCAATCCTAGGTACCCTCCTTGTCTCAAGTGACCTGTTGAAGAGCTCCGCCAGAAAGTGCAGCCAGTATGTCCACTAATTCCCATAGTACTCTCGGATGAATACCATCCGGCCCAGGAGATTGTCTTTCTTTAGGGCCTTGAGGGCTAACCACACCCTTTGGTGGAGATAGCATTATCCGTCCCTCCACCTTACTGGCCTTTTATCCTTATCCAGATGTGACACCCTGGGGTACCTCTCCCTCCCTCTTGCTCCATTTCTGTTGCTCCCCTGATCCCACTTACTGCCTCTTCTATCCCCTTCATGCCTTGCTTTGTGGATATCCCATCCCCCTCCCTAGTGAACACAGAGGCAAAGTACTCATTAAATACCTCTGCCTGGTCCCTCACCTCTTCCACCCACCCTCCTTCTGATCTCAATCTGCTGAGATGGCCCTTAGTTTTTCTCTGCTCCCCAATGTACCGGAAGAACCCCTTTTCCCCTACATGTATCCCCTGTGCCAGCTGCTGCTCTTTACTGTACTTTGCTCCCCTCACCATCCGGGTGACTTTTCTAGATGCAAGATGGTACACTTCCTTGTCCCTATCCCCTCTTGTTGTTTTATAATTTTTGTAGGCCCTTCTTTTCTCTGACTGCTACCTGTACCTCACTGGACCACCAGCATGGTTTATGTGACCTTGCTCCCTTACATTTCAACTTAGCGCAGATTCTGACTGCCTCATGAAGTCCCCATTTTATGATCTCCCATTTCCTTTCCACACTTGTCATTGATGTAATCCCCTTCAAGTGATCCTTGAGAATATTTCCCATGCCCACAAAGTCTGCCCCCCTGAAGTCCACTGCCAGTGTCCTAGATCTCACCCCCTATCCCCCCATGCTTATTTGAAACCAGACAGTATTGTGGTCGCTCCCAGTCAGGGGGTCCTGTACAACCATGTCCCTTACTAGATCCCCATCTGCCAAAAGCACATCCAGGACATACCCCTCCCTTGTGGGCTCCATCACATGCTGTGTTAAGAACACATCCTGGAAGCTGTCCAGCAGCCTCTGCTCCTTGGCCACCTTAGAGGACATGGTTCCCCAGTTTGTACCTGGCATATTAAGGTCCCCCATCAACACCACTCCTTCCCCTTTTGGTCCACACTGGGCAATGATGTTGTCCAGCAAACCATCTTCTAGAACATCACTCATCCCGGGAGCCTATATACTACACCCAGCTTGACCTTATCTCCTGCTGGGGATCGTAAGGTGATCCATAAGGCATCCACGTTTCCCTCTGCCTCTTCTACCCTAGCAATTTCTATGTCATCTCTAATGAATATAGCCACTCCACCCCCTCTGCCCTCCTTTCTATCCTTCCTAAGCATAGTGTACCCCCGTACGTTTAGGTCCCAGTCATGGTTTTTGTTGGCCCACGTCTCTGTGACTGCCGCATCCACCCCCCCTGAACAGCATGGCCTGGAACTCTGGCAACTTGTTTCCCAAGCTCCTGGCATTTACTAACACCAACCCCCACCCCTTATCCCTGATCCTCTTCGTCGAACCCCACCCAGATTCCTTATACTTCCATCTCCCTCTGCTCCTCCTGAAACCTCCACCCCCAGTCTGTTTCCCCCTCCCCCATTGGGCTTGAAAGCCACTCCCCTCATCTGAAGGAGAGGGCTTCTGGTCAGCCCTTCCCTTATCCCTCCCCCTCACAAGTTTAAACCCCACCTTTCTTGAATGTAGTCAGCCATCCCCTGTTAAGGACTTCTTTCCCTAATGGGGCAAGATGAAGCCTGTCCTTGGCATATAGTCCCTTATCCTCCCAAACTCCATTCCAGTTCCCTAACACCCCCAACCCACTCTCTTCACCCCACTTCCTGAGCCAGTCATTAACCTCTGTGATTCATTTTTTTCTCCACTGAGGCCTTTGGTTCTGGCGATATCTCCGAAAAGGAAATGTTGCATCCATTATCCTGACAGACTCTGGCAAGTTCTTGGAACCTTGCTTGGATTTCCAAAACGCTATTTCCCTCTAGATCGTTAGTTCCCAAATGCACCAGGAAATCCGGTTTCCCTCCACAATCCCTAACCATTTCATACACCATGAACTTTGCTCTGTGCACTGTCAGCCAAGAGATACTCACTACCATCACCTGGCTATGGCATCCACCTCCCTGTCCCTCCCACTGGATACCCCTACTCATCGAGTCTCCCAATAACAGAACCTTAACACCACCATCATCCTTATGGTTACCTCCACTATGCCCTCTCAGCCCCCTTCCCCACCTTTATTCATGATCTCAATTCCATGGGAGTCTTCCTGCCTTATTAGAGACCCCCTTGTCACCCTCCCCTTTCTACCTCCCTCGTTATTTTGCCCACTTAACTCAAACCCCCTCTGAATAGGTGTCCCCTTTAACCCTCTCTTATCCGAACCATTTATCCTGGCCCTGATGGTTTCCCCTTCCCCCACACCACCATCCTCCCCCCTTGTAATAGTGCCCCTAGCTCCAGAGGCTCTCTGTAGGTTCCCTTTAGCTAGGGCCCCATCCTTGGTACTGACCCCCCTGCTGAAGGGGGGCTCCTCTCCCATCTCCTTGTCTACCAGTTTCTCTCCAGTCATGCTCTCCTCCCTCATGTCTGCAATATGTTGCATCTCCCCCATTTGCTTAACATTTATGTTTCCCCTTCTCCCTCTGGGAATATTTCCATCCTTTCCATTGCCGGTCTGTGATGCTCTAAGGGTATTGACTCCTTCCCCCCGGCCTCTGTATAAGTTTTCTCATTTCCACCAACCACTTCCTCCCCCTCTAGGTTGCTTAGTAGCTCAAATTTATTGTGACACTCTATGTCAGCCTCCATCAAGTAACCCGAGTTTCCCCTGACTGCACCTCTAAACTGCCCTCTTCTTCCCCTCTTGCTCTGTTCACATTAGGCTCCCTTCCCACAGTCTGCTGTTTTAGGCTTCCACAACAGCCCTCCTGACTCTTCCCTCCACTCTCTTTATATTCAGAATGTTCCCCATACTCTTTCCCTTAGCTCAACATCTCTATCTAAGGGTCCTCTGTCCCTAATATCCCCCTCCTGCTTGCTGTAACATAACGTCCTGTAATTTCAGAGTGTTGCCCCAGTCTCCCTCAGCCCCACCCTTCTGCTGCCCATATCCACACCCCTTATCCTTGGGCACCCCCAGCTCCCCCAGCTTACTCTTAACCAATATACCTCACTCCTGATACAAGATAGCTGTCTGCAGAGTGGGCGGCCTCCCTGTCTCCAGGCCCAATTGAGAATTATTACCATCCCACAGCCTGTGCAGCTACAACCCTTCCGAAGATGCCTGCCATGGTGGAATATGACCACCCTGTTTATCCCCCTCTGTTTATAATGGCATACCCCTTTTCTCAGTCCCTTTCCCTGAATACAGTTTCTCTCTATACTGACTGCAGTTATTTACAAACCCAATTTCAACCCCACCAATAAAGTTCCCAAGTCTCACAAACACATACAGTCCAGTGTGTGTTCAGTCCCTTAACAGTGTGTGTATGCAGACATCAGGTATCGTATGATGTCACAGGCCCACCAGCTCCTGTTGCTTCGAATTTCAGTCCCAAACAGAAATACTCAGCCCTTCAATCCCAACCCCCAGTGGCTTTTCAGTATTTAAGAAAGCCTACAAAACAGGGTGGGTGGGAGGTCTCTTACCAAACACCAGGCAAACAACACATTTAAATTTCACTCTAATTATCACTGCCAAACAACTGTTCCCAAGCCTCCAAAGTTACAATATCACAGCCCAAGTAACAGTTCTAACTCAAGGTAATAATTTTAACACAAAGAACTAATTTTACTTACAAAACTATTCAAATATTTCAGTTAAAACAGAATATAACCCCAGACCTCTGTCCTTACCAGCCTGCTGCTTATGTTCCCAAGTGAACAATGAAAGCCAAGGTAATTCCTGTTAAAGACAAGGTAATTCCTGCTAATGTCCCTCCCCTAACACCAGGCAAACAACACATTTAAATTTCACTCTAATTATCACTGCCAAACAACTGTTCCCAAGCCTCCAAAGTTACAATATCACAGTCCAAGTAACAGTTCTAACTCAAGGTAATAATTTTTAACACAAAGGACTAATTTTACTTACAAAACTATTCAAATATTTCAGTTAAAACAGAATATAACCCCAGACCTCTGTCCTTACCAGCCTGCTGCTTATGTTCCCAAGTGAACAATGAAAGCCAAGGTAATTCCTGTTAAAGACAAGGTAATTCCTGCTAATGTCCCTTCCCCCTAACAGCAGGCAAACAACACATTTAAATTTCACTCTAATTATCACTGCCAAACAACTGTTCCCAAGCCTCCAAAGTTACAATATCACAGCCCAAGTAACAGTTCTAACTCAAGGTAATAATTTTAACACAAAGAACTAATTTCACTTACAAAATTATTCAAATATTTCAGTTAAAACAGAATATAACCCCAGACCTCTGTCCTTACCAGCCTGCTGCTTATGTTCCCAAGTGAACAATGAAAGCCAAGGTAATTCCTGTTAAAGACAAGGTAATTCCTGCTAATGTCCCTCCTCTAACACCAGGCAAACAACACATTTAAATTTCACTCTAATTATCACTGCCATACAACTGTTCCCAAGCCTCCAAAGTTACAATATCACAGCCCAAGTAACAGTTCTAACTCAAGGTAATCATTTTTAACACAAATAACTAATTTCACTTACAAAACTATTCGAATATTTCAGTTAAAACAGAATATAACCCCAGACCTCTGTCCTTACCAGCCTGCTGCTTATGGGAAAGTCCATTCAACCACCATGGTGTCTTCCCTGTTGCTTGTAGTCTTCACCTCACTATGCAAATGTCCTGAAACAGTCTTACCTGGGGCATTCATCTCATCATCCTCCAAGTAGCAGCAGCCTGGAAAAATGGGCAACAACAGGATTTCAAGAGTGACTGTCAACAAAGGTTCGATCAGGGAGTCATCCTCCTCTAGAACCCATGGATCCTGGTCCACTGGCCTTCACCATGAAATCCCCAAATGGGAACCCTTCATCAGCACCTGGCAGTGATGCTCCACCTCTCTCTGGCACTGCTGCACCTCCATGTTCCATAGAACTGCAATCCAGTCAATAGCTCCTCTCCAGTTCTCCTCACCTGGGCTCCGGTAGGCACACAAGTAAGCCCTCCTCCAGAACCTTGTCCTCCATGGGATCTTGTAGATATGCCATTCTGCTCTTTGTCCCCATGTCTGGATAACAGGTCTGGTATCTAGATACTGGTCTCCCCCTTGTTTCTCTTGACAACCAGTACTATCCCACTTCTAACATCAAGTTTGTCACAGTGTGTGGTAATAAACTTCAGAGGAGGCAAATTGACAGGTTTAACACACCATGGTGTGATATTTATTTTTCAAAGGTTAGAAAAATAATAAATGAAATCAACAAAAATTACAAAGAAAATCACTACTTAACATCAGTAGTTTCTCACAAAATACAGTCCTGGATCTTAGAGCTCATAAGACCCTTCTGATCTGCAATCAACAGCTTGTCTGCCTCTCTCCTGCCTCTCCTAGGGCTGAGCCCCTCTGGGCTGAAATGAAATAAACTCACTGAAGAGGTATTTATATATTTTTGGTAGGATCACCTGACTCAGCCCTCTTCTAGTTACAAGTCTTGGCATGTTGTTTCATGTCTGAACATGTTGTTTCAAAACCAAGTTGGGAGGGGTTATTTCAGGGGACTTTTTGATTCAGTTAAAGATACAGGGTGGGATATTCAGGTATGCACCAGAGGCAGGTGCAGTAGCTGTGCAGTGCAAGTACACTGCGCCAGTGTGCACCGAACACAATATTCATAGGTTGCACGTAACGGCATGTACTAGTGAAACACGAATGAATATCGCAGGGATGCGCCATGGAGCAAGCCAGCAAGTGCCATAGTGCAACCAGGGCTGCAGCACGGAGCAAGCCAGCAATCACCATAGTGCAACCAGAGCTGTGCCAGGGTCAGAGGTGCATGGGCTAGGACACAGGACAGCAGACACAACAGGGAGCATGCCACCAGAGCAGGACAGACCACCACCAGGATGCAGAGGATGCCAGGAGTGAGGCATGGCAGGTGCATGGCTGCAGGCCCTCGACCATGCACACCACAGTGGAGCATGGTGGCAGTGTCGCACCAATGTCCACTGGCAAACAGCCACAGGCAACACCCACAGGAAGCATAGGACATGCCACCTGGACCATAGCTGGCAACACACAGGCCAACAGCACACAACACACATGCCACACAACACAAACAGAGTGCACACGTATGCCCAAGGGCACACCCACCAGCTACTGGGCACAGACCACCAGGCACATACCCCAGTCAACCCCAGATGTACCACTCAGCCACCATGCACACAACTTCAGCATGGCTCTACACGCCAGCTGCAAAGCAGACACAGACACAGAAGGCCAACAGTAGAAAAGTGTATTAAAAGGAAGCATCATAAACTATGTACAGAACAACAGTAACAGGGAGCAAAGAATGAGGAGGCCACAAACCAAATTGTAGGCCTGGAAAGGAGGACAGAGGGACAGGTGACATGGCTTTGTAAGGGTACAAGGGAGGGAAAAGGAGGGGGGTCAGGGAAGGGAAGGGGTTGCAGGCCAATGAGCCCCATGGGCATCCATGCCCTACTGGCACCTGGTGTGCCATCTCCTCTGCAGCATACACAGGGCCTGCTGAATTAGCTGCACCACATGTAGCATGGCCGTGGTGACCCACAGTATCCTCCCAAGGAGCCTGGTGTTCACATCATCCTGTTGGACACCTAGGACAAAGGAGAGGACATGAAATGAGTGCACGTCCATACAACCATATCCCTTCCACCGTGCACAGCAGAACAGCGGTGACATGCACCCCTGAGATGGCACACATCCTCCTGCAGCAGTGTGTGCCCACATGAGCCACCATCTTGACCATCCACAGCCACACAGCGCATTGCACACCAACACCACCCACATGCGGCACACCACAACCATGGCTGCCAGGCAACATGACTAAGCAGCGGGATGGCAGTGGCATGGCTGGAACCTGCATGTACTCCCAGCCCACCTGCAGCAGCCACACACATATGCACTAGCCATGGCATGGTGCAATGGACCTTGCCGGTGGTGCACAGCTGGAATGGCCATGTGCACAGGGGGCTGTGTCCCACCCCTTCCCTGCACAACAACAAACCCTGATAGAGTGCCTACCTGCTTGCTGCAGTGCAACTGGCTCTGGTCTGGCAGCACCACCCATATGGCCAGCACCCATGCCTGTGCCCCATTGTTTGTCTGCCCCATCCACCTGCAGTGCCCACCATCCTGGCACTTCACCGATCCTCAGGGCCTAGTAATGAGACATTGAGAAGGACACGTCAGTACTTGGCAACACCCACATGCCCCACCTCCCCAGCACAGCAAACCGCCTGGCCCTACGCAGTGGCGGTGTGGTGGCACAGCACACCCACGGTGTGCTGCCACAGCCAGCAGAGCTCCCAGCCACAGCCCCCCTCAGCATGATGTGACACCTTGCTGGCCCCCAAAGAACACTGGAATGGCACAGACATGGTCATAGTGCACTCACCTTGATGTGGCATGGCACCCCTCTGAATGTATGCCAGCAGTGACCTCAGCCTGTCAGGGTTCCTCCTCTGCAGGTCTTCATATCAGTGGCAGCACTGCTTCCTGCTCCTGCTGTGCTCCAGTGGCTTCCTCCAACCCCTCAGCCACCTCCTGCCACACCTCTGTCTGAGGCCAATCCAGGGGGCACCTGGCCAAACAGGGAACCCACATGTGGCTCCACCAGGGCCACCAGGTTTACTAGTTCAACCTGGTTCCAGTTTGGTGCCCTCACAGTGCTCTGGCACAGCATGCCCAATTCTGTAATGGTGAATCCAAAGTGGTGCCTAGTAGTGCACGAGCTGCAAGTGCTGTGGGTGCACGACTCGCTTGGTGATGTGCTGCCATCCCCAACTGCGCATTCACTGATGATGCACGATACAACTGGAGCAGCACTAGCACATGCCACAGGCACCCAGAGGGTCATAGGATACTCATGGAGTTATAGGTCAGCACACGCACCATGCATGAGAGCGTGATAGGGCACACAATGTATGGTGCGCAATAGGGACATGTGTGCCCCATCATTCATGTGCCAGTCATGCACGGGTGCCATAGGGCATACAGCACATGAGTGCCACAAGCCCAATAGTAGCAGAGCACTGTACCACATATGGCGCACTGTGCGTAGGATGCGCCATCGATGTAGGTGACATCAGTGCACACATGCATTCTGCCAGGCCTAATGCACATGTCATACAGTTACACCATGGCTTGTGCATGCGCATTTCCAATGCACCATGTGCAACTTCACGATATTCAGCCTGAATATGCAAATGGACTGATTAACATATCCCCGGTGCATAGAAGGCATTTGTATCCCATTACAGTTGCGCATCCTCTCATTTGCATATGATGCGCAATAGAAGCACCACAGGACTGCACAGGCACCAGACCGGTATTGCATCCTTCAGAGGTAATCTACCAGGCTGTGGGCCTGTCGGACAATGGATTGGGAGGGCGATGTGTGTTGCAGCCATCACTGATCACATGTTCTAACCCACAGGAATAAGCATGATGGATCACAAGGAGGCTGAGGAGCTTGGGCCTGCATGGAGATGCAGGTCCAACTTCATGAGGGCAGAGAGCGATGCCCTGTTTGATGCCTACCTGGACCAGGAGACACTCCTGAGTGGCTCAACAGGCACCCCACAGGCCCAGAAGACATCATGGGAGGGTGAGGCCAGGGCTGTGAACCAGCAGGGCAGCCATCAGAGGACAGCACAGGAGTGCACAATGAAGGTAGGCATGGACCAGAGAAGGATCAAGGAGAAGGTGGCCACCATCCACGCTGCACATGCTGCCACTGGTGGTCGACAGCCTGATGTGCCCAGCTGATGCTGCAGAAGGAGTTGGGGTGGCGTCCATGTGGCTCAGTGCCATCAAGGGGGTGTGCCCAGTGGAGGATTCCAGATGGGGGACAGCCCATCACTGCATGGTGGGTACAGCAGCACCTGGGATAGGGGGTAGGGAGCAGGGGGTAGGGGTGTGTGCCAGAGGCCCTAATGCCACTGTGTTCCATTTTAGCTCCAGAGCACATGCAAGCAGTGGCAGGGGTGGGGGTGACCACCATGGGGGCAGTGCAGGACCTGGAGGACCATCCTTCCACCTCCACTGGTGTCCGGGGTCTGGACCACAGGCTGTCCTACACCACAGTCTGACCAGATGCCTGTGGTGTGGTTGTGGACTAGACCCTTGCTGTGTTTCAGCAGGATGCCAGCCATGGCATCCAGTATGCAGAGACACAGATCAGGGCAGGGTTCTGGACTGATGACAATGACATGCTTGTTATCCTGGATAGCAGTGTTTCCAGTCAGAGGGAGGCACTCATACCACACACCCACCACGGCAGTACAGATGGTGCCCTGGTGGCAGTTGTCCACCCACTGGCTGCCATGCCCAGTGAGGCTGTGGGCACCAACAGTGTGGGACGTTCGAAGGGGGTGGTGGGGATGGTGCAGCTGCCCTGGTGCCATTCCATGCACAGTGGCTGGAGGGGCAGCAGTTGAAGCAGGATGGGTTCGAAGGGGGGCCGGGTGCAGTGGCCGCTGCTGTTGCACTGCAGACTGATCAGCCACAGGGGGCCTGCTGTGCAGCCCCCACCAGTGAGGGGGGCTGTTCTGCGGGGTCATCTAACACCCATGGGTCAGTGCAATGCTCTTGCACCCCAGGGCACTGACCCCTTGACCGAGCACACCTGTCTGCTATGGGCCTCCGTGGAGTAACAGGTGATGGTCATGGCAGGGTAGAGAGCACTCCACCCAGAGCTGCGCCAATCCATAGGGAGGCATGACTGGGACTATGAGCAGCTCCTGGCTGAGATCACACGCACACGGGAGGACACGACTGCAGCCCTGGATCAGCTTACCACTGTGGTCATAGCCGTTCTAGCACCACTGGCCACCTTGGTACATGGCCGTCCACCATGGACCCCACAGAGTGCCTTCTCAACCCCTCGGTCACCGCGTCATGTGACCCCCTCAGTGTCAATGCCTGGATCTGCTGTGGGCATTTCGGGCACGCCTGGAGCGGGCATGTTCAGTACTCTGCAGACCCCTGAGAGGGACAGGTCGTGTTCCCACAGTGACACTCCTGGGGTTATGTCTGAGACACTCCCTGTGGCCATTGCACAGTCTGCATCTGCTGGGTGGTCCCGACAGGGCTGTCCACTTGTCCGCAGTGGCCATGCAGACCATGCAGCAGTCCTGATCTGCATCCCTCCCCATCCGCTGTCTGCCACTGCCCTGTATGCACACTCGTGTGGCGTATGCGTGTGCATTCCAGGGACATGTCATCCATGGACCACGCCACATACCCACCTTGTGCATACCCACCCGGCCACTGGCAACTGTGACATGTGCATGATGATGCCAACATGACACCAGCCACTACTGTGCACTGGTGTGCAGCATCTGACACATGTTGGTTGGCAGCCTCTGGGTGTGTGCGTGTGGGTGCCCATGTGCATATGTGTGTGTGTATGTGTGTGTGTGGGTGTCTCTGGGGGTGTGTGGGTGGGGTCTACAGTGCTGAATAGGGTGCTACCATGGAGTCCAGTTCCAAGCCCATCCACGCTACTCTCTGGCTGTGTCTGTCATGGGGCCTGGCCTTCCATGCCTGTGTACTGTGCCATTGTCCGTGGGCCTTGCATGTGGTCATGTAAACCTACTTGCATGCACCATAGTGCTCCTCTGCTACTGTGTCCCGGTGCAGCTGGGCCATCCTGTTCAGCCGGGGTTCCCATCACCAAGGGGGGCTGCCCACCACCACCTGATCTGGAGGCCACATTGTCCCCACTTCTGTTCCCCTCTTCAACCTCGACAGCTATCCCACTGTCAGTGGCCATGTTGTGTAGCATACAGCAGGCCAGGAATAGGCTGCAGGCCTTTGAGGGGATGTACTGTAGGGCACCGCCAAACCTGGACAGGCAACAGAACTGTGCATTCAGCAGCCCAAACACATGCTCAATGATGTTCCATGTGCTGGCGTGTGCCTCATTGTATCACTTCTGTGCTGGGGTCAACGGGCACCGGTATGGGATGAGCAGCCAGAGCCAGAGTGGGTATCCACTGTCACCTGTGTGTTGACATGTGTGGTTAGCATGGTGGTCTGTGTAGCTGCCCCCTCGACTTCCCTGCTACTCCCTCTGATGCCCCAGGCCTAGAGTCCCCCCACACCCTGCCCTGTTGTGCTCGACCGCCCATTCCAGCTGCATACTCACCTACTAAGTGGCCAGTGGGGATGTCCCCACTCTCGAACCTGAGGCACAGTGCTGACTGATGCTAGATGAAGGCATTGTGTGCCCCACCAGGGTGTGTGGCACAGACATTGATTATGCACCCCCTGACATCACACATCACCTGGCAGGTGACACTGGGGTAGCCCTTCCTGTTGATGTAGGCCTCTCCCTCTGACCCTGGTGGTGTGCGAATGCCTACATGGGTGCAGTCAATGGCCCCTAGTACAACAGGCATATATGCCACCCTGTGGAACTCCTGCATGTTTGTTGTATGCTCTGCCTGTGTGCTGGGGAATTTGATGTATTCTGAAACATCTGGCAGCAGGGTGTTAAGGAATTGTGTGAGGAGCCATGATGCTGCTGACTGTGTTATGCCTGTGGTGTTCTCTGTTGGTCTCTGGAAGGTGCTCATGGCGAGCAGGCACATGACGGCCGTGACCTTGGTCTCCACTGATAGGGCATGGCTCCGTCTTGTGGGTGCCTGCATCTCGTCACTGCACAGCTCACAGAGCTGCCTCAGAATTGGCAGGTTCAGGTGGTACTGGCCCATTATCTCGGTGTCACTGTACTATTCATAGTTGGTGCGGGCACGGTATCACCTGTTCCGGGCATACCACCAACGGGCCCTTCCACGGTTGCGCCGCTCTACCTCCTGCCTCCTCACACCCTTCATTACTGCCTCCATCTGGAAGATGGCACTGGCCATAGCCTGGGGTACCCTGCCCCCCTGGATGGCTGTCTCCCCTGGCACCCCTGGCTGTGTGCTGCTGTGTCTGCCTCTGCACTGGGCGCGCACCTGTGTTGGGGGCCCCTCCTGGTGACCTGTTGGTTGTGGCCTCTTCCTCCCTCCCATCTGGGTGCTTTCACTGCCACTCCTATGGCCGGGCTTGCAGGCTTATGCTGCAGTTGCTGCCCCCACTGCTGTCTCACACACGCACACACACACGTTCAGATGCACAGGCCCCCTTAAGGGTCACATGCCCTGTCCCACACTCTGTGGCACTTCCTGCCTCTGTCTTGCATCCCTGATGCTGTCCTGCCTGACCAGTGTGTGTCTCTCTGTCTCTGTCTCTGTCTCTCTCTCTCTCCTGCTCCCCTGTGGTGCAAGCCTCTGTCCCTTGCTTGCTCCCTCTTTTTATTGGCTCAAGTTTTCCCCGCACATGTCCCTGTTGCTCCGTGCTTGACCCATCGGCTTGCTGTTAAATATCGCACTGCGCCGCTTATTCATGGCTACGCCCCCTGCACTTGCGTATGCATTCATTAGGGTTGCACATTAGCGCACTGTGATTTGAGCTGCACATTTGCTCCCACTGAATGTCACTCTTTGGTGCACCTCCACACTTGTGCAGGCGCATCTCAGTTGTGCCATGTGCAACTGCTTTAAATATCCCACCCACAGTGTATATATCCACAGATATTGACTTTCTTTATCTCTGAACCATAGTGACTAAGCTCTTTTATACATAAAACCTTATACAGTAACACGTTTATAATGTAAATTTATGAAAACACCTCAAGATTTCTTATAACTGTACTACTCATGACATTATTATTGTTTTATATGACTTCTGACCACTTTTCCTTTAAATGGCTTTACTAACTGTATTCATTCCTATTTAAAATAGCTTTCATGTTTTTTTGTACACAAAAATGCACTTATGCACTTTACACAACACCTCTCTGGGTGTTTGGAATCATTCCAGGGACTGGATGGATGGAAATGGAAAAAGAATGAAAAGAGAGAACTAGTAGGAAGCTTAGTAGGGAAAGTAAAGAACTATGCTAGGTGGCCCAAGTAGGGTATGTGGGAAAAGGAAGAAAAGCAAAGAGAAAAGTGGTAGCTGTTGCTAGGAAATGCGATAGAAAAGTGGTCCATCAGTCACAGCTGAGGGTGTAGCCTAACTCCACCACTGCCCCCAATATCTGTAATGTACAGTACTTAATAGTATTTATAAATTGTACTTTAACTATTCTGTTCATTGTATTTGTTATCTAGTTTCTTTTAAGATGCAGCTGTGAATAGTCCTGTACAGTATAATGTATTCTATGACATTATTTAATATTGTTTTAGATTTGTTTTTGTTCCACATCTGTTTGTAAACTTTTATTCTTCTTTCCCGGGAAGCATCTGGCAATGAGCTTATTTCTTCTCAGTATGTTTCCCCTTGTATAAAATTCTGAATAAATAAATAAAACAAACAGTACAGGTGACCTACTAATATATGTGCAGAAGAATAAAAAATAAATAATTAAAAATCTCTAAAGTCATGTGAATATATTATAACAATGCAACAAGGCAGATAATTTGAAATACTTGAACAGTACCATACCACTTGGATGAATATACTGCAGAATCAAAGAAAAAGACCTGAACAATTTATAGTCTACTCTAATCTTCCTATTATAGATGCTCTAGTCTCTGCCCTCCCTCCCAATCACCCATCCCTCCACTTTATGTCAGATAACTCCTTTATATCTGTCTTCCTCCTGAATCCCATTATTGGTTTTGCCTCCACACCCTTATCAAAAAAAAATAGGCCAATGAGAAGTGGTCATCCCAGATAAGAACTGAGGTCAATTGCCAACTGAAGCAGTACAGCTATGAAAGACTGAACTATAGAGAAACCAAACCAGCATATGAAGGAATAAAATAGAGGGGAAGGACTGAAGGAAACAAGGAAGGAAAGTCTAGTCGAAGAGGAATCTTCAGGAGATGGCAGCTTGTTCATCAGATTTAATAAGAACTATAGTGGAAGTAATATTCTTGGTGTCCTTCGTGATTTTTAGACCAATGCTCATTCACAGATTGTATATATATTTGAACTATGGGGGTCGGTCATCAATAAATGCCCTGGAAATAATTTTATGAGTTCTCTGGCATATCCTTGGGCTCCTAGTTATTTATTTCAGGCACAAACTGGACTTGAGCCAACTAAACATCTAGTAATATTAAGGGTATGTAATTACTGCTCAAATCTGCTGAAATATGTATTCATAAGGCGATGTCTTCTAATTTTTTGGAAGGCTGGGCATTCTTGTGATTAAAAAATGTAAGAGATTATCTCTGCAGTATCAACTGTGACAAGAAATGGTTGACCCAAGAAAAGATGCTTACTGTATTACACATAAATCAAGTGTTCTATCCTTGCTAATGGAGTTTGCCCTTTAAGGGGCAGACCAGGTTGTCCTGGTGCACCCCTTCCATTTTCATCAAGATGGTGTGCTTAGAAGGGGAGAGGGGAAGGAAGGGGAGGGCCAGGGGGTGAACAGTGGACAAGCAACAGGAAGAGGAGGGGCAAGTGGAGGTACATAATGAGCAGTACAGGAGTGGTTCAGCCACTTTTGCAGGAGTTTTGATTCTACACTTAACTGCAGCACGTCGGATTGGCATATTAACTAGGAGGTATGAGCACCAAGAGAGAGAGGTAAGGAAACAAACAACTAATTTAGTTGAGGATATGTGAAGTTTGTTTAAATATATATATAAAATATATGATAAAAAGAAAGAGAGATGCAGGTGGTTAATAACATATGATGCTGTGTTATTCAACAAATAAAAGGAGAGAGAAACACATTGTTTATGGCTCAAGTAAAAGGTACACTGTTAGCAGGGTTGTTTCTATAGGGCAGAGGTGAAGCGCTGAATAAAAGAAGCTGATGTGGAATTGTGCAACTTTAGCTTAGTACATTTATTGTTACTGAATACAGCAGTTGCAGAGACAGCAAAAGCTGTTTTTTGTAGAGCAGATGGAAGTGCTGAAAAAGGAAACTGATGGGGAAATTATGCATCTACAGCTTAGAAGGAATCTTGGAATGAGTGAGGCAGATGGCTGAGGGCAAGTGAACATGCATCAGTTACAGCAATAGAAAGGCTGTTTTTTGTAAGGCAGAAGGAAGTGAAGTGCTAAAGAAGTAAAAGCTGAGGTGGCTTGTGCAGTACCAATTAAAAGTTATGTGCAGCATGCAACAGTGTTTGCCCGGTGTGGGGGCCTTAGCAAGGAAAGATACACTGGGACAAGTTTTGGTGGAGAGACCAGGGCAATTCCAATGGGGGACAGAACAGGAGTTTTTACGTCATTTGCAGACAGAGTTAGCATGTGGCCTGCAGTGGGGCCTAGCAAGGCAATGCCAGAGAATGGAGCAAGGAACCCGAGGAAGTGAGCAACGAGTGGCAGCTTTGAGTGTGATTTTAAAAGAAGCCTGGATTTTCTCTTTGGCCATTGTAGCACCCAGAAGGGTTTTAGTCCAGGTTGAGGAGGCCCAAAACACGAGGGTAGCATGGGACTGATATAGGCAGCCATATGGCGTGATGTCACACACCGCACAGCAACCTCAAGGCGAGCAGAGATTAAAGAAGGGTAATTGGGACCAGGATATTATTGTGGGGGGGGACACTGCAGAATGCAAGAAAGGGGGAAGGCATTCTAGACAAGGGAAGAGACAGGTGAGTAGAGGCCTGGACACGGGGGGAGCGGTGAAAAAATACTTGGCGTGATGTCACACACCCGGGAAACCATGCAGTGCTGGACAAAAGGGTTTGGCAAGCTGGGGGAAGTGTCTAGCTCTGGCAGGCAAAGGCTTTAGGGAGCTATTTGGAGTAGCAGCTTAAGCTGGCAGGGTAGCAGCAGACATCAAGAGACAATGCAGCCCGAGGCATATGAAGGCATGTAAAGGGGGGGATGTACAGGCCAGACAAAAGGGCACAAAAGGCAGCTGAATGACAGCTGCGGGGCCACAGGCGATCAAACACCGGCTATGGGGGCACAAAAGGGGAAGTGGGCCCAACAGGCCAAGAGCATTATGGGGAAGCCAGGAGGGGAGTTGGAGCAAAACAGGCCCTGTCAAGAAGAATGGGCGAGGGTTTTTAAACCAGATGGGCCTCATGTCACGACTGGAGACAAATGGGGTGAAATTAAAGGGATGGATGGTCATTGGAGGGCTGCAGCCATGGCCAAATGAGGGCATGCAAGGGGAAAAATGGTGAGGCCTGGAAGGCCGCAAGAGGTGGTGCTTGAAGCATTTTTGATGGCCAGGAACGGGCGGAGGCCTAGGAAGGGAGGTACATAAGAGAGATGTGGGGTCTGGCTGGAGGAGAAGGGGATGAAGACAGGAGGCCATAGGAAAGGTATGAGGTGGGGAAGGCTACCAAAAGGCCTTTTTTGACAGCCGGTCTACAATGGAGGAAGGCCCGGGCAGAGGATCGGGTGCGAGGCATCTGATGTCCATAAGGGCAACATGAAAGGAGTTTTTTCGAACCTTACAGCATTACTACAAGCATGGGAAAAGAAAGGGGCATGATTTGTCACCATTAGTCGACTGTTCTCTTGGAAATGGGCCTGGCCATATGGGGAAGGTTATAGGAAGATTTGTAATTAATGGGAATTTTCTTTTCTTCTCTTCAGTTGTTTTCACAGTTTGAGAGGAAAAGGAACATGGCACCAAAGAAGATCAGGCTTTCAAAGGAGGATGCCTACAAGGCTATAGTGGAGCTGGTGGAAAAAGCCAATAGAATGTGTGAGCTGGTGGAAATCGAAGAACCAGGGAGATCTGGGGAGAAAAGGAAAGTGGGAAGGGAAAAGGTGGCAGAGGAAAATGGACAGCTGAGGGACCAGGCAGCCCAGCCCGGATACAACCACCGGTAGTGGGACCCAACAAAGTGGTTAGTCTAGTACCTCTGCAACCTTTGGACCCAGTACTGCCAGTACCTCCCCAGGATCAGGTTGGGTTTTCCAAGTGGAACCCAGACCGGATCCCCAGCACATAGTGTTTCCTCCATAGCCACTGGTAGCACAACCACTCCTTCAACCACAAGGTACCATACTTGGGCAACAGGAGGACAGCAGGCAGCCAGGAATGGATAAGGCTACAGGTAATGCACCCGGGTCAGTGGGTGACAGCATAAAAGATTATATAAGCCAGACTGTTTTGGAACTAGGAACAGGGGGTTTGGGGCAGATGTAGTCAGCACTGGCAGAGATTAGGTCAGAAAAAGATGTGCCAAAGGAGAAAGCAGGGGGAATGGAGAAAGAAGGAAAAGGAACAAGAGAGATAGGAGCTTCTGGGATGAGGGTAGGCGAACACGTGCCATTGGCCGAAAAAGAGAATGTATGGAAGGGAGAATACATGGCTATCTTTGCCTTAGTAAGCTGGGAAGCAGCAGTGACATATGAAGAGGCAAAGAATATAGGGAAGAGTGAAATGGCGGCAGCGGTAGTCTTGTTAGGCAAGAAAGAGGAAGACAAATTCACAAAAGGGAAGACTTGGGAAGGCTGGTTTGTAGGTTTCGCCACATTCACAGCCATAGTATTGGAAAATAAGCCTGAGTTGGGCATCCCACTCATCACATACTCCCTGATAATAAGGCATGCAAAAGCAAAAGGGGGTGTGGGTTGGATATACTACGATGAATTTTTTTTGGCAGAGAATGGCGACATATGGGGATGTAAGATGAGATACCAAACAACTAGATTTGTGGACAGACTATGTAATGGATCAGTCCACACCCGAGGGAGATCTGGTGAAATAAGGTACCATCCCACAAAGGTGTTGCTGGGCTTACAATAGGGCCTTTTGTTCCTAGTCCCAATGACGCTTTTGGCACGCATGTTCAAAATGCGGGAGAACACAGATGCAGGATGACATGGGTCCAGGGAGCTCAAGGATCTGGGGAGCAAGGATCAGGGTAACAGTTTTTTCATGACAGACAGGGATATAAAGAGCAGGCATGGAATAGAGGGGGGAGCAGCAGGGGGCATGTAAGTAGAGGTAGTCAGAATCACTGACCAACATGGCTAGACATCAAAAAGAGGGGGACATTGGCAGAGAAGAAGGAAAGAAAGTGAAGGAGCAATTTAGAAAAGCTAGAACCCCCATCAGGGCAGAGGCATGGAAAGAATGGTTGGACAGATACCTGAATAGACAAATGGCAGGAATGATTAAAAAAGGTTTTTACACAGGTTTTTCATTACAGTGTGAGGGTCCAAGGCAAGCAAGAGAGGCGAACAATCTTGGATCAGTAAAAGGGGAAGAAGAAATGTTAAGACAAAAAATAGAGAAAGAAAAGGCAGCAGGGAGAGTGGAAGGACCATATGATACCCCCTGTTGCAGAATATGAGGATTTCTCCAATGGGTTTGGTCCCCAAGAAACAGGAAGGGGAATACAGGGTGATTCACCACCTATCCTTTCCTGAAGGGGACTCAGTGAATGATTTTATCGGTGAAGAACATAGTAAAGTGACATATGCCACTTTAGAAGATGGAGTCTCGATCATCCGGACAACTGCTGATGCATGGATGGCAAAAAAGGATATAGAGTCTGATTTCAGATTGCTTCCAGTTAGGAGAGAAGACTGGGACCTATTAGGGTTTAAAATTGGGGGTCAGTACTACTTTGACAAGGCCATGCCCATGTGATGTTCTATAGCATGTGTGGTATTGGAAGCATTCAGCACATGTTTACAGTGGATATTTCAAGAAAGAATTGGTTACAAAACAGTTATTCACTATTTGGATGATTTTCTTTTCATAGGCAGTGGGGAAAAAAGACAGAAAAGATGTTGGTCAGCTTTCAGGAAACTGTGCAAAGAACTAGGGGTTCCATTGGCACCGGAGAAAACAGAAGGGCCCAGTAAGGTTTTAGAATTTCTGGGTATCGAGATAGATTCCCAGGAGAAATATTCAGGCTGCCGGACAAGAAAGTGAAAAAACTGAAGGAGGTGATTCAGATACACATCAGTAGAAGAAGAGTACAACTAAAACAGGTTCAACAAGTATTGGGACACCTGAACTTCGCGTACAGGGTTATTGGGCCAGGGAGGGCTTTCACTAAAAGGTTAGCAAGGGTGACAGCTGGGATGACCAGGCCACACCACTGGGTAGACATGACAAAAGGAGTCAAGGATGATTTTAAGGTATGGGAGGAATTCCTCAAGACATATAACAGCTGTTCCTTTTGGCAGGAGGAATGGGTTTATAACACGGACCTCGATCTTTACACAGATGCAGCTGGGGGCCTAGGCATGGAGGGCTATCTGTGGGGCCGATGGTTTGCAGAACCATGGCCTAGAGACTGGGTGAGGGATGGGAAGTTAAAAAATATAACATTATTGGAGATCGTGCCCATCTGGGCATGCACCCTGGTTTGGGGGGAAGAATTACGGAATCAGAAAGTGACATTCTGGTGTGACAATAGAGCAGTGGTAGAGGTCTTAAACAACAGGGGAGCCAGAATCAGAAAGGGTCATGCAGATCTTATGACTTTTGGTGCTAAGGACCTTGCAATTGAACATGTCATTTACAGCAAAACACATAGAAGGGGTACACAATACCCTGGCTGACAGCCTTTCCCATCTGCAGCTGGATCACTTCCGGAGGCTGGCAACAACAGCAGATGAACAAAATACGCCCATACCAGTGAACATCTGGGACATTGGAGAGAAGGAGCAGAACTGTTGTTTCCCAGTTCATGGGCACCATGAGGGACTACAATGGGGCCTGGTGAATGTTTCAATCATTCAGGGCAACACACCACATGGAGGTAAGTAGGCCACTCACAGAAGAGCAACTACGGAAGTTCATGGTAGAACAATGGCAAAGAGGAACAGCCCACACCACAATGGGGGTCTATTTGGCAGGGATTAGCATAGTCTGCAGTCTAAAGGGATGGAAGTACCCGAAAAAATCGATGTTTATCAGAAGAATGATGTAGGGGTGGGGTCGGTTAAGGCAGGGGAATGTGGATAGTAGAAGACCAATAGGGGAGCAGTGGCTTGCAAAACTAAAGGATGTTTTAGTGGCAATCTGCAGATCAAAAGCTGAGGCCCAACTATTTCACACGATTTACGTGGTAATGTTTGCAGGGCCCATGAGAGTGAATGAGGTGGTAGGGCATGGTAGTAAAGAAAAGGAAGGGGGTTTAGAATGGGAAGATATAAGCTGGGGGATGAAGGAGATACAAATCATGTTTAAGAGGTCAAAGACAGATCATAGTGGACAAGATTGCGTGGTAACACTAAAGAAACATGTAGAGGGCAGAGTGTGCCCAGTGCAGGCTTTGTGGGCTTTCACTGCAGAGCGTGGGAATAGGACAGGGAGATTATTTGTGCATAGTGATGGAAGAAGGGTCACAAGTTATCAAGTCACAGCATTGCTCAAGAAAGGCATGCAATTCCTGGGGGAGGATCCGAGTAATTATTCATCCCACTCCTTACGGATAGGGACTGCCTCACAGTGGGCAGTGGCAGGCGAGACTGTGAATAATATTTTAGAAAAGGGACACTGGCAGTCTGCCAGTTATAAGAGATACATTCGAACTTTGCAGTGTGGAGACTAATGTATCACCTATGTTTTTTGTTACAGATCTGGAGCCACATTGGGGGCTGGGACAGGGAGAGGTGATATTATGGAAAAGAAACTAAGACCATATATAAGATATTTATTTTGCTTAAACCCTATATGAAGTGGAAGGATCACGAAAGTCTGGATCTGCGGCCACTCTTATATTTATTGGGCAGAAAGGAGAGCTGAGAAAAAGGCCGGGAGAAAGCAGCTTTACCAAGATGTGAAACAATGTAGATTGGTTTGGCGTGGCATCCGGGGGATGAGATGGGCACAACTGTTTCCTACCCTGAAAGAGCTGAAGGAGCAGCAACCAATTCCAAACTTAATTATTATACATTTAGGGTGTAATGACCTTGGAGGTAAGCCATGGGTGGATACATACATGCAGGTAAAAAGGGACCTAAAGACAATACAACAATGGTGGCCTAGGGTATGCCTTGCCTGGTCAGATATGATACCAAGGAGGGCTTGGAGACTTGAGCACAGCAATAGAGCTGTGGATAGGGCCAGGAGAAAGATGAACAGAAGGGTAGGGACAATGATAAGGAAAATGGGAGGACAGGTAATACTGCAGGGTGTGGAAGAGTGGGTAGAAGATTTCTACAGGCCGGATGGCATGCATCTGTTAGATCTAGCCATAGATATGTTTAATACAGAAATGATGGGTTTTATAGAAGCATGGAGGAGGCATGCAAAAAATGGAAGATAAAAAAAAAAATAAGAGAAGGACTGGGAAGGAGGTTCCTGAGATATGGAGGAACAATACCCTAAGTGAGAGGAAAGCCAGTCATCCAACACAAGCTGGAGACTGGCTAATGGAGAAAAGGTGGGGGGGAAGAAAAAGGAATAAGACAAAAAGAGGAAGAAGCTGAGGGAGAAAAGTGGTCTCGGTTTTCACTGTTACCTAAGAGAAAAGGAGAAGAAGAAGAAGGCACCCAGGTTTTCACCTGGGGGGGAGCAAAACGAAGAAGAAAGAGGGATGATCAGAGATTGATATATGGATGAAAATAAAAGAAATTGTGAGAGATATAATAATAAAAGATGATGAAATGGAACATGGAATTATGATATATAAATAAATTGCCAATCTGAGCACAACAACAAACAATGGTCTCTGTCTTTATGTGAGGGAAAAGTGGGGAATCCGGGACAAATGCTGTTAGAAAACAATGACTAAACATGGAGCACTGTGACTCAAATTCTAAAGCGTTACCTGCAGATTAACTGCTGGAACCCTTATGTACAATCAAAAAGAACTGGAATTTAAACAAAAACTTTCATTTTTAAAGAAAATGACACATTTCAAACTTAATAGTATTATGGTACTAGAGGTGCTGGGATACCATTGTTAATGTAACTCTTGAGGCATGCCTCATGATCCCCAAGGGTTACAATAACTGATGGAAATCCAACCCCTGGTTATGCCTTGAAGAATGGTTTCGGTCAGCAATAAAACATTATAATTGTCATCAAGAGCTTGCAATTACACAATAATCCAAAATAAAATGGAATATATATATATTAGATAACCCACTCTGAGGTGTGCGGTCGCGCTCTGATATACGCACGTCTTGGTGTGTGTCAACCACCCAAGGTGTGCGTACAGTATATCAGAGCACTACTGCACACCTCAGAGTGGGTTATCTATCTTATAAAATGGCAAAAATGTTTTAAGGGGGTAAAAGTGCAGGTGTGCAGTAGCGCTCTGATATACACACGGTCATGTGATGCTCATCATCCAATAAACTCCACGCTTGCCTACCTATTTTACATACCACTCTGAGGTGTGCGGTCGCGCTCTGATATATGCACATTTTAGTGATCAACCGCCCAAGGCGCGGCGATATCAGAGTGCCATCGTCACCTCGAGTGGTTTATTTATCTTATAAAATGTCAAAATTGTTTTGGAGGGGGTAAAAGTGCAGGTGCAGTCGCCTGATATACGCATGGTCATGTGATGCTCAGGATCCAATAGAGCAACAACAATGTCCCGATCCATTTTATAAATATAGATATATATATATATATATATATATATATATATATATAGATAGATAGATATTGATATATATATAAATATATACACATACATATACATATACACACACACACACATAAAATATCAATTATGTTCTTTAAGGCTGGCCCACCGGCGCAGCGGTGGGATTTCCACTACACGCCCGGCGACCCGGGTTCGGGAACGGACCTGGATCATTGGAGGGCGGCCGGGAGAAGGATGGGCGTCCTATGGACTGCTCTCCTTCTCCAAGGGGGAGGGTGGGTTAGTGATCAGAGCACTAGTGACCCTGAGCGGAGGCTGGGGAGTCACACAGCTTCTGACACTTAAGACGCCTTGGAGGTGGGGCAGATGTCATCACGTCATTGCAGTCCCCGCCCGGAAAACGGAAAATGGACGGCTGGCCACCCTACAAACCGCGCGCCGCAGCTTCAATTAGCCTCTCCAGGCCGCCCTCCAATCCAAAACTAGTGCCTGCGGGTGCCCCTGCTCCTGTGAGCCCCGCCCATGGGGGTAAGCCGGGTATCGGAGGCTCGAGTCGCTCTGGAGGGTGGAAGCTGCACGGGCTGATAGTCCCGGGCGGTCGGCGGCTAGGTGAGGAGGAATAAAGTATAAATAAAAAAAAATTATGTTCTTTAAAATGAAGGAGATGTGCATCAAAAGATGATCCTCATCCTCTATAGGTCCATTTGTCCTGATGCTATTCAGGAGTCACAGTCATAATCCTCTGCTTGTGATATCACAGTCAGTTCCAAGGCAACATACTGTATTATCACACAAGCAGAGGATTATGACCTCTGTTCCTAAAAAGTGTCAGGATAGACTAAACTATACAGGAACAGAGCAAGATGTGTATACTCCTATCCTTATTAGTAATGAAAATAAAGGCTTGTGATGGAATCATACGGTGAAATGCTGGGTATTTAGTTCTATTGCTGATGTGAGCTGTGATATTTCTATTGACCTCAACCCCATTTTAAAGCTTTAGAATTTTAGATATAGGGAAATATATGTGTAATATCTTGAATGGATGATACTGGATTGTATTTTAGAACTGTTAGAGATGGGCAAAATAGCCCCAATTCACTCCTCGAAGTAATTAGCAGAGTGAAGGTGAATTCACAAAGTGCTCCGCAATGTGAAGTGTAGTACTTCACGTTATAATGGGTAAAACAAAGTCCATTGAAAACAATGACTTTGCATTACTCCTCCTTCCCAAACCACTATGTCACCAATTCTTAAGGCGAGGTACATTGAAAACAATGTCCTTCGCTTCACTTCGCCTTGTTTTTAAGCTCCAAAGGCTAATTTTGCAGTGATTCATGGGATTTCAGGTCACTTGGGCTCTAGATTGTTCTGCACAGCCTCAGTTTGGTGTAGTGTATGTAGGAAGCTGTAGGAGACAATCTTCTCTGAGAGCTCTCTGTGATTCAAACCTTCTAAAAGTTGTTAAAAAAGCCTTTGAGTAATTTTTTTTTGCTGAAACTTTAGTTCATTGATTGCAGAAAACCCTCCTGTGCTCATATCATCAAGTGTTTATTGTTTGTTTATGGATTTTGAATGTTAATGTATGACATTCAGTCTGTGTACTGAGAGACAGTGGAAGTGTGCTTTGGGGAGGGGAGTATATGTGGTGTAGGTAGATTAACTCAGAGAAAAAGACAGGTCTTTCTGTTTTGCTGCTATTTTTCTTGTATAACTGTGTTAATGTACACACAGTAATATTTTCAATAAATATTGCCATTTTTTTTGCTGATTGTTGTGATGCAGCAGTGCATAATTCTAGTTTGTTTAAAATATGTGGTTATATTACTGAAGTTTTCAATTTGCTACATATTACTTAGTGTGTGTGTATGTGTGTGACGAGTGTCATCAAATCAGACACCTTTTATTGTGCCACATAGTAATTTCAGCAAAGTGAACCTTCTATCCACTGCAGCTATATGATTTTTATACATCTTTGTGGTATCTTTACTGGTGCTAGTACTAGTGACTGTTACTGCAGCAGTGCAGTACACTGCCCCCCCGTGGCATGCCCCAACTGGCAAAGGTATTTTTCAGACTTGAATTTCTGATGGTGAGCACTGGTTAGGTGTTGTGCCTTTGCATATGCATCTCTTCACTTTGCAGCACTATCTTAATCTGTCTGTGCATTTGCATCTCTTTAGGGTCCAATCTCCATCTGTAACTTAAGTCACAGTTGTTTCTTTGTCTTTTCTTCAGAGTACTGGACTGGTGTGGTGTATAATTCTGCATGAACATTGTACTCATTAATATGCATTTTTAAGTCAGGATCATCATCATGAGTCACTCGTGATACAAATCTCGTTCTTCATCATCACGGTCACAAATGCAATTACAAATCATGATTCACGATCACGTCACGAATTACAACATTATTTTTTTACTAGTTACTTGGACTTATTGTAAGCCTGTTTTGTAGTATCTCTCCAGGCTTCACCACCCCACCATTGTATTCATCAATAAGTGTTTTTCAGTTGGGAAGTTTTGTGCTACAGCTCTTCTGGGAAGTACAGCAGTAGGCATTTGCATTCCCAATACAGTTCCATATTGGTCATCTCACACTGTCAACACCAAATCACATTCTTCATCACGGTCACAAATGCAGTCACAAATCATGATTCATGATCATGTCATGAATCACAACATTAATTTTCTTAATAGTTACTTGGATGTATTATAAGCCTGTTTTATAGTATCTCTCCAGGCTTTACCACCTCACCACTGTACTCATTAATAAGAGTTTTAAAATTGGGGAGTTCTATGATACAGGCTCAGCTCATCAGGGAAGTAGAGACATAGGCATTCGCATTTCTTCCTGTACAGCATGTGAGTTACAGTACTGTAAGTAGTGGTGGGCGAAGTGGCCCCAATTTGCTCCACGAAGTGATTCATGGAGTAACGCGGAATCCGAGGACTAATTCACAATGTGAAGTGGAGTACTTTGCTTCATAATGAGGAATGCAAAGTGACTTTGCATTATTCTGCCTCCCCCAAACCACTTATCCGCCAATTTCAAGGCAAAGTACATTGAAATCAATGTAATTTGCCTCACTTCGCCTTGTAATTGAGCTACAAATGAAATTCTGCAGTGATTCATGGGTTTGCAGGTCACATGGGCTCTAGATTGTTCTGCACAGCCTCAGTTCTGGCCTGGGTAGTGTGTATGTAGTGGTAGCTGTAGACAATTTTCTCTAAGAGCTCTGCATTTCAAAACCTCTAAAAGCTGTTTAAAATGCTTTTTTGAGTCATTTTTTTGCTCAAAATTTTGTACATTGACTGTAGGAAATCTTTTTGTGCTCATATCATCAAGTGTTTATTGTTGTGTGTGGATTTTGAATGTTAATTTTGAACATTCAGTCTGTGTACTGTGAAGTATGTTTTGGGGAGGGGCGTATTTGTGGTGTAGGTACATTAACTGGGAGAAAAAGGCAGTCTTTCTGTTCTGGTGATATTTTTCTTGTATAACTGTGTTAATGTACACACAGTAATGTTTTTCAGTAATTCTTGACTTTTTGCTGATTGTTGTTTTTTATTTATTTATTTATTTCATAATTCGGATTTACAACCTCTGAGACAAAGACTCATTTACAAAGGCACTTCATTGCAGGGAGGGTAGACAACAACTGGTGGTGGAGTACAACAATGGAGAACATTACAGGTGAGATACAATAAAAGAACACACAAAGCATTTCCAGTAATACAATGGTGTTCAAAGGCTTCCATTAGTTACAATTAGTCTAGCATATAAAAATAATAAGGTACCACTAGGAGTTCTAGGGAGCGATACCTGGTGGGGAAGGGGTGGTTGCTAGGGAGAAGGCAGTCTAGAAGGACGTTTTCTGTAAATTGAGCCAGGCGGAGCTCTAGTTATGGGCCAGTCAATGGCATTTACAGCTCTGAGTGTCAGTGAGGTGATTTTGGAGGGTGATTTTGAAGTGGCCAAATTTGGGGATGTTTGTGATATGAGTGGGGAGGGAGTTGTACCAAGAAGGGGCTCTGTGCTGGAATGATCTTTGGGCGAGAGAGGTCCTGGCTCTCGGGACCTGGAAGGTGGCTTTGGTTGTGCTTTGGGTGGAGACTGAGTGGGAGGCCAATTTTAGGGATGCAGCAACCCCGTGGGGGAGAGCCCAAGTAGTGATTTTTTTGCCAGTATACATGTGTGGTAGTGCAGGCGCTCATCAAAGGTGAGTAAATTTAAGGAGGAGTAGAACTGGCATGTGTGTGTTCTGCTGGGGGCACCGGACAGGAGCCTGCAAGCCTTGCTGATCGAGGTCTGGACTTTGGTGAGGGTGGTGGGGTCAGCAGCGGCATAGATAGGGATCCCATAGTGGACCAATGACAGGATGGAGGAGGTGATAGCAAGCCAGAGGGTATTCTGAGGGAGGTAGTCTTTGTGACGGTAGAGGAGTCCAATCCGGGTGTTTATGGCAGGGAACAGGAAATTAAGATGAGATTGTGGTGGTGCAGCAGTGTTTACTTTGTTTAAAATATTTAGTTATATTACTAAAGGTTTTCAATTTGCTACCTGTTACTTGTAGCGTGTGTGTGCGATGCACGCCATTAAATCAGGCACCTTTTATTGTGCCACAGAGTATTGCAACAGTGTGAACCTGCTATCCACCGCACCTGCATATATTTTTTATACTGCTTTGCAGTATCTTTATTGGTAGTGGATTGTTACTGCCGTGCACTAATCCCCCAACTGGCAAAATTTCCAGATTTGGATTTGTGATTTGTGAGCACTGATTAGGTGTTGTTGTGCCTTTTTGTATGCATCCCTTGAGTGTGCAGTGCAATCTTAATCTGTCTGTGCACTTGCACTGCACCATTATTTCTGAGAGACTGCATTTCTTATTATGCTCTCATTTCACTTCATAAACACTTGGGAGTTTTCTGGACACAAGACAGTAGCACTTTGGGGATGCACATTAATTCTGGTGACTGTGTGGGTGGGGTGCTGCCAGTATTGTTGTCACTCCACCTTGCTTCATGTTTAAGGCGGAATGATAACGTGAAGTAATAATAACAAGGCAAAGTGAGCCTTTCCTATGGGGCACTCCATGTAGCGAAGTGCCAATGCGAAGTGACCACTTCGCGTTCACTTCACCAGTGGATTTTAAATTCACTACATCTCTAATAACTGTTAATTAGCAATGCTTTGGAAGATCCCACAACATCCTACTGCTGCAAAGCAGTGCTGTAACTAGCAAATACAAAACAAGAAAATGCATATCCTCCTGTAGCCAAAATACTTACTTATAACTTTGAATGCAGCTTGGTAAAAGAACAGTCAATAGCAGTGCTTAGTTATTACATATCAAGAATGATCTGCTAGCAGTTGTCTTTCCTTTATCATACAGCTTTTTCTCCCAAGCCATGCCTCTTGAATCCACCCCCCCCAGGGTCCTGTGGCCAACCCAACTGTTCCCATGGCTTCTCCTCCATAGCAAGGGCTCCACAGGGATGATCATAATCCTGGTGAGGCAGTCCACTGTGTGAACTAGCTCCACTGTCAGCAGGCAGTAGGACCCAGAGGAATCTATGAACCCAGGCCATCATACAGACAGTACATAGATTTTTCGCCCTATGTCCTCCTTCCTCTCCTAGCATGAGGAAGACATTAGATGGCCTTGGATACACACAAAAAGCATTCTGTAGACTGCAGCAAGTTAACTTGACCTACTGCAGGGTTCCTGTGGCACCATAGCCTGATTCCAACTCTCCACGATTGTAGGGAACCACCAATTAGAAACTGCTGCCTTCTGGCCTGCCTTCCAACATTCTGGCTTGAGCTCTATTTAAATTTTAGTTCGCTTGTACTGCAACATATTGTGCTGCCCCATGGCCATCCAGCGGGGCCCTGCATTTCCCATTGTTAAGGCTGTTATTTATTTTCTAATCATGAACACAGCAAAGCTGGAAAATTATGTAGACTGTTCAAAATATTTCAAAATTAGAGGTGCTTTATCAAGTTTTACACAAAGAAAGGACTAGTATAGTCAAACTAGAAAGATTTTAAAATACTGCAAAAGATAAAAAAATGTCAATTTTTAATAAAAGAAAGATACTATGAAACATTAACATGGGGAATTTGTCTGTGCTCTAATGGAAAAAAAAACACATTTTAATCTTTTGACTCATTTTCCTTAGAGCTGTAATAGGTGCCACTCTTCAGGGTATTGTTAACATAAAAAAGCATTGTTCGGTTGACCAAACACAGCTCTGAGGAAGATGTCATCATGTTGAAACATCAGCTTTATCATGGTTCTGTCCATGCCACGGCAAGCCCAGGATGCAAAAAATGGCACCCGCAAAGACGGAGGAATGAAAACCAAATAAAAATACAAATTTAAATCTCCCAGTATGTGCAGTGATTAAAACACTAAGCAACAGCAACAGAGAAAGTGCCAAGGGCTGGATTTAGACAATAAAGCCAGGAAGAATAAAAAGAAAAAAATGGAGTTTGGCCATACAGACTGTAAGCTCTCTAAGTGTTTCACTTGTTTAGAGCATAATCACCTATGCACTATAACTGTCATGGCTGAAATTTTTCAGTAAAAGAGTGTCTGACTTAAGAGATTAAAGTGTCTGGTCTTTCCTTTAAAGCATTAGAGTATTGCTTTATATGTTTACCGCCGAGGCAGCAGGCAATATTTTTTTATACTATGAAACATTATCCATAATGTTGTCCCACATGTAAACACATTAGGGTAAATTGTTAGAGCCCAATAATGTGTTTTATGGATTCAGAATCTTCTTTTTTTTTTTCCTGAAAGCTTTTTGCTCCTCTGTTACCCCTATGCTTTTCTTGCCATGGGGGAGCATGGTATTTCTGCTTTTTCTCACCTGTTACCCAGGACCCCAGATTGTGGTAGTGCATGTGTGTGGAGGCATGCATGTGTTCTGCTGCTCCAGTAATGGCCCCTTCCTCGCTCCCAACCTAATGCCAGGTTCACTCCTTGGCTTGGCACTGCCACCTAGCCTCCAGTAAGTGGCAGCCAAGAGCCTGAGAAAACCCCACATCCCACCCCAGAGAGGAGAGCTGCCTTGCGGCTGCTCCATCTGACTCCTTACCCTCCCCCCACTTGACCGCTGGTGGCCTGAGCTTGCTCCCAAACCCAGGTTGCCAGTGTGGTGCGAGGTGTGGCATCCAGTGCCACAGCCCTCAGTGCCACCAGGCCAGCTATGGATTCAGTACATTCAATTGCTCATGCACTACATAGTAATATAGTACATTTATGATGGAATGGAGTCTAGGTCAATCATGTCCACACCCATCCTACTTCAAAAGCAGGGAATAATACATTTTCTGTGCAAACATGAGTTAATGTAAAAATGTTCCCTATGCTCTGTACTACCAATGATTTTTTTTTTGTTTGTATGTAAAAAAATTTGTTAACTGGGTAAGATCACTAGAACCCATCAATTTTGAGGTTCAACTCGACAATTAAGATAGACAGGTAACAATACAGAATCAACACAAACAATATTACACAATCAGATTAAACACCACAATTACAAGCAACTAATGATAACAAATACAACTTGAACTTTTTCTTGAACTGTGACAATGAACTAGAGGTGCGGATACCCTGTCATTCCCATGGAAAGATGCAACATGTCTGTCACTAAAACATTAACCTCATTTTTTCCCCTGCTCTAAACTAAACCCTGTCCATGACTTTATTTACTAAAACAAAAAGAAGTGAGAAAATAAAGAAGTGTCTTAGCTTTGGTTACTTGACTAACTACCCTAACACAGTAGCCCCTGGTGTTGGGTAAAGGACCCAGCGACTTAAGTCTGTAGATAAGGGTCTTCCATGTTCTCTGGTCCAAGGCCCACCTTAAGAAAGCAAAATCTCTTATCTTTGCTTTTTGGACTCGCTCAGAGTGAATGTTCCAAGTCAAAAAGTAACTCCTGCTGTGATATCTCTCTCTGAGCAGCAAACATCACAATGGAATCATTGCTTAGAAGCTTGGGAGTGGGAGCATTCTTAGAGTTCTCCCTTGTGAAAAAAAAACACTCATTTGCATGCAATTGTACCTTCCAGGGTGGGCAGTATTGGGCAATAGCAGACTGCCCTGGGGCATAATGAAGTCTAACACTGCAAGCAGAGGGCCCTATAGCCCTATATAGTGTCTGTGTCACCCTACCTGGTGAGAATTACTGTGCTTAGCAAATGGGCTACTAGTGACAAGTGTATGTAATATTTATAAAATAAAAAAATATGAAATGTATAGGAAATCAGTAAAATGAATAGAAAGTCATTTTAGTGGTAAAGTAGTCCCTCTACTGATGTGCTTGCCAGTAAAGGGCACTTTACTGTTTCACATTTGTTTTACTGTGAAGTGTACTGTGTGATCTATTAGTGTGTCATCTGCTGTTTATCTGTTTTCCTTTTTACTAGACTATTTTGCTTTTGTATAATTGAGTGGCATCTTGTATACCTCACCACTGATCAGTATATTTTTTTTTTTGGAAGAGTGGTTGAGTCACAACTTATCGACTTCAGGATCTGGAGGGAGAAATGCAAACAGACTGGAGTGGACTGTAATGGATATGGCAGGGCACAGACGGAGCACAATCAGTCAAGAAATGTGATTTTAAAAAAGAACAAGAATTATTTAGTTTAACTTGTTTGTGTGTTCTGTGTGAGCAGGACTGAAGCTGAAGTGAGCTACACTGTTTCTGAGTAGCACTGGATATGTGATGTGCTAGTGCTACTATTTTCACTTTTAGAAGCCATTTTCTTTTTCCAAAGGGGAAAAAATGTAGACTTCTCACCGTGTGGCGCTTGTGTGTTACCAGTGCTGTGGTTTTTTGGCCAGTTAGTTGACAAGTGCACTTCCTAATGATTGGTATTGGTGGAGGGGGCAGTCACTAAACAAAGGGGGTTCTCACTGAGCAACAGACAGAAACCTTAGTTGGTGAGTTGAAATTCCAAAGTGGCACAGTGATACCACTTTAGTACTGAGCCAGGCTGGGCTGGCACTTGTTATCTGCTGGGCTCTACTGGTAGCTAATGTACCCCCCTGCTAGGGCTTGGAGCCAATCAAAGAGCTCAAAATGTCCATCCCATTTCCTAAACATTTTTTCTTTAGTCTTATTTTTTGTTAAATGTAAACCTGTTTTCCCTTTATTTACCCATTACCTATAAAATTTAGCATAAAGTTTTCCATTTGCAGTGCTAATGTACTGTGGAATTTCAAAGGCAAAATTGATGAAGCACAAGGCAGGAACGGGGTGCAAAAAAACAAAACAAAAAACAAAGCAGAAGGGGCTGAGCCGGCTTCACAGAGCATGTGTGTGCCTCCACTCACGCACAACGTCCATGTGCTGGGGCCCTGGGAAACAGGGGAGAAAATAGTGCACAAAATGCAGAAATTACAAATTAGAAATAAAAGAATACAAAAGAAGCCTGTAGTTTTTGCTGTACACAGCTCTTCACATTTTTACACATTCAGTTTCTCAGTTTCAGTTTTAGTTTATTGTTGATCAGTGAATCAAACCATCACAACATTACATATTTTTTTTTAAATACAGTAAAAGGGTTAATGCCAATAATCAAGACATAGCGCACTATATGATGTATATACAAAAGCATTTTTTTCCAGAATCATGTGCAAGTCATCTTTAATTAATCCAATAAATAAATCCATATTAGCTTATTAATTTTTTTTTTGATCAGTGCATCATTAATTAAATGGTTCATTCTGTAATCCAACACAATCAACTTATATTTACTTACTTAGAATAGCTGTGCTCCTATAAGTTGCATTATTTACCTTGTACCATAGTCCCAATCATCCATATGGGTTAGTCAAATTTAAATTATATATGCATTAAATCATCATATGCTTAATTCAACACAATTTGAATGCCTTACAGGTTGCACAAACTCTTTTTGAATCAACCAGAGGAACGCTTAGCATAGCCACCATACCACATTCCTGTCTCAAACCATAACAACTAAGTATATCTGCCATGCAGTATAACGCAGTCATTTAAGGGTCTGAGCTGCAAATCTGGAGACCTGGGTTTGAATCCCACAGCCCCCACTTGCATAATGTGTGATCCTGAGCAAGTAATTTAACTTCTTGTGCTCCCAGGTCGCACCTGTAAACAAGTTTACAACTTAGTGTGCTACTCTGGGTTAAACAATTGGAAAAAAAAATAATAATTTAAGAGTTTCCTTTTAAATTTTATAGAGCCAAGTTATGAAACTACTATGACATCCTATACTTAGTCTCATAATTTCACATTTTAAGCCTCAAGTTTAGTAGGCCATACAGCCAAACATACCGATAGAAGCACACAGCACAACAAGGCACACCATTAGAAGAAATTGCTCTGTACTTCATGGGCAAAGCACTTCAATGGAGACAAGGACAGGAATAGATCATGACCCAAATATAAAACACTGTTAAATACATGAACACCATCCTAGACAGTTGTTTGTTTCATTAGAAAGGATCTTTCCTTCAGCAATCCAAAGAGACAGCCTCCTATTCCCTGCTCAGCAAGCCCTCATGGTGGTTGCCCACAGAAAAGGACAATAGATATATCAGTCATGCCCCCTATTAAATCACTTGGGGGTTGTCCTGTCCTACTACTGTGTTTACACTGTTTATTAAATCAAGATTCAAGATGGCTAGTGTACCTCCTTATTTATTCTGAGTAATGTTTTACTCACTATACAGAAAAAAATACTTGAAATTATGTTCCCACTAAGGCCACATTCAGTAACAGAAGAGAATGTACCCATAGAGACACTCCACACCATCCAGCAAGGGCAGTCCATCAGAGCAAAAGGGTAATACAAGAAAGTGTCCATTATGCAAGAGGGACGCATCGTCAGACCCACTGCTTGTTATAAAAAACACATATAACTTTTCAGGTACAATCTGGAGTTTTCTCTGTCATATGGCCCTGATGTGAGTTAACAGGACTCCAGCCATTTAAAATCCCACTACATGACGGCAACAGCAATCTCTCTGCAGATCCTCTTTACCACTGGGTACCAATATATCAAATAAAGAGTGAGTACTAGCCTACCCAGGCTACAAAGACTAGGCTGATGCTACACTTAGGCCATTATTAGTCTACAGTTATCAAACTTTGGAGTAAGGATCCTGAGAAGCCAAGATGTCAACAGTGTGCAGGATAATTACTGGGTCTGTCCAGTATACACTTCTGGGCCACTAGTCATTGTTTTGCACTAGAAATTCCTTACTAAGCAATCATGAGTGTAACTAGCAATGTTACTTAGAAGATATCTCTCCCTATTTCTAAGCAAAATTATAGAACCACAGCAAACTAGCCAAGCTAAACTGCAAAAGGAAAAGGAGACATGGTTTGAAAGGTTACATAAAAATCAATTACCCAGTGGTCTAAGTATGATGAAGCACATTCATTATTTTAACCTAAAATATTTACCTATAAGGCTTCCTTTAATAACTATTAACCCACTCACCATAATTATAATTATGAAATGTCCTAGATATCATAAGGTTCCCTGATGATATGGAAACATCATGAAAAATTAAAGTTTGAGAATTTTCTTAACTAGTACAAGCACATTTAACATCTGGTAGGCAAGGACTTAATATAGCAGGTTCTTACTTGCTATAGTCTCATCATGTGTGGTCAAGACAGATGAAATGACATCTGCTTAATTAAGACAGCTCTCAGATCAACATTAAAATACATGAAACACTATAGATAAAACATGAATAAAAAATAGAAAAAGTCAGTTGTGTCTTACATGAACTTTCATCATGCTTTCATCACACTCCATCATAAGCATAATGCACATGTGAAAAATACTATTAGGGTTTATTCAATAAGTGCAAACCCATTTTTAAGATTTAGGAATATTTTGATAAATTCAGAGTACAAAATTGTAAGCTTTCTGCCAAAGTCTGTGAAATTGCCTCAAAAGTTATCATATCTGGGATGATTTCATATGAATTTTCCTCAGGACCATGTCCAATGAATATGTCACTTTTTAATTTGGTCATTTAATACATGCCACAAGCTTGTTCCTTTTGGAAGAAATCTGAGATATAATCAGATCAGTACCTCTAGATGCTGTATGACATTATTGTGAAGTAAAAAAAATATAGGCAATGTTCTGTATGTAGATCAGTTGTGGGGTTTATGCAGCCATTAGCAAATTACTGGGTACTTCGCTAATCTGTTTTCCACATGCATCTCCATGGCCAGAGTCTGCTTCATTATGATATCACCCTCTTTATACCAAGCTAAGAGAGGTAAAATGTATAATTTCTCTGCTTAATGTAGCATTTCTGATCAAACATCAAATATAAAGCCCAGCTCAAGGCATACATAGCATACCTGTAATAAATTTGTAGAAAGCATAGCAATACCTACAGTGCATCCTTTTTCTGATGTTTTCCAAATGGCCACCAGGCCGCATGCTCCATCATTCCAAGACTGGCACCCTTCTCTCCCTTCAGAGCATCTCTGTAAAATAGCTTCATCCTCATATTCATCTCAAAGCATAATGCCAGGTTACCAAAACAGGCTACAAACACAATTGATTTAACATTTGGAATGAAAACAATATCTGCTTGAGTCAGTGCAAATCTCTCAGATCCACCAGCTCAAATGTGACATTGGCTCCACTGTTCGAAGAAGAGTGCTCCCACTCCACAAACTTCTAAAGCTTTTGGAGGGTCTCTTTCCTTTAAACTCCCAAACTTGCCAATCTGTTCATAAAACTCAGCTCTCCATGGTCTAACCCCAGTAAGTACTGAGAAGCACTTTTTATAAATGACTCATGCAGTGGTAATAACAAAAAAGTTAGCAAGTAATCTGAATAAAATAAAGTGTGATAAAAATGCTAAACAATGTTCAAACTCAGAACAGAACTGTGAAGCAGAGTAACAGCACAGTCATTTTGCTCCCCCCCCCTCCATTTTTACACATGAGCACTACAGGTTAATTTATAAAGTGGTGAGTTGACTATAACAGAAACATCATGCAGAAGGATGAGCTCATGTCCCCTATTAGCATCCTTTTCTCCAAGGTGAACATGGTCTTCGGTAAAAAGCATCTCCTCATACCTAAATACTAAAAACAACCCAGAATTCTTACAATAAGACCACAAGAGAACCTTTCTTTTTTGCATACATAAAGGAGTTTATAAGGTCAAAAATACATATTTACTCATCTTTGAAAGGAAATTGAACATTTTTCAATTATGGTCATCCTGGAAATTCTATGATATTATTTAATATATTTACATATTATATCTGACATATTTTGGTGAAATCTGATAGCTATAGGTAGGATTTTGATTGTTTGTGAAAGGCATTATATCATTCCCTTTAAATAGCCTCCATTTCACTCTCTTGAGGTCAACTCATGTCAATCTGGTAGCCTAGTTGTCTTATCCCTAGATAATGTTTTCATATCTGAAAATTGATGGATTGATTAAACTTCTCAGGCAATCAAAATACAAGACAAGCATTATGTGGATCTGTGTGTAAAAGATTTGGACTGTATTTTACCTAGCGGACTTTGTATAAGTCAATAATTGTTCTCTTGATGTATTTAGCTGTATTATTCTAAATAATTTTATGTTTATGATTAATGCAGAAGCAAAAAAAAAACAACAAAAAAAACTTGTAAACTGTCAGGCATGCAGAAATGGATGAATCATTACACTGAGTTACTGATGTGGAGAGCCAAGCCAGGCTGGTAGAGGTTAGAGGAGATTGTCAATGTGATGGGGAGTCTGATCATGCCTGTGCCCTGCAAATGTTATGGATCTGGGTGAGAGTTTGGAGAATCAAGGAGGCACAACAATCCATGTGATCAGCTATCCAGGGAGAGTGAGAAAAAGGGACACTGATGCATTCTGCTAGAGAGTTTTGCCCATATTTAGAAAATACCATTGAGGAAACCCCTGGAAACTGAGAGAGCTCACTGCTGAAAGGCATCACCTTCAAGAAAGGAAAAAAAAAAGAGCCCCCAGCAGTCTCTTTTAAAATTTCTTAGATTACCAGCTAAAAGAACATTACTTATACAGGTTCATGAAAGTGGACTCATTTCATGTCAGGTGCACAACATTCTGATATTCAAGTATTTCCAAGAAAAGAAAAGTATTTGTTAAAATCCATAGAAAGCTACAATGTTTGAAAGCAATATCTAGCATGTGCTGCCATGTGAATCTCAGCATAATGAGATGTAGTTTATAGCATACCTTTGAGTCACCAAATGACATATGAAACTTCACTTTGATATCTTTGTCTGGACCATTCCTGGAGCAACCAGGTCATTAAGGTCAGCAAGACTGCCACCCTGCTGCACAACTCCTTCCCCCGGTGGGGGGGGGACAATCATTAGGTTGTACTTGTCCCTGAACAGCTGACCCCAAAACCTGGTCACTGCAGCGGAACCAGCATTAATGGAAGAAGGAAGGTAGCTCAACGGGCTAAACTATTTCCCTAAATACCAGGAGCTGCTCAGCATGTTTAGTAAACATAGACACATAAAATTTGATGGCAGATAAGGACTGCTTTTCCCACCTAGTCTGCCCATTTCCTCTACCTTTTTTCTATCTGCAGATCCTAAATGTTCCGCAGCTTACTCCCTCTTTCCTATCACTAGGGTTCCCTTATGACTATCCCATGCATTCTTAAACATTCCTACAGTTTTTGCTGCCACAACCTCTGCTGGTGGTAGACTGTTTCATGCATCCACCACCCTTTCCATGAAAAAAACTTATTCCTGTTACCCATGAGTCTATTCTCCTCTATTCTCATATAAAGGCCCCTTGTTCTTGAACATCTAAATCTTTTCTGAAAGATGCTACCCTCTTGCATCTTATTTATACCCTTAAGGAATTTGAAAGTGTCTTATCTCCCTTCACTCTCCTTTTCTCCAGAGAGTACATATTGAGGTTGCTAGTCTATCTTCATATGACTTCTGGTGTGGCCCCTGCACCATTTTTGTTGCCCTTCTCTGAACCACTTCTACTCTGTCTATGTCCTTCCAGATGTGTGGCCTCCAGAATTGGACACAATACTCTAGATGAGGCCTCACCAATGTTCTGTACAATGGCATCACCACCTCCTTCATTCTACTGGAGATAACTCTCCCTATGGACTCCCTCATTCCACTTTCTTTCCTCACAGCACTCTCATATTGTGTGGTAACCTTTACATCATCAGATATGATCACTGGCAGGTCCCTTTCCTGTTTGGTGGCTGTCAGTACCTCCCCCCAAACATGTATTCCTCCTCTGCATTTCAATGCCCCAGCTGCATAATCTTACACTTTCTTGCATTGAATCTTAACTTCCACACCCCTGACCACTCATCAGATCTGCTTAGGTCCATTTTCATTTTCTCCACACCTCCTGGTGTATCCACCCTGATGCAGATCTTTGTGTCATCTGCAAAGAGATATACCTTCCCTTCCAGCCCTTCTGCAATGTCATTTATGAAGACATTGAAGAGAACTGGTCCTAGCACTGATCCCTGTGGGACCCTGCTGGTAACCCCTCTCTCTTTGGATTGGACACCATTCATCACCACCATCTGTGTCCTATGGCACAGCCAATTACTGCCTAGTTTACCAGCCTGGGACCAACTCCTAGGCAGCCCAGCTTGTTTTCTAGCCTCCTATGTGAGACGGTGTCAAAGGCCATGCTGAAATCCAGGTAGGGCACATTCACTGCCCCTCCTGTATTAACTTCCCTAGTCGCCCACTCAAAGAAATCTATCATATTAGTTTGACATGATTTTCCCACTGTGAATCCATGTTGCCTCACATCCTGTGATCTGCTGGATTCAAGATATATCAGCAACCTTTCTTTTAGTAGCAATTTCATTAGTTTCTCCTCCACTGAGGATTATATTTGCCTTCTCCAGTCCTTTGGTACCACCCCTGTTCTAAGTGATCTGTGGAACAGGCTATCAGTGTTGTTGTCAGCACCTCCCTAAGTTCTCTTAATGCTCTGGGATCTATCCCATCCAGCGCCATTGTCTTGTCCACCTTCAGCTGTGTGAGCTTCTTTAGAACTCTATCTTCTGTAAATGCACTGGCGTCCACCTTCCTTCCCGTGGTCCCTCTCCTTCACCTTTCTCTGTGAATAATAAACAAAACATTCATTGGGGACTACAACTGTCTTGGCACCATGATGAGTGTCCTTTGCTAACAATCATGCTCAGATGTGCTGGGCGGTACCTTTCAGGAGGTATATTGACCATCAGCTCTGGAATTAAAGACTCCCTGTCATCATCTCAGCAGAGAACAGTGGTGGCATCATTGTGGATTTATATGAGTAACAAATGCATCTGCAATGTTTGCTTTTCTTTTACTAAACTTAGTCATCACCCTGTAATCAAAGCCTTTAGCTGAATCTTTTACTGTCCTAAAGGTAATGTTTGTATTACTTTAGATGGTATTCTGTATTGTATTTTATACCCAGGAATACTCTTGAAAATAAACCTACAGTACCTACCTAACTGCATACTTGCATACCTACAGTACCTACTTAAAATGGAGCCCAACAGAATCCAACATAGTCTGTCAAGTTACTGCAGGACAAAAGGAATTAACTGCCACTGAAATCATCTTATCTCTTCCAGTAACTCTGCTGCAGAATACTGCAGTACTATGCTGTATCCTGCCAAGCTCCACTGTACCTACCTGACTACCTTCATAACAAACAAATGTTCTGAGCACTTCACCTCTAAAGGTGCTCATGCTGCCATAGGGTGGCATGTCAACTGAGTGAAGGAATATGAGCAATGTGATTTGGGCGACTGCATGATGGCGACTACATTATGGGTGACTGTGCCTTTAGAGTGACTGGTACATTTGAGTGACTGCACATTAAGATGAACATATATATAGCCTTCCCCAGTGTCCAGGTGTGGTGTGGTGTAGGAATACTAAAGATAGGGAGGGGTCAAGGGGCACAGGGGGCAGAGCCCCCCTCCATAACATGGGTGCACCTGTGGGTCAGTGGGAACAGGTGCATTAATGCTATTAAGGAGGGTGGTTCCCTGGCAGAGACATGTTTGATGATGGAGGTTGTGTCCTGGACAGCAGGAGGCAGCAGTCGGAGGGGGTACTATGACCTGACTGAACATCTAGATCAGTTAGTGGGAGAGTATCACACCCATACTCGTATGAAATATCTGCATGAAATAGCCTATAATTTACAACTGCAGATGTAATATAGTCACTAAATTTACCATCGCTAATCTGTACAGTCAAGCGAATTGTAGTCGTTAATATGCATTAGCCCAAATTGAAGTCTCCCTATACCACTTGCTCAAATGACATGGAACCCTGCCATACCAATGTACTTGAATGTAGAAAAAAATAAAAAATCAGAACACACAACATTTGAATTTCATAAACAACCCCTTGAAGAAGCCTTGAACACAGAGAAGTATTTAGGGTGTACAACACTGCATCTTGTAACTGACACTCTCTTGACTCGGTAATAAAATGTAAGATTCATAAAATTCAAATGGTGTGTGCTGTACTATTTTGTTTTTCTTTCTACCTAACTTTATGGCAGTCCTGGACTCTGGTTGAAAACCTCAGCTGCAAGATGGTGTCATTAATCTGTTGGTGGGGCATGGGTGGAAGAAAAGGGGCACAGTCTAGGTTTTCAGACAAGGTTAAGAATTTCTCCCCTACAGACACAATAATTACCTTAGGTAGGTGAGTTCCTTGCAATGCAGTTCTTCAGTTGGTGGGTGAGGAAGGGCTGACAAAGCCTACATTCAGCATAAACAGTAAAAAAAAATAAGAAGACTAGGGAAGAATAAGGGAGAAGGAATAGGAAAAGGACTAGGTGGGCCACACGATCCTTACTGTATCTGCCATCAACTTCTATATTTCTATGTATCTATGTAAAAAGCAAATGGGGATCAGGAGAAAGATGGAAAAGGGTCTGCCTTAATGATAAGATTCAGGAAAATAAAATTAGTGAGCTCTAAGCAACAGTGGCAGACATTGGGATGGATCTAGTAGCAATCACAGAAGCTTGGGCCACAGAGAACAATGATTGGGGCCTGACAGTCCCAGGTTATGCGATGTTTAGATGGGACACAAGAAAAGGTAAAGGAGGAGGCATAGCCCTATATGTCAGAGAGGTCATAAAGGCAGTGGAGGATCGGAACATCAGGGAAGGTAATGGAGACACAGAATCACTGTGGGTTCAGCTCACAGAATCCTCAGGCAAGAAACGTTTAATGGGGGTGATCTATAGACTTCCAAGACATGGGAAGAAAGACATAAGGAGATGGTGCAGAGCTAAAAAGAGGAGTGGCAAATGGGATGTGGTGGTGGTGGTGGTGTGAGATCTAAATCTGCCAGGTATTGACTGGGACATTCCAGTGGCCAGGAGCTTCAGAAGTCAGGCTACGGACCCCTCAATTTCTGGAACCTAAACAGTGTTTCAGAAAACCTCTGTACTGCGAGGGATCCAGCGTGCCTTGACCAGGCCACGGACCCCTCAATTTCTGGAACCTAAACAGTGTTTCAGAAATCCTCTGTACTGCAAGGGATCCAGCATGCCTTGACCAGGCCACGGACCCCTCAATTTCTGGAACCTAAACAGTTTTTCAGAAATCCTCTGTACTGCAAGGGATCCAGCATGCCTTGACCAGGCCACGGACCCCTCAATTTCTGGAACCTAAACAGTTTTTCAGAAATCCTCTGTACTGCAAGGGATCCAGCATGCCTTGACCAGGCCACGGACCCCTCAATTTCTGGAACCTAAACAGTTTTTCAGAAATCCTCTGTACTGCAAGGTACTAGCCCTGACTTTTGGATTTGGTACCAGTGGAAGCTGATTTCCAAGTGGCCACACTATCTCCTGCTGAACACACCTCTAACTATTGTATCTCCCTCTGTGTCTCTAGTTGAATTTATGTGCTAGGGTTTAATAATTTGTTTAATCCTTAGAGTCATTTTAAGTTCTGAGTTGATATTAGAAGTGAATTTAGAGCTTTTTTTTTAACTTTTCCATTAGCAGATTATATCCTCTCACCACTAGAGGGCTATATCTCTATCTCTTTATCTAGTATGTAAGCTATGTGGGATCTCTCTGCCTTTCTCTCACCTCTCTTCCTCCTCCTTGCCCTGGCCCCCATCTTCTCTGTCCCTGGTCCTAGCCACCCCCACCCCCACCCCACCCCCGCCACCTTCTACTCTGGTTTCCACTGCTACTCCAAGGAACTCTCCACTTCCACTGAGATTTGTGCTTGGTGCACCGCTTGATATTCCTGGTTACTTAACCTGACCACTACTCTCAACAAGTGTGGCCACCTCTACACTGTACCACCTTGCAGTCCAAATGGGACACCGCCTGGAACCTTGCAACTTCTACTCCAGGAAACAACAATCAAAACTATCTCTCAAAGAGCTGAGACTTGATCCTTAAAACTCCTACTCCTCCTCCTTCTCATCTCAGGCAGCGCCCATCCCAATCCTGGCCCTAGAAGCTCAGGCCACACACAAACTCCAGGTGCCCTTATCCTTGCAACCATTAATATCTGCAGCCTACTACCAAAGCTGGATGCACTCCAAGTCTTCGTATGCCAACACAACCCTGACATCCTTGCAGAGGTGGAAACTTGGCTGACACCTAAAGTTCCTGACTCAGCAGTAACAATACAGGGCTACAATGTCCACAGGCTGGACCGGATATTCAAAAAAGGTGGTGGTTGTGCAATCTATATCAAAGACTCCCTGTCTTGGCACCCTGTAGCAACTCCATCACTTTCTGCCTCAGCCCAGATTCTGCCAATAAAAATCGTCCTAGGTCCCAACCATAAAGCCCTGACTATTGTCTCCATATACATCCTGCCCAGGGACCCTAAACATGGATTCAACAATGTCCTAAACTTTATCAACTCACATCCTCCCAAAGCTGAACTTATTCTACTAGGGGATTTCAACACAAACTGGTTAGCATCGAGTGCCAGTGCCTATAAAGACACCATCTCAGCTGCTAACCTCACGCAAATGGTAAACTCCCCTACTAGGATTAACTACAAGACTGGCACCAGTACCATCTTGGATTGGGTCCTCACCACTCATTCCACAAGGATTTCTCGTACGACCATTCTCCAAGACTCACTCAGTGACCACTCCCCAGTCATGTGTGCATGGTCTAACAAATTCCTTAAGCCCCCTCCCAAAATTATCGCTAGCAGAGTCCTTCCTTGTGGAAAACTTCCACATCTCAAACAACACCTCCTTCTACAAGACTGGCTACCTATCTATGAAGCAACAGATGCTAACTTGGCTCTTGATCACTTCATCTCAATTTTCAACAAAGCCTGCGACCTCTTTGCCCCCTAAGCATACATGCAAACAAAATCTCTCTCTCTCTAACCCATGGGTCACTGCGGCTCTTCTCTCACAGCTGAAACTAAGGGATCATCTCTGGGCAGTTGCCAGGGCCACTGGCAAACAACTGGACATCCAAAATTACAAACAGGCACGAAATGTCTGCACAAAAGCTGTATGGCTAATGAAATCCACCTATTACAAAGACGCTCTCACCAATACATGGAGAAATGGTTGTGCTTTCTGGGACAATATCAAGGATGTCACAGGGAAGCAGCCAAAAACCTCTCCAGCCATGTTAATGGTTGATGGATCCTCAACCCTTGACCCCAAGGTGATCGCAAACATCTTTAACACGGCTTTTTCAGACCTTAGTGCTGTTCTACCCCATGACTTTTCGAAAACAGAGCCTACTCCCCAAATACCTCAGCCCCTCAGTCTAACCATCCCCTCTTCTACTTCAGGAAGGTAAGGCTGAATGAAGCTCTCTGCTATATTACTGCAGCTATCTCTAAATCTAGATCTAGTAGCGACACCCTGGACCTTAAGCTTCTGTTGCTCACCCTCAATGAGGTAATTCATCCATTAAAAAAAATCCTAAACCTCTCTCTCAGCTGTGGAAAATTTCCGGACCTATGGAAAACAGCCACCATGACACCCGTCCATAAAAGTGGGGACAAGACGATTCACTCAAATTATCGCCCTATCTCCATACTGCCCCCACTCTCTGAGGCACTTAAGCGCATCGTGGCTGATCAACTTACCAACCACTTGGATAAATACAATATACCTTGCCCACAACAGCACGGCTTCCAGAAAGGTCACAGCACCACCACAGCCCTTCTTGAGTTCACTGGAGCTTTGCACAAATCCCTTGACAATGGTCTTCTCACAGGGGCCGTTTTTGACCCCTCTCCAAGGCCTTCGATACAGTACACCATGGACTACTAATACACCAACTACTGAATGCCAGGCTATCACCTGACTCTTCTCTCTGGATTAAAAGCTACTTAGAAAACCGGTCACAGACAGTAAAAATTGTGGACGCTCTTTCTAACACCCTGCCTGTTCGCTCGGGTGTCCCACAGGGATCCATACTGGGACCTCTCCTTTTTAGCCTTTTCTTAAACTCCTTCCCTTACCACTGCTCTGAGCAGATCATACTATATGCCGATGGTGCTGTTGTATTCTCCACTCACAAAGATCCTGCAGCTCTTCAACACAACCTTCAACTTGGTTTCAGTTCTATAGAGACATGGTTTCTTGATCATAAACTGGTCCTCAATGACAAGAAAACCAAATCTATGCTCTTCTGCAGCTCTCATAACCCACACAAGCTACACCACTTGGCTATCTCCACCACCCAGGGGAACACTCTAGATCAGGTGGTGTCCTTCAAATACTTAGGGATACAGCATGACCCTAATCTCTCCTATGGACTTCATGTAGATAATGTAGCTAGAGCTGCTAATACACGGCTTGGTCTCCTCTACAAACACAGACCACACCTCATGCCAGAAGCTTTGAAGGTTGCAGTCCTGAGCTCTGTGATCTCTGTAATAGACTATGGTCTCATCATTTGTGGCTCGGCCACAACCACAACCGTTAGATGCCTCTCAACTGCCTTAAATAAAGCATGTCGGCTCATCACTGATGCTCACCGTCTCACCCACACATGTGACCTGTACACTCAAACCGGCTGGCTCCAACTATCAAACCGCATAAAGTTTCTCACCTGCTCCATGGTCAAAAAAAAATCTACCTTGGCCTTGCACCTTCTGGGGTCTCAACTCTGTTACAACACTGAATTAACAAATGGTGCCTTAGGAGATCCACGCTACAGCTACTGAAAGTCCCCCATTGTCACACTTCACAGGGACAACGCTCTTTTGCTTATCGAGCACCACTCTGGTTCAATGGCCTCAGCACAACCAACTCCTCTGCCCCAACTATTGGTATGTTTAAAACTAGGCTCCGGGACTAGCTCACTACCAACAGCTCCTGTGCCTGCCCAACTTAACCTTGTTTCTCCGCCTTCCTTCTGCTCTAGTTGTCCCCCTCCTCCCTCTCCCTCCTCACTGGATTCTACCCTCACATCTTGGTATACCCAGTGCTGCACTTTTCACCCACTTGCCACTCTTCCTACATTCCTTCTCCCCCCATACCCTCTTCCCTCTCCCTATGACTCTGGCACTTCTTATCTGTTGTCTATTTTCTCTGACAAATGCCGCTGGCTGCCTTGTTACAATGCTACCCTTGAACTGTTGTTTGCAATGTCCACATTGTTGTAATGCCTGTCTTGATGTTCCCCATAATTTGTATTTCTCTGACATGGAACCTTTGTAAAAGAGCCGTGGCTCAAAGGTATTTGTAATCCCAGACTTGATAAATAAAAAAAAAAAAAAAAACTGTATACATGGCAGGACTGACTGCTGGTGCAGCTAGTTAAGGAACCCTCTAGGCAGGCTGCCATTCTCAATGTGGTGCTCACCAACTCAGAAGTGGTAGGAGGAGTAAGATTAGGGGAGCCCCCAGGGCCCAACAACCATAACTATATGGTTCAACCTGGCTCTTTGGACAAGTAAGCCCTTGTCAGTAGCTGAAGTGCTAGATTTAAGAAGAGGAGACTTCACCCAGATAAGGGAGCTGGTCCAGGACAAATTAGTCAAGGAGGACAGCATCAGGGATGTAGAAGAAAGGGGGGAGCAATCAAGGGGGCCATTGTTGAGGCAACAACATCTTGCATAGGAAACATAATCAAAAGACGAAATGGTACAAGAGATCAATACGGTTCAATGGAAAGGTCTGAGAAGCAGTGAGAGCTAAAAAGAAGGCCTTCACCAGGGACAAGGAAAAAACAAGGGAAGGAAAATTGGGGAGAGTACTAAATAAGAAAAAGGGAAACCAACAAGGAGGACAGAGAAGAAAAGGCAGACACAGAGCTGTGTATTGAGGTGGGGTCAAGGGTGGGGTGAAACAGCTCTTTAGATGTAATAAGGAAAAAAGAAAGATGAGGAGGAGGAATCGTTATGGTAACAGAGATAGGAAGTGTAATTGAGGGGGATGGGAAGAAAGCAAACATTCTTAACAACTACTTTTGTTCTTTATTCACAAGGGAAGACACAGGGCCTCTGCTGGGAATTGACATTAAGGCAGATGTAAGGGGGATCCCTTACAGAGAAAAATATTGCTGTATATCTTTTGTTTAGTTTTTTTGTTTGTTTTGGGGGCTGTTGTAAGGGAGTTTTACCACCAATGCACATATTCTATTCTTATCCCAAACACCAGTATCTACTGTACAGAATATAAATTATTTGATTGTTACACTTCCAATGATTACAGCTGCATCCTTTGTCTGTTGGAAGTTGATGTTGATGTTGTTATTAAATAACATACATAATAATGGCTGGATAGGGGGTTATAATGAGAATTTTACACACCCCTGAGGTGTAGAATGCCACATAAACCCCGAGAGTGAAGCTCTAAGGGCTTATAAAGGCATCCCACAGTCAAGGTGTGTGTAAAATTTTAGTTTTACACACTTACCCAGCCATTAGTTTATGTAATTGCTGGGGAGCATTTTTTCACCACAGCAATTATATTAATTATAGATACATCTCTCTTCAGCTGTGGTCTGGTTTGGACAAAACGCGGTCTGCGATCGGAAGTGGCTGTAAACCTTCTTCCCTGTTTTTTTTCATTTTCACAGCCAGTTCTTTAGTAAATAAAGCCAGTTTCCTTTTTTCTTGTTAATTTAGCTTACCGCCAAGTGTGAGTTTCTGTGAAGTATCCAAGGGTAAGTCATGGTGGCTGCTGCTGAAGAAGGGATGACCTGAGGCTAGTGCATGCATGGGGCATGGGAAACCCGGTGCATGTTTGCCGATATAACTAGCTGGTTATAGCGGCAAATTATAACCAGGTTTCCCTAAGGGAAAAAATGCTCACCAGGAATTATAAATAGAATAATAGATAGAGAAGTATGTATTACAAGGCAGTAAGACTATTGAGAGGTTTTGGGGACTTGGAACCTCGATAGCGAAGCTTGAGAGATTCCCAAAGTCCCCAAAACCTTGAGATGGTCTGACTGCATTCTAATACATACTCACTTATTTGTTATTTTTTGTAATATATGGACCCAATTGTGAAAATGTGCTGCTTTGTTTATGTGTATTTTGTGAAATGGGCTGGCCGGCCACCGCATTGAGCATGCACTGTCTCTGAGCTGCCTGCAGCACTAACAACTGTCCAACCACTCATTTCGGATAAGATTTTGTTTCTTTGAAGTTAGTAGGCAGTCCTACCTTTTAGGTTTTTTCATCATTTGGCAAATGCAGGATCCCCGACATAGTCCATTATATGTTTAAAAAATAATAAAAATTGAAGTAACGAACTGATCACATTTCTCTCGCTAAGTGAGAGGAAAAAGATGCAATGTTTTTCAGGTTGTTCTGCCCACCTACAAGAGAAAAGCTGCCAATGGAGATGCACACCATCAGTACGGTTGTGCAGGAAGGGGCATGACACCATGGCAACTGGGTTTGTTGGCAGGCAGATTTGGACATGTGCTGTGGAATTTTAGTGATAATACTATCGTTGAGAGCTGAAACGATAGTATTATCAGCTCTGAACGATAGTATTATCAGGGGGGAATAATGGTATTATCACTTCGGATAGTGTTGTATTACTGGGATTTTTTTGTATGGGACAGGATGGTATTATTTGACCATGTCCATATATTACAAATAGAATAATAAATAGAGGAGTATGTATTACAAGGCAGTAAGACTATTGAGAGGTTTTGGGGACTTGGAACCTCAAATGTGAAGCTCGAGAGGTTCCCAAAGTCCCCAAAACCTCGAGATGGTCTGACTGCCTTCTAATACATACTCCTTTATTTGTTATTTTTTGTAATATATGGACCCCATTGTGAAAATTTGCTGCTTTTCTAATGTGGATTTTATGAACTAGGCTTGCCAGCCGCTGAATTAAGCATGTGCTGTCTCTGAGCTGCCCGCAGCACTAACAACTGTTCAACCACTCATTTTGGATAAGATTTTGTTTCTTTGAAGTTAGTAGGCAGTCCTACCTTTTAGGATTTTTCATCGTTCGGCAAATGCAGGATCCCTGACATAGTCCATTATATGTTTAAAAAATAATAAAAATTGAAGTAATGAACTGACCACATTCCTCTTGCTAAGTGAGATGAAAAAGACCCCATGTTTTTCAATCCATTCTGCCCACTTACAAGATTTAAGCTGCTAATGGAGATGCACGCTGTCAGTATGGTTGTGCAGAAAGGAAACATGGCACCATGGCAACTGGGTTTGTTGGCAGGCAGATTTGGACATGCGCGATTGGATTTTAGTGATAATACTATTGTTGAGAGCTGAAATGATTGCATCATCAGTTCTAAACAATAGTATTATCAGGGAGGAACAATGGTATTATCATTTCGGACAGTGTTTTATTACTGGGATTTTTTTTGTATGGGTCAGGATGGTATTATTTGACCATGTCCATATATTACAAAATAGTTCATCCTATCAACATCATCAGAGGTGTACAGATTTAAATAATTACTGTTCTGTACAGTAGATACTGGTGTATGGGATAAGAACTGAATATGTGCCTTGGTGGTAGAAACACCTTCCCCCAGCCCCCCCACCAGAAAAAACCAAAAGGGAGACAACAATGTTTTTCTCTAACCCAGCTAGTTCTAGCCCATCCATCATGGCAAGTGGAAACAGAGAGATGCATTGTTTTGTTCCTTTCTGACTGCAACAAAACCGGGCATCCTAGTAAGTGAGCACAACTGTTATGTGCTGAATACCCCACGAGAAGCCATGCTTCTGGATTTACTCCACATGAGAGGCTGGGCAGGGGAGTAATAATTAAAAAAATGTGGAAGAAAGCAATCCATAGAGGAGCACTACAAGTGCTAGTATGCATTTGTAAGTGCTGAGCTCAGGCGATACATCTTGTGCTCGGTACTCTAATGTTATTCTCCTTATTCAAAATACAACTGTCTTCTGTCTGGATATTACAAGGTTGTGGCAGGGGTATCAAACACTGAAGTACCAAGCTGTGCAAGTTAGCACACTGAATGGCTGATGGTGCACTAACATCTGATGCATACATGCTCAGTCTGTGCTACAGATTCAAGGCTCAGTAGAAGCAAAAAGACGTGATCCACTGAAGCATGATTTGCATAGCGTGTTTAGTTTCTGTGGGTGTCCGCCTCAGAAACTAGGACAGTAAGGAGCTGAATCGGAACATCAGGACCAGCCCTGGAAAGCAGATGAAAATCGTGATGTCCTGATGAAGCTGGGACTGTTGAGAGGTGTGCTGACAGTGTCACTGCAAGAAAATAGTGTGGGGAGGAAGCAACTGCACTGTATTGAATGGAGTGGACATTGACAGATTCAATTCCACTCTGGTAGAAGACCATAGCTGTCCACAGTTATTTCAGTATTCACAGTTATGTGCTACCAAAACCCCCTTTTCTTTTTTTTTTTTTTTTGTTGATCTATTTCTCTGGGTCCCAGTCGGCAACCATCCTTCAGCCACCCATCCTGCCCTGCACTCTGACATCAGGCAGTGTACCCCTTCTTCCCCCACAGTTTACCCTCCATGGCAGGGCACTGAGGAGACCCCCCTATCTGAACTCACCTCAACCAGGATCAAGTTTGGGAGTGCCATTCAGAGTCAGTGTCTGTGGTGGGTGGTTGCTTCATCCTGCGTGACCAGAGACCAGTTTTTCCATTTTCTCTGCTTGCATGGATGGGGCGTGAAATGATGTCGGCGGAGGAAGCATGCACACATCCATGCACACTCCTCCAGGTGTCTGCCCCATCTCCACCCCTCTTCTGCAGCATCAGCATGCTGCCCCCAGCCTCCACCAGGGGCCAGTCAAGCACTGGTCACTGGTGTCCCCCACTCCTCAGAGAAGAACAGTCCCTCGGATGTTGTATCCTTCTTCTCCCCTACCAATCCCTGGCTGCCCATGCTCATTCCCGAACACAGGTCACCAGCATAGCATGAGGTAAGATGTCCAGTGCCTCAGCCTTCAATGCCACTGGGATGGCAAAATCCCCTTTTCAATGTAATGGCACTACATGATGCATAGTTGTTGCTATGCAGCCATAATAATAACTGTGTCTCCAACTCTATATTTGGGGTCACTGTAAAAGTAAATAAGGTACAATCCTGGAGTGGAAGTAAGGCCTTTAAAAAGTATGTTTCCTGTTTAAAGTTTCTTTCTCATGCATTACATAATGAGGAAATTATATCTGCAATTATCCTTTATCATTATTTCAGGTTGCAAATCTCATAAGCAGTGTTCCAACAGATTTTATTCTCTTGTTCTACAAACATCTGAGCAATAGAAGTACTGCCTTTAGAGACTAGCAGAATGAATTGCCTAAGAAGTGGATACAAAGAGGTTTGGTATTATACCAAGATGATCTTGATCTTTGAAAAATGCAGATATAGGGCTCTTTACCACTACAGTCATATGAGCTGCACAGTACATTCAGGTCACTAATAGATGAGGCACTGTGGTTGAGCAGGCATTCTCCCGAAATATTTAGCATTGTGATATAATTGGGAACATGTCAGTTGGAAGCATACCTCTCATGTGTCCCAATTTTTGTCCACTTTCTGGGGCCATTCCTGACATCCTGATTCAGCTCCTCACAGTGAAGCTAAAAATAGGAAGTGCACTACATTCTCCTGCAAGTCTTCAGTTCATCTGTCTGCCTATGTCTTGTCTCTTCTCTCTCTCTCTAGCTGAGATTCTCTTGCTGAGAGAAAGATTAGAAATGATACTGGCAGGCAGATTTGGGCATACTGGCATTTATCCCAGTGCTACAGACTGAAAGTTGTCATTGTGGATATTACTGTACTTGCACTGCAACTCATTTACATAGCTTGGCACAGATGCAATTCTACTCCCAAGGAAGGACATAGCTGTCCACAGCTGTGCTGTATTCACAGTCACATGCTACCAAACCCCCTTTTCAAAGTAATTGCACAATGTCATGCATAGCTCTTGCTACAGTATGCAGCCGTAAAAACAACAATTGTGATAATCATGATCAGTTTGTTTCTGTAAACATGGAATGTAAGTAATAAATAACGTTAACCCCATTTCTATGTCCATCTGCCTGCCTGCCTTCCTGTCTGCCTTTCTGTCTGTCTGTATGTCCCTCTGTCTATCTATCTATCTATCTACTGTATCTATCTATCTATCTGTCTTCCTCTGTGCTGTATCCTGTCCATTTCCTGTAGATGCATATTTTGGATACTAATACCACAAAAAAATCTCAGCCAGCCCTTAGTATCATGAATCAAAGCCAAGCTACAGAATTGAGGCTATATCCTACAAGTATGACAAAATGGTTATATTAAATGCATTGAAAATAGAAAGTTAATGAAAATCTACGATTTGAGGATGCTTTTTGGTGAAATATCTAAAAGAGAAAAAATGTTTTTTTTTTTTTCTTTTGGATATTTCCTGAAGAATTTTAAGGCTTTAAATATAGATTTTTAACTCTATTTTCATTTTCTAGCGTGTATTTATTATAACCATTTTGTTTTGCTTTTAGACTATTATGCTGACGTAGCTTCTTGTCTTTTTTGTTTTTTTTACAATTCCTATAAGTATGATGCTTCATCATGGGCCTCTTCTCATCAGTATTAATCTTTCTTTGGACAGTGCCCAATTCATCAATTACTTTGTGAAGGGCCCAGTGTGAAACAGGAGATGTATTTTTTTTTCCTATAGGGCTCTGTGTGAAGCAGGAGATCATTCATGACTTTCATCTCACAGGGCCACAGTTCTATAGCTTGAAGTAGTGGACCCATGGTGCATGTCTCAAGACAAATAGCTCAGCCTCTAGTCATAAGGCTAGGGGATGGGAAGGAGGGTGTGGTGGTCATTAGGGTTGAACATCCTAACACTAAATTTCCCTGCTTTTTTGGTCTTGGAACCCCAACAAGCTTTAATGTAATTTTTGCAATGAAATTCCTTTCTTTTTGAGAAAGTAGTCATATTTTGCCTCATACAGGGCCCTTCAGGCCCTAAGAGAAAAAGAGTTGAGTCCTAACTTCCATTGCAAAGGACATGTTGGACCCCTTGTGTTATGCTTAAAATAGGAGGTAAGGCCAAACTGGCTTCATGCAGGATGCACAAATCAGGAGATAAGACAGAAATTATGTTCATCAGTCATTTTAATTGTGGTAAAAAGTGCATGCAATTTGTTTGGTCTTGTTTTTTTTTCCTTTTGTTTTTTAACTTTGTGTTTATTGTTTTTAAGTAAAACATACACTTATGTTCTCATACAGAGCCATAAAGAGTACAGCTATACAGATTTTGAAAAATTGATTAGCACAAAATTTCTCTGTAGCAATAGGAGTGGGGGGTTCCCAATTGTTAAGCAGATATAAGTCCAGGATTGCTGGCCATCTCAATGGCTTTGGAATGTCCCATGTCAGGTAGAATTTACCAAGGAATATCATCCATAATAACAATGGATTGCTATTGATCTCATGTCAATGTGTATGAATAAGAATTAGGATAAACAGTGTTTCTCTAGAACACTTCTGGAAAAAGCAGGAAAACAGTATTCAGCTTTATAAACTTAGCTTATCACTAGTTGGAGGATAACAGTCAGCTGTTAATGTAATCAATGAAACATGCAAATATGTATAATAACATTAGCCATTAATTTAGAACTTGTTAAAGCAGCTCTCAGTCAAGAAAGAAGAGTATAAAACAGAGATGTGGAATAAACTACTGTAACAGTCTGAGTGGCCAGCACGGAGACCCCTTACTGAAATAGGTATACCCATATGTCTCTGCTAAACTCAGCATGAGTGAAGAAAGCATGAGTGAAAAAAGCATATAGGGGACACAGAGCAGCTAGAAAAAGTTAGAGGTCCCTCTGTAGGAGTGTAGAGGGGTAAAGCATCCAATAAAGTCAGTCATTATAAGAGGAGGTAAAAATAATAGAATCATGCAGCACCAGGTTCTTCTCCAACATCTTCTTCCTCTGCAATAGTATTTTCCATGCTAGCAAATTATTTTGCAGTTTTCTCCATCCACTTTCCTGCATCCTTAAGATCTGTGAATTGCCAAGATTTGCCACTATAGGTAATCTGGAGTTGAGCTGGCAACAGAAAAGGAGTTGACCATGCCAAGTGCCTAGAGATTCTGTCTGACTCCATCAAATCACCTTCTTCAGGCCTGGGCTTTAAAGGAAAGATCCAGATAGCATTTCACTTCAAAGTCATTAATGGGAAGTGGGTACGCCACCCTTGCTGCTGATAGGAGTATGTTCTGAATCTCTGTGCTTGATGTCCTCACTAAGACAGTGAGAGGTATGTTGGCTTTGTTTGGTCTTGTACTTGACTGTTTTGTACGTTTTTCACTCTTAAACATTTTGTTCTTCTAGGACTTAGTATATTTCTTTGACTGTTTTGTGGCTTTAAACATTTTGTTTTTGTTGGACTCAGAATATTTTTCAAAATTATTTTTATATTTTTTTGTTCATACTTGACTTAGAAAATTGTTTGCAACAATTTTTCACATTGTGTCATGTGTAGGGCTTGGCAAAATGTATCTGTTGTGTCATTCTGGTGATGTTAAAATTTTGCTTATATGGAATTGCCATGTAAATTTCATAAAACGTCACCAAAATTGTAATTTCTGGTATTTCCATCTGATTGGGCAATGGCGAAGATGCTAGTTTTCCTTAACAAATGTACCAAGTTTCAGATCTCTACCTTTAAAGGTGGCCAAGTTATAAACCTCCATGCATTCAGACATTTTAAAATTACATTTTGTAAATATGTAAAATGCAGTATTTAAAGCACCTATAATGTTACAACTAGAGAACAGAATGTTACCAGTTGTATTAGCTTCCTTGAATTTAAAATGAGACTGTATGTCTCAGCTCTCTAATTTCTTTCTTGATAGCTGTTTTTTTTTTCAAGCAAATTTATATCTCATTTTTGATACGGGCTCCAAATTGGAGAACCAAAATCCAGATGTGGAATGATATATGTTTTGTATAATTGTAGGATACAATTACTATTTCTTGTTTGGAATGTTTTTTTTTAATAGAACAAATTAATCTGTTTATTGTCAATGTAATATGTCTGCAGTGATCACCGGATGTAAGTTGTCTATTAATCCAGATTCCCAGATCTTTTTCAGTTTTAAATGATCTTAGTATTTGCCCATCCAAATTGTATACATATTCTGGATTTTTATACCCAAAGTGCAGAACAGTACATTTTAGATGATTCAATTTCATTTTATTTGTCTTACCCCATTATTCAATTTGTTTGAGGTCATTTGAGAGGATCAGATGATCATTTAATGTTTTAACTGTACCATCTATTTTGGTATCATCAGCAAATTTTGATACTCTACTTATTAGCCCAGAACCCATATCACTAATGTAGAGGTTGAATAGAACTGGTCCCAACTCTGATCCCTGAGGGACCCCACTGGTAACCAGTCCATCCTCTGATATAGCTCCATTGATCCTTACTAATTGGGAGTGATTGGCTAACCAATTTTTAATCCACCTTGCAATTAATTTGTTTAGACCCATATTTATAAGTTTATTTATTAGTAAGCTATGAGGGACAGTATCAAAGGCTTTCCTATGTCTAGTAGAATAACGTCCACTGACTCACCCTTAGCCATATGATCACTTACATATTCATAAAAGAATACCAGATTGGTAATACATGATAACCCCCTTTGAAAACCACACTGAAGGGGATCATCTATCCCTTGGTTTTGAATTGCCCTGTCTATTTCTTTTTTAAAAAGTATCTCCAAGATTTTACATACTATTGATGTAAGACTTATTGGTCAGAATCATGAAGAATAGTCATGGACATCATTGTGCACTAGCCTGTTTTCTTGCAATATGCCAGCTAACCACTAGAGCTCACTGAATAACTGATTTGTGGAAGCACATGCATGCACAACATTGTTTCTATTCCATGCCACCTGCTGACTCTTTAACAGTCCTGTATATAATAATAATGTCTATTTTTTACATTTGAAAACAGTGACACTCAGTGACACAAAGCATTACAACTAATTGTAGCTGAGGCAATTGTGACAGATGTTTTTGGATATCTTTAGTCATGATGGAGCATGATGATGTAATGGAGGGCATTGCAGGGCCATGATGCTAGTGCAGTCATAGTGATTTACCTGCCTGAAGTATAAGTCAAATGAATGTGATCAATAACCAACCCAAGATTGACTGATGTTCTGCTAAAAGGGTGGGGATATGGACATGTCAATAGTAAGTAAAGTCAAGGCAATTTGAGCTATAGAAAAGGGAATGTAGCTAGTTCATGGTTCACCAATTGCAGAAGTTAGATGCATGGGTTCACCAAGGAAATGGCAGCTGTGCTAAGTGGGTACATTCATGAAAATGGTGCACCAAAGTGTGACATGAAGGTCAAATTTTTAAAATCAAAATATATAACATTTTAAATGTATTTTGAGATACCATGATCGAACCAGTAAAAAGTGGCCATGTTGTAAGATAACTGCCTTAATGGTTCCCATTATGAAGACAACTCACCATGATGTATTTACAGCAGACACCATGGTATATGTACATGGACATTGTGGTGTATGTACATGGACACAGTGATGCATATACGTGGAAACCGGATGGTTGTGACAAATGTACACAGACACCAGTCGGCTGCTGTAATTGAAAACAAATGTTACTAATAAGCAAATTTATACATTTTAATGTGTTTTGAGATACAATGATCAAACTGGTTAAAAGTGGGCATGTGGTAAGGAAACTGCCTTAAAGATTCCTGGTAACAAGAATGCTTATAGGGGTGCATGTACATTGGACACCAAACATTTGTGATGCAAGTACAAAGGAAGCAAAACAGCTGCTGTATGATTAAAAAAAAGTTTACTAATAATAAAATTCATAAAATGACATGGTAAACTTTGAACAAATGTAATAGTTACTATGTACATAAAAACCTTAATCAATAACTCTAAGTACATAAAAAAACTCTAAGCTATACAAAAAAACTTTAAGCAAGAAATCTAAATACATGAAAAACTAAGCAATAAATCTAAGTAAGGGGAAAACTTTAAGCATTACATCTAAATACATCAAAAACTAAACAATAAATCTAAGTAAATGAAAACTTTAAACAATAACTCAAACTAAGGAAAGAACAGTAAGCAATACATTTACATCCTTTTTCCTTTTAATAGCCACATAATATCAATATTGTCCATTTTATGCCTCGAGGTAGCATGCAATCCTTATTTCCACTCTTGTTTCAGTTTGTCATATTTCTCTTGGATTGTCTGTGCTTCTTCTGGTGTCAGTTTAAAAGGTGGCTTCCCACACATGTTTAGTGGCCCATGGGAAACTCGACATCACTATGTTGTCATGGTCATCATGTCTGGGCCATGTGAATGCTGCACGCCCATGCTGATGCAGAAAGCTAAATTCCACTGTCTGTTTAGTAACTGATTTTACTTGCCCAATGTAAAAACAGTTTGAATAATAAACTGCACAGAAGTGCTCTATGTTTATATCCAGTCTTTGGACTTTTTTCTGTTGAGTGCCACAGGTGGAGCTGGTGTCAGACTGAAGAATGCTGAGTGGCGTGACGGTGGGCTCTGCGCTGACAGGGGTATTGTCAGAAAGTATTTTGTCCAGTGTGTTTTGTACATCAGCATCCATGTTATTTTCTGGCATGTTGACAGGAAGTTGTTCCGTGGCATGGGCACTTTCAATTTGTACAGCTGTAGCTGATGACACCATGTTGTTGCCCTGCTTTGTATTAAAAACACTAGGGGTTTCCCTCAGCATCTTTTCCATCCATGGACCCAAATGGCTGGCATTTTCACACACTCCTTCATCCATCCTGTAAGCCATGCAGAAACAGCTGTAATCCCTGACTACAACAATACCATTGGTGACTGACCTGACACTCTGTATTTTGCATGTCTCCTGTATAGTTTTAAGAATGGGTCCTTGAGGCCTGCATATCTCATCATCAGTCACCCAAAAGAATGTCCTTAAGGAAGGTTTGCATCAATCATCAATAGGCTGCATTATTAGGGTTTTTTACAGTATTTAAAGAGTTCTTTCACCAAGGATATGACTGCTAGCCTTGATGTCACTGCCTTACTTACTGTTGATTTGACATCCGCGCTCTCACCGTCAGAGGGGCCTTTTCCATGGTGGGATCCAAAAAGGCACATTCAATGGGGAAGCCATGTTTTGTGTGCCTGTGAAATGTCATAGAAGGCAGACTTAGATTTATGCTGGCTACCATAGCCATCTGTGAACTGCACCTCCTTAGTGATGGTTATGGCCCGAACTGTTTGAAGGTGTGTGTTTGCCAGTTTCATGAAATGACGCACAGCATTGTGGTCGTGTTTCAAGTCACTTGAAATGAAAAACAAGGATTCCCTCACAGTGTTTGCACAGTGCTTGCACTGGTAGTAGGAAACCACTGGGTCTACAGTGGCCTGCTTGTGATGCCAGTGACATGATTGCACTTCGTCTTGATACTTGCAGGCATAATTCTCAGTGAAGTCCAAAATCATTGGGACCTCTCTCTCAGGCATATTTTTGGAGAGTGTTTTGAATTGGTGTTGCTGCCATGATGCTGCATGCAGGTGACACCCCAGAAATGTGAAGTCTTTGTTCATGATTCCTACAGAATTAGAAAGTGTTGTTTTCTTTGTTTTCAATACTTTATGGGACTTAGATTGTCCATTGTTGAGAGTCACTTTTATAGCCTCCCACTGCTGCCACCTCACTGTATCCTGTCCATGCCATTTCAGTAGGTCGGCAAATCTGTCTTCAAGAGCACTGGTGTGATAATTGTAACAAGTTTTTATAACACATTCTTTTGTGTAAAATTTTTGTTCTGGTACCCTTCTGCACATGATAATTGCCACCATGTCATAAATATTTGGCACTTGGCAGTCCAGTGCATGATGCATGGTGCAATGAACAAAGTTTTAATACTGCAATTGCACAGTATTCGCAGAGGCACTACTCCAGCTTCTGTTCACTTGCAAGTTTTATGTGCTGTGGCCACAAAGTATTACACTTACTTTTTTCTAATTAATACTTCCAGATGATCCAAGCAGAACTCTGCATGCAGCACAGATAGGGGTTTTGCCAGAAATGACTTTGTTTTGTCCATTCATTTGGAGAACGCTTTCTTGTGAGGCAGTGGTGTGGCTACCCCTTCGTAGAAGTCCCTCACTTGCTGGATAGTTTCACCAGGCAATGCAGATTTGTGTGAGACTTGTTTAATGCTCCTTGATATTGTCATCATTCTGGTCCAACTGATGCCCAAGGTATTGCTTGCAATTTGTAGCAAACTATATTTTTTCAGAATTGACAACAAACTTATTAATTCTCAACTTAATTGTCTCCCCTCAGGTTTTTTGGTGCATTTTAGAGTGCTTAGTTTCACTTCATCATGTCCACCAATTTCTCCTGCAGGTTTGTAGAGCAAGTGAGGTTCTGTTTTGCCAGTGCTGCCTTCTTGGCTGGCGATGCAGAATGGACAAAGCAGGCAACTGTGGCAGCAAAGCAGGATGTTGATCGTGGTAACTCTCCATGTGCCCTTTGTACTGCTTTCCTGATTGCATTTGCTGAATGGGAATCAGTTGCAACAGGGTTGAAACTCATCTGTGGCATCATTGTTGGTGTCTCTGTGGGGGTGCTGGTGGTGACAGCATTTTCAGCCAATTCTTCTGCACATCTTGCACTGTAATTTTCATGCCTTCTTTCATTTATCAGTCTTCTTTTCTGTGCCATCATTGCCACATGCTGCTCTTTTTTCTGCTCCCTCCATTTTTCATGCACTTGCTTCTTTTTTTTCTTCCTTGGCTCTGGTGGTTCTTTTGGCTGGCTCTGGTGACTGCACACTTTCCAAGGTCTTTTTTTCCTTAAGCTTCAGTCAGTACTGCCTCAGGCGTTCTTTCTCTTTCTCTCAATGGATAGCATGCTGTTCTTCATGCATGTTCTCCCTGTAGGCCTTTGCATGGGACACATATTTTTGTTTATATTCTTCATAATGACTGGTGTCAGCTTTCATCTTCTCTCCATAATGGCGTGATCTTTCTTTTATGCAGAGAGGGCTTGAAATTACTGCATCTTTTAGCAGTGTATTTGAAGACGCACATGGTCTTCTCCTTTGGTTGTTCATGGCTTAAAATAAAAGAAAGTTGAAGACAATCAGTTTTCAGATCTGAGGAAGCAGCAGAACATGAGTATTCCATGCAAATTTAGCAATACCGCAGCAAATAAGAAGGGTGCTGAAAAGATTTCACACACAGTAGGACGAGCTGAAGAAAAGAGGCAAGATGGCGTACTGATGAGCTCTGCATTCCACTGGATATGGTGTACCTGGGAGGCTGCACATTCTACAGAACACAACAGACTGCACCGAAAAGGTTTCACACAGTAGGATGAGCTGAAGAAATGAGGCAAGACAGCATACTGATAGAGCTGCGCGTTCCACTGGATACAGTGTACCTAGGAGGCTGCACATGCTACACAATATGACAAACTGCATAGAAAAGGACACACATGGTACACAGGATGATGAACTGAAGAAAAGATGCTAGATGGTGTACTGATGGAGCTGCGCATTCCAATGAATATGGTGTACCTGGGAGGCTGCACATGCAACACAATAAAATGGACTACACTGAAAAGTCTCACATGGTACACATGATGATGAAATGAAGAAAAGACACTAGATGGCGTACTGACAAAGCTGAGCATTCCACTGGATATAGTGTATCTGGGAGCCTGCACATGCTACACAATATGATGGACAGCATTGAAAAGGTCACACATGGTACACAGAATGATGACCTGAAGAAAAGACACTAGATGGCATACTAATGGAGCTGCACATTCCACTTGATATGGTGTACCTGGAAGGCTGCACATACTACACAATATGATGGACTGCACCAAAAAAGTCACACATGGTACACAGGATGATGAACTGAAGAAAAGACACTAGACGGCATACTGATGGAGCTGCTCATTCCACTGGATACAATATACCTGGGAGGCTGCACATGCTACACAATATGCTGGACCGCACTGAAAAGGTTTCACACACAGTAGGATGGGCTGAAGAAAAGAGGTAAGATGGCTTACTGATGGAGCTGCACATTCCACTGGATACGGTGTACACGGGAGGTTGCACATGCTACACAGTACAACGAACTGCGCTGAAAAGGTTTCACACACCGTATGAAAAGAGGACCAATCAAGGTTGTATGGTGCACAAGATGGCCAAGCATCTATGACCAAATACACCTTGACAAAGAGTGGCAGGCCCATATTGTTTTTTTCTTTTTTAGTTGAAACACAAAACTAAGCTGTTACAGTTGCCCAGGTGTGCTTGACCAGTGACAGTCGTACATCATGCAGGCTGATAACATTTAAAATCAACATTTGAGCAACAAAACAACTAGGGCAAACAGTGCATACCCCCACCCCCACAAGCCAAGGCCAGATGGTGCACAAGATTGCCGAGCCTCTATGACCAAACACACCTGGACAAAGAGTGGGAGGCCCATATTGTTTTTTTCTTTTTAATTTAAATACAAAACTAAGCTGTTAAATTTGCAGAGGTGTGCTCTGGCCATTGATGGTTGGACATCATGCAGGCTGATAACATTCAAAATCAACATTTCAGTAGCAAACAACCATGGCAAACAGTGCACCCCTCGCCCCACAAGCCAAGACCACATGGTGCACAAGATGGCAGAGTGTATATGATCAAACACACCTGGACAAAGAGTGGCAGTCCCATATTGTTTTTTCCTTTTTAATTTAAACACAAAACTAAGCTGTTAAATTTGCCCAGATGTGATTGGCCATTGAAGATCGGACATCTTGCAGGCTGATAAAATTTAAAATCAACATTTCAGCAACAAAACCATGGCAAACAGTACATCCCCCCCTCCACAAGCAAAGGCACATGATGCACAAGATGGCCGAGTGTCTATGCCAAACACACCTAGACAAAGAGAGGCAGGTCTAGATTGACATTTGGACATCATGCAGGCTCAATCCTTGGGCCCCTATTCTTTAGCTTGTTTCTAAACTTTCTCCACTGGGCCTGTTCTGGAGAACTCTTCCTCTATGCAGATGATACTGTCGATTTTACCGGCACCAGGACCCTCCCCCACCCTGCAATATAAATTAAAGAAGCATTTCACTGAAATTAAAACCAAGGTGATGCTCTTTGCACACCAGCAGAACAAAAACAGATCCTACCCTCTCTGCATTCTCAACACTAACTCTGCCTCTTTTGAAGCTTTCCCCTGCTTTATATATTTAGGGATCACCCTTGACTCGGCTCTGTTCTTTCATGAGCAAATCTCTGTCACCTGCAGAGCTGTTAACATCAGAACTGGACTTCTTTTTCGGCTGCGCTCCTGTCTCCAGCAATCTCCTCTAAGGTAGGCAGTATCCAGCTCTGTTCTCCCACTGGTTGACTACGGCCTAGTTGTTTATGGGTCAGCCTCCAACACCACCCTAATTAAAATCAGAACAGCCCTAAACAAAGCCTGCTGTCTAGCAGCAGGATGTGACAGGTATACACATACTTGTGATCTCTACCGAAGAACCTCCTGGTTAAACCTTGAGGGGCATCTCCACTACCACCCCTGCCTCCTTGCCAAAAAAATATCTCTTGGACTTGTTCCTGCTCGAGTGTCAGCCTTACTAACTCCAGTCCATAGAATGAGAATCACTAGACACTCCAGTAATGCTGCTTTCCACACCCCTTTTTTTAGAACCACCACTGGGCAAAGATCTTTTAGTTATAGAGCTCCATTTTGGATGAATGCCCTTCCTACCACTTTACTGGATACTTCTAGACTGGGACTCTTTAAGTCTGAACTACGACAGCTGTTACTTGTCTCCTCTAATTGTGACTGCCTTCTTGCTCCCCCCTAACCCTGATGAACCCATTCTGACACGGTACTCAAACCTATTCAATGTAGGCCCTGCACATCTCTTCTCCTACCTGACAATATCCACTGGATTGCTCTCTGTTCTGCCCCCAGTGATGACCAATTAACCAATAGGGTTATGAAACTGTGCATTGTTTTTGTCTCTTGTATAACTTTATTGTTATAACCCCTGTAAGAAATGAGTGCAAGCACTGGATCTTAAGTCTTGTATTTCATGCGTGTACTTTCTGCTACCTTACTGTAACTGATATCTGATGAGGAGCCTTTGCAAAGGAGACCCTGACTCAAAGGGTTGTAATTCCTGAATATAAATAAATTACATAATAAATAAATAAATTATAACATTTATATCAACATTTCAGCAACAAAACAACCATGGCAAACAGTGCATCCCCCAACCCCCACAAGCCAAGGCCACATGGTGCACAAGAGAAGGAGTACAGGGAGATGGTAACACAGTGAGCACAGATGAGGGCTGGCCTCTAACAGAGGGGTAAAAGGAGGGGAAGGAGGAAGAGGAAGTGCGGTCCATGGGCACAAAGAACAAAATGGGGGTGATCAAGAAATAGATGAACTGGGGCAAGAAGAGTTGAGAACAATGGGGAACACAGGGGGAGAAACGGCAGCAATAGGAGGTAACATTGTGCAGGAGGAGGAAGAAGGAGAGGAGATGGGGAAGATGAGGAGGGGAAGGAGAGAGGTGTCTTGGTGTTGGGGGACTGGATACTAAGAGGGGTCAGGTGGGGCAGCAAAGGGGAAAAACACAGTAGAATAAGGGTGGAAGCCATGCCAGGAATGAAGATGGAAAGGGTGGGGCAATCTGTATTAAGGTATGCAAGCAGGGGAAGGGAAAAGCCTCACCTAATAATACATCTGGGGATGAATGACCTGGCTGATGGGATAGTAGGGGAGGTAAAGAGGATGTTTGAGGAACTGGGACCTCTGTATGATGGAGCAGGCAGATATGTCACCTTCTCGGAACCACTTCTTATTCCCAGGGCAAGTATGGCAAAAAAAGGGAGAATTCAAGAGTTTAACAAATGGCTGGAGGCCTGGTGTCAGGAAACGGGGTATGGGCTGGTAGGAAGGTGGGGGGCAGGAAGAACAGCAGTCTGTATGCAAAAGATAGACTGCACCTAAATGAGGAAGGAAAAAATGTACTGAAGGCAAGGATGGGAAAGCACATTGATGAGCATTTAAATTAGATGGGGGGTAGCAAGATGGATAGAGGAGTTCAGAGGCCTGGTGATGTGAAACCAGATATGCTTGCCCCCCGTGATAGCAAGGCAAGGAGGAAGGCAACTACTAAGGGAGTGGACATAAGGGGAGAGAAGTGGGGAAGGAGGGTAGAGACAAGGGTTGGAGGGTGGTACCACTAAATCATAGGAGTCTGGGGAATAAGTAGGTGGAACTACAGGCTCTCCTAGAGGAGGTGGGAGTGGACTTGGGGGGCTATAACTGAGACATGGGCCACCCAAATCCAGGACCGGGACATGACAGTTCTGGAGTACAGATTACACTGGAAGGATAGGGAAAAGGGTAAGGGTGGAGGGGTGGCGCTGTATGTAAAGGAGTGATTAAGATGTGTAAAGGAAGATGGAGATGAGGGAGATACAGAAGCACTGTGGATGCAACTACAGGATCCCAAAAATAGATCACTAAGACTGGGAGTGGTGTACAGGCCACCCTCTCAATCTGAAGGGATGAACAGGGTACTGGCAGAACAGATTAGGTGGAACTGCAGAAAGGGGGGATGGTGATAGTAGTAGACTTCAACCTGCCAGGGGTGGAATGGGATACACCTACCACAAAGAACAGAAGGGGGCATGTAATGCTGGATGCCTTCCAGGAAAGCTTTCTAGTAAAGTTGGTTAAGGAATCAACTAGGAAAATTAACATCCTTGACCTCAAACTTATGAACAGGGAGTGGGTGAGGGATGTGAGGGTGGAGGAACCACTGGTGGGAGTGACCACTGGACAGAATGGTTCCAGTTACAGATGGCTAAAGAGAGGGAGGCATCTGGCACAAGGGTGCTGGATTTCAGGAAAGCCTACTTTAAGATGATGAGGGAAGTGGTACAGGGGTTTCTGTGCAAAATTCAACTGGGTATGGACATGCAGCAAAGGTGGGAACTGATAAGATGGGCTAGTGGAGGCAACAGAAACTTGTTGTAGGGCTCAGGCTAAGAAGGCTAGGGGAAAGAAACCCAGCTGGATAAGCAATGGGGTGTTAGACAGGGTGAGGAGGAAAAGGGCAGCTTACAGGAGATACAGAAAATTGGGGAGGAAGGAGGATAGGGAGGAATATCTGCAAGAAGCAAAGGAAGTGACCAGAGGGTAAGGGCAGCCAAGGTGTCAAGAGAACTCAGGCTGGAGCGGGGCATAAAAAAGGAGGAAAAAGACTTCTTTAGGTACATCAGGGAGAATAGAAGCTGTAAGGACCAAATTGTAAGAATTAAGAAGGAGGGCAGATGGGTGCTAGAGGGGGTGAAAAGGTAGAAGTGCTCAGCAACTACTTCTGTTCAGTTTTTATGAAAGAAAGGGAAGGGGCTCTACCCATAGTAGGAGGAAGGATAGAAACAGATGGGGGGGTGACAGATGGAGAAATCACAGTGGGGAGGGTGCTGGAGGGGTTGAGGGTATTAAGGGTGGACAAGGCACTAGGACCGGATGGAGTACATCCAAGAGTGCTGAAGGAGCTGGTAGAGGTCCTGGCAGGACCCTTTGCAGAATTATTTAATTCATCCCTAGACACAGGATGTGTACCCCATGAATGGAGACTGGCTCACTTGGTTCCCCTCCACAAGACTGGACCCAAGGATGAACTGGGGAACTATAGGCCAGTAAGTCTAATGTCCATAGTGGGGAAGCTAATGGAGACCATCCTAAAGGAGAGGCAAGTGGCACTACTGGAGGTGAATGGGAGGCAGCATGGCTTCGTCAGGGGCAGGTCATGCCAGACCAACCTGGTGAAATACTATGACTGGGTGACTAGGAAAATTGACGGGGGCCATGTGATGGATGTCCTGTACCCAGACTTCAGTAAGGCCTTTGATTCAGTACCACATGGGAGACTTGGAAGCAAGCTATGGGGCACAGGGGCAGGAGCAAAACTGGTGGGGTGAGTGGAGAACAGGATAAAAGATAGCCAGCAGAGGGTGGTGGTAGGTGGGGAATACTCATCCCCTAAGCCTGTAACAAGTGATGTTCCACAGGGATCGGTGTTGGGCCCAGTGCTGTTTTGCATATTTATTGCAGACTTCTCAGAGGGCATCAGCAGCAGAATCAGCCTGTTTGCGGATGACACTGCGATAGGAGCAGTGGTGGATGACCAGGTTGGGTGGTGGGGGCTACAGGAGGATCTCTCAAGGCTAGAGGCATGGTCTGACAGATGGTAGCTGAGGTTAATGCAAAAGGAGGGCGAGAGGTGATATGATTGAAACATGCAAACATCTTAAGGGCATTAACAAGGTAAAAGTGTCTAACATCTTTCAATATAAGAAAAACAGCAGGACAAGAGAACGCAGCATGAGATTAGAGGCAGGTAGATTAAGGGGTAATGTGAGAAAGTTCTTTTTCACAGAAAGGGTGATGGATGCATGGAACTGCCTACCTCAGGAAGTGATGGATATGAATACAGTGCCGGGCTTCAAACATGTATGGGATAGGCATAAGGGAGCAATACAGATAAGTATGAATAGACAGGCCATTGACAGAGTAAAGGCCTATGGCACATTCATAAGGTAGAAAAAATGGGCAGACTGGATTGGCCTTGTGGTCCTTATCTGCCATCATCTTCTATGTTTCTATGCTCATCACAGGAGCAATAAACAATTCTGAGCAATGCAGAAAGGCAGCAACAATGGCCAACAGATGCTTGGGTACATTACAAGGGGCATTACCTCTAGAAGAAGAGAGGTCATTCTATCATTATACAGATAGTTGGTTTGACCATACTTGGAATACTGCATGCAGTACTGGCGTCCATACCTACTAAAAGACATTAGGCTGCTGGAGAGGGTGCAGCGTAGGGTAATGAAGATGATTCAGGGCCTAGGGGAATTGCCATATGAGGTCAGACTAAGAGAGTTAAACATGTACACACTGTAAGAGAGGAGGGATAGGGCCCCCATTTAACACCCTTTGTTTTAGCTCCCTATCGCAATTTGCTGCTGGCACCTTGCCAGAGTCTGTAACACAGCCCCCCCACTTCATCCCAAGCCTTTTCAACTGTTAATTTTTCTCACCCCTCCCTGCTCTGAAACCTCCCCCTGACCACCACTGAGGCTTATAACTGCCCTCTCTTCTGTTCCTCTCTCTCAGGCTGATCGGAGCCCACTGGGCTGGTACCGCTGATGTGGTCCCCTCCACAAGCAACCTGCCCACCTAAGACAGGTTGAGAAGGTGCCTGCTGCCCGCTCTCCTCCTTGGCTCACAAGCTAACATCTGGTCCCTTACCCAGGACAAGGGAAAGGGGATTTTGGAGCTTTCTTCCCTATTCTAATTGAATACCTGGCACCCATCGCTGGGGACCTAAATCGTTCCAGATGGCCCCGGAGCACTGACATTGGTTTCCTGCCCAACGTTGCAGCCAGTGCTGAAATCATTGGACTAGGGTATAAGACTACACAGAAACACTGACCTTTGACTTTTCTTCCTTTAGCAGCTGCGTAGTGAAGTCCTAATCTTTTTGTTTCCCAGTTCACTCAGTTGCACAGTTCTGTGGCTGTACAGTGCAGAGCAGCATTTGCGTAACTTGAACTGGCTCCTTAGTGATTTTTCAGCCCACCCTCCTCCCCCACCTCTTTCCTTTATTAAATACATTACCAGAGCTGAGAGACACGCCCATTTCCTATTTGGTTACACTTCACTTTCCCTCTTAAAGGGGCAGCACCTAAGATCTACAGCAAAGCACTTAAAGGGGTAATACCTAGATCCACAATACCAGGATTTCTTTACCTCTCCATTAGTACCTTATTATCCATTAGCAGGTTATACAGCTCCTCCAGTAGAGGGTGTATACCTAAGCAAGCATCCTTCACTTTCTACTTCCCTACTATAGGCTATTCAGCTAGATACCTAAGGGAGCTTTATTTTAAGCATGACGCTCCTTCCCCTTGGCAGCAAAGCAACTCTGTTCAACTACACCCCCTTGTTGTAGTCTACTACCTACCAAAGTTCATCCCTTCCCTGCTGCTTCTTGATTCTAAGGATGTTTCCTCTCCACTCAAATCCTTCTCCTTCTACCTCCTCCCTAACCTTTTTCTTACCCTCTCCCTACCCGCCCCTGCTTTTGCCAGCCCAGGGCCCTATAACTCCAAATCCATTCAGACCCCTGTCTCTAGGTCCCAACTTGTATTCATGCTATTAATCCTGCCCCCACTAATGTATTCTGGTCTCATTCCCTCATCATTCACATGCATCCCTATTAACTTTTCCAAATTTCTTTGCTGTTCTCCACCTCCTGCTTCCTCACTATACCACTCCCTTCTACCTCACTCACTTGGCCTCCAAGCCCTATCACTTCAAATCCAGGAAGCTACACATCCTCATCCTAGCTCTACTATTACTCAACTTGGGGGACATCCACCCCAACCCCAGTCCTGCTACTTCCTTCACCCCTGCCATCTCCCCCGCTGCCTCTGCCCATACCCCTACCCCAACAGCCCTCATAAAGGATTTCAAGATATTACATTTAAACATTCATAGCCTACTTCAAAAATTAGACCTCCTGCAAGCCATGGTTGCTGCTCTGAAACCAAACATTCTAATTATAACAGAAACATGGCTAAAGAGTGCGATTCCTGACCACTCCGTCTCCATCCCCGGTTACTCCATCCTAAGGCTAGACAGAGCAGGTGGGGTGGTGGAGTGGCCATGTATATCTGCGCCTCCTTCCAATACTTCCTACTCTTCTCCTTCTCCAACCCAGCAATCCATGACACCTTAGCCATCAAGGTGTCCCTCCCTTTCTCACTCCCTATCTTTGTAGCCAGTATCTATTGCCGTCCAAATGTTCAGCCTGCTGTCTCACTTGACCTCCTGACTTCTATTACTTCACTCTCTCAATCTAGCAAGCTTTATATCATTAGTGATCTCAATTTAAATTGGTTGTCCCCAACAACATCTACCAAAAGAAATGCTATCAGTGCCCTCAATCTCACACAACTAATTACAGAACCCACCTGTCCTAATCACAAGACCCAAAACCACTCCCTGCTTGATTGGGCCCTAACTTCCCACCCCCATAGACTCATCACCTCTGGCATCCTTCTGGATGCTTTCAGTGACCACAACCCAGTTTTCCTGGTCAGAAAAGTTCACAGCCCTAAATCCCCACATAAAACCCTATAAATATGGACCTATAAATCCCTAGAATTGGAACCTCTCCTGCTTAGCCTTGCCTTCTCATACTGGTCCCTTTTAGTAAGCACCTCCTCAGTTCATAAAGCACTAATCTATTTTAAAGACATCTTCCTAGCAAATTTGAATGCCTTCGCACCCTTAAAACAGACAAGGGTTAGAGGTCACCACCTCCGCTGGATTACCCCTGAATTACCAGCTTGACACAGAGCCAGAGATTGGGCCTGGAAAAGGCACAAAGTCTCCCAGCTTCCAAATGACCTTCTTATTTACAAAAAAACTCTGTAATGCCTGCACCCGGGCTACCAGGCTAGCCAAAACAGAGTACTTCAAATCTACCTTGGTGACAAACTTCAACTCCCCCTCCAAGTTCTGGAGAGTGGTCCACACCCTCTTTACCCCCCCATCCTGTTCACCCACCCCTGTACTGTACTTCAGATGAAAGCCACCCTCGTTCCGATTCAGTTGCAGTAGCTACTGAATTCAACACAAATTACACCACTTGTGCTGATGAGCTACTCCAATCCCTCCCAAACTAGTCCCTCCCTCTCCCCCTTCCTATTGCCTACCAACGAACCCCCCAATTCTTCCTTCTCCTTCGCTACTGTCTCCCCAAATGACACTCTAAATGCCCTGATAGTGATCAACCCTTCAAAAGGCTCCTCCCTGGATGACTTTGACCCTAAACTATTATCCCTCTGAGCCCCAGCCATTGCCAACCCACTCTTTCTATTATCCTAAACCTCTCTTTCTCAACCCCCTCAGTACCTTCCCGATGGAAACATGGAGTGGTCCTTCCCCTCCCCAAAGGTGGAGACCCCACATCTCAGCTCACCGCTTACCTCAATGACTACTCCTTCTTCACCTCTTATCAAGCTGGCTTTGGGAAACATCACTCCATCACCACCTCCCTTCTTTGGCTCACTGATTCTATCCTCACGGAAATGGACAATGGCCAAATCACCTCAGCCATTTCTGTCGATCTGGCCAAAGCCTTTGACACAGTCTCCCACTCCCTTCTCCTTGACATCCCATCAATGGCTGGGCTATTCCCTTTAGCAATAGACTGGTTCAAGACATACTTCACTGACAGAACCCAATCAGTCAAGATCTCTGATGCAATTTCTCCACCCCTCACGAAGAATTGGAGTTCCCCAGGGATCAGTGTTAGGCCCCATACTATTCTCTAATTTTCTAAATGTTCTGCTGTCCACCTGCTCTCCATTCTCCTCCATTCACATGTATGCTGATGATACAGTCCTGTATGCAACTGGCTCCTACCCCACCGAGGTTGCATCCAACTTGCAGCACAACTTCGACAAAGTTCAGCTTTGATTTGCAAACCACCAACTATCTCTCAAAGCCAAAAAAAGTCTCCATGACCTTTGGCACCAGGCAGAGACTTACCAGGTTTCCCTCTCTATCCTCCTTCCACACCCTTAATGGGACTTTACTCGAGGATACATCCTCCTTCAAGTATTTAGATGTCTGGCTGGACCAACACCTGAACTTCTTTGGTCATATTGACGCCATTCAAAAAAAATTGCCTCCCAAGCTCGGTGCCTTATTCATCAACAGTGTCTGCATCCCACCCACAGTTAGACATCAGATTGTCCAGAAGATGATCCTACCTATCTTCGACTACTGTGATGTAGTCTACGGTGCTGCCCCTAAGTCCTCCCTGGCCAGACTAGATACACTCTTCAACTCCTTGGCCATTTGGCCCTTGACATCCCCTCCACGCTCATCATTGTGATCCCTACCATGCCCTATCCTTTCCTTACCTGACAAACCAACGTTTCTCTCACGGAGCAAAATTCACCTCCAAGCACTGGCTGGGTGAACTTCCCTCCTACCTCTCTCCTACCTTTACAACCACCCCCTCTTCTCACTTCCTAAGATCTACCAACTCATGAACTCTGGTGGTCCCATGCCACTCCACCCTTATTGGTGAATCGGGTTATTCTTATCGCCTCCCAAAAATCTGGAATTCACTTCCCCCTCAAATTCGCCACTCATTCTTTTGCTACTCCATTAACTCTGCCCTCAAGAACTTTCTTGCACCTTCCTGTGCCTGCCATGACCCTCCCTAATCCCCTCTGTCATCTTCCCTAAGCCCGTATTACCATATGCCTACTCCTATTTCCCTCTGATCATGCTCCTCCTTGTTATCCCCTCTCTCCCTCCTCCTAAAGTGTTCCTCCCCCTTCTTTCTCTACCCTTCATCCATCTCCCTACTGTTAGCTCAATCACTGCATTGTGCAGGCAGGATGCATAGCACACGGTGGGCAACAACTTTACCCCTTTCCCCTATTTCTCCTTTTAATGCACCCCCTTAGTCACTGCTAGATCACTGCCTTGTGCAGGCAGGGTCACCCAGCACACTGGTGGGGTACGATCCCATACTACAGTTGATCTCCGCTACCCCCTCCCACATAATCCCTTCCCTAACGCCCACCTCTCTCGCATCACTATATATAAATAACTCTCATTGCCTATAACTGGTGTCCTACCAGTAGGGCTGTCCACTGCCCTGCCCAGATAGGGATAACAGGACACTGTTGAATTTCAACTCCCCCCTTCCTCCCCTTGGATACCCCCACCACAATACCTCACTCTCATCACCCTGCCACACTCTACCTCTCCTCTCCTCCTCCCCCCCTTTCTGGTTAACATAGCCTAATATTGGCCGTCTCCTACACTCAATTAAGCACTTAAAACCTACCCCTATATGCCTGTTATATGCACTTTAGTCTACTCTGTTGTCCCTGTTTGCCTTGAAAATCGTGTTCTGTCTGCGTCTCTCTGAAAATTTCCTTTCCCTTCTTCTATTCTACCCTCCGCAATTTGTCATTCCCTCCTTCCGTTCTTCCTCTCTTTACTCCAATCATTGTAAATCTTGAATATCTATGTTACACTAATTGGCTACCAATTACTATTGAGTCTAGTGCTACATATTGTTGCTAAGTTATTATATGTGTTCCAGTGTTACCAACTGTCACCAACTGTTGTCAATTAGCTATATGTGTCTCATAGCTACTATACTTAACTGTTGCATTGTTAGCCAATGTTATCCACCTATAATCCCTCCTGCTCTCATTGTATGCAAGTAAGCAAACTGTATTCCAACATTGTAACATTTCTCTGTAGTCTATCCCATCGTTCCCTACCGCCCAGGTTGCACAGGCAGACGAACAACTTGTTGCTGTGTGTGCCTTCCTGGTGAAACATTTCAATAAATAAATAAAGGGGGGGACATGATTGAGACCTACAAATACATGAAGGGGATAATCAAAACAGACACAGAGGGTCTATTCAGGAGGAGTAGGGAGAGACACTAGGAGCCATGACTGTAGATTGGGAGGGGTAGATTCAGGAGGGAGGTGAGGAGGTATTTCTTTACAAAGAGGGTGGTGGCAAAGAGAAATGCACTACAGGCTGAGGTGGTGGCAAGTAACACAGTGGAATGTTTCAAGAGTGGTTGGGACAGGGCGAAGGGGAGGGCAAAGGGAGAGAAGGGTAGGGGGTGGGGCAGCTGCTGAATAGGGAGCTACCTGCAATCTTGAGCAGCCTAAATAGACCAGGATGGCCTTTTGCAGCTGGAAATTTTCATGTGTTCATAAGATGGCCAAGCATCTATGACCAAATACACCTGGAGCAAAGAGTGGCAGGCCCATATTTTTTTTTCTTTTTAATTTAAACACAAAACTAAGCTGTTACATTTGCCCAGGTGTGTTTGGCCATCGACGGTCGGGCATCATGCTGGCTGATAACATTCAAAATTAACATTTCAGCAACAAAACAACCATGGCAAACAGAGCATTTCCTCACCCCCAACAAACCAAGGCTGCATGGTACATAAGATTTCTGAGCATCTATGACCAAACACACTAGGAGAAAGTTTTTTTTTTTTTTTGGTTGGTACCCCAGGTGTGCTTGCACAGCAATGGTCAGACATCCGCACTGGCAAGTTAACATCAAAAATCAACATTTCAGTCACAAAAAAAGGAAAGCAGTATGATACCCCCCACACACACACACACAAGGTAAGGCTGCATGGTGCACAAGACGGCCTAGCATCTCTGAGCAAACATACCTGGACAAAGAACCACAATTTACAGACTGCGCTTTAAATTAATTTGTCCAGGTGTGCTTGCCCAGCAATGAATGAACATCTGCACTGGCAAGTTAACATTTCAAATCTAACATTTCAGCCATAAAACAAAGCAAGCAGTATGAACCCCTCCCACACACACACATACATACAGACACAAACATACAAGGCAAGGCAGCATGGTGTACAAGATGGCTGAGCATCTCTGAGCAAACACAGCTGGAGAAAGTTTTTTTTTTTTGTTTGGTACCCCAGGTGTGCTTGGCCAGCAATGGCCGGACAACTTGGCAGTTTATCTTATTTTTTACCACATGGAGGTCCACTTACCCCTCACCCCCACCCCACCCCAACAACACATGGCAAACACAATATTCAAAAATCCTGCACCTACCTCAGAAACAAACAGCACATTTCTGCACTAAAGGCAGGGCTTGAAAAAAGTTCTGGCTGCAAAATAATGCCTAATTCAATGATAATTTGTTTAAATCCCCACAGAAAGTAGTATATGTACAAAGACACCAAGCACAGTGTGGTGGATGTACTATGGAAACCACACTGTGCTTGTGGTACATGTACAAAGACACCACTGCCTTTTGAGTTTTAAATGACTTTCTGATTGCAGTTTTGTGTTTAAATAAAAATAAATCCATATAAAAACCCACAAAGAAAGCACACTTTCTGGATTGCTCCATTAATGTGATAAAAGTTTGCTTTCTTTCAACAAGGGAAGCTTCTCAGGTTGTGATTTGTGATTCTGGCTGTGGCATTTGTATGACTCTGCAATCCAGTGGTGTCTATACTGGGGAACACAATCAAAGACACGACGCAGTCAAACAACAGATGCAGTTTAACTAAAGGGGCTCTTCTCTTCTTGCTGCTGCCTTTTAAATCCTGTACCAGAGCTGCCCACAAAAGACATGCTATGGGACTCCTGTAGTACAAGAAAGGAGAATTTCAGCATTCTCACCGTGACATATGTATGCCAGTAAGATGTGGACACAGGGCAAAGGTCAAGCTCGCTGGCTAAGGAGAGCAGCCTAAGTGCTTGAAAGGGACACAGCACACAGATGGGGGATGAAAACTGCAGAAATAAATTGGCAATGGGCAAAATAATTTAAAGGGGTACAAAAACCAAATAAGGTTGTGTCGGACACCAGGCCATACAAACACCACAGAGATTAAATGAGCAGAAAATAAGTAGGGTGGAAGTTAAAAAACACAAAGCACACCAATGGCAATATTATTGACAATATGGGCTGCAAGAAAAATGTGTTTGAGCCCAGCTCACATGATAAATAAACAAAAAAAACATTTTAAAGTGTGTGTGTCGCCAATGGCACATTCTCACCTCTGTATAAGGACAGCAAAAAGAGATTGCAACAGCAATTAAGTACTGTTGTGCCAATAAGCTAAAGTTATTTTTTTTAGCCCTATGTGAATTAAGCTAATAACATAGGAAAAAAAAGTCAGGCAGACACTTTTCCCCAGATCTATACACCACAGGAAATTTGGACTACATTTGTACCTCATTTTCATGAATATCCCCAAGTAGTAAAGGAATTGAAGATCACCACATGTATTAAACATAGAGGAACTCATAAAGATAGGGTGAGAGAAAAGAAGGACTGAGGAAGAAATTCTGGTTATTTCAAAGGGATAAATCATACAGGAAAATGGGTAGGTGGCTTTCTTTTGAAGACAGCTTGTCTGTGAAAAACAAGGCGGAAATCACTGTGGCATGCAGATCTGGAGTCCACCTGATCAGACTCAGAGAAAAAAGCAGGTGGAACAAAACAGCCCTGCACACTGGAAATACAGCATTCCAAACAGCAATGGATCTAGTGGTGATAAGTGCTTTGTGAAAGTTAAATTCCACAAGTGGAATTATAGTAGCATTACCAATTATGCATCCATGAAATTTTGAGCAAATTTTGCCAGTTAGTAATCTCTGAAAATTCCACAGTAAATTTTAACCTCCTGAACCACATTTATCTAGCTTTATTTTATTCCAGGGCCTATTTATCCTGGATATGCATGTCACATTTTAGGTGTATACCTGCAATAGCAGTGGAGCCACACACAGCCAAATATTTTAAACTTATTCACACATTTTTTTTTAATCTCTCTTTCCCCACTGAACCCTTCTGCCTGCTGACCCCAAGCACTGTCAATCAGTTAACCTAGGATTTACCCCATCTGCTGCTTCTTACCACAGTGGGTGAGCGAGTGCCTTGGGAGTGGTGCAGAGCCTGCATTGTTGATGGTGTCATCCTATCGGCAGCAGTGTTTTGTTTGTCTGTCTTTTTCTTCCCAACCCAAGCTGGAATCATGTGCTGTGGTGTGCACATACTGTGTTAAGACACAGCTCACTTCTGCAACAGCTCCCAGTCAACTAGGTACATGGCTGCTGCTGTGCGACCTAGCCTCCGGAAGGTGGCACAGCAAGCAGTGGAACATACTGCCCCCCGTCTTTAAGTAGGACAGCAGTCAATGGATGCTCAAACCTCCTTCCCTTGGCCAGCCCCCAAGTGACCCTGGTCTGTTCCTTAAACCAGGTCACCAGCATGGCTGGAGGAAAGGTGCCCAGCATCTCAGCCCTCCTCACCACTAGACTGGTGCAATTCTCACAGAATTTAGCAACTAATTAAATTGTTAAAGTGTTATTTACAATTTACTTAACCAGCTAGTTCCCTGTTCAGCAATTTTTAAGACTCTTCCAGGAATTTATGCATATACATTTTCAATTATCTAGCTCCAAAGGTGGCTAAGTTCTAAGCAAAGGAATACTTTCAGAAATTTTCACAAAACTAATAAATTGTGAGATATGAGCTCCTATAATTTCCATGCCCCAAATCCCAATGCCATGAAACCTGCCATCTACTTAGGGTCCTCCATACAAAATAAGCATGCCAAAGTTAAAATTTCTAGCTGTAGGAATGACTAAGCTATGACCAATTACAGAATTTCAAAACTATTTGCAACATTTCTCAAAATTTAGGGAATTTCATGGAACTTCCATGGAAGCATACTTGGTTATTTTAGTCTAACCCTAGCTGTGTTACCAAGTGCATATGCTGCCTATAATATTCACATGCTTGATTTGCTAAAGTCTATCTCAATGATTTTTGTAGTGAATCAGATCTTTTTTCTAATTCAGTTTCTAAACTTATTTAATATTTCTAAGTCAGCTCAGTCATCTTGTTAGACTGTCTTCTGAGAAACCATGCAATTTCCAATCTTTAAAGTTAAGTATTTATTTATTTTTTTTATTTCACAGTTTTTGTTCATGCCAAATGTTAACTCATGGAGGCTGTCTAGAGGAGGACAACTAAGATGGTGGAGGGTCAGCACTAAAAGCCCTATGATGAGAGACTAAAAGACCTCGAAGTGTACACTTTGGAAGACAGGGTATATGACAGAGACCTTTACATACCTCATGGGGTAAATAAGCTAAAGGGGAGAAGTATTTTGTAGAAAAAAAGAAGAAGCTCAAGAACCAGGGGACATGGTATAAAGCTGGAGGGGGCAGATTCAGAAGAGATATGAGGAAGTGCTTCTTTACAGAAACAGTGGCGGATTCCTGGAACAGCCTACCAGCAGAGGTAAAGGGGATTGAAAACAGTGGTGGAGTTGAAGAATGTATGGGACAGCCATAAGGAAATTTTAGTGGAAAGGAAGGGGGAAATTGAAGGAGCCAGTGATCAGTTAGGGTCTGCTGATGATACTGTAGGTAGAGAAAATTGGGAAGACTGGGTGGGTCCTTTTCCACCATCAAATTCTTATGTTTCTCTATGTTTCATGCACTGACTTTAAAACTTTAAAACCATATAACTTAACAATCTACAAAATGTGTTGTTTTAAAGCAATAAAAAGACTCTATCCTGGCATGAACTTTGATGAACGTGTAAGTGTCATATCTTAAGTTGGTCTAGTTTGGGCTTTATCCAATTACAAAACATCAAATGCAGTAGGCAATTATTGTGTCAGTTCTGGAGAACTAATGCCAGCATTAGAATGAATGGTCCGAAACATCTGCAGAAATCAGGTCAAGGACTGGTGGTTTACATAGAAACATAGAATTTTAAAGGGACACTTTCAAACCTCTTAGGCCTTAAAAGTGTGCCTAGTTTAAAAACACATTTTATGATTAGTCACATTCTGTGGAGATTGATGATGTAGCTGGTAGTTTAATTCAGATTCTTTCTTTCTCTTTAAACATGAAAAACAGACTGCCCACCATGTTGGTTTTACCACACAAACACATGCTTGTTTGCAATTCTTGATCAACTCCTACTGCATCTCTTCTATACTTCAGCACAGTCTAGCCACTCATGATGCAGTAGAAGGAGAGAAGGCTATTGCATCTTGAGTAGAGTCACTGTTTTGGGGTATGCCTTATGATCAGGATGTATACAGAAAAGAAGTATATGGAGGATTTCAAACACAACTAGGTTGTGTACAACTGCACCATTTGTATGCATTTCAGTTCTGCTAAGAATGGAAGTAGATAAAGCAGCCAGCAACATCAGTGAAACATAGAAATATAGAAAGTGAGGCAGAAGGGGATCAGAAGATCCATTCGGTCTGCCCAAGTCCCTACCCCCCTCCCTTAACTGCTAGTCAGTGTTATGATGTCTTTGTAGTTACCATAAGCATTCTTAAAAGTCACAACTGTTTTCTCCTCCATGACTCTTTGAGAGAGGCCATTCCATGTTTTGACCACCCTCTCCATGAAAAAGAATTTACGCATTGCTCCTGAACTTGTCTCCTCCCAGTTTTATATCATGACCTCTTGTTCTTGTATAACTCTTGACCTGAAATTGGTCCTGAACCTGTACCTTATTAATTCCCTTCATGTATTTGAAGGTTTCAATCATGTCTCCCCTCTCCCTCTGTTGCTTCAAGGAATACTGTACATGTTGAGATCCTTCAATGAATTTTAGAGAAGGTACGCCATCATAAAATGTAGGGTTTTAACAAGAAAGAATGGGATCCATGATGCCAGTTTGACAACAGTGTTGATGACCGATGTTACAGTAATGGCTTTAAGTCAATTACAATTGTGATCAACATAAAGCTGTCCAGTAATGAGTTTTTTTTTTCAGGTGGATTGGCCCCCGAACCCCCCTGTAGGGGAGCTTTGCCCCAGCTCCCCTCGCATTTAGGATTATCAACTCTGAGTTAGAGATGATTCAGGGATGGGTGCAAACCCAGGAGAAAGCAATGCCAGGGTCCAGCAGTGACATTACAGTGGCAACAGTGAATTGTTGCTGTAATGTCATTCGCTGTCAAAATTTTGAACAGGCGTCAGCATATGGAAAGAATGTGATGCAAAAATGGTTGACAGTGTCCCTTAAGGGCAGACAAAGACTCACAGTCCATCAAGTCTACCCACTCCCATTCTTAGTCTCTACTACCCTAGCACTGGTGGGGCCTGTGTAGTGCTCCCAACTCACAGCTTCAATTTGCTTGTCTAAAGAACCACACTTGACCCCCATCATTTTCATCATACCCATGTGTATATCCCATCCTTTGTTGAAAACTATAACCAGAATCAATTGGAAATGACAAATCAGAGTGGGAAGGTAAAAGTTTGCAGATCATACTTATTCACACCAGCTTACAAAGCAAAAGGGTGGACATGATAGATCTAGAGCCCCCTCATGGTAGATGGTGCCATTTATCTAAAGCCTTATCTGTTCAGAGGTATTTCCTCACATTTCTAGTAAATCCCCCCCACTACCAGCTTATAATTATGTTCTTTTGTTGCAGATACCTCTGATTTCATGAACAGTTTCTTGTAATCCACCCTGTTTGTTCCCTTCAAATATCTGAAAGTTTCAGTCTTATCCCACCTTACCCTCATGGCCTCTAGAGAGTACATATTCTGGTAACCTTCATTTGTCAGATCTTCCCCTGTTTACTGTGTATCATTTCGGGTTACCCTCCTTGGGATCATTTCTGTGCTGTCCTTGCCATTCATTAGGTGAAAGTTTGAGAACTGCGTATATTACCCTACATGCAGCTTCACCAAGGACATATAGACAGGCAGGATCACTTACTTCCTTTTGCTACAGAAGGCCCTGCCATACACCTTAACATCCAGTTTGGAACACAGGCAATGATGGCAGAAAGAGACCAATTGTCAATCCAGTCTTCCCATAACACCATATCTTACCCCAAAATCTTCTGTTAGTATGGGGTATTTCTCTACATTTTCCAACTCCCTTGCTTCCTGTTTAACTCCTGCACACCCCAACCCCCCATGTAATTACTAAGCCCATAACCTTGTCCTATCTGTGTTTTAAACTATTAATAGTTTTGGCAACCAATGCCTTTGCTGGAAGGCTCTTCCATGGCTCAACCACTCTATCTGTAAAAGGAAACTTTTTCACATCCCTCCTGAACTTTTCCCTTCACCAGCTTCCCCTTGTGATCTTGTGTTCTAGATTTGTTATTCCTAACTACTTCCTCACAGTTCATCTTGTTCATTCCTTTCAAGAACACAAAGGTCTCTGTCATATTACTCCCTCACGCCTAGCCTCGATTGAATACATGTTCAATGCCCTAAGTCAGTCCCTGTAGGATCTGCCCTGCTGGCCTGGAATCATTTTGGTCATGCAATGCTGCACTGCCTCAAGTCTGTCCTTGTGTTTTCTTAGTGAGAAACTCCAGAACAGGGCACAGTACTCAAGGTGTGATCTCACCAGTGAGCTACAAAGAGGTAAAGTATTATCTCTTTCCTCCCGCTATCATCCCCCCCTCCTAATAATCCCCAGCATCTTTTTTTTTTTGCCTTACTGTAAGCCTCATTACACTGGTTGGATTGTTTAAGGGAGTTGCTCAACTTTCTCATATGCTTTATTGTATTGGACTGTGGTCTTGAGATGGTCATCCACGGTAACTCTCAAGTCTGTTTCCTCTGAGGTTTGGTCTAGCCTGACCTCCCCAATACAATATTGTTTTCAGGTTCCTTTTCAAAAAGCAAATGACCATTACACTTTTTAGTTCTAGGTCCTCTTTCATTTCCCCAACACCATTCTTGCTATCCCACCTACTACATAGCTTAGTGTTATCTGCAAAGAGACACATATTGTCCTACATGCTATCTACTGTATAATGTCACATATAAACAGAGTGAAGAGCACAGGACCCACAACACACCCTGAGACACTCAAGGGTCTCCCTCCTAACCACAGAATGCTCCCAGTTCAGCATTGTCCACTAGAATATCCCCCCACCTGTATCACTTCTCTACCCACTTTGTTACATCTTCACCCACATCCTTGTCTCTCACCATTGTCTCAAGGCATCTTTGGGGAACTGAACCAAAGGCCTTGCTAAGGTTCTGATACAAGAAATCCAATGCCTGGCCTTTGTCCACTGCCTAAGACCCAGTGTTGAGGAATTCTGTGAGGATCATTTGGCAGGACCTCCCTTTTAATAAGCCATGCTGTTTACTGTCCTGGAGGCCATGAATCTCAAGAAAGTCAGTTGACCCTTCCTTGATTATAGACTCAGATAGCTTCCCTCCTGCAATAGAGGTCTAACTGGCTGGTCTGTACTTGCTTGTATCTTCCCTTCCCCACTCTTGAGCAGAGGTAGCACAATATCTTCTACTCTCCAGTCTATAGGGATCATGCCTGTCATTAGCAACCATTAGAACAGGTCTGCAAGGCTGCTGCCCAAATCAGCTCCCTTTTACTGAGCACCTTAGGATGTTGCCCATTTCGTGATGGTGACTTCCCCACCTTCAACCTTTTCAGACCCTAGAGCAGATTATCCTCAATAGTGGTCACCATCACCATCCATACTGCATTGTAGCAAAGCACATCTTTCCTTAATTATTTTATATATATCTTCTTTTTGTCTGTATGTCTGCATCCATATCCTGGTACTTTAACCCCCCCAACCCCTGTCCTTCATCTTCTTCCTAACATACTTCAAAAAAGGATTTGTAATTTTCATTCACCCCTTTGGCTATTCTGGGTACAGCCTCTTCCATGTCTCTCTTCATGGACTTGTTGACTCTTTTTGCTTACTAAAGTATAGCTCCTTACTTACCTCTGACTGATGGGATATACCTTCAGAATGCCAATTGCTTGACCAGGAGAGTTTTTCCCACCTTCCTGCAAAACCAAATTGTTGTCTTGTGCCTCTTTTTCTTCCAAACCAGTCTTATACATAGCTTGATACCTCTTGGATTCACAGTTTGATAGCTTCTTATTTATTCTGCACATTTCTTATAGGTCAGGCCCATTAACTATATCTCTAAGTTCTTTCTGCATCTTCCCAAAGTTAGCTCTTCTAATGTTCAGAACTAGCATAAGTGACTTTTGCTGCTGTGCTTTATGAGAACAGTTTTTCCTGTGATATCTTGCAGGATACTGTAGGATCTTTATGTAATCCAATGGCAATTACTCCAATTAGTCATGGATTAAACTGAAATGTCACATGCAGTACTTGATTCTCATGGTCATCACTGTATGTTGAATCACACTGTGTTACAGTCGATTGAACAAAGAAGATTCATCACTGTTAATCCATCCCCCATGTTTTTCTGAGTAAACAGGAATAGGTACGCAAAAGTACCACCCTTAGTCTGCTCCTCTACATGTAATATTAGAAAACAGTTGTGCAAATCATTCACTAGCACATGGCTCCTAGTGCTTCTTGCCCAAGAAATGCTCCTGTCCACATCTGGTATGTTGAAATGTCATAACTGGACAACTTCCCACTGGTTACTCCCTTTATGACCCCCCTTCCTTTCAACAGGTTTGGGAGCCTGTACGCTACCTCCATTTGAAGCTTTCCCCCCACAGTCAGCTAAATCCATAGAAATTCCACCTTGCCCCTTTGATCCTTATCCTCCATCAGCCTGATGTCCTTCCTGGTGCACAGAGCTGCTTCCTCTCCATTTCTCCCTATTTTTTATGAACAGATCATAGCAGTGGACTGTGAGGTGTCTACTGTGATTGGATGTCACCTACATCTCTTTAATGGTTATTATATATGGCTTCGACCCAGCTGCCATAGCCTGGGTATTAGGGTTAATTTATTCTCCTCCGAAGGTTAGAGTATCAGAGTTCGATAAATTAGCATCTGTATTACAACAACAGTCAATGGGACTTGACCTACTATTGATAGGTGATTTTAGTGCAGCATGGAATAAATTAAGAGGAATTGCCTTTAGGACTAGTTTGACTACACTAAACTTGAATGAAAATGTTGTAATTTCCATAAGGAAAACATGTGTATTAAATGATGAGAATATTTTGGATCTTATCTTTACTTCAGAGGGAGTTCAAGTAATCACTATGGCAGTGATGCAACCAATATTTGTGGACCATTGTTCTATAATTTGTGAATGTGAGGTTACTGTCAATAAGGGGCTCTCAATAAATGATGAACCTAAAACAGTAAGGCATTGAAGTTTTAATAGATATTGCAAAGAAGCTTTTTTGTATAAGTTAAGACGTGTTAAGTAGGATAGGCGTTCGTAATTTCTGAACTTGTTGGGGCAATTGAAGAATTTACAGATTTATTTGTTCAGGTGTGTGATGAAATAGCTCCATTTAAAAACAGTGCACACAAAAAAAACAAATTTTCCATGGATTAAAGATAAAATAAAGCATAATATTAGATATAAAGATAAATTATGAAAAAAGTAAATAAAACTCTAGATACAAGGGATTGGGAGAAATACAAAAAAGAATGAAACAAACTTAAATTTAAAATTTGCACCTCAAAAATATAATATTATAAAAATAAGGTTGCTCAAATCACTGACTCACATAAGTATTGGAACTTTTTAAAATCATTTGAAAAACCTGTGGTAAATAAATTGCCTATTCAGATCAAAGATAATCAAATATTGCTAACATCACAAGATTCTGCAGAGAGGCTAAATCAATATTTTGTTTCACTTCCTGACATGGTTATTCCTCTAGACGACCATGTTGAGGCAAAATGGAAGGAACAATGGCCCCCAAACAAGAAAAAAATCAGATTTAAAGTTATTACCTGTCGAGAGATTAAGGATGTACTCAGGAAACTTCAAATTAAGAAAGCTTCAGGACTAGATCAAATTGAAAATAGGCTATGGAAAGATTCCATGGATGTAGTAGCCCCAATATTAACTAAACTCTTAAATTGGAGTTTGACTGAAAAGAAGTTTCCATCCCTGTGGAAAAGACAAAAACAGTACCCATTTACAAAGGGGGTTCTTCCATGGAATCAACAAACTATAAGCCAATTTCCTTATTGTCTGGTGTGTCGAAGGTCTTGGAGAGACTGGTTCAGAGGCAATTGAGTGAATATCTGGAGGAGGGTTCTCTCTTGTCCTGTTACCAGTCTGGCCACTCCATAGACACTGCCCTCACCGACCTGATTGATAACATCGCTACCCTTGTAAATGGGGGAAGGTCAGTGGGGCAGTGTTTGTGGGTCTCTCCAAGGCCTTCAACACCATAGACCATGGAATTTTGTTTCATAGAATGTAGGGGTTAGGGACAGACAGTGAAACCCTTCCCTGGTTTCAATCTTATCTAACTGAAAGAGTTCAGCTAGTGCAGGTTGGGGTTGTTTTGTCAAATCCAGTCACCATAAAAAGGGGAGTTCCCCAAGGCTTGATTTTGGGTGCCCTGTTATTTATAATGTACGTAAATGAGTTACCAAAGGTTGTAGAATATTCTGCCCTGAGATGTATGCAGATGACACTGTTTTATTGACGTACAGATGCTCGATTCAGGAGATGGAAAAATGTCTCTAAAGGGATTTTAGTAGGTTGGAGTCATGATTGTGCCAGTCAATGCTTATTTTTAATAGTGAAAAAAACAAATGTAATGTTTTTTTCAGAGTAAAGGAAAAGTAGGTAATCATTTCAAAATTCATATAAAAGCAGTGAAGAATGAAATCTTAAGTCAAGTTGAGTGCTACAAGTATCTGGGGGTTTTTTTTGGACCAAAATTAGAATTTTGACATTCATACAAAAGAGTTAGTTAAGAAAACAAATAATAAATTATGAGGTTTTTGGAGGTCAAAATATTGCTTAAATCAACAAATGAGAGGGGATATTGCAAAGCAATTGATTATACCTAGTATTGAGTATGGAATCCATGTCTACAGCACGGCTAGCAAGACAAAGTTTAGAGCTATTCAGGTTCTATATAACAACTTGGCTAGATTTGTGTTAAATTGTGAATATCATACTCACCACTGTGATATGTTTATGTTATTACAATGGCCTCAATTAGAGCAAATAATAGAAAAGAAATGGTTAAAACAAATTCATGGGGTGGTGCACAATCAAAACTCTAGACAGCTTGTGGACAAAATGTCACAACTGACATATGAACATAATTAGAATCTCAGAGGAAATGGGGGAAAGAAATTTGTTATACCAAAATCAAATAATAAATATGGTGACATGACCTTCGTACAAAAGTTGTTAAACTATAGGAACAAATTGATGAAGGGAAAAAACAAATCATACAAACAAAATATTTTTTAAAAGCCATTGGATATGACCTAACAATGAAATATAAGTGTAATGGTTGATGTGTTTAGGAACAGATGGATTGACAAATGTGTGTATGAAAACTGTAGAAAAGATTTTAAATTTGGGTACATAGTGCAACTTATAGTTGTTAGTTATATAATATTATGTCCTTCGTCCATGTCTGTGATCTGAATGAGAATGTATAGGTGTTATGATATAGTTTCTTGGATGTATGTGGTACATGTTTAAAAAAATATTTTGTGCAATTTGTCTAAAATTTTTAGATTTGTAAATGCAACAGGTCCATCTTGAGAAAGGGTTCATGTCCCAATAATGTTTCAATACTGCTACCTGTATAAAAATAAACTTTTACTACTATGACTACTACTTAGTTTTATTTTTATTTATTTTTTTTTTGTGCTGAGGATTGTGGCATTTATGCAGACTTTCTTTCAGGAATCCTATTTTCCTCCTTCACCAGACTAATTGGCCAGTCCATTCTTGCTCATCCTCATTACATTGTGCTTCCTTTATCATTTTCCCTATCTTTTATGATTTCAGTTCCATGCACATTCCCTGCCTGAGTTACTTATCCATTACTCCCTAAATGCCCCCATACCTGAGTTCCTCCTGATGATGTCTCTACCTCCAATCTCCCCCATGCTAGTTTAAACCCACAGAAATGCATACTTTCAATTCTTAGCTTAGTTCCTTTGTCCCTCCCAATCTGGATAAAGAGCTTCTGATTTAAGTAAGTTTTTATCTTCTAAAAAGCACCCCTGTCTCCAGGGAAAGAAAACCTTTCATCAAGGCTTTCCTTGCCATTGGATAGTCCCATAAGAACAAGAAACTGGGGGTTGAAAAGGATCCACAATGTCTTCAAAAGGTATCAATACCCCTTCTACAGTACCCAACAACATGTACCAAAGAGCATCAGTAGCCATAAAATCACTCGAGCAAATATGAAAGAAGTCTCAGATTTTCAGGGTACTGCTTGGTTACAACTAGTTATCCATTGCAGTTTTTACAATCCAGCTGAAAAGCTCAGAGGTGGCAAATGTAAGGTTTACATTAGGAAACATGTCTTCTCTGAAATTGCAAAGAATCTATGTAATAGTGTACCAGTTGAGATAGGGGACATGAAGACAGTGCAGGCCATTGTGATCAGCCTGGAAATATGTGTGCTTACTAAGGGAATCACTGGGTACCCTGAATAACAGCAAGGAACGTGAACCCCTTTAAATTAGTTCATCACTCACGGCATACAGTACTTACCCATCCATTTTTATAAAGCAGCAGGGTAGGGGATGGACATGATAAACCTAGAATACCATGTGATTTACATTCTTGTATTACTATATAACAACTTGGCTAGATTGGTGTTAAATTGTGAGTATCATACTCACCACTGTGATATGATTTGACCTTTGCTACAGTAGGGATCTTCCTGCTGTTCTGTTCTACTTTGCGCCCTTTAAATGCTTGCTTTCACTTGTTTTCCTTCAGCTATCCTGTGTGTACCTTCTCAATGCCTGTTTTTGCTTACCACCATTCCATTGTCAATTGTTAGGCAACCTTCTATTCATTTATTTAAATTTTTATCAGGAAAAACTTATAGAGATGACACAAGCTTGTCTCCAGGTGTGTTCTGGGGAAAAGGGTACAGAGATTCTCACTACAATATACATAATCAGCTGTCCATCAATGCCAAGAACACTAGGCAGAGGATTTCAAGGCTCGCCCCTCTCCCATACTTCCATATCCTTGACATTGCAAGGACTGAGGATGTCTCTTCAGTTACTGTACATAATTTGGGTATGGTGGAATCACCCCCTTTGATTTCTCAGTACCTGTGGATGCCATCCACCAAAAGCTCCACCCTTAACATGGTATGCTTTACTGGAATAAAGCAGGTGTCCCATTCCCTGCCCACCTAGAGATCATCTTGTAAATGATCCTACCTATCATTAACTATGGTGACATCATTTACAGTGCAGCTTTCAAGTCCACACTAACCAGGATGGACTTCCTTATTCATTCTTTCTGCTGCTTTGCCCTGGAATGGTCACATGCACCAACCACTGTTCCTTGTACTCCTCTCTCTCCCTCTGCTACAACAATGCCAGGCACATTGCCAACTGTGCCTCACTTATCTGCAAATTCTGGCTGCCTCCCTTCCCTCATACCTTGCCTCTTTCTTTCATCCCCCTACCACCTCATCATAACTTTACAATACTGACTATCATTTCTTTTCCCTTCCTCGAAGGAAATCTACTACTGGTCAAGCTGACTTCTCCTAGCCCTTCCCTAAATTTTGGTCCTCCCTTTCCTGCCCTTCCACTCTGCCTCTTCCCATTACTCCCTCAAGTCTCTTCTCCATGACTTCACAATATTCCTGCAATTGTTCCTGGCCCCCTGTCATATGCCACCATCTTCAACTCTACAGCCATGTATCTCTCTTGCCCCTCTTTTCCCTAGTGTATCCTCTCATACCCAACCTCTCCAATTTACAGTACTTTTGTATTGCTTTTAAACGATTGCAAATTAAGAATGTGCAGCAGGTCAGGTCAGAGATTCGGATCAGTTGGGTATTGCCTGGACTGACTTAGCAGGCCAGAATTAGTCCACAGTTGGTCAAACCTCTTTCTGACCCGCCATCACTGCCTTATTAGCCAATTGGCCAAAATAATTCTATTGACTCCTCCAGGACAAGCAGAACTTAAAGACTAGGCACTGAAGCCAGCAGCATCCCTTGGACTGGCTGACATGACTTCCCATCATGATACATATTCTGCATCACATGTTCAGCCCTTCAGAAGGAGAAGAGAGAGAGAGAGAGAAGACTGTCAATGTCTTGCAGTACGGCACTGCATTAGAGGATGGGGTGACCAACTCCAGGATGGAGGGAGAACGAAGCTTGACTCCAGATTGTTGTGGCTGAAAGAGGAGGAACCGAGCAGTGGTGAGTGACACTACTGGAGCAGAGGCTCAGGCTGATTTGATTAGTGTAGAGACTGGGATCATGGGGATGCCTAAAAAGTCATCAGATCACTTGATGCCTTTTGCTGTGGGGCTGTGTAAAGGGCTACATCTGTGAACAGTTGGTAGATGGGTGAATTAGATTGGTCGGGTGCCTTTTGGGTTGTGGAAGGAACCACACTTTTGCAGGAGAAGCACTTGAACTGGGAAAGAGACGTCTATGGTCTGAGGATGTAGATGTCAGTCGGAGGATGTAGATGTCAGTCGGCTTGACTTGGTGCTTGGTGGAGTAAATCGGATGGATGTTTAGGACCCCAGCATTCTGGCTAATCTTTACTTGGCTACTGTACTAAACTGAAACCTAGCTTAAACAAGCATTTGTCAATGATGATTATTTGCTTGCTGGTATTAGCATTGGAAATGCAGGAGTTAGACAGATGCAGAATAGGAATGGCAGTGAAGTATTGAACTTCATGCCAACCCCACCTCCAACCTGCAGAGACAGACAGGCACTGGGGTATGCATTTGGGTTGTCGCCCATAACATTCATGCCATTTCACCGTACCCTATCATGCAGACACCAACAAGTGTTGAGGTGTGCCTTGAGGTGTCCAGCTTTTTAGTCACCCCACTCCATAAGGACATACTCTGAAATGGGTGCAATATTGGAGAATGGGGTGAACCCTGGGGCCAAAGAGTATAAGGCACACCTCGATACTTGCCACTGGCTGCAGGGTGGGGGGGTAGGGGTGGAACGGCATAAGCATTACAGTCAGCAATCCAAAGGCAGACTCCTGATGCCTGTCAGACTATACAGAGTGGAATGTTATGGTTAGAAACCCTAACACCCCAGGTGTTTGTTGGTATTTGCACTAAAAATTTTCAACATGGCCTTTTTGTGACCACCACCTCATGAAGCATTTGGTACCTCTTCTCATGTGTCAATGTGTCCCGAACTTAGAGTTCCCACAGTGACCGTGCCATTGTGCACCAGATATACGAAAACACAGATCGGGCAGGATGTGAAGAATGACAGCTACACCATTCAGCATGTGTGTAACACAGTCAGGAGTGAAAGTACTACAAATTTGCAAAGTTACGAGGGTGCATGGAAACTGCACAACTCACGCTTGTAACACAGTTATTTTATGGAGGTTTGTCACCAAATTTTCAACATAGGCATTTTAGGACCTCTGCTCATGAACAGAGTCACTGTGATTTTACATAGAATCTGCCAGCAGAACAGACCAATCAGTCTATCTAATTCTTCCCGAGTGTGCAGCTAGCACCCTAGATTCCAGCTGGCCCAGCCTCCTTCCCCTCAGTTCCTACCCCACTTGTCCCAGCCCCTGCCCCCCGACTCTTCATCTTGCATTATCCCAGTCCTTCTTAAAGCTATTGACTGTCCTACATGTTACCACTGCCTCTGGCAGCACATTCCAACTAGACACCACCCTCTTAGTGAAGTAATGCCTCCTCATTTCCCTCTAGAAATGTCCTCCTTCCAACCTTAGTCCATGCCCCCTCATCTCTCTTCTACTCCTCAGTTTAAACACCCCCTCGGTGATAGGTTTATTTACCCCATCAGGTATTTAAATGCTTCAATCATATCCCCCATCCCTCCTTTCCTCCAGTGTGTACATGTTCAGCTCATTCAGCCTAACTTCATATTCCTTTCCTTCCATCCCCTTTAACATTTTTGCTGCCCTCCTTTGCAGCCCCTCCAGTAACTTTATATCTCTCCTCAGGTATGGCCTCCAGTATTGCAAACAGTACTCCAGGTGCAGTCTGACCAATGATCTGTAGAGATAGGATCACATCCCTGCATTTGTGGGGAGGGGGACCAAAGCCAATGGGGATTGAGCCCCCTGTAAGCACAGAAATGGGGGGTGCATGATGCCAAAGGGGATTGGGCACCCCCTTGGCACACAGAAGAAATCAAGGGGATGGGAACATTATGCCAACAGGGAGTAGGCTCCCCCGTCTGCAAATTTAACTTTGAAGGGGAGGACTGAAGCCAAAGGGGAATGGGCCCCCACCGAAAAAGAAAGACTGCTGGGGGGCGCATGATGCTGAGGGGTATTGGGCACCCCCTCTGCACACAACAGAAACTTGGGGGTGGGGACATTATGCCAATGGGGACTGGGCCGGGGGCATGCTGACAGGGGGATTATGCACCCCCATCAGCTCTGAGGTGGCTGCATAGAACCGACAAGTTCCTGGTACTGTTACATCAGATGAGGTACCACCCTGTAATGATGGGTCACTCCCTCATTGCAGTGGAATTGCTGATGCTGCAATGATGAGGCAGACCTTCATTGCAGCGGCCAAATCATTTCAAGTTGGTGTCACTTCTGTAGAACCAGTGTCATCAGGACACTGGACCTGCATTGGGTGCACACCACCAAGCTCACAAATGCAGTGTTGGCATTGGCCGCCACACTGCCGCACCTCCACAACCCACTTCTCGCCTAAGCTGTGGCATAATATTTCTTGTGCATGTGCTGAAGCAAACATAAACATGAAATCATATATAAAAAAAATCAGAGAGACAAAGACACTTGAGCAGTAGAAGGCAACACAGCCTGGCAGGCTGGACTGGTCTGGGCATTGGCATCAGGAAGATGGGAGCAGTGGCAGGGTCTGGCAGGCAGTCCAGGCTCTGGCAGTGGGCACCAGGTATTGAGAGAGAGGAACAAGAACTAAACTTCACTGAAAACAATATCTAAAAGAAAATATAATATCATTTAAAAAAAAGCAGACAGAGAAAGAAATGGTGACTTGATCAATAGCAGAAGCAGGGCATGGCCTGAGGCAAGGGAGGAGACTGCAGCTAAATTGCATTGAAACAAAAGTACCTGAAAAAAAAATAACATCTTTAAAAAAAACACGAGAGAGAGAGAGAAAGAGAGAAAAAGAGAGTCAGAGACTGGAGCAGTAGCAGGGCCTGGCCGGAGGCAGGGGAACTAGTGCTAAACTGCATTAAAACAATACCTGAAAAAGTATGTGCACTGCTCGGTCACAGCTGGCTAAAGGGCTAGTTGCATTTTAAGCAGTTGCCTATTATTTCTTTAAAAGAAGTGGAACCAGTCAGTCAGTGTAATATACCTCTGTTTGCTGTTACCTACTGTAGTGTGCCTAGTTGCCTTACATATCCACCTGTGTACTGTTCTCTCACAGTTGACCAAAGGGCTAGTTGCAGTTTAAGCACTTAGCTATTTTCCATAAAAAAAAAAATTGTATGAGGACCAGTTGGTTGCTGTTGTGCGCTATATGTCTCTGCTTTGTTGCCACCTAGCGTGCCTGTCTACCTACCATCAAATCCATCTGTGTATTGTTCTTTTTTAGTTTCCCAAAGAAGTTAGCTGTACTTTAAGCACTTGGCTTTTTTTCCTGAAAAGAATGTAAGACTGATTGTCGTGTAGTACTGTTCACCTCTGCTTATTGCCATCCAGTTTGACTAGCTGTCTGCTGTTAAAACCTCATTTGTGCTACTCTCTCACAGTTGCCCAAAGGGCTAGTTGCAGTTTAAGCACCTGGCTATTTACATTTGGTCAGTGTACTGTGCCTCTGCTTGTTGCCACCCAGCGTGCCTGGCTGCCTGTCATGTTCAGTTGTATACTGCTCTTTCACAGTTGTCCAAAGGGCTAGCTGCTGAATAAATACCTGGCTGTTGATCAAAAAAAATGTAAGACCAGTTGGTAAACACTTGCCTATTATTCCTAACAAAAAAAAAAGCAAGACCAGTCATTCAGTGTAATACTGCTTTCCTTGTTGCCACCCAGTGTGTCTGGCTGCTTGTCATGTCCATCTGTGTACTGCTCTCTCACAGTTGCCCAAAGGGCTAGTTATAGTTTGAGCATACAAGTTCCAAGCACACACAAACCTTATGAAGGGACACCACAGCTGTTGAGTTTCTTTAAAACTTAATTTTATTTCCACACACAGGACACAAAAACCTGCTTGACATGTTTCAGACATGGCTGTCCTTTCTCTAAGGCTAGGGAACATACAAAGAAGCAACACACACATAAAGGCTGAAAGTAAGTACATGACATTATGACACCTTGTGACTCATCTCATTAAAAATGTCACTCTTTAATTACTACCATATTTTTTAAAATATGTGCCCCAAAAGACACAACTGTGCACCCTACTTAGAAAATATCATAAATTATTACATATAATACAGGGAAATGAAAATAACAAAGGAAAATAAGGTGGGGGGAATGAATGTGAAAAATAAGACTAAAACAGTAGGGAAAAGAGTTGGGAGAAGGAGGGAGAAGAGTTATAAAAACTTGGAAAAATAGGGAACAGGAGGGTGGATGAGGAAAAGGAAAAAAATGCTAATATGCTAAATACATAGTAGTTATTATCTACTTTTATTGCATTTTCCCTATAAATAATGATTTTCTATAACGTTACAACATAATGATTGCACATCATAAATTGGCTTACCATTATTAAAAAAAAATCTATATTAGTAGTAGCATAGGTGCCAAAAGGGGGTTGTTCTTTCCTATCAAGATTGCTAGAGATCAAGGCAAAACAGGGAATATAAAGGAAACATCCGTTTCTAATTCAGTGTTTTCTCTGCTTCAGATACTTCAGGTACTTTTTTTCAATGCAATTTAGCTGTAGTGTCTTCCCTTGCCACATGCTCATGTGAAGCCTTTTATATAGGAAAACCTAGACAAAAACTAAAGGACAGTGTAGGAGAACATGTTAGAGCTATACAAAAGCATGCTATAGCACATGCTACTGCCCAACACATCTTAGACACTTCAGCTGAGACAGCACATCAATTTGATTTTGTAGCCATAGACAGAGTCTGTAGGAAACCAAGAGGAGGAGACTATGAAAATCTTGTACTTATTAAAGAAAATTATTGGATTTTGGTTCTGCAGGCAACAAAAAAGCCAGGACTTAACACACATTTAGATACATGCCCTTATCTGAAGCAGAGAAATCATGGAATTAGAAACTGATAAGTTTCCTTTATATTCCCTGTTTTGCCTTGATCCCTAGCAATCTTGATAGGAAACAACAAATAACCCCTCAATTTTGGCACCTGTACTACTACTAATATAATCTTTTCAAATAATGATAGCCAATTTACAGTGTGCAATCATTAAGTTGTAATGTTACAACAAATCATTATTTATGGAGAAGATGTAACAAAAGTAGATAATAACTACAATATATTTAGCATATAAGAAAAGCCCTTTTGTCATCTCCCCTCCTGTTCCCTATTTTTTCCAAGTCTTTAAACCCCCCTTCTTCCCCCACCCTTTTCACTACTATTTGTTCTTGTTTTTCACATTCACTCCCCCACTTGTCTTTTATTATTTTCTTTCCCTCTGCTATATGTAGTAATTTATGTTGTTTTCTACGTTATAGGTAGCACGGTTGTATATTTTGGGGGTATATTGGTTTTAAAATATGGTAGTAATTAAAGAGTGACATTTTTAATGAGATGTGTCACAAGGTGTCATAGTGTCATGTACTTACTTTCAGCCTATATGTGTGTGTGTTGCTTCTTTGTACATTCCCTAGCCTTTGAGAAAGGACAGCCATGTCCGAAACATATCAGGCAGGTTTTTGTGTCCTGTGTGTGGAAATAAAATGAAGTTTTAGAGGCACTCAGCAGCTGTCGTGTCCCTTCATAAGGTTTGTGTGGGCTTGGAATTTGTAGTGTATGTTTATGGCATGGTTCCTTAAGCACCACTACCCTGGTGCAGACTCTTTTACCAAGATTACAGTTTAAGCACGTGACTATTTTTCTCTTAAAAAAACATCAAACAAAAAAAATGCAGGAGGACCAGTTGGTTGCTGTAGAACGCTGTATGTCTTTGCTTGTTGCCACTTAGCATGCCTGTCTACCTGCTATCATGGCCATCTGTGTACTGCTCTCTGACAGATTCCTGAGGGGCTACTTGCAGTTTAAGCACGTGAATATTTTTCCTAACAACAACAAAAATGATTGGTCCAGTCAATCAATGGAGTACGCAACTGCTTGTTGCCACCTAGAGGGCCAGACTGCCTGCTCTCACATCCTACTGGGTCCCTTTGTTGTAGGCTCTACAGCGTATGACAAAACCATGTAACAGTAATAGTGCAGTAGGGATGAGCGAGAGGGTGCAAAACCACGAAAGACAGTATTTGTGGTAGTGCACCCTCTCACTTTCCCAGGCAGAGGATAAGACCTCTACTGGGACAGGGGTCAACCAAGCAGCTGCCATGGCTCGATGGGATGAGCCATTGGCAGCAAGGGAGACAAACAGTGCGTTTGGGACTGGGTTTCGATTTCCGGTCCCAGACACATGAATTTTGACTTTTTCAGACTTTGTGTGATTTTTACTGTTAACCCCCCCTCCCCGAAAGTTAGATATTTTAGTTGGGGTGGTTCGGGGCAGACCTCACCCCCAAAAAAAAAGATTCTTATGCTGCTGGCAATGAATTGCACTGTCTTGGTAGTGTGGTATATTACAGTGACATAATGTCTTGAGACATTATGACCCTGTGCTCTCTCTCATCACCTTGTGTACTGCTGTCTGACAAATTCCAGAGTGACCAGTTGCAGTTTAAGCATTTGGCTATTTTCCCTAAGGAAAAAAGTAAGACAAGTCAGTCAAAGTAGTATGCCTCTGCTTCTTGCCACCTAGCATTCTATGCAGCCTGCTGTCACATCCATCTGTGTACTGCTCTCTGACAGTTTGCTGAGGGGCGAGTTACGGTTTAAGCACTTGGCTAGTTTTCCTAAAAAAACTGTAAGAGCAGTTGGTCAGTTTGCTATGCTTCTGCTTGTTGACATCTAGCATGCCTGACTGTCTGTTGTCAAGTACACTTTTGTACTGCTTTCTGATAGTTTTCTGAGGGACTAGTTGCAGTTTACGCACTTAGCTATTTTTCCTTAAAAAAATGTAGAACCAGTTAAGTCAGTGTAGTACACCACTGCTTGTTGCCACCTAACATGCCTGGCTGTCTGCCACATCCACTTGTGTATTTATTTATTTATGTAGCATGTCTTTGATATCTGGGTGGGTGCACTGATCCAAAGGACAGTTTACAGGCACAACCCGAGCAATAGCATGGCACATTAAGCAATACAACTGTGAAGAACAACAATAAATACAGGCCTCAACAGGAGGTGCAGGAAATTACAGAACAATGGGTCAGTACATAAAGTAAAATTGCATAAAATAAAATGTGGTGAAAAAGCCCAGCATACAGGCCAAAAATCCATAGCGACAGGCCAGGCAACAGGCTGAAATACAAGTCACAAAACACGGAGACCAAACTTAATTCTCAGATATGATACATAAAAAGCAAAATGCATTCAGGTACACCAATAGTGCACAGTTCAACAAGCAGATTGGAACTAGGAAACTGAGTACAACATTTCCTGTTAACAAACAGTTTTGGGACTTAGAGTAGGGAGGCAACAGCAGCAGCCCCAAAAAGTGGGGGAAGAGGTCAGGAGCAGAAGTGGTGAATGTAACAAGGATGAGAACCCGCTAATAGGTGGGGGGTGGAGGCAGGGGATACCAGAGATTACCCAGGAGAGTAGTGGCATTTATTTATTTATTGAGTATTCAGATATACCTTTGAGTCAGAGACTCATTTACAAAGGTTCCACATTGCACAGAATAACAGAACAGACATTAGAAGGTAATTCAACAAGCAATACAGTCCAGCATATTTACAAACAGCAGTGAAGGCTAACAGGTGGCTAATAGGTTAATTTTTACAAGTCTTTAGCAATACATTTATAATCAGATATGTAGCAGAGTCATAGGCTCAAGTAAGGGTCCTGGGGGGAAGCAGACTGGAGTCTGTAGTCGTTGGACTGAAGAAAAAAAGGGGGGGTAGTGCAGGATCAGTGACTGTCACAGGTATTAGAGGACTTAAGGTGGGCCCTAAGGTAAGTTTTGAAAGGGCCAATTCTGTTTTCATTCACAAGTAAAGGGGGCAGGTTGTTCATCCAAGAAGGGGCCCTTTTAGCTGAAAGACCTTTGGAACTGTGAGGTTCGGCAGTGGGGAACCGAGAAGAGCTGCTTGTCTGAGCTACGGGTATTTATTTTTTTTTTAAACTCTAGGATTACAAATACCTTTGAGCAGGAACTGCTCATTTACAAAGGTTCCACATCAAAGGATGTAGGGTAACATACATACAAATGTCAACAATGAATACAGTCTTAAAAACACAAAGATGCATTTATTATACAACCAAAAATGGTGAGAGACAACATAAGAAACTTCAAACAAGTTTCAGGATGAACAGTATTTAGTTAGTATAGGGTAGGAGGGAGTCAGGAAGAAGCAGCCAGGCTAAAGGGACATTGTCGGCAGGTAGAGGTGGGTGGCAAAAGTGCAGGTGTAAGGGCAGGAGGGTCCCATATCTGAAAGTGCCATTAGAGAGGGAGGGTAAGAGTGAGGAAGTGGTGTAAGGTGAGAGTGGAAACTGGTGCCAAAAATGTGGTATGCTTAAGTAGTATTCTTAAGCACTGGGGCAGGGTGGACTATGGAGGTGAGCCCAAGGGGAGAGTCCAAGTACAGTCTTTTTTGCTATGAGGCAAGTGTGGAACCTGATTTTATTATCTAGATTTAACCAGTTGGTATCATTATAGAGTGAGCAAGTATGGGTGAGACAGTAGCATCCCAGTATGAGGCATCAAGCTTTATTCAGGGAGAGACAGAGTCCATCAAGGGCCGAGGTGTTTGCTGCGCTATAGATCAGTAGACTATAGTTGAGTAGGGAGAGGACCGAGGAGGAGACAGCGAGCCTAAGGACATCAGGGTAAGGCAGTGTTTCAAATGATACAATGACCCAAGCCTAACATTGAGGGTGGTGGACAGGAGATGGATATGCTGGTGGAGATTAAGGGCTGGGTCTAGAGTGATGCCATGGTATTTAGAGGAGTCTACTTGCTCCAAAGGGGTAAGATTGGTAGTTAGTACTTGGGGGCAGAGCTCTTTCCGGGAGTTCAGAGGGTGAGAGAATAGCATGACTTTGGTCTTCTTATAGTTTGCTTTCAGACAGTAGCCTGTCTTTGAAATTGTTTTTGAAAGAGAGATCGGAGGTGGAAGAGCAGAGTGATGTGGGGAGTCTGTTCCATAGGGAGAGGGCAGAGACGGAAAAGGCTTTACTGCCCACGGTAGAGGAGATTCGTGGAGCTACTGGGGGGAACAGATGATTCATGGAGGATCCTAGCTGCCACTCTGCCCATGAGGAGGGATGAGTACGGAGACAGGTAACCACCTCTCAGAGTATTGTCAACTAAGCAGCCAAGGGCATAGTCGAACCGTCCTTGCAGTGGGAGTCAACCAAGCAATGGGTACAATAGACAGTGATGGGTAGAATAGGTGGCATGGAGGACAAAGTGACAGCTACTATTGTAGACTAGTTCAGTCTAGAGTGCAGAGCTGATGATATGAGGGAATAGACAGGAGAGCAGTAATCAAGGAGGGGTAGAAGGTTTCATTGTGCAATTGCTAGGATCACCTCATAGGACAGGAATTGATTTAGGTGGTATGTGGCACCTAGCTTCTGATTAACCCTGAGCACAGAATTATTGATGTGGTCGGTGAATGCAAGGGAGGGGTCCAGGGTGACACCTAACTATTCAAAACTAGGAACATTTTTGAGGGGGGAGAAGCAGGTGCGGGTACAAGAAGGCAGGAGTTTTCCTTGGAGACCTTTATGAGGAATGGTTTGGATCCAAATAACATTGCTTTTGTTTCATTTTCATTTACCAAGAGTCTTTTGGAAAGAAAGCAATTGTGGGCAGCACCATAATTAAGTGCATGAGCAGAGGAGATGTTTTCAAGAGACTTGTAGCTATGGTAAAGGACAAGGTTGTTTGCATAGAGAAGAGCCTCACAGGTAAGGCTTTCAGCCAGAAGTGCATTAATAAAAATGGAAAAAAGTAAGGGGCCAAGGATGGAGCATTGGGTAACTCCTGTGGATATTGGTAGGGCAGGGGAGGAGACTGTACCAATTATAGCAGACTGGAACCTGCCTTCGAGGTAGATTTGAAACCATGTGCTGTTGTCTCAGTAGAGCAACCAAGGTGTAAGAGAGTGGAGTGGAGTAGAGAAGGGAGTGGTCAATGAGGTTAAAAGCCTAAGTTAGATCCACGAATACAGCACCAGTGGCCTTACCCATGTCCATGTTTCTGAGGATATGGTTAGAGAAATGGGCTAAGGCTGATGTGGCGCTGTGGTGCTTATGGAAGCCATGCTGCTGGGGGCACAGCAGATTATACCTTCCAAGATGCTCTGAGAGTTGAAAGTGCACAATTTTTTCCAGTAGCTTGCTGAGGTGGGGGAGGAGGGAGATAGGCCTATAATTATCAGGAGAAAGGGGTTGCCTGCTTTGAAAATAGGCACAACGTTAGCATGTTTCCAAGAGTCTGGCATTATGGGCAAGGATAGGGCAAGATTAAATATGAAGATGAGGGGTTTAATGATTGCTGAAGAGTTGAGCCTATGGAATGAGGGAAAAAGCCCATCACTGCCAGGGCTACCCCTGGCAGGGAGGTGCTTCAGGAGCTTGGTAGTAACATCTGAGCCAATGGTTCTAAAGTGCTGTAGGACGGGGGGTGTTGGAGGAGTGGTGACAGAGGGGGAGTAGTTAGCCTGACTACCAGGGCTATGGGCTGGTTGGGAGGATAGTTTGTTAAGATAGGCAGAGAGGACAGAAATTTTTTTGTTAAAAATCTGCGCAGTCTCAGAGGGATCAGTCAGGGGGCCGAAGGGGAGGTGAGCTGAATAACTTGGCTGTGGGTCTTGGGGTTGAGCAAGGACCCAATTGAGGCCCAGAAGCAACTGGGATCACCAAGGTTGTTCCTTTGAAGGTTTAGATAGAAACTGCATTTTACAGATTTGGCAGTTTGCTTACATGTGTTCTGCAAGCACCTATCGGTGTTCCAGAGTTGGGGGAAGGGAATGTTTTATAAGCTTTCCATTTACTGTCCCTCTCTTTTTATTAGGGACAGTAAATCTTTGGATATCCATTGGTATATATTGCTCTCTGACATTTACCCAAAAGGCTAGCTTCAGTTTAAGCACTTGGAGATTTTTCTTAAAAAAAGTAAGACCAGTTGACCCCTGCGCTCTGCCTCTGCATGTTGCCACCAAGCATTCCTGGCTCTCTGCTGTCAAGTCCACCTTTGCACAGCTGTACAAAGGGCTAGTTGCAGTTTAAACACCTGAGTATTTTACCTAAATAAAACTGGTCAGAAGTGCACTTGGCTTTTTTTCCTGAAAAAAAATGTAGGACCAGTTGGTCAGTGTAGTACTTTCTGCTTATTACCACAAAGTATTCCTGTCTTCCTGCTGTCATATCTATTTAAGTCCACTTCTACTCTCTCACAGTTGCCCAAAGTGTTAATTGCAGTTTAAGAACTTAGATGTATTTCCTAAATTACAAAAAAAGAAAACAAATTGTTGGACCAGTTGGTCAGTGTAATACACATCTGCTTGTTGCCACCTGGCATGCCTGGCTGTCTGCTGCAAAGTCCACTTTTGTACTACTCTCTCACAGTTGCCCAGTGGGCTACTTGCAGTTTAAATGATTGGCTATTTTTCCTAATAAAAAAAAACAGGACCAGCTGGTCAGTGTAGTACACATCTGCTTGTTGCCACAAAGTGTTCCTGTCTGCTCGCTATCACATCCAGTTGAGTCATCTACTACTCTCTTACAGTTGCCCCAAGGGTTATTGGCAGTTTAAATACTTGGCTATATTTCCTAAAAAAAAAATAATAATAATTTGTACCAGTTGATCAGTGTAGTACACCTCTGACTGTTGCCACCTAGCATTCCTGTCTGCCTGCTGTCACATCCACTTGTGTACTGCTCTTTCAGTTACCTGAGAGGCTAGTTGTAGTTTATGCACTTGCCAATTTTATTGTTATTATTTTAGTTTTTTTTGTGAAACTTAGTGTGCAGTCAGAGAAATATCTCTGTCTGTGTCATGTACAGTTGTGTGCAGCCAGTTGTAAGACAACAATAATACTAGAGCCTGTAGAGGTAAAAGGAAAGGTAAGGCACCTTTCTTCCTTGGATCCTCGACTGACCCTACATCCAGAACAAAAAGCAGAAATAAATGGCATTTGAAGGATAATTCAACAAAATGAGCACATGCAACAAAGAATACAGTGGCAAGTCCATTCCAATTGGAGAAACACAACAGGTCAGGGTAGGTTATAAAGCCCCAAAGCATCAACCCTATGAAACATTCAGGACTGTCAATGACATCTTGTGCAACTGTCACATCATCATCATCTTCATTAAATCGAGAAGTACCTGCACTACCTAAGCAGAACCAAATTGCAGTTTGTTCTGCATCATCCCAGCTTTCTGCTCTGGTTCAAGTGCCCTCTTACCCAGTTCTACCACATACAGATTTGGCACTGGTGGTGGTTGAGGCTAAGCTAAACCCTTCATCTGTTTCTGAATCTGACTTCCATTCTGAGAATGATGACAATTCTTCTGACAATGATGCTGACTCCTTGTATGTTTCTGACAGAGACTGTATACGTATTGATTTTGACCCTGATCATGGTGACGATGTTGATGATGTGTCTGATGATGATGATGTAGTGTCACATGAAAATAGTGATGCCACAATAACACCCAGTTGCGACAAGATCAAAATCCATTCCTCTACCTCTTTGCCCACTCCCACAGTGACTACAGTGACCAGACAAACTACTATTACTTCCACAGGTTCCCTCCTACTATTTCTGTCTGCCACCATCACTAAAGGCCCCTGTCTGCTGCTACTGCCAACCTCAATTCAGTTCTTGTGCCTCCTGCTGCACCTTCATAAAGACTCAGAGCACAGGCATATTTTTTTGCCAGGCTTGAAAACCAAAAAAAAGTACCAGCATGGTGCTGAATCCCTTTTTGATATGTTCTACTGATGGACTTAAAGCATTATTTGTGCACTGTAAAACAACCATTAGTGGGGAAGAAACTCAGTGGCATGGGAACTACTGCCATGAGATGATACCAAAGGTGGCAGCCCCCATATACTTGCTCATCCTAAAGATATCATTGAGCCATATTGGGGTGATTCAATTTCAATTCAGTTCAATTGTTTATTGATCAACCAAGACAAAACGCTGGGGTTATTACCAAAAAAAAAAAAAAATTTTAATAAAAACACATATACAGTGATAATCAAAAATCTTCATGCATAAACATTTCAATCAATGACAACATTATTGCATTACACCATAGATATATAAATACATATAGGGAAATACGTCAAGTTCAATTTAAGATTTTTTCCTTTTGTAATAATTTTTTCATCGATGATGCAAAGAATGCAATTATTAGTTCTGCATTGTTTATTGTAAAAGGATGCAGAAGAATAAATAGAACATCATAATTTGTGTTACTATAACAGTCCAGAATTTCCTTTAAGAATGTTATGCTAAGATCCGAATATAATGGACACACTGTAACTAAGTGTAGTAAAGATTCTGGCACTTATTGATCACATCAACACATCAAAACCTTTGGTATAACATTTTTGTCACACACATTTTTGTTCAGATATGAATACTTAGAATTTATCAGGCCAAATCTAGCCCATGTTAAGGCTTTTCTTTTGAATGGTTCTAAGGGGAATAGGAAATAGTTTTCCATACCATGATCTGTTTTGTTCATCCTACACCAAGGTGCACATTTTTGAGGCCTAACTGATTCCATATCCCTATCCTGTGACTTAGAACATAATCTTTTCTTAATAACTTTCTTATATTGTAAAGAAATAATTATTTTTTTCAGACAGTCTGTTCATAAATGCATAAGGTCAATCATTTGAAGGATTTGATGTATATTTGACAACCATTTTGATCTTAAACCCATTTGAAACCATTTTATTTTCTCCTTTAGACATAACTTAGGCAGAAAATTACGATTATTATTTGTGATTTTCAACCAGTAAGAAAGAGAGCTATATTGATTAATTACATGTATTGAAATTCTTCCAAGTTCTGCTCTAATCATAGCAGATGCGGTGAAGAGAGGAACCATGAGAATTGATTTGTAAAAGTAAAGAAGAGGGGATTCCAAGTTACTTCTACAGTCACAGGGAATAACATCCACCCCATAGGGCAGTTATGGATGTATTTTTTGCCTCAGCTGCTATTAGGGCTGACCTTATATCGAAACCTTCAAGTTTTGAATTAAACTTTAAAAGTGCCTTAGCCCTTTTTTTTATTTATTTATTTGGTATTTGTGATGAATTGTCCAAAAGTTCTTTTCCGCTACACTTACTCCAAGATATACATAGGACATAATGTTATCAATCGTCTGATGATCTAAAAAAAATTATGTTGTTATTCCTTGAACTGAAAGTCAAAGCTTTAGTGTTTAATATATTTATTTTAAGTTGGAGTTTCTGACATTTTTCTTTGATAGCCTCTATTTTGTTTTGAAGAGCTTTTTTGTTAATGACAGTAATAAAAGGTCATCCGTGTAATCTAGCGTGTAACACTGTAAATCATTAATTTTTGGGGGGGTTGAATTGCATAGATTCCTCAAAGTTCAACAGATCATTAATGTAAAAATTAAATAGTGCTGGAGCAAATAAACACCCTTGCTTTACCCCTCTAAATTTGCAGTGTCAGTGGCTCAGTAGGTAGCACACTTGCCTCTGAGGCCGGGAGATCAGAGGGCTGTGGGTTCAGTTCCCACATCCTGCACTTGGGTTAATATCCCAGTACTGACACTGTAATGCAGCATGAGAGGGGTGCTGCATTTCTGAGGTGCCATCTTTCGGATGAGACATTAAACCGAGGTCCCATCTGCCTGGATTGGTGGTAGTTCAGGTGGATGTTAAAGATCCCATGGCACTTATCGAAAAGAGTAGGGGAGTTTCCCCGGTGTCCAGGTCAAATTTACCTCATTCACTAAAAATACCACCAACAGCTTAATCTGGTTCAAGGCCAGTTGGCATTCATCTGTATCCCCCTCCCCCGGGTCGTGCCTGAAAATAGGCAGGATTTGTCTAGTGTACTTACCCGGTCAACAAAAGCTAAATAAATAAATAAATAAATGAGGGGAGAGTTTTTGTTGTATTCCCATAAGTATCATATCTCACTTTAGTACAGGTATCTGTGTATAACAGCTGAATTGGCTATAATAATGATTCATGAATATCATCATTTATCAGAATACACCACAAAATACTATGATTAATGGAGTTGAAGGTCAGCGTAATATCAATAAATAATGTATACAGCTTCATTTTTTTTTATGTGTACATATTTTTCAAGTAAGTGACTTAGACAATATAAATTATCTAAAGTTGAAAAATTAACATCTGAAACCTGCCTGAAAAGGTGATATAATTGAAACACTGTTGGACTGGTCCATTAATCAGTTTAATAATAATCTTGAGAAGATTTCTGAAATTAAATCCAAGAGGTTGATTGATTGATAATTTGAGGGATCAAGTTGAGATCCTTTTTTATGAAGTGGAACTATTTTGTTTAATTTCCAAGAAGTGGGAATCTGATTTTTTTCAATACATAAGTTAAAATATTTAGTTAATAACGGTGCCCAAAAATCAATATTATGGGTGCGATTCTAGAAGAATGGCACAAGTTGCCATCAAAGGTGACTTGTACCAAACACTGTTGCGACTGTCTAATTTGAAGCATTAGATTCCACTGATGCTTGCTGTATTCATCTTTTGTTTTCTTTTTAAAAAACTTTCTATATTTGTTCCTGGCCATAACCAAAGATTTGAAATTTGCCTTGCAATGGTGTCCTTTTGTTGTGATTACCATTTTTTTTCTCAACCTTACATGATGTTTGTTTACTATATTTGAAGAATACATGCATTGTCTTAGTTGAGAAAAAATATGATGTAAATAATTCTCTACTTCATTTAATGATTTTGGTCACATGATAAGAGCTTTCTCTGAAGATGACACGAGTGAATGATAAATAATGTTTACCTTCTCCAGTATTATTGAGTTTACTCTTAATTTTTATTTCCCTTTAATCTTTGGCTCAATTAAAGGGTCAGCCATGTGTAATGGATCTTAATATTAAAACTGCCCAACAGGATAAGCTCCAATGGAGCATGTTCACTTTCAGTTCTCATCTCAATTCTTAAAGACTTTACCATATAGAATAATTCATAATCAGTTAAAATATAATCAATCAGACTCTGGCCATTAGGGCCAAAAAAATCACCCTCCCATTTTCATCCCTTTGAGTTCTACCATTCAAAATAACCAGTGACAAAGTGGTTTCCATTGTCATTAATTGCCCTGTCAGAAGAATCTCTAGGTGGTAAATATTTAACCTCATTTGACAGAGGCATGCCTGACTGGCCATCTAATAAGGCTATATGTGTGTGTGTGAAGTCTCCACAAATGACTGTGTTAGCCTGTACAAAGATAGAATTAACATTGTCAATATCTATAGCCAGTTCATCCAAAAGTAATTTATAGTTTTTCGCCCTTGGCAATATATAAACATTAACTAGAATAAATGACTGTGAATTCCAGTTAATAACCACTATTATATAGTTGAAACAAATTTTACAAATGTGTAGTATTTTTAAAGATCTAGATATTTTGATATAGATTGACAGTCCCCCCCATGCCTCTACCATATTGGTTTGTTTTAATGGCTGCAAAATGTATCACTTCATAACCATTTATTGCAAAAGAATTGTGTAACCATGTTTCCTGCAATAATATTATCAAAAAAGAAATGATATAAGCCTCTGGTGAGAGCAGAGTCTGGGATTGGGAAGCTTTCATACAGTCAGCCAGGGGAGGTGGGAACTTGTCTGGTCTATTTACCAAACATTTGGAGTCATCTGCGTGATTTGCTGTGAAGGACTGCTGGATTATCTTACACTGATACTGAAATAAGGTTTATATTTTGGGGAGTGATTGCAAGAGTGTATGGAGAGGAGTTTTATTGCATTTTTCCATTTAATTGTGGCAGTATTTAGGTTTGATTTAATATATTAGTGACATTTCTCCCCTTTGTGGGGGATGGTAACTTAGGAGATTTAATGTGTTTGGTTATTTATGTTTTGTTTATTTTATTGTATTAATTTCATTTTGGTGTTTGATTTTGTTTTAATTTTGGAAATTTAGCTAAGTTAATTAACTGGGGACTCCAGTGGGGTATTGTATTGTTATTGAAGTCTTTGGGATGTGTAGTAGGTCCATTTCCACAGTTGTGCTCTACTTTCCCCCTTCCCTTTGTGCCCTTCTCCCTTCCCCCCTCCATTGCAGCTGTTGACATACCAGCACTGTAGAGCACTGGGTATTGTTTGTAGGGGGAAGAGGAGAGTAGAGGGTAACGAACAGTGGAGGTCAGAAGAGCGGGGCCATCATATTGGGGTAGTGAGATCCAGAAGATGCTTTGGGGAGAAATGGAGTCTGGAACATGGTCCTTCATGTCTGGTCTTCATACTCAAGGGCACCTCCAATATTGGTGGGCAAGTAGCTTGAGCAGCTCTAGAGCCCCATCCTATCACAGCAGTGTTGTGTAATGCCAGATTCATCAAAATTAAGACTGCAGTTATTGCAGATCTTGTTGGGTCAGTGGATCTGGTGTGCATTACCAAAACCTGGCTGGATGAGAATGCAGACCCTATATTAGAGGCCGCTATTCCAGCCGGGTACTCTGTGTTACACTGCCCAAGGTTAGACCGTGGGGGAGTTGTGGTCTGTTTTAAGACCGAACTGGGCCTCACATGTGTACCAGTTGAGGAGGCTAAGTCATTCAAGTGTACTGTTGTAGCAGGTGTAGGTTGTAGGATCGCTCTCATCTTCCATCCAGCAGGTGATGAGAAGTGGTTCTTGCAGGAAGTAGCGGATTTTGTCATCGACATGTCATTTGAGTCTTCCAGGCTGATGGTCCTAGGTGACTTCAATGCCTGGGTCGATGATGAACTCTCTCAATTTGGGCAACACTCCTCCAGTTGATCACTTCATTGGGCCTTACACAAGCTGTTACTTTTGCCACTCATAAAGGTGGTCACTCCCTTGACTTGGTCTTCCTCCTGGGGGATCAAAGCCTTTGATTTGGGGGTAGAACCTGTAAGATGGTCTGATCATTACACCGTGGGATTCAGTTTTTGAGCCCCCCTTTGAATGCCTACCCGCTGTGGAGATGGACAGGTACTGCCCTTTGCAAGATGTAAGCTCTGAGGGTCTGGTGGCAGTGCTTGACCTATCGGAGCTTCAGGGTCTGAGCAGTGATCCGGATGTCTTGGTCTTGGCCTATAATAAGGCCTTCTCCTAGGCACTGAATATAATTGCCCCAGTCTGTGTTCATCCTCTCCCCCTTTGCCCTCGGTTCCCATGGTTTGATGGGACCTTGAGGGAGATGCAGTGACAAGGATGAAGATTAGAGTGTTGCTGGTGGAGATTGTACCTCGATGCCGACCATCTTAGATTGATGTCATATTACGAGGTCTATAATTCTGCAATCTCCCATAAGAAGGCAGAGTTACTGTCCGGGGAGATTGCTGCTGTTCAGAACCAACCAGCTCAGCTCTTTCAAACTGTAGAAAGACTGTGCAACCCAGCCTGCCTGCAGGTTCGAAGAACCTTTTCACAAGTGGAATGTGAAGAGCTTGCTCACTTTTTTGTGGCTAAGGTGGCTGACATCAGGCGTCACTTTAACCTGCATCCTCTATGGGAGAAGTGATGGATCAGTGCCTGGTCACTGCCTCTGGGCCCTCCTGGAGCTCTTTTGACAAGCCAGAGTTCATTGATGTCATGAGGATTGTCCAGGGTATGTGCCCTACATGCTGTAGTTTGGATCAGGGCACAACTTCCCTGATAAAGGGTTGTTGTGATGTTATCAGCCCGGTTCTAGCATGGATAGTCTGGTGCTCCCCAGAGACAGGTGAGTTCCCTAGCTCCCTGAAGGAGGCGGTGGTAATGCTCCTTCTAAAGAAAGCTTCTTTGGACCCAGACCGACATGCTAACTACAGACCAACCTTCCCTTTGTGGAGAAGTTGATTGAGAAAGCGGTGGCCGTACAACTGGAGAACACTTGACCATCCATGACATCTATGAATCATTCCAGTCTGGTTTTTGAAAGAGGTACAGTACTGAGACTGTGCTGGTTTAGGTGCTCAATGATCTCTTGATGGCAATAGATCGAAAGAGCCATTCTATCTTGGTTCTTCTTGATCTCTCTTCAGTGTTTGAAACTGTGGACCATGGGATACTTCTCGAATATCTGAGGTTCATCTGTATACTGTCTAGTACAGTCCTCAGGTGGTTTAAATTGTTCCTCACTGGCAGAACTCAGAGGGTGGTGTCAGGGATAAATTCCTCTGGCCTAGTCTCACTGCCATTTGGAGTTCCTCAGGAGTCAGTGTTGTCTCCCATGTTGTTCTTAAAGCACATGCTGCCCCTCTGAGACATTATAAGAAGGTATAGGCTGAGGTTTCACTGCTATGCTAATGATACCCAGCTCTACCTATCTTTTGCACCTGACCAGGATAGAGCTCTCTCAGCATTTAACAACTGCCTCACTGAAATCCAGAAGTGGATGAATTCGAGCTGGCTGAGGTTGAACTCAGAGAAGACGGAGGTGATGGTTGTGGACCTGGGTCGCAGGATAGAGGGGGTGGGAGTTGGTTTGCCTTCATGATTTTTTCTGGGTGGCTACCAGCTGCCAACCTCTGAACAGGTGTGGAACCTGGGGGTGATTTTTGATGATAGGCTGATGTTACAATCACAGGTGTCAGCAGTCATCAAATCAGCCTTTTACCATCTGAGGAACATTTCCAGGATCAAGCACCTAGTTCCATCTAGTGGCTTGCCTATATTGGTCCACGCCTTTGTGACCTTGCACCTTGACTATTGCAATTCCCTTTATCTAGGGCTACCTGGCATTGATATGCACTGCTTGCAGCTCGTGCAGAACACTGCAGCCCAGTTATTGATGGGTACGCCTCATACTTGTCATATTTCTCTGGTGCTGCGTGAGCTGCACTGGCTGTCAATACAGTGGTGGTTCACCTTTAAAGTACGTCTTCTGACTTATAAAGCCCTACACTGACTGGGCTCGGTCTACTTGACAGATATTCTCGTGCCCTACTGCCCTAAGCGATCGCTCCGCCTGGCAGATGAGGGGTTGCTAGAGGTTCTGAGAGTTTCTTTGAAATCTTCAGGGGCCCGTGTTTTTATGTACGCAGCTCCAATGCTCTGGAATTCTCACCCCACTGCTTCAGGAGTGCACGTCTGTGGAGAAATTTAAACGTGCCTTAAAGACCCATTTGTGATTGTCAGTGTTTTCTTATTGAAGATGTCTTAATGACGATGTTTTAACATATTTTATGTTGTAGTACTAATGTATTTGTGTTTTATTTATTGCTTTAAAAAGTCTACTGTTAATGCACCTTGGTTTCAGAAAGACAAAATATAAATGAAGTATTATTATTATTATTAACTATTCTACATCTCCAGATTTTTGTTTTATTCCTGCTATATCCCACAAAAGTAATATTAATTGATGGGTATTATTTGTATTTATATTCATTAGTGGGCCAAGCTCGTGGGCCAGATTTAGTCAGTGATATCTATTTTTGCCATCTTGAAAAAATGTCACCTCTTAAATCTAGTACCAAGATATTACTCTACTTTATATTGTCTGCCTTTCTCAGAATCAACTGAAAAGGTCACTGGAACAAATCTGAATATCAGTTTGGTTTCTTTCCCCTATTTTATGAACTCGGGTTCAGCTGTACCAACAGAGATATCTAACAGGGAAGATATTAATATAGACAACATATCTGTTAATATCTCAGAATTTTCATCCTCCACTCCAAAAACTGACAAGATATTACTAGAGGTCACTTGTGTTTGTTCCAAAGTGGGCATATGCCAGCTTAAGAATTGAAGCACTGTCTCAAGAGTTTCATTTTTATGTTGATTGCATGCATGTGCAAGAAACATATTGTGGCAGCTTTCTCCACAAGCAGGTTGTGGAGGCATGGCACTGTTGTGGCCAATGCCCTCACAGACTTTAAAGGCTTGTGCAGTGTCCCGCAGTGCTGTGGCACGCTGCTGCTGACACTAGTTCAGCCAGCATGCCACCAACTTGTAAAAATCAGCCGCTGCAATCAGGGGCTGCCTCATCATTGCAATGTCAGCCATTTGCTGTGATGAGGGAGTGACCCATCATTGCAGGACGGATCTAAAAGCCCTAATATTGTTTGTGAAAATGGCGGCAGCTTGCCAACATGTTCACAAACAATATGCACCCCCCACCGTATTTATTTGCTGATGGGGGCCCCAATCACCATTAGCTTCAGTGCCCCAATGTTTATTTTGCCAATGGGATAGCCCACTCCCCGTCAGCAGTATGTAACCCCCCCACTTTTATTGGCTGCCGACGGGGTGCCCAATCCCTCTTAGCATAATGTAAGACCCCCACCCTCTTTTGTTGTGTGCCAACAGGGTGCCCAATTCCCTATCACCTACAGCTGCCCCCCAAAAGTAAGACTCTGGTGGCATGCTGGGAACCCACCCCAGCATGCCACATGCCCCTATAAAATAAAAATGGTCCCATGATGTATTTTGTTTTTTTAAACTGTAAAACGAAACTTTCCTCGCAGTCTCCCTGCCCCTCTCCCAAAACCTGCACCCACCCACTGCGAACCCTGCCTCCCCACACAGCCCCTTACCCCATACTTACCTCCAGAGCTTGGTGAGATGATCTTCGGTGGACCGGGAACACATCGGCACTCTTCAAAGCCAACCGCGAACTGAGGAAATGCCGGTAAGCTGTATAATGGAATAAATGTTTTTTTTACAACTTTAGTTTCAAGGAAATGGGAAGGATCCTTAAGGAGCAGTTTTATGGGATTGGGCCAGACATGGATGCTGACAGTAGGTGGGAAATCATCAGGAGGGGGGTGCAGGATGCTACCAGCACCTGTGCAAGAGTGAGACGAAAATGCGGTAGGGCCCAAAAACCCTGCTGGTGGACCAGGAAGGTTCAGGAGGTGGTGAGAGGAAAGAAGGCAGCCTATAGGCAATTAAGTACTCAAGCAGTGAAAGGACCGAGGGGGGTACAAGCTGATGGCCAGAAGGGCCACTAGGGTGGTGAGGGCAGCTAAGGCAAGGAAGGAGCAGAACCTGGCCAGGGAAATTAGGAGATGGAACAAGGGGTTCTTTAGATACATTGGGGAAAAACAAAGGGTGAAGGGGCAGATTAGCAGGATTAAAACAGGGGAGGGATGGGCACAAGACCCCGGGGAGCAGGCTGAGGTACTAAATGAGTACTTCACTTCAGTTTTCACCAAGGAAAATAGGGGGCTGCATCATACATGGGACGAGATGGTGAAACTGAGGAGGGGGGACTTTTACCAATCGGTGGGTCTGGGAAAGGGGGCATCACTGGCAGGTGGGGGAAGGCAAAGCAGGGGAATGAGGTAGCAGGGTGGAAATCATGGCAGAGAGAGACTGAGGGAAGCCCTCATGTCCCTTAAGATGGAGAAAGCACCAGGGCTGGATAAATTACATCCCAGAGTGCTGAAGGAACTGGCAGATGTCCTGGCAAAACCCCGGGTGGAGCACTTCAGCATCTCTCTGAGGACAGGGTGGGTGCCCCAGGACTGAAAGGTGGTGCATATAGTGCCTATCCACAAGGGGGATTAAGGGAGGTGGCAGGGAACTACAGGCCTGTCAGCTTGACATCGGTGGTGGGCAAGGTGATGGAGGGCATTGTCAAGGAGAGACTGGGGGGGACCTGGAACAGTTGGGGTGCCTGGATCATAGACAGCATGGATTCATCCCAGGGAAATCATGTCAGACAAAGCTTGTGGAGTTCTATGACTGGGTGACAAGTGCCTTGGACCTGGGTAGACCAGTGGATGTCCTCTTTCTTGACTTCAGCAAGGCATTTGACTCTGTTCCTCACGGGATCCTGTTGGATAATCTGGGAGAAATGGGGGTGGGGAACCAGATGATAAGGTGGATAGGAAATTGGCTCCAGAACCAGTCCTAGAGGGTCGTGGTTGGTGGGATAGTCTCATCCCCAAGGAGGGTCATTAGTGTAGTCCCTCAGGAATCGGTCCTTGAGCCCCTCATGTTCAATGCCTAGATCTCTAGCATAAGGAAATGTATCAGGAGTGAGATGAGTCTCTTTGTGGATGACTCAAAACTGGGGGCAGTGATGGATGGGGAGGAGGGGAGGGTGGCCCTACAGGGGGACCTGGAGGCTCTGGAAAGGTGGTCTAGAAGTGGAAGCTGAGGTTCAATGCAGGGAAATGCAAGGTACTGCACCTGGGAGCCAGAAACCCAGGCCAAGAGTACACCCTGTGGGGGGGAATGCTAAATGTCTCGATGGCTGATAGGGACTGGGGTGGTGGTGGATGTCAAGATGAGACTTGTAGGACAGCAGAGGCAAAGGCCAACAGGATGCTTGGATGCATCATTAGGAGGATCACCTCAAGAAGGAGGGAAGTGATAGTCCCGCTGTATAACTGCTTGGTGAGGCCGCACCTCGAGTACTGCATGCAGTTTTGGAGGCCACATTTAAAGAGGGACATTGAACTCCTGGAGAGGGTCCAGAGAAGGGCAACTGAAATAATTTAGAGCTTGGGGGATAGGATCTATGGGGAAAAGCTCCAAGAGCTAAATATGTACACACTGGAAAGAGAAGGGACTGGGGGGACATGATAGAGGTCTTCAGGTACATGAAGGGGGTAAATAGGGGAGGAGCAGTCAGGGAGCTCTGAAGGAAGGAGGGGGGCACCTAGAAGGCATGGGTGGAAGCTGGAGGGGGGAATTCAAGGGACAAAGGAGGAGGTGCTACTTCACTGAGAGGGTGGTGGAGCCATGGAATGCACTGCCTAGGGGGCTGGTGGAGGCAGAAATGGTGGAGGGTTCAAGAGGGGGTGGGACAGGTACAGGGGAAGGGTTCTGGAAGCAAAAACTAGTGCAGCAAGAATATCCAGGACTGGGAAGGGAGAAGCCAGAGAGGGAGAGGGGGCAGCAAGGTCAGCTCCCAGGGTGGGGGCTGACCAAACGAGCAGACACGAAAGATCGTTAGGCCTATTCTGCTGGCATTTTAGTATGTTAGTATGTTAATGCATATCTCAGTCATTTTTGGAATTTTGGTACCAAATTTTCAACATGGGGTTTTTGGGACCCTTCCTCAGGAATTCTGGAACTGTCATGGCATTAATCAGCCCCGAAAGATGGTTTTGCGGTCACTGCACAGAATTACCTTTCACGGCTGATTAACAAAATGACAGTGCCAGTGTTCATGAGGTGGGCTCTCAAAAAGCCTATGTTGCAAATTTGATGGGAAAAATCAAAAAAATGACTGTTTTACGAGCAGTGCATTGCACAGTTGCGACGCACACTCGTAATTTCATGAATTTGCAATATTTTCATGCCAGATTTTCAGCTTTGGATTTTTTCAGACCTCCTTGTGAACAATACAGCTGTCATTGTTCACATCCTGGCCGAAATGTGTTTTCACAATTCCGGCGCAGAATAGCGCGGTCGTGTTGGGAAATTAGTGTTTGGGACAGATTAAGAAAATGACAGTGACACTGCTCATGAGTAGAGGTCCTATAAAATGCCTATATTGAAAATTTGGTGATGATACTACATAAAATGACTGTTACGAGCGTGCGTTGCGCAGTTTGCACGCACGCTCGTGACTTCGCAAATTTGTAATATTTTCACTCCAGATTTTCAACATTGCCATTTTCCCACATCTACTTATGAACAGTACAGCTGTCACTTTCCCCATCCTGGCCAAAATGTGTTTTCGCACTTCGAGCGCAGAATAGGGCGGTCGCTGTGGAAAATCACTGGTCAGGACAGATTAAGAAAATGACAGTGATACTGTTCATGAGCAGAGGTCCTAAAAATGCCTGTGTTGAAAATTTGGTGATGGTAGCCCATCAAATGACTGTGTTACAAGCGTGTGTTGCGCACTTTCCACACACCCTTGTAACTTCGCAGATTTGTAACATTGTCGCGCCAGATTTTCAACAGTGGCATTTTTCCACACTTCCTTATGAGCAGTGCAGCTGTCATTTTTCACATCCTGACCAAAATGCGTTTTCACAGTTCCAGCGCAAAATAATGCGGTCACTGTGGGAAATCAATGCTTGGGACAGATTAAGAAAATGACAGTTCATGAGCAGAGGTCCTAAAATCCCAATGTTGAAACTCCATAACATGACTGTGTTACAAGCATGCTTTGAACTGTTTCCACACACCCTTGTAACTTCGCAAATTTGTAATATTTTCATGCCACATTTTCAACAGTGGCATTTTTTCACACCTCCTGATGAAGAGTACAGCTGTCATTTTTCACATCCTAGCTAAAATACGTTTTTGCTCTCCTGCCGGAGAATAGCAGGGTCACTGTGGGAAATCAGTGTTTGGGACAGATTAAGATCAAGCAAGTGAGAGGGGGGAGTGACCGAGCTCAACTGAGCTCTGTTGGGACTGCTGCGGATTTATTTGTGGGCAGAAAAAGGCCCCAATGCAAGAGCCCAGTACAAAAGGACAGCCTACAACACTGGGAGAAACAGAACAAGAGATTGGGGGGGGAGGGGGAGGAGGTACCCACCGAAGCACTGTCAGGACTGCTGCAGATTTCTTTGTGGGCAGAAAAAGGCACTAATGCAGGCAGGAGCCCTGTAAAAAAGGGCACCTTGCAGCACCAGGACAAACAGAATGAGTGCATGAGAGAGAGAGAGAGAGAGAGAGAGAGAGAGAGAGAGAGACTGAGAGACCTCAGTGGAGGTCTGTTAGGACAGCTGTGGATTTCTTTGTGGACAGACAAAGGTGCCAATGCAGCCAGAAGCCCCATACAAAAGAGTAGCCTGCAGCGCCAAGAGAAACAGAATGAACGAGTGACAGAGCGGTAGTGAGCGAGCTCAATGGAGCTCTATTGTTACTGCTGCAGATTTCTTTGTGGGCAGAAAAAGGTGGCAATGCAGGCAGGAGCCCAGTACAAAAGGCCAGCTTGCAGCGCTGGCAGAAATGGAATGAATGACTGAGAGAGGGGGGAGTGAGCGAGCTCAATGGAGCTGTGTCAGTACTGCTTCAGATTTCTTTGTGGCCAGAAAAAGCCGCCAATGCAGGCAGGAACCCAGTACAAAAGGGCAGCCTGCAGTGGCGGGAGACACAGAATGAGTGAGTCTGGGAGGGAGAGTGAGTGAGCTCAACGGAGCTCTGTTGGGACTGCTGCAAATTTGTTTGTGGGCAGAAAAGGGCAGCAATGCATGCAGGGCCCCAGTACAAAAGGGCAGCCTGCAGTGGTGGGAAAACCAGAATGAGTGAGTGAGAGAGAGAGAGGAGTGAGTGAGCTCAACGGAACTCTATTGTAACTGCTGCAAATTTCTTTGTGGGCAGAAGAAGGTGGCAACGCAGGCAGAAGCTCAGTAGAAAAGGGCAGCCTGCAGCGCTGGCAGAAACGGAATGAGCGAGTGAGAGAAGGGGAGTGAGCGAGTGCAATGGAACTTTGTCAGGACAGCTACAGATTTCTTTGTGGCCAGAAAAAGGTGCCAGCAGAGGCAGAAGCCCAGTACAAAAGGGCAGTCTGCAGCACCAGGAGAAACAGAATGAGTGAGTGAGATGGGGGGGTGAGCGACCTCAACGGAGCTCTGTCGGGACAGCTGCGGATTTCTTTGTGGGCAGAAAAAGGCGGCCACACAGGCAGGAGCCCACTACAAAAGGCCAGTCTGCAGCGCCGGCAGATATGGAATGAGTGAATGAGGGGGGGGGGAGTGAGCCACCTCAACGGAGCTTTGTTGGGACAGCTGTGGATTTCTTAGTGGGCAGAAAAAGCTGCCAATGCAGGCAGGAGCCCACTACAAAAGAGTAGCCTGCAGCACCAGGAGAAACAGACTGAGCGAGTGACAGAGGGGCAGTGAGCGAGCTCAACAGACCAACACAATCAACATTCAGCATTGACAAATGCTTATTTATAACAGAGTTGTCAAAACCTTTAACCACAACCTGTTTTGCTATACTTCGCCATGACTGGGGAATGCACTTGCAATCCAAGATATTTTAATCTTGTTTGTTGAGAAATATCTTGTTTGGCATAACCCATACTTGTAACTATGCAGTATACTGGGGAAGGAAAAAAGATTTACCCCTAAAGACAGTTACAATATTGGACTTAACCTTTGTGACCCCAAGTTCTGCCTGTAATAGATAAACTAATGATTCTTTTAAAGTTTCTGTGCTTTCATTTTTCTTTAAATACAGCCCTTCAAATCTCAAAATGATCTCATCTCCACACATAAGAATAGAGGGTTGTAAGTTGTTTATACCTTCTTTCGTCTTCAGTACTGTACTCTTAGTCCCGGATAGTCAAACTGTGCCAGGCTGTGGCACAAGCCTGGGCACGGCTCAACTTTGTTGCGCAGGGGTGTGGCCTGGGCAATATTCAATGAGCCGCGCCATGGCACAGCAGCTTTGAATATCGCACCTGGTCACCCCCCACTGTGCATGGTGCAGTGGCACTGCACCAGCGCAAGTGGCCAGAGTGGAGCATGGAGATGCGCTGGCGCAAGTGCCATTGCGCCATGCACAGCACCTGCGATATTCAAAAGGGGACATGCAAATGGTACCATAATTTATGCAAGGTACACATGGGGCCATTTGCATGTCATTATGGCTCCATTTGCATCCCATTAGCATGCAGGTGCGCCGATCCCCGATGACTTGCGCCTGGCACCCTGCCAGGCAGCAGCTGTCTGGGACTGACGCCCCCTGCAGCCCGATCGCAGGCATTTGTCTAAAAGAAAAACCCTCTAATATCCCTGGTGGTCCAGTGGACCACTATGTGCCCGATCGCGGGCATTCATCTAAAAGAAAACACCCCTCTAATATCCCTGGTGGTCCAGTGGACCGCTATGTGCCTGATCGTGGGCATTGGTATAATACCCCCCATCCAATATCCCTGGTGGTCCAGTAGACCACACTCTGCCCGATCATGGGCATCTGTAAAACATTCACATATCTGGACTGTGTAGTACAGTATGGGCGTGTAGCCCTATCGAGCTGTCAGTTGGTGGGTGGCGGGGCGGCAGGCAGGGGGGTGCTGCCGTCTGCCTGCTGACCGGGAGGCAGTGGGGTGGTGGGGCTCAGTGGGCAGGTGGTGAGGGGGGTACACTAGACCACCAGGGTAATAGGACTATTTTATGTTTTACAGATGCCTGCGATCAGGCAGAGTGTGGTCCACTGGACCACCAGGGATATTGGACTGGGGGGGTATTATACCGATGCCCGCGATCGGGCACATAGCAGTCCACTGGACCACCAGGGATATTGGATGGGGGGTTTATTGACACTAATGCCTGCAATGGGGTATGGGGGGGTGCCGCCAGGTGTGGCAGGAATTCAGGTGGCTACCCACAGGTGGCAGCTGCCGTGCTGCACCCTGCAATGTGGCAGCTCACCTGTGGGTGGCCATCATTTGTTCATTTTTTGGGGGTTAACTTTGTGCAGGCGGGTGGGGGTTGCACATGCATGACTCTGTACATCCCGGGCTGAATATTGGGCTGTGCAGGTTGCTGCATGGCACCCCACCTGTGTCTGCATACATTACTGATGCGCTCTGGTGCATCGGGATTTGTGTGGCACACTTTTCCCTTTTGAATATTGCACTGTGGTGCATCAGTGGGTTGTAAATGGCGCAATGCTGTTGCACCATGCGCAACCCTTTTGAATATCTGGGTCTTACTCTTTATATCCTGACTATTGTCCCCTTGGGTTTTACTAATTCCCTTACAGATTCTATCACATTTACTTTATCCAACTTATAATTCAAAGGAGATGTATCTCCATCTACAGTAAATGCTTCATTGCAAAGGTTTTGTGAAGCAGTCACATTTATATTTGCACTCTGATTTGTTAGTACCACATTTGCTTGGGGGCTTACCAGGTCTATAACTTCCCCCTGAGCATCTAGAGGGCCTGATGATTTACTTTGCCCTTTTTGGTTTTTTATTGTCTCTTTTTCTTCTTTCTACCTTTTCTATTTTCCCATAAGGGAGAATTTGGGATAGTTATTGGGGAAAAAGGGGATCTTTGATTTATAGTGATCCTATCAATTTTCTTTTCCAACTCATCTATTTGTGTCTGAACACTTTTTTTGAAATGAGTCAATTTTATTTTTAATCTCATTTAAAGAATCAAGTGAAACAATATTATACATTATCAGATACGACAGAGCTTTTAATGTATATGTAGAGATTTTCCATGAATATTGTTTAATTAATGATGTCTGTATTTCAATAGCATTTACTTCATTATCCAGTTTTTCAAAAATCTCATTTGGTGACATTACACTATTTATTTCCTCATATATTTCTCCTGTTATTTTAGACATTACATCATCCATCATGACATCAGAGTTCTGTGAATAATCTAAATGGCTAAATAATTCCAAATTAGTAATATGTGTTGCCTGATAAAATAAGTAAGGAATTTGTTGATTTAAGGTTTCCCCTGGCAACACATTTATAATATCTTCAAGAGGGGATGCTTGAGAATTTAAGCTATTTTTAGTTTTATTTTCAATGACAGACTTTACCCAGGCAGACACCACAGGTTCTAGGGGGGAAAAAGTCAGTGATTACATCCTCTTTTGTTTAGCTACTATAATATTGCTTAAGTTCCCCAAGTTATTTACAGGCAAAATACTAACAGTGATTTGTTCACCTGATGAATTGTCAGGATCCTTATCCTCAGATCTTGAGGTTAAAGTCAAAGGTGACACTACAGACTTATTGCCCTGTTGATGGACTATAATCAATGAACCTACCCCATAACCCCGCCAATGAGGGGACGTCAGAATGTTCCTTTCCTTACTTACTATCTCTGCATAAGCCGGTTTAGACTGCATGGGGGTTGAGGTAGCCAAATTAAAGTCTCCTTGATGGAGACACCCATTATATAAATCCATGTTCTTACTAGTCTTTTTCTTACCCTTTACCTTACCGGCTAATAAAACTTCCCACTTCTTGTATACATTAAAAAAAAAACAGCTGTAAAATGTTCACACAAAAAAAGAGCTCTCAAAAATACAAAAAAACACGAAAAAGAACATGTTTAAAAAAAATCAGAAATCCATAACACACACTGTTTTATGTCCATTTGTATCTGAATCCAATATCCAGGGTCCCAAAGCCTTTGCCAGAGACGCCTCGAGAAATCCAAACTGTTCCCTTTAAAAGTTTAGCCTAAGTAGGGTCTTCTTTGAACCACTAAAAGAAAAAATTACACAAACAAGGAAAAAAACAATATGTTGTAGTGAATGCTGGTGCCAATACCAAGACTTCACCATACAGCATTAATTAAATATTTGATCAGCACATGATCCATCCTTTAAATGATAAAGTATACTGAAAACAAATATTTTATTTCTTGATCTTTTCTTAATCCTACTTAGATCCTAGTTTTTTACAAACTGTTCCCTATTCCCCCTTCTCTAAGAAATTAAAAATATATATTAGCCAGATTAATGAAATGTAGGTTAGGCTCCAGTTATGTGCGCACTAACAGCAGCTGAGGTCTGTTTAATTTCCCTCAAAAAAGAACCTTATTAAACACGATTGTGTTATCATTGAATACTCCTACAAAAAAAAGAAAATTGAATTTTCCTAAGTTAGCTACAACAGAAGCAAAGATCAATTTTACATTAAACCAAAAAAGGAAACTGAGGGATGAAAAGTGAATCCTATCTAAATAAAACTCACCATTGCTTTTCTTGCACCGAAAGGGCATAGCGACTAGATGTGACTGCACTTCCCCTTCTTCCCTTCTCTGGTTTCTGGGTTCAGAATGACAGGAATACTACGTTAGACATGAATCAATAATAATGGGGGAAAGAAAATGCAGCCCCTTAAACCAAGTCAGAATGTTTATAGCACAAAATAAGTGCAGAGTCTGTAGTGTATGAGTCTACAAACGGACAGGACAGACTAAACAGAATGCTTCCAGGAACTACAGTTGGGTGTGTTAAATGAAGCACTCTAGGGTTACCGTGTGCAAATCAGACTAGTCAGGCTAATCAGGCTAACCTGACTAAGCCAATCTAGTCAATTAATCCAGTCCTAGCAAATGGCCTTTAATTAATGATGACAAATAATCAGCTAATAAACTAAAAAAGAAAAAACTTTAACTTCTGTCTTTAAAACTCGCTAAACTCGCCAATGCCTGTTTACTGTAGATGAGTTTAATTCTAGCTTATACAAGTGAGAAAAAAAAAGAGAATACAAAAGCCAAAGAGCCAGAGAACTAAGAACAAATTGATATAATGCTAAATTACTTTGTGGTAAGTATCCCAATCAACCTGAGTAGTCAGCTGACGATTTACCAACCTAAGGAGAGGGAAACAGTTAATTGCTCAGTAGTTTAGCCAAGTCCTGTATCAACTCTAGCAACCACTTCTGCACATTAACTTTTCAATCCAAGCAGCTACACACTTGTTAAAAAAAACAAAAATCTCTACTACAATCATTATACCCTTAAATTCACAAGAACAGTAATGTGCTACACTTAACTTGGCCACACAGGTTTACCATTAACATAAATATAGAGTAGGACTCATTAGTATAAATCCTGAAATTAGACTTGATAAGTTAGACTTGATGTTTTTTTTTTAAAGACCACAGGTACTAAACAAGACAAAAAAACTTCTAAAAATTAAGAGTCAGTTTAAAAAATCTGTTGTGAAAAAATCTAACTATAAAACTTGTCACTTAAAACAGAGAGACAGAACAATGAACGTTCTCAGTAAAGTAATGTAGAAAAAAATTGTGTTTAGAGCATAAAACTACATAGAAATGCATAAAGCAGTAACTTGATAATAGCTGAAACAAATCTGGAAGCAAATCTGAAACAAATCTGCGGGATAAAAAAAATATTCTGTCAAGTTTCTGTCCTGTATCTTGAAACTACACACCACAAATGCCCCCGCAATGCAGAGAGTGTTCAAGAATGGGGTCCGTTGTCCATTGTTGGTTATCCATTGTCAACTTATTGACTTGTTGACTTATCGGTTTGCTGACTTGTCAGTTTATAGACCAGTACCAAAAGACATCTGTTGCTGTTGCTGTTGCTGTAAATGGCAAAGAGTGAGTAGGAAAAATCCTATGAGAACAAGTGTCTTATTGTATCCACAGGCAAAAATCCTCTGTGCTCTGCAGCATTCGCAACCTTCCTTGGTGGTTGGGGGGGGGCTCCCCCACCGCTGGGACTCCTGTCCTCCCTGCAGGAAAATGTGGAAAAGAGACAACAAGATACTAAAATCTGATGGCACAAGATGGTCTGGAAAGTGCAGAGGACTTAAAAGAAATGGTATGGCAATGGTGGTTTACCTTTTATAAAATAAATATCAGCTTTCCTCAGTCACCTTCTATCTTTTACTCCACAGCAAAGCAGCGTACAGCCATCTTTCTCTGTATCCTCGTCAAACAATCAGATGATGATGATAATTTTGATGAGTCAGAGCCGGATCATGGTAATAGGTAGCAGTCAGTCCTCCCGTAGGCAATCCTGGTTGCATAGGGAGATCAGTTATGCAGCATCCACCTTCATTATATACAAGTGATATGTCAATTGCTGTGGACTCACCAGCAGCTGCTGACACAGTACTACTATAGCCAACACCTCAGCCAATCCACAGCAGCAGTACCCTTTCCTTGGCTTATCCTTTTCAAAAGCCAAACAATTAACTATAGCTCAGTCAATTGTTCATGGGGCCAAATTTGACTCCAAACATCTGACTGCTTCCCAAATCACATAGCTTATTGGTTAAATGATAAGGACAGATCTGCAGCCCTTTCTAGTGTGGAAAATGTTTGATTCCAAAGGCAGCTTACATTTTTACAGCTGAGATATGAAATACCATCAAGGTTTACATTTACCCACAGAGTGGCTATAGAACTTTACCATGCAGTCAAAACCTGCATTGTGCATACACTTAAGGAGGCTAAGGGTATTTTGATAAATGCATCAACCCATGGGCATATTTCTCTGACCACACACTGGATTTTATTCTTACAGTCATAAAAGCAGTCGAATCTGACACCAAAGTGGTAGTACAGAAGAATGGCATTGCTGTTAAGGATGGTGAATACACTGCGGTCACACATATGTAACACCCTAGAAAAACTGGGGGAGGAAAGAATGCTCACAAATGGATAACAAGCAGGCATGACAGTGGCAGATAATGCAACTAACATGATAAATGCTTTCACTCACAGTGACAGTAGTGACAGGGAGGAGACAGCTAATGAAAACTGCTTTGCACACAAATTAAACTTAGTTGTCTGCCAAGCTTCAGACCAGAGCATAAGTATCAGCATCTTATTGCAACAGCACATAGAATAACCAGCCACTTCCACAGATCTGTGAAAGCAACTGCCCCACTGCAGACACTCCAGCAGCAAGCAAAACTGCCTCCACACACCTTGATACTGGATATCACTACTAGAAGGAATTCTACATATTACATGGCAGAAAGATTAGTGGAAAAAGGCGTACCTGCAAAGGCTATGTCACATGACATTGGCGGAACTATCCACTACTGGACAACCATGGACCAACATCATCACATCCTTGCACCATTTGACAATGCTACATGAGAACTCAGCCACAGCAGTGCCACTATTATTGATATAGTTCCCATGATTTGTATTCTCCTCCACTTCAGTGAAACACTTAATGATGACTACTCTTATGATTTGATACAACTGACACAGACATGGAGTGGTGAGCTCCATAGGCAGTTTGACAGCATATTGAAAGATAAAAATATGTCACGGCTGAAATATTAGATCTTTGTTTTAATGGTGATTTCCTTGTTCAGGATCTCACTGCTTTACAGGAGTAAAACATTACATAATCCAATAGGTGCAAGTGGCCTAAGCACTCTTGAAAGCAATGCTTCTTCCAATATAGCAAAGAACCTGTCCTAAGACTCAGGCAAAGAGTTTACGAGCCAGTTTCTATATAGAAACCTTCAGGAGTATGCCTGTCTCTAGCACAGCTGCACAGAATCAGCATTCTTGATGCCCTACAAGGGGCATACCTCAGACAGCTAGTATTGGAACCCACTCAGGAGGGAGCAGTCTTAGACCTGGTACTCTCAAATGGGAAGGGAGAAAGAATCTCAGATTTAGAAGTGGGTAGCCATCTGGGAACAAGCGATCACCAAAGAGTGTGGTTCAAGATAAACACAGTCATAGAGTCAAGCCATACAAAAGCAAGAGTATTCTACTTCTGGAGGGCTGACTTTGGGAGAATGAGAGAGTGCCTCAGAAAAGCACTAGCAAACAGGCAAAAAGGAGGGGTGGAGGAACAATAGGGAGTAATCAAAACAGCCATCACAGAGGCAACAAGCCTTTGTGTGAAGCTAATCAGCAAAACACAATGAAGGAAAAAAACGCTATGGTTCTCAAAAGAGGTGGCAGGAAAGGTTATGGAGAAAAGGATAGCATTCAGGAAATATAAGGAAACACAGAGGGAGCAGGACAGAGAACTTTATCAGTTAAAGCAGAAAGAGGCAGGGAAGGCAGTCAGAATAGCAAAGGCCCAAACCGAGGAAAGGATAGCCAACTCTGTTAAGAAGGGGATGAGACCTTTTATAGGTACATTAGGGAGAGAAGAAAGACCAAGGGAGGGATACTGAGGCTTAATGAAGGGGAGGGAATGTGGGCAGAGTGTGACAGTGAAAAAGCAGGGATACTGAATGATTATTTCTGCTGAGTATTCACAAAGGAAGGGGGAGGTACCTAAAACAAACAAGAGAAACACTCTGGATACGGGGTCAATACCAGTCCATTCACAGAAGAAAGGGTTATAAAATAACTAGTAAAATTGAAGGTGGGCAAAGCAATAGGGCCTGATGGGATTCACCCAAGAATTATAAAAGAACTAAGGGTAGAACTAGTGACACCACTGACTACTCTCTTTAACAAATCATGGGAGGATGGAGTGGTACCTGAGGACTGGAGGAGGGTGGATGTGATTCCTCTTCCCAAAAGTGGGAGCAGGGGAGAGGCAGGAAACTACAGACTGGTTAGTTTGACCTCAGTGGTAGGGAAAATGATGAAATCACTTCTGAAGGAAAGAATTGTTGAGCACCTAAAGGCCAGTGGGGCACAGGTCCCAAGGCAGCATGGATTCACAGTGGGAAGGTCATGTCAGATGAATCTAATAGATTTCTTTGACTGGGTGATCAAAGTAGTAGACCAGGGAGCGGCTGTGGACATGGCTAACCTAGATTTTAGAAAGGCATTTTATACTGTTCCATACAAAAGATTAATATACAAGTTAGCCAGCCTTGGAGTGGGTCCCAAGGTGGTAGCCTGGATAAAAAATTGGCTGGATAACAGGACGCAAAGGGTATTAGTAAATGGAGTCCACAGTGAAGAAAGGAGGGTTACTAGTGGGGTACCGCAGGGTTCAGTACTGGAGCCGTCCCTTTTTAATGTCTTTATAAGTTACATTGCAGAGGAACTGGAAGGAAAAGTATGTCTTTTTGCAGACACAAAGATCTAACACAGGGTTGGTACACAAGATGGAGTGGAAAGGATGAGAAGGGACTTGGCAAGGTTGGAGGAATGGTCAAATGTATGGCAGCTTAGATTCAATGCAAAGAAGTGCAAGATAATGCACCTGGGAAACAAAAACCAGGGGAAGAGTACACAATGGGGGGTGAGATACTGACAACAACAAAAATGGAAAGGAACCTGGGGGGTAATTATATCAGATGACCTAAAGGTGGGCAAGCAATGTGAGAAGGCAGTAAGGAAGGCTGGGGGGATACTGGGATGCATGGGGAGAGACATCAGCAGTAGAAAACAGGAAGTTGTTATCCCCCTGTACAAACAGTTGGTAAGACCCCATCTGGAGTACTGTGTGCAGCTCTGGAGACCCCATCTCTGCAAAGACATAGAGTGGAGGCTGTCCAGAGGAGGGCAACCAAAATGGTGCAGTGTCTGCACCAGAAGACATACGAAGAGAGACTAAAGGAGCTTGATATATACACCCTTGAGGAAAGGGGGGGGGGGCATGATAGAAACTTTCAAGTACCTCAAGGGAATCAACAATGTCCAAGAAGGTAGTATCTTTCAGAAAAAGAGATGTGCAAGAACAAGGGGGCACAATTTGAAGATAGAGGGGGGATGGTTCAGAGGTAATGTGAGGAAGTATGTTTTCATAGAGAGGGTTGTGGATGCATAGAATAGCCTTCCTGAGGAGGTTGTAGAGTCAAGAACAGTAGGTGAATTCAAGAATGCATGGGACAGACATAAGGCAGTCCTAGTAGGGGGGATAGGAGGAAGTAGGCTGTTGGTTAACTAGGATCTGCAGCTTATCCATCAGGTAGGAAAAGGGGCAGACTATGTAGGCTAAGCGGTCCTTCTCTGCCGTCAAATTCTATGTTTCAATAAAGGACACATATCAGAACAATTGGACTTGCTTACGTCAGACTGAATAAACAAGGCCATATTTATAAATCTAGTCAAAAGAGTACTTCACTGCCGAAGGAATGACTACTGCATACCTTAATTAGCCAAGAGACCTAATCTTCATGCAGATCCTTTGCTGTACTGGAAGTTGAAGAGATCAATTTGGCAAACTCTTGTTGAAGTTGCTGCTTATGATCTTGCTTGTCCACCCACCAGTGTACCTTCAGAAAGGACATTCAGCACCACTGGTGACCTACTATCACCAACCAGTGCTACACTTCTCCCTGAACATGTTGAACAACTTAAAAGTCAACTTGTCCACACTGAATTATAATTATGACATGTACTACGTACAGCAAGATGAAAAAAAATCCTGATATCGAAAGGATAGATGACTAAGCAACAGAAGTACATGATTAGAAAATGCACCATGGATGCTAACTTCTGACTTTTCTTAAAATCCTTATTGCAGCTATCTGCTGCTGTCATTGAGTTCTTGACAATGGCTAGGTACCACATCATCTGCCACTATCTCTAAATAAAAGAAACCCAGCAAACCACTAACATGTTTTCTTAGTGTCACTGTCACTGAAAGTTATTACAAAATATTCATCACACAAACTGGTAGAAGTTATATGTCATCTCCTTCACTGATTTGGAAATACAGTTTCAGACAGTACTGCTAGTATCTCTCTTTACATGTCTTCTATTTCTCCCTTAAAGGTCAAAAATCTGTTGCACTGACCAAGCCCCAAAAAATGTCACCTGCGTGAGACTGTACCAGTGGAGCAGGGTGAGTGGGATAGACAGATGGAGAAGAAATGATGAAACTGGTAAATTGTCCCTCTGTGACTCCTCTTTGCATTTCTCTCATAAGTCTGTTGCTGGCTTATGCCACTTGGTACCCCAGACCACTGTTACTTTTCCTGTTGTAAATGATCTCTATTTGACTCCACTTCTCATTTCTTTTCCATAATTCTGTTGCTGCCACTGCATGCCCCAGACAACTGCATTGTCACTCTTCCTGTTGTTTCAGACACTGAAAAGATATAACCCATAGTGATAGTTAGATGCCTCTGGCCAATTTTGAAAGAAAGTTACATACAGACAGTACTGCCTGTATCTATCTATGCATGCATTCCATTCCTCCCTTACAGGACATACATCTGTTACATTAACAAGGCCAATATTATAGCTGTATGAGACTGTACCAGTGCAACAGGGTGAGTGAGATGGAACAGATGGAAACATAGAAACATAGACTTTGATTGCAGATAAGGACCGCTTGGCCCATCTAGTCTGCCCATTTCCCTACCTACAGGATAGGCCGCAGAGCCTAGTTAACCAACAGCCTATTTCTTCGTACCCCCCACAAGAATTGCCTTATGTCTGTCCCATGCATTCTTGAATTCTCCTACAGTTTTAGACCCCACAACCTCCTCAGGACGGCTGTTCCATGCATTCACTACCCTCTCTGTGAAAAAATACTTCCTCACATTGCCCTTGAACCGCCCCCCCTCTATCTTTAAATTGTGTCCCCTTGTTCTTGCATGTCTCTTTTTCTGAAAGATGCTACCGTTTTGGACTTTGGACTTTGATTCCACTGAGGTACTTAAACATTTCGATAATGTCCCCCCTCTCCCTTCTTTCCTCAAAGATATACATATTAAGCTCAAGTCTCTCCTCATACAGCTTCTCTTACAGACCCTGCACCATTTTAGTTGCCCTCCTCTGGACTGCCTCTGTCCTGTCTATGTCCTTGAGGAGATGGGGTCTCCAGAACTGGACGCATTACTCCAGATGGGGTCTCACCAACTGTTTGTACAGCGAGATAACAACTTCCTGTTTTCTGCTGGTGATGCCTCTCCCTATGCATCCCAGTATACCCCAGCCCTCCATACTGCCTTCTCACATTGCTTGCTAACCTTAAGGTCATCTGATATGATTACCCCAGGTCCCTTTCCTTTTTTGTTGTTGTTACTACCTTCCCCCATTGTGTATTCTTCCCTGGGTTCTTGTTTCCCAGGTGCATTATTTTACTTCTTTGCATTGAATCTAGCTGCCATACTTCTGACCATTCCTCAACCTTGCCAAGTCACTTCTCATCCTTTCCATGCCTCCTTGTGTATCAACCCTGTTGTAGATCTTTGTGTCATCTGCAAAGGCATAACGTTTCCTTCCAGTCCCCCTGCAATGTCACTTATAAAGGCATTAAAAAGGACTGGACCCAGCACTGAACCCTGCGATACCCCACTAGTAACCCCTGTTTCTTCAGAGTGGACTCCATTTACAATTACCTTCTGTGTCCTGTTGTCCAGCCAATGTTTTACCCAGGCTACCACCCTGGGACCCACTCGCAGGCTGGTTAATTTGACTATTAATCTTTTGTGTGGGACTATGTCAAATGCCTTTTTTATTGCCTCCCACCGTCCACTGGTATTCCACTCCTTCAAGGCATGAAGTGGCCCTATCCGCCACCAGAATAGCACCCCTTGCAAGCGAATGTCTACACTTCTTAATTTAACTTTGCGGATTGCTCCATGGAGGACAAAATGATGCCTCTGGCTCACATCAGTCTTTTCAGTGCAGCACACCCAGACATGTGGTGTAACATTACTCTTTTGCTGTTCTATTGATTGCACCACTAATTACTGCTATGGAGATGTTGTGATGTTTAAATTCACTGGCAAAGTTAGCAAATTCACCACCATGGAGCAATCCACAAAGTTAAATTAAGAAGTGTAGACATTCGCTTGCAAAGGGTGTTATTCTGGTGGGCAGATAGGGCCACTTCTTGCCTTGAAGGAGTGGAATGCCAGTGGACGATGGGAGGCAATAAGAAAAAAAAGGTAGACTCCTTTCTCTAGCCCACATAATCTCAAACTTCTCCCCAGACACTATAAGCAAGTTCTACTCTGTGATTAAGTAGTATTCACAACAAAACTCACACATCATTCCCTCCCTTCACCCTCATGACACAAATCCCACCTCCTTTCCCAACCCTAGCACTGTACATAAGTACTCCCTTCCCACAGCACATGAAGCTGTCCATCCCACTCTTCCCCATGTCACCCACTTTAGGAGAAATCAATCCTAGAATAGATGACAAACAGCACATCCTTCCTTTTACCTCATAACCTTGGCCAGTTGCTGTCTGAATGAATGAAAGAGTGGTCTGAAATAACAGTATTTTTGCATACTCTCTCATCCATTCAAATGGCCCTGACTGAGATGGTGAGAAAGGAGCTGCACTAGTTGCTCTTGATTCTGTTTTTTATTTCTCTTGAAAATAGATTTAATATGGTAGGATGGTTGGAGAGGAGCTAAAATAGTAGTGGTGGTGGGGGTATACTTACTGTATGTATTGTGGTAATCAGTAAGGAGAAGAGGGTAGGATGGATCCTGCGAGGTTTAGGTATAGGAACAATTCATGGATCATTTTGTGTGAACTACAGTGGTACCTAGCATCAGATCCCCAAATGACTAAAAGTATTCAGATGATGCTGTCACAAAATCCTTAGTCACAGCTAGTTGTAACACCTGGTGAAACTGATTTTGAACAGTAAAAATATGCATTGTCATTTGCAGGGTTGTTAAAGTGTCAGCAGTGGCATCATACAGAAACAGTGCTGCGCAGGCATGCCTTCACAAGACCTTTAGCCTGCTGGCTATAATAGCCAGATAGCAAATTGCAGGAAAACAGTCAAGCAAATAAGTTATAGCCTTGACTATACCCAGCTATTCTTCACTCAAGATACTGATTTACACAACTGGGAATTTTGTTAGAGGTACTGATCCACTGGAAATCAGGGACTAATCCTTGTCCTTGGGTAAGGAGGGGGGGTACCCCAATTGGCGTTTCCTACAGTGCAACTGTGAATTAGGTAAACTAGGTATTTCAGAGTTTTCCCTATATCAGAGTTTTTTTTTAAGGAAATCCCTGAAAAGTTATACCAGCTGACTTGGCCACTAACAGCAACTTGATCTTTTTAGGATTCAGTCTCTACCAGTTGAGAGACATTCAAAACCTGGTCTAGGTAAAACATCTCAGAAAGAGACACTAGATCACCCTGTTCAGGTGCAAAGCAAAGATTCAGCTGAATATCATCTGTACAGCTGAGAAAACTAATGACATATTTTTGGGCGGCACATTCCAGAGGCTGCATGTATACCACCAGTAACAACAGGAACAAAATTAATCCCTCTGGTGCACCAAAACAGACACTGGGCTGCTAGCTCATTTGTGCAGAGAGCTGAGCTACTGGCAGCATCTCACTTCTTGCCATGCCAGTGACTTGAGTTTGTGAATGAGCTCTGGTTGCTGATGTTGGCGGGGAGGGAGGGCTGGGAGAGGATCAAGCAGCTGGCTCACAGCTGTTGTCACCAGGACTGGGGTAGTGAACTTTCCCAGCTCTTGGTTGCCACCAGGTGGAGGCCTATTGGTAGCACCAAAGTGAGAAAGGCTGACTGTAGTCATGGTGGGGGAAGGGGCTGGTGGTTCTGGAGCACATGCGCACCTCCATGCACATGCACCCTCCGAGTTTGCTGCAGCTCCGGGATGGACAAAAACTCAGGATGGGAAATGAGAGGGGAACAGGGCTAAATGAAGCCATGCCCACAGTATCATGGTCTGCCCAGTCACTTCAGTGAATAAGGAGAATGTGGATGTGAAGTTCAGGTGGGGAAGACAGCCCTCCTTTTTGCCCGAACATGAGGATAAATCCACAGAGGTAACAGCCCCCAGGCAGGAAAGAGGCAGCTGGACAGCAAGTGGCACCTGAGACAGGGCTGAGCAGTCAGACAGTCTGTCCAAGAGAGTGAAAACCTTGATAAAAAAACAAATAAGTAACAGTGGACAGGAATGACTGAAAAATCACTGACCCAGCCATCTGTCAGCATTCCATGAGGATAAACCAAATCAAGGAAGGTTCTGGACAGGCCACAGGATTTTCTCAGGCACAATGAATAAGTTCCCAATGATCCCCAATATCAAATGCCACTGACTGAGCGGGAAGGGGAACTTTTTGCATAGCATACTTTTTGATCACTGCTTATGAAGCAAAAGAGTGGACATGATGGATCTAGACACCCTTTTGAACTTAAATCCCTATCTTTGCTATGGAAATCAAGGAGCACTACTAAAGATAGATATCTGCAATCATTAGCTACAAAGAGAGCCACAATCCCCTAAATCCATGTGTTCTCAGGTCTGTGCCCAGCCAAAAACCAGATTGGAATAACTCATAGTGATCATACTCACCCAAGTGCCTTGTCAGTGGCAGCACCGTGTTTTTCTTAACAACCCTGACCAAAAAAGGCTGGTTAGAGATGCAAAACAACTATGTACATGCATCTTCATCTTTTGACCTACCCACTTTCTATGCCACTAAGCACCTTTACTAATTTTATTTTTATGGACATCATTCCATGCCCCATGCTAATTACAAACAGCCCTTTACCATGCCCTCTACTTCCCCTTATGCCTGTCCTTTAACACCTATGGCCCAGGTAATATGTTGCTATCCTACCATATGTCCAAAAGACAAGCATACTGCTGATCCACCAAATGAAGGTTGCATGATATTATTAGTAAAATGCAAATATATGGTTTTAACAAGATCTCCTGATCAAACTGTGCTGTATTGCTGCAGCAGCGAGGTGGGGGGTACAAATTAGAATGGGACAGGCACAAGGCCATAGTAAAAAGCTTAGGGAACAAAAAGTGAGGAAGGAGACAACCACTAGGACCAGTATAGGAGGAAAAGGTAGGGTGGGCAGATTGGATGGGTTACAGGGTTTCTTACCATCAGGTTCTATGTCCCTTTGTTTCTATGAATCACCTGACACTTCTCCAGAATTTTCAGCCAAGATCCACTGTTATGCAAATCCATAGTACTTCTTACTCTAGTATGCAAGGGGTATTTAGATATGCATTGTGTCCTGAGGATATGCAAAGTTCCAAGATACACTAACCAAAACTACTTCTGCACAATGTTTAGATTTGTAGCTGCTTTCAATTAATTTAAGACTTAATGAAAAGTAGAAAGAGGAACTGAGCCAATAGCAGATAAAAAGCTGAGTGCCGCACAGTTGGTTGGAAGCTGACACTATTGCTTCAAGTTTGTACTAATAAACGGCAATAAGAATGTACTTTTTTTAAAACAAGACAAAGCTAAACTAGTTTATTCATCTGTCTGGCAGCTACAGTTCTGATTCATACCCTGCATCACTACCATTGAGGTACCGTGTTTGCCAGATCCAGTAGCAGCAGTTTGTAAGCATCACAAAAGAATTGCACTAACAAGTACATGACAGAATACAGCCAGTGCCAAAACAAAACATACAATGCATGAGTTTACTTTGCAGTACAGTGCAGTCATGCATGATGCCAAATGATGACACTTTTATCCCTGCCAGTTAATGAAAGGTTTTACAAGAATGCTTCAGCCTTCTTTACCTTGAGCTAAGACTTCCTGCAGGTCATGTTTCCTGAAAGTGGCTCACATGCGGGCACATTGCGGATGTGTTTCATATAAGGTATGTTTACCTGACCTGACGTGTTATCATCAGGGTTTCAGGGACCTGTGTGACACAAGTCCTTCTAAAAAGCAAGAAAGTTAGTGGGGTGAAAAAGACTCAGACTGTAATGAATTTAGATTCACTAAAGTTATTTTTACAGGTGTTTTGAAATGTGCCTCCTGAAGGACCAACCTTCAAAAATCAAGCATCCTATGTCATAAAGATGACTGGAAAGTAACAGCAAAAACGATAACAAGAGATGGCATGAAGCTGTCACCCTATGTGTCAGGAGAAACCAGGTTCTAGCAAGAAAATGATCTCTTCATTACCATCTATTCCACTCAAGGATCACAAGGAATAGGCATGGCAGTTTCTTTATGCTGAAGAACATAAGATGATTAGCATCATACCAGTGCGGAAAAGAAAGAAATCAATAAATGGATGTAGGCTCTTCCTCAGTGAATATATCGTATCACAGCCTCATACTGTGTAATATCAAATTGTCTCTCTAGAAACTTGACAAGGCTGTGAAACATGACCCTTCAAGGCAGAAAACACAAGGGGATAGGTTTTTTTAAAGGATTTCAGTCTTGCATGCCTTTTGATAGTCATTGTAACCCTGCCATGATGAAGTGCAAAAGGTGTTCTAATGTCATAATGTTCATAGGACCTTCAATCAAAATTTATTGCAAAGATGATGAAACATGCCACTAACATAAAATACTGTGGGTCAGATTATTTTCATGCTTACTAGTTATGGAGCTTATAAGGGTACCAGTCATTGTACTGTATGGTACAACAATGATTCTATGACATTTGACCAGGATGCTTGAAGGAAAACACTGGAAAAGACACAGTTTTCCCCAGACCCTAGAAAAACTCTCGATTAGTGCTTTTAGACAGAAACAACTTTTAATTTTTTTAATGATTTAAACAGTTACCCACAACTTCCACTTTCTATTGCTGGCAGCCACCATCTGATGAGCAGCAGTGAGCTTCCCTAGCTCACTTCATGCTAATATGTCTGGACAGCCTCTGTTATTGGTTGGCAGGACATATTAGCATAGATCGAGCTGGGGAAGCTCACTGCTGCTCCTGAAATGGTGACTGCCAGCATCAGAAGGTGAAAATTGAGGGTTACTTTAAATCATTAAAAAAGCATTCAGAGGTAAATTAAAAAAAAAATTACGACTGAAAGAATTAATTGGCCATTTTTGTAGCGACTGGGGAAAGCTGTGCTTTTTCCAGTGTTTTCCTTTAAAGAGCAAAGTTTGAATGTGTATATCCTTTAGTGCACTGCACATCTTAAAACAGATCCCATCTAAATATTGTGTATGCACCCATTTGAAAATTTAAGAAAGTAGGTGCCTTTGACTTTTGTCATTTGGGATAAAAAAAAAGCTTATTTAAGCAATAACACATGACAGGGTGTGCATTATGCTGGATCACAGCATGTTCAAGGTGTGCTGTGAGGCATGCAGATGTAAGCTGAGTAACTTCAATTACTTTGAAGTGCTGCAGTGTAGCATAATGTACACCTGGGGAGTGTTATTGAACATATAATTGGGGTTATTTTTAAATGTGAATAGGAATTAAAGTAAACATGTTCAAATATGCTGAATTTAACATTTTTAGTTGATTATTTGGTAAGCAGGTCCTTCTGCCTGCTGGAACTTGATGTCATTTGTTTGGGCCCTGATGATCTTGCCAACTGCAGACCTGTCTCAAACCTCCCCTTTCTTGGGACGTTTATCAAGAAGGTGGTAGCACTGCAGTATAACATCTATGAGCCCTTGCATTATGGCTTTCGGCCTCGCCATAGTGCAGAAACCACCCTAGTGTTGGTATGCCATTTTCTCCTCTCAGCAAGGGTTAATGGATAGTGTTCTATACTTGTCCTTCTAGATCATTTATTGGCTTTTGATGTGGTGGCTCATGGGGTGCTCTTGCCTCACCTTAGGCACTATGTCAGACTTTCTAGCACCATTTTGTGTGGTTTGAGTCCTACATAACTGGCAGGATGCAGCAGGTGATACATGGCTCTTGTACATTGAGCAGTGCTGTGCTCTGCTGCTGGGTGCCTCAAGGGGCAATCCTAGCTTCCTTGTTATTCGCTGTGTACGTGTTACACCTGAGGAGATCATCAGACACTGTGGTTTTTCTTTTCTTTACTATGTTGATGACACCCATTTGCATGTGTCTTCTGCCCCGATGATAGGGCAACTATTTAAGAACTGAGTGAGTGTCTTAAAGATATTCAGGACTGGATGGTTGCTAGCTGGAATAGTCTCAATCCATGTAAGATGGAGGTGTTACTGGTGGAGCTGGGTTGGTTCAGTTCTACTGCGGCAGCCAGGGGCATTCTGCTTCCATCATCGATTGGCCCTCTGTGCTGCAGATAGGGTTAAAAATCTGAGGGTCATTGTGGACTCCAAGCTGACTCTGCAATTCCAGGTGGCAGCCATTATCTGCAGTGGCTATTATTAGCTCTGTAATATTGCTCAGATTAAGCCCTATCTTGAGCCATCCAACCTTGTAACACTAGTGCACGCCTTGGTGTCATCTAGGCTGGACTACTGTAATGCTCTTTACATGATGATCTCCATGAGGCTGACGGGCTGCCTGCAACTGGTCCATAATGCGGAAGCCTGACTGGTTGATGGGACATCTCATTCTGAGTATGTCACACTGGTTCTGTCTTCTCTCCACTAGCTTCCAGTTAGGTGGTGCATCAGTTTCAATGTTTTCTTGTTAACATACAAGGCCCTACATGGTCTGTGTCTAAGCTACCTGAAATACTCCAGATCACAATAGTTAGTCAGTATCAACAATTTTAACAGGTTCAAAAGAGAACTTGACAGGTACCTACTTGGGATTGGTAGCTAAATCTGACCCACATGGTGTGGGGAAGGTGGTCTTGATGGGTCTTGTGCCTTCTTCCACCTTAACAAATCAAGTAATACCGAGTAATTCCATAAACTTCTGCTTAGGTGTCAGCGTGGCTCAGTTTGTAGCATATCTGCCTCTGGACCAGAAGGTCGTGGGTTCTCATCCCGCACTAGGACTGGACTTACATCTAAAACACTGGCATCCAAATGCAGTATTGGAGGGGTGCTGTACTGGTGGGGTATGCTGTCCTTCAGATGAGTCATTAAACTGAGGTCCTTTCTATCCATCCTGGTGTTGCCCTGGTGGGTGTCCAAGTGGAAGTAAAAGAACCCGGGGCACTCTTTGCAAAGAGCAAGAGACATTCCCGGTGTCCTGTTCAACATTCCCCTTTCCACAAACTGGTTTGTGCAATTGTCCAGGATGTGTGTGGGTGTTGATGTCCGATATGACTGCCACTACACATCCAGTCACTTCACCACCAGTCTAGCATTACTTGTATAGCACTTTGGGATACACTGTGTATGAAAAGTGCTATATAAATGCTGATTCTTCTTCTTCTTATGCCCTCCTTTCAGTGGAGGCTGACCTCCTCTCCATTCCACTATCCCACTTAAAATCATTGGGTGATAGGGTGTTGGTGGAGCAGCTCTGATCCTTTAGAATGCCCTTCCCTGTGAGGTGAGAGGGGCTCTTTCACTGGCAGCTTTAAAAATCTCTGAAAACTCATCTTTTCAATTTATGTTCTGGCCTGGTTTTATAACTTTTAAATTGTCTTAGATTATAGAAAAGTGTTTATCTGTTTTATTGTAAGGCGCTCAGAGCCTTAAGGATTTGGGGACATGTACATAGAATTGACATTGGTACTGGCATTTTCCCTTGGAACACTTATCCTATTGTGGTATCCATATTTGTAGTTTGTTTTGTAGTCTTCCCATCACAAACACACAGTCATGGTGGTCATGTTTTGGAAAAATAAGATACAGTATTTATTTGATTTTGTTTGGAAAGGCAAGGTAGTTTAGACTTGATGTAGTGTAAGAGCATGAGTGATATAGGGCTCTCATTGTGCAGGGTGAGAGACAGAGCAAGATGTGGCTCCACCAGTGAAGCTGAGACAGAGAGCAAGAGATGTGGCTCTGACTAAGTGGAATGAAAAATAGAGAGTGAGATGGGTTTCTGTCAGCATAGACTGTGTGGCATAGAACTAAGAATGTTTGGCTGAAAGTCTGTTTGGTGGTTTGGTCATTTTTTAGAGATGTGGGTGGCACCTACAGCCCTTATGTCATCTGTAGCTCTAAAACAGTTTTTCTTATAACTTCCATTTTAGACATGTGTATGTATTCCTCCACAGCTGTAAAGTAGTGCACCCCTCCTCTGATATTTGCTAGTTGTTGCTCTATGTTAAAGGCATCTGAAGTGGGGAGAGGGATGCGACTGTATTGTACCTCAGAACTTCTCAGTGTAGTAACAAAAAAAACATTTTTAAACTGCTGTTTCTATTATCTGTCCAGCTCAGTCTAACACCTAGGGGACTAATGTCTTCTTGTTTTTATGAAAACAAAAGTAATCTGTAGACAGTGTCAGATTACGTACTGTGGAATGCAGATTGCTAGCTGCCTAACATTCCTTTGCACAGCACAGCACAGATTGCAGGCAAGGAGTGGAAGCAGAAGACTTGTTTTTCTCATTTTAGAATACGATGTACAGAATGTATGTTTAGTTGCAGGGTCAGGGCCTTAAAGAAAATAATAAAATTTATGTAACTAATTCAAGATTCCATCAGGTGGTCAGAAAAAAGTCTGAGAGAATTTGTGTAAAAAGTAACAAATTAAAGATGCAAAAAATAGCATGCACACTGGCCTCTGAGACTGGAAGATCAGAAGGCTGTGGGTTCTATCCCCACACTAGGCATGCTGGTTAAAGAGCTTGTGTACCACCTAAAACTAATATTAGATTTTAAAAGCAGTCAAGCATTACCTTTTATATTTTATGTACTTTATCTTCTCTCTTTGTTTAATTAGAAGATTGTTTACCTGATGTTAATATATGTGATGTGTGGAACAGCACTCTGTGTGGCAGCTGACATAGCTAGCTATACTGCCCCCCACTACATCACCAGCATCGTGATCTCACTGACTGTGAAATCACTTCTACTTAGGAAGAGCAATTCAGTGACTGCCAGGTCATTCACATGTGATTTCACTGAAAGATACAAAAAATAGCATGCACACTGGCCTCTGAGACTGGAAGATAAGAAGGCTGTAGGTTCTAGCCCCACACTAGGCACGTGGGTTAAATTGCTTGTCTACTGCCTAAAACTAATATTAGATTTTAAAAGTAATCAACCATTACCTTTTATATTTGAAGTATTTTATCTTTTCTCTTTGTTTAATCAGAAGATTGTTTACCTGATGTTAATATGTGTGATGTGTAGAACAGCACTCTGTGTGGCAGCTGACATAGCTAGCTACAGTATACTGCCCCCACTATATCACCAGCATCATGACCTCACTGACTGTGACATCACTGCTACTTAGGAGAGCAATTCAGTGACTGCTAGGTCATTCAACCGTGATTTCACTGTCAGCGAAATCACAATGCTGATGATGTAGTGGGGGCATTAGAGCTAGTTGCAATTGTAAACAAGCTTTCAGCTTAGTGTGTCTCACCTGGTAAAATAATTGGTTAAAAAAAAAAAGATATATCAGCTGTTATGCTAAGAGCTGTTCCACACATCCACCACAACATTATGACATAGAAGACTCTCTGATGCGCAAAAGGCAAAAGAATGGTACTTCAGAAAGAAAATGTTATAACTGATTACTTCTTAAAATCTATATAATTTTCCTGTCTGCCTGGTTTGGCTCCATTAACTCTTTAAATTCCAATACTGACACTGTACTACAGCATGGTGGGAAGGAGTGCTCCTGTCTTTTCTGTCTGCCTGTTCAGGTGGATGTTAAAGATCCTATGGCACTTCTGAGAAAAAGTAGGGGAATTTCCATCATGTCCTGGCCAGATTTCTCCCATTACCTAAAAATACCACCAACAGCTTAATCTGGTTCAGGTAAGGATTTATGCCATGTTACAATTTCAGTTGGTTAACATCTGTACCCCGAAGAGACTTCTAGTCTTAGTGGGCCTACCGGTCAACAAAATTCAATGAATAAATAAATTCCCCCATTATGCCTTATGGATTCCATGTAAATCCAAATCATTCAAAGGCCATCTTGACATATAATTTTAATACCTAACAGCAAATCAGAGCCCTTTTCCTGATAAAAGGCTGCCAACATATTACATTAAAATAAACAACAAAGTCACAAATAAGGAACCAGTGGCTTATGGAAAAATCTATAAGGATTTATGCAGGAATTTGATGTTGCCTCTACAGTGAAAATACATGGAAAATGAGGACTTGTTACAAGAAAATGGTAATTTGGATCTGGGAGCATTGTGATGATTGTGACTAAATAGCACTATATGGCGCCAACAAGAAAATAACTTTTGTCATTTGGTAGCTCTTCACAGCCCTATCTGCTCTGGCTAGAACTTGTTTCTGACAGGATCAGATGGAGATATATGCTGCCTGCTTGGTATGGTGAGAGCAAAATTTCAGTTATGTTTCCCTTATAATTATGCAGTACATTGCAAACTTAAAAAAAAAAACATACAAATGTAAATAGATTGAAGTATGGCGGTTAGCATTTAAGAAGGAGAGTGTGCTCTGTTGTGTTTGGATGGTGTGAATACAAACAGGAACCTTGGCAGAAAAACAGGTGACAGATTTATTTTTGTTAATTTATAAAAGCTAATGAAAGAAGCTTCAGGGATCTGTGTGTTGCTTAGTATTAATGACATTCAGACAATATTAAACCAGCACTCAACCATCCTCTACCCATGGATATACTGTGACAAAGATACACTCTCACAAATGAATATTAACCCCTTTAATTTACTAGTATAAAATGTAAATGTACAGATCATAGCGTAGGAGTCATGGTAAGCCTGTTCACAAGAATCCTAATTTACCACAGAGTTGTGGATCACCATATGGCAGGTTCAGCAGAGAGGCTGGATCTTGCCACTTAGGATATCAATCTGCTTCTGAAGCTGAAGTGCTCCATATAGTCTTTAGTTTGTGCCTCACCAGCTGTGTACTGGACCTGGAACCAACATGACTGATCCTTAACTGTGACGAGTTCCTGGGCCCAGTGTTCATTGATGTCATTAATGGTCCTTTAAGAGGAAAGTGTCTTTCCATCTACCTTGAAAAAGGCTGTGATCAGACCTCTCCTAAAAAAGCCTTCCCTGCATCCTGACATTCTGGCGAAGTACAGGCCTGTCTCTAACCCTCCCTTTTTAGGGAAGATTATTGAGTAGGTGATGTTGGAGCAATTGACTGACCCTCTAGAGTCTTTTTCCATCTAACAGTCTCTCCAGCTGGACTTTCTGCCCCGCCACAGTACAGAGTTTGCTCTTGTCATGGTAAACCAAGATCTCCTCCTAGGAAGAGTCAGTCCAAGGGCATCATTCTGTATTGGTGCTCCTTGACCTCTCACCAGCATTTGATACAGTGGACCATGGGGTGCTTTTGGATCATGTTACACAGTTCAAATGTGCGTACTGGGATGGAGGTGCACCAAAACATACTGCAATACTTCCAGTTCACTGATTCGAGCACTCACCAGCAATTATAAACTCAGACATCAACCTCAGTAAAAGTACAAAATATGTTTTAAAGCACAGGACAACCCATAAGGGCAACCACTTGACGTGTTTCAGATCACTTCAGACTCTTTATTTTTACCAAGAGGTTGGAGTCTGAGTTTATAATTGCTGGTGAGTGCCCGAATCAGTGAACTGGATGCTTTTATATCACCTGAGGAAATATGTGGACCTCACTGGCACAGCTATTTGCTGGTTTGAGTCCTATATAACTGGAAGAATGTAGTAGGATGACCTGAGTAATTTTACCTTGGGGCTTATACATTATCCTGTTAGAGTTTCTTAAGGCTTGATTCTCACCCCCCCATTTTATTTTCTGTGTATATATTGCTGCTTGAGTAGATCTTTAGGTGGTATAAAGTGGAGTGTGACTGCTATGCAGATCATACACAGTTGTACCTATCTTGTTCTCCAGGTGAAGATTCTGAGGCTTCTGTGCTGACTTGATTGGCCGAAATAAACAACTGGATGGCATTGGACTGGTTATGTCTTGGCTCAAGAAAAACAGAGGTCATGGTGATCAAATCAAGATGCTGAGGTTTGGCTGCTGTGGAAGGCTTGGCTCTCCCTGTGGTGGGTGGCCAATCTCTCATGGCAGCTAATGCAGTGAAGGAACTGGGGTCATTTTGGACTGCAAACTGATGCTATAACAATAAGTATCAGCTGTAGTCCAATCTGGCTTTTACCATTTCTGAAATATCACCACGATCAAGCCATATCTGGCTCAGGCAGGCCTGGTGATGATTGTCCATGCTTGCATCATCTGTAGGTTGGAATACTGCAATGCTCTTTACTTCGGGCTATCTGGAGGTTTGATATGACCCAAAAAAGAACCTATGTAGATAGGTATCCAGGTAAATGTTGATAGTTCTGATAGGGTATGCACACCTGAGGTGTCCACAAATTCAAGAAAAAAATAATGTTGAGGGATACAAAGAAATCTTCAAGTGACTCCACACTGGGTTTTTTAAAACCAGATTCATATCAGTGCTCGATAATGTGCCCTAATGTGTCACAGTCTTTCAAAGTGCCAGAGCTACATACAGGCAGAGTGGGAAATTTGAGACAGCTAATTTAACCTGCATAAATGTGCAATCTATTTTGCTAAACTCTATAACTTTGACATTTAAAGTCAGAATGTTACCAAACTTGAGTCATGTATAGATTGAAGAGTGGTCTTTCAAACACAATTAGTCAATCTGTCTGAGGCATCAGGAAAAAGGTGTTGGGGCAGAGTTAACATGGCGACGGTGAGCAGCACTATCGCAGAACTCCAAGCTGGCGGTCTTTTTCAAAACTGAGTTTGAGCAGCTTAGCGTTCAGGTTTTTACCAAGAATCAATGGCAGATAAAAGGAAAATGCTCTCCTCAACATTGTCTGAAGAATTTACATCTTTCAAGGTTAGACAGTTGGAAAAATTCTGTCAGATGGAGAGAGGCAAAGAGAGGGTTCAGAGAGCCAGGGGAGGGGTCCCAGGCTCAGAGAAATGAACGTCGATTGCCAGCAGGCAAGAACTGGGGCCAGACTCATTTCAGAATTCACAGAGCTCAAATACTGATAAATCCACACTCCCAGGTCCGATTATTCAAGTAAAAGAGGATACATTTTCTAACCTTCCATTTTCGTCTGCCAGTGAGACAAGGCAGAGTTCTTCCAATTTGTCACCGTTGTTGACAGAGAACACCACCAAGGTAATGGATCCCCCAGTAGTTAAGAAATATATGATGGACCCCTTAGGAGAAATTTTAGAAAAATTACTGGGGTGGACTGAGACCTTTGATAGAAAGCGTAATGCTCTTTCTGAAAAAGTAGATTCCTACAAAAAGACAACAAGAAAATTCAAGAAAGCATACAGGAAATCTCAAAAAAAACAGAACTGATAAAAAAAGATGTGGAAAATGTATTTAATAAAGCAAAGGGAGTTCAAGCAACTGCTGCAAACCTTCTAAAGGATAATTTCATGTTATGAAGGAAAATAGAAATATTAGAATATCAACAGAAATATCAGAATTTGAGGCTTTTGGGACTACCTCCATTGTTGGACAAGGATTTTCAAAGTATAAGGGACTTGATCAAGTATATTTTTCTAAGTTTATTTGAATTACCTTAGGATAACCTCCCCTTTTAATCTAGATCGTATAGAATACCCCCCCAAAAGAGGTGCCCTACCATATGCTGATTCTGAAAAGAAATCAACCATCCTTATAACACTAGCATTTGAAACAGATTGCGATTTGATTATGCGTTTATCTAGGATCAAAACTCCACTTGTATATAAAACATTTAAATGTTCAGTTTTTCCAGACTACTTCAATGCCACACAACAAAGAAGAAAGAGGAGGAGGTTTTTGAGCCACCGACAGGAGCTTCTAGAAATGGGAGCCAAATTTCAGCTACTAGCCCCAGAAAAGTTAAGGGTTAACTAAAAAGGCAATCAACATATTTTTTTTATATTGACCAGGTTACTGCCTTTATAAGAGCACAATTTAGGAATGATACGGATGAGATGGAGACTCCTACTTTATCGGAAGAAGAGATGATAAATACGTAATTGTAAAAAATAATAGAAACAAAGAGTTAGAATAGTGGACCATAGGGGTGGGAAAAGGAAACCTATTTAAAACAAATAAATATCAGACTTTGATTTCAAACCCTTTTCTTGCCTGGGTGAATATGAATTTTTTTTAGTTTAAGATTCCTAAAATTATTAAAAAGCTTTGTTGCTATCACTGTTAATTTTCTCTGAGAAAAGTAAGGATACCCCCCTTGAGGTTTTACCTTGACTTGCCGTATATGCATGTTCATTTTGTTGTTTTTTTCTTTACTTGTTATATTACCAGATTTATTTTCTTTTGTATATACATAAAAAAAATCTGAAAAATAAAATAAGAAAAAAGGAAAGAGGTGTCAGTGAATATAGAAGGTAGTGAGGTCACAAAATACTGTCTGCAATTCTGAAGCTATGGTGGCATGGGGTTGGGGTGACGATGAAAAAGGATCCAGGAGAAGGTGTATGCTCTTGGGCAGGAGTGACTTAATAGAACCCTTAGAACAGCGTCTGGGAGGAGTTCAGACAATAAACACTGTTTCAGTGGGTTGTGAATAGCAATAATGTTCAGATATACTCAGCATTACTATGTAATTAAAGGTGGAAAAAGGCCAAGGCCCATTCGAGACCACCTTCCCCTCACCTGCGGGGTGTATGTTAAAACCTATTATCTAATAGGTATTTATCCAGGGCATTTTTAAACATTTCAGGGGAACTTATGTTAACCGAGCAGTTGGATAGAGAATTCCATAGTTTACATGCCCTAATAGTAAATAAATTATTTTTCTTATTGGTATTAACCTTCAGAATCTAAAGTTGTTTATTGTATACTGTTTAAGTTTTGGCCTTCCTCTATTCCCACTCCTCGGTAGGGAAGTGGGGCAGCATGTAGGGAATAAAGGGCCCAGAACCAAGGATGAGTAGAGTGCCAGAGGAGGAGGAGGAGGAGGATGGGGAGGATAGTGGGCATGATGAACACACTAAGTGTGGGCTGTACAGGAAAGGCTGCTTATGTTTGGTATGTGGGATGAGCTATTCCCTCACATTGAATCTCAGGCTTCAGCCCTTCTATTTTAATGTGTTGTGAATACCAATAATGTTTGTGTACACTGTTTAAATGTTGTCCTTTCTCTGTTCCCACCCTTAGTAGGGAGGCCAGGCAGTGTGCTGGGAATAGAAGGCCTTAAAAGAGCTTACCACCTCCAACTCACAAAGAGTATGACTAGTAGTATGCAGAACAGAAAACAATCCAGTGGAAGAAACTTTTTAGGACCCATTGATACTGATCTGCCTGTCCACTGGGCAAGCTAAGAGGAGATTATCATAAATGGTTTCTGACTTCTGCTTCTGGATTAAGGATGTATGATTCAAAGTTTGATGAAGTCCATCTTCCAAGTCTCTTGATGTTGTGCAGGAATGTAATTCTTTAATACCGAAGATGCTCCTCCAAATCAAAAGGAATGTCCTAAAAAGGAATAATGACTGAGCCCAAGTCATTGCAGAAGAGTTTTGACGTGTTCCAGGAGCTATTTTTATCATCATAACTATGTGTTTATCAGAAGTTAGATGAGGATGCGATGGATTTGAGCATGACTAGAAATGCATGTGGTAGTCGAAATAGGTTACCAGACACAGGTTTATAAAGGTCAGGTAATATGTTATTTGAAACTCTTCTATGAGATCTATTAGTCTTTAAGGAAAGAAGTGACAGAATATAGTCATTGGCTAGTTTCCATAAATCAGAGACCTTAATGAATTTAGCAGCAGAACATGATGCGGTGATAACTTCTCCAGGATGCAGAAATCCATACAAGGCTAGTCAAATAGTGAAAGCAACCCTGATATTCAATGTAGAATCAACAGGAATGCCTCCAGTAACTCCAAGAAGTTTCTTATTATGACTCCATTGATACGGAGATGGGAAGGAGTTCTGGTGCTTGACACTCTTTGGATGCCAAATAGAAGAGTCTAACCGAGGGACTAGAGCATGGTGAAGGCAAGGATGCAGCAGACTGCGAGATAAAAAGAACTAGATACCTGCTAGGTATTGCTTAATAATGCCTTATGATCATTTTAGGCTTGATGGCAAAAAGTTAGGAAAACTAGAACGTGTTCTACATGAGCAGAAGTACTCTGGGAGGATTGCTGTGTACAGGGGAGGAATACTGTTCTATGCTGTAATATAAGTAGCTTGTGTGGCTGGAGCTAGGATGGCCCCCATGATGGTGTTGGCTTGCTGGCAATAAAAGTCTAAGTCATTATGAGGACAATGAATGAAGGAGGTGGAGTCACGACTGAGTCTGCTGAAGAATGGAGGTGATGGACGGTCAGAAACTGGGATTGAGAAAATGAAAACATCACAGTGTAAAACTGTGATAGAGAGATAGCCAAATCAGCCTCTGCACGAACAACATGATAGAATGGAAAGAAGATCTGCCCTTGTTGATGATGTCACTGAGGGCTGGTTGTCAGAAAAATGGAGCCTATCTAGAGGGACCAGCAATGTTCCCAGAGGAAGGTAGCTGCTACTATGGGATAGATCTCAAAGAGAGGAGATGTTGTTGAAAAATCTTGAAGAGCTGTAATGTCTGGAGACAAGGGAGCAATGATCCTGGATAGCATGAAGATAGCAGCATAGTCATGCTTTTGAAATGCATTAGTGTATATTCCAAGCAGCAAAAATAATGCACCTGGGAAACAAAAACACTGGGGAAGATTTCACAATGGGGGGGTAGGTAGTAACAACAACAAAAATGGAAAGGGACCTGAGGTAATCATATCAGATGACCTTAAGGTTAGCAAGCAATGTGAGAAGGCAGTAGGAAGGGCGGGGGGATACTGGGATGTATAGGGAGAGGCATCACCAGCAGAAAACAAGAAGTTGTTATCTCTCTGTACAGACAATTGGTGAGACCCCATCTGGAGTACTGCATCCAGTTCTGGAGACTCCATCTCCACAAGGACATAGACAGAATAGAGGCAGTCCAGAGGCAAGAAGCCATATGAGGAGAGACTAAAGGAGCTCAATATGTATACCCTTGAGGAAAGAAGGGAGAGGAGGACATGATAGAAACTTTTAAGTACCTCAGTGGAATCAACAAAGTCCAAGAGGGTAGCATCTTTCAGAAAAAGAGATGTGCAAGAACAAGGGGACACAATTTGAAGACGGGGGAGGCAGTTCAGGGGCAATGTGAGGAAGTATTTTTTCACAGAAATATGGTGGACACAAGGAACAGCCTTCCTGAGGAGGTTCTGTGATCTAAAACTGTGGGAGAATTCAAGAATGCATGGGACAGACATAAGGCAATTTTTGTTGGGGGTAGGAGGAAGCAGACTGTTGGTTAACTAGGATCTGCAGCTTATCCTGTAGGTAGGGAAATGGGCAGACTAGGTGGGCCAAGCAGTCCTTTTCTGCAGTCAAAGTCTATGTTTCTATGTAAGTCAGGAGAAGTGTCTTTGTAAAACATTGAAACGCCATTTCAGTAGGCTAAGATTGGGACCAGATAGCTAGACCAGTTATTGCAGCAGCGGTACTTTGGATTTGGAGGTGCAGTTCTTAAACAAATGAAGCCAATGCCAGTAGGCAAGAAATGATAGATGTTTTATTTTTTTTTTATAAAAGTATTTATGTTCTCCTTTCAGCAGGCTGCAGCTGCCTCATCAGCCAAACCTACCAGACTCCGGGTTCATTTTGGATTTTGTGACACCTTGCACATCCAAGCAGATCCCCACAGCTGGTCTGGAGGCTTCATTCTGCTGTGGTCCCCAACCGTTTTTCCTGGTTTTCTCCCTATTTTTACCCAGGACCTCAGACAGAGAGGTGCATGCTTGTGGAGGTGCACATGCACACTCTTGCCAGTAACAACCCTATCTTCCCACCCAATTGGCATAACACCCTGGCTCCCTAGGCTTGTACTGTCACCTGGCCTTCACTGCGAGGCAGCCAAGGGCCAAGGGAAGCTCAGATCCCTCCCTGGAAAGGACAGCTGGCTGGTGGCAGCACAATTCTGCACCACACAGGTTGCCTGCTAGGCAAGAGGTAAGGCGTCACAGTGCTGGCCTAAAGAAATGAAAGACTGACCTTTAGAAAATACCCATATTGCAAAGTTGAGGAATCCCAAGAGGGAAAGAAGTTCTTGTTTCATGCAGGAGGACTAGGTCAAAAAGAACTCTACTAAAGCCTGTATCCTGTGCAGTTTATTAGACAGTATCCTGGCATCCATGCATTCTATTTTGGATAGTATGCCAACTAATTCAAGGGGTGTCACTAGACCTAAGATATATTCTTCAGATAGAGGAACTGATAACTCTTGGAACAGCACAGCAGAGCAGTAGTATCTGCTGTGAAAGGAGAAACTAGTAGATCTTTCAGGAGAAAGTAATCCAACAGATGAACAACTGTTAGACGGCGACAAACATTATGTAAATCCTGACATAGTATGTGAGAGAACATTTCAGAAGATTTGGGCTGCTTTGCCACCAAAGGTCAGATGAACTGCAGAGTAATAGCAGACCTCCCAAAACATACCATATAGATGCCAGAGAGATGGATGAGTAGGTATCAACTTAAATGCATCTGATATCAGCTTTGGAGAGCCAGGATCCAGGGTCAAAGCATTTGATAATTGCTACTGTGTCATTGATACAAGCACAAGATATAAATATTAGAGAGAATCAATGAAGTGATGCTTGGGTGGATGAGGACTGAGGTGCAGATAAGCCAATGATAAGGTGCTTCTTGCCAGAATATTTTCTAGTAGCAACACCTACAAGATTAATTTGATAGGGAAGGAATGGATGGTGCTGAAAAGGTTCCAGGAATCATTCTTTCAGAAGTTCATTTGAAAGAGGAGTTGGACTACTGTAAGATCCTTTACTACAGATGAAAGATTATGACTGTGGAAGGTAGCAGAGAGAGCAGTGAGATGCCTCAGTGGAATCCATGAGAAAGCTGGAAAGGATGTGCTGCACAACTGGGTGAGATGGACAAGAAGCTAGAATCCTGGATAAAGCTCACAAGTTGATCAGAGTAAAGGGATAAACAGATGTCATTGAGGAGATTGGGGAGCATTTGACAAATATAATGAGCAAGGGTGGCACCATCAGATCCAAGGCAGCCTTTATCATTAAAGTTGTTGCAAATAGGCTTGCCTTCAATGTATTTAATAGGCATGCCTCTAGTGTCCAATTGGGCATGAGGAGTTGGATGATTGGAGATGGGCAGAGTTAGACTTGGTAAAGGAGCAGAAGCTGAGCTTGATGGATGATTGAGTCTTGGTTGAGTGGTGGACAAAGAGGCATCAGAAACTGTTAGCGGACAAAGGGAAGCAAAATGGGAAAATGAGTCACATAAGCAGCAGGAGAAAGTGCGCTGCCCAGTGAAGGGATGGCAAAAGAGCTCATATTGAGAACTGCCCAATAGGATTTTATATTGCAAGGTGTCAATGCTGCTGCAGTTGTTGTGGAGAAGGATCGATGGTAATCATAAAAGGGTCCTCCATATAAAAATGCCAAAGTCGACTAGGAGACATAGCTAGTGATCCAGTTCCTCACATCATGAAGGAAAGGTAGAACAGATGACATCACAATATAATCTGAATGCCAGGACGAATTCAAACACAAACAGTTTCTTCAAGAGTCTGGGTTTGTTGGACTTCAACATCACAGAATGTCGCTAAGGATACATTTCCTTTTTCAATAGACTGAGTTTGGGAGTGGTGGTTGCTCTGAGGAGGACAGAGTACTGATACTTGGAAAAGTACTTGGAGGAGCAGGGATGGTAGGAGCATAGAAGATTGGTGAAGGTACAGGAATAGCTGATGGTTTGGAGGCTGGAGTAGGCTGGTCAGGGAAGAAAGCTTTAATAGCCAACATACGGGAGTGCAGATTGGAAACTGATGAGGCAAGCTGATGTATGAAGCTTCACATTTCAGGTAAAGGAGCAGGTTCCCATCTAGTTACAGAATGGCTGCCTTGGACCAGGACCACGGACAGGATATGATAGTGAAGCCAAGTATAAATCATACAAGTCCTGTTTGCAGGCAAAAGCCAAGTGTTGGATGTCAAATCTTTTTCAGTTCAGCCAGGAGGCAGGGAATGGTCCAATCTTGAATGCAGTAGTTTGATTTGGAAGCCAATGTATGAGATGTGGATCCAGAGAAGAAGTCCAAAGGGGCCTTGCAGGACTTTCTTTGGGTTTGTAGGCCAAGTCAGTAGGCTTAGAGGATGCCTTGAAACCAATACATGCTGTTTATTGCACTGAGAAGGGGAAGAAGACTGAGGAGACCTTCCAGGACCTTCTTTGGAGTTTGCTGGCAGAGAGTTGGTAGGATTAGAAGATGCCGAGATGCCAATGAATGCTGTGTATTGTGCTGAGAGCAGGAAGAAATACGAGAAGACCTTGGAGGATCTTCTTTGGAGTTTTATGCAGAGAGTCAACAGGTGTAGAAGATGCCAAAATTATACTGTATACTCGTATTGCACTGAAAGTGTGGAAGAAGTCCAAGGAGACTTTGCAGGACCTTTTTCAAGGTTTGTATGCAGAGATTCAGAAGGTGTAGAAGATGCCCAAATGCCAATATGGGCTGCTTATTGCACTGAGAGTAGGAAGAAGTCCGAGGAGACCTTGAAGGACCTTCTTCGATGTTTCATATGCAGAGAGTCTGTAGGAGTAGAAAATGCCAAGATGTCAATATGTGACTGCATATTATAAGAGAAAGGAGACTAACCCCAAGCTGCTAAGGCCAGTCGCTGAACACTGCAGGAAAGGCCCAGTCCCAGGGAAGCACTTTGCAGAGCAGTTAGAGGGTTCATAGAATCACACCTCTGGCTGGTGAAGGCAAACCTGAGTCTCATACAGTAGGACCTATTGAACCAAGACAATGCTGAATTAGGTTGATGTTGAATGATTAGCAACACACTCCCATCTCTGGTAGATGGGGCACACTACCTGCACTCAAATACTTCAGAAGGTATGAGTTAGAGATGGAGACTGAAAAGCTGCTTGAGGGCTGTGCAAGAAAAGAGCAGCTGCTACTGCTTCAGTATGCAGGAGAAATAAACAGGGCAAAAATAATTAGCTGGTAGTAAGAGGGACTAGGAGCAATGAAGGAGGTGATAGAGGTGCAAGAGAGGAGACTACAAATGTGAACAGCTGTATGATACATAAAATCTACATTAACTGGATGCACAAGAACAGAAGCACTATGGGGAGGAAATAAGCTAGCATAGCTTTAAGAAGGGTGAGACTTGAGACATATCACAACCCGGAAGTGCTGGAGAGAAATGGAGTGGCAGCTCTGAGGAGGAAGAATGCCCAAAACATGAAGCAAGCAAAAACACAGATGGAACCTTCCGCCACCACCCCTCCTTCAACCCTCCAATATGCCCCTCCATCACATCTCTTCTTCTCATCATTTACCCCTGCTACTTCTTTAAATGTCTTTCTGGACCTCAACCCTCAGAAAGGTGGGATCCCTGATGGACTTGACTCAAGTTCCTACTCCTCTCTGCCCTTCCCACTGCACTCCCAATCTTCTCCCTTCTAAACCTTTCCTTCACTCTGGCTTCAGTCCCGGACACTTGGAAGCAAGCAACTGTTATTCCTCTTCCCAATGGTGGTGACTCCTCCTTTCCCAGCAACTTCTGCCCTATTTCCCTCCTTCCAACCTTATATAAACTCCAGGAGCATATATTGCTGTCTCAGCTATCGCCCTTCCTTGACTTTTCCTCCTTTTTCACACCCTTCCAGTCTGACTTCTGCAAACACCACTCCACTGCCTCTTCTCTCCTCCGGATCACTGACTCCATCCACACAGGCATGCACTAGGATCTCCTCACCTCTACCATCTTTATTGATTTAGCTAAAGCTTTCAACACTGATTCCCACCATCTTCTCCTAAACAAGCTGAAGTTAGCAGGTCCCTCAGACTCTACAACAAGCTGGTGCTGCACATACCTATTAGGTAAATCTTGATTAGTTCAAATTGAAGAGTCCTCCCCCCCCCCTTTTTACACTGGTGTTGTCCAAGACTCAGTCCTTGACCTGCTGCTTTTCTCCGTATTCCTGAATGACTTTTCCCTCAGCCTGCTCATCTGCATCCATCCACATGTACGCAGACAATACTTTTCCATTTGCTTCTGGGTACTCCCCAGGTGAGTTAACAGGCAGGCTCCAACACGCTTTTGATGCTGTCAAGCAATGGTTCAGATCAAAACAACTATCCCTAAATGCTAAAAAAAAACTGTCACCATGTCATTTGGTACCAGAGGCTTTACAGACTCCCATCCTTCCCCTCCTTTCACACCCTAGATGAGGTCACAATTGATGACGTGTCCTCATTTAAGTACCTTGGGGTCCTGCTTGACCGACACCTCGATTTTTTACAGCACATAGATGCCATTCATAAAAAAACTCCACCCCAAGCTCAGCATGCTCTATAGAAACAAAAATTGTATCCAGCTTCCTGCCCTCCAAGATATAATCACTAAAATGATCCTCCCCATTATTGATTATGGTGATGTTGTCAACAGTGTTGCCCCAGAGTCCACCCTTGCCAGACTGGTCCCCCTCTTTCACTCATTATGCTGTTTTGCCTTGCACTGCCAGCCTTACATTCACCACTGTTGTTTGTGTTCTGTACTCTCCTTCCTCTCCCTGGAAAATTGCCGCATAATGCCATGTGCCTCTTTTATCTCTTAATTCTGTCTGGCTTCCCTCTGCCCTCACTGCAGTTCTCTCCTCCCACCTCTACCACCCTCCCCATACACCCTCCATAATTCAGGCTATCTTTCACTCATTCTTCCCTCTTATAAATCCCTTGCTGGTCAGGTTGCCTTCTCTTTCCACTTTCCTAAACTCTGGAATTCTGTTCCCCTAACCAATCTCTCTGCATCTTTCAAATGTTCTCTCTCCTATATACTCCATGTTCACACTTGTCCCTCCTGCTAATGCCCTTAGTCTGAGCCCTTGCCAGATCAATTTTTTCACTTCTCCCTTTTTTTTTCTCTTCAACTCCTGGTGCCTCCTCATTCCTATCCATCCCCTTCTCATCTCCCTCCCTATCCTCGTCCATCCCCTACCACTCCCATCCTTTCCACAATGCACTCCTACCTTTCTCCTTCACTCTCTTCCCTTCCCTCTTCTTTCCCTTCCCTCCTTCCCCTATACAAGCAGAGAAGGGTGAGGATGCCAGAAAAGAGCAGGAGCAGAAAATGGGTATGGGGAGCACACTCAAGGAGAAATGGGGAGCGAGAAAGCACAGGGACACACAAGCATGATAAAGCAGACAAATGCAGAAATAGCAGGTACAGCAAAAAAAAATGAAAGATGGAGGAACAAAAAGAGGAAGGAAAGAAGATGGGTGATGACAGCAATGGCAGGAGAGCTGGAGGAAGCAAAACAGAAACAGCATCAAAGGGCAAGCTGGGGGATGGAAGCATAAAACACACCAGACAAAGAGAGGGAATGGGGGAGTGAACAGGTATGGAGCAAGAAACAGAGCATGGAAGGGCAAGAATGAGGGAGCGAAACCAAAGTCAAGTAGAGCAAGCAGCAGGGAAAACAAGAAGGCACAGCTACACAGACCATGCAGGATCCCAGTGTGAGGATCACACTAAGTGTGGGCTGTATGGGAGAGGATGCTTATATTTGATATGTGGGAGAAGCTATTCTCCCACATTGAACCACAGGCTTCAGCAGTCCTCTGAATAAATGTTTCCTGTCAGAGACAAGAAGGACAGTGCATTTTAAAGGAGGAAGGAATCATTTGTGCTGGTTTCCCTGGAAGTAATGGCTAAAGTTACACAGCACATTACAGATTTTAATATTGAGAAAACATCTGAAAATAATGACTGGGTTTCTCTGACAAAAAATAATTGCAAAAAATACTGTAGTGAGCCAGAGAAGTCAGCTATTCAGCAGGGACATTGAAAAGGTAATTGCTTTTATTTCTCGTGTGTTTTTATTGTGATTTCAGAGTTCAACACCTACTTCACCTTGTGTGCTTCCACTCTCCTCTCCCTCCTCCACCTCTCCCATTGTGCCCTCCACCAGAATTACTAACCCAGTGGACTCTAACTCCTTCTCCTTCACAAACATCTCACCTACTGATGCCCACATGCCTTGCTTGCCCTCAACCCCTCGAAAAGCAAATCTCCCGATGGCCTAGACACCAAACTACTCTACCTATCTGCTCCCACCATAGCAAGCCCACTAGCCAACCTCCTAAATCTATCTTTTGACACTGCCACAGTCCCAACTGTCTGGAAACATGCCACTGTCATACCTCTGCCCAAAGGAGGCAACTCCACCTCTACTGCCAATTATTGCCCTATCTCCCTCCTCCCGATCCTTGCAAAACTCCAAGAATGCCTCTTGTTCTCTCAGCTATCCAGTTTCCTCTCTGACACCAACTTCTTCACTCTCTTCCAGTATGGATTCAGAAAGAACCATTCCACTGCCACCTCCCTAATTAGACTCTGTGATACTATCCTCTCTGGGATGGACAAAGGTCAAATCACGTCAGTCATCATTTTCGACTTAGCCAAAGCTCATGACACCGTCTCCCATCTCCCCCATTAAACTGCCTCTCTGCATCTGGCCTATCTGAGTCTGCCACCAACTGGGTCAGAGCTTACCTAATAGGCTGAACTCAATCAGTCAGGATTGCAGATTCCACCTCCCCCCCCCATGAACACTGGTGTCCCCCAGGGATATGTGCGCAGCCATCTCCTATTCTCTACTTTTCTACATGATCTTCCACTAGTCTGTTCATCTGCTTCCATTCATATGTATGCAGATGACACAGTCCTATTCACCACCAGCCACTCCACTGACGAGGTTGCTGCTAAACTACAGGCTGATTTCAATAAAGTTCAACACTGGTTTAACTCCCACCAACTGTCTCTCAATGCCAAAAAGACAGTCGCCATGACCTTTGCCACAAGGCAGAGACTATCTAGGCTCACAGCACTTCCCACCTACCACACCCTTGATGGGATAGTCCTTGAAGACACCATTACTTTTAGGTACTTAGGTGTTTGGCTTGACCAACATTTATCCTTCTCTGCACTTGTTGATGCTATCCTGAAAAACTGTGCACCAAGCTTGGTGCCCTCTACAGAAACCGCAGTAACCTCATGCTAACTGCTAGCTGAGAACTTGTGCAGAAGATGATCCTACCTACCTTTGACTACTGTGATGTAGTCTACAGTGCTGCTACCAAGTTTTCACTGTCCAGGTGGACCCCTTTTTCAATTCTTTGTGCGCCCACTCACTCCCATCACTGCTATCTCTACCGTTCACTGGCTTTCCCATCACTCAAAAACCGTCGCCTGCTCCATTGTGGCAACAATTGTTACGAATTCTGGCTCAGCTCCTCCCTCCCTCCTCCCTATATTACATTCTCTCTATCATCTCTCCCCTCTCCTGTTCCTACTCTCAGATCCTTTGATTCCTGCCAATTGTCAATCCCTCACCGGCAGACCTCAGTGGGCCAAGCTGCCTTTTCTCATCGCCTCCCCAAACTCTGGAATGCCCTCCCACACCAAATTCGCCACTCCTCCTCCATTCATTCATTATCCACCACCCTATCAAACTACTGTGTGGTAAACTGCTCCTGCTCCTGATTCACCCTCCCATCTCCCTCTCCTTTTATATCACCCCCCGCTGGACTCCCCCACCTTAACCCTTCCACAGTCTAAGCCCCCCATATTGCCTGACCAGTGGCACTTAGCTATTGCTATGAAAGCTGGGGTATTATTATTATTATTATTGTTCTATTAAGCTAGTAATTATGTTGCACTTGTCATACACTAGTACTACGACACTTGTTCTATGTTCTAGCTGCCGTGTCTATGTTGTTGCAGTGTGGGTCAACTGTACATTGCTACATTCTATACTCTACCTATGTAAAATTGCTTTTTTCCATATTTTCTTGTACACACTGATTGTCTACTGTTCTACAATTGTAAGATATTATGTTTTCCTAATTCCTTGTATACGCTGCTTGTCAACGGTTCTACAAATGTAACCCTCCCCCTGGTCACACCGGGATATGAGCATCTTCTTGCTCAGCGTGCCTTCCTGGTGAAACATTTCAATAAATAAATAAATTTATGCAACATGCCAGAGTAATGGATCTATCTGAACAAAGCAGAGTAGCCTGGGAATTTTCAGGCAGTTTGGCAGTAATTTCAAACTGAGGATTCCATTGTCACCCATGCTGGTACAGGATTAAAGGGAGGATGGAATCAGATGCAATTTATGTTTAGGAGTGGAATCAGCTTGCTGTCCACTCAGGTGCCAGATGTTGGAAGAACTAGAATGTTTGTGTATAAAAGGAGTTGCACAGCTCATTAGAGGGGAGATTCAGCAGAGAGACTGACCTGAAGGGATCACTTCCTGACCAGGTGGAGTGCAACCTACAGTATAGAGGCCTACAGCCAGACAAGACCTGGGGGACTAGCTCTTGCACAGTAAGATTAGCCTATAGCCTGTATCCCAGTGTCAGGGTCAGTAGGGCATTAAATAAGAAGAGGGAGAGAATAGTTACTACCTGCTACATGTGGTATCTATTCCTGTAAGGTGTTTCAGCATGCATCCAGCAAGTTCAGACAAGCATTTTCCAGCAGCCAGGTCATTTTCCAGAACCATCAACATTGGGGTTCTACTGCAGTCTTTAGAGGTTCAGGATTTGTCAGCAAAATTCCAGAGCTCATTAGGAAAGTGGTACAGTTCTTTCAGTTCCTTTTGTGGGACTAGTTAAAGATGGGCAGTCATCTGCCGTACAAAGGTTTGTGATTTTCATTTGCTAGAAAAGGACTACTGTCTAGCAATTAAAGACTTTACGCAGAGACTGAGGCCGGGTTTTGAATGTGATTTGTGCAGAAGTATTTGTTTTGATTTTATGCTACACTGATTACAGTGATTTTGCCATACAGTACATGCTATAGAGTGTAATGAATATAGAGTATAAGTGAATTAAGCAATAAGGTATGACAGGGTGTATATTATTGTGCAATAACATCACACCTCGGGTGGCTGAAGCATAAGGCTGCAGGCCGAGTGCATTCAACACCTGATAAGTGACATTAGTACACAATAAACACACACCCTGGGGTACCTTACTGCTATTTTACAATGACTCATTATAATTATAATAAAAAAGTACACTCAATTTATTTGTTTATTGAAATCTCTGATAACAACACCTTTGAGCAATAAACTCTTTTACAAATGTTCCACGTCAGTAGATTTAAGTACAGATATCAGAGGCAACAAACAGAATAGAACACTTTAACAATACATTTCAGGAACAAAGCATGCTAAAAAACTGAATCAAAATTGTACATAGAATGACTGGTATGCAGCAAAGCACTCAGAGTTTTTAAACAGGAGATACACAGATGAAAAGACTATGAGAATCAGCCTAAGAGGCCTTGTCAAGACTGAAATACTGTATAGAATAGAAAAAGGGATAGCTAGGTAGGGAGTGGGGAGAGGGTAAAGAAAGTGCAGGGGAAGGGGGAAAGGGAGAGGGGATGGAGGATAAGGGGGATAGGAGGTGGGGTTGGAGTAAGGGAAATCAAAATGAGAGGTGGGGAGATCAGAGTTCCCTGGTTAGGGCAGCTTTAATAGTGCTTGAATAGACACAGCATGAGGTAGCAGGGATGGCTAGGTGAAACAGTCACAACTGCTGTTTGCTGTGATGTGTTGTTGGAGCTTATGTTTGAATGGACCCCATTTGGCTTCAGCAGAAATGGCTCTGTGTAGTGAGTTATACCAGAGTGGGGCTTTATATTCAAACGATCTTTGCCCTGGAGTTGTACGGCATCAAGGGGCCAGAAAGAGCTGGTTTTCTGAGCCTCGTGTATGGTGCGGGTTACAGAAGAGGCATAAATGGACTTTTAATTTTTATTAATGCAGAAGGTTATTTCAAGGAAAAGAAGTTTTTTTTTTCTGCTTTTACATTAGTTGGGGATGTTCTCTGTGTTGTCTGTAGCACTGTGTTTCTGTCTTTTTTTCCTCCCCCCTACTGTCTCCCATTGTTGGTGTCAGTTTACTGAGTCTCTTGTCTCTCCTGCCTTCCCTTACTATATGTTAGTGTATTTTGTTTTTATGTAAAAATAAGATTACCTCATACTTTTCAGTTTAGCGCAGCTGCTGAGACAAGAGCATGGCACTTTTGAACTGAGTAAACTCTAACTTCTGATTTGCTGCACTAACATGGGAGCTGGTGGTACTGTTCAGTATTTCTTTTGTAGGTTGTCCTAGTACAGACTGTTACATTTGTCATTTGTACTAGGAGAGGACCGCAGTACTCTGGTGAAGATGCTGGATGGCACTGGCAACTTCAGATACATCAGGGAGAGGAGGATGTACAGCCATGCATCTTGCAGTCACTAGAAGCTGCTTGGTGTGGCGCTTCATTTAGTATTAAAAAAGAAAGGTTACTGCATTTTTGTTCAGGGGATGGAGAGTGAAAATTTCATTTTGTATAAAAAAATATATGGTATTAGCCATGAGTGGCAGAGCAATAGGCAGATATGTTATCTTGGGGTTGAAGCCATGATGGCTTAAGTGTCTGATAATGTTTGGTTTCTGAGTGCAGTGATTCCTGACATGGTCATCATGTGGTCTTTTGTGTGCCTGCCCTAGATACAGTAATGTCATTGCCAGATAACATCATTGTCTCTTGGGTACTCTGACCAATAAGGATGGAGGAATTATCCTTGCCTTTGTATAACTTTCATTGTAAGTGAATGCTAAGTGTTTAGATACCAGGTGTGACTGGATTGAAATAAGACCCTGTCATATGTGTTATGCAAAGAGAGTTAAAAGCCTGGATCTATTCTGTTCTCTTCTATTCTGCCACTTGTATATGTCTTACCTGGCTGATTTCACATGTTTTTCTTGTGGCACTGCACACACTGAGGGTCCCACCATTTCCCCCTGTTATCTCCCATACCTCACCTGCTGTTTCTTTCTTTCTCCCCTTGCTTCTCTGTGGTTAAAAACATATATGTGAATCTTTATGTGAAACTGAGATCCCTTAGTTTTCCAGTGTATACAGTTATATTGTTGAAATGATTACAGACAGATACTTGGGTTTGTTAGAGAAGTTAGCAGTTTGGAACACAGGGGTCTGACCTTGAGAAACCTTTTGACCTTTCACAAGTCTGTTAACAGAATTGTCAGCAAGATGTCAGCCCTGGGACAGGAAGTCTTAATTGGATGCACCTCTTAAGAAAACTAATGTACACTCCAGGCTGCCACAAGTAGGTCAATGAAAAAAGTCTTGTTGCATTTTTCGAAAAAAAGGAGATGAAACTTACAAGAACAGTATGAAGAGTTCAAACTGCCAGAAAAAGACATTTTGAATGAAGAGAGCAATGTTTTCTCTAGATAGAGGAAGATAATTTGACCTTTTAGAGACTCAGAAGAAGGATTTTTGTTTGTACTACCATTGTAAATAGTTATCCTGTACATCTTTATTTTGTTGTTGTTGATAATAATAAAAGGCTACTGGCAAGTTTTATAACTTCTCTTGTTTTGCCTCTGCTTCCTGACCTATGCTTCTATGATAACAGGAAAGGGTATCTGGATAAAAGGGGTGAGTGGGTTGACTGAGGTGGGTTCAGGCACAGTAGCCACTGCATACTCATAAGGTATCTGTAAGAGAAAGTGCAGGGACTGAGGTCTGAGGGGTGGCATAGTGCTGGTGGCATTCATGATATTGGAGGGCTGGAGGGTTCTGGTTAGCCTACAGTCTAAAGGGTTAGCAGATGCATACCTGTTGGAAGAAAGCAGTAGAATATAAGTACTGTATATGTGCACGGAGTATAAGTTACAGTATATGTGTATACTGTATAAGTTACAGTCAGTTTAAGTGGTTTATTTTCAAAAGTGTTTTTTCTATTTTTGCAAACTGTGTCTGTCAAGCTGGCAGACCAGCCCAATAAATTTATATTTTCTTCACTTGAAATCTGGGTCCAAGTCATACTTCCAAGGTATCTAATTCTCAGTTTCTAATGTCCCAGAGTCAGTACAGCACTGTGCCTTCTGTCCCACACAGGTCCCACAACAATCTGGTTGGTAAGTCAGCCATGCATACCATTCCAGTGTGCTCCAGTTCAGTGGTGCTGGGTGGAAAGAGAAGTAAAACAACTTAAGTAACTTGCAGATGTTGTGTGTGCAAGAACTAGATGGCATCACAATGTGACTCGACTAGGTTATGATTCACAGCATAGTGAGGATCTGGGCAGGTTGGAAAGCTGGTCCAAGATTTGGCAGCTGAACTTTAATGCTAAAAAATGTCAAGTAACACACACTGAGAAAAGGAACCCCTGGGTGCAGTATGAAATGGGAGTGCTGGTGCTGAATAGCACTATGGAAATAAAGGATTTAGGGGGAATGATATCAAAGACCCACAAAATGTCTACACATTGCAACAGGACTGTGAGCAAAGCAAACAAAATGCTGTGATGTATAGAGGAGGGGATAAGCAGTAGAAGAAAGGAGGCAATCCACATTCTGTACCGGTCACTGGTGCAGCCACACATGGAAAACTGCACACAGTTCTGGAGCCCATACTTAATGAAAGACTGCAACAAGCTGGAGGGAGAACAGCAGAAAGCAACTACAATGGTGCATGGAGTTGTGGATTTGACATAGGAGAAGAAGCTGCAGGACTTAAACATGTGCACGCTGGAGAAAAGGAGGGAAAAGAGTGAACTGACTGAGACATACAAGTACCTGCATAACATAAATAGAGTAGATGCCAAGGAACTATTTTTCTTCAGTTCAAACACAGGGACGAGAGTGAATTCAGTAATGTTGGCAGGAGGATTCAAAAAGGACATATGGAAGTACTTCTTGATGGACAGGGTGGTGGATAAGTGGAATAAAGTACCCAAGAAGTGATATAGGCCAGGTCAATCAGCAGCTTTAATAAGGGATGGGCCAGACAGGTAGATTTAGTTAGAAGGGGGAAGAGAGTAAAAGGGCGGCAATTGCTACACGGGCAGGGCAGAATACTTAGGCAGGATGTGTAGACTCGATGGGCCATGATGTATCTATGTATCTACTATATGTAGCAACATACCAGTGCTGGAGTATCCTTGGATGGTGGTTGGTTGAGTACTGGTTTCAAATTGTCTGTTTTTTAAAATTTTTTGCTGGTGTAGGAATTTGTGATGAGACTGGGTACGAGGATGACAGTGTGTTGGTGTAAATCAATCCAATGCCTTGTGATCTGTTTTCACCAGTTAAGTTTATTTGTTTTCCTACTTATTTCATGCATTTCTACATTTTCTGCTATCTTTAACTATAGTCAGCAATTTATTTTGAAACTTGGTTCATAACTTGAGCAATTCTAGACACAACATTGTAAAACCAAGTACTAGAGCCATGACATTTAACCCTCAACATAAAGGTTTAGGGCTGTGCTGAATTAAACTTCCACCAGCTGAATTCTGGTGAAAATCAGAATTTCAAGAAATTTTGGAATGACTTTGGCGAACTGTTGATTAATGTATTAAACTGTGGAAAGAAATTCCACAGAACTGATCACTCAGTGGTCAGTTCTGAGGAAGTTATTTCCCAAGTTCAATGAATTAATCCACAGTTCATACACTTATTCTACAGTTCAGTGAGTCACTGAACTGCAGAATGAATGTATGAATTGCGGATTAATGTATTTAAGTACAGAATGAAATTCCACAGAACTGATAACTGAACTGTGGAATAGTTACATGTATTGCAGATTACTGTATTAAACTGCAGAATGGAATTCCTCAGAACTATAGTTCTGCAGTTCATATGTATTGTTCTGCAATTCTGCCAGAAAATTCCACGGAACTGGGTGAAAATTTGCCAAGTACACTAGGAAGGTTCTGATCATTAAAGGCAGAAATTAGCAAAATTTCACACATTTTATGAAATTTCACAAACATTCTACAAGCATTGAATTCACAGCTTCTGCCCAGCTCTACAAAGGTTATATTTGAGGGTGCCATTAACCTATTCAGTTCTCAACCAACTGTTTTAAATCTCAGGCTATTTACTTTTTTATTCTTTGGTAACCAGGTAAGGCCCACTAGGCACAAATATCTGTTTTCAGGGGCAATCCGTGAACACTGGATGGTTAAGTGGCTTGCTCAGAGTCACACAGTACTCAAGCAAGCAAGCACATTTTTATTTATATAAGGCACCCTTCCAAAGCTCAGGGCACCTTTACACTTATAACATTAAAATCACCATACATCATAAAACATAAAACATTCTAAAATAACGATTGCAAGTGGAGGATGTGGGAATCAAACCCAGGTCTTCTGGATGTACCAAGCTTATTCACAGCTCATTACTCTAACCTCTAGGCTATACCACCAGCTAGTACTTAATATTGTGGAACTGATTGCAGCAAGTCTAATACATATTTTAATATATGAACTAGACATTTTGTACATTTTGTCCTGTTATTTTTTATTTGTTATATGGCTATATAGCAACCCACAGGACTTCCTTGCAAATGACCCTGGCTCAGTTGAAATTTTCCTGGTTTCTGATAGTAATAATGACAATAATAATCCTTGTTGCTAGTATTGCATTTGTTGCCTTTTCCTTTTTTTTTAGATTTGGGTTTCCTTGAAGCATCTGTCACATAATCTTTGTCACCTTTTATCTCCTCTACTTCTTTAATGGTCTCTTTGGACTCACCCCCGCCCTTATAGCCCAAAACCTTTTCCTTTACTACATCCCTCACATTAGGTACTAGAACTACAGTGATGGTATGTTAAAACTCAGTCTTCCTGCCTTCCACATCTACAATCATGGCAGCCATGTCAGCAGCTGTCGCCCTGCCTCTGCCAGGTCAAGTTGAAAAGTTAATGCTTGTTAGAGATGTTGCAAATTTGAGATTTACTAATGAAGATGGTGTGAAGTCAGGTAACTTTGCACTTCAGCAGGCTTTGCAAAGTTCCCTGGACTCACATCAACTTTGCCAGTGATTTTTTTTTAAAACCCAGAAGTAAATAAAGAATCCCACCCCTATCTTCTGTGCCATATACACCTTCCCGTCCCACCACACATAAATGTTTGAAATGATATACCCATCCTCATCTGAGCCCCAACTTCTCAGCTCCCCCATCCTTTACACCCTGCAAAGTTCTATGTTTGATCTAGAGAAATGGAAAGTTGAAAAATTCTTGCCTTGCCAGAACTTTGTGAAGTTCTGTAAATTCTCAAAGTGCTTTGCACTTTGCAAAATTCATTTGGCACCTTGTGAAACTTTACACAGTTGCAAAGTTTGAGCTTCACTGGTGAAGTTCTAACTTCATGAAGTTGTGAAGTTTGAACTTCGCCAGTAAAGTTCTGATAAAGTTCTCAAGATGCTGAGTCAGTTCAGTTCAGTTTGTTTCCAAGCATGTATAACCATAGGTTTGACATACAATCAGTTAAATCAAAATTACAAGTTAAAACCAACACACTCGACTTGTCATATTGTACAAGTATGAATATTACTCTCAGTATTGCATCATTTTACACTAATACATATGTCAACTAATTGAGAGTTATAATGTTACAGCAGAACTATATCAATTATTATTTGCCAATAAACAATTAATAAGCCTTTTTCATATTCTTCTGTTTTGTAAAGTTCTTGAGATGCTAAATCACGTACCATGTGACCTGCAGAAACCTCAAAACTGCAGGTCAAATGGTTCTTGCAGCAGGAAACCTACCATGAGGGCTATATTCAGTGCTGTCTTGTGAAGTGTGTTGAGAAGATAGGAGCTGTCAAGGTGATAGTTCTCTATGAGACATTGATTTTTGCTGTACTTTAGTTTCCTCTCAAAAACAATTTTTTTAGCACTATCAAGTTGCCAAGTCCAGTGGTGTGGAGTGTATGAAGTACTTTGCAACTCACCTCCTGTCACACCCATAACCTGACTCAGTATGGTGACTCCAAAATGGACATTGGTTGCTCGGGACTGGATGGGGGGGACTGAGTGTCCCCAGGGCAGTTCTCCTCCTTCAGAGAGGGGGATAACAGTGTCCCTCTGATTATCTGCTGCCTAGAGAAATTCAGGAGGCAGTGCTGCTAGATCACACAGGGAGAGGAACACCACATACAGAATGTGGGGAGAGGGGCATCTCCACAGAGGTGGAGTATGCACATCATGTCCATTGTACTTGCAATGGGCCCTGGGCAGAAAATAATGGAAAATCCCATGGATAATACCCAGTCCCCTTCAGGCTCATCTCTGGCAACCGGGCACCTCCAAGGAGATCCTCCAGCAAAGGACATGCAGGAGTGAGGTAAGCCCCAGAGAAGCCAGGTGATGGGCTGGGGGGATGCTGGTCAGATACGGTGGCAGGCCAAACAGGATGGCAAAATAGATCATTGAAAAATAAAAATGCAATCAATTGTTCATCAGACTACATCTGCAGAATTCATTTTTTTTAAGTTTTATCCGAGTGTTCTGTTTATTTTCCAGAGTTTCAGTTTGGGTGTCTGAGCTTTTGTCTTTCACGGTGCTGTCTAGGAGGCTGAGCAGGAAGTCTGGGGTCAGAGAAAGGCAAGGCACACGTGACTTGGCCAAGCCAATCACAGTCAATTGGGAAGCCAGGGATACTCTTTAATGATGGGACTAAACTCCAAATCTGTGCACTAAGGGTGCCGGAGTGGTAAGTGCCACCACAGGAAATCGAACAAGAGAATTACAAAATAAAAACTAACCTGTTTCCTTTTTCTCCATTGTGTTATGCAGGGGGCTGTGATCTTGGGGATGAGGAACCATGAGGCTGATGAGGAGTTTCAGGCCTGGAAAATGGGCCACTGCACATGACTCAGTCAAGCCAATCATGGCCAATCAGTAAGTCCTCCTGGGAGTATAAAAGGAATCACTCCAAATGTGTCCCAGTCATGTTTGTGTCCCAGTGCATGAGTGGAACAGGACTGGTGTTTTAGGCATTGACAGACATCCCAGAAGCACACAGGGAACTATGCCAGTCCTCTAAGGTAAATTACCCATATGCGTGCTGCTTTCTGAGTAGAACAGTACAGAGGAAGGTAAGGGGGTAACAGCTGTTGTGTGGAAAGGGAAGAAGCACCCCATCTAGAGTAATCATACACAGGGATACATGGAGGTAAAGGCTAAGTTAAAAGGGGAAAACAAAAATCAACTGTGGTGTACAAATAGAGTAGAGTAAGGGTTAATACAGGATAAATTTAGCCAAATGGAGAAAACTTAAAACACCCTATTTATGGTCAAGTAACACAAGGGTTATGTAAAACAAAGAAAGGGAATAGTAGAAAACTCATATCTAGGGTAAGAAGGGTGTGAACTTATTTCCATTTAAAATGTTAAGTGTAGGAAAGGGAATGTTTGGCGTGATGCAGTGCAGTGGTTGTTGAGTAGCAGTTTTAAGAGACACCTTATGGAGACTGAGGCACTGCCACACCTGCATGCACTTCTCAGGAATGAAGGAGGAGGTCGATAGATACTGGGACCAGTTGGCCAGGATTCAGGGGACCTGTTCCCACCCAAGGCCACCAAGTCTACTGCCATTGCCCAATAGGATGCCAAGAACGAGGGCCAGTTGGACTGTGGTGGATTCCAGGAGGGTGGGTGTGGTGGGTCTGGAGCACATTCCTTAGCCAGTGCCACTATGCAACTCATTCTCTGCTGTGGAGGGACAGGACTACCTGCAGGAGGCACCCATGGTAGTAGCAAGGGAGGATGTGGTGTTCCTATGTGGGGATTCCCCAAGGTGTGAGATAGAGGACCCCAGCAGACAATCAAGCAACTTCTAATGGGAAAGTCATTAGTGAAGGGAATGTTTTTGGAAACAGGAAGGGGGGAAAAGGAGTAGGTAAGTTGCACTAAGAGATGGAGAGCAGATCCTAAGGATTGATAGGTTGTCAGGACTCCAGGGTGAGCTCAATGTCATTGTCCACCTAGATTCAAATGACCTGGTTAGGGATGGGTGGTATTCCATGACTTTGGTGACCATGATTGGTCACCTACAGAAAGGGGTGACTCAATCGCAGTGCCTGTCATCGGGACGACCAGGAAAAGTGGGCGACCGGATGGGGGTGTGCACGAAAATAGCGACATCCTGTTGCTACATGCCTACGCACGTGTGGTGGGGGGAGTGAGCATGTTGAGTGTGGGATGGGAGGGGATGGAAGGATTTCAGGGGGTGGCACTGCTGTGAGCTGCCGAGCTGTTCCCATGGCATTGTCGATGGGTTCAGAACTGGGGTGGGAATAGTGCTGTGTTTGGGTCCAGGCACAGGTACTTTTTGTTGCGCCCAGCCCAACTTTTACTTTTTCCACTTTTGAAGCCCCCTACATGCACCCCCTTGGAGTTGAGAATTCTTAAGTAGCGGGCTGTGGGGGGGCAAAGCCCCCCACATACAGTAGAAAATCCGATGTCCCTGGTGCCATTTTGCTGTGTGCCAGGAGGTACATAGCTGAAATGTATTTTCGGTGATGTGCCGTCACCCTAATGGCAATCGCAGATCAACAATTGCCATTGTCACATAGGTCTGGGATGGGCTAAGGGTTGTTCAGGGAGATTTTAGGCAGCTGGAAAGGGGTCTTAGGCAGGTAGTACACTCAGTGGCTTTCATTCAGGTGTTCCTTGTCTGTGACGGGGGGGAGGACAGAGTAATGGTTGAAGAAGTGGTGTAGGCAGAAGGATCTCAGATACATTGGGGCTGGGGATCAACCTGGAGGGACATTCATCTAGAATGGCATTGGCAGTTCTCAGTGGGTGGTTTAAATGTTACTGTAGAACAGGTAAGATTTTTAGCAAAAAAAATTCTTGCTATTTTTATGGGTGGTAGAATCCCACTAACTTAAGTAGACAGCAAAGATCAAATGACGTATATTTCCAATAGTACACTTTATTTGAAACCCCCCAAAAAAGATACCCTCATATACACCCAGTATAAAAGATGGTCAGTACAGTACATACAGAATGTTTAAACATGATCTTCATCAGTCAGCACTTAGTACTGCCAGCTAAGCAACTGTTGTAAATGCCACTATTTTTTGTTAATTTTTTTTCCGATTTTGCTGAGTTGATAAACAGTTGACTGCTGACATTGTCGATATCCTTTAGTTTATGCAGACCGAGAGCATGTCACCTCTCAGCCTCCTTAAGTCTTTTAACAAATTCAGTTTTGAGACCCCATATAAATTCAGACACCTGGGTGTTCCTATACCAATAGGTGCCACTGGAGAGTGGATTGGGTGAGAAACTGAGTGCTGTGGTGCTCTAGTGTGTGCAGGCACGAGCTTGACTTCCTCAGTAACATTGGTTGTCCATGCGCAGGTTCACACCTGATTCTGAATGCTTACTGCTCTGTACCACTACTTTGAGATCATTTTCCATAAGCCCCATCTTCTTGGACACCCTGGCACCTCAGACTGAGAAGTCAGACAGCTGAGTAGTTAAACTGTTGATCACTGACGTGTCCAACAGGCAGATGCTCGAACTTACATTTGCGTAAATGTACTTAAACAGACAGGGACGTGAAATATACTTTGTGTTGGAATTAACAGTTTACAGTACTTTCCTGACATTTAATGTAGCCAAGAGGGCTGGCAGAAATATTCAGGGAGACATAAACTGCATCCCCCCCGATTGAAACAGGGAGAAGGGAACAATTGAGAGGAGCTAAATGTCCCATGGTGCAAATTAAGGAATAAAAGTAGAGTGGAGCAAAGGAAAGGAAAGGAAAGGAAAGGAAAGGAAAGGAAAGGAAAGGAAAGGAAAGGAAAGGAAAGGAAAGGAAAGGAAATCAGGTTACAAAAAGAGAGGGGGGGGAAGAAGCAGTAGAAAGTAAAAATGGGAGGTTGCAGACAGAGTGATAACAAAACATGTAAGGCTATGCCTGAAGTCTAGGAAAAAACATTATGGACATAGAAACCATTATGGTGGAGGCAGACATGGATATCATGGCCAATACTGATGAACAGGAAACCACGACTAGGACATGGCATTATTAGGTTATATTCAGTTCAGGAAGGATAGGGTTTGGAGACAGGGAGGAGGGGTAATACTGTGTGTAAGGGAGGGTATTAAAGCAATCAAGGTAGAGGGATTCCAGGTGGAACTGGAGGGACTGGAGGTACTGTTGGTCGCCCTGGAGACAGGAAACGGAGCCACTATATGACTAGCATTATCTACTGACCTCCAGCATGGGGAGAACTTAGATAAGGCACTGGTGGAAGCTATTGGTATGATGGCAGAAATAGGGGAGGTGCTGGAGGAGGGGTTCAAACTGCCAGCTGTAGATTGGTTTCCCAGTTACAGCTTAATCTAAAAATATGAAGCATAGAAACAGAAATTGCCAGCAGATAAGGATTGATAAGCCCTTCCAGTCTGCCTGTAAGCCCTACACTCATTTGTGGCCACTGACCCTACCTAGTCAATGGCTTTTCACCTGTCCTTCCCACCTCTAAGGTTCCTCTATGCCTGTCCCATGCATGTTTAAAACCATCCACTGTGCTCCACCCCACCACTTTCTATGGCAGACTATTCCATGTCTCCACCACCCTCTTTGTGAGGAAAAACGTCCTCACATTTTATTTTAACCTGTCACCTTCCAATTTCATATCATGCCCCTCATTTTTGTACTCCTTATATATTGGAAGAGATCTTGACACCCAGCAGGGGTTGTTTCTCAGGCTGCTAGTGAGGTTCCAACTTGTAATGGAGTAATACTGGACCAGGTGCTCATTAACTGGGACAGTATTACAGATGTCAAGGTGGCAATTTTGCTGGAGACCAGTGATCACTGTACAGTGTGGTTCAACATAAAGGAGACAGTGGACTCAAATCACAGAAGGGCAAGGTTCTTGGACTTGAGGAGAGAAGATTTAAAAGAAAAATTGGGAGAGTGCCTCAGAGGTGACTTAAACTGGTTGGGATGGAGGAACTGCGGGCGAAGCTAAGGGAGGGTACAATGAAGGGGAAAAACCTGTGCACAAAGGAAGTGCGCAAAAGCAGGAGGAACATGTTATGGTTCTCAAAAAAGGTTACTGAAAAGGTTAGAGCAACAAGGGTAGCATTCAGGAGGTATAACAAGATGGAGAGTGAAGAGGAACGGGAGGTGTATCAGGAGAAACAGAGAGAGGCAGGGAAAGCAGTAAGGATCCCAAAGGCACAAACTGAGGTAAGAACAGCCCAAGGGGTAAAGAAAGAGAACAAGACCATAGCTGTGCAAGTCAAATATTATTCGGCACAAATAAACCCAAATATGCTGGTGTTTGGGTTATTAAACCAAAACCCAAATGCTGGCATATTTTGGGATAATATTTGTGTGCTGGGTTGGGAACTCCCGTATTTCCTTTTGTACAGCTAAAAAACTAAGATTCCCTCTGTTCCAAGTGGCTGGCAGCTGATTAACCACAAGTATGCATGTCAGGAATGTCAGGGATGTCAGGTGAAAGTGGGAAGCCTGGGGAATCTCAATGTGTGAATCATCAACTCCTTTTCCGACTCGTCATGAGGTGATGAAGCTATTGAACAGAGAGCGAGTGACTGGTGCTATGTGAAACCATGTCTGTCGGTCGACTCTGGCCAGGTGAGTTGAAGCTATTAGAAGGAGCTTTGCAAAAAAAAAATTGTCTAGATTAGAAGTTCCAGAGGAAGCAGAGCACCGAGACCCTGGTAGAAACCAAGTAAGTGTGATATTTCACTTACTCTGCAGAGTGCAAGCTGTAGGGTTAGAGTTTGGACTGGAACCAGCCAGGAGGAGAGGGTGGGAGATTACTGGCAATTCCAAGTCACAGAGTCAGACTAAGATTAGTATGTGTGAGCTGCTAACTTGGAGTGCAACCGTACCACAAATCATGTAACCTGCTGCTGCAGCTGCTGCTGGGACTGCAGCTTCTCGGAAGATGGTGATAGGAGGACGTCAGGGGAGACAAACGGGTAATGGCACTGCCATGATCAATTCCTGATATAGTGGAGCTGCTCACCTGAACTCTGCTGGGTCACTAAGGCTTCATAAAAATGTTGCCTTTGGCTGAATTTCTCTCTTTCGCCATGTTTTTACTGTCTCACCCTCAAAATCAAGACAAGTTATAAAGCACAGTGCATGTATGTGGGGCAGTTAAAATTAAAATCTCACATTTGTTTTTTTACTTACAGTGATGTTCATTCAGACCTTGATCACTATGGTATGCTGCCACACCACATAATGGTCCCAGTTCACAACACTGACAAGTCTCAGTACATGGCAGGACAGTAAAAGATCTCAGGACACATCAGTGGTGGACCTGGTGGTAATACCTTTCTGCGATGTCGGCCTGGGAAGTGATGGTGGTGGATCATTAAGCTCTTAGAGTCAGACATACAAAAGAATTCGCTCAGAAGAAAAAAAAATTTAAAACAAACTCCCACTCTTACAAGTTGCTCTACGTATTTGAGGGCCCATTCGGTACTTTTTTCCAGAATTTTTTTACCACCATTTACTCCTGTGGAGACACCATTCTGTTCAACAGTTAAGTTACCTTGTGTGTTTTGCCTGGTGTGGCCATTAGATACTGTAGTAGTGCAGACTCAGAGGGTCAGAGTTATCTTGTGCATCTTGCCCAGTGTGACCACTGAAAAAAAAAGTAGGTTGACAGTAGTGGTGCAGAGTATCAGTTACCTTGCTCATCTTTCCCAGTGTAACCATTAGAAAAACAATTCTTTTCATGATGCACCTTGGTGGTGCAGAATTTCAGTTATCTTGCTCATCTTTTCCAGTGTTATGACTATGCTGGGCAAGATGCACAAGGTAAAAACAACCTGCCTGCCACTAACCTTGTATGTTGCATTCTTTGTAACTTGATGATAACCTATTAATGTAACCTGTTAATCTACCTATTAATGTAGTACGTTCTTTATATATTATGAATAAAGACTTCATTTCTGATAACTCAAGTTCCCATTATACTGTGCTGTTATTAACAATTTACACAAGTCTGAAATGGCCAAAACATGTGTTATTAGTAATACAAGAACGTGACAAATACAAATATCAAACATAAATATGAAAAATCAGTCTTTCGCACAGCCCTAAACAATACATGTTTTATTTTATTTATTTAATTATTTATTAAAATCTTGGATAATACCTTTGAGCCAGAGGCTCTTTTGCAAAGGTTCCACATTGGCAGTATAACAGGACATTAGAGACATAAACAATTGTACATTTGAGGGCACGTTTTGTAAAGGTATATAGAGTCAAATAGGATACAGATAATATTCAACGACCACAATATATGTAATACAATATATAACAATACAGAATCATACAGAGTAATCACTGATTACATACGAATCAAGGTTACTTAACAAGTTTATGGGATTGCAGAGAAGGGTAGAACAGTGTGAGAAATGACCACAATATATGTAATACAATATACAACAATACAGAACCATATACAGTAATCACTGATTTCATGCAAAGCAAGGTTAATTAACAAGTTTATGGGATTGCAGAGAAGGGTAGGACAATGTGAGAATCAACCAGAGGAGGCATTGTCAAAGAGTGTGTGTGGTGGGGGGGGAGGTGACGAAATTGGGCTTTGAGGAAAGATGGACACCAGAGAAACAGCCAGAGTAGGCTTAGTCAATGGAAGTGGGAAGGTGCACAAAGTGGGGTAAACAGCAAGGAGAGATAGAGGGTAGTTTGAGTAGTTGAGGTTGATGGGAGGGGGAGAGAGATTAGTGAGGAGATGGTGGTGCAAGGGGAGGGGTAGTGGGGGGATTAGGAAGGAGAGGGGTGGGAGTAGTTAGGACAGGTCAGTGCAGGTGTAATATCAGCAGTTAATGCCAAAGTTGACTAAGTGCATTAGGGGAGTTCCATTGTTTCTAGGCACATCCAGCAGGGCCAGCTAGGACAACCAGTCACAGCTGCTTTGTGCTATAAGTAACTGGTGCAGCGTAAGTTTAAATGGCCCCAGTCTGGATTCAGCAATGAGGTCACTGTGTAGGGAGTTAAGCCAAAATGGGGCTCTGTAGGTAAATGACCTTTGGCCTTGCACAGTGCGGTATAGGGGGACTATGAAAGGCTGACTCAGCCGACCCTTTCTTATGTTGGAGGTTATATCAAAGGCTTATGTACTTCTGCCCTCACTGAGGAGTGAGACCAAGTCTGGATTTTTTAGCCAGTAGACAGGTTTGGTATTTGATCCTTCCTTTCAGGTGGAGCCACCCTGTCTGCTTATAAAGGTCACACATATGTGTGAGTCTATGTGTGCTAGTGATGAGCCTGTAGACTTTATTTAGTGCTGTAGAGATACGCTTTAGGGACATATCGGTAGCATCACTATAAACTACCAGTCCATAATTTATAATGGAGATGATTGAGGTTTGGACTGCTATTCTTAAGGCCATTGTGATCAAACAATGTTTTTGCCTATACAGTAACCCGATACGCACATTGACTGCTTTGGAAATTTTTCAATGCGGTGCATGTATGATAGGGTGCATTCAATGGTGACCCCAAGATACTTGAAATGCTGTACCTGCTCAAGGGGAATGTTTGCACTATTCTGACTTGTTAGCTGGTAGGCTTTATACTTGTTGTAGGAGCTGTCAAACAACATGACTTTGTTTTTTTATTTTTTTTGTAGTTTAGCAGTAGTTTGTGCCTACTGAGCCAAGTTTCCATACACAAGAAGTTTAGCTGAAGCTGGTTCTCAAGCAGCATGGGATCAGGGTTACTAGCGAAAATTACAGCATCATCCACATAGAGGAGGAAATTGTCAGGGCATGTTTGAGGGAGGTTGTTTAAGAAGAGGCTGAACAGGAGGGGACCAAGTATAGACCCTTGTGGGACTCCAGAGTGGACTGGCTGTCTGGCTGTCTACCTATCGGAGAGGACATCGGATATGTTCACCTGTTGAACTCTATTCTTGAGGTAGCTTTTGAACCAGCTATTTGCCTCACTTGAGAGCCCTATAATGGAGAGTTGTGCAAGCAGGAATGAGTGACTGACAGTATCAAAGGGCTGAGTGAGATCTATAAAGGCCACTCCAACCAACTGGCCTTGGTCAAGCGAGTTGTAGATGAAGCCGGCAAATTCAACCAACACAGAGGTGGTACTGTGTCCATTTCTAAACCCATGTTACTGGGGCACTGGATCTTATATTTCTCCAGGTATTCAGTCAGCTGGTCTGACACTATGTGCTATAGGGCCTTGGAAAGTGGGGAATGATGGAGATAGGCTTGTAGTTTGAGTGCAAGGCCCTGTTACCACTTTTATAAACAGGGGTAACCATGGCAGACTTCCACTTGTGGGGGAATTCAGTATTTTAGTTAACGGTATTAATATTTCTATTGAATGATTGAATGATTTTGCTGGTGTAATGTATTACTTGACACTTGTGAAAATGGGCAGTTATGCTCATCAAGTTATCAAGTATAAAAAATAAAATGAAAATGAAAATGCAATTTCTTCCAGGGTTAAGGTGATTAGCTTGAGATCAAGCATGTCACCACTATACCTAGACTTTCCTAGAACCCTCTGTATGTATTTCCTGGCCTCAGGCTCTCTGATAGTCTTGAAATAGAAGGTGTGGTGACTCTGTGATAGGTCATTTTCTGCCCTAAGGGGTTCTGGCTAGCAGAATTCTCAAAGAAATCAGGAGAAAAGGACTCCACTGAGGTCAGTAAAAGTGTTATTGAAAGTGTTGGCACTAACCGTGGGGTCAAGTATGGTAGTGCCATCCATGTTAAGCAAGGTTGGAGCCTTTTTGGGGTATTTCCCTGTGATATCCTTAAAATTGCTCCAAAACTTCCTGCCATCACCGCAGGAGTTAGTGAGCATCTTGTTGTAATACTGACTTTTTTAAGGCGGATGGCTCAGTTGCAGGAGTACCTTACTCTTTTAAGGTTTGGTATGTCTGCCTGCTTACCAGTGGCACATACCCAGTGCCACAGATGGTCCCTGATTTTCATAAAGGCAATGAGTGTTGGCATGATCCATGGGTTACTGGTGCCCTTAACCTTGCTTTTTTAGGGGAGTATGAATGTCACAGACCTCGTTAAAACAACTGATGAAGAAGTCAAATGCTGTGTCAATATCTGATGCAGCGTCAAGTGGGGACCGGTCTTGTTTTCTTAGGAGTGACTTTAGAGGTTCAAGGTGGCCCTTGGGTAAGGATTCTATTTAGAATAGTTTTGGGTTGGGGGCTGGTGGATTTATTAGACCAACTGCATATGATGGGAGAGTGGTCACTAACTGAATCCAGGAGGATTGTTGTACTCGAGATGCGATTGGGACAATTAGAGAATATCCAGTTCAGTAGCATGCTTGTGCCAGTTCTATAGTTGAGTCTGGAGAGGTGATCCACTAGCTGGGTAAAATGAATGGTAGAGACAGCATCAGGGGAGAGCCAGTTGACATTAAAATCACCTAACAGGATTATCTCAGAGTTGTGTTGCAAGTTGGTGCAGTAGCTCATGATGGCATGAAAGCCAGCGGCTTGCTCTTTAGGCAGAATATAGACTGCAACCACTATGAGGGCTTTATTCTGTATAACTAGTAGCACTTTAATTTCTAGTGCCTATACCGCCTTTCCAGAGGGGAGCACAGGCAGAGAATGCACTATGAGGGTATCTTTGACTTATATAAGCACAGCCTCTACTCCTTAAATGAAGCCTGTCTTTCCTAAAAACAGTGTAGCCAGAAAGGGCAATAGCAGTGTCTGGGATCGCAGGTGAGAACCAGGTCTCAACCACCGAGAGCACATCACGGTAATGCTTGGTGACCCAAGCTTGGAGGGTATCATATTAGGAAAGCAGGCTACAAACATTGACTGAGGCCAAAGTGATTAAACCTAACTTCTTTGTGTCCCTCAAATTTGTTGAGGGGGGCCTGGGTTAGGGTGGAAAGTACCCGATAATAGTAAAAGTATAATGAACCTCAAAATGTTGATCTTTTTTTATCTTTTGTTCTCTGAAGGCTTTCTTTTAGTTAGTACTCCTAACTTGCAGTTATGTGTGGTGAAAATTAAGCTACAGAGGAGGGATGGGGCTGGGTTACATGCTCTAATATAAAGCAATGTCCAATCAATGAAAGACATAGGAGGCCTCCTATGTGTATTAGGGACCCTGCAGACTGCCCCATGTGAGGAGTCCAGAGTGCCGAGTGCACATTGAATATCCTCAACAAAGTTATATTGATTGAGGGGGGGTTGCTGTGTATTGCCTGAGACTACTTGGGTAAACACCATAAGCAGGATACATAGGCAGGGTAGCCAATAGAAGGTCCTATTTATTATTGTGGGAGCAAGAGTAGTGGTATCAGCTAAAATAGGATGTTGAAATAGGGTTTTCTTATACTTAGAGTGAGTGTGCCTGTTGAGATAGTGCAGAGGTAGTGTCACTGTCTCTAGAGCACAAATACAAGGGTTTGAATCCTGAGTGAGTAAGGATTGAGGGGTGGAAAAATGACTGTTGGGATTGATTTCTTACCTACTGGGCACTTTTAAGAGAATATTGCAAGTCAAGCTTCTTTAGACCTGGCATGGGGGTGTCTGCAGGGGTAGTGAGGCTGCAGTGTTTCTATTCCTGAAGCAGAGGGGAAGCACATAGCAAGAGCAACTCCCCCACACCGATCCCACCCACAATGACACAAACAGCTCGACCGCATCAGCAGTGCCTGACAGACCACAGTGACACCCCGCGAAGTGTTGACAGGTACAGGATGAGGGGTCTGTAACTGGGCTGTGATCTGCCTGTGCCACGTTGGCCATTTGCTGTGGGGCCTGTCCCTGCAATGCAGCAGTAACATGCCATTCCCAGCAGTCGCATGCTGTGCCCTGTCATGCCACTCTGGCAATGTCCGTAGCCATCACTGCACTGTGGTGGGTGGGGGGGATGCACTCCTGGTGGTTCACTCTCAGGGGTGTTTGGAGTGAGGAGCATCAATGTGTGGCAGGTTGTGGTGGTGTCCATTGGCTGTGCAGTGCCAGGCGTTGAGGTTCCGTACGTCGGACTGGTGCGCATCGGGGGTACTCTGCATCAGTTCAGCTGTGTCGCTGTGGGGGGTGTCGGTGCAGTTGCTGTCGATCTTCTGTGGTGCTTCCAGCAGAAGCAGAGAGGTTCAGTTCCCAGTACTTGAGGCGGCAGTATTAATGACTCATAATTCCCACATGAGCTCCCTTCTTTAAAATATTGGCGATTTAGTGAGCATGTTACAAGTGAAGTGAGTGTTACTGCAGGGAGAGCAGGGTGGTAGCATCACAGACTCTAGTACTGAAGCTCAGAGGTCCAAAACATGGGTGCACAAGTTACTTTACTATTACTTGTGTATGGAGTGAGGGGGCAGGTAAAGCTACCTTTAAGCTAAGGGAGAAAGTACCTGCAGTGATAGCAAGGGGGAAGTGTCCCTGACACTGATGCTAAAGCTCAGAGGTTCAAATCCTAGGTACACAAGTTTTTAATATTGAGACTCATAAGGAAACTGGCAGGTTAGAGGTGGGTTCTAAGGTGGTAAACTGGGCAATAAATTTGTTTAGGGATAGGTGACAGAGGGTGTTCATAAACAGAATTAATTCTGGATAAGGGTTGGTGAATGGCAGGATGCCTCAGGGCTCAGTACTGGGAACAAGTGGAAAGAATGTGCAGAGACCTGGGAAAACTCATAGACTGGTCAGGGCATGGCAGCTGTGTTTTAATGCAAAAAAGTGCAAAATCATGCACTTAGGGTGCAAAAACACAGAGGCAGAGTATAAAATGGGAGAAGAGGTATTAACTGTCACCAAACAAGAGATGGACCTGGGAGTAATCATATCCGATGACCTCAAGGTGGCCAGGCAGTGTGACAAGGCAGTTGGTAGGGCAAGTGGGATGCTGGGATGCATAGGGGTGGGTATCACCAACACAAGGAGAAAGATGGTGTTGCCACTGTATAGATCGCTGGTGAGACCCCACCTGGAATACTGTGTCCAGTTCTGGAGGCCACATCTACAAAAGGACATACTGTAGAGTGGAGGCTGTCCAGAAAAGAGCAATTGAAATGGTGTAGGGTCTGCATCAGAAGCCCTACGAGTAGAGACTAAAGGTCCTCAATATGTACACCCTAAAGTTTCAGAGTTCCAGGAGTAAATGGCTACCTGTTGCAGCGCTGCTGTGCCACTTATTAGTATCTCTTAGTGCTGTTTCGGCATCTTTCATCAGCCAGTTGTAAGGAGTCAAATCTGGTTCAAGTTCCTCTTGGAAGGTGTCTGGATTGGTTGCCGGATGTGCTCTCTGTGAGGATTGATTGCAGTGAAGTTCACAGAGGGATAGTTGTGAGAAGGGGGAATCTGTATGGAGTCATTCCAGAGACAGTCCCGTTGAGGAGGAAGTTTTGATTTCGGCAAGTAGCCAAAGAGACACTCCCGGACTGTATGCCCTGGCTGAGGACTGGTCAAACTACAGTTGTTTTGTTTGTTTGAAGGATTAATTCTTGAGCAGACTAATACCAGGGGACTAATGGGTCTTGAAACCCAGGCCTGAAGACTACGTTGGTTTGTCGGTGGACAGCAGGTCTGTGACTGACTGGGGGCTTGGCTATTGTCTCGCGTGCCAATCTCAAGAGTTCAGTAGCTTTACAGGGACAGTTACTGACTCTTGGAAGTCATCCTTGTTGGTCGTGGTAGTATATGGTGACTGTTTGGGTATCTGTAAGTTGGAACCATGCTAGATTGGATTTCTTTTCTTCCTCCCCCCATCTCTGGACTTATCCATGAGTACTCTGCATCAATATGAGTAGTAGCGGGAGTGCCACTTACAACATTTTTTTTAAGACTTGGATTGTTATTGGTCTTTTGTAAGAGAACTGTTCAAAAGGCTGAACTGCATTACACCTTCTGTCAGGCAGTGGTGAGAGCACTGTCAGTTTGGTGGCTGTCCCTTTTTTTGGACTTATTTGCTGAACTACTCCTGGAAATAGTTCTATATCTCTGAAACTCAAACTCATATGGGATTCTCTTTTAAATTTGTTTAAAAAATTGTCTGAAGTTTTGGTTGTGGGAAGTCTGTGGGAGGGAGGGGATTAGGAGAAAATGGAGCCTTGAGAGAGGCCCGGCATGTTTGATCTCTGTTTCTTGCATTCCCACTGGACTGCGTGGGCAGGCATCTAAAGGGCCTACAGTCTTCACAGATCCCCTCTGGACAGTGGTATGCAATGCCAGGTTGATGAGAAATAAGATTGCAATTATGTTGGACTTGATTTCTTTGGTCCACCTGGCTTGCATCATGGAGACCTGGCTGGGGGACAATGCATGTAAAATTTTAGAGGCATCGGTTCCTGCTGGATACTCTGTAGTGCACTGCTTGAGGAGGGATCACAGGGGTGGAGGGAGAGCCATCTGTTTTAGATCTAGCCTGAATTGCTACATACTCCCAGTGGGATCTACCTTGTTGTTTGAATGTGTGGCAGTGCATGGGGGTCCAGGTGCACTTTGCAGAATTCTCCTGGTATACCGCCCTCCAGGGTAGGGTGGAGCATTCCTAGAAGAGGCTATGAATTTCATCACTGACAGAGTGTTCTCGATTGAGCCTCCCCAACCCCGATAGTCTCTCTCCTGTTGAGATAATCAGATATCACCCTATAAGGGGATTGTCCCCAGAGGGACTAATGGCAGTAGTTGATTTTTCTGGTGTTAGTGCTCTTTATGTGGCTGGCTTGGGTGCCATTGCACCAGTCCATACAGAAACATAGACATAGAAACATAGACTTTGACGGCAGATAAGGACCACTTGGCCCACCCAGTCTGCCCATTTCCCTACCTATTGGATAAGCTGCAGATTCTAGTTAACCAGCAGCCTACTTCCTGTAACCCCCCACTATAATTGCCTTATGTCTGTCCCATGCATGTTTGAATTCCCCCACTGTTTTAGACCCCACAACCTCCCCAGGAGGGTGGTTCCATGTGTCCACCACTCTCTCCATGAAAAAGAATTTCCTCACATTACACCTGAGTCGTCCTCCCTCTATCTTTAAATTGTGCCCCCTTGTTCTTGCACATCTCTTTTTCTGAATGATGCTACCCTCCTGGACTTTGTTGTTTCCCTTGAGGTACTTGAAAGTTTCTATCATGTCCCCCTAGTCCATCCTTTCATCGAGGGTGTACATATTAAGCTGTCTCTCAGTCTCTCTTCATACGGTTTCTGATGCAGACTCTGCACCATTTTAGTTGCCCTCCTCTGGACTGCTTCCATCCTGTCTATGTCCTTGCATAGATGGGGTCTTGAAAACTGCATGCAGTACTCCAGATGGGGTCTCACCAACTGTCTGTACAGAGGGATAACCTCTTCCCTTTTTCTACTTGTGATGCCCCTCCCTATGCATCCCAGTATCCCCCTGGCTCTCCTTACTGACTTTTCACATTGCTTACCCACCTTTAGGTCATCTGATATGACTACCCCCAGGTTCATTTCCATTATTTTTGTTGTTAGTACCTCCCCTGCCATTGTGTACTCTTCTCCTGGGTTTTTGTTTCCCAGGTGCATTACTTTGCACTTCTTTGCATTGAATCTAAGTTGCCATATGACTGACCATTCCTCCAACTTTGCCAAGTCCCTTGTCATCCTTTCTACCCCCTCTTGTGTATCAACTCTGTTACAGATCTTTGTGTGATCTGCAAAGAGGTATACCTTTCCTTTCAGACCCTCTGCAATGTCACCTATAAAGACGTTAAAGAGGACTGGACCCAGTACTGAGCCTTGAGGTACTCCACTAATAACCCCCCTTTCTTCGGAATGAGTTCCATTTACTATTACCTTCTGTGTCCTGTTGTGCAGCCAGTTTGCTACTCAGGCTACCACCCTGGGATCCACTCCCAGGCTGGCTAACATGATTATTAAACTTTTGTGCAGGACTGTTCCAAATTCCTTGCTAAAGTCTAGGTAGGCCATATCATCACCCAGTCAAAGAAATCAATTAGATTCATCTGACATGACTTTCCTGCTGTGAATCCATGCTGCTTTGGGTCATGTGCCCCACTGGCCTCTAGGTACTGAACAATTCTTTCTTTCAGAAGTGATTCCTCATTTTTCCTACCACTAAGGTCAAACTAACAGGTCTGTAGTTTCTTGCTTCTGCCTTGCTCCTACTTTTGTGAAGGGGAATCATATCTGCCCTCCTCCAGTCCTCAGGTACCACCCCATCCTCCCATGGTTTGTTAAAAAGTGTGGTCAGTGGTGTCACTAGGTACCCCCTTAGTTCTTTTAGGATTCTGGGATGAATCCCATCAGGCCCCATTGCTTTGTCCACCTTGAGTTTTAGGAGTTCTTTCCAGACTCTTTCTTCTGTAAATGGACTGGTGTCAACCCCGCTACCCAGAGTGCTTCTATTGTTTGGTTTAGGTAACTCCTCCTCTTCTTCTTTTGTAAATACTGAGCAAAAGTATTCATTCAGTATCTCTGCCTTTTCACTGTCTCCCTCTGCCCACCTCCCTTCCCCTATCCTTTATTAATCTTCACTATCCTTCCATTAACCTTTCTATGCTCCCTAATGTACCTATAAAAGGTTTTATCCCCCTTCTTAACTGAGTTGGCTATCTTTTCCTTGGTTTGGACCTTTGCTATTCTGACTACCTTCCTCACTTCTTTGTGCTTTAATTGATTTAAATGACCCAGTTCCTCTCGCCTGAGACTGCCATGGTATGATGGGGCTGTCAAGGTGATGAAGACTATGGGTTGGAGGTTGGAGCATTGCTGGAATAGGACCTGGTCAGTGGAGGATAGACTGGCTTTGAGGAATCATTATGCTGATTACCAAAAGACAATTTAACATAAGCTGGCAGAGCTCCTGTCCAGGAGATTGCTGCAGGGAAGAACAGACCAGCTCAGCTCTTTTGGACTGTTGGACAGGCTTCTTCATCCAGTCTGTCTACAGCCAAAAAAAGCCTTTTCAGAAGCACTTCGTGAAGAGTTTGCTCTGTTCTTGTCTGATGGGGTATCCTCTGTTCAGGCTGGGATCTTATCAGTGGGCCTACATCAGTCACACAGGGTAGGGTCTGGGTGGAACAGGGGCACTCCCATTGTCTGGCAGAGTTTCAGTCAGTGGAGGTGTCCAATGTCTCCAAGGTGATTTCAAAGCTGTGGCTCACTTGTGAACTGGACCCTGGCCCGGCGCATCTCTTAGTGGGCTGAACTGAGGCTACTGGTCTAGTGTTCACCAGGAAAGGTGGGTGTTCACTTTCAGAGGGGATCTTCCCTGACACCTTGAAGGAGGCATTGATGAAGCCCCTTCTGAAAAAAAACATCTCTTGACCCTGACATTCTGGCTAATTATACATCCATTTCCAACCTCCCATTTTAGTGTAGGTTGTTGAGAAGCTAGTGGCTCTGCAGCTCAAGGAATACCTGGTGACCTTTGACATATACTCAACATTCCAGTCTAGGTTTAGAATGAGGCACAGCACAGAGACGGCACTAGTTCAGGTACATAATGACCTCCTCAGGGCAAGAGACTGAGGGGGGCAGTCAATTCTCATTCTTCTCTGTCTGTCATCAGAATTTGATACTGTGGACCACATTGTCTAGCTGGATCACCTTAGAGAGTATTATGAACTTACCAGTATTGTCATCAACTGGTTTGAGTCTTTTCTCTTGAGCAGGAGGCAGAGGGTAGTGATGGGCAATTTCTCCTCCTCCCCAGTACCCTTGACCTTTGGAGTTCCTCCAGGTTCGATCCTGTCACCAATGTTGTTCAAGGTATACATGCTGCCCTTGGGGAGGCTCATTAGACAGTACAATCTGGGTTTTCACTGTTATGCAGATGACACTCAGCTGTACATGTCTTTTGCACCAGGGACAAATGTTGCATTTGAAGTGCTAAATAAATGCCTTGATGAGATCCAGGACTGGATGAACTCTAACTGGCTGAGACTTAACCCAGACAAGACAGAGGTACTAGTGATTGAGACGGGTTGTGGGCATGATGGAGATGTCTCTGGGACAAAAAGTTTTGTCATGGAGTCGACCCCATTGATGGCATTATCTAGGGTGAGCAATCTGGGCATTGTCCTCAATGACAAGCTGACATTTGACACTCAGGTGTCCGCTGTCATCAAAAGTGTTCTTTACCACTTAAAGAAAAACATCTGTATTAAACCCCATAATTCTGCCCAAATACCTGCCATCACTGAGTCCTGCCTTTGTAACATCCAAACTCCACTACTGCAATGCTGTTTACCTCAGGTCAGTGGAAGGAGCCTCCACCAGCTGCAGCTAGTGCAGAATGAAGCAGCCAGGCTGCTGACAGGGCTGTTAATGTCCAGTCATGTGACCTCGGTCCTGCAAGGTCTGCACTGGCTGCCAGTCAGGTGGAGGGTTCTCTTCAAGGTGGGCTTGCTCACCTACAAGGCCCTATACAGGTCAGGCCCTGGCTACCTGTCAGACCTCCTTACCCCTGCTATCCCAGCCTGCTCCCTTCATTCTCAAACAAGGGCCTCCTTGCTGTTCTGAGGACCAGCCTAAAAACCTTGGGTGATTGTTCATTTGGGGTGTCCGTCCCACTCCTCTGGAACTCACTACCAAAACATTTGAGGGAGGCCCCTGTGTTAAAGGCATTTAGGCGGGGCCTAAAGACTCACCTCTCCAGCCTAGCTTTTCCAGCTGATGCTTTTTAATTTATACAAAAAATATCTCTAATCGTTTTAATCTGTTTTGATTGCATGTTTTATCATTTTAATGTTTTACCACTCTGTGAAATTTTTTCTTTTCTACGGCATCCAGAGCCTCTAGGTTTGGGCACGAAAAAAGTAATAAATGACTTACTTACCCTGGAAGAGAGGAGGGGGGGATGTGATAGAGACTTATAAATACCTCCCCAGGTTTAGTAATGTACTGGACAGGAGTATTTTTCAGAAAAAATGATACGTGAGGACAAGGGGATATTCAGTGAAGCTGGAGGGGGACAAGTTCATGAGAGATGTGAGGAAGAACTTTTTCACAGAAAGATTTGTGGATGCCTAAAACAGCCTTTCGCTGGAGTTCTGAGGGTAAAAGCAGTCGTGCGATTCAAGAATGCATGTGATAGGCATAAAGGTATCTTAATTGAACATGGGAGGAGGGAGCTGGAGGTCAAGTATTGTTTGTAGTGACACAACAGGGAAAAAATGGGCACACTGGGTGGGCAAAGTGGTCCTTATATTCCATCAAATTCTTTGTTTTTATGAATGGTGCTGCTCTGAGAGTGGAGATGGGAAGTTGTTCTCTTTTCTGTAAAGCACAAAGCAGCAGCTACAGTCTATCACTGTTGTTCAGCATGACTACCTATGCCTTTTTGATTTCAAATCTTTGCAACTGTTCAGAGCTGTGGAAGACAGTGCTGCTGTTTGACTAGCTGTTGGAATTTAATGAAATATTATATATAGAATAAAGTATGGGGTGCTGTGTGTAACATGAATTTTACACACACCTGAGGTGTTGGATACTACATAAACCCCAAGAGCAAAGCTTAAGAGGTTCATTCAAGCATCTGACACCAAAGGTGTGTGTAAAATGTAATTTTTTACACACTACCTCATGTTTCATTTTATATGCTGGGTCACATTTTTTTGCCACAGCAAATATATAAAATAAGACTAAGCTGCTCATTGTTCAGTCGTAGTCCCATCTGGTTGAAGCATGGTCCGTGGCTGCTGAAACCTGTCTGTTTTTTTTTTTTTTCTCTTTCTTCTTGAAGATTTTCAGGTTTACATTGTAATTGGGTTATAAAAGTGATGTAGCTAGTTGGCCTGGTGGCAATGAGGGTTGAGGCGCTGGATCCTGCAACTTGTGCCATGCCGGCAACCCGGGTTTGGGAATGGACTCAGGTGACTGTAGGTCAGCAGGGGAGGGAGAGGATTGAGCATCCAATGGACTGCTCTCCTCTCCCGAGGAGGGTAGCGAGTTTTGCACTGCTCACCAGTGGCCCCCAATAGAGATTGGGGGCACTGTAGCAGTGGTATCAGCAGAAAAGGGTGGAGTGGCATCGGGCATCAGCAGCATGCTGCACAGACACCATTGTACGTCCATGCTCCAGACAGGCATAACTAAGGAAAAAATTCCCCGCTGATGGGGATAGGCGAAGGCACAACAGACCCAGGAGCCACACTCCAACACCAGGCACCTCTCCTAGTGCCAGCCCCCCCCCCCCGTCCGACTGGCAAATTGGATTATAGATAGAGCACTCTGGGCGGATAGGGCAGCCCTACCTTGGAGGGTGCACAGCTGGAGGGTCTGCCGGTTGGTACAGGGTGAAGAGTAGGGTGCTTCAGGTGGGAGGTGGAGCTCTGGGCAAGTGGCTGCCAGAGACAGTTCCCCACAGGCAGTGCAAAAATAAAGTTTGAAAAAGAAAAAGTGATGTCGCAGTCCATTTTTTAAAATGTTTACTTACCATCGAGAGTGACAGGTGGTGCGGGGGTTCAGCGTGACAACTGGAATTAGAAAGGCTAGCTGATGCACAGAAGTGAGGGAAATCCAGCGTGTGTTTGCCATTATAAACATTCCTTTAAAATGGAAAATTAAGAACCAGATTTCCTAAGGGAAAAAACTCAACCCAGTTATTATGTTTTCATTATTTTTGTTAAACCTTTCACATCTTTCTACGTGCTATTTGTCTGAATTTGAAGGTAATTTTTAGGTGCCAAATGAAGCTTGGTGCCTATTGCAGAGATCAGGACTTTTTTTGTTCATTTTGGTGTGTGCAGAATGCATGCCCCCTTTAGATCCCAGAGCTGATACAGTTTTGTTATCCAGTATCCAACTTTTGTGTAATGATATGTTTCAGGCTTCTTCACTGCAATGGCTGGGACTTCACTCTGCATCATTTTACTGCCATGCACACTGCACCCTCAGTACAGCTTTTGGCAGACAGCAATCTTGCTTTCAGAGCAAGGAGCAGCTGACTGAAGAGTAGAACTTTTCTTACTAATTGCCCTCCTTCCCTTCCCACCCTTAGCCAGTTCCACTTTTATAGTCACTGGATTTGACTGACAACAGGAACTTCCTGTTTGGCAGTAGGAAGGGAAGGATCACTGAGACACATAAGTTTTGCCATTCTTGAAGGAAAAGAGTAGCCCCCCAAGCTGCTGGAAGGCTGACTCTGAGAAAGGAAGACAGACTACTGAAGAATGAAATAAGTTTACTGTCCAAGAACAGGAAGGGCGAGAGCTGTAAGGCACATAAGCAGTAGGAAAATGAGTGGAAAAATAAATAGAGGAAGAAGAGAGTAAGCAAACAAAGCAACAGGAGAGGGACCACAAAATTAAACATAATAGGAGTGGTGCAGTGCAGTGACGGTGGGGCATCAGTCTTCTGGGAGATGTTCTGGAGGCTGCGATGCTGCCCTGTTTCCAGGCACCTCTCTGGTCTGAGAGAGGAGGTTGTTCGTCTCCAGGCTGACCTGGCAAGGTTTCGTAAAACCTCTTCCCCCACCCAGGGACCACCAGGGTAGCCACTGCTTCCTCAGAGGTTGCCACAAAAGAAGTGTTGGATTGAGGTGGGCTCAGGGATGGTGAGGGTGGTGGAACAGAGTTGCATTCATCCAGTTGTACCTCTCCACAATTTATACGCTGTTCTGGTGGAGAGTGGTTCCTCTATGGAGGTACCTGCAGTAGAGACCAAGGAGAATGTTGGGACCTCCACAAAGGAGACCCACAGGAGGCTGGCAAAGGACTCCACAGGAGAAGAAAACAACTCCTGGTGTGGGACTCAATCATTAGGTGGTAGAACAAGGGAAGGGAGGGGAGAGGGAGATAAGGTTTCTGCCTGACGCCATGGCTTGGAGGGACAGAGAGTGAATCCTCAGACTCATGGGAGCAGCTGCCTAGCAGGAGGGAGCTGGATGTCATTGTCCACCTATGGACAAATGATCTGGCTGGGAATGGATCAGTGCAGTGCTTGTGAAGTTGGGGAGCGGCCTTAGACAAGTGGCACATATGGTAACCTTCTCGGAGGTGCTGCCTGTCTATGTCATAGGTGAGGCTAGGGTACTCTGCACAATGGGATTCAATGAATAATTGTAAAACTGGTGTGGCGCTTATAGTTTTGGCTTCATTGGGGACTGGGGGTCCACCTGGAAGGGTACAGACCTATATTGGTGCAATGGTCTGCATCGGTTTGAGAGGGAAACCAGGATCCTAGGTGATAGGTTTAAATGCTTCATTGGCAAGCATTTAAACAAGTCAAGGGGGGGAGGCACTGAAAAGGAGCAGGGAAATCCCAGTCTCCCCCCACAAAACAGGGCAGTTAGCGAGTTAAACACCAAGGCAGAGAAGTCAATAGGGTGCAGGACAAGGGTAAATGGAGAAAAAGGCAAATGTAGTAAGGACAGGGATGGTGTTAAAAGAGTAAGGTCATCAAAAAATGGAGAGTGATGAGTACCAATGCCCATAGTCTGGGAAACAAGCTCCCTGAAATAGTGGCCTTAATGGAAGAGGGAAGCCTGGATATAGTGGCAGTCACAAAAACATGGTACACAGAGAACCATGACTAGGATGTCAACATACCAGGGTAAACAAGCTACAGGAGGGGCAGGGAGGGTAAGGAGGAGGAGGAGTAGCACTCTATGTAAGGGAAGGAATTAAAGTATCGGAACTAAACTGTAAATAGGGAGGAGAGGAAGCACTGTGGGTCACCCTGGAGACAGAAAATATCAGTAAAATCTGCACAGGGGTTGTATACAGACCCCAATCTCAAGGGGAGCCACTTGACAAGGAAATGATATAAAGCAACCTTAGAATGGCAGAAAAAGGGGAGATATTGTCGATGGGGAACCTGAATATGCCAGATGTTAACTGAAGCACCTTTGCTGCAGCCACATACAAGAGCAGGGTCATTCTCGATGCCCTACAGGGGGCATGCCTCAGACAACTAGTGTTGGAACACACTCAGGAGGGAGCAATCTTAGACCTGGTACTCTCAAATGGGGACAGAGAGAGGATCTCAGATTTAGAAGTGGGTAGCCATCTGGGAAGAAGTGACCACCAAACAATGTGGTTCGAGATAAACACAGCTGTAGAGTTAAGCTATCCAAAAGCATGGGTATTGGACTTTAGGATGGTTGACTTTGGGGAAATGGGAGAGAGCCTCAGAAAAGCACTAGCAAACAGGCAAGAAGATTGAGTGGAGGAAGAATGGGGAAAAATCAAAACAGCCATCACAGAAGCAACAAGGCTTTATGTGAAGCAAATCAACAAAACGGAATGAGGGAAAATCCACTCTGGTACTCAAAAGAGGTGGCAGAGAAGGTTAGGGAGAAAAAGGTAGCGTTCAGTAAGCATAAGGAAACACAGAATGAATAGGACAGAGAACTGTAACAATTAAATCAGAAGGAAGTGTGAAAGGCAGTCAGAATAGCAAAGGCCCAAACTGAGGAAAAGATAGCCAACTCAGTTAAGAAGTGGGATAAAACCTTTTATAGGTATATTAGGTAGCGGAAGAAAGACCAAGGGAGGGATAGTGAGGCTTAATAAATGGAAGGGGGGTGGGCAGAGGGTGACAGTGAAAAAGTAGGAATATTGAACAAATACTTCTGCTCAGTATTCACAGAAGAAGAGGAGGGTGAGGTACCTAAACCAAACAATAAAAGCACTTTGGATGGGGGGTCAATAACAGTCTATTCACATAACAAAGGGTCCAGAAAGAACTCCTAAAACTGAAGGTGGACAAAGCAATGGGGCCTGAGGAGATTCCTTATGCTTACTGAACGCTACCTTTTTCTGAGCTCTTTCCTTCTAAGACTGCTTGAAAGGCAGAGAGTAGAGAAACTTACCAGAGCAAGGGAGAAGGATTAAGACTTAGTTTGGCTAAGCAGATTTACTGTGTGGTGGTGTTTTGATTTTTTACTCACAGGGATTGCTACTGTTTGTGGCTAACATTTCATTGCTTTATTTTTTCTCTGATTCAAATTGTTGTTGCTGGTATACCTTCTTCTGCATTATTACAAGGTGTGCCTACAGGTGTGTGCTAACAGATTACTGCCAATCTTCTGATTCAAATTGTCTTTTGCAAGGTATATCTTCTGTTACTGCTTTATTTTTCTCTCTGAGCAAAGTGTTTCTTCAGGGTATATCTTCTGAAATTACTGTATTACAGGTGGAGCTTACATTTTGTGACTTTTTATCATTGGGCTAAGCAAAATTACTGTTTGACACTGTGTTTTATTTTATTCTTGTTTGTTGAAAAGGTTTGTTGTCTCAGAGGTGTTTCAGTCTCCTTCTCAATTGAAGGAGCTAATTGCTTTTCCTCCCACAGCTCTTCCAAAGGATTAGTGTGTATGTGGGTGGAGCTGGCAAACTGTAGGTAATTTCCAACAGAAAGAAGGGTTAAAAAGTCAGGTTAGTTGATATCTTGTAGGTAGAAGACTTGGTTTGCTGGCCAAGGCACAACTACACCTGAGCTCTTTCCTTCTAAGACTGCTTGAAAGGCAGAGTAGAGAAACTTACCAGAGCAAGGAGAAGGATTAAGACTTAGTTTGGCTAACAGATTTACTGTGGTGGTGGTGTTTGATTTTTACTCACAGGGATTGCTACTGTTTGTGGCTAACATTTCATTGCTTTTATTTTTCTCTGATTCAAATTGTTGTTGCTGGTATACCTTCTTCGCATTATTACAAGGTGTGCCTACAGGTGTGTGCTAACAGATTACTGCTGTAATCTTCTGATTCAAATTGTCTTTGCAAGGTATATCTTCTGTTACTGCTTTATTTTCTCTGGAGCAAAGTGTTTCTTACAGGGTATATCTTCTGAAATTATTACAGGTGGTGCTTTACAGGTTTTACAGTTTTATCTAACATTAGGATAAGCTTTCAGGGTTACTGCATTTGTTGTTGACTGATTGTTTCTGCTCTTACCTCCTTGTTCTTTCGTCCGTGGTTCTTCTTTTTAGGCAGGGGAAGGGCCCAGCCCCACCCCCATCCCCAACCACCCCACGCTACACTCCTTTTATAGGGTACCACAGTTGTGACATTTCCTGTGGCAGAGCAGGAAGGGGCGGATCAGTGGGGCCTCCACAAAGTGATCTCATTTACAGGGCACTAGTAATTTAACTTGTTATAACAAGTTAAACAAAGCTAAATTAAACCATTACTTGCATTTTTTTCCTTTTTTCCTTCTAATTACTCTGACTAGGTTACAAACCCAGCAACTTATTTGGAATGGATTCATTAACTCAGGTACTGTGGAGCAATTTTCAGAAGGACAGTCTTACAGGATTTAGGACACTGTCCTACATGCTGAGCCTTTGGAGATCTTCGGTCTCAGCTCCGGGCAGCATGGGCAGAGATTGCACGCCTCAAATTTCATATTGAAGAGGAAATACATTATAAGAACCACCCGCCATTTCCCAGCATCCAACAGAAAACCTCGACCGAGAGGGTAGTTGGTCCAGGAGGTTGGCAGGTGGTTAGGAGGAGCAAATCAGGTGCCCCATCACTCTCTGCTCTCAACACATTACCTCCAAAAACCATATAAACGATACAACAGGTATCTGCCTCTATCTCTGAAATCAAATAAAGAGGCAGAAGACACTGCAGAGCAGACACTCTTGACACAGGAGCTAACACAACAATACTCACCCAAATCAGGAACCAAAACTAAACAAGCACAAAGAAATCCAAAAACTTCTGATCATAGGAGACTCCATGATTCGGGAGTTGATACCCATCTCCAGCCAGGGTGATGGTCAGATGTCTCCCAGGTACATCAGCATGGAGAGACACTGACGCATTGCTAAAATTGTTCACAAAGCAGGAGAAAACATTGATGTCCTAGTACACATAGGGACTAATGATCTCGCCAGCCGTCAGTTGTGGAGACCAAGGAACACCTGACTAAGCTGGGTGACAAACTATCATCTATTTAATCCGGCATCTCCTTCTCTGAGATCCTGCCAGTCTGGGAGAAGGGAACAGATGGACCGGAAGGTCAGAAGAAAGGAGAATAGGAGGCTAAACACGTGGCTCAAGGACTGGTGCCAGGAAAAGGACACAGATTTGTAGGGAACTGGCAACAGTTCTGGGAAGCGAAAGTTCTTTAAATTTGATGGACTGCATCTGACTAAAGAGAGTCAGTGCATTGGGGCAGAAGTTTGGCGTCTTTGCAGAATATTTAAACTAGCAAATGGGAGGGGTGCAGCACCCCATCGTCGAATGGGAAGAACACCCCTCCCCTCAGCTAGTGGTCAAACAGGAATTCAAGCGTGTTTGCCATTCATTTGCATCACCAGGTAAGAAAAAGGTTTGTCTCCCATACGATGCCAGGTAATACCAAACTACCCAACACTAACACGCAAAATCTGGCCAATGGAAAATCATGTACACAAATGCTCACAGCCTGGGAAATAAGATCCCAGACCTGCAGGCAATAATGTCAGAGGCTAAACTGGACATAGTAGCAATTAGTGAGACGTGGTTTACCAGTAACCACCTTGGGAGACTTCAGTACCTGGCTATGTATTGTTCAGAAGAGACCGAGGGTGCAAGGGAGGAGTGGCCCTGTATGTTAATGAAAATATCAAAGCTACAGAAATTCAGAATACACAAGGAGCCAGAAGAACTGTGGGTCACCCTGGAAACAGGAAATGGGACAGCCATAAGAACTGGGGTTGTCTACAGGCCCCCAGACCAGAGGAGGACATAGACACATTACTGTTAGAAGATATACAAAACATGACAGCTAAAGGGAGGTTCTGATAATGGGAGACTTCAACATGCCAGATATAGATTGGTCAATACCAGCAGGAACATCTGCAGAACTAGACTCATAGTGGATTCCCTGCAGGGGAGGGCCTCAAACAACTGGTACAGCAACCCACAAGAGACAGGGCTATCCTAGATCTAGTACTGACTAACAAAGAGGGATCACAGATCTCAGGTAGAAGGTCACCTGGGGTCCAGTGACCATCACATGGTATGGTTCAATTTGCTACTACATCTAAATCATCCCATTCCAAGGCAAAAATATGGGACTTCAGAGGAGCTGACTTTGATAAGATGGCCAACAGAGTTAAGCTAGCCCTGGCAAAAGAAACACAGGTGAGGAGGTACAGGCAAAGTGGGCAAGCATTAAGGATACAATACTTGAAGCAACATCCCATTGTGTAGGCAGAAAGGAAGTGCAAAGAAGAAGGAAACCACTTTGGTTCTCAAATACAGTAGCAGAAAGGTCAGAGCCAAAAGGCTGGCCTTCCAGAAAATATAAGGAACACAGCGGGATGAAGATAGGGAGGCATACCAAACTGCCCTAAGGGAAGCAGGTAAGGCAGTAAGGCAGGCAAAGTCCCAAACTGAGGAAACACTAGCACGAACAGTAAAAGAAGGTGACAAGACTTTCTATAGATACATTAGTGAAAGGAGAAAGTCCAGAGGGGATATGCTAAGCTTAATGGAGAAAAGGGAGCATGTGAGGAGGAGGACCCTGTAAGGCATCTATCCTAAATAGATACTTTGCTCAGTATTTACTGAAGAGAAGGTAGGGCAGGGCCCACAGCTCAACATCATGGACACAGGGGAGGGAGGTGAGCACTACTCCTTCACAAAGAAAGGGTCCTACAAGAGCTTGCTAAGCTCAGGGTGGATAAGGCAATGGGACCTGATGGCATACATCCCAGGGTACTTAAGGAGCTAAAGGAGGAACTAGCAGAGCCATTAGCAGATTGTTTAGTGAGTCTCTGAGCACAGGAGAGGTCCCAGAAGACTGGAGAAGGGCTCATGTGATCCCGCTCCACAAGAGTGGTAGCAGGGAGGAGGCGGGGAACTACAGACCAGTCAGTCTTACCTCAGTAGTGGGCAAGATTATGGAGGCACTCCTTAAGGAAAGGATAGTGCAACACCTGGAATCCATAGGGGCACAGGATCCAAGACAGCATGGGTTTACAAAAGGAAGGTCCTGTCAAACTAATCTCATAGATTTCTTTGACTGGGTAACAGAGTGGTGGACCAAGGGGGAGCAGTTGATGTCGCCTACCTTGACTTCAGCAAAGCTTTTGACACTGTTCCACATAGAAGATTGATAAATAAGCTAGGTAGGCTCGGGTGGGTGAAGTTGGTCAACTGGGTGGCAAACTGGTTGACTGGCGAAAACAGAGAGTGGTGGTAAATGGTATACAGTCAGAAGAGATGCAAGTCTGAAATTAGAAGTTACCTCAGGGATCAGTCCTGGGGCCAGTCCTATTCAACATCTTCATTAGTGACCACCGCAGATGGACTAGAGGGAAAGGCTTGTCTGTTTGCAGATGACACCAAGATCTGCAACAGAGTAGATGATCCAGATGGTTGGGCAGAATGAGAAGATCTGGATAAACTAGCAAAATGGTCAGAAGAGTGGCAACTGGGATTTAATGCAAAGAGTGCAAAATCATGCACATAGGAAGAGAAACCCTGAAGCCACTTATAGGCTGGGAGGAGTTGCTAGCAGTCACAAAGGAAGAAGAGACTTGGGCATCATCACTGATGACCTAAAATCATCAAGCAGACCTCTAAAGCAGTAGGTAAGGCTAGGGGGGTGTTAGGGTGTATTAGTAGGGGTATCACAAGTCGTAAGAGGAGGTAATAATCCTCTGTACAAGACATTGGTTAAGCCCCATCTGGAGTACTCGTGCAGTATTGGAACACACCTTCACAGGACATTAACCAAATTGAGGCAGTCCAGAGGAAGGGCAGCAAAATAGGGCAGGGACTGCATCAGAAAGACATATGAGGACAGATTAGCGGAGCTCAATATGTATACCCTTGAGCAAAGGAGGAGAGAGGTGATATGATCGAGACATTTAAACACCTTAAGGGCATAAACAAGGTGAAAGAGTCTAACATGTTTAAATATAAGAAAATTGCAGGACAAGAGGACACAGCATGAGATTAGAGGGAGGCCGATTAAGGGGAATGTGAGGAAATTCTTTTTCACAGAAAGGGTGGTAGATGCATGGAATAGCTTACCACAAGAAGTGGTGGCTATGAATACAGTGCAGGGCTTCAAACAGGCATGGGATAGGCATAAGGAACAATACAAATGACTATGAATAGATAGGTCACTGACAGAGCAAAGGCCGATGGCACATTTATAAGGTAGAAAAAGAAATGGGCAGACTGGATGGGCCTTGCGGTCCTTATCTGCTGTCAACTTCTATGTTTCTATGTTTCTATGTTTCTATGTTTCTATGTTTCTATGTTTCACCCCAGAATTCTAAAAGAACTAAGGGGAAACTAGTGACACCTCTGAGTACCCTTTTTAACAAATCTTGGGAGGATGGTGTGGTACCTGAGGGCTGGAGGAGGGTAGATGTGATTACCCTTCACAAAAGTGGGAGCAAGACAGAGGCAGGAAACTGCAGACCTGTTAGCTTGACCTCACTGGTAGGGAAAATTATGGAATCGCTTCTGAAGTAAAGAATTGTTGAGTACCTAGAGGCCAGCGGGCCAGAACTCAAGGCAGCATGGATTCACTCTGGGAAGGTAATGTCAGATGAATCTAATCAATTTTTTGTACTGGGTGACCAAAGTAGTAGACCGGGAAGGGGCTGTGGACATGGCCTACCTAGACTTTAGCAAGGCATTTGACATAGTACAACACAAAGCATTAATATAAGTTAGCCAGTCTGGGAGTGGGTACCAGGGTTGTAGCCTGGGTAAAACATTCTTGGACAATAGGACGCAAAGGGTAATAGTAAATGGAGTCCACTATGAAGAAAGGGGGGGGTTACTAGTGGGGTACTGCAGGGATCAGTATTGGGACTGGTCCTCTTTAATGTCTTTATAGGTGACATTGCAGAGGGACTGGAAGGGAAAGTATGCCTCTTTACAGATGACACAAAGAGCTGCAACAGGGTTGATACACAAGGGGATGTGGAAAGGATGGGAAGGGACTTGGCAAGGTTGGAGCAATGGTCGAAAGTATGGCAGCTTAGATTCAATGCAAAGAAGTGCAAAGTAATGCACCTGGGAAACAAAAACCCAGGGGAAGAGTAAACAATGGGGGTGAGGTATTAACAGCAACAAAAATGGAAAGGGACCTGGGGGGTAGTCATAGCAGATGACCTAAAGGTAGGCAAGCAATGTGAAAAGGCAGTAAGGAGGGCTGGGGGGATACTGGGTTGCATATGGAGAGGCATCACCAGTAGAAAACAGGAAGTTGTTATCCCTCTGTACAGACAGTTGGTGAGACCCCATCTGGAATACTGTGTGTAGTTCTGGAGACCGCATCTCCGCAAGGACATAGACAGAATGGAGGTAGTCCAGAAGAGGGCAACTAAAATGGTGCAGGGTCAGCAGCAAAAGCCATAGGAAGAGAGACTAAAGGAGCTTAATATGTATACCCTCGGGAATAGGAGGTAGAGGGAGGACATGATAGAATTTAAGTACCTCAAGGGAATCAGCAAAGTCCAAAAGGGTAGCATCTTTCAGAAAAAGAGATGTGCAAGAACAAGGGGGCACAATTTGAAGAAAGAGGGGGAAGGCTCAGGGGCAATGTGAGGAAGTATTTTTTCATGGAGGGCTGGTGGATGCATGGAATGGCCTTCCTGAGGAGGTCTTGGGGTCAAAAACAGTGTGGGGCCGGCCTGCCAGTGCAGCGGTTGGATTTCCACTTGCGACACCAGCGACCCGGGTTGAGGCGTCCCGGTAGCTGTAAGGGCTGGCCAAGGGAGAGGGCTTGAGCATCAGGGACTGCTCGTCCTCTCCAGGGAGGAGGAACCAGAGCTTGGCTCTTGTCTGGCCCAGGTGGAGACCAGTACTAACATGCCCGGCGCCCTAACAGAGGCGATGTAGGCAGTCGGCGCTCAAAGCGCCTTGGCGGCGTCATGGGACTCGACACATCAGCAGTACCAGAAAAACACCTCGCAGCCCCCCAGTAGATGGGAGCACCAGGCCTCAACCCTCAATGCCCCTACCTGCCCAGAGACAGCATCCCGATGAAGATAGATGCATCGGGTGCCAGAGCCCCACCTATGCCCACCTGGGGGTACAACCCGCGGCTCCATGGGGGATGGACTGCACTGGTCACCAGGTAGGTGAGCAAGGGCTGAAAAGGCTGTAGGTGACTCCAGGAGAGATGGGGGCTGCGAGGAGGAGGGGAGTAAAAAAAAAAAATGTGGAATTCATGAATGCATGGGACAGACATAAAGCAATTCTAGTGGATGGGGGGTAGAAGGAAGTAGGCTGTTGGTTAATCAGGATCTGCAGCTAATCCAATAGGTAGGCAATTCAGACTGTGTGGGCCAGCTGTCCTTATCTGCCATCAAAGTCTATGTTTCTAAGTAGAGATGTGAAATTTAATTTCACCATCCAAATGCCGGCAAAATCATGAGTCTCGCCCCGCAAACTTTTTTGGGTAATTATGTACTTACTGCAAAATTTCACTGGTCAATTTCACCATAAATTTTGCCTTGCATTACTATTAGGCGAAATTAGGTGAAATTGGGGTTGTCATATGACTTACTCTCTGCAGGTCAAATGGGTGACTGTAAACAGGCAGGAAGTGAGTGATTCAGTTCTTTTGGTACGTGGCTGGAGCAGCAGGCAGCAACAGAGAGAGATTGTTTTGTGTGTTTCACAGATACTATTTAGTTTAAAAATAATACATTTATGCTCTTTTCCTTACATCGTCTGGTGTGTGTGTGTGTTTATTATTTCCGTTTTGTGACTGTAGATTGTCTGTGTGTGTGTGACTCCATCACTCTCACTCTTTCTTTCTTTTTCATTTTTTTTAGTTTTCTGTTTAGAAACTTTTTTTTTTGAGGGATAATTGATGTGAAAGGTAGAGCAAGGGGGATGGGGAAGAAGGCAGGATCCAGTGTTCACCTTGACAGATGAGCATTTTGGTATGAGCCCCTCCAGTGGGAGCATGTGCTCCCCACCCCCCAGCAGCAGGATCCCATTGCTCCTCACCAGCAAGTACACTTGGCCCCCATCCCCCAGCAGCAGCATGAGCCCATGGCCTCCCCCCCTGCAATAGCATGAAGAGCATGTGCCCTCAGCAGCAGCAGGATCCCTTGCCCCCAGCAGGAGCATGTCCCCCCCACCACCCTCCAGCAGGAGCATGATGTTGTGGCCCCCAGGACATCAATTTGTGGTGGCCCCCCTCCACCACCCAAGAGTGTCATCTGTGTGGTGTTTCTTCATCACAAACACTGCAGGTTACAGCAGGGTGATCTGTATCCTTTGTGCAAGATCAGTAAGATGGGGGTAGAAATGGGCACACCTTGGCACTGTTGGCCAAAGGAGCCATCTGCAGCTTCAATGCAGTTTCCCCTTACTAGAGGTACCTGATAAGGATGCCAATTATCTCTTTTGTTTTCTAACCTCTACATAGGACCATTGGCGAGAAAAATTAAGACATCTCCACAGGTAAAAGGCATAAGAATAGGGTGCCAGAAATTCTAATTATCAATGTATATGGATGATGTACTACTGCATATTTCTGATTGGAAACATCCCCTCCCAGCAGTACTTAAATTAAGTTCAGAATATAGCAAATTATCTGGATACAAGCTAAACTCTCACAAGACCACAGTCTTGGCTTTAGGCCCTTCCTGTTCCCAGGCAGAAGTTGTCAAATTTGGCCTTAAATGGGCTCCAGAATCTATTACTTTTCTCAGAATGAAACTTCCTAAAGATTTGCATGCTCTCAGAAAACTAAATGTGGACCCGGTGGTTAAGCAATTAGAGCAAGACCTGCAAAGATGGCAGCATATGTCACTGATGCTCTGGGGAGGGCCAATATTTTTAAAATGGTGTCTCTGCCAAGGCTAACCTACCCAATATCTATGTTAAATATTCCTCTCCCGAAACAATGGTTCCAAAAGATTGCAAGCATATGGACAAAATTCCTCTGGTTAGGGAAACCCCCCCCAGAAGGGCTCTGGACAAGCTGTGCAGACCCATGGCAGGTTGGGGGAATACAACTTCCACACCTTCTCATATATTACTTTGGTTTTCATGGGGTGAAATATTTTAGGTGGCATGGGGACATAAGTACCAGCAAGAAACTTTTGGATTGGTTGTCTATAGAATGGGCTAAAATGAAATCTTGTAATATTTTGTTACCCTCCATTTGTATGTTTAATATGCAAACCTCCAACCACACTTAAAAGCCTCTCCAATTCGATGGTACGTGTGGGCACATCAGCAGATGTTTCAATTTTTTTCGGATTCAGTATAAAATTGATTTGGGACAGCCATTCTTTGAAAATTTTAATCTAAAGATAGGCAATAAAACTATAACAGAGGGATTCGGGCACAGTCAGAAAGTATCTTTTTATCCCATCTTGATAAACCAGACACATTTATTACCATAGCAGAATGTAGAGAATTATCTCACCTCACGGTTTTTCCCTTTTTTGAATACCATCAGATCCAACATTGCATTCAGACTTTTATGGAAAAGCCTCCCAGGGTCTACTGAGGCAAGTAGCCTTTTTCTACTTATAACAGACACTGTTATTTAAAGTAGACCCATCTCAAGGCTTTATAAAGCCTTAATATATAATTTAATGTATTAAATTTGGGATACATGCTCTCCAATAGCTTTTCATTGGCAGCAATCAGCAACTTTAACCTATGATTCTAGCACATGGAAGAGGATTTAGATGGATCTTTATTGCCTTATTAAGCAAGACAGGCTAAGATTAGTTCAGCATAACATACTTTATTATCTCTACTATACACTGCTAAAGCTCTTTAAGCCTTCATGGCTTTAATAACATTTGGGACCAAACTAACTATAATGTGGCACTGGATAAGTGATACACTTCTGACTTTAAGAGAATGGACTCAGGAATTAGTAACTGCCAATAAATGCAAAAAAAGTAGTAGCAATACAGAAATATAGGTTCATTCAGTTTGGAGAGCTCTGGTATCTAATGTTAAGCTTTGTAGCTGGGAGGTGTGTTAGTTTACCTGTGAGACTTAATGTTTATCCTTCCTCATTCATATTATGAATGCCATGTATGTTATCTGATTATGACATTGCCAAAATGTATAAAATGAAACCGTGATTGATATTCTGTCAGATTTCAGGAAGGGGGGTATGGATCAGGGGAAATGGGGAGAAGGGGTGGAGTGGGGGTATGGTGGGGGGGTTAAGTGTGGAGTCTACTGGACTGTATTGTGTAGAACTGATCCTGTGTCTGTGGTCAATTGGATGGTGGGTGGTGGGGGGTTCAAGTTTGTATAGATGTAATCTGAATGTTCTTTTTAAAATTTATTTTTCTTGTATAGGAAACTTTCAATAAAATATATTAAATGAAAAAAAAAGTAAAGTACAGCACCAGCACTTTGTGGACACCAGGCCCTGCTCATCGACTATCTGCCATCTGACAGCAGGAGCGACCATCCAACCCCGCACTTATTTATATAACAAACTCTGGTTCAGACCCTGGTGGCAAAAAGGGCAACCCACAGATTGGCAACATTGCCCAACACCACAAAATCAAAGTCGCACAAGAAGTTTGTGACATTATTCAGTCAACAAAATCATAGAGACAATAATCATTCTGCATATTAACGAGATACATGAAGGAGGCATCTATACTATTTGAGCTCATGATTGACGATCATGCTGGTTAAGACAAGAAAGGCTGAAGTCCAGTTCAGAAAGGAATGTTTTACCTAGTGCTGCTTCTTCATTTCTCCTTTGTCACATTTCTTGTCCCCCTCTTCCTTGTCATGGTTCAGGGCTCTGAGTCTATCAACCATAGAAAACCCAGGCAATCCAAAATTAATGACATGAGACATTCCAGACCAATAACAAGAAATCCAGTTGCATGAGGATTCTGCTTCTGTCCACTGCGAGCTATCTGCAACCAATTTTCAGATGAAGCTTGCTTAAGTACAGCTACCAGGGAGCCATGTCTGAGTTTAATGAAGGGATGTGACTAGATATCATCTACATAGCAGTAAAATCCCAAACAGTACTTTAGGATCACCTTTTCAAGCTGTAGAAAAAAATACTGTGAACAAAAGCAAGAGCAAAATGTCCCCCTGTGGAAGACCACTGTTGAAGTCATACAGGGAAGATCTAAAATTCCCCCTATCAACCAACTGGCACCAGCTGCTGAGATAAGATTGGAACAGTATAAAATGATACCAACTATACCAACAATCGTCCTTGTATGGTCTAAATGCTCTTGATATTGAATGTTGCCTAATTTTTATGACAAATCCAGTAGCCCCCACGAAAGTTCCTTGCTATCCTTTGTATCAGTCAAAACTCTTACTAGGGCTGTCCTGGTGCTGTGCTGAGGATGAAATTCTAATTGGAAGGGCTTGTAGATGTTAAACTCCCTCAAATGATCTCATAACTACATCTCTCCTGCTACTTACTTTATTATTTTGTATAGCTCTAGCATGTCTCCTCTTCTCAACCTCCTCATCTCTAAAGAAAGAGTAGAGTCCACATTTCTGCATTTTTACTGTGCAACTACAGTTCTCGGTGCCCATAACTAGTACCACTTAATGTCTGCCATGTCTAGTCCTGCATCATTCATCCTATAGTACAGAGTTAAAAAAGGACAATGTACTCAAAATAGTGTCACTCCAAATGTTTAGAGGGAATATTCCTCATTAAAGTTATCTTAGGATTCTACTCACCTTCCTCACTGGTGCTGCACTCTGCTTGGACTGCCTCAGGAAGGCCTCAGTGACTAACATCTGCTGTAATTTCCAGATCCTCTACTTGTTCAGTATATTTTAGAATTCATCCATTTAAGATGCATGTTCTAGGCTTATTTCTGACAATGACTTTCACAATGACTTGCAACAGTAGCTTCTCTGTCAATCTTCCAGGTTTACTTAGATCTCTCATACCGTATATCATTGCTTTTTCATGTTCCTTCTCTTTTTGCCTCAAAGATTTGCTAGCACTGTGGGTGACTGCTGGGTGGCCAGCTCCTACACTTCAAGGTAGCAATTGACCTCATTTTATAGATGTGCCTGGCCCATGCAGACTACAGCATTGGATTATTTTGGTCTCACAAATAACAGAGCACTGTGCTACTATTGCAGTACACCACAGAGTGCAACATTGGTACAGTATGTTCTATTCTTCTGAGTTAAATTCCCCTTTTACCTCCATATGTTCTGGAAGTTTAAACAACTTATGGTATGTCTTTCTAAAGCAAGGTAAACAATGTCATTAAATTAAACCAAGCACATATATGTATTGATATCACTGTACATAAGGAATCACACACCTTGGTAAAGTAAATAACACCCTGGACCTATAGTCCGTGTATTTCCTATTTTCATACAAACTAGTACTATCCAGCCCATATGGCATGCCGGTGATAAGTGTATAAACTGAGAGCATACATCATCTGATCTGACTATTATGGTGGGCCGTGGAGATGTATATCCCACAGTCACCTTTACCAGGTGAGTAAACTACCATTGTGGGGGATAGTCTCTGAGGCATTTCACACTCCTTACACCTGGGTAATGATTTAAGTAGCAGTACCCAAAAATAGGATGGGTAGTCAGTCAATGTTATTCTTTTGTGTCTGTCCTCACAGCTAGCAGCACTGCCCTACTGAAGTTGGCCTTTGCCTCCATAGACAAATCTACTCTATAGTGTCTGGTAAATGCATATGGGGATGCCCAAGTGGCGGCTGCACAAATTTTGTCCACTGACGCCATGTTTCTTTCTGCAGGTGGCTATAGTGGATCTTGCAGCTGCCTGTCCCTTCCTGTGACCCTGAATGATAATAAATAGGCAGCCTTTTACTCTGATGTCCGCTGTCCTGGCGAGGTATGTCGAAAGTACACTCTTCATTCCCAGTAGTTGGAGTTGAGGTTCTTGGTTCACATCTTCCACTGGCATGTACTCCGGGATCTTGCTGTTCTGCTTAGAATTAAATGTTGTGCATATTTTTGGCAAGATTGAGGGAATAGTTCATAAGGTGATTTTGTCCTCGTGGAACACTAAAAAGGGTGTTCTACATGATAGCGCTTGTATTTCACTGATACAACTGGTAGAACAAATGGAGACTAGGAGAATAGTTTTTTAGTGTTAGCCATTGAAGAGAGACCATCTCCAATGGCTCAAATGGTGTGTTTGTCATTGCCCTGAGTACCAGTGTAAGGTCCCATGGGGCTGTCTACTGCTTGATTTTTGGATGGAGATTGGCTGTGTCTCTGAGGAATCTTAAGACATCTCTGTGTGCCCCTGGGGTTGTTCCTTCTATCGGGCCCCTTGCTGCCCCAACTGCTGCCACTTGTACTCATAGAGATGCTGGTGATAACCCCTTGTCCAGATCGTCTTGTAGGAACAGTAGGATATTGGCTACTGATGGCGTTTAATGGGTCTATGTCTTTCTCTGTGCACCACTTATGGAATACCTTCCAGTGTCTTTGGTATGTCAGTGTTGTGGAATTCCTTCTGTAATTTGTCATTGCGTTGATGACTATGGAGTGATAGCCTGTTTTTAGCAATTTCTCCCTTTCAGGAGCCAGGCCATTAGCCTGAGGCTTGTTGGGCTAGGATGATATATTGGACCCTGACTGAGAATGTCATGTGTGCATGGTAGGTTCAAGGGATGATCCAGCACCATCGCCACGATCGTGGTGAACCAGCTTCATCTGGCCCAGTAAGGTGAAATTAATATCACCCTTTATCTGTTCCTACAGATCTGTTTCAGGACTTGTGGAATTAGTGGGAGGGGTGGGAATATGTAGGCCATATGGAAGCTCCAAGTTGATGATAGTGTGTCCACCACCATGGATTTATAATCCCAGAATCAGGAGTAGAACCTGGGGCACTGGTTGTTCTTGTGGGATGCCATTAGGTCTAACTCTATTTTACCCCAGAAGTTGTTGATGGACTGGAATATCTGTGGGTGGAGCATCCATTCTCCTGGGCGAATCATTTGTCCGTTAGGCCAGACTGCCGTGGTGTTCAATATGCCTACTAGATGTCAGGCTTGTGAGATGTTTCTGTGCCCAGGGGATAAGTCTTTCTGCCTCCTTTTGCATTGCTTTGCTTTTTGTTTCCCCTTGTTTGATGATGTATGCTACAGTCAGTTGATTGTCTGACTGAATCAGTACATTCCTTCCTCTTACTTCCTTTGTGAAATGTTGTAATGTTTTGAACACTATTCTTATTTCTAGTACATTTATTGGCAATTTTGACTCATTTATTGACCACCTTCCCTGTGCTAATTTTATGCCTGTCAGTGCGCCCAGCCTGTTAGGCTGGTGTCTGTGTCTGCCTAGATGTCCATCTGTATGTCTAGTGGCATACCTTTTGGTAAGTTGTCTCTTATTGACCACCACATTAATGAACATGCAATGTTTGTAGGGAGTAGCACCCTTTTTGTAAAGTCCAGATCATATGTGGGACCTTGTTGAATGAGGAATGACAACAGTGGTCTCATGTGCCATCTTGCCCATGGAATATTGTCTATACAAGATGACATTAGGCCTAGCATATGGAAAATGGCCTCTAATGATGTCTGTCTTGTGTTTCTTCATTCGTTTACTGTGGCTAATAGAATTGATACCCTCTTTTCTGATGGCTGGACCTTTCCCTCTACAGTGTCTATGAGGTTGCGTAGGTGTTCCAGCCTTCTGCATGGGTCGAGTTGGCTCTTCTCCTGGTTTATGACCCAACTGTGGATTTTGAGACATTGAATTGCGATCCTTGTCTGCATCCTTGACTGCTGAACTGAACTCTTTCTGATCAGCCAAGCGTCCAAGTAGGGTATCACTTGTAGTCCTTGCTCCCTTAGTTTTGAGGCAAGCACAATGGAAACCTTTGTAAACACTCTGGGAGCAGATACTAGGCTGAAGGGGAGTTCCTTGAACTGGAAGTGTTTCCCCATGATGTGGAATCTGAGGAATGTTTGGTGAGATGGTCTTATGGGGGTGTGGAGGTATGTGTCTTTTAGGTCTATGGACGTGAGCACATCCCCTGGTCTGAGTACTTTTAGAGTGGATCTTATTGTTTCCATCTTGAACAGTTTGTATTTTATGCTTTTGTTTAGGAATTTCAGGTTGAGTACCAGTCGAAGATCTCCTGTCTTCTTTGGTACCGTGAAGAATATTGAATAGACTCCCTGGCCCTCCTCTGCTGGGGGGACCTTCATGATAGCATTGATGTCTGTTAGTTCCTTCAGTATGTTTTGTAACTGTTGAGGCATTGCCTTATGTTTTGGTACTGGTGATGTTATCAGCCTGTTCAGTCTTGGCCATTCTGCAAATTCTATTGCATAACCTTTCTGAATAATTTCCAGTACCCATCTGTCCTGAGTGGTCTTTAACCATTCATGAGTGAACTTGCTTAGTTGGGGGCTGACTGGTACTCTGGGCTGTGGTTCACAACAGGGATAGTCATTGTTTGTTGTGACCCCTTCTTCTGTGCTGGTAGGAACCTCTTGCCCTGCTCTGTGTTCCCCTACCACGATACCTGTTGTACGTGTTGTAGGGATTGAAATTTGTTCTGTAGCCCTGCCCCCCCTGTATGACTGCTGACCTCTGTGTCTGTCTCAAAAGGAGTGTCTGTGATTTACATGTCTGGCTGGGAGGTACAGTAAATGGAGTTGCTAACTCTGTCCTTCACCAGTGCCTTCCCATCCTCCTCCTTCCCTTTTAAGTATTTCTATAGTCCTTCTCCAAACAGAAGGTTGCCCAGACATGGAAATTTTAGTAAAAGTGATTTTTGACTCAGTATCTGCGTTCCACAGCTTTATCCATATACATCTCCTTGCTCTGTTCAGATCCGTGGTAGCTCTGGCATTGATCTTCAGAGAGTCCACTGCCATGTCCGCCAGCTATTTAGTAGAAAGGATGATGTTGTCGAGTAAATGTGACTCCGAGGTCTTGGCTGTAATAGTTTTTTGAGCCTACTGTAACCATTCTAGTTGAGCCCTGGTGGTGTAAATGGCTGTGGTAGCTGCCCTAGCCCCAGACCTGCTAGCTCAAAATCCTTCTTTAATATGTCCTCTAACTTTCTGTCCACTGGGTCTTTTAGTGCTAAAGTGGACTCTGTCAGCAGGATGGCCTTTTTATTGAGGGATGCTATCTGAGGATCCACACTAGGGGGTGTGCACCATAAAGCTACTTTTTTAGCTTCAAGGGGATGCATTTTATCCCATGATCTTCTCTCTGGGATTCGGGCAGGGTCTTCAGATTCCCATTCCTTATTAACTATCTCATTAATGGCCTCGCACATGGGAAATTTGTCAGATGCTTTTGCCACTGGTTGTAAAGAAGGCAGTAGCTTAGACTGGGGAATAGGTGTGGATGGTGTCTCTAAGCCCACTGTGACCATAATGCTGCAAACCAGTACTGGTATCTGATCGGGAAAGCACCACTTGGCTGTGAGGGATTGTGGGTCAACCTCCTTATCCTTCTCATCCTCTGAGGTAGGTTAGGAGTGGGAGAGCAAGTCTGTAGCATTTGTGTTGGATTTGGCAGTGAGATTCTGTGCACTGGTGATGGGGGATTGAGTTATGAGGAGTCTGGTAGAAATCTCAGCTAATTTGTCCCACATAGCTGTCATGAGTTGCTTTTGTAGCTGAAGGACTTGTTGGTTTTGGAGAGGGATAACATTAGTGTCTACATTACTTTGTGGGGTAGATGAAAGGGCCTGTGTAACATCGTGGGCTCCTTGCGGTTCACTGTGGTCAGTGAATATGTCCTTGTCTGCTGTATGTGCTGATGTGAGTGGTTCATCAGTGCATGAAGTGCAGATGGTTCCAAGCTGTGCTGCAGGGATGGGGACATTGCAGAGCCTGCAGCTTTTTGTTTTTCCCATGTTTGTGGAAGAATGGGAAACAAATGGGCATGGCTTTAGGCTCATATTAAAAAACTACTCATAAGAATGTAGTTTACATACTTGTAGTTTTATTATCTGCAGCCATACTCAATCTGTTAATAGGGAGCACAGAATTTAGAAAATAAATAATACCACATAAAGTGTCCAGAGTGCCCCAGTATCTGTTGCTGTCCATTTAAATGCCTGGCATGCTGTGCCTTAGATGTAACTATAATCATATATATATATATGGCATGTATCTATAATGTGTGCACAGTGAGTGCTCTGCCTGCCATAGTGTTGGGGAAGTAAACAGCCTGTCCCTTTAACAGTAGCTACGCTGTGCCTTTAAATGGTCCCTGTCCCCCTGTGTAGTGCACTGTGAGTGAGCAGTCCCTATGCTTGCCCAGAAGAAGTTCTTGTATTTTATGTATTAAAAAAAATTGTTTCACTAGAAGGGGTGCCCCAAAAGGAACACTCACACGGTGCAAGGGAATCAAGGAGCCACTAGATTGGCAGAAGATGTCCTCAGTACACTCATGCTGGTGCAAGTGACCCAATCACCCTGTCGCACACAAGATTGTGTCAGTTGCAGTGTGCATGTGCATGTGCAAGTGCAAGGAAACCATCACGCAGAGCTCAAGTGCATTCGCGGAGACTCGGGAGGCACAGACAGCAGGATTGAAGTAGGGGAGACAGCCAGGAAACCCAGAAGGCAAAAGGAGACATGACCAACACCCTTCCTGAATACACAAGAGATGGGGTGGTGTGAAAATTGCCATGTTAAGATGCCAGGTCTCTGTGCCATTTGCAAAAAGGGGAACACAACGCTACACAAGAAAACCATCAGGGAGCTGCTGCAAACTAAAAGTGGGCCCCCAATAGAAACAGAGGAAAAAAAACATCTTGCTGCTACTGACCCATTGCTCTAGGATGCAGGCTACAAACAAACAAACACCAGGGTAAAATCGTGAAACATTTTATGGCACTGAAAGGGACTATTCCTGTGGCCGCTGGCAGGGACTACAGGATGCCCAGATGTTCTCACAAATAGCAGAGGAAAAGTGGGAAACTGGGACACTTTTGAGACCGCTAGCAGGGGTCCCAAATAATACCCAGCAGCCAAACAAAAAAGATATTCACAAACTTAGGCCTGCTAATAGGATACCCAAGAGAGCTGCTCAGGCAGAAACACAGATAATTATTTAAGAACTAAAACTGCTCCTGTATATCAATCAGCTGTGTCCTAGGGTTCTGGACAGTAGCAATATTAGTCTGACTGCATTCCAATTGATTAAGCAATCTTTTTTCTTTCTTTTTAAAAAGATTTATACAAACATTTGTATTCTCTGTAATTACTGTCTGTTTCATCTAACATAGTAGTCTTTACGCGATGAATAAACAGACAGCCCTCACTCATATTGTTTGATGTAACGGTATCTCAATTAAAATTTGGAATTCAGAATACTGAGCATAACTTAAATATATAAAAATTCAAAACTGCTGGGGAGCTGTTGTAATACACCGCAACCTGTTCAGATGCACAATTCGAACTGATACAGGAGAGGCAGCATCACAGGAAAGAGGGGATGGACTTCTATTGAAGTCGCATGTGCATCAGCAACCTATCAGGTGGACACAATACCCAGGTGTAAGGAGTGTGGAGTCCCTCAGAGATTATCTCCCAAAATCTCTCTCTTTTTCTGGTTACAGCTGCATGGTGTCATACCTCATTGGTTCCTTCTGACTCTGAGATGCACAGTGAGTGAAGCTTTACTCAAAAAAATGAGTCTTAGTTTGTCAGCTCTACAGCTGAGGTAAGGAAGCAAAGCTGCATTACAGTGTCATATAGTGCATGGTGAGGGTTTGTTCTGGATGGAATGCCATCCTAGCTGAAATGTTGATGTATCACAGTTCAAAGGTAATTGAATGCGGTAATATCACACTGTGGTACACCAACATTTCAGCTTGCTTTGAAAGAGTACAAGCTGCACCGTTCTATAGAAGAGCTGTGGTAATAGAAATGGCAGGATCAACCAGATAGTAAGTGGGGGCCAGCAGCACTGATTACTCAAACCCTCAACTTCAGCAGGATCAACTAGATAAATCTTAAAAACACAGGCTATAACTAAAATACACCTACAGGATCAATCAAATATTAAAAAATTATTCACATGAAAGAAAGCGATTCCTCCCTACTTAGTCCACTTGCTTAGCGAGAGATACCACTATGGTTTTTTTTCTGCAAATCCCACCCACATAAAACTATCAACCAATAGCAGCTCACACTATGCATTTTGACCTTATCGGGTCACGTGGCTTTGCTCCTGCATTGACCACATAAAATCAAAGTGCACTTCGAAAATATCAAACATATTTTCACTGGGGCCATAGCATATCCCTTTATATATGTATTTATTTATTTATTTAGTTTTGTTGACCGGGTAAGTGCACTAGACAAATCCTGCCTATTTTCAGGCACGACCCGAGGGAGGGATACAGATGAATGCCAACTGACCTTGAACCAGATTAAGCTGTTGGTGGTATTTTTAGTGACTGAGGGAAATTTGGCCAGGACACCGGGGAAATTCCCCTACTCTTTCTGATAAGTGCCATGGGATCTTTAACATCCACCTGAACTACCACCAATCCAGGCAGATGGGACCTCGGTTTAACGTCTCATCCAAAAGACAGCACCTCAGAAGTGCAGCACCCCTCTCATGCTGCACTACAGTGTCAGTACTGGGATATTAACCCAAGTGCCAGATGTGGGGACTGAACCCATAGCCCTCTGATCTCCCAGCCTCAGAGGCGAGTGTGCTACCTACTGAGCCACTATCAGTAATATTTTCATCGATTCTCTAACACTGCTTGCATAATGCCTTTCTGGCATGCAAAATGCACTCCTTAAAGAATTTCCCATGAGATATTAAACCAAGATCAAAGGTTAAAAATGCATACAGTTATAGCTTTGTTAATCACCCTGCGTGTGATTGCTTTAAAATCCCAGTATGCAAATCTTTTATGAAATCAATGGAAGAATGTATAAAAAAATGCGGTCAAAGATCAACTACACTTCTATTTAATTATCATGGGCATTGTCTAATTAATTTTTAAATTGGTACATATATTATTCTAGGAATTCAGCACAATATATTATAATTACAGATAGAACAAAGGGCTTTCTTAACAGTACACTACATGAGGAAAATAATGTTATAAAGTATTTTGAGCATAAGCTACTTTTCTGGTTTGATTTGGACAGGAAACAGTAAGCATTTAATAACTAATGAAGAAAGTCAGTAGAAAGCAGAGGACACCATAAGTGGTAAAGGAAAATACATACATGGCATTAGCAAAAAGTTGTTTTGCATGTTCTGCTCTGAGGACTATAGCAAAGAAATGTGCATGGAACATACTGCAGACACCAATTAAGTAAGATATCAGAATAAAATAGCTCATTAGTGAGGTTGGGTCTACTTTCTGTTGACAATTGAAGCTGTCCCACCTCTGTCATTCAAGAAGTACACTGCCACACTTTTTCTACCATAATACAAACACATATGGCAAATATTTTCATGGTCACTCCAAATCCTTTTCTATCTCAACTTTGCTAGGTTATCCCATTGGGTAGGGGTTGGGGGTGGCCCTGCATGTGAAGAACAACTATTAATGGACCAATTTCACTGGTACACTCCTCACATATTAAGGCAGAATGATATATAACAGACCATTGTTGAGAAGAATTTACATGAAGGTGTACAGTACTTCCACAGACTTCATCGAACCATACGCTGGTTGGTATTACACCAGAGGCATCCTGTTTCCTTTCTTTTTGGGAACCTTAATATGTTTAGCTTTGAACGTGGTTGTTACATACCTTTTCATCCATTGGGTGGGGTATACTGGGGTTTATCACTGTGATTTAGCTTGCCTTAGGCTTTTCTTTCCTCCATTTGGAGAACATTCAGGCTCCCCGTGGATTAAGAAATGAGAATCTATGGGAATATTGGTAAGACTTGTGGGAATTTTGTGTGGATGACAGGATACTATGGATGTTTTGTCTTATTACAACTTTTTCTTTATATGTACATAGTTCTTTGGTTATTGTTGATATTTCTAGTTGTAAATGGTTATGGACTGTTTCATACACACCGATCAGACCTGACCTTGCTGGCTTACCAAATCTTACCAAATTTTATGAATTGGGTTTGACCTAATACAAATGTAAAGGGTAAGCATTCTGCATCAGAGAACTGGCATTGCCTTCATTACCCCTTCCTCTACCCTCTATAATAATGATGCAACTAGAGTAATGTTTGTCGCATGGAGTTTGAAGAGTCTGAATCACCCAATTAAACGTACAGCAAACCTTACCTACCTTAAACAACTTCTAGCCAGAGCCGATATGGCTGTGGCGAGCTTACGAAAAGCTTTGATGAGCTAATGCTGCCAGTGCCGCTGAATGCCATCCACAAGATGGTGGCGGCGATACAACTGCGCAGTCATGGCAGTCATGCATGCACAGTTGTGGTGAATGGCAATATGCCATTCGCAAGATGGTGGTGTCAGCAGAACTGCACATGCGCGCCTTACGTGCATGAGCAGTTCTTGTCCCAGAATGCAGAAGTAACAGCCAAAATAGTATGGCTGTTACTCTGTAGTGGTCGATCATGGTGGAGTGTTACAAGCTCCATTGGACCTTCAGAAAGATACTTCCAAAAGTTCAAAGGAAGGTGCCACGATCAGCCATTTTAAAAGCACTGAAAGCAAAATGGCTGTAGGCTCCACCCACAGCTGTAAAAACTGAACCCTTCTGTAGCTATCTTTCAAGAAACTGATCTCATGTCACAGGAGTCTCTGAAGCTTAAAAGGGAGTGAGTGGGTTTGGAGTTGCACTCAACATTTGACAGGCATAAACAAGGGGTTTCCCTGTTATTTTATAAGAGATTACCTTGGAATATTTTAAAATCAAAGTCAGATCCAGAGAGAAGGTGACTGCTAGCTAAATTAACATGCCCCAATGAAGGTGCCCACATTTTTTATACCCAGTTGGCTTTTGCTATTTCTCAGTTTAATCAGAACAACCTCCTCCTGTTACTAGGAGGAGACCTCAATCTGCCCCAGATGACATCCTTGATCGCAGTACCCCTCTGGACAAAATTCCAGTGCTACTTCTGCTGCACTTCAAGCACTATGTGATGAGTATGCCCTTTCAGAGGGAAAGAGTCTATTGCATCCCACTGCTAGGGACTACTCTTTCTTCTCCTCAGTCCACAAATCATACATTCAAATTGACTACTGGCTGCACTCCCCTACACTTATGCAAGCATTGATTCAAAGGGAGATTTTGTCAGATCATGCCCCAGTGTCTATTTCCTGTCAACTCACCCCACCTTAGTAAAGGCCTAGTAGGTCGCATCTTGACCCACTTCTGCATGACCCTAAATTTCAGGACTTTATTGCACAGGAGACTCAGTCCTACTTCACCCTAAATAGCACTCCTGATGTTAGCCCAGCCACCTTATGGGAAGCTTATAATGCCTACTTAAGGGGGCGGCCATAATAGGGTCTGCACACCATAAGAAGAAACAGTAGGAGCAGGAAGAGAATACAATGGCTCAGAAGTTGCAGCATAGAGAGCTACAATTTAAGCTAGGGAAGGATACATCTAACCTTACTTTATCAGTCATCACCTCCCTAAAGTATTGTCTTAATATAATTTTGTCCCACAAAGCAGAATTAGCATTAATTTGAACTAGGTATAGGTACTGGGAGGGAGGTGAACAGGCTGGATAATTGCTTGCACATCAATTAAAGACACGGCAAGCATCTAGACGTATAGGGTCCTTGTGTGATGAGCATGGACATATTCGGCATATGCCTGCGGAGATCAACTCAGTTTTGAAATGTTTCTATGAAACTATATACATGGCCAACAGCCCCATATCAGAAGAAAGTATTCAGAACTTTCTGGACTAGTTCAAGTTACCCTGCTTCTCTGAGACAGACTGGATATCCCTGGAGGCTTCCCCTCCTTAACTAAGGTAATACTGCCTATCAAGGCCCTCCCTCCTCCAAGACACCAGGAGAAGATGGCATACCAGTAGATCTGTACAAACTGGTTCCTGATTTGGTGGCACCTTGACTGAAGGAGATGTATGACCATGCTTTTACAGTGGGGATACTTCCCCCATCCCGTAGAGGTGCGGTGATCACAATCATACACAAAAAAGTTAAAGGCTTGTCCCAGTGTATGAACTACAGACCAATTTCTCTTAGAAATGCCAACTGCAATGTGCTGGCAAAGATTCTGGCTGCTCAGATGGAGTCATTGCTGACACGGTGCACAACTCAAAAACTGGATTTGTTAAGAATTGGATGGGATATGACCATATATGCGTCCTCTTTAACTTAATGTGTGCTGCGAAATCCACACACTCGCCTGCAGCAGCTATTTTCAAAGATTTTGGGAAGGCCTTCAATTCTGTGAACTAGCCTGTTCTCTGTGCAGCACTATCCCGTTTTGGCTGTAAACATCAATTTCTAAACTGGGTGCAAGTACTATATCAAGCTCCTTCTGCTAAGGTACTTACTAATGGATGCTTGCCTGACTCCTTTCCATTACAGAAGGGAACCAGACAGGGCAGTCCCCTTCACCCTTCTTCTTTCTATTGGCCATAGAGCCATAAGTGGTTCCTGTCTGCTCTGATTCTGGGCATTAAAGGGGGTTTCCATGGAGTCTCAGACCTATTCCACTTTACGCAGATGATCTTTTGGTGCTCGTTTCTACTCCTGATACATCACTTCCCTCCTTTCTACATGTCCTACACATCTTTTTTGAGATATCTGGCCTATGGGTAAACAAGTCTAAAACTCACGTTCTCCCCCTTACCCCAAATTGTCCCAGTACTCTTTTCCTGGCAGCAAGCCTTGTATGGGCAATGCATGGTATTACCTATGTGGGATCCAGGTTATAAAGGACCTTGCTGCAAACCAAGTACCAACTTAGAGCTTCTCTTTCAAACCATACCTAATGAATTTGATCACTGGAATTCTCTCAACTTGTCCCTTGTAGGGAAAATAGAGGCAGTGCATATGATGATGCTTCTTAAGATTTTATACCTACTGTGTAGCTTGCCTTTCAGCTATCCAATACATGGTTTGCTAAACTAGACAGGTACTGTATATCAGCTCCTTTCTGTGGAATAGAAAATCACCCTGTTACAGTAAAGCCAAACTCTGAGCTTACTAGTCTAGGGGGTATGGGGGCTACCCTGGTGCAAAGTGTATTACTTGGCATTTATTGGTGTACAGACATTGTGATGCTTCTGTGATGATGCAGAAGGCATTCCGTTATGAATATGGAATCTGCGATGATGTCTTATGCTTCACCTAATGCCGCTTTATATGGTGCCCCTCCAAAAGGTTGCCATGACATTCCTACCACCCAAGGCTCTATTACTGGTTGGAAGGGCATCAGCAGGTTGTTACATACTAATCTTTGCCCCACTGAATTTATCCTCTTTGGAAAAGCCCAAAGATTACCACAGATGGTAAATTCATCTGCTGGAAATCATGATCAAAGAGAGGTATTAATCGAATACGAAATTTACTATTACCTATCACTAGACAGCTGAAATCTCTTGAACAGCTGCAAACCACCATGGGCCTTCCTAATCATGACCATTGGAAATTATTGCAACTTAGAAGTTCTCTTTTGCCCCTGTTGAAACTGTATTTTAAGGGGAATCTGCAACAACATGATGTTCCTACTACTTCTTGGCTGCAAAAAACTATATGAGTGGCTGGTTTGATATACTCAGACCAGCAAGATGCCCAGCCAAATCCCACTGTCTCAGCAAAACATCTTTGGGAAAATGACCTAGGCCTGCCACTGTCATAAGAGTCTTTGGGAAATGACCTAGGCCTGCCACTGTCATAAGAGTCTTTGGGAAAATGACCTAGGCCTGCCACTGTCATAAGAGTCTTTGGGAAAATGACCTAGGCCTGCCACTGTCATAAGAGTCTTTGGGAAAATGACCTAGGCCTGCCACTGTCATAAGAGTCTTTGGGAAAATGACCTAGGCCTGCCACTGTCATAAGAGTCTTTGGGAAAATGACCTAGGCCTGCCACTGTCATAAGAACAGAAGAAAGTGTCAGCAGAAGGGGACCATGTGATCCATCTAGTCTGCCCAGATTGCCTACCCCCCATTCTGTTCTTCTTCTGAGATTATCGCAGTACTTGTCCCATGCTAGCTTAAAAGCAGTGACTGTTTTGGCCTCTACAAGCTCTGGTGGTAAGCTATTACAAGGGTCCACCACCCTATCTGTGAATTAGAACTTATGAATGTTGGTTTTACATTTACCCCGTTAGTCGCAAACTATGCCCCCTCGTTCGCATGATCTCATTTTGTTGAAGAGGTTTTCTGCTTGTACCTTGTTTATGCTCTTTATGTATTTGAAGGTTTCTATCATATCCCCGTTTCTCCTTCGCTTGAGTGAGTACATTTGCAGTTGCTGTAGTCTAGATTCATATTGCTCCTGGTGCAGTTCCTGTACCATTTTAGTAGCTCTCCTCTGTACAGCCTCCAAGTGGTCTATATCCTTTTTTAGGTGTGGCCTCCAGAACTGTACACAGTACTCGAGGTGTGGCCTCACTAAGGACCTGTACAGAGGGAGTATTAATGTCCCTGCCAATACATCAATGGATGCCACTAGCTTTCTGCATTGCCTCTTCACATGGTCTACACACCTATAAATAATTGGAAATAAGTACTCGGAGGTCCCGTTAAAGTTTTGTTTCTGTTAATTGTTCACCAGTGAGTGTGTATGTTTTCCTTGGGTTTCCTTTACTTAGGTGCAAGATCTTGCACTTTTTGGCATTGAATTTCAACTGCCAGTCCCTAGACCATGCTTCTAGGCTCTTTAGAGCTGCTTCCATTGCTGCCATTCCTTTAATTAGATCTGCTTCCATTGCTGCCATTCCTTTAATTTTATCTACTCTGTTGCAGAACTTTGTGTCATATGCGAACAGACATACCATACCCTGCAGGCCATCAGCAATGTCACCGATGAATATATTGAAGAGGATTGGGCCAAGGACAGACACTTGAGGCACACCACTGATCACCCGCCCCTCGCTAGACAGTGTTCTATTGACTATGACCCTCTGTGTTTTATTTTGGAGCCAGTTTTGAATCACTTGACTATTTTGCACCCTAACCCTGAGTTCTTTAGCTTATTGATCAATCTTCTATGGGTGACAGAGTCAAAATCCTTGCTGAAATCTAAATAGACTATGTTTGCTGCCCTCCCTGGTCCTCTGTTTTGGAGACCCTGTCAAAGAATTTGATCATATTTGTTTGACGTGACTGTCCTGCTGTAAATCCATGCTGTTTAGTATCTAGCTGCCCTGTTTCCATAAGGAACTTCACTATTCTTTCCTTAAGTAGGGACTCCATAAGCTTCCCCACTACTGAGGTCTTGTGGTGGGCGAAGTGGGCTCAATCTGCTCTGCGAAGCGATTTGCAGAGCAAAGGCGGATTCTTGGAGTGCTCTGCAACGTGAAGCGGAGTACTTCGCATTATAATGAGGAATGCGAAGTCCATTAGAAACAATGACTTAGGGTTACTCTGCCTCCCCAGGCCACTACTCTGCCAATTGTAAGGTGAAGTGCATTGCGGGCAGTGCATTTCGCCTCACTACGCCTTGTTTTAGAGCTCCAAAGGTGAATTTTGCAGTGATTCATGGGATTTCAGGTCACATGGGCTCTATATTGATCTGCACAGCCTCAATTCGGGGTAGTATGAGTTGGAAGGAGTAGGAGACAGTGTGCTCTGACAACTGACTGTGATAGGAATCTTGTAAAAAGCTGTTCAAAAAGCATTTTTGCTTTTTTTTTTTGGATCCAACTTTAGATCATCGATTGTAGGAAACCCTCCTGTGCTCATATCATCGAACATTTTTGTTTTTGTGTGGATTTTGAATGTTAATTTACAACATTGAGTGTGTCTGGTGAAAGACAGTGAAAGTGTGCTTTGGAGGAGGGGCATATCTGTGGTGTAGGTAGATTTAAGTTGGAGAAACAGTGTTTTCTTTGTTTTTTTGGTTATATTTTTGTTATATGACTGACTGTGTTAATGTACACACAGTATTATTGTCAGTAATAGTACAACTTTTCTTGTTTGTTATGTGGTTGTGATGCAGCAGTTCATAAGTTCAGGTTGTTTAAATTACAAATTTACAGTACATAACGTGGCATAGTACTGAATTTTTGCATTTGCAGCACATTCCTCATTCAGAATTGTACACAAACTGTTCTGTGTGTGAGTGTGTGTGAAGTGTTGTGTGCATCAAATACTACACCTTTTATTGTGCCACAGACTAGTGTAATTGCAAGCACAGCAGTGTGAACCTGCTAGCCACTGCAGCTGCCTGATTTTTTACTGCGATTGTGGTATCCATTCTTAGTTTTGCTGCTTGTAGTGCCATAAAAATCAGCACAGTCTGTATTCAGTGCTCTCCCCCACCCCCACGTTCAAAAGGTATTTTTTACCTGATTGGATTGTTTTTGTGACCTCATCAGCACCACTGGTTACTGAAGTTGTTTTAATTCCATGGCAGTCTCACAGTAGTCTCTTATCTGTTGCTGAAACCACAGTTGTTTATTTGGCTTCACATCCAGCGTCCCTCCAATCAGAGAGTGAATGTATCAAAATCTGAATTTGGTTATAATATTTGTGGTTGATCCCCCAAAATGCCTGCAAAGAGACGTGCAATCAAAGCTGTTTCTGTCCATGGCAATATTGGCAGTAAGATGGTCTGTGGGTGTGGTAGTAGTATGCAGACGCAGAAGTGCATTGCTGATGTGAGGAGAGGTATTTCTCCTGCAATGTTTTTTATAGCCCAATCAGTAGCTTCACTCATAGTTGGAGGAGATGATGTTTTCCCAGCCATTGGTGTTAGAGTTACTGGTGTTAGTGGTGGTGGAGGTAGTATTAGTATTAGTATTGGTGCATCAAGTTCTAATTCCGACCAGTGTACCATATCCAAAAATATTGAGTGTGAAGCAGTGCAAGTGAGTGGCAGCGTAGATGATGTCATACTTCCCTCGCATTTGGATTACTGCAACAACCTATACTTTGTGCTTTCTGGGGTTGAAATCCATCACCTACAGCTGGTGCAGAACGCAACAGCCCGGGTTTTGACTGGGACAAGTAGGTCCTGTCATATTACCCTGGTGCTGCACAAACTGTACTGGCTTCCTATACGGTGGCGGATCACTTTTAAGTCATTTTACTGACTTTTAAAGCTCTTCACGATCACGGTCTGGCCTATCTGAAAGAACTCCTGGTGCCTTACTACCCCGGCCGATCACTCCGCTCGGCCGACAAGGGGTTGCTAGAGCTTCAAAGAGTGAGTTTAAAATCTTCTGGCAGCAGAGCATTTTCTTATGCTGCACCCACTCTTTGGAATTCTCTACCACTCCGGTTACGGGAGTGCACCTCCGTGGAGGAATTCAAGAATAACTTGAAAACTTATATCTAGCAAATGGCCTTCTTGGATGGTTATTCATAGTGTAATTGTTACTGTGTTGAGATCTTATTTTATATTTTATTAACTTATTTTAATGTTTGATGTTATTTTGCTATGATCTCATTTATATGTATTATTGGATTTGTATTTGATGCTATTGTTTTAATGTGTTCAGCGCCTTCGTAAGTTGAAAGGCGCTTTATAAATAAATTTATTATTATTATTATTCCCAGTAACATCCCAGTAACTGAACCTGAGGATTCTGATGATCATGTCAATGATAGCATATAATGTGATATTCCGTCCACCGTGGTACTTAACGTCACGCATTTTCCATGCAGTGATTCACAGTGTGGTGAAAAAATATCAGGTGATGGTGGTGTAGATGCTGATGATGAATGTGATGATGATGATATTGCTGTTGTTGCAACATGCAGTCCACATGCTAGCATCCAAGCAGAAGATGTGGATGTGTGTGACAGTGACATTGATGAATATGATGATGATGTAATTGACTCCAGTTGGGAACCAGAGAAAAAGAAATTAAAAGTGGCTGTGCCTGAATCTGTGTGCAGGAATCCCCACCCTGTAAAAACTTGTGATCTACCAGTTTTAGTTGATGATGATGATGACCCAGTAATCAATATGCTACATAGTCATGGTGGTCAGTTGCAGTCCAGGTGTGCAGTGCCCGAAACATTATGTGCTCCCCCACTTCAGTGCTTAAAATAACAGACTTAAATAAGCCACATCATGGGCGTGTTAAAAGCAGAGCATCACAATCCCTTGTTTGGCATTTTTTTGTTCAAGATGCAAATGATGATTCAGTTGCAATCTGCCAGGTTTGCCATGTGCATGTGAGTCGAGGTAAAAAGGGGAGCCATCTGGGCACAGGAGGACAGAATATGCATCTTAAGAATAGGCACTTGGCACTGTGGACCCAGCACAAGCTGTCAGCTAATACCACAGTGGGGCATTCACCTGCATCATCGGCAACCATAGCCAGCATGCAATCCCCTTCCACTGACTGTTAAGCCCAGTAGGAAATTAAACATGTGCATTAGTGCGGTAATAAGAGCAGAGGATTACTATAGGCATGTTGAGGTGGAGGACCCTAATGACTTTGAAATGTTGTCCAGTGCTGGTGAGAGTAGCAGTTTTTGTGGTGGTGGTGGTGGTGAATGCAGTATGTGTAGTGCAAGTGGTACATCAACCAAATCTGGCAAAATAACGTCATTTCTGGGTTTGTCATCATCACCTGTGCAACCGTCTTCATCAAATGTCCACACTTCCATCCCTGCCAATGCCATTCATCATAGAGTACAACCATTTGTGATCAACACACCCCATGTAAAATGTTTAAGTCATCCCACGTAACAGAGTGTTTTTGCGCATAAGTTGAAGTACCCCCTCCCCACTCATACAGTGTCACATGAACTCAATGCTGCTGTAATGGAAATGCTGGCAATTGATCTTTTGCCCTTCTCCTTTGTGAAGAATTCTAGGTTCTGGTGGTTTGCTGCATGTGCCTGTCCAAAATGGAAAGTCCCATCCAGGACATACAGTACTTTTCTACCCATGCTGTCCCCGACTTGTTCCGCACTGTGTCTGACTCAGTAAGACATGCCCTTCAACATTCCTCCTCTCCATTCATCCATTTAAGTATGGATATGTGAACAAGTGGCAAAACAGCAAGGAGTTCATATTTGTGTATAACTGCACACTGGGCGCAGGTGCCGGGGTTGTTTGTGATGTTGGTAGTGTGAATAATCAGTGCAGTAAGTTGGATTGTCGAAGAAGCAATCTTTCAGGAATTCAACAGCATGCAACAATTGCTATGCGCAGTGTGACCTGTTCACACACTGGTGAGATCATGTTGGACATGGTACTGACTGAAATTGACAGATGGCTAAACCCTCTGTCCCTGAGAGCTGGGTTCATAGCAAGTGACAATGGGTCAAATGTGGTGAAATGCACCACTAATGGTGTTTTTTTTCATGTTCCATGCATGGCCCACTGTTCAGGAATTTCTGCAGCACCCTGAAATAAAGGAAATTCTGACCATTTCATTACATATCTGCTCTCACTTTTCGAGATCTGAAAAGGCCTGTGACCAACTGTGGCAGTTGCAGATACAAAACAGCCTGCCTCAGCACCGCTTGAAGCTGGAAGTTGTCGCACGATGGATCTCCACTTTATACATGGCAGAGAGGTTGTATGAACAATACAAAGCCATCTCAGAATATCTTGTCATGCACACTAGCCGTGACAGTTCCGGGGCCTCCATGTCTATGACAATTGAACAATGGCACCTCATGGACTCTGTAATAACAATTTTGCAGCTTTTTGAACATGCCACACAGGCAGTGAGTGGCGAGTCTGCCTCCATTAGCCAATCAATTCCACTGCTGTGGGTGCTGAGGCAGACATTGGTGAATGTACAGCATAGCCTTGATGTTGCCAGAGAGGCGGTAGCAGTTTGTTGCTGCAACACATGCTGACAGTATTCAGCCAGAATCATCATGTTGTGAGTATTCAGCGTAGTGACAACTTTGCCATAGCAACAATGCTGGACCCACGATACAAACGTGGAATTGCATCAGTACTGGAGGGAGGGGCTGAAAAGGTAAAAAATATCACTGGTCAACTGGTGCACTTGGTTCATGGGGCACAGAAGTCATGTGCCAAGGTCAGCAAACCTCAGCAGCATAATCCGGCTGAAGGTGTACCTGGAGGACCATCAAACATATCCTGCAAGGGGAAGGGGACTGCAGTTCCAGGTGGTCTGCTATCCAAAGTGGCTGGTGTCAACCCGCTTTGGGAGGCTTTGTCCCAAGTGGGTATTTGCGAAATAAATGATTCGGAAGAACAGGATGATGCATCAAAAATTGGACTTAGTGTGGCACAGAGAATGGCTGAGTCATATTTTTCTGAAAACAGGCATCTGACAATAACTGAAGATCCTCTTTTGTACTGGAGTGGAAAGGTCAGTGAATAGCCAGAGCTGACTGCAGTGGCACTGAAGTATCTCACATGCCCACCCTCCAGTGTAAGTGTTGAAAGTGTATTCAGCTCTGCAGGTGCAAAGGTCAGGGATAGTCAGACAAACCTATCTCCTGCAAATGCTAGTTTGCTGACACTCATTAAAAAGAATGAGAGGCACATACCAGCTGAGACTGCAACCTCGGTATTCGTACCCCGGCCTAGTCATGGTAGTCTTGCTGATGTGGAAATGGAGCATCCTGGTGGCACTGGCAGGGAAGACCACAGTATTAATTTAAAGGGAAGCAGTCAGCAACAGGAGCGCCCGCATCCTGCCCCCCTCAAGGGTATGTTGCAGCATTTTTCTCACACCGCAATATACTTTATTATACTAAAGAAACATCAGCGATCCAGAAGGATGGCAGACGCTATGAGGGCCCCATTATGTGTAAAGGAAAGGTGCAGCAGAGATGCACCATGCGCTTGAAATACTTTTGTATTGAAGCGCACGGTGTGTCGACATTGCACCTTAACACATAATGGAGCCCCCATAGCATCTGCCACACTTCCGGGTCACTGATGTTTCTTTAGTATAATAAAGTATGTTGCAGTGTGAGAAAAATGCCGCAACATACTTAAAAGGCTTAAGCAGCGGGTAAGCCTTGCAGGGGGCAGGATGCAGGCACTCCTGTTACTGACTGCTTCCCTTTAAACTAATACTGTGGCCTTCCCTCTGTCTGGTATTAAACAAACAAAACACTAAACAGTACAGTAGTGTGGGGGGAGGGGGGAGGTGTGCAGAAAACAAAACCTAATGCTCGATCCCATGATGTTCCAGCAGCAGATGAAGCATTGACACTATTTGCAGCTGCTCTTGCTCGATCCGTTCCATCTGCTGCAGGACGGCACCCATCCTTTGATTAGTTTCCTCCATCACAGCCCACAGCAGTGCTATTTCTGACTGCATTACAGGCATCATGATGGGGTCCACTGCTGGAGGAGGAAAGGCAGGTAGTGGTGGTGAGGGTGGTGCTGGTGGCACCGGTGGGGGTAGTGGTGGAGCAGCAACTGCTACTGTGGCTCTCCTCCTGCTCTGGCAACGCACAGCAGCAGCACCCACTGCCACTGCCAAAGAAGGGCCAGCAGGTGGAGGCCTGGCCCGTTCTGTGGCAGCCTGCCACTCCACCTTGTGGTGGTTAAGCATGTGTGTTCTCCGACCCCCAGTCACCAGATGTGTCTCCCAGGGGCCATGGTGCACCTGCACACCACAAAGCAGGCACACCTCAATGCTCCTGTCTCCCCAGCACAGTTGAAAAACTGCCAGACTATCGAGCTGCGGGAGGGACCAGGCACAACAAGGGCAGATGTATTGCCGGCAGCACTGTCACGCACCTGAGGGGGCTCCACCTGCTGCTGTGGAGTGGGAGGTGGTGCTGCTGGAGCTCCTGCAGCTGGTACAGATGGTGGTGATGGTGGTGGTAGACTTGCTGGATGTGGCAGTGGCACTGGTGATGCTGCTGCTTCCGGGGGGGTGGGGCTGGACCAAATAATCTGAAGTGGTCCAGCGACACCCGCCCATGCTGACCCCCACATGTCCGCACTCCCCTCTGGCCAACACAGGCCACAGACTGCCCCTGGTCCATAACTCTCCTTCCCTCTTCACTCTGATGCGTCACGTTACGACGATCGACTCACACATGCACTCACACAGTCACGCACAGACACACACACACTTACACAAAACAAAACTTATAAAACAAATAACTCAGTCACAAAAAAAGAACTCACAAAATAGTACAACAAAAACTAAAGAATTAGCTTTTAAAAAAGCTGTTGGTTTTTATGATGCTAAAAAAAGCAAGTTAAGCAACAAATACACACTCATCTCCTACACTATCCTTCCTCCTTCTACCTCTGCAAAGGAGAAAGTGAAAGTATCTGCTGGTATGACTCACTTCCTTCCTGCCTGGCTAAAGCATGTGACTTACAGTACTGTAAATCATGTGATGTGTGTATGTGGGGGGCTGCCTAAAGCGCCCATTGTTGTCATTCTGCCTTACTTCATGTTAAGGCCGAATAACAACGCGAAGTCAAGTCATAATCACAAGGTGAAGTGAGTACTCCTCAATGGCCACTTCACATAGCATTGCAGTAATGCAAAGTGGCCACTTCACGTTCACTTCACCTGTGGATTTTAAATTCGCTGCATTTCTACTGAGGTCAAGCTCACTGGAGGGTAGTTTCCGATCTCCTCCCTGCTTCCACTTTTGTGCAAGAGTACCACTGTGGTCCTTCTCCAGTCCTGAGATATTTCCCTGCTCTCTAGAGATTGTGTGAAAAATTCTGCCAGTGAGCCTGCAATTTCCTGTGCCAGCTTCTTCAAAATTCTAGGGTGGGTTTCATCTGTGCCCATTGCTTTATTTGCTTTTAATTTGAGAAGTTCTTTCATGACTCTGTCTCTTATAAATGGTCCAGCATCTGCTTCTATGGTGAGTCTGCCTGTGTTGTGCATTTTGGGTCCACTGCCATCAAAAAATGTCCTCAGAAGATTGAGAGGACTGCTGGAGACTTGCACACTTAGCAGTGCATGACTCCAGAGCAAATCTTTGCACTGTTGGTACAGTACATACCTCTGAACTGTACCACATTACGAGGAACGTTCCTCATTTTACTTCACAAAAGCTCCCTGTTCCACATTGTGAGGACTTGTTCCACATTCAGTATTAACATTTTAAAGCAAAAATCTATAGTAAATGATGCAAAAAATATATTATTCAATTAATAACAGACTTTCTGAACGTAAATGCAAACATTTTAACAGTGTTCTGAGCCTCCTAGATAAAGATTTGATTAAGTGTTCCACAATTTGATAATTTGTTCCACATTTTGAGAGGCAATGTTCCACATTTGGGGAACGAAAGGTTGAGAGGTATGGTACAGTACACCCCAAGTCCTCACTAAGCTGGGATCACTACCAGCTGACACTTGTTCACGATGTAACAGTGAAGGTGCCTCTTTGCTCCACATCCTATGGAAATTCCCAGAAATTACCAACTTTTGGAAACAGATCCATGACTTTTGTCAAAGGGTTCTGCATTTTCCAGTTCCTTTTCCCCAAGCTTTTACTCCTGGTCTCTCCAGCTGAGGTACCCAATCTCTACCAAAGATAAATTAAATGGCTTGTAGCTATTTCTACTGAGGTGAAGCATCTCTTTTTGCAGAGATGGAGATCTAATGATGTCCCTACTTTTTCTCTTTGGAAGCAAGCACTGGGAACATTTGCTCAGTATGAAAGGTTAAGCATTCTGGCAACGGGCAGGCTTTCTCAATACAGTAGCATTTGGGCACCATTTTGAACTTATGTTACAGGGTCAATTACTTGATAGTAACTCTAATTGCAAGACATATAGGGTTTTCTTGGCCAAGATATTCCATGTTTGACAGACTGCTATCCTAGTACCAATTGTCAATTATTTTACCAGGTGAGACAGACTAAGCGGAAAGCTTGTTTGCAGGTACAACCTGGGAGCATGAGGAAGTTAAGTGACTTGCTCAGGGTCACACAGTATGCAAGTGGGATTCAAACCCAGGTCTCCAGATTTGCAGCTCAGAGCCTTAAACCACTGCACCATACTGACTCCTTTAATGTAATGCTTACCTATTATGTAACAAATCCCTATTTAAATAGGTCTAACTGACTTTTCTACATTCAAATGTGTTTCATTGCATTTGATGATATGTCTGGTCATCGGCAATGTTTCGTAGTCTTGCAAAATATCAGAATGGTTATTCCTCTGTAACCATAACCATTGCCCAGGGGTCATTGTATATATATTATATTATATATACAGTATGTATTCTTTGCAAAAACTCCATTAATGCATCAGTTAGGGTTGCTATTAAAGCAATAAAAGTACAGAAATGTTATGTTAGGGTTTTCAAACATAACTTTGCAATCCCCCCAAGCAGCCAAAGGGGGCAAGGTAACACAAGCAACCACAGACATTCATCTTCAGATAAGACAAACAGCATGCAACTATTTCTGCATGACACAAGAGACATCCATTATCATGGTCCAAATCTTCTGTAGCCATGGATACACATGTACACTTGCACACCACCTGGGAAGTTTGTTAACAAATTCCCATGGGATCACATTGTGAATTTTAAGTAAGGAATAACACATGACAGGGTGTGGGGGTAATGCTAAACTTCCACATGCCCCAGGTGAGTTGTGAGTCAAGAGGCTCAGCTGAATGCCTTCAACCACCTGGGAAGTGCTGTATATGTAAGCAACAACACACAGTAGCTGATACCGGCCTGATGGTGCTGAGAGTTGAGGCACTGGAAGCACACCTCACACCATGCCAGTGACCCAGGTTCTGGAGCAAACTGGGGGAGCTGGGGGTCAAACGGGGAGGAGAGGATTGGGCATCTGATTAACTGCTCTCCTTGAAGGAAGGGGGGACCTGTTCCACAATGCTAGCAGCACCCAGTGGAGACTGGGTGCACTGCAATTGGGAAACAGACAGGGGAAGACATCAACGGCCATCCTGCAGATATGGGCTGGAGTGTGCATGTCATGCACTAGACAGTATTGCACATCCGCATCTCAGGGTTGAGCCAGAAAACAAGGGAAAAAGCCCTGGCACTGAGGTAGGTGATGGTGGGTCCAGTCCAGTGGTCGACTCCCACACTCAGCACTGGGACTGTACCAGGCAGCCTCTGGATCTCCTCTCACACTCTGGTCACCCTTCTAGATTGTAGATAGAGCACCAGAGGAGTGAAAAGGCAGTCCCACCTTGTGGGGCTCAGAGCTGGGGCTGGGGAGGTTGGAGTGTGTCAGGGAGAGTTCCCGGGATGGAGGCTCGGCATGGAGAGACTTTAGGCAGAATGAGAGAAAGCCAAACTGAGTGACCACACCGGACAGAGACCTGCTGCATGGGGCCAGTGTGAGGAGCAGAAAGAAAGTAAAAAAAAAGTCAGCAGACGGCAGGGTTTGTGTCAGCGCTAAATTACTGCATGTTCTAGGTGAGCTGTGAGACATAAGGCACAGCTGGATGCCTTCAACCAGCTGGTAAGTGTGATATATAATTCACATAACATCACATCATAAATTTTATGTGAGTAATACCATATGGCAAGGTGTGTGGTAATGCTAAATTACCACAAGCCCCAGGTGGGCTGTGAGACATGAGGTGCAGTCGAGTGCCATGAACCACCTGGGAAGTGTGGATGTCTTCACTCAGGCAACAAAGGCACTTATGCTGCCACAGAAGCACAGACCCTTTGGGCCCTTCACATCCATGCCCATATGGATGATTGCATGCAGGTGCCGAGTGCCATCAACCACCTGTGGCATGCATCCTTGGTTACAGAAGTGCTGGACAATGATGATGGATGTCTTTTGTGTCATGAGGAAAGAGCTATATATTGTTTGTCTTACCTGATGATGGATGTTTTTGGTTGCTTGTGTTGCCTTGCCTCCTTTGACTGCTTGGAGAGGAATATGGAGTTAGGTTTGAAAACCCTAACATTGCATTTCCATGCTTTTGTCACCTTCTAGGCACTGTGCTCCCATCCCCCCCATAGATATAGATCCTAATTTGCCTGTGGGAGCACAGGACCCTCAGAGCCCTGCACTTCCTTCCATCCCTCCACAGATGCAGATATGTATGTTGCTGTGGAAGTTCAGGGCCCTCTGGGCTTGCACTTGCATTTGTAGCAAAACAGCGGTGATATTGTCAGCATAGCCTTTATATTACCCCACCTCATGAACCCAGTAGTGAAAATGTTCAAATCCAAACTGAAACATTATTTAGTGCCACCTGAATGTCATTCCATGCCACTGGTGCAAAATCACAGTTTGGGAAGGATGTGAAAAATGACAGCTGTCACATTCATGAGGTGGTGTAAAAAATTGCTATGCTGAAAATTTGGGGTCAAAATACTTTACAAGTGAGCATAGGAAAATTTGAGTGGATGTGCGTAACTTTGCCATTTTTGCATATTTTGAGCCCAAATTTTCAATATGGCCTTTTTGGGACCACACCTCATGAACAATGTCAGTGGAATAATGCAAATCTGGCCTGAAAGATGATTATGTTAAGCAGCCATGAAATCACATTTCAGGACAGATTTGCATAATTCCACTGACAAAAAGCAATATTGAAAATTTTGGCTCAAAATATACAAGAATGGCAAAGTTATGCCACAAAGTTGAAAACCAGATTGAAATACATTAAACTGCATTTACCTTACTTTCTCATATAGCAGTCAGAATTTCCAGCAGCATGATGTGTCTTTGATCAGAGACTGAATCTTCACTCTTGGACTTGTTCAGGTGAGTGAGGGTGTGTAGAGGTGCGGGGTGGTGGTTGCAGAGTGGGAGGTCTGGGGGTTGGATTGTTAAAGGAACCATTTTCTTTTTTACAGGTTATAATGAAATAGATATTAAGAGATCGGAAGGGGGTCCACTAGACAGCAGAGAAAGACAAAATTGGAAATGGGAGAGCAATCAGAGGGTGAGGGTGCAATTAGACAACAAGGGAAAATACAGTTACTATGGGGATGTCAATCGGAGGGTGAGGGATGCCACTAGACACCAGGGACAAAATACAGTGCTCCTTCTCTATAGTGAACCTTACTATAATGAAACCCCATCTATACCAAATGTCATCTGTGACTCCAAAGATATTGCTGTAAGCTGATGTGGCTCCAGACCATATCCCCACTGAGTTATACCTGTCTAAGCTGATGTGACTCTCGATCTTCTCCCTGCCATCTTACACTTGTCTGTTCTTAAAAAAAAGAAAACACAAAGCACTGTCCGAAAGAAAGCTAGGCAGACACAGATATCTGGGTGAGCAGCCTGATCCACCATGTCCATAGCATATCTGGCGAATGTGGGGATCAGAACAGCTTAGAGGGATGCCACAGCAAAAGTGCCATTCATACGACAAATGTTTTTATCTCTCTTTTTTGAAATGGGGCAGAGGCATTCTGAACACCAGCAGTGGGGTAAATTAAGCTGAGAGCTGTTGTCAGATCAGTTGCCATTGCTGTTCAGAATGATGTCAATGAATTCAGTTTAATGTTCAGCCAATTACTGTTTAATTCTCTTGTATAAATAAAACAATAAAAAAGCTGTTATCAAGCAGCAGGGAAGTAATATTTGGGAGTGAGTGTAGGGGGGCAGAGAGTCTCAAGAGAAAGATGGAGTCAGAGTAACCAGGACAGCATGATCACCATTTGGAATCAGTAACAGAGCTGCTTGTAGTTTAACTTTTCTTTTTTTAAACATTTTCTTTTTAGAAAACCAATTTATAGAAGGGGAGTAATAATGAAGAATGTGTGTGTGCATGTGTGCATGTGTTTGTGTGTGTGTGTGTGTGTGTGTGTAGGGGACAGCTAAGAGAACAGCAAATCTCTGACTACAGTACTCAGCTGCCATATATGAAACATAGTTCCTCAATGTAATGATGTATAGAATTTTCCCCTCATGAAAATAGATTGGCCCCAAATGAAAAAGGATTCCTTTTTTGTTTCATACAGCTGGGAAGGGAGTCATGAAAAATTATTTTAAATGTAAAAAAAAACACTTTTGTCTTGTCGCTTTTAAATTATTTTTTTTGTTTGTTTTGATAGAAAAAAATGGAAACAAAATGGTGGCAACCAAAAAAGGATTATTCCCAATTGAAAAAAGATTCCTTTTTCATTTCATATAGCTATCTTGAGGTGCTTACTGAGCATGCTCAGAACAGAAATTTAAAAATTAAAGAAATTAAATAATTTTTTAACAGTTTTTTACCAAACCAGCAAAAGGCACATCTGTGGCCCAGCCCATGTCTGCCCTGAAAATTTCAGACTAAATTTCAAAACTGGCTGGGCTGTATGCTGCAGTAGTTCAAAGAAAAAAAAAGGCTTAGAAACAGGTAAACACACACACACACACACACACACACAAAACACTTTTTGCACTCTCCAAAACTTGGAACCTGCCTATCCAACCAGAATGAAACTTGGAGCATCCAGAGATCTACCCTATGAGACTACACATGCAGATTGACATGCAAAACCATTGAATGGTTGCAAAGTTATTACATTTCAGATTTTGGGTTTAAGATTAAAGTGCTGAGTCAACCCTAACTACAGGGGCTCAACTATATATATATATATATATGTAATAGATAACCCACTCTTAGGTGTGCGGTACCACTCTGATATACACACGACTTGGTGTGCGTTGTATGCATAGGCTGCAGGCCGAGTGCGTCAACCACCCAAGACGTGCATATATCAGAGCGTGACCGCACACAGTAGAGTGGGTTATCTATCTTATAAAATGGCAAAATTGTCTTTAAGGGGGGTAAAAATGAGGTAAAGCGTTGCGCTTTGATATATGCATGGTACGTGATAGCATCCAACAAATCAGCAGACATAATGTTTCTTACCCATTTTATAAATTAACATAGAAGTGCTTACTCAACTCTAATATATGGACACTATTGTGTATATAATGTGTCTAAATATATATGTGTGTGTGTATATATATATATATATATATATATATATATATATATATATATATATATATATAGGGGATATGACATGGCCCGACTGAAGATATATTTATCTTCACGAGAGGCCAATGGTATCATGATATCTCACGAGTGGTGAAGCCACGGTGAGATATCTTAATGTCATTGGCCTCGAGTGAAGATAAATATGATATCTTCAGTTGGGCCAGTCATGTTCTGTTTATATAACTTGTGTTTTGGGCTCCTGGGCACTGCAAGTCCCTACATTTGCCTTTAACCTGATTCAACACCTAGAGGTTTGGACATTCTATAGAGATTTTGGACCCCTTTCTGTTGACTTACTATATTTTATCTCCCCAAAATTGCCCATAGTCTCCAAAAGAAAATATAAATTTGGATTAAAGGTATCTGGTTGATCCTGCAATTTGTGTTGATTTTAAAGTACTTCGTTTAAGTTTATGCCTGTCCACTTTTCACTTTTCGAATTTGGTATGTGAGCGGCCAAGGCATCAGTGATCCATTGTCAGAAGCACTCTGTACTAAAAATGAAAGACATGGTCTTTTCATAATCCCAACTGATTTGTTTGCAAGGCGCTGACTGTAGAGATAGAACAGCAAGTGAGTCCAGCGACTGAGTACTAGATGCAAGTGCGGAGAGTTGCTATGTAGCTGCTCTCTCACTGTGTCTACTACCCTAAAGCCGCTGACTATTTCACATTTGTTCTCTCTCCTCAGTCGGCAGTTCCTTTCCAAAAAAAAGGCGTGTAATGAAAACAGGATGTCTTGTTTCATTTTTAGCACAGAGTGCTTCTGAGAACAGATCACTGATGCCGCCTGGCCGCGCTATACTAATAATTTAAAAGTGAAAGGCTGATGTCAGTCTACTATCAGGGGACTATTTCAAAGGAAAAAAAGTGAGTACTGTTATGAAAACGTACACAGCTTTTAGTTTTAGAGTACAGAGGGGCATTATTTAAACCAGTGTCAGCACATCACTGACATCGCTGGCTAACACCATGAAAAGTGAAAGTGCCTAGTTGAAATGATGAGACAAATGGCAGGATCAACTAGGTCAGTTTTGAAATGACGTATAGGAATGTGGAGATAACTGATGACGTATGGGAACATGAAGATATCAATGATATCTTCACTGGCTACTGAGATATCAATTTTTACACATGGAGTTATCCCAAAACATAAGTTGTATAAATATATATATATATATATATATATATATATATATATATATACACATATGTATATATATATATATATATATATATATCTGCACCTATGCTAGGCTATCCTTGGAATAACAACTTTTAAACAAGCATTTGTCAGTGGTGAATGTTTGCTTGCTTGTATTTGCTGTGTAGGTGTTTGGCATTGATTGATAGTACAGAGGTGATAATTAACAAATTAATAACATTTTATAAATATTGCTTTATGGAACAACTGGGAAAACACATTTTGGAAGGGAAATGATAATGACAGATGCCATGTTCATTGAATCAGAGTAAAAAACAAAACATCAGTATGTTGAAAATGGGGGTTCAAAAGTAAAAATATTGCAAAGATGTAAGTAAACCTTAGAAACATAGACTTTGATGGCAGATAAGGACCACTTGGTCCACCTAGTCTGCCCATTTCCTTACCTACTGGATAAGCTGTAGAGATGCTAGTTAACCAACAACCTATTTCTTCCTACCCCCCACAACAATTGCCTTATGTCTTTCCCATGCATTCTTGAATTCTCCTACAGTTTTAGACCCCACAACCTCATCAGGAAGGCAGTTCCATGTGTCCACCACCATCTCTGTGAAAAAATACTTCCTCACATTGCTCCTGAGCCATCCCCCCTCTATCTTCAAATTGTGTCCCCTGGTTCTTGCACATCTCTTTTTCTGAAAGATGCTACCATCTTTGACTTTGTTGATTCCACTGAGGAACTTAAAAGTTTCTATCATGTACCCCGTCTCCCTCCTTTCCTCAATGGTATACATATTAAGCTCCTTTAGTCTCTCCTCATATGGCTTCTGCTGCAGATTGCACCATTTTAGTTGCCCTCCTCTAGACTGCCTCCATTCTGTCTATGTCCTTGCAGAGATGGGTTCTCCAGAACTGGACGCAGTACTCCAGATGGGGTCTCACCAACTGTCTGTACAGAGGGAAAACAACTTCCTGTTTTCTACTGGTGATGCCTATTCCTATACATTCCAGTATCCCCCAGCCCTCCCTACTGCTTTCTCACATTGCTTGCTAACCTTAAGGTCATCTGATATGATTACCCCCACTTCCCTTTCCATTTTTGTTGTTGTTACTCCCCCCCCCCATTGTGTACTGTTCCCCTGGGTTTTTGTTTCCCAGATGCATTACTTTGCACTTCTTTGCATAGAATTCAAGCTACCATACTTCTGACAATTTCTTCAACCTAGCCAAGTCCCTTCTCATCCTTTCCACACCCCTTGTGTACCAACCCTGTTGCAGATCTTTGTGTCATCTGCACAGAGGCATACTTTTCCTTCCAGTCCCTCTGCAATGTCACTTATAAAGACATTAAAGAGGACTGGACCCAGTACTGAACTCTTTAGTACCCCACTAGTAACCCCCCTTTCTTCAGAGTGGACTCCGTTTACTATTACCTTCTATGTCCTGTTGTCTAGCCAATGTTTTACCCAGGCTACAACCCTGAGACCCACTCCCAGGCTTGCTAATTTGTTTTCTTTTGTGTGGGACTGTGTCAAATGCATTGCTAAAGTATAGGTAGACCATGTTCAAGGCCGCTCTCTATCTATTACTTTGGTCACCCAATCAAAGAAATCAATTAGATTCATCTGACATGACCTTCCTACTGTGAATCCATGCTGCCTTGGGTCCTGTGCCCCACTGGCCTCTAGGTACTCAACAATTCTTTCCTTCAGAAGTGATTCCATCACTTTCCCTACCACAGAGGTCAAACTGACAGGTCTATAGTTTCCTGCCTCTGTCTTGCTCCCACTTTTGTGAAGGGGAATCACATCTGACATCCTCCAGTCCTCAGTTACCACACCATTCTCCCATGATTTGTTAAAAAGAGCAGTGAGTGGTGTCACTAGTTCTCCCCTTAATTCTTTTAGAATTCTGGCGTGAATCCTGTCAGGCCCCATTGATTTGTCCATCTTCAGTTTTAGGAGTTTTTTCAGAACCCTTTCTTCTGTGAAAGGACTAGTATTGACCCCTCTATCCAGGGTGCTTCTATTGATTGGATTAGGAACCTCCCCCTCCTCTTCTTTTGTGAATACTGAGCAGAAGTATTCATTCAGTATCCCTGCTTTTTCACTGTCCCTCACTGCTCACCCACCATCCCCTTTATTCATCCTATCACTTCCTTTGTCTTTCTATACTTCCTAATGTACCTATAAAAGGTTTTATCCCCCTTCTTAACTGAGTTGACTATCTTTTCCTCAGAATGGGCCTTTGCTATTGTGACTGCCTTTCCTGCTTCCTTCAACCTTAACTAGTACAGTTCTCTGTCCTGCTCCTTTTGTGTTTCCTTATACTTCCTAAATGCTATCTTTTTCTCCATAGCCTTCCCTGCACACCTCCTTTGAGAATCATAGTGTTTTTTTTCTTTTGTCTTGATTTGTTTATTTGCTTCACACAAAGGCTTGCTGCCTCTGTGATGGCAGTTTTGATGTTTCCCCATTGTTGCTTCACCCCTCCTTCTTGCCTGTTTGCTAGTGCTTTTCTGAGGCAATCTCTCATTTTGACAAAATCAGCCCTCCTGAAGTCCAGTACCTTCACTTTTGTATGACTTAACTCTGAAGCTGAGTTTACCATGAACCACACTGTTTGGTGGTCACTTATTCCCAGATGGCTACCCACTTCTTGATCTGAGATCCTCTCTCTGTCCCCATTTGAGAGTACCAGGTCTAAGATTGCTCCCTCTGGAGTGGGTTCTAATACTAGCTGTCTGAGGCATGCCCCCGTAGGGCATCGAGAATGGCTCTGCTCTTGGATGTGGCTGCAGCAAAGGTGCTTCAGTTAACATCTGGCATATTCAGGTCCCCCATCAAGAATATCTCCCCTTTCTCTGCCATATTAAGGATGCCTTCTATCATATTCTTGTCCATTTCCTCCCCCTGAGATGGGGGTCTGTATACAAATCCTGTGTGGATTGTGGTGTCATTTCCAGTCTCCAGGGTGACCCACAGTGCCTTCTCTCTTCCCTGTTTACTCTTTTGTTATGTTGCTTTTATCCCTTCCCTTACATCTTCTACTCTCCCTATCTCTTCTGTAGATTGTGTACCCTGGTATGTTAACATCCCAGTCATGGTTCTCTGTGTATCATATTTCTGTGACTGCCACGATATCCAGGCATCCCTCTTCCATCAAGACCACCAGTTCAGGGAACTTGTTACCTAGACTATGGACATTGGTACTCATTACCCTCCATTTTTGTGATGGTCTTACCCCTTTTTGCCCCATCTCTGTCCTTACTGCCTTTGCCTTTTTCTCCATTTACCTCTGACCTTCTCCCTAACGATGTCTCTGTCTTGGTGTTTACCTCACCAACTACCATGATTTTTGGGGAGAGCTAGGATTTCCCTGTTCCTTTTCAGTGCCTCCCTCCCTTGGCTAGTTTAAATGTTTGCCAATGAAGCATTTAAACCTATCACCTAGGATCCTGGTTCCCCTACTGGACAGATGCAGACCATCACACCAGTGTAGGCCTTCATCCTTCCAAGTGGACCCCTAGTCCCCAATGAAGCTAAGAACATGAGCTCTGCACCAGTTTTTCAACCATTGATTGAATCCCATGGTGTGGAGCACCCTAGCCTCCCTCATGCCACAGACAGGCAGCAATTCTGAAAAGGTTACCATGCATGCCACTTGTCTCAGGCCCCTCCCCAACTCCACAAACTCCTCCTCCACTATTCTGATCCCTTTCCCAGCTAGGTCATTTGTTCCTATAGGTGGGCAATGACATCCTGCTCCCTCCCCCATGCAGCTGCTCCCACAATCCTGAGGATTTGCTCCCTGTCCTTCCAAGCCATGGTGCCAGGCAGGCACCTTACCTCCCTCTCCCCTCCCTCTCTCCTCCAGTTCTACCCTACTAACAATGGAGTCCCCCACCAGGAGTTGTTTCCTTTCCCTGTGGGGTCCCATGCCACCCTACTGTAGTCTCCTTTGTGGAGGTTCCCAACATCCTCCTTGGTCTCCACTGCTGGTGCCTCTATAGAGTAACCACTTTCTGCCAGAATGGCATACGAATTGTGTAGAGGTACATCTGGAGAGATGTGCCTCTGTTCCACCACCCTCACCCTCCCTGAGCCCACTGTGGACCAACTGCTCCTCTTTCTTGGTAACCTCTGAGGCAGCGGTGGTGGCCCTGGTGGTCCCTGGGTGGGAGAAGAGGTCCCCCGAATCCTGGTCAACTCAGCCTGGAGATGAGCAATCTCCTTCCTAAGCACAGAAAGGTACCTGCAGATGGGACAACACTACATCCTCCAGAATGTCTCCTGGAAGACTGCTGCTCCACAGTCGCTGCACTGCACCACTCCATTCATGTCTTATTTTTGACCCCTTAACTGTTGTTTTGTATACTTACTCTTTCCTCCCTCTTTTTTTATATGTAATTTTTTTTCTCTCTACTTTCCTACTGCCTCCATGCCCTTAAAGCTCCTGATCTTTCTGCTCTGAGACAGAAAGTTCCTATATTTCTCAGTAGTCTCCTTACTTGCTCAGAGTCAGACCTCCAGCAGCTGAGGGGTGGAGAGCTGCTCATTTCCTTCCAGGATGGTGAGTCTTTTGTGCCTCTGTGATCACTCCCTTCCTGCTCTGAAACAGGAAGTTCCTGTTGTCAGTCAAATCCTGTGCCTATAAAAGTAGAACTGGCTATGGGTGGGGAAGGAGGGCAATATAGTCCCAGTAGAGAAGTACAGTTCTAACAGCACCTCCTTCCTCTTGCTGTTCTCTGCCAGAAGCTATCTAGGGCAGTCTTTAAATCCAAAACACCTGGCTTCCTTCTGGCTAAGCCACTCCCCCTAACTAACAATTTCTTTCTACACCTAGATAACTGCACAGATAATTCACTTTATCCAACTCAGACAAACACAGTAACTCTTTTCTTTTTATTTGTTTGTTTTTACCCTAAATTGAAGGTCCTAGTAGTAGAGTTCTAGTTCTTTAGTCCCAGTAAAGAAGTATAGTTCTAACAGCTGCTCCTTCCTTTTCCTGTTCCTTGAACAATGTCAGCATTTGTTCATAATTTTTTTTCCAGTTTTGACCTCAAATATTCCACATAGTCTGTTTATTACACCTTCTTATGCACATTACAGGTTTCTTTTAAATGTAATGTTGTGGCACAAGTGTGAACAGATATGTTGGGCAGAATCTGAAAAGTGACACATTGTACTGATGATATGGGGTACAAAAATGGTTATGCTGCAAATGTGGGGTCACAATATGGTAAAATACCAAAGCTAGGAGTAAACATTGAAGAATTCCAATGTCTCTTCATAGCATTGATGTTTTTGTTTGAGATTTTCCAAGTTTTCAAAGTTGTTTTATTGTGACCCAACATTAGTTTTGTTTTATTTAATTTATTTATTTTAAATTTGATTACCGGGTAACACAGAGGGCATCAGATGCCCATTTTCATGGGTGATCCAGGTAGTACAAACAATAAAAATGCAACAACATACAACATATCATAAGTCAAGACATGAAAATTGGGAAGGATTGAGACAATATTGTTTTAGGCATTTTTTACAAAAAACAATAAAGGAAGTAATAGACAAAAGTGAGTCAGGCAATTCATTCCACAACTTAATAACATGATACAGCCATAATCTTTAACCTAAAGAAGTCTTACAAAAAGGGAGATGCAAAACACCAGTATGAGCAGACCCAGTAGAGTGTAGGTAAGGACAAGCCTGAACATCAGTCATAAAAGAAAAGAATATTTGGGAACTCTGTGATCAAGACAAGTATAATATTTTAAATCTTGTTCAAAGGGTAATTTTACAAAGTGACTGTAAAAACATGTTTTGGAAGGGATTTAAAAAATTATACCTACCTTTTTCATGAGGTGAGCTAAAAAAGGTTCCATGTTAAAAACTGCAGAACAACATTTAGAAAATAGTGACATAAAGAGAAAATGTTGAAGAATTTGAAAATTGCTTCATAACATGTTTTTTTAAGATTTTTGACCTCAGATTTTTAACATATACTGTATATTAGCCCACCTTATGATCAAGACAAGTGGAATTTTTTAAATCACATCCAAAAGGTGATTTCCCACAGTGACTGTGAAAACATGTTTTGGAGGTGATTTGAGAAATTATACCTGACATGTTGATGAGGTAGGTTAAAAAAATGGCCATGTTGAACATTTGGGGTAAAAATATTATGAAATGACAAACTTAAGAGTAAAAGTTCAAAATGTATTAAAAAGTCATTAAACAAACTTACCCCATTATCAGTCTCTTTCTGGTGGAGCTCAGAAGAAGCAGGAAGTCCGAGAAGGAGTAGCACTGGACCATATAGGAAAATATGGGTTGGGGGTATGGGGTGGTGGGTGCTAAGAGGTGAGTTTGGATGGGGGGGTGAGGCTGTGGGGGCAGATGTCATTGCTGGATCATTGTCTTGCTTTATGGGGCAGACATCATCACTGGACAACTTTCTTGCTTTATAAGATTATGAACAGGGCATAGGGAAGGATTATGAGGTGCATGGTATACTTGTCAGTGGGAGGTTGTCTTCTTTTGTGGACAGGGCATGAGGAAGGATTGAGAAGTGGGTGGGATACTTCACAGTGGGAAGGTGTCCTACTTTTATGGATGGGTCATGTGGAATGATTAGGAGGTGGATGAGTTACCTGGCAGTAGGAGTGTGTTTTATGTTTACAGAGGGGGCATGTGGGGAGGTTCAGCAGGTGAGCAGGATAATGAGCAGTGGGATGGCGTTTTATTGTAATGGATGGGACACTGGTAAAGATTGGGAGGTGGGCAGGATACTTTGTAACAAGAGGGTGATTTTTTCCATGAGTGGGGCACAGTGAAGGAATAGCACCGTTACCTAGAATTGTTTTAATGATTCCAATGCTCTTTCTAGTCTGTCTTCTGCTGCAGAGATTTGGGGGCCTCCTTGTTGGCTCCTGCTTTCTTTTTCACCCAGAGGTGCAGAGTCCAAGTGGTGGTAGAGGAGCTAGCTATGAGAAGGAGAGTAAAACAGGTGGCCCTGCAAAGGGCCGATGGCAAGAAAGGAGGTTCCAGTTAGAAGAAGAAAGAGGTTTATTGCTCTCCAAACTGATCTACCGCTGAAGAGGAAAGCTGAAGAAGAAAGTTGGAACATTACCTTCACAGTTTGTTATATTGTTCTCCTCATATTCAGAATAATTAAATTCAGGTATCAAAAAGCTACAGACCTATTAATAACATGCTACATGTTTAGCTTGTCTTTTTAGTACAACTTCAAACCAGATGTAGATCAAGATAAATCAATATTTTAGAAACGGATGAATATTTATCATACTTTATAATATTTATATAAATCAGCTTTTACAAATGTTTTGCTTTCTCACCACTCAGTCATATCACATGTCCAGATCACATAAGACTGTAGAGGCACCAATGAACAGGTAGATGCACAGATAGATGCTATTAGATACCAGATGCCAGACAGCAAGTTCAAAACAGCAGAGAAAAATAAAAGAAACAAACAGGAGTTATGGAAAATGGAACTAATAGCAGCAAGGGCAGTAAGACAGTACAATTAGCCTGGATAAAAAGGGTAAAATGAGTCACAACAACAAGAACAACAACAGTAAGTACAAGAAATGTTAGTAATCCAATTAACCTTGATAGCACTTGCAGTTTACCTTTTATGTTACATAAGTGTCCACCGAGTCAGAAAAAAAAATAGTTGAAATAGAGAGACACAGAATGACTAAGAAGAGAGATGCTACCATGGGTGGGAATTCAATTAGGACGTATAGCAAAGTCAAATTACATGAGCAATGGTAAACTCCCTAAAGGCTAAAGGTCTAGAGGTTTGGCTCCACAATGTTAGATCACTGAGACACCAGAATACTAGGAAAACAGAAAGCCTTTAACAGTCTAACTATACAAACAGGGCAAGCAGACTAGGAAACATTGTTACTCTTTATACAGTAAAGCCCACTAGGATCAAGTCCAGTGTCACAGTTTCCCTGCATGACAAAAGGGATGAACTCCCATTGAAACTGCATTGTTCCATGCAGTAACTCTACTGCAGAATTCAGCAGAGTTGGACTTGATCCTGGCAAGCATCAATCTATCAGTGAAAGAATACCTAGAATCTCAATATTTGAACTCCTTGTAACTTATTTATTCTTGTATTCCCTGTCATTGAAGCCTGGATCCAAGGGGGAGCAGTACACAATGTACGTGTCACAGCAAGCTTTGAAGTACTAATCAGCTCAGCCAAGAAACTCTGGACATGATTAAAACAGAAAGAAAAGTTACTATTAAGCAGCAAGATAACATAATGACTGAATCTGAACATCAAGTTAATTGATGGCCATTGGGTTTATTGGGAAGCTCAGAAATTCGGAAGTACAGAAGCTGAGAAGCATAGAAACAATGTAAAGGGAGGAAAACAACAAAGAAGGTTTCAGAACTAACAAACTCATAGGATCGGAAGACCTCAGCAAAGAGGACTCCTTTTCTTTTTTTTTTTTTTCCCTTTCCTTCTTTCTTCCTGTATTGTATTAAATACTATATAGGACAATGTTGTGTGCTGCATAAAACATAACCTATAAAACAAGGTATTAAGATTAAACAGCTTGCTCCACTCGCAGAATCGAGCCACATTAGAAACAAAGGGAAATATGCCTACAACAACCAAAAGTGGGAAAACTTTAAAAATAGCATGAAATGAGAACAGCTCAAATTCAGAAACACTTAAGGGCTTCAGTCCCTAAAACATTTAGCAGTAAGAGCATTAAATAAAATATAAAACATGGTTAAGAAAGGAAGAAGGGGGTAAACAGTTAAGAAAATAGAAAAGAAGAGTAAAAAGCTAACATCATCTCCAGTCAGTGTTGGGTAAGTTGCTTTTTCTATTACTTTCTATTACTTTTGGAAACTTGTTCCAGAAAGCTCTGTGCAGTCACTAACAAGGATGGAGAAGTGCTGGAAAATGTAATACACCTTACAGTTACACTTACTTATGTCTTTTTATACAAAAGAAATACGTAACTGTAACTGATTACATTTATTTGAAAGTAACTAGTGACTAATGTATTACTTAAAAAAATGTAATCTTTTATAGTTATTTATTATTTTTATATTGTTTTTTGTATAAAAAGAAATAAGTAACTATAATTGTAAGGTATATTACTTTTTCTAGTACTTATTCATCCTTTCTAGTGACTGCACAGAGCTTCCTGGAACAAGTTTCCAAACGTAATAGAAAGTAATAGAAAAAAGTAACTTACCCAACACTGACTCCAGTATTACTTATTCTGTAATAAAAACATATGTATTTGAGGTTATACTCCATATTTGTCTTGCTTGTAAAATAACCTTGTCACTTGGCTATTATTTGTTCTCGTCATATGATGTAAATTGTATTATTTTGTCTGTTCTTCTACTGACTTGAAACCTTTGTAAAAGAGCCAGTTTGGCTCAAAGGCTGTAATTCTAAAACTGAAATAAATAAAAAATAACAAACTTATTAAGTAAAACACACCAGCAAGAAAATAGGATTTTTTAAATATAGGTTTTATATGCTTTTTCTTCCTTTATGCACACATACAGCCATGTGCTGGGGCCTGGGGTGGTATGGAGGGTATGGGGAGATAACCAGAAAATAGGATTTTTAAGAAGTCAGAAACTATTAGCCCCCCACAATCTGATAAAGAATTGGATAGAAGAAACAGCAGAACACATGGATAACCCAAATAAAATAGAGGATATAAGACTAGACTTCTTAGAAGTATTTAACAACCTAGAGGAATTAGACAAAGAGGAAAAGAGCATGAGAGACTGTGTTATAATAGAGCTGAGGGAGTACAATAAAGGGAAAATCACCAAAAATATATGTGATACTGAATGTTCCACTAGGAAAACAAGTTTCATAAGTTTCATAGTTTCATAAGTTATTCAAGCCAGAAGACAATGCCCATAATGCTTGCCTCATTTTAATTTAATAACTATATTTATAATCATCTGTCATTATTAAATCCAAGTTTGTTTTGAAAGCATCTATGCTTGTACTATCTACGACATTTGTAGGGAGGCTGTTCCATACTGCAATTGATCTTATACTAAACCAATTTTTCCTCCTTAATGAATACCATTTCCCAATCAGTAACTGTTTATTATGTCTACGGTTGCTTTGTCTAAGTTCGGATTTGAATAATCCTGTACCATTTAGAAGTAAGGAATTGTGTAATAAACCATATATAATGCATAGGTCTCCCCTAAGTCTTCTATATTTTAGGGAATACAATTTTAATTCCCTTAGCCTGTGTTCATAATCCTTTCCTTTCATTCCTGTTATTGTCCTGGTAAACCATCTCTGTACTCTTTCTAAGTTATTAATTTCTTCCTTGGTATATGGGGACCACACTTGAACACAATACTCAAGGTGAGATCGCACCAGAGCACTGTACAGGGGCAACATAACCTCTTTAGTCCTACTTGCCACATGTTTAAATATACAATTTAAGTTCTGATTAGCCTTTTTAATTTGTTTAGAACAATGTTGTTTAAATTTCATATCTGGAGTAACAACAAGCCCAAGAACTCTTTCTTCTAAGGTCTGATGTAATATTTGATTTGCCAATTTATATGTACATTTGGGATTATGTTTACCCATATGCATCACCTTGCATTTATCATTATTTAATACTAATTTCTTTTCATGGGCCCATAAAGTGACTTCATCTAAGAAGTTTTGCAGGATATTGCTATCCTTACTATTATTAACAATGGATCCCAAACAGCAATCATCAGCAAATTTAAGTAGCCATATCTTGTTTATATTTGATTGTGAGAAAATATAAATATTAAATAGGCATGGACCCAACACTGATCCAGGACACCACTAGTCACGTCAGCCCAATCTGACAATTCGCCATTAATTACCACTCTCTGCCTCCTATTGCTAAGCCACATCCTTATCCAATTAATTATATTTTGATTTAATTTGACTACTTTTAAAGTATTTGTAAGTTCAAGATGGGGAATTTTGTTGAATGCTTTTGCAAAATCTATAAATACTAAATCAACTGAATTACCATTATCCATTTCTTCAGTAACTTTATTATAGAAAGTCAGAAGATTAGTTAAACATGATTTTGATTTTGTAAATCCATGTTGATTTTTATCCATAAACTTGTTATTATTAAGATGTTCCAATATAATTTCTTTTACAAACTGTTCAAATATTTTACCTATCAGAGATGTCAGACTTATGGGTCTAAAAGTTTCTGGTTTGTTGGTAGGTCCTTTTTTGTGGATAGGTACAACTGTTGCTATTCTCCAGTCATTTGGAACTTCACCACTATCCAGTGAATGTTGAAATATATTAGTTAGGGGCATATAGATTTCGTAGGCAAGTTCTTTTATTACTTTTGGATGGATATCATCCGGACCTGGGGATTTATTAATATTTATCTTATTAAGTTTTTCTAAAACATCTTTGGGCTTAATTATTAATGCACCAGGTATAGATTTTTCTAATTCATCTGATTTATCCTGTGGTTTAGTGTTAAATACGTATGAAAAATATTGATTCTGTATATTAGCTATTTCCTTCTTATTAGATACACATCCAGAATGTGTGGTGAATGGACCTACAGTCATGGAATTACTTCTGGTTTTATTTATATAAGAAAAAAGGTTTTTTTTATTGTCTTTTACCCTTGATGCTAATTTAAGTTCAAATTGGGTTTTATCTAGTCTTATTTTAGTTTTTATTATTTTTAATAATTCTTTATATTTGGAATTAAGATGTGTAAGACCTTTTTGGATTTTTTTGTAGAGTTTGTTTTTATTAATTAGAGATTTAGTTTTAGGGACATCCACCTAGGAGTAGGCTTATCTTTGAATTCATATTTACTTTTAATTGGAATATTATTTTTAATAAGATCCTTCAATTTGTTAACTAATAATAGCCATTTGGCTTCCATGGATAAATCTGAGAACAGTGCTTGCCAATCCCAACAACTAATAGTATACTTCATATTTGAAATTGGCTTGGAGTAAAATTTAGGTGTTTGGTTATAATTCTATTTGCTAATGTAGGTTTACTATCTAATATTTGGAAATGTACAGTATTATGATCACTGTTAGCTAAGGGTGCATTAACATCAATCCCAGTAATACAATGAGCCACATTAGTTAATATCAGATCTAATACTTTATTACCCGGTGTTTGTTTTAAAAGTTGTTCCAAACCTAGTTCATTAAATATTTTCATATAACTTTTATCTATTTTATCTATTGCAGTTACTTGTTCCCAACTAACAATGTTCAGATTGAAGTCTCCTATGATTATATAATTTTTTGAAGTATCTAGATGACTAAGAGTATGTAATAAGATGTTATCATTCTCAGTACTCATGGGGGGATTTGAGAGGAAAGTGAATACTCGCAGACAATGAGTCCTGAAAGCTTCTGAGTACCTGTACCTGATATAGAGGGAATAGCAAAGGATGTGATATTAACACTGAGACCCATTCTTAGCAAATGTCCTACTATTTAAACAGTTAGTGGAAATAAAACAAGACCTCTTTATCAAAGGAATCTATATAAAAAAAAAGGAAGATGCTGGAAATTTGAGAAATGTCAAATGACAAGAAGGGAGCAATAAGGGAATTCAGGGGAACCAGCACTATAGCACAAGAAAATGACAGGAGGCCTGAACAAGAGCTAGTAATAACTGGCAGCATAAACAGATCATTAGAGCAAGAACTCAGTGGAACATTGGAATGTATATTATAATGTATGGGGGGCCCATATTATTAGTTGAAATCAAGCAGATTACAACCTTGTTATGCCATTGTTATGACATCACTCTGTTGTTAACCCTTCTTGAGTATGTCATATCATTGATATAACAAAACAGAATGCTCACATTTAATGTTCCACTTTAAGAATAATGTTTAAAATGCTGGTATTAGATTAATTGGTTTTCTACCAGGTTGTGCCAATGGATAGTGTTGTGAAGAACATACAATTAACATTGCTGAGGAATCTTCTTGCATGATTTATGACTGCTTAACATAAGAATTACTCAGAAAAGTAATACAGTCTATGATTACACAATCTTGATAACCAATACACTATAAAATATAATGTATGGTCTTTGGTTAATAACCACACTGAAAACACTTCTCAAGGTATCCATGCCATCTGAAAACCTCAAGAGCTATGCCCTTGAGGTTTACAGTAATGTCAAGGCAACCTCTTAAAGTGTTTACAGCATGGTTATTAAACCAAGACCATATATTATCCTCTATGTTACCTGACACAGACATAAGGAACGAGTTAGGGTGAGTGGATGCATACATGTATAGGGCCTATGGGCAGACTGGATGGGCTAGAGGTCCTTATCTGCCTACAGTTTCTATGTTTCTAGTATATGAAAGGAATTCAGAGAGGTTTCTTGAACTGTGGGTAAAAGGGGAGGAACAGGAAAAGACAACTCAGATAAAGAGGAAAACAATCACAAAAAAAGCAGAACAGAACAGACAAGCAGCAGAATCAAACACAAAGAGTGAGACAAAGGAATAAGACAGTCATAATACTTTGGAGGAAGTATTGGAAAGAGGTGACAATTTTAAAATAGACATGAGCAAAGAACAGACAAGAAAGTCTATTAAATCAGGGGAAATTAAAAACAAGACAAACAGTAAAAATGGAAAAATGTATAAAAATAGAGGGGCAAGCAAGAAGAGGTATTGTACCATCAAACATCAGGGAGAATCAGACAAAAACAGAATCAGAACTATTAGGAAGGGGAAGGGGAAGAAAACAGCTTAGAAATAAAAAGTTTCAGAAAATGATCACAGAAGCACAGAGACTCATAGTTCATCACTAGCAGGTTCAAAATGCATGGAAGCAGGATTAAAAGTGAAAGAAATGGGGTGGACATTCCAGGACTGGAAACAGGTATCAAGGGCAAGTCAAGTAAAATTCATAAACAGAGGCACACAACATATTTAGAGGGAGAAGAGGACTTGGGAACATTTGGTAACCTTTTGAACAAGACCCTAGACACAGGTTTGTTCTCCCACTGTTTAGGGGTGGAGACAAAATTAAGTACAATGTTGAAAAACCTGTTGACCACCATTTGGGATGGGTATAACTATGTTACTGAAACGTAATAAGACCACTGCCAAAGTTAGAATTATTATTATTGGTCTATGGCCAATTTTACATCTTAAAAGCTGTATTGGAAAAAAAAAGAAGAGGTGAAGAAAATGGGGATAGAAATGGAAAGGATTCTGACCTTAAAAAAGATATTTTCTCTCAAGTTTACAAAATCAACAAGGGAAACAGGGAAAATAATAATAGCAAATTGATAGTCTTATTTGAGTTAAACCAAATGAGTAATGAAAATATCAGGAATGTGAAAAAGAAATTGAAAGAGACATTGAGCATAATTTTAAAAATAAATATTTGTGACCAGGAAATTCAAAAGGTGGTTAGATGGGAGATGGTTATATGTCAATATGGTTGAAATATGGGGTACTGTATGAACATCTGTCATCTAAAAGAAGTATTTTGGATGAACTAGTAATCTTTGTGTATGTGGAAGAGTCTCTGGATAATGGTATCGGAAGTATGCAGTCAATTCTCAAAAACACCTCAGTTAAATGGGAAACATTAACAAATACCTCTAACAAATATGAGATTTTATCTGAAATTGAATGCTGACAATTGTTGGAAACAGGGAATAGAGGGAGGCCACAGGCATATGAATATTCACAACAGTGCTGAACCCAAAGGCAGTATTCCCATAATAGCATCATGGAATATGTGAGGCATAAGGGAAAAGTTGGCAGAACCAGAATTGGAGATGTACCTTCTAAAATGTCATTACATATGTATACAAGAATCCTGGGCAAATGGTGATATCCATTTGAATGGCTTCAAAACCTATTGGAAATCAGCTAAAAGATGCAAGAAGTATGGTAGAAATGTGGATGGATTAGCAAATTTCTGCAGACTAGACAAAAACATAACCACAGAAGAATTTAAGACTAATAATGATAATATTCTGGTATTTATTGTGAAAATTGGGGAAGAGGATATAGTAATAAAAAACATTTATTGCCCACCAGAAAATTGTGAATGTGGGGAAAGGGACTTATTAATACATTTGGAATCCCTAATAGATGAATTAAGACAAAAACCCAGCAATAAATATCCTACTACTAAGTAATTTGTTTATTATTGATGCATTTTACCTTTTGAGCCCTGGCAGGCAGCTATGGCCCTTCAATTGGAGGGACTCTCTCTCTTTCTGGTCCTGCTGTTCCCATTCTAGATGGCCCCTGGTAGTTCCTCCATGGATTCTCCCCTAGGCAGGGCCAGGATGAGGTTGCCAGATTCTAACCCCTCCCAGAAACCTAATCCAGAGTCTGGGGTCCACTCTGGGTCCACTCCAAGGAGTGGAGGACCATCATTGAACCTGCCAGGCTCACTTTCTCTTGTTTTTGCCTGGCTCCCCTCCTTGCCAATGCAAGGACATTGGTGTAGAGCCTCCTGACCTGTATCACTCTCCAGCCACCACCAGAGGGCAGTCAGTGAGTGGGACAACTAGTCCACCTCCCCCCAAGAGAAGAGAGCATTCCTCTGGATGCTCAATCCTCTCTCCCTCTGCCAACCCCCAGTGGCCCAGGCTCATTCCCGAACCCAGGTCACCAGCATGGCATGAGGTGTGGTGTCTGTTGCCTCAACCCTCAATGCCACTGGGCTGGCACTACTAAGTCATTTTAATGCTAGGTTAGGGCAGCTATCAGGAGCTACAGAACATGTAGTGAGCATACTATCACTTCAAGGAGCTATAGGTCTCACACGAGACAGGAAATGTAAGGACCAGATGATAAACAATAGAGGTAAAAAGTTAGACAAGGACATGATGGCTAGGAACCTCACTAATCGGAATGGAAAAATGCATGCTGATAAGTTAAGTAGCTTTACATTTGCAGGGGGAAATGGCTTATTAGTCATAGATCAGGTACAGGCAAACATAAATATGTTAATAGAATGTCTAGATTTGGCAGTATTAACCAAATCAGAAAGCCCACATTGTGCATTAGAAGTAAAGATAACAATTAACACAGATTGTTTTAATAACAAAATAAACACGGTCCCTACTGGTATCAAAATAAACTGATGTATACAGATATGTTGGGAGAGAAGAGATAACAAGGAATGTATTAATTTTCTTGAGGAAAAAGGAGTTTTATATAGTCTAATTGAAGGTATAAAGGAAACCAACCTAATAATTGCAAAGCATGAAGGCATTATGGCCAGAATCTCTGAAATTATATTAAAGGAGGTAAATATGGAAAACAGAAAAGGATAAGTCTGATTTAATGAAGAATGTAAGCAAGCCAAGAAACAAGTTAACAAACAATTGAGAAAAATAAAATCCAATCCCAATATAAATAACCATGGAAAAATGAAGAGAATGAGGAAAGATTACAATGTGGTATTACGTCATTACACAGATAGATATAGGGACCAACTACCGGAAGGACTGTAGGAAGCAGGGAATCAAAAAAAAAATTAGACTATAGTTAGTAAAGGAATGAGATCACAAAGAATAACCCAATACAAACATCAAACAGAATACCTGTTTACAGCTCTTGAAAAAAATATTTTTCAGAAACAATAGAGATTATATAATAAACCTAGAAGAGGAAATGGACGCAGAATCTTGAATCCCTTTAGAAAAAAGATCTCTCAACAGAAGAAGTAAGCTTAGCACAGAAGACTTTTTCACCACACAGGACACCAGACCCAGATGGGGCTCCTTTGGATGTGATCCTGAGAACAAAATCACTATGGATCCCATTGTTATATAAATTATTTAAATACATATTGGAGATGGGTAAGATACTCAATACCTGGAAAGAAAACATAATAGTCCCATTATTCCAAAAAAGATATAAAAAAGACCAAAGCTGCTATAGACCCATAAGACTGTATTCAAAAAATATTCACAAGAATCACAAATAATAGAATTGCAAACTGGCAGAAGGAAACTCATATTTTAGATGAAGATCAAGCTGGCTTTAAGGCAAAGCATTCCACAATAGACCAGTGCTTTACCTTGGTGCATTTAATATATAAATATAAAACAAATAAAAAACATAAATTGCAGTGCACATTTGTGGACCTGAAAGTGGCTTTTGGCAAAGTTAATAGAATTAAATAGTGGGAAAATTTGAAAAAATGAGCATGGAAAGAACAATAATACATATAATTAAAGTCATTTACCATGACAATTTTGCATAAATTGGATACAACTAATAGGATGTGAAACAAGTTGCACTTTTCCCCCATTTTATTTAACTTATATTTTAACTCAGTTCTTAAAATGATGTGCAGTATAACACAGAATTCCACATGCCAAGAATAGACAAAAGAGCATTGCCTTATTTAGCATATGTTGACAATGTAGCATTCTTATCAACAAGCTTCATAGTAATGAAAAGAATGTTAGAGCATTTTCACATAGAATGAAAAAATCCAGATTTGCTGATAAACTACGTAAAAACAAAAATTATGGATTTTGAAGGAAACAACAGAAAATATAAATATTTCTTAAATGGAAATGAAACAGAAGTGATCAGCAAATTTTGTTATCTATGATTAATAGTGTCAAAAGATAGGACATGGAGGAAACAGCTAAAAGAGTTGGAAAACAAAGTAAAAAGATTCCTACCTGTAATGAGCACCGTCTCATACAGATATGGAGGAAGCTCAATTAAAAGAAACATCAAGGCAATCAGTGCAAACATAAGAAGTCAACTTCTCCGTGGGGTGAAAATTTGGAGGTCTCAAAATAAAATAAAAATTTAGTCATATTTAACCAAATTTTACAAAAACCTGTTAGGTCTCCCTAATGGAACCCTGTCAGCATTGGCAAGTGTCAAATTTGGACAACTTTATTTGGAATGCCTGATTCAACACTTGTTATTAAACTACTGGTTCAGAGCCTATGGTAAGAGGGAGCATAAGCTTCCAAGACTAAGCATAGAAGAGTCAATTAAATATATGCATCAACGTATCATCTTTCCCAGCATCCCAGCATCTCAATCATAGATAAGATTGTCAAACCCTGAGGGCTATAAAACTATGTGACAGATATTTTCAGAATACCAATGGCATTAGTAAGCAATCTCTATTCAGAGCCACTATGGCTGCTAATGCATTAACTTGATAAGGGTATTTCATGGGCTTAAACATTAAGATGAATTGTTGTTGTCAGCTCCATGTGTAAATTTCATTTTGGGCAAGTTAGAAAATTCATCTGGTTGAGCCTGTGTTTCTCATGTGTTTTAAAAGTGAACAGCGAGTCCATCTTGTACTATATGGGAAAGGAGAAGGAGTTCTACACAAAGGCCATCAAGTAATGGTAGAAGGAATGGTGCAGAGATGAGAGGTATGGCTACAGTGGGGACTATGGGCCAACCTGGAAGGATAAGAGCCTATACTGAGGTGATGGCCTGCCTACATCAAGGAGGAAACTATAGTCCTCAGTGAACAGTTTAAATGTTACTTTGATGGACACTTAACGTATCCAAGGGGGGTGACAAGAAATAGGGGAGGCAGAAAGTGGGCCAACACAGGCTGTTATAGAGAACATGGTACTCCAGAGGGGAAAGAGTCCCACTAGGATGCAAGTTATTCAAGAAAGCAGGGGGTTAGCAAAGGAGGAAGGGAAGAAAAGCAGTAAAAGAAGAAAGGTGAGAAAGGAGGAATAATTTGAAAAAAGAGAAAGTGACAAGAAGAGAGCTGATGGATGTCAAAATGGTGCAAGTTTTGCATCCAAAGCCCTATGAGAGGAGACTGAAAGAATTCAATATGTACACCATGGAGAAGAGGAGGAATAGTTGAGATATGACAGAGGCCTTTAAATACAGTACCTCACAGGGTTTAATAAAGTATAGGAGGCACATTTGTTTCATAGAAAAAAGGTGCTGTAGAAGAAGGGGTCATGATATGAAGCCAGAAGGAGGTAGATTCAGGAGAGATGTGAGGAAGTACTTCTTCACAAAAAGGGTGATGGGTTCCTTGAACAGCCTTCCATCAGAAGCAGTGGGGGTGAAACCATTGGTGGGTTTCAAAAATACCTCAAACCAGTGGTGGGTTTCAAAAATACCTCAGACAGGCACAAAGGAATCCAAAAGGAAGCAAGAGAGTGGAAGAGACAGTGCTGTGAGTCTGCAGCAAAAGTGATCATAATTAAAAATGGTAAGACTAGACTGTCTCAAGGGTCATTATCTGCCATCAGTTACTACGTTTCTATGTATGACAGGTTATGTGATTCAAATGGATACAGTATAAAATCATTAATATTCACAATGTCGATACTGTAAACTGTGTGGAACACATAATTCATGTTGTACTATGCTACACAGACACGATAATCAAATGTGTAATACTATATTGGAGGAGGAGAAAAGGGGGCATGGGGGGCTGTAACAGATGGGGAGATCCAGGTAGGAGAGAGGGTGAGGGAGGTTCTGAAGTCCTTGAGGTTGTTAAAAGCTCCAGGGCCAGATGGCATCCACCCAAGGGTTCTGAAGGAACTGGTGAATGTCCTGGCAGCTCCAATGATGGAACTATTCAATTCCTCCCTCCAATCAGGATAGGTCCCTCTAGACTGGAGGTTGGCCCATGTCATGCCCCTGTATAAGAGTGGCCCTCAGGATGATCTGAAGAACTACAGACTGGTCAGCCTGACATCCACAGTGTGGAAAATGTTGTAGGCCATCTTGAAAGAATGGATGATGGAGTTCTTGGAGATAAATAGTTTTCCAGGATGAAAACCAACATAGGTTTGTCTGGGGGAAAGATGGGGAGATCCAGGTAGGGAAGAAGGGTGAGGGAGGCTCTGAAGTCCTTGAGGTTGTTAAAAGCTCCAGGGCCAGATGGCATCCACCCAAGGGTTCTGAAGGAACTGGTGAATGTCCTGGCAGCTCCAATGATGGAACTATTCAATTCCTCCCTCCAATCAGGATAGGTCCCTCTAGACTGGAGGTTGGCCCATGTCATGCCCCTGTACAAGAGTGGCCCTCAGGATGATCTGAAGAACTACAGACTGGTCAGCCTGACATCCACAGTGTGGAAAATGTTGTAGGCCATCTTGAAAGAATGGATGATGGAGTTCTTGGAGATAAATAGTTTTCCATCATGAAAACCAACATAGGTTTGTCTAGGGGGAAAGATGGGGAGATCCAGGTAGGGAAGAAGGGTGAGGGAGGCTCTGAAGTCCTTGAGGTTGGTAAAAGCTCCAGGGCCAGATGGCATCCACCCAAGGGTTCTGAAGGAACTGGTGAATGTCCTGGCAGCTCCAATGATGGAACTATTCAATTCCTCCCTCCAATCAGGATAGGTCCCTCTAGACTGCAGGGTGGCCCATGTCACACCCCTCTACAAGAGTGGCCCTCGGGATGATTTGAAGAACTACAGACTGGTCAGCCTGACATCCATAATGAGGAAAATGTAGGAGGCCATCTTGAAAGAATGGATGATGGAGTTCCTGGAGATAAATGGTTTTCCAGGATGAAAACCAACATGGGTTTGTCTGGGGGAACTCATGTCAAACAAACTTGGTATAATGGCAGCACAGGTATAGGGTAAGCAGGGGGAGGCCAAGGCACTGTGGGTCACGCTTCAGCCTGGTAATGGCACAGTAATATGCACAGGGGTGATAAAAAGGCCTCCAGGCCAGGGAGAGGAACTGGACAGGGAGCTAGTGGAGGAAATACACGAGATGGCAATGGAAGGTGAAATTCTACTGCTGAGGGATTTCAATATGCCATACTTAGATTGGAACACCAGTGTGGCTGCTTCAGCCAGAAGCAGAGGCATCCTTCATTCTCTCCAGAAGGCTGGACTCAAGCAGCTTGTGCTTGATCCCACCAGAGACAAGGCAATTCTTGATCTAGAAATGACTAATGGGGATTGAATCGCAGATGTCCAGGAAGAAGGGCAACTGGGATCCAGCGATCACAACATTGTGTGGTTCAACATAGGGAGAGAGCCTTACTTAAGTCATACTACAACATAGGTTTTGGATTTCAAAAATGCTGACTTCACTGAAATGGGGAGTGGAATCAAAAGAGCCCTGGAGAGATCGGAGACAGTAGTGGGAGTGGAAGAACAGTGGAAGCATCTAAAGGAAGCCTTACTGGAAGTAACAAACCATTGCATCAGATTGGTATCCAAAAGCAAGAGGAGGAGAAAGCCCCTGTGGTTCTCGAGAGAGGTGTCGGTAAAGGTCAGGGCAAAAAGGAAAGGGTTTAGGAAATATAAGGAGACCTAAAGAGAAGAGGACAGTGAGGAGCACCTAGTATGTCTAAGGGAATTAGGAAAGGCAGTAGGGAGAGCAAAGGCACTGACTGAGAAAGGTTTAGCACAGTTAGTTAAGAAAGGGGACAATACATTCTTCTGGTACATCAGTGAAAGGAGGTAAACAAGGTGCATTGCAAGGCTCAAGGGAGAGAGAGGTGAATGCAAGGAGGGTGACATGGAAAAGGCAGAAATACTGAACAAATGTTTCTCTTCAGCATTCACAGAAGGGGGAGGGACAGGGACCACAGCAGTACAGCAGTTGCAAAGTGGGTGAAAAGATGGACAATAGTCCACTCACAGGGGAAAGAGTCCTGCAGGAGCTCATTAAACTGAAGGTAGACAAAGCAATGGGACCAGATGGCATACACCCAAGGATATTAAGAGAACTGCAAAGGGAGATAGCTGAACCTCTGGCAACCATATTCACTGAGTCATTCAACACAGGGGTGGTACCAGAGGATTGGAGGAGGGCACATGAGGTCCCTCTTCACAATTCTGGCAGCAAGGAGGAGGCAGGAAACTATAGGCCAGTCAGCCTCACCTCAGTAGTGGAGAAGATCAGTAGTCAAGAAGATTGGGAGGCAGTATAGCGCAGTGGATTAAGGCTCTGAGCTGCAAATCTAGTGACATCCAGCAGACCAGACCTGGGTTTGAATCCCACAGCTTCCACTTGCATACTGTGTGACCCGAGCAAGTCACTTAACTTCCTGTGCTTCCAGGTTGCGCCTGTAAAAAGCTTTCAGCTTAGTGTGTCTCACCTGGTTAAACAATAAAAAAAAAAAAAAAAGAGAAAGGATAATGGGGCATCTAGAAGCCATCGAGCCCAGGACCATAGGCAACATGGATTCACATGGTGAGAGGTCATGTCAGACAAATCTAGTTGATTTCTTCGACTGAGGGACAAAGGAAGTAAATCAGGGTGGGGCAGTGAATGTTGCTTACCTTGATATTAGCAAAGCCTTTGACACTGTCCAACATATGAGGCTGATAAACAAATTGGGTGGACTGGGCATGGGGGACAGGGTGGTAAACTGGGTTAGAAACTGACTAACAGACAGGAGGCAGAGGCTGGTAGTAAATGGGGTGCAGTCTGGGGAGAGGGGGGTGACCAGTGTGGTGTCTCAGGGATAGGTCCTGGGGCCAGTCCTGTTCAATGTCTTCATTAGTAACATTGCAGAAGGGATGGAGGGAAAGGTCTGCCTGTTTGCAAATGAAACCAAGACCTGTAACAGAATGGATACTCCAGAGGGGGTGGAGAAAATGAGAATGGACCTGGGAAAGCTTGACAAATGGTCTGAGTACTGGCAATTGAAGTTTAATTCAAAAAAGTGCAAAATTATGCACCTGGGATGCAGAAACCTAGGGAAAGTTAAAGGATGTGGAGAGGGGTTCTGACAGTCACAAAGAAGGAAAGGGACCTGGGGTTCTTATTTCAGATGACCTGCAAATGTCAAAGCAGAGTGCTAAGGCAGCTGGGAAGGCCAGTGGTATGTTGGGTTGCATAGGCAAAGATATCACCAGCAGAAGGAGGGAGGTAGTGATGCCATTATATAAAACTATGGTCAGGCCTCACATGAAGTACTGTGTGCAGTTCTGGAGGCCACACCTTCGTAAGGACATTAACAGTCTGGAGACATTCCAGAGAAGAGTGACTAAGATGGTACAGGGCTTGCAACACAAGACTTATAAGAATAGCTTAAGGGACCTCAATATGTACTTGCTGGAAGAGAGGAAGGAAAGATGGGACATGATAGAAACATTCAAGTACCTCAACGGTATAAACAAGATGCGGGGGGGGGGGAGACATTTTCCAATACAGGAGGAGCACAAGAATGAGGGGACATGACATGAAATTGGAAGGTGGGCGGTTAAGAGAGAATGTGATGAAGTTCTTCTTCACAGAGAGGGTGGTAGATGCATGGAATGGTCTGCTTTAGGAGATGGTGGGAGTGAGCACTGTGGATAGATTCAAGCATGCTTGGGACAGGTATAGGGGAACAATAGAAGTACAACAGCAGCTGGGTCAGAAGTAGTAATGTAGATCAAGGGCTTACAGGCAGACTAGATGGGCCAGGTAGTCCTTATCTGGTGACAATTTCTATGTTTTTATATTTGAATGACTTTTTCAACTGGGTGACATGGTCTCTGAATGGAGGAAAGGTGGTCAATGTCCTGTACCTGGACTTCAGCAAGGCTTTTGATTTGGTCCTGCATGGAAGACGAATTTGGAAATTGAGGGAACTGGTGGTGGGAGATAAGTTGATGGGATGGGTGGCTTAGGAATAGACAGCAGAGGTGGTAGTCCCACAAGGTTCAGTTTTGGGCCATATCCTTTTCAATGTGTTCATCGTGGACATCAGGGAGGGGGTTGGTAGTAAAATGAGTTTATTTGCTGATGATACTGGAGAGGCTGGAAAACTGGGCCCACACATGGCAGTTGGGGTTTAACGCATACAGATGTAGCATTCTGCACCTGTGCGTAAGGAACCCTGAGTATACCTATCACTTGGGGGGTACAGCTGACTGTCAGGATGATGGCAAAGGATCTGGGGGAGAAAGCTGTTGCTAATGGGAACCACTCAGAGCAGTGCAATAGAGCAGCAGCTAAGACGAACAAAATGCTTGGGTGTATTATCAGGGGGATAACATCCAGGAGAAGGGAGGTTATACTGCCCCTGTACACCTCATTGGTGAGGCAGCATCTGGAGTACAATAGGCAGTTCTGGTGCCACCACCTAAAAATGGACAATACACTGCTGGAGAGAATCCAGAGAAGGCTGATGAGGATGATTAGTGGTCTGGGGGGTTGTCATATGAGGATAGACTCCGAGAGTTTAACATGTACTTTTTGGAGGAGAGAAGGGATAGGGGACATGATAGAGACCTTAAAATACCTGAAGGAGTACAACAGAGAGAACACGGAAGGTCTGCTCAAGTTGAGGGAGGAGGCATCTATGAGAAGCCATAGTCTAAAGCTAGCAGGGAGGCAGTACAGAGGAGGGGTGAGGGGGAATTATTTCAAGGAGAGGGTGGTGGCACCCTGGAATGCACTGCTGGATGATCTGATAAAACTGGGCACTGTATGAGGTTTAAAGAAGGGCTGGGACAGGCATAGGGGCATGGTATGGGGTGGGGGTATGGTGATCACCAGAGGTGCAAGTGGGTGGGGGGGATAATGGGGAGATGTAGAGCAGCTAGTGTGCACTACCAGTGAGCTGTGTTAGGCAGACAAGATAGACCATTAGGCCTAATCTGCTGGCAACAATGTATGTATATGCATTGAGCAAGGGAGGAAAAATTAAGTCAAACATGTATAAGGCAATATACTACTCATAGAGTAGTGAACCATGATAGGTACATACTGTATGAAGTTACTGTATTATTATATTACCCAGCTTTATACCAATGTTGGGTTAGCTACAATATGAGATTTTAGTTATTTTTGTTTTATTTTTAATAATCCAGACATTGTCTACACAGTAATGACACATAGCCAAGGATGCTCCTTCCAACTTGTGATCCTGTTCCCCCCCACTTTATTCATTTTTGGGAAATCACTTGTAATGTGACTGCAATTCTGTTGAGCCAATTAACTTCTGGTTTATCCATGCATGTCTTTTACAAGACAGTACTGTATATATTATTGGCAGTGGTACAGTGTTATCCTTAGGACAGGTTGTGGTTTGCATCTGAAAAGATGTAAAAATTGTGACGCTGCACTATACATCAAGAAAAAATTATGTCCCTCATGTTGAGCATATGTCCCTGATTTTAATGGGCAGTGTCCCTCATTTGGTCCTGGCAGGGTGAGAGATATGCATTTGGGGGTAGCCAGGGGTTGCAGTTAACACCTGTATGATTTCTTTGCAATCCTCTGTGATGCCCCTTGCAACCCCTGGAAACCCCTAAAATATTAGTTGCCTAACATTTACCTCTCCTACAAATATAAAGTCATGAGAGTTCCAATGCCAATAAGAATTAGGTCCTGAAAGGGTTAAAATAAACCAACTCTCCAGACTGGAGGAGAGAGAGAGAGAGAGAGAGAGGCATTGAGAGAGAGAGGGGAGAGAGAGAGAGAGAACTGTAATGTGAAACTTCTCTGGAGTTAGCTTGCTGGTCTGTTGAAAGTTATATGGAGAAATTATTTACCATCCAAAGACTAGTAAATCACAATTCACTAATAAATAAAATTAACAATCCAGCAAGTGAACATATTAAATACCATGTTCAAACAGGTCAAATAGACTTCCTATGGTTTCTTTTGACAAATGCTTTGTACAACTAACCGAAGTGTTTACCTCTTCCAGTGTGGACTGTTGAATCAGGAGAAGGAATCACTTCTGTGCTATCTTTCACTTTGGGCTGGGGGAAGGTCTAGGAAAAGTTTATAATTGCACTGCTGCAGACAGTTTAACTGCTTCAAAGACATGTAACCTGCCTTTGCAAAGGCACCTAGCTTCAACTGAGCTCTTTTCTTCTAGGTTTGCTTTTATTTTTTCTCTGTAGCAAAGTGTTTTTTGCAGGGTATATTCTCTGTGAAATTGTTACAGGTGGTGCTTACAAGTTTTGTGACTTTTTTTATCTATCATTAGGCAAAGTGGGATAATTACAGGAGCACATACGAGATACAGACTGAGGGATAGTGACTGTATTTGTTGTTGCTTGATTGTTTCTGCTCTTACCTCATTGTTTCTTTTGTCCTTGGTTCTTCTTTTTTGACAGAGGAAGGGCCCAACCACCCATCCCTATCCCCAACCACCCCATGCAACACTCCTTTTATAAAGTAGCACAGTCGTGACATTTTCTGTAGCAAAGCAGGAAGGGGAGGATCAGAGGGCTGTCCACACAGTGACCTCAATTATAGGGGCACAATTAATTGAACTTGTTATAAAAAGTTATACAAATTGAAACAAACAAAACTAATATATATATATATATTGCTTTAATTTTCCTTCTAATTACTGAGACCATGTTGCAAACTCAGCATCTCAACTGGAATGGATATTATTAACTGCAGGTTCTGTGGGACACTTTTCAATAGGGCAGTTATACAGGATTTAGGATGCTGTCCTAAATGCTGGACCATTGGAGATCTAAGGGCAGCATAGGCAGAGATTGTGCACCTCAAATTGCATATTCAGGAGAAATATATTACAAGAATCCCCCACCATTTCCCCAACATCCAACAGAAGCACCATGACTGCAGAGGGTAGTTGGTACAGGAGGTTGGCAGGTGGTTAGGAGGGGCAAATCAGGTTCCCCATCACTCAATGCTCACCGACGTATCACCTCCACAAACCATATAAAAATGACAAACAGGTATCTGCTTCTATCTCGAAATCAAACAAAGGGGCAGAGGATACTGCAGAGCAGGACACTGCAGCACAGGAACTAGTGCTACAAAACTTACCCAAAACAGGGACCAAAACAAAAAAGCAGAAAGGAAATCTAAAACATTTTTGATCATAGGAGACTCCATGATTTGGGGAGTTGATACCTAGCTCCAGCCGGTGGTAATGGTCAGATGTCTCCCAGGTACATCAGCATGGAGAGACACTGACCGCATTGCTAAAATTTTGCATGAAGCAGAAGAAAACAGCGAAGTCCTGATACACATAGGGACTAACGATCTCACCAGCTGGTCAGTTTTGGAGACCAAGGAACACCTGACCAGGCTGGAAGACAAACTGTCATCCATTTTGTCTGGCATCTCCTTCTTTGAGATCCTGCCAGTCTGGGAGAGGGGGACAGATGGACACAAGGTCAGAGAAGGGAACTAGGGGAGCTAAACATGTGGCTCAAGGGCAGGTGCCAGGAAAAAGGACACAGATTTGTAGGTAACCGGTAACAGTTTTGGAAGTGAAAGTTCTTTAAATTCAATGGACTGCAACTGACTAAGGAGTGAGTCAGTGCATTAGGGCAGAAGTTTGAAATCTTTATAGAATACTTAAACTAGAAAATAAGGAGAGGGGAACAGCACCCGATACGTCACACAAGAAGAACACCCTTCCCCCCTCAGCTAGTGATCAAACAGGAGTTCAGCATGTTTGTAGTTCATTTGCATCACCAGGAAAGGAAAAGGTCCAGCTCCCCATATGACGTGTAGGGGAAACACCGGACCTCACCCAACAACTAACGCACTGAAATCTGGCCAATGGAAAATCATGTACACAACTTCCCGCAGTCTAGGAAACAAGGTCTCAGACCTTGAGGAAACAATGACAGAGGCCAAACTGGACATAGTAGCCATTAGCGAGACATGGTTCACCAATAACCAAACTTGGTAAACTTCACTACACGGCAATGTACTGTTCAGAAGGGACCAAGGTGCAGAAGGGGGGGTGGAGTGGCCCTTTATGTCACTAAATATATCAAAGCTACAGAAATTCAGAATACACATAAGGACCGAGAAGAACTGTGGGTCACCCTGGAAACAGGAAATGAGACAAGCATATGAACTGGGGTTGTCTATAGGCCTCCAGACAAGGGGGAGGACATTGAGATATTACTGTTAGAAGATATACAAAACATGACAGCTGAAGGGGAGGCTCTGCTAATGGGAGACTTCAACATGCCAGATACAGATTGGTCAATACCAGCAGGAACATCTGCCAGAACTAGACACATAGTAGATCCCCTGAAGGGGGGGCATCAAACAGTTGGTTCAACAACCCACAAGAGACAGGGATATCCTAGATCTAGTACTGACTAATGGGGAAAGGATCACAGATCTCCAAGTAGAAGGTCACCAAGAAGCCAGTGACCATCACATGCTATGGTTCAATTTGGCCACTAGAACTAAATAATCCCATTCCAAGGCAAAAATATGGGACTTCTGAGGAGCTGACTTTGATAAGATGGCCAACAGAGTTAAACTAGTCCTGGCAAGAAGAAATACAAGTGAGGGGGTACAGGCAAAGTGGGCCATCATTAAGGATGCAATATTTGAAGCTACATCCCATTGTGTTAGAGAGAAAAAGCAAGAGCAAAAGAAGGAGGATGAAACCATGTTGGTTCTCAAAAACAGTAGCAGAAAAGATCAGAGCCAAAAGGCTGGCCTTCAGGAAATATAAGGGAACCCAGTGGGAAAAAGATAGAAAGGCATACCAAACTTCTCTAAGGGAAGCAGGGAAGTCAGTAAGGCAGACAAAGGCCCAAACCAAGGAAACACTATCATGAACAGAAAAGAAGGGGGACAAGACTTTCTGTCGATACATTAGTGAAAGGAGAAAGTCCAGAGGGTTATTGTTAAGATCAAAGGGGATAAGGGGGAGTGTGTGGAGGAGGACCAAGGTAAAGCATCTCTACTAAATAGATATTTCTGCTCAGTATTTACTGAGGAGAAGGTAGGTCAGGGCCCACAGCCCAGCACAACGGACACAGGGGGGAGAGAGGTATGCACAAGCCCCTTCACAAAAGAAAGGGTCCTACAAGAGCTCGCTAAGCTCAGGGTGGACAATGCAATAGGATCTGATGGCATACATGCTAGGGTGCTAAAGGAGCTAAGGGTGGAACTAGTAGATCCATTAGCAGAACTGTTTGGTGAATCTCTGAGCACAGGAAAGGTCCCAGAAGACTGGAGAAAGGCTCATGTGATCCTGCTTCACAAGAGTGGCAACATGGAGGAGGCAGGAAACAACAAACCAGTCAGTCTTACCTCAGTAGTGGGCAAGATTATGGAGGCACTCCTTAAGGTAAGGATAGTGCAACACCTGGAATCCATAGGAGCACTGGATCCAAGACAGCATGGGTTTACAACAGGAAGGTCTTGTCAAACTAATCTCATAAATTTCTTTGACTGGGTAACCAGAGTGGTGGACCAAGGGGGAGCAGTTGATGTCATCTACCTTGACTTCAGCAAAACTTTCGATACTGTTCCACATAGAAGATTGATTAATAAGCTGGGTAGGCTCATGGTGGGTCAGAGGTTGGTCAACTGGGTGGCAAACTGGTTGGCGGGTGAAAAACAGAGAGTGGTGGTAAATGGTATACAGTCCGAAGAGTTGCAAGTCCCAAGTGGGGTATCTCTGGGATCAGTCCTGGGGCCAGTCCTATCCAATATCTTCATCAGTGACATTGCATATGGACTAGAGGGTAAGGTTTGCTTATTTGCAGATGACACCAAGATCTACAACAGAGTAGTTGATCCAGATGGGGTACGCAGAATGAAAAGAGATCTGGAAAAATCTGGCAAAATGGTCAGAAGAGTCGCAAATGGGGTTTAATGCAAAGAAGTGCAAGATCGTGCACATAGGGAAGAGAAACCCTGAAGCTACCTATAGGCTGGGAGTGGAGCTGCTGGCAATCAAAAGGGAAGAAAGAGACTTGAGCATCATCATCACAGATGGCCTGAAATCATCCAAGCAGACTACTAAAGCAGTAGGTAAGGCTAGAGAGATGTTGGGGTGTATTAGTAGGGGTATCACAAGTCATAAGATGGAGGTAATAATCCATCTTTACAAGACACTGGTTAGGCTCCATCTGGAGCACTATGTGCAGTAGTGGAGGTCATACCTGCACAAGGACATTAACAAAGTAGAGGCAGTCCAGAAAAGGGCAACCAAAATGGTGCAGGGACTGCATCAGAAACCATATGAGGACAGATTAATGGAGCTCAATATGTATACCCTAGAGAAAATGAGGGAGAAAAGTGATATGATTGAAACATTCAAACATCTTAAGGACATTAACAAGGTGAAAGAGTCTAACATGTTTCAATATAAAAAAAAGCAGGTCAAGAAGACACAGCATGAGATTAGAGGGAGACCAATTAAGGGATAATGTGATGAGGTTCTTTTTCACAGAAAGGGTGGTGGATGCATGGAAAGGCCTACTTCAAGAAGTGGTTAATATGAATACAGTGTAGGGCTTCAAACAGGCATGGGATAGGCATAAGGGAGCAATACAGATGAGTATAAATAGATAGGCCATTGACAGAGTAAAGGCCTATAGCACATTCATAAGGTGGAAAAAATGGATAGAATGTACGGGCCTTGTGGTCCTTATCTGACGTCAACTTCTAACTTCTATGTCAGCTTCTATGTTTGCAACTACTTGGGGACAATAGCTGTCAGATATCACGAGAGACACACAAGCTGAAAAATTGTACTGCACACGGGGCGGGTGATGGTGAGCGGAGTGATCTGGAGTTGCAGAAGCATAAACAGCAGCTCCAAATTTGTGCTTTGGTATCCCATTTTTACAGCTACAGCAAGATGGCTGCAGGATCTGCCCACTGCAGCTGTATAAATTAGGTAAAGAACAGGGAAAGACATATACAGTGTTCATACAAAGAGATATGGAATTATGCAAACAGTACAAAACTTGCACATGGCCAACAAAGGAAAAAAAGAAACATAATCTAGAATATTATCTAGTAGCCATGAAGGATCCTAATGCAGATCTGAATGTTTTTCATGTCAGTGGCGATTGGGTCATTTTAACAAAGAGAAAAAAAATAGCATGAGTAAGTGCAAATGCAGCTTGCTACTGATTATCTAGTCCATTTAGTTATCCTGAGCCCCTTATATGATAAGTAGATGATATTATTACTAGGGGACATTCCAGGCATACTGGAATTAGAATCACAGCATATGGTAATACACCTGTTGAAATAAATCACATTCAAAAAAAGAATTAGACTTTGTGGCCACCTTCCTTAAGAATATAGAAGGGAAAAAACTACATTGAATAAGGGAGGTTTAGTGTACACTCAGGAAAATGAACTATTGGAATGCGATATTATCAAAGTTTCAAGCCATTGTATGAAATGCATTAGTGTGCAATGTAATGTAACAGCCAAATTGAGTACATCTTTTAAAATGTTTTTATAAGTGATTTTTATATACAGAAAAAGTTTTTTATATAATGTTTATTGTAATTTTGTAATTTGTAATGACATTAATCTGTCAGCCAATAAACTGAACTTGAACTTGCAAGGCACTGGTAGCAGAAAGAAATGCTTGTTGTGACAAACCCGAGTAACTGGATAAAATTGATGACGTGCCCTATTGTGGAGATAAAAAATGTATGTCACTAGTTGGTGTTCACTGCTATGGATAATGCTTTTATTTTACAAAAAAAAAATGCTAATGTATATTGCAAAAATAAAGATTTCATGTAAATGAAAAATGCCTACAGGGCCACCTTACTGTGCAAAAGATGCAATTCCATGCTGTCGACCATGTTTTGGAAGAGGCATGTTCTGGTGCTGCAGCAGCTCCAGAGCACATTCCAGTCAGCCAAGGCCTGACTTCCCATGTGCTTCTATGCTGCCTGGGATTCTTGGAAGAAATTAGAAGAAAGGACACATTGGCTGTGCAGGATATAGGCTAGCTACTTGTAGGCTCCACACCACCAACCAGGCATTATCCTCCAAGGATCTATAACTCAGGTGGAGTAAAGACAACTTTGATGGCCCCATCATGGGAGATAATCCATAAGGGATGGAGGCTGGTGTATGTATTAGCAGATGGTGGGCGACAGGGTTGGGGGGGGCTGGTCAGATAGGAGCAAGTCAAGCAAGAACAGTATGATAAACACTGGCTATAAAAATGTCTACAGTATTCTATACTTCATTATGCACTTCTTTACAGCTCCAAGAGTTGGTTCCTGCTGTTCATGTTTGCTTCCAAATCCAATTGTATGGTGTTAACCCTTTTTTCTCCTGAGTCATGTATTCTGATCCTCTGTCTCCACTGCCTGCTAGCAAGTGTGGGCACTGCTCAGTAAACTCACTGTGCTTGGATTTCAGTCTGTAAGGGATTAAGTCCCAAACCACAGTCACTGCTGTGGGACAAATTCTCTGCACTTGTGGAGATTTGGATTTTCAGGGAGGCAGGTGCAAGGGATATTATGCCTGGTCCCACCTGGGTGATCATTCTCCAACAACTGTGCCCCCCCCCAAAAATGTTTGCAAGCTCCATAAATCATAGAGTCAGTTGCAAACCAGCCCCACCTCTGAAAATATCATAGCTGCGAGAAACACTGTGGCTCCGCAAGGGGTGACCCACTTGTGGCAGTGTTTTTCCTGTACCTGTGAGAATTTCAGGGGCTCTGAAAATCCATCCCTCTGTGTCTAGGGTAAGGAAGGGTATGATCATCAAATGGTCCCCTTACAACAGCAACAGTTACTATATATCTCAGATCCCCAAATGTTGGGTAAGGGCAGCTCAGACCTGCTCTGTAACAGGACTAAATCACTCAGACTCTGTGAAATAAGCAGTTGCCATGCTTTTTACTGACATATGAACAACTATATTCGGAAACAAAGATTCCCCTGTCACTTTCAATATTTGCATTGTACAAACAGGTTCAATCCTGAGTCTTGGAGCCACATATTAAAAAGCTTGTTCCCCAGACACATGACCCCCCTTAATTATAGTTTATATTCTGACTGACACACACCTCTGGGTGAGGTTATACAGTACCTTGGATCAGAGCTTGATTTACTCTTCAAAATGTATTGTTTTTTCCACTGTGCCACACCTTATGTTATCTCACATACAATATTTCACATAGTTTAGCACTGTGGTGCATGGGCAGCGAGTGATGCAGGAGGCATCCACTGCTAGAGGAACAATTGATTCATGCCTGCATAATCTGGTGGCTCTCTTAGTCATGAACAGCACTTGGCTGGATGTTGCAGCATTCATGAATCCCCTGATCCAGAGACCATCCACTCTGTGCTAGGTCAGTCACCCCTCTAGTGACAGGAGGCCACTCCTAAAGCAGGTATCTCACTTCACAGTTCTGCTACTCACTGCATGGTGTGCAGGGCACAGTATGTCAGCACATACTCCATCTTGCCCACCAGCTGTGGCCAACTATCACCCCTGATATTCTGACAGCAGCAGCTTTGGTACCCATCCCAGCTTGGGATCTCCTTCCAACATTAGTCAGCAGTCTAGTATCTCTCAACATATCTGTCTCCATCAGAAACTCACCAGGTAGCATTGTCCAGGTACAGGAAAACAAACACCCCTAAGAGGTGATGCCATCTGTTCTGGGGTACTCTCCTGCACTGCAAGGTTGCCAAGATCTTCCATTGGTGGGAAGCCAGTCTGGGTCCCCATGTCCTCCCATGTATCTCCCTCACATGGCCCCTCAACGTACCAGATATCTACATTAAAATTCCCCTCCCAGATCCCTTCCCTGGCTCTGCACTGGTGTCTTGGGCCTATGCCTGAAGGTTCCCAGGTGGCTAGGCATCTGGTTGATCTGGTCCCACTGATCTGAAACAACAACAGCTGGTAGGTGTGAGATCCTTGCCACCTCAGAGTGACAGGTCTTCAAGGACAACTAATTGCCCTCTTTACTACCACTAAATTCCTTCCACTGGGCAAGTCAGAGTCACTACTAGAAAGAAGGTTTTATGTCTAGCAGTCTGGTAACCAATCCCACCTCCTATTGCGTGGGAGCAGTTACAATAGTACCACAATTTATTACATGATTACCACTATACAGTTTATGATTTGTGGCTGAAATGTGTTCTTTTTTTTATAATAAGTTTATTGCAAAAAGTCTTCAACTTTATACAATTAACAAAGAAAATTTTGAGTAAACAAGGGACAGCTACACCCTAACAATTTAACTAAGTACACTCCAGTAAAATCCACAATTATAGATTATACAGAAGGAATCAAGGTTGGCACAGAAGAAACACAGAAATAAAATATTTGATATAGAAATAAAGGAATATACCTCTATGCAAGCAAAGAAAGGGGAGAATCAAAGAAGGTGAACATTGATTGATGGGCGGAGCATAGGTAGTGATAGTATCTAGTCTGATGTTCGCACCCAAATTAAAAAAAAAAATATGGGACAAACGAAGAATCTGTTTGCAATATGTAAAGCACCCAGCATCTCCAGGTCTCCTTGAATGCCAGAACTGCATTCAGGAAATAATACGTTTGTTTTCCTAGTTGCTATATGGTATCCACTAGAGTTATCGAATGAGTCAGCGTAGGAAGCTTAGAATGTAACCATAATTTGGTTATTGATTTTTAGCACACATGAGTAGAATCAATAGAAGTTTAAATTGCAAACTTTGAACTGAGCAGGAGTCAGGGTGATTATGCAAGAGGACCATAGTGGGGGGAGAGACAGAGGGAGATCAAGCATTGATTCAAAGATATTGAGCATGGCTGTCCAGTAGGGATGCAGAGGGGGGGCACAACCAAAAAATGTGGTCATTATTCACCCTCTGTTCACCACAAGCTCACCAACAAACCCAGGCCCACTGGCATCTTGAAAAATCGCATATGACACTTCAAAGCAAATTCTTTCAGTTAAAGGGCAGTTGATATTCTGTAATTTGGGAGACAGTATTTCTCCCAAAAAGGAGAAGTTGCATGTAATGTGTAGCTCCTTAGTCCACTGAGTTAATACTGAAAGTGTATAATCCTTTCACTAATCATGAAACAAATCACATAGACTACCAACCCTCCCTTCCCTTGATGAAAATGAAGCAGGGTGATCAAAGCTGTGAAGAAGCCTGGAAGCCATCTGCAAATGTTGGAAAGATTACGTATATGGGCCCAGATTTGTAAATATCTTTAATGATCAGAGGGGGGGAAAGAATATTGAACATGTAAATCTGAAAAAGGACAAACCCCATGGGAATCTAAAAGCTGATGTAGATAACTTAAGCCTTGCCATGCCCATCGATGTATAAAAGGGTTTAAAGAGTTTAACAGGTTTATTTGTTTCCATGCTAAGGCTTTGAGAAAAGAGGGGCCATCTCACCTAAAAACTGGTTTCGACCTTGTGTCATGCTGAAGAGTCATTGTGGTATAATGGAAGGAATTAGAAAAAGGCATATAATTTGAAGGAGAGGAATAAAGAATATGATCAATATTATATAGGTCATTAAGGGCAAATTCAGTATCCTTCCAATGAGCTTGGTATTGGTTTGAAGTCCATAGATAAACCAAGGGAAGCTGGGACACTAACCCATACAAACAAAGGTTAGGCAAATGAACCCCCCCACGCTCAACAGGCAAACGCATAATGAAGATCAGATCATAGGCTGAAGACCATTCCATTTAAAGCAAGAAATCAATTTTATGCCAATCATAGAAGTAGTAGTGAGCAGGGAAGTAGGGAAGGGTTTGTAAGTAAAACAACAACCATGGGAGAACATTTTGGCATATAACTTCCACCCACTGGAAAAAAAGAGAGGTTCAGTTGCAACCACTGACCCAAATTTGCTGCTATAGCAGTCATTATAGGTGTACAATTAAGCAATTCTAAATGAGCTAAGTGTTTAGTTAAATATACCCAGAAGTATTTTTAGGAATTTCGGTTCCATCATATACTGAAAAAAGTCTTAATATGAGAATAGGGTTTATAATTAAAAGTTAAAACTTAATTTATTTTTCTATTTAAACGGAAGCCTGCCAAAGATTCAAAGTGTCAGGATTTCAGAAACCACTATTAAGGATTCCATAGGATCAGTAACTGTAAGCAGAATACCGTCTGCAAACAACGCTATACAGTAGTGTCGTCCCCTAATAGGAGCACCCTGTATGTTCTAGGAACTCATAATATGTGATGCTAGGGGTTATATAGATAACACAAACAAAACAGGGATAAGAGGGCATCCCTTATGGGTTCCATGCCCTAAAGTAAATGGGCAAGGAAATAGTTCCATTAACTTTAGCAAAGGCTAACAGTGTCCTGTGAAAATGGTGAAACAATAATAGCGACACCAAGAAAGATGAATGCAAAACAGTGAGGTCATTTATGGTGACTGGCACATTACAGCAATTGCCAAAAACAGCAACCTATGGCTTTTCCTCCTTCACGGGTTGCACCCCCCCCCCCAGAGTTGGTTATTTTTAGTAGGGGGTGTACGGGGGCAAAGTCCCCCAAAGAAGGGGGTGCAGTGGGCAAAGCCCCCCAAAAAAGCTGCTGTGTGCTTTGTCACCATTTCGTTGAGCACAGTAATGTGCCAGTTGTCGTAAGTGGCCTCACTGTTTGGCATTTGCCTTTCTTGGTGTCGCGATTATTGTTTCCCTGTTATCACATAGAACCAGACTACTGGAGAAGAGTAGAGGGACTGTAGCAATGCAATAAAATCAGAAGGGAAGCCAAATGCAGTGAGGGTAGTCCACAGAAAAGGCCAAGACACCCGATGAAAGACCTTCTTCCCATCCAAGTTAGCCAGGACCAGGAGCATAGAGCATTGATAAGCATAATCTAGTAATAACAAAGTTCTGTGGACCTTATCGTGTGCTTCACACTGCTGCACAAATCCTGCCTGGTACTGGTCCAGCAAGAAGGGGAGAAGGCCCTCCAGTCTTAATGCCATATATACATAAATAGCTTATAATCGAAATTTAGTACAGTAATAGGATGTCAGGATGGGTGGCTGAAATTAGGTTTGTTGTCTTCAGTGTCTCAGAAGGTCATGGAGTCGTTTTCACTGTATGCTTATTCCCTTTTAGGCACAAGAAAAAATGTTTTAAACAATAAGTCTTCAAGTACATTTGAGAATAGTGGGCAATTAAGCAATAGACCACTAGAGGGTGTGGGTGATTGCAGGATTTACTCACGCCTGGTGTGGTGGTTTGCTCATGAGGTGCAGCTAAGTGAGGAAACAACACCAAGCATGGGTAATCCTGCCATCGCACACCCTCAAAATATTATATTAATGATTGCTAATGTGCCCTTTTGTCACAAAAAAAATAACGAGAGTTTTTTTCCTGCATTTTATGTTATTTTTATTGAGTTTATTGCTGTCAGAGAAAAAAATAGCACTCACTTGCTATGTTTCCCGTACAGAGCACTGGCTCTGCAATGGCAGATTGTGCTCATGCATGGTAGCTTCGATTGCTACCGTAAAACACTTGCTCCTTTGTCAGTACAGTTTTTTTTGGTCTGCGGTTTGCTTCAGTTCCCAGGAGAGGATCCGAGGTGAGTTCTAAAGCACTGTTTTGCTTGCCGTATGGGTATTGCAAGTGTTTGTACAGTTATTATTTTTCATTTAGGTCAGAGAAGCAGGGAGATTTTTTTGTTTTGTCGGGCACAGTTTGTTTGAAACTCACACTTCAACATTATAGCACTAGTCAGTTTGTAGGTTTTCCATTTTGGGAGGAGACAGAGTGATTTCTGGGGGCTTACCTTATGTGGCTGACTGGCAGCTATTACTTTTTACCATTGGGTAATGGCACAATTTACACATTGTGAATCGTGCCAGCCAGCCAATCAGGAGCCAATATTTTTTAGCCCATTGTATAACCATATTTAATGGTGGTCTACTTTAATTATTTCCAATCTGAAATCAATGCTGAAGCAGACTCAAACTAAGAAGCAGGGGTACAGTACATTGCATGACAGAACAGAAGCACGGTCTAAAGGGGAATACAAAGGCATACAATATGAACATAATAGTTGCTGAAACCTGAATTGTTGCTTTAAAAGAGTACTAAACAAACAGAATAACAGAATGTAGGGCAGGCATGTTGTCTAATAAACAAACAGTTTTGATAAAATGCACACTAAAGATTGAAAATAAAGGTTTAACTGACACTTTGATCAAACAATACCTTTATAATGTATTGATTAAAAGTAGGCAAAAGCAATTATAATGTTGTTTTCTATAGTTTACTACATTTGAAGATCATTTTAAACATTTCAGATGTAGCTGAGTTTAATGGTGAAAATATGGTGCAGCCTTGCTTTTAGTGGAACGCTTACAGGAAGGTTGCATCTATTGTGACCTGGATTGTTGAGGCAGGAAATGTGGAAGAAATTATGGAAAATGAGGCAGAAACTGAAAACTAGCTTTCTTGCAGATGATAAAATGATTAATTTTATTTGTTTTACCAGGAAAGTACAAATGAGTCCACAGTGTTCTACAAGAACATCTTGGAATTTCTTAAGTACACATAGTCACAAGTTCAGTATTAGAAAATGGATGGCCTGGTGGCACTGAGCGTTGAGGCGCTGGACGCCACACATCGCACCACGCCGATGACCTGGGTTCGGGAATGGACTTGGGCCGCTGGGGCTAGCAGGGGAAGGAAGGATCGAGCATCCCGCAACAGCTCTCCTTCCTTCGGGTTGGGTGTGGGGCAAATGCGGCGCTATAGTGACACCCAGCAGAGGCTGGGTGTCTGACAGTAGCGAGCGCATCTGACAGGAGGGAGAGCCGGCAGACGTCTGCATGTAAGTGCGTGGACATCATTGCACGTCCGGCTCTCCAGTGGGCCATAATATACACAAGAAAAGTAGGGAACCTCCACCTCTATGAAGCCCTCCCCGGGCTTCCCTGACCTATGTCGCCGGATCCCCCAACTAGTTAAAAGGATCCGTGGGCTGGTATATGGGGTGCCAGCTCCATGGCCCCACCCTCTGGGGGGAAGCCAGGGGTGACCGGGGGATCACGGCCGGCAATGAGGGGAAGACCAGGGGCCGTGACCAGGGCGGATACTTGGTGGTAGGTGTCCCACAAAACAAAACAAAAAAAAAAAAAAGAAAATGGACAAAACACTCTGAGGGTTCTGGCTGGCTGAGGGACTTGTCTAGGTGGGCATTTATGAGTAAATTCCTGTGCCAGGTTTCAAACTTAAACTTGAAATCTTCAATTTTTTGTTTTTCTGAATAGCGGGTAAACTAGTGAATGACACCTGCTGGACGTTCCCACCACCGTTTGTGTCACTTTATAAAAACTGCACCCTTAATCCTAACCTTTCCTCCATATAACAATATAAAATAAACTTATAAAGTTTCCAGTGCTCATGATGTCCCGCTGTGATGCTGCTCATATTCAGGGCCTTCTTCGACTGACTGGCCAGTTCTATTTGTACTGCAAGCTGCCAGTGTGTCTCCCTCTGTGGGAGACAAAAGCAGTAAACTACTGTAGCCCTCATACATGCAGCATTCCTCTGCTCCGATGAGCTTTTCTGCCAAAATTGTAACAGGGGAAAAAGAAAACGGCATGTCTGTTCCTTTTTGGATTCTAATCAAGACATCTTCTGTTCAGCTCCTGATTGCCAGCTTCATATTAGTTTAAAAAAAAAAACACACACTGTGGTTTTCCCCAGTCCTGTTCTACCGCCTGTCCCAGCAATCACAGTGATATCCATAAAAGGGGAGAGGGAACCAGGAGAAGCCCCGTGGGAGGGAGGGCACCAGGAGGAAGCACACTCTAAGAAAAGAAAAAAAAAACCCGAAATACATTTGTACCCTCTACTATCAAGTATCCCAAGACAGTGACTACTATATCAGAAAGTAATAAAACTAAGTTAAACATAATCTTTTTCTCAATTTCTTTACTGTGAGGCCCTCCGCCTGTGGTGTCAGGCCTCATTATGATACTGAGTGGGCAGGTATAGCCCAATACTGCCAATCCTGTCGGGTATTATTGCTTGCTTAACACATGTAAAGTAAACATTAAGCAGCAAAATAACTTAATAATATAGACAACAAAACTAGACATTTAATCAGGTAAAACTCTTTCAGTCAAAGGTACACAATGAAGTAAAATTAGAATACAGTAGAAAAAGGAACCATAACCTTTGGTCACAGGTTAAGCTGTAAGTGGTTCCATAAACAAGGTGTATTGCCTCTAAAGGCTAATTTCTATAATTTGATGTCAACCTAGGGATCTCAATATTTATCTAAGCAGACGTTCTTAAAATATATGAGGTGTAAGTGGGAGCAAGCTATGCTGAAATACAGTATTTGTGTGGAAAAACCCTAGGAGCAAATTATTAATCCAATTATGTAGATGCTTTAAACTCATTGAAAGGGGGATGCTTGCAGATTTCCTGCTGCATGAGATGCCAATGTCTCATGTTCTAGAATGAGCCTAAGCCATACACAGGCTGATCAGGGTAGGAGGACTGAGTGCCCCAGAGGGTGCGCTCCTCTTTGGGGAGGGAGGGCTCTTCCTCACCTCAGTGATATTGCATGCTGTGTGAGTAGTCATGGTGGTGCAGATGGAGCAGGAGCTGGAACACGGGGAGGGAGGATGCTGACAGGCTCCAATGTCTACTGACATGCTTCTCTGTGTGTGTGTGTGTGTGTGTGTGTGTGTGTGTGTGTGTGTGTGTGTGTGTGTGTGTGTGCCTGTCACTGAAATTGCAGTCAGTATCCAATTGGGAAGAGGGAGAAAAGTGCCCCCCACTAAATGAAGCAACATCAAGCTACCCCTGCACAGCCAATTGAGGCACCCACCTCTGAACTGAACTACAGTTGTCTTGGAGAACTTCTTCCACCCCTGCCAGCATTACATAGAAATGTAGAAACAGACTTTGATGGCAGATAAGGACCACTTGGCTCACCCAGTCTGCCCATTTCCCTACCTACTGGATAAGCTGCAGATTCTAGTTAACCAACAGCCTACTTCCTGCAACCCCCCACTATAATTGCCTTATGTCTGTCCCATGCACGTTTGAATTCCCCCACTGTTTTAGACCCAATGACCTCCTCAGGAAGGCGGTTCCATGTATCCACCACTCTCTCCGTGAAAAAAATTTCCTCACATTACCCTGAGCCATTCCCCTCTATCTTTAAATTGTGCCCTTGTTCTTACACATCTCTTTTTCTGAAAGATGCTACCCTCCTGGACTTTGTTGATTCCCTTGAGGTACTTGAAAGTTTCTATCATGTCCCCCCATCCCTCCTTTCATCAAGAGTATACATATTAAGCTCTCCCAGTCTCTCTTCATATGGTTTCTGCTGCAGACCCTGCACCATTTTAGTTGCTCTCCTCTGGACTGCTTTCATCCTGTCTATGTCCTTCCGTAGATGAGGTCTCCAAAACTTGCACACAGTACTCCAGATGGGGTCTCACCAACTGTCTGTATAGAGGGATAAGCACTTCCCTTTTTCTACCTGTGATGCCCCTTCCTATGCATCCCACTATCCCCCTGGCTCTCCTTACTGACTTTTCACATTGCTTACCCACCTTTAGGTCATCTGATATGACTACCCCCAGGTCCCTTTCCCATTTTTGTTGTTGTTAGTACCTCCACTGTTAATTGTGTACTCTTCTCCTGGGTTTTTGTTTCCCAGGTGCATTACTTAGCACTTCTTTGCATTGAATCTAAGTTGCCGTATGTCTGACCATTCCTCCATCCTTGCCAATTCCCTTCTCATCTTTTCTACCCCCTCTTGTGTATCAACTCTGTTACAGATCTTTGTGTCATCTGCAAAGAGGCATACCTTTCCCACCAGACCCTCTGCAATGTCACCTATAAAGATGTTAAGGAGGACTGGACCCAGTACTGAGCCCTGAGGTACTCCACTAATAACCCCCCTTTCTTCGGAATGTGTTCCATTCACTATTACCTTCTGTGTCCTGTTGTGCAGCCAGTTTGCTACCCAGGCTACCACCCTGGGACCCACCCCAGGCTGGCTAACTTGATTATTAATCTTTTGTGCGGGACTGAGTCAAATGCATTGCCAAAGTCTAGGTAGGCCATATCCACAGCCCCTCCCTGGTCTATTACTTTGGTCACCCAGTCAAAGAAATCAATTAGATTCATCTGACATGACCTTCCTGCTTTAAATCCATGCTGCTTTGGGTTCTGTGCCCCTCTGGCCTTGAGGTACTCAACAATTCTTTCTTTCAGAAGTGATTCCATCATTTTCCCTACCACTGAGGTCAAACTTACAGGTCTGTAGTTTTCTGCTTCTGCCTTGCTCCCACTTTTGTGAAGGGGAATCACATCTGCCTCCTCCAGTCCTCAGGTACCACCCCATCTTGCCATGATTTGTTAAAAAGCGTGGTCAGTGGTGTCACTAGGTCCTCCCTTAGTTCTTTTAGGATTCTGGGGTGAATCCCATCAAGCCCCATTCCTTTGTCCATCTTGAGTTTTAGGAGTTCTTTCAGGACTCTTTCTTCTGTGAATGGACTGGTGTTAACCCCCCTACCCAGAGTGCTTCTATTGTCTGGTTTAGGTAACTCCTCCTCATCTTCTTTTGTGAATACTGTTCAAAAGTATTCATTCAGTATCTCTGCCTTTTCACTGTCTCCCTCTGCCCACCTCCCCTCTCCTTTATTAATCTTCACTATCCCTCCCTTAACCTTTCTATGCTCCCTAATGTACCTATAAAAGGTTTTATCCCCCTTCTTAACTGAGTTGGCTATTTTTTCCTTGGTTTGGGCCTTTGCTATTCTGACTGCCTTCCCCACTTCTTTCTGCTTTAATTGATGCAGTTCCCTGGCATTGCCTTGGGCAGGTTAACCAGGCATGACCAGGAGTGGGGTAAGTTCAAGAGGTGGCTTGGATGGTACTGGGAGTATGGGGGTTCAGCTGAGAGAAGGACCAGCTGGGTAAATCTGGGTGAACATTTGATGTAAGAGAAAAAGAGATCACAGTTTACAGCATGATAAAGGGAGCAGTGATGTGTTCTCCAGGTACATGGCATTCTGCAAAAACAGTTAAGTGAACTTTTCATCAGTTCATGCTAATCCTCCTCTTCCCCCGCTCTACATCAAACCTTGTAAACCCTTTATCTTTTGATTATATTTTATATTCTTTGCAAAAAAAAAAAAACTGCATCAATGCACCAGTTAGGGTTCAACTTAACACCACAAAAGTACAGAAATGTGGTGTTAGGGTTTTCAACAGTAACGCTCCACCCCCACCCCCCAAACAGCAAAACAAATAAAAAACATTTGTGCTTTGGGTCTCCGGAGGCTTGTTGAATCAGTGATGGGGTCTTCCTCAGTGATGTCAGCCCTTATGCTCACCCCCCCAGCCTGTAGCCTCCTCATTGTACAAGCACATGCTCATTCATTGATAGCTCAGCAGGCTGCTGGCCATGGAGGACTGTGTCGGTGGCCCACACCATTTTGGGATGGGGGAGCAGGGTGGGACAGTACCTGCCAGAGGGGCAAGGGGGCCACTACTTAACCTGACTAGTACACCACCGGACCACCAGGGAGGAACTGGAATTTTGCTTGGGTGACAACTGATGGAACTGAGGGAATAAGCAAAATATTGTATTCACACTACATATGGGGATCAGGGATGGGGGGGGGGTTCATTACCAGTTGCCCACCAGGGTTACTAGAATCCCACTTAGAACCAGGGACAGACAGGGAAAGGCAGCTTGTGAGACACCAGTTAAATGGATTCTACACTGTCTCACTCTGTCCTCAGTCTCAGCTGAGCTGCAGGGATGACATCACCATAGAATTCTCGCAGCTGCATAAGCCACATTGGAATGCAGCAGCAGGGGTTAGTGTTAGTACGCTGGGGGAATTCAAGTCAGTCTTGAGGAGTCTGCAGTGGAGTCTTGAGGGAGAAGGAGGTGTGCTGCAGTTGGCAGCCACTCAGAGCCTAGCTCTGATTTAGAACTACATCAGTAGGTAGCTTGTGTGTTCTCACCCTAAAGAAGAACACAGAAGAGACCAGAAGGAAGTGGTAGAGACCATTCCATGTGTTGTTCCAGTGCCTCATCCCCGTAGGGATGGGGGGATCAGGCCTGTAGCTAGGACAGTGAGACGAGGGGGCAGAAAGAATGACTGGGGGCAGCTACCAAGCATATTAAAGCAATCTGGACTGTCTGAAAATTTACAGGGGCGGCAAAACAAATTACAGTGGGCAGTGCCCCCCATGCCCTCCTGTAGCTACAGGCCTGGGGGGAATTCCAGCATTTCAGGGCAGTCCCCTGGCCCTGCCTGGAAAGGGAAAAGCTGTCTTAAAATGGAAATTGTACTGAGAGATCCAGAGAATTTGTGTTTCCTTTGAAAGAAGCCCTGGGGCACCTGCATACCACGGTGAGTCTGCTCTGATATAGAGTCCATGTTCACCAAGACAGAGTTGTGTAAAAGTATCTTCCTACTGTGGGGTCAGGAGAAGACTTGACAAGTACAGTGCTTTTAAATTATGTATGGCTTGGAAGCATCTGAAACAATGGGGGTCTAAGGAATGGACATAGCCACTTACAGAACTTTTTTAAGTCAGGACACCACCTGAATACAGTGTAGAATGTTAAATGTGATGTACTTTTCAAGATAGCATCTACAACCAGTAGTTCGGAGAAAGGTGTTATATCCAAATGAATGGCTGAGTATAGATTTGGGACCAAGAGGTGGGAGACCCCCATCTGGAATAACCAGATTTACCTCTCCGGGTTCAGTTTGGGCACCTATTGCTTTCTACCAGGCACTTGGCCAGTGACGGCAGAAAGTACCCAGATGTGGGATTAAGGATGTTTTCCCTTTAGAGCTAGAAAGTGCTCATGGGTGGTTTAGGGAGCCACCATCAAACTCCATGCCATTTGGAAAAGTGTCCTAGTGCTGGCCGGGGTGCCATGTCAAGGAATCAAAGTAGAAGAGTACCAGTTTGGGCCGTGTGAGCCCAGAGTAGTTCAGAACCTGAGGGTTTTCGTCTAGTGAAGAAGATGTTCCCTGACCTCTGTAATCTGCATTACCAGTGAGTGTAGCCCTGTGGGGGTCCATCTTTGCTTTGTTATTCCTGTGTTGATGTGAATAAAAGCTACACTCTAGAATCCCATTCCTGGTTTGGACATTTTAGTTATTGTTTCCTGTGTCCGGAGTTACTTGGATACCACTGACCAGAGGTGCAAACCTAGCCATAATGCTGAGCAAATAGATTTTCTCCCTGAACCTAGGGTAACAGAGAAAGGAGCGTTTACACGGGGAATGGGGGGGGTTACTAGTACAAATAAGTTTGCTTGTCTGGACTCAGGAGGGTGATTGGGTGGGGAAGGGACCACTAGCCACCAGTTTTTTTTTTTATTTATTTAATTGGGTGGTGACCAGTGGGTGAGTGGTATTTAACACTTTGGGTGGGGGACAGTTCAAAATTCTGCCCTAAACATTTAGAAGTTTTCCAATCTGCCACAGTTAGAAGCTCAGAAACATCTGCAAAAGTTGCCAAATTTTCACAAACGTTATGCTAAGGTGGAAATAGCTTTCGCACACCACTAACATACACTCATAACTTTGGAATATTTACAGATTTGGACCCGACATTTTCCTCATAGTCTTCTTGGGGCTCCGCCTCATGAACAAGGGTAGAGAAAATGTTCAAATCCCACCGGAAAGGAGATTTTGCAAAGTGACTGTGAAATTGCACTTGGGGTCAGATTTGCATATTTCCACCACCATTGATCAAGAGGTGGAGTCCAAAAAAGGTAATGATTAAAATTTGGGGTCAAAATATCTAAAAATGACATAGTTATGAACCAAAGTTAAAAATCCAATTGAAATACATTAAACCACACTTATCTGATTTTCTTATATCATAGTCGCCAGTTCCAGCATTATGATGTGTCCTTGATCAGAGAGTGGATCTATGTCATAGGACTTGTTCAAGTGAGTGAGAGTGTGTGGGTTGTGGGTGGAGTGTTGGGTGTTGGGTGCTGAGTCAGAGTTCAGGTTGGGATGGGTGGTGTATGTGGGGGTCAGATCAGTGAAGAGCTGTTTTCTTGGTAATGGTTAAAAAAAACATTCAGGGACAGTTTTTTTTATTTCAGGGGAAATACTAACACTGGGGATTGGGCACCTCAATGTATGGCTCGTGTTGGGCAGCATTGCAGGTAGGCATCCCAGTGCAGTCACATACATAAGGTGGACAGGGGCGGGCAACCTGGAGAGAAAGGGGTCAAGAGAAGCAATATCAGGAGTGGGCAGCCCAGTCCACATATACGTTAAAAAAAATATAAAGACCGGGAAGGGCGGTTGGGCTACTTGAAGGGAAGGGGGAGAAAGAAGCAGTATGGAGATGTGCACTCCTGTCCACTTAATAGATGGATGGATGGATAGATAGATGGACAGACAGACAGATGGTCAAATGGACGGATAGACAGACAGAGAAGAGGGGCTCAGTGGCTCACTGCTTGAAGTGAAGCCAGCTGCATGACTCTAGCTGCAGTTTTACTATTCAGGAAAGTCCCACTTTTCTCATATAGAGAACACAGGTGAAAGGTTCCTCTCAGTAAGCTGGGCACCCAGGATTCTGGAGTGCCCAGAGCGGATACTTCTGGCCATTATTTAAAATAAAAAAAATAAATATCAGAATCTAACTAAATGGGTCCCGTTTTGCTAAGTTCAGGTGTTTGTTTTTTAAATTACACCATTTGTATGTATTTTCCATGTTTTTTAGTTTGAGGGAAGAAACAAAATGGCAGCTCTCACAATACCAAAAAAATGTCATGCTTTGATAAGCAAGTGGTAAGAAATCAGAAATGATCTTGCAACATAGAATGTTTGATTTTTTATTAGAATGTTATCCCAAAAACCCTACTGAGCATGCACAGAACAGAAAAAAAAAAGTTTAAATCCATTAAATTCTGGAACCATTTATTATTTTTTTCACAAAACCTTTGAAAGGCACTGCATTGGCACAATATGCTTCTACCCTGATAGATTCAGGAAAAAAAATATCATTCTGTCTACACAGTATGTGAGAAAAAATTCAAATCTTATGTTAAATATAGGGAAAAAAAATTAGACGCCTACAGGAAAAAAGCATAACTATCTCAGAAACTGCACAAGCTGCCATCAGGAAACTTTCCACAGATTTAGACCCTGCCTTCTAGACAACACATACAACATTTCAGCTAATTTTGTCAAACTCTGCCAAAGCTATTAAGGTGCAGAGTTAGGAGTTTAACATAGAACCTGTCGCTCAGCCCTAACTATAGGGGTGCTATCATCTCCCTATTATTCAGGGACATTGTGTGGACATAGTTCCTTACATTACTAAGGAAGGAATGGATCAACAGTAGGACAATTAGTAATTAAACACTGAATTAATTTTAAATAAAACCCCAGTTTCTGTCCATGTACTATCCTTTGTTACCCTAATGTTTTAAATGTCACTAGGCAAAACCCCATGCCCACATCTTTCGAACATGCCAGATACAGATTAGTCAATACCAGCAGGAACATCTGCCAGAACTAGACACATAGTGGATTCCATGCAGGGGAAGGGCATCAAACAACTGGTACAACAACCCACAAGAGACTATCCTAGATCTAGTACTATCTAACATGGAAAGGATCACAGATCTCCAGGTAGAAGATCACCTGGGGGCCAGTGACCATAACACAGTATGGTTCAATTTGGCCACTAGAACTCAATCATCCCAATCCAAGGCAAAAATATTGGACTTCAGAGGAGCTGACGTTGATAAGATGGCCAACAGAGTTATGCTAGCCCTGGCAAGAAGAAATGCAGGTGAGGGCGTACGGGTAAAGTGGGCAAGTATCAAGGATGCAATACTTGAAGCAAAATTCCATTGTGTTAGAGAGAAAAGGAGGTGCAAAAGAAGAGGGAAACCACTTTTGTTCTCAAAAACAGTAGCAGAAAAGGTCAGAGCCAAAAGGCTGGCCTTAAGGAAATATATATTTTTTTTAAATTCAAGTTTATTATTTCACTTTTACAGAGCAAGTTGCACATTATACAATGACATCAGAAATCACATAGTAAAATGACATACACAACTTACTCCTCCCTCCCCACCCTCCCTCCCTTCCCCCTTATGCATACATTCATCAGTAGCAGTATTGTAGAGGCAGATCTAACTTATATTATTATACTAGAATACTAGGTTAGTCCTTGTATCAAGTAGCTATCCTTATAAAGTCAGCATGGCATGTCGGTTGTTTGGAGTGGTACCGGGTGATAACATCGCGGACGAAATATCGCCACACCATACAAAGCAGGCTCCACGCCGCTGACTACAATGTTGGCATGGACCTTTATCACCAACCAAAATCCCATGGGCAGTGCACAGCAGGGCTCGACAAGGTGCCAACCATGACCCCAGCCCACAGAATGGTGCCCCAGGCACCGTACCTTCAGCATGCTGCAATGTGATGGCTGATCTCCCCCAACCCACTGCAATGTGGTAGACTACATCTCTGGTGTCTAGTGGACCCCCCCACCACCCCAGCAGGTAGCTGCCCACCCCCTGCACCTCCCAACATACCCCATCACTGGGTGGGTGGCCAGCACAGCCCTCCACATACCACCCTGGCTGGCTGCTCCACTGAATGAGCTGCATGGGCATATAGGTATGCGCTCATCCAGTTTGTTCAGTGGAGCAGCCAGCCATGTAGCTGTGGAGGGTTGTGCTGGCCACCCACCAGTGATGGGGTATGTTGGGGGGTGTGGGTGGGCAGCTACCTGCTGGGGTGATGTAGGGGAGGGGTCCGCCAGACACCAGGGATGTAGTCTACCACATTGCGGTGGGTTGGGGAGGACTGGCCATCACATTGTGGCTGGCTGCAGGTACGGTGCCTGGGGCACCATTCTGTGGGCTGGGGTCACAGCCGGCACCTTGCCAAGTCCTGCTGTGCACTGCCCATGGGGTTTGGGTGGGCAATAAAGGTCCATGCCGACATTGTAGTCGGTGATGTGGAGCCTGCCTTGTATTGTGCAGCGATATTCCGTCCACGATGTTATCACCTGGTACTGTTTGGAGTAGATACAGAGTGCGTAAGGTCTCCCATGTTCTGGAGTACTTTGGAAGGCAGTTTTTCATGCTGGCTCCAATTTTCTCCATGCTCAAATTGAATAAGAGTTCCTGAAGTCACTCAAGGTAGCTTAACGGAAGGTCATCAAGAGGAGGAAATGGTGGCCATATAATTCCTTCTAGCCTTTGCCTCTATTCTGTTGTAGTCTCCAATTAATCAAATTTCAGGTATGAAGTATTCCTCAATACTGAGCAAGGGATCCACTTTGGATTTAATCTTGTACCATAGGGCCTTCACTGATGGGCAGTCCCAAAATATGTGACAGAGGGTACCATCCTCCTGGTGATATCTATTACAAGTAGGGCTGGGAATTCTACCTATTTTATGAAGTTTGACTGGCGTCCAGAATAAATTATTCAAAAATTGAAATTGCATCACCCTAAGACGGTCCTGGGTAATATATCTGTAAGTATTCGGCCAGATAATAGGCCATTCAGATACCCATTTTGGGAATTGCTCTTCCCAGTATTTAGGAGTCCCTATACAATCTGCATATGTTTGGTCAAATAGTAGTGAATATAATCTAGATACTGGGTGGGGTCCCCATACTGTTTTGGATAGGGACTCAAAAAGTCTCTCTAGGATTGGACCTGTTTTAAACCCCCCTTGCATTTGGATTAATAAGTGCCTTATTTGGAACACCTTAAATACTTAGTTAGGGCCCACCCCGTGTCATGTAAGAACTGACTGCACTGAACCACATACTCCTTCCTGTAATAAGTCCCTGATCCGCAACCTACTCAATGAGGTGACCCATGTATCAATGATCACTTTGCCCCCAATTTTTAGATTCAGGTTGCCACAAAGAGGCTGATTTTGATCTTTGCAGGGAAAGTATTTGATAAAAGAGCATAATTGGCCATGGATTTTCAGGGAGGAGGCTACTGGAGTAAATGCCAGTTTCTTGGGAAGGCATTTTTGACTGCAATATAAAAGCACAGTTGGGTAAAGGCCTACCTCTTTATTCAGCCCAATTTCCAGCTTCACCCATGAAGGAACATAGGATAAAGTCATTTCTTCCTCTGGTGTCAGCAGCCACTTTAGATATTTGCTAGCATTACTGGCCAAGTAATATATTCCGAAGTGAGATACTCATAAACTACCCATAGCTTTGGGAGCAGCCAGCTTATGATAAGCCCTGTGGGGTGCTTTCCCTTGCCAAATGAATTCAGAGATAATCAAGTGAGTCTTGGAGAACCATTTTAGGGGCAGCCAAATATTAAACGTATTAATGGGATAGAACACCCTGGGGAGGACATTCATTTTGATTAAATTTATGCATCCCCAGAATGGCAGTGGAAGATTTCTCCATCTGCTCAGATCTTGCTTTATTTCATGGATGACTGAGTCCAATTTAAGTTGAATCATCTTGAACTCACTTACTGCTAGTATAATACCTAGATATTTCAGTGTATGCTGACTCCATTGGAGGCCATATCAGAAATATCGGCTTTCAGTAATTTCCTGTTTAGTGGAAAGACTGTGGTTTTCCCTACATTTATTTTATAATTGGATAATTTACTGTATTCTTCTATGATTTCCAAGACCACCGGGAAGGTCTCCCAGGGGTGTTGGAGATGCAGAAGAAAATCATCCACATATGCAGATACTTTCATCTCATGGGTGCCAATCTGCACTCCTTGTATCCTAAGATTAAGCCTAAACCTGCAGAGAAGTGGTTCCAGATATAGGTTGAAAAGAAGAGGAGGCAGGGGACACCCCTGCCTTGTGCATGAATACAATGGGAAAGTGGAAGAAAAATGCCCATTGCAGTAAATCTGGCCGGTTCAATGATTATATAGGGATGAGACCCACTTAATATAAGTAGGAGGAAACTCCAATCTATGCATGACTGCAAACAGGAATTGCCAATTCACCTTGTTGAATGCCTTCTCCGCATCCTGGGACAACAGGCCATAAGTAGATTCTGAGTCTCTGGACACAGAGAAAACATTGGACAGTTTATGGAGGTGATCCAATGATTTTCTCCCTCTCATGAACCCTACTTGATCCGGGTGAATGATGTGAGGCATAACTCTGCTTAATCAGTTTGCTAAAATTTTAGCTAGGATTTTAACATCGCAATTAATCAGGGAGATAGGGCGGTAGTTACTGACTCTGTCTAGTTATTTCCCTGATTTAGGGATTACTATTATGAGGGCTTCTAGTAAGTGACTATCAATCCTATTGGACTCAAGTAAGCAACAGAATAGCCTCTTCAACCCTGGGACCAACTGTTTGGTGAAACATTTAAAAAAAATTGAAGAGAACCCATCTGGGCCCGGAGCTTTGTCTAGAGACAGAGATTGGATGGGCTCCAAAATTTCGGTCTCTGAAATGGAAGAGACCAACCCTTCTTTTAGGTCATTTGGAATTACCAGCATCTGGATGGAAGATAAGTATTCTGTGACAGTTTCTATCTCGGGCTGAGAATTCATAGGACCATATAATTCTCTATAATAATTTTTGAACTCCAGCACTAATTCTCCGGGGAGTAATTTGATCGAGTTATCTCTCTGAGACATGATACACTTAATAATTTTGGACGGATCTACTGCCCTGAGTCTCATAGCCAGCAGGCTACCCAATTTCTCCCCTTGGTCTAGATATGTCACTTTTGTTTTGAGAATGGCATATTCTGCTTTGTCCCTAAGGATATCATTATACTGGCTTGTGATACATGTTAACCTTTCTCTAATTTCCTCTGAGGTAGTAGGTGAAAACATTTTTTCTATGTTCCTGATTTGTTCTAGGAGATACAAGGCTTTTTCTTCACTGTCCCTCTTTTTAGCAGCTGCAATTTTAATAAATTCCCCTCTTAAAACATATTTGAGGGCTCCCCATTCAATATCTCCTCTCCCTGTAGAGTTAAAATTGTCCTTAAAGTATAAATCTATCCTTTGTTTAATAGCCTCTGTAATCTGATTGGATTTAAGTATCTGGTTATTTAGCTTCCAAGTAGATTATTTGGGAAGATTGGGGCTGAGGCTTAAAGAATATCTAACTAAGGAGTGGTCTGAAATGGCCTTACAGTCTATCACACATTCTGATAGGGTCAAAAGGAGAGAATTACTCACTAAAAAGTAATCAATTCTTGATCTGGACTTATGCACCTGTGAGGAAAAAGTGAACTCCTTGAGAGGTGGATGCAATACGCTCCAAGGATCACATAGACCTGTCTGGTCTATCATGTCTCGAATTGCTCTCTGAGCAGAAGTCAGCCCTCCAGGTCTCTTCCCCTCCTTGTCAAGATCAGAGGAAAAGAGAAGGTTCCAATCACCTCCCAGAATAATGGGGAGGTTTACGAAAGGGGACAATACATCCAACAAATTTATAAAAAAATCTGGCGAGTCTTGATTAGGCCCATATATACTACCCAGTAATATTTTTGTTCTTTGTAAAAGCCCCACTACTAGAACATAACAACCCATGGGATCAATTATAGTTTGTTCACATAGAAAAGGGATAGTTCTGGAAACTAATATTGCAACCCCTCTACTTCTACTGGCTGAACTATTGCCCGCCATGAATACCTGTCCTATAAACTGCCTTCTAAAAAGATTAGCTTCAGACTCTAACATGCATTTCCTGCAGGAAGATCATGTTCTCCTTTAGTGATAGCAGATGTTTTATAAGTTTATATCTTTTGGTTTTGTTCCTGGAGCCTTTCACATTCCACGAGATCCATACATAGCTACTCCCCATGGTAAGACTCCTGTTTCCGGTGTTTCTATCTGAGCGCACTTAACTCAACCTCTTTAATCCTACATTCCAACATACCTTCCCTCTGATGTTGCCTCTGTTCCATGACTGAACTATATGCAAGATACCCCTCCCCTCCCATCCTTGTCCCTCCCATCCATGTCCCCCCCACTCAGCCATTAATCCTGACCGATGTATGCTAATAACTCGATCCCCATCCCAATTCCCATATCTAAGAAATAATAAGACAAAAAACTGAAAAACGATAAATTTAGCAAAGATGCCTTCCCCCCTCCCGCCCAACAGAAATTCTACACGGCCCGTGATCATCAAGTCAAACTGCCCATTCCAACTCCGCTACATGCCTCCACCCATTTAATTATCCCTGTTTTGCAACAACATAGAGAATAAAAGAGAAATTAAACTTATTTCTACCCAGTTAACATCACACACTTAAAGTTGTTGTGTCCTTTGTCTCCTAAGCCTATTGCGCAATATCTAGCTATCATAAGATCCTTCCATATAGGGTTTGCTGTGCCCTCAAATCCACTGGGGAGGACACTTTCCCATATTAGCAATTCAAGATAGGGTAGGGGGCCCACTATCATGAATTAAGGATGTCCAGACTCAGTTCTGCGGCTCTCCACCATGATACCCTCTATATATCCCTGGTTCTTGACAATAGAAAGGTAAATGTAAATGTTTGTTGCTTCTATAACTTAAAAACTTAAGTTAATGTGGGATTTTAGATTCCTCAGAAGGTTTCCTCCATCCTAAAGACTTCAAACCTTGACATCAACATAATCCTTCAGATCTCCAAATAGCCCGGGTTTTCAAATGTAAGAGCCTTCAGAAATATACATTTTAACTGTTTCTAGACATCAGGTACTAAATTAATGCAAATGAAAAGACATAAGAGTTCTCCGACTAAATGTAAACCACAATTTTGAGGCACCACTTCCCCACAGCATTATAGCCTGCCACGTCCTCAACAAAGGAAAAGGAAAATGGGAAAAAAAAAAAGAATTTGGCTCATAAAGTACTTGCTTGGCACGTAAAAATAAGGAGGGGAAAACAAAATAAAATAGACAGCTGCTCAGTCAGATCCTATTTGTTAATCCAGTCACAACAAGGTCTGAGGGAAAGTTTACAAAGATTCAGTCTCAATTCTCCAAGTCTGTCTCATGGGGAGATTGCAACTAAATGTAGAACTCTTACTTCACAGCCCTTACTAGAATATAGAAATAATGTCAATTCCAAATCAGGTAAAGCAAAGAAACTGTTTCCCCAGATACTTGCAGTACAATAAATTTGTGTTGTTTTGGTGCCCTACAGTTGAAGTAAAAGGTCATTGTTCCACCCCGATAATAAGAAGAATCCCATGCGAATACACCAAACATCAGCAAGTCATAGTAGAACTCTTGCATCTGAAGGTATTCGGAGAACATTAAAGGATACCTAAACAACATTTTGACAACAATCTATCCAAAACTCTGACTCCTTAGGTGACTAAAGGAAAGATTGCTGTATTCATTAAGGCTAAAACTACATATATATATAATTTACCTAAATGTGGTTCCAGAGCATTTGAATATTGTAAAATCAGCCTTCTAATTTCAAAAAAAACTGTCTTACCTGCTTCCTAAAATGGCCGCCAAATGTGTTATGTGACGACATCATTTGAGCCAAAGTCAGAAAGATATATGGCTCTCTGTAGTGCTAACTAGTTTTTTTTTCCCTTTGTATATAATTGTTTCACTCAAAAGGTCAAAACCATGTGCATTATTTTGTATAATACACATGTTAGGCTATGGTTCTGTTCATTATGTTTATTTTAACATGCCGAAATTGTATTTTAATCCAACCGACTTTCTCTGTGGCAAACCACAGTTCAGTACAAATCTTGAATAATCTGGTTGTCTAGTGGTTATGGTGGATCCAAGATGCTACAGTGGGGGTGCTGGGGTGGTGTGCATGCTTAATATGAACTTTTTAACATTTTTATTAAACCTTTATATTTTCTGTTATTCTTTTCTAGTACATTTTTGACATAACCTACAAATGTAATCGATAGTTTGAATGTAAACATTTGTACAATCAATAAATCAGACTTCTTCAACAAAGTGAAATGCAGCAGCAGCACTCAAGTACATTACTATGTATGTTGGGGGGGGGTGCAGCCACACCGTTCACCACCTTCTAAAGCCACCACTTTTTTGTAGCAAAGTTCTTGTTCAGTCCAATGTTAGAGTTCATACTTTCTCAAAACTCAAATATATGCTTGTCTTGTCTTCTTTTTCCATGGGAAATAATAATAAGAAGAAGAAGAATCAGCATTTATATAGTGGTTTTCATACACATTGTATCCCAAAGCGCTTTACAAGGAATACTAGACTGGTAGTGAAGTGACTGAACATGTAGTGGCAGCCATTTCATATATTAATATCCACACACAGTTTTGGACAATTGCATGAACTGGTTTTATGGGAAGGGGAATGTTGGCCAGGACAACAGGGTCAGGTAGCGATCAAGGTGCTGGCAGCCCACATCTTATTTTTCACAGTAATCTGCTCATATTTCTCTCCTCTGTCTTCCCCCTTCTCTGAATATAGCAGTACAGGGGTTGAAATTGAGTTTTGCAGCCACTAGCCAGCAGGGCTAGTGACTGGGAAAATCAAGTAGCCCCACAGACTTTTTCACTGGCCTAGTTGGTGTACTTACTAAAATGTTACCGTCTCCAGCACAAGCCCGCAGCACTAGTTAAAGGAAAATCTTACTAGCCTGATACATAATCTACCAGCATTTTGCTAGTGGGCTGGTGCCAGTTTTAACCCCTGCAGTACCTTGCAAAAGTGGCCTTCTCAGTCCCCCTCTGGTATTCATTTGTCACTATTCCTCCTCACATCAAAAACTGGTGAGCTCATCACCCTTCTGCGTCGTGAATGAAGTAGTAGAGTCCCCTTTTTATTTTGACATATCAAATATAAACATATCTTTCCAGTAAGTCAGGCTGATAGCAACAGGGAACAAGGGGAATGATGGGATTTCCTATCCTTAAAAGATCTAGGCTACCTTTGATTAGGCACTGCTAAATGATGGGTGTACACATCAATATGCACGCCATTTAATAGTGTTTAATCATAGATGGCTTAGATCTTACATGGGTAGAAACACCTATTTTTCCAGTTGTGCAATGCAGCTATCAGCCTGGCTTACCAGAAGATCATGTTTATTATTAATATGTAAAAATAATATGGGAGACTGTACTAACCACATTCATGATGCAGAAGGGTAGTGAACTCACCAGTTTTTGGTGTGGGGTGCAGATGAGAAGAATGAATGCCAGAGAGGGACTGAAGAGGCCATTCCAGCAGGGTATAGCTATATTCAGGTTAGTCGAAGAAATGAGGGAGGACGTTGAGCAGATCACTGTGAGATCTGAAATATGGGGCTGCCAACATCGTGATCACTACCTGACTGTGGATGAGAGTAGCCAGCGATGACAAATACTCAGAGTGGCAGGGCTGCACCTAAACTGTAACTTGAATTCAGTGTAGGGAGATTACCCTCAGGTAGGGAGGGCTGTTGATGTTTGTTAGGACAGTATTGAGGGAGTTGTGTGTATAGCTCATTCAAGATTAGGAAGGGTGGTAGCCAGCCAACTCAAATTGTGGAGTACAGCACAGAAAAGTACTGGAGAAGAATTGCTGGGAACTGTCCTGCAGGATTCTGCAGATCACAGGTAAAGGAGTAGACTGACAATGGAAGTCGGGTGGATTCACTCAAGGTATTAGTATGCCTCTCTTGCTAATAATATTGTTATCCATTTTAAGTGCAGCCCTTATGAGGGCATGAACTGCAGGTTTTCTGCTGGGTCATGATGCTTATTGCTTGGCCCTCCAGGAAGACGTAGTTGTTGGTTAATGAGGTGGGAAAAAATACAACAGGGGAACTGTAAATACTACCGTCACTGTGCAGAAGGGTGGTGAGCCACTCAATATTTACTGTGGGAGCAGAAGTCAAACACTGAGAATGTGGACTGGAGAGTGATTTGGGAGTCATTTTTTAACAGTGCCAGCTGATGATGCATATTGGTATATGTGTGCACAACTCTCTGAGGTACAAGATTACAATCTGAGGTATGATAATTCTCTTCATGAGACCGTAAGCACATATGCGGCACCAGGCAGTACTAAGGACAGGGTATGGATGGTGGGGTGTTCAACAGAAGGCAGGCTAGGTGCAGGGGGTTCACATGGAAAAAGAAAGTCTTAATTGTGGATTAACAAGAGAGCATGGGCTTTGGAACTGAACCAGACCAGTACCTTGCTCTGTGACCCTGAACAAGTCATTACACTTCCTTGTGCTCCCAGGCCACACCTGCAAACAAGCTTTCAGCTTAGTGTGTCTCTCCTGGCTAACAGAAGACAAAATTAAGTGCATCACATAACCACTAGATCATCAGGTAATTGAAGTGTTGTACTGTAATGCAGTTTGCCAAGGAAAAAGTCAGCTGGATTGCAAAACATTTTCCACAAGTTAAAGTAAACTAAATGAACAGAATCATACCCTAACGTGTGTACTGATCAAAGTAATCCACAAGTTAATACATGGTGTTGATCATTCTGGTACAACAATTCAAAACAAAGAGGGAAAGAAGAACTAGTAAGCACTATAGAAATATATGTGGATCTCTGTCTTTGGCTCAGATGATGTCATTATGACTCATCACTTAACAGACGTGGCAGCCATCTTGGGAAAGAAACCTAGGCTGTTTTTTGAAAGTGAAAGGCTGATGTTTACATTTTCCAAAAGCTATGAAACTACATTTATATTATTTACTTAAATGCAGTTTTAGCATAAATGTAAACAGCAGCCTAAACTTTACCTTGTTATGAAGCCAGATTTTGGAGTTTGCAGTTTTAAAAAACTGCTTGTTTAGGTACCCTTTAAACCTTGTCCATGCCAATAGCTCAGTCTGTTTCTCACTCTATTGCTGTTCAGAACTCGAGAGTTCACATAGGAGGTACATGTAGGGTACTGCATTTGTGTCATAAAACGATCCTGATTTCCAACATACCCACTCATATCATCCACATCTCTTTATGCAACCTGCTACCTTATGTAGGTTTATAGCTGCTCAATGATCCTTAAACAATTCTGGAAGGGCTAACTTTAGACCTTCTGCCACAGCACTTGCATCTTCGTAGCTATTCCAGGAGCCAGATAGAAGAACCTGTAGGCAAGCCGGACACCCCATGCGAAAACGAATTCCTGAGGCGATCAATTTAACCACCAGTGGGTGGAAGGTGGCCATCCTTTGGCGTACCGAAACTGTGAGACCTTGAGCTACCCTAATTGTGGCCCCTTCCCATTTAGCTTCTTGAATTTCTTTTATTTTGTTAAAAAAGTGCTGCCTTTCGAGATAGTTTAGGAAGTGGAAAATCAAGGGCCAGGGTGGGGCACCCAGTGGGGGCATTGCTTTAAGTGCCCTATGAGCTCTTTCAATCATGTAGTTCAGGCTAAAGGGAGTAGGGCCTGCTAATTTGGTGATCAGTTTTTGTGTGAAAACAACTGGGTCAGTTCCCTCTTCTCTCTCTCCGGAAGTCCAATAAGAACTGCATTATTCTGCCTACTCCTCCCTTCAAGATCTTCAATCTTATTTTCCAATTTATTTATTTTTTGTCTGAGTATTACAATCTCTGGAGCTTGCTTTTCTACTTTTTTTCCACTGACACCGTACGAGCTTCACTGTCATTAGCCCTCTTTGAGAGATCATCTATGGAGGTGATTATTGCCTTAATTCCTCTGTAATGGTTTAAATTCTGCAAGGAACAGTGCTAGGGTAAGTGGTTAATGCTCTGATATAGTCAGATCCATTCCTGGGCCACCAGCAGACGACAAGGCCTTGGACTTTTTTGTGGCCTTTACTGGCAATGGCAGTGGAGTATGTTTCGGTGGCAGTTTCTTCATTTGAACATTTATCTAACTGGGTCTCCTGCTAGACAGTTCCCAGATATAAACCGTAATCAGGTAGGATGGAGTTGTTGGTCTAGATGCCGCTTTTAATGGAGTATTTAAACTTAATTGAGGTGGATGGCTGGAGCAGATGAATCTGGCTGCTAGTCCATTCCTTGCACCACGTGACCTCTGGCCTTCAGGAAAAATAAGGAAATGCAGCAAGATGAAGATAGGGAGGCATACCAAACTTCCCTAAGGGAAGCAGGGAAGACAGTAAGGCAGGCAAAGTCCCAAACCAAGGAAACACTAGCACAAACAGTAAAAGAAGGTGGCAAGACTTTCTATAGATACATTAGTGAAAGGAGAAAGTCCAGAGGGGTATTGCTAAGATCAAAGGAGATAAGGTGGCATGCGAGGAGGAGGACCATGTAAAAGCATCTATCCTAAATAGATACTTCTGCTCAGTATTTACTGAGGAGAAAGTAGGGCAGGGCCCACAGATCAGCACCATGGACGCGGGGGGTGTGTGCACTAGTCCCTTCACAAAAGAAAGGGTCCTACAACAGCTCGATAAGCTCAGGGTGGACAAGGCAATGGGACTTGATAGCATACATCAAAGGGTACTAAAGGAGCTAATTGTGGAACAAGCAGAGCCATTATCAGAACTGTTTAGTGAGTCTCTGAGCACAGGAGAGGTCACAAAAGACTGGAGAAGGGCTTATGTGATCCTGCTCCACAAGACTGGTAGTATGGAGGAGGCAGGGAACTACAGACCAGTCTGTCTTACCTCAGTAGTGGTCAAGATTATGGAGGCACTCCTTAAGGAAAGGATAGTGCAACACCTGGAATCTATAGGAGCACTGGATCCAAGAGAGCATGGGTTTACAACAGGATGGTCCTGTCAAACTAATCTCATAGATTTTTTTGACTGGGTATCCAGAGTGGTGGACCAAGGGGGAGCAGTTGATGTCGCCTACCTTGACTTCAGCAAAGCTTTCGATACTGTTCCACATGGAAGATTGATTAATAAGCTGGGTAGGCTCGGGGTGGGTCAGACGTTGGTCAACTGGGTGGTAAACTTGTTGATGGACAGAAAACAGAGAGTGGTGTTAAGTGGTATACAGTCAGAAGAGATGCAAGTAACAAGTGGGGTACCTCAGGGATCAGTCCTGGGGCCAGTCCTCTTCAATATCTTCATCAGTGACATTGCACATGGACTGGAGGGTAAGGTTTGTCTGTTTGCAGATGACACTAAGATCTGCAACCCAGTAGATGATCCAGATGGGGTGGGCAGAATGAGAAGACATCTGGATAAACTGGCAAAATGGTCAGAAGAGTGGCAACTGGGGTTTAACGCAAAGAAGTGCAAGATCATGCACATAGGGAAGAGAAATCCTGAAGCCACCTATAGGTTGGGAGGGGAGTTGCTGGCAGTCACAAGGAAAGAAAGAGACTTAGACATCATCATCACAGATGTCTTGAAATCATCCAAGCAGACCACTAAAGCAGTAGGTAAGGCTAAGGAAATGGTGGGGTGTATTAGTAGGGGTATCACAAGTCGTAAGAGGGAATAATCCCTCTTTACAAGACACTGGTTAGGCCCTATGTGGAGTACTATGTTCAGTACTGAAGGCTACACATTCACAAGGACATTAACCAAATTGAGGTAGTTCAGAGAAGGGAAACCAAAATGGTGCAGGGACTGCATCAGAAACCATATGAGGACAGATTAACAGAGCTCAATATGTATACCCTGGAGCAAAGAAGGGAAAGAGGTGATATGATTGAAACACTCAAACACCATAAGGGCATTAACAAGGTGAAAGAGTCTAACATGTTTCAATATAAGAAAAATAGCAGGACAAGAGCTCACAGCATGAGATTAGAGGGAGGCCGATTAAGGGGTAAGGTGAGGAAGTTCTTTTCCACAGAAAGGGTGGTGGATGCATGGAATGGCCTACCTCACAAAGTGGGGGATATGAATACAGTGCAGGGCTTCAAACAGGCATGGGATAGGCATAAGGGAGCAATACAGATAAGTATGAATAGATAGGCCATTGACAGAGCAAATGCTGATGGCACATTCATAAGGTAGAAAAAGAAATGGGGCAGAATGCATGGGCCTTGTGGTCCTTATCTGCCTTCAACGTCTATGTTTCTATGTTTCTATGATGGAATAAGGGTTGCTAAAGGATAGGGACACACATCAGTGTCTGAGAAATATGGATATTTCATGAAGAATTTTCTACATTTTGTGGAGTACAGAGTTAAGCGTGGGGCTTAAAATTAGCTGCCACCCCTTTAACTTGGAACAGTAATGTGCAGCCCGCCGTGGTCATGTGTTATGCTTCTTATTTGCCAGCAGGGGCTAGGAAACCCCAATTTCTGGTCTATTCTGTCAGAGTCTAGTCTGTACCTTGTGCTGATGAGATGTCCCTGCTTATGCTCCTGAATAAACCTTATTTTGTTTATTATTTTATGCATCCGACTCCGTTCGTTCGGTACCAACAGTCTGATTTTTTCAACTAGTTTGAAATTTCTGACTTCAACTAACTGAAGAAAATCCAACCAATTTTTTCAACTTTCACCATCGCTGAATTTTATTATGTAGTAGTTTCTCATACTTTTTTAAGTTTGTATCTTTTTTTTATTAAAACTTTGACTATAACAGTTGATAAAATATATGGGAAAGTCCTCCCCCCCTTGAAATCACTGGGACACGTGCACACACAGCCTTCACCTTCTGACATCACAAACGGGCTGCATGTGCCTACGGGAGTACATATTGGTGGGTTAAGGTCAGGAAGCAGGTCCATTTTTAGCATTTGGGATTTAGTAGCATTATAACTTCATAAATGGTCAGAAATAAAAGGAATTATTTATGCCCCTCAACTTTGGGGCAGGTGAGATATTGCATATGTTGGAGGGAGCAGCAAATAGTCAGCAGCAGCTAAGAAACTGGCTGCTCTTTAAAATGCTACAAAGTGCAGTGAAACAAACCTACACACAGTAGGTACCCACTAAAGCACAATAACCAGTCAAAACAGCAACAAAATATACTAAGTCCCTGAAAGTAACAAGTTGAAGCAGGGCAGTAAAACAGTATATGGTATAGAAAAATAAGGAGCAGTAATACTAGCTAATTAGAAATAGAACCATCAGTCTAAAATTCAGTATAGGTAGGGCCTCTTAAACACCCCACAGAAGCTAAAAGGTACCCTTTTGCAAATAGAGCTAACCATCAATATATGTTAGTTTACTAGTAGTCGTATAATCTGTGAGACTAAAAACAGTTTAAGGGAGGACCCCTAGAAATACCTCCTGTACGGTATACCAGAACCGAGATGTATCCATAGTTTAAACTTAAAGCTAAAAAAACCTCATGCATATTAAAAAAAAAAAAACATTTCCTGACTTGTTTAACCTTTCAGCATGTACACTAAAGTGTTTTTTAAAATATTATTCATCTTGCCGTGAGGACTTTAATAGTTAGTCTATCCAATTCCTACAGTGGCAAACAACAAATATTTTGTATATTGGACCTGACTGACCATGCTCCATGCTCCAGCCTCCTATAGGTCCAGGAACTCACCAATCAACCACCTGTGCCTGGCTCGCTCCATGACCTCGTCGGGAGTCTGACTTACTCACAATGTCACCATAGACAGGGAGAGTTCAGCCATGCTGCCAGCAGTAGATCGATGATGAACGATTGCCTTGGCTTTTCAAGTTCGGGCCCCACAGCCCCCAAGCCCTCAACCAGCCAGACAAGCCAGCCCAGCACACAGCAGACACACAGACAGACTGAGCAGTCTATGAGAGACCATCCCCCTCCTTCCTACTGCCCAGCCCTGGTGGGCCTTACATTCACATCCAATGCAGTACCTTGCTCACTGTAGGAGCCTGCTGCCAGGTTGATCAGTGTGACATAATGGTAGAGTTAAATATAATTAGTGAGATAGAAAAGAAGAGTTTGCTACTGCAGTAGACTTACAGGGAAAATAATTATGCCAAAGCCTTCAGAATGGGGAGGAATCAATCTATCTCAATCAGGTGTCAGGTAATGATTCGGTTTGTGTTGGCAGGTTGCTCCATGGCTCAGGCTGCCACTGCTGCTCTACTCGGTAGTGGTGCCAGTGTTTTTTTGGAGATGTGTACTCCTCCTCCCAACCTCATAGTCAGTCCCCAACCCAGACCCACATCCCCACTCCAGTATTCTGTGCAGTGGAACTAGTGCACCTAACACTCCTCCTCTCCTCCTCCTCACCAACTCTGAAGACCTGCCCCAGACTGAGTGAGAGTCACCTGATGGGCCTGGCCGATGGGATCATGGGGTGATCCCAACCACAACCAGACCACTGACTTGCTGCCTTTGCACGACTGTTGCCTGACTTTGCTGGAGAACTGACTGGGACCTGCACAGCCACACAATAGTCTCTCTCTCCAGGCACCAGACAAGTCAGGACAGTGGACACAGTTAACTTATTTTTAAATTAAAGGCCGAACCACCAAACTTCGTCCCTGCAGAAAAATGCTGCTCGTTCCATAGACCACACATGAACACAGATGCCTCCTCTACTGACAGTCTCCTCTCCTACCTAGGCATGCTCTCCATGCCACCTCGTGCAGTCAGTCACAGACACTCTCAAGCTCTTGGCTCCTCCTTCTATCTCTCCTAATTGGTAGATGCTTTGTGTCCAGGAGCCAGTGGTGCATTTTATTTGCTGTAGGGCTCGGTGCTGGTGATTGAGGATCATTATATATTTGTAGCAGTCTGGCCCCCCTCCTCCCCCCCAGGAAAGGAAAAAAAGAGAAAACACACTGCAGTGCACCAGAAAAACAAACCTGGATGGGTCACAGAATCGTCAACTGCAGTGGATTTCAAATCCACTATTTTATGACTGCACCCCAATGCAATTGCAACTTATTGTGACTGCACTGAATTGCAACTGACTGTTTCAACTGCTGATGATTGCTCCAGGGTCTAACAGTGTCACCTGTTTGCCAACCCTCCCAAAGGATGTCTAAGTACTCTTAGACCAGCCATTGGCTGGTCTAACTGTACTTGGACCTTTGTCCTTTGGGAAGAGTTTGAAATGCAGCATTGGGGGATATGGCAGCCTGCATCTGCTGCAAGCCCCCTAGCACTGTGCCACAGCCACTTTTGTGGTGCAAGGCTAGTGCAAGCACCCTTTGGTGCAAGCAGCATGCATTTGAAGCAGGCTGCTTTGCAGAATAGCTCTGGGCTTATCCCTAGATGCAAGGTGCCTGTTGTGTCAAATATGTTTGACACAAGCACCTTGTATCCATATCATGGCTTGGAAAATCTAGCCCCTAGTGTCAATCAGTAAGGTGAACTGAGTTCTGGGGTCTGATTATGGAAGGGGATTTGGCAATGCAGTGGACTTGCTATGGGGTGTTCGATACAAGTTGCGATTTGAGCTGAACATTGCAGCGAGTGCGATTTTCATAGATTCATGCTGCAAATGCCCACCGCAAGTCCAGAACCCGGGATGCAAGGAATTAGACCACCATCTCCCTGGTCTATCCTTCTGTCCAGGATGCAGCACTTGCACCAACCTTTTGGCTCAAGTAGCTATAAAGTGGTGAAATTGTCCAAAATGTGCCACCCCTTTGAAAATTGGACCACTCTGCATCTGAGGTGCTTTGGTGCATCTGCAACCCCCTTTGTGTTGGACACAGGGCTTGCGGCAAGCCCTGCATCCATTTTGTAAAATTGGGCCCCTGGAAGCTACCTACCCAGATGGGTGTGCCCTCTCCATTAACCTTAGGGTCATTTCTCTTATCAATACTTGTCAAGATGGTGAGGGTGAGGAGTGGAACACCACAGGTGTCAGTTTAGGGTCCGCTCCTCTTCAACATCTTCATCAGTGATATTGCGGAGGGTTTGAGAGGAAGGGTGTGCCTATTTGCCAATGACACAAAAATATGCAATAGGGTGGACACCCCAGAGGGTGTGGAAAACATGAGGAGGGACCTCAAGATGCTTGCGGAGTGGGCCAGGAAATGGTAGCTGAGGTTTAAGCCAAGAAGTGACCTGTGATGCACCCAGGGAGGAAAAACATGAAAGCTGGGTACATGCTGGGAGGGTGGATCAAAGAATCAGAACAGGAAAGGGATCTGGGGAACATAGTCTCCTCAAACCTAAAGTTAGGTTTCCAAAGGAGTAAGGCGGTGGGAAGGGCCAATGGAATGCTGGCATGCATAAGCAGGGGCATTACTAGCAGAAGGAGGGAGGTTATAATGCCTCTCTATAAAGCTATGGTGAGGCCGCAGTTAGAGTACGGAGTTCAGTACTGGAGACCACACCTCCGCAAGAATATAGAAGAACTGGAGAGGGTTTAGAGAAGGGCAACAAAGGTGCTACAGGGGATGCAGTGGAAGACATATGAGCAGAGGTGTAAGAGCTGAATCTGTACACTCTGGAAACAAGGAGGGAAAGGGGGAACATGATTGATACATTTAAATAGATAAAGGGGCTCAATAAAGTAGGTTAAGGGGTTTGCCGAGGAGGAAGGAGGGAGCCAGCACTAGAGGGCACAGCCTCAGATTGCAAGGAAGTAGGTTCAGGGGCAATGTGAGAGGGCGCTTCTTCATAGAGAGGGTGGTGGAGCTCTGAAACAGACTGCTGGATGGAGTGTTGGGGGTTGCGATGATGGAGGAATTTAAGAGGGCATGGGACAGGCATATGGGACTGAGTATTGGGGGAGGGTGGTGCAAGTGGGGAGGGGGTATGTGAAAGAGGAGTGTTGGGCAGACTAGATGGGCTGGAAGGGTTCTTTTCTGCCATCAAATTTCTATGATTAATCTCCCAAACCAATATGTATCTAGCTCTGTACATCTGTATGCAGATGTCACTGGCCTATTTTCCTCAACTTTAGGAATTTGTAAAGCAAAGAATATGGTAACTTTATGACACATCACTATTCAAGAAGCACTTATATAGTGATACTGTTGCATTGTATGGCTTTTTAAAATTATTATTGTTGTTTTCCTTTATGTTAAAAGGGCATTGCTGAATCAGTAAAGGAGGTATGTAAAAAGGGGTACAATAGCTTGTTGAGAAAATGCTTTATAACTAGCAGGGTAAAACAAAAGTCCTAATGGACTGGAAATGGACTTTATGTACTGTATATACTGTAGGCCTTAGCATTTTAAAACACCACTGCCACACCACAGCAAATTTGTTATGTCCTACAACAAAGTCAGACATTAAATAGTTTAATCAAATTTTGGGGCGGAGCAGCAAGATGACACCAAGCTGTTTCGCTCCACATTTGTTACTCCTAAACTTCTATGCAGTTTAATAGTTTTGATACTAAATGTTTTTAAAACATCATGAAAAGGGCTGTCTTAAAAGTAGGTTTTCTACTTATTCAGCAACTTCTTTTGATCATCTTGTTGGAACTGCTTTAGAGTGCTAAAAAAAGTGCTACTCTCCACGTGTGTGAAAGACTGAACTGAAACACCGGTTGTTGGTGTTCCCTGTTTCTACATCAGTGTTAGGATTACAAGGAGGCTGATCATCTGGGTATAGAGATTAGCCTGCTCCTTACATTCCCCTGCCTTGTCAACTAGCTTTCTAGCTTCCCTTTTGTTTTAAATTTTTTTATTTTATTTGTCCACTCCTTCTGTGATGGCCTCCACTCCTCTGTATCACAGGCATATTAAAATGTTGTTAGTGTACCTGACAACACACTTTCAAACTCCTCTGCTTCATTCTTCTCTCCTGCACGTGCCTCTCCCTCTCCTTCTTCTGTCCTTGTTCTCCTCCTCTTGGACTTCTTCTTTTCCTTCCCTTTCTGAATGCCCCTGCATCTTAGTATTGCATGACTCTTCAGCTTTCCCCTGCCCTTTTGCCACATCCTCATCATGACTTTCCTTCCCTCCCTCTCCTCCACTACTTCACTGTCATGCTTTCCCTGCTTCAGTAGCTCCATTTCCGTACCTTACTCACAGGCAATCTCCTCAACTATAAGCTGCTTTGGTAGTGGTGTTACTGACTTGCTTTTGTAAAACTGTAGGGTTGTTGTTCCTTACCATGCCCCAAGCAATTTCATTATTGTCTCAGGTGACAAGATAGCAATAGTATCATTGCCAGAGCCAGACTCACTGTCACATTCCTCACACAGTGACTGGGCAGCAGCAATTGGCTTGGTGCTGCTGCTGCTGCTGGTGCTGCCTGATTTGGGAACTGGGGCAGAGGGGGGCATCCTCTATTGCCTCAGCCTGGGCAGCAAGCCCTCCATGCTCATGATGCAGAGGTAGTGGTGGCACAGTACAGCACAGTTCACATTAATCGTAGAGTTCAGCCAGTTTGTAAGTCATCCTTTTTATGTGACAGCAATGGTTTGCCAACTAATTGGATTGTTTTTCCTTTCACCTGTAGAATGTGGCTTTTAATTTAAAGTATATTCAGGCAACTCATTCTGAGCTCTGCAGAAGCCAACTAACAACCAGATATCAGTTATGATGAGATTTCCTATACAGAGCCTTAAAAGATTAAATGTTAACTGGCTAATTGACTAAATTTAAAGTGAACTGTACTATAATGCTGGTGCCATTGGTGAAGTGCTTACCATTACAAATCAGAGTGGATCTCTTATAGTCCCACAGGTAAGGGTCCTTAATGTACTTGAAGGAGGAGCTATAAGAGGCCTGGGTGCTTCTGTTTTTTTCAGGGTGCTTGCTCTACCAGATGCACTGGATGACTGAGACTGGCTGGGAAAGCTGTTTCTTGCAGAGAACATAGAACTAGTTGATGTCTGAGGACTAATAAACCGTGGTCTCTTTGGACAGAATATCACACTCCCACTCCTTCTCTCTTCTGTGACTCCTACCCCACCACTGACGCACATCCTATCCTCACTCCTTCTCCACCACCACCACTTACAAAACTGGTACTTGGTGGAACTGGCTTGTGGAAACCTTTCCCTGCCCCTTCCTGACCATACCCCTTTCTCCTCCAGTTCTTTCCTTCATGGTTTCTACACCACAAGATGGCAAACTTCCACAGACACGTGCCCATCACGTCACCCTGTGATACTCTCCTTCTCACCCACACTGAGAGACCTATAGGAAGCTACTTCACGTAGTTTTCACTCAAGGTCAAAACTGTTATGATGGATTTCTTTTCCCAGGACCACCAGCAGTCAACTCATTTATCAAATTAATCCTTCACACACTGTACCTTTCCCAGTCTGCTAAATTCACTCTGCCCTAATCCTTCTGTAGGGGGTGAAAAAATTAAATAACAGTAAAAAAAAAGATTTCTGTGCCCTCTGCACTACCAGTACTCAGTCAAAAAAATCTTTTACCAAGCAAGAGAGGGACTGTGGGGTGATCATATCTAATGATTTCACGGTGGCAGGGCAGTGCAACAGAGTACAGTAGGCAAGGTGAATCAGATGCTGGATGCAAATGGTGGTGTTGCCTGTGTAGCGCTCACTTGTGAGGCCACACCTGGAATACTATGTCCAGTTTTTTATGGCTGCACCTCCGCAAGCACATCAACAGGGTGAAAGCAGTCCAGAGGAGAGCTACTAAAATGTGCTGGAGTTGCACGAGAAACCATACAAGGAGAGGCTGTGGGAGGTCAACATGTACCCCTAAAGGAGAGGAGAGGAGAGTAAGAGGGGACATGTTTGAGACCTATAGGTACCTCACAGGATGAACAAGGTGGAGGGGGGAAGTTTCTTTCACAGAAGAAGGAAGTTCAGAACACAGAGGCATGCTAAGAATCTTGAGGGGGGAAGCTTAAAAGGGATGTGAGGATATACTACTTCACAGAAAGGGTGGTGGACACTTGAAACAGCCTCCAGAAGAGTGACTGTGAGAGCCTCAAACATGCATGGGATAGGCACATGGGTATAATAAATAGATGTAAGGGAGGAAGGAGGGACACATGTGACCAAATAGAGTCTGGGGTGTATTGTTAGGCAAGGAAATTAGGGCAGATTAGATGAATCTACCAGCCCTTTTCTGCTGACACATTCAGTGTTTCTATGTTTCTTTCACCCCTAACCTGCCCCTTTCCAGTCTGCTAAATTCAATCTGCCTACTCCTGCGGCAGGGTCTGCAGCTGCCAGTACACTCTCTCCCCTCTTCTGCAGCATGATTTTACTAGCCTGCCTGACCAAAACTACAGTGCAATGCAGTGAATTCACTTACTGACATGATGCTACACTATTCTGTGTTGATTTCTAAAGTTTTCTTATCAAATGTCACTCTTTGTATATAGCAAGCATTTGTCAATTCTGTATGTTTGCTGCTTGCATTGCTTTTGTATCGGGTCTTGCTTGTACACATTTTTACTATATATTTATCCAAGATAGAGCAGATCAGAAGTAATATGCCATTTGCAATGGGGTCCTAATTTTATACAGTTCTATACAGCATTTACCCAGTGATATCTCATGTTTAGTATGGTCTTGGTTTTAAAATTATTATTTTTTTTTTAGTAGGGGCAGAGTTTATAGACCCTCTCAGTCTTCTTCTGCTATCAGAGTCTATGTTTCAGATTCTATGTTTCACTGAAACAGCACATTTACTGCTCTGTCCCATGATCTGCAGAACTGCTGCTGATCTGGTTGGAAGGCAGTGTTATGCAGATGAAGGAAGGCAGCCATTGTCTGATAGGTGCTGCTACCTGTTTTCAAATCCACAAACTTCCCACCCATCAACTGGCAGAACAGCATCATGATCAGGCTGGCTTATCACTGGACTGTGACAGTCGAGTTCATTGCAACATGAGCTGCATTGGACCTGACAGTAACACACCTCTGAAATCCAGTATCACAGCAATGTGTTCACTTTGTACAAGCACAGGGGTGAACAGAAAAGTGAAGACGGCTGCAATTTATGTAGTCGAAAAGATACAGTATATACAGTGCATTAACTGTCCCAGCTGGCCCCAATTTATTACACAAATGGTTGGTATCACAGCTCAGAAAAATGAGGTAAGAAAAAAATGCTTACTAAATCTGGTGGTCTAAATTGCAGCAGGTGCTACTCTCACCAGATGTTGGAAAACTTACAAAATTGTAGGTGCAGCAGCTCTGATACACCTCAATGCCATTTCTGTGATTTGCTTCATTTGGGAAAAGACGTATACTTCCTCAGGGGTCTGAGTAAAAAGAGAATTAATGCTTATACAGTCACAATTTCCAGATAGCAACATAAATGCATCCTTATTTTTTGGCTGAAATGCATCACTCCAATGCTATGACTGCAAGGGCAGCACCTTGTCTGGTCCCCCAACTCACTGGTCAGATGAGACAAGTTGTATCCATGCCATACAACTGACCCACATTAGAAGGGAAGTCAAATATTTACACCCAAGAAGGATTTCTCATCCCAAATGCAGAGAATGCTTTCCCACATTGTAGGATAAGATTTCTAACCAACTCTGTCAACATGAAAGTACACATTTCCAGTGTTCTCTGAGACTTCATGAGCTGTCCCATGGTTTGAGAAGGGTGAAGTTGTCAAAATGTGCTCAGTGAAAAAAGTCTGTGAATTTTGGCAAATTCGTGGAGCTGTGGACTGTAATTCATGCTGTTATTCACCAGACGTTTTGGCCAAATTTGTGTGGTGAATGGACAATTCGTCTGATGAATAGCAAGGCAAATTGTGTTGAAATATCCCTCCCCAGGACCCTATTGGCAGCACCCTTTCTCCTCCCCCTGCCCCAGCAAACATGATCCTGCCAACCCCCTGTGATCTCACCATCCTCTCCCCCCACCAGCACCCACAAAATCTACCTGCAGATAAAAGGAAACAGTCCCCCCAGTGCAGCGTTTGTTCTATTCAGTGCTGACATACATCTCATAATGGCTTAATCAATGAATGGGGATATCTTTGTTCCTGTTAAATCCTGATGGGTTGAAAATTCAACCAGTCATGCTTTACTATGAGCAAAGACATCACTTTTCATTCATTTGTGCCATTTACAAGATGGAAATTAGCACTGAAAAGAGCATTCGCCTGCACCAGGGGACCATTTCTTTTATTAACAGGTTGATTTTGTGGGTGCTAGTGGGAGGGAGGGTGGGTGACAAGGAGGGTGAGTGGGGACTAGCAATAAAATTAAAGATAGTTGGACTCAGGTGGGGGGAGATGGGGTGTGTTTTAGGTACCGTGGGTGGAGGGAAGGGATTAACTGTTGTAACTCACTGCCACAGGCAGCAACCAGTCACAGCAACATGACGTTCATGGGCAGTAGAGTACCAGCGGGGGGTGTGAAGGGGTATAAAATTATTAGATTTATGTTCTTGGGTGGGGGTAAGTGCTGGTTTCACAGCATAGTAGTTGGGAGGAGAGTTTTTAATTTATCAAAAAAAACAATCCAGTGAAGTTGGCAGGCCTGATATGCAATTTGCTAATTGTTTTCCAGATGTACTGTAAATATTGTGGATTCACGCCAACTTTACCTCTAAATTAAAAATTTGCAGCATCTCTACCCACGGTTGCCACTTTTCCCCATATTTTAAGGGAGAATTTCCCATATTTTGGTGATAAAACGTTGATGAGTATGGTTGTGTCCCCCTCTCCTATCTTGTGAATTTAATCTGTAGATAGATTGATAAATAGATAGATAGATAGATAGATAGATAGATAGATAGATAGATAGATAGATAGATAGATAGATAGATAGATAGATAGGGAGAGTACTGTTACTGTACTGGGTGGCTACAAGTTACTTCATGGCTCCATCCAGGGGCCATTCTTCTCAGGCTGCAATGCACCTTTCCAAGTTACTTTTAGGAGACCTAATCCCACAGTTAGGCAGCACATGTGGACTCACTATGTTTACCAGTTAGTTTCTGGTTGCACACACTCTGCAGTACACCTCCTTATATGCGTCCATATCACCAGTTTGTTATAAAGAAGGCAAACAATGTTAGTCGTGTCCCCAGTCTCACAGACCTAACTTGCAAGAAATGGAAATCCCCACCCTTTTATAGTCCATCTTTGCTTTCTATTAGAATGAGCATATTCCATATGGAAGGCAAGTTTTGATAGTGGGTAAGTGAGTGCCACTCCAAAGGTCATAATGAACACAGTGACCATACCCCAACCAAGGGAATGCAGTTCTTCAGGATGCAGGCTCCAATGAGGAGGGAAAAAAGGGGCAGCACAGCTTGAATGTGACATACATGGGCAAGCTGAGCCCCCACAGGGCCCATAGGAAGAGACTCAGCTACATGGTGGAGAGCACCAACACTGATGTGAGGACCTGTGCTAGGCTAAGTCTGAAGGGGGGGCACATAGATACAACCCAACCACCACAGCACCTCCAGCACCAGTGCTGCTGTGGAGCTGGCCAGGCACTGGATTATGGTGAGGTACATCATGTGGTACTTGTAGAGGAGGAACTTGAGCATGATGTTCAGTAAGCCCGAGAACACCCATGGTGACAGCAACTGAGATGCTGAGCAGATGGCCCTTGTAGATCTGCATTCTTAATAATGTGGAGAGGGACTAGATCCTATCTCCTTAAAAGATAAAAACAAAATTTAACTAACGTACACTATGGTGACGCTAGTGCCAAGTCCGGCTAGGGTCTGATCATGTTGTTCAGAAGTGCTCAGTGTCAGTCTTCTATTCACTGGTGGTGAACATTATTTCCCTGTCTGCAGGACAGAGGTAGCATCTACTGATCTGCAGGGTTGAAAGTGATCAGATCAATTATATTAATATGTCAGGAAGGCCCTGTGAGCAAGTAGCACCATCGACACTGGACGAATGTAATGCCTGGGCTCTTCCACTATAAGCTGTCCTGAGATGAAGTTTGCTGCTTATACACTTGGGTCCCTGGATATGGCCACTTCTTTTTCCTTAATTATAAGCAAGCAGTTTTTTTACATCTTCTGTTTTCCTTTTGTGTTACCTCTTGCATTGCCTGTATGGTGAGTCACTCTGGTATCTGAGAGTGGAGTGCATGTGTGTTGGGAGGGGGGAGGGGGTCAGTGAAATAGCACCCAATTCAGCTGACCAATCTATCCGGCTTGCACATTCTCTGTCAACTGCTGAATAAAAAAACAAATTTGTAGAAGCAGATGCTTATTTAAAGGAATGAACTCTTACATAGACAGTGTCAGCAGATGAGGGCCTATGGCCCACCTAGTCTGCCCATCTGAGTTTGTAACTTCAGTTTATGTTTTCCTAGAACTCTGTTGCCCCTTAACCCTGACCTCCAGAATTCCTTTATGTCTATCCCATGCATTCTTAAATCCCATGATTGTTTCAGCCCCCGTCACTTCCTCAGCCAGGGTGTTCCACTTGTCCACCACCCGCTCTGTGAAGAAATTCTTCCTCACATTTCCTCCGGATCGTCCCATGCCCTCTAGTCCTGGAACATCTTTTTCACTTAAAAATAGTGTATTCTTGCACCCTATTCCTCCCTGTAAGATACTTGTATGTCTCTATCATGTCCCCTCTCTCCCTCCTCTCCTCCTGGGAGTACATATTCAATTCCTTCAACCTGTCCTCATAGGACTTGTGATGCAATCCATGTACCATCTTTGTTGCCCTCCTCTGAACCTTCTCTACCCTGTCTATGTCCTTAAGTAGGCAAGGTCTCCAGAACTGTACACTGTACTCTAGGTGGGGCCTCACTGGTGTCTTGTATAGTGGAATCATGACCTCCCTTTTCCTGCTGGTGATGCCCCTGCCTATGCATCCCAGCATCTTATTTGCTTTACCTGCTGCCTTGTCACACTGTTTCCCTACCTTGAGGTCATTAGAGATGATAACCCAAAGATCCCTTTCTTGCTTGGCGAATGCTATATCCTCACCTCCGAACTTATATATTGTGCCAAGGTTTTTGTGCCCCATATGCATTATCTTGCATTTCTTTGCATTGAATTTCAACTGCCAAACCCCTGACCATTCTTCAAGTTTCTGCAGGTCCCTTCTCATTCTGTCTACACCCTCTGGTGTGTCTACTCTGTTACAGAGCCTTGTGTTATCAGCGAACAGTGAAATTCTGCCTTCTAGGTCCTGTGCAATGTCACTGATGAAGATGTTGAATAGGACTGGTCATAGCACTGATCCCTGTGGTACCCCACTGGTCACTCTTCCCTCTGTGGAGTGACAGCCATTTATCACCACCCTCTGTGTCCTGCCACCCAGCCAGTTACCTACCCACCACACTACTGTCCTGCCTATACCCATATTCCCTAGTTTGTGTAATAGTCTTCTATGTGGCACAGTGTCAAAGGCCTTGCTGAAGTCCTGATAAGCCATGTCCACTGCCCTCTCCTGATCCACCTCTCTAGTCACCCAGTCAAAAAATTCAACGAGGTTGGTCTGACATGACCTCCCCCTGGTGAAACCATGCTGCCTTGGATCCTGCAGTCTATTGACAACCAGATGTTCCACCAATCTCTCCTTCAGTAGTGCTTCCATGATCTTCCCCACTACCGAGGTGAGGTTGACTGGTCTGTAGTTTCCCATTTCCTCTTCGTTCCCACTTTTGTATAAGGGGACTACATCTGCTGTCCTCCAGTCTTTTGGTACTTCCCTTGTTTCCAGTGATTGGCTAAACAGGATAGCCAGAGGTTCAGCCACCACATCTCTGAGTTCTTTAAGGACCCTGGGGTGCACCCCATCTGGCCCCATTGCTTTATCAACTCTTATTACTTCCAGTTCCTTCAGGACCCTTTCTAGTGTAAAGGGACTTGTGTCCATTTCTGCACCATTCTCACCCCTTGTACTCCCTTCAGACCCATTACTCTCCTCTTCCTCAGTAAACACTGAGCAGAAATACCTGTTCAGTATGTCAGCTTTACTGTTGTCATCCTCCATGCGGCCCCCATCCTCCCCCTTCAGTCTCACTATCCCTCCCTTTGCCTTTCTTTTTTCACTTATGTACCTGTAAAAGGTTTTGTCCCCTCAACCCATTGATTTTGCAATGTGCTCTGCTGTCTGAACTTTGGCTTCCCTTACTGACCTCCCTGCCTCCCTTTGCTTCTCCTGGTACTTCTCCCTATCCCCTTCTGCCTGTGTCTTTTGCATTGCCTGAATGCAATCTTTTTGGCTTTTACTTTCTTTGCTACCTCTTTGGAAAACCATAATGGCCTCCTCTTCCTTTTCCTCTTGCTAACCTGCTTAATGCATAATTCTGTTGCTCTTGTAATCTCCATTTTAAATACTGCCCACTGTTCCTCAATCCCTGATTCCTGCCCCATTCCCCTTAATGCCTCTTTCACGTATCTCCCCATTTCCCCAAAGTCTGTATCCCTAAAATCTAGGATATGTGTTTTTGTGTGGTTTGGTTCTGCTCTTTCTGTGATTTTAAACCACAATGACTGGTGGCCACTGTTCCCCAGGTGCTCCTCCACTATTACTCCCATCACACTGTCCCTGTTTGTGAGCACAAGGTCCAGTATTGCCTTCTGTTGAGTTGGTTCCATGACCAATTGCTTGAGGAAGGCACCCTGAAGGGAGTCCAGGATAAATCTGCTCCTAGTTGATGCTGCTGCTAGGACGCTCCAGTCCAAGTCTGGAATACTGAAGTCTCCAACCAGTACTACCTCACCCTTGTCTGCCATACTTTGGATGGCTAGCATCAGCTCCCTATCTGTTTCATCCTCCTGGGCTGGTGGTCTATACACCACACCTGTGTGGATGGCTGGCCCCATTTTCCTTTCCAGCTTAACCCACAGTATCTCTCCCCCATTTTGTTCCTTCTGGATCTCTGTGGCCCTCATGTCATTTTTCACATACAGTGCCACTCCTCCTCCCTTCCTACCTGCCTGGTCTCTTCTGAATATGTTGTAGCCAGGAATGATCCTCTCCCAGTCATGGTTATCATTACACCAGGTTTCTGTGATGTCCACAATGTTCAGGTCTGACTGCACCATAACAGCCTCCAGATCTTCCATCTTGTTGCTAAGGCTCCTGGCATTGGCACACATGGCTTTCCATGATTTGACCTCCCTAGACTGGTTAGCTGTTCTACTCCAGCCTCTTCCCTGGTTGTCCTTTATCCCTGGTTCTCCTTGCTTTCTGTCCTTCTGCTGATTTTTGCCCCTTTTCTGCCTATCCACCTCTTGGGTGCTAATCTCCATCTTTTGCACACTGCTTTGTTGAGATATCCACTCCTCCGGTTCACTGGTTCCACTGCTAGCTGTGGGGGGTGAGCAAGTAGGTTCCCTCCTGGATGGTCTGCCACCCCCCCTTGGCTAGTTTAAATGCGTGTCAATGTAGTGTTTAAACTTATCATTGAGTGCTTGAATTCCCCTTTAGGATGGATGCAGGCCATCAGGCTTGAACAAACCTCCATCCCTCCAGGTGAGTCCCCCAGTCACTAATGAATCCAAATCCTTCCTCACAGCACCAGTTCTTTAACCATGAGTTAAAGTTCCTGGTGCATGAACCCCTATGCTCTCCCATGCCTCTCACAGGTAGTACTTCTGAGAAGGTGACAGAAGTAGCTACTTGCTTGAGACCCCTCCCCAATTTCCTAAACTCTTCCTGATCTTTCTTTGGCTCCCCATTTGCCAGGTGATTAGTACCTAGGTGGATAATGACATCCAGCTCACCCTCCCTTCTTGCCTTCCCAGAGATCCCAAGGATCTTCCTTCCATCCCTCCGTGCCGTGACACCTGGTAGGCATCTCACCTCCCGGTCCTCCCCTTCCCCCTCCTGTGTTCCTAGCTGGATCCCTCTTATGATGGAGTCCCCCACCAGGATTCGCTTCCTCCTCCTCTGGGGTCCACTGCTCTTCCCGCTGAGGTCACCTCCTTGGCTAACCTCCACATCCTTTCCTTCCACTTTCTGGGTACCACTATTTGGTTGCCCCCATTTGCCAGTGTGACATATGAGTTCTTCAGTTGAATAGGATCTGGGATGTGCCTCTGCCTGACCATCTTAACCCACCCTGAGCCCACTGTCATCCAAGTGCTTCTCGTTCTCGGCATTGTTTGAGGCAGCGGCATTGGACTGGATGATCTCTGGATAGGGGTGATGGTACTCCTGACCCAGCTTACTTCCGCTCTGAGTCTGGCTACCTCATCCTGCAGTCCAGAGAGATGCATGCAGATATGGCAGCACCTCAGTGTCCAGAAGGTCTGCCTGAATATGGCTGCTCTGCAGCTACTGCATTGCACCACTCCCCCCATTATACTGCAATTATACTGCTATTACACTACTTGTCTGTTACTGATCTCTCCTAGTTCCTGTTTTATTAATTTACTGTCCTAAAAATCCTGCCACTGATCCTCAGATACTTTTCTTTTAAAAAAATAAAATAAATAAATAAATGAGTCAAAACACTTGTTGTGCTGTGGGTGGGCTTCTTCCCCTTATGCCCCTCCTACTCCACACCCCCTACTATCCCCTGTGTTTAGCTCCTGTCAATCAGATTTAACAGGACATATAATTAAGAATTAAAGGGGAAGGGGAGGGCGGGAAAATTTGCAGCAATTAAAGACAGCAAAGAAATACACCACCACTACTTTTTAAATTTTCAACAGCCCAAAAAACAATTCTAAGTAAAGACAGCAAAGAAATTACAGTGTCACTAAAAGCCCACAATCTAAGTTTAATAACAAAAATAGCAATTACCAGTTACTGTAAAGCACTGATATGAATATGTTTCCTTCCCCTTCTGGCTCTTCTGAGAAAAGAAAAATCGCTTGCTACCTCAACTCTGACTAAGCCCCACCTCCACTTATCACGTAGCCGAGGTCAGAGGCCAGAAAATTAGCACCGCTCACCCAGACTACAGGGCAAGTCAGACAAGCCAAGACTAAATTTTCAGCAATTAAAGACAGCAAAGAAATACACCACCACTACATTTCAGATTTTCCTGTAAAAGCAGAAACTCTGTGCATTTGTGTACGTTGAGCTCATTAAGTAAGTAGCAAGATGAGTCAATTTACATTAATGGTCCATGTGTCTCACAATTTGTGACGAGCTAAGAGAAAGTAAGGTGTGTGGGGTATGAAATCTAAAGCAAATATCAATTCTGCCTCAGTCATCGAGAGCTGTATCAAACTACATAAGTTGCTGTCAGATGCATGACATGTGATGTGATAGCCCACACTTAAAAAGCAACTTGGTTTGGTCAGTGGGGAGGACCTGAGGATGCTCAGCCCTGGCTAGAGGATGTGAAGTACTTAAATTTCTCCCACCTTCCAGACCACCACAATCATACAATGGCCCCGCCAACTCTGGCTTCATCAAGGGTTACTGTTTTTTTTCCTGCCTGTGCCACTCTTTTCTTTCAGTCCTAGTTATTAGCATGTCTTTATATGTCCTTGGAAAAGAGAGGAGTGGAGTACAGTGAGTAGCGCACACTGGGGAACTGAAGGGTAGATCTTCCAACCCACCACAGGTTTGCCATTCACACATTAGCACCCATCTCAGTAGAACTTCTGTGCTCGGTCCCTGGCCACTTTTCATTTTTTTTTATTATAAGCAAGTAGTTTTATTGCATTTTTAGTTTTCCTTTTTTGTTACTTCTTGCATGGCCTGCATGGTGTGTGACTCTTATCTCTGGGAGTGGAGTGTATGTGTTGGGGGGGTCAGTAAAATAGCATCCAGTTCAGCTGACCCATCTATCTGACTTGCACAGTCTTTGGTAACTGTTGAATAAAAAACAAATTAATAAAATAAACACTTATTTAAAGAAATGAACTGCATTTCCCACAACAGTACAAACTCTGTGCAAGTGTGTATATTGAGCTTGTTTAAAAAGAAACAAGCTAAGTCAATTTACTGTACATTGATGGTCTGCATGTTTCAATTTGTGATGTGCTAAAAGAGAAAGGTGAGTGTGGTCCAAAATCCAAAGCAAATATTGAGTCTGTCTCAGTCATCTAGCACTGTATCAAACTACAAAAGTCGCTGTCAGAGGCACAACATAGCAATTTGATGGTGCACACACAAAATGAAACTAAGTTTGGTCAGTCAAGAGGGCCTGAGGATGCTCAGCCCTGGCCAGAGGATGTTAAGTACTTAAAGTTGCATCATTGACCACATATGCATCTAGGATGTCAGTGGTCATCTTATGCAGGTGTAATTGAAATCTTTTGTGTAACCAATCCACTTGGAGATTAATCAGAAGGAAGAAAGTCTGCAATGTGTCTTGTGTGTTCCTATAAGTTTTATAACTTGGACCTTAACTATAGATGTATGCACATTTAATTTCAGTATAGGGTGTAACAGAGTGAAATGCATCTTCCCTTCTAGAAAAGAGAGAACTCTCTGTCTCTCTCTCTTATTGCCATATCATTACTGTTTCAGTTTAATCATTGAACAAATTATAAATAATTGATGTATGTATGCATCATTATACTTCAGGTTCTGTCTTGCGTCATTATGATTATAAAAATGTTTCTGCTCTGCCCATGATCAGTGGAAACACCATTCAACTGGTTGGTGGGCAACGTTCAGCAGATGAAAGAAGGCAGCTACTGCCTGATAGGTGCAACAGCCTATTTTCAGTTGCACAAAGTTTCAACCCATCTACTGGCAGAACAGCATCATGATCAGCCTCACAGACCATTGGACTGTCATGGGTCGAGCCTACTGCAGCATGAGCTGCATTGGACTTGATAGTGACACATTAATATGTTTGGTTTACGCAAAAGAGAAAAGGTGAACATAAAAAGGAGCTTCTTTCAGCAAAGCGATCTTTGCCCTGTGAGAGATAGCTGGAATGGGACTAGTATGTGTGTAGCAACAGGAGATCTCAGTCTTCAGAGTTGCTGATTGGCTTCTACTGGTCATGTGGCCTGCCATCTACTTGAACATGCTCAGTGTGGGCTCCATGAAGTTGTGCATCACAATGTCAAAGTACCAAAATGCCTAAGGGAAACCGAGTTCCTTCAGGCTTGTTTGATGATGTCTAAAATGTCAGATTTTGGCATGTTCACTGAATCATGGAAGATGACAGCAGAAAATGCCCTGTCTCCCATCCAGATTCCTCAGTTTTTTGAACAGCATCATGTGGGGGGGCTTGGTCAAAGGACTTGTTAAGGTCCAGTTTCAGTATGCTGACTGCCTGTCCTTTGCCAGCTGCCCTAATCACCCAGTTGAAGAATGTGATGTGTGTTTATCTGGCTTGACCTCCGCTTGGTGAATCAATGTTGTTTTTTATCCTCTAACCTATTTATTTGTAGAAAGTCAACCAATCTTTTCCTTAGTATGATTTCATGTGACTTAACCACTGTAGTTGTCAAGCTGTCAATCATGTAGCTGCCAGGCTCATCCTTCCTTCTGCTTTTATGCTGAGGGATCACATTGGCTGTCCTCCAGTCCTTGGAGAACCACCCCTCTGTCTAGTGAGCAGTTGCAAATATTTGCAAGTACTGCTGCTATTACCTCATCTGCTTCTTTCAGTATCCTAGTGTGTAGCATGTCTGGCCTCATTGATTTGCTTACTCTTAACCCATTTTAGTCCTATCTACAGTAGCACTGTTCCATGATTATTCCCTGTAAGAGTTCCCATCCTCTCTCTTAGCAACCCTCACTCCATATCCTGGTAAACATCCCTTCCCTTTCCTGGTAAATACAGAACAACATATTGGTTTAGAAACTAGACGTTGCCCCCATCATCTGCCACCCATCCTGCTTTTTTCACCCTTATGATACCTTTTCAAATACACCCTAAAAACATTTTGCCCTCCAGCATCACTCCTTTTCCTATTCTGAGCTGTCTCAGCCTTAGCATTTCTTTTCTTCCTACTGACCTCTCCAGTTGCCCTTGCATAATCCTACCCATCCTTCTTCCTTTTGATTCCATTTACATTTCTTGAAGGATTTCCTCATTGCCTTCACTACTTCGTCACATCTGATGTGAACCACAGTGGTCTCTTGCTTTTCATTCCTTGCTAACCCTCTATACAGCTTTCTGCAGCCTTTAATATGACTACCTTGATTGCTTCCTATTTTTCCTTCACTCATTCTGTCACCACTGTTTCTCCAATTGTATCTCCTAATAATCATTACATCCTTTTTGAACTCTGATTTTCTGATGTTCCACACTATTATGGTTTTGTTTCTCTTGCTGGCTTCCACTTGGACCTCCAGCCACAACACCTTGTGACTGGCTGACTCCAGTGAATGCTGAATTACAGTGCATTGGCCCCCTCACTGCCAGTGAGCAGCAGGTCTAATAGTGCTCCCTCCCACTCTTGTAGGAAGCAGATTGTCCAAGGAACACTTACTGGCATGCTTCTTCCAAGAGTTCATTCTTTGCACTTGCCACAACAGGGATGTTGCATTCCATATCTGGAATGCTGAATTCCCACATCATTATCACTTCTCTCAACTCAAATGTTTTCTCCATAATTTCCCTTATTCCTAATCTGCCCCCTGGCCCTGGTTCTGGCTTGGTGACCTGTAAACTTATCCACCCTGGTTTGTTTCCCCATCATTCTGGCTACTTGAAACCACAGAGTCTCTAAACCTGCAAATTGTTCACCTCAGTAGCTTCAATTACTTCTCATACATGGAGTGCTACCCCTCCTTGCTCTTTGCACTGCCCTTCCTAAACAATATATAACCCAACATGGAAATATCCCAATTATCGTTCTGGTTTGCCAATGTGTTTCTAACTGCCACCAGACCTAGATTACCCTCTGACACTAGTTCTCAAAGTTCTGGCATTTTGCTAGCCAGACTTCTTGTGTTGGTGCATAACAGTTTCCAACAACCAGTCTTAACCATCCCTCAATTGTTCCAATTTTAAACGTCCTTTTGATGGGGGAGGATGACATTACCCCATGAGTTTTGTTCATGTTAGTGTGGCTAATTGAGCAAACTCCCCCTTCCTAGTTTACACTTGCTGTAATATTTACTACCCTCATTAGGGCATTAGCTATCCTTTTTAAATAGCCTCTACCCACTCCATGTTGGGCCCAGTCCATGCGGAAATTAAATTCTTCTTCACTACATACCCCTTTAGCCATGTGTAAACTCAGAAGGTTAATGTCCCTGCTCTTTCCTTTGCTATCTTCCCTAGTACATGGAATTTTGTCTTGACCACCTCCATTCTCCTACTGCAGCAGTCATTGGTGTCTATGTGCATATAAAATCTGGCCTTCCCTCCCCCTCTACCATGAGTTCCTTTACCTTGCATATGAGTCTGTCCACTGTCACCCCTGAGAAGCAGCACAAACCCTCTTTACCATCAAGTGTTAGATCCCACTTCACCTGAAAACAAATTCAGCATTGGCTCATTCTTACTGTAATGTCATAACAACCCCCCAGTGGAAACACAGCCTTGCTGTGTATGTCTACCTACACATCATTATCAATAGTCTGCTTTCAGTGATGAAGACTCAGAGTGGCAGAGTCATACTGCAAGTAGAACATTGTCCTTAAACTTTTAAAAGAGGTGGCAAGTATCTTTAGTAAGCTGGAAATATGCCAGAAAATGGGTCAACATAACTGGAATGAAATGATATAGAGCACTAAAATCAACAAAATATTAGACCACACTGAAAATACTCATAACATAAAGACACTCCAATCATTCTTTAATAGAGACAGACATAAAATAACAGAGACAGACCAATTGATATACAGGTAGGTTCCCTGTACATGCAAGTCATAAGGAAAGAAGAGTCAAAGGCACAAGGCTGATAAAATTGTTATTAAAGTAGCACTGGATCCTCAAGTGCACATATTTAAACATTTAACGTGCCTGTCAATCTGTATGATCCTATTTTACAACCCTATTTTGCTTTATTTTTATTGCACAGGGAACTAAAGTCAATAGATCCATGTCTGTCTGCATTAGTTTCAATTTGTCAACAGATATAGACTTTACTTATCATAATGACATGTCAGTGACAAGCAGCTCTCTTTTCTTGTTTATTTAATGAAGCCAAATTCTTGTTAATCAACTTTGAAACTGTGTTCTGCTCACTTCCCAATAGGCGAATGTCAGTTCCAATTCAGAGAAGCTTAAAAAAAGTGACACACTTCATCCATGAGCAAAGATTACAATCACAGTAAGTTGTAATCCTCAGCTTTGCAATATTGCTTTATGAGGTTAAGGAGATGAATGTTCATTGCCTTTAATCCTTGCCATGATTTACGAGGCTCTTGGTAGCCTTCCCCAGAGCTCTACAAATGTAGTTTTTCTGCCTGCTGCTTAAATTATGGAGACATCTACAAGTAAATTATGGATTGTTGTCCTACAACTGGGTTATGTCTTCATTTCATCTGCAATAATTTCTTGATTGTAACAAGCCTTTCTTTATTTTCTCTTTGTTATTTACACTGTGTTGTACTGTTACTGTGGGTTTCATTAAATCATGTTTGATTTGTCTTCTGTGCTGTAGTATGACCTTTTAAAAGACAAAAATGACAGAATATGCATTTGTTTCTAGTCGAGGTTCATGTTTAGACTGCATTTTGTTTTTGCAACTAATAAAACTTATATTGCTTCAAAGATTTAGCCCCAAGATCAATACAGTACTTGTTTTTAAAATAATATGCATGAGAGGAACCAAATGTATAGATAATATTTCTTACAATGTATTGGGCTTAGAGCTTTCTTTGCATAAATGATAGTCTTGGTTGTGACTGATTATTGCTGATCTCACAATGAGTGTTTTTTTTTTCCTGATCCCCCTGTCCCACCCACAACAATGATGTGTATGTGTCATGAATGACTGTATTATGAAGGTACAGTACCAACATTCAGATCTCTGAGGAATCCGTCTCATTGTTAAAAACTTTAGTAGCAAATCAGAGAGAAAGAGATCATTAGTAAAATGTGTTTATTAAATGTAACTTAAAAACTTCAGTCATGCTAATGTTGGATATGTTTCCTAATTTTGGATGGTGTAGCTAGAAAGAACATCATTGACTGTAAAGCACTCAGCAAAGTGATAGAAATGTTAATTAATTGTGTCAGTGCTATACAGTTAAAGGGACACTGTCAGCCCCTTTAGGTCTCAAAGTGTCCCTAGTTCAAAAAACACATTTTATGATTGCCAACATTCTGTAAAGACTGCTGATGTAGCTTGTAGTTTTATTCCGATTATTTTTGTCTTTGAAAATTTGAAAAGCAGACTGCCCACCATACTGGAGTTGCCACACAAAACCAGGTTTGTTTACATTCCTTGATCAGCTCCAGCTGCATCTTTCCTGGACTAAGGAACACCCACAACACAGTCTAGCCACTCATGATACAGTGGGAGTCTTGGAGGCTATTGCCTCATGAGTGACTGCACTGTTTGGGGGTGTTTCTAATGCTCAGGAAGTAGGCAGCAAGAACAGATCCGTGATTGTAAACAGAACAAGGTAGTTTAGAAATATACATTAGCATACATTTCAGTTCTATTAAACAAGGAGACAGACATAGCAAACAGCAACATGAATGAATTTTAGAGAAGGTAAGCAATCACAAAATGTCAGTTTTTAACTAGAAATAATATAATGAAACACAAGTTGACATTGTCCCTGTAAGGCACTGCATGAATGGAAAGATACATGGAGAAACTGTAAGTGAAAAAAGTGTGCGTGTGTGTGTGTGCGCTTACTGAAGGGGAAGACCACAGGTTTTTGGGTCAAGGAAAAATCTGGAGATGCAATAAATTTTATCTTGTGACAATGTAGAACATTCCTCTGCTTTTATGGCCACATGGGAGGAGCCAAGCTGATGTATTGCTATCATATAGAAGAGAGAAGGGAAGGTGAAAGCATATGACTGGATATCTTCCATCTGTTCATCCACAGTACTGCGGTCAGTGCTTTCCTGATATTTCTTCACTGTCCCTCCCCTCCATGGCCACATTAGCGCCCCCCATGGGTGCACTATTTTATTGCTACCCATCACTTCTGTTTCAGTTCTGCAGTTGTGTTCAAAACAAAAAGAGACTGCCATGCCCATGATGGCTGCTGTGAGCTCTGTGCATATTTGCAAGTTCACTCCCACAGTTGCACATGCAAGAGTTTACTTCTACAGTTGGGATGAAGTCATTAATGCCCACTAAGCTCATGGCAGTCATCTTGGGCACAGAGGGATCTTTGTTTTTGGCCCCGTGAGCTCTCTTAGAACAGTATAGCAGCCATGTTTGCTCTGACCAGAGTTTGTTATATTTTGTCTCCACAAATGACACAACTTTCCAGGTTATGGCCATGATATTCAAAAGGTTAACACAGCACTAAGCATATTAGTGTTATGCAAACCATGAACTGCATGACCTGACAGGGCTGGGGCCATATTTAAAGGCTTTCAATGCATAGTACTGATCTGGCAGTCAGAACACACAGAATATACCACTGTTCTTATGCAAATGAGGGATTTCCCTTGCATGTATGGTACAGCAGTATATTCAGAGGTTTTGGAAACACTAAACAGTTTTAATCTCAGCATTGTTTAACACTGTCAGCATCCTATAATGTATAATAATATATTAACAACAAAAATGGAAAGGGACCTGGGGGTAGTCATATCAGACAACCTAAAGGTAGGCAAGCAATGCAAGAAGGCAGTAAGGAGGGCTGGGGGAATACTGGGATGCATAGGGAGAGGCACCACCAGTAGAAAACAGCAAGTTGTTATCACTCTGTACATACAGTTGGTGAGATCCCATCTGGAGTACTTCATGCAGTTCTGGAGACCCCATCTCTGCAAGGACATAGACAGGATGGAGGCTGTCCAGAGGAGGGCAACTAAAATGATGCAGGGTCTGCACCTGAAGCCATACAGTATGAAGCGAGACTAAAAGAGCTTACTATGTATACCCAAGAGGAAAGGAAGGGAAGTGGGGACATGATAGAAACTTTCAATTACCTCAAGAGAATCAACAAAGTTCAAGTGGGTAGCAACTTTCAGAAAAAGAGATGTGTAAGGGGGGGATTACTCAGAGGAAATGTGAGGAAGTATGTTTTCACGGAGAAGGTGGTGGACACATGCAGTGGCCTTTCTGAGGAAGCTGTGTGGTCAAAAACAGTGGGGGAATTTAAGAATGCATGGGACAGGCATAAGACAATTCTTATGGGGTGTAGGAGGAAGGCTATTGGCTAACTAGGATCTGCAGCCTATCCAATAGGTAGGGAAATGGGCAGACTGGGTGGGCCAAGCAGTCTATATCTGCCATCAAACTCTATGTTTCTATGTTTCTGTCCTACCCATATCACAGCACAGAGACTCCTCTCCTGATCACTGCTCCATCATGGCAGTGTCTGCATCCCTGATGTCCAGGGTTTCCCCTACTCCAAGCCTCCCCCATCACCACTCCTGGCAACCTTATTTCTGTCCCCTGAAAGCCAATATGTATTTAAAGTCAGCAATACAATGAAACATGTAATAATTTGCTTAAACAACACTGTACACATCATATATGTAGCCAAGCATATAACATTTTCATAACACCTATTTCTTCAGAAGGTGTATGACTCTTTCTTGTCATTTGGATGGCAGCCAGCTGAGGTGGTAAATAGAGGGGCTGTGCCAGTCACCATGTCTTATACCATATAGTGGGATAAGTGAGTGGAGTGCAGGTGAGGTGGATGTGAGGTAGAGGATCCTCAAAAGGGGTATGGGGGTCCATTGGACCTACAGGAGTGGAAATTGGGGTAGAGGATCCACTATCCATAACCATGAAATTGTCACATAATATGACTGGGAGAAAAAGGAATGTCTTTAGGTGTTGAGACAGGACTATTACTTTGCTGCATAAATGCATCATATGGAAGGGTCTTTAGTTTAGTTAGTTTTTGTTGACTGGGAAAGAAGGACTAGACAATTCTGCCTATTTCAGCTTCGTCCAGGGGAGGGATGGGAGGGTACAGATAAATGCCTACTGACATTGAACCACATTAATCTGTTAGTGGTATTTTTAGTGAATGGGGGAATTTGGCCATGACACTGGGAGAAATTCACCATGTCTTGTGGTAGGGGGCACTGCTATCCATCAGGATGGAGGAGCCCAGAGTCAGTGTGGTCATGGACTGCGGAGAGGAAAGATGTTTTCATGGCCTAGAGCTGATGCATGATGTGTGTTCACTGGATTGGTGCTCTGAGACTGGAACAGGAGCTTGCTTATCTTTGAGGTGGGAACCACAATGGAACATCCCACAGCTGCAGAAGTTGATGCAGGATACTGCCGATGATTTGTTTTTAGAGCTGGAAGGTACAAGGTGGCAGTTGCTGGAAGTAATCATGTACCAGAAACAATTGTTACTTCAGAAACAAACAGAGTTTTCTCTGCGACCAGATTGTGGAGGGCATCTGGATGTGGCTGGACTGTCCTTGGTGTACCAGAGTTCTGTTCCCCCTAGCAACACGGACTGAGAGATAAATGGCAAACCTGGTGGTTTTGCTGCAACAGATGCCAACAGTAAGGATTTGTCTGGCATACATGAGGATGGTGATGGTTGTGACATATTGTTGGGACATTCTACTCAGGAAACAATCTGTCTGCAGACTGGGACAAGGGTTTAGGCTCAGCTAGGGCTGCAGAGGCATCAGACATTCTAGGGTCTGCAGATAAGTTAAATGAGAATGTTTTTGATGCTCAATTAATAGATGTTCAGACTGGGTATCCCTGTGCCAATAGAACTAGAAGTTCTGGTATGGGGGCTGATATGCCTGTAAGTGTGTCAGAGAATTTGGGCTCAAGGGGGGTTTGGTTGTCCCAATGCACAGAAATCTGATAATGGAGGGGAAGATTTTGTGACTGTTTCAGCTGATACTGACATAATCTTGCCTCAGTCTTTTGAGGAAAACATTTCCACTTCTGACTTGACCATAGCAATGGCTTTAGAACAAGCAGGCTGGGTGAAGAGCCCCCAGAGTAATCAGCCCTGGCTGTCTCCGAGTCCTGTCCCAGACAGTTTACTGGGCTCACCAATGGGTGACTCCAGGGGGAGGCATCCCAGTACATATTCCTACTACTTTGGAATTTACTCAATCTCCTTTCCTCTGTGTGCAACCTGAGGATGGGCAGAGTGCTCCGGGAACTCCTGAAGGGACACAGTCCATACCAGATGTGAGTATTCCTGTTCCACAGGATGCACTGTCTAGTATGCCTGTCCATGACAATGCAACCCCCCCCAAGGGAGAGACATCCCACTGGGAATATAGAGAGAACTGAGTCCGTAGGTCAAAGATCCCCACCATCCTGCTCATATGTGGGGTTGTTCCATGCCCCCCCATATCTGCCAAGCAGAGAAATGCTTTTCACCTCAAATATCAAGGGGGTCTGGAGGTTTTTCCACATTGCATCTATGTGGGAAAATTTTGATTAAACACAGTTTACAGTTTAAAGCAAGTGAAGTGTCTTCACTCATTTACACACCAGGTGACTCCATCTTTGACATTAGCTTTAAAACTGCTAGTAGTTTGGAGAACTTCTGGATATGATATCAACAAGTAAGGTATACCCTCCTGTGGCACCCTTCACAGTGTTTCTCCTAATGAAGCCTACACTTAAGGTCATAACTGTGTTGTTTAAGAATGAAGGGGTTTGTGTGAATGACATTGTTCAATGGTTGCAGTCCAAATGCACCCTGATGGGTGGTCCTGAACCCATAATGGATGCAGAAAAGTTTTGGACAGGGGGATGGCTGATTAAAGTTCCCCTTCCAATCATGATTGGAACTATCCAACATCTTCCTAGTTGCTTTCATCTTGGCAGGGATAGATGCTTCATCTTTTATCCAGGCCTGCTGAAATCCTGTTTTCATTGTGGGGCTTATACCCATCTAAGCAGTGCCTGTAACAAGCTTAAGTGCTCCCTCTATGGGGAGATTGGTCATACCAGCATGGGGTGTCCCACACCAATGAGTTGTAATTTATGTGGTGCAATGAGTCATTCTTTTTCCACTTGTCCATGAGCCACCCATAATAGATCCTCAGCTGATCAAGATGACCAGGATGACCAGGTGCCAAGGGTGTAGGACCATGCTGAGACTGTCCCAGTTTTTCTTCCTCATGTTCCATCTGAAAGCCTTGTATCCAGCACTTCCCTTTCTACTGAGGTACCAGTCCCCGCTGCTTGGGAGGCTGGACATGGTGTATTGTATGTAGAGAAACAAGCAACTGATGACGTAGAACCCCTTTCTCCTATACCACCCATGCATCCCCCTGATGCTGATCAGTTGTCTCATTTGCCTGGACAGGCAATGCCTTCCCCTCCACCAACACAATGGAATCAGTTCCTTCTGAGATGAAGTATTCAAAGAAAGGGGCTAAAGAGCCACCTCCTGAAAACCTGTTGAGGTGGCAATCTATTCCTACTGAGAGCAAATCTGTGGCATTGGCTAAACACAAGGCTTGGGGTAACAATGAGGATAAGTCAGACACTTCCTTCATTATGTCATCTGTGGCCACGGATGTGGACATGGTTTTGACTATCTCCCATGTGTCTGGCAAGAAAAAAGTAAAACTTAAGAAAACTCTCAAGGGATAGACCTAAATATGGTCAAGCTCCTTAATTACATATAAGTGTGGGTTTTTGCATGCGTTTTTGAATGCTAATAGCATCAAAAATCTGAAAAGACGTCATACCAGGTTTTCTGTTTTACAAGATTTCAAATGTTGTGCATTTTTTACAGGATACTCACTTGCATACTCTTCTGATATCTTACAAGCTACCGGGGGATGATTTGGAGGGCCCTCCTTTTGGTCTCTGGGGGATCCATGCTCTGGTGTGGGTATAACATTTAATGTAGAAGGCAATTTTGTAAATAGGCTGGTGGATTTGGTGCCTGGCAGAGGGCTGCTGCTGGATATTTTTCCAGCACCAGGAATTCCAACTTACAATTTATATGTTCCCCAGACCAAATCCTTATGGACTGGGTTCATCGTATCATTCAGCCTTATGTCTATACCACCAAGATTGTGGTTTTTGGTGGAGACTTTAATTATTTCCTGACTTTGAAGGATAAAATGGGGAAGACCCAGAAACTCTATGATTTCAGTTTTTTGAATAAATTGATTAATGGGGCAACTCTGAAAGATGGGATGGACGGGAGCGTCCAACCTCCAAGCCATACCTTTTAAAAAAGAATCTTATCTTCCCAAACAGATTTTTTCTTTGTTTTATAGTGGGTGGTATGCTTGGGATATAAAGTCACGTCAATAGAATCCACTGACCATGATTTGCTTACTCTCAGTTTAGGAGATGCACTTAACAAACCTGTTACCCGCTATATGTGGCGTCTTAATATTTCCTTTCTTGAATGCGAAACAATTTGGCTGGCAGTCCAGGAACTTCTGGAAGTCAGATGCTTGGTGTATCTTTTATATGATACCTCCGTCCACTGGTGGGTGGATACAAAATTGGATTTACAAAGCTTGTTTCATGCATGGGCAAAATACCAGCATACGTCCAGATATGTCCATTATCTGGAATTGTGGTGTCAATTACAGTTGCTGATTTCCAGGTCCTTTGAGACAGGCTTGAATTATACAGCCCAGACAGGTGTCATATGGAAAGACATATGTGAGTTTCAGTATGACTTGGTGACCTCCTTAGCAGCCAAACAAAAATATGGCACTCAGGGTAAACGGGACCAGGTGAACCCATATGATACTTGCAAAGATCACATTGATTCCAAATATATGTAATAGTTAAAATGAGCTGATGGATCCATATTTTCACATAATTTGAATATGGCTAATATTGTATTTTGTCATACAAAGCAGCTGTTTTCTAAAACTGAAAGCGCTAAGGAGGGGGCTTCAGCATTTATTCAGGATCTTATTCTTCTAGAGGTGCGGCATGAGGTCCTGGATGGTTTAATAGTCCCCATCATGGCAAGGGAAATAAGGCAGATAGTGCTATCCTGTAAAGAGGGTACAGCCCCTGGACCCGATGGGTTACCTATCAAGCCTGATAAAAAAAAGTTAGATGAATTAATCAACAATCTGGTTACTCTTTATAAAGATACTGTGCAGGGTAGAACCACTGTTCTGCCTGAAATGTCTGAAAGATTTTTGAGTTATTTATTTAAGAAGGGGGATAAGTCCAAATTACGTAATTGGTGGCCATTTAGTTTATTGAATGTGAACTAGAAAATGTTGTGTAAATTCTTGGGTAACAGGTTGTTAGAAGCAGCTCATATCTTAATTTCACCTACACAGGCCTGTGCAATCCCATAGCATACCCAACAGGACAATCTTTTTCTCCGTGGGAAGTATGTGCATGGTCCATTACTCCTGGGTATATCTTCAGTTTAGACAATACAACAGCTTATGATGGTTTGAATCATGAATTTCTGTTTTCTGTACTCATTCACTATGGTAGGTCACTGTGTTTTGTCGATTGGCTTAGACGCTTATATAGGGGTGTTACAACTTGACCGTTAGTGAATAGTCTCCCAGGAGCTGCCATTCCAATAGAAAAAGGGGTGAGATAGGGGTGTCCTTTGAGCCCCCTGTTATATGTCTTTGGCATAGATCCACTCCTTCGGGAGCTAGAGCAGTGCACATCTATTGACCATGTTGGGGGGGTGACAAAGTACCTTGTTTCCTTGTGTGATGGCTTAGGCGGAAGATAACTGTCTTATGGTGGCAAATGAACATTCTGATACTGTGGCCTTAGAATTAATTTCTGGCTTTTGTTCTATTTCAGGTGCAACCTTAAATAAAGATAAAAGCCAGTGTCTGGTGTTACACCGTAGTATGGAATCTTTGGATGGTGAAGTTCATGGGATAAGATTTGTACCAGGTCCCGTATGAGTACTGGGAATTTTGTTTGGGGCTGGTAACTTAGCTACCCTGAATTGCGAAGATGTTCTACATATAACAGAACGTAAGGTTGATAAATGGAAAACATGGCCTGTGATGAAGAAAAAGTGAGTGTTTTTAGCTAAAACTTTTATTTTACCTGTTTTTTTGTGTCAGTTACCTTTTCCCATTACCTGTTAAATTATAAACACAGGTTTATAGTATTTGGGGGGGGCTTCTGTGGGGCAGTCACCTGAACCATATCAGGAGATCAGTTACTTAGAGACCTATCAAGTTATGGGGTCTCAATATGATAAACCTAATTGTGTTTTTTTGTATTTATGTTTATGCCAATTTTTTGCCTGTGTTAAAGGAGTTTTATAAACCTTGGGTTTTGTTATTTCAGGACAGATGTCAGTTTTTCTTTTCTAGACGGGTGATAGGAAATTGGGGAGTCTTTCGAAACATGCCAGAAGGGGTGGAGGATGATTTGATTTTCCACTTCCGAAAGCTTAAAACATAGAAAATTCCAATACCATCGGTTGTTCAGAGTAATAACAAAGCTTTTTATCATTCTGTTGTTACCACTTATTTTTCTTGTGATCCTTGTTTTAAATGTCAACCTTTAGTGCCACAGAAATGTTTATTAGACCAACTTTTGGAGCCTAGAATATCACCTAAATTGTGAGATTGGGGTGGTTGTGTTGCCATGACAAACCTAACGTTCAGAGTAATCATCACCATAAATCCATTGAAGAACAATACTGTTTGAAGAAGGAATGTTTTGAATAAGAGGAGACACTGTTTCATTTATTTTTACATTGGCCATATATAGTCGAATTGTGGACAACATTGGCACACCAGTGGTGGATTCCAGTTTTTCAGCAGATGACTTATGAGGTGTTAATCTATGTTTTTTTTTCAAATGGGGTTTATCCTGGTACCCTGAGACTGGTTCTTTTATGTATTAAATGGAGTATGTGGCAGGTTAGATGCCTATGTAGTTTACAGCAAAAATATGTCTCCTTTACAGGACTTATTTGCATGATCAGTATGGAAATTTAAACATTATTTCAGAAAGACTGGAACACTTTGCTCCACAAGGTAGTGCAGACATGGTGGTGACATGTTCCATGGCTGCCTGCTTGAGTGGAATACGTTTTTGTGTGGGATCTGGTTGACTCAGAATGTTATGTTGGTGGTTTCTTCCTTAGGAAGTAGCGTGCATGTCTGTGATGTTAGAGAACAGCAATATGGATGTTCTGGATTTTTGTTTTGTGTGGGTCTACATTCAGTGTAGTTTTGTGAGGAGAGGGGCTTTCTTTAGTTTTTGGTGTTTAGTTGTGTCCTGTTTTACTTTTTTCTAACAAAAGTTATAAGGGAGTATGCTGATAATACTTATTTCCTTTCCTTTTAATTTTACTATAGTTTCATTCAGTGTGACTTAACACTGTTTGTACATTGAGGATTTTTTATGATGATTTAATATCACAGTCCACTAGTCTTTTGGTGGTGGGGTGGTTGTTTCAGTGTCCTCTGTTTCTTTTTGCTGAGTTTGACTATTTCTTTAGAAAACAAAAATACTGAGGGTATGATAACACAACTTACTTGTTTTCTTTTACCAGTTGATTTGTATTTCTTTTGTGTATGAATTACTATTATTTGTCACTTTATGGTTTTGATGATTTAATAAAAATTCCCCTACTCTTGGTAGGGGGTTCCCACCTGTCCAAAATGGTAGCTGAGGAGAAACTGCTACACCAGGATTTGGGGGAAGGAGGACTGGAAGTTCGAGCCTCAGAAGCCCAGGCTTCAGCAATGGTAACAGATTCACCACTGGAAACGGTAATGATAGCAGGATGCCATAGCAAGGGCTATGAAGAAGAATGCTCAAAAATGATTCTGACAGACAGACACCTCCATGATTTGGAAGTCCTGCTGCAGGTATCCCTGGACATTGACAAGCATGAATGCTGAAGAGCACACCATTTAGCCCAGCTACCAGAGGAGGAAAGATGACTAATGGTAGCGAAAATAGCACTTATTACAGGAAAAACTGTTTCGGGAACGAAAGATATAGTACGAAGAAACCATACACTAACCTGGCAGATTTGAAGTACACCAGAAATGCTGGATAGAAAATGAATAAACTATAGACAGGCAGCCCAGAGAGAGTAACACAGCAAAGTATGGACCAAACTATGGCTCTGTCATGGGCACCAGAATGGGCATTGGCTCGGGCAGGATGGGTGCAGACTACAACTGGGCAGTGGATCCAGCCATATGGAGATACAGCAGAGTGCAGGGAGCTTCATGGAGCATGAACAAAGGACTGGAAAGCGACAACAGAGAAATACTACATGCAGAGTAACCTCTTCAAGAAAGAGCTGTTAACACCAGAAATAAACGTTAACCAAGGACTAAACATACAACAGGGTAAGCAAGCAACTGATATAACACTGCATGTTATGAACACTACTATAAATGTACAAAGTGAGCAGTTATTGTCTACGCCCTGATGTTCTGGCTGAAGAAAATATTGCTAATGAACAGACAGCTCCAGACAAAAGTAATAAGGAAAATTGAAATGCTGGAGATTTGATGAAGATACTAGGAACATAGGCAGTATGAAGGAGAATGAACAGGGGGCCAGGTAAAATGCTGGGGGGGGTCATGAGAGGCATTCTACTTATGGGACTAGCAATATGCACAGACATTGGGTCTTATGCACTATTGTGTGGAGTGGCTATGCGCCGCATATCTGTGGCATGTAGTCACTCTGCACCAGTGTGGCTGGTGCATAGAATTCAGCAATTGGGGTGCGCAGCCCATTGGCACCTGATCCCCCAGTGGCATGGACAGCAACACACTGGGAACAGGTGGGGAGAATGTTGGGGCATGCCTGCACTCCATGCCATTCACAAAGGTGCAGACTGCTGGGCATGGGGGGCACACCTTACTCTAGGTAGCACACAGCCATAAGGGATATGCACACCTCCCAGGATAACGCCGCCAATAGCGGCACTGCCATGGGGCCAGTGCCACCCCCCACCACATGCCACCCCAGCTCATGGATCATCAAGGAAGGCTGACGGCAGCTGACTGGGCACCCTCCTGCCCCAAGCTGGGGGCACACATCATGCCGCTACTGTCTTCCATGCCCTGCAGGCACAAGGGATCCATTTGTGGACCAGGGTTGGACATCCCATTGGATGCATGCTTGGTCCACAGAAATGCCCTCCATGCATCTGCATCTGCATGCTGGGGGGGTGGGGCCCAGACTAGTGTCGGCTGGTAGTGAATACCAGCCGGTGCACACCTGTCCGCAGGTGTGGAACTCCATGGGTGGGTAATGCGACTCCGACGAATATTACCCACCCATTCATGACTAGGGGCCAATGTTCAGACATTTTCTGACCTACTGGCGAATCTGCACCAAGAAGAAATGCGGTGCGTCTAATTTACAAAAGAGGGCAAGAACGTCCTCTTGACAGAGTATGTGGCAAGAACCCTGATTAAAGAATCAGTAAAACTTTATGCATCAGAAATTTACAACTTGATCCACACTGGAGAGTAACTATGACATCAGCTTTAAACAGATGCAAAACCTGGACAGATTCTGGAAGCAGTATAATAGATTGAAAGACATCCCATCGTGGCTACCCTTTTTAGCTTTTCCACTGACTAGACCAGCACTACTGTAAGAACCATTACCATTATGTTCGCTACAGAAAGTGTCAATATTTCAGACATTCAATACTGGTTAAGACAAAGATGTGAAGTACTGGACAAACCTGAGCCGATAATTGACTCAGAGCAGATCTGGATGGGGGGATTCAGGTGAAATTAGAACAAACACATTATGGTATTGCACACCTTCCCAATACCTGTACTTTTTTGCTAGGTAGGGACAAGGGCATGCTGTTCTATGTAGGACAGCCCAAGTCATGTTTCAAATGTGGTTCTCCCTCACAATTCAGTAACGCATGCGATAGCACCAGGTGTGCTCATTGCATGGAATATGGCCATGTTATGACTGCTTGCAACAATGCTTTTAGATGTAGTCTGTGTGTTAGGCAGGGACACTCTTTTGCTAAATGCCCTTGGGCTTCACACACAAGGGGTGCATGCATGTCACAGGAATACATTGTAATGAAAGCACAACAGCAAGCTTCTGAAAGACACATGGAGGACATTGTCAGACAAACTTGGTTGATTTTTTTAAGTGGGTCATGAGGGCAGGGGACAAGGGCCCTGCTGTAGATGTAGTCTACCTGGATTTCAGAAAGACCTTTGATTCAGTGCCTCACGGAATGTTGACCTTTAAGTTGAGAAGTCTTGGTATAGGGTGGAAGCTAGCCCGATGGGTAGAAAACTGGCTGAGGGACAGGCAACAGATGGTAGTTATGGGGGGAGAAGCATCGGAGCCTGGAGCAGTGACAAGTGGTGTCCTACAGTGATAAGTGCAGGGATCAGTTCTGTTTAACATTTTAACTGCTCACATAGCAGTTGGGATCAAGAATAAGATCAGCCTCTTCACCAATGACACCAAGATATGTGCTGAGCTAGATGGGGAGGAGGGAGACAAATTACTGCAGGAGGACTTGGCAAGACTCGAGAAGTGGTCACACACCTGGCAGCTTGGGTTAAATGCCAAGAAGTGCAAGTTGATGCATTTCGAAGCCAAAACCCAGGATACAGCTACTGGATGGATGGTATCAATCTGTCCACATCCGACGAGAAGCAGGATCTGGGGGTACTGGTGACCAGGGAATTAAACCACTCAGCCCAGTGTAGGAAGGCAGCAACTAAGGCTAATAGGATGCTAGGATCCATAGCAAGGGGGTTGCATCCAGATGTAGCGAAGTCATAATGCCCCTGTACAGGTCCCAGGTGAGGCCGCACTTGGAGTACTGCATGCAGTTCTGGTGCACGTACTTGTAAAGGGATATCAAACAACTGGAGGCAGTGCAGTGAACAACAACAAAGGTGATCCAGGGGTTGGGGGGATAGAACTTATGAGGAAGGACTAAAAAAGTTCAGCATGTACACTCTGCAGGATAGAAGAAAGAGAGAGAGAGGTGACATGATTGAGACCTTCAAGTACCAGAAGGGGATGAACAGAGTAGGCTTCCAGGGTGGGTTCACGCTCCAGAATGGAAGAGATACCAGAGGGCACTCCCTGATGTTACAGGGGGGCAGATTCAGGAGGGAAAGGAGGCGGCACTACTTCACTGAAAGAATGGTAACAGGGTGGAATGCACTTCCTGAGCAACTCATATCAATGCAGACTGTAGAGTGCTTCAATGGGGGTGGGACAAATTCAATGGGAAAGTACATACAGGGGGGCAGTTGGGGGAGGGAAGAGTTAATGGGGGGCAGTTACAGTCTAATGGGCTGAAGTGCTGCACACTCAAGCAGACTAGCTAGACCATATGGCCTGTATCTGCTGGCAAAATATTGTATGTTCGTATTAGATCCGAGGCACAAACTCAAGCACAAGAACCTCCCCCCTCAGGAGGAAGGTAGAAATACTGTAGGTCCAAATCAGAATCAGAATCTAGAGGAAAGTGAAAACCTAGAGTCAGACACAAAGAAGCAGCTGGAAAGGAATATGGAGACACGCAACTCTGTAGTAGTAGCACAAGATACAGTTACAGACCTGCTAGGAACCTTGGGTTCTATGCCACCACCCCCTCACCCTAACAACACATATACTGTAGATAAAGCAAAAGACAAGAAAAAAGGGGCAAGATCAGGGTCTACACCCACATCAAGAGAGGAAAAAAATACATTCTCTTGCAGCACAGATACAGAGTTTTAAATAAAGGAAAATAATGAGGAGAGTCAGAAGAGGAAAGCAATGCCTCAGAATCCTCTTTCATTTCCTCATCCTTGGCTGACCCCTCTTCAGAAGTAGAGGAGATGGAGGCAGAAAATGCAGAGCACTTGCATCAGAGGGTGTCTAGAGCAGCAGTCAAGTCAGGGAAAAAGACAGGGAAGAAATGATGACGTGCCCCCCTCCCCCCCTCATCTAAATCATCATGACCACTGTAACAGTACATACCTTAAAAGTGAACAGCATCAAGAACTATATAAAGTGATTATCCACATTCACAGCACCAATGGACAAGCAGCACAGATTATTTCAACAGGACACATGTTTGAAAACACAATTTGAATTACCACATACATCCAAGTTATGGGCAAAAGGGCCAGCATTTTAGTCCATAGGAATGGGCAGGTGCGATGGTGTTGGAATATTATTGGCTGGTACACAATTTGAGGTTTCAAAACTTATAGATGTGGTACCGGGAAGAGCTCTGATATTAAATACTAATTCTTTAGCTACTAGATTTAGTCTGATAACTATATATGCACCACAAACTAAAGCAGCAAGAGTGGATTTATTTCAAATAATTCAGCCATATTTACAATATATACATCCAGAATGATAATGTGAAGAGGTGGTTTTAACTGTGCCATGGCAAAAAAGATATGAGGAAATGCACAAATAAATTGTTTTATGACATAAATTGTTTAACTACTATTGTGCAGCAGGCATCATTGAAAGATACATACCAAGAAAAGTATACTGAAGGGGGATTCACTTTCTCTAAAAAACATTATGCACCAAGACATATTTTATATTGATCTCTACTGGCCTCAATACCACAAAAGTGAGCACAACTGCCACAGACATCTCAGATCACAAAAGACTTGAGATTGCAGTACAGTATAGACAGGTATCGCATATGGGTAAAGAGCAATGGAGAATGAATATGCACATAATAGCTAAAATGCAGTTTAAATAGGAATAGAATCAGTTATGGACAGCTAGACGGTCATTAATGTGTTTTTATGATAACACTTTAAGTTGGTGGGAACACACTAAAAAAGGCAACTAGAGAGTTATCAAAACATTTTACAGAGAGAAAGGCAACAACTATCTTAAATATCTACGGTTAAGATCTACCTTACAAAGTGCAATCTGACATGCAGAGAATTGTGGTGATCATAACGCTGCCCTTATTAATAACCTAATACAGGAGATGAGGCGCTGCCCTTGCCCTCAAGCACCCAGTGAGCGCCGGGGCTACGCTCCGCCAGCGGGTGGTCGGCGACCGCAAGGCCGCCCAGGGGACAAGGAGGCCGGGAGAGACAGCCAGGAAGGTACAGAAAAGCCGCGACCAATCGGAGGGCGAGCGCTATCTGAGCCTTGCGCCCGATTGGTCCGCCTACTCCTTAGACTTCTGTTAGACTTTACACTACTGAAGCTGGTCGGGGATTGTGACTTTTTGAACCTAAATTACCTAAAAAAGAGCTGTTTTACTGCTTTATTGTGTTAATGCTAAAATTCCTGCTGTATTTTGAAATGTTTCTGTGATTACAGCCTTTTGGTGGGATTTGTAGTGGGCCAGACGCTAAGGCGCCGAACCCCGCCTTTTGTGGTGTAAATTTTTATCACACTAACTGCAGAATCACTTGATTGCTGCATTTTTTACTTAATTGACTGTGCCTTCCTCTGTCTCCTTCCAGTCCAGCCGCCCTTGCCCTCAAGCACCCAGTGAGCGCCGGGGCTACACTCCACCAGAGGGTGTTCGACGACCGCAAGGCCGCCCAGGGGACCAGGAGGCCGGGAGAGACAGCCAGGAAGGTACGGGAAAGCCATAAAATTTTTGCCTGCCCCCCCTCCCCCCTCTTGGGTGTTTCTTTTATACGCATCTTCCCGCCGATTTCCTTACCTCTGCCCACAGCAAAATTTTTATCCAATAAACTGCCAGCGGCTCTAGTGGCATGCTCAGCAGTCCTCCCCTGTCCTCATTGTAACTAACTCTTCGTACCGCATCAAATGGGAAGCTCCTCTTACTGTTTCTCTCTCTCTCTCTCATCTATGGTTTTCTTTGAGGATGATGCCATACCAATCCATGCCTTGCTGAATTATGCAGCTCACAGCCTAACCTCCCTGTGACACCTCCAGTGGATGCCGCCGGTTCCTCACATATGCCCTACCACTGCTTCACCACAATCAGTGGGTAACCCCAAAAGGTCACAACCTGTCATGTACTCTTTACACTCAATGCTCCATTACTGGATCTACAGTGCCCCTTATACTTTTCCACCAAATTAGCACTCTAGTAGGTTACTAAGCCGTAATACACAGTGGATCATCTCAAAGCATCGGCCACTGAGCAGGAAAAGAAGGCCCATTGACTGTTCCTTCCTCCTATCCTTCGAAGCCCTCACAAAACTTTTATTCTTTCTGCTAATCTGTATTGGTAATGTTGAAATCAATCCAGGACCTCCAGAGGGTATCACCTCCTCAGCAGATCTAGCCTCCATTAAAGGATTAAGCTTCCTTCATATTAATGCTTGCAGCCTCCTGAAAAAGCTTTCATTAATACAAGCCTGGGTAACCCACACCATGCCAGACTTCCTGGTAATAGCTGAGATATGGCTCAAACCTACAACAACAGATAGGAGGTAAATCTACCCAACTACAAATATTCAGAACAGACCGCCTATCAAGGCGGGAGTATGTTATGTTAAATCAGATATATCCGCATCTTGCCTTAGTACAACATCGTTGCCCCAAAGAGTTCGAATGTTTATCCCTTAAAATAGCTATCCCCAACATAGCAGCTTTTCAACTAGTTGGCTGCTATAGGCCTCCCTCTGCTGATCATAAGCTCCTAACCCACCTGGGGAACATAATCAAACTTGGCCCTGAAGATACTATTATCTTAGGTGATCTGAATTTAAACTGGTTCATAAGACAGCTGCACCCCTAGTATCCTTTGTGATACATATGGGTTTTATCAACTAATAAATGAACCGACAAGAATCAATTTAAAAAACAGAAGTAACAGTACCCTACTTGACATCATGCTGGCAAACAAACCCCAGCTATTCTCACATGCTGGGGTACTATTCAGTGACATAAGTGATCACTGTCTTATTGCAGGAGTAAGATCATCTGGCAGACCAGCTAACCCAGCAAAATTCCTCCTGAGAAGATCTAAAAAAAACTTCAACATCGAGGGATATCTCCACGATCTATGCCACTCTGCACACTGGCAGGAGTTCTACCTTGCAGACTCTGTGGAATTAGTACTTCAGGTGCTAAACAGCATAATTATAGGTGCCCTCAATACTCATGCACCAATCACTAGTGTTAGAATGAAAAACAAATCTTGCCGCTGGTTTTCAGCCGACCTTAAATCTGCACTGCTTCAGAGAGATAAGCTATGGAAAATGGCAAGGAAGACGAAAGATCCAAATGACTGGGTGCTGTTCAGAAAAGCCAGAAATAGCTGCACCAAAAAGTAAGGGATGCTAAGGCTGCTTTCACTCGGCTGAACTGGATGCCTCTTACCATAACCCTGCTAAATTCTGGGGCACCATCAAGGGATCTTAGGGCAGGACTCTAGCACTTCTGCCACCTCAAGTGCACCTTAATAAGGCTACTATCTCGACAAACAAGAAATACTAAATGCATTCAACACTCACTTCACAACAGCTGGCCTTGCTTTCATTCCTCTCCAGCTAATCATCTGCGGTCACAACTTAAATCCCAGTCTAATGAGGCTCAGAGGGCTGATTCTTCATTCTCATTTAAACCAATTTTACTGAAGCAAGTAGAGGACCTATTACTGCACTTGGACACTAAAAAAAGTGCAGGTGCAGACTCTCTTGACCCCTATTTTCTAAAAACTGCATTACATGTGCTTGCAGTTCCCTTAACACATCTTTTCAATCTCTCCTTAGCCTCTGGTTCTATTCCTTCGCTGTGGAAGAAAGCACAAGTATTTCCCCTCCTAAAATCAGGGGACCCCATGGACCTCAACAATTACAGGCCCATTTCCATCCTGCCAGTGCTTTCCAAAATGCTAGAAAAATTAGTGAGCATCCAATTAAGAGACTAACTCGATGTTAATAATCTCCTGAACCCTGCTCAATCTGGGTTTAGGACCAGGCATAGTACCATTTCTGCATTGGCAAAGTCACAAATGACTGGCAATCTGAGCTAGACAAAAAGAACAACATCTGTGCTGTATTTCTTGACCTAAGCAAAGCCTTCGACACAGTGGATCATGAGCTGTTACTCTCTTCACTGCAATCCATAGGCCTAGATCCACCCTCTCTCAAGTGGTTCAGATGTTACCTCACTGATAGAATGCAACAGGTGAAAAATGAAGGCAACCTTTCCTCATCAAAACCACTCCTAAGAGGAGTACCTCCAGGATCTATTCTGGGCCTATCCTTTTTGCCATCTACATTAACAATATTGACTCTAACCTCACAAAAGCCAATGTTCACCTCTTTGCAGATGACACTGTCTTATATGTTAGTAACCCATCACCTTCAAAGGCTCATGAAATACTACAATCAGAGTTCTCCTTTTGCAGTACCAACTACTTGATAAAAACTCCTCCTTAATGCAAAGAAGACAAAAGCTATGTTCTTCTCCACTAATTACTATACCAACACCTTCTCACCAAGCAATCTTCCCAACTATCCACCATTCTTTGAGAAAGCCTTGACTATGTTGACAAATTCAAATATTTAGGGGTATGGATTGACAACAGGCTTGATTATACTCAGCCTATTGAAGAACTTCTGAAAAACTTTGTCAGAGGCCTGGCCTTTCTTTCAGAATCAAACATTATTTAAACAGGGATTCAAGACAGAGAATAATCCAGGCCTCATTTCTATCACTTATCGACTATGCAGATTTTCTCTATGGCCACTGTACTATTTCATATTTAAGTAAATTGGATACCTTGTATCATAGAGCTCTAAGGTTCATCACAGATCTTCCATTCAACACTCATCACTGCTCTCTCTATGCTGCAGTTGGTTGGACATCCTTACACCTTAGAAGGAATAAAAATGCTGCACTATGGATATACAAGGCCCTGTCCAACAAACTTCCATCCTATATTTTAGATTGCTTTACTCTGGCCCTCAGCTAGGTCATATGCCCTAAGAAGCAACAACTTCATCATTTTGAAACTACCAAAGCCTGCACCGACATGGGAGATCTGCAATCAGTTACTCCCTAACATTGGCATGGAATTCTCTGCAGAAGACCCTAAAGCTGACCACCATATACCTCTATTATCCTTTAAAAAGCTCTACACAAGTCTCTTCCCAGAGAAATGCAATTGCTTTCATAAAGCCTAGTCCTATCACATTCTTTACCCCCCCTACCAAATCCTCCACTGCTACCCCTGACACTTACTTCTACCCCACTTAATCATTACTAGTAGATTTAGTCCCTATCCATAACTCCCACCAACCCACCCATGTCATTTTTCATTTCGAGGCTGCTTCTAACATTTTATTAGGCTTCAATCATAACTGTCTGGTCTAGCATGCTTTGGAGCCATTAATCCCTGGCTACCTTGTTTGTAAATATGTTTATATTTTTGTATATGTTTATATAGAAGTGTTTTTGTATATGTCTGCTTTTGTACCCTTATTTTGTTCCTCGACCTATCAGGTCCATCTTGTAAATGAGCTTTGCTCAATGATGTCCGCCTGAATAAATAAAGATTTGATTGATTGATTGATTGATTGATTGAGGCCAGTGCAATATGATCAAGGAACATCATTAAAACAGGAAATGCATTTTTGTATGTAACAGACTAGAGAAACATTCAACCCTTTCACTGATTGTAAAAGAAGAGTAGATAGCAGGAAAATGATGCATGTAAAAATGGAATTAGGACAGGTAGTATCTACAAAGCAGGAATAATACAGGGGATTAATAGATATGTCCAACAACACTTTTGTGTTAGTGGGGGGTTGGAACCAGATCCATCCTATTTTACATAGTTAAATAACCCCAACTCTAAGAAGAAGAGAAACAGAACTTTAAAAATCCCATAACAGAACTAGAAGTAGAGCCGGGTATTTTATCAATCAATAAAAATATTTCCCGTGGGCAAGATGGGTTAAGCTCTGAGATTTATCAGGAATTTAAAACACAAACAGTACAACCTTTAATAGCAGTCTTCAACTTTTTCCTTCAAAACTGTACTATGTCATATGCCATGTCTGAAGGCCTTAGATCTTTATATATACAAGAAGGGTGACAAGACAGACCTTAGCAATTGGCGACCATTAAGCCTCCTAAACACCAACTATAAAATCCTGGCAAAAATGTTGATGTCACACTGACTAAATTTGCTGAGCATCTAATTAGCCCTAAGCAAATATGTGCCCTAAAGTCACTCAGCATACAAGATAATTTGATCATGATTAGAGAATTATTTTATGGGGGAAACAATAAAACACTTCAATGTTTTTTTATTAAGCATTGACAAAGACAAAAGCTTTTGACTGTATGTCACATACTTACCTAAGGTCAGTGTTTAAGGCCTATGGGATCCCAGACAAATTTATTAACTGGATAACTTGTTTATACAGTATCAGATGGCTTATGTCACTCCATTAGCTAATGGTTGGTTTGGAGGAACTTATAGATTAGATCAGAGAGTAAGGCAGGGTTGCTGCCTTGAGTCCCTTGCTTTATATATTTGGGCTGGATCCACTACTTCGGCACATACAAAATAACCCTAGATATACAGGATTAAGTCTTTCGCCAGGCATGCCTCAGATCAAAATCATAGCATATGCCGATGACATGGTAATAATTATGGCAGATGAAGTTTCAGGAGAACTAAAAACATTAATGGAGGAATTTAACATCTTCATGAACTACCATCAGAACAGGCAGATGGGACCTCAATTTAACATCTCATCTGAAAGACAGCACCTCAGGAGAGTAGCACCCACCTTATGCTGTACCTCAGTGTTAGTATTGGGATTTAACACAAATGCCTAGTGTGAGGATAGAACCCACAGCTTTCTGATCTTTCGGCCTCAGAGGTGAGTGTGCAATCTGCTAAGCCATGGACACTGTATAATATATGTCCTTTACTTTGTATTTATACATTCTAATTAAAGGTTATACATTTGGTTATATACGTGCTGTATGCTGTGTTGTTTAAACATATTTTTGCATACTGCTTTGTATTGCTGACTTTATTTACACACAGAGTTGTACTGGGTAGAAAATACAGGCTGCACAAGTGGCAACTGGAGGGTTGGGGGTCACTGGACCTCAGAATGCTGACACTATCATGAGGTAGCAGTGATCGGGGGGGGGGACTGCACAGCTTTGCACAATGCCACAACACTACCAGCATGGTCACATTCTGCAGCATACTTCTGCACCCATAATGGGTATGCAAATTTCCCTCAGTGCCTTCAATCCCCAAATGGACTCATCTGCATGTTAGGACTTAACATGGCTTAAAGAAGTACTGGCATTATCTCATCTGCTGTGGGTTATCTCCATATTGCTCCTCTGGGCCACATTCAGTCAGGGGGCTATGTCAGCACAGTGCATAGTCATTGTGCACTGTGCTGATACAGACCCATATTAAAACAGGTATGTGCTCTGGCTGGAGCTTGCTAACAGTCTGAATATAATCACTGAGCCAGTCATGCACTATCTTCTTCACAGTGCTCATGTGTATTCAGCTCTTATGGCCAGCGTTCAGTATGAGGCCCATTGTTCCTACTCTTTGTGTTAAGTAAATGCATTTCTTTTACAGAAAAGCTCCTTTATCAGATACTTATTCGAAGGGTTTCAATACATGTATTGCATTGTTTACCTGCATTAGTGGTATCAATGCAAAACATCTGCTAACATTATATTTTATATTGATAATCATATGTTCCTTTTTAAAAATATTAACTCTTGTATAGTTGCACTCAGTGCATAGTATACTTAAAGTAAATCATATTACTTTATCAGCTACAGTATGTACTTTTGTCACGTATTTATTTCTGTGATTTCTGTTTTACTAAACCTAGGCTTCCCCCCATGATTTTATCATAATAGCTTGAAAGCACCTTGTATAAACAAAACTGTAATGTCTCCAATAAGAATGGCTAAACCCAGGCATTACTTTACTTGTTTGGCCCTAATCCATGTTTTTAGTCAGACCAGATCTTTAGCCTAACAGCAGCCCATCTATTTAGGGGAGATGGACTGTCTGGCCTTATGGACACCATTTACAGGGAACAACTAAAAAGCACACAAGTAAAATGCATTGTACCCAATCAGAGTGCAGCAAAGTTACTGAGGAGGCAGAATCCCAGAAAGCAGGAGACTAAGATCCTCTATCTAGGTTTGAGAAGAATGCAGAAAAGAAAGTGTTAAGCTAGGATTTTTTTTTATTTAAAAGTATTTATTTATTACATCAAATCAATGAAGAGACTCACTCCCCTAAGTAAAATACTTTGTAACATTTGTTTGCATAGTGGCAGTGCAGAGAGCCCAGGTACAAGAGTAGCAAAGGTAAGAAGGATATTCCACAATCAAGCAATACAATCAGATTTAAATGTCACAAAATGATATTTCACCAGATTACAATGGGATTATGGAAGTTAAAGCAGTTTTCATTTCATGAATTGTGGATTAAAATGAAATGATGATACATATGGATAGTTGGGGACCACTCCTTCAGGTGAAGTAACACATTTTTACAAATCTTTTCCGGTGACCAGTGTACCAGTACACATTACACAGTATTTTACTTTGTACATAGATGGTAAGTGAGTCTCTCAATTGGTTTAGTTCATTAATTATTGGAAAACAAAGGGCATGCTCCTCCAACATGTTTTTTTTCTCTTTTCTCCAGCAGAAGACAGGGACTGCCCATATAAATCACATATGTTTTGTAATATATAGATCCAGGAAACTCCAACAGAGAGCAGCCAATCATGTTTGTAGCTGTGACCTGAGAAAGGTAGGAACAGCATGCAAGAATCAAGGTAACAGAAAACAAAATATGTAATTAATTCAATATACTGTATAGTACAACAGAAAATCAACATTCAGTGCACAATATCCAACAGTAAATACATTCTAAGAACACAATACTGAGTGCAGCATCACTATGTGTGCTGCAGTCAAAAGGGTAACAATAAATGACCTCTAAAACTAGAAATTAGAGCTACAGGCCAGCCAGGTGGTGCAGAGGGTTGAGGCACTATGCCTTACCTCCCGCTGTGCTGGCAACTCGGATATGAGAATGACCCCAGCTCATTGGCGTGCCGGCATGGGGGGAAGGGAGGAGCAGGATTTAGCAGCCTAATGGCAACTCTTCTCATCAGGGATAGGTCATTGCCCCCCATAGTTCCACTGCCACCGGGTGGAGGTTTGGTGGCAGCGTAGGTGGGGAGGAAGCAGCAAGTCGGAAGGTCTCAGAACATGGCATGCATGTGCCTCCACGGGTGCGCTTGCGTTTGCATCCAAGAATGGGGATGGACACAAACCAGAAAAAAAACTCCAAAAAAAAAATAAATTAGAGCTACAGTAGAATCAATGTTTCAACCACAGGTCTTCTTCAAGCATTATCAATGAAGAGAAAAGTGTTAAAAAATAATAAATAAATAATAAGTTTGTAGAGAATTCCTGAAAATGACTTCTGATGAAAATGGGATTCTAAGTCTAGCACAACAAAGCAACATGGTCACTCAAGAAAATCCAGTGCTAATTCCAAGCAGTCAAATGAAGTTTGCCAATTAAAAGGGCAGACCCAGTTGTCGAGGTGACCAGCCCAAGAATGGTATTTAACAAGCCCAAACAAGTCAGAGGGGGAGGGTTGAGGGGGAGGGGCAATTGTGGGTGGCTCAGTGGGGGTAGGGAGGAGACAGGAAACGTGAGTCACAGTTGTGACTTCACAAAAAGGGAAGGACAAGATGGATGAGAGTAGCACCATGACTGATAGATATCAAAGTAAAGGGAGGGATTGTTTTTGGGTTACTTAAGCAGCTGCAAAGAAGCAGTCTGCCTCTGTTCATTACTACTCTCAGATTTGTGGGAGCAGCACATCAGATAGGCTACAATTTCTTAAGGATAATGCTACTATTTGGTTCTATATACAGTATCAGTAATTAAGTGTGGCTGTGCAACAAAGCTGTAATGTATTAAAAAAAAAAATTGTATCAGGAAGAAATTGATATCCCAAGGCCATAGGCAGCTCCACCACCATGGTAGATAAGCCTTTGTTTGCCACAAGTGACGGCGATAAGAATATGTAAATGGCTTAAGGATTAGAGCCCTTGTTGAGGAGCCCCACTTTAACTTCTTTTTTAAATAAGCACTTTAGCGCTTATAGATTATGGCTATGATTCAACAGTAAAGGCATGAGGGGAGCTGCTATTTTGTTGGTGGGGAGGAGCGCCCAGTCAATGTTTTTGGTTGCTGTTTTTTTGTCCCAGGGTTTAAAAAGGCAGGGATAATAGGTTCATCAGTTTGAGGGCATTGGTTTGTGTGAGCGACAGGGTATGGGCCAAACGAGTCAATTTGGTAGTTTTCTGGATTTGTCCCATGTACTTTGAGTGCATTGGTTTGTGCCAGCAACTGGGCATGGGCCAAACAAGCCATGTGGGTCGGTGAAGGGAGTGCTTTGGGGGAGGTGCTGGGTAGCCTCGCTGGGGGCCATGGAGGAGCCATCAGACAGACGGTCACCGTGTTTGCGGTCCCTCGTGGTGCCAGCCAAAAATGGCCTTCTGAAACAGTATGAAATTCATTAAGGGGGACAACCAAAAAGCACAAATGTACTGCAGAATGTTTCAAGAGTACATGCCATTCACTGTTGCTAGCAGACAAAACTTTTACCAGATTTAGTTGCAGGAAAAGGAGTTCAGGGATGGGAAATCAATCCAGGATAATTGTTGGGGGGGATGGGCGAATACATTGTTTGCATCAATCCCTGTTTTTTTTGTCGTTCTTTTTTGGAAACGGCAGTGCAGTTAGAGATGCTACAAAATCCTGGAAGTTTGTAATTTTTGTCAGAAGCAGTGAAGTTTGTTAAGAGCATTCTGGATCAAAGGGGAGAAAGGGGTGGGGGTGGAGCATGCTAGTGGGGGCAGACCACGTGGTGGAAAGGCATAGGCTAGGTTGCATCATTAAGGCTTGCCGTAACAAAAAAAAGTGTAATGCGGCGGGAGGGTAATGTACAGGCACAGGCGAAGCACAATCAAGAGAGAATGTGAAGGGCCGGTCTGACCTGCGTCAGTGTCCCAAGGGTGTAGATTTAGGGAGAGGCCTGGCAGGGCCTGAGGAGACTTATGGATGGCACCACGTGGCATGTGAACCCAATTAGAAAACAATTTGGAGCAGACAAAGGGGTTTTGTGTGACAATGAGTAAGGCAATGGATGTGAAAACATGGATGTTAACCTCAGGCTGTTCAGTCAGTACAAAGGGAGGTATTTCATGTTGTAAAAGCTAAACACAGTTGCTGCATGTATTAAGTTAGCACAATGTTTGCTTCTTGCTGAACTAGTCATAATGTATGGATATATGAATGGGGGAGGGGGAGCAAGGTAGAAATCAATTCTAAGCTTGACTACTGACTAGGACTCACATGAGCCAGTGTCATCAATGAAAGGCTAGGTTTCCACATTTGGAAAAATGGGCATTAGACAGTATATGACTCCAGTAACCTGGAGTATCATGCAGCCATTAAAAGCCACGGAAGGAAAACTGCTATGATATGAATACTGAGAAGACTGCTTTCTTTTGCAGCATTTTTTCTTTCCTATGTAGGGACAACAGCAAGTGTGATGGAAGAGTAGAACATCCTTTCAAGGGAAGGCACTACAATGCCAGACTCGAGGTGGCATATCAGGTTAACAGGGTATGGTGCCAGAGGGGGGGACTGAAGGGATGGGGAGACAAGTGAAGAGTAGACAAGATCGGGGAGGGAGTCTGGAGCAAGGGGACGGAAAAAGACAGGGTAGACTGAAGAGCTCCAGCCCGATCACCCAGCTTTAGGAGTACACCGTCTAGGCTGGGCAGCCCTGATCAACCAGAGCTGGCCACACACGTCCCTTTCTGACACTGCTGCCAGAGTCTCTCATGGCACAATAAGGGCTTCTAACCATCATCCCCCTCCTTTGTTTTGCTATATATGCCAGGACCATCAATGGTTCCAGACACCACAGGAAGACGGTTAGCATGGCCATTGGTGCTGGAACCAATCTCCTCAACAGGTAATGGGGGTCAGCATAAACAACAGTATGACAACAAGATGGTGAGCAAATGATTACAACCATGAGGGAGGGGGTCCAGAGCAAAAGGGGAAGCTATTTGAAGTAGAGATGAAGGAAAGAGGGATGCACACAGGCTATGACCAACACAAGGCTGAGGGAGAGAAAGGAGGGGATAAGTGCCTCAGGAACCAAGATGGGGTAACAGAACTGACAGCTTGAATGTAGGGCTGAAAATGGGAATGGCTGGATATAGCTGTGCTAGGGCACAGGGAAGTGGTAACAAAGTCAGAGGGAAAGCAGGGCATAGAGAAGAGTGACATCCCAGAGGGAAGTGAAGTGTTCAAATAGTCACTATATGGTGTTATTTCAGTGTTACAGTAGCAGTGTACACTTTCTGCACACTTCATTTCATAATGCAGTCCATCAGTGTTTAATCAGTGCATCTTCAGGTCTCTTTTGGTGTACATGCAGTGCTGATACAGTGTGTGCGAATTATGTTAATTAAGCGCTGTAATCCACACCTGCAAAGTACTGCAATTAGCAGTGTTTTGTCTCAACACTGCCTGAAGCAGTGTTCTGTCAGCAACACTGCCTTAAGCAGTTTTACGCTGCTTTTTCAGTGTGTACGAATTATGTTAATTAGCACTGCATCAACACCTGTAGTGCACTTCAGTGTGCAGTGCGATTTTGGTAGCAATCCTGTCAGCAGTGTTGTAGTTCTGTTTCAGTGTATTAGGCTGCATTATTTATTTATTTTGTTTTTGTTGACCAGGTAAGTGCACTAGACAAATCCGGGCTATTTTCAGGCACGACCCGGAGGAGGGAGATACAGATGAAGCCAACTGACCTTGAACCAGATTAAGCTGTTGGTGGTATTTTTAGTGAATGAGGGAAATTTGGCCAGGACACGGGGGAAATTCCCCTACACTTTTCGATAAGTGCCAAGGGATCTTTAACATCCACCTGAACTACCACCAATCCAGGCAGATGGGACCTCGGTTTAACGTCTCATCCGAAAGACGGCACCTCAGAAGTGCAGCACCCCTCTCATGCTGCACTACAGTGTCAGTACTGGGATATTAACCCAAGTGCCAGATGTGGGAACTGAACCCACAGCCCTCCGATCTCCCGGCCTCAGAGGCGAGTGTGCTACCTACTGAGCCACTGACACTAATTAAAGATGGCGTTGCATAAAATTCAACAAAAACAAAACAGTATTCATCTGCAAGTATCTGCAACCTCAGCAGAGGAAGCTTTGCTTAAGGGTTCCTGAGTGAGAAAATCGTCTGAGAATTCCAAAGAAGATGGAGATCTTGGAGGCTATGTCTGTAGGAGTTACTAAAGTCTGTTACCCCATGTTTGACTCAAAGTCACAAGGAAGGGGGTGGACATTTAGGTAAAGGAATGACCAACAATCATTCTGGTTTGCAGAAAATGGTATGGGAGCCTCACTGATATGCAGGTCCTCACCAGTATTTCCAGGTTTATCTTCAAAAGGAGAAGAGAGCCTCTTCGGACTGGGAGCACATGCACTGTGTGGAAAATTATTTTCGTTATCAAGGGCTGTTTGAGTGAAGTGTGTGTATATATATATATATATATGTATGTGTGTGTGTGTGTGTGTGTGTGTGTATATGTATATATATATATATATATATATAACTATATATCTATATATCTATATCTGTATCTATATCTATATCTATAATAGGATTTATCAATTGCACTGGACAAACACCATTCGGTGACTGTGCGTATATCGGAGTGCAACCACACACCTGCACTTTTACTCCCCTCCAAAACAATGTTGCCATTTTATAAGATAGATAACCCACTGTGTAGTGTGTGGAAGCGCAGTGATATTCACACATGGCTTGGGTGGTTGATGCACTCGGCCTGCAGCCTCATGTGCATCAACACACACCAAGGTGTGCGTATATCAGAGCGTGACCGCACACCCTACAGTGGGTTATCTATTACACACACACACATATATGAGACAGTACTTGTTGCAAAACAAAAACACTACATTAATGCAGGCATTAGAATGCAAAGCACACAGAGCAAGAAAATTAAAAACAGGGTTTGAGCCTCACGAGTATTGGCAAATTGGTTGTGTGGTGTTCCCTGGAGTTCCCAACCTTGATGCCCATACCATACTCCCAAGTCCATAGCCTTCTTTTTAAAGCACAAGGCACAGCTCCAACCCAGTGCCTCCCATAGCAGCCATTTGTACCTGTAAAATAAGAACAGCAATGGGCTCACAAAGGATCTGCAGCTCGTTATGAACTACTGTATGACAAACAATGTAGGCTAAACAAAAAAACAATACTTATCTGATACATATGGTCAGGGTCCTCCTACTCCCAGTCAATGTCCTGTCAGACCTGTAGATATAAAAGGGAAAATGGGTCAGTATGAAAAATAAAAATACTGATCAGCTGGATCAGTTGGGAAGGCTCTGTAGAGGTTAAAATAAAAAAAGTGGGTGGGGGGGGATATGAGACCTGTACCACACCATCAACCTGGTTTTTAGAATGGACTTGGTCACTCAGGGGATGTCATGGTTGGGGGAGGGAGGAGGACTCCTTGCCCGTGCCCCTAGAACTGATCTTTTTTGGGGGTAGATCGTCATGTTGCTCCACACATCAACCAACACAGGGTAGGATAAAGATGCCAAGGAACAGATATTCAAGGCACAATGAATGCTTCCCTGGTGGTGTAGTGGATCCCCCCCCCTTTTCCCAATCTGCCTGTAGAATACATAGTAACACTGGTATGTGATGGCAGAAAGGGACCGCAAGCCCACCTAGTCTGCCCAGTTCACCTAGATATCCACTAGGCCTTTTCTGTAGTCCCCCCAGTGCCAGTTGCCCTCTGTGCTTATCCCATGCTCTCGTGAACCCTCCCACCATTTCCCTCAGCAGCCCATTCCAGTTGTCCACCGCCCTCTCAGTGAAGTACTTCCTAATCCTTCCTCTAAGTCCCCCCCCCAACCAATTTGGAATTTCCAACTACCATCCATTGCACACCACAGCAGGCCAACTGTGACCATCTCTAGGCAGATATACCCAGACACAACCAGTCCCAGAACCCCCTTCAGCTGGCAACAAGCAATAGAAGTTCCAATAGCCTACAGTGCACATTTGAGCCTACACAATCTCTGATCAGATGTTTTCCACTTCTGCTCTTCTCCAGAGGATAAGTCAGTCTGTGACAGAACTTAGCCCAGGGAGTTCAGTGGGGCCAGTAAATCAAAGATGAGAACCTATATAAACTCTTAACATGCACTGTAGAACAATCTTCCACCGCAAAGGACTCCAGGATCTGCTGCAAATGAAGCTGTCAGTGCAGAATCCAGCAAAACCAGTCATCATAATCCACTACACTACAGCACACAGCAGGCAGACCAAAATGTTTCCACATGCAAAGTGCACATTGGCATCAGACCCACACTTATGTGGGACCTTTGACACAAGCCAGCCAGTGGGTATTGTGGTAAGGAGGGACAAAACCTTTTACATGCAGGTACATCAGGGAGAAAAGGAAGGCAGGGGAGATATTGAGTGTCTGAAACGGGTGGATGGAGGGGAAGATGACCGCCAAAAAGCAGAAATACTGAACAAATACTTCTGTTCGGTTTTACAAAAGAGGGGGCAGGAAATGGGCCAGCATTAATAAGGATGGAGAGATCATAGAAAAGGACACAGCTCCCTTTGCAAAAGAAAGGATCCTCATGGAACTGGCAGCAATAAGGCTATGGGTCAGACAGATGCACCCCTGGACACTGAGGGAGCTAAGGGACGTGTTAGTAGGGCCTCCGACTACCCTGTTCACCCTGTCTTTGTAAACTGGTGACATGCCCAGGGATTGGAGAAGGGCTGATGTGGTCCCACTATACCAAAGTGTTAACAGGGAGGATGCAGGAACTACATACTGGTCAGCCTGACCACAACACTGGGAAAAGTAATGGAAATACTGCTGAAGGAAAGAATAGTGGAGCACCTGGTTGTCAATGGTCTATAGGGGAAGTGGGGGAAGGGAACATTGTTTAACCAGGAGTAGCACACTAAGCTGAAGCTTGTTTCCAGATGCAACCTGGACCACAAGGAAGTTAAGTAACTTGCCCAGAATCCCACAGTATGCACTTAGACGGCTGTTGGATTCAAACCCAGGTCTCCAGATCTGTAGCTCAGAGCCTTTACCCAATGTGCTATACTGCCTCCAGGACCCAAGGCAGTTTGGTTTTATGGGAGACAGGTTGTGCCCGACAAACTTAACTGAGTTTTTTGACTAGGTAACAAGGAAGGTGGATGGAGGAGGATGTGGCCTACCCAGATTTCAGCAACGCCTTTAACACTTTGCCACATAGAAGGCTGGTAAATGAGCTGGAAGGCTTAGGGGTGGAACAGAAAATAACAAGGTGGATGGAGAACAGGTTCAAAGACTGAAACCAGAGGGTGGTGGTAAGGTAAATGGGGTGCATTCCAGGGTGGCAGTGGTGTGCCCCAGGGGCTGGTGCTGGACCCATCCTTTTTTAATATCTATAGCAATGATTAGCCCAGTTCCAATCAGGGGAGGAGAGCTGTTCTTTCCAGACCGGGGCTTGTCGCTGGAAGTGGTCTGGGCAGGCATTCTGGGGCTGGAGAGGATGGGATCACATTGATCTACAAGGAAGCTCTTGTTGGCGGGGGACAGGCCATGCATACTGGGTCCACATCGGCCACAACTTTGCAAGCCGGCAACTCAGGAAGGAGCGGCCAATCAGTGAATAGGGCGCGAACCTTTGACTGTGTGACTGGGCCATAAAAGGCAAATAGTCCAGTCGCAAACAGAGGAGGAGAACTGTTCTTTGTTCCACACCACCCACCCTGGCCCTGACCTCTATTAAATGGTCGGTGAGGGTGGATCCTTGGAGGAGGGCAAGTCGAGACTGGGTAAACTGGAACACTAGGAAGCTGGATTGTTATTGATTGGGGAAAAGGGTCCTTACACTGTGCTGCTTGGCCAACACTGACTACTACCAGGAAGGCATAATAAAGCAGACTGTATAAATGACTGTGTATGCCAACCAATCTGAGGGACTAGGCAAACTGTGTGTGAATTGATTACTGCTAGGCCTCTGAGCTGGCTAGTGTTGTTATTGGGCTAATTTTGCTTGTGAACCGCTATCATGCTAGGGCTAGAAAACTGGCTACTGTCAAGAAAGAGGGAAAATTGCTGTAATCAGAGGGGAAACTGCTTGGGTTTAGTGCAACACTGACTGAATTATTTCTGTTAGAGGGCAGCATTGCTCTCCTAAAATAGGTGTAGACTCGGGTGGCCAAAGCGGCACCTTCAGTAGAGTGATTGGGTGTACAGGGTGCGGGTGTAAGTAATATTAAATTGGGCAAGTGGTTCAGAGGGTGCCCCTGTGTTTTCAGTTGGCAGGTCTTAGGGAGGAAGAGAGGGATCAGAAGGCAGCTGGAAGGAGGGAGCGGGGAGGAGGGTGTGGAAAGGACCTCATGAGAGTACACAGGCAATATGGCATAAACCCAGGAACAGGTAGACAAGGATCATATGGTTACTCAGGAGGTGGGGCATGAAACAAGCAATGTAATGGAAATCTTCATAGGGAGGTGACTGACCTGAAGGGAGGGGGGAGAGAGCAAGTTAGCAAGCATCACACTTACTAATCTATTCACCTTGCATATCACGGGAGATGAGGTGGAGAGGCTGGCTGGAGGAGGGAACAGGCAGATACAGAGGTTTGGTCAGTAAGCTGGGGAAGATGGGGGCAGGAGAGGTGCCAGATCCACAGAAGGGAGGGGGAGAGACATCAGCCCTAGGTGGGAGGGAGGTGGGGAGGATGGGGAGTGCAGAGGAAGCCAGGTGGGAGGGAGGACTAGGGTTGGGCAAGCATCCAGGTTAGGGAAGCCAACCAAGGATAAGGAATACTCTAGACAGGCCAGCTTCAGGGTGGGAGAAAGCAGATGAGGTGGAGAGGAGGGGGGAAGATGGGGGGTAGGGAGAAACACAGTAGATGGGGTGAAGGATGCAGAACTTGGGGTGGAGGCAAGGAGGGAAGCAGTAGAAGGGAGCCTGGGTGGGGATCTGATGATACCAGCCCAGAAAGAGTCCACAGAGATCTGGGTGGGGGGCAATTTGTGCCACCCAGGAGGTTGGGAGGGCAAGGAGCAAGCTGGGAGCTACAGGTAGAAGAATGAGCATGGTAAGGCAAGCACAGGCTTGTGATCCCCAGGCTGAGGGGGACAAGAGAAGTAAGTTGGGGGTTGATGACAGAAGGAAGAGTCTGGATGGAATCTAACGGTCTAGCAAAGTGGGGAGGTGATCCTGCCGGGTGACTCCATGACCTGGGGCATCCAGTGGGAGGGGCGGGAGGAAAAAGCAGCCCAGTCAAGGCTATATGTATCCAGGCCCAGCTGCACACTGGCCAAATTCCAGCTATACTCAATAGCATAGAATGCAGGGAATCTCTCAGGCTAAACATCTAGGAATGAAATGATTAGAGGGTAACAGTGAACTAGAAATCCTGGCAAGATTCTGAGAACTGGCCAGGTTTACCACTCTATGAAGCACAATTTCCTTCTTTTTGAGATTCTGCCAGTATCTAGGGTGTCCAGGAGACCAAACATAAACTTAGAGGTGTGAACCAGTGGCCAGGACTGGGCGCAGGGCAGAAGGGTATGGGCTGGTGAGGGACTGGGGGATACATGGGAGGACAAGGGGTTATATGCCAGGGATAGGCTACACCTCAACTTGGAGGGGAGGGAGATCTTGAAACTAAATCCTGCTGAATTCATAGTTGAGAGGTGGAGTTTAAACTTGTAAAGGGGGGGTTAAGTAAAAGAGTAGCTGCAGGAGGGCTGCTCGAGGGTCCAGGTCCAGGGCATGAAATTAAGGCAGGTAACTGCAATCTAAATCCATCCAGAGCTGTGCAAGAAAGGGCATCTAGAGACTGCTCAGGGTTGAGACGACTGGAGAAGGGAGAGGGGTCAGGATGGAGGACAGCCCTGATCAATGCTAGGAACATGGGCAACAAAATGCCCACGCTCCAGGCGATGCTGGTTGAGGGATCAGTGGATGGGCAATTACTGAGAGACATGGGCCACCAGAAAATGACTGGGACCTAAACTTGTGGGCAAGCAAAATATCTGCTAGGGAAGGGACAGGCAGAAAGAGGAGGAGGGTGATGCGCTGATAATCAAATGACATAGTGGTTAGTGGAGTGGAGGAGGCTGTAGGGGAGGTGTAGGAGATCTGGGTAACCCTACAAAAGAGGGAGGTAAAGATTGAAAATAGGGTGGTGTACAGAACCTCCAATGATGGAAGAGGCCCTGGAGGACAAACTAGTGAGAAACATCAAGGGGCACCTGTGACCATGGAAAGGGTATGGTGGTGATCATGGGTGACCTACTATGCTGGGGACAGACTGGGACACTATAGCATCCTCTGTGGCCAGGGAACAGAGACTGATGGATATGTTCCAATATGCCTTCCTGGTCCAGCAGGTGGGGGAACCTACTAGGGAGAAGTGGATACTGGATTGTGTCTTAGCAGACAGTGACCAGATAAAGGGCCTGGAGGTGTGCAGCCCGCTGGCAGGTGGTGATCACACTACAGTCTAATGCAGTAGTAGTGGACTTCAGGGGAATGGACTTTGTGGGCATGGGCAGGATTCTACAGGGGAGCTTGGACGAGATTAGGCCAGACATGGATGCTGGCAGCTTGTGGGAGGCCATTAAGAAGGGGGGTTCAGGAGACTACTGACTCCTGTACAAAGGTAAGGCATGAAGCATGGTAGAGCCAACAAGCCATGTTGGTGGACCAGGGAGGTGTGGAGGCAGTGAGGGATAAAAAAAGGTTGCCTATGCATGTTTTGAAGCACCCTAGGGGGATAGGGAGAGGGTGTGAGTTGGATGGCTGAAGGGTCACCAGTGGTGAGGGAGCCAAGGTGAGGAGGAGCAAAACCTGGCTAGAGATATATGAAGGGGGGAAAAGGGATTCTATAGATACACAAGGGAGAAGAGAAAGGGAGAGCACAGATCAGCATGATTAGGACTGAGGAGGGATGGACTGAGGAGGCAGGGGAAATCAGACAGAGGTGCTAAATGAGTACTTTGCCTTGATATTTACGGAGGGAGGTAGGGGATCCCTCCAGCCCAATGGGAAGGAAGGACAGCCAGCAGAGTCAAGAGGTCAGATGGAGTGGAGAGGACTGAAAGAAGTGGGAACAGGCTGGGCCAAGTCTAGAAGGGGATGGGTGGTTAAATGGGGGGGCTGGGAGGGAAAGGAGAAATCACAGTGGAAAGGGTGAAGGAGGCCCTTTGGACACTAAAAACTGGTAAGGCACTGAGGCCAGAATGGCTGCATCCGAGGGTTATGAAGGAATTGGCCGATGAGCTAGCAGCACCACTGGCAGCACTCTAACACCTCTCTGCTGACAGGATGGGTGCTTCAAGACTGGACGGTGGCTCATGTGGTGCCTATCCACAAATGGGGGGGTCTAGAGAGGAGATGGGGAATTATAGGCCTGTCAGCCAACGCCTGTGGTGGGCAAAGCAATGGAGGGCATTATCAAGATAGGCTCAGGAGGCAGCTGGAAAGGTTGGGAGCAACTGGATGACAAACATTATGATCTCATCCCTGGGAGATCAGGTAGACCAACCCCATAGATTTTTATGACTATGGGACCCTGGATGGGCATAGACAGGAGGACGTCCTATACCTGGATTTCAGTAAGGCATTTGATTTGGTACCCCAAAATGGGCTGCTATTAAAGCTGGGGGTGGGAGGACAGTTGCTCAGATTGAGGAGGGGCGGGGTTGAGAGGACAGTTGCTCAGGTGGGTAGAAAATTGGCTAACATAGCGAATACAGAGGGTAGTGGTGGGTAGTCTCCTCCTCCACAAAGGTAACCAGTGGGGTCCCCCAAGGTTCGGTACTGGGGTCACTCCTGTTCAATGCGTATGTCTTCAATATGGGGAGGGCAGTTAGGAGTAGGATGAGTATCTTTGCAGATTACTTAAAACTGGGAGCACTGGCGGACAGGGACGAAGTGAGAGAGACAGTCCAGAGGGACCTGGATACCCTGGAGGGGTGGTCAAGGAGGTGGGGACTGAGGTTTAATGCAGGGAAATGTTGGGTGCTGCATCCATGGTCAGAAACCTGCCATGTATACAATCTGGGGGTGCCTGCACTGCAAGTCGCCAACGAAAGGGGAGAGGGATCTAGGGGTGGTGGTGACATCAAATGAATAATACCAAAATTGCAGAAGAACTAGGCCAAAGCAAACCGGATACTGCATAGCCAGGGGGATTATGTCCAGGAAGAGGGAGGATCCTCCTCTGTATAATGCCTTGGTCAGACCACATCTCGAGTACTGCATGCAGTTTCTGAAGACCTTACTCAAGGATGACGCAACACTGCTGGAAATGTCCAGAGGAGGGCAAACCAGGATGTTTGGAGTATGGGAGGAAGGGCCCATTAGAAAGGCTTAGAAGAGCTTGGGCTGTACTCGCTGGAGGAGAGGAGATGCAGGGACATGGATAGGGTCTTCAAATATGTAAAAGGAATAAAACAGAGAAGTGTGCCAAAGCAGATGTCTTTGACTAAAGAAGGTGGGAAACAACTTCAGGTGGACATGAGGGAAGCTAGAGGAGGGAACAGGGGGAATGCAAGAGACCTTACTTCATTGAGAGGGTGGTGGAGCCCTGGAATGCACTGTCCAGGAGTCTGGTGGAGGAGAGCACAATTGAGGGCTTGAAGAGGGAGTGGGACAGGTTCAAGGGTAAACTGAAGAAGAGGATGACCTTCTCTGGGGCTGGGTGGGAAAGAAAGAACCCATTAGGAGGCTGGCTACTGAGCAGACACAACAGACCATCCGGCCTATTCTGCTGGCTTTTAGTATGTTAGATATAGTGGAGGAACTGCAGAGGAAGGTGTGCCTATTTGTAGATGATACAAAGATCTGCAATAGGGTAGATACCCTGGTAGGGGAGGTGGAGGCAGTGTGGGAGGGCCTAAAGATTCTGGAGAGGTGGTTGGAAACTTGGCAGCTGAAATTAAATGCCAAAAAGTGCACAGTAATGCACATGGGTGTAATAACCTGCAAACCATTTTCACACTGGGGGAGGGTTATGAAACCCAGCAGGACAGAGATCTGGGGATTATATTCAGATAAACTTAAGGCAGAGAAACCAGTGCAAGTACAGTGGTGGGGCAAGGGATAAATGCTGTGTGCATACGAGGGTATAAACAGAAAAAGGGAGATGCTGATGTGTCTTTATAAATCCAAGCGGTGAGGCCTCACCTGGAGTATGGGGTTTAGTTTTGGAGGCCTCACCAACACAAGGATATAAGACAGATTGAAAGGTCTGACAAGGGCAACCAAATGGTGCACGCCAGTACAGGCAGCTCCCATGAGGAGAGGTGGAGGAAATCTGATCTGTACCTGCTGGAGACTAGTAAGGTGAGAGTGCTTATTTTGCAAGGAAAAATAAGTGCTAGAACTAGGGAAACATAAACTAAGATTAGAAGAAGGAAGGTTTAGGGGCAATGTGAGGGGCATTACATCACTGGAGAAGGGTGGAGTGTGAACTGACTACCAGAAGAGGTGGTGTGCACAAAATAGTGAAAGGATTCATAAGTGGGACAGACACCAGAGCCGACCAGTGGGCAGAGTGGGGTGTCTCTTTGGACAAAAATGATGATTGGGGTGGGGGTAAGGGCAGACTGACTGATCAAAATGGTCCTTTCTGTCACCAGATTCCTAAGTGATTCTAAGGCAGTTGCTAATTAGGACTTACCTGTTCCATCAGAGTAGGGGAGTCCAGAGTTGGGGTGTCCTTGGTCTGGGCAATACGGTAGGACCTGAAAGGGAAGAACAGAGAAGGCTGGAGGGACATAAAGGGTCAGAGGTGCTAGAGGAGAGATTACAGTGTTAGAATTAAACAAAGATACTTATCTGATTGGTATGTTTGGCCAGACCTGTAGAAATAAAGGGAAAAATAGATCAGTATGGGGAAATTATAGTAGCAAGAGTAGAGATACAACATGGTATATAGTACAGGAGAAAGGAAGAGACGTTTCTAGAGGAAAAAGACAAACTAGGCCAAAGTAAGGAAACTAGAGATGGAAATAAAAAATGCAGACAGCTAAGAACAGAGAATAAAGCGGGTATTTGGGACTAGGTAACTCCCCTTAGTGCCCCTAGGTGACCTGCAGGTAGCCAATAACTTAAGAAGTAGTCTAGATGGGCAGGTGGGAACGTATTTGGGCTAGTGGCCCTATATTATTTAAAAAGTGACAGTGGTGGTTCAGGAGTCTTGAGTTGTCCTAGGAGGCCAGTGGTTTGAAAGGTATAGCTCTGATGATATAACGGGTCACGCCCTCATGGATAGTGGCAATTTTTTTTTATATTATCTTTCCCTGGAACCTAATGTGGGGGGATGATGTCCTTGGGTCCAGACTGTATGTAGCAGGCAGGAGACTATTCAGAAAACTGCTGACCAGAAATGCTGGTGGTTGTTGCTAGGCAGTCAGTTTAGTGCTACTGAACTACAGTGACAGTAATGGCAGGCACTTTCAACTGCCAGTCAGTCCGCAGGAGGGCAACTAAACAGCGAAGAGTCTGCAACCAGAAGCCATGCAAAGAGAGATGAGCTGAATATGTATGCCCTTGAGGAAAAGGGCTGGGGAGACAGCACAGAAACTTTCAAGCACCTCAAGGGAATCAACAAAGTACAAGAGAGTAGCATCTTCCAGAAAAAGAGATGTGCAAAAACAAGGGGCCAAATTTGAACATAGAGGGGACGGCTCAGGGGCAACATGAGGAAGTATTTTTTCACAGAGAGGGTGGTGAACACATGGAATGGCCTTCCTAAGGAGGTTGTGGGGTCAAAAATAGTGGGGACTTCTAAGAATACATTGGACAGACATGAACCAATTCTATTGGTGGGTAGGAGGTCGTCAGTTGTTGATAATTAGGATCTGCAGCTTATCTACTAGGTAGGAAATGGGCCAAATGAGGCCAAGCAACTTTATCTGCCATCAAGGTCTATGTGTTTATGATTTAGCCCACAGAGCTCAGGGCTGTAACCTGCTCATGTGTGTGGGAATGAAGATGGGATATTTTTTGGGAGGAAGAGACTAGAGAAATATTCCTCTCTACTCTGTCAGCCACAAAGTGGCATGTGAAGAGCCCTCACGGCAGAGGGTCTGAGGGTGGGCAGCCAGCAGTAGGTGGCAGGAACCTTTAGCTGATTCGCATGGTGGCAGATTTGTAGGTGCCCTGAGGGCCTGGTAGAAAGGGACTGGGGAGCAAATGCACAAGATAGGGAACACAAAGGAAAATCCACAGTGCAGCTGAAGGGCAATGCCTGAACTTGACAAAAGTAGCTGTGGGTGAGAGGCAAACAGGGGGAAATCAGTGGGCTCCTTGACGGGACCATGAAAGCAGCAAGCACTGCATACAATAGTCACACAGCAGCTAATGTCAAAGTACCAGGGGCTAACAAAAGGATTTGGGGGAGGAAAAAAACAACATAAGGTCCAGGACAGCTCACAATTAAAAACACAGAAAGAGAGAGAGCCCTGATGGGTTATAAATATTAAATAAATTTATGCAATAAGAGTGGACATAAATGGAGTGTGATAAATCCATCTTATCCAAGCATGTACATGTATACATGCAGAATCTTACATTTACACATATAGTTATTACATCATCCTCGTTACACGTGTATAGTGGATCGTGCCACACATCCCTCGCCCTCACCCCGCTGTTTGACACTGCTTACTGGTATCTTGCTTTTAGTTTTGTTTCTTCCAGGTTGACCGTCCCTCAGCCACGTCACCTGCCGTTTAGTCATACTTCTCTCCATTCTTCCCACTATCATACAGTGATCATTTGTTTCTGTTTAACTTTTTTTTTTTTTTTTTGCTGCTTTTCTACCAAACCTTTTTCATCTGGATGCTCCAAGCTGCGCTCCAGCTGTCGCACTCTTCTGCATTCTGTTGCCGTGTCCTCGCCACACCTTTCGATATATAAAAGACTTTTTTTTTTATATATAAACACTGCTTCCTCGAAAACTGATAAGCCCTCACTCTTACTCTTCCACTCTGGTTTTCCCACCTCGCTACAACTGCCACCAGAGCTCCCCCAGCACATAGAAATTGTCATATTTTTTTTCTTAAACTGCATGCTCGCAAACCCCACTGCTGATGAGCCCTCACTCTAGGTCACACTTCTGCTGTGGTTTCCAGACCTGCCACAATCAGTGACCATAGGTCTTCTGTGAAGTTCCTTCTGTAAACTCTAATGGTCTCTTGTGGCCCTTATGGCCCTCCTCTTCCCTGCTTATTTACTCGAGATTTCCTATGTCTATATACCACATGTTTTAAGCCCCCCACCACATTTCACTCCTGACCTCCAACACTATAACGCTGCCAGTCTGTTCCAGGTGTCTACTACTTTCAGTGAAGTAGTAATTCTCACATCCATCTTACCCCCACCATAAGCTTCATCATGTCCCATGGTCCTTTTTCTCTATTTGAAGGAGCCCCTCAGCACCTGTTCATCCTTGTAAGGTATTTGGGGGTCTCCATCATGTCCCTCTCTTTCAGGGTTTATGTATGTGAGATCCCAGTCTCCTCACAGGGCTTTTGCCATAGCCCTGTGTACAATTTTAGTTGCCCTTATACTGCCTACACCCTATGGCCTTCTAAGGTGCAGCCTCCAAACCTGACACAGAACTCTTAGGCCCTGTCCACACTACCCCTCTGTAACATTACAGACTGCCAAACCGTTACCACAATGGTTTACATTTACACCTGTAAGATTACAGAAGGAGTTTTCGTAACCATTGTTGAAACCACATGAGGTGGTTTCAACAACGTGTTATGAAACCAGTTACCGTAACGCAACGTTATTGGGTGTAGACACGTGGCACTGGTTCTCTAGTGCAGCATGAGCCGCATTGTGATCGGGTGCCACGGTAACGGTCGCCCGGAGCCCAAAGTGTGGAGCGGTGGTGCAGGTCCCGAATGGACACCTGGCAGTGTGGACACACCTTGCCACTCCACGGTTGTAACTGTTTTTATCTGTTACGGGTCTGAGAGGGTGCAGTGTGATGGGGCCTTAGTTGGATCTCACTAATAAGGGATTACTTGCAACACCACCCCTCCCTCCTCCTGCTGAAGATACCCTCCCTATGCAGCCCCAGCATTCTTCTAGTCCTACCCACTGCTTGGTCAAGCACAGCTCAGCAACTTTGTGAAGAGACTCACCATGTAACAGAGTCGGGCCCTCGCACCATATCCATCAGTGCCTTGCTGCCAGAGGACCCTAATGAAGTAATATGTCCCCAAATTTTAAGCCAGTAAAAGTTCTGTCCTTCGTAAAATATACAAACCAGGTTCCAAGACTTCCCAGTTGCTTGCTGCTGCCCCAGCTCCGCTCCTCCCACACTCTCTAGCAGGAAGACAAGATGCCAGTGAGAGTTAACGTAGGGTGCTCGCCTCATTTGTAATGGGGATAGCTTTTCTATTGATTTTAATGATTTAGTGACCACCTGGCAATGAAACGTGGGCATCAGTCAAGTAACAAGGCCCTTGTTAGTTGAACAGTGCCCACAATTTATTGCCAGGTAGCCACTATATAGTTTAAAATCAATAGAAATGCTGCCGCCTGTTATGTTCTAACATTTATTCTGGTCTTGTTCAACAAACTCACACTGCAACAGGAATAGAGCAGCTTTCATTTTTATTCAGGAGCCTCTCTAGTCTCAGCAACAACACTCTCTCTCTGCCCTCTTTCTAGCTTATACATATCGGAATGCTGCCCTCAAGTGGCAGAAGTAACGCAATGCATTACCATTTGAAATACATAACATTTCCTCCACACTGAATTATATTGTTACCAAATGAACAAGTATTAGCATTTTTCGTTATTATTAAGATGGTTCATACTATGCTAGAGGTAGGGGGTAGATCGCCTCTAGGCCTCGAACCAGTCAAGGGGATTATTCTGCCCCAATAATCTGATCTGGCTCTCTAACTAGACAAAACATTTATTTCTTTTAAATGTCTCACAGGTTCAAACGATCTGGAGGTTTTGAAATTCAGGATGGATAACATCTCTCGTGAGCAACCCTTGGCATGGCTGCCCTGTCTGGTACCTCCCTCCGATCCTCGGTTGAAGGTTGTATAGCCTCACCATTGCTCCTCTCCACCTCCTGCTCTACATCTTCAGAAGGTGTTGGGACTTCCGTAGTGGGGCTTCTGTAAGCTACGGCAGATGGAATCCACAATTCCCGTGGGTTTTCTTCCCTGGAGGTGTCCCCATCTGTGCGCTGCTGAAGATCTAGGAGCTGTTCAGCATGACGTTTCTATTTTACTCCAGATTCAACATCAACTGTATACGACACTGGACCTGCTCTGAGATGTCACACACACCAGGTCCACTTTCCTTCCAGTAATCTCTAACAAGCACTTCTGACCAACAATGAACTGCCTGTCCTTTGAACGAGCTTGCCGGGCGAGTATTTGAGATTCTTGGTTCTTCAAAACCTCTGATGCCACATCTGGCTTAAGCAAATCAAGACGGAGCGAAGCTTACGCCAAAACAACATTGCTGGAGATTCCTTTGTTGTAGCATGGGGTGTATTTCGTATGCCAACAGGAAGTTATCCAACTTGTGTTGTAAGGTCAAAGACCCCTGCCGATTTGTAGAGCATTCTTCATGGTTTGTACAAAACGCCTGCTAGACCATTAGTCTGAGGGGTGATATGGGCACTCATTAATATGCCTCTACACCATTGACTTCAGAAAATGCTGCAAAGTCACTAGAAATAAATTGTGGTCCATTGTCACTGACCAGCTGTTCAGGAATCCCGTAACAGCTAAATAGTCCTCGCAGCACTTGAATGGTCTTACTGGTAGTAGTAGTAGTGTCCATGACTTGAATTTCGGGCCACTTTGAGTGGGCATCTACAACAATTAAGTACATGTGTCCCTCCCACTGCCCCTGCAAATCTACATGACTGTAGAACTGCATCAGGTTCTTCAAATTATGCATCATTCTTAGATCCCGCAGTATATCATCCAGTAACAGTGAACATTTGGAACCTCGTAAACCTAGTCCATAGCTAGCTGAAATAGCAGGAGCTGATGCAATGTCAAGGTGGCGATTATAGCAGAAGAGACCCTTTTGGGTAGTTATTATGAATATTCTTTAGTTTCATCTCTCTCATTTGTAGATAAGCATGTGACAGATCCAGCAATGAGCGTTGGCCCTGTGCCAGCGATGCAAACAAGTCTTCGTCGTGGAATGGATGCTGTTCCCACACAGAACTGGATTTAGTGCTAAGTCTCACATATTTGCACACCAGTCTTTCTTTACCACTGTTTTCTGCCTTTGCCCAGTCACTACACTGTACAGGTGACAAGACTCCACCTTAAGTGACCCGGTTAATACGGCCTCCACTTTCGGTCTGAGTGCATAAGTACTGGGCGAGGTTGATAAAACTTTGTTTGTGCTGTGCTTCAAAAACACTCTTGCCTCAATGTCCTTCATTGCCTAGCTCCACTTTGAATAAAGGATCATGTTTTTACAACACTGCTTCTAGAGTGTTGCAGTCGCCAGTATTAACAGTCATATCTCCTGCCAGTTGGGCGTGTTTCTTCAGCCATTCCTGCCTAAGAGTGAAGGTAGTTACCTTTACCACATACAAGGCAGTAGTGCGTTTGCCCATTATTTTCACCTGCACTAAATGACACCTTCAGGTGGAAATTGCCTCGCCATGTATATCCTCAATTACAGCGTCTGGTCGTTGCAGGGGTAGATGACTTCAACATAGTTTCATGCTGTCTCATGAAATCAATGAACTGCAGCCCCAGTGTGAATTCCATTTTCAGTGGTTTCCTTCAATTTCAGGTGTTACAGATGGTTGCCGTTTCCCCTTTAAGTCAGACGTGCAATACTAATTCAATATCAGTGTCATCCTGCACGTTCCTATCATTCCACATGATGTACTTCTCTCTTTACATTTACAAATTGCTTCCTTTGCTTCATTGGTTCCCCTCATTTCTTTTTCCTCACACACTTGCCAATGTGGCCTTTCTTCCCACAGTTATGACATATCTGTTCTTTAAACCCAGAAATCCTTATCACTGTGATTAGCCTTGCCACACGACCACATTTATTAGGCTTCCTGGGAGAAGAAGGATAAGCATTACCTCAGGGACTCACTTGGGTGCTGAGCCTCCCGTTACAGCTGTTTCCATCGATACCGATCTCTACCGCTTTCTTGTATATCAATCTACCTCCGTTAAGAGGCGACTTCTGTGTAGCTTCAAACCAAATCGCACAAATCTGTCTCGGAGGGCATCATCTAAATAGATGATGAAACATGATACTCAGCTAATTTCTTAGAACAGCCACATACTCGCAACAGACTCACCCTCTGCTTGGTTTAGTTTGTGAAGTGAAATCTTTCCGCAATCACCAGAGGCTTAGAGAAAATGTGTCTCAGACCTCCACAATACTAGCAAACGTTTTCTCCCCAGGCTTTTCTGGTGCTATAAGACTTCTCAACAAACTGTATGTTATGCTGCCCATGACACTCAGTAACACAACACTTGTTTCATCACTTATATCATTTACATGACAAAATGTCCAAATCTCTCAATATAGTTGTCACAGTTCATTTTCATCAAGGCATCAATATATACTATAATCACAGCCATCTTTTGTGTTTCTTGGAGTTCACTGTGAGTCCTAAAAGTTAAAATCTGGAAAACCCTCACAGCAGTAATTTGTTCTGGTAAGGTACAGGAAGTAACTAAACACCGTGTCATAATTATGTTATGTTCTAACATTTATTCCAGTCTTATTCAACCAACTCACCTGCAACAGGAATAGAGCAGCTTTCATTTTTTATTCAGGAGCCTCTCTGGTCTCGGAACAACACTCTCTCTCTCTGATCTCTCTAGCTTACATATCGATACTGCCCTCAAGTGGCAGAAATGCAATCATTACCATTTCAAATACCACCCATACATATAATGGAATGCGCCCCCATTATAGCATCCTCATCCTGCTAGGAGCGCGGTGGGCTGTACAACAGAAAAAAAAAAACAGAAGTCCTTGGGACCCAGTTTGTATATTTTAGGAGGGACAGAACTTTAATGGCTTATAAATTTAGGGACATATACTTCCATGGCGTCTTCGGGTGGCAAAGCACCGATGGGTATGGTGCGAGACAGTATCTTAGCAAGTCTCTTTAAGATCATAATAACTCAGGTCCCCCCTTAGTGATCATCAGTACCAACCCTACAAAGCATCCTAGTTTCCTATGCCCTAGGTGCACAATTCTGCACTGCATAATTGAACTAACTACCCCAATCTTGACCACTTTCCAGTTTCTCAAAAGGCATGTGCATGCTCTCTGCTCCCTGTAATACCCATCTACAAAATTTGGTATTGTCTTCAAAGCATTTCTTGCTAGTTTTCTGCAATGTCAGTTATGAACACACAAAAGGATCGCAGTACTGAGCTGGCTGCTCACTGTCCGTCACTGTAACAAGTGCATTAACCATCACCCTCTGACACATAACCCCACCCCCAACTACTCCATTTCCAACCTGCATTTCTGGTGGCCCCTTCTGTTCAGCTACACAGCACCATCACTCTGGCATCTGCAGGGACCATCCACCATAGAATAATCAACAAGAGGAGCATGCCTGGGAAATCAGGATCGTTTGCATGTTTTTCATCCCCTAGGACATAAAGCAGGGTGCACAAACATGTGCACAGACATGTGTGCACAGCACCAGTCATTCTTCCACCATGGGCTGCTCCCTGCACACCATTTGTGGTCACTCAGTTGGCAGTACTACAATGAGCTGGCTGTCCTCCTTCACAGAAGAGGCCTCATGTAACAGATACTCCTACTCTCCCCAGAGGCCCCAGCGTGAACTCATTCCTGAACTAAGGTCACCTCACACGCAGTCATACACTACTATTAGCTGTGGCCACACACATAAACGTTTCTAATTAATTTACCACTTTGGATCCCTACTAGGCTGATCAATCTCTTTGCCCCCCCCCCAAAATAATCAACCACCCTCCTCACTAGATCACCTTCCAGGCACAGACTATCTTCTGCAGCTGGACAACCCTTCTGCACAGCCTTTCACATAATGAGCACTGGAGCTAGAGCACCACACAGGCTCGGGTCAGCTGCTTACCCAGCCAGCCACCCTCCCTACATCTGGACCAGCCTCCAACTACATTCTATACAACCTCCATGTAGCTGGAGCACCACCCCAAACCTCCACTCTAACAGACCACATATTTGAAGCTGTCCCTCTAAGCCCATGGACCAGCAGTCCCCACCTAACCACTCAACCTACAGCTAGATCCACCAGAAGCCCCATACCAGCCTCACCATCCAACCACCCACCCTGTAGCTGGACCTCACTTCCAACCTTGAACTAGCCCCACCACCACCAGCCACCCTCCCTGCTGCTGGCTCACTCTTTCATGCCCTGGACTAGCCTCCCCCAGCAGAAAAATCCTTCCTGCAGCTGTACCCTGGGTTCATTCCCACCCACAGACCAGCCTCCCTTCCCTCTGCAGGTTGAGTATCCTCCCCAGAGCTGGACACCCTTTCCAAAAGCTGGACACACCCACCATCCAGAGCAGAACCTCCTTACATCTAGACCCCCCAATCAGCCTTCCTCAACCATGGACCCCATACTTCTCAACATAGTATTTTAAAAAAAAGTGACACTAACATATTGCATTTGCAGTGTCAGTGGCTCAGCAGGTAACACACTCACCTCCGAGGCTGAGAGATCAGAAGGCAGTGAGTTATATTCCCATACCAGGCACTTATGTTATATCCCAAGCCACTGATGCTGTAGTGCAGCATGGGGATAGCTGCACTCCTGAGGCACTGTCTTTCAGATGAGATAAAAAACCCGAAGGTCACATCTGCCTGTTCTGCTGGTAGTTCAGGTGGATGTTAAAGATCTCATGGAACTTCGAAAAAAGCAAGGAAATTTTCTCCGATTGCCCTGGCATATTCTCCCCCAATTCACTAAAATACCACTAACAGCTTAATCAGGTTCAAGGTCAGTTGGCTTTCATCTATATTCCTCTCCCACTCAGAGTAACACTCCAAAATAGCCAAGAATCTGTCTAGTGCACTTAGCCAGTCAACAAAACGAAATAAAGTAAACATAAAATATAAATTAATGCAGTCTTCAGCAAAGAAAAAATACACTGATCCACAGATTACAAAATAGATTTGTAACTGTTAAATACAAATATTAAACGCAAAGAAACAGTTCCCCCACAAACACACTCAAATATCTGCAGTAAATAATTCTTCCTTTAGGGTAACTCCAGATTTTCTCAAATTAAAAAAGTTGTAATCTTTTCTCTATGCATTCTGAATTTGCTCAGGTATACAATCTTCCTGCTGTTCATTCTCCTGCCCCCACCAACACTATTCTAAATTAACTAAATCAGCAAAAATTCCACAAATAACAAATAATCTAGAGGCACAATGCATTCTAAACACTTTAAAGGGGGGAGGAGTTGATTGAAAATAAAATGTGCATTTCAAAGTTTAGCCAAGAGTTCAGAGAAAAGAAAATGTTTTCAAGACAAAACATTGAAAGTAAAACTTCCACAGCATTTCATTTGAAAAAAAAAAAAAACACCGAGTGATAATTTCTTTACTGTATTTAACATTTCAGGGAGTTAAAAAGATGTACTTTTTAAAGATAAGCTCTTACCTTAACATGTAAATCTTAGCTGTAGAAAACCTCAGTTGTTCAAAAATGGAGACCACAGAGCACTGGTGCAATTTCATCACACTGGCCACAGACAGGAAGAGAGCTGGGAAATGTAGGCCTCTGACTGAGTAGACTTATGGGAAAAGTAGTTTAGAATAGACTTTTCAAAGGACACTGCCAACTTTTTTTGCACCATATTATTTCCAGGTAAAAAATTCACATTTTATTATTGCTTACCTTCTGTAAAATTCATTACTGTTGCTGGTTGTTTTATCTGTCTCCTTGCTTAGTAGAACTGAAATGCCAGCAATGTACCCAGCCATTGATTGGCTAATTTAAATCCTAAAACTACTCAGATGACTGTAATCTTCATTTATGATTCAGTTGTATTAAAAATTGTACTTTTAAGAGCATTGCAGATCTAACTTCTAATCTTCATTTAGCAATAACACTCTTGAACAACTAGTCTGCTGAAATACTTAGAGAATTTAGTATTCTTAGCGGTTGTATTTTTGAATGATGATTAAAGATTATTAAAAATGACTAAAATTAGTCTTGAGACAAATTAATGAATACTTTAATACTAAATTTAGTATTTGACTTCAGTGAGGTTCCCAAGTACAGCCCTTTCAGCCTGCACCCCATGACCACTCACATCTTGAACACCCAATGCCCAGATGACCACCCAGATGGACAACCATATCAACATCCCAATAGACCTCTCCCAAGTTGTGTACCTTGTCTGCAGCTAGTCCACCCTACAAGCCCCAAACCAGCCTCTCCCCATCAACTATCACCCACCCTGTAGCTGGCTGCTCCAGGCCATCCTTCCTACCCTCAGACATGATCCCCCTCCAGATGGAACACCCCAGACCTGACTCCCCACCTCAGTAGACCACCTCCTGCAGCTGGACCAACCTCCCAGTCTCACCAAACAAAGTACCCTCCTTACAGCTGGACCAGCACCCTCCTAGATAACAACTCTTTCTGCAGCTGGACCCACCAGACTCACCCATCTTGCCCAGATACCAGTTGCCCATCCACCACTGAGCCACTCTGCTTGCACAAGAAAACCCTGACCACTAGGTGCCCTTTTATAATCCCAACGCTTATTAGTCTGACATGTTGCATCCCACACACAACAAACCAACAGTCCCAGTGGCCCAACACACAGTGGCCTGACCTAGTACAGTGCCTGACACACTGTCAGGCCAGAGGATGTCAGGATGCTGTGCTGCTGTTGAGTGGATTTTTCACAAACACATGAAGCACCCGATCACAACCTACGCCACCCATTCCAGGACCTGAGACACTACTGAACAGCATGGATGATGTGAAAACACCTACCCCCTATGTGGTGCACCCTCCTAGGACACACTGACCTGATCACAGACCCCTGGTAAGGATGACTGTGTCACCATCTGTGGGACAGGGATGAAACAAATAGTCATGCATGCCCTAGTGTCTTGACCAGCCATCCCAGGCAGCATGGCGGATTGTCCGTGCATCCCTGCATGCATGATTATGTCAGCTGACAGCCAGCCAGCTGGGCATGCATGAAGGAATTGGAGTACCATGTCTGTTGGTCAGTGCATGCATGACACTGCAGGCACACAGCAGAGCGGCACAGCGTGAGCATGGATAGCTGCATCAGGAAATAGTCCATAGCAACACCACATGTGGATGCCAGGACACAGAGCAGCATGCCATCGCACCAATCGTGCAATGTGTGCATGTGGCCGTGTCATACTAGCCCACTATGGGCCTGCAGTAACCACACAGAAAAAAGTCTGGAGGTGTTTGGGGGGGGCCTGTGCCACAGGAGCCCACTGTGGCATGAAGGCTGCCAGGTGTGTTGTGGGGGGTTCACAAGGGCCCATTGTGGAAATGCTGTTACCACACAGTTGCACAGCTGGAAGGTTGGTGGGCACTCCTGCGGATTCAGACCTGTGCAGCGTGTGGCACTACATGAACAGCTAAAAAGGATTTTCAGGACTCACACAGAGAGTCAGGCCTATGCGACATGCAACACACCAGTGCAGATGTGGCTTGATGTGCAGTAGGCTGCTTGAGGGATACCCAGCAGTGTTGTGATAAGACATCACCACCAGGTTGGGGTGCATGTTAAATGTGGGGGTGAAACTTTATTCAACAGTAGGGGGCCACAATGGCAACCTGGTGGCTGTGCATGATGTGTACTGTGAGTGTACAACTGTCAGGTGCCAAGTCACCATGGAAACCCTACAGGGTGGTGTTGGGTGACATGCCACAGAGGAACTTCAAGAGCTTGCCCTTGTTATTGGATGCTAGTACCATCCTTATCCACTCCTCATAGCTCTTCTTGAGTGGAGTCCATGGCAGTCCACAACAAATGCCTTCCCTGGTGACATAGGTCCATTGCTGTTCCCTGTGGAGTTCTGCTAGCATTGTCATGAACCCTACATGCACCTTCCTGAGCAGGGCATGGAGGTGGCAGTGCCAGATCTCGACATTGCTTTAGGTCCATGGTATACCTCGCTCATTGAGATATGCAACCAACCACAGCTGAGTGGGAACATGGGGTCATATCTCGTGGGCACCTTGGTCACCCTACTGTACAGCCAAATAATGCCCAGCACATGTGTCTGCTCGAAACAATAGAAGAGTGTGGTGGCTTTGGGTGGAATGGTTGACTTCAGGAGGCTGAATGCTGCTGGAATATCCTGTGCCAGGAGATGGGCGAGGGCCATGGTTCATGGATCTTCAGGCTGAAGTCTGGGTCACTTCTGTTGTGGTAGCAAGGCCAAAGCTCTGGACCTTCTGCCACACCAATGCCCAAAGTGGAACAGGTATCCCTTGTTGTAAGCATGGAAATTTCATCTTCACAGGCATTGATCGCAGCCTGCTCAAAGTCAATGATGACCGTGAGGTGGTTTGAGGTGCAGGACTGTATACTGTCATATTTATTCAGCTCCTGGAAAAAGGTGCAGGTAACATTGCAGGCTCTTTGTCATCATCAGTGTATACACCAATGACATAATGAGATTATTGGGGCCATCCCATGGGTGCATGGATGGTGTACAATGAGTGAACAGGTGTGGCACAGTCTTGAACAGTACCATCCATCATCAGAAGAGGTGCCTGTGCTAGGTTCCTGATGTTGTCCTCTATGGTGAGTAGAAGGACCTGGTAGATGGTGCTGCTGGTGATCCTGCTGTACCATGGCCATCCAGTCACCGTCTGTAGCTGCTTGGGGATAGTGAGGTCAAGCCAGTGTCATTGGTTCTGGTGGAGAGGTCATGCGGCGGGTCCTGTTCACAGTCTGCAACAGAGGCCCTCTTGGCAGCAGCTGTTGCCACAGCTCAGTGGTCATTACAGTTGCCTCTCGCAGTCAGCTATGCGAGGGCTAGCCATGGTGCTATGTGCCTTCTACTTGATGCCGGCCAACACCTGGGCTGGTAGAGCATCTGTCACCTCCAGAGCATGACTGTGCTCGTTCTTTTTCTTTAGGTGGTGCTGGCCATCCTGGAGCAGTGTGATGGCCTAGCCGAGGCAGGACTTGGACTTATGGTGCTGGCAGTACCATTACACTGTCTCAGGCTGTCCCAGTGGTGCTGAGGGTTGAGGCGCTGGATGCCATACCTTGTGCCACTCCAGTGACCCAGGTTCAGGATTAAGCCTAGGCCATCGTGGGTTGGCAGGGGAGGACTGGGATCGAACATCCATAGACTGCTTTCCCAGTCCTTGGGTGCGCTGGGGAATTTCACTGTGCTGTAGCAGCTCCCTGGGGATGCCCAGGGGCACTACTAGTGTCAGTGACACTAGATGGGGAGCATGGCAGATGTTGGTACGTTGCTCCTGGACGTCATTGCACATCCGTAGCTACAAAGAATCGGCGAAGGAAAATGGCTGGGCATGACCTTTCAGTGCTTGATGGCTGTGCTCTGAGCCACCGGGAGGACTTTGGTGGAGTCCTGTTGAGGAGGGTTTGGGGCTGTCCGGGCTGGTAGAGGCAGAGGGGGAGCCCTCCAGCAAGATGGCATGATGGCCATCCCTGATCCTCCTGGGTGCAGTTTGAGCTACCCAGCTCTCCAGGTGGGTGAAGCTGGTTGCTGGATGCCCCAAGCTGGAGTGTGTGCTGCAGCAGGTGAAAAATATGATAAGTTAAAAAAACAGTACACTGTCTCATTGCAGGTCCATTCATGGACAGAGGTATCGATGACATTTAGCTTGGACTTTTCCCTTCCTGGATGGTACCACCTCACAGATTGTCCATGTTGTTGGGGTTGCAGTTGAGCACCCTGGCCCCTCCATGGCTTCCACGTGTCCTCCATTGTGCCGAGAGGACTGCAACATGGCCGGCTTTGGTTTCCAGCTCAGGCATTCAGGTGTAATGATGCATGCACATCACTCCATGGACCACACCTGTGGCAGTTGCTACTTGTCTTGGGTGGTTTGTACCAGTAGTGTAGTGCCACTGTCTGCCCACAGTCCCAGTGCTTCAAGGCTGTACTGTGCACCATGGTCACATTCAAGTTCTGTGTCCACAGTGTCCTGGGCCCCTATCAGCTATTGTGCTGCAGTGGAGATATGCTCCATGGTACACTTTCCTGCTGTCCAGCATGCAGGGATGCAGGGGTCCCTGTGTGTTGTGCACTCTACCTACAGGTCAGTGTCCACCTACCTAAGCTGGCCTTTGCATCCCCAACATTGGCATCCATGGTTCCCATGCATGCCTTCATGAGTCCATGTCTGTCCGCTGCCCCCATGCATCATTTTCTGATGCCTACCTGTTCTCTATGTTCTCTTCAGCTGTAGTTCCGTGACCTGAGACTTCTCCGGTAAATGATCTATTGTAGCCCTCACTGTGCTCTTTCCTATGGGGCTTGCATTTTCTGCCCCGTGCCGGTTTGTTTGTCAGAGTTTCAGTTCACCTGCTTTGTTTACTAACCATTCTCCCTGCATCTGAACCACCCTTTCGGCCCCTGGAGAAACCTTCCCCAAGGAAAGCACTGTCCATGGACCATTTCACAGTTACAAGGAGGGAGGAAGAGGCCCCCAGCTGAGTAGGAAGCAACTTCTGATGGGGGACTTAATTCGGGGGATAGACTTGCGAACAGGGTGGGGTAAAGGAGAGGGAGGTGAAATACCTGAGAGGTACTTCGGCTTGGAGGGATGAGAGCAGGTACAGTGGATCATTAGGCAGCAGGAGATAAGGGGGAGCTAGATGTCATTGTCCACCTGGGGACAAATGACCTAGCAAGGGATGGGGTAGGGGTAGTGCAGGGAAATTTCAGGGATAGTGGGAGGGTCCTCAAGCATGCATGGTGGCTTTTGCCAAAAGGTTGCCTATATACATCTTGGGAGAAGATAGGACTCTCCACATGGCTTTCAACAGTTGATTAAAGGCATGGTGCAGGGTGGGGCTCAGTACTAGGAGTGGGCCTCTTCAGTGTCTTCTTAAGTGAAATTGCAGAAGAACTGAATGGGAAGGTATGTCTTTTTGCAGATGCCACCAAAACCTGTTATAAGGTTGACACTCAGGAGGGTGTGGAGAAAAGGTTCACCCGTGCTGGTGTGACAGTCATGTTGCTGATGCCGATTATAGCACAGGCCACATTACAGCACCAGGCAAAATGTATCCTGGGAGTTACACCATCAAAGAGCCCTCCTGGGAAACAGTCTCCATTGGGCCCCCTCCCCTAATCCCACAGGTCCAGGTTCTTAATTTACCTGTTCTCCAGTCCTACCCCATCCTACAATCACCCTACAGGTATACAGTAGATTGTTACTATCCCTGATGTTTGGTGGTTTCCATTTATTTATTTACTCATTCATTTGTTTACCAAGTAGGTGCACTGGTCCGAGAACCATTTTCAGGCATGACCTGGGCTATTGAGGATGGCACAGGAATAAAAGCAAGTACAAAGGAGGCTGGGACAAGGCATACAATAGATAGTAATAAAATATACAGGATATTTATGAATATATATATAAACTTAGCACAATGGATAAATAACATTTATGACAATAGCAGGTACAGTAGTAGCCACGTTGTAATACAAATTAGGCATGATCTGAGATGAGTAAAGGAAAAAGTGCATCATGGCAATGTAGGTATGGACCAAGAAGGAAAAGGAGTAGAGGCATGATAATAAGTTGGGAGGGCAGGAGCAAGTAGTGGAGGACAGAAGGTGAGATCCAAGGAGAGAGTGGAAGAGTCCTGCAGAGTCAGTGGTGCTTAAGTGGAGTGGGCAGGTTATTCCAAAGGAAAGGGGCTGCAGATGAGAATGCACATTTACCCATATGGTGGAGACTAGGGGGCACTCAAGCATGGGGCCAGCAGTGAGGCAGAGCTCTAGAACAAGCACTTTTGGCCAAAGAAGGTGGGATTGCGGAGAGGTAGCTCAGTTTTGGATGGCCTTATTGACTGTGCTGGCCAGGGGATAGATCTGTTGGGCTGATGGGGGGAAGCCAGCCCAGGGCCTGGTAGAGTGAGCAGTGGTGTGTTCAGTGAAAGTCCTTGCCCCCTGTATATCCAAAGTCCCCACCATGACCCAGTTAGTTCTTATAGCAAATACTACCCTCTGGTCCCCAGCCTACTTCATATATTTGACACCCTCCACATTTGGCACAGACCATCCTCTCAGCTCCTTGATCAGGCACAAATGATGATAGTTCACAGTCATGTGCTAACTGTACACAGCTGTTTATACATTTGGCACATGAGAGCAAAACTGGTGTTCTGTCCTCAGTTGGTCACAGAGGTTAGCTGAGTGTCTGTGCCAATTGCCACTGTGGGGAGAGTGCGTAAGCATATGGTGAGGGCCATGAATGGTGCGAGCGGTGGGACTGGGTGAGCAGGTAGTTATTGGCAGTTTCCAATGTATGGAATGGACGTCAGCACCACTGAACACCAAGGGAAGTGTGATATTACTGATGGTGGGAGCTCAAAGGGGCAGTGGTAGAAGGCAGAGGTGATACTACCTGGTTTAGGGAGGCAACAGCTTTTAGAGCCATTTACCAACTGGTCAGAGACTCACTAATTATGCTATTCAATATATCATTTTGTGATCCTACCCTGTTTTTGGGGTGCAAAGTGTTGTTTGAGAGTCACTTACCCATTTAGCAATCTCAAATGCTCTTTGAATCTTCTGGTCAATGTGAACAATAACAGTCTATTACAGGTAAGATAAAGACAAGAGAACAAATACAAATATGGAATTGAGAGCTGTTCTCCATGAGGTTGATAATGTAATTTATCTTAACAATGTGTTAGAGTACAGAGTATGATGAGATTAATACTGGTACCACTGTGCTACCACATGAGTCTAGGGTTGCTGTGAGAGGTACCAAATACTGAAATGTCAAAATAACGCAGTACCATTGTGCTACTAGTGTACCAGTATTTGTGGGAGCCAACGAAAATCTCAAAATTTCGTGATACCAGTGTATGTGTGAGAGACAGAGAAAATGGTAAAAAATGCCATAGGGATACCATTCTGCCAGTGCACTACCAATGCACAGAGGAAAATCTATATATCACCTACCACTGTGATACCAGAGTACCACTGGGTAGTACTATTGTGGATTTTTCAGCTGACCACAATATTGCCATTGCTGTACCACTGTAATGCCATTGTGACAAATTCAGTAAGGGTAACCAGATTGCTGAGACAATCAGTGCTAAAGAAGTGTGATAAAAATTTTAAAGTGTTGCCAGTGCTACTGCAGTGTGCAGCACAAATTTGTGAAGGAAATACAGTGCTAAAGAAGTGTGCATGAAAATCTAATAATTATTTGCAGTGCTCTTACAGTGTGCATCAAAACGTAAGAAAGACTGAGCAGCGGTACAACAGTGTAGCAGAAAGTCAGTGCAGAGTATTAACAGTGCACTGATGAAAAGTAGTGCTTTGTCAGTCTGGACTGAAATAACACTGAAATAAGACTGAAGATGGAAGTGTACACTCCACTTCCCTGTGGGATGGCAGCTGCAGTGGGTAGTGGGGGGAGGGAGTTGTTAAGGCACCAGGGCAAGATCTGGGCTGCCCAGTTATAGGTTTGGCAAATTATTACGAGGGGTAAAAGTAGAAGCCTGAATTGGGTTTTCCTCTAAAGCGGATAATCATTGTTAATAGGCAAAGAAAAAGGGAAGGTTGGTTGTGCTTTTTATACAAGACAAATGCTTCAAGCACAGATTTGACTGCCTAGGGGGATCACTGCAGGAACAAAAAAAACAAATAAACAAAATAAACCAACAAAAAAAAAAAAAAAAACAATACTGTGGCAGGCTGACTTCGCTGCAGACAAGGCAGTAGGAATTGGGTGGGAGGGGGCACAGTTTTTCAAAATCCATGGGGGCTATGACAAGGTTTTGTCCTACCCTGACCACAAGGAGATTTCACCACATCATTTCAGAAACAGGAGGGAATCAACGGAGATTAAAAAAAAAAATCGGGTATAGATAGTGGTTTATTTGGCAAGGGCCACACATAGGCAGGTGGAGAGTATTCCCACCCATAGGTTACTCCACAGGAAGCAGTTGAGAGAGTACTGGGGCATTCATCACCTGTATTTATTTAATTTTATTTATTTGTTTTTTGTTGACTGGGCACGAGACAATTCTGCCTAATTTCAGGCACGACCCGGGGAGAGGAAGATACAGATTAATGACAGCTGACCTTCAATCAGAGTGAGTGGTTGGGTGGGTATTTTAGTGAATGAGAAAAATTTGGACAGAGGTTAGCCTAGGTGCCCCGTGGGGCTAGAACCCACAGCTTTCTCTGGTCTCCCAGCCTCAGAGGCGAGTGTGTTGCCTGCTGAGCCATAGACATTAAGTTAACTGAGGGAGAATAAGAAAAATATTTACTTTAAGGGGAGGGACTTCAGAGGAGTAGCGGAATGCATAAAGAACCCCAGAATGAGTGGTTACAGTTTATCTGAGCTCCCCCACAGCGGGGGCTAACAAAGAGACAGTGAGTCAGCTATCAGGCTTTTTATGGGTGAGGTCACGAAAATGGGATTTTCATGATAATGGGAGGGTTTCTGGAGAGGTGACAGAATACATATACAACTCCAGAATGAGGGGTACAGATCTGAGCAACACCATAGGTGGGGCTAGACAAAGGGACAGGGAAGCAGCTACCAGGCTGTTACAGGTGGGGACAGGTAGCCAGGTTTTTTCGCTTGGTTCCAAGACGGGGGGGAGGGACACTTCTATGGCACTGAAGCCCAGTTTAAGGGGCGCTTGACTGACTGCTCATGCAAACTCTTTAACACAGGGTAAAAAGGTTAATGCACTGGAAGATGGGAGGCAGAACACTTCCCCACTATGTAGATGTTTCCTTCTGACAGGGAGGTGGCAAGAAGGGATGGAGAGCATGGACAAAGGGTGCCAGCATTTATGCAGGGAACTGGGAGGGCACCCAGCACCCCAGTCGGACTAGGGCAACATGGGGTTTTATGAAAAACACTCAGGAAGAAGTGTATAAAAAACAACCCCAAAAAAAACATATGCATAAATAAATAAATCAAGGGGTATTAGATTAAGGGAACCCATGCAGGCAGGGGTAGCACTTAGACAGGGCAGCAGCTAAGTAATCACTTAATGTCACCAGCAGGGCCATCACCCTGGGGGTCTCAAACAGAAGTATAGCAAAAGCACTGAAGGGGATGGCCAGGCCACATCACTAGGTGATGCTCCTGGAAACACCAAGGTGGTTTGTGGAAATGGAAGGAGTGATAGATTCAGTTAAATGAGACATTTGTTTGGCATGATGACTGAGTTTTTTCATACAGACCAAGAGGGAGACACAGAAGCAGCCGTGTGGGGGAAGGGGTTTAGGCAGAAAGGGTGGAGAGTGCAGGAGGTGATGGTTGTCTGAGGCTGGGGCCAGGGAACAGACGCCAGGAGAGCATGACAACTGTCTTGCAGGGGTTTTGTGAGGTCGTACATGGCTGTTAGACCTCAACACATTGTTGGGGTGCAGAACCCTTTTGGTGACCCCTGTTAAGGGGCCGCAAAAAAGGTATGGTTCTTTAAGTTACTTTTCAAGGATTTTTACAGCTCCCACTCCTGGCAAAAAGGATAGGTTTGTTGTAAAAAAAAAAAAAAAAGACAGACATGGAAAAAGAGGTACATTACAAGGGAGGAGCAGCCTGGGGGGTCTGCTAAAAGGAAAAGATGAAAAAGGAAACATGGTGAGGACAGAAATCATAAGATGTAGTAGGGCTGAGAATATAGTTCCGGCTGCTGAGGAAGATGGGTTTCCACAATGATCATACCAATAGGATGGCAGTACAGGGGTGGGGACACTTGTTGGCCAATGAGGGGGACAGCAAATAACCAATGTTTAAAAAAAATAATAAATAAATAAATATTAGTCAAGCTGATGACTACCATACTAGCACTGTTTCTGTCAGCATAAGGGACAGGGTGTGTTGGGTATTTACTGGGCCATGGATCAAAGGACCCTCAGGGTGAAGGAAATGGGAACGCAGGCCCTGGAAGAGAGGCCAAAGGGTTGCAATTAGTGAAGAAATAGACCGGCAACCCGAGGCAGAAGCCAACATGCCAAGAGGACAAGGCAGCTCTTTACCCAAGAAAAACAGGGTGCATAAAATGGTTGCCCAGTATGGGTGATGTGGGGGTTATGCTGCAGGACACCCATAATGGAGAGGCCAATAAGTTTCAGCCAGGGGACCAGCAGGATATTGATTTCTCAAGGAAGGCATAGTTTTTCAGGATAAGGCTCCACAGTAGGTATTTTGCCTCATGCATTCAGAAGCTGGGCAGAATTGCAGCTTGCAGGAATTGAGGGGGGGATAATAAGTTCATATTCAGTTTTTTTTTTGTTCATGGCAAGGCCTGGTTGGAGGTGAGATAAGGAGATATGGGCACTTGGAGAGTTACGGAGCAGAGGGGAGACTTCCAGAGAAGGGGGGTCATGCTGGAGGTCAAGAACCCAGAATGTACAGGTGGTTCTAATGGGAACTAATGGGAAAAATGGGACCAATTAATATCGACTCTCAGGGGCATGAGGGACAGAGCCAAGGCCAAGCACACTCATCAGGCATCTAAATAGGGAAGGGCTATGGGGCCAGGCCCTGGACAGCCATATATCTAATGGAAAATGGAATGGTTTAGTTGTGGCCCTGGGATGGAGGGATGTCATGTTCCCTACAAAATTATGTGAAATATTATGAGTGGGGAGGCAGCTAGGGCTATAGAGCAAAGGGGGAAGGCCTACCATCCAACGCAAGCTGGAGGCAGGCTATGGTAAAAAGAAAGAATAAAAAGGGGCATGGGAGGGAGGGAAGAGGGAGAAGGAAAGAATGAACCCCAAAGAAAGAAGAACAGCATTAAAGAAAAAGTGGTAATGGGTATACACCGTTACCTCCAGAGAAAGAATGAAGAACTGGCACCCAGGTCTACACCTGGGCAGAGAAGAGAAAGATCGAAGAAAGGATGAACATTAATTTGAGATAGCTGTATATATATGATAATATGAAAAAGGATGATTGGAGTACAATAATTTGTATTGGAATAATAGATATGCTTTGAAATAATGGAAATCAATAAGAAACATTACTATGTGGGGGCAGGATGAAAAGGTACTATTAATAAATTAATTGCCAGTCTGAGCACCCACCACATACTGACTCCATCTCATTCTTTGGGGGAATCCGGGACAATAAAAAAGAAAAACTGACATTAGGCACATACTCACCAGGATTTGTGCAAAGGAAGTTTACCCATTTAAGGGCAGACCCTATTGGCAACAGGCCCCTGATCAATAGTATAGCTCAAGGATAGTTAGGGAAAGAAGGAAAAAGGGAGGGGGGAAGCGGGGAGGGGCTTTTTTTTCTATGACATCCTGGGGGGACGAGGTCTTGTGAGGTCAGGCATGAGATGGAAGCGAGTAATTGGTGAAAATAAGAGAGAGAGAGAGAGAGGGTGAACTAGTGGGCTTTAAAAAGGAGGGAACACAGTTGGGGAGCTCATAATTATGCTTCTTGGTAAATTCTAAGAGAAGCACATCAGCTGGCATTTTTAGTTAATTGAGAATATTGATTTCTCTTTGTTTTGGCTTATGAGTTAATTTAGCACACCTCTGTACTGTGGTAAGGTTAAAATTATAGTTTATTTAAAGTATTAGCACTAATTGAGCTTGGCAGTTGGAGTAAAATAGCAGACCTGAGGTAAGTAGCAGGCTTACTTGGTTTGATGGCTATATTTGGTTAAGGATTGTGGTGGTAGGGACAAATGGGGTTTGCTGTTTGCAATGGCTTTGGGAAGTATTGTCATGTGGCTTGTGTGAGCTCCCAACCATGTGGTGCATTTAGCGTGGTTTCTCTGTGCTGGCCCCCCTTTGTTAGAAACTTGATGCCCTGGTAGGGGCTCTCTTTGTTGGCGTAGGCATCCAGGGGCTATTGAATATTGGGCCCGGAGAGACTTTCTGGTGACTGTTCGGGTGGTTAAGATCAGGCAGGCCAAGCAGCCACCGTGTGGGTAGGACTGAAAGTCTGGAAGCACTTAGTACCAGTGGGTAGTCAGAGTCATGGCTGAAAAATAAAAAAGAAGTAAGTTTTAGGTTTATACCCGTAGAGGGCAGAACAAGCAGCATTGCTGAGTAAGGTAGAGCAGGAGGGTTGTTTGTTTTACAGAGGAGCCGCCAGCGGATGAGGTTGCCTGAACATGTGGTGGGTGGAAGGTTTTCCAGTAGATCCCATGGGATGCCATAGGAACAGAGCAAGGGGCAGTACTCTTCGAACAGGGGATCGCTAATTGGAGCTGGCTTGGGGACACTTTGCACTATGCCACACAATGGGAATATTCCTCAGTAGTGGGGAAAGAAGCCTGGGTTTTGTTTGCTGAGTGTGGAAGGGTGTGGGGAGAGGAGTTCTTAGCGGAACAGGGCCCGATTTGGAACTCAAAGGCTATGCTCAGCAGAGGTGGCAGCATCTTGGAAGCGGGAGTGGGTAACAGGTTTTAGCTGTAGGAGATGGCACAAACAGTAAAGTTTTGGAGTTAGTGGATGAAGCCGTTTTGCAGTGTTTTTTTCTCTGGGGGCCACCATCTTAGGTTCTGGGTGAGCGAGTGGCAGCCATTTTGGGAGAAAGTCACATGGGATGTATAGAGGTAGGTGGCAGCCATTTTGGGAGCTGCTGGTCCTTTTGCACTGGGCCTGGGAAGGCATTACATTATACAAGGGCAACAGGCTATGTTGGTTACTTCCTAAATATATAGTCTTACAAGTGAAGGGACTATCATATATATATATATATATATATATATATATATATATATATATAAATATTTCGGATTATAGGAAATATATTTAAGATTTGATTTATAATTTTCCCCATTTGTAAGGGCACAGAGCCCATATCAGGCCGGGATTATGCAGTGTGCAAAAAAAAAAAAAAGATAAGACATTTGCTTTTACATTTTAGACTGGTTACTAACAAGGACAGTATAATATTACTCATACATCATTTAGACGTAACTAGAGGACAACAGCCGCAATGAGTGTGTGGGGGGGTCACTGTGCTTCAGGTGAATGGGATTTGGATGAAAGGGAGGTAATAAAACCGGAGACCAGCAAGGGCAAGTATTAATGTAATGGTGTTTGTGATCCCAGTTGTAGATCACATGCGGATCACAGCCATGGCACCCAGGAAGTCTAAAGCCACCAAAGAGGAATGCAACAGGGCTGTTATGGACCTGGTGGAGCAGGCCAATAAATTATTGGAGTCTGTGGATGCAGAGGTCCAGGACATGGGGGAGAAGTGGAAGGCTGGAAAGGGACAGGCAGGAAGGACAGACAGAAAGAAGTTCCCTCAAGGCCCAGTGTCACTGGAGCATGCTGGCCCGGCCTCCCCTAGTGAGCTAGTGCTGGGGGTGCCCCTTCCTGCACCTGTACCTTTACTGGAACCTTGATCCAAGCCCTCCATCACACCCTCAGCCCTCCTGAATCTGCTGAGTACCCAGATCACCAATGGTATGCCTTCGCTCCCAGGGCCATCACCATGCTCAAGCCAGCAAGACAGCTCCTTGCCTACTGCCCCAGTGGGGTTGGTGCCTGGGTCAATGCCAGAGCCCCAGACATCAGGTAATGTGGATTTTATGCTTGAGAGTAGTATCAATGAGTATGTTGAGCAAATGTTAAAATCTATGGGGCATAATGGTCTGGGGCAACTGGAGAAGGTGCATGGGGAGATAAAATAGGGGCAGAGAACAGGGAGAGGGGATGAGCATCCTGATGGGGAAAAAGAGAAAACACTAGGGGTTAAAATAGGTTCCCCAGGGGTTAGAATTGGGGACCACATACCCCTAGCCACAAAAGAAAAGATTTAGAGGGGGGAATATGTGGACAGTTTTGCACTAGCCAACATAGATAAAATGGAGAAGTGTGAGAGAAGGAGAGCTTTGAGAAGAAGGACATGGCGGCAGCAGTGGTTCTGTTGGACAAGGAGGAGGAAGAGAAATATTTTAAGGGTAAGACTTTGTCCACAGGTTTCACGTATTATATGGCCATAGTAGTGGAAAAGAAGCCAGAATTGGCCATTCCATTATTAACCTATTCACTGATAATCAAAAATGCATACAAGGCAAAGGGTGGGCATGCTTGGCTGCAGTATGATAAGAAATTTAGGAAGCGGATGGCCCATTTCAGGAAAGTCAGATGGGACACCAGGCAGATAGACTTGTGGCTAGAAATATGCACAGGTGAGAATGGAGGGGAAGGAGAAGAAGAGAATAAAGCTAGAACCTCGCAGAAGTGTTGCTGGGGATACAACAGAGCTTTCTGCTCTTGGCCACACCGCCGATTTGGACATGCATGTTCCAGATGTGGGGGTGCCCACCCAGTGTCAAAATGCAGGATGGGCTGGGACAGGGGTGGTCACAGTCCCTGGATTACTCAGCCCTTTGGGGTGGCCAATCTTGGTATGGGGCAGCAATGGGGAAGGGGAGGGCAGAGGCAGTAGGGTTGGAAGAGAGGCGCCTTCAATGTGGTTCTGCAAGACAGCTGAGATGAATGCTCCTGCAGTATTCAAGCTTGCACGTACCCTTATAAAGACAATAGCACTGTCTGAGTAGTTAAAGGATTACCTGGACAGAGAGGCAGCAAGACAATTGGTGGAAGGTTTCCAGAGGGGTTTCAGTCTGCATTTTCAAGGTGAGAGGAGAAGTTTTAAGGCTAAGAATCTGAAGTCAGTCAAGGGTATGAAGGAGATTCTACTAAAAAAGATAGAGAAAGAGCAGTTGGCTGGCAGGGTTGAAGGGCCATTTGCTATGCCCCCTTTACTGGATCTGAGAATATTGCCCCTGGGTTAAGTACACAAGAAGCAGTCAGGGGGTTTCCAGGTGATACACCATGTGTCATACCCAGAGGGGGATTCCGTGAATGACCACATTGATGAGATAGATAGTAAGATAACATATGCCACTTTGGAGGAAGCAGTGAGCTTGATTAGGGCCACTCTGGGAGCATGGTTAGCAAAGACTGACATAGAACCGGCCTTTAGATCACTGCTGATTATACCTAAAGTTTGAGGTCTGTTATGTTTTCAGTTTAATGGGCAATACTATTTTGATAAGGCAATGCTCATGGGCTGTTTGGTGGTGTGTGCTACTTTTGAGATGTTTAGTACCTTTGGGAATAGAGATAGACACAGAGGGGGAAGAGTTTAGGCTGCCTACAGTGAAGGTGGTGAAGTTAAAGTTTTTGGTGGTGGTCTGTCAAAGCTAGGCGGAGAGTACAGTTGCAGCTCATTCAACAGCTCCAGGGCCATTTAAATTTCACATGTAGGGCAGTGGTGCCTTGTTTGGCATGTACACGGTGGCTGGCATGAGTGACAAAAGGGGCGACTAGGCCTCATCACTGGGTTGACATCTCCAAGGGTGTTAAAGAGCAGGGTTTTAAATAATTGATTAGCAGTTTTTTTCTTGAGACAATGCTAATTGTACAGAAAGTATTTATATAGGTTTTCAAGAAGTGTTATGTTTGTTAAACACAGTGAGGCAAGTACTTTTCACAATGTTTTAGCACTTTTATGAGCAAAACACTAATCAATTTTTGGAGTTAAATAAAACCCTGAAGAGGACTTACAAATATGGGAGACTTTCCTGGAGGAATGCAGTGGGGTCACCTTCTGGCAAGAGGAATGGGTTTATAACACTGACTTGCAGACGCAGAAGGGGGCTTAGGGTTAGGGGACTTTTTTGGGGGTAGATGGTTCTTGGAGGTGTGGCTGATGAAGTAGACAAAAGACATCACCTTATTGGAGATTTTCTCCATTTGGGTAGCCACGCTGGTGTGGGGGGGTGGACTTGTGGAATCAGAAGGTCGCAATTTGTTGTGACAACATGGCCTTGGTAGAGGTCCTGAACAAGAAACAGGCCATGTCGGAAGCAGTGACAAGGGTGTTGAGACAGTTGGTGTTGCAGGGTTTAAGGGTTAAACATGTAATTTAGAGCCATGCATGTCAAAGGGGTCAACAATGTTATAGCTGACTGCCTTTCCCAATTACAGCTGGACAAGTTTTGCAGCATCGTCCCGAGGGCAGGCTGCAGTCCACATGGGAGATTGGGTGGAGGGAGCTGAACTGTTGTTCCACAACTCTTGGTCCCCTAGGACCCTAAAGGCCTATGAAGGCTGTTGGAGGGAATTTCAAGAATTCAGGTATTTGCAGGGCTTTGAGGTAAGTGGTCCAGTACTAGATGACCAGTTGGCAAAATTCGTAGTGATGGGTTGGAAATGTAGGATGGCACATGCAACCATGGGAGTGCACCTTGCTGCCGTAAGCCTGGTATGTAGCCTCAAGGGGTGGGGGACCCAACAAAAGGTATCTTGGTATGGCGCATGATGCAGGGTTGGGTAAGGATGACAGGGAAACCAGTGGATGGCAGGAAGCCTATCACAGAAGGGCTGTTACAGAGATTGTTGGGGGTCCTGAATTCTATTTACAGCTCAGGCAGTGAAGCAACGTTGTTCAGGGCAGTTTATGCCACAATGTGTCATGGGGCATTTAGGGTTATCAAGGTGTTGGGCCATTAGGGAAAGGATGAGCTTGGGGGTTTGAGATGGGCAGATACAGTGTGGACTCTTGGGAAAATTGGGGTGACCTTGAAGAGATCTAAGATGCACCAAACAGGAAAGGGATTTTTCATCGAGTTAAGGAGCAACAGGATAGTTTGATTTGTCCAGTTGTGGTCCTGGTAGTGTATGCTGCAGTGCGACTGTGGGGTGGGGTCCACTTATTTGTGCATAGTTTACCTGGCCGATGCTGTTTTTTGGCCCCCACTCCTCTGCATTCTGGTTCTGTATGCCTGGCTGGTGCTTGGCATCTTGTTAGTGTGCCAAGTTTCACTGGAGCATGGCAAGAGCTTTGTGCCATTTGTCCAGAGTTGGCAGTCCTAGTGAAGGAAACATTTTGTGCTCGAGCCACTGGTGATGCAGAGTGAAATCTGTGAGTTTTTCATCAAAAGTCTTTGTACACCCTCGAGTGGAAAGGAGGAATGAAAAGGTGAAATCCAGAAATATGGTAGCACTTGAGTGCTGACAAGCTGATTGTCCTTTTTAAAAAAAGTATGCCAATATTGCCTAGGGGCTGGGACCATCAGGTTCTTTTTATTTTTTTCCTCAAATTTATTGCGCTTAGTTGAGTGCTTCTTTTTCTAGTTTTACAAATGTATACACTGACAGTGTTAAAAGAAGGAAAATGGGAGATTCCTGGAGGAATACTATGGACCATGAAAAGGAGCATAACCATTGTAATGTGTTATTGACTCCCAGGTGGGAGATTGGGATACTTTACCTGAAAACTGGTCAAGAACCTACTGTCAGTAAGACAAACTTTGACACTAATTGCCAGGGGTTACTCATGATGTGAGACTTGAACTGCTTTCATGTAAGTTTTAGTGACCGGCCGAGGATGGTGCCGGGGGGTAACCCACTTCAAGAGGTCCGCTTGTTCCCTTGAGCTTTTTTCATGGCTCCATAATTTCCAGTGCCAGTGAAAATTTAGAGAATTCAGCACTTTGAGTAAAAAGAGCTTTGTACTTCAGTTTAACATATAGACTCCTGAGCCTTACGAGCCTCCATTTTTTTATTTATAAAATGGATTCCAGTGTGTAAAAGAAGCTGTTAGTCTCTGTTTAAAATTAAGGACTCTGGTATGCATAAGGAGACTTCTAATCACTATCTAATATTGACATTTAATATCTTTATGTGATTAAATTCTTTTGAGTTCTTAGAACGTTTCTTACTCATATCTCATGATTGATGGACTAAATGAAAATGTGTAATGCTTGTTCACCTTGTTTTTGCAACTTGAATGTTTAATGAATGAGCATTGTACCTATGGTATTGTTACTTGAAACCAGATATGAGTTTTATTTATCTATTTATTCTAATTTATAAGTGGCCTTGGAAATGATTGTCTGAAACAAAATTCTGGGATTGTACACATCGATTATAGAATTCCCAGATCACATGATTACTGACGGACTCCTATGCTCAGATGGAGCTTATTAGCTCTTAGTATGACTTGATATACCTCCACTAATTTATTAATTAAGTTTGGGGAAATCCTTTAATAGGTAGCCTTGTGGAAAGTATTAGAGACTAGGAGATTAACTGGAACCTAACCCTCTGAAGGAACAGGGGCTCAGGCAGCTTAAACGATAAGTAATAGCTATCACTGACAGTAGTGATAGATACTGAACAGTGGTCTCCCTGGTAAATGGCTGTTTTGTACAGGGGATCCCATTTTTTGTGTCTAATACCAGACAGTGACACTAAGTACAATAAAATTTAAGAGAAACAATATAATATATGCTAGCATAACCAAGGAGAAGACCTTGTGATTATCAGCACTTATTTGGTAGCTGAGCATTGGATAAAGTCTCTAATTAACCTTGGGGTACAAGGGGACCTAATTGGCTCTGGCAGCCTAAAAGGAAGGCTTCCCTTAATGAGAGGGAACTAGTACATGGGTTTGAATTTCTTACTAGTAAAGGTATAGGAGACATATCTCCTAAGCTTCTGGCCAAACTAAGGCTGATGCTCTGGATAGGTGGAGTCCTCAAGCAGTACGAAGGGTATTGTGTGTGAAATTCTTCCGAAGGAAATTAAAAATGTTTTTATGACTGGTGATGATATTTTAATGGGAATGCCTCCTGTATGCTGCCCTTCCTTATGATACCATGGTTGTTTTGGACATTGTCCTTGAGGAGATAAGTTAAGAAAATTTGTAGCCCTTTAAATAAGTCCAACCTCTCCAGCCCGACCTCTATTAAATCCTAGAAGCTGCCCCTCTGCTTGTAATCTATTGGTCAGGCCCCTCAGGCTCTCCCAATACTCTATGTCATTCTAGTGCTACTCTGCCATTTGGCTATAGCCAAGCATAACCAACATAATGTCCCTACCTGGTGCACTGCTTGAGTGGGTTACTCTTCTTCTCACCCTCCTGAGCCTACATAACTGCCTGTACAGCACTCAGATTTCTGGGCTTGCTCCTTCCCTCCCTGGGACTCCCCTTAATGTGCAGTCCTCAGCAACATTGTTTTACAGCGTGCTACTACCCGCTCCCTTTTGTGAGCTCAAAACAAATAACTCTATGCATTTCCAAGTGTGTTACCCATGGTGCCTGCACCCAATGGCGCTCTATCTCAGGATCCTCAACGTTAAAGGATACCCATACTCAAAAAGCCAGAATAGGCAGCGTAAGCTCAGTGTCAAACTGATAAAGGAATATATCTGCCACATAGCCCTCCTGCTCTTGTTACTCTCTGAGAATATTCACCCCAACCCAGACCCTCAAATCCCGCCAGGTGGGCCGCAAGGCAATGTTGGCAAACTTATAATTGGCTCACTTAATATTTTAGCCTCCTACCAAAAATGGACAACCTGTACACCTGGACACAACAACACAACCTGTATATTCTGTCAGTAGTTAAGACATGGCTCTCTCCCAACATTGTGAATGCCTCTATTTCAATCCTGGCGTACACCATGTTCAGGGCAGATCACCTTGCCAAAAGAGGAGGTAGATGCATAATATATCTCAGAGCCTACCTTATGGCCCACATCCTACTCCTACCTGATGCTGGTACAAGCATGCAAGTCCTTGAAGTAAAAATATTTCTTGGAAAGCATAACAAAACTCTTAGAGTCTTCTTGGTAAATATCCCACCTGGACAAAAATCCACTGGACTTGACTCACTACTTAAATGTCTTAGTAACCTCAACCTCAACACTGAAATACTACTGATAGGTGATTTCAATGCAAATTGGCCCTCCCCTGCAGCAACTCCATACAGGGATGCAGTGACATCGGTGCACCTTTCCCAACTTGTCTCCTCACCCACTAGGATAAACTACAAGAGTGGAACATCAACATTGCTAGACTGGGTTCTATCAAAAAGGCTGGAACACATCTCCCTAACCTCTGTCCTACCGCATGCTATCAGCGATCACTCACCTGTTCTAGTTTGCTGGTCTAGCACCTACTCCAAACCCCACACTAGAACTATCACAAACAGAGTCCTCAAGCAAGACTACCTGGACCAATTTAGAGTTGACCTAAGTCAACAGGACTGGTCACAAGTCTTCTCCTTTACTTCTGTTGATACAGCCCTGGAGCATACCTCTCAACCGCCTGCCTCATAAATCAGGGACAAGGCTTAAAAAAATCAGGGAAAAAGGACCAAAATCAGGGGCACATCTTCAACATTGGAGACATCCACTCGGGAAGCTAGTAGAATAAAGGGCTTAGTGTGAAATGCATTTTCTAAGAAAGGACAAGTCTGTAACTTTAATGTTTGACATTATTTTGTGCTTATAACCCCCGCTGTTTGGTCACAGAAACACAATTTTTAGGAGGAACAGAGTAGAATTTTAAGGCAAAATCAGGGACATCCCTGAAAATCAGGGACAGTTGAGAGGTATGCCCTGGAGTGCTTCATCAGGTTATTCAATGTGGTTTGTGACATACACACTCCAATAAAAAAACAGAAAATGAAAGGCTGCAGCAACATGTGGTTCTCTCCTGAGCTTCTTGAGTGCTTGAAAGCAAGAGATAGCCTTTGGTATAGACCCCGGGAGACAGGCAAGCAGGCCGACATTCAACTCTACAAAAAGGCCCACAACAATTGCACAAGGGAGATATGGGAAGCAAAAAAACAATACTACAAGGATGCGCTTACCCAGTCTTCAAGTGCCAGTGAAAAAGTTTGGGCTAACCTCAAGGAGGTCATGGGGAAAGTTAGCAAGTCAGCCTCTATGATGCTCAGCATAGATGGCATACCTACAACTGACCCGAAAACTATCGATAACTCACTCAACAAAGCATTTACTGATCACTCTGGAGTGCTACCTCTGGACTTTTTCCACCTCTCTTACTCCTCTGTCACAGCATGTGACCTATATGCTCAGACTGGGTTGCTTCAATTATTCAGCCAGATCCAATATCAAACCTGCTTACTTGCCAAGAAGGCACACCTTGGTTTGCTGCACCCTGGGATCCAACAGCTTTTTAGCCCTTGTCACAGTACCCAACGTACTCACAGCTTGGCAACTCAAGTCTTTACTGTTCCTAGATGCCACACCACCTTAGGTCAGCGGTCTTTTGCTTATAAAGCCCCCTCTGGCTCAACTTTTTTTTTATCATGTCATATTTTCTGTGCCTTTCACCTGGCTAGCCCCCATTTGACAGACCCCCCCAGCCCCATCCCCCAGAATTACCAGGACTTACGTTATGTCTGGCTCAGGGATGGTGCCTGCGGGGAGTCAGTCACCATCCTGCGACCGGTGATGTTTTTTCATCTTCTGTTTTCCTCCCAGGGGTGCCAGGAGTGGGTATGTATGCATGTGAAGGAAAGCATTAGTCCCACAACCCCAGTAACAGCCCCTTTCCTCCCACCCCATTGGCCTAGTGCCTAGCTCCTCTCCGGCCCATGCAGTCCACAGCCTCTACCGGGTGGCAGCCATCAGCCGAGAGAACCATCCCTCCTCCCCAGAGAGGAAACCGTGCCTGTCAGCAGCTCCATCCTGCTCAGCCCCACCCACCGTTGCTGACCTCCAATGGTCCTGGCTCATTCCTGAACCTGGGTCACAGGTATGACGTGAGGTTATGCATCCAGTGCCTTAGCCCTCAGTGCCACCAGGCTGGCCCCTCTGGCTCAACTTCCTGGGGTAGGGACATCTCTGCTGAGTCAAAACTTGGCCCTTTCAAACACAAACTCTGGCAGCATCTATTAGCAAACAGTATATGTGATGGCCGCCCTTAGCAGCCTTCTGCTTATGTTATTGCTTTCGATGTATTAGTTTTTTTTAAAGTATAATCTTGATGTCTGCTATTTACTTATCTATTGTTTAGCTAATTTTGTATTAGTACTACTGACGTGGAACCTTTGTGTAACCCCCCTGTTACCTGGGATTACAAGAATCCCCAGTTAGACCTAGTGGTAGGCAGGGAAGACAGCTTGTGAAATTCCAGTTAAATGGATTTCTCACAGTCTCACTCTGTTCTCAGTCTCAGCTGAGACTGACGGATGACATCATTTTAGAACTGTCACAGCTGCATAATCCACTTTGGAATGTTGCAGCTAGGGAAGTTAGGATAGAATGTTGGGAGGTTTTGAAGTCAGTCTGTAGTAGAGTGTTGAAAAGGGAGGAGGTGTGCTGCAGCTGCAGGCCCTCATAGCCCTCAGCTCTGACAAAGAGCTATATTTTTGTTTGAGGTGTGCATTCTCACCTTAAGAGGAACACAAGAAGAGCCAAGTGAAGTGGTAGAGACTGCTTACAAAGGTTCAGGGCCCCATCCCTGTGGGGATGGGGTAAGGATTCAGCCTACTTCGGGGGCAATCCCCTGGCTTGGCTAGAGGAAGAAGAAGCTGCCTAAATCTAGGTTCGTGCTGAGGCATCAGAAGTTTTGTTGAGATTTCTTTGAAGAGAAAAAGCCAGTGGGGTACCTGTAATCAAGGGGTGAGTTTGCTCTGTTGAAGGGCCAATGTGTTTTCACCGGGGACAAGATGAATCTAAGTGACTGCTACTGTGGGGTCAGGAAAAGACAGCCAAGTACAGTTTTAAAAGTTGTGGGAATTGGACTGCTTAACTATGTGGGGGTCTAGAGAAATGGACAGAGTCACTCATTTAGTATGTTTCAAGTTCAGCACATGTGGGATAGAAGAAACAGCAGATTAAATGTTACTTACATTTAAAGAGAATCTACAAAGTAAAGTGTTTTCAGAGATGAGGTGTTAAAGTCCAGAGGAATGGCCAGGTATGATTTATGGGAGCAAGAGGTGGGAGACCCCCCCATCTGGTGTGACCAGAGTCACCTCTACAGGTTTGCTTTAGGACACCTGTTTGCTTTCTCTCAGGTAGTTGGCCAGTGCCTGAGGAAAGTACCCAGACGTGGGATTGTTGAAGAAGATTCCCTGATGGAGCAGAAGTGCTCGTAGGTGGTTTCGGGAGCCACCAACAAATCTCCATGCTATATGGAAAGTGGTCCAAAGGGCTGGCAAGGGAGCCAAGCCATGGAAGGAAGGTAGTCCAAAGGGCTGGCAAGGGAGCCGAGCCAGGGAAACCAGAGAAGAGTCAAGTTCAGGCCGAGTGCCTTGTGTGTTGCTAAATCCGAGGAGAAATCTGCATTACCCAGAGTGTAGCCCTGTGGGGGTCCATCTACGCTTTATTGCCACCCATGGCACTGTGGCACCCATGGCATCCACAGGTGGCACCCATTATACCCACGGGTACCACCCATGGCATCCACGGGTGCCTGCCGCACCACCTGCGGCCGCCCACAGGTGCACAGCACCACCCATGGGTGCTCGGCACCACCTAGACACCCATGGCACCACTGGCAGTGCCAACAACCAATAGCCAACAACAGCACCAACGGTGCCGCACAGAGCGATGGCGCTGACCCACTGCATGAATTATGGTGCTGACCCATGCGTTGAATGAGGCACGGTGCTAACCAAGGCACTGAGGCACAGCACCGGGGTTAAGGTACCAAGCGCTTTAAGAACTCCGATTAAGGCACAAACCACAGCCCAAGGCATGGCACCCACCAAGGCACCAAGCCACAGCGCCGAAGGAAAATGCCAGTGGAAATCCTGAGAAGAAGGGGAGAAGGAAACAGGTGGTGCCTGTGCTAGCTCCTGCATGGAAAAAGGAGAGGGGGGGTAGGCACAAGGGGTCGACACGATGGTGAAGGCACCAAGAGGGCACCTCGCCCATCGTGATCCAAATGACCCTGCTCTGGTCCAATGGCTCAGAGGCCCCAAAATCAGGAACAGAGCCAGGAAAACTGTAAAGTCAAACCCCCTGCTCCACAGGAGTGGCCCAGAGGTGAAACTGCCCACCGGAGCTCCAGCGAGGACAGAGATGGAGTTTAGAATCGAGAATGCAGACTTTAGGAGTGGGACCAAGGGGAACCCACCAAAGTCAGTTCAGGCCCATTGCCCCTCTCGACAAACAATCCTTGTGCAGATGTACCAACGAGCAACCTCGAGCAGCACCGATTCTTCTTCCCCAAACGAGGAAGAAGAGCTTGAGGTTAAGTGGAGCTGGATCCCCGGAACTGCTAGATTTGTGCTTCAGTGGACTGTCCTCCCCACTGAGCACAGGACTGTCCATAGTCAGACCCCCCTGTTAATTAAGGGCGCTGGATCAGACACAGCCCCTCTGCCATAAAAACTTTCAAGTGTAGTCTTCCTACTGTCAGCGCTACCATCTAAGGATGACTCTGTTGATGGCAGGAAAGAATTTCTTTTTCTTCATAATCTTATTTTCTTGTTCATAAAATAAGAAATTACTACTTAAAATATTAAATTAAACGCTAAAAGCTGCTGTTGTATAGATGAAAACTTAGATTCCGGCAGACAAGCGACATCATCATCCAAGTGCACTCGACGGTGGGAGAAAAGGAACTGAGGCGGTTGGAGGGTCAATGCCGAGATAACCTACACAGCTGTGAGCTAGTCTCATGGTGCCGTGCATGCATGGTCCTGTCTCGGCGTCAACCCTTCTGAAAATGTTAGGCTTCCACTTGGTCCTAGCGCCTCGGAGCTATCCCACTAGTGTGAATGAGTGATGGAGACTTAGTCCAGGAAGATCAAAGGCAATGATGTTCTCCAGCCTGCAGAATCGACACCGATCACACCCACTCACCATTACCAGTGATGAAGGTGCATCCCCTGAACAGGTACAGCACTTTAAATACTTGGGGGTTACAATTGATAGTATCATGTTGTTTGTCTACCATATAGACAATACAGTAAAATCACTCAATATACGCATCGGCCTCCTACACAGGCATAGCAGTCTCACCCATGAAGCCCTAAACCTTGCCGTCTACAGCTCAGTTATCTCTCATGTGGAGTATGGTATTGCAGTCTATGGATCTGCAATGGGCAAAGCCCTCCACCACATCAAAGTTGCCTTAAATAAGGCATGCCGCCTCTCCACCGGTTCTGAATGGCAAACCCACACCTGTGACCTTTATGCCTGTGCCAATTGGCTCCAGTTCAATAGCAGGCTTCAGTACCAGGCCTGACTGCTGGCCAAAAAAGCAAGTCTAGGCATGCTGCCCATAGGCGTCCAGAAGCTCCTCACCCCCATGAAAGCAGCTGCACCACAACAAGCTCTTGGAGCATGGTCTTTAAGGTTCCCAGATGTCGCACCTCTCTAGGACAAAGGGCCTTTGCCCACCAGGCACTCAAATGGACTATTATACAATTGCAAGAAAATTTCCTGGTCTCTGATTGGTTAGGGTGTCCCTGGCACAGTGCGGTTATCTCAGCACAACCTCACTGTATTGCTTTGGATGCCTTGGATGATGATTTGGATGATGAGTTGGATGCCATCCTCTTAAGAAACAGATATATTGCCACACTAAAAATCTAATAAAAACATTTTTTTATTTGTTTTTGTATTTTGTCTAACATTGAGCCATTGAATAATAGCAATAATGCACTCCATGGTGTGGGTTGTGCTGGGATAACCTCACTTCTGGGACATTGGACACACTCTGCCTGCGGCCTCATTCCCAGCCACCCAGGTGTGAGGTTATCCCAGAACAACCCACACCCTGTCATGCATTATTGCTTAAACAACCAGCCACCAACCATCACTGCTATACCAATGCTAGGCTCTTTCAAATGCAGGCTAGAATATCATCTGCTTACCAAAGCAAGTTGCAACTGTTTCCATTAAGGCCTCCAGCCTCCTGACTGTTTGTCAACCTAAGCACTGCCGGGTGATGCCTATACCCCTACTTCTTCCCTCCCTAAACTGTACCACCCTCCTCCCCTTCTCATCTACCCCCACACTGCTGGGCATCTCTCCACCCCCTACTTCTTCCCTCCCCAACTGACCCACCCTCTTCCCCACCTCCCTTCATCCTCTCTCTACCACTCCCGTTCTCCCATTCCTTTTCCCCTTCTTGTAGCTACATCCTGTACTGATCCTGCTTTGCCACATCACCCAGCACCCTCCATTTAACATTTACCTGCTACTGGCACTGCCAGTATGCTTAGAATAAGCATCTTTTTCACCCTTGATGAGGTCTACCATCTGGGCTGATTACTGTATATTCTCTCTCTCCAGTTTGTCTTCTCCCTGTTAACCCTCTCTTCCTGAGCCTACTCCTCTCCTTGTTCACTCTCCCCCCCCCCCTTTCTCCTCTTTGTGTTGGCAACTACCATTGTATTTAGTGTTTTCTTATTTCAGTCACTGACATGTAACTTGTTGGTTAATTTACCTTAATTATTGTTTATCTTCTTACAGCCCATCCGTAAGCTGCTGTATTTGTTTGTTACTGTAAGACCCTGATGTGGAACCTGTGTAATGAGCCTGTACTCAAAGGTTTAATCCGAGATCTAAATAAATAAAAATAAGAGGGCTAGGCAGTGTTTAACAGTCCCCAGAGATAATGTATTCCATAACCTATAAAATTTTTTTTTTTTTTAATACGATGTATAGTCTATGGATGGATGGATGAACTTGCTTTGCTACAGTATCTACTTTTACAAATGGTGCATCTATAATATATGTGGAAAAAAGACTTTGTGCTGCCAAGTCTATCTAAGTGTTTGAATTTTATGGCACAATTATTGTAATGTCTGAAAGTCTATTTTTAGTAAGATGTGATTTTACTTGTGAAAATTGTAATAGCATTTGCTGGACAATAAAACTGTACTACTACTTACTACTAATTGTCCATAGGGATGGGTCAAGAGTGACCAACATGCAGGCAATCGGCATTCTCAAGAAGGGGATGGAGTTCATAGGAGAGGCCCCGAAGGCTTATTCATTGCACTCCTTTAGGATAGGGGTGGCTTCAGACTTGGCAGCCCGGGGATGGACTAGGGAGGAAATTAAGCAAAAAGAGCAGTGGGTTTCTGGTTGTTTCAAGAGATGTATTCATACTGTACAGCCTTACTGATATTAACGGTCTTTTCTTTTCTTCCCTCAAGCAGGTCTCTCGAAAGGTGTATATATAAAAAAAAAATAATAGTAATAAATGAAGAAAAAGAAGAGAAGAGGGTGGAGAGTGGGGGGAGGGTTTTCAGAGATCTCATAGCACTAATGTATGTTAACTTATGTGCTCCACAGGTTGGAAGGAGAGGTTAGAGGTGTGGATTTGTGATTACTCCTTTATTTACTGGGCTGAAAAGCAGGCATTCAGATGACCTGGGAGGGTGCCAGCTCTACATGGATTTGAACCTGATCAAGTTGGCCTGGAGAGTAGTGTGAGGAATGAGATGGGCACAGCTACTGCCGCTATTGCTTGAGATGAAAGGGGAACACAAGAGGCCAGACATGCTGATACTGCATTTAGGAGGGAACGACCTTGGGACCAGGCCATGGCTGGACATTTTCTATCACATAAAAGAGGACATTACCACAATAAAGAGGTGGTGGCCAGAGGTCACACTTGTCTGGTTTGAAATAGTGCCCTAGGAAGGTTTGGAGGCATGCACAAAACCACAGGGCAATGGACAGCGTGTGGAGGCACATGAATGTAAGTGTTAGTAAACTATTTGCAGAGCTAGGGAGCAGGACCATCAGGATTGGGATCGAGGAAGGTAGGGATGAGTTTTATGGGGGTGGAATGCCCCTCTCAGGTCTGGGGTTGGCTCTTCTTATTGCAGAGATAGGAGACATGGTGGAATCCTGGTTGAAGGAGAGATTAGCATAGGTGGTGTTTGCAGGGTGGCTCCCATCCAGGAGGGAGGAAGGGGACAAAGAAAAGGGCGGGAGCCCACCATCTGGCGTGTGCAGGAAGTGGACTATTGGAAAATGGGAGGGGGGCCAGCTGGGGGATAGCAACGGGGCTCAGAGGAATGCTGGACAAGGCAGGACAACAGGGGGTACAGGTGTACACCAGTACCCAGACAGAGAAAAAGTGGAGGACAGAACTGTGCATTGTAAATATTGAACTGTACATAATAATGACAAAGTATAAATAAGTTTGAATAATGGAGGTCATGATTTGGTTGGAATATTAGAAAGAAAGTAAACATTTTAGCAACTTAGCACCTATATAACATCTGTGTGTGTGTGTGTGTGTGTGTGTGTGTGTGTGTGTGTGTGTGCAGTGGTGGATGACCTAGGGGGATGGCAGGGGTTGCAGGATGATCTGGCAAAGCTTGAAACCTGGTCAGACACCTGGCAACTGGGCTTTAATGCCAAAAAGTGCAAGGTGCAGCATTTTGGGATGAAGAACCCAAGGAGGACTTACCAGCTAGGGGGAGTGCAGCTAGCCCAGACAGAGGAGGAGAAGGATCTGGGTGTGCTCATTACAGGGTCAATGAACAACTTGGCACAATGTAGGAAGGCAGCTGCAAAGGCCAATAAAATGCTGGGTTGTATTGCAAGGGGTATATCTTCGAGGAGAGAGGAGGTGATTCTGCCACTGTATAGGTCATTAGTTAGACCACACCTGGAGTACTGCGTGCAGTACTGGCGTCCGTGTCTGAAGAGGGACATTGAGTTACTGAGGGGTGCAGCGCAGAGCGACAAAGATGATCAAGAGGCTGGGGACTTATCATACGAGAGGAGGCTGAAAAGAGTTGAACATGTACTCACTGGTGGAGAGGAGAGACAGGGTGACATGGTTGAAACCTTTAAATACATGAAAGGAATAAACAAGATGGGTACAGAGGGGCTGTTCAAAGTAAGGGAGGGAAGGGCCAACAGGGGCCATGATATGAGACTGGAGCGAGGAAGGTTCAGGAGGGAGATGAGGAGACACTTTTTTACAGAGAGGGTGGTGGCTGGGTGGAATACGTTACCTGCTGAAGTGGTATGCAGTAGAACAGTGGACTGCTTCAAACGAGGATGGGACAGGACAAGGGGGAAGGTTAATGAAGGGGAAGGGTGGAAGGAAGGGGCAGCTGCAGAATAACGGGTGCTAGCTGCACATTCGAGCAGACTTGATAGACCTCTAGGCCTTTATCTGCTGGCAAATTTCATATGTTCGTATGTTATTGAAAGGGGGATCTGGGGAAAAAGATCCTTTATTACAAAAAGGTGAATTAACTCTGTGCAACAAAAGCAGTGCTGCCAGGAGTCCCAAATGCTTGAATAACACCTCAGTGACTCAACATTTTACGTCCTATGTCACAACACATCATTGGAGATGACTCATACCGCTAAGCCTATCTTTCAAATACTCTGCTAAATCCATCATGTTATTGCACAAAAGCACCAGCAGAAAGAGCCATAGGTTGGATAAAACAAAGCACAAAGTGCTCAACATAGTGCATATATGAATTAAAAACACAGAAACATAGTTTACTGAAAGCAATAAGATATTGCAGCAGATTAAGTCACAACACTTCCTAAGGTAAGATGCCGACCATCCCAACAGATAGAAGGTAGACCTCCTATTACCCTCAGTCAAAAATTCATTCATCTCTAAAAATTATATATGGAGCACACTGCACATTATTACTGTTCTCTAACTTCACAATAACATTAATGCCATCCTCGTTTAGATTTCACATGTGATAAAAAGGTTATTTATATGATGAGCTGAACATAGTCATTAAACCCACAGTACAGATTTTTAAATCAGATGAAAGATATATTCAAGAAGGCATATTAAGCATATATAAGAAATATGTCAGTGCTAAACATTTAGACCAGGCCAGTGAGGTGCCAATGAATATAAATCTAATGTCACTCCCATCTGTTCAACTGTTTTTCAAAATTACCTCATCTTGGATTCTTCCACACTTTTTCAGTTCCTACTGATTGTATCACAAGACTATCCCTGTCCCAAACTTGCATCATATGTCTTGCCATAATAGTACTCCTCAGTGTTATTGTACATAGCCTTAAACAGCCACTGACACCTTGAGAAGAATTTTTTCATTTTTTATTTCAATATTCCAACCATATAGAACACATTGACTATTAACATTGAATTACTCCAAAAAAATTACATTTCATATTTATGTCACAAGTCACGAGAGATTCACAAAATAATACGTGTTCTTATCCAAATGGCTAAACATGGCTATTGCTCTATAATAGTCTAAAATGAAGTCAGTATGAAAAATGTAAGCACTCAGAACATAAACACACCTACTGAGAAAGGCATATATAAAATTAGTTAAACATCAATAAACAAATTAAGCCCATCAAAATGGGAGGGGGGTATAAAACATCTGCAACAAGAATCATCAAACACTACACTGTGAGTGAGAAACTTTAATACAAACTTTGAGCAAACCTGCTTGGTGAGATAAGGAAACCTGTCTTATTTATTAAGCAACCTATAGGTATGTGGAGTTCAATAACTGTGATACCTGTAAGGGACCTTGTAATCTGCCTCACTAGACCCCCAGAGAATAATATCCAATCACCCAGCCTTTAATATGCAATCAATTCTAGAGAGGTAAAGAAAGCACATAACTTTCAACTGCCTAGGGAGTTGGTGGGTGGAGGTATCCCCTGAAAGCAAGCCAGCAACTCATATGTTTATTGTTAAATCAAAATGTACTACTCTCCTATATTTCTTCTGCCTTTTGCAGGTGCCAGGGGCACCAAATCTCCAAAAAGTGCGAACTGAGCATATGTAGAGTAGCAGTGATTCTCTCCATAGATTCTATTTCAGAGACTTTGCATTTACACTGAAAAAATGTGGGGGTCTGGAAGGAAAGCCACTGCAAAGTAATGCACTTTAGAGCAGTGACCCTTAAAATTTGATAAAGTTTGGCTATAGGTCCTGAGCACTCAAAAGTTTCTGAAAGATCAAGCATTAAATTATGGAAAGTGAATGGTACAGGGGTACTGAGAACTGTCGGTATGTGAGTGTGTACTTGTTGCCAAAAAGGAATTATCTTGGGACAGCTCAAAAAAATGTGCCAGTGAGTACCCGCCAATATGCAATCCCACTAGCATCTATCCAAAAAAGAAATTCCAAAACATTTTGTAATGGTCAGGGTGCTAAAATATCTCAATATTATTTTCTAATTAAGTTAATTCATGCCACATGGGTGAGGTGGTCACCACCCATCCCAGTATAAGTCAGCATTCCCACTGAGACTGAGGTATAGGGAGACTAGATTCCTCTTTCCATTTGACCCGAATAGAGTCAGTCAAAGGTAAGACTGAATCCATAAGAACTTATAGAGTTCTGATATTGGCCTGACCTTAATCCTTAAAGTAACTCACCAGTAAAAAATCTCCTCTAGTACAGTTTGGGGTCTCTGTAGCTGCTGAATATGTAAGTGTTAAAGGATAAAGTGTTGGACTTGCAAGAACCGGAAGTAGTCCTCTCTCCTCAAGGCAAACTTTTGTTGTAATTTTTGGAAACCCAAACAAGTGGTCCCAGATATTAGGTGTTTGAAATGAGTAAGACCATGTATCTGCCAGTATTGATAGCCCTTGTCTGCTTGAGGGTGAATAAAGTCCTCGTGATGTCTGATCAGGGAAAGGGGATCCAAAACTTTAGGCATCCCTGCTAGGCACTGTAGTTTGAGTAAGATCTGAATTGTGTACTTAGTCCATGGGTTACCCACAGTACGAAGGGTCTAGATTGAGATAATTCGGGTGGGCAGGGTCCAGAGTGGGTATTGGGGTAAATTCTGGAGCTTTAGGTCATACCACCATGCCTCCAGGTGTTGTTTAAGCTAGGTATAAAGCCAATGGCCTTGAGCTACCAAATAATATTTTTGAATGTTTGGAAATCCAAGGCCACCTCTCTCACTAGGGAGACATAATATGGGGTGGGAGATTTGAGGTCTTTTACCCTGCCATATAAATTTCAATAAAATTTTATGGAGATTATGCCAATATGCCCTGGGAACCTTATGGGGAGAATTTGAAATAAAAACAGCAGACGGGGAAAAATATTAATTTTTATTGCTTGCATCTTCCCATATAAAGTTAAAGGGAGGACATTCCAATGCCCCACATCAGATTTGACTGCCTGAAGTAACTTCTGATAATTACTAAGGAAGATTTTTGAGATGTCTGCCAAAATTTGAATTCCTAAATAACAAAAGCTATTCTGTGCCGCCCAAACAAAGGGAAATTGACTTTTAAAAGCTGAAGAAACTGAACCACTTAAAATCATGGCCTATGATTTAGATACATTTATTTTATACCCAGCCAATACACCAGATTGTTTCAGAACTGTTAGTAGATGGGGAAGGGAATTCACCGGGTCCCCTAAAAATAAATGAGTGTTGTCTGCATACAAAGCAATTTTCTGCTCTAGCGACTCCACCATACTCCCTTAATATCAGGATGCTGCCTGACCTGAACCGCAGGTGGTTCCAGGCTGACAGCAGAAAGGAGGGAAGCAGCCGTGGTGGGTTCCATGCCCCAAAGGGGATCTGTCGGAAAGATAACCATGTGCACTTACTGTGGCTTCAGGGCTCTCATATAGAGCTGTGACAGCACCAACAAACTGTTTGCCCAGATTAAATGTACCCAACACTTTATTCATTAAATACCAATCGACCCTGTTGAAGGCTTTTTCTGCATCAACACTGATAGCTAATTGGAATATCTTTGGGGTCTTTGGGATGATATGATATTAAGGAATCAGTGTATGTTATCTTGTAGTAATCTTCCTTGAATAAAGCCAGTTTGGTTATGATGAATTAAGTTTCTAATTACTGCTTGCAATCTGCTGGCCAAAATACTGGTAAACATTTTTAAATCAGCATTTAATTATGATCTCGGGTGGTAAGATTTGCATTAAGTCAGGTTTTTACCAGGCTTTAACAGGATCGATATTTGGGCTTATTTCCACCTCTTTCAAAATTGCATTGTCACTTTGATCAATTATGGGATGCACTCCAAATTAAAAGTTTTATAACATTTCGCTGAATATCCATCTGGTCAGGGAGCTTTAGAATTTTTTAGATGTTTAATTTGGTGAAGAATCTCTTACTTTGTGATAGGGACACAGAGTGTACTGGCTTCAGAGTCCTGAAGGGAAGAACAGTCTGTAAAAAAGTTTTAACATTCTGTACATGATTAGGGCCTCTTTCAGAGGTGTAGAGTAGCTGATAAAATTCAGCAAATTGCTGAGATATTTCATTAGGGGAGGTGACCATACTGGCTGTGTCTTTGTGCTGTAGTTTTAATATTGCCCTGGAGGCAGCCTCCCTGTAGACTTGAGCCGCCAAGAGCTTACTGGCCCTATTGTCTTTTTCATAATTGTGCTGTTTAGCATATCTTAAAGCCCCTTCAATTTTATACTCTAGTAATTGAGATAGTGCCTTTTTGGTCTCCAAGAAGAAAGTTTAAAAACATAATATTTGAACACAAAGCAGCTTATATTTCTCATCAGCTTGGTGTTTCTTATCCCCATTAATTATGTTCGCTTGAGCGCATGCACAAGGAACGTCTTGGGAGAATAGGACAGTTTGGAGGTGTGACTGTCCTGTGCAATGCACTGCTCTGTTGAGCAGGCGTGGCGGTCCTGCACCAATGGATGCGGGTGCTGTGTATGACAGCGGTGGTCTTCACTTCAAAGAAAACCACCGCTGTGTGCTGGCAGCGCCTCACCCCCCCCCAAAGCTTTGGTGCCACGCTGGGAGCCCACCCCAGCATGGCAAATCTTGTTTAGGCTGACAGGGGTGCCCAATCCCCCGTCGGCTCCACGTCCCCAAACAGCTTTCCCTGCTGCCACGCTGGGAGCCACCCAGCGTGACAAATGTCCAGCGTTGCACTGCTGTGTGCTAGCAGCACCTCATACCCCCCCAGCTTTGGTGCCATGCTGGAGCCCACCCCAGCATGGCAAACCTTGTTTTGGCCCGACGAGTGCCCAATCCCCGTCAGCTCCGCCCCCCCAGCCGTCCTTCTGCTGCGCTTGGGGCCCACCCAGCGTGGCAAATGTCCGTGTCGTCTTTTTTTTTTTTAAACCTGTAAATTAAAAACGGTCCCACGGCGCTTCTCCCTGGCCTCCCTCCCACAACCCGCACCCACCCACTGCACACCCTGCCTCTCCACACCCCCCTCACCCCACACTTACCTCCGGAGTCCGGCGCGACGATCTTCAGTGGACCGGGAACACGTCTGCACTCTTCAAAGCCGACCGCTAACTGAGGAAATGCTGGTAAGCTGTATAATTGGCTAGATGGGGTTTTTTCAACTTTGTTGCATATCTCAGGCATTTTGGGAATTTTGCACCAAATTTTCAACATGGGGTTTTTGGGACCCCTTCTCATGAATGATGTCACTGTCATGGCGTTATTCGGGCCCGAAGGGTGATTTCGGAGTCACTGTGTGAAATCACCTTTTGGGCCTGATTAACGAAACGACACTGCCAGCATTCATAAGGTGGGCTCTCAAAAAGCCTATTTTGAAAATTTGGTGAAAAATTCCTATAAATGACTGTTTTACGAGCATGCTTTGCGCAGTTCCTACGCAGGCTCGTAAGTTCGCAAATTTTCAATATTTTCACTCCAGATTTTCAACATTGCCATTTTACCACACCTTCTTATGAGTAGTACAGCTGTCATTTTTCACATCTCACCCAAAACGTGTTTCTGCCCATGTAGCACACAATGGCGCAGTTGGTGTGCGAAATCAATGTATGGGACACATTAAGAAAATCACAGTGACACTGTTCATTAGCAGAGTTCTTAAAATGGCTGTGTTGAAAATTTGGTGAAAAATTTCCTAAAAATGACTGTTTTACGAGGCGTCTATGCAGTTCCTACGCATCAGAAGCTTGTGAATTTTCAATATTTTCACTCCAGATTTTCAACATTGCCATTTTACCACACCTCCTCATGAGCAGTACAGCTGTCATTTTCACATCCTGCCCAAAATGTGTTTCCATCCATGTGGCACAATGGCGCAGGTTGGTGTTGCGAACTCAATGTATGGGACACATCAAGAAAATCACAGTGACACTGTTCATGAGCAGAGGTCTTAAATGGCTGTGTTGAAAATTTGGTGAAAAAATTCATAAAATGACTGTTTTACGAGTGTGCGTTGCGCAGTTCCTATGCACGCTCATAAGTTTGCGAATTTTCAATATTTTCACTCCAGATTTTCAACATTGCCATTTTACCACACCTCCTTATGAGCAGTGCAGCTGTCATTTTTCACATCTTGCCCAAAACGTGTTTCTGCCCATGTAGCGCACAATGGCACAGTCGGTGTGCAAACTCAATGTATGGGACACATTAAGAAAATCACAGTGTCACTGTTCATGAGCACAGATCTTAAAATGGCTGTCTTGAAAATTTGGTGAAAAAATTCCTAAAAATAACTGTTTTACGAGCGTGCATTGTGCAGTTCCTACGCACGCTCGTAAGTTTGCGAATTTTCAATATTTGCATTCCAATGACTTCCAAATACCTAAACAGCACATAGAAGCAAGCAACATTTGGCATTGACAAATGCTTGTTTATTTTGCATTCGTTTGCATGCATGTGCAAGGAATGTTTTGGGACAGTACGACTTTTTGAAGGTGTATGACCCTCCTGTCCAATGCAGTGCTCAGTGTAACGTGTGCAACCCTACTGCACCAATGGATGCATGAGCTGTCTATGACAGCAGTTTGGCTGCAGTGGTCTTCAGTTAAAAGAAAAGCACCACTGCAATCAGTGATGGTAACGTGTGTGTATTTAACATATTGACATCACCCTTTTCCCTCTGGCTGCTAATAAAATCCTCCCACTTCCTCCTCTGCTGCCGTCTCACCCTGCTTCCTTGTTATTGCCCCATCAAACATTGTATGTGCAGACGGAGTGCCCAGTCCCCATTGTCTCCAGGCCCCCCAACAAACACTTCAGGTGGCATGCTGGGAGCCCACCCAGCATGCCCATTGTCCCTGTAAATGGGAAAACTGTCCCGAACATCTTTTGTTTTTAAAACCTGTGAAAACAGAAAACCATCCCTCGCTGTGTCTTGTGCCCCTCCCAAACCCACACCCACCCTCTGCCTACCCCACCTCCCCTCACCCATACTTACCTCGAGCTGGACGCATGATCTTCAGTGGAGGAAACACATCTGCACTCTTGAAAGCTTGAACGAAACTGAAGAAATGATGGTAAGCTGTATAATGGCATAAATGTTTTTTTTTTAACTTAGGTGGCTATCTCGGGCATTTTTGCAAATTTTGGCACCACATTTTCAACAGGGGGTTCTTGGGACCCCACCTCATGAATTCAGTTACTGTCATGTGAGTTATTCGGTCCCCAAAGGTGATTTCATGGTCACTGCACAAAATCACCTTTTGGGATTAATTAAGTAAACAACAGTGTCACTGTTAATGATGTGGGCTCCCAAAAGCCTATGTTGCAAATTTGGTGAAAAAATGTCAAAAAATGACTGTGTTACGAGCGTGTGTTGCGCAGTTTCCACGCACACTCATAACTTCGATAATTTGAAATATTTTCACTCCAGATTTTCAACACTGGCAATTTTTCACACCTCCTTATGAACAGTACAGCTGACAGTTTTCACATCCTGGCTGAAATGTGTTTTTGCACATCCAGCGCACAATGGTGTGGTCACAGTGAGAAATCAATGCTCAGGACAGATTATGAAAATCACAGTGACACTGTTCATGAGCAGAGGTCCCAAATTGCCTATGTTGAAAATTTGGTGACAAAGTCCACAAAATGACTGTGTCATGGCGTTCATTGCGCAGTTTCCATGTTATCGCCAGAAGTTCGAGAAATTGTTGTATTTTCACTCCAGATGTTCAACATTGCCATCCCTTCACACCTCCCTATGAATGCTACAGCTGTCATTTTTCACATCCTGCCCAAACTCTGTTTTTGCACATGTGGAGCAGAATGGTGTGGTCGCTGTGGGAAATCAACGTTCAGGACAGATTAACAAATTAACAGTGGTACTGTTCATAAGCAGAGGTCTCAATTGCTTTTATGAGGTGGGGGTAACAAAAAGGTCAAGCTGAAAATTTGTAGTGCAAATACCAGCAATCACACAGGGCATTAGGGTAAAGCACCATATGTGCTAAACACCACTGCAAATACCTGCAAGCGAACGTCTAGCATTGACAAATGCTTGTTATTACTGAGGTAATTTGCTTCAAAAATAGGCTAGTTATTTCTTTATGGTTCATTAGTTCCCATTGCTTCATCCCTACCTGATGTCATACTACTCTGCTTGTAACATCACAGTTATTCCCATGGCAACAGACTGTAATGTCACAACACAGAATTATAACTTCAAGTAGGGAATAAGCCGTAGAGGCATACGCAAACTAAGAGATAAATAGCTTGCTTTTGTGAGAATTTTTCCAGCAATGATAATGGAGATGAGAAATCTATAGAAGATATATGAAATACAAGTGGAATTGTGTCTATATATTATGTTTTCCAAAAGGTACTAGCTGCTCTTTAAAGTGTTATTTGAAACAAATCTTAAATTTTATCTTCAGCCTGCCTACATAAACATCACCACAGCAATAAGAAAGTAACAAAAAAAACCCCACAAAACACTGCATCGACACAATGATTGAGGGTTGATACACATAATTTGACCATTTTGCATATTTATTGATCTGCTTACCTCAGTGATGTTTTCTCTCATGCTACACTTGCCACACTTGTCAAAAGAAAGAACGAGGCAGAGTGAAGACCTGAAATTAAATCATGCTGCATTTGTTCCTTAAATATTCCAAAGCCACCTGTGTGTCAGATAAACCAGTGTTTCATGACACTCATCATTTTATCAAGGCAACGGTTGTCTACACTGTTGTCATCTTACGTTATTTTTACTAAATGCAGGTTTCAGTCCATAATTCCAGCTGGATCTTGTGATGCTGGCCTGGTTCAAGTCTCCTGTAAATTCTATATGTTGCTGACTTTGTCTAAGTGCATACTATTTATAAAAGAAAAATATGTCCTTGACCCAGCCATCATCCTGATCAGAGGTTAAGGACCAAAACCTGCATGAATTAATATTTGGAGTTCAGCCAGCCTCTTGTTATGTACGATTTTGCCATAGAGGGACTCCAGCATAAATTACCATTACCTCTAGAGGGGTGTGTGCATCTGGGAAGTTACCTCCTTTTCTCCTAGACTTGCCACACTTGTGGTATCCATTTGTTGCCCCAGGAACCAGTTATGTAGACTGTGGGTTAGCACTCCTAACCAAATGGTCCTTTAAATTCTTAGCCCCGTGACTTGTACTTTTTTTTTATGAACATACGAACATAAAAAATTTGCCAGAAGATAAAGGCCTAGAGGTCTATCAAGTCTGCAGCTAGCACCCCTTATTCTGCAGCTGCCCCTTCCTTCCACCCTTCCCCTACCTAGACCCTCCCCCTTGTCCTGTCCCATCCCCTTTTGAAGCAGTCCACTGTTCTACTGGATATCTCTGTAAAAAAGTGTCTCCTCATCTCCCTCCTGAAGCTTCCTCCTTCCAGTCTCATATCATGGCCCCTGGTGTCCCTCCCCTTCCTTACTTTGAACAGCCCCTCTGTACCCGTCTTGTTTAATCCTTTCATGTACTTAAAGATTTCAATCATGTCCCCCCTGCCCCTCCTCTCCTCCAGCAAGTACATGTTCAATTCCCTCAGCCTCCTCTCGTATGATAAGTCCCCCAGCCCACCGATCATTTTTGCCACCCTGCGCAGCACCCCTTCCAGTAACTTGATATCCCTCTTCAGATATAGGTGCCAGTACTGCACGCAGTACTCCTGGTGCGGTCTAACTAATGATCTATACAGTGGCAGAATCACCACCCTCCTCCTCCAGGATATACCCCTTGCAATGCAACCCAGCATTTTGTTGGCCTTTGCAGCTGCCTTCTTACATTGTGTCGAGTTGTTCATTGACCCTGTAATAAGCACCCCCAGATCCTTCTCCTCCTCTGTCTGGACTAGCTGCACTCCCCCCAGCTGGTAACTCCTCCTTGGGTTCTTCATCCCAAAATGCAGCACCTTGCACTTTCTGGCATTAAACCCCAACTGCTAGGTGTCTGACCAGGTTTCAAGCTTTGCCAGATCATCCTGCAACTCCTGACATCCCCCTAGGTCATCCACCACCACTCCTACCTTGGTATTATCAGCAAACAGACTGATCTTGCTCTTGATGTCCAATGATATGTCTGCAATGAATATCCCAAACAACACTGGTCCCAACACCGAGCCCTGTGGAACACCGCTTGTCACTACCCTTGGGTGTGAGTGCTCCCCACCCACCACCACCCTCTGTTGCCTTCCCTGAAGCCGGTTCCCTACCCATCTCACTAGCTTTGCACCTATCCCTGTGCCTTCTTACTTACTTCCCAGCCTTCCATGCTGCACTGAGTTGAATGCCTTACTGAAGTCTAGATACAGGACATCCACTGCATGGCCCCTGTCCAGTTGCCTAGTTACCCAGTCATAGAACTCCACCAGGTTGGTTTGGCAGGATCTGTCATGTATGAAGCCATGTTGTCTGCTGTCCTGTAGTCCTTTGGTCTCTAGGAGGGACACCAGCCTCTCCTTCATGATAGTCTCCATAAACTTACCAACAATGGATGTGAGGCTCACCAGTCTGTAGATCCCCGGTTCATCCTTGGGCCCTCTCTTGTGGATGGGCACCACATGAGCTATCCCCCAGTCCTGAGGTACACACTCCAAGTGTAGTGATGCATTAAATAGGTCTGCCAAAGGTCCCGCAAGGACCTCTGCCAGCTCCTTCAGTACCCTGGGGTGGATACTATCTGGGCCTGGCACCTTGTCCACCTTCAGTGCCTTCAAACCCTCCTGAATTCTGCCCTCCATGATTTCCCCATCTATCACACCCTCCCCCACGTTTCTTCTGTTCCTCCCCCCTTGAGTGTCACCCACTTCTTCTCCTTAGTAAATACCGAGCAGAAGTAATCATTTAGTACTTCTGCCTTATCACACCCTGCTTCCACCCAACCTCCCTCCTTTCTAATCCTTACTATATGGTCCTTACAGCTCCTTTTCTCCCTGATGTACCTAAATAAGTCCTTCTCCCCCTTCTTAATGCCTTGTTCCAGCCTGAGCTCCGTAGATGCCTTGGCTCCCCTTACTGCCCGAGTCACCTCCTTCGATTTAGTCAAGTACTCCTCCCTGTCCTCCCTCCTCCCTGTTTTCTTGTACCTTCTAAAGTCAGCTCTTTTCCTCCTTACCTTTTCCATGACCTCCTTGCTCAACCAGCTAGGTTTCTTAGCCCTAGCCTTCTTGCTCTGGGCCTTGCAGCAGGTTTTGGTTGCCTCCACTATCCCCAGCTTTATGAGCTCCCACCTCTGGTTAGTGTCCATACTAGGTTGAATTCTGGCCAGGTACCCTTTTACCACTTCCCCCATCCTCCCAAAGTTGGTCATCCTGAAGTCCAGCACTCTTATGCCAGATTCCACTCCCTTGCCCATATCCAATGTGAGCCATACTGAGTGGTGGTCACTCCCTGACAGCAGTTCTTCCACCGTAACTTCTCTCACAAAATCCCCATTTGCCAGCACAAGGTCAAGGGCATTCCCTAACCTGGTTGGTTCACTGACCATTGCCAGCAGGAAGCTGTCCTGGAAGGCATCCAGCAGTACCTGCTCCCTTCTGTTCCTGGTTGTTGGAGTGCTCCAGTCCACTCCTGGCATGCTGAAGTCCACCACAATCACCACACTACCCTTCTCACAGGTTCTCCTGATCTGTCCCACTAGTTCCCTGACTAACTCCTCCGTCTGAGATTGCTGCCTGTACACCACTCCCATTCTGAGAATCCTATACTTGGAATCCTGGATTTGTATCCAAAGTGACTTCATATTACCCTCCTCCCCTTCCTCCCTTGCACACTTCAGTCCTTCCTTTACATATAGTGCCACCCCCTCCTTTCCCAATCACCCTGTCCCTACGAAATAACCTGTACCCTGGTGCAGGCAGGTCCCAGTCATTGCATTGAGTGGCCCATGTTTCTGTGATGGCTGCAATGTCCACCGCTCCCTCTGCCATGAGCACCTGTAACTCTACTGTTTTCCTCCCAAGGCTCCTAGCATTCAGGGTAACCACCTTCCACCCTTTCCCACCCCTCCCATCCTGCCCTCCTGTCCTTGCATCACCAATAGTACTTGTCATTTGTCCTTTGTTAATGTTATGGGGGGTATGCTCATATGGTTTCCCAACCTGTGGTCTCTGCATGTCTCTTGCCCACTTGCCACCCCCCACTCCTAGTTTAATTCCCAACTTCCTCTATGTACTCTTTGGTAATTGGGTAAGGCCCACTCTACACAAGTGCTTGTTTTCAAAAGCAACCTGGGAGTACTCAGGTGTTTAAGTGACTTGCTCAGAATCACTCAGTATGAAGTGGAGATTGTGGGAATCAAATCCAGTATTACTGGTGCTGGATGTACCAAGCTCATTTGCAGATTTGTAATCTAACCTCTGTGCTATATTGCCAGCATATCATACTTACTCTTGCTGTGGTAATGTGTTCCAAGGAAGGTTTAGCCCAAAGTACCAAGATGTTATTTTGTATACCCCTCTTTATCTGGGCAGTCTTGGCACTGAAATTGTACTAAATGTAAAGCTGTTCATTCATTCATTGCTGGGCTCCTTACCTATAGCCACTGTTCACAGGGATAAGCTACCCATTACATATAGATTCATAGACACTGATGGTAGAAAATGGCCAACTGGCTCATCCAGTCTCCCAACCTGCCTAAGTACTCTGCACTGGCCTTATTGGGCATCTGCCCCTTAATTTATTATTTATTTATTTTATTTAAAGTTTGGAAACAGGACAAGGCACACTGAGCCATGACTCATTTCCAGGTGCAACCCAAGGGAAGGGGGAGAGGTGGAGAAATATAATAAACAGCACATGCATGTCAGTCATATAGGTAACAATACAAGGATGGAATACATTCTGTGTATGTGTCAATAACAATAGGTAAAATACAAGGACTAAATACATATAGTGTAAATATAATATAAATAACAAGCTATGACAATATTATACATTGCAAGACCTGTGGAGGGAGGGAGGGAAGAAGGATGGGTCAGCAAGACAAAATAGAGGAATTTAGAGAAGGATGGTGAAGATCGGGGACAGGGGAGCTGAGAGGGAAGAGGAAGGTAAATGCTGCAGTCAGAGTAAGGAGAGCGTGAGCAAGATGGACAGCTCTCAGGATGAAGGGGTACAGGTGCAAGAGATAGGAAGGGATTTTGAGAGAGCTTGTCTAAGGGTGTGAAGTGACGGAAATAGTCAGAGGGACCTGGGAAGAGAGTTCCAGATGCCCCCCTCCTCTGACCTAGTCCATGTACATGCCCCATTGCTGATTGAAACTGCTTACTGATTTGACATTTACCACTTCTTCCAGTGGCTTGTTCTACTTGTCCACCACTTTTTGCATGAAAAAGTGCTTTTGGATGTCTTTTATTAATCAACAAATAGATGCACATGCCTGATCAATAGCAGGGGGACGATAACCCTGTAGAAGAAATACAAGGAAGGTTTTACACCCCGTATCCTTAAACAAAAGCAGATTTATTTTTCCACCTTGTCAGAGAATCAACCCAGTGACATTTTTCTTCTTCCCCTGCTGGCTTACATATGTTGCATCTTCTTGCCAAGTAATCCATGCTTCTTGACGGTTCATTATATGTAACAACAGGGAGTCAGGTGACCATTACACAGCAGCAGAGCCACTCACACAAAGGGCACCTCTAGAAGGCATATGCCAAGAGTGGTCCAGCCCCTAGCCTTAGTGTATACTGATCTTCACTGACTGCTGTACCCACTACTGAAATAGTGGTTGGCTAATAGAAAGATCTCAGCCAGAAACAACCAGAAGCAACAGCTCAGACACAAAGGGCAACCCTAGGAGGCATATGCCAAGTGCAGTCCAGACCCTAGCTTTACTGTCTGCTGAGCTTCACTGATCTTTATCAACTGGGAGAGAGACCAATCATGGAGGGATGGCAGACTCCAACAGGTGCAGAATCAGGGATTCCTTCCCCTTGGAGGGCACAATTCATTCTCCTTTCTCCGCTGAGGCAGCTTCACTCCTCACTCATTATACTCAGATCCAGCCAGCGGCTGCTCTCTCAGCATAAGGAGCTGTTGGAACACTTACTGAGAATTCCTGGCTGCTGTATGTAAATCAGCATTTGTACTGTTCTACCCACTTCTGAAATAGTGGTTGGCTAATAGAAAGCTGTCGGCCAGAAGCAACAGCTCAGATACAAATGGCACCTTTAGGAGGCATATGTCAACATCTGTCCAGCCCCTAGCCTTACTGTCTACTGATCTTCACCGACTGCTGTACCCACTAATGAAACAGTGGCCAGCTAATAGAAAGCTCTCAGCCAGAAACAACCAGAAGCAACAGCTCAGACACAAAGGGCAACCCTAGGAGTCATACTCCAAGTGCAGTCCAGACCCTAGCTTTACTGTCTGCGGAGCTTCACTGATCTTCACCAACTGGGAGGGTGAACAATCAAAGAGGGAAGGCAGACTCCAACAGGTACAGAAGCAGGGATTCCTTGAGAGCAGTTCTACCTGAATCCCCCCTTCAAGTGTACATTCTGGGCTCCTTTCTCCGCTGAGGCAGCTTCTCTCTTCACTTGTTCTGCTCAGACCCAGCTAGCAGCTGCTCTCTCAGCATAAGGAGCTGTTGGAACACTTACTCCATGCCCCTTAACATAAAAACAGGTTTCTTTTCCATCCTTGGAAAACTAGGTTTGCTGGTAAAGGCACCTAGCTTCACCTGCCCTCTTTTCTTCTAGGTTTGATTGTAAGGACAGAGCAAGGAACAACATTATCAGAGCAAGGAAAAATATTGAGGCTTCTTTTGGCTAGGCAGATTTACTATGTGTTACTATTTCCTTTTGTGCTCACAGGTTTTGTTACTGTTTTTTGCTTACATTTTACTGATTTATTGTTCTCTGATTCAAATTGCTGTTGTAGGGTATACTTTCTGCTGCTTTATTACAGGGTGTGTCTACAGGTTTGTTTCTGGTTTGTGCTTACATAATACTGATGTAATCTTCTCTGACACAAATTGTTTTTTGCAAGGTATATCTTTTGTTAAAGTGTTCTGCAGGTTGTGCTTACAGGTTTTGTTACTTTTTTACTGCTTTATATTTCTCTGTAGCACAGTGTTTTTTGCAGGTTATATCTTCTATGAAATTGTTACAGATGGTGCTTACAGGTTTTACAGTTTTATCAATCATTATGCTAAGCTTTCAGGGCTAATTACAAGAGCACACACGAGATATAGACTGAGGGATAGCGACTACATTTGTTGTTGGTTGATTGTTTCTGCTCTTACCTCCTTGTTTCTTTCATCCATGGGTCTTCTTTTTTGGCAGGGGAAGGGCCCAACCACCCACCCCCATCCCCAGCCACCCCATGCTACACTCCTTTTATGGAGTAGCACAGTCATGAAATTTCCTGTAGCAAAGCAGAAAGGGGAGGATCAGAGCGGTATTCAGACAGTGACCTCACTTACAGGGGCACAATTAATTTAACTTGTTATAAAGAGTAGTACAAAAACAAACCAAAAAAAATTAGCTTTTGCTTTCATTTTCCTTCTAATTACTCAGACCAAGTTATAAACTCAGCAGCTCAACTGGAATGGATATTACTAACTGCAGGTACTGAGGTACACTTTTCAAAAGGGCAGTTATACAGGATCTAGGATGCTGTCCTACATACTGGACCATCAGAGCTCTAAGGGCTCGGCTCTGGGCAGCATGGTCAGAGATTGCATGCCTCAAATTGCATATTCAGGAGGAAATATATTACAAGAACTGCCCGCCATTTCCCCAACATCCAGTTGAAGCACATTGACTGCAGAGGGTAGTTGGTTCAGGAGGTTGGCAGGTGGTTAGGAGGGGCAAATCAGGTGCCCCATCACTCAATGCTTGCCAAAGTATCACCCCCACAAACCATTTAAAAACTACAAACTGGTATCTGCCTCTAACTCTGAAATCAAACAAAGGGGCAGAGGACACTGCAAAGCAGGACACTGAAGCACAGGAGCTAGCCCTACAAAACTCACACAAAACAGGGACAAAAAAAAGCAAAAAGGAAATCCAAAACACTTCTGATCATAGGAGACGCCATGATTTGAGGAGTTGATACCTATCTCTGGCTGGGGGTAATGGTCAGATGTCTTTCAGGTACATCAGCATGGAGAGACACTAACTATATTGCTAAAACTGTGCAGGAAGCAGGAGAACACATTGATGTCCTGGTACACACAGGGACTAACAATCTCACCAGCCAGTCAGTTGTGGAGACCAAGGAACACCTGACCAGGCTGGGAGACAAACTGTCATCCATTTCATCCTGCATCTCCTTCTCTGATATCCTGCTGGTCTGGGAGAGGGGGGCAGACTGACAGAAGGTCAGAGAAGGGGGGATAGGGGAGCTAAACATGTGACTCAATGGCTGGTACCAGGAAAAAGACACAAATATGTAGGTAACTGGCAGCAGTTTTGGGAACAAAGATTCTTTAAATTTGATGGACTGCATCTGACTAAGGAGGGGAGTCAGTGCATTGGGGCAGAAGTGTGAAGTCTTTGCAGAATATTTAATTAAACTAGCAAATGGAGAGAGTGGTGCAACACCCAATATATCAAACAGGAAGAACACCCCTCCTCCCTCGGCTAGTAATCAAACAGGAGTTCAACTTGTTTGTAGTTAATTTGCATCACCAGATAAGGAAAAAGGTCTGGCTCCCCATACAATGCGCAGGGGAAAAGCTGGACCTTGCCCCACAACTAACGCACTGAAATCTGGCCAATGGAAAATCTTGTACACAAATGCCCGCAGTCTGGGAAACAAGATTCCAGATCTGGAAGCAACAATAACAGAGGCTAAACTGGACACAGTAGCCAATAACGAGACATGGTTCACCAGTAACCACACTTGGGAGACTTCAGTACCTGGCTATGTTCTGTGCAGAAGAGACCAAGCTGCAAAAAGGAGGTGGGTGGCCCTTTATGTCAATGACAATATAAAAGCTACAGAAATTCAAAATAAAAATAAGGAGCCAGAAGAATTGTGGGTCACCATGGAAACAGGAAATGGGACAGCCATATGAACTGGAGTTGTCTATAGTCCGCCAGACCAGAGGGAGGACACAGACACATTACTGTTAGAAGATATACAAAACATGACAGCTAAAGGGGAGGTTCTGATAATGGGAGACTTCAACATCTAGATACAGATTGGTCAATACCAGCAGGAACATCTGCCAGAACTAGACACATAGTGCATTCCCTGCAGGGGGAGGGCCTCAAACAATTGGTACAACAACCCACAAGAGACAGGGATATCCTGGATCAAGTACTGACTATTGGGGAAAGGATCACAGATCTCTAGGTAGAAGGTCACCTTGGGGGCCAGTGACCTTCACATGATATAGTTCAATTTGGCCACTAGAACTAAATCATCCCATTCCAAGGCAAACATATGGGACTTCAGAGTAGCTGACTTTGATAAGATGGCCAACAGAGTTAAGCTAGCCCTTTCAAGAAGAAATACAGGTGAGGGGGTACAGGCAGAGTGGGCAAGCATTAAGGATGCAATACTTGAAGCAATATCCCATTGTGGTAGGGAGAAAAGCAAGAGCAAAAGAAGAAGGAAACCACTTTGGTTCTCAAAAACAGTAGCAGAAATGATCACAGCCAAAAGGTTGGCCTTCAGGAAAAACAAGGGAACACAGAGGGACAAAGATATGTAGGCATACCAAACTTTCCTAAGGGAAGCAGGGAAGGCAGTAAGGCAGGCAAAGGCCCAAACCAAGGAAACACTAGCACAAACAGTAAAAGAAGGGGACAAGACTTTATATATATACATTAATGAAAGGAGAAAATCCAGAGGGGGGTACTGCTAAGATCAAAGGGGATAAGGGGGAGTGTTTGGATGAGGAACAGGAAAAGCATCTATCCTAAATAGATGATTATGCTTAGTATTTACTGAGGAGAAGGCAGGGCAGTGCCAGCAGCTCAGCACTGTGGACACAGGTGGGAGAGAGGTGTGTACAAGTCCCTTCACAAAAGAAAGGGTCCTACAATAGCTTGCTAAGCTCAGGGTGGACAAGGCAATAGGACCTGATGGCATACATGCCAGGGTACTAAAGGAGCTGAGGGTGGAACTAGCAGAGCCATTAGAAGAACTGTTGAGTGCATCTCTGTGCATGGGAGAGGTCCCAGAAGACTGGAGAAGACCTCCTGTGATCCCGCTCCACAAGAGTGGCAACAGGGAGGAGGCAGGGAACTACAGACCAGTCAATCTTATCTCAGTAGTGGGCAAGATTATGGAGGCACTCCTTAAGGAAAGGATAGTGCAACACCTGGAATCCATAGGAGCACAGGATCCAAGACAGCATGGGTTTACAACAGGAAGGTCCTGTCAAACTAATCTCATAGATTTCTTTGACTGGGTAACCAGAGTGGTGGACCAAGGAGGTTCAGTTGATGTCGCCTACTTAGACTTTGGCAAAGCTTTCGATACTGTTCCACATAGAAGATTGATTAATAAGCTGGGTAAGCTTGGAGTTTGTCAGAGGTTGGTCAACTGGGTGGCAAACAGGTTGGCAGACAGAAAACAGAGAGTGGTGGTAAACAGTATACAGTCGGAAGAGATGTAAGTCACAAGGGGGGGGTACGCCAGTCCTCTTCCATATCTTCATCAGTGACATTGCAGATGGACTGGAGGGTAAGGTTTGCCTGTTTGCAGATGACACCAAGATCTGAAGCACAGTAGATTTATCCAGATGTGGTGGGCAGAATGAGAAGAGATCTGGAAAAACTGGCAAAATGGTTGGAAGAGTGGCAACTGGGGTTTATCGCAAAGAAGTGCAAGATCATGCACACAGAAAAGAGAAACCCTGAAGCTACCTATTGGTTGGGAGGGGAGTTGCTGGTAATCACAAGGGAAGAAAGAGACTTGGGCATCATCATCAGAGATGACCTGAAATCATCCAAGTAGACCACTAAAGCAGTAGGTAAGGCTGGAGGGATGAGTGTATTAGTAGGGGTATCACAAGTCGTAAGAGGGAAGTAATAATCCCTCTTTACAAGACACTGGTTAGGCTCCATTTGGAGTACCGCATGCAGTACTGGAGGCTGCACCTGTGCAAGGACATTAACAAAATGGAGGCAGTCCAGAGAAGGGCAATCAAAATGGTGCAGGGACTGCATCAGAAAACATATGAGGACAGATTAACAGAGCTCAATATGTATACCCTAGAGCAAAGGAGGGAGAGGAGTGATATGATCAAAACATTCAAACATCTTAAGAGCATTAACAAGGTGAAAGAGTCTAACATGTTTCAATATGAGAAAAACAGCAGGACAGAGAGGACACTGCATGAGATTAGAGGGAGGCTGATTAAGGGGTAATGTGAGGAAGTTCTTTTTCACAGAAAGGGTAGTGGATGCATGGGATGGCCTACCTCAGGAAGTGGTGGATATGAATGCAGTGCAGGGCTTCAAACAGGCACATGAGAGGCATAAGGAAGCAATACAGATGAGTATGAATAGACATACCATTGACAGAGTAAAGACTTATGGCACCTTCATAAGGTAGAATAAATGGGCAGACTGGATGGGCCTTGTGGTCCTTATCTGTCACCAACTTCTATGTTTCTGTGTTTATTTGTTTCTATCAGTTCTGTGTGTACTTTGGTTTTATGTGCAGTTGATGTAACAAGGGCTTGGTACATGTAAAAGGCAGAACGTTACTGATTGTTTTTTACAGGTAGGAGAAACAAAGGTTGACATCCATATTGGTTGTTTTTACAGGTAGGAGAAACAAAGGTTGACGTCCATATTGGTCAATTAAACTAGTGTGTGACGGGGTGGCACAGGCACCCCTTACATCAGAAGGGTCGCTTGTGCCCCTCCCCCATCACCAACTAGTTCAGCATGCATATGCTCCCATCATACACACAACAAGCAACACAAAACACATACGCAACAGAGCCAGGGTAAGCCTTCAACTAACCAGAATAAACAGTGTTGGAAGGCAATGTGGCACCAACGCTCGTAGCCTGATGAACAAAATTCCCGATCTCACAACCATGATGGCAGAAACACAGTTAGACTTGGTCACCGTTATGGAATCATGGTTGACCTGGAACCATATATGGGATGTCACCATCCTGAGCTACACGCTGTTCTGGAAGGATCAAGAAGATAAAAAGGAAGAGAGGATAGCACTGCATGTAAAAGAGGACATCAATACAACATATATCCCAAGTAAGCAAAGCAAGGCAGAGGCACTTTGGATTACCCTCGGTGCTGGAGAGAAGGCCTCAATGTGGATTGGAGTTATCTACAGACCACTATCCCAGGAAGGTGATATAGATTAAGTAAGTAGTAAGTAAGTGTTTAATTTTAAGGCGCCCAATGCTGGAGGCTCTGGACGCCATACATAACATTCAGGAACATCACAATGAGATATATAATAAAATTACAGCAATTAATAAATCAGATAGTCAGCATTAAAGTGTGTTTTCAGAATATGATAACTTAAATAAGTGAGTTTTTAGGCCCCTCTTAAATACCTCCACTGTAAAGGCCTCCTTGATAGATCTTAGGAACTCATTTCAGAGGACTGGGCCAGCCATCCAAAATGAGCAATCACCTGAAGTTTTCAGTCAGGTTCTCGGAATCACAAGGAGGCCCTGGGTGGAGGAACGGAGGGAATTAGTCAGAATGGATGTGGTAAGGAGCTCTGACAGGTATCCAGGGCCCAGTCCATATTGGGTCTTATAGTTGAACAAGGCCGCATTGAAGAGAACCTGCCACCTGACTGGCAGCCAGTGCAGACCCCACAGGACCAAGGTTACATGACAGAATCTAGGTAATCTCATCAGTAACCTGGCTGTAGTATTCTGCACTAGCTGCAGCCGGTGGAGGTTCCCTCCACTGACCCCGAGATATTAGGCATTACAGTAGTCGAGCCTTGATGTTACAAAAGTGTGCACCAGTGATGGCAGGTCTCAGGCGGGATTAGGGGCTTAATCCAAGCAATGCTCCTCAAATGGTAAAAACTGCTTTTGATGACAGCTGACACCTGAGCCTCAAATGTCAGCCTGTCATCGAAGATCATGCCAAGGTTTTACACCCAAGAGGATGCCATCAGTGGCATTGACCCCAGAACTAAGCCTTTTGTCATCCCAGAGGTGCCCTCTCTCCGATCATGACCAGGGTCAATCACTAGTGCCTCTGTCTTGCCGGGATTGAGCCTCAACCAGTTAGAATTCATCGAGTCCTGGATCTCAGCGAGACATTTGTTCAACACTTTGACAGCACCGCTTGTCCCTGGTACAAAGGACATATACAGTTGAGTATCATCGGCATAGCAGTGAAAATTCTAACAGTATTGTCTAATGATCCTCCCCAGGAGTAGCATGTACACTGAGAACAACATCTGTGACAGGATCGAGCCTTTGGGTACTCCGCAGGCTAAAGGCCGGGGGAAAGAAGAAAATGACCCCATCACCACCCTTTGCCTCCTGCCTGAGAGAAAGGACTCAGACCAGTGGATGATGACCCCAGTGAGTTCACACCACTCTCTAAGGTGATTCAGCAACACAATGTGGTCCACAGTGTCAGATGCAGGTGATAGAATAGGGAGAATGAGAAATGACCATTCCCTTCAATCTCTGGCTATGAGGAGGTCATTATGTACCCAGACCAGTGCTGTCTCGGTGCTGTGCCTCACCCTGAACCCAGACTGGAATTGCTCATAGATGTCACAGAGCTCCAGGTGTTTCTTGAATTGCAGAGCCACCATTTTCTCAACAACCTTTCCTAAAAATGGGAGGTTGGAGATTGGTCTATAATTCACTAGGACTTTGGGGTCAAGAGATGTTTTTTTCAGAAGTGGCTTCACCAGCACCTCCTTCAAGGCGTTGGGGAATACTCCTTCTGAAAGTGAACACCCAACTATCCCAGCAAACATTGGACCAATAACCTCAACACCACTAGGAGATGTATTGGGCCTGGGTCCAGTTCACAGCAGGTGGGCCGCAACTTTGAAATCACCTCAGAAACCTCAGCCACCTCCATTGGTCAAAACTCTATCCAGGCAATAGGAGTGTTCCTGTTCCAATCAGGCCGCACCCTGTGGGTCTGGTCCAGACCCACTGGCTAGATCCTGGCCTGAAGAGGGGACACCCTGTCAGAGAAAAATAGAGCAAACTCTTCACACTGTGTTGTTGAAAATGCTTTTCTCGGCTGTAGACAGAAAGGATGAAGAAGCCTGTCTTTAGTCCAAAAGAGCTGAGCTGGTCTATTTTTCCCTGCAACAATCTCCCTGGACAAGAATTCTGCCTTCTTATGGTTGATTACCCTTTGATAGTCACCGTAGTGACTTCTCAAAGCCAGTCTGTCCTCCTCTAGCCGGGTCCTCTGCCAGCAGTGCTCCAGTCTCCGACTCAGGGTCTTCATCGCCCAGAGAATCCAATCAAACCATGGGGATCTCAGGTGATAGGACCTAGGTCATATATGGACTGGTGTGATGACATTGAGTGCCTCGGATACAGACCCATTTTAGGCTGCCACCATTTCACTCACCCTAATCGCACTAGCAGCACTGACACGAGAAAAATCAACCTCCACAATCAGTCCCTCAGTGGGTCAAACCCTTTAAAGTAGGAGTCAATCTGTGGACCAGTGACCGCAGGACAATCCAGCTAATTGTGAACAAGATAGAAGATACCAGTCACACTAAGGTTCTAGATTTCAGGAGAGCTAACTTTCCTGAAATGAAATGTATAGTCATATCCATGCTAGATGGCAGACACTCAGAACATGTGGAAGACTATTAGGAGGCCTTAAAGACTGCTTTAAATACAGCTATAGCTACATGCATTAGGCAGATCACAAAATCCAAAAGAAAGAAAAATCCACTATGGTTCACCAAGGAAGTTGCAACCAAAATCAAGGAAAAAATTAGGGTTTTTGCTAAACATAAACTAAAAGTGAATTAGATACAGAAGAATACAAAAACAAGCTGAGTGAGGAAGGAAAGGCAGTCAGGAGATCAAGGATCCACGACAGGAGTCCGACAAAAATTTTGTCGAACGCCCCGTCAGCGACACCGGCAGGTCGACGCATTCTGCAGTCAGCTGCGGTACACTATTTGTATCTTTGTTTTCTTCAGAGGGCTTAGCCACCCAAACCCCCATGCAGGGGCTATACCCTCTGCACCCCCCCATGAGATTCTCGCTCAGTTGGAGCTGATTGGGAGGTGCAGGACCCCCCGACTGACAGCGTCAGGTTCCAGTGGGTCTCCCACTGCGGCTAGGTGCTGTAGTCGCTGTGGGAGACCTCGCTGGCGAAATGTCACTGTGGGGGGGTAACCTGGAGATCAAAAGCATAGATGGAGGAGAAAATAACACAGGAAATCAGGAAAGGAGACAAAACCTTCTTCCGCTATATAAGGGACAAAAGAAAGAGTAAGGGTGGAATAAACAGGTTAGCAACAAAGGAAGGTAAGATGGCAGAGCCAAACAAAGACAAAGCAGAGTTACTAAATAATTTCTTATGCTCTGTCTTCACCATAGAAGACAACAGGACGGGTTCTACACTAAGTAGGTCTACACACAACACCACAGGAGCAGACACAAGACCCTTCACAAGGAAAAGGGTCCTAGAAGAGCTGAATAGGCTCAAGGGAGATAAAGCAATATGGCCAGATGGCATCCACCCTAGTATACTGAAGGAGCTTCAGGAAGAACTTGCCACACCACTGGCTGAGCTTTTCAGCAAGTCAGTGGAAGGAAAACAATACCTCAGGACTGAAAAAGGGCAACAGTAGTACCTTTACACAAGAGCGGAAGTGGGGAGGAGGCAGGAAACTACCGACCTGTTAGTTTGAACTCGGTAGTAGGAAAAATTATGGAGTCAATGCTAAAGGAGAGGATAGTGAAGTGCCTGGAGGATAGCAGAAAGATTGAGCCCAGGCAACATAGCTTCACAGCAAGATGCTCTTGTCAAACTAATATGATCGACTTTTTCGACTGGGTCACCAGAGCAGTCGACCAGGGAGGAGCTGTGGACATTGTGTACCTGGACTTCAGCAAAGTCTTCAACCCCATCCCCCACATAAGGCTAGCTAACAAATTAGAGTATACAGGAGTTGGTCATAAGATAGTGAACTGGATCACCAACTGGCTGCAAGATAGGATGCAGAGAGTTCTTGTCAATGGATCATTATCAAGGTAAGGCAAAGTGACCAGTGGCATTCCACAGGGGTCTGTGCTGGGAACTATCCTCTTTAACATATTTATTGGGGATATTGCAAATGACTTGAAAGGGAAGGTTTGCCTGTTTGCAGATGACACAAAACTCTGCAACAGAGTACACAGACAGGAGGGAGTAAAAGTTATGGAAGCAGACCTGAAAAAACTCAAGGAATGATCTAGGGATAGGCAGTTGAAGTTTAACACCAAGAAGTGCAAGGTTATTGACATAGGAAAAATAAACCCAGGGAAAAAGTATGCACTGGGAGGCCATCAGTTAGAGGAGACAAAGACAGAAAGAGACCTCAGAGTAGTTATCATGGATGACATAAAGGTTGAAAAACAGTGTGAAAAGGCAGCACAGCCGGCCCGGTGGTGCTGAGGGTTGAGGTGCTGGATGCCACACCTCGCACCACACCGGCGACCCAGGTTCGGGCACGGACTTGGGTCGGCAGGGGAAGGAGGACTGAGCATCCCACCGGATGCTCTCCTCCTTCGGGGTTGGTTATCAGGGGTGCTGCATGCACCCGACATCTCTAGGGGCCAGTGGGAGCACCGGCTCTCACAGGGCATTGGCGGCTCCAGAGGGCTGGAGTCAGGAGGTGAGGACGTTGTCAGGCACTTGACAAGCGTGTGTCAGCAAGCACTTGCCCGAGCCGACGTCCTCAAGGGAAGGGGGACGGGAAGGGAGAAAAGTGGAAAAAACCTTCAGCGGGCCTAGATGATGGCCACTCCACGCCATCCAGTCCAGGAAACACGGGAAGACCCCCGCTGTGCAGGTGCTTCACAGAGGTAGGAGGGGAGAAAAGGAGTTACCAAGGCACTCTAGGGGGCAGACTCAAGGGTCAAAGGATGCATGAATGGCATGAGCAATGCCTGAAGGAGTGGAACGCTGAGGGCGATAAGAAGGGATAAAAAGAAAGTAAAAAAAAAAAAATAAAGAAAAGGCAGCACAGAGGGTAAGTGGAATCCTTGGCTGCATTGGTAGGGGAAATTACAAGTAGAAAGAGATAGGTTATCATTCCTTTCCACAGGTCCTTGGTGAGGCCTCATTTAGAGTACTGTAGTCAGTTTTGGAGGCCCCACCTCATAAAAGACATAGACCGCCTGGAGACGGTACAGAGAAGGGCTACAAAGATGGTACATGGACTGCATTGTGAGCCATATGAGACAAGACTCAGGAAATTAAATCTGTACACCCTTGAGCAGAGAAGAAACAGAGGGGACATGATTGAAACTTTTAAGTACATTAAGGGAATCAACACAACACGAACAGGGATGCGCTTACAAGGGGGCACAACTTGTGTCTGGTGGGAGGCAGGTTCAAAAGCAACCTCAGGAAGTACTTCTTTACAGAAAGAGTCATAGACCCATGGAACAGCCTACCTCAGGAGGTGGTGGAATCCAAGACAGTATGCAAGTTCAAACTCACATGGGACAGACATTGTGGACACATCAGGGTACAGTCTAAATCGGGAGGTGGGCAGAAACACGGGCAGACCAGATGGATCATGGGGTCTCCATCTGCTGACACAATTCCTTGAGGGGTCACTTAGTTTCCTATTGCTTTAAGGAGCAGTCAAGAAGCACAGATCATGCTGCAGAAAGATGCAAAATATACAAGCTACTGGAGTGAAGTTGGTAATCCTGCTAGCAACATAAAAAAAGAACTATATCACTGAACTCATGCTACTTATATGTGAGACAAAACATTTGAGTTTACCACTGTTTTCCCTGACAAATTGGTGTTAGACCACAAAAAGGTGGTTTGGTCCTCTGACAAGGTGGAACAATGTATCTACTACTATTTAAAGATACAGATGCAGCCGAGGACTTCATCTTATATTTCTATATATTTCCCAATATTTCTACAGAGATTCTCTTTGTTAACCCTTTAGTGGTACTGAAGACAGACGAAAATTTCTCTGGAGATATTACAGAAATTTCAGAAAATATCTAACCGTGTCTTTGGCTGCAACTGTACTGGGAGTTGAACCTTCTTTTGATTTTCTTCATGGTTCAGGTAGTTTTTTCCTTCTCTCTACATACAGTATTTATTAAGACCTAATGAGGGTTATAGACATCCTGGAACCATGCTGAGTTGTATAATCATAAACTCTGTCCATACAGCACCTACTGTAGTTAGTTTCTCTGCCCTAGCCTAATACATGCCCACTGTGCTGCAATTTGTTTGCAATCATAGTGAATTGTGATACAGTATTCTAGATTGCATGGTGGTGGTGGTAGTTGGTGAACAAGAAAGACTATTTCTTTCAGTTTGGCTTCCTAACCAGGTCAGTAACCACAGTGCCATTAAGCAACTTGTACATTTCCAAAGCCAGGAATTGCCTTTTACTCCATTTAACCTTGAAGGAAATATTCAAATTACTATTTTCAATTTATGCTGCAAAGTCTTCAAACTTCTTGATGTCTCCATGTCACAATCAGGATGTCATCTACAAAATGTTTTCTTATGCCAGTCTTGTGGTTTAAAGGATTTTTTTGCGGGATCCATTAAAGTCCCCGTTAGGTCTGCTTCATGTTTCTTATTAGACAACTCGTCAGATAGTTGGTACTCGTCCTCAGTCACATATATTTCATGACCACGGTAACAATACTGACACCCTGTGTTTCTGTTTATAACAAAAGGAGTGGAGCTCTCACTTGTACTTTAAAATATACACATTTATTAAGCCACAGAGTGCAAAACTGGTGCAGGCATTACTCTACATAATGTCCTACATACAGGTTAATGGGGGGCCAAGTATCTTATCAAGGAACACAGCTGTGTGGGTGATGTGATAACATTATATGATTCTATCAGTTTTATAATCAAATGATGAATAGCATACTGCTTTGATTGTCTCCCCTGTGTCTGGCTATTTGGTGTTCCTTGTGTGGCCTATTGCCCCTTGGGCTCCACCCTACCCCCACCATGTTGGTATTCTGCACTTGATTTATGTGCAGTTTCTATTGTCATCTGGTTTTGTTTGGGTTGCCTTTCCATGTCAAGCAGTGTGTGGTGCCACAAGTGACACTGTGCCATAGCTAGAACTGTAATTGTTCAGACATAAGCTAGTTTGTGAGATTTGTGTTTTGAGACCTATTGGAGCCACTTGCTGATTCCTGTGTATGCTCCATAAAGTTTGTGCACACAGAAAATGTTGTCAATATGTTACTAAATCCAGGACTACTCATGAATGTTTTTAGTCTATGTATGTATAGGACAGTTTACATAAAAAAGTATTTATAAACTGACATGTTTGTATTGTGCTTCTGAAATTTCTTTCTTAATAAATTTGTTTGTACTAAAAGAATAGGTTTTTAACCATACTCTAAAATGTATTATTGCACTGCTTTTAGTGAAATTTAAATCTTTGCACAGAATTTAAACACCCAGTTACTCATGATGTTTGTCACATGCACTGTGATTTAAAGCGCTCCCTTTGTGGAAGCCCTGTATGTAAGGTGCTGTGCAGCGTCATGCCTGTACCAGTTTTTCACCTTATGGCTTAATAAATATTATATTTAAACCAGTTTTCACCTTATGACTTAATAAATATTTTATTTAAAAATATCAGTGAGTGCTATGCTCCTTTTGTTATTTCCAGTGTCTAAGTACCTGTCAGTACTATAGCAAGAACACCCTTTGAGGTAAAAGGGATTGGGACAGTCATTTGTCTGTCTTCCTGTTTTATGGTATTTCAGGATTAAATCTTAATTTTTCCAGGGCTGCCCTCTCTCTTTATTAAAACGGTTACTCTTGAATCCATATGTAATGGCAGAAACATGCTCTCAGTCTATCTCACATGTCTTTCCAAATGTCTGTATTGCAGCTGCCCGGGGGTAGAAAATGGATTTTGGCATATATGCCAGAGAAGAAAAACCATCATTTCCATTTCCCAGCTGTATGGCATTCCTCCTTTAGCATAGTATTGGTGCAGACATATTTAAATCTTCCCTCAAGTGAAATACTTTGAGGCTCAAATTACATGCAAATGTTTGCAAATCCGCAATAGTTTGGAATTTATCAAATGTGGCTGTAGATTCAAAGGAGAGTCCTTTACTTAAAAGGTAAACCTCTGATACTGATGGAGCGTACCATAAAATGATGACAACATTTATATGTTTACTCTTTTCTTGGGAATGTTGTAAGTATGCTGGTTGCCCCTGCCCTCTGCAGCCTTTCCATGTCCTGTTCCTCTTCCTTTTCCCCAGAACTGGGTGCCTATTGAATAAGGAGTCCTCCTGAGACTATATAATGGAAGACAGAGGGGTGCATATTATTTGCTTTAAAAAAACTTCAATTCAAGAACTCCCTCACAATATCTTGGCCATGTACTATAATACGAACATAAGAACATATCAAAGAGCCAGCAGAAGAAGGTCAAATTGGTTTACTGAGTCTGCTAGTTAGTAATTGTGTCCCTGGCCTATGTATTTACCCTGCCTCCCCATCCCCTGTCAACCTCACTTTCATAACTCCCCCAGAGAGTTCCATGGGTTCCCCTTTATGCCTATCATAGGCCCTCTTAAAGCCATCCACTGTTTTCACTGAGACCACCTCTTCTGGCAGTGCATTCCATTTGTCCACCACCCTCTGCATGAAAAAAATGTTTCTTAACATCCCTCTTAAACCTCCCGCCACCAACTTCAAACTGTGCCCCTTTATGTATCATTTGGCTCATAGCTTGAAGAGACCTTCACTGTCTGTTCTATTTATTCCCTTCAGGTACTTAAAGGTCCCTATCATATCCCCCCCCCCTTCCAGGGAGTACATTATCAAGGCTCCCTGCTTCTCCTTGTACGATCTCCCCTGCTGTCCCCTGATCATCTTGGTTACCCTCCTTTGGATCCTCTTCCCCAAGCTGATATCCTTTTTATGATATGGATTCCAGTACTTTACCCAATATTCTAAATGCTTTCTCATCAGTGACCTGTACAAGGGCAGAATGACCTCACACTGCACTGCTGAATCCCCAAGCTGTGTATCCCAACATCCTGTTCACCTTCACTGATGCCTTTCTTCATTTTGAGGAGTGGTTCAGGTCACTAGTGATCACCACCCCTAGATCCTTTTCTTCCTCCAATGCTGCTACCTGGACCCCTGCCCCCAGGTAATAATCAGTCCGAGAATTTCTGGCACCAATGTGCATCAATTTGCATTTCCTGGCATTGAAGCCAAGTTGCCAGATCCCCAACCATCTCTCAAGTATGCTGAGACCTTCCTGTAGGTCCTGTATCCCTTCAGCTGTGTCCACCCTTCCACAAAGTTTGGTGTTATCCACAAACAGGCATATGTTGCCCTTTATGCCTTCTCCAATGTCATTTATGAAGATATTGAACAACACTGGCCCCAACACCACTCTCTGTGAAACCTCACTGGTGACCACATTGGAATTGGATAACTCTCCCCCTACCACCACCCTCTGGGTTTTGTCACTTAGCCAGCTTTCCTCCCATGTTGTAATTTTCTCCCTGAATCCAAGATCCTTCAGTTTGCTGATTAGCCTCTTATACAGTACAAAATCAAAGGTTTTCCTAAAGTCGAGGTAAATAACATCTACTGCTTTGCTCCCACCCTCCACCCTGGTGACCCAATCAAAAAAGTCAGGTCAGTTCATCTGACAGGATCTTTCTCCCACAAACCCATGCTGCCTCTCATCCTGGAGACCATTCACCTCTAAGTACTATACCAACCTGTCCTTGAGTATGGTCTCCATGAGTTTGCACACAATTGATGTCAGACTGACCAGACCTATAGTTCTTCGGATCATCCCTGAGTTGTTCTTGTGGAGAGGCACCACATGTGCCATTCTCCAGTCCTCCAGCACCATTCCCAACTCTAGTGATCCATTGATCTAAGGAGGCAATATAGCGCATTGGTGTAAGGCTCTGAGCTGCAAACCTGGAGACCTGGGTTTGAATCCCACAGCCCCCATTTGCATACTATGCGACCCGAGCAAGTCACTTAACTTCCTTGTGCTCCCAGGTCACACCTGTAAACAAGCTTCAGCTTAGTGTGTCTCTCCTGGTTTAAAAAACAAAACAAAAAACTGAACAGGTCTGTCAGTGGCCCCCTTGGGTGTATGTCGTCTGGTCCTGAGGGCTTGTCTGCCTTCAGTGCTAGTATCCCCTCCATTATTTTATACAACTCTATTACCATGTCCGTGGCCCCTTGACCCTCACTCCTTCTCCCCCAAGGCAGTACCTGCCCATCTTTTTTCCAACTGAAGATGGAGCAGAAATACTCTTTCAGTACCTCCACCATGCTCACTTCTTCCAAAACCCATCCATCCCCCTTCCTTAGTTTAAGTATCCCATCCTTCCTGTTCCTGTCCCTTTTTTAGCTTATGAAGCAAAGGAATTTATTTTTATTTTAGTCTTTTGTAACAGGGTAAGGCCCACTAGGCACAAGCGCCTGTTTTCAGGGGCGACCTGGGAGTACTGGGTGGTTAAGAGACTTGCTCAGAGTCTCACAGTATGCACGTGGAGGTTGTGAGAATCAAATCCAGGTCTGGTCTGCTGGATGTACTAAGATTGTTCACAGCTCATTACTCTAACCTCTAGGATATACTTCCCAGTCTTAATCCCTTCTGATATTTGTCATTTTTCCCATGCCTTTGCTTGCTGCACCACCTTGCCTGCCACTTTAGCTAACTTCAGATATTCCTCCTTATCTGCTTTGCTCACAGTCCTCTTGTGTCTTGTTGTATGCCACTCACTTTCCCCTCACCACCCTGGCAACAACAGAGGTGAACCAGATGGGTGATATGGCCCCCTGTTTCTTCCCCCTAAGCTTAACACATTGCGCTCTGGCTGTTAGTATGTCATCCCCGATGATGGCTTATTGTCTGTCCACCACCCATATGCACTTTGATGCCCTCCAGTTGCTTCTGTAACACCTCCCCCATTTTCTAAAAATCTGTTCTCCTGAAGTCCATTGTTTTGGTCTTGATGGAGAGGTTTTCCCTTCCCATATCCAGACTGAACCACAATGTGCTGTGATCGCTACCTCTCAAGTGTTCCTTGAGAGTAATCTAATCTATGTGCTCCCCATTTGTGAGCATTAGATCATTTTGTGAGCATTAGACCACCTCCCTGGTGGGCTCAGTAAAATCCTGGGTCATGAACCCTCCCTGTATCACATCCTCGATCACTTGGCTCCTGGCACAGGATGTGGATTGTGTACCACAGTCCACCTTTGGCAGATTAAAGTCCCCCTCCACTACCACCTCCCCTTTTCATGCTACTTCCTTGGAATCCACAATGATAATCACCCTTCCATTCCCCACAGGCTTGCTATTCACCCTCCTGTGTACTCCTGGTGAACCAGCTTCTTCCACCTTCATCTGCTGTCTGTTTGATTTGGATGTATTTCTGTCTGAAACATCCCTGTTCTCTCCGATTGCTTCTCCAAACCACCCTTTTCACAACCCTCACTGGCTACCTTTGCTTGCTACCACACTACCCTCCCTATTCCCTCCCCTAACTCCACCTTCCCTCCCATCCTTTGCTCCAGCCTGACTACTTTTCCCTATTTGCCCCTCAAGCTAACTACCCCTCTAACCCCCTTGCCACTACCCATTGACTCTGTGTTTTCTCGATACTTTACCTTTCCCTGCCACCATTCCTCTAAACTGGCCAGTACTGTGTACCTGTTTGATGTGAGTCCCCCATTTCAAAACTTACCTCTGTTCTCCCACCCCATTCCCCTTCCCTCCCCTTCTACCCTGCGCTGATCCTCTGATCCACCTCTCTTTTCTCCTTACCTCCTGCCAATTCCCTGCTCTGGTTCTGCAGCATCCTTGAGGAGTAGCTGTCCCTGGATACTTTGGCAACCTAATAGTTTCCATCCTGTGCCTGCCATCCAAATCCTCTAGAGCAGTCCTTACCTGCCCCTTCAGCCACTATTCTTCCCTCCAGCCTCAGCCCCCCCTTATCCAACTACCATCTTAGCCACCTTATCTCTGTCCTGATTTGCCCAAAGTTTCTGCACACTGGACAACCCCCTGATCTCCACGTTATTCCAAGAAACACTGCAGACCCAAATCCATTGAAGCTGACCACTGTCCCTGCCACCCATCCTCTGTATCTTCCTGCCTCCCTCCTCCCAGCTGTTCTGCTGTCTATGCCAGCTCCTAGGCTCCCTCATCCTCCCCAATTAGCCTGTACTAGCCAAGCTATGATTGCTGTTGTTCCCAGTTCATATTTCACTAATAGATTGACCATAGATAGGGTTTTGCGGCAATCCCTTTTCCTGCTGGCTTCCTCACCTTGATAGATAGAACTAACGTACATAGTCCCCACTTTTCATTTATGACTGCTGCTTCCCTTTCCCTGTTGTGTACTTGCTTAATATTCAACTAGCTGTGGAGGATGAATATATCATCAATAGAATTGCACATTATTTAGTAACAATACAAAAAGTTAGAAAGAGAATGGTGAGAAAATCTGAACTCTGAGCTTCCTTTTGAATCAAATTTAATGTGATGTGATATCTTATGTATACGTATCATGGTATTTTTGTAATTGATGTAGTCTAAGTGTATTTAAATGTATATTTTATATGATCTGTAAGTGCTTGTAATGATTTTTCTTATGATCAAACAATAAAGCTATATCTACCTACTAATGTACTTTGCCCTAACCAGCATGGAATGCAACCTCCAGTCTTCCTTGTAGATACCCTGCCAATGTCCCCAGACACCACTTAGTTACAGACACCACACTCCTGCTTTGTGGTAATCACACTTCAGGGTCACTCACGTGAGGGGTCGCTTGGCCCTCTGGGTAATTTCTTGTTGAATACAGCCACCCTACAGGTCGGCCATGGTCACGTGGTCCAGTAGGACCTTCAATGGCACTGTGAACTGGTCACCAATCTCCCTCCCTCAATCCACCCTCTACAGCTTCCTGCCTCATCCTTGAAACCCCCCACAGCCTCACAATCAATGCAGCATTTAATTAACAATACAGGATTCAGCCCACAGTGAACAAAAAAACTAAATCAACAGTTAGCTGCTACATTCGGGCCTTTTGAGTGTGGCCCTAAACCAGCTGCTTCCACCTTTTGTTTCCTACCCCACAGTCACCCTACAGGTTGGTCATGATCACGTAGTTTGGTGGGACCACCAATGTTGCTGTGAACCAGTTGCCAGTCTCCCATCCTCAGTCCTGCCCTCTGCAGCTTCCTTCCTCGTCCCTGAAACCCCCCATAGCCCCACAATCAATGCAGCGTCTAATTAACAATACAGGACTCAGCTCACTGTGAACAGAAAAAACGAAATCAGCACTTGGCTGCTTCATGTGCTGTTCCTCCTCAGTCCATCTGTCCTGATAGTTCAATATAAAGCAAGGGCATCCCGCACTCTCAGTATGACTCCTACTGCGTGACTTTTTTTTTCCAATTAAAGATCCTTTTATTTTCTTGATCAGGTGTGCCCCTTTAACACCTTTTTTTATTGTACTAATCACTTACTGACATTGATTAAAGTCTCTTTTAGCTGTTTGTTCACAATAACACCTTTTGGAACAAAAGATCATATGCCCATATCCTGTCAAGTACATGCCTAATTTTTAGAGTGTTTGAGTGGGATTCTAACTCTGTTTTCTATTTTCAGTGTGCATTGAGTAAACAAATAGTATGTGCTTTGATGTATACCAAGCTCCAAGAGTGCAGAACAGAAATCAAACCTATATGTATAATATCCTACAAAAATAAATAAGCGAAGTTGGGAGGGTTACGTCATACATACTGTACATAATATAACATCTTAATACAGCAGTTTACTAAGCAGGTACTGACACGTACATTTACAAGAGGAAACTGAGAGGCAGTATTGCCTAGTAATTAGATCATTAGCTTGAGAAACTCACTGTGTGACCATGGATAAGTCTTTCAACTTGCCAGTGATCCAGTTCTCCCAGCTATGGAACTGGGCAAAAGCAGGACACCAGTGACAACAAGATATTGCATTTCAAGTGGCTGGGCTATCCTGGGTAAGTAAATCATAAAAACAAAGATTTTAAGGGCCGTGTGTGTAGCTACAGTATATGGGTGAAATCTCAAAGTAAATTCTTCCTGGGAGAGGAAGAGACTATTACTTTGAAGAGAAGGGATTTCTCACAATAATAAGCTACTATACTGTATGAGGCACCACCGCTTTAAAATAAGCACAAGTTATACATGTTAAAGACAGTTCTTGACTTTCATTGTTTTTAAACTGTGCAGAAATTAATTTCAGCTCTTCCAAACTGTGCAAAACAAGATGGCAGTGCAGATGGAAAAACAGCTGACATAGTTCATGTTTGAATTATAAATCCCATCCCTCCAGCGACAGCATGCATTGATGTGCATCAACAGGCAAACATGCAAAAATCACATGATTTCTTTCTCAAGAAAAGACTTGCCGGAAATGTCAGACTGAGGTCCCATGTCAGTAAATGAATGTGAACTTTGTTAGCTGTTTTTTTTTTAATACCATCTTGTTCTGCACAGTTTGGAGGAGTTGAACTGAACCACAGCATGGACTAAAACTATGAAGAATTAACTTAAGTTACCGTGTGCTTATATTAAAGGTATAACAAAGAAAGTGTGCACTCTACAGTGTAGGGCTGGAATGCAAGTACAGGGATAGCTAGGCCACAGATAAACAATCAGAAAACATGATGTAGCTGGTCTCCTAACTCCGGTTCACACTGTGCCAAACAAAGAAGCTCCAAGCAGTGAGTTGTGACTCAGTAGTAACAAAATGTTTTATTGCTCCCAGTAGCTGCTGTGTACAAAATCTTCACATATCAGCCAGGCAGGTGAGGACAAAATAACATTATATAATGGTGTGTGAAAATCCTGTAATCTCATTGGTCAAAACATGTCACACGACTGTGGGTAAATCCTGCATAACTCACAGCTGAAAAATGGCATTTCTAGAAAACATAATTAAACACATTTTAAATGTATTTTACACATGGGTCCATTGTATGATTGAAATAAGGCACGCTAGGGTGTGAGTTACTGGGTGATTTACCCACTTATTGTGTGGTTAAGTCACTCGGCTGCGCCTCGTGACACACCACACAAGGCGTGAGTAAATCCCCAATAACCCACACCCTGTTGTGCCTTATTGCTTAAACAACCGCCTGTCACCTAATGCCCAAGTGCTTAGATCAGTTGGATCTTTGTCATCGGGCAGGAAGTAGAACAAACCAAGACCCTTATGTACCATCAGCTCAGTGATAAGTTTATATATAACCATAATATTCAAATGCAACCCTAGTCAGATTGTTGGGGGGTGGTTGTTGTAGTAACAAGATGTTTAACTTAATTCCGGGTCACCCCTGAAAAAGAGACCTTCGGGGCTCAGTGGATCTACCCAATTACCAAAATTGAATAAATAAAATTGAATAACCAATGATGTTAAGAAATGGTGCTTATGACAAACAGGAATGTGCACTATACAGCATTTTAGTAATAGATATACTACACATTAAAGGCTGTTTAAAGGGACACTGTCAACCCCCTTAGAAACATAGAAACATAGAATCTGATGGCAGATAAGGACTGCTTGGCCCACCCAGTCTGCCCATTTCCCTACCATAGGCCTCAAAGTGTCCCTAGTTTAAACAAGCATTTGACAATGCCGAATGTTTGCTTGCTTGCCGGTATTAGCATTGGAAATGCAGGAGTTAGACAGATGCAGAGTAGGAATGGCAGTGAAGTATTGAACTTCACGTCAACCCCACCTCCAACCTGCAGAGACAGACAGGCATTGGGGTATGCATTTGGGTTGTTGCCCTAAACAGTCATGCCATTTCGCCTCACCCTATCCTGCAGACACTGACAAGTGTTGAGATGTGCCTTGGGGTGTTTGGCTTTACAGTCACCCCACTCTATAAGGACATATGGCGAAATGGGTGCAATATAGAAGAATGGGGTGAACTCTGGGACCAAAGAGTCCAAGACACACCTCGATGCCTGTCACTGGCTGCAGGGTGGGTGGGGGGGGGTGAAACAGCATAAGCATTACAGTTGGCAATCCAAAGGCACACCCCTGATGCCTGTCAGTCTGTACAGGGTGGGACATTATGGTTAGAAACCCTAACACCCCGGGCGTTTGTTGGTTTTGCACTAAAAATTTTCAACATGGCCTTTTTGTGACTTCCACCTCATGAAAGCATTTGGGACCTCTTCTCATGAACAGTGGCACTGTGAGTTTGTCAATGTGTCCGAACTTTGAGTTCTCACAGCGACTGTGCCATTGTGCGTCAGATGTACGAAAACACAGATCGGGTAGGATGTGAAGAATGACAGCTGCACCATTCATAGGGAGGTGTAAAGAGATGGCAATGTTGAAAATCGGCAGTGAAAATATTAAAAATGCTAGAACTTCTGAGCGTACATGGAAACTGCTCAGCGCATGCACGTAGCACAGTCATTTCGTGGAATTATTTCACCAAATTTTCAACATCGGCATTTTGTGACCTCTGCTCATGAATACTGTCAGTATGATTTTCTTAATCTCTCCCAAACATTGATTTCCCACAGCAACCATGCTATTCTGTGCCAGATGTGTAAACACATATTTCAGCCAAGATGTAAAAAATGACAGCTGTACTGTTCATAAGGAGCGCTGAAAAAATGGCAGTGTTGGAAATCTGGAGAGAAAGTACTACAAATTTGTGAAGTTACGAGGGTGCGTGAAAACTACACAATGCACACTTGTAACAGTTATTTTATGGACGTTTGTCACCAAATTTTCAACATAGGCATTTTAGGACCTCTGCTTATGAACAGAGTCACTGTGATTTTACATATGAACATACATATGAGCATACGATTCTGCCAGCAGAACAGGCCAATCAGTCTATCTAAATCTGCCTGAGTGTGCAGCTAGCACCCCAGATTGCAGCTGCCCCAGCCTCCTTCCCCTCAGTTCCTTCCCTGCTTGTCCCAGCCCCTGCCCCCCTGAATCTTCCTCTTGCGTTATCCCAGTCCTTCTTAAAGCTATTGACTGTCCTACATGTTACCACCGCCTCTGGCAGCACATTACAACTAGATGCAACCCTCTCAGTGAAGTAGTGCCTCCTCATTTCCTTCTTGAAACGTCCCCCTTCTAACCTTAGTCCATGACCTCTTGTCTCTCTTCCACTCCTCAGTTTAAACACGCCCTCAGTGCTAGGTTTATTTACCCCCCCCAGGTATTTAAATGCTTCAATCATATCCCCCCATCCCTCCTCTTCTCCAGTGTGTACATGTTCAGCTCGTTCTGTCTAACTCCGTATTCTTTTCTTCCATCCCCTTTAACACTTTTGTTGCCCTCCTTTGCACCCCCTCCAGTAAATTTATATGTCTCCTCAGGTATGGCCTCCAGTATTGCACACTGTAATCCTGGTGCGGTTTGACCAATAATCTGTAGAGAAATAGGATCACATTCCTGTGTCTGGATGAGAACCCCCATGTGATGCACCCCAGCATCCTGTTTGCCTTTGCTGTTGCTCTCCTCCACTGGGCTGAGTTGTTCATGCTCCCAGTTACCAACACCCCTAGGTCCTTCTCCTCCTCTGTGATCCCCAACCTCACCCCGCCAACCAATAGTCCCTCTTCTGGTTCTTAGGCCCGAAGTGCATCATCTTACACTTAGTTGCATTGAATCCTAGCTGCCACTCCACTGACCATGTCTCTAGTTTGGTTAGGTCCCCCTGCAGTTTTTACCATCCATCCTCTTTGTCCACCACTGCCCCCAATTTGGCATAATTTGTGAACAGTCTAACACTGCTCCCCACTCCGTGTGCTATATCAGAGATAAAGGTCCCAAATAGCACCGGGCCCAGCACTGACCCCTGCAGTACCCCGCTTGTTCCTACTCTAGGTGCCGAGGGCTCCCTCACCACCACCACCCTCTGCACCCCTGTAACCAGGTCTCTATCCATTTTGTCAGCCCCCCCACTGCTGTCACCTTCCTCCCAGTCTCCCATGAGGCACTGTATCAAAAGCCTTACTGAAGTCCAAGTACAGGACATGTACCGCATGGCCCCTGTGCAACCCCCTTGTCACCCAGTCATAATACTCTATTAGGCTGGTTCGACAAGACCTCCCTGAGACGAACCCACGTTGTCGCCCATCTTGGAGGTCATTACTCTCTAGGAATGCCACCAGCCTCTGTTTCAGTATCGCCTCCATAAGCTTACCCACTATGGGCATGAGGCTGACCATCCAATAATTTCCTCCCTAGGCCCACTCTTGTGTATAATCACCACATGAGCCACCCTCCAATCCTGGGGCACACACCCCATTTCCAGGGAGGTGTTGAACAGATCTGCTAGTGGCTTAGCCAACAGCTCCTCCATCTCCCTCAGCACCATGGGGTGGATGTCATCGGGACCTGGTGCCTCGTCCACCATTATTGCCTTCAGCCCCTCTAGCACCCTAGTCCCTGTGATCACTTTGTTCATCATCTCCCCAACACTTTCCCACCCCCCAGCCCATGCTGGTAGAGGACAATCCATCTCCTTAGTGAAAATGGAGCAGAAGTACTCATTTATAATTTCCATTTGCTCTTCCCCCTTTTCCACCAAATATGTTTCCCAATTTCCTCACAATATGTTCCTTGCACTTCATATTTTCCCTGACATACCTTAAAAAGTCCTTTTCCCCTCCCTTTATGCCCTGTGCTAACCTTAATTCCCTGGAGGCCTGAGCTTTTTTCACCCTCCTGGCCACCTCCCTTGACCAGCTCCCAGAAGCCTCCTTATCCTCTCCCTTCTCTGTTCTCCTGTATTTCCAGTATGTAGCCCTCTATGCCATCACCCCTTGCAGCACTTCTTTGTTCAGCCAGCATGGTTTCTTGGCTCTGCTGTTCTTACTCCTGGCCATGGTGCAGACTACTGTAGCCTCTGTTAGCCCAGTCTTTATGACTCCCCACTTTTGTTCTGCATCCATCCCTGGCCTTATATCCTGAAGTCTCCCTCACAGTATTGCTCCCATCCTCCCAAAGTCCACCCTACTAAAGTCCACTACCTTAGTGCCTGTGCCTCCTGTCTCCATGCCCAGTGTGATAATGAGCCACACTGTTGGTGGCCGGTACCTGCTAGTGGGTCCTCCACCCTTACCTCCGTCATTGCCTCCCCATTTGCTAGTACTAGGTATAGAGTGCTACCAAGCCTTGTAGGCACACTTACCATTAGCATCAGAAGGCCATCCTGGAATGCATCAATGAGTACCTGCTCCCTGGTACTTCTAGTGGCCGGGTGCTCTAGTCAACCCCTGGTGGGTTAAAATCCCCCACTATCACCACACTTCCCCTTCTACAGACCCCCCTTATCTGCTCTGCCAAATCCCCATCCAGTTCCCCGGATTGGGCTGGTGGTCTGTACACTACACTACCCCCAGCCTCAGCTTTCTGCCCTTGGAGTCCAGGAGTTGCACCCAAAGTGCCTCTGTCCTCTCCTCTTCTCCCTCGTCCATTATGCATTTGATCCCATCCCTCACACATGACCTGAAATCATCCAAGCAGACCACTAAAGCAGTAGGTAAGGCTAGGGGGATGTTGAGGTGTATCAGTAGGGGTATCACAAGTCGGAAGATGGAGGTAATGATCCCTCTTTACAAGACACTGGTTAGGCCCCATCTGGAGTACTGTATGCAGTACTGGAGGCCACACCTTCACAAGGACATTAACCAAATTGAGGCAGTCCAGAGAAGGGCAAACAAAATGTTGCAGGGGCTGCATCAGAAAACATATGAGGACAGATTAGTGGAGCTCAATATGTATACCCTAGAGCAAAGGAGGGACAGAGAGGTGAAATGATCAAAACATTCAAACACCTTAAGGGCATTAACAAGGTGAAAGATTCTAACATATTTCAATATAAGAAAAATAGCAGGACAAGAGAACACTGCATGAGATTAGAGGGAGTCCAATTAAGGGGTAATGTGAGAAAGTTATTTTTCACAGAAAGGGTGGTGGATGCATGGAATGGCCTACCTCAGGAAGTGGTAATTATGAATTCATTGCAGGGCTTCAAACAGGCATGGCATAGCCATAAGGGAGCAATACAGATGAGTATGAATAGATAAGCCATTGGCAGAGCAAGGGCCAATGGCATATTCATAAGGTAGAAAAAGAAATGGGCAGACTGGATAGGCCTTGCAGTCCTTATCTCCCATCAACTTCTATGTTTCTGTGTTTCTAGAGTGCAACCCCCCCCCCTTCCAACCCCCCATTCCCTGCTGTGTATCCTGTATCCCGGGATTGCCAAGTCCCAATCTTGGTACACTGTGGCCCAAGTCTCTGTCACTGCAGCAGTGTCCACCCTCCCCTCTGAAAGGAGCTCCTGAAGCTCTGCAATTTTGTTCCCCAGGCTTCTTGCATTGAGAGAGACCACCTTCCACCCATACCCCTCCATTTCCTCACACTTCTGCTTGGCCTGTGTCCCTCTTCCTGGTAGTCCGCACCCTTTCTCCTCATTATTCATATCGGGTGGTGGTGCCTTCTGTATTATACTCAGACCACTCTTCCCGCCCCCTCCCAGCGTTACTGCGCCTCTGCCTTTACCTATATCTAGGGGGGTGAGATCATTAGGCTCCCCTGTCCGAACCTTTCTACCAACCTCAGTCTTTTGCCCCCTCACTAGTTTAAATCCACCTTAGTAGGGATATACTCATCTTATCCCACCTTTAGTACTCCCATCCCCTCCTTGCTCAAGTGTGGCCTGTCTGCCGTGTACAAGTCACTATTCCCCCGGACCCTACCCCAGTTAGTCACTATCCCATAATTTTTGGTGTGACACCAAACCCTCAGCCACTCGTTGAAGTCCTCGATCCTACCCTTCCTTCCCATGCTTGCACATGGTTCCGGGAGTACCTCCAAGAATGCCATTGACTCCCCCATGCCCTCACACTACCTGCCCAACTCCTAGAACCTCCCCCTCACTACTTCCACTGTCTCCCCCACCAAGTCGTTTGTACCCACTTGCAATAGTAAATGAGGTTTCTTCCTCCCCCTCACTGTGCATTTGAGCTGTGCCTGCCCCTCCTGCAGTCAACCCAGAGATAGCTTCAACCCAAATACGGCTGTGCCTTTGCCTCCTTCTGCCCCTTCTCACCCCTTTCAGTATAGAATCCCCCAGGACAAGCACCCCCATCCCTTACCCCCTTTCCCTTCTAATGCCCCTTCCACCACCCCAGTATTCGTTCTTCCCTGCCCTTTACCCCCGCCAGCTGCACCCTCTGTGACTTCTGTATCCACACCCCATAATTATGCCTTACCCTTTCTCTGCCTTATTCCTCCCATCCCCTTGAACCCCTTCCCAGCCTGATTACTTCCTATTGGGCTTCCCATGTTGACCTCCTCTCCTCCCCTGCTAATTTCCAACCCCTCTCCTATCACCGTTGTTGTCAATTTAGAGCACCCATTCCCTTTGACCTTGATAGTGATGCCCCTCCCATCCTTCCCCTTCCCATAGCCTTCTCTCCTCCAGTCACCCCCCTCCTTCGTTACTAGCCCCCCTTCTACCCTTTCATCCTTGCTATCTCTTCCCCTACCTGTTGCCATCCCTCTCATGCTCCTCTTGTCCTCCCCTTCAGTATGTTCCTGCTCCCCTCTCTCCCATCGCTGAGGCTCAAATCTATTCCTAGTCGATACCCCTCCTACATCTCTTCCCCCTATCAGTTCCCCTCTCCTACTTGTTCCCCTCCCTGCTCCCCCTAGTCCCACCCCTGGTCCCTCTCTACCCACAGCCATCTGCTCTCTCCCCTGGTACTCCTCGTGGTCTCTTCCTCCCCCATGGAGAGGCCCTCCTCCCTCACTTCAGGCACCACCTCCCTTCTCCTCTTTTTTCTGCTTGTGTCTCTGATACTGGGGTCAGTTTCAGTCCCTAGTTGTTCTTCCCACATCCCCCTCTTGCTATCCCCTATCCCCCCGCCAGCCAGGATGCCTACCATACTCATCTGCCCAGCCACTTAGACTCCTCCCTACCTTCCACAGTTCCTCCCTCAAACTAGCCAATTGTCTACAGAGCATACACCCCCCCATCCTCCAAGCACAGTCCAGGATCATGGCGGACCTATACCCTGTACACCCCACCACCCTTCCAAAAGATGCCTACCCTATTGACACGCGGCACCTGACCCATTTTGTCCCCCATCTTATGTTATGGGCTCTTACTCCCAGTTTCTGTAACCTGCTACAACTGTTAGGCCCTATTAACTCAAATTCCTGTTTCCCCACAGACTAGTCCCCCTACTGCCCCCCTTGCAGACCAGGTTAATTCAGTCTCAAATCTCATCCATTAGGTGCTGTATTACTGTAGCAATCCTAAAGCCTCCTTGTCCATTTTTCATCCCTCAGCTACCATACGTTTTGTTCTCAGCCCTCATAGTTTCACTTAGCCCAGTTAGAAATCGTATTGCACTCCAAGTATTACTCAACTCAGTTAGAGAAATAAACAGAACAAATAAATATGTATTATTACAGCAATCCTAACAGTATAGCTCAGTACTTAGCTCAGTTAGAAAAATAAACAGAACAACTAAATCTGTATTATTGCAACATTCGTAAAAGTATCCAGTCATTGTTTGTCTGCACCCCAGAGACCCTGCTGTAATATAAGACCACACAGGACCCTGTGCAGGTGGGTGGGCAACTCTAAAGTCCTGACAGAGCTCCGTTGAGCTCGCTCACTCCCCCTCTCTCACTCGCTTGTTCTGTTTCTCCCAGCGCTACAGGCTGCCCTTTTGTATTGGGCTCCTGCCTGCGTTGGCACTTTTTCTGCCCACAAAGAAATCTGTAGCAATCCCAAAAGAGCTCTGTTGAGCTCGCTCACTCCCCCTCTCTCACTCACTCATTCTGTTTCTCCTGGTGCTGCAGGCTGCCCTTTTGTACTGGGCTCCTGCCTGCATTGGCACCTTTTTCTACACACAGAGAAATCCACAGCAGTCCTGAAAGAGTTCCATTGACATCGCTCACTCCTCTTCTCTTACTCACGCATTCTGTTTCTCCCCAAATTTGCAACATAGGCTTTTTGAGAGCCCACCTCATGAACAGTGGCACTGTCGCTTTGTTAATCTGTCCCTAAAGGTGATTCGGTGCAGTGACCGCAAAATCACCTTTCGGGACTGATTAACGCCATGACAGTGACTGAATTCATGAGGAGGGATCCCAATAACCCCATGTTGAAAATCTGGTGACAAAATTCCCAAACATGCCCGAGATATGCACCAAAGTGGAAAAAAACATATTTATGCCATTATATAGCTTACTGGCATTTTTTCAGTTTGCGGTCAGCTTTGAAGAGTGCAGACTTGTTCCAGGTCCACCGTAGATCATCGCGCTGGGCTCTGGGTGGACATATGGGGTGAGGGGGTGTGTGGGGAGGCAGGGTACGCAGAGTGTGGGTGCAGGTTGGGGGAGGGGGCAGGAGAGACCGCGAGGGACCGTTTTCTTGTTTCACAGATAAAAAAAAAAAGGACTATGCAGGTCAGTTTTCTTCTTTCACAGGTGTTGTATGGTACACGGTGGGCTCCCAGTGTACCACCTACATTTGTGGTGAGGGGGATGGAATCCGATGGGATTGGGGCCCTGTCAGCACAGAAACAGGTGGGGGCATGATGCTTGAGGGGGACTGGGCACCCCTCGCACCCAGCAGAAATCGGGGCGGGGACATTATGCCAATGGGAGTGGTCTACCCCATTGGCAAACTGAACTTGGAAGGGGGGGGACTGAATTCAATGGGTATTGGGCCCCCCATCGGCAAAGAAAGACTGTTGGGGGGTGCATGATGCCAAGGGGGATTGGGCATCCCCTCAGCACACAACAGAAACTTGGGAGTGGGGATATTATGCTGACAGGGACGGGGCTCCCCATCAGCAAATGAAGGGGGTCGAGGGCATGCCAATGGGGGGGATTGGACACCCCCAGTCAGCTCTGAGGCTGCTGCATATAGCCGTCATGTTTCTGGTACTGTTACACCAGGCGAAGTACCATGCTGCAATGTTGGGTCACTCCCTCATTGCAGCAGAATTGCTGATGCTGTAAGGACAAGGCGGCCCCTCAATGCTGCGGCCAAATCTTTTCAAGTTGGTGGCACTTCTGCAGAACCAGTGTCTTCAGGACTCTGGGTCTGCATTGGGTGCACACCTCCAAGCCCACAAATACAGTGCTGGCATTGGCCGACACACTGCCGCACCTCCACAACTCGGTTCTCTCCTAAGCTTCCACATAATGTTTCTTGCGCATGCGCGCAAGCAAACATAAAACTGCATTTTATGATTGCCAACATTATATAAAGAGTACTGATGTAGCTGGTAGTTTGATTCTGATTCTTTTTTCTTTTAAATAGTGAAAAACAGACTGCCCAACGTACTGGTGTTGCTACACCAAATCAGGTTTGATTACATTCCTTGATCAACTCCAACTGCATCTTCCCTGGGCTTGGGAACACCCCCAACACAATCTAGCCACTCGTTATGATTATAGAGATGTTTTGAAATTGTATTTTGGCTGCAAAATTCCCACATAATAGGCAATTTTTCCGTGCAAAATATTTTGCAAAATTCGCCCATTACGTGAAATATTTCATGTGGTGTGAAATGCAGAATTCCACCTGCGAAATGCAAAATTCTGCAGTAAATCAGCAACATTTTGCCTGTGAAAGGGAGAATTTCACAAAATATTTTGCATAACGAAATTTTCCAATTTTGCACATCTCTAGTGATGAAGTGGGAGTTTAGGAGGCTATTGCATCTTTAGCGACTGCACTGTTTGAGGATGTTTCTGATGTTCAGGAAGTATTCAGTAAGAACAGATTCAGGATTTGAAACAAAACAAAGTTGCTTATTAATATATATTAGCATGCATTTCGGTTCTACTAAACAAGGAGACAGATAAAACAAACAGCAGCATAAATACATTTTAGAGAAGGTAAGCAATCATAAAATGTAGTTTTTATGTTTGCTTGCATGCATGCGTAAGAAACATTTTATGGCAGCTTGCTGGAGTAGCAAGTTGTGGAGGTTCAGCAGTGTTGAGGCCAATGCCAGCAGTGCTTTTTGGGGCTGGTCTCTGTGGAGCCAATGGAGGAGCACACTGTCAATGAACGCAGTTTTGACGCATGCCACCAACCTGAAAGAAATGTGTAGCTGGAATCAGGGAGTGCCCTGTCATTGGAGAATTAGCTGTTTTTCCTGAACAGTCTGATACTGGGGTGGTACCTGATTGCAGCAGCAAATAGCAGCTTGCCTTGTCTGGTGCCACATTTTAATAAAAATGGTGGTGGCTGTCACTGACCGCCTCTCACAGTCCCTATGAAAGCTGACTGGAGTGCCCAATCCCTCTGTTGGCATGCCCCCTTCCCAGTTGTGTGCCGAAGGGATGGCCAATTCCTGTTGACTCCAGCTCCCCCAACAAACACCCAGGCGACATGCTGGGAGCCCACCCCAGCATGCCCATTGTCCCTGTAAGTAGAAAAACCATCTTGCAATTTTTTATTTTAAACTTGTGAAAACAGAAAACCATCCCTCGTTGTGTCCATTGCCCCTCCCCCAATTTGCACCCACCGTCTGCGCACCCCACCTACCCACATCCACCCTCACCTGATACTTACCTCCAGAGCCCGGTGCAACAGTCTTCGGTGGAGCAGGAACACATCTACACTCTTAAAAGCTGACCATGAACTGAAGAAATGCCAGTAAGCTGTATAATGGCATAAATGTTTTTTTTTTCAATTTAGGTAGCTATCTTGGCCATTTTTGTGAATTTTGGCACCACATTTTTAACATGGGGTTCTTGGGGCCCCGCCTTATGAATTCAGTCACTGTTATCTGGTTATTTGGTCCTGAAAGGTGATTTTGCCGTCACTGCATGGAATGACCTTTTGGGACTGATTAACAAAATGGCAATGTCACAGTTCATCAGACGGGCTCCCAAAAAGCCTATGTTGCAAATTTGGGGAAAAAATTCCCAAAAATGTCTGCATTATGAGCGTGCATTATGCAGTTTCCAGGCACACTCGTAACTTTGATAATTTGTAATATTTTCACTCCAGATTTTCAGCATTGACATTTATTTACACCTCCTTATGAACAGTACACCTGTCATTTTCCACATCCTGGCCGAAATGTATTTTTGCACATCCAGCGCACAATAGAGCAGTAACTGTGGGAAATCAGTGTTCAGGACAGATTAAGAAAATCATAGTGACACTGTTCATGAGTAGAGGTCATAAAATGCCTATGTTGAAAATTTGGTGAAATAATTCCATGAAATGACTGTGTTCTGATGCATATTGCGCAGTTTCCATGTATGCTTGTAGGTTTGAGAATTTTAAATATTTTCACTCCAGATTTTTAACATTGCCATTTCTTCACACATCCCTGTGAATGGTACAGCTGTCATTTTTCACATACTGCCCTAACTGTGTTTTTGCACATCTGGCACCAAATGGCGCTGTGGGAAATCAATGTGCGGGACAGATTAACAAAATCACAGTGTCACTATTCATGAGAAAAGGTCCCAAATGCTTTCATGAGGTGGGGATCACAAAAAGGCCATGGTGAAAATTTGTAGTGCAAATACCAACAAACGCCCAGGGCGTTAGGGTTTCTAACCATAACGTCCCACCCTGTACAGACTGACAGGCATCAGGGGTGTGCCTTTGGATTGCCAGCTGTATTGCTCACTCCATTCCACCCCCACCCCAACCCTGCAGCCAGTGACAGGCATCGAGGTGTGCCTTGGACTCTTCGGTCCCAGAGTTCATCCCATTCTCCTATACTGCTCCCATTTCAGGGTAAATCCTTATGGAATGGGGTGACTGTAAAGCCTAACACCCCAAGGCACAAATCAACACTTGTCGGTGTCTGCAGGATAGGGTGAGGTGAAATGGTGCGAGCGTTATGGGTGACTACCCAAAGGCACACCCCAATGTCTGTCCATCTCTGCATGGTGGAGGTGGGGTTGGTGTGAGTTCAGTACTTCACTGCCATTCCTATTCTGCATCACTCTAACTCCTGCACTTCCAATCCTAATATCAGCAAGCAAACATTAAGCATTGACAAATGCTTGTTTAACTAGAAATAATATTATGCAAAACAGTTTGACAGTGTCCCTTTAAAGAATAAGATATAGCATTTTTTTATGCTGAGTTGATGGTATATAAGGGGCTTGGTCACTCCTAGTTCCCACGCCCTGATGATGATCCAACTGACTGAACTGCTGGAGCATTAAGAGTCTGCTGTTGTTTTTATTTTGTCCTCACCTGTCTACCTGCTATGTGATTTTGTGTACAACAATTATTGGGAAGAATAGAACACTTTGTTACTACGGATTCATGCTTGGAGATTCTTTATTGTGTCACCTCATAGCTGAGCTTTGTGACTTAACCCCTCTCTCAGGCATTTTTCTCGGGAAACCAAGCACCCTTTACACAAGGAGGGGTGGGCTGAGGAGGCCGGGGAGCAGGCTGAGGTACTAAATGATTACTTTGCCTCAGTCTACACAAGAGACAATGGTGGGACAGCTCCTTATGTGGGCAGGGGGGTTTGAGTTGAGGAAGGGAGGCACCTCATGGGGGGAGAGGGGGTCAGTTTTGAAGAAGGGGGAGGTAACAGATGGGGAAATTCCTGCTGGTAGGGTATGGGATGCCCTCAGGTCCCTAAAAACAGATAAGGCACCAGGTCCAGACGGCCTATATCCTAGGGTTCTAAAGGAAATGGCGGATGTACTGGCTGCTCTCCTAGTGGATCATTTTACCTCCTTCCTATGGGCAGGGTGTGTGCCTCAGGACTGGGAGATGGCTCACATTGTGCCCATCCACAAAGGTGGGCCACGGGAAGAGACAGGCAATTACAGGCCTGTCAGCCTGACATCCATGGTGGGAAAAATGATGGCAGCCATATTGAAAGAGAGGCTGAATGAGTTCCTGGGGGCAGGGGGCCATTTGGATGAGCACCAGCATGGCTTTGTGCATGGCAGATTGTGTCAGACCAACCTCGTGGAGTTCTATGATTGGGAGACTAGGGCACTGGACCAGGGTAGGCTGCTGGATGTCCTCATTCTAGACTTCAGCAAGGCATTTGACTCGGTGCCACACCCAGGGCTAAGGGATAAGTTGGAGGGAATGGGGGTGGGGAAGAAGATGGTTAGGTGGATAGGAAACTGGCTAACGGCGGTGGCAGAGGGTGATGGTTGGGCGGGTGGTCTCCTCTCCTAGGATGGTCACCAGTGGGATTCCACAAGGGTCGGTACAGGGCCCACTTGTGTTTAAAGCTTACATCTTTGACATCAGAAGAGGTATCAGGAGTGAGATGAGCCTTTTTGCTGATGACTCCAAGCTCAGGGTGGTGGTGGATGGGGTGCAGGGCAGAAGGGCCCTTCAAGAGGACCTGGAGACCCTTGAGGGGTGATCTTGAAACTGGGGACTTAGGTTTAATGTTAAAAAGTGCAGGGTTCTCCACTTGGGGCTTAGAAACTCAGCTCAAGAGTACTTTCTGGGAGGGGAGGAACTGCAGATTATGGATGGGGAGAAGGACCTGGGGGTGGTGGTGGATACCAAAATGAATAACTCTGAACAGTGCAGGAGGGTGGTGCCCAAAGCAAACAAAATGTTGGGGTACATTGCAAGAGGGATAACCTCAAGGAATCAGGAGGTGATTCTCCTTCTGTATAACTGCCTGGTTAGACCACACCTTGAGTACTATGCGCAGTTTTGGTGACCGCACTTGGTCAAGGACATTGCACTCCTTGAAAAGGTCCAGAGGAGGGTGACCAAGATGAGTCAGATGTTGTGGGAAAACACCTATGAGGAAAGACTCAGGGAGCTTAACTTGTACTCCCTGGAGGAGAGGAGGGACAGATGTGAATATGATTGAGGTCTTTAAATACCTTAAGGGGGTAAATAGAGCATGCCCGGATAAGACTTTCCAGCTGCGGTAGGCTGGACAGGGGACATCACCTGATGCTGGTAGGAGGGAATCTCAGGGCTGAGACTAGGAGTCATTAATTTACTGAGAGGGTGGTGCAGCAGTGGAATGCGTTGCCAGGAGAATTGGTGGAATTAAACATGTTGGTGGGATTCAAAAGGGGTTGGGACAGTTATTACCATACACATGACTGATTAATATTGGCAGTGACAAGATCCTGACAACAGAGGCAAGTATTGCTGATGTTTTACTGGTGTGTGAAGGCATCAGCGATGCCACAGCTGGCTCACTGGCTGCTTCAGCTGTTCAGGGAAGTGTTTCCATACAGGCAAGGCTGGTCCATTGCAAGTACTCAGTTTATGCTAGAAAAGGCATTAGCCCCTTGACCTACTGCCATGGCTTACCCTGGTATTGTGTTGAGCTGTACCTGTTGAAGACTAAGGGGTGTAGGTTGGAGCATTCCTGGAGAAGATCTTGGTCTGTGGAGGATAGGCTGGCACTGAGACTTCATTATTTTGGGTATCAATGGGCAATCCACCATAAAAAGAAAAAAAAAATTGTTTCAGTCAATTGCTGCAGGAAAAAATTGCCCAGCTATGCTCTTTCGCTCTGTGGACAGATGGCTAAATCCTCCCTGCCTACTGTCCATGGGAGCCATTTCTGCAGAGAGGTGTGAAGAGTTTGGGTGTTTTTTTCACTGGCAAAGTGTCCACCATTCGATCCAGTATTTCTTTTTGCTGTCTAGCTGGGCTGGGGGTAACTCACCTTGTAGGAGCACTGATCTGTCTGCCTTGGATGAGTTCTGTCTGGTTTAGGAGGCTGAGGTCTTCTGAGTGGTCATCAGATTGCATCCCACCAACTGTGAACTGGACCCAGGCCTAACGTGGCCAATGATTGACTGAGCTGAGTACCTGGGTCCAGTTTTTGTTGAGACCATTAATGATCCTTGAAAGAGGGTGTCATTCCCTCAGACCTGAAAAGTGTAGTGGTGAAGCCCCTTCTAAAGAAGACAACTCTGGACCATGATGTTCTCACGAACTACAGGCCGGTCTCTAACCTTCCCTTTTTAGGGCAGTTTAGAGAGAAGGTGGTAGTTGAACAGCTGCTTGACTGATTGGAGTGGTTTTTCTATCTTTGAACCTCTCCAGTCTGTTTTTTGGCCTCACAGTACTGAGATGGCCTGGTGAGGGTGACACATGATCTCCTCATGGCAAGGGACCGAGGCAATGCACAATTCTTGTGCTCTTGGACCTTTCATCTGCACTTGACACGGTGGATCATGGGGTGCTGATTGATCATCTGTGGGTGCTACCTGTGCAGTTCTGTGCTGGTTTTGGTCATATTTGAAAAGAAGGACACAGCACGTGGGTCTCGGTCATTTTTCCTCTGCGTCATCTGCTTTGTCCTGTGGGGTTATTCAGGATTTGATCCTCACACCAATTTTATTCTCCATGTATATGCTGGTAGGGGAGAGCATCAGGCAGTACAAAGTACAGTTTCACTGCAATGTGGATGATATCCAGTTGTACCTGTCCTGCATCCCTGGTGATACTTCTGCACCTACTGTGCTAAGCCATTGTCTGGCTGAGATAAACGATTGAATGTCTGCCAACTGGTTATGTCTCAGCCCCGGAAAGACAGAGCTCATGGTTATCAAGCCTGGTCAATGGGCTGAGCTGGGTGGTGAGCCCCTTTCATCAGTGAGTGCAGTCAGAGATCTGTGAGTCATACTGGACAACAGATTGACCTTGAACAGCAGGTGTCATCTGTTGTCCAGTCTGGCTTATTCCATCTTCAGAATATTGCTAGGATCTGGCCATTCTTAGCTCAGGATGGATTACTGTAATGCTCTATACCTAGAGCTATATGGAGACTTGATGCATCAACTACAGCTGGTGCAGAATGCTGCAGTAAGGCTGTTGGTGGGTTCCTCATGGAAGGATCACATTACTCGGGTTCTGCACTCTCTGCACTGGCTGTCTCTACAATCGTGCATCACTTTCAAGATTGGGTTGCTAACATACAAGGCCCTAGGTGGACTGGGACCAGACTACTGAAAAGCACTCCTGATTCCTTATCAACCACTCTGCCCTCTCCACTCCACTGAAGCTGGACTGCTTGTGGTCCCCACCACAAGGCTCAGGTATTCAGACAATGGAGTCTCTGGTGTGGTGGCTCCTATTATCTGGAACTCTATTCCTTATTATATTCATGCAGCCATCTTGGTGGGGGCCTTCAAAACCGTATTAAAAACATTTTTTATTTGAGCAAACGTTTAATGGGACTTGATTTATTTTAGCCTTTTCTTATTAGTTTATTTATGACTTACTGTTTTCATTTACTCTTGTAAAGCACTCAGAGACCTTGATAGAGTGAGCGCTATATAAATACAATTTGCCTTGCCTTTCTATTATCAGATCAGCCTATTTATACTATACAGTTGCAGCCATAGAAAAATGTGGATATTTCCAGATATTTTGCAATATATCTAAATAGATTCCTTCTGGTGGTCCATAGTGGTACTGCAAGTGGGCAGAAAATGTCTATAGTGACATCACAGAAATTTCAGGAAATATCTGACAGTATCTATGGCTGCTACCTTTTTTTGCAGTTATCTAACATATTTTTGCTGTTTATTATGAGATTCATTTATATTTGGAAGCATGGCTCAGTAGATAGCACATCCACTTCGGGGCCAGAAGGTCACTGGTTCTAGTCCCATACTGAGATTGGCTCATACCATAAAATGCTGACACCAGAGAGCAGTACTAAGGGGATACTGTACTGTCAGCATATCACCATCCTTTGGAGGTGATGTTAAATGTACCTCCTGTCTAGTTATGATGTTTGTTCAGGTGGACGATAAAGATCCAATGACACTTCCAGAAAGAGATGCAGAATTTCCCCAGTGTTCTGGATGAATTTTTCCCATTCACTAAAACATTGGCAACTGCTTAATGTGTTCAATTTCAATTGGTTTTCCACCCCCATCCCCCATCCCGGACAAGGCTGAAAAAAGTAATAATGTCTAGCCTTCCTTTCCTGTCAGAAAAAAACTAAATAAATAAAAGTAATAACTAGTGCAATCTGACTGGTTACCCAAACATAGAAATACAGAATATGATGACAGAAAGAGGCCTAGCTGTCAAGTGCAGTTTTCTCATCCTGTTTCTCCAAAGCAGGCCCAATAGCCTTTCCTTGCTTTACCCATTGTCCACCACTCCCTTGCTATGGCTTCATGCATTCCTGTATCTGGTAATATCTGTTGCAAACTTTCTGTTGGACCACCTCACCTTTCCCCAGTGGCACAGACAGATGAAACATGACACCAATAACTTCAAAAGGGGGACTTTTTCAAAACTTAGTCTACTTTATCTTCCTACTCACTGGACTCACCCACATTGACCCCAGCCTCACACCCAGCCCCATCACCTGCCTTCTCCAGGACTTACCTCCTCCCATGTTTCTGTCTGGTTTTCCCCCCAGGGTGAGGCTGGTGGGGTGTCTCCCTTCCCCCCAAGAAGAACTCTAGCTCAGTGTTAGGAGAGTGCCAAGGTTAGCAGTATGGAGCCTGCAGCATGAGGCAGCTGTCATCCTGCAAGGTTCCAGCAGTTTTTTCCTATTCTTTCCCCAGACCACTATGAGGTCAATGGTGTGGGTGATATGTACCTTCATGCATGCAAACCACAATGATGTCCACCCTCCCTGATCGAGGCTCCAGTCGCCCACCCCCTGTGGTTACCCATGTGGTGGCACTGCACTGGAGACACATACACACAGCCCTCCCTCCCCAAGGTGCAGAGCATCCCAAGGGGACACTCAACCCACATCAGCCTGGCTAGATCTCTGGCAGCCCAGGCTTGTTCTCAAACCCAGGTCTTCAGTGTCACAAGCGGTAGTGCTACCCTTGCGACAGTGGGCCAGTAAAAGGGGGACATTTTATCTAATGAGGCATGACCATAAAGGATATTAATGAAAAGGGAATTTTTCTTTAAAACTGTGTTTGAAAGAGTCAAACTATTTTCTTTCAAAGTCATTTCCTGTCTTGGTTACAGCACCTCATTAAAAGGCCTGCTTTTGTCACTTGTCACATACTGTCTGACAATACCCTCGCCACTGTACATTGTTAATTTAAAGTCTGAGGTATTAAACTGATGTCCTCTACACTTAGCTGAAAGCTGAAGAGCAAGATGGACAAATTTGCATATCTTTCCATTATAGAAAATATGGGGCACTTATTATATTTTAATCACCTCACCCAATTATTGAGTTTGCAAATTAGAAAGTCATTTACCAGCTTCAAATGTGGCAAAATGTCATTATTATGCAGATTCTGAAAAAAGAAGAGAAAAATTGTAATCTCTTAATCTCTGTCCAGAGTTCAGTGAATCCCTGACTATGAACTCTTGGAGGGGGGCCTGGGAGCTTGTACCTGTCAGGTGGTAGCAATTCAGATCCATTTATATATATTTTTTTGCAATATTTTGTACTAGTACAATGCCCCTACCCTTCTTTGGAGTACAGTTCTTAATGCCAGGAAGTCTTTTATTTGTAAAACTACAGACATATTTATGTCACCCAGTGTTGCCTCTATGCATTAGCCACTGAGCTGTTTGGCTACTGTAATTATTTTGATAAAACAAAATGTTTAGTTACCCACTATTGGTGTGTGCTCTTTATGTCATGCTAGCAGGTGTTCATTTGAAGAAATAGTTAAGATAGTTAAAGAACTAAAACAGATGAGATGGTGACTAGAAAATAGGATGTGTAGCCAGACTGATGTCTTTGTATCTTGAGACAACACAGCTGCCTGCATCCAGTAGAGGCTTTAATGAGGGCTCAAGAGCAATTTCTGAGCAGGTCTTCCTAAATAGCTGATTACATATGAGCACTCCATTGAAGTGCACCTACGTGGTCATAAAAGTAAATTCTACTTAGCAGTTTGAAGCCTGAGGCTGTCAGGACTCATTGGTAATAATGTAACAAAGAAAGAAAATCAAGGACTTTTTTTATAAGAACCCGTCCTGACATTCCTTATAATACAGCATAAAAAAGGACTGCAGACTCACAGCTTATTTACTCAATGTGACACTCTTGAACTAGACAGTGGCCTATTGAGAGTAGGGTAACTGGCTTGTTCTACAATGAAATATCAAATCTGAAAAGGTGTGTGGCAATACAAAGGCATTCTAGTTATACAGTTTGTCAAATGACAGGTTGAAAACCCTTTCCGAAAGGTAGGAAGAGACAGACTTTACACAATAAACTATATATGTTAAAAGATTAAATAAAATATATTTACATACTTTATATCAAAAAGAGATATGAAGCTTAAAATATTTGGGCCAGGAGTTCATTTATTTCCACTCCTAAAGGGACACGGTCAGCCTTTTCTCATCATATTATTTCTAGGAAAAAAACACATTTTATGATTGCTTACTTTCTCTAAAATGCATTGATGTTGCTGATTGTTTAATCTGCCTCCTTGCTTATTAGAACGGAAATGCATGGGAATGTATAGTTATACACAGCTTTGTTTTGCTCCAAATTATTTACCTAAGCTTACTGCATACTTCCTGAACATTAGAAACATTCTGAAACAGTGCAGCCACTTGTGATACAATAGTCTTATCAACTCCCACTGCATAATGAGTAGCTAGACAGTGTTGGAGGTATTACTGAGTCCAGGAAAGATGCCGTTGTAGTTGGTCAAGAAATGTAAACAAACATGTTTTGGTGTGGTAACACCAGTGTGGTTGACACTCAGTTTGTTACTTTTCAAAAGGGAAAAGGAGTCCGAATCAAACAACCAGCTATAACAGCAGTCTTTATAGTATGAGAACAATCATAAAATGTGTTTTTTAACACTCTGAGGCCAAATGGGGTTGATGGTGTCCCTTTAACGTGGTCTGGAGACAATGTTAGGCTATTGTTTTATCAATACAGTTATAGATGGATAGCTATGCTATAATCTTTGAAAAGCAGTTATAAATATTTCAAATAAAGTTATGTGTGTGTTAAAGGTGCACGCATTTTCACTGTTGTATAATAGCTGCTTATTTAAAGTGCTTTGATATATAATGTACTGTCCAAATTTTAATAAATTAAACCAAACTAGTGTAATACAGTCCCTGAGTTTCAAGGCCAATCACTCTTGTTATGTCTACTTACTTTCTATGAGAAACACAGGATATGAATTTCCAACTGTCCGCTAAAAATATAGATACTCTTTTACTAGTTATTACAGGTTCTGTTTTTTTTTTATTTTGTTAGACATGATGAGCTTGATTTTCAAAGAGCTCTTAGATAGCTGTAAGCTGCTGTGATCTAGGGCTACTGCAACCTTGGTGTGTGTCAGGGACCCTGCACTATAGTTAAAAAAAAATGAGAGTCAGGACCCATGATTTGATGCATCCGTAGGGGTGCACCGTAGTAGTGACACACCTGCAGGCTGTGACAGAAGGATCTATCAACCCCCCCCTCCAATCAAGTACAACAATTGAGGGGCCAGGAAAGTGGGGGAGACACACCTGCCAAGAGGGGACCAGGTGGCAGAAGAAGCACAAGGGGAGACTTGGAGGTGATGGGGGCACAGTGCTAATGTGCGTGGGATGAGGTGGCAACTGCAGGGGTACACTGTGCTCCTACTTACAGAAGATCGGACCATGACAAGGGGCTTGTAAAATGTCACTGTGGCCCTGCCTCAGGAGGATACAGCCCAGCCGCAGCACCTGTCCCATAGGAGTTGCTGACCACAACACCATCGGTGGGTGGCAGCCTGTCTACACACAGGGGGCCTGGTACCTGGGGAATGACATGGTACCTGGGACAAATCCCAGCCACAGCTTGCACCCTGCAAACTGAAGCCACTGCTGCTCAGTGATGGTGTTGTAGTCAATGGCATCTATGGGGCAGGTACCAGGGTTGTATTCTCCCAAGGTCAGGCCCTGGTCCCTTACTGCCAGCCCCATGTCCTGGTCCAATCTGCTGTATATAGGATCATTGGGTACCCTTGCAGGGTGCCACCTCATCTCCTGCACATTAGCACCATGAACCTGTCACTCTCATGATCTTACCTCGTGCTTCTCCTGCCTTCCACTGCCCTCCTTGCAGTCCTCCTAATCACTGTCCTGCCAGGCAGCAGTGCATGCCTCTTAGGTCACCTTCTGACTGGTCTAAAGGCAGCTTCCCATTGCAGCCATGGTGAGGCTTGTAGGATAGCAAATAATGGGATGTGCAGCCCTGCTGTGTCGCAAGCCCCTTTGTGACCTGAAACATGAGTGCTTTTGCTGCAAGCTTGGCACAGGTGGACTTTGCTGCACAGCAACACTTTATTCTGTTGTTTCATGTTTCACAGGTATTAATAAGTTACGTGAGGGTAGCATTTTACAAAGAAAAAGATGCTCAAGGAAAAGGGGTCTTGCTATGAAGCTGGAGTGAAGAGACCCAGAGGAGATGTGAGGAAATACATATTCACTAAAAAGGGTGGTGGACACCTGGAACAGTCTCCCAGTGGCTCTTCTGGGTGCTAAAATGGTAACAGGATTCAAGCATGCATTGGATAGATGCAAGGGGACCTTAGAAATAAGGCAAGTGGAGGATAAGACTGAACAGCTAGTAGGGTCTGTGATGGCACTGTATGTGGGGAAAATAAGGCAGACTAGGTGGGCCAAGAGGTCCTTATCTGCTTACAACTTCTATGTTTCTATATTTATCTAAAGCTTTTGTTAACCCCATGACCTTTGTAGACACTTCCTAGTGTTTTCATTCTGAGCATTTTGTTTATAAAGGATGATGAAAAAGTAGCACGGACAACAAGTTTGGAAGTGAATGAATTCCAGTTGCAATAACAACAATGGTGTGAGGGATACCCAACACAGAAAGACCCATGAAAGTCAGCAAAATTTTATTTTATTAAAAAGAACACATTAGATTGCATGTTATTTACTAACTTATTTCCTTATTTTGTATTAATTACAAATATTGTTTATGTTCAGTATAGTGAAGTTCATCAATAATTTCTCATTACATTCAGGGTATTCATATTTTATTAAGGAGGACTTTCACCTTTTTGGAAAACAGTGCATTTGTGAAGTTTCTGATGTTGGATTGATAAATTATAATCACAGGGCTTCCATTTCTATTAGAAATCATGCATTATACATGAAATGAATTAGCTCACAGGAAAATTGTTATATAATTCTTATCTTGCCTGAATATGAATGCAGAGCAATTCAGGTTCTGCAGAAAATAATGCAATCACAGGAATTTGTACCAGAACAACACCATGGCATTTCAGGGTAAATGTCAAACTTATCTGATGGGCTGTTACAGGAAGGTGTTACAGTAAGTCCTTACACAGCAGCAGTAAGCAGTACTGTATGTAGCTTAGTTTGTGATACATCATGATAAGTGGGCAATAACACAGAGTAGGGTTTTAGTTCATTTGGACCTATACACTCCTGTGTGCCTAAGCATAAGACTATATACAACAGAGGAGTGCCTATCTCTCCCAGTGAACTCATCACCCTGGAGTGTTATTCATTTTAAAAATGGCCTGGTTTTGAACATTTTGACTTTCAAAATGTTGCACCGCACCATGCACTCATGACTATATAGGCAGGCAAGTGACCTGGCTCATTCAATAAATTATGAAGCCGGGAGATGGATATGATGCACCTAGAATCTGTTCTGACCTTAAATTAGCATGTTATAATCTAGTAGTATCTGTGGTGGCTATCTTGACCCATTTAGATTCAAAGTAGTGAGTAATTCTGGATATCCAGTTCAGGTTAATGGGGTGATAAGAATATATTAGGAAATACCATAACATGTAGTGGACCCTAACATCATCAGTAGCCACACTGAGCCATGTCCAGCTGTGTCGCATACTAATATTGCTTTCTATGCATTGGGTAGCAGAGCCAGCAAGAACAATATTGCATCATGGCATATCATAACTTATGATATCTTAAAGGATGATGCTATCTATGACTGTATCATATGATGTTATTACAGTGACTGTTGCTAACTGCTACTGTCTGCATTACACTGCAACTCCAAATATTGGCAAATGTTACCCACACTGTACCGTGGGAATGAAACCACAATAGTCCCATTTAATTTCATTTTACATTTACATGCAAGACCTGAGATATGTGGATAAGAAGTTTCTAAAAGTTCCTGCTTTCATACCAAATTCACTAAGGGAACACTAAACAGCTTGATGTGGTGCTGTGCTGATAATTAGCTGTTTGCAGTCAGAAATGGGTGCTAGAACAACCTTAATAAATCAATTCATAAATCTAGTTTGCAGTATCAAAATGTAAGCTCAGGGGAAGGGAATTTTTAAAATTATTAGTGGTGGGCATGTTTTTTACTTGAGTCTTTAATTATAAATCTAGTAATAAAAGATGGTTTAAAAATGTCTAAGAAAATAAAAAAAAACACTGATGAGTAACGTAATGGTGTCAGAAATATGTACTGTACTTACCAAAATCTAGTGTAGTAGCAGTAGTACTGGTAGTAGTAGTACCACAGTAGTAGTAGTAGTAATATATTTTATTTCATTGAACACCACTCTAATGCTTGGTGCACTTAAACAACTACAAACACAGAGATATGAAACAATTACAAACACAGAGATATGGAAATAATGAGACAATATACATCAGATAACACATCTGACAGCAAGATGCTTAACAGAAGCAGACTGCCTGCATGGAAATCAGAAATAATAGAATCATATGCTGATTGGCAGGCTAAATTTTGACAAGCAAAGTTTTCATTGAAATTTTAAAAAGAGGTGAAAAATTGGGTATCCACAGTCAAGGCTTTCCCGAGGACAAGGGCAGCCACCACAAGTGATCTGTGTTCAGTTGATGTTAACCTAGATGTTGGCATATATAACATTCCCCAACCAATGGTCATTGTTACTCTGGAGGATGTGTAAGAGGTCCATGAACTGTGGCTATGTTGAGGGACCACCTTATTTTGGAAATTCTAAGCAAGTAAGGGAACCTTGTAGGTCACACACACTACCTAACGGCCAGCCAGCCCTGATTCCAAACAAACAGTATAATTAAATCTGACCTTCATTAAGAGATCAAAAGCCTTGCGGTTGCATTCTGAACCAACTGCAGATGATGGTTCTGACTAACAGGCACACTCTTATAGAATGAATTACAGTAGTCCCATCTTGAAGAGACAAAAACCTACACTATCATGCCCACAGCCCAGGTCACAGGCTTCAGATGGGGCTCTCTGGTAATATTTTTATAATGGTAATAATTGTCCTAAAGGCAGACACCACCAGAGATTCAAATGACAGATGTCCATCAAGGACCACTGCTAGATGATTTTCTAACTGCCTCCATTCTAACCCCATGGAGAGAAGATTGTTTACACCCAGTAGCCAGGTGATCAATCACTTCTGAAAAATGATTAATGACAACTGCAGTACAGTGGTACTGATTGTCATGTTCCTTATTGTCTAGTCATGTTGTGATACTATTGTAATGAGACCCTGAGTGATGACTAGATAGCAAAGAAATTTGGATGGATTGCAGGGGATGTGAAGAAGCAGTGAACCAGAGGATGCTCTAGGAGTTTGGCAACTGTTTCAACTGTAGGAGGTTTCTGCCCATGTTGAAGGGTTGAACTATGCTGCATTAAAACACTGCAGCCACCAGGTCCCACAGTACACTACTGTGATAGCCATTTCCAAGGCCAACACAGGCCAGAGAAGAAGGCTAGACAGTGGTGGGGAGAAAGGGAAGAAAGAGAATGAAGTCCAAGCCAATGGAACTAGGGCTGTGTACAAGCAATAGGTTTATCCTATTGCAACAGGAGTTACTCCAATCTACATAAATAAGGGAAGAAGGGACAAGGACATCTAAGAGGCAGGCTCTAGCAGAAAGCATGCCGGGGGTGGGCCAAGCCCCAAACTGTGAAAGAGATAGGTACTGCACATGCAGTGGAGGACTAAACTGTGAAGGGCACTGGGAAGGAATTGTGTCCCATGCCTTCTGGTAAAGAGGTAGTTTACTGATTCTCTGGGAGAACAACAGACATTTTTATAGCCAGGATTATGGAACTCATAGAGAAAGGGAGGGAAAGCCAGATCAAACACCACCAGCAACACAACATTCTGCAGACTGACATATTGAAACATCTTCACACTGAGTCAAACTGCAGTTCCTTTCTGCCACAGACAGAAAGTACAGCTCACAAACTACACAAACAGCCATCTTTAGAATTACAGTGTAGACAACAATGTGTATGTTTTGACACATGACAAATGGAAATCCTATGGTGATGATGCATACTGGCCTTAAATACGTACTGGCATTTACTACCAAGTCACTTAATCCCATTTTTCTTTTCATGTCTCCTTTAAACAAGCAGAATGGGCAAAGTGATGAGGGAAAGGGTGCTACAAAAACAGGAAAGGGTTGAATGTAGACAAATCTATGGTACCTAGTGGTGTGCAAACAAAGATGCTCAAGGACAGTGCAGAAGTAATAGGTGCACCACTTGCAGAAAAAAAAAAAGAAAAGAAGAGCCGGGAAACTATAGACCAGTCAGTCTGATGTCTCTAGTGGGAAAAATAAAGAAGTGCCTACTGAGGGAGGAACAAGAGAACTTTCTGGAGAGAACTATGCTACAGGACCACAAGCACCATGGGTTTATAAATGCGAGGTCTTACAGACTAATTGACTTCTTTGACTGATGATCAGTGCTGCTGATAAGGGACATGCAGTTGGTATAGCATATTACATTTCAATAAGGCCTTTGACTCAGTCCCCTACAAGGCACTGGTCAAGAAGCTAAGGGACTTAGGGGCTGAGGAAATAAATTGTGGCTTGTGTTAAAATCTGGCTGAGAGGAAGGACTCAAAGGGATATAGTAAGAGTTCTCAGGAGTAAGAGATGTTAGAAGTGGAGTACTTCAGGATTTGGTGGTTGGCCCCATCTTTTTCAATCTACAGTACTTACTGTATATGAAAATCAGAGAAGGCATTAAGCTCAAGGTTGGCATTAAAGAAGGGATAAGGGAACTCAAGGAGGAGCTGATCAGGCTGGAAAGCTGATCAAAGATCTGGCAATTGCATTTCAATGGGAAAAAAATGTAAAGTGATGCACACTGGAAAAAGTAACCCAAGAGTGATATAGGAAATGGTAGGGGTGGTGCTGGATGCACCATGGAGGAAAAAGATATAGGGGGTCATGATATCAGAGAGCCTAATATCCACAGCACATGGTAACAGAGGTATGGGAAAGGCAAACAGAATTGTGGGATGTATACAGATGGGGATAAGTAGCAGAAGTTGGGAGGTCATCATGTCATTGTACAGGTCATTGTTGAGATCAAATTTGGAGTACTGCACATGGTACTAGGGCCAATACCTTAGAATAGACTGTGACAAAGCTGAAGCAGGACAATCAAAACAGTCCAGGGACATGTTGGCAAGTCATATGAGGAGATGCTGTAGGACTTGTATACCCTTGAGTTGAGAAGAGAAATGAGTGACATAATAGAAATGTACATGCACCTGTGGGGGATAAACAGGGCAGACAGCAAGGAACTCTCTCTTCCTTGAGTTCCAATACAGGAATGAGTATGAACTATTGTAAACTAGCAAGGAGGAGATCCAAGAATGGTGTCCACTAGTATTTTTAACTTAAAGAGTGGTGGACAATTGGAAGAAGCTGCTGAATTAAGTGATGAAGGCCAAATTGATAAAGCATTTCAAGTGGGGATGGGACAGGCATATGGGCTTAATCAGAAGAGGGGGCAGAAATTACAGGGCAGGATGGCAACTATGACCAATTCAGGGTAGTTTGGCAGGGTGGGCAGAGTGGACGGGCTGATGGGCCTTTTTTAAAATCAATGTCTGTGCACCTATACATCTGTGAAACACATTGCAATGAAGCAACAAGCAGTGATGGATCTGTCCATTCTTGCCAGATCATATATAATGGTGCTGACTGACATGACTAGATAAGAAGGAGCATGCCACTATGGACCAATGAAATACAAATCATTTTTTCATTTTATTGAACCATGTGCTAAGTGGTTAAGTAAGGTAAAATGAGCTTTTTTATTAGCTGTCTCTAGAAATTTTCCATTATAGATTGACCGCCTGGCTTTGAGATTTTTTAAAACCTGGATAGAAGTCCAAAGTGATGGGGGCTTTGGTCTCCCACATACCACAAAAGGGGTACTGTACTAGTGTTTCACCATTAAAACATAATTGGAAGGCTTTGCCAGGAGTTCAATGGACAAGCAGCCAACCACTCCCACTTCCTGAGCTATATAAGCAGCTCCTCTCAGTCTACTTCTGAAGCACATTTTTCTTTGCAGCCGAAGGCTCTGTCAGTCTGTCCTCTGAGCTAATTTTGGCCTACAGGACTGGCTGCCCACCTTCCCGGCTGCTCGTCTTTGCTGGATTTCTGTGTTTATTTTCCTGCTTCTGGTTTGTATCTTGCTTTCGGCTGAATGTGTACTTCTTTCTGTCTTTGTTCCTGTTTTCTGTGTTTGTGTGTCATTGGTTTTGTCTTTTTGGGGGGATTTGTTTCTAAACTCCTAGCATATTGCTCCAGAGCTCCTACTACTTGCTTTCAGTTATTCACAACTCTCAAATTACTTGCAATGTAACTGCAATCATTTTGTGTGTTTCAGCTCAACCATAGCTGCTTCCATGTTGCATACTTAATTGTTTTTACCTGACTCAGGCTTACTCTTAACCCTAGCTGTGCAGCTCAATCATGATCTTTCATTCTACTTAACCTCATTGCAGCAGTTTCATTGCAATGCCTGGTGTACAGCTGCTTCAGAGCATTGTGCCTCCTTTTATTTTATATTTATTGCAGTTTTATAACTCAGTGTATTCAATACAGATGTTGCTTCTATGTTCATACACCTTATTATACTCCAAGGTCAGCTAAAGCTACCGCTGATGCTGTGACTTAGTTTCAATACCTGCATGTGGGTCTCGGCTCTTCCATCACTTTCTTGTTTCTCCTATTGTGGGGACTTGGAGGTGTTTGGGGAGTCATGGCCCTGTGTAGCTAATTACTCTAAATCCGGTCTCTGCCACCGACAAATCCTCAGAGTATGTGTCATCTCTATTGGCTTTTTGGATGCCTGGCTGGCTTGTCCCACTATTCAGTGCTGTTTCATTGCTACAGTGTTATGCAGAACTACGTGCAAGTCCAAATATTACTACTCTGTTTACTGACCTATGTACAGGTCCACTATTGCCAACGCAATCATTGCTCATGCCTAATGCATCCCCTCAGCTTCAGCCTCCAGGATGTCTGCTGCACTCAATCCGCTTTCAGCCTTGCAAGGTCTCAGCAATCAACGCTCATTATGGTTTCAGAATATCAGTGCTCATTCAGCTCTCAATCAGTTTTTGGGGCATGTCAGCCAGTTCATTCTGGTGCAAGGTTCCCTGCAGTTGATGGTCTCACTCTGCATTTAGTCCACATCTTGAGCATGCCTGACTTGAGGCAGGGTCCTTCTTACCTGGCCCATAGCTGGGAATGTCCTCACCCTGGGCTTGGCTTTAGCTGTTCGCTACATGACAGCAGCTCCCGGTGTAGAATTTAAGACTAGATGTGAAGGGTGGATAGTTACCTCCTTTGGCTCTAGTGTTCCACTATAATGGTTATCCATTGGCTTTAGTGGTTTCCCTAGCAAGGCACCTTCACCACATTCTCCATACGACTGCCTCTGGTTCACCTGGTTTGAGTTTAGAGTGAGTAGGCCAGGTGAGTGCCTCAGCAAGTCATTGCTCTCCTCCCCCCTTGGTTGAATGTATTGTTGCAGAGTTCTTTTATAACCTTCCACGGTGTTCCCGCTAGAGGGATTGAGTGAGCCTTCCTCCAAGTTGGACTATTTTCCACCTCCCTTTAATTGGGTTTTCCAAATTGCAGCTGTAGAGCCCATACCAATTAAAATATCCCAAGTCTAGAGGGAAGGCAACCTAGGCAAAGGATCCCCAGAGATTTCCTCTTCATAGGGTTTTTTCCTCTCCTCCTTTGCCTCAAGCCATAACTGTTAGTTAGCATAGTAGTGTCCCCTAGTTTCTTTAGGTAGGTTCCACTGTTGGATGGAGGTGGATGGTATCCCTGCCATTCCCTCTCTCCTTAGAGGATCCCCTCATTCTTAATGCAAACCATCAGTATCATGCCACGCAAACCTGGGCATTTCATTAAATTATCAAACTAAGCTTCTCATTATGTTAACAAACTGTCTATGCTCATCTACTACTATATCCCAGTTACTGCTTAATTATATGCTTTGTATTTCATTCTTTTTTAGGGATCCTTCCTAAGGTACCTTTAGCCATGGGAATCATTCTGTGGCACCTCTAGGGGTGGAACCCTCTTCAAGGGTTCCTTGCCTTTGGTACCCCTACAGGGTAGTAATTCCTCTGGAATAGAGAGTGTGAATGGACAAAAAACAAACTAACACAGTTGCACAAGCATAACACTATACTGGCTGTGTAGGCCATTGAACTAAATTTTAAATGCCAGCTGCACCTTTATTTAATATTACTAGATGCTTATTAATGATAATTAGATAGATAAATAAAGCAGAACAAGCTTTTGCATTAGCAGCCAGCACTACTAAATGTTCAATAGTCCTTATTAGTCACCTAGTTCCAGAATTTCACATAACCTGGGTAAAATTTCAAAACACTGGGTGCAAATCCTGGACTCCCACATAGTGACAAACTGTAATAAAGGTGCACCATCAGGACATCATGTTAAATGGCTAATGCATAACTATTAGAGCATTCCTGGATGTTTATTTAACATTGATTGCTCAATAAAGTAAGAATAACTGCCTTATAATAACTGTCTTAATTGCACAATGTCAGTTGCCTCCATGTTAAAAAAAACATATTACTGCATGTTAAAACCTATCTAACATCTTATGGAAAATGTGTTTAATATATGTTTATTAGCTATTATTTAGGCCACTTAATTTTAAATGATACCAGTTTTTTTTTTTAGTTCCAGTGTAAATGAACATAAAGACATGCAGTCTGCCTATACTAGTAAATTAGTAGTTTTTTTTGTATCTTCTGTTTTTGCACCGTCCCACGAGGAACTCTCTCAGGCATTCACCATTGCCCCCAGCTCTACCTCCTTGCCTGAAACACCTCTCACTCCTGGCACCAGCCCAACAATTCCCCCAGCTCTGATCCCCCCGAGTTAGAGCCACCCTATCCACCCAGGGCACTCTATCTAGAATTTGGCAGGCCGGGCTGGGCTCAGCCCAGGAGAGGAGGATGTCCAGCAGTTGGAGTGTGGCTGCGGGTGGTGGTGCCATTGCCTATCCCTGTGGACCAGGATTTTTCTATGTAACTGTTTCCCCTGGGAGTGTGGCATGCAATGACGTCCATGCACGGCTTCCCTGCTCATGTCTGCTACACTACCTGCCCCTATGATCTGGCTGGTGATCCTGTAGTGCTGCCGATCTCCATCGGGGGTTACTAGGACATGAGCAGCCCCAGGATCCATCCCATGGAGAGGAGAGGAGAGGAGAGCAGTCCACCGGACACTCAATCCTCTCCCTCCCACGCCGACTCCCGGCTCCCTGAGTCTGTCACTGAACCTGGGTCACCAGCGTGGTGTGAGGTGTGGCGTCCAGTGCCTCAACACTCAGCACCACCAGGACGGCCCATAAATTAGTATTGAACTACGCTTAAACGTGATTGCTGCCATACGTATCTAGCTTTTCTTAGTAGAGAGCATATCTGAATAAGTCATAACATGGAAGAGTGTAAACTGGTAAGATTTTCCTAAATTATTTTCTACAAATGATACTCAATATACTGTTTTTTCATCTTCACACTGTTGATATGACAAATCGCATATTTAAGCCATATTGTGCTCTTGAGTTATGAGACCTTGAGCAAGTTAAAGGCTGCTGCAACCAGTTGATATCTTTAGTCAGACTTCTGGCTCCTCCCAAGAAACACAGAGGATAATGGCTAAGAAAAGTCCCAGTCCCCCTCTCCTTCTCTTCTCAACATCAATGGTACCGTCTCCTCTGACCCTGCCCTCATTGCCACCCACCTCAATAACTCCTTTACCGACCTTAGCTCAGTACTTCCTGGTAACTTTTTCAGTCCACCTCCTCAATCTGTACCACCACCCATTGCCTGCCCCTCTCTTTCACCTGCGTCTGAGTGTCACCATGTACAGAAGCTAGGCCTTGCTACTAAAAGCCCTTAAAGGTAACACCATCGGTAATGACTCACTTGATCCCTGCCTTTTACGTCAGGTCCTGGATCAGGTCCTCTCACCTATTACGTGCATTTTCAACAAATCACTCTGTCTCGGAAAATTCCCCTCTGCCTGGAAGATTGCCACAGTTACCCCTGTCCATAAAGGTGGTGACAGGACTCTTCCGGATAACTACCGACCCATCTCAATCCCCCCCCCAAAGGCGTTAGAGAAAATTGTGGCATCCCAAGTCTCTGACTACCTCTGTAAGTACAATGTTTTCTGCCCTGAACAACACGGGTTCAGAGCAGGTCATAGTACCAATACAGCACTCCTGGAATTTTCCAACTTTCTCCATGCCTCCTTGGACTCTGGTGCCCTGGCTGGTGCTATATTCAGTGACCTGTCTAAAGCATTCAATGCTGTTTACATCCTCTTTTGCTCTCCACTCTCTGACCCTAATGGGCTTTGCCTCGGGACCCTGTTTCCTGGTGCACCAGCTATCTCTCCGCCCGCTCCCAATGTGTGAAGTCAACGGTACTCTCTCTGAAACATGCCCCATTAGCTCTGGGGTGCTGCAGGGCTCAATTCTTGGACCCCTACTATTCTCACTCTTTCTTAACTCCCTACCCAGCAGTTGTACGGGTAAGATGCATCTCTATGCTGATGATGCTGTTCTTGTTGCCTCCCACAATGACCCCATGCTGCTACAGAACTCCCTCCAACTAGTCTTTGACTCTGCAGCTACCTGGTTCACTGAGCACCGACTTGTTATCAACCTTAAGAAAACAAAAACGATGCTCTTCTCCCACCCCCAAAATAAGTACAGCAAGTTTCCCTTAGCTGTCCACTCCACACCAATCTCGTCATTGACCAGGTGCAGTCCTATAAATATCTTGGTATAACCTTTGACCCTGCACTTTCATTCCATGGACATATATCTGCCCTAAATTTGTCGCCAACTCACGGCCAGGCATTCTTTACCGGCAAAGAAATGCTCTCCCTCCTGATGCCCTCCGCCTGGCTGTCACCTCCTCTGTCATGTCTCTCATTGACTATGGCCTTCCGGTCTATGGCTCAGCAGATCAGACTCACCTCAACAAGGTTCACCTCACAGTTAATAAGGCCTGCAGACTTATCACTGGTGCTCCCAGACTCACTCACACATGTGAGCTGTACACCCTGGCTACCCTACTCAACCTGGAAGAGCGACTCATGTATCAGACATGCCAGCTCACCTTTAAAGCCCTGTGTGGCCTATCCCCCATAGGCCTATCCAACTCCATTCACCGTACTGCACCGACCCTGATCACATGCAGCTCGTCAAGAGCTACCCTAGTTATTCCGAGAGCCAGGACCTCTCAAGGTCAGAGGGCATTCCCCTACCGTGCACCCCACTGGTATAACTCCCTCCCTGCCAGTGTCTCAAACTCACTAACCTTAGCTTGCTTTAAGCCCAGGCTCAGAAACTTCCTGCTTAGCTCTCGCAAATGCAACTGCCGCTAGCCTAGTGTAAAAAAAAATATATATATACTCTGTTTGACAATGCTCACTGAGCGCTCCCCCTTCCTTTCCCTACTAATTCCTCCTCCTCTCTCCCTCCCTTCTACCCCCACCAGCTCTCCCCGACCATAACTTTGCACCTTTTGTTATCTTTTGCTTCATTGGAGATTGTATTCTATTGTAACAAAATTGTAATTGAACTGTAACTTTTTTGTTTGTAAGTACTGTGTCCCTTGTACTACTGTTCTGATGTCCTCTTTGTGACGAGGTACCTTTGTAAATGAGCCTCTGGCTCAAAGGTTTCTAAACTGATGTTTAACTAAATAAATAAATAAATTAATACATAAGTTGGTTAACCATAATGTAATCACCTCAAGCAGTTGTCATGACAACCAAGTAAACCTCGCGAGCACAGCTCTAGAGGTTTATAGTTGGCATGGCAATCGCGAGAGGTGTTAACGTCCGTGGTTGACCACCTTTACTTAGGCATTGTGATTTATAGTGTATGGTACCCTGTGCAGCAGTAGAATAAACCTTTTCATTTGTTTTGCTTAGAAAAAAACTTACCCAGAGGCAGGCTTGGAGAACGCACAAAATAGGTAATTTATTGGTTCACGTCTGAATCCATTTTCAACACACGGAGTATTAAAAATGAGTAATGATGCAAATAATACATACATTTTTTTCTAAAAAGATAAAACCACTTTTTTAATATTTAAAGTAAAAAAAAAAATTTACAGCAGTCCAGCACTTTTTGGTGGTCAGTAGGAATCATACGACTTGGCGTCACCATCTATGTCAGCGTGGTGGGTCGGGCATGCAAGGAGCTGGATGTGCAGTACTGAATGGAGCAGCATTACTTCATTTTGCAAGGTAACCTGCATTTAGGGCATGGAAATTCAATTTTTTTGTAAATCGCGAAAAAAAAGGACTTTTTCATCTGTGGTGCTTCTCTCCATAGACACCAGCACTCACGGCTGCAGGTGTGTTTTAGGAACTAGGAGCCACACCTTAAGATGTGTGCATGCTCTGATTGGCTCAGGTTATAATCCCATCAATATGACATACTCAGGAGGCATTAACAACCCCTGATGTCATAGAGATGGGATTACAGGAAAATATTCTTGCCGCTTTTTAACAGTAATAAGGGCTCCTCATACATTATATATTGTTATGCATTGTACATTTGGCATTTTGAGACTATCTAGATAGTGTTGTGGGAGCTGTTGTGATGACAAGTCATTGTACTGCCATTAATAGGAATGGGAGAGCTTATTTATTTGTTTATGAACTCGGATTAACCATTTGAGCTCAGAGCTCTTTACATAGGTTCCATGTTAGTATATTTAGAACAAGTAGGTGATTATACAGAGGACTGAGACAAACAAGGCAATAGAAATAGAATGAGAACATTTAGGTACATTTGGTCTTTAATCAAAGTTGTCTAGTATTTTGTTCAGTCTCCTGGTTTATATGTCCAGCTGCTCTGTATTTATGATATCTATAGTACGTATGGATAATGAATTGGTTTGCTGTTGAATACTTTGACTATGGTGCTCCACCACCCACTGTGCCATGTGGCCCCACCTGCAGCCTATAATAACTATTTCCAGACCCATGTCATGGTAAAGGGTCTCACAGTATAATACCTGACAGCAAGGGTTCAAGTAAACATAATTTTGGATTTTCCACAGATTACAAGTTGAGGTTTCAGGTTCAGGGAGACAAGACAGTTTTTAGGTATGTAAGCGAAACGAGAAAGACCAGGGGAGGGATTGTAAGAATAAAAAAGGAAGGGGGATTGTGGGGAGGGAGACCAAGAAAAAAGACATCTTGAACAAATACTTTTGTTCAGTGTTCACAGAAGAAGGGGAAGGCATGGGGCCACAGAAAAGGGACAGAAACATCGAAGGAAGGGAGGTGGACACTAGTCCATTTACTGAGGAGACAGTCATGAAGGAACTCACAAATCTGAAAGTGGATTATGCAATGGGCCAGACAGGGTCCATTCAAGGATACAGAGGGAACTCAGGGAGGTGCTCAGTGCACCTCTGACAGTCCTGTTCAACCTCTCACTGGAGATGGGGGTGGTTTTGGGAGACTTCAGGGCAGATGTAGTAGGGCAAAGTTGTAGTAGGGAGGCGGTTGGCAACTACAGGCCAGTCAGTCTGACTTCAGTGGTGGGGAAATTATTGGAATCCTACAGAAGGAAAGGATAGTGGAATACCTTGATTTCAGTGGCTTACAGGACCCGAGAAAGCATGGATTCAAAGGGGGAGGTCTTGTCAAATGCATTTAATAGATTTCTTTGACAGGATGTCCAGGGAATTTGATCAGGGTGGAGTGGTGGATATAGCCTACCTAGATTTCAGCAAGGCCTTTGACACCATTCCACATAGGAGATTAGTAAGCAAGCTGGGTAGCCTAGGAGTAAGATCAGAGGTGGTCAACTGGGTAAGAAATTGGTTAAGGGATAAGAAACAGAGGGTGGTGATAAACGGAGTGCACTCCAAGGAAGAGAGGGTGACCAGTGAGGTACCATAGGGATCTGTACTGAGAATGGTCCTCTTTAATGTATTTACTAGCAACGTTGTAGAGGGGCTGGGTGGAAAGATCTGACTGTTTGTGGACAACACTAAAATCTGCAAAGGATAGACACTCTGGGGGGTGAAAAAAAAGAAACAGGATCTGAAAAAGTTAGAGAGTCGGGTGTAGGCCCAAGACCCACCCTCCACACCCTTCCCTCCCCAGAGCTCTGCTAATTTATAGGGGAACACCTGCCCTGCAATTGGAGGAAAAGGCTGCAGGTGCAGCTCATGTAGTTGTAGCCACTGGGGGTTGTATTTAAAGGCTGAGAGAGAGGAGCTTAAGGAGTTGTTCACTTCCCTTGTAAGTTTACTGTGTTGTACTGCACCTAGTAACAGGGTTAATGTTTACTGTGGGACTGTATCTAGGATTAGTGGGTGACTTGATTAGGCAGTAGGGGTATCTTGGACTAGTGGGGAACCTGGTGGCTCACCCAAGGAAACCTACTTGGAGGAATGGGACCACACATCATTAGGGCCGCATCTTTGGGAGGGTGGTGAGCACAGAGTGTGGAGCAGCCATGATACTGGACTGGGCTTGGAAGTTCGGTGGTTGCCCAGTGAGCAACCAGCTGGCACAGCTTAGGGAGGAGGTTGCAAGGATTAGGAGACAGCTGGGGGAAGGTGGGAGGTATGGTTGGGGAAGGGGGCAGGGGATCTCCCACGGGATTGCACCAAGTACTAGGGGCGGGGGCATAGGGAAAGGAGTGCAGGACAATATTCGGGGGTCACATAGGGACCCTGGCAGAGGGGACCCAAAAGAAGGACACTACCAAGGAAGCAGACAGGTAACTGGGGACCCTCACAAAGGGGGATCAGAGGGACAACATTCTCAGGGAGGTAGGCAGATGGCCGGGGCTGGACAGAAGGAAGCAAGGAGGGGAGATGGATCGGACCTTATGCTCAGTAACCGCTCCAATTCTCTTCTTCTGCTTGAGGATGAGGGGGATGATGCAGCCATGACAGGGGTGGTTAGAGATGGAAAGGGAGTGGGGGGCAGGAGGCGGGGCTGGATAGCAGGAGGAACGGGGGGAACCTGGAATGCAGGAAAATGGGGGGAGCAGTGATTCAGAGCAGGAGGGGCAGGGGAAGAGGGAGGAAAGTGCAAGGAGAAGGACCAGTTGGGAGAAAAGGGCAAGGAGAAGGACCAGAAGTACAAGGAGGATACAGTAAAGGGAGCTGAGGGTTTAGGCCAGGGGAGCATGACAAGCAAGGAGGGACTAAACGGAGATAGGAAGGAAGGAGGAGCGAGCTAGTTTAGCTGATGGGGAGAAGGACCAGTCATGAGCAGTGAGGGGGAGTTAGTGAGGTACGGAAGGATACTGGAGGAGGAGAGGCATAGGATCGGAGGGGAGGTGGCCAGGGTAATAAGGAGGGGGCGGCATGTAGAACCCAGATAGGGGGAGGAACAAGGAGCCGACTGGGTGGAGGGGCCAGTAGAAAGGATGAGGGACATGGAAGGGGAGGAAATGGAGGGAAAGGAGCAGTCAGAGTGCTCCTGTTGGGATATTCTATGATCAGGGGTATCAAATGGGATAGGGAGGGAGAAGCCTGGCCAGTTGGAACAAAATGCTTCCCTGGACTAATGGTACACAGGGCCAAGCACGAGGTATATCAGCTGGCAAAGGATTGTGGGGGTTCCCCGGACATACTGGTCCACCTGGGAACAAATGACATTGAGGGAAATAGTGAGCTAGAGATACAGGCAAGGTTCAGGGAGCTTGCCAGGGTCTGTCATGACATAGGATGCACAGTTTCCTTCTCAGAAATCCTGCTGGTGCCAAGGGCTAGTGGGGAACACAAAAGGAAGATCAGGGAGATAAACCAGTGGCTCAGGGAGTGGTGTGAGGCCAGAGGGTATGGGTTGATGGGGGATTGGGTGGAGACCTGGGAGGATAAGGAGCTGTATGCTAGAGATAGGCTCCATCTCAATTTGGAGGGGAAGGGAATCCTTAAGTTGAAAATAGAGGGGTTCATTGGTGAAAAGTGAGGTTTAAACTTGTGAAGGGGGGAGGGATGGAAGAAAAGGCTGCTGAGGATGGACCGATAAAGGAGGGACTCTGTCTCCACCCCCCTGGGGAGCTGGAGGAATGCAGGACAAGGCCGACTGGTAAAGTGCAGACCAGGGGAAAACAGAATCCCCATGGGAACACGAGCAGGGGAAATGGAAGTATAGGGAAAGGGTGGAAGGTAGTCCTGCTAAAAACCAGGAGCTTGGCACAAAATGCCTGAGCTCCAGGCGATGCTAACTGAGGGAGTGGTGGATGGCAGCGGTCACTGAGACCTGGGCCACCGCAGGACATGACTGGGACCTGAACCTGGAGGGTTACACTATGTTCAGGAAGGACAGGGGGAGGGAAGGGAGGAGGGTAGCAATGATAGTCAAAACTGCATTGGCATAGGGGAGTAGGAGGAGTGGAGGAACCGAGAGCGATTTGGGTCACCTTTATAACAAGGGGGGCAAAAGAGTAAAAATAGGAGTGGTGTATAGACCCCTGCACTGGCGGAGGAGCTGGAGGATAGTCTGGTGGCAGATGTTGGGAGACACTGCAGACTGGGCAGGGAAGGCTGGTGGTGTTGGGGACTAAACATGCCAGGAACAGACTGGGAGACTATGACATCCTCGTGGCCAGGGAACAGAGGTTGTTGGATGTCTCTTCAAGACGATTCTAACTCAAGCAGGTGGGAGAACCGACCAGGAGGCGCGGGTACTGGATGTGGTCCTGGCAGACAGTGACCAGATTGGGGGCCTGAGGTAAGGGACCTGCTAGCAGGAGTGACCATGCCACGGTCTGGTTCTGCCTGGACCTTGATGGGTAGAAGGCTGCACAAAGACGGAGGTAATTGACTTCAGGGGGTGGATTTTAAGGAAATGGGAAGGATCCTTAAGGAGCATTTGGATGGGATTGGGTCAGACATGGATGATAGTAGGCGGGAAATCATCAGGAGAGGGGTGCAGGATGCTACCAGCACCTGTGCAAGAATAAGACGAAAATGCGGTAGGGCCTGAAAACCCTGCTGGTGGACCAGGGAGGTCCAGGAGGTGGTGCAGGGAAAGAAGGCAGCCTATAGGCAATTCAAGTGCTCAAAGAGTGAAAGAGATCGAGGGGAGTATGAGTTGATGGCTAGAAGGGCCACTAGGGTGGTGAGGATGGCTAAGGCAAGGAAGAAGCAGAACCTGGCCATGGAAATTAGGAGAGGGAACAAGGGTTCTTTAGATACATTAGGAAAAATGAAGAGTGAAGGGGCAGATTAGCAGGATTAAAACAGGGGAGAGATGGGCACAAGACCCAGGGGAGCAGGCTGAGGTACTAAATAAGTACTTCACCTCAGTTTTCACCAAGAAAAATTGGGGTGCTGCATCATACATGGGAGGAGACAGTGATACTGAGGGAGGGGGACCCCACCGATTGGCGGGTCTGGGGAGAGGGGAGGCATCACTGGCAGGAGGGGGAAGGCTAAGCAGGAGAAAGAGGTAGGAAGTGGAAATCACAGCAGAGAGAGTGAGGGAAGCCCTCAGGTCCCTTTAAGACGGAGAAAGCACTGGGCCAGATAACTTACATCCCAGAGTGCTGAAGGAACTATGGATGTCCTGGTGAAACCCCTGATGGAGCTTTTCACCATCTCTCTGAGGACAGGGTGGGTGTCCCAGGACTGGAAGGTGGCGCATATAGTACCTATCCACAAGGGGGGATCAAGGGAGGTGGCAGGGAACCACAGGCCTGTCAGCCTGACATCGGTGGTGGGCAAGGTGATGGAGGGCATTATCAAGTAGAGGCTGGGGGGGACCTGGAAAAGTCAGGGTGCCTGGACGATAGACAGGATGGATTCGTCCCGGGGAAATCATGTCAGACAAACCTTGTGGAGTTCTATGACTGGGTGACAAGTGCCTTGGACCTGGGTAGACCAGTGGATGTCCTTTCTAGACTTCAGCAAGGCATTTGACTCTGTTCCTCACGTGGGCCTGTTGGATAAGCTGGGAGAAATGGGGGTGGGGAACCAGAAAATCAGATGGATAGGCAATTGGTTCCTGGACTGGACCCAGAGGGTCATAGTTACCGGGATAGTCTCATCCCCAAGGAAGGTCATTAGTGGGGTCCCACAGGGATCAGTCCTTGGGCCCCTCCTGTTCAACGCCTACGTCTCTGACATAAGGACAGGTATCAGGAGTGAGATGAGTCCCTTTGCGGATGACTCAAAACTGGGGGCGGTGGTGGATGGGGAGAAAGGAGGATGGCCCTGCCCTACAGGGGGACCTGGAGGCTCTGGAAAGATGGTCTAGAAAGTGGAAGCTGAGGTTCAATGCAGGGAAATGCAAGGTACTGCACCTGGGGTCCAGAAACCTGGGCCAAGTGTACACCCTGGGGGGGAATGCTACAAGTCTCGATGGCTGAGAGGGACCTGAGGGTGGTGGTGGATGTCAAGATGAACAACTCGGAGACTTGTAGGAGGGCAGCAGCCAAGGCCAACAAGATGCTAGGATGCATCGCTAGGGGATCACCTCCAGAAAGAGGGAGGTGATACTCCCTCTGTATAACTGCTTGGTGAGGCCGCACCTCGAGTACTGCATGCAGTTTTGGAGGCCTCACTTAAAGAGGGACATTAAACTCCTGGAGAGGGTCCAGATGAGGGCAACCAAAATGATTTGGGGCTTGGGGGACAGGACCTATGAGGAGAGGCTTGAAGAGCTAAATATGTACACATTGGAAGAGAGAAGAGACTGGGGGGACATGATAGAGGTCTTCAGGTACATGAAGGGGGTAAATAGGGGAGGAACAGTCAGGGTGCTTCAAAAGCAGGAGGAGGGGTCCACTAGAGGGCATGGGTGGAAGCTGGAGGGGGGAAGATTCAGGGGAGAAAGGAGGAGGTGCTACTTCACTGAGAGGGTGGTGGAGCCATGGAATGCGTTGCCTAGGGGGCTGGTGGATGCAGAGACGGTGGAGGGGTTCAAGAGGAGGTGGGACAGGTACAGGGGAAGGATTCTGGAAGCAAAATCCAATGCAGCGAGAATATCCAGAACTGGGAAGGGAGAAGCCAGAGAAGGCGAGGGGGGCAGCAAGGTCGGCTCCCAGGGTGGGGGCAGACCAAACGAGCAGACGCAAAAGACCATTAGGCCTATTCTGCTGGCATTTTAGTATGTTAGTATGAGTATTCAAGGGTATGGCAACTGGGATTCAATGCAAAAAAAGAGCAAAATCGTACACTTGGAACACAGAAACCCAGGGGTGCAGTACCAATTTGGAGGAGAGGTACCTATGACCACAAAACAGGAAAGAGATCTGGGGGTTATCATATCTGATGAACTAATGATGTCTAGGTAGTATGACGAGGCAGCCAGGATAGCCAGCGGAATGCTGGGGTGCATAGGGAGAGGTATCACCAGAAGAAAGAGGGAGGTGGTGTTACCCCCCCCCCGTATAGATCACTGGTGAGTCCTCACCTGGTCTACTGTGTCCAGTTCTACAGACCACATCTCCAGAAGGATGTAGAAAGAGTAGAGGTGGTCCAGAGGAGGACAATCAAAATGGTATGCACCAAAAGACATATGAGGAATGACTGAAAGCCCTTAATATGTAAATCTAGAGGAATGGAGGGAAAGGAGTGATGTGATAGAAACTTTTAAATACCTCACAGGTATAAATAAGGTTCAAGAGGGGAGCATTTTTCAGAACAAAAGATATTCAGGGACAAGGGGTCATGCTATAAAGCTGGGGGGGGGGGGTCTGAAGGACCTTAATATGTATACCTTGGAGGAATGGAGGGAGAAGGGTGATATGATAGAATCTCTCAGGTACCTTATAGGTATAAATAAGGTTTAAGGGTGAAGCATTTTTCAGAAAATACGATGCTTAAGAACAAGGGAACATGCTATAAAGCTGAAGTGGGGTAGACTCAGGGGAGATGTGAGGAAGTACTTCACGGAGAAGGTGGTGGATGCATGGAACAGCCTCCAAGTGGAGTTGGTGGGGGAAAAACTGTAATGTAGTTCAAGAAAGCATGGGATAGGCATAAGGGAACCTTAGTGATTAGACAAGGGAGGGATTAGCTGGATATCAGGTAGAGTCTGTGGTGATACAGTTGTAAGGGAACAATGGGCAGACTAGGTGGGGCAAGCAGTCCTTAACTACCGTCAAATTCTATGTTTCAAACTTTTGACATTTTGTAAATAATTAGGAGTATGGAAAACAATCCATATTTGAAGAACCCCATTATTTGTAGATAAAGACTGTGCATTTCTTTCAAAAAATTGCTCAAACAATTACAGTATATTTGTTTCAGAACCTTTTAAATATGATAAACTCTGCTCTGGAAAGAAATTCCCCTACTGCATGCACAGTACAGAGGATATGCCACAACAACAGCTGAACACATGCTGTGAGACCACAGAGGTTTGTGAAATGGACACCTTCACATCAGTCATGAAACTGCACCATATTCAGGGTCTGTTTGGCTTGCCCTTTGGAAAAAAATACTTATAAGGTAACCTAACATAATTTTAAGTACTTCATACATGAAAAAGCTAAGTTATTCCACCACAAGCCAGCCACAGGGGATATGAAGCCTGGCTCTGAGAATGATAGATTTCCCACGGGTTTATCTTTAGCAAAACATCTATTTTTTGTGTGTATGCAATTATGGAGACTCTCAACAACATTCAGTGTTCCTTGGTGGGTTGGAACTATAAGCAGTTTAAAACCTCTCTTGCAGAAAACTAGTAGTCAGTGAACTGTTTCCTAGGATATTGAGCAGGTGTGACGTGGATAGCTGCTCAGTAGAATAATCCTTGCAGTTTTTCTTACATGCAGCTGCCTGACAAGATTATGACCAGAAACATTGTCTTTAATGCATTTCTAGACCAGTTGACTAAGCACTGTGTGAGTCAGTATGCATGTGTGTATATGTGGGAACAAGTGCCACCTCTTGGAACAGGTGGGGATAGGGAGCCTGATTCACAAGGCATCAGGAATGTTGCAAGGTGCTTGCATAAAAGAAATATGACACAGGGGGCTCACTGCACTGCTCCTTGCACCATCCCTGATTCAGCAATGCAGCCTGCACCAGTTGGGGACCTCCTGCACCAACTGTGCTTGTACTGTCCTTACAACAGACAAACCAGTGCAACATTGCAGAAGGGGGATATTGCCAGGGTGGTGTTGCAGCATCCCCTTAAATGGGATTCAGGAAGACCCCCCAACAAGGTACACTGTCCACTATAGTTATACCAATCCAGAGCTTGTCTAACAGGCCATGCGCCACCCCCAGAGCTGTTGCTCATGGTATCACATGCCCACACAGGACCTGAACACATACAGAGTGGCAGTGGAGTGGCCAGCAGTGTCCCACTGTGACGAGGACATGCCACGCAGGATCCACCACCCATGGTGTCAAACGTGCCACTGCTCCCTCCCCATGGACGACACAGGCATGGCGGCAGCTCTGTAATGTCATTATCAGCGGGTCTGTTGCAACCCCCCCTCCACCCATCTGGACCTACCCTGCCCACCTCTGGTCAGGTCCTCACAACCCTGGTATCCTCCAGGTAGCACTCTATCAATGGGCACTGATGCCGCCTGACCTCCTTGCAGCAAACCTCTCCCTTGCACCTTGACTTTGACACATGGCAGCAGCTGCCACAAGCTGTGGGAGCCTGTCCCTGGGGCCCCTCCCGATAGAGAATCAGGTGCAGGGTCCCTAGCAGATCAGAGACTGATGCAAGCTGCCATTTGCCGCAGCTTGCATTTATCTACCTGGGGCTTGAGAATCAATCTCATGGCTACCAGATTATTACAAAAAGAAACCAGATGGATGATATAATTGAACAACATATCTCCATCTGTTCTTATTGAGGAGACTGATTTCACACTTTATCTGAAAAATTAATAGTAGGTAACATCAGTTTTACCCATAGTTATGTGTTGATTATCTAAGTTCCCAATTTAAATGATTTACTGCTCGGTACAATATAGTTTAATTAAGCTCATTATACCTGTGCCTTATCCGTGATTACACTGACCTCTGTTTGTGTGTTGTATATTTCAGTTCTGCAAAATAGCCAACCAGGGTTAAGACAAATTGTGACTAAATTGTGATTACTGTTATTTATACATCATAACAATAACTCTTTGATTTGTTTTACATACTGTAGCTATCGCAGAACTTATTTCAATAAAGTGCTGCCCCCCCCTTCTCTCTATCTTTTCACCTCATTACTTTTTTTTACTCATCACTATCCATTCACATTTTAAAACCTCTGGTCCCCCCCAACCCGTGCATTTTTATTCTCACTGCCTTACTTCTTATGGGCACAGTATGAAGATTGAATTTGATGATGAATCATTGAATTACTTGATGAGATGACACTGGGGGCCAGATTTTCAAAGATCCCCTAGATCACTGCAATTTGTGTCTATCTAGGGCTGTGGTGCACCCTGGTTGTGTCAGGGACCCTGTGCTGTATTCAGGAAGAACCTGGTCCCTGCACCACAAATCTTGGAGTTGCCACACCCATTGGCATGCACCAAAACAATTGTCGCACCTGCAGGAAATGTCACAGGGATCGGGCTGCCACCCCTGCCCAGCACAGCAGTAGAGGTGTCAGAATGGTTGGGGTTAGGAGCAAACACATGCAAGGCATGCAGAGTATGGGGACCACATGGGCATGGGGTGCCATAGTGGTGGTTGGGGAGTGGTGGGCAGGCATATGAGTGATATTGCACTAGTTGGGGTGCTAGTTATTGAGCAATACTGTCACTGACAAAGAACGGCCCCCAGGGCCATGCCTGTTTATCTCTGGGTTCATACAGATAACAGCGAAAACAAAATGAGTGCCATAAAAAAAGGCATGGCAAAAAAAAGGGAGGGTCAAGAATGCAATATGAAAAAAGGATGAAGGCATCAAATGTCACCACCCAAGGCAATAATGCGCAAGGCAATCAAACACAAACCAGACAACTGAAGTAAAAACCAACATACAACATACAACCTTATACTTTAATGTTACGGGGGGGGCAGAGCCCCCCGGCCTCCCCATAACATATATAAACAACTCCCAGTCCATGACAGGTTTTGAGTAAGGCACTTTCTGTGACTGACAAAGTACAGTAGAGGCACACCTATAGAAAGAACATAGGTATCACAGAGGAACACACTCCTTTATTTAATGTTTAAATTAGCAAACAAAATATTGATTCACACAGATAACAGCAAAAGCTCTTAATTACCGAGCTGCAAATACAGCATGATCAACACCACACAACATCATGCTGGCACAAATCACTGTAAAATCCACACACACTAAAAATCACCTTGCTCCTAACACTCAACCTGAATCCCACCAACATTTTCCGATACCCATATTTAAGCACCCTTTTGGTGGTATACCATGTCTCCGTACCCCCCCCCATCACCATTCCATGTCAGCGACAGTACTGTTCAATAATTGGCACCCCCACTAGGTGCAACATCACTCAAATACCTGCCCAACCCCTCCCCAACTGCCACTATGGCACCTGTTCCCATGCCACCACTGTACACCAGTCAGGGTCCCCTAAAAACAAGTCACCACAGTATCTTTCACCAGTGCAAGAGACTTAGACCAGCTCATTGCTGGTCTGTCTCGAGTTCCTTGCTGCAGCCACGCTTTCTGAATCACAGAAAAGAGGAGGTTGCAGCCTCGCCATGGCACAAGCTCCCTAGTGATGTCACGCAACCCCAGTTTTGTCAGAAGGGGGGAGCAATACCATTATGATGCAGCGGCTCCTGATTCAGCTGCAGACCGCGTTTCTGAATTGGGAATGCTGCATCTTTTGACGCAAGGTGCCAGTTGCATCAGAAATGTTTGATGCAAGCACCTTCTGTCCATCTCAGGGCTTTGAAAATCCAGCCTCATGTCTGTAACTGTATGTGGATAAAAAACCTTGATGGACTGAGAGTTGCTCATGCACCCTAAGAAGACCTGAAGAGGTCGAGGCACTAGGGGCTAACTTTTCTTCTGACTTTCTTATCTGCAAAATAAAGCTATGTGTTTAGTACTTTAACTTTGGTTCCTCATTTATTCACGAGTGCAGATCTTTGCTCACTGCATTGTTTGGGCTGACTGTTTCTGCACCCCCTTAGCAGCTTCCTGAGTGTACTGCTATTTGTTTTCCATGTATATGTGGGAAGCCTCCCTAGTCCTTCCCAGCTCTGCATCCTTTATGCTTGCATTGTTGTTAGGGCCTTCATTTATCTCCACATTATATATGATTAAATTCTTGCAAGTATTTTTCTGCACCTGCTGTGCTGCTGATTTAGACATTTTAAGTACTATAACAAAGGCTGCACTGTAGCTTTACAAATACACCACATGACATGCTTACAGATGAAGGACAGGGAAAATAAGGTTCTTTTGCAAATTACACAAGTGAAGAAGGCCTCCTACAAAAGGGAGTGATGCTTTACCTATAATTTAACAATAAGTCTAGATCTGTAGTGCATTGTACAATGGGCAAAAGTGAACCAACTAAATGCATACAGTGTCTACTAAACAAACATAGAAAAAGAGTCGTCATATTTAACATTTTGATTTTGTTGTTCACCTTACATATGTATTCAAGGCCTTATTTCACTTTCTATTTCACGCCAGCAGAATTGAGAAATACATTTTACTTTATCACATCTGCAAAGTTCTATTTATTGGGACCTTTTTCTTCTTCTTCTTTTTCTTTTTGTTCACCCTTCATTTTAACATACAGTAATTTAAGGTCATAAGGCACTCCAGGCCCATTATGTCTACTCCTCCACCCCACTTCTGAAGCACTTATGAAGGGATTTCCTACCCAGGGAATCTGTGATACTCTTGGTAAGCAAACATTTGTCCAGGCTTATGTCAAAGGACTGCACTATCTTCATGTTGACCTTGTCTGATGTTAAGCTGTACCATAGGTGCCCCACCCTTTGAGAGAAGTGTCTCCTACCATAACCTCTGAATATGGCACAACCCAGATTCAGGGCATGTGCCTGCATTCTGATAGTGAACACCTGATCAAATACCTTCAAGTGTTTGATCCTGCCAACTCCCTTATATCTGCAGGAGACTAAGATAATGCCCCCTCAGACCTCTTTTTTTGTCCATACTGAACAAGTTGAAAGCCTTCGGCCTATCCTCACACATTTGCTCCCCATACCTCTAATATTTTGGTAGCCTTATATCACCCCCATTCCTTTCCCAATATTCCATTTGTCTTGAGGAGTCCAGCAATGCAAACAGCCCTCCAAGTGGGGGCTGCCCAGGGCCTGTAAAGTGGCAATATTACTTCCCCTGCTCTGCTGGTCTATCCTTCTGCTTTTAATGCACAAACACACTCTGCCAGCCCTCTTGACAGCAGACTGACACTGCTTGTCTGGATTCAGCCGCTTGTCTGTTATTATGCCTAATTCATTTTTCTCCTCTGCAGCAAGACGAGCTCTGTTTAGTTGCAATGACGCAGAGGCTCCAGGACTATTTTTTAATTGACCTTCAATGGAAGAAAACAAAATGGGGGGGGGGGGAGAGAAGGAATACTGAGCAAAGTGTGAGTGAACTTAAATAAGTATACTCCAAAACAAAAAGGTCTGAATATTTCAAATCTCTCTTCATCACCAACATAAAGCCCCTTCAAAGTTCTGGACGGTGGTCCACACCCTATTTACACCCTTATCTCACCCACTGCCCCAGGTACTTGAAGTAAATAGCTCACTAGTGTCTGACCCATCAGCTGTATCTGTGGAATTTAATTCCTACTATACCTCCTGCACCACACAGCTTCTGAAATCCCTCCCCACCTACCCTTCCCTCTCCCCACCTTCTACCAGTGTGTCCCCTCCACCACCCTCTTATCTTCCCTTCTCTTTTGCTACTCAACTACTGTAACCCCAAACAATGCCCTACATGCCCTTCTCACCATCAACCCTTCTAAAGGTGCCTCCCCTGATGGCCTTGACCTAAAACTCCTCTCCCTTTCTGCTTCAGCCATTGCCTACCCCATCTCAGTAAATCTCTCATTCTTCACTGCCTCTACCAGTGTGCCCCCTCCTCCACCCTACTACCTTGCCTTCTCATTCACTACAGTAAGCCCAAATGATGCCCTAAGTGCCCTCTTCACCATCAACCCCTCTAAAGGTGCCTTCCCTGATGGCCTTGACCCAAAACTCCTCTCCCACTCCACTTCAGCCGTTGCCTAACCCCTCTCAGTTATCTTAAATCTCTCATTCTTTACTGCCTCAGTCCCCTCTTCATGGAAACATGATGTGGTCTTTCCTCTACCCAAAGGGGGTGACCCCTTATCCCATGGCAACTATCGCCCCATTTCTCTCCTCCCTACCCTTGCCAAACTTCAAGAACACACTGTTCTCTCCCAACATACCTCTTTTCTCTCTGACACCTCCTTTTTCACCCCTTTCCAGTCTGGTTTCAGGAAAAAAACACTCAACCACCACCTCTCTCCTATGGCACACAGACTCCATCCTAACTTTGATGGACAATGAACAAATTACCTGTGCCATTTCTGTCAGCCTGGCCAAGGCCTTCGACACTGTCTCTCACTCCCTTCTCCTCGACTCATTCATGGCAACTGGTTCAAGGCCTACCTTATTGGCAGAACCCAATCAGTTAAGATCTTGGACGTCACTTCCCCTCCCCTCCCGGTTAGCACTGGATTCCCCCAAGGCTCAGTATTAGGGCCCCTCCTATTCCTTATCTTCTTAAATGCCCTTCCCTCTGTTTGCACCCCATCCTCTGCTATACATACATATGCTGATGATACAGTCCTGTATGCATCTGGCTCCTGTCCTGATGAGGTTACAGCCAGCTTACAGGAAGACTTTGACAAGGTTCAGCTCTGGTTTGCTAACCATCAGTGTTTCCTCAAAGCCAAGAAGACTGTCTCCATGACCTCTGGCACAAGGCAGAGACTCTCTAGGCTTCCCTCCCTACCCACTTTTCACACCGTAGATGGGACTTTACTTGAGGACACATCCTCCTTCAGGTACTTAGGTGTTTGGTTGGATCAACACCTAAACTTCTCTGGACTTATTGATGCCATCCAGTAAAAACTGTGCCCCAAGCTTGGTGCCCTGTTCTGGAACCATAGTTGCATCCCTCCTACAGCTAGGCGTGAACTTGTTCACAAGATGATACTGCCCATTTTCTGCTACTGTGATGTAGTCTATGGTTCTGCCACTAAGTCCTCCCTGGCCAGACTGGACACCCTCTTCAATTCCTTCTGCCACTTTACCCTGGATGCACCCACTCGCACCCATCACTGTAATCTTTATCGTGCCGTATCCTTCCTGTCTTTTACAAATAGGCGACTCTCTCACTGTGCTGAATTCACCTCCAAGTACTGGTTGGATGAGCTCCCTTCCTACCTCACTTCCTCCTTTATAACACCCCCTCCACCCTCCCATTCCATTAGATCATCCCATTCTCGTACCCTGGTTGTCCCCCGGAGATCCACCCAAACCAGCCAATCTGGTTACTCTCACTGCCTCCCAAAAATTTTGAATTCCTTACCACCTCAAATCCAGTACTCATCCTCCACCTACTCCATCAGCTCTCCCCTCAATAATTACCTTGCAACTAGTTGCTCCTGCCATGTCCCTATCTAATTCCCTCCTCTAAGCCCTGGAAAAACGCTCCGTCTCTACCCTCATCTTCACTTACCACCCCAAGGGGCTTGTATCTCTGATCTGCTCTCTTCCCTTACCATCTTAAAGGGGTCTCTCTGGGACACTGCATTATCCCCTTTTCTCTGGTCCCACCAGTCCCATTGCATGGTACCTCACACCCTGAGGGGGTATCCAGAGACATGAGTCTTCCCCCTCTCTCCACCTCACCACTCCTTCCCCTTCCCCCCTTTTCTTTCATGTATGCACTTGTTTACTTATTAACCTGGCACTTATTATTGTCCACTCTTTCTACATGTTATGCTCAACACTGTTGTAACACTTTTTGTAACACCTGCCTTACAACTGCATGTTAATGTTGATCTTGTAAATTGAATGCTTAATGTCTCATTCCTAGTGTACCCCTTCCCACCAGGGCATACCGGGAGATGAGCGACTTGTTGCTCGGTGTGCCTTCCCAGTGAAACATTTCAATAAATAAATAAAAATGTAAGTAAACAGTAAAACAAACTGCATCAGAATGGCATTTGCACAAATCTGGCATATTTGAAACTTTGTGATTTAGAAGCAGTTTTTTTTTTGCACACTGTGTAGACCTAATTACTCTGAGACTTAAGGGTGAGCCAATGTGGAAGCGGAGTTTGGTGGGCAAAACAAGAACCTGCACTTTTAGATACTGTAAAGTGCAATATCATGAGGGCTGAAGTGGTCTATATCTCTTTGTCAAAATGGCAGTGTCACATGCTGACCGGAATGTGGCCTAGGGAGCAGACAACCAGCTCTGTATCTAAAGGTGCATGTTGGAACCCCCCCCCACACACACAGCCCACATGCCGACTGAAACATGGCCTAGGGAGTGGACAACAAGCCCTGCATCTAAAGATAATTTTGGTGCCTTTCCCCCACACTGGTGGACCTCGGGGATAGTGTTTACCCATCTGTCCTAGTCACCCCCCCCAGGGTCGACTCTCCACCCACCCCAGCCACCCCCCACCCAAGGTAGACTCTCCAGTTATAAAGAAATACAAAATCACACATGCCCTCTAAATGCAAAGCATCATGGGCTGCATATGCAAATCACAACAGAATATTATGCTGATTGAACTTTAAGCAGAAATGCATGGTGCCAAAAGGCCTCTCACACGGTTTTCAAAGGGTGCCAACAGAAGACATAGACATGTATTTCGTCCTACCAGGACTCATCAGTATGCCTCATCTGTTTGAAACCCCAGTGGAATGAACCAGCTACCCTAAGATGGTCTATCTGGGTTATGTTGTGGTGAACCCAATTAAAACAAAAACTATTTAAAAGACAAAGAACCTCTGTGCAAAAGCTCTGAGGCAATGGCTACCCCAAAGGGCATTTGACCGGGAAGCCAAGTTTCAGAGAAATACAAAATCACACATGCCCCCACAATGCAAAGCATCATGGGCTGCATATGCAAATCATCACAGAATATTATGCTGGTTCAACTTTAAGCAGAAATGCATGGTGCCAAAAGGCCTTTCACACAGTTTGCAAAGGGTGCCAACAGAAGACATAGACACGTATTTCATCCTACCAGGACTCATCAGTATGCCTTGTCTGTTTGACACCCCAGTGGAATGAACCAGCTACCCTAAGATGGTCTATCTGGGTTATGTTGTGGTGGACCCAATTAAAACAAAAAACAATTTAAAAGACAAAGAACCTCATTGCCTTAGTGCTTGCACACCGGAGTTCTTTGTCTTTTAAATTGATCATCTTACCACCCCTCTCCAAAACCCTAGAAAAGGTGGTGGCTGACTAGCTCACAGACTACTTATCTAAATATTATCTCATGTGCCCTAAGCAGCATGGTTTCTGCAATGGTCAAAGCACCACCACGGCCCCTATGGAATACACAACCTTCATACAAAGGGTACTCGACCAAGGACACTTAGTTGGGTCTGTCTACATAGACCTAATTAAGGCATTCAATATGGTCAATCATGCCCTCCTACATAACTCCCTATCCTCTCTGGGTCTTGCCCCCAAACCTATATCCTGGTTTGAGAGCTATCTAAGTGACAGGACCCAGCAGATCAAAATTAACTCAACCCTCTCCTCTAGCCTCCCTGTCCATTCCAGGGTCCAGCAAGGATCCATACTTGGTCCACTCCTTTTCAGCCTCTTCTTAAACTCATTGCCCAGTGCCTGCTCAAGTCATTTACTTCTATACACCGATGATGCCATCATCTTCACAAGCCATCCTAATCCCTCCCTACTGCAACAACCCATCCTAACAACATTCACTGAAGCTGAATCATGATTCACAGAGAGCAAACTAGTTCTCAACTTTAAAAAAAAAAGTCAATGGTTTTCTCACATCACCAAAACCTGCTCAAGGATCACACCCTCCATATTAGCAATATCCGTGGCTCACTGATTGAGCAGGTAAACTCCTTCAAATACCTGGGCATCACTCTTGACTCATCCCTCACCTACCACCCGCATATTCACTCACTGAGTTCCACCATCATCATCTGAATTGGTCAGCTCCACTGGCTCAAACACTGCCTACCTCCAGATGCCCTTAGACTAGCTGTGCAATCCTTGATCCTCTCAGTCATAGATTATGGAATCATGTACTATGACTCCTCAGATGATACCACCCTGAACAAAGCTTGACACCTAGTGATGGGTTGCGATAGATGGAACCACATGTGTGATCTTTATAGTAGTACCAATTGACTATATTTTGAGGGTTGTCTAAAATATCACAGCTGCCTGTTGGCCAAGAAAATCCACTGCAACCCCCCCCAAGTCTGCACCCCCTTATCCAGCCCATCCCCCAACTGAGGGTATCCAGGAGTACTACCAAGGCTCCCCACCTGGTCCCCCATTGTAGGACCACACTGGGTCAAAGAGCTTTCTATCATAGGCCCCTTAATGGCTCAGTGGCCTTCCTATTTCTATTTCAGCTGAGCCTAAGATTGGCCGCTACAAAACCTGCTCAGGGAATTCCTACTCGAGGGTCTGGCATGTGACTGCAACTAATCTCCAAGTCCCAATTGCTGTCCCTTGTTAGCCTCTCTCTCTCTCTCTGTCAGATAAGATGAATCAGAAAATGACCTTACTGTAGTTACTAGATCTAAAGTGTATTTCTCTGAATGTTCTTGTTGTTGTTCAACTCTGGGATTGCTCCTCACACAGAATGTTACCTGAATCAGAGATTATACCATCCTCAGATGTTTAACTTTGTATCTAATCTGTTGTCTACTCTGTATACATTGTCTTCTGTATTTACCTCACTTTAAAAAATAATCTTTAAAATGTATAGAAATACTGATTTAAAAATTGTAATTACTGACGTGGAGCCTTTGCAAATGAGTCTGTGACTCAAAGGTTTGTAATTTCGACTACCTTAATAAATAATAAATAAAATAATAAACATGGTACAATATACTGAGCACAGCACAAAGCACATGACCTGCACCAGCTAATCATCGATGCTGAAGATCTTGATCTCAGGCTAGGCATATCTCAGTGCCATTTATAGCTCGAACACTGCAGACGTAGACACGTGTTTTGGAGAAGGTTTGCAGTTAAGAAGAGCTATTTGTTTTTTTAAAACCTTAGAAAGCTGATTAACATATTAATGTACAGTAGAATTTAAAGATGGAAGGAGCTCTAGCTCCTCCATGTCTGCCCTGCTGCTTCGCAAACAGGAATGAGAAATATATTGTGCAAACAGAAACAAATTTGGAGCGATTTCCTGCCTACTTTACCTATGACACCTGATGCTTCTATTTTTAAGCAGAGATGTGTCTAGGCTTACAGTAAAGGCCTGTACTGTTACCATGTCCACTATTCCTGATGGTAGGGTGTTCCACAAGTTCTCCACCCTCCGGGAAAAAAATGTGCCGCAAATATGAATTTACCACCACAGAGCTTTAAAGTAAGTTTCTGTGCCCTGCTTCTGGACAACAGAGCAAACATCTCTGGCTGTTCAATACCCTTGATTATACCCTTCACTATGATAATGTCCCCTCTGAGCCTTTTTGCCAGGGTGAACATGTTAAGGAGCAAAGAATACCCCAGCTCCCACTTACCCACAAGAGCAATGTGTGTGTTTATGTCACTCATTGACTACACTATTACCTAATCATATGCACAGCACTTTAGCTTAACAAACTGATAGTCATTCCTGATGACATTTTATTTATTTGTTTATTAATTTATTCATTTATTTATTTATTTATTTATGACTTTGTTAACCGGGTAGGTGCACTGATCTCAGGGACCATTTTCAGGCATGACCCGAGCCATGTAAGGCGGAATAGAGTAGAAACATTAGAATAACAAGAACATAACAAGAGCAGAAATACACAGTGAAAGGTTACAGTTGTTACATTTGGCAATACATGGTGGCTGTAGTTGAGGGACAACAAATAACAAAGCAAAGTAAAGCTCATGGTGGTACAGTTTCAGTAAATAAGAGAACCTATTTGGCCCTACCCCTGGAACCTATAGGGGGGGCTAGTCCTTAAAGCAGTGGCAGGTGGATGCCAACAGCAACCAGTCTTTAAGGCAAGTCTTGAACTGGCGGTGAGTGTTTATGGTGCACAGTTCAGTGGGCAGCTTGTTCCATAGTGTGGGGGCTGCTACAGACAGGGCTCTAGTGCCCATGTTTATGGTTACCCTGGGGATTTTCAGTGAGGGGATACTGAGGAGCGTAGGCAGTGGTGTGAGGTTTGGACGGGGAGAAGGGGAGCAAACGAGGATTTCTGGCCAATACAGATGGCAGAATCAATAAAACTGTACAGTGCAAGGTCAAAGCGGGCTTGTAGTGGGAGCCACCCCAGTGTGGTGTAGAGTATACAGTGGTGTGTAGAGAAAGGAGCCAGCAGGGAGATGTGGCAGGCACTGTTGTATGCTACCGATAGTTTTGCCATGGTGGATGCGGAGGTCCTGGAGTAGATGAGAGAGCAGTAGTCCAGGATAGGTAGCAGGTTTCCCTGGATGATGGCATGGCAGGCCTCAGGAGTGAGGTATTGCCGGTATCTGTAGGCAGCCCCTAGTTTTTGGTGAAATCTTAGAACTAAGGAGTTTATGTGCTCTGTAAAGGAAAGGGAGGGGTCAAGCACAACTCCTAGATATTTGAAATGTTTGATGTCCTATAGGGCATGGCTTTCAGGGGACATGATGAATTAGAGGCGGGTTAGATTTGCATTTTGTTAGGAAGGGCTTAGATCCAAACAACTTTGTTTTTGTTTTTTTAGCACTGACCAGAAGGAGGTTGTCAGAGGACCAGTTGTGGGCTGTAGTGTAGTTTTGTGAGCGGGCTATAAAGATGAGGGTAGGAGACGTTCTGCTGGAGAAGAGCATGAGGTCGTCAGCGTAAAGGACTGACAGTTGAGACTATCTGCTGGAAGGGAGTTAATGAATAAGGAGAAAAGGAGAGGTCCCAGGATAGAGCCTTGGGGGACCACAGTAGAGAAAGGCAGGGTGGGCAAGTGGGCCGGGCCAATGCACACAAACTGGGAATGCCCTGTAAGGTAGCTTCTGAACCAGGTGGTGACCTCTGGAAAGCAGCCAAGGTGATGCAATTTGGAGAGGAGGAGTGAGTGATTGAAGAGGTCAATGAAGACTGTGCCAGTTGCATTTCCATGGTCCATGTTTGTGAGGATGTGGTCAGTTAGGAGTGCGAGAACAGTGGTGGTAGAGTGATTCTTGTGGAAGCCGTGTTGTTGGCTACATAGTAAGTCATATTTACCTATGTAGTAGGCAAGTTGGTGGTGGATGGCTTTTTCCAGTAGCATGTTTAGGTGAGGAAGGATGAAGATTGGGTGATAGTTGTCTGTGGATTATGGGTCCTCGGCTTTATGAATGGGAATGACCTTAGCAGTTTTCCATGTATCGGGCATGTAGGAAGTGGTCAGGGCGAGGTTGAAAATGAACGTTAGGGGACGATGATGGCAGGGGAGATAAGTCTAAGGAAGACAGGGGATAATCTGTCTGCTCCAGGGGAGCCATGGTTTGGGAGGCTCTTTAGGAGTTTAGCTATGTCAGTGTGTGAGAGTATTTTGAAGAAAAAGGGGGGAGATGTAGGCCTGGCAGGTGATGTTATGGGGGCGTGCAGGGGGACAGGGTTTTTTTGCAGGTCATTTGGCAGTTTGCTCAGGTATATGGTGAGGTCAGAGAATTTGTCATTGAGGGCCATGGCCACATCTTGGGGATCGGTAATGAGGCCCGCATTAGTGTGTAGCTGTGAGACAGGCTTCCTGGAGGGGTGGTTTAGTAGCAAGCCAATGGATGCCCAAAATTGTTTAGGGTCCCCAAGGTTAGTTTGCTGGACAATGCAAAAATGTGTCTGAGAGCTTTGGCCAGGTGTTTGCAAAGGTTCCTCTGACACCTGTAATCATCCCATAGGGTAGGGAATGGGGATGCTTTATAGGTTGACCAGGCATGGTCCCTGTCTTTCATGAGGGTAAGGAGGTCTTTTGTGACCCATCGTGAGTAGCCACCCCTCACCCTTCTGGTGGTGACTGGAAAATGCTTGTCCTGTAGAGTCAGGAGAGCTAGAGTGAGCATGGATGCTGCCTGGGTCGCATTTGATTCTGAGAAAATGGCAGACCAGCCCAGTGCCAGTGTCTCAGAGAGAAGGACAGGGGTTTTTGGGCTTCTGAAATGATGGAAAGACAGGTATTTGGGTGGGGGCCGTTTAAGTTTGGATGACCAGAGAAGGTACATAGGGGAGTGATAACTAATGGAGTTGGCCATGGTACCAGCGTGCAGGACACAGTTCTCCCAGTTAGTTACAATCCAATCCAGGAGTGTCTGTGTGCTCTTGCGAGGGTTCTGCCTTTTGGGAAGGTTAATAGTTTGGGCCAGGTTGTATTATTTTAAGAGGGAGGCATAGTCATGCTGGTGGGAACTGAGCCAGTTTAGATTGAGATCACCCAAGAGAATTGAGTCTCTGTGTGGGGATATGGAGCCCAGGCCAGAAAGGAAGTTGTTTAGACCATCAGTTCCAGCTGTAGGGGGATTGTAGCAGCACCCAATGTAGAGTTTTTTGCTAGTTTCTAGGGTAATGTTTGGTGAGGAGCCATTCACTGGGAGAGGCTGGGTCAGAGCAGAGAACTATGGCGGCTGATAGGGGTTCCTTGATGAACAGAGCTACTCCACCCCCCTTTTCTTGCTAGGTCTATCCAGGTGGTGGAAGGAGTACCCAGGTAGTTGGTAGGTGGCATCAGTAATGTGATGTTTTAGCCATGTCTCGGAGAGTCCCAGTACATGGGGTTTGTATAGCTCAACAAATGCTTCCAGGTCCTGGTATTTTGAAGGAAGACTGCATACGTTTATATATGGGCAATTTTTAGCCCTGGGGCATTTGTCCAGGTGCTGTTGGAGGGGGCTATGTGGGAATTAGGGAGGCCGAGGTTGCTCTCAGTGACTCCTGCATGGAGTAGGAGAGATAGAAATGAGATGCAGGTGCAGGAGGGAATGGCAATAGAGCAGGATATGGAGGCCAGGTAGTGACCAAGTAAGTGATATTCCGTGTTTAAGAGGAATGAGAGGGTGATGTGACCAGGGCAGGAGAGTTCCCACGAGGGGAGGAGTGTAGGGAGTACCAGGGGTAATGGGATTCCTAGAGGTAGGTATGGTACATTTGGTCCTGGGCCAGTGCTGAGGCACATACATCTGTCAGCACCAGGGCACATATTAGGTAGATCGCAACAGTGTGAGCTGGGACAGGTTTATGGTGACATCAGATGTTGGTAGAGAGGAGGTGAAAAATTTGGAGTACAAAACGCGGGTCTAAGACACTTTTGCATGAGCAGTGCAGGGTGAGAACAGCAGACCAGTGAGGAAGCTTTAAGAGAGAGAGGAAGATCAACACAGGGGGTGAGGAGACGAATAGTTTTAAGCTCCAGAGCTCTGGTACTGTGAGCCAAAGGGGATAGGATGGGGTAGGGGAGGGAGGAGCTTAAGTGTATTTAAAGGTGGCCTGGGAGGGGGAGGGTGGCCGGGTGAAAAATTTGGCAGCAGAAACAGCAGCCGTGGAGGCCGGCGCCGTGTATAGGCAGTACCTGATGGTTGTTTCCAGGGGGCCAGTGGCAGCAGGCTTCTTAGCGCTGAGACAGGAGCAGAATGGTGTACAAGCATGCAGGAGGCAAACCACAGATGGCGCTAGGTAGCCCAGTGGGCTACAAGGATGCCTATTGAAGGAGGGATAGGACAGGGATTAATAGCACTCTGAAGTGGTGGGAGTGAAAATAAAATTAGCATGCAGACAAATAAGCTGCAATTTACTAAAAGAGGGCCAAATCAGGGGGCAGGAAGCAGACAGCTAGGCACCAGCTCTGTAACTGAGATTTGTAAAACAAGAAGGTCACAGTCGGGGGCAAACCAAAGGGAGAAATTAAATTGGTAGCTGCACTGGATTAAAATACAACAAATCATTAGGCTATGGAGACTTTTAGCAAAGAAATCCTGAACTCTAAATCCTGTACTCTAATAAACTTAGACACAGTGACTGAGGTAGCTGGTCTAACACAATACAAACAAGCATTTGTCAATGCCGAATGTTTGCTTGCTGGCATTGGCATTGGTAGTGTAGAAGTTACAGAGCTGCATAATAGGAATGGCAGCGAAGTATTGAACTGAAGCCAACCCCACCACCACCCTGCAGAGAGTGACAGGCATTGGGGTGTGCCTTTGGGTCGTCAGGCATAATGACCACACCATTTCACCACACCCTACCCTGCAGACACTGACAAGTGTCACTGCGCCTTGGGGGCTTTGGCCCTTATGCTCACCCCATTCCATCAGGAAATACGGTGAGATGGGTGCGGTATAGGAGAATGGGGTGAAGTTTGGGCCCGAAGAGTCCGAGGCACACTTTGATGCCTCTCACTAGCTGCAGGTTGTGGGTGGGGGTGGAATGGTATGAGCATTACAGGCAAGAATCGCAAGTCACACCCCTGATGCCTGTCATTCTCTACAGGGTGGGGCGTTATGGTCAGAAATCCTAACGCCTCAGGCATTCGTTGGTATTTTCACTCCAAATTTTCAACATTTTTTTTTTGTGACCCCACCTCATGAACAGTGGCAATATCAGTTTGTTAGCGAAAACTGCTTTTGCTGAGCGACTATGACATTTAGCACCACAGGTGCAAAAACACATTCGAACAGGAGGTGAAAATGACAGCGGTACTGTTCATGGGGAGGTGTAAAAATGGCAATGTTGAAAATCTGCTGTGAAAATCTTAAAAAAACTGGTGAAGTCACGAGCGTGCGTAGAAACTGTGCAACACACACCCGTAATGTAACTAGTTTGGGGATTTTTTTTTACAGCAGATTGTTAACACAAGTATTTTGGGACCTCCAATCATGAACAGTGTCAGTGTGATTTTCTTTATCTGTCCCGAACAATGATTTCCCGTAGCGACCACCATTTCTGCGCTGAAAGTGTGAAAACACATTTCGACCATGTTGTGGAAAATGACAGCTGTACTGTTCCTAAGGAGGTGTGGAAAAATGCCACTGGCGAAAATCTAGACTGAAAATATTACAAATTCATGAACTTACGAAGGTGCATGGAAACTGCGCAATGCTCACTCGTAACACAGTCATTTTATGGAGTTTTGTCACCAAATTTTCAACATAGCCATTTTAAGACCACTGCTCATGACCAGTGTCACTATGATTTTCTTAATCTGTCCCAAATATTGTTTTCGCACACCGACTGTACCATTGTGCGCTACATGTGCGGAAATACATTTTGGGCGAGATGTGAAAAATGGTAGCTGTACTGCTCATAAGGAAGTGCGGTAAAATGGCACTGTTGAAAATCTGGTGTGCAAATATTACAAATTCACAAACTTGCCAGCATGTGTAGGAACTGCGCAATGTGCACTCCTAAAACAGTCATTTTTGGGAATTTTTTCACCAAATCTTCAACATAGCCATTGTAACACCTCTGCTCATGACCAGTGTCACTGTGATTTTCTTAATGTGTCCCATACATTGATTTCGTACACCGACTGCGCCATTGTGCACTACATGGGCGGAAACACGTTGCAGGCAAGGTGTGAACAATGACAGCTGTACTGCTCATAAGGAGGTGTGGTAAAATGGCAATGTTGAAAATCTGGAGTGAAAATATTGAAAATTTGCGAACTTACGAGTGTGCGTAGGAACTCTGCAACACACATTCGTAAAACAGTCATTTTTAGGAATTTTTTCACCAAATTTTCAACATAGCCATTTAAGACCTCTGCTCATGAACAGTGTCACTGTGATTTTCTTAATGTGTCCATGCATTGATTTCACACACAACAGATGCCATTGGCAATGCTCCTTCAGAAGGAAACACGTTTTGGGTGAGATGTGAAAATGACAGCTGTACTGCTCATAAGGAGGTGTGGTAAAATGGCAATTTTGAAAATCTGCAGTGAAAATATTGAAAATTCATGAACTTATGAGCGTGCATAGGAACTGCACAACGCACACTCGTAAAACAGTCATTTTTAGGAATTTTTTCACCAAATTTTCAACATAGGCTTTTTGAGAGCCCACCTTATGAACACTGGCAGTGTCATTTGCGTTAATGGGTCCCGAAGGTGATTTCGCAACAGTGACTGTGAAATCACCCTTTGGGCCCGATTAATGCCATGACAGTGCAAGAATTCATGAGGAGGGGTCCAAAACCCATGTTGAAAATTTGGGCCCAAAATTCCCAAAAATGCCTGAGATATGCAACAAAGTTGAAAAAACCCTATTTATTCCATTATACAGCTTACCGGCATTTCTTCAGTTCGCAGTCGGTTTTGAAGAGTGCAGACGTGTTCCCGGTGCACCGATGACCGTCGCGCCGAGCTCCGGAGGTAAGTATGGGATGAGGGGGTGTGGGGAGGCAGGTGCGCAGTGGGTGAGGCGCAGGTTGGCGGGGCGGGGAGACTGTGAGGGAAGGTTTCTTCTTTACAGGTTTTTGAGCGGCGTGGGCGTTTGCCCACGCTGGGGTGGGCTCCCAGCGTGGCAGCTGGAAAGGCTGTTTGGGGGGGCTGGAGCCGACGGGGGATTGGGCACGCCCGTCAGCCATAACATGCTTTGCCACGCTGGGGTTGGCTCCTAGCATGGCACAGGGAAAGCTTTTTTGGGGGGGGGCGTGCAGCCATGGAGCTGATGGGGGATTGGGCACCCCGTTGGCTATGACAGTTCTTGCCACACTGGGGTGGGTTCCCAGCATGGCACCTGGAGAGCTGTTGTTGGAAGCGTGGAGCCAGCGGGGATTGAGCACCCCGTCAGCCACACAGTGTGCGTGGGGGAGAGACGCATCAGCATGCACATCCGGATGGCATGTGTGTGTGTGTGTGTGTGTATGTGTGTGTGTGGGAGCTCTCCCTTTCAACAGTATGCCACTGCATTTTCCTGCTGTCATAGACAGCTGCAACAGTGATTGGTGCACTGAGACCATGCCTGCAAACACACTGACTGAATTTGCACAGTTGCATGTTGTTTTCAGGGCTATATATAGTGGGATATTTTGGGGATAGTCCACTCTCTTGAAAAAGTGCTCCACACAAAACATTGAAGGGTCCTGGTGCCATTTTGTAATGCCATTTTTATCTGTGTACTATATGTAATAAACTGAATTGAGCACTGACTTTGTTGTGCTGTAATCCCAGTCTGTGGGAAAGGGGATGTTTGTGCAATTTGAACGTTTTAATGGCCTCCTGTATCTTATTATAGCTTTTGTCCCCCATTCTGCTTATCATTTTGTTGGCCCACTGTTACACCCTCTTGACTGCCTTAGTGTCATTTTTGTATTGGGCAGACCATACTGCTGAGTACTCCAGGTGGGGCCAGAACATGACCTTTAGAAGAGGTTGGTTTGCTTCTTCTGATCTGCTGGTCACCCTGTTTTGATGTACCACAGCATTCCAGAATCTCCATCACAGGGGTCACGCACCGTTGTCCTACATCAGCCTCTTTTTCTAGTATGACCCACATGTCCTTTTTCTCCTTGACTGCAGCAAGAGAAGCCATGTGAAGGACCTATGTTTCTTTTTCCTCCCCAGGTGTACTGTCTTCCATTTATCTACATTAAATCAGAGGCCCCCATAGTCAGACAAGTTGCTTGGCTTGTAGGGCTATGCAAACCTCTTAAAAGAATGATGTGAGCATGAACTGTTGAACTAGGTTCAGTTCACCAAAGTTCGCTTATTGGTGAAATAGAGCACACTAATGTCACCATTGAAAACCATTGAGGAATGTAGATAAAATTAAATTAGATAACATGCTGGGCTTATGAAGCACCCCAAATGGCAGGATGATGCACTGACTCGCATTGGAACTGTATCAAACATGGGCAAGGCTTCCTGTTATGCCATGGATAAGTGTTGTATACACTGCTGGCTAACATTGACCACCTAAATTATTTGGCATTTGTATGCCCACAAAACATTCTAATCTGAAGACACAGAAAAGCAGTGCAGCATCCCCCAGCTTGTGTAGGGTACTGGTTCCAAACACTGTGCCTGTTTGGAAAGTACCAAACATGGTCAAGGCTTTGCATTATGTCATGGATAAGTGTGCACACCGGTTGCATAGCCAACAGTGCTCAAAGAATTATTAGACTGCCTGGATGCAGCACAGTAATGCTGCAGTATGCTGCAAGGAACAATGTAATTCAATGACACATAAGCCCCTTTGACATTTGCAAGTCTACGCCTGTAGTTCAATGGATAGAGCAACAAACCACTCCCTGATCAGGCATTTAAAGGCCACTCCTCCTGGCTAGTCCAGGATTCACTTCTTTCATTGCAGCTGGAGGTGCTGCCTCCCTTCACTCTGGGCTTGACCCCTTTTCCTTGCACCTCTGTCCTCTAGCTTGTTCTTCTCTCCCATTCCTTGTTTTCCTCCTCAGCCCTACCATCACTATGCAGCTTTGCTCCCTTCTCCCCTGTCTCTGATCTTCTTCTCTCCCCTAGGTCCTCCCACATTTTTCCCATTGCTCCAGTCTTTCTCTTTCTCCCCCCCCCACTTCCTGTGTTCCCAGGTGTCCATTCACATGTGTTAGCTTGCCTTTTGCTGGGAACATCGCATCGCCACCCACCTCTGTGTTTCTTTTCTTATGCTTGCTGCCTACCCAAGTTTGCTGTGCCTTTCAGTGTCTACTTCTCCCTTCCTTTCTGCTGGTTGGGTGTGCTCAGTGGCTATCCTCTGCCACCGCCTTCCTCTGCTGCTACCATGCATGGTCCTCACTGCTTCCATCCTCCCGATGGCCCATCCTCCTGGTTCAGGTGCTCCCATTCCTTCTCTCTTTCTCCTCATCCTCGCAGCTCCTGCTGCTCCATTTCCATTCCCCACACCAACCCCTCCTCATCCACTCCTGCTGCTCGTGCCTACATTGGTGGCACAAGCCAGCTTCTGCACTTTCACCTCAGCAATTGTCTTTCCCTATCAAACACCTCTGTCATCTGGTAATAGTGGCTGCCTACCATTCTCCTGCCCTTTGATATTTTTACCTCAATGCCTTCCTGTGAGCCCCTGTTTCTGTCCAGATTTTGTCTCAGTCATCAACAGACTGTCTCCCATTTCGGTGCCATGGAGGTGTTTCCCCTCAGTGAGGTCTACCTTTTCCATTTCTTCTGCCTCCATTTTTGAAAGACAAAGATTTTGCCTTCCACAACTCTGACATAACTGTTGGACTACTTGAGTGCTGTACACCCTGTATGTATTCTGACCCAGATTTGGCACTGGTGTTTCATTTTTGGTTGCCACCAGGGTGTTTTGAGCTGCTTTCTTCCTATTAACCCTACCTACACCTGCTTTTTTGGCTCTCCATTTCTTTGGGGTCCCTGCTCTATCAGCCGTTCATTGCTATCCCATATTTCATTAATGCTGGTCCTACCTGGGACTACTAGGCATTGGACTTCTTCATATATTCGGTATCTTCTTATCTACTTATTACTGCGTTCCTGCCTATGACTGTTTCGCCACACAGCTTTTCAGCCCAGCTATGGCTGCTGGCATTTAATCGATTGCTTATCTTACTGTTTTACGTGTCACTTAGGTTCAGGTTGGCTGCTCTCAATTTGCTTAACCTTCACTAGTTCACTTTTTCATGCTCACTCCTGACCACATGGCTCCCGTACTCCCACCTTCCCCTGCTCCATCAACCCTGGCCTCTTCTCCTTTCTCATTCTTTGCTTTCTTTTGGGGATGTTTCCCTGACCTGCCATCACCATAACTATTAGTATCCTCTTCTTACCCTAGTCCTAAGTTCTGGTCACCTCGAGTAGTATATCCTCTACTTCATGTCAAACCTTCTTCATTACCAAACCTCATCCTTTCTATACCCTACCTGCCATCTTCTCTACCCTTACTCATACCAGCCTTCACGGCTTTCACTCCATTGTCATTCATCGTCCATTTCATACCTCACCTTAACCGTACTGGCCTTCAAGGTGTTCACTTCATTATCCTACATCATCCATTTCTTACCTCATCTTATCATTTTGGCCTTCAAGGCATTCAATCCACCATCATTTCTTGTTCCTTCATCCTTGATCATCCTCCTCCCATATCGACTTTTCAACTCATCGCAAGCTGCGGGCTTCACCCAGCCATCATCATCTCTTCCCCTCACTTTGCTTGTTCCCCTTTCTGCAAACCATGCCAGCCTTCAAGGCTTCCTTCCATCAGCATACATTGTATATTCATCTTGAACTTCCACTCATCTGTTCCAGCATTGTAGCTCCTACCTCACTACTCCCAGTACTTTGTACCTTACCCATCAGCTGCAAGTTTCGCTTGGCCATTCTGATTTCTCCCTTCATACAGTCTGACCCACTCCTGATTTGATTTCTCAATGGATCCTGTTGGCATGCACTTCTGTGGTTGCCACTGTGACCTGCCTCCTCCGGACTCATGTTAGTGTCTCCTTTGCTCAATCTGACCTCTCCTTAGGTCGACTCATTCACATCGCCTACTTGAGCATACCCCTCATATGGGCCCTATGCTACCGCGACTTGACCTCCTCTCCACTCAGAGATGTGCTTTCCATGTCCATTGCTCCATGGCTTGTGGCTAGCCTGTAGCTGACGGTCTCACTCTGCACCCATGAAGTCCGCATCTAGAGCATGCAAAGCTCAGAGAGGGGTCCTTCTCCCTGGCCCATAATGAGAATGTCTTCACTCTGGGTGGACCTTCAGTCATGCCTCATTTTGGCGATACCTCTATATGTAGAATTTATGACATCAGGCTGCAAGGAATGTGGCTCTCTTCATTAGGACTCCTTTGGTTGATGGAGTGGGTTCGGAGGCACCCTCCATGTCATTCTCCACCTGACCACCTCTAGTTCACTTGGTCTATTTCATAGGCTTGTGTAGGCCGGCTGAGTGCCTCGACAGTCATTTCTCTCCTCCTTTGCTTTTGGGCATCTAGTTGCAGTCTAGTTGCAGAGACACAATCACTGTGTGTGAAAACTTCTAATTCCACGTATTATAGACAAATGTATGTGGAAGCCCTTCCCATCTGCCTCATCATCCTTTGTCTTTAATGCAGGTAGAGCTGTAGGAGATTCATCATCCTGAAACACTGGCAAATAGGCCTTTTGAAAAAGGGCAAGTGAACTTTTTAAAAGAGAGTTTCTTTACATTTCAGGTCAAAGTCACTATCTTTCTGAGTATGTACTTGCAGATGGGCAACTAGGGTGCTCTAATATTAATGCTGATAAGAGGGCCGAAATTTGTTTTATTAGTACCAGTAAAATAGAGGTTTGCCTCTTACTGCTAATACCTTGTTTTCATCCAGATAATCCTACACCATTTTGTTTGCTGACGTATCAGGTATCACTAGGTCAAATTGTAACTTGCTGTGCTTTTTCATCAAGCCATAGTCAAGCATTTGTTCCCAGGGTAATTTGTCATCAATGGATGTCTTTTAGGAGAGTGTAGGAGCAGCACTAGGCCTGATTTGACTTGGATACAAGAATGAATAACTCCAGTGACATTTAACAGTAGCAGTGGCAACATCTTGAGATCCCTCCTTTTTCCCAGTCCATCACCTATTCTGTCAGTGGGATTGCAGGGGAAGATGAATGTTCTTCTTGGGGTATTATAAAATTGTTGATCCTTACTGCATACTTCTGCATCAAAGAATGCCTCAAATGTGTCTTTCAAGTGAAGGTCCAAGAGAATGACAAGGTTATTGGGATAATCTCCATGCATGTCAAGGATGTTTGTGTCATTCCAGAAACATGCTCTTATTCTTTGCACCAGATTGACAGAAGAGGATTATACCATGGACATCGCAGAACAACCAATCACAAAAGCAAGCTGGCACCTTACCACTGTTGTAAAATCTAGCATTACCAATGGAAGAGATGCCAGCCAGCCGTATATTTAAAAAAAAAAAAAACAATCTGACCTGGAAATCACAGAACTGCAACCGCCATCTTCTTTCCCCGCTAAGCAGAGACCATAAAACAACAGCTCAGTGCACTGCAAAAATACAGCAGAAACAGTCTGTAAGCCTGAAAAACTAACCATAAACAGACTTATTTAACTCTCCCCCGCACCCAGGTCACCTCTAAATAATTTTCTGTCCCTACTTACCTCAGCTCCGTTCTGTTACCTGTACAGTCCCACTCGCACTCAGAAGTTCTATGACAGCAACACATAAGGGGAACTATTTTTTTTTTTGCGGTATAAGAAATACAGTAAAATGAAATGAAAATTAAAAAGAAAACATAACACATCAACTTTTTTTGGTTTCTATATAAAAAAAAAACAAGGTATAATTGCAATAAGACACTCAAGCGTGTGGGTTATGGGGGGAATTACCACGGCTGGCGAGGATTGCAGCCTCGTGGGCAAACCACCCCAGCCGTGGTAAATTCCCCCATAACCCACACCCTCTCGCAGCTTATTACTTAAATCCTTCTTCGCCTCACATTGAGACTTCATTTGAACTACTTGCAGGTTAATTAGGTCATTAAGTTCAGTACATGGCTGAGACTGGCACATTATCATTTAGCACTCACATTGCCTGCTTAACACATCGCAGCATAGTACAAATGGTCACCATTAGTCACCACTGAATTTAAGCAGATGCAGATGCTTACCTTTCCTTTGCAAATACCACTCAGCTGCATGCTGGTGGATGGTCTTCTGTTGTTTTAGAAGCTGATGCATCTATCAATATATGGAACTTCAACCTGTTGCCTCATCTTGTTTCAAGTGGTGGAGGGGAAGGTGATTTGCCACAGAATGTTGTGTAAAAGCTTTCTTGGCTAAACAGAATGGTTAAACTGACAATAGATGTTTTGGGCAACACCTACACAACGGGGTTATAAATTCTTCTTGGGACGAACACGGATGCAGCACTTTTTACAAATACATATATCACTCTTAAATATTTGTGTTAGTGTTAGACCACATGAAGTAGCATTAGAACTGAGCTGAGGCTCAGTGATACTCACATGTCCACTGCTGCTCGTTATATGAATGCATATTTTATTGATAAAGCTACATACTGTATTTTATTTGATAATACTCCACCCCTTTGGCTTGTGCTATTATTGACAGAAACCAGTCTACCAGTTTTTGTAAACATGAATGTGCAAAGAAATATGATTATCAACCACAAATCCCAAGCACCAGCCCTGCCTAAAGCCCTGCTACACAAGTCGGCACAGTAGTGCCTTCCTCATGTAAGAATCCCTGTACCAGATTTATACAGTGAGCAAAGGACACATGTATGATAACCATCTTTAACTGTTTTACACTGTTCTTTGCATTATTTGATACTATAAAGCGTGTGTTAATCAATGGGGTGAAGGCCACTTGCCAAGCTTCTGCTGATGGATGTGAAGCAGGTTTTCTGCATGATGGTCATTGCCAAAGCCAGCAATACATAAAGCTGCCTGCCTGCAGAGACAGGAAGGCCCTGTGACTTAAAGCTACCACTACTGCTGCTAACCCTTTAGTGAGGAGGAGAAAGAGAACGAAGAGTGAAAATGATGAAATGAGCAGTCACTAAAGGGAGGTGGAGACTGTAGTTCTCCTGTGTGTTCAGAGGTTACAGAAAATTATACTGTAGCTTTCTGCCAAGAGCAGACGGGAATTTCTAAATGATTTTAAACAAACATCTCAGGTTGAGTAGCCCATATAAAATCTTTGGGGAGCTATTCTATTGCTATTTTATAACTTTTGTATGAAATTTCACTTGGGGAGGTAAGGTGACCACAGAACTTACTTCATTTTTGGAGGTTGTATAAATACCATCTCCACAGTGAGCAGTGTGGGTGCTTGCAGGTGAGCGTGTATAGAGGAGCACACAGAGACCCATGGATTTGTGTGTGCCTGGTGTGTCCAGCGTGTACAGATGGGATGATGATGAGTAATTAACATTTTAGCAAACCTTTAATGGTATCCTACTGTAAGCTCCAGAGTATTAAAACAGTGTAATCCTCTCTCTAGATATATTGATGAAGGAAACTATCTATGCTTCCTGAAGGTGCAACTAGGGATTGAGCGAGATTTACTTATATAGTAACATAGTAACTGATGGCAGATAATGACCACCAGGCCCACCTAGTCTGCCCGAATTCCTTGCCTGTATCAGTGGCCACTGACCTTCTTGGTCATTGTCTATCGCCTCTCTTACCCACCTCTAGTGTTCCATTATTAATTAATTAATTTATTTATTTATTGAAATATTTCACCAGGAAAGGCACACTGAGCAACAAGATGCTCATCTCCCAGTGGGACTGTAGGGAGGGGGTTACAGATATAGAACAGTTACACACAGTGTGACATGGAATTATAGGTTACATTGTACAAGGAATTGCAACAACATAGAGTAATTAGGTTACATATATTAAGGTTACATTCAACAAGATGGTACAACATGGATTAGCTTAGAACAATATTGGGTTTAACAGCCATGGTACTCTGTGGAGACAACACATTTGGCAGTGAGAACAAGGCTTGTAAGTGCAATACAGGGAAAGTGTGGATGTTGATGGTATATGCCAGCATTCATCGCAATAGCTAACCCCGCTGGTCAGGCAGCTTGGGTATGGGTGCAGGGTAGGTAGGTGGTATTGCAGTGGAAAGGGAGATGAGGGATAAAGAAGGGAAGTGCTATTGGACAAGGGGAGGTGTAGGGGTGGAGTGGTGTCAGATACAGGAGCAATTTACTGCATAAAAGTTTGACAGGGCAGAGGATAGACAATGCATAGAGGAGCAGTGATGAATTTGGGCCAGTAGGTCATTCCAGAGTTTAGGGAGGTGGTAGGAGAAGGCGGCTTGTCCTGCTGAGGTCCATTGGTGAGGAATTGACAGCAGCCAGGAGTTGGTTGACCTGAGGGCATGAGAGGGGGTAGGCAGAGATGATAAAGAGGAGGCAAGGTAGTGCGGAAAGGAACCGAGCCAGAATTTCAAAGCAAATTTAGCACTATGGAGTAGTCGGCGGTAGTCAAGGGAAGGAAAGGCCAGTGAACGGTAGAGTTTGCAGTGATGGGTGTGAGGGGGGAATTCAGGGCAAAGCAGCAGAAAGAGTTGAAGAGGGGATCCAATCTGGACAGGGTAGACTTGGGAGCGACACTGTAGACTACATCACAGTTGTTGAAAGTAGGCAAGATAATTTTCTGCACAATTTTGCATCTCACAGGTAGCAAGAGGCTACTGCAGTTCCTGTAAAGGGTACCGAGCTTGGGGTGCAGTTTTTTCAGCATAGCATCAGCATGGGCAGAGAAGGATAGGTGCTGTTCAAGCCATACCCCTAAGTACCTAAAGGTAATAGCATCCTCGAGGATTGTCACGTCAAAGGTGTGGAAGTTTGGGAGGGGGTGAGCCTGGATAGTCTCTGCCTTGTGCCAAAGTTCATGGAGACTGTCTTTTTGACATTGAGGGAGAGTAGGTGGGAGCTAAACCACAGCTGAATTTTATTGAAATCAGCCTGAAAGCCAGTAACAGCCTCCTCAGGGTCCAGCCAGAGGTGAATAGGACTCTGTCATCTGCATACATATGAATGGAGGAAGATGAACAAATTGGTGGCAGGTCATTGAGAAAGATGGAAAAAAGGATAGGGCCGAGTACTGATCCCTGTGGAACACCAGTATCTATAGGGAGTGGAGGGGAGGTGGAATCAGCAATTCTTACAGATTGAGTTCTGCCTATCAGGTAGGTTCTAAACCAGCTTGTGGCAGACTCTGATAGACCAGCTTCGGAGAGGCAGGTTAGCAACAAAGGGTGGGAGACGGTGCCAAAAGCTTTGGCTAAATTGACAAAAATGGCTGAGGTGATTAGACCTTTGTCCATCCCAGAGATGATGGTGTCAGAGAGTCTTAACTGTGAAGTGGCACTTGAGTGGTTCTTCCTAAATCCAGGCTGGTAGGCTCTGAAGAAGCTGGAGTCAGAGAGGAAACTAGAAAGTTGAGAGAGCACAAGGTGCCTATCCCATGCATGTTTGAACCCCCCCCCCACTGTGCTAGCTACCACCACCTCCTGAGGTAGGCTGTTCCATGCATCCACCACCCTTTCTGTGAAGAAAAATGTCCTCACATTCCCCTTTATCCTGCCCCCTGTAATCTCATATCCTGCATCTGGTCCTTGTACAGCTCCTGTACTGAAAGATGTTGCTCACCTGTACTTTGTTCAAGCCCTTAAGATACTTGAATGTTTCAAACATATCACCCCTCTCCCACCTCTCCTCTAGTGTATACATATTTAGATCCCTCAGTCTCTCCTCATACAGTATTGTTCAGGTGCAAGCCCTGTATCATCTTAGTTGCCCTTCTCTGAACCGCCTCCACCATGTCTATGTTCTTATAAAGATGTGGTCTCCAGAACTGTATCTCGTACTCCAGATGAGGCTTCACTAGCGTTTTGTACAGTGACATCACCACCACCCTTCTTCTGCTAGTGATACCCCTCCCTATGCACCCCAACATGCCACTGGCCCTCCCCATAGCCTTGGTATACTGTTTTGCTAACTTTAGGTCTACTGAGATGATTATCCCCAGATCCCTTTCTTTCCTGGTAATTGTCAACAATTTTTCTCATCCTGTAACTCTCTGCAGGGTTTTTAAACTCCAGGTGCATGATTTTGCACTTCTTTGCACTGAATTTCAATTGCCATATTTTGGACCCTCTTTCCAGTTTACCTAGGTCCCTCCTCATTCTTTCGACCCACTCTGAAGTGTCTACCCTATAACAGATCTTGGTGTCATCTGCAAACAGGCAAACCTTCCCCTTCAGTCCTTCCAAAATGTCATTAATGAAGACATTGAAAAGATTGACCCCAGGACTGATTCCTGAGGCACCCCACTGGACACCCCACTCTCTTTGGACTTAATCCCATTTACTACCACCCTTTGCTTCCTGTCTCTCAACCAATTTCTAACCCAGTTCTCCACTTTATGGCCCATCCCAGACTACCCAACTTGCTTACCAGCCTTTTGTGTGGAATGGTATCGAAGGCTTTGCTGAACTTGAGGTTGCCTATGTCCACCGCCCCCCTCAATCCACCTCCTTCATCACCCAGTCAAAAAAGTTTATCAGGTTTGTTTGACATAACCTTCCTGCTGTGAATTCATGCTGCCTCAGATCCTGTTCTCCACTGGAATCCAAGTGTTCCACAATCCTTTCCTTAAGCAGCACTTCCATGATCTTGCCCACCAGTGAGGCGAGGCTGACCAGACCTATAGTTACCAGCTTTCTCCCTGCTTCCACTCTTGCCCTCCTCCAGTCTTCTGGAACCTCTCCTGTACTGAGTGACTCACTAAACAGGGCTGCCAGTGGATCTGCAAGCTCCTTTTGCAGTTCCTTTAGTATCCTTAAGCGTATACCATCAGGTCCTGTCGCTTTGTCTACCCTTAGTTTTGTGAGTTCCTCCAGGACTTTCTCCTCCCAAAAAGGACTGATGCTAACCTCCCTCCCCCCAATGTTTCTGTTGCCCAATTGTGTATCCTTTTGCTCCTCCTCCTCAGTGAATACCAAGCAGAAGTATTCATCCAGTATAGATGCATTTTCTAGGTCCCCCCTCTGCACACACCCCATCCTCTCCTCTGAGTCTTACAATTCCTCCCTGGCCTTCCACCTATCATTGATGTACCTATAGAACGTTTTGTCCTCCTTCTTTGTCATCTGTGCTTATCTTTCCTCTGTTTTTGCTTTCACACTCCTTACTGCCTTTCCTGTCTCCTTCTGCTTCTCCAGATACACCACACTATCTTCATCCCTCTGTGACTTCTTGTATTTTCTGAAGGCCACCTTTTTTGTCCCTAACTTTCTCTGCCACCTCCCTTGAGAACTGTAATGGTTTGAGCCTTCTCTTTCTTTTCTTTATCAACCTAATGCACTGATTTGTCACTTCCACTATGGCGTCTTTTAGGTGTGCTCACTGCTTCTCAGTCCCCCTTCCTGCCTCCTTTCTTGCCAGGGCTTCTTTGATTTCCTTCCTCATCCTTTCAAAATCCACTCTCCTGAAGTCCAGGACCCTTACCTTTGTGTGGCTCACTTGTGTTGCTGTGCTAATGTTAAACCACACTGTATGATGGTCACTGGCCCCTTGGTAACCATCTACCTAGACTTCTGTAATCCTGTCCCTGTTGGTCAGTACAAGGTCTAGAATTACCTTGTCCCTGGTGGGCTACTGCAGCAACTGCCAGAGTCCTGCCCCCCATAGGGCTTCTATGATGTCTCAATTCCTGGCTGAGGCTGCTGCTGGGATAGTCACGTCCACATCCAGCATGTTAAAATCACCCAGCAGCAGTACTTCCCCTTAGTTGCCATCCCATGTATTTCCTCCACTAATGCCCCATCTACCTCCTCCCCCTGCCCTGGAGGCCTGTATATCACACCCATGCAGATTGCTGTGCCATCGCCTGGCCCAAGGGTGACCCACAGTGCCTCAGCCTCCCCATCCTACCCTGAATCTTAGTGACTTTAATGCCTTCCCTGATGTAAAGGGCCACACCCCCTCCCTTTTCTCCCTCCATTACAGAGCATACCCAGGTATGTTCACCTCCCAGCCATGGATTCCTGTATACCATGTGTCCATTATTGCCACTACATCCAGGTTTGCTTCTGTCATCATGGCTGTCAGGTCTGGGATATTATTTCCCAGACTACGTGCATTTGTAGACATGACCAATCATGCTTTGCTTCCTGCCCCTCTTGTACTTCTGCCATTGCCTTCCTGTCCCCTCTTTTCCTCTTGGTGAATTTCTGTTCTTGCCTCCCTCCCTCTTCCATACTCCTTTTATCCAGCTCAGGTGTAGCTGTCTCTAACCTCCCTGCTAGCTTCTCTACCCTATGAGGGTGGGCTACCTGAGTCTCCCTGCCTCCAACTGCCCCCCCTTCTCTAGTTTAAATGCTAATGAAGGAAGCTTTTAAACTGTTATTTGAGGACTGCAGTCCCCTCCCTGGACGGATGTAAGCCATCCTCCTTGTACAGGCCCACATTGCTCCAGGTGGGTCCACAGTCTCCAATGCAGCCAAAACCCTTTTCTTCACACCAGCCCTTCAACCTTGTGTTGAACTGTCTGATAAAGGGATTCCTAGCCTCCCCCTGCCATGGACTGGCAACACCTCTGAGAATGTTACGGATTCTGTTACCTCCCCAAGGCACCTTCCCAACTCCATGAAATCCCCCTGCATCTGTTCTGTGCTCACCCTTTCCCCAGTTAGGTAATTTGTCCACAGATAGACAATGACTCCAACCCTCCCTTCTGACAACCACTCTAGAATGTTCTGGATTCAGCTGCCCACCCCACCCCCGAGCTATGCCTCCTGGAAGGCACTTGACCTCCCTTTCTACCCCACTTTCTCTGCCTAGATCCATTCCCCAGACTATTGAGTACACAACCAAGAGCAGCTTCCTCTTCCTTTGGAGTCCTCTACCTTCTGCTCCTGGGTCTCCCTCCTGGAGGACTCGCTCATCCTCCCTGGTCACAACCTTGGGTTCCCTTGTCGGGCTTGCCTGCTTCCCCAGGACAGCACAGAAGTTGTGGAGTTGGACTGGATGGCGGATGAGCCTCTGCCCCATCTCCCTCAACCTCCATGAGCCCACCATTGTGCAGCCAGCCTTCTGCCTGGGGATCCATTGTGGTAGCGGCTGTGGACAAGGTGGCCTCTGGGTGGGGGCAGAGGCTGTCAGTACTCTTGCCAGTTTGGCCTAAAGATTGGCTACCTCTGCCCTCAGCCCAGAGAGGTGCCTGCATATGAGGCAGCACCGCAGTATTCAGAATGTCCTCCAGAAGACTGCTGCTTCTCATCCACTGCACTGCACCACTTCCTGCATATCTCCTCTTCTGTGCTGCCACTCCCCCATGTCAAACCTGATTAAACTTTCCCTGCAGCTATATAAACCTCCCCTGCAGCTAGAGTGGATACTTTTTTTGTTTCCTTGCAGATTTACTTCCTCTCCTAGCTTTCTTTCTCACTTCTACTGACTAGAATTTTGGTACTGTCCCACGGAAAGGGATGCCTTCTTAGTTGCTGTTTGTATGTCAGAGAGGCTTCTGTATCTGAATGTGCCTTGTCCAATCTGCTTGTGTCCTCAGGAAGGTGTGGTCTCCTGTATGCAGATGAACCCTGGAGAGGGTGTATGGGATATAGCTCCTGTGCTGTGCTGTTGCAAAAAACAATCAACTGCAGCTGCTGTCTCAACAGCCAAAAACTGCAACAAATCTAAGGAAATGTGTGCAGCTGTTGCAAGAGGCAAAAAGGCAAAGTGCTGCTTTTAGAGTTCACTGACACTAGTTCAAATACTGAATTGTAGCTGTAAAAACAATGTAGAGATAACCTCAACAATCAGAACTCTATAAACTTGACCCTTAATTGATGAATGATTTAGTTACTTTCCTCTGTCCTCAGGCTGCGATCCTCGCTCTGTCTCCTCTCCACCTGAAAGAGAAATCCTTTCCACGGAAACACAAAAACAGCTTCTTCCCTCCTTCCGTGGACCATGAACTCACTCAGTCCTCTTTTTTTTTTTAACTTTCTGTTTTTATCCACCTCCTTCACCCTGGAGCTACGCTTCTTCAGGATACACCTAGGTACCACCCTAAAACTTGCTCTACCTGAATCCCCAGGGGTTCCCCCATGGAGCTGTGGATATACCTCCCAGGTGGATATGGGATGGGACCCCAATGCCCCGATAACTTTCAATGTCTCATCGGGTCCCCCGGTGGTCAGACTGGCAGTCGTAATTAGGGTCGGTACCAGTGCTCCATCTACCCATGCTCCGGCGGTGTGTTTTTCCTCTTTTCTGAGGAAGTGGCCGGTGCCCTGATGTCAAGGCATTCACGCCGATGTCCACCACTCCCAACCCTCTTTGTGTGCTCCAGCACTTGCTGTAACTCTGGCTTCCACCAGAGGCCAGCCAAGCACTGAGCAAGTGCCCCCCTCCCTCCAAGGAGAGGAGAGCTGTCCATTGGATGCTCAATCCTCTCCCTCCCTCCCTCCCTCCTGCTGACCCCCGATGGCCTGGGCTCGTTCCCGAACCCAGGTCACTGGCGTGATGCCAGGTGTGGCGTCTAGTGCCTCAGCACCTCCGGGCCAGCACTCAGTTCTCTTTTTGCCTGTTTCTCCCCTCCTTCTATGGACTCTGCCTTAGCAACAGCAAATTAACTAAAAAGGCTATGGAGGTGCAAGCTCGTGGCCTCCCTCCCCAGGAGGACAGCATCCTACCAGATGCTCTTAGCAATCCCTGCTGGCCTCCACTCCTGCGTCCCGGGCTCGGTCATGAACCTGGGTCACCAGTATGCCAGGCGATCCCCCATTTCCCAGTGCCACAGCTCCAGCCCGATTATTAAAGGGAAACTAACATGAATTCTAAAATACATCAATATTGTTACCAATGGAAATCTGTTTTACATAAGCTATTCTCTGAACCTGTAATACTTTCAGGGTCAAAATAGTAACCCATTTAGTTGCCTCTCCCTTTATATCTGCAGGCATCCATCTTCTAAATCACAAGCATAGGAAATGATATCACATCACAGGAAAACAGAGGGAAAAATACAGTGCTGTCAGTAATTTACAATCCATAGTTTTTGATCCCCTCAACTGTCAGTGACATTTGTGGTAAATTATGCTGATGGCATTTTCAGGCATCAGCATCCCTGCCATCTTACAAATTTTTAAAGCAGCTGAGTCATGGAACTAAAAGTATATTGCCCTGTTGTAAAAAAAGTTGTGAACTGCCACTACCAGTGCCAAACATTTCTGAGCTCCTCTGGGATTCTGTTGATTTGTACAATGTTTTGTGACATTTCAGATGAGTGAAATGTTTTTGCACCTGTGTGGTTTGCAGAGTCCTGCTAGCACCACTCTAAACAATGTCTACACCAGCACTATTTTACATTTCTTTGTACTGTAGCAATTGTGCATACTTGTTGTTTTGCTTGCATCATTTTGTGTAATAAGAGGCAGTGTGGTCCATTGGTTTGAACACCAGATTTGCATCTAGGAGGTCACAGATTCAAACCTCAGTAGAGCCAAATACTAACAGTGAGACCTTCAGCAAGCGACTTGACCTCCCTGTGTTCCATTACACTCAGCTGTACAAATGGGTAGAAATAGGATCTCACTAGAAACAAGATGTTCATCTCAACTAGGCTACCTTTGATAAATCAGATATTGTTTTGTGCTGGTATGTGATAGGTAAGATAACTGGTATAAGTGAGATTGGGAATACTCAATAGAGGACCCTTTTAAGGGTTCAAAAATGTAAAGTATTTATTTGAATACTAGAAATATGCTTTCTTTTATCAAAATAAAAAAACAGGTTTATTTTCTTTCTAATTGCAGCTTTTTCACTTTATCTTGCCTTTCCAACATGAAATATACAACAGCTCCTCATTTCATTTCATGGGTACCTGCAGCTGTAAAGGGAGGGGCAACTAAATGGGTTACAATTCTAACCCTGAAAGTGTTACAGGATGAGCCAATAGCTTATGTGAAGCAGATTTTCATTGGTAACAATACTGATACATGTTATAATTCATTTTAGCTCCCCATTAATTTAAGGAAAAAGTTTGAAACATACCAGAATGTTGGACGGATACTAAAAGAATAATGGGAGGTCATCTAGATGTGTAAAAAATAATGTTTCCTATCACATTTAATGCACCTTTGGAGCAACTCTAATAGGTATCATATCACCTTTAATGCACCTTCAGTGCAATTCTAAATGGTATCCATCTGGAAAGGCAGAGCACATTCAATAAATTACTTTTTGAAGAACATTGGAAATGGATTTAAATTAATGTTCACCACACAATAAACATGGACGTGCCTTGAGCTAGTAGGCTTGTAAAGCTGCTACTAAATTTTCTGAATACCAGTTATTGTATATTAAAAATAAACACTATATTCTGGGTACAGATGCTTAAAATGCAAACATTCCATTTCTGGAAAATTTTGTGATTTGGTAGAATACAAAATCTTTATAAGTTCTAAAAATTCTGTTTTCCAGTGGTGAAACTCAGTACTACTGTATGTCCAAATAGTGAAAGGAAATAAGTGAATACAATAACAGCACATGAAAATCAGCACCAGCAAACACAACAAACAGGAAAACAGCGAACAGTGAAAACTGTGCAAGTCAGCACTCAGGAATGGTGACAGTCATGGGTGCTAACATTTACAAATGGGATGCAAGGGATGAATATGGGTGTCTGTGCACAATAAATAAAGGAGCTCCATGGGGTGCATAACTGGGGGGAGCATGAAATTTGAGCATGTGGGCAGATAAGATAAATTAACTCCATGGGGGATGCAACTTGGGGGGTGGACAAGATGACAGCTGATGATCCTCACACCAACAGCAGATATCACACTGCAGATACCACCAACAGCAAACATTGCTAAAAATAGCATGCGCTGTAATGACCACTTCGCTGGTATGTTATTCACTGTTTCCTTCAGTTTTTCATTTGCTGAAATTCACTCACACGGGACGCTGTGAAACTTTGAGTTCCATAAGATGGAATTAAGCAATAATGACTGAACACTTGATTATTTCTTAGGAATTTATCTATGGCTGGGGGGAGATAATGCTTGAGGTATAGCTGACTATTAAATTGTTCTGGCATTTATTAGTGTATTTGCTTTGGTCAATTATTTCTTTAATATTCAAAGACTGCTTCCTTGAGCAGCATGTCCAACCATGGACTAGGTTTGAGGCCCCTTTGATCCTATTCTTAGCAGTGGGGATGTGGTCATCCCCACTGTACACAGTAAATGCACTGGTGCGAGGCAGTGACCACAATCAGGTGAACTTCACCCAGGTGACAAGGTGGATGATCCAAGTCCCAGCAGCCAGAAACCAGAACTTCAGAAAGGCAAACTGCAACAAGATAGAGGACCTTGGGACCATGATTCAGAGCACATGATGGAGGATGGTAATTTCAAACTAGTACGAGGTTGATTACAAAGGGACAATTCAGACAGAAGTCTGCAAAAAAAAAGGTCCACAAATAGTCCCCCTATAATGAGTAGTTCTTAGCATAAATAATGTTCAGTACTTGTAAGTACTCACCATAGCCTGAAGGGGAACCTCTTTCTGGAATTACAAGAGATAAACGGAGTTGAGCTTTTATAATGCATGAGATTGAGGCAAGTACTAAAAGTACTGTAAGTATGAGTTTGGCTAGAGGATGAACTGGAACAGATCATTCTAATACTGTATACTATTTGATTCCTAATGGCTTAGCGTGATGAATTCAAAAATACAGAAAGAGATAGGAACATACAGGAGGTCCTACATTAAAGAGAAAGCATTTGCCTGTCAAGGTTGTGAACTGTTTTCTTTTTCAATGGGAGTAGCCAGAGATCCTTTATTCCAGAGATATTTGTCCAAATTCCTCTTAAATGAACACAGGTTGTTTCTATGAACCACTACTCTTGGTAAGTTGTTTGATACAGACCTCACACACAAATATTGATGTTTTATCTTTAGGTCTTCTTCAGGAAATATCTAAAAAAAGAAAGCAAAGTTAGTGTAGCTACACTAACTTTGCTTTTTTCTCTTAGATATTTCCTGAAGAAGAGCTAAGGTCGAAAGATCAATTTTTAAATCTATTTTCTGTTTCCAGCGTGCATTTATTATTACCATTTTGTTTTGCTTTCAGACCATATGTTGACTCAGCACCTTGTTTTTGTTTTTACATTTTGTGTCCCACATAACTAACACACAATCATTGAAGTGCAGTGTGTAAGGGAAACTCAGTTTTAAAACAGAAACAAATTGATTTGCTTAAATAAAAGGTGAATGGTGGAAGATAGAACTTAAATAAAAGCCATACATATATCAGATTGTAAATTGTTAGTTCAAGTTGACACTATTGTCTACTTGAAATAAACATACAGTATATTCAACATTTACAAAATGATTGCGGGGTTCTGTCAAACATAACATTTATAGTTTATTTTCCAGCAGAGCAATATTGATTTATTTATTATTATAAGCATTTTTCACACATAAGTTAACAGAAGCAGTGAAGTGCATATTGCTTTTGTCTAGCCTGACTGTTTATCTCTCATGCACTGATTTTAAAACACTGTCACTCGTACAAGTACTGCTTGACTGAAACTCACAGTTCCAGAAAATGCATTTTTTTATTTTGTCATCTCACTAATTGCACTTAGGAAAAATTCAGATCCATAAATAATTTCAAACATTTTCTGCTTTTGCAGCTGAGTGATATATCTAACTGAGATGCTGTTGTGCACTGGAACAAAAATGCTGTAAAGCTGTAAATACTTGCAGCTCTGTGATAGCACAAGTGGTGATAGTATTTTATTCACAAATTCACAACTTTTTATGCAGTTGTCTTTATGATGATTTTGAATTAGTAGCAGTATACTGCTTCATGTAATCTATCCAGTCACCAGTCTAATTAATTATATTGTTCTTTGTGCCACAAAACAGTTTGTGAGAAGAACCTCAGTGATGCACGCATATTCACATGGATAATGATACAGTGTGCAGGTGATATGTGATGTTTCTCAATGCAGTGATTACTTCGCCTATCACTGATTGAGCAAATATGAGATTTTCCACAGGCTTATCTCATCACAGGTATTCTGCATTAATACAATTGCTGCCCCTAGTGGTAAAACTTAATGCTGAATTATCTCAGTGTTAGCATTGCTGTTAAATATTGCAGATATCAACCCACAAATAATTACATACTATGTTTTAGTTACCATTGTGTGTTCTTGTTTGTATCATGACATTTGTGCATCCTGACAACTAACAACTACCGCCCCAACACACACACACACACACACAAAACTCAAACTGTATGACTGCACATAATCATATCCCAAGTAGTAGATGGACATGGCATTACATGAATACAGTGCTGTTCACTGATGTATCTGTTTAACTGATCTGTTTGTTGATACAGAAGACCTGAATAATAACATGTTTAGCAATTTCAAAGACCATTTTATAAACAGTTTGCATGTGTGTGTGTGTGTGTGTTTGTGTGTGTGTGTGTGTGTGTGTGTGTGTGTGTGTGTGTGCGTGTGTGTGCGTATGGGTATGAGGTTGGTAATTGTCAGTGTGCATAAGTGTCTTGAAACACACAGTACAAATTAAAACATAGTATTTAATGATTTTTGAGCTGACACATGCAATATCTAATAGAAGTACTAACACTGAGATAGTTCAGGATTAACACTAGGTGCAGCAGTTTAATTGATACAGAATGCATGTGACAAGATAAGCCAGCACGTTTGGGGAAAATCAGGTAATTCATCAATCATTGATAACTTGATTAATTACCACACTGAGCAAAGTTTCATATCACCTGCACATCTTGTCACTATCCAGATGAACACGTGTGCATCACTGAGACTCTCAGCACAAGCTGTTTCATGGCACAAAAAACAATATAACAAATAAGACTGTTGATTGGACAGAATACACAAAGCAGTATACTGCTGCTAATTCATAATCATAAAGCCAACTGCATAAAACATGCTGTACCGCAGGGCATTATGCTACATCTGTGAGCTATCAACTCTAACATGACTGACTTCTCTATAAGGAAGTAGGATGGCCATCACTTAATACTAGAAGGTTGCGACACCTAAACCTTTGGTCCCTTAAAGCCCTTCCTAACTTGTTGCCTACTTATATTTTTTCAGTTCTGATCAAGTCCCATAGCCCTTATGTGCTAAGAATGCACAATATCATTTTGTTGGATGTTAACAGGTTTTGCACAAAAAGTGGGAGTATGGACTTTTACTGGGCTGACCGTAAAGTTTAAAATCCCCTTCAGAAAATAATTAAGCTTCTCAACCTGGTCTCCCCCCAATCTTTCCAATCTTTCCTAAACCAATACTGCACAGAAAATTGTGCCTGCCACTAATACTCTTCCACGCTCAGTTCTCCTTGTTATTAGCTCTCTTTTACCAATTGCTCTTAGATACAAACTGCCAAATGCTGCATTCTTTATGTCTGCATCTGTAAGCTCAATACACAGTTTCACTACTTCCTTTTTATTTATCTTCCTGTTAGCAGATTATTTTCAGAAATAATCATCTCATGCAGTATACTCATTAAGTATTATCGTGTGAGAATCTATTTCTCCGTAATTTTTTTCTTCAATTGTATTGCATCATTTTTGTCGACATTCATGTTTACTTTTCAATATATAGTCATGTATATTTACCTTATATGTAAGTTGTTTTTCTTAAATTATTGTTCTATCTTACCCAGGACCTCCTTGCAAATGAAGCAAGTTCAATGGAGTTTGTTCCTGGTAAAATAAACAATTGAAATGAAATAAAAAGAAGTTGTGAATAAAATACTGTCACCACTTGTGCTATCTTAGTGCTACCAGTATCTACTGTTTTAAGGAGTTTTTTGGGGTTTTTTTTCCCACGCATAAGAGCGTCTCTGGCACATCACTCAGGTATAAAAGCAGGAAATGTTTAAAATGACTTATGGAGTTCAGTTTTACCTAACTGCAATTAGTGAGCTGACCAGATAAAAAAGCAACTCATGGATCCATGATTTTCAGTCAGTCAAGCAGTACTCATACCAGCAGCAATGGTTTAAAACCAGGGCATGAGAGAAAGGGTTAGTCCAAAACAATGTGTGTTTCACAGCTTTTGTTAACTTATGTGTGAAAAATGCTTATAAGAATAAAAACAGGTAGTCAGCTTTAGTTTTTGTATCTACAGTATCTAGTTATGTTTCTATTTGTCTTTTTTTATTATTATAATTACTGTCAGTTGAACCCTCTTTGGAAATGATCCATGCAATACTCACACCTTTGGTGTTGCTCTATGTATGTATTAACCATTATTGTAACACGGCATTATTGAAAGCCGTTCCAGGGCACCCTGCGATAGGCGGGACGGCGTCACGTGGTGCAGGAGCAACACGGCATTGTGAGATGATAATGCCGTGTTGCTGTTGTCGGAAGCGCGTTCACGAGCTCAACACGGCATTATTTCTTATAATGCCGTGTTGCTATTGCGCGTTCACGAGCCCAACATGGCATTATTGTCTCATAATGCCGTGTTGCTCCTGTAGTGGGCACGACAGCCACTGGGGTGCAAGTAGCGCTGTGGGGCGGCCGAGTAACAATACAGTTTACAGAAATGTCCTTAGTCTCCGGTGCCTTTCTTGCCATTCACTGTCCACAGTACTTGCCCTGCTAAACATCGACCTTCTCCGTGTCACAAGTACATTAATCACCTCCAGCGTCGGGCTGTACCGGTGATTAATGCCCGCTGGGGGGTTGAACCCTCGGGCTTCGCCCTCGTGCAACAACGCCCCCCCCAGCGGGCATTAATCCACTGGTAATCCACTGGTAGAGCCCTCCTCTGTCGGTGATTAATGCTTACCTGTCTCTGTACTTAGTCACTGTAATATAGTCTACTCTGTATCTGTCTTCATTCTATGTATGACGTGGAACCTTTGAAAATGACTTCCTGACTCAAAGGGTTGTAATTCCAAGACTTGATATAAATAAAAAATAAAAATATAAATAAATCTGGATGCTCAAATGGCAACAATTTATTTACACATTCATTTATTTACATTTTCAATAACCTTTCAATTCAACCAAAATATTTACAGTCCAATGTGTATCAAAACATCAGCCATCCTTCTTTCTTTGCTCAGGATCCTCCATCCCTGTGTTCTTCACTTCTTTTTCTTGGGGTCTGAATGCCTGATCCAACCCCATGTACCATCACCACCATCTCCTAAACCTCCTTCCACTTTCTAGTCCTGGATGCTATGATCTGACCCCTAATACCTCTATGTTTCTCTTCCCCCCATCCACCCTTTTACTCTATATATGGTTGCTGCTGAACCCAGCCCATGTTGCCCTACTCTCTTCTCCCCTACCTGCCCCCCTTTACCCATCTCTTGCTCCGCCCTCCCCCTCTTCCCTTCCTTCTCCCTTAACATCTGCAGGCCACTTGCTGCCTGTCTGGGCCCTCGTGACCAACCACCTGCTGCTCTTCCAAGCAGTATGCCATCCTCCTAAGCACCTCTCCTTTCAAATGAGCTGCTGCCCTTCTGCAGCCCCTGGGCTGTCTAATGCTACTCCCTCTCTGTCCAATTAACCCTGCATGTATAGAATGGATGGGCAGGACAAGAATCTTAGCAAAAAGAAGGAGAGCTACCTTTGCGCACAACCTTATAAACTCCTCTAGGACCCCAAAAAGGACCCCAGCTCTGCCCCTCCCATCTGCCAATCACCTGCTTCAGGCCCACCTGCATCATACGACACCTGGTGACCTCATTACTGAGATCACCAGGCTCCTCTATCCCCCCAGCAGCCCCTGTCCCCCTCCTTTTCCTAGCTGAAGACATTTCCTCAGGGAGCCACCTGATAACTCAGGTTGCTTTTTAGTGGCAACCTCACTTGTCAGTTGAACCCCCTTTGGAAATGATCCACACAATGCTTAGAAATTGGTTGCTTGAATGGCAACAATTTATTGATACATTCCTTTATTTGCATCTTAATAACTTCCAATTCAAGCACACTATTTACAGTCCAATGTTTCTCAGAACATCCTCCATCTTTCTTTCTTTGCTCAGGTTCCTTCATAACTGTGTTCTTCGTTCCTTCTTCTCGGGGTCTGGACACCTGATCCAACTCCCATACCATTACCACCATCTCTTAAACCTCCTTCCACTTAGTAGGCTGGAACGCAACGATCCGACCCCTAGTACCTCTGTGTTCCCCCTCCCCCAACCCCCTTTTACTCCATGTCTGGGTGCTGCTGGTCCCAGCCCGTGTTGCCCTGACCTCTTCCCCTACTGCCTGCCTGCCCCTTTACCCACCTCTTGCTCCCCCCTTACCCTCTTCCCTTCCACTGACCCATCTCCAGCTCTTGCATTGGATGATGGGGCTCTCCCCCTTGTGGGCTAGAACCTCAGTCTTTCCTTTTCCCACTAACTCCACAAATGGCATTAAAAAAAGGACATTCCCACCTCTGACAGGTGCACTCCATCTGATCTAAACAGCCCTGGGGGCTCAAAGGAACTCTCCCTGTGTGGGGTGTACACTTCCTCCCATCTCTGCCAACAACCTAGCCACTCTCTGTTCAGTCCACTTCCTCAATTTCTCCATGGATCTGATGTCCCTAACTTGCCTCCACACCCTCCTTAAAGTGATTTCTGACCAACTAATTGCCACCCAGGGCTACCAACACTTCACCCTGTCTAGATCAGCTTTTATTGCTTGAAATAGAGCCACCCATGGAATCTCACCTAAATTGTTCCCTCCCAGATGAATTATTAACATATCTGACCTACTCCACACCACCCTTAACTCTTCCAATACTGGCATTAGCTGAGCCCTCCTCATGCCCCAGAATCCTTTCCAATGCAGCTTTGTCTGCTCCAGCTTGAGCCTCATCTGCTTCCCGCCAGGTATGGCTGCTGCGTATCTCTCGACCAAATAAATAAACAAGTGCCCCTCAATCCAAATATTCCTCCTCCGCACACTTGTCAGGGTACAAAAGAAACAAAAAACAGGTTTCATGATTTCCTAACATATTTCTTGTCACTTCAACCGCCATCACACCACCATTTTTATTTCTTCCTCTGATCCCTTTTGGGATGCCACCATAGAAGCCACCCCAATCCGGAAGGAGTGTGGTGCAAACTGCTCGGGATCTTCTCCCAAAAACCTCATGCCCTTCTTGAGTACCCCACTCACATGGTATCTGGTCACTGGTGTACCATCCCTGTGTTGGAACTATGGCCCTTTCCTGTCTCCTCGGCTTCTGCCTTACTCTTCCATGGCCCATACCACACAAATCACCCCACCCCAGCCTACCTGGGTATCACCACCACCACACATTTCACAAATTAATCTGTTTTGGACCTGGGTAAAAAGACCACCAAACTATCTGGCCCTGGCACTACGTCCTCCTCTAGGAACCCCCCAACTGCATCCCCTTTCCTACCAGCCACCATCTCACCTGCCCTAAAGGCTCCCCTGGCCATTAGTGCAAATACAGTGTGAAATAAACAGTCTTCTTTATCCAATGTGCATATCTGCTGCACTACATTCATGAGTTGCACTAGCATTTCCCCTGTGATGGGTCTATGTCTGTCCCTCCAGTACCCCTGCCCCCTCTGCCATCCTAGCAGCATGTGCCAGACTGTCCTGTCCTTGACTGGGTCACAGAAAGCCCTGTAGTTGCATGCCCACCCGATTCCAGCTAGCTGGAACCCCATTCCTTCCTCCCTCCCATTTCTTGACCATGTATTGCATTACTTGTCCTTCAGTAGAGGGCATACTCGTCTCTAATCCCTCCTGTTTCCTGAACTCCTAGAAGGTCCCCCATGCTCCCTCATATGCCTTCAGCATGTTAACTGACCAAGAGTTCCAATAAAACAGTTGGGGTCTCTCCACCCAATCTTCCACAACTGATCCGGTACCCTGGTTCTCTCAATGGCTACTCCAGGGGCCAATGTCTCGGAACCTGTCTAACTGAAGACAGGAGAGACTATCAGTGATTTCGTTCTTAACCCCATATATGTATCTTGCTTTGAAAGACAAGTTGATCTGCAGCCCCAGCAATATCAGCTGCCATACAACCCTGTTCACTGTATCTGTAGAACCTCTCTGCCTATTGAAGACCTCCTCCAAACCTTTACTGTCACACCAAAGCAAAATGCATCTATCCCACATCTTGTTCCCACATACCACCAATGCCACCCAAATGGGGAAAATCTCTGAAAACATGATGTCCTTCAAAAGACCTGTCTTATCCCAAGCCCTCGGCCATGCCTCTGATATCCAAGCCCCTCTAAAATACTCTCTCATGCCCAGTGACCTGGCTGTATCCATGTACAACTATATATCTGTGTTGTAAACCCACTCTTCTTGCCAAAATGTTACCCCATTATAATCTGATAAAAAGGACACCCATACTTCCAAATCCTGCTGTATGTGCTGAGTGATGTCCACCCAGTGGTACGGGAGCTTCACCTTACCCACCCCAGGTGTCGCATGAATGTCCACCCTGGGCTTATCACTTTGCATGCAAAGTTGAGGTGCCCCAGCAGTTCCTGAACTGCTACCAGCAGCACTTGTCTCCTACCCTGCACTTGCTCCAGCAGCTCCCTAAGCCTGGCCACCTTATCCCCAGGCAGCCAGAAAAATTCCCACTCAGCATCCACTTCTATGCCTAGGAATTCCAGTTTTTGAGCTGGCCCCTCTGTCTTTTTCTCCACCAAATGTATCCCTATTTTCCCACACAGCTCCCTAAATTCCCTCAACATGAGGTCTGCTTCCTACCACCCCATGCCAATAAGCAGAAAATCATCCAGGTAAAGCACCACCCTCGGGTGTCCATAATGTCTCTCGAACACTCATTGAACCCATGAACTAAATGCTTCAAAAGTAGAACAGGCCACAGAGCACCCCATGGGCATTGCTTTGTCAAAATAAAACCTGCCCTCAAACTGAAAACCCAGTAAGTCCCAATCCTAACTGGCTGCAGCTGAAAGGTTGACTCAGTGTCCATTTTGGCCAACCAGGCTCCTTCCACTGCTTTTATCAAGATCACAGTTTGGTCCAGTGAAGTGTATGATACCACCCATAGGTCCTCAAGGATGTCATCATTCACAGAGGCCCCTCTGAATATGATAAATGATGGATGAGTCGGAATTCCCCCGGCTGTTTTTTGGGTACCACTCCAAGTGGGGATACCCAAAATTCAACATAGAGGGGAACTTCCAACGGGCCGTCCACCCTCCTGGCCTGACGCTCTTTTTCAGTCTTCTGTTTCACCACGTCCTCCCTTGCATCCAGGCATCCACCACTCCCCCTCCCTTGAGTTGCCACATGAACTGCTAAGAATCACTCAAAAGAATCTTAGCAAAAAGAGGGAGAGCTACCCTGTGCACAACATTATAAACCCCTCTAAAACCCCCAAAGGGACCCCAGGTTGCCCCTCCCATCCACCAATCATCTGCTCCAGGCACATCTGCATGATACGACACCTGGTGACCTCATTCCTGAGATCACCAGACTCCTCCCTCCACTCAGCTGCCCCCCCCTTCCTCCTTTCCCTAGCTGAAGACATTTCCTCAGGGGGCCACCTGACAACTCAGGTTTCCTTTTAATGGCAACCCCACTTGTTGTCACTGTAGTTATGGTTATTGTCATACGGGTGCTCCATAATGTGTTTCTCTAAAGAGTGACCTGTGTAGGATAACTGCCCCCATATCACACAATCACACAGACACTCTGTTGTGCAACTATCACACGTGCATCTACTATAACACATCTCAGACTGGTTCTATGAGATGAGAACTTGAGAAAGGGCACTGGAACCAAACCCTGGGTAACATTCAGATGCCTGCAAAACATTAAATACAAGTTGGAGTGCAGTCATTACACCCCTGTGGAAAACAAAGCACAGGGAAGGTGGTTATGTTTGAAGTACCAAATTCTGACACTGCTTTTGAAATTCAGCAGTTCTTCAGCTGTACTACTGGATTCACTGTCTACTGTTTGCAATGTCCATGTAATAAGATACATATTATTGAGAGAGCTATTCATCAGCTAAAAACATGGATTCAAGAATGCACTAGGAACATTTCAGGAAGTTAAGAAGGTACACGGATTGATCTTCACTTTAAAAGCCACCATGGTGCCAATGTAAATTTGCTGAGATTTGTCAGTTTAGAGCATGTCCCTTTGAATCCAAGGGGAAGGGACAGGTTACATTTTTTGAGGAAGGAATCCTACTGGATATGCAATCTTAACAACAGTTAAACCATTAAGTTTAAATGATGAGTTAGATTTTAAACCTTATTTGTGAATCATATTTCCAGTATATTAATTACATCTATATTTTGGCTACTGGATCTGCAGCTTATTGCAATCTCAGTCAAAGACATATACCTGCTGTGGTCATTGATGTAGTGATCACACTATATTGTGTTTTGCTCTAGCATAATCGTTGATGCTCATTTTGATAGTTGTCAGTTACTTTGGGCACAAATTGGTACTTACTCATCTGGTGAAGGTGATTAGACCTGCAACTGTTATGGTGCTCAGACATTCCTCACAAATGGGTAATCCTCCATCCATCCTATTGGAAGATGCATTATCGTAAATTTTGGACTACCAGAGGCCAAGCCCACAGCTATGACAACACTGTCCAGTGAGAAACTTCTCTATCAGATAAAAAGATAAAACATACAGAAAAAAGGCAACATACAAACAAATGACCAGCAAAAATGCAACATCATTGCAAAGATCATTCACTGGAAGACAGCAGAAAAACCCATGTGGTGCAAGGTTATAAGCATAGGAAAATCTGCTATCAAGAATAATGCTTATAACATCAATTATATAGACAACCAATCTTTCAGAAGGTATGTAGCAGATAATATAATGCAGTTCCATGCAGTAACTATACCTGAATCTACTGGGGATATATCCCTGCCTGGTTTTGGCTGCCCTGATGTTCTGTTTGTCTGCAAATGGGTGGGACTCTTAGCATCATAAAGGCTGCAGGTATAATCACCTTTACCGGTGAGTAAATGCCATTATGACTTACAACCTTTTTGGTGCTCATTCATTCCTCACAAATGGAACTTTTGTAGCAGTACCAGGAAAAAAAAACTTGTGTGGGAAGATGAAAAGTATGTTACACTGAACCCAAAGCAGCCTGAAGCACAGCCATTCTGAATGTAGCTCTGTCTGCTGATGCTACAACCAGTCTTTAATAGTGGACAAAAGTATGTACAGAGGAGCAGATAATGGCAGCACAGATGTCCTGTACTGCGTTTCACCCCTCTCTGCCCAAGACGCTCATCTTGTCCTGATGGAATGTGCCCTATTACCTTCCGGGTGTTCTAGGCTCACTCCTTGATAGACGGCCACTATGGTTGCCCTCAGCCACCTGGCTAGTGCTTCTTTAGATGTAGCCTGACCCACCTTCTTCCTGAAAGAAAAACAAACTGCCTGTCTGACTTACGGACATTTTTGGATATAGTCAGATAACCCTTTATCAGAAAAAAACATGTCTAATGGTTGTGTTGCTGCATCAGGGCTACCACGGTCCTCGAGCATGACCAGTAGGAGAATTTTCCTGTTCCATGCGGAATGGTGATATCACCTTTAGAGTGAAGTTTGAGACTGTTTTGAGAGACATCTGTCATAATGGAATGTAAGAAACAATTTCTCATGGAACAACAGTGCCTGCAACTCGCTCACCTGTCTGGCTGAGCACATAGACATAAGAGAAGACCATTCTGAGGCTTGTCCACTAAGGGAAGTAGGGTACAAGAAAGGGGGCTTATGGAAACTGTCCAGTACCAGATGAGGTTGTCATGAACAGTAGGTGGATCTAGTACTGGGAGGTGCAATCTGCACTGCCTGCCACAGCCTAACTGCATCTTGGTACGAACCTAACTGCCCTACCCCAAGAAGACAGTCTTGTGTGGCAGAAATATCCAAAACATGTACCCTCAAGGAGGAGTACGTGAAACCATTGTCTGCCCCATCACTGAGAAAAAATCTAGGATTTGGGGAAGGTCTGCCACTGCAGGGGACAGGCCTTTTGCTATACACCACCTACAGAAGATCTGCCAGTATCTCTGATAAGTCTTACTTGTCAGTTGTCTTCTGGAGTGCCAAATCCGGTCAATCACTCTTGGGGATACCCCTCACTTAACAGTCCTTGGCATGCAGCCTACATGCAGTCATGCAGAGGACCCTGGGATTGTGGTAAGAGATGTGTAAAATCCACGAATTTCATTCCATAAAATATTTTCCAAAATTTGCACATTTTGCAAAATATTTTGTGGGTGTGAAAATGCTAAATTCTGCCAGTAAAAACTGAATTTTACAAATGAAATCGCAAATTTCGCCCACAAAATGTGAAATTTCACCCGCAAACAACAGACTTTCACCAGTCAGGTGAAATTCCACTGCTTGCAGGTGAAATTTCACATTTTGAGGGCAAAGTTCGCTATTTTGTAAGTGAAATTTCACATTTTGCACCCATGAAATTTGACAGCAAAATTTGTGAATTTCATGAAATGTTTTGTGTGGTGAAATTTGCAGTTTTGTTGGAATTTTCCTAAGCAAAATTTTATTTAGCTGTACCCCTAGTTGTGATGAAGCATTGGTCCAGGGTTGAGGAGATTAGGACATTATGGAAGATGCCAAAGCATGCCGATCAACCTATCTCTGAGGACAGAATACCATGAGCTCTGGGGTCAAAACAGAAGCTATCATCAACACTGTGACCTTCTTGGACTTGATTTTGAGAATAACTTTTGAAATCACCAGAGTGGGTGGAAAAAATATAAGCTTTTTTGAAATTCCACTGCACCACCAGTGTGTCGCATTCTTTGGCCTGATTGTCAGGAAAGCATAAGTGGAAGCGGAATAGCTGGGTGCTGAAGTGAGATGCTCTCAGGTCCACTTGAAGAGGCCACCCTCTCTCACTGAGGGATATATTCTGCCCATCTTGGTCCTTTAATGCCTCTGAGCCTTGCTCTGCTTTGAGTTTCCCCCTTTGCACATTTATGTATGTCATAGTAATTTGGTTGTCCATCTGTCCTGGTCAGAACTGCATGACTAACAACCTGAAGAACAAAGAGTAACAGGACATGGCATACTGCTCCTCATTCCGAGTGCATTGATGGTCAGAGGAGCTTCTAGGGAAAACATCTGCCTGGAACACCATGGCAGCCCAGCATGTCTCCTTCACCAAGATGTCTGGCATCTGACTGAATTGTGACCGTAGGTGTCATTGTCAATGGCACACCTCAAGCAAGAATGAACTTGTTTGTCTACTGCATTACATGGATCAAAATGTGCATGCCTGGGTAGAGTCTGTTTGCAAAGTTCCAGGTCGACTGGTCCCATGTATCTCAAGCATGTCTCTACTTCGGGCACATGTGAGGCCAAGCCCAAGGCACCATGGCTATGATCAACACCAAAAGCCCAAACCAGTGCAGTTATTCACACACTGGCCTGGTGGGATGCATCCATATCAACTCAATGAACCTGATCTGTTGTGGATTTTTTCTGCCATTGAGACACTAGGCACTGGTGCGTCCTTGGGGTGGTGTGATTCAATTGCAGACCACCAGGTTTATAGCCCAGACCCTTAGCCACTACCCTATATTACCCCTTATAACAATATTAGGGTAGGCAGTGGATGACTGTGTCCATGTCCCTCTCTGCCTGGGTGAGAAACATGGCTCACACAGGCTAATTGTGAAGGGTCATGGCAAGCCCTACTGGAGTCATTGTTGATCCCTTTGGTGCTGATGCCAGTTAGAGCTGGGCATGTGTATTGACAATGTTGTGTGCTGACATGGAACATGCAGAACCTTCTTGCTAGGTTGAAGGAGATGAGGAAAGTCTCTGGTTGAGTGGACCTCGAGGTGGGCAGGAGGATCTCCATCTCAAATTTCTTGTAAGGAACATACTTGTTTGAGAAATTGAGGTCCAGACCCAGGCTTAGGTCACTTGCCCTAAATAACATCAAGTATGCTGCTGTGTCCCACTCATGATGCAGTACTAGTGCAATGACCCAGCTTTAGAGATATTGAGCAAGAAGTGCTTGCCGCCTTGGCTAGTTCTAAGTCAGATCCGTAGGCTACAAGTTCCCATACCCTCCTGTCCCTTGTGGTTTGGGCCACTGACATGGAGAGGGGGTGCATGAAGAAGAGCACCAGAATGTCTGGACATTTCATTGTGCTTGAGGGGACCAGTTTATGTGGGATGTGAAGGAGTACTTCTTCACAAAAGGAGTGGTGGACTTCTAGAACAGCCACCCAGCAGAGATGGTAGGGTCGGGGACCATAGGGAGCTTCAAACAAGCATGAAAAACATGTTGGAATGAGACACATTGCTAAGGACTGAGAGAGAAAAACCCCCTGTGACCAAAAACAGCCTAGAGCATAGAGCTGGAAGGGGGAATGGGCAGCTTAGGTTGACCTACCGATCTGTTTCAGCCAACACTTTCTATGACTCTGTGATGCTAGACCTCACATGATTTTCTTGAATCAGAAGTAACCTCAGGTTAGCCAAGCCAGGGTTCCTCTTCCTGAGACTCCCCAGGGGCTGGAAGAGGTAAGGAAGGTATCGGTACTGAGGGAAACCTGATTCGTATGGAGCCACACAGCAGTGATGCTTCTCTCATGTGTCTGAGCATCCTGTTGGCGTGTTCCTGGGATCACAGATATTTTGGGGGACAAAGAAATGAGCTTCAGAAAAAGATGAAACCTAAACTGTACAGGGTCTGAGAGCCAGTCTTCAGTGGTTTGCCAAAACAGGTTGCAGTAGTCATTGTACTGCTCAAATATCATGTCTGAAATTCATGTAAGATGTAATGTGCTGAACAGAGCACACTTGCTAGCCATTCCCTGTGTGACTTCGAAACCTTACATGGGAAAGTTCTAACAGCAAGTGTGACCCACTTCTGAATGGGGGCTCTGATGTGCACCTATTACGGGATTATGCTACCATGCAAACCCCAGTTACACCACCTATACTGGTGAAAGAGTTCCCACAGGGTAGGCCAGCACAGTTAGCAGTTTAGTGTGGCCCTGCTTCAACTGTTTAGCCCAGCTGCATGGACTGCCATACTGGGAGGTTAACTGACTTGCCCAAGGTCATACAACAAGTAATCAGCTCTGATGGGGTTTGTACGTGTTATCTCCAGGTTCCCCAGGCAGTCCTCTAACCACAAGGTGATACTTCCTTGAAATAGAGTTATTTATTTATTATTAACCAGGTAAGGCCCACTAGGCACCAGTGCCGTTTTTTTCAGGGGTGACTCCAGTGCTTTTGGGCGGTTAAGTGTGCTCAGAGGTATATAGTATGCAAGTGGGTGTTTAGAAATCAAACCCAGGTCTGCTGCATGTACCAAGTTCATTCACAACTCATTAAACTAACCTATGGACTATACTGCCTGCCCCAAGTAAGATTGAAAGGGTCATGAACCACAGCACAAAGGACCTATGATGCAGTGCTCCTGCATATTTGTAGAGCTGCCACTGCAACAGCATTCTGCTAGCTCTGAGTCTGCCCATCAGAGGTACATGGTCCAGTGCATCAGCCTGGAAAAGGGCATAATGAGCCCTCTACTGCATGTTAGTGCTTTTGTAGACAGTACCTTGCTACTAAAATCCTGGAGACCTATTTTTCCGATGGCCCTCAATTGCGCCAGCTGGGTGACTGTGTGGAATCCCGGCTCTCACCAACTTAGCTGGAGTGGGTTGACCTGCTCAAGATGGCCACTATTCGGGTACTGTACCAAGATGCTGCTGGTCCCACGATATCACCCCTGAACAGCATGGGAAAACATGACTGCTCTCCCATGAGTCTTGGTGTCCCACGCGACTACCTCTGCTTCTAGTACCAGACTTCCCCCCTAAACTGCATCCAGGGAAACATAGGACCTCATTGACAGTGGTGATGCATGCTGTGGATGACCAAGTGGGTAATCACCCCAGACTCCCTCATGGTGCTGGACGTGCCATGGGAAAGGGGCCAGGTGCCCATCTTGTGATAGCCATTCATTTCCAAGATGCCAGCTGTGAGATCTTGGGTGCTCCTTGGGTGATCCTTTCAGACTGCATGGCAGGTTTGGTTGCTCCTGGGGAAGATGTCCTCAATATGGCACGGGTGGTTCCAAGTGCATTGACAGTGCAGGAGCAGGATTTATGACCCTCGTGGCACCATATAATCCTCTGGAATGATCAAGCCATTTTCTCATGAGATCCACCATTTTCAATATGGTAGCCACAAGATTTCAGGTGCTGGTCATGGTGTGAAGTACTGGATACCAAGCTGCAAGGGAGTTAACTTAGTAACAGGGGAAGATGTCCCCAGAATGGCATGTGCCACTTGGAGCACAGGAAGTGGAATTTTATGGACACTTGTCTCCCTCCCCTCCTCATGGACTATGAGAGAAATTAGCTTCTACAAGGAACTGATTCCATCACAGTGATGTGCAGAAACAATGCATATTCCTCTGGGAGCTCAACATCATGCATAGTAAGTACAAAAGCAAGGATCGCAAGGCTCACTGAGAATGGTTGCCAGAAAGCCAGCTTGGGCTGAGGGGATTCAACCCAGATCTTCTGAATGCTATCAGTTCATTTAGCTGTACTTTCATTGTAGGCACCTGGTCCTAATGGGCTGCTTCCCTGGGTTGCATTGTCTAAAGAAGATCATGTTTGACATTAATTGCTTACCATCCCCACTGTTTTCTGAACCACAAATTTCAAAAGGGACAGAGTAAATTTTGAGCCTGAATCCAGGATGACCCTAAAATCAGGAACAGTTGAGAGGTATGACTGACAGCACTGCCTGAAAATGGTCTCTTATAGATTCAACCCTTTAGTGCCTTTTCTGGAGCCCGCAGTACTCAACTGGAGGTTGTGGGAATTGAATCCAGGTATGCAGAATGTAGCCAGATCATTTCCAGCTCACTTGTAGGCTGTAATGCTCTCCCCTTAGATCATGCTAGCTGACAGTAATGATTGCTAGAGACAGAATGCATGAGGCTCATTGAGAGCCCTGTCTGAACATGAAATGGATGCTGCAGGAGGGTCCAGTTCTTCAGGTAGTTAGCCAATGGAGATGCTACATAAGATTCTCGACTGGACCAGTGGAGTAAAAGCTAGGACACTGCTGAAGGGTCCCACTTGAGTGGTTGCCCCTGAACTATGCAGTGGGGAAGTTTCTTTCTTGGGGGGATAGTGCGTGCAGAAAGGATGTTAGGAAAAGTTCTAAGGTTAGCACGCTCTCCTCTGTTGACGTTTGCTATTTGAGATAAGAGAAAGGAAAAAGGGAGCAATTTTCTTGTTAAAATTACCTTAGAGTTTGGGAGCAATCAGGGATCATGACTGTCCTCTAGAGATGCACAAAGTAAATTAGACATGGCTGGGCCAGGGTTTGGCCTCTAGCAGTCCAGAATGTATGACCATGCATCAACCAGTAGGATGGATCAAGGATTATCCAATTGTGAGGAATGTCTAAGCACTATAAAGATTGCAGGGGATAAACATTGTTAGATATATTAAGGTCTTCACTGTGTATGGAAAAGGCATACTTATTACTTGACTACTGTGCAAAAACTAGTACCTGTTTACTGTTTTCATAGTTCTAATATATTTATGGTTACCTTATGCACAATCACAGTGGTAGACATGTTTCAGATCTGTTCCGTTTATAGTAAAGTACTTAAGGCATTTGATGTGCAGTTACCTGTATTTGTTTAGTATTTCAACAGTTCATTTAGTTGGTAAGAGCACAAAAAAGGCCAAAACAGGCCATACCCTGTCTCCTGTTAGGACATAGTATAATATTTTAGGCTACTGCCATTTTCAACATATATGTCTAACTGTTTTTTGAATTCAGTTTTGTTCACACTTGGTAATATGTTTAATGGAAGTCTGTTCCACAAATTTGCTGATTGTAATGTGTAATAGTGCTTTTATTTATTAGTTTTAAATTGTGGTAAATTAACCTGTAATGGGTGGCTTCTTGTAATTTGTGTATCATTTTCATATGTGATATTTAAGTTATTCATCATCACAGGATCATTCATTATATCAAATAAAAATAACATGTTCCCTCATTGTCTTCTTAGTTCTAGGCTATGGAGTCCTAGTGATAGTAATCTGTCTTCATTTGAAAGATTCTTTATGGGTAATATGGATTTAGTATATTTGTGCTGAACACTTTCAATTCATTTGATATCAGTCTTAGTGTGTGGATACCATAATTGTCTGCCATAATCTAGGATAGGCCTTACATGTGAATGATAAAGTGGGAGAAGGATTTTTTGATTTCTGCTTTTTATGTTTCTCTTAATTGCTCTGATGGTGCGATTACCTTAGGAAATAACAGAAAGTTCTTTAAATGTGAAATTGTTGTTAATAATAATTCTCAGTCCCTCTCTACTGATTTTTTGGGGAGTATATTTCCAGTTAATGTATATGTATGTTGCTTGTTGTATATATCTAACTTCATTCCCCATGTTTCTGTCCATAACACTATTTTATCAATATCATGTTGTAACAGTTCTATATCAGAGTCTGATTTAGATGGACCACACAGTTTGGTGTCATCAGCATATTTGATTGTATTGTTATTAATGTTATAGTCTAGGTCTGAAATAAATATTTGAAAAATTATTGGTCTGATCACTGAGCCTTGAGGTACCCCACTTGTCACATGTCTCTCATCTGATAAATGACCCTGATGGATACTACCTGAAGTCTATTTCATAACCAATTTTTTATCCAGTTGATGAGATGTATATTAATGTTTTATTTATGTAGCTTTTTACTTATTGCCCATTGTGGTACCATATCAAAGGGTTTGCTAAAATCAATTAATACATTGTCTACTGGGGTTCCTATGTCTAGCATGCAACTAACTGTTTCGTAGTATGATATCAGGTTTGTAGTACAAGATTGGCCCTAAGTGAAGCTGTGTTGGCCAGTATCAGATAAGGGAAGAGTCTTTAAATGATCTAGTATTTTATTTTTTACTAATAATTCTAAATTTTACATGGAGTTGAAGTCAGGCTGATGGGCCTGTAGTTGGATACAAGTGATTAATTACTTGTTTTGACAGTGGGTGTAATTTTTGATTTCCGCTATTCATTTGTTTTGTTTTTTCTGGTATTTAGAAATTTCTCAAATAGGATTTTAAATGGTACCCACATATGATTTTGCATCACTTTTAACATCATTGGAGTAGTGTTGCCTAAACCCTGTGCAGAGTTGTTTTTTAACTTACTAATGAGCTGGATGATACTTGCTTTAAGTAACTGTAATATGAAGTGTCTTATGTTTTGTACTATTGTATTGTCCATTTTTGTTTGCACTACAGGACTTTGTTGAAAATGGGACTTTCTCCCAACAAATGTAATTCCTGTATAAAAATACATTTTATCAAATCAAAAAAATCAAAAATATCCTCCTTATTAAACTGATGGGATCCTATACCAGTAATGTTGTCATTGTTTTTGTTTTTTTGAGTATCTTTCTTATTGTAGACTGAACAAATGTAATTATTAAAAGTGTTAGCAATCTTGAGCTGATCAGTAATAGTTTCATTGTTATTATATTTGTTATTTCCTCTTTATTGTTTTTTAATGAATTAATGTAACTATAGAATTGTTTGGAGTTGGATTTGGTTGTTGTTTTTGCAAGTTTCATTTTGAATCTTTTTTGTTTTGATCTGGCAATCTTATTTTTGCATTTACGTTGTATTTCCTTAAATGCAGTTCAGTTTAGCTCAGTCTTATTATCTATGTACTTGCAATATGTTTTATATTTTTGTTTAATAAGTTTTATAATGCTTGATTTGAGCCATTTTGGTTTCCTTCTGGTTGATTTATATTTCTTTGTACATTTGACATGTTATTAATTATATTTAGTATACTATTTTTTTTATAAATTCCCAGGTATTGTCTATAGACAATCCATCAAGTTCATTATGCCAGTTTATACTTTCTTAATCATTATTTATTCCTGCCTTGTTTGCTGTTTTATATCAATAAAATTATGCGCAACAGGTAACTTTTGGAATATCTTGATTTATTATAAAATGTACAGTCGAGTAATCGCTGTTCCCTAATGGTGTGATGTTTTTGCATGATGAAACAGTGATTTCTTCTGTACTAATGACTAGGTCCAATATATTATCTGATCTGGTTGGTGAATCAACATATTGTATTAAATTATTCTCATTTATAGAAAGTGAAGAAGTCTTTATTTTTTTTTAATTTAGCCTTTCCCAAGTTCAAATCAATATCTGGATAGTTGAAATCACCGTCAAGAAATAGGTTGCTGAAGTCCAATGCCCTACTGATTTCATTGATCAATTTGATATTTGTACTTGTATTTGTATTTGTGTCTGGGGCCTGTAACACAGACCTAGGACATATTTCTGTTTATTGCTTGAGGCTATTTCAATCCACACGGATTCTGTATCATCTGTACCTAATTTCATTTTATCTGTAATGACAGTATATGATATAGTAGAGGATAAATAGATCACAATGCCACCTCAAATTCTGTCCTTTCTATTTAATTTAACTATGTGACATCCATCCACATTGTAACTCCAACTGTCTTTTTCATCCAACCAAGTTTCAGTTACTAGTGCAATGTTAATATGATTTGTGTAAAGCAGTGTTTGGAGTTCTGATATTTTACTGTGTAAGTTTCTTACATTACTTAAGACGATCTCAATGTTTTTATGATGGATATTTTGGAGTGGAGTGGGTTTGTTAGAGGATCTATAATGTTCCCACCCCCTTCCTTTATTAGTTTAAACTGACAGATACCATTTTATCCTTGATAAGTTTATCTAGTACTTTTGCTCCTAAGAGATTTAAATAAAGTCCATCCTTACCATAAAGATAGTTTTTTTTCCATATAAATGTTGCCAAGTATTTATGTAGTCAATTGAGTTATTTGTACACTACTTTTGAAGTCTTGTATTTATATGTATGATTGTGTCATTTTTTTCTTTCTCTTCTCTCGGTACCAGAAGGATGGCTGATATGACAACATGGGCACCTTCTTGCTTAATGTTTTTTGTGGTTTCTAGAAGTTCCCAGCATATGTCTTTTTCATGTACTTTCCCGTCATTTGTTCCAATGTGTAAGGTGTATATGTTTTGCATTTGTTTTATTACTAAATCTTTTTGCTTCATTATTAATATATTTTATTCTTCCACCTGGATAACAGGGAATCATTTTATTCTCCTTGTTGTCCGAACTAAAGGTGGAGTCACAATTCCTAATGATTGAGTCTCCCATAAATATCATATTTATGTTACTCAGTATAGCTTGTTTGATTGTAATGGTGTCATTCTCATTATCTAACTTACAAAATCCATTTTGTAATGGAATATCATTTGAGGTCAATGTGCGCCTTCACTTTTTATAAGCATTCCCCTTAGTCGCTGTGTACCAGTCATTACTGTTGTTTACACCACTGTTGTATTTTTGTTTTTTTAGTCTGATTCAAATTAGAGCTTGGATTTTGTTAATTGACAGTAGATGGTGGTTCTTTTTCTCTAGTTCTTTATTCTGATACTTGGTTATTATTTGGGGTACAATTTCTGATTGAATCCTGTGCATTACAAAGGTGTCCTTGTTGAATGTTTGATAAAATGTTTTCATTTATTGCAACAGGTTGTGGATTGGGATGTATGCCACATTCCTTTTCCAAATTCATGATGTATTTTAAGTTTTCTAATTCCACAAGTACATTATTTAGCTTATAGATGGTATTTTCATAGCTAGTACATTTCAGGCAGTCTAGTCCAATAGTGCAAATATCTTCTACTTTGAAGAACATGTTGCAGATATTACATTTTGCTATGTTACCGGTGTCGCATAAGTTCTGTAAAAGGGTATCAATATCTGTTTGGCCTTCCAAAGTAAGTGCCTTGTTTATGGGTAACTCTTATCTTTCTTTATATAAAGGATGTAGTTAGTACTTACACACCTCCACTCCTTTTACTCCAGACACGGGTGTCTCTGCGCTTGTCTCTGCAGGATGCTGTGCACACCCTGCTTGCTGCAGGCATTGCTTTAAGCAATAATATGACCCGGATGTATTCCCTGGGTCACTCGCTCTGAAAATTAGAGGTAACTGCTGTTTAGTCAAAATTAAAACATAAAATCCGGTTAATGCAGGCTTAAAATAACTCCTCATTTGGAGCAACTTTAAGCGCTTTGCTAAAATAAAAACTGCTGCCAAAATATTGTAATTTCACAGGGTCAGGTAGTCCATCACAGAACTCTATTCCTGTTTCCAGGTACACCAGAATCAGGGCTCCAAAGATTAACACAAGTGTTTGCTATTTGCTCTATTATGTTTACACAAGCAGTTGCAGCGTTAACAATAACCTGCCTTAGTCCAAGTGCGTTTTTAGGATTGGACTCCACAGTACTTGTTTAATTGTTCAGTACAATTGATGGAATGACATTTGTGAGTCCAGAATTATGAAACAAGAATGTGAAAGAGTCACACCTGGCTACTGTGCCTTAGGAACTGGCAACAATGGAGAATTTTTTACAGAGGCTGTTTTGACATTTCCCATCTTAGTCTGCCTGAATATTTGTATTGGGGAGCTCCATCATAATCCCTCTATTTTGTTCTATTTTACAACATTAAGTACTGTGTGAAGCATATCCCTGATGGCTATATGCTGCTCACTTACTCAAACCTTAAGGCACATCAGTAGGATACTTCAGTTAGTGCTCACATTTATTTTCTTTAACTTACCAGAAACATGTTTTTTTTTTAATATTTAAAAATATTTAAATTTTTTATGTACATTTGCACTAAAATGTGATCTCTCTGTTTTAAATATGGTGGTTAGCTAATAAAGTGCTGTTTCTTTAAGAAGAGAACAATGGGATGGGATTTGGCATCACATTCCTTACTTTTGTGATATAGAACAGCATCCATGGACTGTTTTAGACCAGTGCCTCAGATAAAGCTCAAATCTGAGAGCAAAGTGATGGGGTAAGAGGTAGCAGTTAGGGTATGATCACACTTTATTTTATATATTTCCACTTTGCTGATTTTGTTCTTTGAATGAGCTGATTTGCATGGAACACATTGTGTGTTGCACTATAAAACATCTGATAAAACCTTTGAAGCATCGCTAATAAAAACATACTTTCTTTGGCATTTCTAAATTATTTGGCTTCCAACATGTTGATCTTTGTGAGCTTTCTTATGTGCAAACTATTTATGTATCCATAAGACACTTATTTATTGCTATCTACCCCTGAGTGTCTACACACAACTTTATGAGCAAACTGTTGGTAGAGCTCTGTTTTCCTCCATGTCTTTACTCATCAGAGTAGGGTAACCAAACTCCTTTTCCTTTACTGCAACCTCTCCTTTACATGGTATATTCTAGTACTGCCAGGTTCCCGTCATTATTCCCAGTGGCTCATGTTTCTATATTGGTTACAGGATCTTATCCAACATCCACCACTGTCACCTGGAGCTCACTAATTTTGTTTCCTAGTCTCCTGACATTCAGGCAGACTGTCTTCCTGCTTGTGCCTATACCATTCCTCCTCTTGTGAGCTCCTCTATCTTTATCCTCTCCCTCCCTCTTAATGTTGTGGTTTTCTTCCTCCCTGCTGACAATATTAACCCTCCTCCCCTGGCATCTGTACTTAACTTGTTATGGACACCTGATTTGCTACTTTCATCTTCAATGATTAGAGACCCCACTTCTTGTGGGAGCCCTAGCTAGGTTTACTTTTTTCTCTCCATCCTTTGTTGTTCCTACAGCCTCACTCTCCCCCTTCTCAGTTTAAATACCCCCCCACCCCTCATACCCACATACACATGCAATTTTGTCCAAGCCCACTGGTTCCCTCTCTTGTTAGGTGAAGGTCATCACTCTTGAATAACTTTCTGCCCCATAAGCCCCCCAATCTCCCACAAAATGGCACACTTTTTGTTCATCCCTTCAGCTATTCATTACAATTATTCAGTCTCCTCCTTCCTTACCCTATCATTCCCATACCTCCTAACCAACACATGGAGGGCCACAGAAAAGGCCAGGGACACTGAGTGTGCCTTCAATATGTTTCCCAGCCTTCAAAAGATATGCTTCTTTGTCTAAGTCATCTGAATTGCCAGATCATTTGTGCCTCAGTGTACCAGCACACCAAGCTCCCCCTTCCCCTCTTCTACCATCCTCCCTATCCAATTCATATCCAGAATGGTTGATGCTCCTGAAGACAGCTGAGTTCACCCTCCTCTTCCCCCCTCCATCATCTTCTCCACCCCTTTAGTAATATAGTTCTCTACTACTAGAATATTCCTTACTGCCTTCTTCCTGTTCTCTGCTTGGGCACAACCAAGTCATCCTATTCACCATTCAGCGCTGGCTCAGTCCCCCCAACCCATATTAGTCAGGTATCTGTGCCTCCTCCAGTGGTACAAAACAATTTACACTTGGAATCTGATGAGTCTGGATTATCTTCTTGTGACTGCACCTGCAGTCAGAAGAATTTCTGTAGCGGGGTTCCAAGAAACCTAACTTCTATAACTGAAGTTGAATTTGAAGGTATGTGCAAAGGTCCACAGGTGCCTTGATATTCCAAAGGGTTTTGCAACCAACCAACCCTCCAGATGGCTTCTTCTTGTAAACAATAGCACTTTCAGATGTTCTCTTATTCTGAATTTGGAAGATGTGAATGGAATATTTCTATTTAAGTACTGTATATTCTCTCCACAAAACAGAAACCAGACCCCTCATCTGTGGCAATGAACCAAACCAATTACCACAGTATTCATCCAGTTCTGTATCTCCAGGAGGCAGTTATTAAACACCGAGATTGATTCAGACTCCTGTTCAGGCACAAAAGACATGTAGAGCTGAGAATCATCAGCATGGCAATGGAAACTGTCTTGTTTTTGTAAATTTCTATAATCACTGCTGCAAATCCCTGACTCACTTCCTTGTGACACTGTTCCATCTGGTACTGTCTTAAACCCCATTCACTGCCATCTGCAGATGCCATTATGAACTCATCAGCACCAGAGTACCATTATATGATATACTGTCTATTCCAGCATTAGATATGGTATGCAGGTCCCTTGTTAGAATTAGTCTCTCTATGAAGCTCTTTGGATTCAGAAGTAAGTAAGTAAAAGTTTATTTATGTAAAGCACCATTCCTGAGCTAAGGGTGCCTTTATAATACTTCATACAATTATAATATATTTAAAATCAATACAACTCATAACACAGACAATAAAAAACATTCAGTAAGTCTCTGAAAATTCCTGGTTAAACAGGTAAGATTTTAAAGTTTTTTTAAATCCTTGCATGGTCAGGCTATCTCGTATCTGATGAGGTAGAGAATTCCACAGGGTAGGTGCCATAAAGGCAAAAGATCTTCCTCCAGATGTTTTCAGAAAAACCCTGGGAATCTCTTGCAATCCTTCATCATAGGATCAGAGTGAGCAGGAGGGGCAGTAAGAAAACAGGACCTCTTTCCAGTAGTAAGGTCCCTGCTTGTGTTTGGCCTTATAGGTCAGCAATGCAACCTTGAAGGTGAATCACCACTGTATGGGCAGCCAATGCAGTTCACACAGCACAGGAGTTATATGACTGGATCTGGGCATTCCAGTTAACAACCTGGCCATCTCATTCTGCAATAGCTGCAAGCAGTGGATATCCACCCCAGTAGCCCTAGATAGAAGGCATTGCAATAATCAAAATGACTGGTGACAAAGGCATGGACCAAGGTAGGAAGAACTTCAGGAGGGACCAGGTGCTTCACCCATGCTATGCTCCTTAGACAGAAAAAGGAGGATTTGACTACAGCCGACACCTGTGCCCTGAAAGTCAGGCCCTCAACAAATACCAAGCCCAGATTATGCACCTGGACCGAGGCCATAAGTGGGGTCCCACCAAGGTATAAGCCTGAGGGTTTCCCCACCCATGCCCCTGCCATCCTAAAACCAGGGTCCACCACCAATACCTTTGTTTTACTTGAGTTCAACCTAAGCCAACTAGTATTCATCCAGTTCTGTATCTCCAGTAGGCAGTTATTAAACACCATGATTGATTCAGACTCCTGTTCAGGCACAAAAGACATGTAGAGCTGAGAATCATCAGCATGGCAATGAAAACTCAGCCCATACCATCTTATAATGTCCCCCAATGGAAACATACTGTGTACACCACAGATAACATGGGGACAACACTGAACCCTGTGGAACCCCACAGGGCAGCAAGTGAAGGGCCAAGGAATAAATCCCTGACACCACTCTCTGTGATCTGCCCTTGAGGAAAGATCGAATCCAGCTGAGGACTGCCCCCCTCAGTCCACAGAAAAACCACAGGTGCTCGAGCATCAATCCATTATCCACTGTGTCAAATGCTGCTGAGAGATCAAGAAGAACCAAGATGGAATGAGTTCTCTGATCTCTTGTCATCAGGAGATCATTTTGTAGTTGCACCAGGGCTGTCTCGGTGCTATGCTGTTTCCTCTTTCCCCTCTCCATCATCTTCTCCACCCCTTTAGTAATACAGTTCCCTACTACTAGAAGATTCCTTACTGCCTTCTTTCTGTTCTCTGCTTAGGCACAACCGAGTCATCCTGTTCACCATTCAACACTGGCTCAGTCCCCCCAACCCATATTAGTCAGACATCTGTGCATCCTCCAGTGGTGCAAAACAATTTACACTTGGAATCTGATGAGTTTGGGTTACCTTCTTGTGACTGCACCTGCAGCCAGAAGAATTTCTGTAGCGGGGTTCCAAGAAACCTAACTTCTATAACTGAAGTTGGATTTGAAGGTATGTGCAAAGGTCCACAGATGCCTTAATATTCCAAAGGGTTTTGCAACCAACCAACCCTCCAGATGTCTCCTTCTTGTAAACAATAGCTCTTTCAGATTTTCTCTTATTCTGAATTTGGAAGATGTGAATGGAATATTTCTGTTTAAGTATATTCTCTTCACAAAACAGGAACCAGACCCCTTATCTGTGGCAATGAACCAAACCAATTACCACAGAGGAATAACTCTTGTTTTTGTAAATTTCTGTGATCACTGCTGCAAATCCCTGACTCACTTCCTTGTGACACTGTTCCATCTGGTACTGTCTTAAACCCCATTTACTGCCATCTGCAGATGCCATTATGAACTCATCAGCACCAGAGTACCATTATATGATATACTATCCATTCCAGCATTAGATATGGCATGCAGGTCCCTTGTTTGAAATAGTCGCTCTGTGAAGATCCTTGGATTCAGAAGTAAGTAAGTAAAACTTTATTTATATAAGGCACCCTTCCTGAGCTCAGGGCACCTTTACAATACTTCATACAATTATAATATATTTTAAATCAATAAAACTGATAACACAGTCAATAAAAAAAAAATTCAGTAAGTCTCTGAAAATGCCTGGTTAAACAGGTAAGCTTTTAAGGATTTTTTAAATCCTTCCATGGTCAGACTATCTCGTATCTGATGAGGTAGAGAATTCCACAGGGTAGGTGCCATAAAGGCAAAAGATCTTCCTCTAGATGTTTTCAGAAATGCCCTGGGAATCTCTAGCAATCTCTCATCAGAGGATCGGAGTGAGCAGGATGGGCAGTAAGAAAACAGGAGCTCTTTCAGGTAGTGAGGTCCCTGCTCAGGTAGGGCCTTATAGGTCAGCAATGCAACCTTGAAGGTGAATCGCCACTGTATGGGCAGCCAGTGTAGTTCACGCAGCACAGGTGTTATATGATTGGATCTGGGCATTCCAGTTAACTACCTGGCCATCATGTTCTGCAATAGCTGCAAGCAGCAGATATCCACCCCCAGTAGCCCTAGATAGAAGGCATTGCAGTAATCAAAATAACTGGCGAAAAAGGCATGGACTGCCCCCCTCAGTACACAGAAAAACCACAGGTGCTCGAGCATCAGTCCATTATCCACAGTGTCAAATGCAGCTGAGAGATCAAGGAGAACCAAGATGGAATGAGTTCTCCGATCTCTCGCCATCAAGAGATCATTTAGTACCTGCATAAGGGCTGTCTTGTTGCTATGCCATTTCCTGAAGCCAGACTGGAGAGGGTCATAGATATTGTGGCTGGTCAAATGATCCTCCAGCTGCAAAGCGACCATCTTCTCAATAACTTTCCCTTCAAAGGGTAAGTTCAAGACTGGTCTGTAGTTCGCTGGGCAGTCAGGATCAATGGAGTTTTTTTTAGAAGGGGCGTACTACTGTCTCCTTTAAGGTATCTGGAAAGATCCCTCTCTCCAATGAAACCGCCACTATCCCAGCAAGGACCCGGCTGATGACCTCTACACACCCCACTAGTAGGCGAGTAGGGCCCAGATCCAAACTACAGTAGCTTGGCCACAAAGTCTGGACAATCCTAACTATATCCATGATTGCCAGTTGGCTAAAGGTGAACCAAGTCAACTGGGCATTAGTGCCACCCAATTGATCAATGCAAGGTCCAATAGGAAGGCATAGGCTGATCTCATCCCTGATGGTGGATACCTTATCAGTGAAAAATTGAGCAAACTCCTCTCACTGTACTTGTGACAATGCTTGAACAGAATGGAGACAGGCTGGATTGCACAGTCTGTTCACAGTCCAGAAGAGCTGAGCTGGCCTATTCCTCACTGCAGCAATTTCCAAGGACAGGAACTCTCCCTTTTTATGGAAATTGCTGATTGGTAGATCTTATAATGATCCAACAATCTAAGCTTATCCACCTCCAGGCGAGTTTTCTGCCAGCGTCTTTCCAATCTTTGCCCCTGTCTCTTCATCTCATGGGTCTCCCCATTAACCAGGGGGCCCCCAGGTGAAGGGTAAGGGAGTGAACATGAGTTAAAGCAATGACATCCAAGGCCCCTGCAACAGCCCTATTATAGGCCAACACCAGGGGCCCTGGGTCAGTGCTATCCATTGGAAATCCTGAGAAGTCCAGCTCCGTCATTAGGCCTTCTAAGGTAACTCCTCTCAAAGGACAGAACTGCACCAGCTCCTTAGGGGCAGGCCTATTTTGGGGGGATGCAAAACTGAACCTCAGGGCATGATGGTCATACCAACCAACTGGCTCCACCTCCATATCGGAGATCTCCATCCCAGATGGAACACCAAGTCCAATGTGTGTTCCCCCTCATGAGTTGCAGAGGTAATAACCCATGTCAGGCCCAATGAATCCATCAATTGGAGGAGGTTTTGTCCAAATGGTGAGTTCATCATCGACCCAGGCATTGTAGTCCCCCAGAATTAACCATCTGGGAGACTCCAATATCATCTCGGTGACGAAGTCCACAATCTCCTTCAGGAACTCCCTCCCATCATCTGGTAGATGGCAGATGAGAAGGGTCCTGTAGCCTGCACCTGCACCTTCTATACACTCAAAGGAGTTGGTGCATCTAACTGGCACTTCCCTGAGGTCCAGTTCCTGTCTAAAACAGACTATAACCCCCCCCCACCCCTACAGTCCTCTCTCAGGTTGTGAATCACAGAGAACCCAGCCAGAACCGCAGACTCCAAAATAGGGCCCACACATTCATCCAGCCAGGTCTTGGTCATACAAGCCAGGTCAACAGAAGAAACAAGATCTGCAATTACTGCAGTCTTAATCCTAATTGATCTGGCATTGCTTAACACTGCCCGAAAGGGACAAGAGTCCAATGATGGCCCCACTTCCTGCCTGACAAAGTCAGAGCCCTTGGGTATGGGCACAAGGTAAGAGTAGCCTCGTTCCTGTGTCCATTTCACCTCAGGGAGTCTCCTGGTTCTCACTGTATCTATCTGCCCACTCCTTTCCCATCCCCCAAGAGTTTCAGGATCCCTGGCTCCTTCCACTCCCTCTTCTCAAGATGCCAAAAGCTCAGCATCTATTATAAACTTCCACAGGGAGTGGAGGATGTTCAAAAGGACAAAAATCCTTTAGTCCTGAGGGTGATTACTGGCTAATTGTGTTCCTGATACCTCAGCACATATTCCAAACATTCACAACCCCACACACCCAATACACTTCCTCCCCCCCTTACTTAAAAGGTAGGGTGCAGAAGTCAGCTTGGCCCTATGTTGCATGGTGGATAATTGGCCCATCATAATTTGGCTGTATCAGTTGTTTCTATTGAGTCTCCTCCTACTTTTATAATCCTTCCCCTACACAAGATCAAGGGCCACCCCTGGGGAATTTCTTGATTTTACCAATGGTTTCCTTTGAGGTGCAAGTCAACACCTGTCCCTGCAATGCTCTACCTGAGACACAGGGGGAAATAACATGGGGCAATACCAAGCTTCCATCCTATCACAGAGGAGGAAATTATACCTGAATATGCTTCATCACTCACTGCTGTCCCAAGAATATGCTTCATCACTCCCTGCTGGCCCAGTACAGCACTCCAGACTTGGGTGCAAAACTGTGTCACAGGCATGGCAAGCAGCCCCCCTAATGCTGTTCTACCAGGCAGCCCAAATGGAACATACTTTAATAAACATGGGCTCATACTGGAAGTTTGCCCTGAATTTGAGAATATTTGAGAAACACTTTGGGCTCAGTTTCAAAAGATTTAGACTGCCACAAGCCCAGAGGCATTGAACACATGGCACATGGGGCTTGCAGTATTCAACAGACTGCAATCAGGATTCTCAATCCTGTGCATCACTTGCCCCACGTTAGACCAGATATTTTTGGCCTAACATTGCCAACTTTTTATGGGGTTTGAGCCAAATATTTGCGCAAGGCACCTTAAAGAGAGTAAAGTGTCACAAAAGCACACAGCCTTTCATTATCGGGTGCAAGGTGCACCAATGTGTTCATGACTGAGCAGAGTTTCATGCACGGCTTGTGCAAGGTGTCAACCTTTGAGAATTGAGTCTTTTTGGTTTCTAGCTCTCTCATGGCTGTGGTCCTAGCTAAGTTGGAGCTTGTTGACTAATTCTGAGATATTTCACATATCTGAGGAGTCTAGTACTAAACATTAGAGCTGTAGTGCTGTTCCCCAGTTCACATCAGATATGCCAGGCCACATTGACAAGGGGATCCCAATTCACAAAGCTGAAAACCCGATGCAAGATGACTGTATCAGTCAGATTTGATGCAAGGGGCACCTGGTATCAAAAACTGTGCTGACTGCGATTCTGGAACACAGGCAGTGGCAACCTTGGGACCCCTTGTGGGAAACGGGTCCTGTGCCAGACCTGTGCCCAGTCAAGAGGTGTGAGATGGTGCTAGGGAGCTTGTAGCAAGTGTAAACTGCAGTATCCCCTATGGAGGGATTCAGGAATCCCCCCCCCACAATGGGGCACATGGTCCATGACAGTTAGACCAGCCCAGTGCTAGTTTAACAGCCCATGCACTTCCCCCAGAGCTGTTGCTGGGTGAGAGGGAATATGTGCTTCCTGGTAACACTGCCCATCAAAGGTATCCTACACCCACACAGCATGCAGAGTTCTGAGTGGTGCAGTGCCCTCAAAGTCTCCCGCCCCCCCATGGTTTCAGACATGCAGCAGCCCCTTTCACGGCCAGCACAGGCATGGCAGTGGATGTGCAATGGCTCCACTGGGGAGCTGTTGCAACCTCCCACCACCCATATGTCCCTTATCACCCTTCTGTATCCTGTACCATCTCACACGACCCTGCCAGCCTCCAGGTGGGTCTCTGTCAATGGGCCCCAATGCCACCTGACCTCTCTTCAGCTTGAAGCAAATCCATCCTGTGTGCCTTCACTTTGGTGCACAGCAACATTTACCACAAGCTACGAGAGTTTGGCACTGGGACCCCTCTTGATAGTAAATTGGGTGCATGGTCCCTAGAGAATTGGGGATAAATGCAAGCTGTGGTTTTCTGCAGCTTGCTTTGGTCTCTGGAGGGCTTTTTGAATCAGGCCTGGGTAGTCCCACTTCCATCTCAAATGTGCTTGCAAGCTTGGCTTTCACTGAGTAGATTGCCCTCTACGTACTGATTTGTATATTCATCTTTCTAATTTTTCTTATTATCAATAATGAACTTCCTCCAGTCAGTGAATAACCAGCACAGGGGGAAGCCTGTCTACTAAATTAGAATGTTCAGACCTTGGAACTTGTAGTCATTTTGAACAAAAATTTTAATTCACTACATCTGCCAGCCCATCACTGCTGGGGTAGTATTACCACTCGTGACATCAGTGACCCGGGTTCATGAACAAGTCCAGATCTTCCCAGGGCCATCCAGGGAGAGAATGACTGAGCATCCCACAGGATGTGTTCCCCCTCTGTGGAAAGAGGGGAGAACATTTAGCCATGTGAATACCATCTGGGTGACCACAAGTGCTGTTGCAGGTTGGACGGAGTTCAGTCAGGGAAGAGACTTTGATTAATTGTAGTTGGTATTGACACAAAATCTGTTCATTCCTGCTCTCAGTCAGCATCCCTAGGGAAGGGAAGAACACGGGAAAAAAACAACCACCACAGCATGATGGCTCTCTGACCCCACACCCTCCAAACTGAGTACAGTCCTGGCCACATGTCCTGCCTGATCTTGAGGGACCTGGCACAGTCAGAAGGCCTGCTATGTGGGGAGGAGATATCATGAGTAAAAAGCTAGGAGAGAAAGCAGGTTGGAAGAACACATGGAACAAACACAGAGTTGAAAAGAAACTTCACTACATCTGACTGCAGGTGCTGAACAGGAGAGCTATGTACAGAAGACCACACTGGGGTTATTGCAGTTAGTTGGGCTGAATATCAGTAGAGAAACAGAGTATTTTTTTTATTACACTTTAACCTCCTGGATCTCCAGCCAGCCCTGCTAGGCCCTGACTCAGGTCTCTGCTTTTGCCCCAACCCAATCATTTTGCCTTCTTCCAATGCATATCGAAAACCATGCATCAGCAAATTATTCTATCTAGTGAGTACTTTGTACAGCATGCATGAGTACCTCTTGCTGTAGAAGCATAGGCCCCATTGGACCTTTTGTCTGCATGGGTTCTGCGCTTCTACAGTGACACACACTCATGCACACTATACAGCACACACACACAGGTGTGACTGCATAATCACAGTCTACTAGGAGGCCTGTATTATGCACTGCAGATACAGATCCATGAAGGTAGCAAATCAGTGCTACTGTATTTATGCCATCTAGAAACAGTTATGTATTGCTTGTCTTACCAGAAGATGACTGTCTGTGGTTGTTTGTTGTGGTCTTGTACTTTTGCTGCTGGGGGGATGGGGTGGGAGTCAGGGTTAAGCGTTGATGCCACACCTCCTTACTTTTGTGGCATTAAGTTGAACCCTAACTGGTGCATGAACCCATTTTTTTGCAAAGAAAAGAAAAAATATATATATATTCATTGCAAAAAAATGTGTTAATGCATCAGTTAGGGTTGATAGCACAGCAACAAAAGTATGGAAATGTGATGTTAAGGTTACCCCCCTACTAACCGCCCACAGCCCTCCAACCACTCACCAACAGGTATCAGGGTGTGCCATGGGGTCATCAGGCCCAACTTTCACCCCATTCCATGTATAAACAAGCTGACACCACAAATTCGGCATGTCTCCTCTTCCCACTCTCTGTCTACCACCCTAGCAAACTTCCTTACTACAAATTGCTCCTGTCCCTGAACCCAACCTAGCAAACCTCCTTACTAAATTGCTTCAGTGCCTGAACCTGCCATGCCCCACTATCCCCTTCCCAATGCCTGACCAGCAGCCTTAGCATTGCTACAGAAGCTAGCATATAACCCCAACCTGGTACTTATGTCCGGGGCCTATTTTGCCCTGTTACTGTTCATAAGTGTAAAACTGTGATACACGTCCTCTTATGTACTCTTGTACCTATATCCTGGGCCTAATTTGCCCTGAGTACTGTGTTTAACTGTATAACTGTGATATACTGTATGTCCCCTGTTGTTTACAGCTGTTACTACTGTGCTAATTCACCCTGTCTGGTGCTTCTTGTCATGAAATTGTTATTTGTTACTATAATATCCTAAGCATTCAATGTGCGCTGCCTGTATAATCATGTAATCATGTATCCTTATGTTGTTTTGCATTTGCTTCTGTTAATTGTTCACTAGATAAACTGCGTGTTATCATATCCCTTGTACTCCCCCAGGTCGCACTGGGAGATGAGCATCTTGTTGATCAGTGTGCCTTTCCTGGTGAAACAATTGCAATAAATAAATAAACATGCTACAGCATGGGAGAATGAGGTGAGAGTTAGGCCTCATGACCCTATGGCACACCCTGATGTCTGTTGGTGAGTGGAGGGTGGGGGGTGGTAGGGTTTGAATCTAACATCACATTTTCATACTTTTGTTGCTGTGCTGTCAACCCTAACTGATGCATTAACTAAGTTTTTGCAATGAATTTCCCTTCTTTTTGAGAAAGTGCAATGTAACTAGTAACTGATATATGGTTGTGGGAGTGCAGACCTACAGGCCCTGTGCTCCCCTCACATTGCCCATTTTTGCATAATGGTATGCGTATGTGGAAGCATGGGCCCTCTGGGTCCTGCACTCCCACTTACACATAAGTATGGAGCCATCCAGCAGCTGTATAGTACTGAAAAGCAACCTTTGTAACATGTATTTGGTAATATCTCAGTAGCCATATCAACTATGAAAAAAAATTCCACTGCAGTGGTAATCATGACTTTGAAACTTCCACACAGGCTTAGTTCACTGGAAGGAGAACGAAAAATCCATTACTCTCATCGTTTTCGAGATACGTGTGCTGAAAGACACTGCAGGTGCCACAATGTTATTCTATGGGAAATTTCTCAATTTCAGAGCACTGTAACTTTGTGACCCTTTTAAATTTTTTTCCAAATCATCAGAAGGCACATCTGTGTGGCCAGGGCTTGCCACCCTGCAAATTTCAGCCAAAAAGCCCCAACAGTTTAGGTGCAGTGGTGTGGCAAAGAAATGGAACTTTTGGTGCAGTACCTTTTGTGACAGTACAGATACGACACTATCATGATCTGCTAAAGTGTCGCAAATGTACTGTTATGATCTGTGACACTACGGGGGACCTGATTTTAAAAAAGGTATTTCTAGGGGTCCTAGAAAAAATGGATGGCACCACTGTGTTCCTCAGGCCACGTTTAGGTAAACACAACTGTCAGTGTTTACCTAGGGGCACTAGATTTTGAACAACAGATGTTTTTCTTCACCACTTACTGAAACAAGATGGTGGCAGCATGACAGTAAAAAATGCATTTATGACAGTAAAAAGTGATTTTGTGACAGTTTTGAGAGGCACATATACTTTCCCCCATTGACTTCAATGTTAAAACTCATTTTGAAAACTGAGTAAGCACCAGGAAAGATGTTTGTGGTGCTCGGGTACAAACGAACAACAGTTCATGATCAAACTAATGATAAAATTAAAAATTTTTATAACTTTTGAATGGTTTAATATTTTGTCACCAAATCTTCAAAAGGAATATCAGTGACCCAGACTGCATCTTCCCTACTGATTTCAGACCAGACAGACAAATCGTGTGGGCTGTAGCCCCGAGCAAAGACACACACAAAAATACTGTTTTAGCATGTTGTTTGGTGCTCTGCAGCTCCACAACCACTCATCCAGCCATAACGCAACTAGCAGGATTCAGAGATCTATGGCATCTCACCGTGCATGCAAAATATCAGACAAATCTATCATACAGTGGCAAAGCTATTAAAGTGCAAAATTTGGGGTTTAACATAGAAGTGGCCAGGCAAACCTAACTATACTGGCACCACCATGCCAATATAATATATATATATATATATATATATATATATATATATATAATAGATATACCACTCTGAGGCGTGAGGTCACATTCTGATATATGCACGCCTTGGTGTGTGTTTTACACATGAGGCCGCTGGCTGAGTGTGTCAACCGCCCAAGTCATGCGTATATCAGAGCGCGACCGCACACCTCAGAGTGGTTTATCTATCTTATAAAATGTTAAAATTGTTTTGCAGGGGGGTTAAAGTGCAGGTCCGCAGTCGCACTCTAATATACACACGGTCATGTGATGCTCATCATCCAATAAAACAGCAACAATTTTCCTACCCATTTTATAAATATATATATATATATATATATATATAGAACATAAGATAGATATATATATATATATATATATATATATATATATATATAGTTATAGTGGCACAGTAGTGCCACTATAGTTAGGGATGAGTATCCCATTTAAGGTTAAACTCTGAAATTTTGCAGTTTAATAACTTTTCCACCATATGATGGATTTGCCTGAAATTTGGCATGCATGGAGCAGTGCCATATATCTCTGGAACTGCTAAGTTTTGTAATGGTCAGATATACAGTTGCAGAGCTACATAGCACCGTATAATGTGGTATTTATGCTTTTTTATGCATTCTTTGCTCATGCCTACAGGTCGCACGGTCTGCACCAGTCAGAAACCTTCAGGGAACAAGTGGCCAGGGTCCCCAATGTGCCTTTCAAAGATTTCATGAAAAAATATTAAATGGTTCAAAAGTTATTCAAAAAACAAGTTTCCCATTCTAGTCAAAGGGAAAAGTTAACAAAAAGTTCAACAGTGTCACAAATACAGATTTTAGTGTCTCAAATGACCCCTGTAGTGTCGTAAATCTGCCATCTTGTTTTCAGTTGGTGGTCACAGAAATGCTTACCATTTAAATTTGGGACCCTTAAGGGACACGGTTCTTGCTGAGTTCACCTAGTCGAGCCCTGAGGATGCTAGCCATGTCTTTTTTTCATGTTTTTGAAATTTTTGTAAACAGTAGTGTCGCATTTTCGACTCTTTCATGCTTTTTTTTTGCAAAAGTGTCACAAATCACAACACTGCTTTGCGACACTATGCCCAAAGAATAGGAAGTCTTTGTCAGCCTGCTGCAATAGAACAGTTTAGTCATTTGGGCTGAAATTTGGAGTGAAAAAACCCAAGATCCCACAGATGTGCCTTTTCATGGTTTCATGACAAAGTATTAGAGGGCTGCACAGTTACGGCACTCCAAATTTGACCATTTTTCCCATAGTCTAACATTACGGCATCCGCCGTGCCATTCTGGGGCACGTATCTTGGAAACGCTTCTAGATACAAACTCTTCATCAGAAAAATGCTTACTAAGTACAAAACTAGCCAGGAAAGTCATAAATAATATGAGATTTTAATTTTTTGCTCTACGTCATACGGTTCCTGAGATATAAGCAATTTAGGATTCCAAATGTTCATTTTATGCTCCAAGGCCCATTATTATGCATACATTCTTTGTATTCACTGTGTTTCTCAATGCAGCTTTTGGGAGAAAAAAGGGTGTGCATTTTCATTACTGTTACAATTAGTGTTTCCACTTGCGTTTCCGTAACTGTTTGTGTTAGTGTTCCCGTATACGCCACCATGTGTGTTACCCTTTCTGTTTGCATTTGCACTTGCATTTGCAATACTGTTAACATTTGCATTTCCATTAGTGTTTTTGTTTGCATTTCCTTTTGGGTCACCGTCTGCATTACCATTTGTTTTTGCATACATGCTTCCATTTGCATTTCTGTTTGTGTTTGTGTTTCCTTTAGTGTCATCGTTACTGTTACCATCAGCGTTTTCATTTCCAATTGTGTTACCATGAATGCGCGCATTACTATTTGTGTTTGTGTAGAAGCTTGCATTTATGTTTCTGTTTTTATTAACATTTGCACTTGCATTTCTATTACCGTTTGCGTTACCATTACCGTTTGCATCACCATGTGCATTACCGTTTGCGCTTTCGTTTGCATTACCATTACTTCACTATTTATAGTGCACGTTCTCAAAAAGAAGGGAAATTCCTGGCAAAAAAATCCATTTAATGCATCAGTTAGGGATGTTCCACAGCAACACAAGTAAGGAAATTCAGTGTTAGGGTTGAAAACCCTAACTGTACATTCCCCCCAACCCCACCACCACACACACACGCACACACACATATACATGCAAGTAGGTGAAGGACCAAGGCAACACAACCAATCACACACAAACAGCAGCATGTAACAGGAATAACATACAACTATCTAAACCATGAAACTACATACCCATGCTCCCAACGGGCTGTGGCATGGGTCGTCTCTGCTAACTGTCATCCCGGACATTCCACACACTGCTAAACACATATCGTGCTATGACACTTTCTTCTTTGCGAAAGTATTTTGAGAAAGTATGCTCCTAATTATTCCACATCTTTGCCATCATCCTGCAAGCAAATGGTTGGTTCCTTTGGGCTGACATTTGCAAGCTGGCAAGACCTGGTCCCACAGATGTGCTTTTTCCTGCAATTGTGCTAAAATACGTAAGGATTACAAAGTTACACTGTTCCAAAATTGAGCAATTTGCCATAGACTAACACTGTGGCAGCCATGATGCCTTTCACCACCCATATGTTGAAAACGAAGTGAGGTGCACCATTTTCGCTACTGCCACCTTGCTTCACCTTTATAGAAACATAGAATTTTACAGCAGATAAGGACTGCTTGGCCCACCCAGTCTGCCCATTTCCCTACCTACTTGATAAGCTGCAGATCCCAGTAAACCAGCAGCCTACTTCTTCCTACCCCCCCCCCAGAACAGAATGGCCTTATGACTGTCCCATGATGCTTGAATTCCACCACTGTTTTTGACTCCACAACCTCCTCCGGAAGGCCGTTCCATGCATCCACAACCCTCTCTGTGACAAAATACTTTAAATTACCTCTGAGCTGCCCCTCTATCTTCAAATTGTGCGCCTTGTTCTTGCACACTTTTTTTGAAAGATGCTACCCTCTTGGACTTTGTTGATTCCCTTGAGGTACTTGAAAGTTTCTATCATGTCCCCCTTCTCCCTCCTTTCCTCGAGGCTATACATATTAAGCTCCTTTAGTCTCTCTTCATATGTCTTCTGGTGCAGACCCTGCACCATTTTAGTTGCCCTCCTCTGGACAGCTTCCATCCTGTCTATGTCTTTGTGGAGATTGGGTCTCCAGAACTGCATGCAGTACTCCAGATGGGGTCTGACCAGCTGTCTGTACAGAGGGATAATAACTTCCTGTTTTCTACTGGTGATGCCTCTCCCTATGCACCCCAGTATCCCCCAGCCCTCCTTGCTGCCCTCTCACATTGCTTGCCCACCTTTAGGTCATCTGCTATGACTACCCTCAGGTCCCTTTCCATTTTTGTTGTTGTTAGCATCTCACCCCCCATTGTGTACTCTTCCCCTGGGTTTTTGTTTCCCAGGTGTATTACCTTGCACTTCTTAGCATTGAATCTAAGCTGCCATACATTTGACCATTCTTCTAACCTTGCCAAGCCCCTTCTCATCCTTTCCACCCCACCTTGTGCATCAACGCTGTTGCAGATCTTTGTGTCATCTGCAAAGAGACATACTTTTCCTTCCAGTCCCTCTGCAATGTCATTTATAAGGACATTGAAGAGGACCGGTACTAATACTGAACCCAGCTGTACCCCACTAGTAACTCCCCTTTCTTCAGAGTGGACTCCATTTACTATTTCTCTCTGTGTCCTATTCTCCAGCCAATTCTTTACCCAGGCTGTATTTCCTCACCTCTATCTTACACTTCATCTTCTCCAGCTTAATCACAAGCCCCTTGGTACTGTGACTCCTTCTCATTTGAAAGAGACTTCCTCCTGTACCCTGTTCACCCCTGTGAGGTGCTTGTAGGTCTCTATCATATCACCTCTCTCCTCTCTTCAGGGGTGGACATGCTGAAATTTGTCAGTATTCTCATAAGGCTTCTTGTGCATCCTCAGAACTATTATAGTTGCCCTCCTCCAGACTGTATCCACCCTGTCTATATCATTTATGAGGTGTGGCCTACAAAACTGGATATAGGATTCCAGGTGGGGCCTCACCACTGAGTGATACAGTGGCACTACTGCCTCTATTCTCATGCTGGATATACCCCTTCCAATACACCCCAGCATCTCACTAGTTTAACCAAATGCTTTGTCACACTGCCCTATCACCTTGAAGCCGTCAGATATGTTAACCTCAAGGGGCCTGATTTTCAAAGGTTGGTTCAGGGATAGTATCATACCCTGCATCAACTGCAGTGTTTGGCACAGCTGTGCCAAACAGTTGCAACCTGCACCTGATTTCAGTACAACGGGCACAGTTGCAATATTTTACACAATTAACAGCAGCTTGCACCACGATTGTGGCGCAATCCTCGTAAAGGGTTACCAAATGGTGTAAGTTAGACGGAGGTGGTCGAACTTGCAGCATTTTGTGTAGGGGACTGAAAATCGCAATTGGCATTAAAGTAATGCTGCAAGCCCCCAAGTCATTTGATGCACCTGGGCTTGCAGCATCCACATCCCCTTTTAAAATTGGGCCCAACGTCTCTTTCCTGTTTAATGATTGTCAGTACCTCTCCCCATCCCATACTCTGCACCTGGGTTCCTATAACTTAGATGCATGATCTTGCGTTTCTTATCATTGAACCCCTAATACCATGATTTATGCCACTCTTCAAGTTTCTCCAGATCATTGATCATTCTCTCCACCCACTCCTGAGTATCAACACTATAGCAGAAACTTATAAAGACATTGAAGATGACTGGTCCCAGTAGTGAGCTCATTGGTACTCTGCTATTCACTCCTCCATCATTCCAGTGAGTACTGTTTACCAACACCCTCTGTCTCCTATCCATTAACCAGTTTCTAATCTAATTCAACACTTTGGATCACACTCCAGCCTGCTCAGTTCATTTATCAGCCTTCTGTGCTGCACAGTGTTGAAGGCCTTGCTTATGTTCAGATAGGCCAAATCCACGTGCTTCCCCTGTTTCCTCTTCCTGGTTATCCAGTCAAAGAAATCCATTGGATTTGTTTGGCATGACCTCTCCCACCCATGAATCTATGCTACCTGTGGTCTTTCAGCCCACTGGATTCAAGATACTCAAACATTTATTCCTTTAGCTGGGTTTCCATTAACTTCTCCACCACTGAAGAAAGGCAGACTGACCTACTGTTGCTTGCCTCCTCCCTGATGCCACTCTTATGTACAGAGACCGTGTTAGGTTTCGTCCAGTTCTCCGGAAACATACCTGCATCCAGTGAGCTGTTGAACAAGGCTACCAGCTGGGTATATAGCTCCTCTGTGAGTTCATTTAGAACCCTTGGATGTATCCCATCTGGTCCCATAGCTGTGTCCAGCTTTAGAGCTGCAAGGTCCTTATGGTCTCTTTCTTCTGAAAAAGGACTTGTGCCCTCCTCCCCCCTGCTTCCTGCTACTCCATGATGGTCTGCCCCCCCCCACTGTGAAGACTGATCAAACGTACATCTTCAGTACGTTGCTTTTTATTGGTCTTCTTCTTCGTAGTCTCCTCCCTCCACCCTTCTAATCCTCATTATTGCTCCCCTTGCTTTCCTCTTCTCACTGCGCCACCCTTCTAATCCTCATTATCACTCCCCTTGCTTTCCTTTTCTCACAGCATGCATCTGAAGAAAGTCTTATCCTTTTCAGTGACCCCTCTGGCAATTCTTTCCTCTGTCTGAGCATTTCATCTCCTCATTGCCTTGCCTGCTTCTCTTTGTTTTACTAAGTACACTTCAATGACTTCCTCCCTCTGTGTTTCCTTATTCATTCTGAATGCCACACTTTTTTCCTTCATTACCTTTACCATGTCCTTAGGGAACCATAATTGTCTCCTTTTCATTCTGCTTTTACTCACTTCCTTCACACAGAGTTATTTGCATTAGTTCTACCACTTCTTATTTTTGACAACTGTGCATCCACCCCTCCCTAACAATGGTAATGGGTTAATATAGCAATGCCAAAACAGCACGAGGATAGCTGTGCGGGCTAAAGCGCGGAATGAATTACAGCAAGAGGCGTATAATAGAGGTAGGAAACTGCCATTACCCTTGTCACTGACTAAGAACTGGAGATAGGGCTGAAGAGGACACAGGTGCTGTGTTTGGTTGAGCCGCTTCCATGGTGGAGTGGCTAAGGCACAAGCACCTGCAGAGCTAGGGTTGGGGGTTTGATTCCCCATTTCTCCAACATGTTATTTTTTTCTTTTTTGCAAAAAAGCCTAAGATCCCTGCTCCCAAGTTTTCCATTTTCTCCATGATCCACATCCCCTCAGAATCGGTTCATTTAGTTAGGGGAATTGTAGAGGCAAGCCCCCATGTTGAGGGGGTGGGATACATACCCCTGCAAAAACAAAGAAATTGGAATGCTTCTGAGTTCTTTCTCTGGTATGCACAGTTGTTGAGTCAGTGTTTTTGCAGACTCTGTTTTTTCACTTTGCTGTTTTGACAGCGGCATTATTGTGCAGTGCTATTGTCTATGTGACATCATGACCTCTTGCCCCTAAAACTCCCCCCCCCCTTTCTGGCAGTTCCTAAGGTAGTCCCACATTTCTTTATAATCCATCCTCCTAAAGTCTAGGAACATCATCATCATCACATGGTCAGCTTCTGTTCCTGTCTTAATGTTAAACCACACTATATGGTGAGAATTAAGCAAAACAAGTAAGGCACACATGAATGTTGGAAAAACTCTGTACAAGCTAAGTAGATTTAATCTATTTTATTCTTGCTGCATCAATATTTAGGAAAAAAAACAGTACTGACTAAGACTGCTAGCTAGATGCCCTGGGAGTTTGTATGACCATCTGTGGTTTGGATGTTCTGTACGGTAATCACTAGGACCCAGGGGAAAGCCTTCTCTCTGGATGTTGTGGTTACTACCGCTGCCTTGTGGGCTGAAACAAGGTTAAGGGCCTGGGTCATTAAAATCCTGGTTAGGGGAAGGGGTAATATCCAAGTTAGATTAAATCCTGTGAGCCTTCACCCAGAGAAAAGTCTTAAGTGGGCCTGCTGTCCATACGTTACAACCCCTGGGGATGCAGTACTGCATCTGTCCACCTCTACACCTGTCTGTCAAACAACAGGAAGGCAATAACAGTTTAACTAAAAATATAATTATTAACACTCTACTAAAAAAATATGCCCATGAGACAAAATTATGAACAAGTAATCAATATAATTATTTGTGCATAAACCCTAAGGAGGTAAAATGGTTTGATGACACAAAATGAGGTAGACACTTGCAACCTGGCTGGTCTTCTGGTGTCCCTAATACACACAGGTTTGGCCCAAAGGTGACTGCTGATAAATATCCCATGCCAAATAAACTGTTTCCTAGCCTATACTTAGACAGGCTTCAGTAGGCGCAGTTCTCCCAATGCAGCTTACTCACACACCACAGTGTGTAGTATAGTTTTATATAGTTGTATTGTTCTCAGTTTCCTGCCCACCTGTACTGGGGGCAGAACCCTCTCCCCACTGGTGTCAGTATGTTCATTCTTAACAAGTGCTAGAGAGCTTCTGGCGCTTCACTAGTACCCAGCCACTGTAAAACAGTGTAGGACTGACAATGGTGCTTGACAATAACCAGAATCTGACTGTAGCACTCTCTGGCTAGCTCCCAGACTAACTACAGGCACAGTTCATCTATGAAAGAGCTGCAGCACAGCAAAGTCTCTCCTCAAGATGTAGGATCTCAGTAATGGCTCTTGTGCTGGGCAAGCACTGTATGCAACCTTTTTCCAGAGGTCAGAATTCTGGTTCTCCTTCAAACAGTTCTGATAGTACAGATGAGCAGTCTGTAGGAAAACAGCTCACAGTGTCTGTCAGCAGGCCTGCTTCTTACCCCTGGTGCACTAAAACAAACAACAGTAGGTTCTACTGTAGCACCTGCTCTTCACTGGGGAATTCCAGTTCATGGTTGGGGTAGCCAGGATTTTTTCACCTGGAGCCAAGCAAGAGCTGAACCAGTGGTTTGGCTTGACTCTACGAGCCAAAACACGAGCTGTGCCCTGTCTACTTCAGGCTGTTTTCTACATAGGAGGTAAATGTTTGAGACACTACAGTAATTGCTCAGGCTGACAAAAATGCTTACTTTGACCATGACTAGCTTGGCTTGACATTTGTTTTCACTTGCTTATGGAGGTTGAGTTGAGCTGAGCCAGGCACTATGCTGGAGTCTGGCTCGAGCTAGCTCTGGCTTGCCCAACTCTACAGTTCATCAGAGGCTTTTGCAGGTGTCAGTCATGCTGGGAAGTCCTGACCTATTGGCCCACAAAGAAAAATGGCCAGAAAACCACTGTGTCTCCAGCTTTCCAGAGGCCTCTGCTGTTTACTTATACTGATCACTTGATTGGCTGGTGGCCAGGATTAGGATTTGGCAAGATGTTGGCAATCTGTGTGAGTGAGAAGCATTAGCCCAAATGTTCACTTTATAGGTTTTCTGCCACTAAACTGTTCATTTGTGGTCTCTGGTGTCTTCTTGTGTGGTTATGCTATTGTCTGTCTGGGTCAGGCAGAAATGCAGGACTTCACTGCTCCTGCTAAGAAAACTGATCATGCTCTCAGCTGTCTCTGATGGTGTGACATGGGAGCCATCGTCCTGCTGCACTCAGGAGGAGATGAAGAACAGAAGACATTACAGCTGTTACATAGCTCCTCTGATACTAGACCAACATATGGATGTTCTCGAGGGCTGGAAGGATCTTAGATAAGGCAGGATCAGCAGAGGATCAAGCAGGCATAGAAGGCATCAAAAAGTAGCAGTTCTGGCCTCATTCAACAGTGCTTCAGTGATTCCCCATGCAGAAAAGGCATCTTTGGGAGCCAGAGAGAGTGAGAATGATAGTCTGCAGATTAGGTGGGGATCCAGAGAGCCAAACAGTCAGCTCCACTCTGTTGGGGGGGGGTTACACATATTTGATCATGAATGTTTTCCTCATCATGCCCCCACAGAAACATAGAAATTGATGTCAGATAAGGGCTGATAGGCCCATCCAGTCTTCCCATTTTCCTTACCTACTACAAAAGCCACAGATCCCTACTTGATCTCAGGCTTTACCTCTTCTTTTGTATTGTTAGGGTTCCCCTATGTCTATCCCACACAGTTTTGAATTCCCCCATTGACTTTGCCCCACCACCCCTGCTGGGAGGCTGTTTCATGCATCCACCACTCTTTCCCTGAAAAAGTACTTCCTCATGCTGCCCCTTAATCCCCTTGTACTTGACCATCTCCTTTTCTGAAAGATGCTACCTACTGTACCTGCACCTTATTTATGCCCTTTAGGTATTTTAATGTTTCTATCATTTCTCCTTCCTCTCTCTCCCCTCTCTTCCAGTTTATACATATTGAGTGCCTCCAGTCTCTCCCCATACTTCCCTTGGTGCAGGCCATGCACCATTTTTGTTGCCCTTCTTTGAACTACCTTTATCCTGTCTATGTCGTACAGAGATGTGGCCTCCAGAACTGGACCAAGTACTCCAAATGAGGTCTCACCAATAATTTGTATGGTAGCATCACCACTTTGTTTCTTTTGATGGTGATACCTCTCCCTATGCACCCCAGATCCCACTGGCTCTCCCCACAGCCTTGGCACATTGTTTGGCCACCTTTAGGTCATTAGATATGATTACCCTCAGATTACCTTCCTGTTTGGTGGCTATTAGTAGTTCTTCTCCCAACATGTAATCCTCCCCTGGGTTCCTGTTCCCCAAGTGAATCTTAGCTGCCACACTCTTGACCATTCCTCCAGTTTAGCTAGGTCCCTCTTAATTTTTTCCACCCCTCCTGGAGTGTCTACCTTATTGCAGATCTTAGTGTCATCTGAAAAGAGGCATATCTTCCCTTCCTGCTCCTCTGTAGTGTCACTAATGAAGACATTGAACAGGACTGGCCCCCGAATTGATCCCTGTGGCACCTGGCTGGTCACCCTCCCTTCCTCAGATTTAGCTCTATTTACCACCAGTTCTTTTGTTCTGTCCTTCAACCAGTTTCTAACCCAGTGCACCACCTTGTGACCTAATCCCAGGCTGCACAGCTTGTTCACCAGCTTCTCATGTGGAACAGTGTCAAACGACTTGCTGAAATCCAGTTAGGCCAAATTCACTGTTCCCTTCAATCCACTTCCCTGGTCAGCCAGTCAGAGAAATCTATCAGATTTGTTTGACATGACTTTCCTGCTGTGAATCCATGCAGCCTGAGATTCTATGCTCCACTGAAGTCAAGGTTTCTGTTTTTATGTTTCTATAAAAGAATCATAACACCAAATAGCAGAGCGGACCTGGTGGTGCTGAGGGTTCAGGCACTGGTCGCCACACCTCATGTCATGCTGGTGACCTGGGTTCAGGAATGGAGTCAGTAGTTGGGCTGACAGCACGGGTGGTGGGTGGGAAAAGTATCGAGTGTTGGCTCTCCTGTCTGGGTCACCCTCTGTAGTCAAGCTGTCATGGAATGGAGGTCCAGTGGCAGGTCTAGGTGGCAATGAAGTGACTATTATGGTGGGGCATCCAGTATGGCATGACATGTGCTTGTCTTCACATGCATGTGTCACTTCAGGGACATGAGGAATCAGGATTGGGGAGAACACCGACAAAAAAATCACATAAAAAGTACTTACAGAAAAAAAAACCACTGAATAGCAGTTAGGGGAGAGGGTAGGCTTATGTGTAGACTAGGTGGATCTGGAGGTTCCCTTCTGCCATCACTTTCTATGATTCTATGGTGTTCCACTGTCCTTTTTTTTAATAGTAATTCCATAATTTTACCCACCACCGAGGTCAGGCTGATAGGTCTGTAATTTCCAGCCTCCTCCCTGTTCCCACTTTCGTGGAGAGGGACTACATCTGCCCTACTCCAGTCCTCTGGAACCACTCCCGTAACCAGTGATTTGTTAAACAGGGCTGCCAGTGGTGCTGACAGCACCTCCTTTAGATAGCTCCTTTAATATTCTAGGATGTATCCCTTCTGGTCCCATTGCCTTGTCTACTTTCAGTTTTGTGAGTTCCTTAAAGACTTTCTCCTCCATAAATGGACTGGTGTCCACCTTCGTCCCATTCCTGTTGGTTACCTGTTGTCCCTCTGCTCCCCATTCTTCTGTGAATAGGGAGCAAAAATGTTTGTCCAGGATTGATGCTTTTTCCAGGTCTCCTACCAGATACTCCTCTTCTTCCCCTGTTAGCCTTGCAATCTCCCCCAATCTTTCTCCTTTCACTAACGTACCAATAAAAAGTCTTATCCCCTTTCTTTACCTGTGCTATATTTTGCTCTGTCTGCACCTTTGCACTCCTGACTGCTTTCTGTGCCTCCCTTTTCTTCTCTAGATACACTGCCCTGCTCTCCTCCTTCTGTGTTTCCTTGTATTTCCCAAATGCCATGATTTTTGCCCTTACCTTTCTGGACTTTTCCTTTGAGAATCATAATGTTTTTCCTTTTCTGTTGCCTTTAGATATTTGCCTAATGTAAAGGTTTATCACCTTCACTAAGGTTTCTTTTAGATGGCCTACTGTTCCTCAACTCCTCCTTCCCATTCCTCCCCCTCTGCTAGGGCTTTCCTGAGACATACCCCTATCTTAGCGAAGTTTGCCCTCCTGAAGTCCAGGACCATCGCTTTTGTGTGGCTTGACTGTGCTGCAGTACTCATATTGAATGAACCGTGTGATGATCACTGGACCCCAGGTGTCCACCCACCCTCACATCTGTAAATCTGTCCACATTGGTGAAGTAAAGATCCAAAATTGCATCCTGCCAGGTGGGATCTACCACTGGCTGCTTGAGGCATGCCCCTTGCAGAGAGTGCAGGATGTCCCTGACCCTGGCAGTGGCAGCTGCTGGGATGGTCCAATCAACATTTGGCAGATTGATGTCACCTGCCAGCAGCACCTCCCCTTTAGTTGGCATCATATGAATGGCTTACATTAGAACCCTATCCAATTCCTCCCCTTGAGCTGGGGTTCTGTAGCTCATGCCCGTGCAAATAGCTGTGCTTTTGCCCATCTCTAGGGTGACCCACAGTGCTTCTGCCTCCCCCTGTATTCCTTGTGCCTTAGTTGCCATAATACCCTCCTTGGTGTAAAGAGCCACCCCTCCTCCCTTTTTACCCTCCCTGTCTCTCCTCACTAAAGTATAACCTGGTATACTGTAGCTACATCCCTGTCATGGTTCCCATTATACCATGTCTTGGTAATAGCTACAATGTCCAGGTCAGCTTCTGTTATCAAGGCCGTCAGGTCTGAGATTTTATTTCCCAGGCTGTGGGCATTAGCACACAAGGCCCCCCATGTTCTGCAACCTCCCCTCCTGCCTCCCCCCTTTAACTCTTGTGCCTCCTCGCTTTCCCCCATTGTCTTTAACCCCCTTTCTACTCTCATCTGCCTTTCCACCTTTCTGAAGTCTATCACCTTTGGCAATTTCCAAACTTTATGGTCCTCCATGCTAGGTACATTATCCTGTGGGGGTGGGCAGTATGATTTTCTCTGCTTCTTTCCTCAACCCCCTTAGCTAGTTTAAATGCTTTCCAAAGAAGCATTTAAACCATTTTCTAAGGACAATTGTCCCTTCCCTGGAAGGATGCAGGCTGTCACCCTTGTACAGGTCTACATCCCTCCAGGTGGGTCTCCAGCCCCAAAAGAAGCTGAGACCCTTCTCTCAGCACCAGTTACCCAACCAAGTGCTGAAATTCCTGGTGTGGAGATTCCTAACCTCCCCCTTGCTATGGACAGGCAACACCTCCGAGAAGGTCAGAGAGCTTGTTATCTGCCTAAGACCCCCTCCCCAGCTCCCTGAACTCTTCCTGCATCCTTCCTATCCCTGCCACTTGTCTAGCCAGGTCATTTGTTCCCAGATGGGCAATGATATCTAGTTTCCCCCACCTCACTACCACCCTAGTGATCCTATGGATCCACCTTTCATCCCTTTGAGCTGTGCCTCCTGGCAGGAAGTAAATCTCCCTCTCCTCCCTGCTACCTCTCCCCAGCTCTACTCCCTGGATTGTCGAGTCCCTCATCAGGAGTAGCTTCCTCTTCCTCTGGGTTCCTTTACCTCCCATCCTTGGGGCTCCATTTTAGAGATCCCACTCATCCTCCCTGGTCGCAACTTCTAGTGTCCCTGTGGGATCTTCTCATTCCTCAAGCACAGTGTAGGAGTTCTTCAGTTGCACCAGTTGGGGGATGTGCCTCTGACCCTCCTCCCTCAACATCCCTGAGCCCACTGTAGTTCATCTACTCTTCTTGCTGGACAACCTTTTGAGGTAGTGGGTGCAGATTTGGTGGCTTTAGGTGGGGGAGTAGGTTCCCTGAATCCTAGTCAACTCGGCCCTGAGACTGGTAACCTCTGGCCTCAGCCCAGAGAGATGCCTGCAGATGGGGCAGCAAACAGTATCCAGAAAGTACTCCTGAAGCCCCCTGTGTTAAAACATTAGTCCCTTCAAATGCCCTGGCTTCTGGTGATACTATTTCCCACATTTCCTGCTATCCAGATCTTATGGATATCCAGACTACCCCACTTTCACCATCCAGTATGTATTCCCACACAGGGGACCCTGCTATTTCATAGGGGTGTAATGTGCAATGAAGGATGTAAGCACTGCGTTAGTAATGGATGCCCAGTCATGTTGATAATGGAGCCCTCTGTTGTGCAAGTGAATTAGTCAGGATGAGGTTGCATTTTCATCTGCCAGAGTCTGCGTCTCCTCAGACTGTCCTGAGCTCCACTTTTTTCTATTTATTCTAGCTCTAATGGGCTGGGTTGTCTTATCCTCAGAAACATTGTTATGCAGAGTTTTGTCCTGAATTGACATTACTGCATAACAGATAGCTTTTCTTTGAGTGACTGAGTTAGGCCATTGTCTAATACTGGCTTTAAAGTATTTGATGCTACAGTATTTCCGCATTGCTGTTTCATTCTTACTGTATATAATTAAACTGGTGGGGATAGAAACAATAAATGGATTTAAAAATCTTTTGGATAGGCATAGAGGACTACTGGTAATTCAAGGAGGGGGACACTTTAATACTGGCAGAGCATAAAAGAGCACAGTTATTGGACATATTGTGGCAAACTAGGTTTGCCGAAGCCTCTACCCTTATGAAAATGGAATATATTGAAATATATTGAAAAATATGCTTTACTGTATGTCAATACACCGAGAAATACATTGTCCCCATGTAATATATTATATAATATATTATGAAATATATTTTTAAATATACTGACATAATATATTTCTAATCCATATTATGCAAAAATATATGCCACTATATTGAGAAATACATTGACTCAATGAAATATAATACACAGCGTATTTCAGCATATAATGAAGCCATATATTTTGCCTCATGCATTGCTTGAAAACTTGTCAATCTATTTAGTAATACACTGTCTGAAATATAGTATTAGTATATTTCAAAATATATACTGTATTCTTTGTATGTTACATATATTTTTATGTTACATATATTTTTATGTTACATATATTTTTATACATTACATATATTTTTTATGTTACATGTATTTTTGTAAATGCTTTATTTATTCCCATGTGTACATTTGGATAACTAATTTGCATATTTCAAAAACATAGTTTATCTGCCAAAATCATGATAATTTCTAGTTCTAGTTTGGGTGACCAAAGTAGTAGACCAGGGAGGGGCTGTGGACATGGCCTACCTAGTCTTTAGCAAGGCATTTGACACAGTCCCACAAAAAGATTAATAGACAAATTAACCAGCCTGGGAGTGGGTCCCAAGGTGGTAGCCTAGGTAAAACATTGGCTGGACAACAGGACACAGAAGGTAATTGTAAATGGAGTCCACTCTGAAGAAAGAGGGGTTACTAGTGGGGTATCGCAGGGTTCAGTGCTGGGTCCAGTCCTTTTCAATGTCTTTATAAGTGACATTGCAGAGGCAATGGAAGGAAAAGTATGCCTCTTTGCAGATGACACAAAGATCTGCAAGAGGGTTGATACACAAGGAGGCATGGAAAGGATGAGAAGGGACTTGGCAAGGTTGGAGGAATGGTCAGAAGTATGGCAGCTAGGATTCAATGCAAAGAAGTGCAAAATAATGCACCTGGGAAACAAGAACCCAGGGGAAGAATACACAATTGGAGGGAGGTAGTAACAACAACAGAAAAGGAAAGGGACCCAGGGGTAATCATATCAGATGACCTTAAGCTTAGCAAGCAATGTGAGAAGGCAGTAGGGAGGGCTGGGGGTATACTGGGATGCATAGGGAGAGGGCATCACCAGCAGAAAACAGGAAGTTGTTATCCCGCTGTACAGACAGTTGGTGAGACCCCATCTGGAGTACTGCATCCAGTTCTGGAGACCCCATCTCCGCAAGGACATAGACAGGATAGAGGCAGTCCAGAGGAGGGCAACTAAAATGGTGCAGGGTCTGCAAGAGAAGCCATACGAGGAGAGACTTAAGGAGCTTAATATATATACCCTTGAGGAAAGAAGGGAGAGGGGGGACATGATAGAAACTTTTAAGTACCTCAGTGGAATCAACAAAGTCCAAGAGGGTAGCATCTTTCAGAAAAACAGATGTGCAAGAACAAGGGGACACAATTTAAAGATGGGGGTGGGTCAGGGGCAATGTGAAGAAGTCTTTTTTCACAGAGAGGGTAGTAGATGCATTGAACAGCCTTCCTGAGAAGGTTGTGGGGTCTAAAACTGTGGGAGAATTCAAGAATGCGTGAGACAGACATAAGCTAATTATTGTGGGGGCTAGGAAGAAATAGGCTGTTGGTTAACAAGGATCTGCAGCCTATCCTGTAGGTAGGGAAATGAGCAGACTAAATGGGCCAAGTGATCCTTATCTGCTGTCAAAGTCTATGTTTCTATGTTTTACAATACTTTCAAATTTACAACATTAGCTTATGGACTGAAAAGAAAGGTACAAGTTATGTAGCAAGTACATGTAGGATCTCACCCTGACATAAAAGTGAAACAAAATGGGGTGGTATAAATACCAATCTGAGCCTTTAACAAGCATGAGCTTGAGAGGTAAGTCATATGTGTAAGTATAAATGCATAAAATGTACGTTTGTGTTAAAGTTGCACAGTAAAACAATAATTCAATACAAATAGTTCCATAATTAAGAACAAGATGAAGTCCAGCTGTACAGATAGAGGTACATATAAATCATTAACAATTTCCTTTGTTTTTGCCTGGATAAGTTAATAGGTATATTAATATCTATTGCACATGCATATTATATATATTTGTAAATATAGGAAACAACATTTGAAATGCAAAAAACATAATACATTTATACATATACTGGCAGTATACCAATAACATATATTTGCCATCCTTATTTCAATATATGTGGAATTTAATCAATATATTTTGCAGTATACATACTATACTAAAGCAGCCATAACATGTTTATTTACAGTACTTTGCAATATATTTGCAAATTTTAAAATATACTGAAATATATTGATTTTCGAATACATTACAATATATTATTAAACTAGTAGATTGGAATGTATTTCACGATATGTAAATATATTGTTAATGATATATTTTAAAATATATTTCATTTTCAGTTTAAACATTTAAATGTTTTGATTATTGTATGCCATGTTCAATGCAGCTATGTATATTCAGATTCTGGCCCTGGTTCATTTGGTACTATTGCTAAACTTCCAAAAGTAAATTCATAGGATAACAAGAGCACAAAATCTTTAAACTGAAATACCCACCATAATTAATATTTAGGACCTCAGTTCTTCAAGCCTACTTAATATGATGTTTACTAGTAATTGGGAATTTTATTCACCATGTAATTTACAGTACTTCCTGATCTACTCAGTGATTAATTCACAGTTTATTATATGAGGGATATATCTAGGGTGCATGTACTCCTGATCGTGAGTAATGTGCTGTCATTAACTAGAGCTGATACACAGGATAGAGTAGAGGCACTCAGCAACCTTAGATGATGCCTGATGTTATTTTAGTTTTCTATTTATATCAGTTTGCAATAATAACCTCTATATGAAATCCTATAAAATCAAGGCAAAATTAGTTGTTTGTTACAGTTGTGAGTTTTTCACATGGTAAGTGCTCCTTGACAGCTCAGTCTGTGGATGGCCATGGTGGAGGTGTAGGGTTGTGCCAGTTGTGGGCTTGGGGATGGGGGAGGCGGGGGGGTGGTGGTGAAATGCCAGTTGGTGTGGGGAGCTTCACTGGACCTCCAGGGACAGTTATATAATTATATATGGAGTAATCAGGGATAGGGAGGGTGGTCCACTAGGCCACCAGGGAAGGATATATACTTATTAATTGGGGTGATCAGGGATAGGGAAGGGTCTGCTAGAACACCAGGGAAGGATATATAATAATAATTAATGGGAACAATCAGGGATAGGGAAGGGGGTTCACTAGACCACCAGGGACAGATGTATGGCAATGTAATGGGGGACATCAGGGATTGGGGAAGTTCTACATGTCTTTATAGTATCGGTCATACACAGTGTACCACCATAATGCAAACCTACCCTGCTGGGTGCAGCAAGAGTCCTTTCATGTCCAAACATCTCCCCAACACCCCCACTCCCATATTCTGTGCCCCTAGGGCTCCCAGCCACCCAGTGTTAAACCCCATCTCACAGGCATGCTCCACTTAGACCACCTACTGGCTGGTCTAAGTGGTGCCCCTTGTGGTGTCCACAGTGTGGCTTGCAAAAATCCCCAAAAAGGGAATGTTGCAGCCACACTGTGGTGCAACTCCCCCTGTAACCTGGCGCAACTGGTTCTTTGTCACAACCTTGGCACAAGGGGGCTTTGGCACAGCAGTGCCAGGATTTGACCCAGGCCGCTTTAGAAAATTATGTTTGACACAAGTTTTGATGGAAGTAATCCCTGGCATCAAATTATTTTGATGCAAGTTCCTTGAGTCAGTCAAACAATTTTGAAAATCGGGCCCTCTGTGACAATAATCAGTCCCTCAGAGCTCTGCATTTAGACTGGCTTTATTTTCTCTTTACTTAAATATCCTAGGTGTAGTGTTAGTGTGAGAAGTGCACAATTCCAGTTGTATACTAGCAATACAGTGCCATATTCCTAAACCAGGTGATTAGCCATTGATCAGTGCATTCTTCAGGATGGATTTGATCATTTTCTGAACCTCAAGACTAATCATTTCCTCTAACAAAACAAAGGTAATGTTATGTGGTTCCCATCAAAGGATAAAACTCTTTATATTATTTAGAAAAAAGAGAAATTTTTGTGGGTGTTTGTCTCCCAGAGATTTTTTTTTTTTATTTAGTTGTTTCACCAGGAGTAGCAGACTAAGCTAAAAGCTTTTTTACAGGAGCTACCCAGGAGCACAGGGAAGTTAAGTGATTTGCTCAGAGTCACACAGTATGCAAGTGGAAGCTGTGGGATTCAAACCCAGGTCTGGTTGATGTCACCAGATTTGCAGCTCAGAGCCGTAAACCAGTGCACTATACTGCCTCTGTTGGCAAGCAGTCTGTTTTTGTGCTTTAAGGATTTATGCAATTGAGCCAGAAGATTGACACACAGACCTTTGGAGTTCTTTGATGCACCGAGATAAGTTAAATGATTTTCGAGTGCATTTTGAACACATAATAGCTACAGCTTCTTTGAATTTGGCACCAACCAAACACTGTGTTTACAAGAAAATTGTCTAATGCAAGACTGTTAACGTGTGGTTCTGCTACTGTAGTGTGTTTGGACAGCAAGTAACAATTTACAGAAGCTGTATTGCTGGTTATTTGAGTGCACTTCGAGCTACGTAGAAGCTTAGGCTATACATGTTTTCAAGTTCCCTTATATTCTTTATCCGTCTTGACTTTGCATGTGATGGAGGTTGAAAAAAATAGAAATCATAGCCACTAACAATACTTAGAGCATTAAATTGTTCCCCTGTGTTCAGAAAATATCCATGTAGCTGGCCCACCAGTGTGGCAGTCTGAGACACTGACTGTCATGCTGCTTGCAGCACCAGAGACCTGGGTTCAGGAATGGATTTTGGTCACTTGGAGCTGACTGGGGGAAGGAGAATTGAGTACCTGCAGGACAGCTTTCTTCTCTTAGGGAGGGGGGACTTTCTGTATCACTACATGACTGCCATGTAGGGGAATCTAGGTTGCAGCACTGTAGGAGAGCAAAGGAAGGGGTACCCACATCTGAACCCTGGCGGCTTTTCTGCCAAGGTATAGTGTGCACATCACATCATTGCATGTGCATGGGACTCAAGAGAGGAAATGGAGGCAAAAAACCTTTTGACCACAATGCAGTGATGGCTCGGCCACCTCACAGCCCCACACTGATGACTGAGCACCACCAGCCATGTCTGGTGGCAGGGTGCCAGCAGATAAGATAAGTCCCTGGGAAGTCAGGTGGCTCCCAATATCAACCTGTTTTTGAGACATACAGAAAGTCATACCAACCTGCAAGTTAATATGGCACATTCAAATCAACCTACGAGCTACACAGAAACATAGAAAATAGAAATTGTTGGCAGATAAGGACTGCTAGGTCCATCCAATCTTTCTGTAGGCCCTATACATTGTATGTGGCTACTGACCCGATGTGTTCAATGGCTTTTCATCACTCCCTTCCCTCTCAAGCTTCTTGAGTGTCTGTCCCAGGCATACTTAAATCCCTTCACTGTGCTTGCCCCACTACCTCTTGTGGCAGACTATTCCATGTGTCGACTACCCTTTCTGTGTAGAGATACTTCCTGACATTATCTCTTAATCTACACCCTTCCAATTTCATAGTGTGCCACCTCCTGTTCTAGTACTTTTTCCACATTGAAAGAGGTCCCCCACCTGTACCTAGTTTGTGTTCTTGAGGTATTTGAAAGCTTCAGTCATGTCCCCCCACTGTCTCCTCTCCTCCAGTGAGTACATATTGAGGTCCCTTAGTCTCTCCTCATATGTTTTGTGATGCAAGCCCTACACTATCTTTGCTGCCCTTCTCTGGATAGTCTCCACCTTATATATGTCCTTGTGCAGCTGTGGCCTCCAGAGCTGCATGCATTACTCCAGGTGAGGCTGTACCAATATTTTATACAATGGCATCAACACCTCCCATCTCCTGCTATTGATGCCCCTACCTATGCACCCCATCATGCCAGTGGCCCTCTCTGCTGCCTTTGCACATTGCTTTGATACCTTAAGGTCATCAGAGATGATAACTGCTAGGTCCCTTTCCTCTTTGGTGACAGTCAGCCCCCCCCCCCAAGCTGTAGCTCTCCCCAGGGTTCCCTCTAATTAAAGTTGAGTGGTCAAGAGAACACTGTACCACCCTCTAGTTTAAATCCAGGCAAAGGTTACTCATTTGGAGTAGACGCAACCAGGAGTACCTTGCACACCAATATAGGCCCAATGTCCTAAAAGAAAAGAGATAAGGAAGTAGTGCATCTAGAAGAGGATGATAATTATGAAAATTGGGCGTTAGTTAAACCAGGGAAAAAAGCAAAAAGGGTCCGAAGAGCCATGAATTTTGAAATTAATTGCTCCAATTGATTTTCAACCCTCTCTGATATATCAAAGGATGTGGATCTATTAGAATCTCTGAACAACTGTTCTTCAGAGGGAGACACATCCATAGGGAATACTAATATAATAAATATCATCACAGTTGTGCCTAATACTCAGTGTGTTAACACTACCCCTCAAGTATCTGATACTATCCCTGGTGGACTTGTGGATAATAATCAGGTAACAGATATGGTAATTGATGATATGGAGAATACAAGTAACCAAGGGGAATGTAATGGGATACAAGATGTAACACCTCACATGGAGTCTAGCAGAAAGCACCAGATACATGTCATTGGAGACTCAATTGTTAAACATATCAACAGAACAATTTGTGGACCTGACAAAGTTAATCAAGCATGGTGCTCTTACAGGGGTGAAACGATTTCAGATTTGACAGCTATGGCCACTAAAATATTAAATGATGCAGGACAGAATCTCCTGGTAATAGTTCATATAAGTACAAATAATGCTCACAACTCCTCTATACAAGATATTATTACATAATTTAAAATCCTAAGTGAACTATTAATAGCAAAAGGTTGTACTATCTCTTTTTCTGAAATACTCCCTGTCCCAAGAGCAACTTATTCTATGATGGAGAAAATTAAAGTACTTACCAATTGGTTACAAAACTGATGCTTGACAAAAGGGACAGCATGTCTTACCCATTGGAAAAATTTTATAGACAGACTTCAACTATTCTGCTGGGATGGTTTACATATTATCAAGCTCAGAAGTAAGATAATTGGAAAAAGAATGGTCATATTCATAGAGAAACATTTAAACTAATTAAGGGGGTACTATGATTCTTCCAGGGTCATGAGATCTAGGGACTTTAAATTTCTTATAACCAATGCATGAAGTCTGAATATAACAACAAGGGCTGAACTAGTAGCCCTGATAATACAAAATGGTATTGACCTAGCACTTATAACTGAGTCCTGGTGGGATTATAGCTCTAGCTGGTTCAAGGACATTAAAGGGTATAAATTATACTCAAGAAACCATATTAATAGGATGGGTATGGGAGTATGTATGTATGTCAAGGAACCTATAGGTTCACAGTCAATCCAGACATTTGAAAGTCCTGAAAATAATCTTGAGACATTATGGGTGTCAATTGAACAACCAGGTAGATCCCCCATAATCATTGGTAACCATTACAGACCACCTAGTTCTGATATACAGTATAATACTGCTGTAGTGGATGAAGTCATACAAGCACCAAATACTGGTGATGCTACTAATTTTGGGGGTTTTAAACTTCCAGTTATCGACTGGAATCTCCTCACTGCAAAAAGTGTGGTGGAATACATGTTTACTGACATGATTGCTAATGAAAGATTAAATCAAATGGTCTTGGAACCAATGAGATAAACTAAAATCCTAGATCTTATACTAACACTGGAAATTAAGTATCCAATATTCTAATTAATTGTCCACTCAGGAATAGTGATCATAGTGTAGTTACAGGCACACTAACTATAAAATTATTAGCTTCAAAGGGCACAAGTAAAGTCCAGAACTAAAATAAAGCTAACTTTAATCATATCAAAACTAGATTATCCAAAATTAATTGGGATGACTGTATCAGCTAGCCCAGTATGGAAAGGGTAAGGAAATGCTTTAAAAATGAAATTATTAACATATTGGATAACCTAGTCCCTATGTAATCGAAATACAATAAAAAAGGGTAAACTTCTGGCATGATTAACCCCCAGAATTAAGAAGCAATTCAAAAAGAAAATGTGAACCATACAAAAAAAAATACAAACATACTTCATTAAGCATTGACAAACAAAAACATAGTGAAGAACGAAATAAAATTGAAAAGTATGATAAGAACATCACGATATGACATGGAATTCAAAACTGCTCATAGCAAAGATACTAAATTACTATATTCATATTTAAACTCAGTGAGTAGATCAAAAGGAGGGAATTTAGGGCCTTTTGTAATAAATGGGGCAAGCATAAATAATGATGATATAGTTGTCAATGCATTTAACCAGTTCTTCTGCTCAGTTTTTTCTACTAAAATTAATAAAGACCACCCTGTAATTGACACACCATGCAACATTAAGTTCATGTTTGATGAGGTGTATTGTGTATTAAAAAATCTCAAAAATAATACCAGTGAGGGTCCAGATAGAATTTCTCCTAGGCTCTTAAAAGAAGGAGCAGAGGAATTGACATAACCTTTAACATTTTTGTTTAATAAGTCCTTGTGCTCTGGAAAAATACCTTTAGACTGGAGAAGAGCAGAGGTAATTCTGATTTTCAAAAAGGGAAATAGATGCAAAACTGAAAATTATAGACCGATTATCTTAACTTCTGTGTCCTGCAAAGTTTTGGAAAAACTAATAAAATCAGTATTAGATAATGAAAGGGACTCCTTAAATTTGATTGATGACTCCCAAGATGGGTTTAAAAAGGGCTGTTTATGTGTCACAAACCTTATCACTTTCTATAATCACATTAGCAATAGTACTGAATCAGGAAAAGCAACTGATACAATTCTGTTAGACCTTGCAAAAGCATTCTATAAAGTCCCACATATGATACTGATAGATAAGATGTTTCGACATGGTTTCAATAAAAGGATTGTTAACTGGATTGATCACTGATTATCAGATCATACACAGTGGGTAAGAATGAATGACCACCTATCCAAGGAAATGCCTGTCAGTTGTGGTGTCCCACAGGGAACAGTTTTGGGTCCCACCTTGTTTGAAATATGTGTTGGAGATATAAATTTGGATATCAATATTATAACCTTAAAGTTTACAGATGATGCTTAATGACCTAAATAAAATAGAAAACTGGGCAGTAAATAATTGAATGTTTTTTAACACTAAAAAGTGTACTGTTTTGCATCTTGGTATACATAACCCCAATTATAAGTACATATTGGATGGCAAAATAATGAAATCCATTAGCTCCAAAGTTGATCTTGGGGTAACAATAATAAATGAACTTCCTCAGACCAATGCAAAACTATAACTAGGAAAGCAATGTGGCTTATTAAAAGAATACAGAATACATTTATCTGTAAAACTCAATAATGTATTCTACCCTTATGTAGAAATTGTCTCAGGCCCCTTACAGATTATGCTTTCCAGATATGGTCACCTTATACTTTATATCAATGGATAAAGCAATGATTGAGGATGTGCAAAGAGCCACAACAAGACTCATTCCCAGTTGTAAGGGCTTAACATACGAGGACGAGCTACACAAAACTAATCTAATTTCATTAGAATGTAGGAGACAGAGAGGGGGTCTTTTGCTGCTGCACAAAGTTCTGCAAAATCCCATGTTGAGTAGTTAGATAGAAATCTCTAGTGATAACATGAGATCCCATAATAGGAAGCTAATAGTATGAAGAGTTAGCAGTAAGAAATGGGATATTTCTTCACAATACGAATGGCTAAAGCCTGGAACAGGCTACCACAATATTTGGTTGAGATGAAGAGTTTCAGACTGTTTAAGAAAAGTTTGGATATAGCATATTTTCTGAGAATAAACAGGTTTAATTTTACCATTGATAGAGGGGACAATCATGATGGGCCATTGTCCTCCTTTAGTCCAATTCACATAGTAAACCTAGTTCCCAGGTGCATTATTTTGCAGTTCCTTGAATTGAACCTTGGTTGCCACATCTCCGACCATCTTTCAAGCTTCTCCAGGTCCATCTTCATTTTTTGCACCCCTTCTGGAGTATCCACCCTGTTGCAGATCTTGGTGTCATCTACAAACAGGTAGACCTTTCCTTCCAGCCTCTCTGTAATTTCACTAATGAAGACATTGAACAGGACTGGCCCTAGTACTGATCTCTTTGGTACCCCATTGGTCACCCCTTCTCCCCAGATTGTACCCCATTTACCACCACCCCCTGTCTCCTGTCTGTTAACCAGTTGCTAATCCAGTTCACCACCTTGTCTCCCATGCCCAGACTACCCATCTTGTTAATCAGCTTCTACGTGGGACAGTGTTGAAGGTTTTGCTGAAATCTAGGTACCCAAAGTCTACTGCCCCTCCCTGGTTTATTTCCTTAGTCACCCAATCAAAAAATCTATTAGATTCATTTGACATGACCTTCCTGCTGTGAATCCATGTTGCCTCAGATCCTGAGCACCTCTGGATTCCATATGTGCTACTAACCTTTCTTTCAGCAGCATCTCCATGATCTTTCTCACCACTGAGGTGAGGCTGACTGGCCTGTAGTTCCCCACCTCCTCCTTACTGCCACTTCTGTGCAGTGGGACTACATGTGCCCTCCTCCAGTCCTCTAGAATGACAACTGTGTTGAGTCACACTGTGAACAGGGACATCAGAGGCACTGCTAGTTCCCTTCACAGCTCCTTTAATATCCTTAGGTGGATGCCATCTGGCCCCATGGCCTTATCCACTTTCAGGTTCATGAGTTCTTCCAGAACTCTCTCCACTGTGAATGGACTGGTGTCCACTTCTCCCTCCCCATTGCCTCTGCAGCCCAACTGTAGTCCTTCACACCCTCCCCCTCCTCAGTGAATAGTGAGCAGAACTATTTGTTCAGTATTTCTGCCTTGTCCAGATCCCCTCCTTACACTTTCCCTTCTCCCTTTGAGCCTCACAACCCCCCCCCAGTTTTTCTTCTTTTACTGATGTACCTATAAAATGCCTTATCCCCTTTGTTTACAGACTGTGCTAAACCCTCTTCTGTCTGTGGCTTCACCCTCCTAACAACCTTCCCTGCTTCCCTTTGACATTCGAGGTACACCTCCCTGTTCTCCTCCCTTTGGCTCCCTTTATATTTCCTGCAATTCAACCTTTTAGCCCTGACTTTGGCCCCCACCTATTTGGAGAACCATAGTGGTTTCCTTCTTCTTTTCCCTTTTAGCCACTATCCTAATGCATTGGTTTGTTATCTCCAATATGGCTTCTTTTAGTTTCTTCCATTGCTTTTCCACCCCCCTCTATTACCCCTCCCTTCCCCAGGACTGCTTGTATACATCTACCAATTTCAGTGAACTCCACCCTCCTGAAATCTAATACTCTTGCCATTGTGTGGCTTAATTGAGTCCATGTCTCCATGTAGAACCACACCATGTGGTGGTAATTGGGCCCCAGCTGCCCTTCCACCTGTATTTCTTCAACTATGTTCCCATTGGTCCATACCATGTCCGGAATTGACTTGTTCCTGGTTGACTCATGCACCAGCTACCTGAATCCATCCCCCTGCAGGGATTCTAGGATGGCTTTGCTTCTGCTGAAGCAGCCACCTGGGTGGCTCACTCCATATCCGACATATTGAAATCCCCCAGTAGTAGGATTTCACCTTTAGCTGCCTTGTCATGTACTGCATGTTCTCCACTAGTTCCCTGTCTATTTCCTCCCTCTGTGCAGGAGGTCTGCTGATCACTCTTGTGCATATTGCTGTTCCATAGCCTGGCTCCAGAGTGACCTACATTACCTTGGCCTTCCCCTGTCTTACTTGAACATCTGTAGCCTGTATACCATCTCTGATGTACAGGGCCACTCCTCCACCCTTTTTACTCTCCCTGTCCCTCCTGAACAGTATATAGCCTTGTACACTGACTTCCCAGCCATGATTAGCAGAGTACCATGTCTCTGTTATTGCTGCTGTGTCAAGGTCTGCATCTGCCAAAAAGGCCTCCAGGTTTGGAACCTTATTTCCTAGGCTACGGGCATTTGTTAGTATGAGCGTCCATGTTTTACAATCTGCCCTCCATCTGCTCTTGTTCTCCCTCTCAAGCATCTTCCCCCCACTGGGGTTTCTTTTCCTATGTGCCATTTCCCCTCATATCACTCGTTATACATTCTTCACCTCCCTGGCCCTTCCTGTCTGCTTCAGCTGTTCCTGTAGTCAACTTTTGTTCCTGCATGTTCCCATGGTGGGGGATTCCTAAGCCTCCTGCACCTCCTGGCTCTCCCCCCTTGGCCAGTTTAAATGCTCACAGTTGAAGCATTTAAATTTCTCCCAAACAACCACGGTCCCCTTCTTGGACTGATGCAAGCGGTCCTCCTTATATAAGCTCTCAACTGCCAGGTCAGGCACCAGTCCTCTATGATGCCAAAACCCTCCCTTTCACACCAGTCCTTCAACCAGGAGTTTAAGGTATGGATGTGGAGTGCACCAGCTTGCCCTGTGCCTTGGATGAGTAGCACCTCTGAGAATGAGAAGGAGCATGTTATCTGTTTCAGATTTCCCCCCAGCTTCCTAAAATCCTCCTGGACTCTGGCTAACCGCACCCTTTTCCTGGCCAGGTCATTGGTCCCCAGGTGGACAATGACATCTAGCTGCTCACTCCTAGTTATTGCCATAGTGATCCTATGGATCTGCTTCCCATCCCTCCATGTAGTGCTTCTTGAGAGGCACTTGACCTCCCTCTCTCCCCTGCTAGTTGTCCCTAACTCCACTACTTGGACAATAGAGTACCCCACTAGGAGAAGTTTCCCCCTCCTCTGGGATCCCCTGCCTCCCTTCCCTGGGGCTCCATCCTGGAGGACTCTCCCATCCTCCCTGGTCCCAGTTTCAGGTTCCTGAGTGAGGCTTTCCCATTCCTTCAAAACAGTGTAGGAGTTACTAAGCGGGACCGGTTGGGTGATATGGTTTTGACCCCCCTCCCTCACCCTCTTGGAGCCAACCATATTCAATCACTCCTCCTCTCCGGCATACTTTGAGGTACAAGTTGTGGACTTGGTAGTCTCTGGGTGGGGGTGGATGCCACCTTCAGCTTGGCCAACTCTGCCCAGAAACAGGCAACCTCCTCCCTCTGCCCAGAGAGGTGCCTGCAGATAGAGCAGCATCACAGTCTCCAGAATGTCTCCCTGAAGACAGCTGCTCCACAACCACTGCACTGCACTGCACCACTCACTTTATGTCTGTTTCCCCTACTCAGTCTACTGTCTGCTTAAGAAGGCTATTTGTTATTTCCCAAATATTTGTGTTTTTCTTTTGTTTTTTGTTATGCTTTCTCTCTTCGCTACTGCCTGTATGGATGCAGGATGTTGCAAGGCCCTATGGGACCCACCCTATAAATGTAGGATGAGGCCTGGGGTGACCAGGTGGGACGACACCACAGGCTGTGTCCAAAAACAATCAGCCAAGGAGTCCTCTGGCAGTGGTCCCTCACTCCTCTCACCTTGGTCCAGACACAGCCAATTACAAACACATAGCCACAAACATATCAGCTAGAATCCCTCATTCCTGCTCAAACTAAATGGAAAAGCACACTGAAATGGCAGTCAAGAAAATATCTCAAATTCAATTACAAACACACAGTCACAAACTCAGCAGCTATAATCCCTCAGTCCTGCCCAAACTAAATGAGGAAGCACACTGAAATGGCATTTAAGACCTCACATTAAAACTACACTAATCCCTGTAATATGATGCCTGCACTGAGTTGATATGGCTTTTACTGTCTTACAACAGGTTGTGAGTACCATGCTAAGGTACTTACCGACTCAGAAAATTGAACCACTCACAGTTTTGTTTTTTAAACTTTAAACAGTGGAGAAGCTGTTGAATCTTCACCTTATCCTCATAACAGCCAGCATGCCATGGAGCCCATACAGAGGTCAAATCAGCAGCAGGAAGCACGAAATGCTAAGACTCTGAGCTTTGTTTACTTGGCACCAGTCATTAAAAAAAAATAACACATATGAAGGTGTGTGATCTGCGTTTTTTTTTTACACACCCTCAGTGAGTGACAATATGTAAACCTCTTGAGCATTGCTCTCAAGGTTTATATCTTATCACACACCTTGGGTGTGTAAAAAAACTGCATCTCACACACACCTACATATGCATTATTCTCTATATCTTGAATGGAGAAGGCAGATTCACAACATTTTGTTTTTACTAAACTGTACCCAGGGAAAGGGAACCTGCTTATTTGACTTCTAGGGTCTCCCAGAGGTTTCACCATTCAAGGCCACCTGCAGTCAATTTTTTCAGAGTTCAGTACACCTCAGGTATGGATTAACTGAAGGAACAAAGTAGCTTTACTTGCCCTACTTTGTGAATCACCTTAATGGAGGCCTTTTCTTTATGGCTTTGTTTATTAACAGCCTGTTATTGTCGAAACTTTGTTGTTTTGATTCCACTTGACATGAATTTTGTTCACTGCTACTATTTATAGCACTTTTTTGTATTTTAATGCAACTGCAACTTACTGAGCTATGAAATAGGATAACAGTGTACAAGAACATCTGCTCATTAGTTTTTTATCCAAAACCTAAATGAAATGAAAAGAAAATGAATGAAAGGGTTGGCTTCTGACACCAAGGACTGGTATTTTCTGACAAAGCTTCTCACATCTTTTGAGATGCAAGACACTAATATCAACATGCTTCTCTGAGTGTCAGAATCCCCTTGCTTGCATACTGTACCAAACAATCACCACTCACTTATGGAACTGTGGCTTCAAGTGCTGCCTCGACCCAATGCTAGGAGACAGCCAAGCACACTGTAAGACTATGCATCCTACCCACATCTAGCCTCTGCTCCTGGCATCACAGTTCCTTTATTGTATTTATGGAGGGAATTGATTGTACAGAAACTGCCATGACCCAGGGTTCCATTTAGCTTGAGAGCTTGTGTTCTGTAAATGTTCATGCTGATCCAATAAAAAGGTATCAGATCACCCACTATGTTCATCTTTTTGTATTTATGGATTAAGATTTTACTATCTAGCATGATCCCCTTGAGTTGCAACATGTAATTTACAAGGGGGTCCCAAGGAACATTACACGGCAGGATAGAGAGAGACACAGAGAGAGAGAGAGACAGGACATCAGTCCTTTCACAGTCAACTTCTCACACAGGATAGTGAACCATAGACAATACATATGGAATAATGTATGGGTGACCATCCACAACAAGCCTGTGTTTCCATTGAAGGCCTCATATAACAGTCTGTGGACCTTGAGAGCAAAGATAAAGAGGTTCATGCTCTTATCTTAGCCCTGAGATGGAAACAAAAGGTGAGTTGTATATTGTATTTGTTATACTATATAGTCTGAAAATCATTTTATGCAGCTCATTGCTAAGCTTCCTGCCCTTTTCCCCCCACCACAAAACTCCCTTTTTGTCATAATACTAAACTGTTCTTAAAGAGGAAAGACAAAACAAGCATCACTCACAAAGGACAGCTGCTTCAAGCACCATGGACCTGATTTTCAAAGCTGTCTTTGTTGTACGTAACTTGAGGAAAAGTATAGGGCCGCGTCCGATGCAGCTGCAGCAAACGCAAGTTGTGCTATTCAAAAACGTCTGCCACTTGCAGAAAATGATGTGGAATAGCCTCAACTTGCAGCCTTGTGCCTGAAAGAGTGGTGCATTCAGAGGCTTCAGTGCAAGTCCATGATGGATCTGTGGACAACGGCACAGAGAGCAGCCTAGGTACCCAAAGGAGTGCCAAACTGTGCACCCAGAGCAGGAAATGGGCAGCCACTGCAAGGCTGTGTCACCGGGTAGTTTGCAGCTGTACCACAGGATCACATTAGAGTCAGGGGACAAAGTGGCACCATGACATACTTCCTGCCATGACAAGTGACTGGAAACCCTTGAATCCCCTATAATGGCAGATGGCACAGGTGGTATAGTGCTCCCCTTCACCGTGAATAAGCCTGATCATTTCTGATGTGAAGCAGTAAGACACCCCAGTCTCAGTTCATCCTAGTCCCAGGCAACCATCCTGATCCCTCTCCACTCTCCCCAACAAACTTCTGCCACTGGAACAGCCCCCAGCACAACACCATGGCCAGCCACAGAATGCGATTGTGGGGACCGAGTACAGAACACTGTCTACTGTACACTGCACAGTATGCACAGATTGCATTCTGTGGCTGGCCATGGTGAGATGCAGTGGGCTGTGCCAGTGACAGAAGCATGTCAGGGAGAGTGGGGAAGGAGCAGGGTGGTTCTCCACTGTCTGTCAGGGTGGGGTGGGTTGTGGATAACTACAGCACCAGGAAATATGACCGTACATTTGTTTTCTTCTTTTCTTTGGGAGATCGGGGATCGGGGGAGGGTGCACTATACTACAGTGGCAACTTTCACATACTTCTTGTGGGAGATCAGGGATTGGGGGGTCCTATTATACCACCATGGCATCTACATAAGCATAGTGAAGGGGGGGGCTACACTAGCAGGCAAATTGTCAGTGGGGTACCGGCAAGATTTTCATGGTGACCAGCAACTGTGCCCTGATGTCTGCCAGGATGTCTCCCCTGCCCATCCTGCACACCACTGTTCACAGCCACTTAGACCACCTCCTGGCTGGCCTAAGTGGTGCCTGTTACTGTGTCCATTGCCGGACTTTGAAAATACAAAAAAGGGGATGAGGCAGCCCTGCCACAGTGCAAGCCATCTTGATCCCTGCCACACTGGGTTGTTGGAAACAACCCTGGCACAAGTGGACTTCAACACAGCTGTGTCTGGAACAGAAGCAGGCTGCATCAGAAAATCCCATTTGATGCAAGTTGTGATATAAATTACAACCTGCATCAAACACCTCTGACACAAGTCCCTTGTGTCTGTTGCAACAGACTGAAAATCAGGCCCTATTTTTCTTTTGTGAGTAACAGAGTTCCTGCCTGAGCATCCTCCCTCCAAGAGGATTGATTCTAGCACAGATGTAGGTGCATGTGTGAGCCAGCACGCAGCCTGAGTCATTTTCTGTAACTAACGTCAAGAAGACTTGGGCTTCATCATGCATCAGGGACTCAAGCCAAAAAAAAGGGATCTCTTCATTATTCCTTATTCAACTCAGGGGCATAAGAGAAAAAGGGAAAACAGTAAGAGTGAGCACAATATGAAGCAGACACAGGTGAAACTGACCAGTGCCTTAGAAAACTGAAAGTAGTAGAAGTATACATGAGAGGGACTGCAGGTGAGGCTGATGAAAGAACGTGCAGAACAATTTTTAGAGTATACACAACAGCTTTTGAGCAGTCACTGGCTTTTTTGTTTGAAATCACTCTTTTATCCCCCTACATTCTGCAGACCTGACCCTTCAGGACTGCCAAGGAGTCATCCTCCTGCCTCTCTCGCCCTACCCAGACCTACCTCTTAGGTCCCCATGTAGCTGTGGCTCCCCCCCCCCAAGCAGGGCTGAGGTGGTGCAGGCAAGCACTGTGATACTCACGTCTCATTGGACCTGAGGTAGCGGGCAGGTGAGGGCATATTGGTGGCATGCTCTGGGCACTTCTTCTTCCTGGATACTGCAGGTGTTTTCCCGTTTTTCTGTGGTGGAGTGGCACGCACCCTATGCCAAGGCATCACTGCTGGCATTGCCACTCCTCCATCCCTCTACATCTGCTCTGTGCTTGCCGTCCCACAGACTTCTGCCAGAGGCCAGTCAAGTGCCGAGAGTGGACCCCTTTCCCTCCCAGAAGAGGAGAGCTGTCCTGCAGATGCTCTATCCTCTCCCTCTCCTGCCAACCCCCGATGGCCCGGGCTTGCTTCCGAACCTGGGTCACCAGCGTGGTGCTAGGTGTGAGTCACTGACTTTTATGCAAAATAAGCCCTAACCATGTACAGCACAAGTTAATATTTTAAACAATAAATTACACATTACATGCAAAACAAGATACAGTCAAACACCATTCTAGCAGGCAGCACAGAAACATTTAACATTTTTTAGGTGACTCTAGTTAGCAGTTGTAAAGAAAATGTGAGATTTGAGCAGGCATGGAATTAGAATATAATATTTGTTGAGAGCATGTGCATAGTTCACAGTAAGTGCATGTACCCTGTTCAGCATACAGTTTTCTTTGCACGTGGCTTAGAAGGAAATCAGAGATTCAGCAAATCTGGCATCAGTAGAAGGTTGTTCCAATCCCTACTGGCACAGAAAGCAAAAGTCTACTTGCCCGTGTCAGCTTTGCTGTTTGGGGAATAGCAGGTTATGTAGTCTGTCAACCTCAGGTTGTAGTGGTTTATGACAGGAATGAAATAAGATGTAAAGTAGCTTGAGCAGTTATGCACCTATGGAATAAACAGTTCCAGTGAGGTAATCTGTGTGCTGCTACAGTTAATCAGCTGAGGAAGGCAAAGAAAAAGCAGCACATACATGGCATGTCTTGAATTTAAAATAAAATAAGCTTCCATATCCAATGAAATTTAGATTTCTATGCTGACAGTGAATTATTTGTTATTAATTTTCCAAGGCTAGCCCAACACAGATGCAAACTCTCTTCTACCAAATTTTGCATCCTGCAAGCAATGAGGCACTGGAAACATATCTTGTTCAAGGATATACAGTACTGTGAGCAAATGGCTATGGTGGGATCAGCCATCTCCAGTTAAGCGGTGGAAAGTTAACCACAACAAAACATATTGTTATCCCCTGCAACCCTTATGGTGCTCAGGAATTCCTCACAAATGGGTTCTCCTCCAGTTCCATTCTGTTGGTCAATGCACAAAAAATAAATCTTTTGGACATCCAGAGACCAAACCTTCCAGCTGCTACAACCCTAGAATTAGTTTCCTTCGTGCATGCCCAGTGGTCGGTCACATTCTATCACCTGCTCCCTACACCAAGGTAACTAGAATTTTTTATTACTATCTTCAACCCCTCTTTTCCCTAGGACTAGGATTTAGCATTCGTTGAGTAGTAAAGCTCATTCTGCAGGGCTGCTAGCTATGTATTTTTCCTAAATGCATCTCTTCACCATGGGGCATAATCTGGGGATCAAGATTCACTGGATCTGGATGGGGGGAGCAGGGAGCCAGGCAGTATAGACCCTCAAGTAGCATCTGTCATGCCCCTGCCCCAGGTAGTGTCCCCAACATCCTACAGCAGTGGCATGCAGACCCTCATGCAGCATCTGATCTCCTTGTTCCTGCCTCCATACTCTCACAGAGGTCTAAGGTAAAATGATGGGGCAGGTCTGGATAGGTAAGGGCTATCCCCTCTTGGTTCTTTTGTAGTCATGGTACTGCATTTCACCACCCCCATTTTAACATACCTCAGGTACGAGGGTAGAGAAGGTCCATGGAGGTCTGCTGGCCAATAGTCGTCCCCCAACCCATTCTGCATGTACAGCCTTGGAGCTCCTCTCATGGGGGCATAGTTATTCAGCACAAACTGTGCCATGCGCTTCCATCAGGTCAGACACAGACATCTACCCCTGCATATTCCAGCCACCAGTGCCATGGTCCCATCTCGAGTCTCGAGCCCTGAGCCCCAGCAATCATGGTGGCTCTCGTGAGACTCGAGGGGCAGGACTTAGGAGGTGCTTTCTGGTGGCCACCGATAAATGGGACCCACATTGCAGAACAGTGATGCCCAACAGAAAGGTGGCCAGTATAGCTCCCCATGAATGGAGGGCTCCTGTGATTTTGCTGTTGGGGGCATATGGCAGCACAGGGGATGTAGTCTCAAGAGAACCATAGATCTCGGAGTTTCGACCGGGAAGTAAGTCGAGAACTAGGAGGTCTCACAACAGCACGGCTATCTTGCTGGTGGATGGCTGTGACAGCAGCCATATTAGGTGAGGCTGCTGTCTTAAAGGGATACACACCAAATTACTGCATCATCCATGATGTAACATTGGTTGGTGTGCTGATACTAGAGTCCCCAAAAGGACATGTTTCTGACCCAGTTCTTTCTATCTGTCCCCCCAGGTCAGCAGGCCTCAGCTTTTATACAGCCATGCCTGCCTGCAATGGATGAGGTACCAAGCTCCTGGACTCTCAAGCAGGAAAGCCTCTGTGTGCTGTGTGCACAGTGTTGGAGTCAGAAGATCGGCTGTCAGCAGGCACCCTGGCCGTGCAAGATGATGACGCCCACTAACAGCTCCAACAGAGCCAACAACCAGAAAAGGCAGCACTGAGGGCCAGACCAAGCTCCAGCACCCCGCAAAAAGAAGTGCACACAGGCGGAAAACCCAGCGGATTCATCAGAGGAGGATGAAGAGTGCCAAGACAGCGACCAGGTGGCAGGCAAGTTCTGTCTGCTAGAAGACATTGCAGAGATAATCCATCTGATCCGGGACATTTTGCAGTTCCCAGAGTAGCAGCTGCATACTTCAATGGATCCCCTTCCCACAGCACACTCCAAGCTGGAGAAGCATTACTTCTCAACCTGCGCAGCACTGGATGCCATTCTATCTTAGTAGCAAGAGGCACTGGAACCAGCTCAACTCCCAGAGAAGAGGGCCCACAAAAAGTCATACACCTTTGATGAGTCTAATCAGTGGGACTGGTATACAGCCACAAAGGTTGACACCCCAGTCTCAGCTCTTGAGTGGCGTATAGTCATCCTGGTAGAGAGCACTGCTGCTCTAAAAGACCCCATGGATAAGAAAGTAGAGGACTCCTTGACAAAAGTCCATGAGGTCACCAGGTTAGCCCTGGCTTCAGATACGGTGGTGTGATAAACCAGTCAGGCACTTCTCTGATGGGCAGAAGTGGTAACCAATGGTCTCCCAGAGGATTCACCACTGGTGGGGCAGGCCGACTGAATCATACAGGCGGTACAGTACATCGTGGATGCCTCATCTGACATTCTGAAGTTTGGCATCAGGACCACAGTCTTGACTAATTGAGCCAGATGAGCCCTGTTGCTAAAGCTCTGGCAGGTGGACGCTGAGTCCAAGGTGACGCTGATGAAGTTACCCTGCAAGGGTGGCCACTTGTTTGGCAATGTGCTGAACTATTTCATCTGGGACCAGGCTGGGCCGAAACAAATGGTGGACAAAAAGGACCTATACCTGCCGACAGATTGTCCTTTTCATCCGAGGTTTTGAGGCAACACGGACAAGGTGAAGTCAACCTCCGGTCAAAATCAGAGAGGTGGCTCTGCCACGACCCGTTTTCAACTGAGATTCAATCAGTCCAAGTCAAGGGGCAACTCCGTCCGAAAGGGCAGTTTCAACAACATCAAGTCTGGCAGCGGTACTGCAGAGAAAGCCCAATGAGGATGGGGGGACCCCAGTGGATAGCCCTCCAGTGAGAGGTCATCTTTGGCTGTTCACCACATGGTGGGCCCAAATCACCATGGACAAATGAATCAGGGACATCGTGTCACAAAGATATGCCATAGATCTTACTCAAAAGATGCTTCCACACAAACTAGTGACATTCCCTCTTTCATTGGAGCCCTCCAAACAGACTGCAACCGTACATGCCATAAAAAGTCTGCACAACAACAAGGTGATAGTCCTCATGCCACCAGTAGAGAGGGACACAGGACTATACTCTATGTTCCTCATGGTCCCATACTAGACCTCAAGTTCCTCAACAGGTTTGTGGTCTACAAGAAGTTCAAGATGGAGACACTCCAGTCAATGCTAGTGGCCATCTAGCCAGGAGACTTCCTAACATTGATAGATCTCAAGGATGCTTACTTGCATATCCTGATTCGCCCTTGCCACCACCACTATCTCAGGTTTCAGATCAACGGGGATCATTTTCAGTTCAACTGCCTTCCATTCAGACTGGCATCAGTCCCCAGAGTGTTCACCAAGGCTCTGTTGGTGTTGGCTGCTGAACTCCACAAATGGAGAGTGCACATCATCCTATATGTGGACAACTGGCTCATTCGAACGAGATTGCCAGTGCAAGACTGGTGGGACACTGACTCGGTACCCCAGTACTTACAACAACATGGTTGGGTAATCAATTGAAGCAAAATTCATCTCCAGATTTTCCAGGAGATAACTCTTCTGGGAGCCAGGATCAACAAAGAACAGGGTCCTGTGTTTCCCACGGAGGACAAGGTGGTCAACATACTAGCACTCGTGGGGGACATTCAGGTCAGGCCTCACTGGCCGGTATGGACGTATCTTTGCCTGCTGGGTCTGATGACATCAGTGCTCACCATGGTACCCTGGGCTCAGCTCCTCATGCGCCCCCTCCAGCAGTATGTTCTGGATGCCTAGGACCAACTCACCCGGAGATTCAGGTATGTGCATGATCCAGATCCCACCATCTCTCCACTCTTCAATGGTGGGGGGATCGCCACAACCTGATGAAGGGTTCCACTGTCATTGCCGCATACGTCGATGATCACCATGGATGCCAGACTTGGAGGATGGGGAGCCATGCTGGGCCAGCATGTGGCACAAGGAAAATGGTCTCTGGTAGAGGCTGATTTTCCCATCAATGTCCTGGAAATGAGGGCTGTTCTGCAGGAATTGACCTTTCTCACCCCACAAATCCGAGGTCAGTCGGTCCTGATCAGGACAGGCAACCAGGTCTCCATGGTGCACATCGACAAGCATGGTGGCACCAGGAGCAAAGCCATGCTCCAAGAGGTGCTCAAGGTATTGCATTGGGCTGAAACGCATTTGCTAATGTTCTCGGCCTCTTATCTGGCAGGGAAGCTGAATACACAAGCAGATTGTCTCAGCCAAGTGACAATTGACTGTGCGGAATGGAAATTGTACCCCTAGGTGTTTTGTCAGCTTGAGCATAGATGAGGGCCATTTCAGCTGGATCTGATGGCCTTGTCCAACAATGCTCAGCTGCCTCAGTTTCACTCCCGAGCTCTAGACACCAGGGCCAAGGAAATGGATACAATGGCAGTCCACTGGTCCTTCAACAGGGCTTACATCTCCCACCTTTTCCAATTATTGCCATTGTTCTTTCCAAGATCTGGGACATGAGATCGATGGTGCTTGCGTTGGCTCCAGACTGGCAGAGATGGGCCTAGTACTCGCTACTCAGGGCAATGCTGGTCGACATTCCTTGGTGACTGCCCCAGCACCCTGACCTTCTGTCTCAGGGGCTGATTCTTCACCACAGTCCTCAGGTTCTGTCACTGACAGCGTGGATGCTGAAAGGTCGAGACTGTTAAATGAAGGTTACCCTCCCAGAGTGGTAGAATGTCTCCTGTTGTCTAGAAAGGTCTCTGCGAACAGGATTTATAAAAGACATTAGCAGATTTTCTGTAAATGGTGTTCTGCAAAAGGTTTGTTGCCTTCAGTGGCAGGCCTTCCACAAATTTTGGATTTTCTTAATGATGGGGCTGATAAGGGGTTGGCTTATTCCTGACAGAGGGTTCAGATTTTGGCCATCTCAGCAGTTTGGGGCCCTCTCCCCAGAATAGGTCAGATTGGTGCACATCCAGATGTGGTTTGCTTGGTCAGGACAGTTCAGCTAGCCTCCCTCAGTGTGAGGCCTAAATGTCCATCTTGGCAACTGGATCTGGTTCTGGCGGGGCTGCATAAGCCCCTATTTGTTCCACATTCCCCTCTTTGGGTGACTCTGTGGATGGTGCTCCTCAATGCTTTGTGCTCTCTGAGAAGAGTTGGCAAGCTGCAAACTCTTTCTTGTTGGGAGCCCTATCTAACCCTTCATGTGGGCAGGGTATCTTTAGACATTGTCCCTTCTTTCGTCCCTAAGGCAGCTTCTGCCTTTCATTTGGAGCAGCCTATCCAGTTACCAGCCATTCTTGAGTCTACCCAGCATGAGGACACTCCACATGCTCTGGATATGATTTTGATCCGTAAGCACTACTTGGACATAACTGAAAGCTTCAGACAATCGGATCAGTTGTTTGTATTCTTTTCAGGACAGAAGACAGGCCAAGCAGCCTCAAAAAGGGTTATTGCCTGCTGAATCAGGGAGGCCATTGGCTCATTTCACTAGGATCCCTGTCAGCTACTTCGACAGAGAAGGGGGAGCTTTGATTCAGGACATCTGTGCTGCAGCTACCTGGTCTTCTGTCCATATTTTCGTTCACCATTACAGGCTGTACATGGATTCGGCATACAGAGCTTTCTTGGGGTGAGCGTTGCTTCAGGCTGCAGCTGTGCTGGATTAGGCCCTGGGGCTTTTTTCATTCCACCCAGAGGTTTTCCTAAATTCTTTGGGGTACTGCTACAAAGTCCTATTTGTGAGGAATTTCTGAGCACTATAAAGGTTGCAGGGGATAATGGTATTTACTCACCTGGTAAAGGTGATCATACCTGCAACATTTAGAGTGTTCAGGATCCCGTCCCTGGCTACACCAAAAACCCCAGTATTGCTGCAGTTTATCCTGTTCTTTCACACTTGGGTGTCCTACGTGGGGAGTTGTCGGTGAACATTACCTCATATATATATATATATATATATATATATATATATATATATATATTTGGGTACCTGAAGGGCTTCATATAGGCTCATATTTGGTCATATTTGCATGTTTTAAGCTTCTTTGATTGCATTGTGATTATATACTCTACTGTTCTTGTTTGTGACAGGATAGTTTCACATGCTATTTGGTGGTGTTACCCACCTTGGCTGTGTGTTGTAATTTGCTTTCTTTTACATTAAAAAAGTGATGTTTTACTGATAACATCTGTCTTTGTGTGTTTTTTCTCTGAGGTTGTTTTTTTCTTGTACCTTGTGTTTTTTAGTTTGCTGCTAGGGGAGTTACCTAACTGGAGTTCTAGGGATGTAGCCGGAGGGTTTGGTCTCTTACTGTCCAAAATATTTATTTTTCATGCATCGACCAATAGGATGGATGGAGGAGAACCTGTTTGTGAGGAATTCTTGAGCACTCTAAAGAATGCAGGAATAATCACCTTTACCAGGTGAGTAAATACCATTATTGTTTTACTTTTTCTCACCAACATTACATACAAACTTAGGAAAGAAATAAAAAAGACAACTGGGCCACAAAGTTCTTGACCAGGTAGAACCATCACAATCCCAAACAGCACTCAGGACACCAATAAATGTATCTTGGCAGAAAGGCTGAATTTACTTGACCTGAAATATCAAATACATCAACACATATCTCAAAGCATTTCTGCAATACAAAAGATAATATAAAATTGATATACAAGCATAAACGTATACAATCATGATAAGCACTAGATTATTCCCCTGGGGCAGCAGACAAATTCAGTCATGAATCCAGATTGCCTTGCCAAACAAGTCAGCTTTAGGCCAAACAAAGCTTGGTAAGCCCCCACTGAGCTGTCCAGCCCCTTGATGAGCATAGCTTTACAGAATAGGGCCCTGCTAGGCAACAGCCATGTAGTACTGCCCTCACCGGGCCTCAGCTGTCTGACCATTGCCCCACCACGGTCCCTTCTCCATCCCATGTTGTGCTACCGACTGGAGTACACCCTTACCGGGCTACCCTTTTACTATCATATTTCTTTTTATTGAATATTTTAATATAATTCTTTCCATAGTCTATGCCCCTGTCAACCACAGTGCACAACATTTACACTCTTAATAGATGAAACAAAAACCATTAATCAAGACTAAAAGAAAAGTAAACAAGTCCAATTCAAATGGAAAGAGAAGCAAGGGCCTATTTTCATATTTACATTTTCATTTCTTAATACTACTTTAGGCTAAAGCATGCCAAATAATAATTCATTCAGGTCTTTAAGTTAACTTACATAACTATTTCTTAACCCTATACCTCTCTAAATATAAATTTCATTAATGGCTCATTTATCAAACAAACAGAGTTCCAGCATTCAAAGGCTCTCCAATACATCCATTTCTTCTGCCATCTGGGACATTTCTTTGTCAGATATTGATTCACCTTCTGAACTCTGTTCCTTATACTGTGATCTTAAAAAATCAGAAATCTGATCAGGTTCAAAGAATATGTACTCCTTTTCTTAAAAATAACTCGAACATTAGTGGGGGATAACAGCTGAAATGTTGCATCTAATTCCAAAATGTCCTGCTTAAAAGTCTATATCTTTCTCCTCTGCTGAGTGACAAAAGAAAAATCTGGATAAACATAAAAATGGTAGGATTTGTAAATTAATGTTCCTTTGACCTTGGAAAGTCTAATAATCAAATATCTATCGGATTTGAATGCCAGTGATATAAATACAGTGATTTTTGCCTCAGGGTCAGGCGCAGCATTTTTTTCCTTCATTGGTTCCATTCTTCTTTGGCACTCTAAAGGCTTTTGTCAAAAATGAGAGGTTATCAAGGGGTACGTCATATACCTGGACAAGGTGATCTTTAATCATGTCTCTAGTGTTTTCAAAGTCAGCGTTAAGCTTTATTGGCAAACCAGCAATCCTAAGGTTTCTGTATCTTATTTGATTTTCTAGTGTTTCTACCTTCCTGCTTATATCGTAATTCATTTTCACTAGCCCCCGTGTTGTAGCTTCAAACCCAGCTGACTTTTGCTCAAGCACTTTAACGCATTCGGTATTACTTTTTACCTGGTCGGTGGTGTCCTTTAAACTTTCTCAAGTAGTTTTAACCTCCCTTTGCAGGAAATCCACTTTAGAGTTTAGAGCTTCAAACCTCCGGTCCACACACTGAATAGAGTACAGTATTTGGTCACTAGACTTTCCCAGCACTTCCAAAGTATATTCACTTTTCTCCTTTGGTCGAACAGCTGTTTCAGCCCACACAGTTACCTTCTCTCCCATACCCAAACTAGTTTGGAACTCCACTACGTCTCGCATATTTTGCGGTGGCTCACACACCAATGTAATGGCACAAATGACTTGTGGGTTCACAGGTTCTTTAGCTGGTTTCGTGTTTGTTGAGTAAGACCCTGTCTAGGCTACAGGTATAGTTTTACGTGTTTGGGAGCTGGGTAACAACCCGGTCTGCTCCAGAACACTGGCATGGTTCCCCGACTAAAATTGCTTCTCTAAAATACGAATCATGGGGGAATTGTACTCCTCCGAGGAAGAGCTCATGAGCTCCTTTCTTTTTTCATTCATGATCATATTGACAACAAAGGTTAAGATCAGCAAATTGAAGCATGTTAAAGTTCTTTTTCCACAGCGTCAAGCAACAACAGCAAACGGCAACTGCTTTGGACCGCCATCTTGCTAGCCCCTTGACATGAAATTGTGCCTTACTTTGCTCCATGCCACTGAATCGTCCTGCCCCCAGTTACTTTCTGGCAACGGCCCTAATTAGGGAGGGTGGAAGGTTCTAGCTGATCCTTTGAGCGTCCAGGTAGAAAGAGTAAGATCCTCTGTTGCCTGGACACTCTAGCCTGGCCTCTGTCTCTCCCTGTCTCCAGCTATTCACAGCCTACATCAGGTCAAGGCAAAGTCCATTGGCCACCACCCTACCTGAGTAGTACCTGGGAAAATAGTGGCTAGGGATTGGCTTTAGGTCACAGGGCAAGGGACCTCCCAGTAAAGACTGGGAGGAGTCATGCCCAGATAGAACCTTTGCAATCCCAAATAACACTCAGGACACCAGTAAATGTATCTTGGCAGAAAGGCTGAATTTACTTGACATGAAATATCAAATACATCAAAACATATCTCAAAACATTGCTGCAATACAAAAGATAATACAAAATTGATATACAAGCATAAATGTATACAATCATGATAACCACTAGAGTATTCCTTACCAAACAAGCCAGCCTTAGGCTAAAATAATCCTGGCAAGCCCCTACCGGGCCAGCCAGCCACTTGATGAGCATAGCTTTATGGAATTTGATCCGCTAGGCCACAGCTGTGCTGTGCTACACTCACCAGGCCCCAACTGCCTGACCATTGCCCCCCGTGGTCCCTTCTCCATCCCATGATGTGCTATCAACTGGAGTACACCCTCACTGGGCCACCCTGTTACATGAAATTTTGCCTTAGTTTGCTCCATGCCCCTGAATCATCTGCCACTAGATCCATAACACAGTTACGCATCTCCCACCATTGCCCCATTGAATACTCTATATCCATTCTTCCAACACATTCTGTAAACTGTTGTTGAAAAGCGCTAGCCATACCTCTGACAGGTGCACCCCATCTGAGTCATAAAACCCAGCATAGTCTGGCAGGATATCCTGGTGCCCCACTACCTGTATTCCTCAGAGAAGGCAGAAATGAGACACCTCTCAATTCACCTCCCTGTGGACATTCCACAATGGTCCAGCCACTGACTGTTTCCTCCAGTTATTCCCAGGTACTAACCTAGACCACTCTAATTTGGTGTTTGGCATGTGTTGAATAATCCGGCTTTGGTCAATCATTATTCCCCGTATAACATCAATGGAGGACAAATTACCCAGCTCATGTCCCCCAAGGTACATAATTAAGCCCTGTGGTGGGTTACTGATCAACCTCAAGTTCCTCAATGTAGGCATCAAATCTCCCCATTTCATGCCTCCAATTCTATACCAACAGACTCTTGCCTTCTCCATGGGTATGCCCAGCTGATTCCCTTGACCTTGATGAGCCACCCAATCAAGTGCTCTCTCGACAAAGGAATGGCCAATCAAGTAGAAGGTTTTGACAGCAGGCAGTGAACCTGAAAAATAAATCAGATACATTAATATCTGGCACTCCTGTGTGCCTTGTACTGGCACGCTGTCAGAGCCTGTCAACCTCAAATACCTTTTAAATGCCCTCGACTGCCATCTGCCAATGGTCTTAGTCTGTGCCTCTCAGCTGCCTAGCATGGCAGCCTCTGTTGCTGCCCCAATCCTGAAGGAGTGAGTGTTATAATGCTGAGGGTCCCTGCCCGTGGCCCTAATACCCTTCTTAAGCACTGCAGCAAACTTGTATCTCATGACATGTTTTCCATCCACATGCACAAAAAACAAATGTATTTATTTAATTTATTTATTTATTACAGGTCAGGTTTACAACCTTTGAGTCAGAGACTCATTTTAGAAAGGCACCTTGTCACAGGAAGGGCAGACAATAAAACATAGTGCAAGTTAGAACAATGGACAACACTACAGTGCAGTAAAAAAGAAACATTTAACATAGACACATTTAGGTTACATAATGTTGCAAATTGTATGTTACAAACATGGATATAGTAGGTCCTCCGAAGGGACAGCAGGTTATATCCCTATAAAGACCTAGTAGGGGTAGGAGGGGCGGGTCAGGGGTGGGGGAATGGCTGTCCAATGGACATTGTCCAATCAGGGGGCAAGGTGGGTGGGTCCTGCAGGATACAGTGGTGGGGGGGGTGCCAGGGGTTAGTTGCACCTATAATAGCGGGTATTAAAGAGATGGTTCCGAAGGACAGTTTTGAAGGAGACAATTTTCAGCAAGTTGGAGATACAGCTAGGGAGGGAGCTGAACCAGGTGGGGTCTCAGTAGAAGAAAGATCTCTGGGCAAGAGAGGTCTTGGTTCTGAGTACCTGGAAGGTGGCCTTACTAGAGCTACTGGTGGTGACAGATGGTGCCGAAAGCTGTAGAGAGGCAGAGACCCCGGGGGGAGCCCGAGCAGGGATTTCTTGGTGAGTAGGCAGGTCTGGTAATGCACTCGCTCCTCAAAGTTGAGCAGGTTGGCAGTAGAGTACAGCACGCAGGTGTTAGTGTGGCTGGGGGCACCAGTCAGAAGCCTACAGGTCTTATTGATGGAGAGTTGGATTTTGGAAAGGGCAGTGTGGTCTGCTGCAGCATAAATGGGCAAGCCATAGTCCACGAGGGGCAAGACGGAGGAGGTGATGGCCAGTCTGAGGGCATCCTGGGGCAGGCAATCCTTGTGCCGGTATAGCAGGCCAATCTGAGAGTTAATGGCGGCAGACAGGGCATTAATATGGGTGTGGAAGGATAGGGCAGTATCGAAAGTGATGCCTAGGTATTTGTAAGTGGTCACTTGCTCAAGAGGGTGCAGAGTGCTGGGAATAATCAAGAGGGGGTATTTTTAGCTTTGTTTTGGTAGTGGGAAAAAAGCATTGACTTGGTCTTTTTTAGGTTAATGACCAGTCGGCGGTTGACGAACCACCTTTCAACTTGGCTGTAAGCTTGGTGGAGGGATAATTGGAGAAAGAAAAGATCAGTATGTGAGGCAAAGTGGACCGCATCATCGGCATAGAGGAGCAGTTTACCAGTACAGGAGCTGGGGAGGGTGCTGAGGTATATACTAAAAAGTACCGGACCCAGGATGGAGCACTGAGAGACCCCAGATTGAATGGGAAGAGTATTGGAGAGGGAGCCATTGATCTTAGTGTGCTAGAATCTGGCAGAGAGGTAGTTAGAGAACCAGGTAATAGGATCATCAGAGAAGCCAAGTTGGTGGAGCGAGTCGAGTAGGAGAGGGTGGCAGACATTGTCAAAGCCCTTGGAGAAGTCAATGAACACTACTCCTGCAAGGCTGCCAGAGTCAAGGGCAGCGTGTAGGAATTGGGAGAATTCCAGGAGAGCAGTGGTTGTACTGTGTCTAGGGCAGAAACCGTGCTGCTCTGGACACATAATGTCATACTTGGCTAGGTACTCAGAGAGTTGGATAGACACCACTTTTTCAAGGGCTTTTGAGAGTGGGGGGAGGATGGAGATCAGCGGGTAATTGTTGGGGGTGGTTTCAGCAGTTTTCCAAGCACTTGGGAACTGACCCAGGCATAGATACCAGTTTAGCAGGTCAGTCAGGGGGACTAGGACTTCGTCCAGGACCATGCAGAGGATCCTGGAGTCAAGGAGTTTGCTGCTGGGGTTATTCCTGCCAGTGGCTTTTAGCAGGTGCGACCTGGCTTCATGGGGGGATAGGGCATGCAGTTAGAATGGTGGGCAACACAGGACCATGGGGGGAGAGGTGGGGATTTGGTCAAAGATGCTGCTGGGGAGGACCAAGCTTAGGTCAGAGAAGGCAGCGTTGAGGTGATTAGTTATGAGGAGTAGATCTGTGGTGGAGGTGCTATCGACGGAGAGATGGGATGGAGGGGGGGAGCGAGATTTCACATTTAGCTTTTTCATACTATCCCAGAAGGTCTGGGCTGCACCCCAAGTGAAAGCGAGAGTGGTCTGGTAGTGCTCTGCCTTGGCCCCCCAATGGCCCAGGTGCACTTATTACGTTCCGAGTTGTAGGCTTGTCTATCAGATGCCTTTCCAGATTCTACAAACCTTGTTTCTTTGCTCTCTGAGCCATGTATTCCCCAGTCATGGCCCAAAGACAAAGCCATTGCCCTTATGCTCTGTGTAGGATGATTACAATCTCCCACCCTCCAGCTTAAGCTTGTGTCCCTTCATGTTATGGTAACCACTCAGCAAATCTGCGAGCAGCAAACATACGGTAGGACATTTAAATTTTTTTCTGGTAGCCTGTTGTCTATTGGTTTTCTCAGATCCTTTCTGATCCCCCAAATCATAGCCCAACCTCTGGCATCTTTCTTAGGATGAATGAACCTGTTATATCCTGGAAATCATGCATCCTGGCTAAGAAGGTGACGCTGAACAGGTGACTGCTTATGTTTGTGGGTGTCCTACTTTCATCAGTCAGATAATGTACAAACTGTTGAATCCACTGGGGTTGCTGTAGCACATCTTAGCCCTTATTGTTTTCCCCTCAAAATTCCCCACAAAATTCCCAGAGATCGTTCAGATGTGCCTGATACTTATGCCATGTTCCTGGGGCCAGAGTTTGTTGTACCAATTTGGTTGTTCTCGGATCGCTGCATGCCACAGGAGCTCCGGCACTCGAGCTGGAGTTCTTTCTGTTGCTGGTGCCATCTATCTGAAGCATGAAGCACTGGAACTGCAAGCGAGACAGCTCATCCATGATTACATTCAATGCCCCAGGAATGTGCTTTGCTCTAAATGTGACATTGAGCCACAAGCATCTAAGCACAAATAGCCACAGCAGTCTCAGAACCTCTTTTGAGTTGGAAGACTGTGTGTTCAAAATCTCTACCACCCCATGTTGTCCGATTGAAAAAGTATGTCTTTATTCCATAATTCGTCCCCCCACACAAAGATGGCTTCTAGAATAGGAAAAAGTTCCAGTAAGGTAACATTCTTTAACAACCCTGCCTCCCGCCAGGTGTCATCCCAGAGGCCTGTAAACCAGAAGCTCTGAAAATATGCCCCATACCCAATCCCTCCTGCTGCATCAGAAACCATCTGACAGTCATGCTTGAATGTCAACCCTGACTGCCACATGGACACACCTTTGAACTGTTGAAGAAGACTGTCCCAGACAGCCATGTCTGCTCTCATGTCGATGGTCTCTCTCATATGATGGTGTGGCTGTAGTGCCCACCGTGTCACCCATGCCAAGCATTTTATGAAAGGCCTCTCTGATGCAACTGCTTTACAGACAAAATTCAAGTGACCAACCAATGACTGAAATGCCTTCAATGTGGCCTTCTTGACGGGCTGGACCTCAGCCACCAGCTGCCCCAACCACATCAAATTATCAGCGGGAAGCCTGAACACCATTTCTTCCATATCCAACTTGATGCCGAGGTAAGTAAGCCTACTTACTGGCCCCTCAGTCTTTTCCTGTACCAGTGCTACCCCAAGTCATCCCATAAGTGCTGTGAATGCTCAGAGTGTACCCTCACACTTAAGTTTATCTGGGGAGCCTATGAACAGAAAATTATCCATGTAGTGTGTTATCCTGTTGTTGCCACTGTGTTGTTTAGTGTCCCATTCTAAGAACCTGTAAAAAGTTTCAGATGCTGTACAGGAGACAGAGCAACCCATCGGCAAGGATCTGTCATAATAAAAGTTACCTTCAAATAAAAAACCTAACAAATCATAGTCCAATGGACTGACTGGTAGCAGACAAAAAGCTGACTTTATGTCAGATTTCACCAAGAAAGACCCTTTGCCGGCTTGTTGAACGAGCTTGACCGCTGTATAAAAAGGCGCATAACGGACTGCTCTGTCCTCCGGGCTGATTAAGTCATTCACGGATGACCCTTTACGATAAGAAAGGTGATGTATCAACCTGAACACCTCTGGAGATTTCCTTGGGACCAATCTCAAGACTGAAAGCGTTCAGCGGTGGTTCTCGATAACGTCCCGCTACCCTACCTGCTTCCATCTCTTTAAAGATCTTCAGCACCACTACCTGCTTCTATAAGCTTGCATATTTCAAACTGCGTGCTGTAGTGGACACCCATGGACTGTGGTAGGGAATACAGAAACCACTGGAGAACCTGTCCTCCAAGAAGTGTTCATCCTTTTCACAGGGATAGCGCTCAAGCCAGGGGGTAATGTGCTCAACTCTTATTGGGGACTTTGCCAACTTTTTCGGTGGGTCTCTGCATGTTCTCTGATGGGTGACCATCTCCCCTTTTAAAACTACAACCACCTTGGCAGGCACTGGATTTTTGCTTACTCCCACAGCTGCTGCACTTCTGGCTGAACTTGCAAAATTCTTTTTTTTTTTTTTTCTATTATCTTTTTATGTGCCTGGGGGCCTGGTAGGCAGCTCCAGTCCCTCCCTCAGAGGAACTCAGTCTCTGGCTCTCCATTCTCTGTCCGACTTCCCCTACATCCCCCATGGATTTATCCCTATGACAGGGCCAAGGCAAAGGGGTACCAGCTTTCACCCACCCCCGGAGCGAAATCCAGATAGATGGGGAACCTGGGACAGGCAACAGAGAGCCATCACAGAGGCTGTCATCTCCATTTTCCTCCAGTTTTTCACCGCCTCCCTCCCAGCAAATGGTGAACATCAGCAACGTTCCTCCCAACTCTTATCTACCCTGGCCACCACCAGAGGGAGATCAATGAGTGGGGCAGCAAACCCTCCCTCCCTGAGAGAGAGAACAGTCCTCCAGATGCTCAATCCTCTGTCTCTCCTGCTGACTCCTGGCAGCCTGGGCTCATTCCCGAACCCGGGTCACTGGCATGGTGCAAGGTGTGGCGTCCAGTGCCTCAAACCTCAGCCCCATCGGGCCAGCTCAACTTGCAAAATTCTAAAACACTTACCCGTATTTTATTGCCTGCAGGTACCTACACCTTTTTTGGCCCATCTATGGTGTTTTGGGTACCATGAGCTCACTTGCTGTATAAGCAACATTGGCAGGCTTGGCTCTCATCATATGCCAGCACCACAAATCATGATCAATTTTGCCCCAGCGTATATCCGGGGGACCTGACTAGCTGCATTCAAAAAAGCTCATCATATCTTAATCATGCATTCCCCTCATAGGTCAAAGGTGCAATTTTGATGTTGTCTTTATATTTCAAGAGCTGCTCAATCTTCTGTGTGAACTTCCCATAGTAGATTGATATAAGTATATCGAATGCCACTGCCCAGTTATCAAATGCTGGTGGCACCTTATGCCTCCGCAATTTCTCCTGCTTCAGCTTGTCCTTATCCCCTGCATCTGGCAGCTCTCTATGCAACAACTCAAATATCTCAATCTATTCCCCTTTCCAAATTTTGTCTCTCATAGTTGGCATCAGATAAGTGTCCATGGGGTCATCTACATCCATGTATGCCTGGTGCTCAGCTGCTTGTGTGGGTTGGGGACCATTGTTCCCCATGGGCTCTTGTGAGGGGCGTATTAGCTGGCACTGCCTTTGCCTGTTGTTGCTGCTCTGTACTGCTGGGCTCTGGCCCAGCCTCTTGTGTCTCCAGCCCCCAAACCTGTCTAACTGCCTGGTCTACCTGTACCTGAATAGGTGCTCCCTCCTGTTGTGCCATGTAAACCCTTGCCTCCCTTCATACTTGGGATAGCACCACCAGGCCTTCTGCTGGTCCCTGTTGCATTCTGCCTTCCCCTAGAAGCCTCTGAGCCTCACCTGGGAGTCGTATCAGTGGGGGGTGCATGAGCCACTGCCATGTTGTTCGCTATGTTGCCTCTCTCAAAGAACTGCTGACCTCCTGAAGGTGCCCAAGGCCAAAACTGGCACCAGAGGTGGCAGACCTGCCCCCATTCTCCCAGCTCCTAGGCTGCAGACACCTACCCCTGTTTTGTCCCCATGTCTTTCTTAGAGCTTTGACAGTTAGGTGCCTCCCCACTGTGGATGTGCCCTATCTTTTTACTATGTTATCACAAACAGCAGCCCCATTTGGGATGTGCTCCCTGCTCCCTGCTCGGTGGAGGGACTTCCTCGGCTAGCTCAGCCTAACCAGGTACCTTCCACCCGAGACATATACAAAAGTTTGTAGCACTCGCGTTCTCACTCAAACTTCAGGGTGAAATAAAGCAGACTAAGCAGCAGCAATCCAAGTTCAAACAGCAGTATAATGACTCAAGAAAAACTGCAGCCCTAGCGCCTCAGCCCTACAATCAGGCCTTTAAGTCTGGTACTGCCTGACCGCCACCATATTCACTCTGTGACAACTCTGGTGTTGGCTCTGTGCTGGACTTTCCTTACTCTCCTGACTCCCCTGTGGCTCTGCTGCCTTTGCTTGGCTCACTCAGCTGCTGCCCTTCGATGACCACGCTGCTTACCATCACCGGTGTTTCCCTTGGTTCTCCTCGATTCCTTGCTGCCACTGCCTTCTTCTGGCTAGCCCTGGTTGCATTGGCCTTGACCATGTTTGTGGAAGCTTTACTTGATTGCTTCAGCGGGCGAGATGCACTGTGCCCCCCCTCCCCCCAGCTGCTGCTCTGGTGCCTCTCGCAATGCTGCCTGCAACCAGTTGAGGCCACCCAGTGCTATTAACCACTGCAGAGTCTCTTTGAGTTCCAGGATGGGTAGGTCTACCGAACCTGGGTTCAGTGAGGCCTGAGCCCCCCTGTGCCCCTGAACTGCTGACCTGCCCCAGGTGCTCATGCTTGTAACTCTGATCTGCCATGTCTTCAAAACCTATAAACTGCCTGGGAAGAGAGATAGTACAGTTGAACATTTCACTGCACTGCTATCCGGTCTGTGGGATAGACCTCACTAACCCTTGTATGTCCCCCAGCCCATACAAGAGTTATTATTTGTTCTACTCTTTTCTTTTTTTTTTCCTTTTGATCTTTAACTAAAACATTTTTTAAGAGTATGTCTTGCCACTCCTCTAGCTGTACCACTCCTTGTGCCCCCCCAATCCCCTGTACCCCTATCATGGTACCCCTCTGGGTGCTGTTCCCTGTTAAGCTCCCTATGTCTTTCCTTAGATAGTGCTCTAATAATCCCACAATTATCGATTTCTTCTCTTTTTTTTTTTTATACAGCCTCTCTAACAGCTTTGGACCTCTTATCTCTGACTATGGCTGTTCCTGCTGCTGCATTCAAGAAAGGCCACCCATGCCATCTAATAGCTGGGAAAACAACCATTCCAGATAAGTTCCCATTGTTAGGCAGGAGCCGTGTGGTGCTTGCCCCCAGGCAAGATGCCACTGAAATCCCGCAGTGCTATGTGGGAGCTGCAACAGGCCTAATCCACTGCCTGCCTGGTCACAGTCAATATGGCCACCGAAGTCTCGCAGGACTGCCTCGTGAGACCTGCAAGCTCAGTAATAACTGCCTGGAGTACAAGGTCTTTTAAGAGAAAACTTGGCCGCAGTGCATCTCCCCAGGGAAACCCAAGGTGGCATGGTGGCACAGACTCTCGCTGGGCAGAGCAGTTGCTCCCCTGCTGTGCCCAGTAGCCCCAGTTATCTCAACTGAGATATGACTGAACAAGCAATCATTGCTATATGGATAACTGCACCACACCAGTCCCTTGAGATCAGCTGAAAGCTCCATCGGCAGGAAACCTGCACCAGAAAATGTTCCCTACCAGCCTCGCTGCAAACTCCAGAGCCTACCACCCTAGTGCTTGTTCCCCCCCATACCACTTGGTCTCGTCTCACTGAACACCACCACCTGCATCACCTTAAACTCATCACTGGACCTGGATGAAGCACTGCTGGCCCAAGGACACCCGGAGCACCCACCATCTGAACACTCAACTGCTGATAAGTCTAGCTTAGTTACAAGACTATCCTGTGCTACCCAACCAAGAAAACAACCTCCAGCAACATAAAATAGTTTTCCTCTTTTAGGAACATAGCCACTGTGAATAGGGAAGCTCAGGCAGCACCATCTGGGGCAGCAGGGAAGTTAAAATGAATCAGGGAACCAGGAGGCTCATTGCTGTTAACCAGGCTGATGATGGCCTGGGTGCCTGGGGGCTGATCCACCATGCCCTGCTGGAGACAGACCAGCAGCTTTTACTTCTGACTGCACAAAGTCATGGGCTATAAACAAGATCTGCCCATAATAATACTATTTTTTCCTTTTGGAAATGTTTCACTAGGAAAGGCAATAGGGCTTAGAGTGCCCATGTTAACCAGTGGTCTTGCTTTACTCCCAGCTGACCACAACCCATTCCAACCCCCTGGCTATGTAGACCCTGTGAATCCTAAGGACTTATCTCCTTCTAGCTGATGTCCTGCGGTCTAGCTGATCCTTTGAGTGTCCGGGCAGAAAGAGGAAGATCCTCTGCTGCCTGGACACTAAGTAGTCTGGCCTCTGCCCCTTCCCACCCTTGGCTATTCCCAGCCCACATCAGGTCAGGGCAAAGACCACTGGCCACCACCATCCCACAGTAGTACCTGGGAAGATAGTGGCAAGGGATTGGCTTTAGGTCACAGGGCAAGGGACCTCTCAGTGATGACTGGGAGGAGCCATTCGTCCACCAACTCAAGTGAGAATATCCTGTTATCCCCAAAGCTTCAAGTTACAGTATTTACCTAGTTTAAGCTTGAAGATAGCTAGAGTGTCAACTGAAACTACTTGTTTAGAATCCACATGTCCACTCAATCTGTATGAATTAGTTTGTACTGATATTTAACTAAGACTTTCCTTCTTTCAGACACATCGACTACCACCCTTGTCCTCTCACACTTGACCTGATGGCCTTATCCCATTCAACATTTCAAACTTTTATACTGCAATCATGCCACCTCTTGGTTTCCTCTTTTTCATGCAGAACAGACTCAGTTCTTCAAGTCAGTTCTCATAGGTTATGGTTTCCAAGTCTTTAACCACCTAAGAGCTAGACAGCCTGGATGGATCATGAACAATTTTCTGTTTTCAGCTTTCTGTGTTTTTATGTTGCTCCTCTCTACACCTTCTCAGTCTTGCCAGTACCTTTTATCTGATTAGGGGACCAGAACTGTGTCACTTTGTTCATGATGTGATCTGACCACTGATCTGCACAGGGGCATTGCAATATCTCAATCTGTTTGTGAGTTTCTCTTGATGAGCACAAACATTTTATGATTTTCTGGCTGCTGCACCATACTATTGCAACATATGAAGTTGTTGCTCATCATTACCAAAGTAGTGATTAATTTCAGAAATTCGATTCTGCTGGTTTGCAAAATGTCTTAAACTTTAGTGAGATTCATCAATTTGCAGTATTAGCAATTTACATTTTGTTTGAGTGATTGGTTGCAAATACTGTATATGCTTTAAGCCTGCAAGGAAGGGAAAAAAAATATTCTTGGCTTTGGTTATTTTCTGATGGTGTTCTATCATCCCCTGTAACATGAAGACAATGTGAATGGCGGAATTATGCAAAAAGTTGTGAATACAACACAAAATTATGCAACTGCAAAATGACCAAATGATGAACTACTTTTGAATGAGTAAAAATAATTGCACAGCTGCAATCATTATCCACAAGTTCTATTCCTGCTAAGTTTACATAGAAACATAAACTTTGATGGCACATAGGGACCACTTGGCCCACCTAGTCTGCCCATTTACCTACCTACAGGATAAGCTGTAGATCCAAGTTAACCAACAGCCTATTTCTTCCTACTCCCCACAAAAAATGCCTTAGGTCTGTCCCGTGCATTCTTGAATTCTCCCACAGTTTTAGACCCCACAACCTCCACAGGAAGGCTTTTCCATGTATCCATCACCCTCTCTGTGAAAAAAGACTTCCTCACATTGCCCCTGAGCCATCCCCCCATCTTCAAATTGTGTCCCCTTGTTCTTGCACATCTCTTTTTTCTGAAATATGCTACCCTCTTGGACTTTGTTGATTACACTGAGGTACCTAAGCATTTATATCATGTCCCCCCTCTCTCTCCTTTCCTCAAGGGTATACATATTAAGCTCCTTTAGTCTCCCCTTGTGGCTTCTCTTGCAGACCCTGCACCATTTAGTTGCCATCATTGAACTGCCTCCATCCTGTCTATGTCCTTGCGGAGGTGGGGTCTCCAGAACTGGACGCAGTACTCCAGATGGGGTCTCACCAGCCTGTCTGTATAGGGATAACAACTTCCTGTTTTCTGCTGCTGATACCTCTCCTATACATCCAGTATCCCCAGCTCTCCTACTGCCTTCTCGCATTGCTTGCCAAATTAAGGTCCTTTCCATTTTGTTGTTGTTACTACCTCCCCGCCATTGTGTAATCTTCCCAGGGTTTTGTTTCCCAGGTGCATTACTTTGCACTTCTTTGCATGAATCCAAGCTGCCATACTTCTGACCATTCCTCCAACCTTGCAAGTCCTTCTCATCCTTTCCATGCCCCTTGTGTATCAACCCTGTTGCAGATCTTTGTGTCATCTGCAAAGGCATACTTTTCCTTCCAGTCCCTCTGCAATGTCACTTATAAAGACATTAAAAAGGACTGGACCCAGTGCTGTACCCTGTGGTACCCCACTAGTAACCCATCTTTCTTCAGCGTGGACTCCATTTACAATTACTTTCTGTGTCTTGTTGTTCAGCCAATGTTTTACCCAGGCTACCACCCTGGGACCCACTCCCAGGCTGGATAATTTGACTACTAATCTTTTGTGTGGGACTGTGTCAAATGCCTTGCTAAAGTCTAGGTAGGCCATGTCCACAGCCCCTCCCTGGTCTACTACTTTGGTCACCCAGTCAAAGAAATCAATTAGAATCTTCTGACATGACCTTCCTGCTGTGAACCCATGCTGCCTTGGGTAATGTGCCCCACTGGCCTCTAGGTACTCAACAATTCTTTCCTTCAGAAGTGATTCCATCATTTTCCCTACCACAGAGGTCAAACTGACAGGTTTTTAGTTCCCTGCCTCCGTCTTGGTTCCACTTTTGTGAAGGGGAATCACATCCGCCTTCTTCCAGTCCTCAGATACCACACCATCCTCCCAAGATTGGTTAAAAAGGGTAGTCAGTGGTGTCATTAGTTCTCTGCTTAATTCTTTTAGAATTCTGGGGTGAATTCCATCTGGCCCCATTGCTTTGTCCACCTTCAGTTTTATTAGTTCTTTCAGAACCCTTTCTTCTGTGAAAGGACTGGGATCAACCCCCCCCTTCAGAGTGCTTCTGTTAATTGGATTAGGCACCTCAACCACTTCCTCTTTTGTGAATACTGAACAGAAGTATTCATTCAGTATCTCTGCTTTTTTACTGTCACTCTCTGCCCACCCACCATCCATTCTATTCAGCCTCACTATCCCTCCCTTTGTCTTTATACGCTCCCTGATATACCTATAAAAGGTTTATCCCCCTTCTTAACTGAGTTAGCTCTCTTTTCCTCAGTTTGTGCCTTTGCTATTCTGACTACCCTTCCTGCTTCCTTCTGCCTTAACTGGTACAGTTCTCTGCCCTGCTCCTTCTGTGTTTCCTAATACTTATTAAATGCTATCTTTTTCTCCCTAACCTTCACCGCCACCTCTTTTGAGAACCATAGTGGCTTTTTCTTTCATTTTGATTTGTTTATTTGCTTCACACAAAGGCTTGTTGCCTCTTTGATGGCAGTTTTGATATGTGCCCATTGTTGCTCCACTCCTCCTTCTAGCCTGTTTGCTAGTGCTTTTCTAAGGCACTCTCCCATCTTGCCAAAGTCAGCCCTCCTGAAGTCCAGAACCCTCACTTTTGCATGGCTTGACTCTGTAGCTGAGTTTATCATGAAACACACTGTTTGGTGGTCACTTGTTCCCAAATGGCTACCCACTTCTAGATCTGATATCCTCTCACTGTCCCCATTTGAGAGTATGAGGTCTAAGATTGCTCCCTCACAAGTGGGGTTCCAAAACTATCTGTTTGAGGCATGCCACCTGAAGGGCATCAAGAATGGCCCTGCTTTTGGATGTGGCTGCTGCAAAGGTGCTCCAGTTAACATCTGGTATGTTAAGGTCCCCCATCAACAGTATCTCCTCTTTCTCTGCCATCCTAAGTATGCCTTCTATCATATCCTTGTCCATTCTCTCCCCCTGACATGGGGGTCTATATACAACCCCTGTGTGGATTGTGGTGCCATTTCCAGTCTCTAAGGTGACCCACAGTGCCTCTTCTCCTCCCTGTTTACTCTTTTGTTCAGTTGTTTTATCCTTCCTTTACACGAGAGCTACCCCCTTCTGCCCTCCTGTCTCTCCTGTGAGTTGTGTACCTGGTATGTTAACATCCCAGTCATGGTTCTCTGTGTACCATGTTTCTGTGACTGCTACAATATCCAGGCATCCCTCTTCCATCAAGGTCACCAGTTCAGGGAGCTTGTTTCCCAGACTACCGCATTGGTACTCATCACCCTCCATTTCCTGATGGCCTTACCCCTTTTTGCCTCATCCCTGTCCTTATTGCCTTTGTCACTTTCTCCATTTACCCCTGCCCTTCTCCCTATCGACATCCCTAACTTGGTGTGTACCTCACTTACATCCCTGACTTTTTTGGGGGGCCTAGGATTTCCCTGCTCTTTTCCAGTGCCTTTCCCCTTGGCTAGTTTAAATGCTTGCCAATGAAGCATTTAAATCTATCACCTAGGATCCTGGTTCCCCTCCTGGACAGATGCAGACCATCACGCCAGTACAGGCCTACATCACTCCCGGTAGATCCCCAGTCCAAAATGAAGCCAAATCCCTGAGCTCTGCACCAGATTTTCAACCACTGATTGAATCCCATGATGTGGAGCACCCTAGCCTCACCTATGCCATAGAAAGGCAGCACCTCCGAGAAGATTATCGTGCATGCTACTTGCCCAAGGCCCCCTCCCCAATTCCACAAACTCTTCCTGAACTGCTCTGATCCCTTTCTTAGCCAGGTCATTTGTTCCTAGGTGGACAATGACATCCAGTTCCCTCCCCCTGTGCAGCTGCCCTGGTGATCCTGAGGATTCGCTCCTTGTCCCTCCAAGCCATTGCACCAGGCAGGCACCTTACCTCCCTCTCCCTTTCCTCCCACATTTCTACCTTACTAACAATGGAGTACCCCATCAGGATTTGTTTCCTTTCCCTGTGGGGTCCCATGCCACCCTCCTGTGGGTCTCCTTTGTGGAGGTTCCCAGCATCCTCCTTGGTCTCCACTGCAGGTGCCTCCATAGAGAAACCCACACTTTGCCAGAATGGCATATGAATTGTGGAGAGGTACAACTGGAGGGATGTGCCTCTCTTCCACCACCTTCACCCTCCCTGAGCCCACTGTGGTCCAACCATTCCTCTTTCTTGGCAACCTCTGAGGCAATGGCAGTTGCCCTGGTGGACCCTGGATGGGAGAGGAGGTCCCACAAATCCTTGCCAAATCAGTCTGGAGATGAGCAACCTCCTTCCTCAGTCCAGAGAGGTGCCTGCGGATGGGACAACAATGCATCCTCCTGAACGTCTCCCAGAAGACTGCTGCTCCACAGCCACTGCACTGCACCACTCCTATCATGTCTTATTTCTTGCCCCTTCACTGTTGTTTGGAATCTTTACCCTTTCCTCTGTTTATTTTTTTGTCTCCTTACTTACTTACTGCCTCTGTGCCCTTAAAGCATTCTCTGGGTTGTTCAGATAATGCTTTGCTTTCATGCTCTTTTTACCTAGATTACCTTAATTTGCTGCAACATTTCTCACGCATGTTTGTGTGTCTCTGCTTTGCATTAACCAGCTTCTGAAATGTAGCATCACTTGCCATTTTGGTCTGATCAGTGAACTTAGCAGGTCATCTACAAAACTACACCTCCAGAACATCAATAAATGCATTAGGCACAGATCCATGTGGTCACCACTGGTCACTTGTTTCCATGTGGATAGATTACCATTTACAGTATTCTAACCTTTTCTTTACTGTCCCACAGACAGTTTCCAATCCGTTGCATTACACAGTCATTCTTGCCTAGGTTTTCAATAATATGAACTAATCTCTTGTGTGAGACAATGCTATAGTCTATGCTAACGTTCAGGGGCCAGATTTTCAAAAGTGGAAAAAGTTGTGCACATGCTAAAAAAAGGTTACACAAGGGAGGGTTTACTTGTCCAAGTGCAATTTTTCCTGCATGTGCTCAAGTTTCAAAAAGTTGGCCTTTTTGCAAGTGTTTCCCCAGTTAATGGTGGCCTGTACATATTTTATGTGTCTCTGTGGAAAAATGCCATACCTGGTATTACCAGGAATACAGTTTTTTCCTGCACCTGCAGAAACTAAGAAAAATGCCACCTGTGCAGATAAAATGGTAAAAATAGCATTTTCTGCAGGTACAGATAGTTTTCCCTGCAGCAGAGAGTTATGTACATGGGCTTAATCCTTGAGATATATCAGGCCTTTTGGAAATCTGGTCCAGGCAATTAAATACACATTTCTTCTCATCAGCTTCATTGGTGGCATTCTCAAGCATTGCAATAAAATGGGTCTGACATACTTTCCCCAGACAAAATACATACTGGATGACTGAGTCGAAGTCAGTTTTCTGTAAATGTCCCGAAACTGTGCTTGTTCATGATTGTATCACATAGGCTCCCTGATACTGGTGTTGAAGATCATCTGTACAAAGGCTGTAAATATTATTATTGTTCATCCAACAAGATGTTGACCGGACTTTAATGATTGCACCTAAAGGACTTCACATGAATAAATGTTGTTTTATCTCCTGTTCTATTTGATGAATTCACACGAGAGTCATAACACTTTTTTATTCTGGCTGGTGGAGTCTTGTTTGAGTACTGATTTAATTAAAACAAAAAAAAAACTTTCATTTTCCTAAAGGTCTTGCCAGCTCAGTAAACACAAAGTTTATCAAAATGTAAAACAGTAAAAATACTGCAAGTCTGTCTTCTGATTGGGATCTTTCCCTCGTATATTATGTATGTATGTTAAACTCACTGACCTATATTTCCCAGGCTTAGACTTGGTTTATTCTTTTGAAGATTTTAGCCACATTGGCGGAAATGCAGCAAATTCAAACTTCACAAGCAAAAGTGATGCAAAGTTTGGAACCTCATGCCATGCATCGCAGGGGTGAACTTTCCCAACTTTACACCAGCTTTACACAGTGAAGTTATTATTTTTCTTAAAAACAAAACAGTCACTGTTGCATGCTGTTTCCACCCCCTCTGTCCACCCTGACTCTTTAGAAATCCACACTGCCACCACTGTGTAGCACCTGCCTCCCTCATCCCCAACTGTTCCAGCAAACAAAATAATTTTCCCTACTGATTAGCCAATTAAACCCCTCCTCAACTATGAACACACATCTCACATATCACCCGCATCACTTGACAACATCCCTGTCCCCAGCATATATATAGCAAACACCCTCACCCTACTGCCCTATTACACCAACCTCCTTCTCTCTATTTCACTATAGAATGCAGTCAATTACAGTCTTCCCCTAGCAGCATGCAGTTGTCACACACACACACACACACACACACACACACACACACACACACACACAAAAAACACTCCTCTCCTCCACCCTTCCCTGTCACTGAGACATGCAACAAACACTACAATCATTTACCACTCACCCTCATTCCCCCCCAAAGCCCCATGAGAGGGATACTGTGTGCTTCTGATACTGGTAAAAAATATCTGTTTATTGTTCAGCCTGCTACAGAATGAATGAACGATGCCATCTTGATCTCTAGTAATGCCTGATTGTCCACTTATCCACTTCCAGATGACCAAGCAGCAGATAAGAATCAACTGTTGAAGGCAGCCACTAACACATCTACCAGGCCAGGAGAAGGTTGAAGTTATGGTGACCCGAGCATTTGGTGTGTGGGATAGAGGATAAAAAAGAAAGCAAAATAAGTCAGGATAGCAAAATAATTATCAAAAAGAACTTAAGATACTAGTACTGCAATTTGATTGTCTAATGAAGGAGAGTAGGCAGCATAACCTAATATTTACAGCACAGAGTTGTGAACTAGAACACCCAACAGATTCAGGTATGATTCTCAGAACTGCCAATAACATACCATGTGATCCTATGCAAACTCATTGAACTATGCTTAATTCTGTTTCATTACATATGACCTCTCTGATCTTTCCACTAGTGCCTAGAAGTTGCTGCCAACTCTTTATGGAATGTGAAGTGTTTTGGCATACAGTATGTATCAATGGTCCTACATAAAACTGAATGACATTCCTTGCCTTATGAACATGCAGGGCCCTCCCCAAAGTAAAGGTTTTGTATACACATCGCTTGTGTACCTGTCTATATCTGAATGTACAACAGCGTGTCTCTGATGCCTAACCAACATTATTATCCTAAAAATATTTCAGATGGAAGGAGTTCTTGGAGAAAACAGAGATGGGAACAAGAACCTCGTAGAACTGTATGATAAAAAAAAATGAGAAAGACTCACAGTGAGAGAGATTGTACAGAATGTTCAGTTAAACCAGAGAAAATAGTAACTGGCTCCAAAACAGTTTTCAAAACCACATCTTAGAAAACAGAACCCTCTAAAGGCTGTGTCCTGCCTGCTTCCATCAGTATCATGGTATCATATAATTAATGACTGGTGAAAACAGCTGTCAGTTCTGAGATACTACATTTTATCTGGCCTTGCCTCAGGGAGCTCTTTAAGTTATATGGAGTGTAATGAGTGGTCAGACATCATGTTCAGGTTGAGCTCGTCTGGCATTACAGCAGAAGAAATGTACTATTGATCAGAACACAGATCCGGCACAGCAGCCATCAGCAGTATTTTTTCTCTGTGTCGACATGTGCTATCTGAGTGGAACATGCACTTGAATCATTAATTGACTGTGGGAGCTGTAATGGTGGTCCAGTGATGAAGACTGCAATCATGGCCCTGTCATATATTGCATGTCAGCACATTCTCAAAAGAGTGCTGCTGACATTGATAGGTTTTTATTGCTATACCTCATTCCTGATTCTGCTCAACCATCAACTGTGACAGCTGTTGTGGAGGAGAGACTGACTGACATATATGCCTGTGATACAGTTTGTCAAAATATTGTGCTTTAGATGCTTTGTTTATATTTTGCTTTCACACCTATAGCTCCTTGTGTGTGCCAGTAGTCTCTTCCACAGAGAGATTCAGAACACTACCTGAGTATCAGTAGCGAATCATTACTATTGGACACAACCTGCGCTTGCTCACGATACATCCAAAGTTAGGGATGGGCAAGGCAGCTATGTGGTCCAGTTGATATTCCAGCCAGGATCTCTGGGACCCATCTTACTTGTATATGGCCAAGTACGTGGAGCAATATTCACTCTTGGTAAAACAACAGTCAGAATTTACAGATGGGAGGTTGATGGACACCATGCTCACAGAATTTACAAGAAAGGTGATGACTGCCATGGATGAGAGGCAGGTCATACGTATGGCTTGCATCACCTCTGAAAAGTATTTGATCTTGTTGATCATGACAGAAGATTATGAAAAGATTATGAGAGAAGGAGATGGTCCCATTTGACTGGGGAGGAGGGTGGGAGGAGTAACATTAAAAAGCTGTGATATCCTGGTGGAGAAGGTACTGTCTAGTCTTAATTCCTTACAGACAGATAAGGCACCTGGGCTGGATGGAATACATCCGCAAGTGCTAAAAGAGTCAGCAGAGGTGCTAGCGGCACCCTTGGTGGATGTGTTTAACACCTCCCTGCACATTGGTTGTGTGCCACTGGACTGGAGGACAGCACATGTGGCGCCCATCTATAAGAGTGGCCCAAGGGATAGCCTAGGGAATTATAGGCCAGTCAGCTTCACACCCATAGTGTCTAAATGAATGGAGTCCATCATGAAGGAGATGCTGTTGGCATTCATCTAGGAGAATGGTCTGCAAAATGTATATCAGCACGGGTTCATCCAGAGGAGGTCATGCAAGACAAATCTGGTGGACATCTTTGATTGGGTCACTAGAGCATTGCATAGGAGGAAGGCATTTGATGGCCTATACTTGAACTTCAGCAAAGCTTTTGATTCAGTACTGCATGGAGGGAGGCTAGGGGGCAAACTGAGGCCTTGGGTGTAGGAGAAACATTAGGTACATGGATAGAAAGCTGGCTGAGCAATAGACAGCAGAGGGTGGTGATAGGGGGGAGCTTTCAAAGACCAAGGCAGCCATCAGCAGGGTCCCAAAGGGATACTTTCTCGGGCCTGTACTCTTTAATGTCTTCAATGCTGACATAACAAGGGGAGTTGAGAGTAAAATGAACCTGTTCACTGATGACACCAAAATTGGTGCAATAGTGGAGGAAGGAGTGGTGGAGAGGGTTCTGCAGAGGGATTTAGATACACTAGGGGAATGGTGAAAGACTTGGCAATTGGGATTTAATGTCAAGAAGTGCAAGGTTCTGCACTTCTGGTCCAGGAACCCTAGTTATAGCTACCAAAATGAGAGGGCTAATGGTCTCAGAAGAGGAAAAGCATCTGGGTGTGATAGTAACAGGGAGGTTAAACCACTCAGAGCAGTGCAGAAGGGTGGCAGCCAAGGACAACCAGACATTGGGATGTATAGCCAGAGGGATCACCTCCAGATGTGCAGAATGTATCCTGCCATTGTATAGATCACTGTTAAGGCTGCAACTGGAGTACTGCATTCAGTTCTGGACCACCTACTTAAAGAAAGACATCAAGCACCTAGAAACGGTCCAGAAAAGGGTGACCAAAATGATAAAGGGGATGGGAGGGAGATCCCATGAGGATAGGTTGTGGGAGCTCAACATGTACTCCCTGGAGGACAGAAGGTACAGAGGAGATATGATAGAGACCTTTAAATATTTAAAAGGCATAAATATGGGGGATACAGACCACATGATCAGGCTAAATATGGAGGGGATCACTATGGGACACAGCATGAAGCTGGAGGGGTAGATTCAAGAGGGAGCTAAGAAGAAACTATTTCATGGAGAGAGTGGAGGAGGAGTGGAAAAAACTACTAGAAGAGCTAATCTCACAAAAGACAGTGGACGCCCTCAAAAGAGGATGAGACAGAGTCAGGGGTAAAGTAAGCTGTGGTATAGACCACAAGCTGATCAATCGAGCAGACTTGATATACTGACATGGCCTTTATCTGCTAACTTCTTTCATATATATGTTCATATGAGATTTTAAGTAACAGAATGACCAACATAGGTGTGTCTCCTGAGACCTTAAAATGTATTTAAATCTACCTTATATGAAGGACACAGTTGGTAATGGCTGATAATGCAAAATCTAATTCAGGACAGCTATTCAGAGGAGTACCTTGGGTGTCCATTTTGAGCCCCCTGATGCTTTTAAAATATATCAGTGACCTAAACAAAATATTAAATAAGTCCAACAAAATGTTTTATGTGCATGACACTGCCTTGATCAGTTCAGCTAGTAATAAAAAAAAAAACAACAGAGGCTTGATTGCAGAAGGATTTTAATAGACTGGAAATGTGGTTTACAAATTCCAAACAAGTACTTTTTTTTTATAAGCTTTATTTTTCAAACTCAGAGTAAAATCCATTTGTTTACACGGAAGGATACAGCTCTTTTTTCCTTATATTTGATCAGATATAACTTATGTCAATGACAGGAAGAATATATTCTCAGAGATGGTATTATCTAATTAGTACATAGTGATCTCAAAACATGAGAAACCAATCTTGTTGCAACACCCACTCCACTTGGCCCGATTTTTCATATATTTTTCCATTTGATCTCTTACTTTATATTGATTTTTCTCTAGTTTCATACATTCCAACAGTGAGCTTAGCCAGCTTGTTACTGAGGGAACATCTTTCGTCATCCAACACATTACAATATTTCAGAGGCCCACCACAATTCCCAGTCTGTGCAGACCCAAATTAGGTAGGTTAGTGTCTCCATGCCCCATAGGGAGCCCCAAAAGGTTCTCAATGGGATCTAACCTCAATGGGTAACCCAACATTTGTGCTAAAAGAGCCAATATACCACTCCATAAAATCTGGATCTTTGGGCAATTCCAAATCATATGAAAGAATGACCCAACATGGACCTTACACCTCGGACACATATCTGAGGCATTTGTGTCTATTTTTATTGCCAGTTCTGGGGTGAAGTAGGCCTGAGTAAATATATTGTATTGGATGGCCCAATGTTAATTATTGACTGAACACTTCAACAGGTTGTTAAAAATTTGTAGCCAGTCCCCTCCTGTGAGCCCATCTGGTAGCATATCATGCTCCCACTTGGATATCAGACTCCCCAACGGATTTTAAATTTCTCCCCATCAGCAGTCTATAACAACTTCTCAAGAGTTTAAAAGATTTGTCATCCTTCCAGCCTATAAATAATTCCTCTAATGGAGAATGGGAGAATGTTTTTCCTGTACCCATCTGGCTCTTACCTCACCCTGAATTCTAGCCCAGAGGAAGAAATGGGATGTCTTAAGGGTAAACCTTCTTGATAGTATTCTGAAAGGGACAGCCTCCCCATTTTTCCATATTTGACCCACAGTATGTAACCCCTGTTTTTTCCACCTTTTAAAAATATCTGATGGTCCTGGACTGAAATGCCAGCCCCCTCCCTCAGCAGGGCTCCCAGTTCCATATCCGGGGAAAAAGTATACAGATGTTGGAGAATATGGTGTGCCACTCTCCAAACCCTGAAGGTAGTGTTCAAGCATGGATTGGGAAGCCTATTAAATCTTCCATCATAAAGATACTGTACCATAGTATAGTTGTATAGTGAACCTCGTATTGAGTTCTCCATGTTTACCCATCCTGGATGTGATGACTCCTCCCTCACCAAATCCTGAACATGTTCCAATTGTGCGGCAAGATAATAATGTTTAATACCCGGTAATTCTAGCCACCCCAACCACCCCACTGGCAACCAAAGTATCTCCTTTTTTATCCTAGTTCATTTTCCTTGCCATAACAACTGGGTTATGGCTCCCTGTAAGGCTCTAATATAAATGTTAGGTATACCCATTGGGAGAGTCTGAAAAATATTCAAAAATTGGGGAAGTACACTCATTTTCACTAGATTGACCCATCCAATTAGTGTCAGAGGTAGAGCCCTCCAGTTAATGCATTGTTATTTTATTTTTTATATCACTGGAGGTAGATTAGTTCTAGCCATAAGAGACAGTTTGGCAGTTAGTATTACTCCTATGTATTAAATTGAAGTGGAATGGGGTGCCACCACCAAACCCATGGCTATAGAGGTCTTAATCTTCACCATGGGCATCCACTCACATTTTGACCCATTTGTCTTATGGCCAGACATAGGTCCATATTTTTGAAAAATATTAATTAATGCTGGGAGTGCCTTAACAGGAGTTTTGAGAAACAGGAGAATATCATCTACGAAGAGAGATGTCACATTGCTTTCCCCCCTCCATGCCCACCTTTCAATCAGTCCTTCTTGTCGAATTGCTCCAGCTAATGCTTCAATTATAAGGACATATAATAGAGAGGAGAGGAGGCAACCCTGTCTCATTCATCGGGTAAGGACAAATGGGGACAATACCATATTATTTGTTAAAATTTGGGCCTTAGGGTTCTTATATAAAGCCTGAATCCACCCCATAATTCCCTTCCCAAACCTAAATTTATGCAAAACTGCCATCATAAATGGCTATTCAACCTGGTTGAAGGCTTTCTCTGCATCTAACGCTAATAAACCCCCTTCTCCTTTCCCCACCACAAATGCATAATATTTATTTTTCTTCTCAGGTTATGCTTTGCCTGTCTGCCCTTCACAAAAAAAAAAACTGATCCAAATGTACCAGTTTTGGAAGAAATTGCTTCAATCTGGAGGCTAGTATCTTAGTTGTAACCTTGTAATCGAAACTGAGCAAGAAAATTGGTCGACAGGATCCACACTTGGTGGGATCTTTCCCTGGTTTAAGCAGAACAGTAATTGTAGCCATAAGAAGAGAAGGAGGAAGCACCCCCATTTCCAAGATTTCCTTGAACATCCGATACATAAGAGGGCCCAGGGAGTCCCACATGAGCTTATAGAATTCTATCGGGATTCCATCAGGACCAGGTGCCTTGCCTCTGTTGGCTTTCCACACTTCCCCTCTAACCTCAGAGAGCAAAAGTGGTGAATCTACTCCCCCCAACTCATGTGCGGTAGAGGAAGGTAACTGGACTGTGTTCAAAATAGAGTCTATATTAACTCCTGCTGGAAATTCAGTAGTATATAAGGATGAATAAAATACTTTAAAAGCATTATTTATTTATTGTTAGTTATATATAAGGTTTCCAGGGATATTTTCTATTGAAAGGATAGACCTTTCTTCCCTCCTCCCCTTAATTAAACTCGCTAACCTCTTCCCCCCTCTGTCACCATCAAAATAGCAATGTCATTTTGTAATTATTAAATTACACTCTAGTATCCTAGAGGATAATTGACAAAGTTGTCCTTTTAACATCTTCAATTTTTTAGCTACTTGAGGTGAATGAGCTCTCATATTCCGTCTTTCCATCTCTGATATGTTGTTCTTTAAATTTGCCTCTTCCTGGTTCAAGACCTATTTTTTAAAAGTGGCATATGAAATAGTTTCACCCTGAATAAAAACCTTAAGGCATTCCCATACATTACTTAAACTAGTATCTTCCGGGGGGTTTACCCTTATGTATTCCTCTATTCTGTCTTTAATCTGGGCTAAATATTGAGGATCTAGCAAGAGAACTGGGTCCATCCTCCACTGGGCCTCCATGGGACGGCTCTCTGGCAAACAAAGGGTCACTCTAAGAGGACCATGGTCCGAAACAGTCATTGGTCCATATGAGGCCTCTATAACCATCCCTAAAATTTTAGAGGGAAGGAACATATAATCCAGTCTAGTGTATATCCCATGAGCATGTGAGTAAAATGAATATTCCCTATCCCCTAGGAGACAATGCTGCCTAGCCTCCCAATGGTCCCTGCTCTGCACAAAAGTTTTAAGGGCCACTGTACTTTGGGGGGGTCCCATTTTCCCTCTTGAGTTATCAAGATTAGTGTCTAAATATGTATTAAAATTCCCTGCCAAGATAATATTTTCTGGATAGGGGCCCAGCATCACCCCTAAACGGGTAAAGAAATCTGGGGAGTCAAAATTAGGTCTATATACAGACCCCACCGTCGGCCTCCTAGGCCACACCTCCACTTCTTCTAGAACATATCTACCCTGTGGGTCTGAAAAGATTGAATGAACCCCGTGAGAAAGGCCCAGATGAATCCAGATGGCCACCCCTCTCACCTTAGAAGTAAAAGGGGATACCAAGAACGAGCCACCCCACGACTCCACCAATCGCAGAGCTTTCCTGTTTATCCATATGAATTTCCTGCAGAAAATTGATGTCTCCTTTCAGTTTTTTGATTAATGACCAAACTTATTTCCTCTTAATAACAGTTTTAAGTCCTTAAATATTCCATGACAAAAAGCTTATCCGATCCATAAATCTTCCATGAGTTCTACTGTATATTTCCACCCTTCTGTGGTATTCAAGAAACATAATAATTAGCTCTGTGCATTAGTAAAACTGTAAACAGAACATCCCCAAATCTTTCCCCCATTCAACAAAAATTCCCTTCCATAACTTCTATGAAGCCCCTCCAAAGGGAGAGGTTGTACCCCCAACCAAACTTCCCTCCTTCCAACTTCTTCCCCCTCCTTCGCCTCCACCCCACCCATACTATACATTCCACTACCCTACCTTTCATGGACTGAGCTATTAATCCACCAATAATCTCCCTCCTACTTTATAATTATATTGGAAGGTTAAACCCTGCCCCCACCCCAATAACAAACAATGAACACCTGGGAAAAAAAAATATAGAGGAAAAAGGGTAATAGATGGAGAAAAGAATATTGCCCCCGGGATCTGGGTTCTAGTTTGCTCCAGGAGGTCTCCTCCCAAGAAGTCCCATCCCCAACTGAGTAACAGGGGAGGAGACTCACTCATCTAAAGGCTTAAAATAGTTTTGCTAAAATTGATCTGACGTCCACGTTTAATGTGTGAGAAGGATCCCCCCAACTTTCATGCCCCCATAAACCATCCCTTTATTTCAGGTTCCCCAGAGCTTGGGGGAGGAGAGCGGCCAAACCAATTCCATCAATTTTAGTTATTCATTTAAGCCCTCCACCTGCATCATCAGCTAATCACCCTGCTGTATATATTCCTTTTATTTAGTTTACTCAGAAGCAAGTTATGTAAATCAGTTCCCAAAGTATTAGGCCCAAAGAAAAATAGCCTGTACTTTGTTAAATACAGTATGTTCAAATGATATAACAGGGATAGGAATTCCCATCCACAAATACACCCTTGGGTTAGAGAGACCCATGCAATCTTTGGAAGGATAGGCTGATAAATAGATATCTATTAGCCACCATATCAAAATACCCCAGATTCTGCCATTATAGGCCACTAGCCTATGTTACAAATCTTGGAGTCAATTTCTCTCTTGGCCTACTCTTCCCTTCCCGACCAAGCATGTCCCAAACTGTCAGGATGTAATCCTCTAAGCAGCACCCAAAAAGGGCCTTCATAAGTCTCTCCATCCACTGCGCTTTATTCTCCTGTCTGCATGTAATAAATGAACATCCTGTGAAGACTACCTCCTAAAGCTAGTGTTTTGCACATTTATACTTTTATACAGATAAATTCTTAAAGTCAGTGTCCCTGCCCGAAATCCAAGTGTCCAAACTTCCATACACAAGGAGCAGCAAGTAAGTAGAAACCTAATAGGAGCTGGGCTATCAACTTCTGGATTGAGTCATAATAGGCCACCATTCGGTGTTGCGGACCACAGAACTGATTATTGCCTTAGCCAGCCCCCAGGTCCCATATCTTAAAGCCACAATCCTCATACCATTGAGCAAGTACTCAGTTAATCCAAAAAGACTGATCAATTAATTACCCTGACCATTTTGCCTCCTCTTCTCCTCTTTGAGCTCCACCACAAATGCCAGGGCTGCCTCCGGGGATGAAAATGAGAGCTAATTCGCACCCTGAGGTTGCATAATCAGTCATGCTGGGTAAACAAGGGAAAACTGGTAATTCAGGGCATGAAACTTTCTTTTAACCTCTGTGTATGCCTGTCTCTGCCTTTGAAGTTGGTATGAATAATCTGGAATAATGCTCACCCGGGACTGTTGCATCATCAAAGGACCTTGCTTACTGGCATTTTCTAGGACTTTTTGCCAGATCCTGGTAATGAAGGAATTTTATTATTATATGGCGGGGCATCTGATCAGGAGAAGGCTTGGCCCCTGGAGATCTATGTGCCTGTTGAATCTCTAACAATACCTCAGGTGGAAGTTTCAACACCTGCCTCAGCCATGTCTGAATGTAAGCGGCACAGTTGCACCCCTCCACGGACTCAGGTAGGCCAATGATCCTGACGTTACAATGTCTTTCCCGATTTTCATGGTCATCGATATTTTGTTTCAGCTTCTCAATCTCTTTTAATGCATTTTGTAGGTCAATATGCATAGTGTTAATAACATCTTGCTGAGAGCTCACCCAGGCCTCTAGCTCTCCCAATCGAGTCTGATGTGTGTCTACTGTATCATAGACTGTATTAACAGTCTGTTGAAGATGTTGCAGCTGTGATGTAACATTCACAAAGCCTGTTTCCATGCAGATCCCTAAGTCATGTTTGAGGTCTTGAATTAGTTGCTCGATTGCCTGATAGTTATGTGCCATCTCCGTGCAGGGTTCTGCTCGCCGCTGGAGGGCCGAGGTGGTTAGGGAATCCTCTGGCAAGTCCAGGTGCTTCACTGGAGCAGGAGAAAATGGTAGGCCCTTCCCAGAAGTCTGAGTTTTCGACTTGTTAAAAGGTAGTTTCGCCTGTTTCTTTGCAGGCTTAGCAGTAGTAGGCATCTGGACTTCTGGAATCCTTAGTTTATTAATCAAAAAGTACAGGTGTTAATGTGAGATAGAGGGGATATTTAGTGGATTAAGCCAGAGCTCTAGGTTTAAGAGTCCATATTGCTCTGTAGCTAGGCCACACCCCCCTCTAAACTAGTACTAAGCCATAAAAAGACTCAATCTATGCTGTTTACATCTCACCCTGGTAACAAGCTAAAAGACAACAAATTGCATATTAGCTTATTAAATGGAGACCTAATTACTTCTCCAAGTAAATACACATATTTAGTTGTATTGATAGAGAACCCATTAAAGTTTGATATTCACTTGAACAATTAAGAAGGTAAACTGTAGAATAGGATCACTGAAAAGGAATGCCTTAGCTATAACCAAAGGTTTCACCCCTGGAACATGCCTGTGATCGGCAATGTCACTGATTACGTTTCTCAAGGGGGGCTGCACCCTTTTCACCCCCTCTTTGTGGGGGGCTGCAACCTCATGACCCCCCTACTTATGGATTCTAACTCTGAGGGTGGGAGGACCTTGGGCAGGACCTTGAGGAGGGGAGGTGTATCCCATATTTGGCACCCTGATTGCCCGACACCATAATGCAGGCGAGCGCTGGAAGGGATAACCAAAAGAGCTGGAATAAATATAGCAACTCAACTTACATTGCCAGTGGTAGAATACTGCAGTATAGTATATATTAATGCTTCTAAACATATACTCGAACAATTAGATATAAGTTTGCTCAATTGTTTTGTAAAGAAACCATTACAGACTTACCACTGTGATCTTTATAAAAGATTAGTAGCAGTAGTAGAGTTTATTTCTATTTGCTGCCTTTTGTTGGAGTCTTAGGACGCCATTAGAATGAATCAGAAGGAGTGGACGCAAAAAGGAACATAGAAAGTAAAATAAATAAAACTCCATAAGTAAAACCATATATAGAATATATAAAGCAGACCTGGGAATGAACTATAAGTATATATCCATTCCCCAAACACTTGTTGAAAGATTTTAAGGCCCCTTTCAAGGCCTCTACCAGCAGAAGTGAGTTCCAAAGGACCAGGCTGGCCACGTCAAATTTCCATTCCCAGGGGTTTTAAGTCTCACCCTAGGTACAACAAAGAAGCCCTCCTCAGTGGAGTGGAGAGAGCATGAGGACACATGAGGCTACAGGAACTCACATAGGTAACCCGTGCCCAACTTGTGCATTGCCTTGTAAGTCAGTTAGAGGGCCAGCATTAGGCACCCACTAAACCTGCAGCCATGGGGAGCACCACTCACAGCTGGGGCCTCCAACAAACAGAAGCTTTTTTTTTAAAGTCACCTTTAAACTTTTTTTTGAGCCACCTTTTTTTTCTTCAAAGCCATGTACTGGCAGTCTGTGCTGTAACATGGCCCTGCCCCATTCACAGTGCTGAGGATTTATTTCTGAGTTGGGGGCAGGGGCAGTGTGGGCAGCTGGCAGAAGGCACTGCTAATGTTGTGTGTGCATGTGAGTCAGGTCCTTTGATCCCAGTGGTGGCACTTTGTTGGCACTGAGATATTCATCCGCATTTGCAAAATTGTGGAAAAGGGGTGCAGACGTAGATGCTTGCCTCCATGTATTTTTTGATAGGATATTTTTTGTTGATATGTTGCTCCGCGATTTTCTAAAGGTGTGTCCAGGGTCCAGCCTCCCTACTCTGTCCCAATCTGGCTTCAAATCATAGTGCAGGTTGAGAGCCCCCACCCCCCCACCCCAGCACCCGCTATACTGTACCAGATCACTATTCTGCTGCTGGGAATCCCAGGTATGAGCACACTGCCAGTGCCTGAAATTTTCTGGGCATTACGCTGCAATGTTTTTTTTTCTTTGCCTGCTTTGGGTTTTGAGCCACTTGAGAGGAATGTTTGTTAGCTGCTGGCTCCATATGTTTAATACTGAGTGTGGTCACCCATGATGGTGGGAATTGTGGATGTCGGGGCTGAGTGCTGCAATGTGGTACTTGAAGCTGGAGAAACGCCACGTCCAAGGGGATTTTGGCATTACAGAGAGGAAAAGAGGATATCAAGGACACTGATAGCACTTTTAATGCTGACAGGCTTGCTTTGCATGTTAAAAGGTATGCCAATGTTGCCTTGAGGGCTTGAATCTGCTCGCGTCCAGAGCGGTGCCCACGGAGCCTAGAGGCACCAGCGGCACCATCGCCGAACTCACAGATACTTCTCTTCCACCCTCCTGGTCCTGCCTCCTGGAGCCCTGCTCAGAATCTGCTTGTGCCCCGAGTAGCGCCCACGGAGCCTAGCAGCACCAGCGGCACCATCGCCGAACTCACAGACACTTCCCTCCTGCCCTCCTTGTCCTACCTCCCGGAGTCCTGCTCAGGTAACCACCACTAAACTCCCATAGCAGCCCAGCTTCTAGCGCCTCATCCAATTGGTGCACCTACTGCTTTGGTGGCCCCTGATTGGACTGGTGATCAACCCTCTCCTTCTGATTGGAGTGCCTTTCCTGCTGAGATAGCCAAGCTGCTACCCGACCCGTGGAGCCCTCCAGCTGGATTGCTGGAGCGGCCGCTAGCCTGGGTCTATTCTCTTCTTTCCTTTCTACAGAGTTATTTTGGAATGTGTAATAACTAATGTTGCTGCCATACTACATAGCCTAAAAGCACTGTAATGTAAACCTTGCTCGTGTTATACCTAATTATTATCTCTGCTACCATTCAGCTTAAGTGAGGTGATACAGTCTTTTTGTGTAGATATTATAGTCAGTTGCATCCCTTGCTACTGCAAGCCTAGCAAGCTAGCTAATTTAATCAACTCCTGCCTTGCCTCATGTTGCTTCTCTCCTGCTGTTGACTCTTTTCTGTCTTCCAAGCAAGCCTGCCATTTTCCTTCTGCCTGTTCTCCAAATCCCTGTTTTCACGCTCCCTGGCACCACATATTCACTGCTTTTTTCCCTCCCTTAACTCCTGCACTAAGCTCTATCTTTTTAGCCTGCCCCCTTCCCCAGCCATCTAAACTTCTGCCTCCCTAAATATCTACCTCTTGAGTTGCTAAGTCCTGTCCTTTGTCCTAAGTTCTCCCCACCCCTCTTCAGTTCCAGCCTGTCTCCTGCCTTCCTTTGTTACCCACAATTACTTAGCAGATCTGTTTTTCCTTGTTTTCCTTCCAGAATCTGCTCCTTGTGCCCTGGCCCGAGCGCCCATGCAGCCCAGCAGCACCAGCGCTGCCATCATTGAACTCACAGACGCTTCCCTCCCACCCTCCTGGTTCTGCCTCCTGGACCCCTGCTCAGGTAACCATTGCTAAACTCCCACAGCCGCCCAGCTTCTAGCACCTCCTCCGATTGGTGCGCCTACCACTTTGGCGGCCCCTGATTGGACTGACAATCAGCCCTCTCCTGATTGGAGTGCCTTTCCTGCTGAGCCAGCCAACCTGCTACCTGACCCGTGGAGCCGTCCAGCCAGATTGCCGGAGCGGCTGCTGGCCTCGGTCTATTCTCTTCTCTTCTTTCCTTTCTACAGAGCTATTTTGTCCAGCCCCCACCACCCCCTCCCAGGCCACCTATTAAATACGCTACTTGCCCCACCCCTTTCTACCTCCTCCAATCCCTTTCCTACAAGTACTACCCCTCCCCTCTTCTCTCCCCTAGCTATCTACCTAGTGCTTTTCATGACTGCTCCTCTTCTCCCTCTTTCTACACTACCTCACTGTAGCGTGTACCTCTCTACCCTCCCTATCTGTGCCTCCTGTACACTTGGCAATAATGGCACAAACAATAACATACTTATTTTTAATCTTTCCATCCTATTTTTCCTACCCCTTTTAACACCCTCTCTAAGTTGCTACCCTGCATCCCCCCTCTGCTGAACTGACTCATCCTACAAATGCCCCCCAAAAGTCCACAGCATCTCTCCCCGCTATCATCTGGTCCTGTTTCCCTATGAGCCCCACCACCTCGCTCTATTCCTTTGGCTGCCTCCTGGTTTCCCTCTAGCAAAGCAGAGCCCACTTTCTCCACACCGCCTGCCCTACTGCCTCCCCTAAGCGGCGCTTGGCCAAATCTTGGTGCCTCCACATACTTCGCCACCACCTAACCCTTGCCCTACTACTGCTGGCTGCAGGGGATATACACCCTAATCCTGGCCCATCACCAACCCCTAGTCACAGCTTCTCCATACCTAACCCCTCAGCCAAGGCCACTACCAACACTCGCTCTGACTCCCTTCCCCGAGGACTACACCTACTCCATTTAAGCATTTGTAGCCTAGCCCCCAAGCTAGATCAGCTCCAGGTTCTAGCCGCTCCCACAATGCCCCTGACATAATCATCCTATCTGAGACCTAGCTAAACTCAAACCTCCCAGACCCATCCATTGCTATTCCAGGATCCACCATCACTCGTCAAGACCGACCCACCAGAGGTGGAGGGGTGGCTATCTACAGCAGCTCAGCCCTACATTCTTCTGTCTTTCTCTCAAAAACTGAACCCAAAGCCTATGAGCTGCTTATGCTGAAATTGTCCACTCCTTCCTCACTACCCATCTTTGTGGCTGGTATTTATTGCTGTCCTATCGCTCCAGCTACAACAGTCACCGAACTTCTGAGCCAACTGAAATATTTTGTCCAGTCGGGTGAACTATATGTCATGGGTGACTTTAACCAAAACTGGCCAGCCCCCGGTTTTAACAAAACCCGAACCGAGATATCAGCTCTCAACCTTACCCAAACTATTATGAAACCTACAAGGTCAAACCATAAGACCGGAAACCACTCCCTTCTTGACTGGGCGCTCACCTCCCACCCACACCACGTCATCAGCTCTGGCCTCCTTTCGACTCCATTAACGGGATGGTGTCAGAGAGGTGCAAAGATCCCCGCACCAAGGCACGAGTTCGAGGCCCCAAGCAAACTCTGAAGTCAAAATAAAACTTTTTACTGTTGCCAAGTGGCTGTGATGACCTCAGAACTGCCCCCAACATGGCGCTGAGCAAACCAACTCTGTAGACTTTGGCAGGCCTGGCCTCACTGCTAGCTGGTCATTTAAAATTAATTCCTTCCTCCTCAGCTCATCTCCTCCTGCTGGGTGCCAGCTTCCAAATACTCGCTCTCTTACTCTGATGTCGGCTGTCACCGAGTCTCTCTTCCCCCGCTCCTCCCGGCCAGCGAGCCCCAACCCATCAAAATTCCGTCCGATTAACGATGTGAATAAGCAATTCAATAAAGCGGTGAACTTTTAGTATTCCTGATCCCCGGACCCTCTCACCATGGCGTTACCACACTGCTCCCAGTAAGGTCCCCACAGCCCGCAACATAGACTCAATGAGCATGCCGGACGATGCGCCTCCCACAGATGACAGTAGTCTGTGTCTGTGACTTGAGTCGGTGGGCAGTGGCTGTCGTGCTGGGCTTTGCTGGCTGGTGATGTCATCATGTCCATGATGATGACAGCAGCTGCAGCTCCACCTCCTCGGCTGAGTTGGCTCCAGGCTCCTCCTCCCGACCTCCTCCCCGCAGCACACTGCCCAGCCCAGGCCCTCCTCTGACTGGCTAGCGCCCACCCACGCTCAGCCACACTCACCCTCGCACACAGCTCCTCCTCCCATCCTCCCTGAGTCAGTCCCCTGCTCCGTCCGCCCTCCTAATGCCTGGGTGGCTGGCGCCGGCAGCTGGCTGGCTGTGTTCAGAACACAGTGTTCTGATTTGCTGGGTGCTGTCCTGTGACAGAGCCATAATATTAATTATAGTGGCGACTGATGCTTGAGCGCCGTTTGCAGTCATGCATGCTCACGGACCACTCGTGAGAGTCACTCAGAGACATTTTTCATGGCAGATGAGCTGGTGGAGGCGCGGAACTGACTGTTAATAACACATTACATTACTTGTCTCATCTGGAGAGACTGTATTTGTAAACTAAACTAAAACATTTATTTACACTTCTGTGTAACTTGTGGGCAGCTGAACACTGAACATCTTTATTCTTTACTGAAAAAACTAACTGTGCAGGTAGTAGCTAGCATTAGGGCTGTAGTGCAGCAGTGACTCACATGAATACTGCCAGGCTGGCAGGGCTCAAGGCCAGCAGCAGGCAGTCGTGGCTGGCAGGGAGAAATTGATGAATGAATAATTTAAATCTATTCTGAATAGGACACAGTGTTCTCTGCTGACTAGTAAGCTGTGGCTTACTTATCTTCAGAACTTCTCTAAGAAAATTAAATATATAAGAACTGAAGAAGAAGAACAGTCAGGCAGATTAGTCTGGGAGTCAGAGTCAGGACACAGGAGAACTTTGGAGAAAAAGTAAAATTAAAAGAACTGTGGGGCTACTACTAGTACTACTACTGCAGTAGTATTACTGACGCCTTGACTCACTCTCTTCACATTAGGAGGAGAAGAAGCTGCAGGCAGGAGGCAGCAGGTTTAGTTGGACTAGTTAGTACTAAGTCAATAATCATCAAGAGTGAGTGAGTGGTAGACCTGTAGGTAGTCACTGTACAAGACAATGCAACACAAATAAAACTGAATTTGACTGCTTTGCTTCTGAGGCTGATAGAAATTATTAATAACAAATAAAATATACATACAGCTAGCATTTAAGCCTAGTTCCACACTTCCACTGTAGACGCTTCTGTTTTTGGCATTAAATAACAAGACATTCTCTGGCTCTGTTGTTGCGCTCACAAAGCCTAGTCTTCCTTAAAGTTGTCAGCAGCAGCTAGCATTTAAACCTAGTTCCACTGTAGACGTTTCTGTTTTTGGCATTAAAATAACAAGATATTATCTGGCTCTGCTGCTGCGGCCTGCCAGTGCCTAGTCTTCTTAAAGTAAGCCAGCAGCAGCTAGCATTTTAAACCTAGTTCCACTGTAGACATTTCTGTTTTGGCATTAAAATAACAAGATATTCTCTGGCTCTGCTGCTGCGGCCTGCCAGTGCCTAGTCTTCCTTAAAGTAAGCCAGCAGCAGCTAGCATTTAAGCCTAGTTCCACTGTAGACGTTTCTGTTTTTGGCATTAAAATAACAAGATATTCTCTGGCTCTGCTGCTGCGGCCTACCAATGCCTAGTCTTCCTTAAAGTAAGCCAGCAGCAGCTAGCATTTAAGCCTAGTTCCACTGTAGATGTTTCTGTTTTTGGCATTAAAATAACAAGATATTCTCTGGCTAGTAGTTTCAGAGTTCAGACAGTGCTGTCTCTCTGTCTGATGTGATTAAATTATTGATATTCAACAACAGCCTTCCTTCTGTCCCCACAGAGGAGTCTGCGCTGTGTGTAAACTTGACTTGTAGTGGAAATTGCCCTCAGGAATGGAACAGTCTAATTTAATCCTTAATTTCTGACAAGAAAGAAGGACAATATTTTGCAGAGAAGAGCAGTACATTCTCTGGACTGGCTGGCTGGCTCTGTTGTTTAGCTTACTGCCAGCCTGCTTCAAAGTTAGGCAGCAACGCAAGGATAGGACTCAGGAGCATCACATCTATACATTTTTCTACACAATTGTCTGCTAGTGTTAAGTGAACCACCACAGCTCAAGTCATAGAGGTAGTCTAAGTAGTAGTCAAAAAGTACATTTTGCATTCATAAAAAAAACAAAACATAGCTATCAAGACAAACCATTCATAACAGAAAGAAAAGGAAAGAAAAAATAAAGATGTCAAATACTGTAGCACTACCAAAGTACAAGTCTGGTTCTGCAAAACGTAAAGAACAAAAAAGACAGCTAGAACTGAGTCAGAAAGAAGCAGAAAATGCTAACAAAATATTTTGTAAATGGTTAAATTTGCCACCAGCAGCAACTACTGACAACAGTGACCGCATCTGGTGAAAGCACCACAAGTGAGCAAGAACCATCAACCTCATCACATGAAAATGTAGCTGTAGAGGCAGGTAGTAGAGGGCCAGGGGAGACGACTGGGGAGTCAGGGAACCATGAATCTTACTCTGACTCACAAAGAAATGTACAGCTAGCACTAGCAGAAATACATGAAAGAAATGTACAGCTAGGCCTAGAAGAAATACAAGATGAAAGAAATGCACAGGAAGAAGAAATACAACATATTGAACTGGAATCAGGTTGTGACATAAACCCTGAACCCAGTCAACCACCTTTCATGTATAATTTTTATGACCCAGCTACCTGGCCTGAAAGTTTTGCTACAGAATCAGAGTGCCTCAGGGTTGAAATTGTGCAGCATAAGCCCCTGCAGCTAAAGAAACTGACACTGAGTTCCCTAAAACAGCTGGTGCGGTTTACTTCAGCAAACTATGAGCGTAAAGTGGGATCCTCAAAGATTCACAGGCCTTGGTTAATTACTCCAAGTCTGCTGATGCTGTATTTTGTTTCTGCTGTAAGCTTTTTGGTGAGGATAGGGGTGTGTTTACAAGGTTTCTCCAACTGGCAAAAGTTATCACAAAGGCTAAGTCAGCATGAAGCTTACGCATCACAATGGAGAATTTCTACAAGTGGAAACATTTAGAGTTAGGTTACAGAAACAGGCTACAATAGACAGGAGTTTGCAAGAAAAGCTGGACAGGAGAAAGGAGCGATGGCATGCTGTGCTTTGTCGAATTTTGGACTGTGTTTATATTTAGCAGGCCAAAATTTAGCCTTCGAGGTTCAGTGAGACCGTCTGTATGTAGACAACAATGGTAATTTTTGAAATTGTTGGAACTGTTGTCCAGGTATGACCGATATTATGGCTGATCACTTGGAGCGTGTTCAGCGAGGAACAAATGTTCATTATTTAAGCAAAGATAGCCAGAACAATTTATGCAGATGTTAGCTGAAGCTGTGACTAGTAAGATTAGGGACAAGATACACAATGCTCACTACTATAGTGTGCTGATGGACTGCACTCCAGATATTTCTCACAAGGAGCAGTTATCTAATGATTCGTTATGTTGAAATCAATGGTGATCAAGTTGAAATGCAGGAGAGCTTCCTGGAGTTTCTCCATGTTGAAAATACAACAGGAGAGGCTTTGGCTGAATTATTGCTAAGTCGACTTACTAAACATGGCATTAAAATTGAAGATTGCAGGGGCCAGTGTTACGATAATGGAGCTAACATGAGAGGTATCCATCGAGGAGTTCAAGCGAGAATACGACAGATGAATGAACGTGCACTATACGTGCCTTGCTGTCCTCATAATTAGAACCTTGTGTTAGAACATGCAGCGGAATCATCCTTGGAAGCAAAGAATTTCTTTGGAGTTCTACAGCGAGTTTACAGAATCTTCTCTGGGTCCACCAAACATTGGGACATCCTTGTCAAGCACATGAAACGATATACCCTCAAGCCACTTTCAGAGACCCGATGGAGTGCCTGTGCTGATGCTGCAAAGGCAGTCTGTGAACAGCTGCCTGAATTGTTGGATTCTTTGCTGGAAGTATCAGAAACTGGAAACTGTGACAGTGAAACCCTGTCTGACATCACAGGCCTTGTGAAAACACTGGAATCATTTCCATTTATTGTATTTTTACTTGTGTGGAATGAAGTGCTTAGTGCCGTCAATCGGATGACAGTGATTTTACAGTCACCTGCTTTAAATCTTTCAAATGCCATAGATGTGGTTTCAGTAATCAAGGAACAACTGTCTGACTATCGAAGACAAGGTTCAGGCAGTATTAGAGGAAGCAAAGCTCTAGCCCAAACCATGGACATCGAACCAACTTTTCCAGAAAAGCGTCCAGGCGTTGAAAACGCATGCCAGGAGGCTTGCAGAATGAACCCTTGACTGGCCAGAAAGCTTTGAAGTCAATTTTTTCAATTGCCTATTGGATCAAGTGCTGATGGAAATTGATGAGCGATTCCAATTTCTCCATGACTTTCAGTCACTTTTTGGTTTCTTGTTCAACATAAAACATGTGAACATGATGAAAACTTACAAGTAGCATGCAATGAGTTGGCCCGATTTCTTGGGGACGTAGATGGTTCGAGACATGTAGAGAAATTATCTTGCTGGCTCGTCTGTTACCTGATGATGTGAAATCTCCATTTGAAGTGTTGCAGTACCTGGTACAGAAAGACCTGAGCAGAGGATTTCAAACACCCAAATTGGACTGCAAATACTGCTTACAATTCCAATTACAGTTGCCAGTGCTGAGCGTTCTTTCAGTAAACTGTCCCTGATAAAGAATTACCTGTGCTCCACAATGTTACAGGAGATTGTTTGCATTGGGTGTACTTTCCATTGAAAATAGACTTGCAAGACAAGTAAATTTTCTGATGTGATAGAAACATTTGCTGCAGCAAAATCTCTTGAGACACCTTTAAGTTCATAAAATGGAATAACAGCAGCGATATTTTTGGGTGACTTGGGAGAAAAGGGTGGGGGCACTTTGGGGGGGTGGCGCTGGGGCCCGTGGATGGGGGGGCCCACTACAAAGTCTTGCACCAGGGCCCAGTACATCCTAGAACCGGCCCTGCCATTAACTACCACCACCTAACTTACTTGGTCCACAAAATCCATCGAGTTAAATCCCCTCCCAAATTTATATTCCAAAAGTCATATGAATCCCTAAATCTCTCCCCTCTCCTGGAAGAGCTAGCTCACTCTAACTGGGACCCAATCCTAAGATGCTCTAACATGGATGCTGCAATTACCCACTTCTGGAGCACCTTCCTTACTGAATGGGACAAACATGCCCCCCTGCGCCATGCTAGGGTCTGAGGGTCTCATCTTCCCTGGATATCATCTGAGCTGATAGCTTGCCAACAAGCCCGCAACAGGCCGTGGTGTATTTACAAATCCACGCTCCTCCCAGGTGACAATATCACCTGCCGCATGCTCCGAAACAAGTGCACAAAGGCCATCCGCTTAGCTAAGGTAGAATATTTTAACAACACCCTAAACGCAAATCTTGGGAGGCCTTCTAAATTCTGGAAAGTCATCAACTCCCTTTTCTCCCCCCCAACAACAAATCGCCCCCCCTTCTCACCCAAGGGACTCTACTTTCTGACCCCCTGATGGTAGCCTCCGAGTTCAATTTCTACTTCACTACTTGTGCTAAGACCCTCCTGGCCTCCTTTCCTCCTGTAACCCCACACACTCCCCAGACAGCTACCCCCCACCACCTGACCAGAATGCTTTCTCCTTCAGATACATCTCCCCCATCAAAACCTTAGATGCCATTCGCTCCCTGAATCCCTCCAAAGGTAAATCTCCCGACGGTCTTGACAACAAACTCCTCTTCCTATCTGCATCTGCCATCGCTACTCCCCTTGCTGCCCTGCTAAATCTTTCATTCACCATTGAGTCACTCCCCACAGAGTGGAAGCATGCCACCGTCCTACTTCTACCAAAAGGAGATGATCCTACCTCTGCTGCTAACTACTATCCCATCTCCCTCCTCTCCACTCTCGCCAAACTCTAGGAACACCTAGTACTATCTCAACTCTCCCACTTTCTGAAACTAACTTCTTCACTCTGTTCCAGTCCAGTTTTAGAAAACACCACTCTACCACAACCTCTCTACTAAGACTCACAGACTCTATCCTCTCTGGGATGGACAAAGGACAAATTACTGCCGCTATTTTCATCGACCTAGTCAATGCATTAGATACGGTATCCCACTCCTTCTTACTATCCTGCCTATCAGGGGCTGGGCTATTGGCATCTGCCACAAACTGGTTCAGTGCCTACCTACAAAATAGAACCCAATCTTCAAAAATAGCTGACTGCACCCCCCCCCACTCCCTATTACCACCAGCATTCCCCAGGGCTCAGTCTTTGGCCCCATTCTCTTCTCCATCCTACTAAGTGACCTGCCAAAGGCTTGCTTCACTACCTCAATACACATGTATGCTGATGACACGGTCCTCTTTACTTCTGGCCTTACCTATGAAGAAGTCACCTCTAATCTTCAGACCGACTTCAATAAAGTACAACACTGATTCAACTCCAACCAACTCTCCCTAAATGCCAAGAAAACAGTCTCTATATCTTTCGGCACTAGACAGAGACTATCAAGACTTACATCCCCTCTGACCTTCCATACCCTAAATAACACCATCCTTAAAGACATGCCCTCCTTTAGGTACCTGGGGGTTTGGCTTGATCACCACCTCTCCTTTTCCACACACATGGACACCATCCTATCAAAACTGCACCCTAAGCTAGGTGCCCTCTATAGAAACCGCACTAGTCTCCCACTTCCTGTGAGATGCAAAATGGTCCAGAAAATGATTCTACCCCCCTTTGACTACTGTGATGTTGTCTACAGCTCTGCCTCTAAGTCCACCTTAACCAAACTGGGCCCCCCTTCAATGCTTTCTGCCACTTCGCCCTCGATGCCCCCTGCACCCATCACTGTGAGCTCCTCCATTCACTGGCCCTTCCATCCCTGAACAACCAGTGCCTACTTCACAGTGATAAATTTATTTCTAACTTCTGGTTCGGTTCCCTTCTGCCCCACCTCGTCTCCTCCCTATCTTCCCGCCTACCCCCGTCCATGCCCTCAGGTCTACTGACTCCAGGCTATTAGTAATCCCTCACCAAAGGACCGCCGCAGGCCAATCGGCTTTCTCTTACCTCCTCCCTAAGCTCTGGAATGGCCTGCTGGCCCAAATCCACCATTCTTCCTCCAAACACTCTCTATCCTCTGCCCTCACTAACTTTCTTGCACCTAATTGTACCTGCCCCTGACCTCCACCCCAATTGATTCTCTCCCCCCCTCGACCCCTTCCTCATTACGTGCCTGACCAGTGGCTCGGCCTTCACCCAAATGACTGGCTTATACATTGCCCTAAACAACCCATGCACTTACCCACTTATGACACTTCTGCTATCTCCCTTCTTACTCCTGCGTACATCTTCCCTAAGTCAACCCCCTCATCTTTCCCAGTGTTTACTATCCAGACCTGTCACCTCTCCCTGATACCAAGCTCAGACTTCAATTTCTGTCTGCACACTTGGTGCATCAGACTTCAATTCAATCTCTGATTTAGGCACTTATGTAATCACGTATAGTTCTAGATGTGTAATCAAATATACTATGCCACCCTCCTTGTGGCACATGTATGTACTGTCTCCTCACGTAACAAATTTGTAATTAACCACACTTAACTATGTAACAATTGTTTGCATTGCTCAATTCCAAGTTCAACCTATTGATTGTTGTATGTATACCCTCCTCCCTTGTACCCCCCCCGGGTCGCACCGTGAGACGAGCATCGTTTTGCTCAGCTTGCCTCTCCTGGTGAAACATTTTCAATAAATAAATAAATAAATTATTCTTGGGTTTGGGCCAGGTTTTGGTTCTGGTAACCCCAAAATTACTTTGCTCAGTCCCCAGGCTCAGACGCTCATGGTCCTTGAGTTTTGCATTAACGCAACATTATGACCTTTGCAGTGATCAGCCAAAACAGCTGTTGAAACGTAATACAGATTTTTTTTTTAAAAGGGCTAGGAGAATAAAAATGTTGCAACATGTGTTAATTATAGTTTTTAGGGAACTGCCATAGACAATGCTTGACTCACAAAGATTGGTACACTAGCTCATTAAATCAAAACAGGCCAATTGACATTGTAATACACTGTCAAAAAAGGGAATACAGTTATCTAGCATGCTGAACACCTACATTAGCTGCACCCCCCAAATAAAAACAGAGTTCATCATTCATTCAGTCATACGATCGAGGTATATGCAATTTAATTAGGGGGCTAGGCATTTATAAACCACACAAATTAGTAGGACAGCAGTGACTGATCAAGCTATGGGATACACACACACTGTATACGTTCATTCAACACTGTGACACACATGAACCAAAACTAAGATATTTACTATCCAAATTCAAGTGAATACTGCAATGGATCATAAAATCGGCACCACAGCAAATATGCGGTTCAAACTACCAGCTCCTGACAGTCACTGGTGCATGAAGGTGACCCTACTGACATAGTTAACATTCTGATTTTCTGAAAATAGCTGAGTGCAGATTTTACTCGGCTTAGCAGGCTGCAAGAAAAGCTGTCTGCATACACTTAAAAAAGGTGAGGAAATGCTGGCAGAAATTCAGACTGATTTTCAGCATGAGTGCATAAACATAAAGATTTAAAAATGAGTAACACAATGAATAAATAAATAAACAGGGGCTCTTTAAATAATTTAAGGAAAATGTATGATTTTCACAATGCCAGGATGGAACAAAGTTTGGCTATTGCACCTCCTTCTAAAAGATAATCAATCAATCAATCAATCAATCAATCAAAATCTTTATTTAATCAGGCGAACATCATTGAGCATAGCTCATTTACAAGATGGACCTGAGTGGTCAAGAAGTGCAAGTGTTATTACATTGACAAGGGTAGCATAAACAGTAATACAATGACAGGGGTAACATAAACAGTAATACAATGACATAAGAGCTAATATATAACAATATACATATGTACACGGCACATTAAAACTTTTAATCTGTGAGACAGAAGGCAATGGGCACATCAGGAGTAATATGTAGATTATAGGACCTAGCAGGCATTTTGAGGGTGAATCTTGGGACTGGAAACGGGAGTTTTATCAGCATATAGGAACACGAAGAAGGGGGAGGTAGGTAGGGCCGGGGTTTAGGCCTTGTGGAAGCAGTTGCAGAGTTCTGGGAATAGGTGGTGAATAATCTTTGAAGGATATTAAGGGTAGGAGGTTATTTAGCTTCATGGTTTTGGAGTGAATTCAAACAATTGCTAGTGAGTAGCTGATAGCAGCCCTCCCAAACTGGGTGCAGGAATTGGGGACCTTAAGAATGATAATTTTGCTGATCCTTAGGTTGTATGGCCTAGAAGTAATTTGAGTAAAACAGTCTGAGATATAGGTAGGTAGCTTGCCTGATAAGGCTTTGAATATCAAATTGCAGCATTCCTATTTCTTCTGTGTTGTAATGATGTCCAGTTAACTGCCTTATAAAGGAGCAATGATGGGTGCTGAAGGGAAGGTCAGTAATGAATCTGATGGACCTGTGGTATAGGGTGTCCAGTTTATTTAAGAGGGAGTGAACAATGTCCATACAGAAAGTCAGCATAGTCAATGAGGGATAGGAATGAAGCCTGGATTAATCTTTTTTTGGAGTCTCTGTTGAGGTAGTGCTTTATTCTAAAAAATAAACCAAGTCTTTGTCTCAGTTTCTTTAGTAGCTCCTCAATATGGACAGAATAGTCAAGCTTGTTATCAATCCAGACTCCAAGGTATTTGAAGTTATCAACGAATTCCAGCTTCTCTCCAAGTAAGGTGGTTAGTTGTAGGGTGGCGGATGGTGGGGTAGTGACAGAGCAACTCTTTGAGGTAAAGAACATAGCTTTTGTTTTTTTTTGCATTTAGAAGTAGTTTTTTATCCAGTAGGTTGTGTTGTAGGATGGAAAATTCAGATTGTAGCAGTTCACAGGCTTTAGATAATGAAGGATTGCTAACATATAGTACAGTATCATCAACAAACAGATGGATGTTGGATTGAGTGAGTTAGCATCAATATTATTAATATAGATGGCAAAGAGGATGGGGCCAAGAATAGAGCCTTGCGGTACACCTCTTAACAGTGGTTTTAAGGTGGATAGGTAGTTTCCATCTTTACCAGTTGTGACCTATCTGATAGATAGCACGTGAACCAATTGAGTGAAGGGAATCCAACCCTAGTGAGCCAAGGAGGTGATTAATGATTCATGATCCACTGTGTCAAATGCTTTGCTCAAATCCAGGAACACAGCACAGGTACTGTTCTTCTTATCCATAGCAATCTGCCAGTCGTTGGTTACTTTGGCTAGGGCCGAAATGGTGCTATGTCTTGATCTAAATCCTGATTGTGCTGTATTTAGGAGGTTATTGTTATCCAGGTAGTCCCTTAATTGTGAGTTTACTAACTGTTCGAGCATCTTGGATAGAACTGATAGGATGGAAATGGGCCTGTAATTATTGAGGTCCATGGGATCACCAGATTTGAGTAAAGGAACTACTTGAGCTGTTTTCCAAGTGGAGGGAATGGATCCAGTGGTGAGGGAAAGATTGAAGAGATGAGTGAGGGGGGCAGATAAGACTTGAGATGCAATCTTGAGGAAGTAGGGGTCCAGGGAGTCTGTACCTGCACTTTTTGAAGTATCTAAATTGGAGAGGAGATCTTCCACTTCTTTCAAGGATATTGGGTTGAAGGAGAAGGTTGATGTAGCCTTTTGACCCACGGTGGATTGAAGGTTCAAGGAAGATCTCAGGAGATTTGCAGGTGAAGAGTCAAATGCTAGTCCAGCTGTGGTGAAGTGGTCATTGAAGGTATTTAGGATTTCTTGTTTGTCTGTAATTTCTGTATTATTTAGTAGCAGTTTGCAGGTTAAGGCAGGAGTAGAGTTTTGGTCCAGATACCCTTTATAGTTCCCCAGAGCCTGGTTGGGTTGTAGTAGGCATCCAATTCAGCTCTATAATAGGCAGCTTTGGCAGCTCTTATTTGTGTTGTACATGAATTTCTTGCTTTTCTGAAATTTAGCCAGTCTCTGGAATCCTTAGTTTTTCTTGCCTTTTCCACAGTTTGTCTCTGGCTAGCAAGGCTGTTTTAAGATCAGTGGTGAACCAGGGCAGGACCTTGCTTTAGTTCTGATATTGGTGAATGGTGCATGAATATTGACAGCATTAGTGATAATGTCCTTTAAGATCTGGAGAACTGTTTCCACTGAGGTTGTAAGGTAAATCTTGCCAATATATTGTGTTATTCAGGTCATGGAGGTATCCTGGTATGTTGAACTTCTTTTTGACCTTTTGAGGACAAATTCAGCAGGGTTAGGTGGTTTGAGTGAAGATCTTATGCCAGCTATGGGACAATGGTCACCATCATTCGGTGAGTACTCCTGCATGCGTATATAAGTGAGGCATTGTTTACCAACATAATATCCAGGAGTGAGCTGTTGCTAGAATTTTTAGGTTAACCCTGGTTGGGTCTTTAATTAGCTGTGTAAAGCCATAGGTGTCACAAAAGGTTACCTATGGTGCAGATGCATTAGATAGCCAGTTTAAATTCAAATCACCAAGGATGATCATATCTTCAGGGCCTAGATTGGTTATTGACCCCAGGTGAGATAGTAATTTGAGGCCTGCTGAGGGGGGCCTATAGCAGCCAATCAATTTAAATGAAGACAAGTTAGGAAGGGATATTTTGATTGACAAACATTCAAATTTCTTTGGTTCGGATATGTTGATGAGGCAGGTAGCAGAGATGGTGTCCTTAATGTATTAGCCACCCACCACCCCTGGAAGGCGATCTGCTCTGAAGAGCTGATAGTTAGTAGTTTACAACACTGTCTTTGGTCGAAGGTCTGAGCCAAGATTCAGAGATGACCAGAAAGTCAGGCAGGGTATGTGCCACCCAGGCCTGAATTACGGAGAATTTTTAAGAGGCTGCAGGCATTGAAGTGTAGGAAGCTTAGTCCATTTATAGAGGATAGATCAGCAGGGAAAATAAACTTTCAATGGGGCCAGGATTTATTTCAATGGTACCAAAACAGATCAGAAGGTAGAAGATTAATTTGAGGAGGGCACCAAGGGACAGGGATAGTGAGTGGTCAGAGCGTTTCCTCCTAATCCTGGGTGCCTGCTGTGAGATGAGTGATGGTCCTAGTATATAGGTGCGAATTTTATCAAAGCATAATAATTTAATGGACAGGATAATATGCAACGGTTTTTACATAGTTTTTTATAAAAACTTGAAAAGCTGAAATGCAAGTCCCTGTGTCATGATTAGTGTTTCCTGAAAATTTCATACTGTTTAATTTGTGGATTTCTTTAAATCAGCATTTGTTAACTTGCTCTATAGTGGCTGAAAACAGTGGAGTTATTTCTGTCCTCTCAGTCAAACTAAGAGTGTAATGACATCATTTTGGAGTAGCTTGCTGTTTCAGATTCTCAATCAGTGCAGTAGTTTGTAGAGTTAATGGTTTGCTGAGCTCTCCAAGTTTCTTACAAACCCAGTCTCTGATTTGTGTTTAGATAGATCAGCTTAAAATACAGCCTTATCTTTTCATAAAAAGCTGATCATTTTAATGTCAATGCTGAATTGAAGTAGTTGAAATCTTTCTCTGTGAGAAATTAGTTTGTCTGTATCACAGCTCTCATTTTTTTAATTAAAACTCAGATTGTTTCTCTAACTAGATAACACAGGGTTATTAAATGAATATAAAATAAATCAAAAGTTTGTTCTTTCACAGAAACAGTTTGTCTTTGATGTAGCCTCCATAAATAGATTTCATGTAAGAACATTTTTGTTCATGTTAGATTGACAAACAGTACACGTGCTTGAAATACTGTAGCAGAGTGTGGCAGCCACCAGTCAGAGCTCACAAATTTCAGTGCGTTGGTGGTTTCTGTGTGAAAATACAGTATGTTAGGTATAACTAGAAACTCCATGTGGCATCCTGATGTATCGTGTCTCTGCCTCACAGTAGTGGCAGCTGCAGTCTACTGCCACCAGTCCCTGCCCCACAAGCCCCCTTCCTTCTGCTCCACATTTGAGGCTGCTGCATCCTGCCTCCCACCATCTTCTCCCACACAGTCAAGGACTGTGCACCCTGCTGCCTCCATCCCCTGCCTAAAGAATCAGGGCTGCTGTACCCTGCCTCCCCCTGCCCAAACAATTAGGATTGCTGCATCCTGCTGCCCTCTCTCCCCCACCATCACAGTTAGGGAAGCGGAACCTGTTGCCCCTTGTTCCTGTCTCCACAGTCAGGGCTGCTGTGCTGTGCTATTCCCTAGAGTGCCAGGTTCTCTTCCTCCATAGATGGGGCTGCTGTATCATGCTGCCCTAGCCACCAGAGGTGGAGCTTTTGCTACACCCTGCTATTCACTTCTATTGCCCCAAATGATCAGGGCTGCTGCATCATGTGTACCCCATCTCACAGTCAGGGCTGCTGTACCCTGATGCCCCCTGTGTTCCACACCACAGTTAAGGTTTTTGCACCATGCTGTTCTCTACCCCGTTACCAGAGACAGGGCTGCTGCGCCATGCTCCTTTCTACACAGTTGGGGTTGCTATGGCCTGCTGTGCTCTAGAGTCCCACACTTTTGCAGTTAGGGCTGCTGCACCATGATGCCACTTGCCACAAGAGTCAGGGAATTTGGTGCACCCTGTTGCATGCCTCCACATTTGAGGCAGTTGCACCCTGCTGTCCCGTAAACATAAAAACATAGAAAATATAGAAACAGAGAATTTGATGGCAGATAAGGACTGCTTGACCCACTTAGTCTGCCTGTTTCCCTACCTAATGGATAAGATGCAGATCCTAGTTAACCAACAGACTACCTCCTCCTACCCCCCACTAGAATTGCTTTATCTCTGTCCCATGCATTCTTGAATTCCCTCACTGTTTTTGACTCTATAACCTCCTCAGGAAAGCCATTCCATTCATCTACAACGCTCTCTGTGAAGAAATACTTCCTCACATTACCTCTGAGCTGTTCCCCCTCTATCTTCAAATTGTTTCCCCTTGTCCTGGCACATCTCTTTTTCTGAAAGATGCTACCCTCTTGGACTTTGTTGATTCCCTTGAGGTATTTGAAAGTTTCTATCATGTCCCCCCTCTCCCTCCTTTCCTCGAGGCTATACATCTTAAGCTCCTTTAGTCTTTCTTCATATGTCTTCTGATGCAGCCCCAGCATCATTTTGGTTGCCCTCCACTGGACAGTCTCTACCCTGTCTATGTCTTTGTGGAGATGGGGTCTCCAGAACTGTACAGAGTACTTCAGATGTGTTCTTGCCTACTGTCTGTACAGAGGGCCAAAAACTTCCTGTTTTCTACTAGTGATGCCTCTCCCTATGCATCCCAGTATCCCCCAGCCCTCCTTACTGCCTCCTCACATTGCTGGACCACCTTTAGGTCATCTGATATGACTACCCCCAGGTCCCTTTCCATTTTTGTTGTCGTCAGTATCTCACCCCCCCACTGTGTACATTTCCCCTGGATTTTTGTTTCCCAGGTGCATTACTTTGCACTTCTTTGCATTGAATCTAAGCTGCCATACATTTGACCATTCCTCCAACCTTCACAAGTCCCTTTTCATCCTTTCACCCCACCTTGTGTATCAACCCTGTTGCAGATCTTTGTGTCATCTGCAGAGAGACATACTTTCCCTTCCAGTCCCTCTGCAATGTCACTTATAAAAACATTAAAAAGGACTGGCCCCAGTACTGAACCCTGTGGTACCCCACTAGTAACCCCACTTTCTTCACTGTGGACTCCATTTACTGTTACCCTCTGTGTCCTGTTGACTAGCCAGTGTTTTACCCTGGCTACCACCCTGGGACCCACTCCCAGGCTGGCTAATTTGTTTATTAATCTTTTGTGCGGGACTGTGTCAAATGCTTTGGTAAAGTCTAGGTAGGCCATGTCCACAGCCCCTCCCTGGTCTACTACTTTGGTCACCCAGTCAAAGAAATCAATTAGACTTCTCTAACATGACTTTCTTGCTGTGAATCCATGCTGCCTTGGGTCTCCTGCCACCAGAGTCAAATCCTTTGCTACACCCTGCTCCCCACATCTCTTGTCCCAAACAGGCATGGCTGCTGCACCCTGTACCACAGTTTGGGCTGCTGTATCCTGTTGCCATCCCTATCTTCTGCATGAACATTAGGGACTGCTGTACCCTGCTGCCCTCTGGCCCTGCACCCACAGTCAGGGCCACAGCACCCTGTTGCCCTCTGTTCCTATCTCCACAGTAAGGGCTGCTGTGCTGTGCTACACCCTAGAGTCTGATGCTGCCTGCATCCACAGTTGGGGCTGTTGAACCCTGCTACACACTTTCATTGCCTCAAGTGGTCTGGGCTGCTACACAATGTGTACCCTGTGCTATTGTCAGGGCTGCTGTACCTTGATGCCCACTTGTGTCCTGCCCCACAGTCAGGGCTTCTGCACCATGTTGTCCTTTGTCCCCTGCCACCATTGTGCCCTGCTGCACCATGGGGCCCCTTGCCTCCACAGGCAGGGGACAGGGTGCTGCAAATGCCCTTACTCTTGTGCTACACCCTTCCTCAACAGCTGGGGTTGCTGCACGCTGCTACCCTCTCTCTCTTACCATCACAGTCAGGGACACTGGACATGTTGCCCCCTGTTCCTGTCTCAGCAGGGTGTAGCAAAGGATCTGACTCTGTTGGCAGGGAGACAGCAGGGTGCAACTGCCTCAACTGTGGAGGCATGCAACAGGGTGCAGCAAATGACCTGAATCTTGTGGCAAGTGGCAGCATGGTGCAGCAGCCCTAACTGCCAAGACATGGGGCTTTAGGGCACAGCAGGCCACAGCAACCCCAACTGTATAAAAAGGAGCATGGTGCAGCAGCCCTGTTGGTGGTGATGGGGGTAGAAGACAGCATGGTGCAGAAGCCTCAACTGTGGGACAGGACACATGGAGCATTAGGGTACTGCGGCCCTGACTGTGAGATGGGGTACATGTGGTGCAGCAGCCCTGACCGTTTGGGGTAATGGAAGTGGGTAGCAGGGTGAGGCAAAAGCCCCACCTCTGCTGTTAGGGCAGCATAGTGCAGCAGCCCCAGCTGTGGAGGCAGGGAACCTGGCACTCTAGGGCTTAGCACAGCATAGCAGCCCTGACTGTGGAGACAGGAATGGGGCAACAGGTGTAGCATCTCTAACTGTGAGGGTGGGGGAGAGAGGGCAGCAGGGTGCAGCAACCCCAGTTGTTTGGGCAGGGAGCTGCAGGGTGCAGTAGTCCTGATTCTTTAAACAGGGGATGGAGGCAGCAGGGTGCACAATCCCTGACTGTGTGGGAGAAGACAGTGGGCAGCAGGGTGCAGCAGCCTCTAATGTGGAGAAGAAGGTGGGGGCTTGTGGGGCAGGGGACTGGTGGCAGTAGACTGCAGCTGCCTCAACTGGGAGGCAGGGACATGGTGCATCAGGATGCCACATTGTGTTTTTAGTTATACACATACATGATGTATTTTCACACAGAAACCACCAAATAACTGAAATTTGTGAGTTCTGTCAGTACATGTGCTTAAAATACAGTAGCAGAGTGTGACATGCACCTGTGTTAATCTGACAAGAAAAAAATGTTCTTACATGATAGTATTTATTTAGGCTACATCAAAAACAAACTTTCAGTGAATGAACAGCATTTAGATTTATTTTATATTCGTCAAACAGCCCTGTGTTATGTAGTTAGAAAAAAAATGAGGTTTGATTTGAAAGAACAGAGCTGTGACACAGACAAGCTGATTTCTCACAGAAAAAGATTTCCACTGTTTCAGTTCAGCATTGAAACTGAAATGATCAGCTTTTTAAAGGAAGTGAATGATATGATTTAAGCTGATCTGTCTAAACACAAACCAGAGACTAGGTTTGTAAGAAATCTGGAGAGCTCAGCAAACCATAAACTCTACAGAGTGCTGCTCTGATTGGGAATCTGAAACAACAAGCTACTCTAAAATGATGTCATCACACTCTAAGCTTGCCTGAGAGGACAGAAATAACTCTATTGTTTTCAGCCACTACAGAGCAAGTTAACAAATGCTGATATAAAGAAAACCACAAAACCAAACAACATGAAATTTTCAGGAAACACTAATCATGACACAAGGACTTGAAATGCAACTTTTTAAGCTTTTATTAAACAGATGTAAAAACCATTGCACATTATCTTTAATTTTATACTTATATAGTCACTGTGAACAGTGGATGTATAAGAGGTACTATTCTGTGCTGCTACACAAGGTTTTATATATAAGACCTTTGGGTTTTATTCAGCTTTTGAAAGGGCTAGCACTTTCAGAAAACAGTCTAATGACTTTAAAACTATCGCAACAAACTATGGCTGAATACCCTTGAGAGCTTCATTAAACTTTTTTGAAGCAAGTAAAACACCTCACGGTGACTCTAGATTTTGAGGTATTGCTCTAAATTATTCTTCCTCACTGGAAAACTTGCTAACTGCGTAAACCTGACAGTGATTTAAACAAGCACAATGAAGTTCCACTAATAGTTGAACTGCAAAGCAGATACTACGCTTGACTATTTCCTAGTCCTTGAAACTGAAAAAGAATTAAAACCTGACAATGGTATTTATAGAGCATGGACTCTTAATAGTTATTAAATGTTGTCTTATAACCTGTTGGACTCCAGCATTTAAATGGAGCCTTTCAAGTTTCTACTTGGCTAGGATTTATTTTTACTAATCTTATGTTTTTTCTTTTACTAAATTAGCAGCAGTAATATCATTTTTTAATGCTTTATATGCCATATTATATTTTCTGTTTATCTGGTAGTATGTTTTACAAGGGTGAGCTGTCTTAATTGGTGTGAGGTCACTTTGAATATTTAATACAGGCGCTGGGGTTTTGTCAGGTAAAAACCCTGTTAATTCCATTTATAGAAACTAAATAGAAGCTGTTAAATGCATGTGCTAGCTAAACAAGTATCATAAGCTCCATTTTTAGAAGGTGTTCTTTTGTCTGGGATATTTTTATGATATTAAGAGCATATATTATTTATGCAATGAGTATATACTGGCTGAAATTTGCACGTGCCTTCAGGCCCTGGTGGGACTCTGAAGGATGAAATAATTAATGTGTTTTATGATAGTTATAACACTGGATGTTTATATTTCATAGGCCTGGTTTGCCTTTTTGTCCAGGGTTTGGGGTTAGTCTAGTTGGACCAGAGGGTTTCAATAATTTTACCATTAACAAGGAGAGGTAACTTTCAGATTACTGCTAGTTCCATTCACAGCCACTAAGTATGGGAATTCTAGGACTAACAAGTACTGGTGGCCCAGATGTGTATACTGGGACAGGACCCAAGATACTCCACATTTTGTTTGCATAATGATTTCTTAGGATCCTATGCTCCAATAGTGAGGTAAACACAGTCCATAATTGGTTCAAATGGAAGATCCTGAGGCTTTGCAGCTAGGGAGGATAAGCATGCAGAACCTTCAATGGCATAGTGGTACCTCGTGGTAAAAGGAAACTAAAAAGACATCACCATTGTCCACACTGAAAGGGGTTGATACAGGTGGAGTCCCAATGAACTGCATAAGGAAACCAAGTCAGTGTTGATCCTAGATAACACCTGAAATGTGCAATGTGTAATTGGTGACAGGCGGGCCCATTACTTGGAAAATGGGAATCTTGTTGTATTTTTTTCTCTTGGTACTAATGATCTTCTCCAGCTAGATAATGTGTAGGGCTCACATGGGTTTCTTTATTTACTTATACCATCAAATGTGTCTTTAGCTTGAAGTTAACATAAAGATGAGGTTAGCCCTGGTACCTACTGGGTCATAATGTCATATGTTTAATAGTGTACGACATTATAGCTAACCAGAAAGATCGCTGTCCAGGGTAGCAAATGGTGCAGTACTGCATATACTGCTGTACGCAGTATTGCACCATTCCCACACTCCCAGGCAGAGGATAAGCCCTCTGCTGGGAGTAGGTTCTGCTGAGCAGCTGCCGTGGCTCACTGGACTGAGCCACAGCAGCAGGAACCCAGGCACTGCTTCTGGGACCGGGTATGATTCCCGGTCCCAGACATGTAATTTTTTTCACAATTTGTGCTCTCTCTGATTTGGACCCCCCGTAGTTGAGAATCTTTATTGGAGGTCCGATCTCAACCCTGTAACAGGGGGGGTGGGGGCTTACAGCCCCACAGAAAAAAGAATTATGCTGTATGGTAGTATCGTGCTGTATTGGCAACATGATTTTGCCATGCGGCATAATGTCTTGTGACATTATGACCTGTGCAGCTCTGGTATATAGTTCAAAAATTACAAACTAAAATTAAACTCTGAAGGGATAAGTTAAATTAATAGATCCTGAATTGATTTTTGCTGGTACAATTAAAAAGATATTTATTATGCCGCTGCTTGATATTTATTATGATATTTATCTATAAGCACTATTTCTGATTTATTTACAGTCATCAAACTATTAAGAAACACTCATGGGAGGGGGGAACCCTGAGAGCAGTGGACTTTCACTCACAGTGATACCCATGGCAAATCCACAAAGGGAGATGCTATCACCATGCACACAAACTTTTACATATAGTTATTACTGTTTAACAAAATGATGTGTACATGTGATGTGAACCCATTACCACCGGGATTACCTTGTTGGTCCCAAAGTGCACTTTTTGGCATGACCATCACAAAAAGGTGTTTATCCAACTCATCTGCCTGTAATGAAGCATTCCTTGCATCTGAATTAAAAACCGAATGGTAGTAATGCCACAAAATACATTTTAAAATAGGTGCTAAAATCACGCGCATGCGGAACAGCTAAAGGAGCAAAAATCCCACGCATGCGCATGAGTGGCACACTCTTGTGCATGTGGTGGATTTTGGCACATGCGCGCGATTTCGGCACCCTTTTTAAAATGTATTTTGCAGCATTACTACTGCTCGTTTTTTTAATTCAGATGCAAGGAACACTTCATTACAGGCAAATGTGCTGGACAAACACCTTTTTTCGATGGTCACGTCAAAAAGAACACTTCAGGACTGCACTCCTGAGCAGACACATGTTCTCCTTGTGGATAGGCTTCCAGTGGATGGTGTAGTTTAATGCAGACCGACTGAAAATAAATCAATGTAAATATTCAATGAATTGAGTAAAAAACTATTTTTGGGGGCTGTACAGGGATATTCTATGGTAATTGCCTCACATGTATGTGCCTAGAGGCACAATGATTACATTTACTTGAAAAATTAGATACAAAGCTGACAGTGCCCCTTTAACACCTAAAACTGAAGTCAGGCACACATCTCCTCTGTGAAACAAATGTTATCAGTAATGTGTGACATTCCTGATTTGTTTCACAGATCAGACAAGGTGAAGATGCTGGATGAAGGAGCATGCACACACACACACACAGTCTGATGACTGCAAGTTGCACAGTGCCATGGTTTGCACTCCAAGGCAAACTGGTCTGTCTGGGTTTGATGTTCTCTCTTGGCTGCTGCCTGAGTACTGTCTGTACAACTGCAACCCATCTGCCTGCTGCTACAGGGTTGGAAATTGGATATACTGCTGCTGTAGGAGCCAATGCTCTAAACAGAAGGACTACTGCAGAGGAGTGCTGTGTAAGTACACATTTTCTTTATTTTCTTCTAATGCAGAGGGCATTTCATTGACTGTGGCAGGGTGGTGGGGCTGGTCATACTGTGATAACAGTAGCAACAATGGCTATTGAGCTGACCGAGAGCCTTGATTCTCCATTCAGTCCTACAAACCTCCAACCGCATGGCACTTTGCTGAGGGGGTTGGGGGAGCCTCGCAGTTAAGTTACTTGTTGAGCATGTGAGGGTGGTGGCCACATGATAATCAGTTTGGGGGGAAGTGGGTAGGTATGAGGAGTCCCAGTACAAATCTGTCTGAGACTTGCACTCTCAACAAAAACACAGAACGTCTCCGTCAGCCTGCCCCACAGGATCCGACCCACATGTACACATGTTGCCAGTAGTGCTTTCTGCTGGCTGCCCCCACCCCAGTCTGAGATAAAGGTATTTTCAGCAATGCCAGTGGTGGTGAGGCCATGCTACAGCATGGTATTTACAGGCGCTGACTTCGAAGAAGAAAAACATTGGCTTTGAAAAAGAATATTTCTGTTTGTTTGGGGACCCTCATGATAGTAGGTCTTGCAGGTATCAAAAGTTGGCCCCCCTGCATCAAGATCAGCCTGTTGTGAAGGGCCAGATTTACTGTTACACCGAGTATGCCTGAGCATAGGGCCCATGTTTTCTTGGAATCCCTTTTCTGAGGTGTGTTCTGTATATGGGAGCACAGCACTGGCATTCTTTTTTGCAGGGCTACCTAGATGGACACAGAGGGCTCCTCACTCTGTCTGTGAAGTGTGTGTGGAGGAAAGGGTGGATTCGACAATCTTTGAGCCACAGACACTGACCTCAGTTAATCATTAATGTCCATCCCCTACCCTAGCTGCCTGTCCTCTTTTCTGCAGTGGTGCAGTGCTATGCATGTAAAAGCAACTAGAGCAGGCAAGCTAGCTACCATAGCAACAGGCAGTTTCATAAAACTAAAAGCATGCCAGTGAAAGTTTTGAGTATATGCTGCAGTGGAAGCATAGTTCTGCAGAGTAACTGTTTAGATTTGGCAAACTTTTCCTGACGCCAGCATTGCCTCTTCTGAGCCAACGCTGAACCTTTCCATGCATTACGGTGCAAGTCATTCCTGGGAGGTCAAGATTATCGTGGAGAGTGACTCACTTGGAGAACAAGAGATGGAGTCAGTAGTCAGAGGAGAAGATAAGAAGTCATGAGGAGTCTTGTTCCAACAGTGTCCTGCCAGCAGAGCAGTGCCACTTATCTGGTGCCAGAGATAAAGTCCACAGTGCTGCATTTTCACAAGGGGCATTTGGTCTGGCTGGCTGGATGCCACCACTGATGACATGTGTGCATGTGCATACATGTGCCAAGGGCCAGGCCCAGTAGGGCTGGTAGGGGCCTGGCCTTACAGAGGCCTGGAGACTGAGCTGGGCTGGTGGCCAAGTGAGATGCAAGAGAGCCAGTTGACTTGGACTGGAGCAAAGGTGAGCAGAAGAGGACTCGGCGTGATAGTGTCCACAGTCTGGCAGGCGCTGAGTGAGTTGCAAGGCAGCGAGCATCAAAAAGGTTTTCGATTCATGCCTTATTACAAAAACAAATTTATTAACTCTGTTCTGGTAACATGTACGTCATTAGTTGTAAGTGATTTGTGATCTTTGAAGCTCAACATGAAATAAGACAGAAATGGCAGGGTTCACCCCTACCTCAAGGTAAAAAAATCTGACTCACATGTATGATTGAATCAATGCTGAAATGGCAGAAATATTAAATTTCAGGAAGGGAGGGTGAAGTGAACATCCTTAGGAGTCTCGTAGTAATCTCAAACATAGATAAATGAAATTACTTTCAAATAGTCCTACAGCAACATATGTGTCTGTTGCAGTTAGGGATAGTTTGATACAACATAATGGGTAGTGCTTAACCTCATGGGTATAATTGGATCTATCTGCCATTTGAAGTGACTTTTATTAATTTGAAATTTTAGCCTATGTTGTCAGATGAAGAACTGAAAATAAAGCTTTTTCATAAACAAGCATTTGTCAATGCATAATGTTGTCGCACTGGCATTGGCAGTGGTGGAGCTAGAGGCGCATTAGAGGAATGGCAGTGAAGTATTGAAGTGATGCCAACCCCACCCCCACCCTGTAGAAAGTGACAGGCATTAGGGTGTGCCTTTTGGTCATCAGCTATAATGCTCATTCCATTGTACCTCACCCTATCCTGTAGACAATGACAAGTGTCGTGATGTGCTTTGGGGTGCTTGGGCACTATACTTACCCCATTCCATAAGGAAATATGCTGACCTGGGTGCAGTATAGGAGCATGGGGTGAAGTTTGCGGCTGAACAGTGGAAGACACACCACGATGCCTGTCAGTGGCTGCAGGGTGGGCGTGGGGAGTGGAATGGCATGAGCATTACATCCGATGATCCCAAGTCACAGCCCTGACGCCTGTCAGTTCATACCGGGTGCGGTGCTACAGTTGGAAACCTTAACACCATAGGCGTGTAGTGGTAGTTTCACTCCACATTTTTAACATGGGCTGCTTGTCAGGCCACCTCATGAAAAGTGGCACAATCACTTTGTTAGCTGAAGCTTGGTTTTGCACAGTGGCTTTGCCATTTAGTGACAGATGAATGAAAACACAGTTTTGGGCAGGATGTATAGAATGACAACTGTATTGTTCATGAGGAGGCGCAAAAAATGGCAACGTTGAAAATCTGGAGTGGCAATATGAAATATTAGTGAAGCAATGAACATGCATACAAACTGCGCAACAGATGTCCGCAACCCAGTTATTTGTGGGCATTTATTAGGCACATTTTCAACATAGGTATTTTGGGACCTCCCCTCATGATCAGTGGTACTGTGATTTTGTTAATGTGTCCCAAAAGGTGATTTCCCACAGCGAGCATGCCATTGTGCACCACAGTTGCAGAAACACGTTTTGGGCAGGTTGTGAAAAATGGCAGCTGTACTGTTGATAAGGAGGTGTGCACAAATGCCAGTGGTGAAAATCTGGCATGGAAATATTGCAAATTTACGAAGTTACAAGGCTGCATGGGAACTGCGCAATGCATGCTTACAGCACAGTCATTTTATGGACTTTTGGCACCAAATTTTCAACATAGGCATTTTAGGACCTCTGCTCATGAGCAGCGTCATCATCATTTCCTCAAACTATGCCAAAAACTGGTTTCACACAGTGACAGTGCAATTCTGCGCCGGACATGCGAAAACACATTTCAGCCAGGATATGTAAAATGACAGCTGTACTATTCATTACGAGGTGTGGAAAAATGCCAATTTTGAACATCTGGAGTGAAAATATTACAAATGCACGAAGTCACGAGCGTGCGTGCAAACTGCTAATGAACAGTGTCATTGTCATTTTCATTTTGTGTCTTGAACACGGATTTTCCACCACGACGGCACTATTCTGTGCCAGTACTGCAAAAGCACATTTTGGTCAGGATGTGAAAAATGACAGCTGTACTGCTCATAAGGAGATGCAGAACAATGGCAATGTTGAAAATCTGGAGTGAAAATATTATAAATTTGCGAACTTGTGAGCGTGTGCATGGAAACTGCGCAAAGCACACTCGTAACACAGTCATGTTATGGAGTATCATCACCAAATTTTCAGCATAGATATTTTAGAACTTCTGCTCATGAACAGTGTAACTGTCATTTTTATAATTTGTCTCAAACACTGATTTCCCACATCGACCATGCTATTCTGTGCCGGAAGAGCGAAAGCACATTTTGGGCAGGATGTGAAAAATGACAGCTGTACGGGTCGCAAGAAGGTGTAGAAAAATGCCAGTGCTGAACATGTGGGGTGAAAATATTGTGAATTCACTAAGTTATGGCGTCGTAGCAACCTGCGCAATGCCACTCAGTAAAACAGTCATTTTTGATTTTCCCACAAATTTGCAACATAGGCTTTTGAGAGCCCCCTCATGAACACTGGCACTGTCATTTTGTTCCTCTCACTCCCAAAAGGTGATTCCATGCAGTGACTGCGAAATCACCTTTCAGGACCAAATAATGCCATGACAGTGCAAGAATTCATGAGGAGGGTCCCAAAAACCCCATGTTGAAATTGATGCAAAATCCAAAAATGCCTGAGATATGCAGCAAAGTTGAAAAAACCCTATTTATTCCATTATACAGCTTACTGGCATTTCCTCAGTTCAGGTCGGCTTTGAAGAGTGCAGGCGTGTTCCGGTCCACCAAGATCGTCGCTGGACTCTGAGGTAAGTATGGGGTGAGGTGGGTGGTGGGAGGCAGGTGCACAGAGGGTGGGTGCAGGTTGTGGGAGGGAGACTACGAGGGACTGTTTTTGTGTTACAGGGTTAAAAAAACAAAACATCGCGGGACAGTTTTTTTTTCTTCTCAGGGGATTTGCCACACTGGGGTGAGCTCCCAACATGCCACCTAACTGTTTGGGGGGTGCTGCAGCCGATGGGGGATTGGGCACACTCGTCGGCACACCACAAAAGGGGGGGTAATTTATGTTGATGGGGATTGGGCACCCACATCAGTACACAAGGAAAGTGGGGGGGCAAGAGCCGAGGAGGATTGGGCACCCCCCTTGGCATATAACAAATGGGGGGGAGTACTTTATGTTGATGGGGAGTAGGATCCCCTATCAGCAAACATAAATTGGGGCCACAAGAAGCCAGCAGGGGGATTGGGCACCCCCGAAGTCGGCAGTTGGACGGCCGTCATGCAGAGAATGTGGCCGAGCACGTCGGGAGGTCTGCTGCATCTGACGAGCTTTGCTCGCATTTCAGCTGACCTTTTCTTAGATGTGCTTGCCACATTATGTATGCATGGTGTGGTGCCGGCATGCAGGCTGATTGGGAAATGAGGGATGCACCTACTTATGCATGCCCTGCATTCGTCCAACAGTGACCGCGCCTCCAAATCTGCACTACTGCAAGATGTTGGCTACGCAAGCGCACCAACATAAAAAGTGTAAGGGGCTTGAATTTTACTGTTAATAAGAAAGTGCTAGGCTGTTGGCAGTGTTTGTGTGGGGGGAAGGGGCATGTCATCAGATTTGACTCTATGGTTCACATTCATTTTGGTTTATCTGCTCAGTGACTTTTTTTAAATCCTGTCTCTCTCTTTCATCATGTCTGTTTGTCCAATGTTGTTATCACTTCACCAGCCCCACCACCCAACTTCTCTGGACTTTACCTCTACTACTTACACTGGACCATCTGTGGTGGGTGAGGTGAGATCCATACTTGGTAGCGTGCGTCCTGCTGTGGGGGTTATCCCATTTTTCACTAAGTGTTCATGCCCACACACTGGTGCTTGGCACACCAACGGCATCCCTCCTCCAGTGAGAGTCTTACTTCTGCTACCTCTCTCTTTCAGTCAGGTTTCAGAGCACAATATCCCCCTCATTACAGAAGGGGCAATGTCCTTGGGATGCTCAATCTTCCTTTTCCAGGACAGCGCCAATGACCCAGGTCCATTCCTGAACTGGATATAGACGAGTTCTAGTTGAATAATAGCATTAAGGCATTCTAGCCCTTCTGTTACCTTGTTCATTTAACCTTGATGGAATAAAGTACTCAGTTTCACCTCATACCTCATACACCTAGGGTTAGATTAACAGACAGTAATCCTAACCCTGGCCATGCTATAATGCTAAAATATATGAAACTGATGAATGTATTAAAATAAGAAGCATGGATTCATGTATTGCATGTTTATGTGTGATGCCGTGAGTGTATGTGGGGAGTGGGACATAACACTATGGGGGTCCATGGTGACTGCTGTGTATAGGGCCCATGACAATGTAAATCAAGCCCTGCTTCTGTGACTGGTTAAGGCTGGCATTTGCAGTAACATTATTTATTTCAACATTTTACCATACAGGGATGACGCAGAGTTGTAGTACAGCAGGTCATATTAACATGTGGAGTGTGGGGGTGGAGGTGTTTAGCTACCTTAGGTTAATTTGACTAGTAAAGGATTGGGCCAGAGGTTTTGCAGATTTAAGTTTCCAAGCAATTTCATTCACATGGGTGAAGTGTGCACTTGTATGGAATCCAAACAAAGAGAAGAGTGAAAGAAATAGGTGCCGTAGGTGGGGCCAATCTTATTTCTTTCTCTCTTCTGTTTGTTTGAGTTCTCCAAGCAAGCAAAAACAGTGTAAATACAATTATTTTAAATCTTGGCTGTCTTTTATTTGGTCCCCATGTCACTCATGTGATGCAAAGGATTGTGATGCTAACTGGCTTATTTGCTCCTTTTCGCAGGCTGTAACACAGGAAAGGTGATTCATACTTTTTTGTTTTTGGTTTTCCATCTCTGCTCCATCTATAGTATTTTCTTTGTAATATGTTAACCAATGAGGGGAAGGGATGTAATTTAAGCCTCAGACATAGTTAATCATTCAAGGGGACCAGTGTTCAGTTAAACATTCTATTGGTCTACAAATGAGTGATGATGTGAAGGAGAATGTGCATTCCCTTCTTCCGGCAACAAAAGCTGGTTGGCAGCACACCTCTGGCTTTCTTTGTGAGAGTTAGACCTTCGTGCAACATTAGACTTAATGAGACCACAGGAGAGAAATCAGATACTACTGCCTTTATTGTCCACCTAGCTACCCAGATCAGTGTTCTACTTGCCAATCTCCTCCCTGCCTTGTTTCTTCGCTGATGCTGAATTGATTTAAAACCCCAGCCAACTCTTACTCGTAATTTAATATTTACTTATATTTATTATAATTAATGTACACATTTTTCTGTTCAGTTGAGGCTATTTAATTCAGTGAAGCACCAGTGAGTTTTATGTGTATGCATAGTTTGTGTCTATATTTATTTATGCAATGCTTGTGAGGATACACTTCAGCAAATATGTTCAATATTTTGAAGATGATCAGACCTGGAGTGAGAAAATCACATTTAGTCTCACTCTATATCAATGTATCCATACTGTACATCCATTTACTGACACAGGAGATCCATAGTGACAATGAAGGAAAGTGATACACAGTGATGATCCGTAGTGTTGATGATGATGCTGGGCTAACATCACTTTTGAAGGTGGCCACTGAACCATCATGATGCAGAATTTTCTCTTGTCATTTTATAATAAAAAGCATTACATAAATCAGATACACCATGGCCCTACTGAAAATATCATTGATATTTTACTTTGCACAAATTGACCTTTTGACATGACTTGTGGCTTCACCACTTGTGATGACATAAGGCTACACTTGGGGAAAAATACCAGTGACATTTGAAGTTTGGTCATGGTGTAACCCTTATATTTGCTGTAGACATGCGGAGTCAGCTTAGGGTTTGTAGGGAGTGGCTATGGAAGTTGTAACTACTTCTTGTATCTGTTCATATAAACAGGGGGTTGCACCATGTGTTTGGAGCTTGAGGTATAGTGTGTGTGTGTGTGTGTGTGTGTGTGTGTGTGTGTGAGTGCATCATAAATCATTTATCAAAGGGATTGTTTCTAGGCTTAAAAATGAGATTTAGCATCTACCTGTGCATATGTATTTTAATTCCATAAATTTGACTAAACATGGGCCACATGCAAAAAGATAACTTGGAGGGGGGCCACCATTACTAATTTTGTTGAGGGCCTCCAAAATGCCCCCCAAATCCTAAAACTGCCCCTGATCAGTAATCTGACTTTAAAGGAAATGCACCACTTAACCAGCAGCCAGTGCAATTCATGCAGTGCTGGGGAGACATGAAATGACCTTGAAAGTCCAGTCAGCAGCCTAGCAGTTGTGTTCTGCACCAGGTGCAGGCACCATAGCATACCTACATTCACTACAAAGTAATGACCATTGCAGTAGTCAAACCTGGAAGGCACAAATGCATGTACCAGCATCACCAGATTTCCAGGGGGGATAAGGGATTTTATCTGGCTATGGCTATGTTATTGAGGTGATAAAAATCACTCTGGGCTACTGCTGACACCTGATCCTCAAATGCCAGCCTCTTGTCTACAATGATGTCAAGATTTTTCTCCTTAGAGGCTGCTACCGGATCATCGGAACCAAGCTGAAGCTGTCATTAGCTTGGGACCCATTGCTTGATCAATGAGAAAAGTAAAGAATAATAATGGCCCATAAGATGGTTAATGGTCTTGTATCTGGCATCCATTCTAATAGCGCCTCAACAAATACCAGTAAATACTTACTGAGGGACATTTGCAATAAGGAATATCTTTTACCAAAAATTCATACAAAGTACAGAATGTTCTCAGCTAACTACTGGGTTTCTTTTTTTTTTTTGCTCTCCCTCTTCCCTGGCTGCCCAGTCCTTCAGGACTCCTAGGCCCTTCCCGACTGCCTGCCCCCACGCCAGCCACTTACCTCACATCTGCAGCTCCCCCAGGTAACCCGGCATATCCCTTCACTGGATGGGTCCCTCTCTTCCAAGGGGGAAGGCACCGGTGGGGCCGGACAGCGCACTCTAATATTGGCCCAGGGTGTCACTGAGGTGTGCCTGGTCATGGTTTTCGGCGGCATCGGAGGGCTGGAGACCATCATCCAGCCAGCCAGGAAGCATTTTCTCTGGTTTTCTTGGGGGAGTGATGTCCTGAAGTCAAGGCTGTCACCGACGTCTGCCACTCCCCTGAGCACTGACCCTGACGTTCTGTTGTGCCCCCAGCCTCCGCCAGGGGCCAGCAGATGCTGGTGTGCTTCCCCACCCTATCCCCAGAGAAGAAGAGCTGTCCCCAGATGCTCCATCCTTCTCACCCCGGCCGGCCTTCCAGCAATCCGAATCCGTTCCCGAACCCGGGTCACCGGTGTCACAGATAGAAATCCAACCGCTGCACCGATGGGCCAGCCACTACTGGGTTTCTAAAACATAGACTGAATTAACTCCCGCAATTGATGCTTGGACAAGTTAAAATCTCTTCAAAAATTGACTTTCTGAGGAAATATGTTACACCTCTGAGTGTTTTTCACTTTGATTGTTAAATGTGGTGTTTGTTGTTTAAAGTATTTCTGTAATTCTGATTGACGACTTGTGAATTGTGTTTTGTTTTGCACTGGCACAAATTGTAACCATTGTCAAATTACAGGACAACCTGGTAACTAGAGCGTTCTAGTACTAAGAGTTTTAGCCTGTATAAAATTAAAGATATTTACTACTACTACTTCCTTTCCACCCTCCTCTTCCCTTCACTAACACCCATCTTCACTCTGCTAACTAACATCTATTCTCCATCCCTCAATCTAAAACTTCTGTTGGCCAGGCATTTTCTCCTCACAGCCATCAACACTCTGGAATAGACTCCCTGTTGCTCTCTATTTCTCACCTTCTCAGCTAAAGTTATCTGCCATGATCAGTCTATCCCTACCTGCTGTTGGACCAAGCGTCCCTCTCCTAGTTTCTCTTCCCACCCCAATTTTCTTCTGTCAGGCTCTGCTCAGCCTCATGGACTCCCTACTATTCTGCAGAGTTTTGCCCTTACTATCCCCTGACTTGTACATATTATTGGGGCTGCTGATTGGGCCTTTATCCCTTCATGAACCACCCATAGCAGCTTACTGCACTGTTTTACTGATTAGTGGACTTTTTTTATCCCCAGGTCACCAGAACGGTCTCCTTCTGCCTGTTAAAAACTCAACCATATCTACCTCCTTTTCTGTCACTTACTTGTCCTCATGGGGTACACAGGGCATTCACCTTATGGTGGATTCCATCAGGAGGCTGGACAGGTAAGTGTACCCCTTCAGAACACTAGTATGGAGGACAGAGGCCTGTTAGAGTGGTGGGGTCCAACTGGATCCCCCACCCATGTTCACCTAGGTTTTGGAATTGCAGCAGATAATGCTACCACCCCTCCACAGAGGAGGAGGAGGAGGAGAGTGCCACTGTGAGGTGTGCATAGTACTTCTATGGCTGCACTGATAGACCAGCCCTAGGTGGGCTTTTTATTTGGGTTTTCAGGTTCACTGTGTATAGTTATTTCACTTTTTATATTTTGTATCTGATTTTATTTTTTTTTAATCATGTATAAAAAGAATAGTAGCTCAGATATGATTAAAATGTAACTTCAGTCAGGTCTGCTTAAATTCATTGACTGACAAATATGTAAACAGTGTTCTTCCACCTCTGTAAATTCATTCTGTCAAGTGTAACTACACATGTAATATCTGTTGCAAAGTGTAACAGCAAATGTATTGTGCAACTACCACAGTATGTCTTCTGGCATTATGTACAGTGTAGTTAAGCAGTGGTTACAGTTACATGGTGACAGAAGAAAGTGGCACTTGTTTGATTTGCTTACAGTAGTCACCAGAACTCCTTTTTTCCCACAGTTGTCCTCAAGATTTTATGACTTAGCTGATCTTTGCTCTCTTCCTCTGACATGGAATGACTTTCATTACCAGTTCTGCCAGTGTTTGCCGTTTACTATGTTAAGTACAATAGAGTCAATATCTGTAATAGAAAACCTGATACAAGGCATGCAGTCATGCTCTGATACGTGCAAACCTTGGTGTGTGTTGTGATGCAGGAGGCCGCAGACTGAGTATGATCAGCCACCAAAGGCATGAGTGTATCAGAGCATGACTGCATGCCCTGCATTGGATTATCTATCTTGGCTAGAAATTATTTTTTTTTGGGGACAAAAAGTAGTCCTTCTCTGGCAGAAATTAGAATTTATTTTGGTGATCTGGTTGATCCTTGTAGTGCTTGTCTGACAGAGATTAAAATTTTGTTTTGGTGATCTGGTTGATCCTGCCTTGATTTTGATAGGTTAAAAGTGATAAAGAAAATTTATCTGATTCACTTTGCCATTTTACATGTTTTAGCTGTAATGACTTTCACTTTTGTCTTGCACTGTAGCATGACCAAGCAATGTTCATTTTGGTAACAAAAACAAAATACTGGCAAAGCTTTATAATGAGTATTGTTTTGTACTAAGGGATGTAATATGTGTCGTTTTAGAATGGCAATAGTCGCTTTTGTCTAAAACAAGCTGCAAAGTGTAGAGTGAGGAGACAACTGAGTAGGCGGCTTCAGAAGTCAGATGCAAGCCTGAGCAACTGTTGCTATAGCAGCACTTGCTCACACTTGCGTTTACTATGGTGAAGTCACTGACTCGCTCACTCTCCTCACTCTCCTCACTCTACACTTGGCAGCTTGTTTTAGACAAAAGCAACTAATGCCATTCTAAAACTACACAGATTACATCCCTTAGTACAAAACAATACTCATTATAAAGCTTTGCCAGCATTTTTTTTAACAGAATGAACAACACACGGTCACGCTACAGTACAAGATGAAAGTGAAAGTCATTACAGTGGAAACAGTGTAAAAATGACAGGATCGACCAGGAAAGGTTTTTTTTTTTAACTTTTAACTTACCAAAATCACAGCAGGATCAACTGGATCACCTAAATAAAACATTAATCTCTGTCAGAAAAACACTACCAGGATCAACCAGATTACCTAAATAAAACTCCAGTTTCCTTCAGAGAAGGACTACTTTTTGCCCCACTCCCCATAAAAAACATTTCTAGCCAAAATAGATAATCCAATACAGAGCATGCAGTCATGCTCTGATATACTCATGCCTTTGATGGTATCAACAAGATAACTATTTGCAGTGTGGGACAGCTACATAGATTTACTTGGTTATGGTTGTGGCAACCTGTGCGTGCCAAGTGTGACTTGATCTTTTTGTCTAGATTGCTAGTGATAAGATTCCGAGGGATGGAAAGTAGAGCAGGTGTGCAGTTCTAGTGGGAGGCATGTGGTCATTGAGAGATAATGTATGATCATGTGGTGTACTGTAATAAACTTAGAGCACACTCACCCCTCTCGGGTAGAAAGGATGCAACAAGGCTTTTCTATTCAATCAGAATTTCATTTATTTTCACCGTCCTCACCACTTAGTAAGTAGTGCAGCAAACAGAAGTCAAGTAGTGCTATGCAGAGCACTACACCTTTCAGCAGATCTGAAACATAAATATATATATATATATATATATATATCAGTATATATTGCAAAAAAAAACTTTGTTAATACATCAGTTAGGGTTGAAGCAACAAAATTATGGAAATGACACATTAGGGTTGAGCCCATAACACCCCCCCACTCCACCACCATTTCCCTTACCACCACCCAACACCACCAGACCACCTCAATCCCACTATCCACAGACCAACAGGTGACATGGTGTGCCTTGGGGTCATCGGGCCTAACTCTCACCCCATTCTTCTATAGTGTACCATGTCAACTTTCTTTCATATGGAATGGGGTGAGAGTTAGGCCCGACAACCCCAAGGCACACCCTGTCACCTGTTGGTCTATGAAGAGTGGGGGTGGGGTGGTCTGGTGGTGTGGTGGTGGTAGAGGAAGTGGTGGTAGGGGGTGCTGTGGCTCAACCCTAACATGTCATTCCCTACTTTTGTCACTTCAACCCTAACTGAAGCATTAACAATTTCACTCACATACATATATATATATATATATATATATATATATATATATATATGAAAACTGATTTCTCACATCTCCTGGTGTTTATGTTTCAGTTCTGCTGAAGATGTAGTGCTCTCCATAGCGCTAGCTGACTTCTGTTTGCTGTACTTACTAAGTGGTGAGGATGGTGAAAATAAAATACTGATTGAATAAAAAAGCCTTGTTGCATCCTTTCTACCTGAAAGGGGTGAGTGTGCTCTAACTTTACTGATGCCTTTTAGTGCCTGTATCTCGAAAACGGTTCGAGATATGGATTTTTTTGTCAGGCCCCCACACTCCCAGCAACACATACCATTTACTATTTATATTACACTTTTTGAGAAAAAAAAGTAAATTCTTTGCAAAAAACTTAATTAATGCATCAGTTAGGGTTGTTTCCAGAGCGACAACAGTGTGGAAATTCAATGTTAGGGTTACCACCCTACCACCATGCCCCCATCCTCCACACACCAATAGACATCAGGGTGTGCCATGAGGTCATCAGTCCTGACTCTCACCCCATTCTCATACACTGTAGCATGTCAACTTGCTTATACATGCAATGGGATGAGATTTAGGGCTAATGACCCATGACACGCCCCAATTTCTGTTGTGTGTGTGGAGGATGAGTGAGTGTGGTAGGGTAGTGAGTGAAGCTAACCCTGTTGAATTTTCACACTTCTGTCATCAGGAAACAACCTAACTGATGCATTAACAAAGTTTTTGCAATATATATACTCTTTGCAAAAAAACTACATTAATGCAACATTTAGGGTTGAGGCTAAATCAACAAAAGTAGGGAAATGTGACTTTAGGGTTCCCAACCCTAAAACCCCAATGCCAAACCTAAAGCAATTTGGGGCTCAATCCATTAGGTGTGTATGTTTCAGGAGTATATAGAATGGGGTGAGATTTAGGGTTGACAACCCCCAGGAAGGTTCCACCCGACTTGCTTTAGGGATGGCATTGGCATTTTAGGGTTGGGAACCCTAAAGTCACATTTCCCTTCTTTTGTGGGTTTTGCCTCCCCTTACAGAAATAACTATATAAAATGTTTTCATGCTGCACACATGAAACTACCCATGTGATATAAGTGCTGCAAGCATGATTTAAATGTTAAATTGGAACCAATTACATCCATGTGGCATGCGTGCAGCAAGCAAGTGTAGAAAGCATGCCTTTTATGTTATGATGATGAGTTGGAGAATAATGAAGGCCGCTGTTCTACTAACAAGGCCCTTGTTCATCAAGCGATGGCCTTCATTAATCTCCAACTCTCCTTCAATAATGTATAAAATAGTAATACAAAAATACCCCTTTTATTTCAGTGGGGCATACCCCTGCACTCTCCTTTGCCCTATGTCATAATGTGCCTGAATGTGGGAATGTGGTGGTCAGCTTCTTTGGAGGAGGGGGGTGGGCATAAGCCTGACTATAGTTGGGCTCCAATAGTCTGTGCATACCATACCACTCAACTGTTCCTGTATGTAAGGGACAGCTCTCATTTTAACTCTGACAGCTGCTCTGCCCTTCATCCATCCCTTATGGAAAACATGCTGCTCACACATATGATGTCCTGTAAATTTTGACTTTCTGGCAGGAGCACAATTTCAGATTTCAACAGGGGGAAGAAAAAAACCTGTTGATGCCAGGTGCAAGTTAGCCCCCAGGCAGCAAGCTCTGGAATGTCTGGAATGTTTCTGAAAGGTAAAACGTATTTGTTGTGACTAAAGTGGCATGCAAATCAGGAAAAATTCAAATGAATAAGATTAATCTTTCTATACCTCAGAATGGTGCATCAGATTTGGGCATAAACCCACCAAGTTACTAACCAATTTCTTTCCTGGTTGAAGTTCTGACCCCCCCACCAAAAAAAAGTCCTGATTTCCCTTCCCAAATCCATTCCATTCAATACCTATCCCATACAGGTTTTGAAGCTACCCAAAGGCACATAAATGTGAAAAACACATGGAAAAATGTTGATGCTATCCGCAGCGAACAGGTGTGGAAAGCCCTTAAAAAGGAAAAATCTCCAGGGCCAGATGGCATACATCCCAGAGTGCTATGGGAAATGGTGGATGTACTGGCTGCACCCCTGGAAGATCTCTTCAACATGTCACTTGGAACAGGGTGTGCACCTAGGGATCGGAGGATGGCACATGTGTTGCTGATCCACAAAGGGGGATCAAGGGAGGTGCCAAGTAATTATAGACCCATCAGCTTGACGTCGGTGGTGGGTAAGATGATGGAGAGTATACTTAAGGAACTTTTGGGCAGGGGGTTCTTGGAGGAGATGGGATTCCTGGATAGACATCAGCATGGGTTTGTGCCAGGTAAATCATGTGAAACTAACCTTGTGGAGTTCTATGAATGGGTAGCATTGGAACTCGACAGGGGAAGACCTGTGGATGTACTGTTCATGGACTTCAGCAAGGCATTTGATAAGGTCCCTCACAATGGTCTACTGGAGAAACTGAGTGGCATAGGGGCAGGCCCATTGATGATTAGATGGATCAGAAACTAGCTGGCTGGGCACACTCAGAGAGTAGTGGTCAGTGGGGAGGTCTCATCTCCTGGGGGTTCATCAGTAGGGTACCACAGGGCTCTGTCCTGGGGCTGATCCTGTTTAATGCCTACATCTCTGATATTAGGGAGGGTATCGGGTATGTAATGAGTCTCTTGGTGGACAATTCTAAGCTGGGTGCAGTGGTGGAGGGGGAGCCAGGGAGGTTGGCCTTGCAAAGGGATCTGGAGACCCTGAATAGATGGTCCCATAGCTGTAAATTAAAATTTAACTCCTCTAAGTGCAAGGTGTTATATCTTGGTCAGGGAAACCCCAAGCATGAGTACACACTGAGAGGGGATAAATTGAATGCCACAGCAGGGGGAAAAGATCTGAGGGTCCTGGTGGATGTAAATATGAATAATTCTGAGCAACGCAGGGGGGCAGCAGTAAAGGCAAATAGGATGTTGGGCTGCATCGAAAGGGGGATTACCTCAAGGAGCAGGGAAGTGATTCTGCTGCTGTACAATGGCCTGGTTAGACCACACCTTGAGTACTGTACCTTGAGAAAACATTTCTATTTTTAAAAGCCTATGGTGATTGATTTTTTTTACTGTTTAATGTCTGTTATTTAATTGTTATTTTGTACTGCACTTTGGTCTTTGGAAAAGTGCTTAAAAATACATTTTTACTTACTTGCTTACTTACTGTGTGCAGTACTGGGGGCCACACCTGAGGAGAGACATCCAGCTTTTTGAAAGGGTTCAGAGGAGAGTAACCAAAATGATCTGAGGTCTAGGGGAGTTGCCGTATGAGGAGAGATAAGAGGAACTTGGCCTGTTCTCACTGGAGGAGAATAGGGACTGGGGGACATGATTGAGGTTTTCAAGTACCTCAATGGAATAAATAGGGTAAATTGGGAGAGCGTCTTTAGGCTACAGGAAGGTGGAATCACCAGAGGACATAATTGGAAGCTTGAAGGAGGAATGATGAGGGGAGGAAGGGGGAGGAGGTATTTCACTGAGAGGGTTGTGGAACCATGGAATGCAGTGCCTGGGGAGCTGGTTCAGGCTGCTATGGTGGTAGAGTTCAAGAGAGGGTGGGACAGGTATAAAAAGGGGAGGAAGTAGAGGTTGGATTGCCCTGGGGGGGGACTGGGTTAGAGGACAGTAGATACAGGAATACAACAAGGGGGGATGGCTTTGATACCCACCGAGGGTTCTGAGGCTCAAGCAGACTCGATAGATTGTAAGGCCTAATCTTCTGGCAACTAGTATGTTAGTATATTTCAGTCCTGCCTCCTTCCCCAATCCCCTTGTAAAAATGATTTACTTTTACTTATTCAGCTATCTGGCCAGAACCTGTGGCCTGGCCCAGTGTGCCACCAGCCTAGCTTTCAATCTGCTCCTCCTCCATCTTTCCACCAGAAGCTGGATGCTAGAACTAACCATCCAAGGCCCCAATGTGATCTGCGAACACGTCACCTCACCAACCTAACCCATCTAACCTGTACTGTTTGCTTCTTGCTTGGCTGCTGCTGTGGCTGCTGATGCACTGCATTGATTAAGGCCTGTGAAGTCTGTCCAAACCTATCTCACCACTGCTGCTAGGCCTAGCTTGCTGCTGCATGGGGCCCATGCTGTTTTGTTTGGAAGGTGAGCCTAGTAGAGTAAGTAGGTAGCCTAGTCTCAAGCTAGCTTCTAGCTCACCCCCCTTCCTCTTCAGCAACCAGGGGAGACAGAGACTCACTAAGAGCAGACTAACAAAAATATGTCACCTCAACACTGTTATTGAGAGTTCAGTGCTCACTGACTCCTCCAAGCTGTACTGTGCAGCCTGTCAACTCTATGGTTGGAAAAACAGTGTCCCATTCATGTAACTCAAGTGCTGTTGCTTGGGTGAAGCTCCTACACATCATGTGTAATGGCACCACCGCTAATAGGTGGAGAGTGTGGACAACACAATACAGACACAGTTGAGTCAGTAGTGTGCCAGGAACGTGAGTGCACACAGGACAAGGGGGCACTTATTGTGCAAAAGATTAAATCCAAATTAAATGCCATTATTGCCACACCATAAGAATAACCTAGGCACAAATGAGGGGGAAGGGGCAACTGCCAACTCTGCCCTAACTAAATGGCACTCCTGCTTTATGGTAGAAGTTCAATCTTTTCCACCATGTTCTGAGGTACTCTATCTTGGATCTACAATGCCAGTTCAACAATTTTTTTGTTGACTGACTTCATAGTGATAGATTTATGTCGACCGCAAGTTGCGGTTGACATAAATCCAGCAGGAGAACAAGTTCCTTTTCCATTGTGGGGCTTCCCCCACAGGGATTATCAACTCTGATTCAGAGTTGATTTGGGGAGGAGCTACAGGAACAGGGGAAAGAGTGCTGGGGTCCCGGGAGGACTATTACTGTGAACTATTGATGTTTTCGGTATCGATGTGTTTGCTGTAATAGTTTCACTGAATGGAGGGCATACCCTGTATCTCCATGTTTCAGGATGTCTCCTGATCATCATGAGGGTTAGTGTCCCTCATCCTCATTTTGAGTGTCCATGTCCCTCATTTTAGAGACAAAATGTGAGGCATGGTGCATGCTTCCAAGACTTTACTCAGTACAAAGACTGCTGAGCATGGCCAACGTGTATATGCTCAATTCAGAATGACAAAGGGAAAGTAAGTGAGCTGAAACAGTCATGGAGAAACACATTTGTAGCACTAAGTATGCATAAGGATGCATAAGGGAATTTGCATGGCCCAAAACAAAAAGGTCAGTCTTCACAACTCAGAGGATCCCCTTTGCACATCTGAATTGTGGATGTTGGCTGACTATAACCTAGGCATTTAATGCAGTAAACAAACAATATTTTACAAATTAATAGCAATTTCATGGCAACAATAAAAAACTATTAAACACATTGCAAAAGAATCAGATTTAATGTGTTTACCTAATTTTAATTGGAAATCAATGAAAAGTGTATTTTAATGGGTCTAATTGCTAGTGGTAGTATTAAATGGAAATTGATGTGCTTTTTTTAGTTAAGATTTGCCCCAGTTAAGTTGCTGCACATATGGCAATCATGCAGTATGTGAACCTGATGTGATTTTTAAATGATATTCACACCAGCTTAACTGCTGCACTCATGTCAAACATGCAACATGTTAACCTGATGTGTTATTTAGAAGATGTTTGCACCAGCTCACCTGCTGCACACATGCCAAGTTTGCAGTGTGCAAACCTGATTTGCTTTTTAGACCTGGTTCACTTAGGCTCACTTTGTGTATTCAAACTGCATGCAAACATTGCACAATTAAGCATGTGGCATGCATTCTGCATGTACACAGCACACATATATTTCTGTAAAGGTCAACCATAAATGTTGATTTAATGCAGTTTTTTTGCAAAGAATTTCCTTACTTTTTGTTATAGCATAATGGTATCCTTATTTTCCTTTTGAAGCACAGGGACTCCTGGGCCCTGCAGTACCATGCATACATATTGTTTTAGATTGTGTAATTGTATTCTTATTTGTGTAATGGAGCACAGGGCCCTTTGGGCTCTGCACTCACATCACTCCACAGATGTGTGTATTTATGGTTATGGGGAAACACAGGACCTTCAGGACCCTGGGCTTCTATTTGTAGGACAACAGCAACCAAATTATCAACATAGCCTTTCTATTACCCCACCTCATTGACCCAATAGTAAATATTGTGAAATCCCCACCAAAATGCCATTCCATGCCACAGCAGCAAAATTCAGAAGCAGAGGCATGAAAAGACATTTTGTGAAAGATTTGAGAAATGACAGCTGCCGCATTCATGAGCTGATATAAAGAAATGGCTATGTTGATAATTTGTGGTTAAAATATTAAAAATTAACAGTTATGAGAGAGTATAGCGAAATGTCAACAGATGCACACAACCTGGCCATTTTAGCATATTTTGACCCCAAATTTTCAACATACCCTTCTTATGACCCCACCTAATGAACAAGTATGGTGACAATTTTGAAATTCTGCCCGAAAGGTGATTTTGCTAACCGACCACCATATTGCCTTTCAGGCAGGATTTGTGAAATGGCAACCCCTTATTTATGAGGAGAGGACTCAAAAAGGGCATGTTGAAAATGTGGTGTCAAAATAAAAAAAAATGGCAAAGTTATGCAGCAAACTTCAAAATCCCACTGAAATACATTGATTTACTATACATTTTTTTCATAAGTAATGTTATAAAACAAGATCTTTTTTCATATGACCACAGCTTGGCCATTTTAGTATATTTTAACCCAAAATTTTCAACATACCATTCTTATGACTCCACCTCATGACCAAGTATGATGAAAATTTTGAAATCCCACCAGAAAGGTGATTTCTCCAATCGACTACAAAATCACCTTTTGGGCAGAATTTGCAAAACAACATCCCCACTGTTCATGAGGAGGGGTCTCAAAAAGGGCATGTTGAAAATTTGGTGTCAAAATATGCAAAAATAGCAAAGTTATGCACCAAAGTTGAAAATCCCTTTGAAATACATTGATTTCCCACATGAATAAAAAAAAATTGTGAGTTGTGATATAAAAGAAGATCTTTTTTTGTATGACACCGATACAAAATAGAATTTTAATGTTAAAACAAAACATATTAAGGGCATTTCTTGAGCAGTAAAGTGCAGAATGCAGCTAAGGGGGCCCCAATAAGCAAGCTACATGTATTAGTTCCTCCCCAGAATATCTTTTTTGGGAGTTTCTAAATTTAAATTTCTCAAGCAAAACTGAAAACAAAATGGTGACCATATGAAAAAGGATTTTCCCCAAATGAAAAAAGGATGATGTCATACAAAAAAAAAATCTTTTTTCATATCAAATAGCCATCTTGAGGTGCTTACTGAGCATGCTCAGAATCATTTTATGAAATATTTAAAATTAAATAACTTTGGAACGGATTAATATTTTTTCACTAAACCAGCAAAAGGCACATCTGGGTATCAGTACCTTCCTACCCTGAACATTTCAGACCAAAATTCCAAACCGTTTGTGCTGTAGCAAAATTCAAAGAAAATCACATTCAAACCAATGAAACAAAAAGTACGACAAATCACTTTTTTTCACTATCCAGATCTCAGAAACCGCACATTCAACCAAAACAATACTTGGCACATCCGGAGATTAAACAAAGGAGACTACACTTGCACTATTTGATGCAAATCCATTGAATGGTTGCAAAGATATTAAAGTGCAAAATTTCAGGTTTAACATATAAACCCCAGTTCAATCCTAAATATAGTTGTACGACTGCGCCATTACAATATATATCTATATGGGAGACACTGTGTTTCTGGATTGAGATCTGTTGCAGTGGGTTTGCTTTCAACCATCATTTAATACCTGTCTAATCTTAGTGGTACACATAAAACAGCTGATTTGTGACTAGTGATCATTACTTGGACAGATCCTCCTTGTTGTTTTCAAATTGGCAAAAGTTAATTTTTTATGACAGGCAAATTTCAAGTTTCATTGTTATATTACTGTGTCAGTATCAAAATAGATATTCGGTCATTAGTATTTGTGCAAACTCATATTTGTACAGAGTTTGTGAAAGTGATTGGGTTGAGATGCTTTGTTTGTATTTGTTCATGTCTGTGAGATATGTGGCTGTCTCCATTAAATGGCTCCCCACCAATCACCAATACATTGGCTGGGGACTGTACTTTATTTAAAGTGAGACAATAAAGCAGTGAAAGTACTTTGGCTGGAGACTGCACCTAATTTAAAGTGAGCCAATAAGGCAGTGCACATATTTTAAAAGGGATCAACTCTAGCAGTTGCATTTTAGAATAGGGCCTCAGCTGATGGGAGTTCCATCTCGCTGACTGGTGGCCGACCTTGCTTTCACAGCAGAGCTCTGATCTAAAAAAAACTAAGAGACCTCCTGTTCCCTGTGGGATACATTAAGTGAGCAGTCATTTGAGGCAGAAAACACATTGTAACAATTGAATGACTTGCCAGTTTTAGGAGGGGAGGGTGCGTACTGGGTCATTTGTTCTAATCATGTTTTCCATAACTGGTAGTACCCCAATGAGAAAAGAAATTTAGACTTTGTGAAAGTGCTTGGGCTGAGCTGCTACTTTAGGATTTGTTCTTGTTTGGGAGATATGTGGCTGTCTCTATTAGATGGTTTCCCACTAATCACCAGTAAATTTTTTGGGGACTGCACCTTATGCAAAGTGAGCCAGTATGACAGTGCACCATATTTTACAAGGGAGAAAGTCTGACAGTTGCATTTTAGAATAGGGTCTCAGCCGATGGGAGGGCTGCCTTGCTGACTAGTGATTGAGCTCACTGTCACACAGAACTACAGAACTCTGATTTGAAAAACTAGGAGATCCCCTCTCACCTTTGGGATGTAGTAAATGAGTAGCCATTTGAGACAGAAAGCACATTGTAACAATTTAATGACTTGCCAGTTTGGGAGGGAGGGTGTGCAATGGGTCTTTTGTTTTAGTTTATATATGACATAACTGGTAGCACACCAATGAAGAAAGCAATTTAGAGTTTGTGAAAGTGCTTGGGTTGAGCTGCTAATTTTGGACTTGCCCTGTCCTGGGGACTGACCTGTGGCTATCAAGGAGAGAGTGATCACTGTGTGAGAGGAGACTAAGGCACTGAATCCCAATTCATGCATGCAGTCAATGACTAGCTGACTGCAAAGAGCAAAATAATATCATGATAAAGTGCAACAGCATTGCTGTAAATCCCATTAAAACTGTCCTCCAGAATGTACTACAAGGCACCAAACTCCCAAAATGTCCTTGTGCTTACACTGTTTTAAAGGCTGGTTACTCCATTGTGGCTCATTAAAAAATTGAGGTATTTGGGAAGTGGGGGACAGAATTGGGGGCCAGAAATTGGCTGGGAGAAAGAATACAGAGGTTGGTCTTGAATGGGGGATTATCTTATGTTAGCTAGGTCACAAGTGGGGTTCCCCAGGGATCAGTCTTGGATCCAGTTATTTTGAATGTCTTCATAAGAAACATCATGGAAGGGATTTAGGGAGAAGATCTGACTCTTTGCCGATGTCATGAAAATTTATGGCAGAGTGGACAACAATACAACATTGAGGGTACAAGGGCAATGAGGAAGGATCTTGTGGAGCTGGAAAATTAGCTAAATTGAATCAAAAACAGTGCAAAGTTAAGCACACTGGGGTCAGAAAAAAAGAATGGAGTATAGGATGGGGTATGGAATTGCTGGTAACAACTGAGGAAAGGAACCTTTGTGAGATTATTACAGATAACCAAAAAACACAAAAATCGTGTAATAGAGCAGTGGGGAGGGCACAAAGAAGGCTGGATGTATAGACAGGAGCATCAGTAGCAGAAGGGAGGGGATTCTGCCATCAGATCTCTGGTGAGGCTACACTTAATATGTTTTGCACAATTCTGGAGTCTGCACAAAATGATGGGAAGAGATATGGTAGAGATAGTGCAGAGGATGATCACCCGGATGATTCAGAGGATGCAAGGGAAGGTTTATAAGGAAAGGCTGGAGGACCTCAATAAATACATTCTGGAGGACAGGAGGGAGGGGGTGACATGATAAAGACTTTTAATTCTCTACATGGAGTAAACAGGATGTACAGCACAGAATTTTTCACAAGGATTATGAACAAAGATCCGGGGGGACTCAATGATACTGGTGGGTGGAAGATAAATAAAGACATCTGAGATGATGGTGGAGAAATGTAATAAGATGCCAAGGGAGATTGTCCATGCCAAAACAGTAGTGGGATTTAAGCATGGGTGGCAGGCATATGAAGCAGGTAAAGTGGATAGGTGGAGGACATGAGAGAAGGGAGAGAGAGTGAACACTAGGGTACTCACATCATAATGTATCATATGCCCATTTTGGCAGAGTCAATGGGTTGCATTTGCAAGGCCTTTTTCTGCCATCATTGCCTACATCTCTGTTTGTTGACATCTCTGAGTTGGTAAAATGCAGTTGGACGTATGCTTGTGATTGTGACGTTTTGTTATTCAAATGATTAAGTCTTATGTGCTAGAAGCTCTTTGGTTACTCCCAGCGCCTTTCATTTGCAAATATGCATTATCAGCTCCCATGTTTCCTTTTATGAGTGGGATCATGACCTTTGTAATGGATGAAACTGGTGTAAATCCCCACTCCCAGTGTCTAAGGGTATCAAGATGGTGCAAAATGGGAAGGGGCACTGTACAACCAGAAACAGAGTCCAAGAAAATAAATATGCTCATTACCTGGTAAACAGTTGTTGTGAGGTGGCTTTGCATTGCAGGGAGCAAGTATGTCTCTTTAGTTCAGTGGGCTAGCTGCAAGGGGCAATGTTCGTTAACAGGCACAACATGCGCAGTTTGAATCAATTAAATTCAATGTCGACTCCGGAATGAAAACTACAGAACTGATTTAATATACGAACATAAGAAGACGCCAGCAGAAGAAGGCCATTTGGTCTATCAAGTCTGCTCATATTGTAGGGTACACAGCTTGAGCTAATGTCGCTGCATTCCCTCCCCACTCCTCCTATCCTCTCTACCCATGAACCTTACCTTTCCCCTGTGCCTATCCTAGCCTCTCTGACATTTTCTGGCACGCATTCCAAGTGTCTACCACCCTCTCTGTGAAGAAGTGATTCCTGACCTCCCTCCTAAACCTCCCACCCTCCAGCTTAGACTGTGCCCCCTCATGTTATGGTTGCCACTCAGCTTAATATGAAATTAAACATTTGATAAACCACTCCACGGAGCATTGGGGGGTACTCAAACAATGGTGGGAGCAATTCTCAGGTATAGAACCTGATATTTAATTCTGTAGCAATCTCTTTTTCCAACAAATTGACTTCAATTTGAGCAGAATTCTCTTTGAGATGAAAAGGCTTTAGTTTCTTTACAGCAGCACTTTGTTTAGTGGGCCAAAAAGACCACACAAGAGCATACTTCAGCTTAGCAAAATTTTCTTCACGTATACCTTACCTTCACACTTCCCATCAGCCAGACATTTACTTAATCTTTTCTCTGTCACTCAGATTCTCAGTCAGAAGTAGCAAACTGGTTAGGCCAACACCTTAACTTCTCTGGACACATTGACACCATCCAGAAAAAATTGCACCCCAAGCTCGGTGTCTTGGTCAGGAACCACAGTTGCATCCCTCCTGTGTCTAGGCATGAGCTTGTCCAGAAGATAATCCTCCCCATTTCTGACTACTGTGATGTAGTCAATGTTGCTGCTCCTAAGTCCTCCCTGACCAGAGTGGACACTCTCTTCAACTCCTTCAGCCACTTTGCCCTTGATGCTTCCTCTCGCACCCTCCACTGTGATCTCTATCAAGCCCTTTCCTTCCCCTCCCTAATAAATAGACACCTCTCACACTGTGCTAAATTCACCACTAAACACCGGCTGGGCAACATCTCTTACTATCTCTTCCCCTCATTTATAACACCCCCTCCTCCTTCCCACTCCCTCAGATCTACTGACACTTGCACACTAACTGTCCCCTGCCACTCCACCCTCTCCGGGCAGTCTGGGTACTTTCACCATTTCGCTAAAATATGGAACTCTCTGCCTCCCCAAATTCGACACTCCTCCTCCCTGTATTCCATCAACACTGCCCTCTTCAACTATCTTGCACTTAACTGTTCCTGTTATGACCCACCTTAATTTCCTTCATCTTGCTTCTTACAGTTCATCCCCCTTCAGAATTTACCTAAAGCCTTTATTGACTCTGTTACCTCTACTGACCCTAGCCCCACCTACGTGCTAGTTCTCATACCTTTCTCACCTCCCCTCCTCTCTCCCCCTTTTTCCCCTAGCCTTCACACTCCCCTTGCATTGTTCTCAGCATCCTGAAGGGGTCCTACAGTGCCTAGGCTTGCCACCTTTTCTTCCCCATTTACCTATCCTTGACCTTCCAGGTCCCCTTGCAGGGTCCCCAGCATCCTGGAGGGTTCTTTGGATCAGGACTCATCCCCTCCCAGGTGTTATTTCTCATTCCCTCCCTCTCACTATCCCTTTATAATTGCAATGCCTAACTGAAGGGGGATTTACAATTGCCTGAACTTTCCTGCATCCTTGCAGGGTTTATTGCATTCTGAAGGGTTCTCCTTTTGGGTCAGTCCTTATTTCCCCATCTAGGTGTTAATCACACTTACTCCCTCTATGTATCTCTCTCTCTCTCTCTCTCTCTCTCTAATCCCTTCTCCAGTCCCCTGTCCTCTGGCACGGTTCCCCACATCCTGAAGGGGTCTCTCTGGGACACGACTCTGCACTATCTGTCATCTGATACTCTCTCTCTCTCCTTGACCCCTTATTTCATGATAACACTTGCTTACTTATTACCATTTCAGTTATTAATTGTTCTCACAAATTACATATGGCCTACCCTGGCCTACACGGGTCTCTCCGATGACACCTAAAATGGTTCGCCAGCTATCTCTTTGATAGTACACAGAGAGTCAAGATAGGCCCGGTCCTATCACCCTGCCTCCCAATCCAATCTGATGTTCGTCAGGGCTCCATACTTGGACCCCTACTTTTCAGCCTATACCTCAACTCCCTCCCATCCTCTTGCTCCGGAAATCTGCTCCTTTATGCAGATGATGCAGTCTTGTTTGCCTCCAACCCGGCTCCCCTCAAACTTAACCAAACTCTCCAGCTCTCCTTCCTTGAAATCAAAGACTGGCTCACCACCCACCATCTTATTATCAACTATAATAAGACTAAAGTCATGATATTCGCCCACCCGCAAATCCAGCACAAAAACCTATGCCCCAAAATTCTCACTGCTAATCAGACCCCCCTAGAACAAGTATACAACTTTAAATACCTAGGGATTACCTTAGACCCTGCCCTCAGCATTAACCAACACACCCTATACCTAACTACCGCTCTTAGCTCCAGGCTAGGCGTACTCTATCGGTACAAACACTGCCTCACCCCCGGGGCACTACAGCTTACTGTAAACTCCTCTTGATTACGGCATCCTAAGTTACAGTGCTGCGTCCTCCACAGCCCTAAGCAGACTCCGGCTTGTACTCAACAAAGCCTGCCGCCTCATCCTAGGTTGTGATCGTCTCACACACTCCTGCTCCCTATACAGCAGCACAAACTGGCTAAACCTGGATAGCAGAATCAGGTACCATACCTGCCTTATGGTCAAAAAGGTATTACTAGGCCTCACCCCACCCTCACTGCACCAAATTATCCTGCCAGCACCATGAGGCAAAACAACCCATAGCTCAAGCAAGCAGCTAATGTGGGTACCCCATGGCCGGACCTCCCAATATCAACGCACTTTCAATTTCAGGGCCCCCTCCTGGACAAACTCTCTCCCTATCAATATGGCTGAGGAAAGAAGGTTGGGCCCATATAAATCAAAGCTAAGGGAATACCTGCAGGCTTCAAATAAATGTGACTGCCCTTGAAACCTGATCTGCCTTGCCTCCTTACAAACAAACTACTAGCTTCTCAGTGTACCTCAAATGCATTTATGAAACATGACAAACAGCCTCCTACTGAATATCTCTGACATTACTTTGTTGTTTTTTTCCCCCTCCTGGCTGTGCTAAACTTCCTAAATTTCTCTGTTAGCCCACACTGAAACAACTATGTAACCTGTTCTTTGTTATCTCATGTCACTATGTAATATGCTGTTTTCTTTCCTTCTGTATCTTAAGTACCGTTCCCCTGTGCAATGTATGTATGTATGACGTAGAACCTTTGTAAATGAGTCTCTGACTCAAAAGTCTTTCTGAATATTCAAATAAATAAATAAAAATATGTTTGCAGCACTGTTTGTGACAACTGCCTTAATTAGTTGCATGTTATGTTGATCTTTGTAACTTGAATGTAAAATGTCTCATTCCTATTGTACCCTTTCCCCCCAGATCACACCAGGAGATGAGCAACCTGTTGCTCAGTGTGCTTTTCTGGTGAAATATTTCAATAAATAAATAAACTGAGACAGCACAAGATGTGTTTACTGTCCCATTCCATTTCTTGTCTGCCTTCCAAACTGGGATTACTTTAAAACATGGGGAGCACTTTATTAACATGAGACTTTTGTTTTTTTCTTCACAGTGTTCACCTTTAGCAAAAGAATAACCACTGGAAACCTTCCTGTACAAATCACTGCTGCCACATGCCTGTTCCAAGCATCCCAAGGAGCTTCTTATATCACTGGCACTCCTGGAGACCCGAGGCATTCTCTGCTCATTCAGTGATTCCAGCTCAGGATTGCTTACACCCAGGGGTTCAACTGGTGTGCCACATGGAGTGCCTAGGCGGACTGCCACCTCACCTGAGGTCACAACCAGCCAACTCCCAACACACGACTCATATTGCCTCTGCAGGCTGCACCCCCTGAGGGCCCCTAAATTGCTGCAGTCCACTGGCCTGGGGAAAAGGGGTAGGCTGCCACCACTACACCCACAATGAATGAGTCTGCCACTACTGGACCAAGCCCAGGCCCCCTCTGCAATAGCAGGCCCATCTACAGGCTACACAACATGGCTCCAAGGCTGCACTCACCCACGGGCGAGAAACATTCTGCAAATAGACCCCCATCGGTGCTTACACCAAGATGCCAGAGATCACTTGGTGGGCTCCCTCTCTTTTCTTCTGGGCTGTGGCTCCCAATGAACAGCACTGATGGGACTCTATCTATGGCTTCTTAACTGCTTCCCCAAATGACTATGGCACTAACCACTGCACTTTTTTGTGGGATTTCAAAGGAGGAGGGCTGGGGTGGAGGATGGCCCATCCCAACCCCACTGCAGCCCTCACTGCTGAATTTGCAGGCCGAATCCCTGACTGTCTCTCTCATCTCCCCAGACTTCCCCATTTGGCATGAAAATGTAGCATTTATACCCCCATGGAAGCAGACCCCTTCTGGCAGCAGGCAGGCCCTACATCCAGATCTACAGGCCAGGCACCAATGCTGGGAAATATTAACTAGTACAGTAAGCTCTCAAAGGGGTGCTTATACAGGTTTTTACACCAGGGCAGAACAGAGTGAATCAGCTTCATTTGAAATTAAATTAAGATTAAATTAGGGAGGTGCAAGAGAGGGAATCATTGTTCAGGACTACAAACTACACAGGTGTACAGAAAATAGGTAAGTCTGGAGAAATGTATTTATTGAGTACTAGGATTATGAATGCCTTTGAACCAGAGGTTCTTTTACAAATGTTCAGAAACAGCGCTTACAAAGAAGGACAACACTGGGAACTGTGCTACATAGAACAAATAGTACTTTTCAAATTTATTCGAAGTGAAATTCACCCAGCACTTCAGCAATCTGTAAATTCACCAACAAAGCAGAGCCCCTCACACCTCAGCAACTTGCCTTCCAAAGGGGGCATATACAGACTAGTCCCACCATTAAGCATTTATACAAAAAACACAATGTCACATCATACTTTTTCTACATTGTGATAGGACTGCAAAGTAAGTGTCCATTCTACATTTTAAATCATTTGATAAAGTGTTTTAATGTCACAAAATCTCATTAATAAAAAATGAAATTTAAAAATGGTAATTTACCCAGCATTTAGGAACAAGACAGAAGGTAATAAACAATAGGTTTTGAAATTTCGGTTCTTTTACAAAGGTTCCACATCAGTGTAATAATTGCAGCAAACAAACAACAGAGAATACAGTACAATGAAAGATTTAATAGCATGATACATCATGAGTTAACAGTAATATACTCAGATAGGAAATACATTTCATTTGGTGTACTACCAAAAACAGGAAACAGGAAACAGTACAAAACAAGCATTTGTCAATGCCGAATGTTGGCTTGCTGGCAATGGCATTGGTAGTACAGGAGTTAGAGAGATGCACAATAGGACTGGCAGTGAAGTAGTGAACTGATGCCGACCCCAGCCCTACCATGCAAAGAGTGACAGGCATTGGGGTGTGCCTTTGGGTCATTGGCCATAACGCTCATGCCATTTCACCTCACACTACCACTCAGAGACCGACATGTGCCGCAGTGTGCCTTGGGGTCTTCAGCCTTATCCTCACCCCATTCCATAAGGAAATATACTGACATGGGTGCAGTGTAGGAGAATGGGGTGAATATTGGGGCTGAAGAGTCCAAGGCACACCTCGATGCCTGTCACTGGCTACAGGGTGGGATTGGAATGGCATGAACATTACAGTCAACAATGACAAGTCACTCCCCTGACGTCTGTCAGTCTGTACAGGGTGGGGCATTACCATTGGAAGCCCTAATGCAGAGGGCATTTTTTGGTATTTTCACTCCAAATTTTCAATATGGGCTGTTTGTGACTCCACCTCATGAACAGTGGCACTATGAGTTTTTTTGCTGAAAGGTGATTTTGTACAACGACTGTGCATTTTGATGCCACAGGTGTGAAAACACATTTCGGGCAGGATGTGAAAAATGACAGCTGCACTGTTCATAAGGAGGTGTAAAAAATTGCATTGCAGAAAATCTGGAGTGAAAATATGCAAAATTGGTAACATCATGAGTGTGCATAGAAACTGCGCAACACACGCCAGAAGACAATTATTTTGGGGATTTGTTTAACCAAATTTTCAACATAGGCATTTTGGGAACTCCGGTCATGAACAGTGTACTGTGATTTTGTTAATCTGGCCCAAACATTGATTTCCCACAGCCACCGTGCCATTGTGTGACACATGCAAAAACACATTTTGGGCAGGATGTGAAAAATGACAGCTGTACTGTTCATAACGAGGTTTACAAAAATGACAATGGTGAAAATCTGGAGTGAAAATATTAAAAATTGGTGATGTAACGAGTGTGTATAGAAACTGCACAATGCATGCCCATAACACAATTATTATTATTACCTACAGAAGTTTTAACAAATTTTCAACATAGGCATTTTAGGACCTCCACTCATGAACAGTGTCACTGTGATTTTGTTAGTGTACCCTGATCATTGATTTCGCATAGCGGCCACACAATTGTGCGCCACATGCGTAAACACACATTTTGGGCAGGTTGTGAAAAATAACAGCTGTACTGTTGATAAGGAGGTGTGAAAAAAGGGCAATGTTGAAAATCAGAAGTCAAAATATTAAAAATTGTCGAAGTTACAAGCGTGCGTTGAAACTGTGCAACGACAAGTTGTATTTATTAAATATTTTTGGAATTTTTCCACCAAATTTGCAAATTTGTAAGATGGGAGTTTTGGAAGCCCACCCTCATGAACAGTGGCATTGTTATTTTGTTAATCAGTCCTAAAAGGTGATTTTCAAAGTGACCATGAAATGACCTTTCGGGGCCGAGTAATGAGACAACAGTGCATGTGTTCGTGAGGTGGGGTCTCAAGCACCCCATGTTGAAAATTTGGAGGCAAAATTCCAAAAAATGGCTGAGATATCCACCTAAGTTGAAAAAAACAACAACATTTATGCCATTATACAGCTTACCGGCATTTCTTCAGATTGCGGTTGGCTTTGAAGAGTCCAGACGTGTTCCCAGCCCACTGAAGAGCTTCACACCAGGCTCTGGAGGTAAGTATGTGGTGAGGGGGGTGTGGGAAGGTGGTGTGCACAGAGGGTGGATGCGGGTTGGGGGAGAGGACACCATGGTGAGGGACCGTTTTCTTTCTTTCAGGTAATTAAAAAAAAATAATCAACACCATGGACAGTTTTCTTTTTCTACAGGTGTATGAAAAACTGTTGTGCACACTGGAGTGGGCTACCAGTGTGCCCCATGACTTTGAGAGGTGATGTTGGACACACTGGGGTGGGCTCCCAGTGTGGCACAGAATGGGGGCATGGGCCGGAACATGCCAATGATGGTTGGCTTTGATTATGTGGAGGCACACGGGGTGGGTGCCCAGTGTGCCACACAGTCTTGTGGAGGGTTTATTTAGCATGCTGACATGGGGATTGGCATCACTGAAATTGGCTTTGTAGACATTGTGTGGCAGGTGGTGGCAGCAGCCACTGCCATGATGTTTATTGAAATACTTCACCAAGAAAGGCATGTTAGAAGGTGTGTTATTTTGCCGCTGCGTGATGAGCTTGTCTTTCATTGCAGTGGCACTTTCTTTACAAGTTTTGACCATTTTACATATTTCTTATGTGAGTGCCTGCATGCTGGCTTTTTGTGGAATGAGGGACACACCTACTAAAGCATGCCCTGAATTTACCCACACTGCCGCACCTCCAAAATCTGCTACTACAGCAAGTTGTTGGCTTGTGCGCAGACACAAGCCAACATGAAAAAATACATAGGGATGTGAGGTGAGGAAATAACTTGGAAAGAAAGGATAAAAGTAAGGGGGGTTACTTAGGTGTTCAAGATTAAGACTTTGTTGAAAGTGCAATGACTTCAGTAAGTGCTGGTGTTAGCAGGGAGGGAGGTGCAGAGGAACCGGGTATGCCCACACAGGGTAGGGGAATTCAGAAGGAGGGGATCTGAGAAAAATGGAGGGGGTGGGGTACTGGCAGTAGGAGTAAGAAGAAGGGAATGGGCATGAGGAGGGGGAGGAGAGGGTACAAAGGGAGAAAAACAAGGGAGAGGGAGTACAAGAAGAGACAGTAGTGGGATGGGGAAAGGTGGGAGAGGAAAGAGAGGGGTAGGAGGGTGGGGAGGGAGGGGAAATAGGTTTAGAAGACTTTCCCTTTAAGAGCTGATCTTTAAAAGATAAAGAGCTAGAAGACCCTGTTAATTTCTTCTGTCAGACAGCTGAACCCTTTCAACTACACTTTAATCTTGTCTGGACAGAACTGCAGCCAGATTAGTGCCATCATCATGAAATTCCAGTAAACTCTATGCTAACTCAACTACCAGTTAATGTCAATAAAAGCCCTCCAAAATAATAGCTAACTTTCAACAGGAAATCATTGTTATCTATATTCCATAAAAAAAACAAGAAAAAACTTTGAAATTACAGATGTTTTGTAATAGTACTTGAAATATTTATACTATAATTTTTTTACTGTTCTATTGTAATATTTGCTGTTTTTTTATTTTGCACTTTAATAGAATTGTATTGATTTAGCAGGACAAAACTAAATGTATGAAAGGAAGAAGGGAGTAAGGACAAAATGGCAGAGGAGCAATGGGGAGGAGTAAGGGGAGAATACATGGGTCAAGCGGTCCTTTTCTGCAGACAGATTTCTATGGTTAAATGTTTCTCAAATTTAAATAAGGCAATATTGCACTTTATAGGCGATAGGAATTTGTTTTACACCTATAGATGCCCTCCTGTTTTCCTTTTAATATATTTCATATATTCTGATGTGTTTTGACTTTTTTTTGATAAATTAATAATCTTTTTTTTTTCTTAATAGCTGCTTTGAATCCCTGTATCCAGATCAGTTTTTGTTATCTCTTTTCATACTAGCTGAACATTCTATGATACTGGTAATACCATTACAGGCTATTCAGATGAATAACACAACATGGCATGACCAATTTAATGGAATGTCTTAGAAATATGAAAAGAAAGTGCAGTAGCTGGTGAGGTGTGTGGAACTTTATGAAGCTCTGAAGGCATCCCAAAGCTACGGTAGGTAATTTATTTATCAAAAATTGGTCAAAGCAGAGGTCATGTGTGTGCCTGAAGGAAGATGACTTCCTAAACCCTTAGCTCCTTGACACCACAAGCAAAATCCACCTCCATCAACCCGGCAAATTATATTGCAATAATAGTGCACATCACTGATACCTGCAAGGGAAAAGTATGAAAACAGCTCTGGTGACTATTGAATCTCCTACTACACCACACAAATGGAAATTAGAGTTAAGACACTTCACCTCCCTCAGCACATCAACCGCCTCCCTGGCCAAATCCACCATGGACCAGCAGCCTAGTCTCCTGTAATGGATTGCTCTAAATGTAGAGTCAGTCCGATCCACTGTGACAGAAACCAATTTAATAACCTGTCTCTAATGGGAAGAGTAAAAAAAAAAAAAGCAAAAACCAAGCTCACCTTTCTGGACAGCTCCCAAGAAATCCATGATGAGTGGCTGAAAGCCAGAGAAAAGTAGATTGAATGGTTAACAGCAAAGCTTGAAGGTTTGGAGGGTAGAGGCTATAAGAAGCATCTATGTATTTTGGGGCTTCAAGAAGCCAAGACAAATGTATAAATAACAATGATAGAAAATCACATAAAAATGCAATGAAGTCAGTAGAAGTGAGATATAGAAAACCCAAGGGAAAGGGCAAGCTTAACACAACTCCACAATGGGGAACTCCAGAACTGAAGGCAGCAGTAAACAAATAGGTGAATGGCATTGCTTGGCTACAGTACATGCAGGGAATATATTATTAATAGTATTATTACATATTATATATTTTAATAATATTTTAGACTGCCTGTGTTACTGTAAAAGTTGTTTTACTTATGTATTGAAAAAAGCAGTAATAAACCTCAGTTTTACCTTCAGCAAAATGATTTCAGTGATCAAAATAAATTCCTCAGTATCCACATAGCTCTAATAACTGTATAAGTGTAGCAGCCTCTTTTTGTAATTACAGGTGTTATGGCTGCCAGCATCACTGTTTTTTATTTTACTATTATTTATAGTATCTGTTAACTTGGGTTAGCCAAAGTACACAGCATTCAATATTCATACCATATTTTAAATGATGAAATGAGATTTTAGTAACCAGACTACAGCTTCAGTAAAAGAAATATGAAGTCTCTTTAAAATAGATTACAACACTTTAAAGTCTGAATAGCAAAATATAGTCTAATCCAGAAATATCCCTGCTTCCACATGCAGTTAGATTGACTGACAACTGACTATGTACCTTGCAAATTGAAACTCAGCCCTATTTCCAGCTCTTGTCACAGATACGTTTTGCTAGCTGTATTATATTTGCCCAAAACAGTTTCAAAAATAACTCACAGAAAACCGAAAGCTTACTAGGAGAATGGACCTCGGAACATTGGCAAAAGTGCTATAATAGCAACTTACCAAGTAAAGAAAACAGTTTTCTTTGATCAAATGTTAACATTTTTTAAATGAAGCTGGCATTATATTGGGATGCAGAATTTTTTTCTTGGGTGATATCTTATTCCATGCCTGGAAAGCTGAATCTGCTAAAGAAATTAGATTGGGGAATATGTGCCCTGCTCTCAAGGGACACTGATCCTTATGCAACAATCCCCAGACATAATATTTAGTAGGCCTTGCAACCACACTCAAAAAGTGTACCATGTCAATTTAAAGTCAATTTCTGTGTCTGGCATGTTTTAGTTCCTGTTACTTATTATCACTGGATTGGTGTTGTCCCTGACCTATAGTTCCCTATATCCTATTGTTTTGAATTTTGTATGCTAATATTGTGTGATGCTTGTCTTATGTTTTCTACTTTGTAACCTCCCGGGTTGTACATGAAAATATGCATAAACTTATCTAGTGTGTTTACTTTGTGAATAAAATCGAAATACATGAAAATACAGTTTTTTTATTTGTCAGGTAATAGATTAAAAACAGAACAACATGCATAGAGCTACAGTAGCCTGAAAGGGCAAGTGTAGATACCTCACCAAACCAATATTTCAAGCAAAACTATGTGCACTTTCTTAAGGGGCATCTGCACTTGCATATCGGATTACTGCTGTTGTATGTATATTTCTTCTGCTGTTATCTACAAACAACTAAAGAACTATATTTGCTGCTATAAATTGCTACAGTAGCATTTTTTGAGTGTGACTGCAAGTGCTGGGTATTTTCTTCAGTCTTGTTTATTTAATGCTTACAACATGAAGAAATGCAGGGTATATCAAGTGGTCCTTCGTTTTGCATGTTGAATAACGTGGTATTATTTGGCAAAGCAGATAGCCTTAAAAATAGCCTCAAAACTAGGTGAGGGGAAAAAAAGTAGTCCAGACACCAGCTGTAAAATCCGACTTGGCATTGGCAGAACTGAGTTGCTCTACTTAAACAACCTTGAATATTTTAAAAATTCCATTTTCATTATTAATAGTATTTACATGAAAACACTGTTTTTTCTTTCTCTTACAGTATATTCACAGTAGCTGTTTATGCATTTATTGGTTGACTGATATGAGATTGCTGCACTACAAAATATCCACATTAAAGTAGGTGCCTATCATAGATTTCAAGTCTGTTTTGGTGAGACTGTTTCAACAGCAGCAGGAGAAAAGATACTAACAGTTCATATGCAAAATTAGAAATATGAATTTCACAAATTAGTTTGTGAATTGTTTGTGGTTTGAGATTCTGCATTTAAACCTCACTCTTGTGTGGGAAAAAATGCTCTGTGTGAATAAACTGAGTTCCTCATGCAGCGTGTCCCATCACAATTGTGTAGACTGCAGGCCCACTGGAGACTCAGGAGGTCGGACACTAGACAAAGGTAAGAAGTGAAACATAAACTTTCTACTGTCACTTCAACATCCAGCTAGCAGGCAGGTAACAAATATATGCAGCAATAATAAAAAGGTGTATGGAAACTGAATAAAAAAAGGGAACCCAACAACTCCCTATCTGGGATACACCTAAGAATTAACTGACCATCACAATGGGATAAGACACTTCTAATAAATTACCCTGTACTGTAATAAATGCTGTAAGGTTGTAGTGGTGTATTGTGTCTACTGAGACATAAAAGAATCCCTGGCCAAATACCTATGCACTGTAGGGTATAAGTACAAGGGATGTTCTAGGGACATAGTATTGAGAGACAGTAAGTCTGTGGTAGAGGGTTTCTTTATCCAAACTATCTACATAGGACAGTAGTACAAGGTAGTAATCTAGAAAGAACAACCGGATAACAAACCATAACATGATGCAACAAGTCTAGGTCTAATTTAAAGGCATTTGACAGTTAAGGGAATACGAGTTGTTACAGTGACCCAGGGTTATCATAGGTTTTATGGAGAAGAGGCAAAGCGGGGAGCTAGTCAGTTGTGGTGACTGTGGGGCACTCTTCTCTGGCATTATGCTCTGAGGGGGTACTGCTACAGCTTCAGGGCCTTTGTGGAGCTCCATGCTCTGCTGGTAGCAGCAATAGAACAGCTATCTCAGTTGCATCATCAGCTCAGCAGGTGCCCACACCCCACACCTCCAGTTGTCCAAAGGACCACAGGTCTGGGGGAATGCAGAGTGGTGGGAGGAGTTAGAAGGGTGGCAGGTGTAGTCACAAGAAGGCTGACCAGCCCCACAACATCCAGACAGCAAATCATTTTGCACCCCTAAAAGAGACTCGGGTACCTGACTCCACTCAGGTGGACTCTGTGTCAGGTGGGCATAACGGGCAGGATGACTTGGTGGAATCCTAGAGGTCAAACAGGAGGAAGTCAGTCAGGCTTATATTTTGGGCACTCAATGATCAGTGGAGTAGAGAGGGTGGTAGGAGGAGGGGTTAGATGGATGGTGGGCGGTAACGTGCCTTCCTGGTGCATTGCCATCCAGAATATAGACAGAGTAGGAGGATTGCAGGGGGAGCTGAGGATGCTGGTACACTTCGGTACCATCAGTCCAGTGAACCATCCTGTGGAGATGGTGGCACAGAACATATGCAGACAGTGGGACAGACTGAAGGCACACTTGGCCTTCCTGGGATCTTCCCAGGTCCTTCCTGTGCAGAGTAGGGAGAAGAAGATAGAATAAGTCTCAACTCAACTCAACTCAAATTTTATTTATAAAAAAGCACAAATCAGGCAAATATCTAAGTGCTTGTACAAAAACTTAAGAAAAATTCAGCAATTAAAACCATAAATAGCAATTAAAAACATCAGTATCACAGTATTAGATAATCAACAATTCATTCACACTCCAAGAAGATGATCTTAAATGAATGCATTTTTCAGGCAGATTTAAAGTTCTCCACAGTCAGGCACTCCCTTATCTGATGGGCTAGGGAGTTTCACAGGGTAGGGGCTACAAATGCAAAGGCCCTAGCACCATAGGTATTTGAATAGACTCTGGGAACCTCTAGCAATCCCTTGTCAGTGGAGCAGAGTGGGCGGAGGGAGCAGTAAGGACACATAAGTTCCTGCAGGTAGTGCGGTCCCTATCTATGTAGGGCTTTATAGGTCATTAAACCAACCTAGAAGGTGACCCACAAATGAACCAGCAGCCAGTGCAGTCTGCAGAGCACAGGTGTGACATGGCAAGATCAAGATAAGCCAGTCAACAGCCTGGCTGCTGCATTCTGCACCAGTTGCAAGCGGCAGATATCAACCCCTGGGAGCCCCAGGTAAATGTGCTAAGAAAGCTTCTTCATCTACTGTTATAATCTGGGAACATAGAATTAAACCCAGATCCCCCTATGTCTATAGATGCTCCATCATAGTTACCTCAACTCAAAGGTAACAGTTTTCTACATACAAACATTTGCAGCTTACTAAAAAAATTGGATATGATCCAAGCATGGGTTCTCCATGCTAGACCTGATGTGTTAATGATCTCTGAAACTTGGCTCAGAGGCACCACTCTTGACCACAGCACCAATATTCCCCCATATACTGTATTCAGAGCTGACTGACCATCCTGAGGGGTTGCAATCTATATACATGATAAATTTTCAGTATCTGTTACGGACTCCTCCACAGTCCCAAAGGAATTTGAAAGCCTCACCCTAAGGGTGTCTTTATCCTCTAAGAAGTCAATATCTATAACTTGCTGTTACAGACCCCTGTCGGGGGTATTCAGGATACTTTTCCATCTACATAAATTATTGGAGATAGCCAACTCAGAATGTATCATTATAGGTGACTTTAATCTTGACTGGAACTCAGACTGTTCCAAATAGCTGAAAGAATTTTGTGATAGTCACAGCCACTCACAAATCACCCCTGACATTACTCATCCCAACACCAAAAATTCTACTTGCAGCTCTCTTATCGATCTAATACTCATCAACAAACCTCACAACATCTCTCACTCCAGGGTACTTCATAATGATATACAGTAAGTGATCACAGAGCAGCTGCATGTGTAAGATGCGCACTGAGTTTTACCTCTACATCTACCTTCAGACTAAAAAGAAACCTCAAAATGTTTAGTCAATCTGCATTCCTGGCAGACTTAAGTCAGAACAGATGGCAGGATTTTTATCTGGCATCCTCAGTCTCTGAGGCTTATAATATCTTTCATAACCTTGTTATGAGTGTGGTTGATAAACATGCCCCCCCCACCCCATGTAAAACTAAGACTAGAAAAAGATCATGCCCTTGGTTTACACCTGCACTAAAATCTGCACTAAAGGCCAGAGACAAGTCACGGAAATATGCTCATAAAACTAAATCAAACACAGACTGGGTGGCTTTCAGAGCCTCCAGAAATCTCTGCACCAAACTCATAAGAGCTGAAAAAGTTAAGTATTTCCAAACTTTCCTCAAGCATCACAAAACAATACTGCCAAGCTCTCACACATCCTTAGGGAAATTGAAGGTTACACACCAGCATCACCATTGCCCTCCAAGATTATCTCCAGAAACCACACCTACACCGACAAGGCCAGTATTCCTGATCAATTTAACAACTACTTCATCATGGCAGGATTAGTCTTTGATAATTCTCCAGCAAGTAAGTTCATTTGCCACTCCTGTAATATGAACCCTTCTTGCCCTGACCCTATAAATGACAGACACCCCTCCACTTTCAGCTTCAGTCCTATATCCTTCAAGCAGGTCGAGGACCTTCTAATTTCCCTGGACATCAAGAAAAGAACTGGCGTTGATCTCCTAGAACCTCTTTTCATAAAAGTAGGGTTCTACTATTTGACTTCCCCCATCATGCACCTCTTCAGTCTATCTCTATCCCTAGGTGACTTTCCGGCTATCTGGAAAATAGCACATACTGTATCATTCCTCTCTTCAAGTTTGGTGATATCTGTGACCTCAAAAATTACCGGCCCATCAAAGTGGGGGTTGGTACATAATGGAAACAGAGGCCCATCCTACGGTACCTTTGAAATTATTACCATGGATAGCCTCTCAGCCAGATGTTAAACTAATAAAGAACAGATGGACCAAACATACAATAAAGCTCTGGTTAGACACACGGCAATGGTGGGAGATCCCGAGTCCAGTCTGGGAATATATTCCTTTAAATCATCTCCCTGGGTTCCCCACCAGTCAAGGGGATGGCTGCTTTTCCAGGTGGAGAGGGGCGGGGTTGAATAATCTTATCCAGTTTATAGAGAGAGAAGAGGTCAAATCATTTGCTGACCTGCAGAGAGAATATAACCTCGCAAGAACAGACTTTTTTAAATATCTGCAATGCAGGCACTATATTACTACTATGGTAGGGGTAGAAGCCCTAAAAACTCGTCCTCCTCTCCCCTTAATAGCCACCCACAAAAAAAGCCACTTAGCTGACCAGAAAGGATACATTTCACTCATATATAAGGCTCTACAAGAAGATGTGGGAAAAGTACAAGTGGCTAAAATAGAGAATGAGTGGCAAAAGGAACTGAACACTATAATAACTAAAGTGGAATGGGGTAAAATCTGGTGAGGGGGATTTCTAAAACCACAAGCTCTCCTGGGTGGAAAGAATTTAAGTGGAAGGTCACCGCTAGGTATTTTATTACCCTGGTGATCTCTGTACACTATACTACTCCTCCTACAGATTTATGTTGGAGGGGATGTGGGAAAAGGGGGACATATACACACATTTTCTGGGATTGCCCCCAGATTAGAGATTTTTGGCAGGAAATTATGCCGGCTTTACAAAACATTTTTCATCTTCAGGAAAATCTCTCAGTTGTTAATATGATATTAACTTTGACCCCAAAGGAAATTAGAACAAAGAACCAAAAATACTTATTTTATATACTGGTAACTGTAGCCCTTAAGGTTATCACCCAGCAATAGTTAAAAAAAATTCATTGACCAAAGGTATGTGGAAAAGTAATATTAAGAAAATTAAAATCATGGAGGCGGTCACTGCACAGTTAAATCTCAGAGTGGATCAATATAATGCGAGGTGGTTACCATTTTATGATTATATTGAAGATACTGAGGGAATTTCAGTTCTAGAACAGCTTCTTCAGAACTGAGGGGCACAATCCGAGAGTTGGGTCTTTAACTGATAGTAAGAAGATAAGGGTGAGGAAAATTAATGGTAACATAAGACCTGAGCAAGGAAGCTTTGGGTGAAGAGAGAGACTCAGCAGTTAAGAATTAAATCCACGTCGAATAAAAAAATTTGTGTAGTTGAAGGACAGTAAGGTAGTTTTTCTACCTTTTGGAAATATGCTACATTGCTGTCATAGTTTTACATATTGTAAAAGGAAATAATAACTGAAGGCAGTACATTGGAAAGCAATTATTGTGAGAAACAAGAAGATCTGTACTGTATAAATAAGCTGATTAATTGCTATAATATGGTGATGTATTGAGAATGGAATTATGCCTAAAATGTATCAGTATGATAAACTATAAATAAAAAACTAATTAAGTTAAAAAAAAAAAAATTACCGGCCCATTTTTCTGCTACCTATCCTGTCAAAATTGCTTGAAACATTTGTCAACCGCCAACTAAAAGAATACTTGGAGTCTGAAAACCTACTAAACCCCATCCAGTCTAGTTTTAGACCTAAACATAGTATGGTCTCCATCCTCACCAAGGTTATCAATGACTGGCAAAAAAGCCCTCAATTCGAAGAACCTCTTTTCCTGAAAGTAGCAGCATGGGGTGGCCAGCAGCACAGTCCTCCTCACACCAACTCAGCCGCCAGCTATTCAAGTGATTCTGAGAGTGCACTGCTATATATAGGCAGCACGCTTCCAGCATGAGTTGGATGGCCAGAAGCCAAGGAGGTGTGTGGAGGGCTGTGCCGTTGGTCACACCATGTCAGGATACCAATGGGCAGATATGGAGGTCGGGTTGTGTTGTTAGAGCTGTGGGGGGGTGGAACCTCTGAACACCAGTTGAAGTAGGGGGCCAGGATAGGGGTTGGGGTGAACAGGTGGTGATGTACTGGGAGGGGGGGGGAAGGGTGTCTGCATTCACAGAGCCAGTGCCCCTACATGTAACAGGGGGAGGGTGCCTGCATTCATGGGGCCAATGCCCCTATGTGTGACATGGGGAAGGGTGCCTGCATTCACAGGGCCAGTGCCCCTATGTGTGTTGGGGGGCACAGCTGTGTGCTGGGGTGGGTGGCACTGGGCAGCCATTGGGGATGGGTGCTGGGGTTCTGTTGGTGGTGGAAGGGGGTTCTTCCACAATCCTGTCCAGAACAAATTCTACTCTATGCTGATGATGCTGTCATGCACACCACCCAATAGGACCCCCACCTACTCCAAAACAAGCTTCAAAAGGGTTTCACCTCCATAGAAACATGGTTTAGTAGTCTAAAGCTGGTTCTCAACTATAAGAAAACCAAGTCAATGCTTTTCTTTATCTCCCACAACAAACATAGGCTTCACCCCCTTAATATTACAACCTGTCTTGGTGCTGTCCTCAAACAGGTTCACTCCTTTAAATATCTGGGGATCACCATAGACAGCAACCTATCCTACAGCATCCACATAGATAGCGTTGCCAAAGCTGCAAACACACGCATTGGTCTCCTCTACAGGCACAGACAATTCCTTACCTTGGATGCCTTAAGGATAGAAGTACAGAGCTCGTGGTGTCTCTAATCAACTATGATCTGATTATTTATGGCTCTGCAACTGACACAGCCCTCAGGTGCTTATCCTTGGCCCTAAACAAAGCTTACCAACTCACCCATACGTGTGACCTCTATGCCCAAACAAGGTGGCTCCATTTATCAAACTGTATCAAGTACCAAACTTGTCTAATGACTAAGAAAATTATGCTACATCTCGCTTCCCCCAGAGTCCAAAGTCTTCTCCATACAGCATGCAACTCCTGCCTTACCAGAGCTTCAGAAAATGAAATGCTGCACATTCCTTGGTGCCACACCACACAGGGCCAAAGATCCTTTGTGTACTAAGCTCCTAGCTGGATTAATGGACTCAACAAAGACATCTCCTCTCTACAAAAGCTAGGCCCATTCAAAGCCAACCTTCATCTCCACCTAGCTGCCTCTAGCTCCTGCCACTATCCCTCATAATCTGATCTCCCTCCTAGCACTTCTACTCCTATCCTCTCTCTTCCACTTCTTACAGCCTACCCTCCACTCCAGTTTTTGCCCCCTACCCCCAAGCATTTTTTTGAGGCCTGACAAATGCCCATGGCTGCACCATTCTTTTTGTGTCTATTCCAAGCCTCAGTTACCTCTGGCTACCCTGCCCCCTGGTACTCACTTTCCCTCAATGTAATGTAGTTCAGCTGCTTACAAATGTCTGTGCACCATTTCTGCATTGTTACTCAACTCTATGTAATGTTTGTATTGTACCTCAATTGACGTGGAACCTTTGTAAAAGAGCCTTGGCTCAAAGGTACTTGTAATCCTAGACTCTAAATAAAGAAAAGAATAAATAAACTGAGCGGTGGCAGGTGTATGCTCGGCATGTCCAGGGCTTACATCAGGATCTGTCCAGCCATACCCTGTGCCCTTCTCTGTATCCCTGCAAGTAGCACTACACACCTTATTGAATGGCGTGTAGTACTGGCATGCCCACCTACCTGCCCCCGGTGCATTGCTGTCTGCGCGGCCAGGGGATCAGGTGCATACAGGATATGTGCCTCTTTCATGCATCCTGTGCAGGGGGTGCAATGGGTGTAGGGTGGCTATACAATGCAGATTCATCGTGCATAGGCACTTCACACATTGTGCATAGAGCTCATTATGTGTAATGTAGTACTGCAATTCACATAGTACAGTTTGCACCGTTGCATGAGTTTTAATACAAAAACTGCTGTACTATGCATGCACTATGCAGCTAAGCCAATTTACTACATGAACTGACAGACTTTGTGTGAGAATCTTCCTTAGTTAAATTCACAGTAACTCCAGCAAACTGCAAAGTAATCACAATGCAAATGCTATGAGTAATGCGTAGTGGGCTAATTCATCACAATTCAAGAGTGAATTATAAATTTGCAAGACTCCTGCTTACAAGTCCTCATTATTGACTCCTTTGAACAATTAAGCCACTGAAAGAAGGCCTTTAGTAAGGCAAATAGGATTCTGGGTGAATCTGAAGGGGTATTGACAGTAGAAAAAAGATAATTGATGAGGCTGCATCTGGAGTGCTGTGCACAGTTCTAGAGTCCTCAACTCAGGAACGATAAGGACAGGTGCAAAGAAGGGTGAACAGGATGATTCAGAGCAGCAGGGCAGACCTTGCATAGATCAGCACAAGGCACTGAACATGTACTTGCTGGAAACTAGACAACAGATGGGTGATATGATACACATCTTTCAGTTCCTGAAAGGAATAAACATGGTAAATTGTAAGGAGCTAATTAGCATTAGTAACAGTTCAAGGACACTGATCATGAGTCAAAACTGACAGGAGGGCGCCTCAAAGAGATGTGAGAAAATGTTATTTTACAGAAGGGATTATGGAACTGTAGAGGCCTGCTAGCTGAGGTGATGGGCACCAAGACCATAAATGGTTTCAAGCACTGCTTGGGCAGATTGAAGGGTGACGTGGTTACAGTCTGTAACAAAAGTCACAGCACTCACCACTCAGTCATTAAATAAGGTAGTCCAAACTTAAGTCTCTTTTTACCTTATTTTATTGCAAGACGTGCAGTGCCCAGAAACACAGCACAGCAGGGAGCAAAATATCCTAACGTTTCACCTTGCGTTTTATCAAAGGATAGTGACCTCTAGGGCATGGTATCATTTATAACAGGTTTTCAGTTGCGCCTAATTACATGCAATTAAAAGTGTTTAATGTGACACAAAGCCAAACTACCAACATGCTTTATAAAAACATTTCAAACCGCCACCGTACCCCTTATACAACATAAACACATGTACACAAAAGATATAATATACCACATTTAAACATTTCAACCCTCAACTTGAAAGTTGCCAAAAACTTATCATGCAATGCTGCTTTACACATACCAATTTGATTTTCATTTTAATATGGCAGTGCAGGTGTATGGACCAGAAAGTATCTAACACCCATTTAAGGACATACATTTGTCTTTAATTATAAGCAACAATCTTGTTAACATTTTCCTTTTTTTGTCCTATAAAAATTGGGACTAATAAAGACAGCTAAGACTAAATGGGGTGGAGGGGAAGGGAAGGAGCAGGGTTATTCAGGTGATAGCAGTAGGGAAGGGAAATGGAGGAGGGATGGATAGTGAGGGCTGGTACTCTGTATGGACAACATGTAATTGGGGTTTGATAGGAAACTACTTAAAGACTGAGTGAACCATTGGTGTTTTTCTGACATCATTATCTATGTTTCTAATTGACACCCCCGATGAAGGGTTTTTGACCGGAAGTGCTTGGGCATTGTGGCAGTGGTTAAATCTGTGTGCACTTCCACTTTATTTTGCTATTAAAGAATTAAAAAAATGTATTTGGAGAGTATGTGTTTCAGTGCTTGGAGTGCAGGTTCTCCTGGAATTTTTTATGTTTTTAATCTGCCTTGTCAAGTGTCAATTTGCAGTGTAGGGATAGCTTTGTGAATTGTTAATTTTGAAACCCTACCAGAATAGGCTGAAGGAATTAAATATGTAATCCCTGGAGGAGAGAAGGGAGAGGGCGGATATGATTGAGGCATTTAAGTACCTCAGAGGGAAGAATAAGGTACAGGAGAATACTATTTTCAAAGAAAAAGATGCTCAAGGATGAGGGGGCACAAGATGAAACTTAATGGAGGGAGGTTCAAAGGGAACTTGAGGAAGTACTTCTTCACAGAGAAGGTGGCAAACAAATGGAAAAACTTGGCAACAGTAGGTTCTGAATTCCAAGTCAATGAAGAACACATTTACAGCCGTTGACTGTAAATCTGTTCTTCTTTGACTTGGAGATTGAGATTAGTCTGTGGTGTGCTGGGCCAGTATATATTACAGTTTACTAGCTACTGCCACAATACTCTCGAGTCATCAACACTGCATTCACCTGGTGGGCATCTATGAAGCAGTTGGACATATAGCAGTATAATATAGTCTGAAGGTTAGAGTAACAAGCTGTGAATGCACTTCATACATCCAGCAGACCTGGGTTTGATTACCACAATCTCCACTTTCATACAGACTCTGAGCAAGTCACTTAATATCCCCAGTGCCCCCAGGTCTCCCCTGAAAACAGTCACTTGTATCTAGTAGGCCTTACCTTGTTACCAATGAATAATAGTAAAAAAAAGTTACTTGCCCCCAATCCCAATATGAGCTTCAGTGAGCTGGAGAGGTTAGTAATGTGTTTGAGAAGCAATACTAGACAGGTAGTTTTCAAGCTTATAAAAGGGAGATTGGTGTCTTTCTATTTAATAGTTGACTAATATCTACTGCATAGTTACTTTTTTTTAATTCATGTTGATGATTGAAATATAGTTTATACTCTGTTGAAATGCTATCTATTTTATTTGGTGAAATTATTTTGGGAGAGGGTGCCTTTGTGCCTAGGTTTCAATATTACTGTACTAATGTTCTGATGACTGTTTTCTCCTTATTCAGTTAATAGTTCCTGTGGGGAGCGGCACTGCCACAGCAATGATAAGCAAGCGACTGGTTGTTGTTTGAAATATATGTTCTTTGTGTGACTGTCCATTCAGGAACATAGCCAGAGTTATTAATGAGTGATGCACGTAACCATTAAAGTAGTAATGGGTTTGAAGACTTTATCAACTTAAGTGATCAGCCATTTGGCCATTGGTCCACTTTGTTGTGGCACTAGTTGACTTCGGGTTAAAATACATTGTAAACCAGCTTGCCAGTACAGTGGTAGCAGAAGTGAGCCCGGGGCATTGGAAGGCCAGCCAGGGGGTGGAGGATCTAGCATACATAGGACTGCGCTGTTCCTCTGGGGGCAGGGGCAAGAGCCGATTGCCTGCCTGGTCCCCGGCAGAAGCTACAGTAGGGGAAACACAGCCTGGCCCAGAAGAACTGCAGGAAAGAGAACAAAAATTCAACAAGTTGTATTTTTAGAGGTAGCAGATTGCTGTAATGGGTGTCAGGATTCCTTCCTCTGCTCCTCACCAGAAGCACTGCACTCCCTGTGTAATTTTTCTGACTCAGGTGTTTCAGTTTTCCTCCAGCAAGGGAGCTTGGCTATCTGTCTCCACTGTGTTCTGTGTGAAACTATTGACTGGGGTTCATTCCTCCAGGGCCTTACTGCTTTACCGAAATCTCAAATCTTGACTCAGTAGGGGAAGTAGTGTAGGCCAGTGGTTGGACCACAGACCTGCAAAACCAGATGATTCCCCAGTTTCATATTCAGCCACTATCACTGGGTCACTGTGCAAGTCACATGACCTTCCTCATCCTCCAGTCCCTCCCCAGCTGGACAAATGGGTAATTCTTGCCTCATTGTTAATGGGATGTCTTCACTGGGAAATCCTGGGCACAAAAACATAAACAAATAAAATACAAAGATGGACAAAGGAAGCATTGCTTCAATCAAAGAGTGGCAGGGAAGTGTAATAGCCTTCCAAGTGAGGTAATAGAGTGAGAATCACTATATCTGTTTGACTAAATAAGAAGAATAGATGACGAACTGATCTCTGCTGTTGTAACTGCTGAGAACAGATACAAAAGATGGTGCGCTCGAAAGTTGTTGAAAAATGTTTTCTCTTATTTTATTATGTGCAAAATTAAATCACTGGGATTGTTATGCAAGTCCCATATAAACCACCTTGACTTTATATGTGACTTTCTTGGCAGTGCACTGATTACATTTGTCAAATAATGTAGTCAGTGAAAACATTTTTACAGTGCTTGAGTGAGCCATCATTTGTATGTATTTTGTATGTACCTTTTAGATATATTCTACTCAGTGGAACCATACTTTAATAGCAAGCAGCTATCATTCAGTGTGTCATTGCCTTTGTGACTGGTGCAAAATATAGGATGTCTGATGGGGCTAATTAGTCTGATTTTGTCTCTGAATCATATTGATAACATGTGCCATGAAAATCCTGTAACTTCATTGGTCACATGTTGCCAAAAGATATTTAATTATTTTCTGACAGTCACACACCTCACCTGACCTATATGTTTTTAACAAATAGAAACTAATTTTAAAAGGGGACTGAGACACTCCAGGGTATGCCATGGTAAGAGAAACAATGCACTTTCTTGGGTGGTTTCAGCACTCGGCTTAACCTTGTGTCTAACAACCACCTGAGGCATTCATTATTCCATTATAACCACACATGCTGTTATGTGTTATCCCTTATGTATTCATGCCCCATGAATACCATTATGTAAAATAAATACTATGAACATGTGGATTCTAACTCCTGTCCTATGAAGTTAAGACCAAACAGTCATTCACACAAGCATATCTTTAGTCCCAGATCCACACCCATGTGCCCAGCCTTGTCTGTTGCAGGAACTGATTGGTGGAAGGGCATGAAGCCTCCTGACATCAATCGCCGTCTCAGCATCAGAAGCGTTACCCTGCAGAAGGGCAAACTCCATTAATGCTATGATAATGCAGTTGCTTGATCATGTGTCTCCTCAGGTTCACCAGTGAGATGATGATGGCCACTGTGGCCTGTAGTGTTGGAGTCTGGCATGGCCTAGTTTATAGGGGGACAGGGAAGGGGAGAAGATGGGGGGTATCACAGACAGATAGGTGCCTACAAAAAATCAACAGAATCCTTTGCACTATCCCCCCGGCTCAGCTGTATAATTTAGGTGAATATATGCTTAAGGGCTTTGCTGCTGTATAATGCATTTTACTCAGTTTGTAACTCAAGTTTCTTTATTTTATCTTGGTATAATTTATCATGTCAAAAGCTGCTGTTCACCACCCTCCAGCCGTGGCTCTCTCTTGCCCAGCATTTGCACTGTATACGTGTTCCCCCCATCCACCATCACCAATTTACAATATTGTTCCTACTCTGTACTTGTATTGCTTTTGTACATTAGCAAATATATTTACCTTCATGCACCTTATTGTATTGTATTTCTTTACATCTGGTATATGCATTTGGCACAATTGTTATTGTTTTGCAGTTATTGCAACTTGTTAGATTTTACTGTTCTCCTCTACCTCCCTACCTCCAAACAAATAAATACATGAATAAGAAAGTGTGCCTTTTTGTTTCTTCCCCCATCTCTTACAATCTTCCGGCACCACTGTTGATGGGAGTAGGGGGCACCTGTGCCAGAAGGAAGGGGCCATGGCCCATCAATTCAGATTTATTAGAAAGAAATGTTTGTTCATGGTAGTTCATGCCTGCTTTATTTTATTTGGAACTGGAAACTCCTAATATAATATTACAATGATTTGAGATGTGTGTGTGTGTGTGTGTGTGTGTGTGTGTGTGTGTGTGTGTGGGTGTGGGGGTTATCAAACATAATGAAAATATATTGCTAAATCAAAAGGAGTGTGTATAGTTAATTGACAACTGCAAGCCCTGACTTGTCTAGAGCTTTAAAGAATTTAGGGGAAAGGGGAAATTGTTTAACCAGGAAAGGCACACTAAGCCAGAGCTTGTTTCCAGGTGTGACCTGGGAGCACAAGGAAGTTAAGTAGGATTAGATGGAGAGGGCTGTAAGCACAGTCTTGCATGGGGAGGATTTTATGGTGCCACAAGGTGCTCTGTACATTTTTGGCAGCGCGGCCACTCCACAATCTGCTCCCTACACATTAGCACTAGGCAGTCTCTCTTGATGCCTGACTTATCTTAACGGGACTTTTGCAGCACTAGTACTCTGTGAGGGAAAACTGCATGGTGTGACAATGAAAAAGTGGTTATCAAGCCTTTTTGGAGGGTAGTATCATGGTGAATAGCCAAAGAGCTGCCATGTCAATGCTTACAGCTTTGTTTTATTGTGACCCCATCTTGTGGGACTACCTTAATGGCTCCATGGGACCTGCCCATGGTACCAGCCTGCAGCAATATTGCTCTCTATTGCTTTTGTATGTTAGTCCTAGCTCTTGGATAATGTTTAATAATTATACATATTGAAAGTTAAAGTGATAGTGTTTGACAGCAGGGAAGGGTATCTACAAGTAAGGGGTGAGTGGCTCACTGAAGTGGATATAGACCTCGCAGCCATTGCACAACCTTAAGACAAGTGAAAGTGAATGTGCATCAAGTGAGGTCCAAGGTGTAGTCTAGTGCTGGATTAGGATTTTCAGTAACTGAAGTGCTGGTGGGTGGTTGGTATAACCTACAGTCTCTGGTGGATAGCAAGTACAGACCTGTGGGAACAAAACAAAGTTCTAAAATGCTCAAGCTGTTATTCAAAACAAAGTTATTTGCTAAAAGTCTATGTTGATAGTGCTAAATGCTACTCTTTTTATGCAAACTGTCTGTAAGCTGGCAGATCAGTTCAGTAAAATTAACCTTAAATTTATCTTTGAAATTGTGTCAAAGTCATGCTACATGGTTGTCTCCATGTTATATTCCTGTGGTCTCCTTTGTCAGTCCGGTGCAGCCCTTACACTACACAGATCCCGTAGCTATTTGATTGGTGAGATAACTCTAAAAGTTCTTCTGTGTACAAAACTCAATGGTTGTAGGTGGCAAGAAAAGCAAAGAATCTATTAGTACTGCAGCCTTGAAGCTGTTGTTATTATTTCTGGAGCATGTAATGAGATAGTTTGTAATATTCTTAATTTTCTCGATAGATGGATCATCTGTACACTAACACGTCTATCACTTCAAATCAGAACACAGCAGTAAAATCTATTGCAAAATATAAATCAATTCTAATTTGCAAAATAGGAAATACGAAATATTTGCAGGGTCCTTGCAAGACCCATAATCAGCTACATAGTGAATACACAGTCTTTTCTTGTCTTGGAGCACTGAGAATCCATTATCATGATATTTTACGTTAATAGTGATGTCTACCCTTCCTATCACACTGTAATCAGTTTTTCCATGATTCTTAAGCTGGCAGTAGCGCATAATAACATGGTAAGAAAAACTTTGATTTCTGTTTCACACTTCAGTTAGTCAAATTATTCCTACTACATGTAATAATAGTATTGCATATGCTGTTAGGAATTGGGATACTACATAGTGATTTTGTACATTAAGATTCATTGTAAATTCATATATACTTTGCTATGGAGGTTAGAATTTAAATGAGTACTGTACCCTGTAATTGTAACTGCAATAAAATATGCATATATATATATATATATATATATATATATATATATATACTGCAATAACAGTTACACAGTAAAGAAAATTACATGCATTTTAGTTTAAAACCATTTTAAAAAAACATAACTGAATGATTTGTGAACATACATGGAGAAGAAAAGTGTGCAATGTATGAATAAAATAGAAACATCCTAGCATGTATCTAGAGGACATCAGAAACACAGTTCTGAACACTAAAATTTTAAATGATCATTCTTAAGCATTTAAACAGCCTTGAGTACTTGGTTACTATACACTCATCATTGATGAGTGCATGGTATATACCTGCCAGGCCTGCTTCACCAGTAGAAACCAAAATCAAAATGTGCAGTCTGTCATCAGCAACCAGGGGCCAGGAAAAGGAGAGAGACTGGTATATAAAGATGTTATGGTAGCAGGGCACTGAATACTCCCACAATTGACCCCCAAATGCATCAGAATGCATAAAAAATGCAAAAATGTTCAGGGAGCCACTTAGGCGGCCACTAGACTACTGGCTGATAACTTAGTGGTTAACTTGTGCATACACTTTTTTAAAGGCTGGTTACTCCCCTGCCTGCATCCCTTCTGCATCCAGGTGTTCCATGAGCCTCTCCTTCAATGGTGTCTCTATAATTACTGGATCTCATTTTTTCCCATAGGAAAACTGGGTTGTAATTCTGTCATTATAACCACCTGTTATAACAATGAACATGCACCCAGTTTTCCCTAGCTCAGCGCATGCGCCACCCATGATCTTTCTCTTCTCTATGTTGTTCCTGATGTCCCTGCTACTCAGCTGTATAGTTCACCGACACTAGGAGATGGTGGTAAGTTCTTTTTTTTTTATAACAAAAATATCACTGTCCATGTTTATTTTGGGTGTGAAATAAAAAAATGCAAATACTGCTTTTCTTCAGGAGCCACTACAGACCATGCTGGAACCCCCTTATAATCCATGACTCGAGTCTTCACAGATATCCATTTATTTTATATACTGTAATTGCTGTGGTGAAAAAATGATCCCCAGCAATTACATAAAATAAAGGCTGGGTAGGGATATAAACTCAATTTTTACACACACCCCTCTGTGTGGGATGCCTTCATAAACCCCTTGAGCTTTGCTCTCAGGTTTATGTAGCGTCCCACACCTTGGGGTGTGTATAAAATTATCATTATAACCTCCTATCCATTCATTATTCTCTATATTAACTTCCCCACCACTGATGTGAGACTGACTGGCCTGTAGTTGCTAGCATCCTCCCTACTTCTGCTTTTGTGCAGAGGGACCACAGTGACCCTCCTCCATTCCTCTGGAACTTAGCCCATTTCCAATGAAATACTAAAAAGTGCTACCAGAGGGACAGCCAGCACCATTCTCATCTCCTTTAGGAACCTTGAAAGAATCCTTTCCAGCCCCATTACCTTGTTTTCCTTTAAGGCTTCAAATCCATTCTTGTCCCTCTGCTCCAAGAATAGACTTCTGTCCATTACCCTTTTCCTGGTGCTTACTGCAGCATGCTGGTCCATTCTGCCACCCCCTACTATGAAGCTCATGCAGAAGTAATCATTTAGTATTTCTGCTTTTTTTTTAATTTTCCTCTGCACAGTGCCCCTTCCTTTAACTGATTCTCACTATCCCTTCCCTTGTGTTCCTCTTCCCCCACATACCTGAAGAAGGTCTTATCCCCTTTTTTGACCTCCTTAGCTATGCAGTCCTATGTTAGTGTTGCAGCTACCTTTACCCTCCTTCCTACATTCCTTTGGTCTGCCCAATATACCTCTTAATCTTCATCCTTCTGGGTCTCCTTGTACTTTCTAAATGTAGATTTCTTCTTCTTCACTGCCTTTGCCACCTCCATAGAAAATCATAGCAACATCTTCCTCCTCTTTCCTTTGCTCACTTCCTTCAAACTGAATGTTGCTGCCTAGGCTATATCTTCCTTAATCTCTCTCCATTGAGTATCCACTTCCATCTGCCTTCTGTCCCTCCTTCAAGGCCTTCTCTGAGGCAGTTAATCATTTCTTTAAATTCTACCCTTCTGAAGGTCTAGGACCCTTGCAGTGTGGAGATGTCTGTCTGTGTTTTCTAAGAAAAATTACCATTAAAATCCATCTGAAGACTGAGTTTTTTTTATTTACTATTTATCTTCTCCTGCCTCCCAGCCTAGACCTCCTTCCCACTGAACCTCCCAGCCCCATCCCCGTGGCTTCTCTCAGGACTTACCCCTCACTGAGTACTCCATGACTTGCCCTCCATGGCAGAGTTGTAGAGACTCCCTCGACCCTGATGTCCAGATCTGGAGATGGGAGGAGGCTCAGTCACCAGGTACATGGCCTGTGGAGGTCAGTGATCATCCTGCCAGCAAGGGTGTTTTCTGGTCTTCAGTTCCCCATGGTCTGCTGCACTATCCCTCCTCACAGGGACTTCGCATTTGAGACTATGTCCCCAACATTAATGTGTAGTGGCATGCTCACATGATAAGCAGTGAATCACATCCCTTCCCTCCACAAGTCCTGCACACCCAACCAGACACATACACACACACGACCACACACCTGTAGGGGGCAGTACTACAGCAGGATGAGGCACCCTCTCCCCTGGGAGAAGGAGACTGTCCCTTGGGATGCTATGACCTCCTCCCCCTCCCACTGGCCTCCAATGAACCAGGCTCATTCCCAAACCAGGATCGCCAGTGCAGTGAGCAGTATTTCTTCTGCTGTGCTGGCAGCCCAGAAAAGCTGAGCTTTTTCAATCTATATCAATCACAATTTGTTCTAGAGTGCCTCTTATTGCTAGATTTGTTGTTTCTGTTTTCACAGATTATTTAGTTTAAAAAAAGTGTTTTTCGTTTTGTCTATAGTGAAGCACTGCTGTGAAGAAGGGAAGATGTATTCATTTAGCAAGGCAGGCCAGAAAGATCAGGAGCCTTTCTGAGTGAGCAGGAGATTGTATTTTTTCCAAGTCTTTCCATACCAGGACCCTCATCTTAGTGTGATGGTCATCTATGTTTGTCTGATCAAAATTACCTTTAAAATCCATCTCAAAACTGAGCTTTTTGAATCAACATCACCCACAACTTGTTCTAGAGTGCCTTGTACTGTTGATTTGTATTGTTTTTTTCTGTTTTCACAGATTATGTTGCTTAAAATAGTGTTTTTGTTTCGTCTATAGTGAAGCACTGCTGTTGGGCAGGAGAGGTGTATTTTGTTATCAAGGCAGCCCAGCAAGATCAAGCCTTTTTGACTGAGCAGGAGATTTGTCTCTTTTCTCTTAGTTTTTCTTGTTCATTATTTTTGAGCTGTAGTCTGTCAGTTTTCATTTTATTTCTGTAGTTTAGTTTGTAAAGTGTTGAAGTAAAGTATCTTTTCAGTCTCTTTCTATTATCAGTTTTAGTTATTTAGTTCATAAAGTGATGGTGTCGTGCCACTTTGTTGAATTAACTTGTTATTTACCCCTGTTGTGTCATGGTGATCCCCATCATGTTAAAATAAAAATAAAAAAAATTAAAAAATTAACTTAGTTTTGGTGATTTTACTAGCTACTAGTAACTCAGTAGACTCTACTTAATTTCTTATTTTGTTTAGCTTACATTGCTAATCCCTCAGAAGAGGTATTGTTTGATGCCACTAGTTATTTTAACTGCAGACTTTCTTTCATTTTTTCATCAGAATATTATAAATACAAATAAATGACCAGAAGAGTCACACTACTAGTGGTGGTGGCATCAGTGTGGCCAGATTTTTCTCTGCCACATCTGTGGCATCAGTGCTGGTAGGGGTTGGGGAGGGTGACATGAGGAGCAGTCCAATAGGCAGCAACATGTCTGACTCAGGCACAGTGGTTGAAGAGGAGGTGGTTGGTGCCACCATGACTGCTGGTGGTGGTGGTGGTGGTGCCGAGCCTGATCTTGGTGATAGTTTCCCATTCTTCAATGAAATAATGGAACTTGCACATGAGTCAGAGGCTGAGGGAGGAGATCCGACTGTTAAGCAGTCAGAAATTACTAAATTTAAAAATCTGTGCCAGACTCATGATGATAAGAGGGAGAGAGAGCATGGAGAAAGTGATGGCAATGAGGACAGAGCTCAGTGAAGAGGGATGATATCAGTGGTGGTGGGGATGATGAATTGGATCCCTTATGGGAGCAAGAAAAGAAAAAGAAGAATACTGCACAAGTTGTTCCTCTTAGTGATGAGCCCAGTGCATGTCAGTCACCCAGTGTCGAATTTAAGAGAAAAAACACCCCTTTCCATGCCTTCTCCTCCCCTGCTCCAGCCCCACAATGTAAAATCAATGGGTACCAAGTCCATAGTCTGGGATTTCGATATACTGGGCCCAGCCGATGAAAGTCTCTGTTTGTCAGCTGTGTCAAACTTGAGTCAGTAGGGGGGTAAAATGGACAAGTACAAAAGTATAATGATAAAACTGGTTGATAAAGGCAGTTCTACTGTTATTATAAATAGTGAATGATACAAAATGGGGATTTAAAAACAGTTAAGTGATATACAGTCATATCAAAAATGGAATGGTGCCACAACAGAAATGTTTAAAGGGGAGATTGATATTTTGATTATCAGTGCACTGAAGCAGATGTTTATTCCCCCTGAAATAGCTGTGTATTTAACTGTGAATGCACCAATCTAGACTATCCTACATACACTTCCAAGAATCCATAAGGATCCTGTTTTTTTCACTGGCATATTGTAAAGTTTCTAGTGTTGACTTTCTTAAGGAAATGTTTACAAAATATGTAAATTCACATATATGGGGTAAGCATCAAGGTTTGGATCATATTTAATGAATGCAACCAATGTGCTTTAGATGCAGGATGACATACTGTACATGATGAGAATGGATAGTATTTAGTCAAATTAAACATATCCAGTCTATATGCTAATATCCCTCATGCTGAAGTCTTAAGGGCTCTTAAGGGCTCAGAAAAAGTCTTTGGAGAATTGTTAATTGTATATGGAAGAACAAGTTTAATTTCTTTTGGTCATTACAGAATAAGTATTAACATCCAATATATTTTGTTTTCTGGGGTCCTTGTATCATCAAATTAAAAAAAAAATACAACGTGAATGTCATTTACTATCAATTATATGAACATTTGTCTAGAAACATGGGAGGATGAGTATATAGGGAATAGTGATAAAAATCCATATTTTCACCATCTACAGCTGAATCATCATTTTATCAATGATATGGTGATGGTATGGTATGAAACAATGTTAGATTTTAGATCTTTTATTGATTATTTGGAAGGGTTAAATCCAGATTTAAAATCTGCAATAAAATATTATCTCAGGAAGAAAGAGTTTTTGGACCTCACCATTGAGGAATATGGTTAGGGGGAATTGCTATTGACTTGAATATAAAACCGCTGGACCACAACTCTGTATTACATTACACTAGTCGCCAACCAAGACACTTAGTTCACAATATCCCCTTGAGTCAGTTTATCGACTCAAGAGAAATTGTAGCGCTGAACAGGATTAACAGGAACAGGCAGGTGTCTTAATGCAGTGATTTTTACAAAGGGTGTACACTATAGAATGTATTATAGAAGCTTTGAAAAAAAAATAACAGCAAAGATGCACACTTCCTTATCTATGGCCAGGTCAGTGACTCAGTAGAATAGCCAAAGGGGATATGGGCACCAGGATAGTAGATGTTTAAATTTTGTATCCACATTCAATGTTCAATCTAGTCCCATTGAAAAGATGGTTCAGACACAGTGGCATGTTTTGCAATCTGAATGAACATTTAAGAAATGTGCAATGCAGTTACTGAGGTTTGTATGTCATAGGGGAATTAATATAAGAGATAAAGATCTACATAGTTTCCAAGGGTCAGTTCAAATTGGAGTTGACCTGAGTGGTTACCTGCTCAACCAAAGTGGAATTTCAGTTGAGGACACTGTAAGGTCTGCAGAAACTTCATATTGGGGAGTACTTTCAGGATGGACATTGGGGAGAAGGAATTTAAATTAGGCAGTTCATCAGCTGTAATTTAGGGAGAGTGGTGGATTTAACCATTTGTACATGTGTCTGTTACTATGTGGGGAAGGCTTATCAAAAACTGAAGGTCACAATAGGCCCGCATCTATTCTGATACAAAGACATGATGCAGAAAATGCTTTGGTCACTTATGTAATGCAGCAGGGGAATGATCATCATTTTGCATTTATGGGAATTAACTGCACCATTATGGGAGAAAGTGTAGGTGATCTTGATAGAATTGTGTTGCAAAGTATGTGCCTGGATCTGCAAGTTAAAAACAATGGAGAAATAAGGGGTTTGAAAGACTGATTTGATTTGTCACCGTTTCTGTAGTCAGAAATGGAGCAGACTCTGTAAATCTATGTGCCTGTAATGAAAAGAATATTTATCTTTTTGTCATTGTGTTTGTAACTGTGAAAAGTGTACAGTTGCTATGGAAACCATGTTGACAATGTGAACCACCATGTGGGCAAATGATGTGTCTAAAGCTGGAACAAAGAAAAGACAAAGAATGAATAATTTTGCAGGAGTAATTGTTTGGCTAACACAGTCCAGATCTGTTGCATAGGTACTGATACGATCACTTAGTTTTTAACTTAGTGTTTGGTGTCTGAGTAATTGTTGATATAGTACCAATGACATTATGCATTAATTGTAAAATTTATTACACAGCATTTGTGTATTTTGCACAAGTGTACATTTATTATAAAGATGCACTGTTGTATTGTTATACTCACTCTTGACAAAGCATCTGGAAAGGATGCAAAATGTTATGATTTTTGGTCAGATATGATGTGGATGTACATATACATATACATATACATATACATATACATATACATATACATATACATATACATATACAGTGTTTAGCATCACATTTTGGTTCATGTTTCAAGGATACAACCAATGTGTTTAAGATACTGGGTGACATAACTGTTGAGAATGGATGGTATTTATTCACATTAGACATAGCCAGTCTGTACATCAAAATCCCTCATGTTGAGGGCTTACTAGCCTTGAAAAAGTATTTGGAGAACTCTGAATTGAATGTTCAAGAACAAGTAGAATTTATTTCAGCCATGACAGAAAAAAAAAGTACTAGCATCCAATGTAGTTTGTTTTCCAGTGTCTTGGCATCATCAAATTAAATGAACTGTATTTGAGGGATCATCCCTCCCCCATTACGTGAATATTTTTCTATGAACATAGAAGCAGCAGTACATAAGAAATGATAATACAAATCTATATTTTTACATATACAGTTGTATCACTGATTTATCAATTATGTTGTGATGGTGTGTGAAGGACCAGTTTCAGGATTTCAGAGTTGCAGTCTTTTATTATTTGGAGGGCTTGAATCCAAATGTAAAATTTGCATTAAAATATGATCTCCAGAAGATTGAGATTTTGGACCTCACCTTTGAGAAAAATGGTCAGGGAGAATTGTTACTGACTTTTATAGAAAACAGATGGACTGCTACTTTGTATTACATTACACTAGCTGTCACCCAAGACATTTAATTTGCAATACCCCCTTGAGTCAGTTTTACTGATTCAAGAAGAACTGTAGCATTTAACAGGATTATCAGAAACAAGTGTGTATCTTAATACAGTGGTTTATACAAATGGAGCACACTATGGACTGCATTATGGAAACATGGGGAAAACAGAAAAGGCAGACATGTTCTTATTCATTGAAAAGTCAATAAATTATTACAACAGCCAAATGTAAGGGAAAATAGTGAAAAGGGTAGTAGGCACTTACATTTTGTATCCACCTTCAATGTCCAATCAATTGTCATTGAAAAGATAATTCAGAAATACTGGCATATTTTGCAGTCAGAACTAACCCTTAAGAAAAGGACAATGCAGCAGCTGTAGTTTGTTTAACATAGGGGAATCAATATAAGAGACAGAGTTGTACACAGTTTCCAAAGGGTGCAGTTAAATGGGAGTGGATCTGAGTAGTTACCTGCTCAATGAAACTGGGATTTCAGTTGCAGCCACTGCAAGTTCTGCAGAAACATGACAAAGTGCAGTACCTTTGGGATGGACACTGTGAGGAAGGAATTTTAAATTAAGTAATTCATCAGCTGTAATTTGGAGGCAGTAATGCACTTAACCATTTGTATGTGTGGCTGTTACTACATGGGGAAGAATTGTCAAAAACTGAAGGTCAGAAGAGGTGAGCAGCTAATCTGCATACAAAGATGCGATGCAGAAAATGCTTTAGCTGCTCATGTAATGTTGCAGGGGATGATCATCATTTTGCAATTATGGGAATTGACAACATCATTATGGGACAAAAGGGATATGATCTTGAAAGAAGGGTGTTGCAAAAGGAGTCCCCTAAGATATATAAGTTAACAGTAATGGAGGGAATGGGTTTAAATGACTGATTTGATTTGTCACTGTTTCTATAGCCAGAATTTCAGCAAGCTCAGTAAATCAGCATGTGTCTGTAATGAAATGAATATTTTGTATTAATTGCAATAAAAAATATATAGTTGCTCTGGAAAACATGCTGACAATAAAATTGCCATGTGGGCAAGTGATGTGTATAAAGTCAGAACAAAGAAAGGAAAGACAAAAAATTATAATTTTTGTAAGAGTAATTGTTTGGCTAACATGGTTCAGATCTGTTCCACAAATACTGCTACAATTAGTGGCAATGAATGAGTGATGTTTTTATCTTATTGTTTGCTGTCTGAGTAATTGTTGTTATAGTGACAATCATGTCATGTGCATGTATTTATTGTAATAGTAGTAGTATTAGTATTTTCATGTTTTACACAATTTCATATTTATTATAAAGCTGCACTGTTATATTGCTACAATCACTCTAGACAAAGCATTTGGAGATGATACAAAATGTTGAAATGTTTGCTCATGTTTGTATCAAATGTTAACTTTTGCCATAGAGCAAGAAATAACATTTTTTTGATATTACCAGTTGATTTGTTTGGTGAGATTTATACCAAGAAATACTGGGTGCTGAGCTGTCTGAACTGTAAAAAAAGGACAGACACCTAGGCACCAATTGGCAACACGCACACCTGAAATCCAGGTACCTATTATGTTGGACTCATCACCAAAAGGAAACAGTACCGGGATACCACTTCCTCATCATCATCATTAGCGAAGGTATTAAGAAGTGGCTGGGAAATAGTTTAGGCAGAGGAAGGGGCGAGTGAGAAGAACTACAGAGAGGAGGAGGAATCTGTAGGACTGCCTGGTACTGGGAATATCAACAGTAATGGATTGAGTAGTGCCACTTAGAAGCACCAAACCATAGTAATGCCCTGCAGAAAACACCACAGATCACTGCTTTCATTCATTGGGACAAAGGGGATGTGATCTTGACAGAACAGTGTTGCAAAAGGAGTTCCCTAAGATATGTAAGTTAACAGCACTGGAGAGAAGGGAAAGGAATTGTTACTATAACAACCATTAAGAGGTAATAGCAAAAAAAAAGTTATCCCCCCATAAATGGAAGCAGAGCATGTTGGTTTTGGCGTGCAGCACTTTTTTGTTTAACCTGGTTTCTCCTCCTGCACTCCTTGTGTCAGAGCTACTTGTGAACTGCTCCCAACCACAGAACACAAGTGTCGCGAGGGCATAAGACTGCAGCCCTCCCCACAGCAATCCAACTGAAAACACAGCAGTGGGAGAAACCCCCAGATACATGTAAGCAGAGCACGATGGTTTTGGCATGTGGCACATCTTTGTTTAACCTGGCTGCTCCTTCTGCACTCCTTAACATTCTTCACTTCATTTTCTTGTCTCTCCTGCTGATCTAGCTGTCCTCCCTAGTATGCTATCACATTTCAGGTTGTCCTGTCTTGCTCTATCCTCCTTAGATTGGCTGTTGCTACCGATCTCCCTCTTGTATAGATTCTGTCATCAGACTGTCCCCTGACCTTTTCTCTTTTCCCTCCTCAGACCACTGGCCCACTTGTTAGCCACTCCCAGCCACAGGACACAAGGGTAGTGAGGGCATAGGACTCTAGGCCTCCCCACACTAAACCTACTGAAGACACAGCTGTGAACGACCCCCCCTCCCATTACATGAAAGCAGATTATGCTGGTTTTGGTGTGCAGCACTGTGCATAGGAATAGCCCACCACTCACCCCCGCCTCCCTCCCTCTTATGGATGTTATCCTCAATTTATTCTCACTGCATTCCTGCTTGGCTTCTCCAACAAGGACCTACCCTGTTCTCAATTACTAAGGGTTCAGCTGCTCACTTTTGATTTGTCGGCTGCACGCTACTGTCAACCTGCAGTACAATAATTGTCTGGCCACTCTCCTCTATTGGGTGCCTGACCTTCCACTGTGTTTTTGTTTAGACTCCGCATGCCTGATTTGCTGTTTACTCCTCCACTCTCTTAGCGTTAAGTGATGTTAAAAAAAAAATAATTATATCCGTGTAGCTGCAACAAATAATAATAATAATAATCATACTGAAAAAAACAACCGCAACAAAAAAAACAATACCAAAAAATAGCTGGCACCTTAGTGCATGCTTATCAACTGCAATAAGGTTAGTTATGAAGTGACTAGACATTAAGGGATATCCGTTAGGCTATAACTGCAATTCTAAATTAACCATAGTAGTAACCAGGCTACCCCCCCTTACCATTTCCCCATGTAAGGGGGATAGATTTGGGGGCAGAGAAGGAGGGAGGGGGAGAGGGAGGTGTGGTGCCTACTCAGCACCACAGCTCAGAGGGATGGGAAGCAGATCCTGGAGCTCATTAGGACAGCAGGACAGGAGGGAGAGCTGGATAGCAATGTCCACCTAGGGACCAATGACCTGGATATGGATGAGGTTAGAAGAGAGCAGGAGAAGTTCAGGGAACTGGGGAAGGGTCTTAGGCAGGTAACACATTTAGTGGCATTTTCTGAGGTGTTGCCTTTCTATGACAGAGGGGATGATAGGGTACTCCGTACCAAATGCTTAAACCAATGATTGAAGGATTGGTACAGAGAGGAGGGTTTAGGCTACATTGGGAACTGGGGTCCCTTCTGCAGGAATAAAAGCCTATACATGGGGAGATGGGCTGCATCCATCTGGGAGGGGAGCCACTGCTCTCAGGTGATGGTATAAATGCTACATTGGCAAGCATTTAAACTAGCTGAAGGGGGTGGCGGAAGGAATTGGGGAGACATGAACTGTTAACCCTAGCAAGCTGAAGTAGTCAGTAGGGAAATCCCCAAGGGTTTCTAATAGCAGGACAAGTAGAATGGTAGAAATGAGGAGTGGTGGGAAAGAAGGCAGAAGTGATAAGGAGAGTAGACAAAAGGGAAAAAGGGGGACCGACAAGAAGGGTGATAGAAGAATCTGGAAGGCCATGTGTACAAATGCTCAAAGTCTGGGAAATAAAATTCTGGACCTTGTAAGTCTGGGAAATAAAATCCTGAACCTTGTGGCCACTGTGGCTGAGGATGACCTGGACATCGTCGCCATCACTGAGTCATAGTGTAATGAGAACCATGACTGGGATATAGCCATAACAGGATATACTCTGTTCAGGAAGGACAGGGAGGGTAAGAAAGAGGGACTAGTAGCTCTTTATGTAATGGATAACATAAAAGCTACAGAGACATAGGGAATACAGGGAAGGGCAGAGGCACTGTGAGTTACCCTAGAGACAGGAAACTGAACCGCTATTCACACTGGTGTAATCTAAAGACCTCCAGCATGGGGGGATATGGATAAGTTCTGGCTGAAGCCATCCAAAAGATGGCAACCGGGGGGAGGTGCTGCTGATGGGAGACTTCAGCCTGCTGGTTGTTGATTGGAGCATCCCAGCTGCAGCTTCAGCTCAGAGCAGGGACATCCTGGACTCCCTGCAATGGACATTCCTCAGACAACTAGTAAGGCAGCCCACTCATAAGGGATCAGTGTTGGATCTGGTACTCACCAACAGGGACAGCACTGAGGACATTGAGGTGGGTGACAACCTGGGGTCCAGTGATCACTATACAGTGTGGTTCAATATAACTGTTGAGCCAGAATTGAACCTCACTAGGTCAAGGGTCTTGGACTTCAGCAGGGCTAACTTTACAAAGATGTGGGAATGCTTCTGCTATCCCCTGGTGGGGAGTGGACATGGTTGGAGTGGAGAAAGAGTAGGCAACACTAAAAGGGGCCATAGGGAAGGCAAAACTCTGCATTAGGCAAGTAAGCAAAAGCAAGAGAAAAAATAGACTGCTATGGTTCTCAAGAGGTTGCTGAGAAGGTACAGTAAGGGCAAAACAGTTAGCATTCAAGAAGTATATGGAGACACAGAGGGAAGAGGATAGTGAGTTGTATCAAGAAAGGGAGGCAGGCAAAGCAGTCAGGAGGTCAAAGATGCAAACAGAGGAGAAAATAGCACAGACAGTAAAGAAAAGGGATAAGAAATTTTTCATATATGTAAGCGGCAGGAGAAGAATCAGGGGAAAGATTGTAGGGCTAAGGCAGGAAGGAGAGGAGTGTGTAGAGGGGGACCAGGAAAAAGCAGGCATCCCGAAAACATATTTTTGTTCAGTGATCATGGAGGAAGGGGAAGGCGAGGGACCATAGTTGATTGACAGGCGCATCGAAGGAAGGGAGGCGGACACTAGTCCATTTACAGAGGAGAGAGTCCTGAAGGATCTTGTAAATCTGAAAGTGGACAAGGCAATGGAGCCAAATGGGATACATCCAAGGATATTGAAGGAGCTCAGAGAGGGGCTGGCTGCACCTCTGATAGTCCTGTTCAACCACTCACTAAAGACAGGAGTGGTCACAAAGGACTGGAGGGGAGCAGATGTATAGTCCCACTTCACAAAGTGGTGTCAATAAGGAAGCTGGAAATTACAGACCATTCAGCCTGACCTCAGTGGTGGGGAAATTAATGGAATCTCTGCTGAAGGAAAGGATTGTAGAATATCTTGATACCAGCAACTTACAGGATCCAAGGCAGCATGGATACACCAGGGGGAAAGTCATTTCAAACAAATATGATAGATTGTTTTGACTGGGTGACTAGGGAAGTAGATCAGGGAGGAGCTGTGGATGAGGCCTACCTAGATTTCAGAAAGGCATTTGACACTGTTCCTCATAGGTGACTAGTAGAAGGCATAATATAAGCAGGTTTGCAATACAATTTGTGACCCAAGATCAGTAAAAAGCGAATCAAATCTGGCAATGATTAGCAGTCATTGCCAATCATTGCTAATTGGTCCTGGGTCCTGTAAAAGTGCCTTATTGGGCACTGCTTCTTTAATTTTTAGATTAATTTAGTCCTGGTATCCATTTTCTGCCCTTCTCCTCTGCGCCCCACCTCATGAACCCTGAGCTGTTCCCTGATTGGTCCAGTGATGCTTCTGCTCCCCCCCACCTGGTCTCCGCATGGGAGAAATGTGACTGAGTCTTTTTGCAGAAGAGGACGCAGGCATTGCGAAACTGAGCAGGAGTCCAAATGTGATTTTTTTTTATTTTATTTCACTTTTTTTATCATCGATGTGCCATCGTCCAGTTAACTAATTGTGTCTTTTTGTTTTGCAGGTAGTCAGAGACAAGCCGGAGCTGGGAGGAGTGGTGGCCCCACCGAGGAGGATCCAGAGGGAGAAGGCCTGGCCAAGACCATGAGAGGGCTTGGGGGTGACCTGGACAAAGTGGAGAGCAGGTGGCTGAATTGCGGGGTGAGGTGGAGGGATGGGCAGATTCAGAGGAGAGCAGGAGTGCAGCAGAACAGGGGAGCTCAGCAGCAAAACAAGTAAAACATTTTCAATAGGCCAGGGAGCTGAAGGAGGGAAGAGGGGCACATGGACTTCAGTGCACAGATGGGGGAATGTTGTAATGGCAATGGTAATGAATGGGCAAGGCCTAGAGCTGGACTGTGGGCAGTGGGAGAACAAGGTCATGAAAGGGTCACCCTGCCTTGAACTTTAAGTTTGTGCCCTGCTTGCAGTGAATTTGGGAACAAACAGTGAAAGTAATTGCAGAAAACATTGGGAACAGAATAAAGACTATGTGCCCTGCTTTGCAGAGACTATGGGGGAACAAGAAGGGGTGGGTTCAAGAGGGGGTGGGACAGGTACAGGGGAAGGGCTCTGGAAGCAAAATCCAATGCAGCGAGAATATCCGGAACTGGGAAGGGAGAAGCCAGAGAAGGCGAGGGGGGCAGCAAGGTCAGCTCCCAGGGTGGGGGCTGACCAAATGAGCAGACACAAAAGACCATTAGGCCTATTCTGTTGGTATGTTAGTAAGAACTTAATCTGCGCTGCTACTATGTTGTGTGCCCTGCATCTTTGCAGTGAAAATTTGGGAACACTTCGGGAACAAATAAAGAAGTAAGCAGCTCTGTCTGCTTTGATATCTCGGTAACCAAGAAGTAATCTGCCCTGATATTTGTGTGCCCTGCTCTTGACTTTGCAGTGAATTTGGGAACAGAAAAAGAGCCTAAGTTAAACGTGCCCTGCTTTGCAGAGAGTGGGGGAACCAGAATTTATTGGGAACAGAATAAGACTACGTTAATGTGCCCTGCTTTGCAGAGATCTGTGTGCCATGCAGTTAGTTGTGTGCCCACATGCAGTGAACAATTTGGGAACAGAAAATGAGACTAAGTGATGTGCCCTGCTTTGCAGAGATTGGGGGACTCAACTTATTTTATATGCCCAGCCCTGCTTATGTGCCCTGCATCTGCAGTGAACATTTGGGAAAAAGACTTGCTTTGCGGAGATGAGGGGAACCAGGCACTATGAATTATGTGCCAGTTTATATTGTCAATGACGTGAGCCCTAGCATTGCAGTGAACAAATTGGGAACAGAAAAAGACTAAATTATGCCCTGCAGCTTTGCAGAGAATCCAAGGGGACCAGAAAATGTGCCCTGTTTAGTGTTGTGACATGCTCTTTGCAGTGAACTTGGGAACACACAGGATAAACTATGTGCCTGCCCTTTGGCGAGATTCATGAGAGAACTAAAAAGACTTGTGCCCTGAGTCACAATGGGAGGGATTGCCCTAGTTAGGAACATGGTTTGGTCTGAGAAATGCCATCAACTGGGCTGAGGGGAAGGGCTTGGGGTCACACATCTGCATACTGCCATTTTCTTTTTTCAGGAAAAGTCTTATCATATCCTGACATCTTATTTTGCTAACTTCAAACTTTTTAATACTACAGTCCGACATGGCTGGAGTTAAATGTGCAACTGCAGAGGGATGGCGTCAAAAATATGATCCAGAAAAAAACTGGCTACAGATTAGCAGTGAGGGAGACTGTGCAGTGGTTGTTAGTTGTAACTTGTGCTGTGAATGCAGAGATGAGCTACATGGGTCGAGGAACTTCAGTGAGTCATTAATTGAAGGGATTACACACCCCTAGCTTAAAGTTGATACCATCCGGAAACATCTTCTGACAGAGCAGCACAAGTAAGCTGTTAACATTTTCAAATTTGGTGGAACAATGTCACCACTTGATATATATCACCATACAACAATTAGTAAGTTTAAAATGGGGGGGGGTTAGGGGTTTGGAGTGAGACTTAAAACTTATTTAATTTATTTGCAGGGAGAGCTTTCAGTAATGCAGAGGAACAGCACCGAATGATTCTAGGCAGGCTGATGGAGACCCTGTATATGATTGCCAAAGAGGACATCCCAATTAAAAAAATTGAAGTGATAGCAGAACAAGAAAAGTGCCATGGAGTTCATTTGGGCAATAAATACATTAACGCTGTTAGTGGGAAAGAACTCACAATGTGTATTGGCAAGCATCTAGAAGAAAACCTGCTGGCAAACTGTCAAAAATGCAAATTATTATTCAGTGCTTATGGACGGTAGTACTGACTGTGGTGTAATTGAAAAGGAACTGGTTTATGTAATGTATGTTAATCCCATCAATGGTCAAGTGGAGACTAAGTTTTTACAAATGAATGCTGTATCAGATGGCACAAGTGAGAGATTGAAAAAATTGCCTTTTAGACATTTTTGCTGAGTCTGGCCTTAATATAAAAAACATGGTTGAGTCTGGGGCTGATGGGGAATCTGTCAACAGGGTGTAAGATGGGATCTTTCTGCTCTTTTAAGGGAAGACATACAGTGTTTAGTTGGTGTTTGTTGTTTCTCACACAGATTAGAACTGGCCATAAAACATGCATTGGATAACACCTGTTTCAATGATGTTTCAAACTTTCTGACCCAACTATTTTATCTCTATCAAAAAAGGCTTTGAAATGACCCAGTTGGATGCTAGGGTGCAAAGGGAGGGGTATCACCAGCAGAAAGATAGATGTAGTGATACCACTGTATAAATCACTGATGAGACAGCACCTGGAGTACTGTGTCCAGTTCGGGAGACCACATATCTGGAAGGACATAGACTGAGTAGAGGTGGTCCAGAGGAGGGCAAAAAAATGATTCAGGTTTTGCACCAGAGACTGTATGAGGAGACACTAAAGTACTTCAATATGTACACCCTGGAAGAAAGAAGGGAAGGAGGGATATGAGATAGACTTTCAAATACCTCACAGGTATAAATAAGGTAAAAGAAGGAAGCATTTTTCAGAAGCCTCATCCCTAAAATAACCCTTCTCCTGCCACCCATGCTCAACCTCCAACCTGATATACTGATCTTCTCTGAGTCTTGGCTCTCCTCAAAAATCCCTGATAATAGCATCTCCATCCTCTGTTACTCCATTATCTGACAGGATAGGCCCAGCAGGAGTGGTGGTGTGGCCATGTGTCTCTCCTACTCTATCCAGTTCTCACCTATACTCTCTATCTCCTCCCCTTCAGCCTTCGAGCTGTTACTCATAAAACTCTTCCTCCCTTCCTCCCTCCTCAGCATTTTGACCAGTGTATATTGCTGCCTGTACCTTCCCACCTCATCAATTACTGACCTCTTTACTGCTCTCACGACACATGACTCCACTGGTGAACTCCACAATCTATGTCACTTTAAGTTAAATTTGCACTCCCCTTCTCATGCCAAAACTTGCAATGAAATTGCATCCCTCAATCTGACCCAACTGATTACCAAACCCACCCACGTAAATCTTAAATCCCACAACCATCCTGTCTTAGACTGGGCTCTCACCTCCCTTTTGAATCATTTAATAGATGCCGGTATTCTTCCTGATGCTCTTAGTGAGCACCACATGATCTACTGTGTGCACAAAATTCACCATCCTAAAACTCCCCCTAAAATCCTGTTGATCCGCTCATACAGATTCCTGCATCTGGCTGCCCTCCTTGAGGACCTCTTGAATACTGACTAGGCATCCATCATCTCCACCTCCTCTTTAGACTCATCCCTTTGCTATTTTAAGTCCAAATTCCTGAAGATCCTGAATCAGCATGCTCCCCTCAGGAGAACAAGGGTAAGAGGGTCCCACCTCCCCTGGGTCACAGCTGAAATACTGTCTTGCCTTTTGGTATCTGATAATGAAGCATGGAAGGTGCACAAGACTACCAGATCCCCTGTGGACTTCCACAAGTACTACTCCCTTCGGAAAACATGCACCAGAGATATCAGACTCGCCAAAGCTGAGTACTTCTCTGCCTCCTTTCAAACAAACATCGATCATCCTTCTAAACTCTGTAAGGTCATAAAAACCCTCTTCTCCCCACCTGCTCAGCCTCCCATTCTGGTCCTCAGGATGGATGGCACCACCCCCCTTTCTGACCCCCTCTCTGTGGCTACTGAATTCAGTACCTTCTTCACCTCCTGCACATCTTCTCTTCTCTCCTCTATCTACCCTTCTCCCTCTCTTCCTCCCCCTTTGGACTACCCCCTGCACCCCCCATCACCCACTTTCTTTTTCTCTCCCATATCCCTGTCAGATGCTCTCAAGGCCCTCTTAGCTCCAAAACCAATCAAGGGCAAGAGGCCAGATGGGCTCAACTTCAAACTTCTTCATCTCTTCGACCACTTACCTCTCTCCTAAACCTTGCATTCTCTCTAGCCTCTGTCCCTGTAGCCTGGAAGTACACCACAGTCACACCCCTCCCCAAAGGTGGTGAACCCTCCAATCCAGGCAACTACTGCCCTATCTCTTTACTTCCCATCCTCACAAAACTTCAGGAGTGCATAGTACTATCCCAGCTCTCTCTCCTCTACTCCTCCTTTTTCACCCCTTTCTAGTCTGGATTTTGGAAATTCCTATCAACCTCTACTTGCCTCCTTTGGCTTACTGACTCCATACTCTCAACTATGGACCAGGGCATTATCACCACAGTGATGTTTGTTGACTTGGCCAAGGCCCTCAGCACAGTATCCCACCCCATCTCATTGATAAACAAACAGCAGCAGAATTCTCAGTCCCCACCACTAGCTGGTTATACTCCTACCTAAAGGGTAGGTCACAATCAGTTAGGATAGGTGACTCCCTATCCCCCCCATCAGTACTCTAGTCCCACAAGGCTCTATACTTGGCCCACTTGTCTTTTCTGTCTTCTTAAATGACCTCCCTGCTGCTTGTACCTCTACCTCCATTCACTTGTACGAGGAGGACTCTGTCCTGTGTACCTCTGGTCTTTCCCTTTCTGGTGTAGCAACTACACTCCAGCTGGACTTTGACAAAGCTAAGCTCTGGTTCTGCTCCAATCAGTTGTTCCTAAACACTAAGAAAACTGTCTCCATGATCTTCGGCATTAGGCAGAAACTCTCTATGCATTCCTCCCTCCCTCCTTTCCTTCCACACCCTGGATGGGACTATGATCAAGGATGTTACCTCCTTTAGGTGTCTTGGGGTCTGATTTGACATACACCTTGAATTTTCTGGGCATGTGGATGCAATTTAGAAGAAACTGCACCCCAAGCTTGGTGCACTATATAGGAACTGTGGGTGTATTCCCTTGCTGGCCCACCATGCACTTGTCCAGAAAATAATCATCCCTACTGTACCATTGACTATGGAGATAAAGTCTACAGTGCCACTCCCAAGTCTTTCCTAGCCAGATTGAATACCCTCTTTCACTCGCTCGGTCACTTTGCTCTAGACTGTCCTCCCCAGACCCACCAGTGTGACCTCTATAAATCCCACTTCTTTCCTTCTCTTGACAAAAGGCACCTGACCCATGGTGCTACCTTTGTAGCTAAATACTAGTTTGGGTCCCTTCCCTCTTACCTCACCTCTACCTACCCTCTCCCTCCCCCTACCATCCTCATATTCCCTTGGTAACTCCAGTCATTGGAGCTTGGCTCTCCCTCCTAGGTCTACAGCTGCTGGCCAGGCCACCTTCTCTTATCACTTCCCTAAATATCACTTCCCTAAACACTGGAGCACCCTTCCCCCGCCCATCCTCAATGCACCCACCCCTAATTCCTTTTCCTTCCTTATATGTAACTTCATCTCTCCCTCCTGCAACTGTTCCTAACTTCTTCATCCCCTGTCCTCATTCCTGAATTGTGAAGCATGTGCTGTGCTGGCTGCTTGCCTTATGTTTATCCAACTTACTCAAGGTGTACCATTAGTAATTACCTCAGTGTAACATGTTCCCACCTGTATCATTTAATCTTGTGATCTGCTAGGTCTAAACATTACATATCACTACCTGTATGCATTTGAACTTGTAATCTGTATTATTGTCTGTTTTCCCTTCCCTTCTCCCCCAGGACACATCTGGAAATAAGCAATCTGCTCAGTATGTGTTTCCTGGATAAATGTTTAAATAAATAAACAATAGATGAATAAATTAGCACATATGAGTCCACAGGAGTCAAATACTACCCACCAACAATGTCACCTCAAGAAGTCCAGATGTTTTGTAGCCCAACACCAAGAAAAGCCCAGCCTACCCTGCATAGTATGTAAAAGCTTCAGTCCAAATACTCACCGTCATACTATTGCAAGTCAACTAAATGCAGCATCAGCCGAAATGCTGGCAATTGATCTATTGCTTTTCTCATTTGTGAAGAATGTTGGATTTAGAAGGATGATGGTCTGTGCCTGTCCCAAATGACAGATCTCATCAAGAACATATTTCTCTACCAGTGCCATACCAGAACTGTATGGGATTATCATCATCATCAAACTTTATTTATTCAGCACACTTTTGCACTTGCTCAGCTGCCACTGAAGGTGCTTTACATTAAACATCATAAAATATTAAAACATGACCCAACCATATTGAAAGATCCTTAATAACAGGTTAACTAATCAGATGTGATGGCTTGCTTAAATAAGAACGTTTTTAGCTCCTGTTTAGAGATATCTAGAGATTGAGAGTCTCTGATGTAGTGGAGGAGGGAGTTCCACAAGGTTGTCACATTATATGAAAATGCTCGAGCAACAGATGTCTTGAGGTGAACCCTGGAAACCTCCAAGAGACCCTCATCAGTGAAGCAGGGAGGATGAGCAGAGTGGCGATAGCACAGAAGGTCTTGCAAGTAACCAGTCCCCTGATCATGCAGGGCCTTATAGGTCAGCAAACAGACCTTGAAGGCGATACACCACCTAACCAGCAGCCAATGCAGAAAGCTCAGCACAGGTGTAAAATGACATTATCTTGGAAGACTGGTCAATAACCTGGCTGCTGCATTCTGCAGTAGCTGCAGGCAGTAGAGATCAACCCTCATGAGCCCTAGGTAGACAGCTTTGCAATAATCCAGTCGAGAAGTCACAAAGGTGTGGACCAGTGATAGAAGGTCACCTGGGGGGACCAAATGCTTAATCTAGGTGATGTTTAATAGATGATAATATGCACTTTGGACTACAGTTGTCACCTGAGACTTAAGTGTCAGGCCGCAGTCCAAAACAATGCCAAGATTCTTCACACTAGCTAAAGTGAGCACCTGGGAGTCTCCAAGTATTAACCCGGAGCCCTGCCCAGATTGCACCTTCACTCCTGGGTAACTAGCTCCCTCCACTAGTTCCCCAATTTTGTCAGGGTTCAACCTCAACCAGCTGACATTCATCCAGCCCTGGATCTCAGAAAGGCACTGATTAAACACAGAGACTTCTGTCTGTTGCCCAGGCACAAAAGACAGGTATAGCTGAGTGTTATCAACACAACAGTTGACCCTCAGCCATTATAACCTTATAACATCCCCTAGTGGCAGCATATACACTGTAAACAGCATGGGGGACAAATTGGAGCACTGTGGCACCCCACAAGGCAGGGGCATGGGTGCCAAGGAAAAAGTCCCCAACACCATGCTCTGCATCCTGCCTGTGAGGAAAGATCAATACCAGTTGAGGACTGTACGAGCACCACATATGAAGAAAAAAAGGCCCCAGCTAGAGCAGAATAATATAATAAAACATATGTTTATTTAAGTATAAAAGTGTGTAGCATACTAGGCTGAAAACCACAATGGTGAGGGGTTAAAAACATCTTACGTTTCACCAAGCAGAATGCCTGGCTTCATCATTTTGTGTTTTTGTTGAGGACTGTAAAAGCCAGTCCACTGCAAAGCCACAGGCACTCCAAAAGTACCCAGTGGTCTATGGTGTCAATGACTGCTAAGAGACTGAGGAGAATTAGGATGGAACAACTTCCTTGATCCCTCACCACCAGGAGATAATTTAGCACCCAAAAAAGGGAAGTCAGTGCTATGCTCCTTCCTGAAACCAGACTGGAGAGGGTCATAGATGTTGTGAGATGACAAAAGAGTCTCCAGTTGATGGGCCACCACCTTCTCAATAACCTTACCCACAATGAGAAGGTTAGAGACAGGTCAGTAATTAGCCAGGCAGTCTGGGTCCATTGAATATTTCTTCAATAGGGGTCTCACAACAGTCTGCTTTAAGGGTTCAGGGAAAAAAAACATCACTAGGGAACACTGGACTATCCTGGTTAGGACCGGGCTGATGACATCAGCGAACTACACAAGGAGGTGTGTTGGTCCCTGGTCCAAATTACAGTGAGTGGGCTTCATCTCCTGGATGACCTTTATGACATTCATGACAGTCAACTGGCCGAAGTCGGAACAGACAACCTGATAACCTGTGGCGTCCAACTGATCACTGCACGATCCTTTAGAGGGTGCTAACTGAATCTCTGATCTGATGGTGTCAATATTATCAGTAAAATAACAAAGTAAATTCATCACACTTTGATTGTGAAAAAGCTCTGCCAGACTGAAAAGTGGCAGAATTACATAGCCTGTCGACAGTGCAGAAGAACTGAGCTGGTCTGTTAATTGCTGCAGCAAATCCCCTTTTACAGGAACTCTTCCTTCTTACAGGAGATTGCTGATTGATAGTCACTATAATGGGGCATCAATATAAGTTTGCCCTCACCAGATCCCGATCTCCTCCAGCTTCTCTCCATCCTTTGATCCCTCATCTTCATATCAGGATGGAAACATACTCAGCAATCCATGTCCTGCGAAATTCAGAATCACTATACATTCATCTGAGTATGGATCTGTGGCACAATGGCCAAATAGCTGTATGTCATATCTGGGTATTACAGTACCTTGGTCACAGGTACCCAGGATAGTATTTTACTCGGGGGTGGGGGGACTGTACTAAGCCCAATTGTAGTGGGTACTCAATAGCATTAAAAGCTAGCCATAAAGAGTGTAACTAATTCACACACAGGTTGGAAAATGTTAGAATTGCTCCTGACTGCAACTGATGAGTGGTTTCACCCTTATTCACTGAAAGTGGGTTTCATTGGGAGTGATAATGGCTCTAAAGTAATGAAATGCATAAGTGACTGATAACCAAGAATGTGTAAAAGACTTTCTTCAGGTATGTGAGCAAAAAGAGAAGATAAGGGGTGGAATAGTGAAGACTACGAGACCAGGAGGTGGTGATTGTGCAGATGAAGACTGGGAAAAATCTAATATTTTAAATAAATTATTTCGTTCTATATTCACAGTGGAAGTGGGGGATAAGCCAACATGCATTAACAGGCACCGGGGGAGAAGAGGGTGTTTACAAGTATTTTTATGCAAGAGAGAGTCCACAGAGGGTTGAAATCCCTAATGGAAAAACAAGGCAATAGGGACAGATGGGATCCACACAGAGGTACTAAAGGAACTGAGCATGGTGCTAGTAGCCCCTCTGGCAACAATATTTAACCCCTCATTGGAGATGGTGGTAGTTCTAGAGGAATGGAAGAGGGCTGATATGGTTCTTCTGCTCAAGAGTGTTAGCAGGATGGAGGCCAACAATTACAGACTAGTTTGTCTCACATCAGTAGTAAGAAAGTCAATGGAGACCTATCAAAGGAGAGACAGAAAGAGTACCTGGAGAAATATGGACTGCAGGATCACTGGCAGCACAGCTTCAAAGGAGGGAGGTCATGTTAAACAAATGACATAGATTTCCTTGTCTGGGTAACTAGGGAAGTGGAACAGGGGAGAGCAGTGGATGTGGTCTGTCTGGACTTCATTAAGGCCTTTGACACTGTACCACACAGAAGGCTGATAAAGATACTTAGCAGTCTAAGGGTGTGAGAGAATGTGGTGAGCAGGGTATCTATCTGATTGAAAGATAGGAGAGAGTGGTGGTAAATGGTAGCCACTTGGAGGATGGGAAAGTGACCAGTAGAATACCACAGGGATTGGTACTGGGCCTTGTCCTGTTCAATGTCTTTGTAAGAGACATTGCTGAGGAATCAGAGAGGAAGGTATGTCTCTTTGCAGATGACAAAAAATCTGCAACAGGGCTGACACCCAGGAAGGAGCTAAGAGACTGCAAAGGGATGTTGAGAAACTAGAGGAGCAGTCTAGACAATGTCAGCTGGGTTTCAGTGCCAAAAAGTGCAAAGTCATGCACCTTGTGCAGGGTATATGAGAAACTGTGTATAAAATGGGGGAACTACTTATAGTTAAAAAGCAAGACAGTGACCTTGGTGTGATCATATCTGATGATCAGAAGGTGACAGGGCAGTAAGCAAGGTGAGCTGGATGTTGGGATGCATAAGGAGGGGGATCTCTAGCAGGAGATGGGAAGTGGTGCTGCCTATGTATCGCTCACTGGTGAGACCCCACATGAAGTACTGTATCTAGTTCTGGAGGTCACATCTCTGCAAGGACATCAACAGGGTTGATGCAGTCCAGAGGATGGTTACTAAAATGGTGTGAGATTTGCACAAGAAGTAATGTGAGGAGAGACTACAGAAGCTCAGCATGTACTCTCTGGAAGAGAGGAGAGTGAGAGGGAACATGATCGAGACCTATAAGTACCTCATGGCAGTAAACAAAGTACAGAGGGGAGCCTATTTTGAAGGGGGAGGAGTACCACTACATGGGGTCATGATATTGAGGGGGGAGTTTAGAAGGGATCTGAGGAAATAATTCTTCACTGAAATTGTGGTAGATGCCTGGAACTGCCTGTCACACGACGTGGTAGGGGTGAAGACAGTGGGGAGCATCAAACACAAATGGGATCAGCACATGAGTATTGCAAGTAGAGGTAATGGGGAGAGATGGACACCTGTGACCAAATAGGGCCAGGGTGATCATCGCCACATCAGTGCTGTGCTTCTTGCCCATCATCATCTTAGGCTGCTGCCGCAGTGCTGCTGTGTAGAGCTGTTTTCAGCTAGATACAAGAATATAGTGCTCCGATTTGTACAGTGATTGCATTGGATAGTAGCTGTTGTGATGGACTGCCAGACAGAGTCAGTTCGGCATTGAAATAAGTGTTATTAAGGAGTGACTGAAATGGATTAGAAAGAAAGGAGCATGGAGGTTTCAATTTTAGCGGCCATCCTGTAATAGGTCAAGCAATGCTATTTCTTGAATTTTCTTAAAAAACACAACTTTAGAAATAAATTGTTTTATAAGTGCAGTAGTCACAACACACCTAAGCATATGGTGAGGTCGGTATACCATTAAATGGGCAACTGCAAATGAGCAATTGGGTTTTGCGCAACTCACTTGCAGCACCCAAAAGAGAGTGAGCATGCAGGGTTCATGAAAGGGGTTTTAGTGACCACTGCAGATAGATGATGGCAAGTAAGGGACGGTGCAATTGTGGAAGGGCATGACGTAGAAAGGAATATGGGAGGAAGTGTGGGTGGTGCTGTTGAGCTGCTCACTTGGTATGGTGGATCACACTGATGGCTACACTGCAGAAGGTATGGGTTTCAGGGCTAGGTAAGGGCTTGGAAGATTTTATGATTTTGGTAGCATGGGACTTTATTTTTTTTTTTTTGGTGTGCCGTTCCTGTGTCTCATTCCCAATCCCCATGGACGTGTGCCCTGGTCTGCAGTCCTTCCCCCTGCCAAATAGCCCCCTCCCAAGGGGTTGCCTGTACCCCAGTGTCAGGCCCACCTCAGAGTTGAGTATATAAAGAAAGCGGGATTTGGGGGGCATAGCCCCCCACACAAAACATTAGGTTTTGGTGATTGAGTGTCACTGTTGTGGTTGTTGGCATAGTGCACAGACACGATATCTGTTTTCAGTGATATGCACTCGCCAATATGTTATTCGCATTTCCAAAAACACCTTTATAACATGGAACTGGTGAAGTCTGTCTTTCAAAACACACCATTATGGGTTATTGATTATTTGAATATGGAGGACTACTTGATTGTTAACTTGAGGCAGAACGATCGAGGAGATGAGCAGGAGATGAGAGATAAGTGAGTTTTTTCCTCTTTAGTAGTTTCTCTGTGGAAATGTGGTGTTGATTGTAGATTTCACTGTGGGACTAGTGTTGCAGGTGGAGGGAGAACACTGCAGAGGGAGGGCTGAAGGAGGGGATCACACAAAGGGAACTGTGAAACATTGGGCTAACAGTCATTTTTTTATTTCAAATCTTTTTTTTTTGATTGTGTAACTGTAGGACTGGAGTTCTGGGAGGAGGAAGGATGACAGCAGAGGGAGGGCTGAGGGTGAAAATACAGGCAGACCAGCTGGCAGTATTGGAGGTAGCAGTGGACGACGTGGCTACAGACAGCCAATAGGATGGCTGTAGCCCCTATAAAATAGCCAGAGGGCCAATTGACCCCTCATGTGTGAGCAACCCCAAAGCATTAGTGCCATGAAGCAGGAGGGTGGCATCCATTTAAGTGGAATCAACAAAATCCAAGAAGGTAGCATTTTTCAGAAAAAGAGATGTGCAAGAAGAAGGGGACACAATTTGAAGATAGAGAGGGGGATGGCTCAGGGGCAATGTGAGGAAGTATTTTTTCACAGAGAGGGTGATGGATGTATGGAACAGATTTCCTGAGGAGGTTGTGGGGTCTAAAACTGTGGGAGAATTCAAGAATGCATGATACAGACATAAGGCAATTCTTGTGGGGGGTAGGAAGAAATAGGTTGTTGGTTAACTAGGGTCTGCAGCTTATCCTGTAGGTAGGGGAAATGGGCAGACTAGGTGGGCCAAGCAGTCCTTATCTGCCATCAAAGTCTATGTTTCTATGTATTGGCAGGGCATCTGCAGGGAGGACCACATACCACAGGCCATGATGCTCAGAGGAGAACAGGCAAGGTAAATGGGGGGGAGTGGGAGAGGGTAGTGCTAAAGTGGGCTTTAGAGGTGGAAGATAGTGGAGTATTTGATATTCCCTATCTTGGGTAGATGTATGGGTTAAGTACATATGGGGCAATACTACACCGTATTTTAAATCGGCCTATTATAGAACTCTCTATCTAGAGTAGAACCATGGAACAGAGGAACAGAGGGATTGAATGTTAACCCTATCTAGGGTAAGCTGACAAAGGAATCAGAGGGGCTGCAGTTAAAATCTTGCTAGTGTCAGCTGACAAAGGAAGCAGGGGGATTGCAACTACACCCTATTTAGGATAGGGCCACATACAGTGAGTGTGGTAGGAAGGTATTGCTAGGCATTGAGGGGAGAGATCATATCTGTATAATGACAGGACTAGAACAGAGATAGCAGAATGTAGGGAGTGGTGTGAGCATGCACAGATGGTAGGAGGACAGGAGCAGGGTGACGGATTGTAGGGGATGTGATATTTTTAGGTAAGCTGTGGGAGGTAGGTGGTTGTCCTGTGAGCAGGAACCTGAGTTACTTGCTGGCAGAGGTGAGGCAACATAAATGGGAGTTAGAAAAGCTTGTGAGGAAGAGAAAAAAGTGGAACAGGCAGGCAGGAGAGCACAGGTGACCAAGTCAGGCAGGCAGGGGAGGGTTGAGGAGCAGAGGATCCAGATGTCATGGAACCCCCTACCTCAGGGGGTGAGGAGACATGGGTGGGTGGAGAGTGGTAGGAGGTAGGGCAGAGGTCACAAGTGGGGACTGGACTGGAAGTATCTTGTGATGTACTAGTGTGGAATAGATTCATCCCATTCACTTGAGTCAGGGAGGGAGATGACAGAAGTTGGGAAAGGTGTTTGGTACAGATCAGGGGGACATGACAGGAAGCCAAGTGGAGGGGAGTGGAAGTGTGCATGGCAGTAGTGAAGTAAGGGGATGACCATGTAAGGAGGGAGGAACAGGTACAAGGAAGAAGAAGAGTGCATGGAAGGATGGGGGAGAGGATACACGCAGGGGGAATTGGGGCACAATAGGACTGGTCAGAGCAGAAAGATGGAAGGTAAGAGGAGTGGCTTTGAGGGCAATGCAGGGACAGTCAGACTTGGGGGTGAAGAGTTGGAAGAAAGATTGGAGAGCAAGGCTGAGGGGGCCAGATAAGTAGGGGAAGAGCTTGAGGAATTGGTAGGGTCGTGGGGGATAGGAAGAGGGAAGGGGAGCAAGGTTGTAATTTTAGAGGACTCACTAGTAAAGGGTGTATGCTGGGGGGAGAGAAGGCAGATCCACACATGAGAAAGAAAGTGGTGTGCATGCCAGTGATGGTGACAGACTGGGTGTGCCCAATGATTGCTCAGTTTGTGCAGGGGGTTGGGGGGAGCCTCATGTGATTATCCATCTATGAACAAACAATGCAGCTGGAGAGGAGTTGGAGGTAGTACAGGGGATGTTTGGAGAAGTTGGGAAGATCTGTAAGGGGGTGGCCTGATCGGTATCTTGTTCTGTTGTGCTAACAGTATCACGAGCCAGCACAGTTATGAAAAGGAGGATAGAAGAGTTTAATGGCTGGCTATGAGAATGGTGTGAAGAGGAAGGCTATGGTTGCACTGGAGACTGGGAGGAGACCTGGAGTGACAAAACCCAATACACCCCAGATAGACAACACCTTAGCAGAGGGCAGATCCAGGGTCCTTAAAGACAGACTGGCAGAGCACATAAATGGGGGTTTTAATTTAAAATAATGGTGCAGCAGAATTGGTATTCAGACCCAGAAACTCCAAGAGGAAAAGACTGACAGACCTCCTCCCAAATCAGGGTAGGATGACTTGGGGGTATGGTTTTAGAGAGAGGGTGGGGCAGCAACTGATATCGAGCAAAGGAGATGGGGATTACAGGTGGAGGGAGATTGGTTGCAGGATGTGAAAGCTTACAGAGGCAGGGGTATCAGGGAAACTGAGTTGAAAAAAGGGAGAGTAAAGGGCAGGAGGAAGGAGCAGAAAAAAACAGAGCAAAGGGAGCACAGTCAGACCATGGGGGAAAGAGGCTCAGATTCATGGTGGAGGGTTGTATACCCAGAATGCACAAATCCTTGGTAACAAGATAGATAATCTGCAACCATTATTGGCAGAGAAGTGGGGGGCAGACACTGTGGCAGTCACAGAAATTTGGGCTGCTCCAAACTACAACTGCAACCTCTCGATCAGTGGATATGAGCTGCACAGAAGGGACAGGGGAGTAGGAAGGGGGGGTTAGCCGTATATGTAAGAAAAGGAATAACATATACGATTGAGAAGTCAGAAGAGGGGAAGGCAGAGGTGCTGTGAGTACAGTTGTAATCCACTAGGAAAGAAGATATATGGGTGTTGGTTTACAGCCCATCTCACCAGGAGGATGAAAGGGATAGGGGAATTGGAGTCTTTAATAAGGGTGGTTGTGGGGAAAGGAGAGGTAGTAATTGTGGGGACTTTAACCTGCCTAAGGTGGACTGGAACATCTCCACCATGACCTGCTCTAGGAATCAGGTAATCTTGGTTGCAGTAGAGAATGGATTCCTGACCAATAGTGTCATGGTACTAATTAGGGAGGGAGCAGTACTTGATCTGGTGATGATGAATGGAGACCACACCCAGAAGATTCAGGTTGAGGAGGCCTTGGGTGGGAGTTACCACTGCACAGTGTGGTTCAGGTTAGACATGGGGAGTTAGAAGGTATCCACAAGCTATCCTGTGAACAAAGCATCTGCAACTGAGGACCTACAAAAACAGTGACTCAGTTACAGTGCCTGTGTTCAGGGCTACCGGGCAGGGTAGCACCCAGATACCCGGGTGGGTGAGGTAGGGTGAAGGGAAGCATGCGCATATACACATGGGCTGGGGTGGAGGGGAAGGAAGGGAAGGCATGTGGGAGGGTGTGTGGCAAGCAGCTGCCGAGCTGCACTGCTAGTGTGGTGGGGTGTGTAACCGCTTGGGAAGTGCAGGGTTCAGGTCTGGCATGGTGTGTTTGTTTTTTTTTGCAGGCAGCCAGCTTTTTATTTTCACAAGTATTTCACCCCACATGCACCCCCTCTGGAGTTGAAAATCCTTTAGTAGGGGGGTGCGGGGGTGAAGTCCCCCTTATTTAAAAACACACCCATGGATCTTGTTCACCCTCTTACCAGTCATCATTTAAGTGCATCGCCAAAATTAATTTTTGGTGATGTACACTCACCGTAATGGCAATAGCTGTTCCACGATCGGTGTTATGACATAGAACCTATCCACAAACACCAAGGTCCTAGAATTCAGAATGGTGGACTTTAGAAACATGAGGGAGCTGCTAAAGGGTAACCTGGTTGGCATTAGTGTGGAGATGGGGTCAATCAAAAGTGGTCCATCATTAAGGAGGGAACAGTGGCAGCCACAAAGGAGTGTGTTAGGCTTAAGGGGAAAAACTGAAGGGTCAAAGCGAAAAGACTAATGGGATACCTGGAAGAAAACAACCTCAATGGCTGTCAGATCCTGGCAGACAAACCTAATTGATTTCTTTGATTAGGTCACTAAAACAGTAGACAAGGGACAAGTAGTTGTTGTCCTTAACTTGGAATTCAGCAAGGCCTTTGACTCAGTTCCACATAAGACACTGATGAGAAAGCTGGAGAATCTGGAGGTAGGAGAAAAACTGACTGAATTGGTAGCTAGCTGGCTGAAAGACAGGACCCAGGGTGTGGTGGTGGTGATGATGAGGTCTCAGGTTCCAGAGTTGTCACCAGCGGGGTATCACAGGGCTCTGTGCTTGGACCAGTGCTGTTTAATGTCTTCATCAATGATATTGGAGAAGGCATAAAGCATAAGATTTGCTTGTTCATGGATGACTCCAAGCTCTGTTGGGAAGGTGGATGCAGCAGAAGGTATACGGGACCTAAAGGAGGCTCTGGCTAAGCTCAAGAAATGGTATGGAATATGGCAACTTGTCTTTAATGCAAAAATATATATATATATAAGGTCATGTACATTAGAGCCCAGAATCCAACGTCAAAGTGCAAACTGGGAGGAGTCATGGTAACCAAATTCAAGGAAGAGAAGGATCTATGGGTATTGATTACCAGTGACCTGAAGCATTCATCACAGTGAAGGAAGACAGTGCTGAAAGCCAACAGAATGCTGGGCTGTATTGCCAAGGGGATGAGCAACAGGTGGGAGGAAGTCATACTGACCTTATACAGGTTACTGGTGCAGCTATACCTTGAGTATAGTGTGCAGTACTGATGTCCTTACCTGAGGAAGGACATTAATCTACTTGAGGTGGTACAATGGAGGTCTACAAAAGATTGTTAAAGGTCAGTAGGACAGGTTCTACAAGGAGACGATGGATGCACTGAATATGAACTCCCTTGAAGAGAGAAAGAAGAAGTGGGACATGACTGAGACCTCAAAGTATTTTAAGGGCATTAGCAAGGTGGACAGAGAATGCCTTTTCAGGCTTAGTGGAAATAAAAACACAAGGAAACATTAGCTTAAGTTGAAGAGGGGGTCAAGAGGGAGGCCAGGAGGAAGTGGTATCACTAGAAACAGTGGAAGGCTTCAAAAGTGGATGGTACAGGGTAAACAGCAAGGTCAGGCCATATTTATTTTATTTTAATATGTCATTTCATTTATTTAGTTATTTATTGGTTGACTTGATTGACTGACTGATTGATAGATTGATTGATTTATTTGTTTTACAGTATTTAAGTTTTTTGTTTTTGTTCACCAGAAATATAGGTGTGCTGTGTACATGCAGAGTGTATGCCACATGCTTAATTATTTAATGTTTGCGTACAGTTCACATACACAAAGTGAACCTAAGTGAACCAGGTCTAAAAAGCAAATCAGGTTCGCATGCTGCAAGCTTGACATGTGCGCAGCAGGTAAGTTGGTGTGAACATCTTCTAAAAATTACATCAGGTTTGCGTGTTGCACACGACATAAGTGCAGCAGTTAAGCTAGTGTGAACATCATTTTAACATCACATCAGGTTCACATGCTGCATGCTTGCTATGTGTGCAGCAGCTAAGCTGCACACATAGCAAGTAGGGAACTTCATTGACAACAATGTTAGATCATCCCCCCCTGCTGCCCTTGCCCTTCCCCTCAACCCTGACACCTCTTCCTACCACTTTAGGTCAAGGGCGGCACTCAATCACCCAGTTCCTAGGATGCGCACCCTTGTGGGTGATTGGGCCTTTGCCATCTATGCCCCCAAATTATGGAATTCGTTCCCAGCCCTTACTCGGTCCACCCCCTCCCATCCAGGCTTTAAAACTTCCCTTTGGAACTTCCTGAAGGGCTCCTCCACCTGTCTATGCATCTCATAGCCCCCCGCACTATGCATGCATGGGGGGTCTCTGCGCCCTCAGGGTCCACTGGATTTATTCTCCCGTCAACTGGTCAAGCAATGGCTAAATGGAATGCCATAACTGGTACCGCTTGCTCTCCCATTGTATGTAAATTTGACTCACTCACTGTTTGTGTATGCTCTAGCTTTTAACTCTCCTGGGTCGTCTGTAACCCCCGGTTCATGTCTTTTTACTGGTTGTCATTCTTCCATATAACCTGATATCTCATTGTATGTAAAATTGATTCGTCACTGTATCTGCATATTCAAGTTTGTAACTCTCCCGAGTCGCACCTGAAAATAGGCACTTGGCTGTGTAGTGTGACTTACCCGGTAAACAAAAGCAAATAAATAAATAAATAAATCTCATCTAAAAACACATATGTTTATATTTCTTATACTACTGCTAGTGAGTGGAGCCATTAAAATACATTTTTATTTGAATTCCCATAAAAATTAGCTAAACTCATTAATTCTGATCCTTTTGCAAGTTGTTTAATGGCTTTCGATTTTTGTCATTAAGTTGCCATTCATTTGCAAAGTATTGTTTGCTTACTGCTTTAAATGCCTAGGATATAGCCAACCAGCACCCCCCATTCAAGATGTAAAAAGAGGGGCATCTGTTTTGTGAAGCCTATCCTTTTTGTTTTTGCTTTGTGCTGGATCCAGCAACACTTACACAACTCAGTCAGACATGCTAAAACAGCTCATTAGAGGAACAGATTAATGTGACTTGTACTGTACCTGCAGTACATACTGTACAAGGCTTGTCTTGCAAAAAATACAGCATAGACCCCCACAGCAGCAAGCTAGGTTTAGCAGCAGTGGTGACAGTGGTGTGGGTGGCCTTCATAGGCCTTGATCAGTGCAATGCAGCTGCATCCACAGCAGCAACCAAGCAAGAAGCAAGCAAACCAGGTTGGGTGGGTTTGTTTGGTGAGGTGACTTGGTCACAGACCACGTTGGGGACCTGTGGCGGTTGGTTCTAGCATCCAGCTTCTGGCAGAAGAAGAGAGGGGGAGCAGACTGAAAACTGGGCTGGTGGCATACTCTGCCAGGCTGCAGGTTCTGGCCATATGGCCAGGTAAGTCAAAGTAAATACTTTTTTTTACAGGGGGATTGGGGAAGGAGGAATGACTGAAATATTGATGTGTTTTTCATGTTTCTTCACCTTTGGGAGGTTTCATGATCCATAGGGGATGAGTATCGAATGGAATGGAATGGAGTTGGGGAAAAAAATTGGGACAATGTTTTTTTGTGGTGGGGGGGAAGAACTTTCAGCCAGGAAAAAAAAGTGGTTAGTAACTTTGTGGGTTTAAGCCCAAATCTGATGCACTGCTCCGGGGTATATACTGTACAGATGGATATTATACATTTGAATTTTTCAGTTAAAATAAATAAGTTACCTTTTAGAGGTCTTACAGACTTTCTAGAGCTGTCCTATGCATTCACGGACTGTTGAGCAGTATGGTGTGCACGGACTATTGGAGCCCCACTACAGTCAGGCTTATGCCCCCCCCAGTGAAGCTGACCTCCACATCCTCATGCTCAGTCACATTATGACAAAGGGCAACGGAGACTGCAGGGGTGTGCACCATTGAAATGAATGGGGGTATTTTTTTATTACTATTTTATATATTATTGATGGAGAATTGGAGATTAATGCAGGCCACTGCTCGACTAACAAGGACTTTGCTAGTAGAACAGTGTCCTTCATTATTCTCCAGCTCACCATCATAATGTATAAAATGGCAATAAAAAATAACTCCATTCATTTCAATGGGGAATGCCCCAGCACTCTGACCCACGAACATAATCTCTGAAAGATTCCTGCCTCTGGCTCTCTAGTACTCAAGTAAGATACTTTTTACTTATATCTGTACTTGGTGGGTTGTGTGTTGCAACATGGCCTTGCCCGCTACAGTGTGTGTGTATGGGGAGGGGGGCACTGGCCACATGGGTATGTGTCGAGTTATTGCTATTTTTGTGTTTGCACCTTAAAGTCTGTTTGCATGGAAGTATTCAAAACTATGGAGAGAAAATAGTAGGAATACAGGCCAGACAGAAGTAATTAAGTGATTTTGTCGGTAAGTGTGTGTATTGGGGTGGGAAGAGCCATATGTATTTCCTTTGGTATGTGTGCTACAGTTCAACTGTGAAACTGAGATGAGGGAGAGAAGAAAACTAAAAAGTATAACAGTGGCTACAAACATGCCACATGCATGCAGCTGTATCCAGATATGTATTGAAGTACAAGCAAGCCATATGTGTCCAGACTGTATGGCTTAGTGGTTAAGGGCACTGAACAGCAAGCCCAGAGACTTGGATGCATGAAGACCTGGGTTTGAATCTCAACCCCCACTTGTGTATCGTGTAATCTTGAGCAAGTCACTTAACTTTTACGTGTGCAGTAATCAGTGACCGCTTGCTTTTTGCATGCATGTCACATGCATCCAGTCTTTTCAAATTTAATATAAAAATCATGCTTTCCATGCTTGCTTGCTTGCTGCACGCATGCCATATGCGTGCAATTGGTGCCAATTTAACATTTAAATCATACTTGCAGCACTTCTATCACTTAGGTAGTTTTATGTGTGCAGCATGAAAATATTTCATATAATTATTTCTGTAAGGGGATAATCTCATTTAGATGCAACACTTATTTTACAATAGGGTCTTGGGGACATTATAACAGAAGACTATTAAATTAATTGGTATAAATCACATAACCTGAATAAATACAAATATATATATTATACAATATAACTGGAAATACAATGCATACAAAAACTAAGCATATACCATAAAATTATAAAATGGGTAAGAGAAATGCTGCATTGTGATTAGTGGAATCCAGTCACATGACCGTTCTATTATCCCAGCACAACAGCACAGGTCAGAAATGATTAACTTTCTGAACCTCATTATTTGGTCCTAAAATAAAAAAAAAAATAGTGAAGCCATTTTATAATCATAATAAGGCATTACAAGGTGTGCATTACTGAGGTATAATGGCACCTCTCAGATGAGTAAAGCCCTTGCCTTTACCTCAGGCTTCACTTCCTGAGATGTGCCATTATCCCACAATAATGCATACTCTGTCATGCCTTATTGCTTAACTGTAGTTAGATGTGATAACATACATAACAAAATAGCAAGATGAAAGCAGAACAGGGAGAGGGCAATAAGGCTGAGTTTGTCAGTTACAGTATCTCATACTGTATGTGGCATGATTGCAGCTAGTACAGAATGCAGTGGCCAGGTTATTGACTGGCTTATTGAGATCTAGCCATGTCACTCCTGTGCTCCACAGTCTGCACTGGCTGCCTGTGCATTGGTGGATCTCCTTCAAGGTTGGATTACTGACCTATGCAGCCCTACATGGTCAGGGACCACATTATCTGCAAGATGTTCTCCATCCCTACTGCCCCCACTGCACACTCCATTCCTTTGACAAGGGACTGCTAGAGGTTCCCAGGGTTTGACTGAAGACCTCTGGGGCCTGCTCTTTTGCTTTTGTGGCCTCTACTCTGTGGAACTCTCTCCCTCATCAGATCAGAGAGTGCCTGACTGTTGAGTGCTTTAAATTGGCCCTGAAAACGTATCTATTTTCCTTGGCATTTCCTGATGCAAGTATTGATTAGCCTACTGCCATCTGTTATACTGGGATCATATTTTAAACATTTTAGGTTTGTTGTTTTTATTGATTTTACTGTTTTATGATTTATTGTAAAGCGCTATGTTCTGCTGGCATAGCGCTGGAAAAATAAAGATTTGATTGATTGATGATCAGCAGTGGCAGGAGCTAAGAGACTAGTGATGCATGGCTTTCTTGAAACATTTGATGTTTTAGAGCCTTTGATGTTTTCCAGAAGAAAGTTCTAACTTATTGGAACATCAGTGGTGAAAGTTTTATCTCCAGTGGTATTATGTGTCCTGAAGACATTAAGCATGTCTGAAAAGAGAGCAATCTGAGTTTATATGTTGCTTTCACCTTGAAAAACAGTCACTAAGACAGTGAGGATAGACACCATAAATACATTTGTACAGTTAAAGAGGATGCAACTTAAATTCTTCTTATATTCAGGGTTATCGATTAATCACTGACATGATAACAACTCAGGATCACATCAAGGACTGAGAACTAAATTTCCTGCTTGACAAGGGTGAAAGGAAGCATTGTCCAAGGTAGTACTCTCCTTCTCTTGAGAACAAGAGCATTAGGTCTGGAGCTCACAGAGACACACATAGCAGAGACAAGAGGTGCTGGGACTAGGGCTGGGAAAAATGGCCAAATTCTGATTTTGTGGAATTTTAACAAAATTCAAGGAGTATTGCAATATTTCACACAATTTCATGAAATGTTTCATTTTGTGGAATTTTCCAAAATTCTTTAATTGATCATACCTCAGACAGTCTCAAACTCTAGAGGTATGAAACTTTAAAATGCTTACTGCTAGGAAGAGACCCTAAACGTATTCCAATCTTTTTGACATTCGGATTAGAAGTGGAGAAATTATATTGACTCAAAGTCTGGCAATTTATTATTCTGTGAACATTTTGGAAATTATTTCTATGCTTACAACTTAGGCCCTTTTGGAGCTTGATAGCTGAAAGATCATATGCATACATTCATGGAAGACTCTTATAAATTGCTAAATAGAGGGAGAGTTAGGTAACCTGTGAGTTACAGGAGTTCAAAATTTTGCAGTTTAATTACTCATTAAAGAGTGTGAACATTTTCAAAATATGTGGATAGTTATTGCTACACTGCTATTGCAGGTACATTCAAGAACTGGCTTGCATACTAAAGTAAATAGAGTATGTCCTGGAATCAAATTAATCTGGATAAATGTGGTTTAGTAGGTTAAAATGTATTGTGGATACTTTAGAAATTACTAATTGGTAAAATTTGCTCAAAATTCATGGACACATAATAGGTAATGCCACTACAATTCCACTTGTGGAATTCAACTTTCAACAAGTGCTTATCACCACTGAATCACATTACAGTATCTGCACTAGAATCATGGCCGTTTAATACCTCTCCAACACTCCTGTCATAGTGATGCCCAGCAGCATGCTCCATCATTACTAAAGATATCCAGATATTTCTGTCACAATGTCCTAAGATACAAATAGCTGTAAGGCTGGGCATCACTTGGTGCCACAGTTTTCAAATAGTACAAAGATACATTATTATATACAGGGTTTTTAATAAGTCAGCAAGTGGCATTGCACAGAAACAATGCTGCACGTGCAAATGCTTCTACAGCTCATTAAGTCAGTGAGCTCTAGTGGTAACTGTAGCTGGCATATTGCAAGAAGACAGGCTGTGCACAGTGATGTCTATGACTATTCTTCATGGTTCATCACTCAAGAAAATGACCTGGTATTTGGCACCTCTATACTTTTACTATGGAGCCTCCTATGAATGCTACCTTATTGACACTTTACCCAGCCTTTACCTTCCTCTACAATGGCAAATCAAGTGTATGTCTGGGCAACATGTATGGATATGGCTTCAACGAAAGTATCACAACATTCCACAATTTCACAAAAGCTCAGTTAATTGTAATATAATTATTATTATTTTTTTTTAGTCTTAGGTTGCTTATAACTTGGCCAGACTTTGAGCAAGAGATTAGAGAGTTGATGCATGCAACCTCTCTTTTTCCATATTGGTTCTTCTCCTGGTTGGCAGCTTCTGTCTCAGGGATATACTATGTTCAGGTGTATACCCTGATTAGGATGAACCCAGCAATCATTTAGTTGGCTACCAAGTTTTTCTCCCACATTTTTCCTCACACCTCCCCTAGTGCCTCTGTGAGCCTCATACAGACAAAACTTCCCTTACACCAGAATCAAGCTTCTTGGTCCAGCTACAGGGGCACTGTGTTGGTGGAACACACTGCCAAGCCTACCTGATTGAGATGCACAGCCAAGTGACAGCTGTCTCGGCCATGGCCTGCCTTCCTTGTGACTTCCCAGGCTCACTTCCAATCTTGGATCATCAGCATTGCAGCATAATGCTCTTCTGCTGGGCAATGGGGATGGCCTCAAAGCCTAATATGTAAGGTCAATGAACATAATACATTGGTGATAATCAATTCTCAAGTTTTAAAGTTACAGGGGCTTAACATTCTGCAGTTTACATTATCATGAAATATAATTTTAAAGTGTTCAAAGATTTGGAGGCTTATAACTCAGGCAAATTTAAAAATAGCCATTTGAAATTTAGTACACATCTGTAGGGTCCTTGGTAAAGTTACCATACCAAATGTGCTGCAATTTGGAAAAATGCTTTTAAAATTAGATGGAAATAACTGAACACACAATTCTGGCAAAAGTTCACAAATCTGGAAATTTCATGAAATTTCATGGAAGCAAAATCAGAATTTCACTGACAGGAGATACATTTCATCAAGCCACAGCTGGGACACTTCTGGCAATGGGGAATGGACTGCAGTTGGAATGAACTTGCACCAGTTATTGGGCATGAGCAAACTGGGATTTGAGTTGAATTTCATCAAGGAAAAAATGAATTATTTGAACTGCTGGTTCTCCATTTCCTTGTATAGGAAGATTGGCCTGACCATAAGTGTAAGACATAGGAAGCTGGACAGAACTGGGGTTGAGGTAGTAAACTGGCCCCAGAACATGGAGTAGAAGGCAACAGTGGTAGAAAGAAATAAAACCATTAAAGATCTAGACAGTTTCCTGCTATCACTCATTGACCTATCTCAGACCTGGTTATCCAAAAGTTATGTACCACGTAACAGTCCAAAACCAAAATAATTCACTATTTAAACTGCATGGATTCACACAAAATAAGAAACAATCTGGTGATAATTTGTGTACCAGAAGAGAAGATCTACAGTTTAAAATATCTTGGTGGTTGGCTGTGTCTTAAGTTGTCCTTCAGCAAATGCATAGACCAAACAATCAGGAGCACAAATCAGAAACTAGATCTACTTTAAAACCACTACAACAACCAAGAATTAAACAAGTTCTGGTCAGAGATAATAAGGCTGTGGAGAAGTTTTAGAAGTGTCAAGAGCATTGAAAATGATATGTGGTGCTCTCGCTGCACTGGAGTCAGCTATAACTAATACTGCAGCTATTACAGTACTGCACATGTGTGATACTCATGCATGCACAGTTTGGCTAGGAGTCAACCATTCACAACATGGTGGCGCTAACATGACTACATATGTGCAATACTCATGCATACGCAGTTTAAATCAGCACCACCATGTTTCACATGGTGGCCATTACTTCTGCAATTGTGGAAAGGAAAAGTAGCGTGCCGAGAAGGGTGTGTGTTCATGCAGCCTGCAGAGTGAAAGGGTCGTATAAACGGAATAATTGGAAACTATGTGGGAGCACTGTAGCAGCACACCAAACAGGGATCCGGTCACGTGCTTCCACAGAGCTCTTATGCAAATCTGATGATGGTATAACATCTGCGGAGCTTGGCCCACACTGCCATAAAAATCAGACTCAGTAGGAGACTATTAGCAAACTAGAGATGTGGTCTGGGACTTGCTCGTCATCACAGTCACTTTCTCATTCTTTTCTAAGCAGTAATTTTTTTGTAAATATGCATTAACCATATTGATCTGAGTGATGGTAGTCTACTTCTGTTTTCCCATGATTGCAGTAGGCAGGGGTAGTCTTGTAGTGGTGGCTGGCTGGCTGCCTGTCTCTGACTTGTTCTCTCTGACTGGTTGTCCTCTGCTCTGGTTTGGTGCTGTTTTTGTGTTCCTGGCTTCTTCTTCATTACTTAACTAAGAGACATTCACAGATGTGCCTGTTCTTTGGACCCTGTGTTCCCACAGTAAAATAAAGATACTATTATACTATCTCAAAAGTAAGGAAGTAAATTACAAAAAATGTCATTAAATGTCATTAATGCATCAGGGTCAAAGCGACAAAACTAGGGAAATGTGGCATTAGGGTTTCCAACCCTAGCACCCCACCCTGCACAGATGTCGAGGGATCGGTGAGTGGCATTGTCGTCTCCAGCCCTAACGCTCACCACATTCCATTAGAAAATAAGCTGAGCTGGCAGAGCATAGGGAATTGGTTAGCATTAGAAGTGGAGATGCCCATGCCACCCTCTAATCCCTCTTCAACTGTGCAGGGTGGGGGTGGAGTGTTAGTGTTGGAAAGCCTAATGCCACATTTCCCTACTTCTGTTGCTTTAACCATAACTGATGAAATATTTATAAGGGCTATACAATGGAGAGCTTTCCGATAAATGATTTATCTACACCACTGCTGTTTGACTTTGGGTAACCTCACAAGTGGCATGTGACACGAGTTAGGTATCTGAGGTCAAACAGTGCAAATGTAGATAAATCATTTATCTGACAGCTCACGATGGTATATTTCATTCATGCAATAGGGATTCTTTCTGTCAGCGCAGGGACATTTGCTTTTGATTGCTTATCTTGTTTTGCATATGTTTGTCAAAAAAGTGAACAACAAATTGCATTGTCAGCTATTCTTTGCTAATTATAAAACAATCTATAAGGTATCTATAAATGAAACACCACTCATTATGTAGATAAGTTTGTGCTGAACAACTTTCATGCTCACGGTACTATGCTATCTTTTTTCATTTTAAAGTTATTCACATTTGAATATGTGTAGTACTGCTACTGAGGCCTAACATTCTAAATGAGTTCCGGAGTGATTGGAACATAGCTACTTTATGTATAAATTGTATTTATTCAACAGCTGTGAAGATACAGTAAATGGATTTAGTCAACGAGTTTTGAGCCTACTCCTATTGTATATATAAATCTTTTGCCTAGATGACCATTTCTTATACAGTATAAAGAAATTGGTGGCAGTCTTCTCATATGTAGCATGCCTGATTTATACTACATTGTCAGACAAAAACCTCCATTGGCAAATGGGCTACTTGTTGATACAACTTATAAGATAACAAGGGACAGACTGACACTTGGCAAAGTTGTAATAACTCCTACTGACAGCATGCTGTCACTGTGCACACTGCCTAATGTCAGCCTGAATTGACCATGTTTCATTCATTATACTGTATGTATCAACACTATGTTAAGGGAAGAAAAATACATTGCAAGACAGCAAGTTCCCAAACTTAATGGGAACAAGCCAAGCATATCATTACTGTTCCAGAGCAGACTGCATGGTAAGTGATCGATGATCCAAGGATAGACATGCACATCATGAAATGCAGTATAACTGTCGAAAATGCACATGCATGTTTACTAATCACACATATTGAAGTCCTAACTAATGTGTGAATTGCCCCACCCCCTGCTCCCAAATGCATGCTTTCAGTCAGGGAAAAAAAAAACACTGTATAATATAGCATTGCAACTGTTGAGTCACTTAGTAGGAAAAAAGTAAAAAGACACATCACAGTTTAATTTTTTTTTAAAACAACCAGTACTATTGTAAACATTATCCCAGTAGAAAATACTTTGATATGAGCATATTAGCTTCCCTTGACCCTTGGGATCTCCCATCTATATGTCTAGGAAATATGCAGCTCAATGTTAGATACAGAAATTGCTTAAATATGTGACCAGACACATACATGCAAACATATGAAGAAGACAGCAGAAGAAGGCCATTTGGTCAGTCAAGTCTGCTAGTGTTGCAGGGTCCACAGCTTGAGCTACTGTCCCTGCCCCATCTCACCACTCCTCCCATCCTCTGTACCGACAACCCTTACCCTCCCCTATACCTGTCCCAGCCTTTCTTAAAGCTGCCCACTGTCTTCAATGAGAATACCTCTTCTGGCAGTTCATTCCTAGTATCCACCACCCTCTCTGTGAAGAAGTGCTTCCTCACCTCCCTCCTAAACCTCCAAACCTCTAGCTTATAACTGTGCCCCCTTGTGTTATGGTTGTCACTCAGCTTAAATAGACTCTCCTTATCAACCTTATTTATCCCTTTCAAGTTCTTGAAGGTCCCAATCATGTACCCTCGCTCTCTCTCTCTCTCCTGTCTTCCAGGGATTACATGTTCAGTGCCATCAACCTCTCCTCATATGTCTTACCCTGCTGATCAGCTATCATCTTTGTAACCCTCCTCTGGACCTTCTCCAGCAGGCTAATATCCTTTTTGGGGTGTGGAAACCAATACTGAACTCCATACTCTAGATGTGGCCTTACCAGTGACCGCTACAAGGGCAGTATAACCTTCTCTCTTCTACTACTGATCCCCCTAGATATGCATCTCAGCATCTTGTTTGCCTTTGCTGCTGCTTTCTTGCACTGCGTGGACTGTTTCAGGTCACTACTGATCATCATTCCCAGGTCCTTCTCCTCCTCTGATGCAGATACTCTGACTTCACTCAGATAGTACTCTGTCCTAGGATTCTTGGCTCCAATATGCATAACTTTGCATTTCTTGGCATTGAAGCCAAGCTGCCAGATCCTGGACCACCTCCCTAGCTTTTCCAGATCTTCCTGTAGGTCCTGTATCCCTTCCACTGTGTCCACTCTCCAACAGAGCATGGTGTCATCAGGGAATAGGCACATTTTGCCCTTAATGCCATCTCCAATGTCATTGGTGAAGACATTGGACAACACTGGCCCCAGCACCAAGCCCTGCAGGACCCCACTGATTACCTGTTTTGTGCCAGATAACTCTCCCCCCACAGCCACCCTCTGGGTTCTGTCCTTCAGCCAGTTTTCCACCCATCTGGCTATCCTTTCTCCAATCATGAGATCCACCAACTTCCTGATCAACCTTTTGTGAGGCACAGAGTCAAAAGTCTTGCTGAAATCAAGATAGAGTATGTCTACCGCTTGGCCCCTGTCTACTGTCTTAGTGACACAGTCAAACAAGTCAATCAGATTTGTTTGACACAATCTCTCCCCCCATGAACCCATGTTGCCTCGCATGATGGAGACCATGCTTCTCTAGATATTCCACCAACCTTCCCATTAGTATGGTCTCCATGAGCTTAACCACAATGGAGGTCAGACTGACTGATCTGCAATTCCCTGGGTCATCCTTGGGACCTCTTTTGCGGAGCAGCACTACATGTGCTGTTCTCCAGTCTTGTGATACTATGCCTGTCTCAAGTGAACAATTAAATAGATCTGTCAGTGGCCCTTCCAGCTCCTCAGCCAGTTCCTTTAGTACCCTTGGATGTACTCCATTCAGGCCTGGTGATTTGTCCACCTTCAAAGCCAGCAGCACCTCCCTCACTGTACCCTTCTCTATCACTACATCTGTGTTCCCCTTCCCCCCCATGCTCCTCTTTTCCCTCCTGAAGGCACTGGTTCATCCTTCTCCCTGGCGAAGATAGAACAGAAGTATTCATTTAGTTTCACTGCTTTTCCCCCATTATCCTCCTCCCACTCCACCCCTTTCTTAAGCATAACAATCCCTTCCTTCTTGTCCCTTTTCTCACTTATATAGCAAAAGAAAGCTTTCTCCCCCTTCTTGATTCCTTATGCTATCTGCAGCTCCTTCTGTGCCTTTGCTCGCCTGACTTTCTTACTCGCCTCACTAGCCAACCTTAGGTAATTTTCCTTATCCACCTCTCTCTTGGTCTTCCAGAATTTTCTATTCGCCAACCTCTTTTCCCTTACTTCCTGGGCAACCCCAGAACTGAACCAGCTGGTGCTTTGGCCCTTGTGTTCTTACCCCTGAGCCTAATGCATTTATCTGTGCAACCAGTATTCCATCCTTAATGATGGACCACCTTTTGTCCACCCCCATATCTGCTCTGATGCCCACCAGATGGCTCCTTAGCACTTCACCCATTTTACTGAAGTCCGCCCTCTGAAATCCAAGATTTTGGTCTTAGTCTTGATGCTTTCCCTGCCCATATCCAACTGGAACCACACTGTGCAATGATCATTTCCTCCTAGTGGCTCCCTGACCATTATTTCCTGTACATGCTCCTCATTTGTGAGCACCAGATCAAGAATTGCCTCAGCTCTTGTTGTTTCAGTGATGCCCTGAGTCAGGAACCCACTCTGCAGTCCTTCCAGGATCACCTGACTCCTAGCACATGTCATGGATGGTATGCTGCAGTCCACCTTGGGCAGATTGAAGTCCCCCACAATTATTACCTCTCCTTTTCCAGCAGCTTCCGATATTTGTGAGCTCAGTTTCCTGTCCTTTTCCTTATCTTGACTGAGTGGCCTATAAACCAACCCCAACCTCACCTTTCTCCCTCTATTGGACCTTAACTGAAACCATAATGCCTCCACCTCCCCTTCCTCTGACTCCTCCCTTGTGCAAGTTTTTCCCTCCCTGATATTTGTTTTAATTCAATATACTTTATTAAAGTTTCAAAAAATACACAAGTAGGTATCCAGTATAGATTGAGAAGAAGTTTGTTAAAACATTACAATTCAACAAAGAGAATTCCCCAAATCTATACATGTTAATGCAGCAGGCATCATATCTCCCCAACCCCCTCCCATCTAACCCACCCACCATCTTCCCAGTGCCAAGCATGGGGTTATCATATAGCAGGAAAAATCTGTGTTTGCAGTAACAAAATCAATTATTAGGGCTTCCAGACTATAAGCAATGCATCAAGTGGTCCCCATCTATCAAAATAGGTCTGAGACCTATTGGCTATCATTGCAATTTGCTTTTCAAGCTGTAAGGCTAGTAGGACTTCTCTATGCCATTCTAATATGGATGGGAGGGAGTCCTCCCTCCAATGTCTCATGATGATTAATTTGACCATTGCTGAAACTAGAGCTATATGATCTTTTCAGATTCTAATAATCCCCAGGGGGAAACTATTCAGCAGGCATATCTCTGGGGTGAATAAAGATTCCAAGCCCAATAATGGATCCAGGGAAGTTTTAACCTTTTGCCAGAAAACAGCTACCTTTGGACAAGACCATACCATATAATATAGGTCACCAGAAGGTCCTAGACATCTATGGCACTGAGGGGATGAAAGCCTGCTCATTTTATGTAGTTTCTCTGGGGAGAAATATAAAGTGTGCATGATATTATATTGTATCAAGTGAAGCCTATCTTGCTTAATGTACTGATGCAAGTTGCATCACATATGCTGCCAGGTAAGTGCATCTGAAGGGAGGGTAAGTTTGGAAACCCGTAATAGCATATAACGGTAGGCAAACTCGCAATTCCCTCCCTGATATAAACTGCTACCCCTTCTCCCTTCCCAGCTATCCTGTCCCTCCTGTCTAGTTTATATCCAGGGATCACAAGGTCCCAGTCATGGTGTAATGTTGCCCAAGTCTCGGTTACTGCAGCTATGTCCACCCTCCTGTCCACTAATAGTGCCTGCAGGTCTTCCATCTTGTTTCCACGACTCTGTGCATTCAGATACACCACCCTCCACCTAGAATCTGACCTTCCATTTCTTTCCTCTATTCTTCTAATCACATTTATCCCCTCTTCCATCACTGTGGGGGGGGAGTTCATTGTCCTCCTTCTCTCAGAGTCTGCGGGCCTGCATGCCCACTGTACCCCCCTCAGTAGTTTAAATTAAATGTAGTCATTATGTATTCCCCCAGTTTGTTCGTGAGTACCCTCAAATCTTCCCTACTGAGGTGTAGCCTTTCAGGTGAAAAGAGTGCTTTGTTTGACCAGATATCCTCCCAGTCCCCAGTACAGATGAACATCTCCTCCCTGCACCATTTCCTCAGCCAGTCATTGAAATCCTCTATTCTTCTTTTCCTGGCTGTGCTGGCCCTTTGTACTGGTATCACCTCTGAGAAGGCCATTGAACTTTCTTCCTCCCTGCAGATCTTCTCTAATTCCCTGAACCTACTTTGCACTACCTTCACCTCCTCCCCAGCTAGGTCATTGGTTCCCAAATGTATAACTAAATTTGGTTTTCCTCCAACCTCCCTTACTGTTTCCCTTATTCTTAGGCCCACCTTCCCTGCTGTCATCCCTGGCATACAAACCACCCTCCTGCTTGCATTTGGGTCCCCTTTCCTTCCCCAGTGAATACCCCTAATTATGGAGTCCCCTATAATTGCCACCCTTCCATCCCCTGCATCCTTGCTTCCAGTCCTTCCTTTCTTACTTTCAGTACTAGCTGCTTCCCCACCTAACCGCTCCCTCTGCACCCTGGTAAACTTATCTCCACATCCACAGTTTATGCCCTTAACTGTTTTTCCATCTCCTAATCTGTCCCATCCCTTTGATTATCTGTATATGCTTTCAATTTTCCCTTCCCCTTCCCTCCCTTTTCTCCAGTCTGTTTTGCCTACCTCCTCTTCCCTGCTCAGCCTGATTAGTTTTCCCCCTCCTCTGTACTCCTACTCTCAACCCTGGCTCAACTTGACCTCCTACCTCACCTCCTGCTGCCCCCTCCCTCCTTCCAGACAGTGGTGCAAATCTATTCAATAAAGGCACCCATTTAGAATTTCCCAGCCCTGATGTTACTCTCACATTCCTACCCCTTCCCATCACCACATGCCATTTCTCCACCCTGGGATCCCTATTCCTCTGAGGAAGAAATACCCCTGTATACTGGGTACTCCTCCCCACTCCCATCCTCTGCCAAATGCCATGCAATGTTATGTTAAGTTGCCACAAAATTATAATTTAGTTCAATTACATAATAGTTCATTAAAGTATGTGTGAAAAGTACCCTTATACAACATGTGTGTGTCTCTTTTCAGGAAGATAAAAGAAATATCTCATTGACCACATGTGAGATATCACTTTTTATCTTCATAGTTGGGTATGTCACTATGGATATCTTGGCCAATTGGGTATGTCACAAAAGGTTTTCAGAAATAATTAAAGTGATTCTGGAGAGCTTGAATATCTAGAGTGATTTCAGTTGAACCAAACTTAAAGGTCAAAGATTGTTCAAAGATAACAGCAGGCAGAGAGTTACCATGTATCAGTCTAATCACTATAGATTATAGATAAATCATAGATAAATAGATAAATCACTCTAGATATTCAAGCTCTCCAGTGTCACTTTAATTATTTCTGAAGGCCTGTTTTAAACCAATGAAAAATATATTTGTTTTTTTTCTGCATGGTCTAAGTGTTAATAATATGGGATTTGCTAAATAACTCTCATTATGCCTCTGATGAAGGACTTGTTGGTCTGAAAACTAAAGCTCTTTGTTCTTTTTGTAACATCCTTATTTGTCCAATAAAAAGTATCAGACCATTTGTTCTAGATTTGTACTTACTAGGACCAATATGACATTAAACATTTTGTTTGTCACAAAAGGTTTGGAACTCATTAAGAATGTTCACCTCAGTAACAGTACTAACTATATCCAAATGCAAATAACTTTAAAATGAAAAAATGATAGCACTGTACTCTGAGCACGAAAGTTGTTCAGCACAAAAAGATCTACAAATGAGTGATGTTTCATTGATAGCTACTGTGACAGAAATGGGCAGGAAAGAGTTAATGGCTTGGATTCTGTAGGTGCCTTATTTTTTACCAGTTTGGAAAAAATACGGTCAGGCCGAAATCCTCTGTCCAGCAGCTTGTGGAATTCCTAGCTGCTAGATAAGAGCTGGGTCATAAATCTCAAGTGGACATCTCCAGACACACACAGACCTGCAGACATGGACACAGGGCAGTTTGAATGATTGGATCATTCAAATATAAACTTAAGGTGAAAAGGGAATATAATTGTTCACTGATAGGTGTTCACTCTGATTGGTACAATTAAATACATACATGTTTGTTGGTTGGTGCATTTAAAGGGAGAATAGGAATGGCCTATTCTCCACAGAGTATATAACCTTCTGAAAGGCAGAGAAGGCTCTCTTGTTCTTTGGAAGCTGGGAGGGGAAACATAAGTTTGGAGCCTACCTTGTAGCTATGTCCGTGGGAGCTGGCAGTTAGAACAGGGTCCAGTGTCTCTTGTAAGGAAAGGGAAGGGTAAGTTTAGTGATAGCATATTTCAGTAATAGCCTTCTTCTTTTGCCATCTGTTATTTAAAAACATTTGTTTACTTTTCCTGTATTAGTGTTATTCCCTTGTGTTGTAAATCTATATCCTGTAAATGCTCAGTGCACTTTCTGTTAAGTAAAAGCTATTTATTTGCTCAACAGTTGTGACTGTGATGTCATTTTTCTAAGGTAACATGTGGTTTCCACTGGCTGAGGTAAACTCTGTGTAGCATCCGCCACCCAAGAGAGACACATTACCAGACTTTAACTTGTGCAACTGCACATTTGATTATTCAAGTTTGTACACTTGAAAGAGGTGCCAGAAGGAAAGTCCGGCTGGTCACAGCAAATACCCGAGGACAGACACCTCTCTAAAAGCTGTTTCAGCCCAGAGGGAGAGGTGGGTTGTCACATATTGGCTGGTAGTGGTGGGGTGATGATAGCAGACTGCGTAGCACACTGAGATACAGAGTTTGCCAGTGGAACAGTTACCTTAGCATTGCAAAAAAGGATATACAAGAGGATACATTTATACAACAGTTTTATTTGTTTATGGATAGCACAGTAAAGTGTAGCAGTAGAAAATGAGCTCCACAGAGTATGACTCACTTACTGTACCACAGCTTTTTGAAAGGTGCCAGGAAAAGGGGATTAAGCCTGAAGGTCTAAAGCAGAAGAAAAAGGCAGACCTCATAGCTACTCTCTTGGCACATGATCTGGAGCAGACAGGCACTGGGGGTGAGTCAGGAACTGAGACAGCAGACCGCCCAAACCAGTTTGAGGCACTGCGACTGCAGCTGTTGTTGCAAGACAAGGCGTTGGAGGCAAAAAGACTGGATGCTGAGGCGAAAAGACTGGATGCTGAAGCAGAAGCAAGAAGGTTGGATGCAGAAACAAAAAGATGGGAAGTAGAGACCAGAAGACAGGAAGCAGAGGAAAAACTTGAAGAAAAGAGACTGGCAGACAGAGAGAAAGAACTTCAGGAAAAAGAGAAAGCACTCAAAGAAAGAGAAAAAGAACGAAGGCACGAGAAGGAGATGATTACCCTGCACAGCCAGCAATCCTCAGTTTAAAGAGGGAGATGACCTTGATTTATTTTTAAGGTCATTTGAGAGAGTATGCAACCAATTAAAATTGACTAAGGCTTCCTGGTCAACTTATCTCACACCCTTACTAATGGGGAGAGCGTTGCATGCATTTGCTAAAATTAGTAATGAAGACTATGCTAATCACGATAAAGTGAAAACAGTGTTGTTGAAATGTTTTGAATTAACTCCTTAAGCTTATAGAAGGAAATTTAAGGAGTTAAAGAAAAGCCCGGAAGACAGTTATGCAGAACTGCAGGTTAAACTGTGTACTTACCTTGATAGGTGGATGGAGGGGGCTAAAGCAACTACTGTGGAACTGATTAAAGATGTATTGGTGAGAGAACAATTCCTTACAATTGTACCTGAGGACATACGTGTATGGCTCATAGACAGGGCATGCGCCTCTTCCACAGAGGTGGCAGGAAGCGCTGATGAGTATCTGTCTAGCCGGCCATACACACAACATTAGTCTTATGGTGGGGCAGCACATGGTTATAAGGGATCCCATGGGGGGGCAGCCCAAAGGAAACCAGCCTGCACCTGAGTCCAAAGTAGAGCCCTCTGGTTCTAAGGGGACTCAAGAAATAGGACCCAAGAAATGCCATATTTGCAATCAAGTGGGACACTTGAGATATAACTGCCCTCAGAAACTGGTTAAGGGGCTGAGGTATGGGGGAGGCAGTGATCAAAATAGCACTGGTGTGTTTGTAGGGTGTGTCCAGTCTGAAGAACCACTCTCCTCTGATGAGAATCTGCGTCCCATTACAGTTAATGGAATAGTAACACAGGGACCGTGGGAAACAGGCACTAACATCTCCCTGGTAATGCAGGATCTCATTCAGGCAGAGCAGATGGTGCCTTGGAAATACTCCAAGGTCCGGGCATTCACAGGGCCACCAGTCCCATTACCAATGGCTAGAGTCTTCCTGAGCTGGGAAGGGGGCCATGGAGAAAAGGAGGTGGGAGTTGTAGAGGACTTACCTGTAAGTATGATTGTGGGGAAGGATTTGGACCCCAGTAAAAAACTGGTGTGTGTTGCAACTCGTAGTCAGGCACAACGGCAAGCTTCTGAGGGTGAAGAGTGGTTGACTCTGGGTGGTCCAGCCACACCCTCAGCAGCTGAGGAAGTGTCTAGCACAGGGGATAGGCTGGCTAGAAGCAGCAGTCCAGAATCCCAGTCACAAATAGAGAAGCCCACAGGACTTCCTTCAGAAGGGGCACTGGGAAGGGTCAGACAAGGGCAGCTGAGTGCTGCACAGCAAACTGACCCTACCTTGGAAAAACTGAGGGAAATAGCTCATAGGGCTGAGTGTCTTCAGGGGGTAAATAGCCCATTTACTGGGACAATGGGCTGTTGTACAGAGAATGTGCAACAGAGGAAGGGCTAGATGGTGAGGTACTCCAGCAGCTGGTAGTCCCTAAGGTTCACCATCAGCAGCTTTTGGCCCTAGCCCATGATATCTCTTTTTTCAGGGCACTTGGGGGTGAGGCGCACGAAAAAGCATCTAACCAACAATTTCTTCTGGCCTGGTATTGGCAAGGATGTGGCAAATTATTGCAGGACTTGTCCACAGTGCCAGCAGGTGGGAAAATGGGGGACAAGGCCAAGGCAGCTTTGGTGCCCCTGCCCATTATTGATGAACCCTTCAAGAGGGTAGCGGTGGACATAGTGGGACCATTGAGCACCCCAAGTCACACTGGAAAGTGATATATCCTGGTAGTTGTAGACTATGCCACCAGATACCCAGAGGCAGTGGCCCTAACATCCTCTGAGGCAGAACCAGTAGCAGATGCACTGTTGGCAATATTTAGCAGGGTGGACTTTCCCCAGGAGATACTGTCAGACTGGGGTGCCAATTTTATGTCAGGGTTAATGAGTAGATTGTGGGAGAAGTGTGGGGTGAAGCAGCTCAAAACATCCCAATACCATCCCCAAGCTAATGGTCTAGTGAAGCGATTTAATTCAACCCTTAAGACCATGCTAAGGACTTTTGCTGACCAGCATAAGATGGACTGGGACAAATATTTGCCTCATCTCCTATTTGCATACAGGGAAGTCCCGCAGGAGTCCACAGGGTTCTCACTTTTTGAGCTCCTGTTTGGTCATAGGGTGTGGGGGCCCCTAGATTTGATTCAGGATGAATGGGAGGGTGACCGTGCCTCCCAAGGGAAGTCAGTTGTAGAGTATGTCCTGAACTTCAGGACCCACCTTAGGGAGCTCATTGGATTTGCTCAGGAGCACCTGACCACTGCACAACAGTGGCAGAAAGTCTGGAAAGACCGTGGGGTCCGAGCCAGAGAATATGAGGTGGGACAGCGAGTGATGGCACTCATCCCTGTCAGACAGAATAAATTACAGGCAGCATGGGAGGGGTCATTCTCCATTGTCCAAAAGGTTAGTGATGTCGATTACATGATAGAGCTACCAGACAGGAGATGCAAATGAAAGGTGTATCATGTCAACATGCTGAAGCCCTACCACGACAGGGAGGAAATGGTCCTCGCTGTATGCAGTTCCCCAGAGGAGGAAACTGAGGTAGATCCACTGGTGGACCTACTTGGGGAGGCCAGGGTTGCATCCTCTGTGGACAACCTTACCCTCTCAGAACAGCTGACACCAGCCCAGGTGCAAGAAATTAGGGCTGTGCTGAGAGAATTTGAGGACATGTTCACAGGGAAACTGGGGTACACCATGATGGCAGAGCACCATGTGGATACAGGGACCCAGGTTCCCCTGAAACAGTCCCCCTACAGGGTGCCTGAGCATGTTAAGCAGACTGTGAAAGAGGAGCTCAAAGAGATGCTGGAACTGGGGGTAATCCAGGAATCCAGTAGCCCCTGGGCCTCACCAATGGTACTGATCCCCAAAAGGGTTGGCACCACACGATTCTGCGTGGACTACCGAAAGCTTAATAGCTACACAGAGTCTGATGCCTATCCCATGCCCAGAACAGATGAGACCCTGGAGCAACTGGGGGAGCCTAGTATTTGACCACAGTAGACCTAACAAAGGGATATTGGCAGGTACCTCTGACCCCTGCGGCCAGGGAAATATCAGCTTTTGTTACTCCATTTGGTTTATATGAATTTAAGATAATGCCATTTGGAATGAAGAATGCACCTGCAACCTTTCAATGGCTTGTAGATCACATTCTGTCTGGGGTAGGTGAGTTTGCATTGGCTTATATGGATGATATAGCCATATACACTCAGACCTGGGATGAGCACATCAGGAATGTGTGGGATGTGTTCCACAGTTTAAAGAAGGCAGGTCTGACAGTCAGGGCAGAGGAGTGCCAGATAGGTATGGCAGAAGTATCCTACCTTGGGCACCGGGTGGGTAGTGGACACATCCATCCAGAGCCTGCCAAGGTTGATGCCATCCTGGCCTGGCCTACTCCTACCACAAAGAAACAGGTCAGGACATTTCTAGGGACATCAGAGTAGTACCAAAGGTTTGTTCCCCACTATAGTGATCTGGCTAAGCCCCTGACAGACTTAACCAAGAAGGGAAAGCCAGATACAGTGAAGTGGTCAGAAGGCTGTGAGGTCGCTTTTCAGGAGCTAAAAAAGGCCTTGAGTGGCCCAGCTGTATTGGCTAGCCCTAATTATAGTTCAAAGTTTATGGTTCACATGGATGCCTCAGATCATGGGCTGGGGGCTGTGCTGAGCCAAGTTACCCAGCAGGGGGAGGAGCACCCGGTTGTGTACCTCAGCCATAGGCTTTTGCCCAGAGAGGAGGCATATGCCACAATTGAGAAGGAATGCTTGGGAATAGTGTGGGCCCTTCAGAAGCTGCAGTCTTACCTATATGGGAGAGAATTTATTGTGGACATAGATCATAATCCCCTGATTTGGCTTTATAGGTCCAGTGGGCAAAATGGTAAACTACTACACTGGAGTTTAGTACTGCAGGCATACAACATGACCATCCAGCTTCGCAGTGGCAAACAAAATGCAAATGAAGATGGGCTATCTAGACAGGGCTAATGGCCTGGCTGGATACTTTTGGGCACTTCCTAGTAATTGCATGAACAGCTGTGTCACTTGGGGTGACCCAAGGGACAAGCCTTCATTATCTGTGGGGGGGGGATGTGACAGAAATGGACAGGAAAGAGTTAATGGCTTGGATTCTGTAGGTGCCTTATTTTTTAGCAGTTTGGAAAAAATACAGTCAGGCTGAAATCCTCTGTCCAGCAGTCATCCAGCTTGTGGAATTCCTAGCTGCTAGATAAGAGCTGGGTCATAAATCTTGGGTGGACATCTCCAGACACACACAGACCTGCAGACATGGACACAGGGCAGTTTGAATGATTGGATCATTCAAATATAAGCTTAAGGTGAAAAGGGAATATAACTGGTCACTGATAGGTGTTCACTCTGATTGGGACAATTAAATACACACATGTTAGTTGGTTGGTGCATTTAAAGGGAGAATAGGAATGACCTATTCTCCACAGAGTACATAACCTTCTGAAAGGCAGAGAAGGCTGTCTTGTTCTTTGGAAGCTGGGAGGGGAAACATAAGTTTGGAGCCTACCTTGTAGCTATGTCCATGGGAGCTGGAGTTAGAACAGGGTCCAGTGTCTCTTGTAAGGACAGGGAAGGGTAAGTTTAGTGATAGCGTATTTCAGTAATAGCCTTCTTCTTTTGCCATCTGTTATTTAAAAACATTTGTTTACTTTTCCTGTATGAGTGTTATTCTCTTGTGTTGTAAATCTATATCCTGTAAATGCTCAGTGCACTTTCTGTTAAGTAAAAGCTATTTATTTGCTCAACAGTTGTGGCTGTGATGTCATTTTTCTAAGGTAATATGTGGTTTCCACTGGCTGAGGTAAACTCTGTGTAGCATCTGCCACCCGAGAGAGACACACTACCAGACTTTAACTTGTGCAATTGCATGTTTGATTATTCAAGTTTGTACACTTTAAAGAGGTGCCAGAAGGAAAGTCCGGCTGGTCGCAACGAATACCCGAGGACAGACACCTCTCTAAAAGCTGTTTCAGCCCAGTGGGAGAGGTGGGTTGTCACAGCTACCTTTTATTTTTTTTGTAATTAACAAATAAACAGCACAACATTTATTTTACTTTTACTTTTTCAACAAACAAATGCAAATAACTTTAAAACAAAAAATGATAGCATGGTACTGTGGGCACAACTTTGTTCAACACAAAAAGGTCTACAAAATGAGTGGTGTTTCATTTACAGATACCTTTTAGTTTTTTTTATAATTGGCAAAAAAACACAAAATCCAATGTTTTTCACTTTTTGCAACAAATAAATGCAAATAACTTTAAAACTGAAAAAGGGAGACCCACAATAATTGTATAAATTGAATATGACATGGGTGGCAGTGAGACAGTAGAAATATCTCCACTTGCTATCTTTGAACTCTAGATTCCCCACTTGTGGCGTTGCCACTCGTGGTATATCAAGAGTTCAATGCCAGATTGTGGAGATATTTCTGCTATTTCACTCTCATCCATGTCCTATCCCATATTTCTCTTACTTCATTATGGTATTTACATGGAGAAAACCTGGGACATCATTTATAGTATACTGGAAGGAAAGTGCTACAAATTGTCATGATGGCTTAACAGTACTACATTAGTTCACTGTGATCCCCATAACCTCCCATCTGGAGAAGGCTGTTAGGTTGGATATTAAGTACTGTAGCATTAATAAACCACATTTGTAAGTCCGATAGTGCAATTTCATGTTAACTTGCTACAAAATGATAATTTAGACAACACTTTATTCACCAATGAGAATTAATTGTATGTTTTCTAACCATGCTCATGCTGAAATGTAATACTAAGTTAGGGGATGACTATTGTTTGTTATAGATTGCAATTGTCCTTACAGCTATGTGATTACAGACAGCCACAGACAACAACTGTTACAAATATATATATATCCGCAGTTTGATATCCATTTCACTTTCAGGTTCGTAGTCTTATAAAATGTCACTTCAATATCAAAGCTGTAAGAGAAATTGAAATCCATATAAGACAAACAGTTAACCCATTATGTCCTATTTGTAGCGTCATACATATTATCATCAAAATAAATATAATTGGTTTCCATTGGCCATAATGTGTAGTCTAAGCCATCTTTTTGCAGACACATAAATTATATGAAACTACACGATTTAAAAAAGGAGGTTTATTAATGTTACTTGAAATCCAACCTCACAGCCGTCTCCTAATGGAAGGTCATGGGTGGTCACAGTGAGCTGCTGTGGTACTGTTAAGCCATTAACAATGGTTGTAGCACTTCCGTTCTGCTATCAATAGAGTCCCAGCTTTTACCCATGTAAATAAAGTAATGAAATAAGATAAGGGCACCCTTTTCACATACTGTAGTGAAAACCTATGTAATCAAACTTCCTTTATCATTTCGCTGCTCATATGTTTTCACCCTTATTTATGTCTTACATTGAGTTACGTATTTCCCAAGCATGCCACCTATTACAGATGGGAAGTCAGGAAGGTTAAGGGGAGTTAATATTCTTTTATGAAATTATGCAATGCTTTATCTTGATTTTACTGTGACAACTTATAAAACTGAGCACCCAGATCCTAAGGTCTGGCCCTACTGGGATTCAAACCTGATGTCTCAGGTACTTTCTGCATTAAACATAAAGCACTGAAACTTAAATGAAACCTAATTAAGATCTTCTGAATGCAATCTTGAATTGATTACCTGACAATATAGTACTACAATATAATTCAAAGCAGGATTATGTAGTGAATCAAACCATCACTGCTTCTGTCCAGTATCTATTGTCTTACTATGTTGCCACTGTAAAATTGGTCAGATTGTATTTTAAAGATTTCAGTTACTTTTCAGCACTGGATTTGTGCTTTATGGGTCATACAAACATTACCTGACATTTCAGGTTCCACTCCCACCAGGGCTAACTGTGAGTGTGGTCTCCATTTTTCTAGCTGTCAGGATTCCTACTTTGTAGTACAACTGCTTGGCCTTGTCAACATTTTCAGCTTTTTTAACAACTATGTGGCTGAGATAGAACACTGTTCTGAGTGATCACAGTAGCCAAACATCCACAGGTGCTGCACAAATGTTAATTTTTTTATTGTTTTGTTTTTTTACTATGATCAATATTACAAGGGTAACGGAGGAAATGTGGAATTGTTACCTAATAGGGAGGTATTAATTGTTTTGCAAAGGGTCTATTGTTTCACCCACACATCTACTAATAGGCTAAAAAAGTAGAGAGGATCAACCAGTTGGAGTACAAGGGAAGAACTCCTGATACAATCCCAAAATGTATTCACTGGCAATATAGTAAATCAATATAATTCAAAGCAGCATTATGTAGTGAAACAAACCGTCACTGCTTCTGTCCAATTGGGAAATCTGCACTTGCCACAGTTGCATAATTCACAATACATTTTCAGACTGTATTTTTGACGTCTCATTTGAAGGTCTTCTTTAGGTTTCTACAATGTGTTGCAGACTACACATGTTTAAGCAGTGTGAGTCTAAATATTCACAAATAATATTGACAAATGAACACACAGAGTTATGTGTTTTATATATTTCTAATTAATATGACACACACACACACACACACACACACACACACACACACACACATCATACATTTTCTTTGGCTTCAGTGAGATGTAAAACATCTGAGGAGTCAGTTCATAGCTTTCCATTCTGTGACCTTTGATACACTAGTCTCAGGAATGTTTGCTAATCTCTGGTTGTATTTCATGACTAATGGCTAATCTGTCACACTCATGTTTTAAATGTTTTTTTCTCTTTGTTTAAAGCAGCTCATTTATTTGGTAGCAGTTATCATCATATATTTATTTAGAAAAAAAAAAAAAGGAAAACTTATTTCTGACATCCAGCTAAAATCTAAGAAGATGAAATTGATAAAAAAACTCTAATCATTACAGCCTGGTGCACTCTGGAAGATCTGACATCCCATTTACTTTAGGCTGTAGGGTTTTTATTTAGATGCTGAAAGAACTAGAATGAATCTATTTGATTGAGCTCTGGACAGATGTTTAGTCTGCAGCCCTGCAAGGGAGTATTTCATTCAGTTAGTGTATTGACTTGAAGTTGTGGAAGGATACACTGAAAACTCCAAAAATGTGTGTTTCAGTATCCCATTTTTCCAGCTGCAGCAAGACGGCTGTGGGGTCCACCCACAGCTGTAAAAATGGAAAAGTTCTACCCAAGAATTCACCTGTGCCACCTTTTGAGTACACCAATGAGGTCTATAGAACACCAAACCCCAAAACACTGACAAAGGTCACAATGGTGTTCAAAAACATAAAGGTTAACATTAATGTATCACTGAATGACATACCTGTATACTTCAGGGCTTAATAGGAACAGATAAGTGGCACAAGCTGAAATGATCCTCCTTACCATATAAATGTGTCCATAGCCTGCACCCTTATTACCCGAGTATGCAGCTTTGCAGGCCTTCATAACCCTTTCAAATAAGATCTCATAGAGGGTATCTTTATTTATTTTTGAATGTATGTATGTATGTATGTATTTATTTATTTATTTTAAGTTTGATAACTAGAAAAGGCACACTGAGTTGAGGCTCATTTCCAGATGTGACCCTGGGGGTGGGGAAAGTGGAGTTATATACAATAAAGAACAGTTGAGCATTCAACATGAAGCTTAAAAAACAATACATTTCTCAGGCAGTAAAACTAAGAATGGAGTGACCAGTCATTGCAATGGGTAGAAACAAGTTTGGTAGGAACATAATTATAAGCAGTGAACAGTTTATGCAATACAGCCACAGAATGTATTACTAAAATATTGAGAGTGCAGGCAGGGAGCCAAGAGAACAGTAGACTCAACTAAGTGAGTAATACGTTGTAGGTGGGGGAGCACAGGAGGCTACAAAGGGGCAGAGGAGAAGGAATTTATGAGAGGGGTGATAGGAGCAGGGGGCAGAAGTAGATCTTAGTAAGCATCTGAAGGCAAGGATGAAAGTGAAAAGGTGAATGGAAGAGGGGAGCTGATTCCAGAGAGAGGAGGGAGATGATAGGAGAAGGCAGTTTACCTAGCACATGAGCGAAGGTGAGGAATGGCAAAGGTCCTGGGGTTTCTGGTGCATATAATGTAAGAGGAGGAGCTGGTGGGGAAGAGGAATGAGAAAAGGTAAGATGGGAGGGCGCCAAACCAGTATTTTGCAATAGAGGAGGTGCTGTGGAACAAGTGACCCTGAGGTAATGGGAGGATGGAAAGGGATGAATAAAGAGATCAGTGCTGAGTGCCATACAGGGAGTTGACACATAGTGACAGAATGCAAAACAGAGGGTATGCAGTCTGGCTAGAGAAGAGGCAGGAGCATTACCCTAGACCATGTCCACATAGCCAAAAACTGGGAGGATCATTTTAGTAACCAATTGCCAGCAGACCTGGAGGGAGAGGCAGTCCTTGTTGCAGTACAAGGCAACTAGCTCTGGGTGATGTTTGGTATGGATGGCACCAGTATGGGCAGAGAAATCAAGCTTGCTGTGAAGCCAGACCTCAATGTATTTCAAAGCAGGGACAGTCAAAAAGGGTGCCATCCAAAGTGGAGAAGACAGGTGAAGGAAAGAGCCTTGCCAAATTCTGGCTGGTGCCAAAGGTCATGAACACAGTCTTCTTAGTGTTTACTTTGAACTGATTTGCCTGGACTTAGAGAAGTATGTGACACTTGGCAAGCTGGTTATGATTGTTCTATGTTTTTTGTAAAATAGAATGAGGTATGTGACCTGTCTCACAGGAGACATCCTGTACTCCTGGGATGACACCCCACCAGGTTTCATTAAAATAACAGGATATATGTTAACCTGAAACCAGGATATAATTAATGACTAGAGAGACATAATTAAGGGTCTTCTGTTTATCTGATTTAATTGTAGCTGACCAGCTGCCAGGGTAGAGATCATAAATGTTTATGACATTTAGAGGAAGAAAACCTGTTATATCACTATGGTGCTAAGTCATAAAAATCCTCAGATGTGCCATGGGGAGAGGAAATGCTCGAGATCAAAGAGGGAATTTAAAGACTGTCATAATTTGGGAAATTAGTTTTTTGCTGAAGTCATAGTATCTAATATACCTCTTGATAGGACATCCTGTTTTATATATTTTTGTTATATTCTGAGAGGAGGAGCTAGATGACCTCATGGAAGGGGTTGAAACAAAGCATTTTAAAATTGTGTTCTGTGTTTCATCACAGACACATTCCTGTTTGGCCCCACTTGAAACAACAACATCTAACTATAAGCACTGTAAGAAGGTATACATTAGATAAAGAAAGTCTAACTGTATTTTAGTAGGAATTTGTACTTTTACTTGTTTTCTTTTAAGTGATTGTATGCGTTGTGATACTGTATATGGTTCTGTGTTTACATTTTACCTATTTTTATTCATTTTCTTAGTAAACCTCTTATTTTAAAGAGACTGCCTGTGTTTTCAAAATCCTTTTGCCTGGGAGGTATAGATGGTTAAAGTTGACACTGTTCATAAGCTTAATATTATACCAAACTGGGAAAAAGTAAGAATTTATCTAAGGTCTTGCATAGAGTTTTTAAAGGTTCATTTTGTATACCAGGTTAGGTGCCCTTGGCGAAAGATATCTGGCATTTCCCCGAAGAGCAGAATTATCTGAGCCTGTACATTCAGGTACTCTAGCAAAAGGTTCACCATTTGAATCCCTCCAGAACTTGAGACCAAAGGTGATTCGGACACAAAAAACAGACAGGAGGATTACCTTGTTCTGTTACCCTGTTCGCAATACTGCGCTCGGAGGTTGGTAATGTGAGAGCAGACAGCCTGATCTGCTGAGTGGAGTAGTGACAGATTGGTGGCAAAGGTGGGATAATTTTGGTAATACAAGCTTTTATTTTTCAGTGTGTCAGCTTAATACTGTCAGCTCACTTGCAAAACAAGGCAGTGATCTATTTTTTAAAAAAAAGGAACAGAACTATATCACTTGGCTTACAGTCAGGTTCCTACCTCTTTTATTTTTTTTCTAAAGTGCAAGTTAGAGTAGCTATAGTTAGAGAAGAAGATGGCTTCCAACTACAGTGGGCACACTGTAGACTACTAAAGCAGTTGTCCAGGGACAGAGGTGTCCTGTACGAGGTGAAAGTCACTAAGCAGAACCTCGTGGATGCCCTGATGGTAGCAGATACCCAGGGCATTGAGTTACAGACAGTGACTGTAAAAGACTGAACCTTGGGCATGGAGGGACTAGCAGCCAGTGCAGTGTCCAGATCCAATGTGGAGGGCAGTAGGGCCAGTGCCAGTGAAGGGCCACAGAAGCAGGGAATGGTCACCAGTATTCTGGAGCCAGAAGTACTCAGGCTGCAGATTGAGTTGCGCAGAATGAAGCTGGAGTTCCAGGAGAAGAGAGAGCGGGAGGAGTGGGAGGCTGACCATGAGAAGCGTGACCTCCAGTGAGCTGCGGAGGAGAAGAGGTACCATGAACAGTGGCAGGCAGACCATGAGGAGCATGAGCACCAGCGAGCTGCAGAGGAGAAGAGGTACCGTGAACATCGAGATGCAGACCAAGAAGAGTGAGATCGCCAGAGACAACAAGAACTGGAGAAGCTACAATTCCAACCACCAGCGCCAGAGCAGGTAAGTGGCTTGGGTTTAACTGGAAGTACAGGACTGGGTTACAAATTGAATTCCAAACTGATAGCTGAATTTAAAGAGGGGGCAGGATATGGATGCCTTTTTATTCAGGCTAAAATTTCTAGAGAGTCCTGGAGCTTTCAGCTATCCCAGCTACTTACCGAGAAAGCTAGGGATGCATTGGGTCAAATGGACAATGAGGACAATAATGATTACAGAAAACTTAAAGCTACACTGTTAAAAAAAATGAATTAACTGCTGAAACATACAGAGTTAAATTCCATAAGCTCAGGAAAAGCCCTGATATGAACTACGAGGAGCTAGCCATGAAACAACGTCAGTTTTTAAAACATTGGTGGGAAGGAACTAAAGTAAACTCTGTAGATAAAATTGAAAATGCGATTTTATTAGAGCAGTTTTTGGGGGCATGCCAGCAGAACTGAAAACCTGGCTGGAGGACTGAGATCCCAAAACAGTGAAAGAGGCTGCGGAACTCTTGGACAGCTATGCCAAGAGCAGACCTGCTCTGAGAGCGAATGGGCTGAGCATGGCAGCGCAGAAAGGGAAAAGCTTGGCCTCAGAGCAGCTAAAACATCCCTGCCTCCACTGAAACCAGTTAGCCTTAGGTTTCAAAGAAAACATTTCTCTGAAGAAATGAATGTTGGTTATGTAAAGAAACTGGGAATATTGCCAGACAGTTTTGCAAAAGGGCGAGAAATACACAACCGGGGGCTAGGAAAGAAGTGGGTTTTTCGTGTGTCCCCAGAAGCATGCCTGTGAACATGAGGGAACATATGAACCCAGTCATGGTGAATGGTGTACAGATGCAAGGGTTAAGGGACACAGGGGCATCCCTGACATTGGTAAAAGGGGATCTAGTAGAGCCTGGTCAGCTTATACCCGATAAGTATGTCACTGTACTATGGTTCACTGGTGAAGAGAAAACATTACCCCTCGCTAGTGTTCTCCTGGACTGGGGTGAAACTGGAGGAACTGTGCAACAGGTAGCTGTAGCCAAAATGTTAGCAGTAGACATCATCCTTAGCAACAATCTCCAACAGGGGATGGTGTGTGCAGTTACCCATAGCCAAGTGGCCAGGGAAAGTTGTAGTTCCCTGAACCACACAGAAGCCATTGTGGAAACCACTGAGAGGCTGGTTCCCCAGCCTGTGTCTCCTGATATGGAGACTGATGAAAAGGGGTTAGAAATTTCCCCAGTAACAGTCAACAACACAGCTACAGAGGGTCACTGCGAAGAGGGAGGGGTGACCCATTGTCAGAGAGTTAGGATTGACAGTGATCCTGAGTGCCCTGATGCTAGTGTTTGGGACTCTAGTTTAGAAACTGAAGGGGACCTGCCCCATGCCTTGGGAATGTGTAAGGAGTTTGCAGCTGCTCAGAAAAGTGACACTAGTCGAGAGAAGCTGAGGTCTTGGGCAGACTCTGATGGAGCACAAGGAGGTGATGGTAAACATAAGGTTTATTGGAAAAATGGACTGATGTATACTCAGGCTGTGCAGACAGAGGGAGGGGTGCTAGGCAGGCAGCTTGTCATTCATCAGGGGTATCATGAGCAGTTGCTTAAGATTGCACATGATATTCTCTTGTCTGGTCATCTGGGAATTGTGCTCACCATGCAGTGGTTGGCCCAGAATTTCTATTGGTCCAACTTCACCCAGCCGTGAAGGAGTACTGAAGGTCTTGTCACCGGTGCCAAGAAATAGGGAAGCGGGCAAGAAAACCCAAGCTACCCTAATTCCATTGCCCATAGTGCAGAAGCCATTCTAGCGGGTGGAAATGGATATTGAGGAGCCTTTAAATACCCCCTAGCTGCTCAGGGAAGAGATTCATCCTGACTGTGGTGGATTATGCCACCCAGTACCCAGAGGCAGTTGCCCTATCCTCACTGAGGACAGACAAAGTGGCAGATGCCTTACTTGGGATTTTCTCCCATGTTGGGTTTCTGCAGGAGGTTATCACCAATCAAGGGGGTTCCTTTATGTCAGACCTGATGAAATGTTTGTGGGAGAAGTGTGGGGTGGTACAGAGAAAGATTTAATGGCACCCTGAAGTTAATGCTCCAGGCATTTGCTGAACTGCATGGGAGGGACTGGGAGAAATACCTTCCCCACCTGTTGTTTGCATACAGGGAGGTGCCTCAAGAGTCGACAGGATTTTCTCCTTTGAACTCTTATATGGATGCTGGGTACATGGACCCTAGACTTGATCCGGGAGGACTGGGAAGGCAAGCACACCACCCAGGGAACTCCCATAGTGGATTATGTCCTTAGGTTTAGGGAAAGGCTGAAGGAGCTTATGGGGATAGCCCGGAGCAACCTGGCAGCTGCCCAACAGAAACAAAAAGTGTGGCATGACTGCAGAACCAGAGTTTGCTCATACATGGTGGGTCAGGAAGTCATGGTCCTTATTCTGGTCTGGAAAGACAAGCTGCAGGCTGAGTGGGCAGGACCATACAAAGTAGGAAGGTAAATGATGTGAACTATATTATAGAGTTACCTGACAGAAGACAGACAGACAGAAAAAATGTACCATGTCTACGTGATGAAGCCATATGCTAATAGGGCTGACATGGTGTTTGCAGTGTGTAGTCCTGGAGAGGGGACAGATGAAGGAGACCCCCTTCTGGACTTGCTGGAAGAAAGCAAGTGGGAGTCCTCTGTGGAAGCACTAAAATTGTCTCCTCAGCTGGATCTGGACAAGATCCAGGAAGTAAGGGAGATTTTAGTAGACTTTGCCCCATTGTTTAGTGCCAAGCCTGGACTAACCCTCTTAGTGACGCACGATGTGGAGACAGGGACACAGACACCCATACGGAGGACAGCATATTGGGTGTCAGAGGCTGACTTAAAGGACATTAGGAGGGAAGTGGAGCAGATGCTGGATTTAGGGGTAATCCAGGGATCCCACAGCCCCTGGGCCTCACCCATAGTCATTGTGCCCAAGCCAGATGGCTCTACTCATTTCTGTGTGGACTATCATGGACTGAATGCAGCCATGAAGTCAGATGCCCACCCAATGCCCCAGACAGATTAACTCCTGGACAAGTTGGGAGGGGTGACCTACCTTACGACCATTGACTTAACCAAGGGGTATTGGCAGGTAGAGTTAACAGACAGAGCTAGGGAGAGGTTGGCCTTCATCACTCCAATAGGTTTATTTGAATTTAAAGTAATGCCTTTCGGAATGAAGATCACCCTGGCCACTTTCCAAAGGTTGGTGAACCAGGTGACAAACGGTGCTGAGGAGTATGCCATGGCATACCTGGATGACATTGCCATCTTTAGTGCCAGCTGGGAGGAACACCTGTCCCACCTTAGGCAAGTGCTGGGCAGGTTATGGAGGGCTGGGCTCACTGAAAAAAATGAGAAGTGCCAGGTGGCCACGGGAGAAATGGCATACCATGGGCATGTGGTAGGCCGGGGACAGCTCCATCCTATACAAATTAAAATAGAGGTGATCCAGGTGTGGCCCAGTCCAGAAATGCAGAAGCAGGTCAGGAGTTTTCTAGGGATGGTAGTGTACTATAGGAAATTTGTACCCAATTACAGTGTCCTGGCTGCTCCCCTATCTAACCTGGTAAAGAAAAGGATGCCAAAGAAAATTACCTGGGACCCAGCCTGTGAGAAAGCCTTTACCAGACTGAAGGAGGCACTGTGCAGTGCTCCAATATTGACTAGCCTTGACTATAGCAAAACCTTTATAGTTCAGACTGATTCCTCAGACATGGGTATTGGGGCAGTACTGAGTCAGACATCCAGCCAAGGGAAAGATTACCCGGTAGTGTATCTGAGTAAAACATTACTTCCCAGTGAGCAGTCATACTCTACTGTGGAAAAGGAGTGTCTTGCGTTAGTGTGTGACCTAAAAAAAGCTAAAGCCATACTTATATGGGCAGCATTTTCTGGTACAAACTGACCACAACCCTCTGGTTTAGCTGACACAAATGGGAAAAACTAATGGTAGATTGTTAAGATGGAGTCTTGCTTTGCAAGGGTATGACATGACAATCTTACATAGGACTGGAGTGACCAATCAGAACTCAGATGGCTTCTCTCGTGTCTATGAGGAGTGAACTGATTTGAGAAGCTCATCCTATGCAGGGAATAGAGCCCCCAAATTCAGTCTAGTGGGGAAGATTGTGACACTTGGCAAGCTGGTTATGATTGTTCTATGATTTTTGTAAAATAGAATGTGGTATGTGACCTGTCTCACAGGAGACATCCTGTACCCCTGGGATGACCCCCGCCCCACCAGGTTTCATTAAAATAACAGGATATATGTTAACCTGAAACCAGGAGATAACCAAAGACTAGCGAGACATAATTAAGGGTCTCCTGTTTATCTGACTTAATTGTAGGTGACCAGTTGCCAGGATAGAGATCATAAAGGTTTATGATGTTTAGAGGAAAAAAAAACCTGTTATATCACTATTGTGCTAAGTCATAAAAATCCTCAGATGTGCCATGGTGAGAGGAAATGTTTGAGATCAAAGAGGGAAATTAAAGACTGTCATAATTTGGGAAAATTAGGTTTTTGCTGAAATCACAGTATTTAATATACTTCTTGATAGGACATCCTGTTTTATATATTTTTTTATATTCTGAGAGGAGGAGCTAGATGACCTCATGGAACAGGTTGAAACACAGCATTTTAAAATTGTATTCTGTTTCATCATAGACACATTCCTGTTTGGACTCTCTTGAAACAACAACATCTAACTATAAGCAGTGTAAGAAGGTATACATTGGATAGAGAAAGTCTAACTGTATGTTGGTAAAAAATTTCACTTTTACTTGTTTTCTTTTAAGTGATTGTATGCATTGTTATATATGGTTCTGTGTTTACATTTTACCTATTTTTATTCATTTTCTAAGTAAGCCTCTTATTTTAAAGAGGCTGCCTGTGTCTTTGAAATTATTTTGCCTGGGAGTTACAGATGGTTAAATTTGACACTGTTCATAAGCTTAATGGTATACAAAACTGGGAAAAGGTAAGAATTTATCTAAGGTCTTTTATAGAGTTTTTAAGGGTTCATTTTGTATACCTAGTTAGGTGCCCTTGGCGAAAGATATCTGGCATTTCCCCGAAGAGCAGAATTATCTGAGCCTGTACATTCAGGTACACTAGCAAAAGGTTCATAGTTTGATTCCCTCCAGAACTTGAGACCAAAGGTGATTTGGACAAACAAAACAAACAGGAGGGTTACCCTGTTATGTTACCCTGTTAAAAATACTGCACTCAGAGGTTGGCACTGTGGGAACAGAGGGTCTGACCTGCTGAGTAGGGTTGTGACACAGTACACTGTGGAAGTCATTCTGTAGTGTGACCTTCACAGCTGCGGTTGAGGGGCTGGAGGAGTAGATGACCATTTTTTCCGCATACATGTGGATGTGTGAGGTGGCACAAGCTGACGCGAGGTTATTTGGGAAAAAAAGAAAAAAGGACCCCTACTAGGAATGAGAGGGGAGGGACAGGACTTCTCACACCTGATCAGACTGTTGATGGACTGTGAGGTGCTATCAAAATCAGGCAACAGTGGATGCAAATAGGCCAGTCTCACATAGCTAGTTAAGCAAGGGAGGGTGGGACACAGAGTCAAAGGCCTTGGCTAAGCCAATGAAGATGGCTGCAGAGATGTGTCCCTGACCCACCTCAGTAAGGATAGAATCACTTACATGGAGCAGGGATGACACAGTGTAGTGGTTCTTTTTAAATTCATACTGGAATGGAGGGGGGAGGATTAAGCAGTTAAAGAAGTCAGCAAGCCTACAGTAGACAATGGATTTTTGGAATTTAGCAATAGAAGGAAGGAGTGATTTAATATTAGTTTGTAGTTGTGGGGGTGGAGGGGTCACCACCTTTATGCAGAATGAGAACTTCAGCAAATGTCCAGGCCTGAGGAACAGCACAGAGAGAAAATGATAAGTTCAGAAGGTAAGATAGAGCGAGGACAATGGCTGGAGCAGAAATACGTAGAAGCTTGGCCTCCAGACAATCAGGACTAGACTTTAAGGGTTTAAGAGACATAAGGGCTAGGTAGGCTTCCTGGGGTAGACAAGTGGGAAGTGGAAGCCTTTGAATGGTTGGGATGGGGGTGAGGCCGTCGTGTCTGGAAAAGGGTAACAGGGTAGTTCACAAGTGGTGAAGAACTTGTTAAAAAGGGCTACTACAGAGGGGGTTGGGGAGCAGAAACCAGTGAGTCATCCACCAGGAGGGCAGAAGGGGTTTACTAGGTAGGAGGATTGACTAGCCAGTGGGTAACCTTCCAAAATTTTAAAGGTGAGAAGGAATTTGATTGAAGGTTTGTTTTAATGTAAAGGGCCTTGGTAGGGTGATCGGACTTAGAGCAGGTGTTTCTAAGTGCTCTGGAAGACTGGAGGTCAGTCAGAGATTGGAAGGATTTAAAGCTAGATAAAGGATTGGTTGCACTTTAAGTATCAGTTAACTACAGTATAGCTTTAGTGTAACTACACTGTAACTGCATTGCAACTGCAATGTAGTTGCATGCAACAAACATGTAACTACAGGGTAATTACCCTTGCTTAGGATGGATAAATAAACATCTGGTGAGAAATCCTTCATCTTTGCTGCCCAATAGCCTGTAAGTCCCTCTCTGATAACATTAAAACCACCAGAAGCATACTGTACATCATGTGAACTACTGAATATATAAGCACCTCATTAGCCCATATGCCAAGTTCTAAACTAGTTTTTAGCCTCAGCTTATCCATTAACAATCTACCACACCTTATATCTTTCTTCCGGACTCTGATGTATGTATTTGCTATCTGTCTACTATTCTACTGTAGCTAATTCTCCATTACAAATGTTTACATGTTTGAAAGTATTAATGTTAGATTGGACATAGTTCTGTACATTTTTATTTTATTTGACATTAGCAATGTAAAATGGCACACTTATTAACTAAATGTAACAGTTGTATCAAAGGTAACAGCTTTTCTGCTATTATTGTCTCCATGAAACCCTCTTGAAACGTTGGAGTTTGACTTAAATAAGGCTATATCATAGTATGGAATTCTAAATAAAATAAAATAACAGAGAACATAACAAAAACTGATTAAAACTCAAAGTTAAAAAGATAAGCATACTAATGTGATTATACAAAATGGTAAATAATATCAGGATTTATGGAGGTAATATAATTAAATTATTAGGGTCAAGGTGCAGGAAGCTGGAGACACAAGTTCACATCCCACCCATGCCACTTACTGTATGCAATACATGACCAGTCATTTAACTTCCTTCTGTTTCAATCATCCAAGTTGTGAAATTGGGAAAAATACAATACCTTACAGAAAACATGATGTTGTATCTCAATTGGGATAGCCTGGGTTAACAAATTTTGAAAAAAAAAATAGTTATATATCGACAAAATGCAATGAATTGGTTGAATGCAAAAAAACCAAAGAAGAAAGAGAGGAACCACAGTAACTGAACAAAGAAAAGGAAATAATGAAAGAACCAAAAGGGAATAATGAACAATAGAGAACATTCTGTCTAATAATAATAGGCTTTTCATATATCTATCTAGCAAAAAAATGATGGAAGGAATAATTGGTCCTTTTGAAAACAGTGGATAATTTGTAATACAGGATAATAATATTTCAGTGCTATTTAACAATTGCTCAGCATCTGCACTTACAAATGAAGATAGTGTAGACTTAATTGAATAAGGGACATAAAACAAGGACAACAGATGAGGAGTGAGAAGGTGTACTGATAACACTGAATTAATGGTATTACAATTAGAGGTCCTAAAACTGACCATTTACCAATTCTGTCTAGTATAGATCTAAGAAGCATACAATGCATAAAGATATAATTTGGAGAAACCAAAGTACTTTTTTTAGAATTTCGCTTAAATATGGGGAAATCCCTGAAAACAGGAAGTATCTTACATAACTGGTAAAAATTGGGAGTAGTAAAAGATTTCTGTTATTTAGGAATAACAGTTACATGAGAAGGATTTGGAGAAAACATATATCTGAAATGGAAAAAAGGTCAAAAACCTTTCCCCAGTGTAACCCCCCACCCACCCCTTATTTAACCAGCAGGCACACCTCCCATAGTCAAGGAGAAAAGAGAGGGGTGGGTGTAAAAAGCACCAATTAAGGTTGATATGCAGATGTAGAAGAAAAGACACACACATGGACCAAATGCCAAAACCCAGGTCCTGGGGAGATAAAGTTTGCTAAGGGCTATACTAGGTTTGCACTTCTGGATGGGGTACCCAAGTAACTCCACATGGGAAGCAATAACAAGAATGTCCGTACCAGGTTGGGATTCTGGAGTGCAGCTTTATTCCTGAAACAAAGCTGGAATACACAAAGCAAAGATGGACCCCCAAGGGTTTACACGCATGGAAATGGCAGACATCTGAAGTACAGAACTCCAAATTCTCATTTAGCATAGAATAACTACTGGCATTGTGGAACTTGCCACTGGTAAACACACCAAACTTCTTTGAACATGGCACTCAGCCAGTACATGAATACTTCCCGTATTGCATAGGATAACTACTGGAATTGTGGAACTAACCACAGAGAAACACAAATTTTCTGTAGAACATGGCACTCAGCCAGTACTTGGACACTTCCCACTTAACATAGGATAACTGTGGCACTCTGACATGATGGAGCACTCAAGGCTCAACTGGAGAAAAACATACTCACTGGGGTAGACGTTCTTCAGGCATTGGCCACATGCACTGACAGAACAAACACAGGTGCCCTTCAGAACCTGTAGTGCTAAACTGGTCACTCCAGTTGGGAGGTCTCCCACCTTTTGTTTCCAAGTTCATACTCAGCCATCCCTTTAGTAATACACCTCACATTTATCAAAATGTCACTGTTGATGCTTTCTGGAAATGTATTTCACACTTAACACCAGTCACACCACAGAGATGAAGAAAGTAAAGTTCTTCACACATTGTAGGTCACATACTGGACTCCACTGTGGTCGGGCAACTTTTAAAACTTCCAAATAGTGACAAGGCCCTTTTGTCAGAGAAATCCACCTTAAAACCAAAAGCAGGTACTCCTGGGCAAAACTTGAAACAATGTTACTCAGATCTTGACCAAAAGGCAGCTTCACAAAGTTCTAGGTTGGATCAGGGGATTACCCCTAAAATCCTTGCAGACTGCTTCATCCCACACTGGGATAAAGAACAAGAATCCCTGGAGACAGTTTCCACCATGTCACACAAGCTGGAAAGGCTGTCCTCCACTAGGGTGAGAAAACTGGTATGCACATATTGCAGCTCACTCTGCTCACTCTCTGAGCTCTGGCACTGAACTGACTTTAGAATTCTAATTTCCCCACTCACAGCAACTGCTGTGTGGCTTATGCTGCTGTGAGAGTTCTATGCTGACATCACCTCTCCATCTCTCAGCTGAGCCCAACAACAGAGAGGTACAGAGTGAAATTTAATTTACTGGATAATCACTAGCTGCCTTCCTTGCCTACCACTGACTCTAATGGGATTCTAGTAACCCCAGGGAACAGGGGAGGTTACCCCAGTAATAACATCATTTTCACATAAATATGGAGGAAAATCTGTGAAAGGTAACTTTAATGGTCATTAATGCTAAAATAAAGAGCCCACTATTATTTGGAGCAGAAGTATTGGGGACTCATCCAGAAATAAACATAGAACCTCATCTAAATAAGTTTAAAAAAAATTGTTAAGACTGCCCAAGGGAATACATGCAGCATTGGTTAGAGCAGAATTAGGCCAATTACAGAAAGAAAGTAAAATAAAACAGAGACTGGTGATATATTGGCTCAAGGCTTACTCTATGAGCGAATTCAGATTACCTAGGATGTGTATTGATGATGCAATAAATTATATGAAACAGATTATATCTTTTCTTAGTATTTCAACTGTGGAGAGCATTATTAAGCCTTATGGGCATCTACATTGCATCAGTGATACATTCAGAGTCTCAATTGCCCAAATTGCCAATGAGAGTACAGTGAGGATTAAAGATATTTCTTATCAAAAAGATGTGGAATCTTGTCAGCAATACAACATTTGTAAATGGGTGGCTAAAAACAAAAGGGACCATAGGTTGGAGCCATATTTAAAAATACTCAAAAATTGCTGTCTGAGGAAATTAATAACTAGATTTAGGTTCAAATGCAATGATATAACCCCTGTACAGTGACACTTTTACAGCGACATGCGTTAATGCCAACAACAGCGACATGTCACTGTAGAAGTCTGCCCTGGGTCCTGCAACACGTTCCCCCATCCTGCAACCCCTCCCCGAACCAACTCTGACTCAGAGTTGGAATCTAAAGGTACAGGGGGTGTGGGAGAAATCCCCATGTGGGGTGTTTGGGGGTGAAGCCACCCAAAGAAAAATCACAGTCTGATGTGTGCGGTTCCCTGCCAACTGCAAATCACGGTTGACATGGAGCCTGGCACCATGATTCTGGTCAATTAAATAGTTGTCAAACCGGCATCATAGAGCCAAATGTAATCATAGTAACTGGTGAAGTGAAATATATAATAAGAAACAAACTAGAAGGAAGGGCAATGTAAATGTGGGATGGGAAAGGATGATTTAGTACATTTATTAATTTTATGCCCCATATATGAAAAAAACAGCAACAAGTTACTTGGAGAACATCTTAAGCATATGGAATATGCACCATATCATCTGGCTAGGCATCTCCTAAAAACAAGAGATGAACAAGTATTATCCTATGTGGACTCCCTCCTTAAGATAAGCACATTTTCTTGACCTGGAAGGACACTACGTCTTTATTCAGCTGTGAGCTGTGTGAGAAATTCTATATTGCACTTGATATCTGCAACAAATGTGTACTTTTGCTTAATTCTGTGGGAGGTGAAACTAACTACCCATGGTAATTGCTTTTTATTCACATATTTATTTAGTGTTTAACCAAGAAGGGGCTTGCAAACTCTGTTTATCTTGTTAGTAACTTCAGAAGGATTTAAATACTGCATTTGGGTAGATCCTTGGAGGTAGTTAGATTGTCTACTAGGATTTTCTGACAGTTAAACTATTTTTAAATAAATTACAGGTGGCTGAGGAGTTGAAAAAGGAGCTTGCAAACTCTGCTTATCTTGGAAGTAACTTCACAAGTGTTTGAATACTGCATTTTGTTGTCCCTTGGGGGTAGCTGGATTGACTACTAGGATTTTGGCAGAGAAACTATTTTAAATAATTTACTGGTGCGGGGAGTTTGTGATAGTTAAACTATTTTTAAATAAGTTACTGTGGTTAAGGAGTTGTCATAGCAAAACCTGCAGTGTGAATTGAAACACAGACAGCCTTAGGTGTAGGACATTGTTTTCAGACCAAAAAGTGTTGTATTGGAACAGGAAGGGCTGCTCCATAACCACTGTCAAAAAATTGCCCTGGGTGGAGATATCCAGACTAGATCAGAATACTATAAGTTACTGGAGGCTGCAATTTTTACAGACACAAAGAACTTTTTCTTGACCTTGAAGGACACTACTTCTTTATTCAGCTGTGAGCTGTGTGAGAAATTCTATATTGCACTTGATATCTGCAACAAACGTGCACTTTTGCTTAATTCTGTGGGAGGTGAAACTAACTACCCTTGGTAATTGCTTTTTATTCACATATTTATTTAGTGTTTAACCAAGAAGGGGCTTGCAAACTCTGTTTATCTTGTTAGTAACTTCAGAAGGATTTAAATACTGCATTTGGGTAGATCCTTGGAGGTAGCTAGATTGTCTACTAGGATTTTCTGACAGTTAAACTATTTTTAAATAAATTACAGGTAGCTGAGGAGTTGAAAAAGGAGCTTGCAAACTCTGCTTATCTTGAAAGTAACTTCACAAGTGTTTGAATACTGCATTTTGGTTGTCCATTGGGGTAGCTGGATTGACTACTAGGATTTTGGGACATATACTATTTTTAAATAATTTACTGGTGCGTAGGAGTTTGTGATAGTTAAACTATTTTTAAATAAGTTACTGTGGTTAAGGAGTTGTCATAGCAAAACCTGCAGTGTGAATTAAAACACAGACAGCCTTAGGTGCAGGACATTGTTTTCAGACCAAAAAGTGTTGTATTGGAACAGGATGGGCTGCTCCATAACCACTGTCAACAAATTGCCCTGGGTGGAGATATCCAGACTAGATCAGATTACTATAAGTTACTGGAGGCTGCAATTTTTACAGATACAAAGCACATTTTCTTGACCTGGAAGGACACTACTTCTTTATTCAGCTGTGAGCTGTGTGAGAAATTCTATATTGCACTTGATATCTGCAACAAACGTGCACTTTTGCTTAATTCTGTAGGAGGTGAAACTAACTACCCTTGGTAATTGCTTTTTATTCACATATTTATTTAGTGTTTAACCAAGAAGGGGCTTGCAAACTCTGTTTATCTTGTTAGTAACTTCAGAAGGATTTAAATACTGCATTTGGGTAGATCCTTGGAGGTAGCTAGATTGTCTACTAGGATTTTCTGACAGTTAAACTATTTTTAAATAAATTACAGGTAGCTGAGGAGTTGAAAAAGGAGCTTGCAAACTCTGCTTATCTTGGAAGTAACTTCACAAGTGTTTGAATACTGCATTTTGGTTGTCCATTGGGGTAGCTGGATTGACTACTAGGATTTTGGCACAGAAACTATTTTTAAATAATTTACTGGTGCGTAGGAGTTTGTGATAGTTAAACTATTTTTAAATAAGTTACTATGGTTAAGGAGTTGTCATAGAAAAACCTGCAGTGTGAAACAGGAAAAGACAGTCTTTCAAGCAACAGAGGGAGATGGATCTAGGTTTACATTTGTTTGTTACAATTCTTAACATTTTCAGAGCAGGAAGAGTTTAAAGCACAGCTGACTTATTTTGGGGCTGACAGCTTTCAGAGCACAAACCACCAGGCCTGTTTTGGTGCTGGGGAGGTTTACCTGAGTCTGACTTGGATGTGTGGATTTTTCTCTGTTTGATTAGCAGGGTATTTTCTCTGTCAAATTGTTGTGTAGGGCATCTTGCTGACAGGAAGGCACTCTTCACAGTGGTGGGTCAGAGCTTTTAGCTGATTGTTTTGTGAGGGCACAGTTTACGCCCAACTCCTTCCCACCCTCACCCCACCCACCCTGGAAATAGTTCCTTTATACCTGGGGTTCTGACATCATTCCTCAAGAGTGCAAGGTGCATATCACTGTCATATCCTCTCTAGCACACTGCACTGACAATATAAGCATACACATTGTATAATATATATATATATATATATATATATATATTTCTATATTACAAACCAATCACACACACAAAAAAAAAAAGAAAATGTGGGGAGTAGTGCAATGTAATGGCTGTGGGGCAGCAGTCTTCTGGGAGTCTTTCAGGATGCTGAGATGCTGCCCTATTTGCAGACAACTCTCTGCCCTGAGGGAGGAAGTTGCCCTTCTTCAGGCCACACTGGACAGTAGTAAGGGGACCTTCCCCCAGGCCACACTGGACGGTAAGAAGGAAACCTCCCCAATCCAGGGAGCACCAGAACCACCACCACTACCTCAGAGGTTGCGAAGAAAGCACAGCAGTTGGACCACAGTGGGCTCAGAGAGGGTGAGGATGGTGGAACAGAGGCACACCCAGTCAGTTGTTCCACACCACAATCCATACACCATTCTGGGGGAGCATAGCTCCCCTATGGATGCACCCACAGAGGAGACTAAGGAGGCTGAGGACAACTGTCACAAGGGAGTCCCACAGGAAGGAGGCCGAGGACACCACAAGGAAAGGAAGCAGCTCCTGGTGGGGGACTCATTTATTAGGGGGATAGAACTGCGGGGAGCAGGGAAAACTGAAGTAAGGTGGCTGCCTGGTGCCATGGCTTGGAGAGACAGGAAGCGCATCCTCAGGATCACGAGAACAGCTGCACGGGAGTCTGAGCTGGACGTCAATGTCCACCTAGGGACAAATGACTTGGCTAATCATGAGACTACAGCAGTGCAGAAGGACTTTGTAGAATTGGGGAAGGGCCTAAGACAAGTAGCACACACAATATCCTTCTCTGAGGTGCTGCCTGTCAATGGCATGAGTGAGGCGAGGTACTTTGCACCATGCAGTTTAATGAATGGTTGAAAAATGGTGGGAGCACAGGGTTTGGCTTCATTGGGGACTGGGGTTCCACATGGAGGACAACAGCTTATACTGGCAGGATGGTCTGCATCTGTCCAGGAAGGAACAAGTCTTTGAGCAATCAGTTTAAATGCTTCATTGGCAAGCTTTTAAACTAGTCAAGGGAAGGACTGATAAGCAGCAGGAAAATCCCAGCCTCTACCTACAAAACAGGGTACTAAATGAGAAAAGACCGAGGTAGAAAGGTCAGTGGGGGATGCTGCAAAAGAAGGTAAAGCCATCAAAAATGGAAGAGCAATGAGTACCAATGCCCGTAGTCTGAGTAACAAGCTTCCTGAATTAGTGGTCTTGATGGAGGAGGAACATCTGGATATCGTTGCAGTCACAGAAACATGGTACACACAAAACCATGACTGGGACATAAACATACCAGGATACAGTATCTACAGGAGGGACAGGGAGGGTAAAAGAGGAGGAGGAGTAGCTCTTTACATAAGGGAAGGAATCAAAGCAACAGAACAAAAGGGAAAACAGGGAGGGCAAGAAGCACTGTGGGTAAATTTGGAGACTGGCAATGGCACCACAATCCGCACAGGGGTTGTATACAGACCCCCTTCTCAGGGAGAGGAAATGGACAAGGAAATGATAGAAAGAATACTTAGAATGGCAGAAAAAGGGGAGATATTGCTGATGAGTGATCTGAATATGCCAGATGTTAACTGGAGTACAGTTGCAGCAGCCACTTCAAAGAGTGGGGTTATTCTAGATGCCCTACAGGGGCATGCCTTCGACAACTAGTATTGGAGCCCACTCGAGAGGGAGCAATCTTGGACCTGGTTCTCTCAAATGGAGATGAAGAGAGGATCACAGATGTAGAAGTGGGTAGCCATCTGGGAACTAGTGACCATCGAACAGTATGGTTTACAATAAACACAGCAATGGAGTCAAGCCATACAAAGGCAAAAGTACTGGACTTTAGGAGGGCTGACTTTGCCAAAATGGGTGAGTGCCTAAGGAATGCACTAGGAAATGGGCAGGAGGGAGGGGTGGAAGAACAATGGGGAATAATAAAAACTGCCATCACAGAGGTAACGAGCCTTTGTGTGAAGCAAATAAACAAAACAAAACGATGTAAGAAACCACTGTGGTTCTCAAAGGAAGTGGCAGTGAAGGTTCAAGAGAAAAAGAAAGCATTCAGGAAGTACAAGGAATCACAGAAGAAGCAGGACAGAGAACTGTATCAGTTAAAGCAAAGGATGCTGGAAGGCAGTCAGAACAGCAAAGGCCCAAACCGAGGACAAGATAGCCAACTCAGTTAAGAAGGAGATAAAACCTTTTATAGGTACATCAGAGAGTGAAGGAAGACCAGGGAGGGTTAGTGAGGCTTAATAAAGGGGAGGGAGGGTGGGCAGAGGGTGACTGTGAAAAGGCAGAGATACTAAACAAATATTTTGCTCAGTATTTACAAAGGAAGAGGAGAGTACCTAAAACAAACAGCAGAAACACTCTGGATACAGAAGTTGATACCAACCCATTTACAGAAGAAAGGGTTCTGAAAGAACTCTTAAAACTGAAGGTGGACAAAGCAATGGGGCCTGATGGGATTCATCCCAGAATTCTAAAGAACTAAGGGTAGAACTAGTGACACCACTACTACCCTCTTTAACAAATCATGGGAGGATGGGGTGGTACCCGAAGACTGGAGGAGGGCAGATGTGATTCTCCTTCACAAAGTGGCAGCAAGGCAGAAGCAGGAAACTAAAGACCTGTTAGTTTAACCTCAGTGGTAGGAAAATGATGTAATCACTTCTGAAGGAAAGAATTGTTGAGTATCTAGAGGCCAGAGGGCACAAGACCCAAGGCAGCATGGATTCACAGCAGGAAGGTCATGCCAGACAAATCTGATAGATTTCTTTGACTGGGTGACCAAAGTAGTAGATCAGGGAGGGGCTGTGGACATGGCCTACCTAGACTTTAGCAAGGCATTTGACACAGTCCCACACAAAAGATTAATATACAAGTTAGCCAGCCTGGGAGTGGGTCCCAAGATAACAGCCTGGGTAAAGAATTGGCTGGAGAATAGGACACAGAGAGTAATAGTAAATGGAGTCCACTCTGAAAAATGGGGGTTACTAGTGGGGTACATGAGGTTCTGTATTAGGACGGTCCTCTTCAATGTCTTTATAAGTGACATTGCAGAGGGACTGGAAGGAAAACTATGTCTCTTTGCAGATGACACAAAGATCTGCAACAGAGTTGATACAGGTGGGGTGGAAAGGATGAGAAGGGACTTGGCAAGGTTAGAGGAATGGTGAAATGTATGGCAGCTTAGATTCAATGCTAAGAAGTGCAAGGTAATGCACCTGGGAAACAAAAACCCAGGGGAAGAGTACACAATGGGGGGTGAGATACTAACAACTACAAAAATGTAAAGGAACCTGGGGGTAGTCATATCAGATGACCTAAAGGTGGGCAAGCAATGTGAGAGGGCAGCAAGGAGGGCTTGGGGATACTGGGATGCATAGGGAGAGGCATCACCAGTAGAAAACAGGAAGTTATTATCCCTCTGTACAGACAGTTGGTGAGACCCCATCTGGAGTACTGCGTGCAGTTCTGGAGACCCAATCTCCGCAAAGACATAGACAGGATGGAGGCTGTCCAGAGGAGGGCAACTAAACGGTGCAGGGTCTGCACCAGAAGACATATGAAGAGAGACTTAAGGAGCTGAATATGTATAGCCTTGAGGAAAGGAGGGAGAGGGGGGACATGATAGAAACTTTCAAGTACCTCAAGGGAATCAACAAAGTCCAAGAGGGTAGCATCTTTCAAAAAAAGAGGTGTGCAAGAACAAGGGGGCACAATTTGAAGATAGAAGGGGCAGCTCAGAGGTAATTTAAGGAAGTATTTTTCACAGAGAAGGTTGTGGATGCATGGAGCAGCCTTCCGGAGGAAGGTTAATGGAGTCAAAACAGTGGTGGAATTCAAGCATGCATGGGACAGTCATAAGACAATTCTAGGGGGTTGGGGTAGGAAGAAGTAGGTTGCTGTTTAACTAGGATCTGCAGCTTATCCATTAGGTAGGGAAATGGGCAGACTGGGTGGGCCAAGTGGTCCTTATCTGCCGTCAAAATCTATGTTTCTATGTTCTATTTTTCTATGGGAAAAATACTATATTATTATAGAAAATAAGGACTTTCATTGAAATGTCAGATTCAAATTTGACAAATTCAGACAATAGCTCTCAATGTAATCTGAGATTATAGCCTAATACTTAATATTGAATCACAATATTCTATTTATGGTAAAAATTGTATGTTGTTTATACTGGACTCCATGATGGGGCTCATGTTTGACAAATATTAGAGGTATTAGAATCCAAGAATAAGAAAAATGTGCAATACTAATTTTATTATGTCATATTTTGGCATAAATGAATGAATTATGAGTGGAGTATATGTACAATATGCACACAAACTGTGAAAGTGCAATACGTAATTTGTATTTGTATTTATTATAGTGTATTATTATTTGTAATGAATTTTAAAAGTTGAACAATAAACTTAAATCTGAACCTGAACATGACTGGTACATAAAAATGGGTTTAGAAATATGCAGAAAATTATAGATCACAGAATTTGACATTATCTGTTGGCAGTGTTATAAATTTCAATGTTTTGGTGCTCAACAGGATTGATAGTTAAAACTGCAACATTTAATTTAGGACTGACGACATCACATTAACAAAGGGAATAGACTTAACAGATCAGCAGGATGCTAGCAGCAGGTGTTACTGGTGTAGGACCCTAAATCAAAAACATGAGTTTGCTTGTGCCAACAAGGCTGGTCTTGTGAGGGTCTTCTGTGCATATTGTGTGTGAGGGGGGCAAAGTTTCTTATCATTATTATGACTAATTTGACAAGTCACCGAAATAATCATTCTGACTACATTATAGCACACAGTGTACATTTCAGACACTCTTAAAATCAGTTTTGCCTTGAATTCATACACTGGCAATATTCAGATCACAATAATAATACTGTATATTTGCAGGCAGTGTAGTAAATGCATTTTATTGAGATCAGAATGTTTGTGACAAAGCTCCTTCTTCAGGGATGGATTTAATCAATTATTCACTTGTCTGGTGAACACCCCATGCTTGAGCAGTCACCCCATACCTGTACATGCTGGACAGTGCATAGACTCACACAGAAAATATCACTCTGTGCTAGGCCATGTAGATAAACAGAGGGCTGCATTCACCAGTGTTTTTAACTTTTCAGACATCCCAAGGAGGCAAAGAGGTCATACAAATGTTTATGGCCAGTGCTGTTGTGGACAGAACAAACAAATTGTAATAATAAAAAAAAATTCTCCAAGACTTCTGGAATGAATGCCAAAATCATTTGACTTAAAGATACCAATGGATCAGTTTTTAGAGTTAAAGACCCCCAAACTAAGAGCCAGCTGGTAGTGCTGCATAGTCTGTAGCACTACACCAAAAAACAGCACTCAGATGGCTCTGTACTATATTTAGCCAGTAAGCGTGTACTAATGGAGTGCACCGACTATCTGAATATTGGCCATGTTCACACTGTGCCAATTCGATATAGAATGAGCCTACACAGCCCACTGCTGTATATGGCCCACAGGAGATAGTGTGCCCAAAATGGGATAGCACCAGGGCTCCTGTGGCCCATATTCAGCTCAGGCATGCAAATGAATCCACGGGGCATGCAAAACGCTAAGGGGCCAACTGTATGCCCATTATGGGTTCATTTGCATGTGCACAGCAGAACCCCTAGCACCCATGCTGGGCAGTAGACAGATGAGTCCCTGGTAGTCTAGTGAACCCTCCCACACCCCAACACCCCAATCACCTGGTCTATTTATTTATTTATTGAAAATTGGTAACTGGGAAGGACACATTGAATCAGGGCTTGTTTCAAGGTGAGACGCTGAAGGAAAGGAAATAGGGAGACACAATATGCAACCTATAGTTAAAATATACAAACTATGCAAAGCATACATGGTAGAAAAAAATGAGAGGTGCAGCAAAAATACAGTAATTGAACAATGAATACAAAACAGTAAACAATGTACAGAATAAAAGATAATAACAAAAGCAATGGTATAAGAACAGAGTGGCCAAGTACATGAGATTAGCATACCATTTATTATGACCAGGACAGGAGCAGGAGGGGTCAGCAAGAGATTTGAGCTGGCATTTTAGGAAAAAAAGATAAGGATTTTATGCTTTCTGATATTTAAACCCTTGGTTCTTGTCCTGCTTGGTGCTTTCCAGCAACATCCCCTCCATGTTGTACTGCACCCTTGGGTTCCTTTTACCAATGTGCATCACCTTAAATGTTTGTGTTAAAGTACTACAGACAGATCTTCAATCAGTTTGGTAACCTGCGCAGATCCTCCCTTATCCCTTCCTCCAGGTCAACCCTTGCCCAGGTCTTTGTGTCTTCCATAAAGTGCAGACCTTGCCCATTATTCCTTCACTTATGTCTCTAATGAATGCAATGAAAAGGACAGTACCCAGCTCTAATAACTGCGGTACTCTGCTCATAACCCTTCTTGCGTCTGAGAACTCTACATTTACTACTATCCTTCATTTGCTTCCCTCAGCCAGCTTTCCACCCAAGTCACCAGTTTGTCCTCCACCCCAAGTCCCTGTGCTTCTTGACCACCTTCCCATGAAGAACTGAGTCAAAAGCCTTACTAACACCTAGTACAGTACACTACATTGAATGTTCCTTGTCAGCGGCCCTGGTCACTCAGTCAAAGATGTTAATTTGATTTGTCTGGGTAGACTGCCCCTCATGAACCCATGCTGCCTTGGGTCTAGTGACCCATTCCTTTCCAGGAAGTCCACTAGTTCTTCCCTGACTATGGACTCCATTACCTTTCCTACTGTAGATGTCAGGCTGACAGGTCTATAGTTTCCATGCTCATTTTCTTTGTCCACTGTGATGCAGAGGGATGTTTTTGCTGTCCTCCAGTCCTTGTGGATCACTCCTGCTGCCAGTGAGCAGTTGAAAAATGTCTGAAAGTAGAGCCATGATTACTTCTGCAATCTCTTTGAGCATCCATGGACTTAAGACAAAAGGTCCCATAGGTTTATTTACTCTGATCCATTTTTTTAATCACCCTTTCCCCTATTATACTGCTCATGCTGCTTTTGTGCCTGCTTCACTCTCAATCACACCTAGTGATGGGTGAAGTCACTGAAATTCGCTCCATAAAAAAAAATATGTGAATTTTGGCAAATTTGTGGAGCAGGGGACTGCAATTCATTTTGTTATTTATTAGGTGAATTGACCAAATTTCACCTGGCCAATGGCCAGTTTGCCAGCGAATAACAAGGCAGTGGTCCCAAACTTGTCAGTTATAACCTATTGGCATCCTTCTTCCCCACAGCAAACATCACCCTTATTGTGCTGTCAAGAAAAGATTGCCACCAGTAACATAATAGCCCCCCCCAGCTGGCAACCTGACATCCCCCCCCCCCGGAAAACATCTGTACATCACCTCACCGGGGGGAAGAAGAGATTTTGTAGTGTGATTCTGGTTGCTTGGGCTGGTGTACTGCGAATAAAGAAAATATCCTCTGGTTCAGAGTGTCTGCTCTGTTTGGTGCTGACAGGCCCCAGTCCTGCTAGGTAACATGGTGTGAAATGCAAATGAATGAATGCTGTTGCCTTTGTTCCTAATAAAACCTGATTGGATCAATTTTTAAACAATCAGGTTTTACTGGAAGCAAAGATGTCAGCATTCATTCATTTGCACCATTTTAACCAATGGTTCTGTCTAGAATGAGTGTGATCACCAAACAGAGCAGACACTCTGCTCTGGGGAACCATTTTCTTTATTTGAATCTTACCACAGGGTCTCCTCCCTCCAAAGGAGTGGTGATGTTTCTTTTGGGGGGGACTTGAGGGTGCCAGTTGGGAGGGGGGCATGATAGCACCAATAACTAGCCAATTGTGGAGATGGGAGTCAGCAGTTAGCATGGCATTGGTTGTTGTATCTTTAGCAGCAGCTCATTCAAGCTTCTTGTAGCTTATCAAGTATTTCACTTGGACTTTAAGTTATGACTCATTTTATTACTTTGCCTTTGTCTCAGTCTGTTTTGGGGGGGTGTAAGGGTGCCAGCAGAAGGGCTATTAGCAAGCCAATAACTAGCCATTTTTGGAGAAGGGATTCAGCAGTCGGCACAGTATGGGGCATTGACTGAAAAGAGCAGACACTTTGCATTGGGGTCAGGGCACTGTTTTCATCTCTTTGCTCTCCTACTCTTAATATAAAATATAAAAATGTATATTGGTTCAAATGGCAAGGAAGCTATCTCTGTCACCTACCTCTGCAGGTGATGTTTGCCTCCGTTTGGGGGGGGGGGTATTTTGATATCACTTCAAATATTTTATGTTTATGAGTGAGGGTGGTTTCACACAGCACAGTGGGTGAAGGAGGATTTTTTTAGTACAAAAACAACAACAACAACAAAAAAAAAAAAGAAATTGGCCAGTTCAGCTGAGTAATTTGCGACTTTTTTGTGAAAGCGAATTTGGAAGATTCATGCAAATCTAACTGCCAGATTAAAAATCTGCAACACCGCTAATCACTCCTCGCCCCACATTTCAGTAGTAGACAATCCTTTTCCATACTAAACACAAAGCAAATGTATTTGTTCAGTATCTCTGCTTTACCTTTGTTCCCCTCTTTCCAACCTACCTCGTTCTTTTTTTTTTTCTGAAGTTAATCTTTTTATTGATGGTATATAACAAGAGAAATGCAGGGTACATTTAGGAGACAGGGCTTTTTATACACGGTATGCAGAGTTTGTACAGCCATTTGATGCACTACAAATGTGACATGCGAAGGATATAATACAATAGCAGTACCTTAGGCTCATGATTAAAATGTTACTAAGAGGCCTGTAGGATACAATATACTTTCCTGATAAAGCCAACTGACATTAGACCATGAAGAAGCTTTGTTTTGTACTAGATCTTGCACTGTTAATGTGATTTCTCCAGAAGAATTCTATATTTGTTCAAAAGAAGAGAAATATTCGACTGTCAAGAACAGGGGTTGAGGAGTAGAGAACAACCAAACACTAGAACGCATCTGAGCCTATTAATATTTTATGCATGTAGGGTGGTATAATATAATCACTGGAATATGGAGATTGGACTGGGTCAATAGAGGTGGGTGGGGGAGATCACACCCTATGGTAGCTCTTGTTGTAATCTATTTTACGTGAAGCCCTATCCGGGGGATACTTATCTATTGGTTAGTCAACCTAACCCTGTTCGATGTGAGTCGATGGGGATGAGGCTGCATCTGGGGGTTACCTGCCAGACAGCAAAGGTATGGGTCCCATATGGTGTGATATTCCTCCACAGTGTTATTGTTGAGATGTGAAAGTCTCTTGAAGTGAGCTTGGAGACAGAGTTTGTTGAAAACCTCAGCTGTGATGAGGATAATTGTGGTGCACCATCTTTGTAGTATAAGGTGTTTAGCTTCAATGGAAATTGCAGAGATCCACTTCAACATTGGGGAGTTAATGTGGGTTGTATCATCTGGAGAATCTAGAATGAGCAGTTCCAGGGAGGGAGTGATTGGCTGAGTGAGAACCTTAGATAGGAGTGAGGTGATATTCATCCAAAAATGTTTTATAGCGGGACAGTCCCATATAATATGATGAAGGTCACCGTTCAGAGCTCTACACCTCCAAAATTTGTTATCTGAGATAAGGTATGCCTTGTACAGGACATTTGGTGTGCAGTACCACTAATGTAGTTTTTGTTCTGAATTGTGTGCAACTTGGGATCTCTGACCACTTTACGGGCTGAGCACCAGCTCTTCTTCCAATCTGTATCTTTGGTTTGCTTACCGATGCTCTTTGCCCATTGAGCACATGCATTAATCATGGGTTCAGAGAGGTGGTATCTAATATGTTAGTATCTGGTAACTGACCTTACTTGGTGCCATCTGACCTATGTCAGAAGTGGGTGATGTTGGGGCATGAATCCAGTCGAAGTGAGTTGGGGCAAGATGTACCTGACAGCACTTCTAAGTTGCAGATAGCACCAAAATTCCAATTTCTCCAGGCCAAATTTGGACTGGAGTCCTTAAAAGAGTCAAGCATGTTGGAACCTGGCAAGAGAAGATCATCCAGCACCCAGATGCCTTTAACCTACCTCATTCTTAAGCCTCATTATGCCTCTTTAACGTGCTTATCTCAAATATATCTGAAGAATGCATTTTCACCTTGATTTATCCCCTTTGCCAGCCTGAGTTCTGCCTCTGCTTTGGCCTCCCTGGCATTCTTCTTCAGTAGCCAAATGTTGTTGCCCCTAGCTTAGATTCTAGCCTCTGCTTCCATATCATCCCCATTTTGTCTTCCTTTATATTACACGAATACCCTTGTCTTGTCTCTTACCATGTTCTTTACTTCTGCCACGAACCACTTTGGGCCTCTTGAGCTTTTGCCCTTTGCTAGCTCTCAATGAAGCTTGCTGATCACATCTGTATTCTTTTTCTCAATACATCCCATTTTTTCTAAACCCTTTTATCTCCCTTATTCCTTGTGTGTTTTCTCTCATAAGGCCCCTCGTCCTTTCAGAATTAGTCTTCCTGAAATCCCATACTTTTATTGTATTTGCCCTTTAAATGGCCTCTTTTTTGTCCTCAATGTCACTGTGTTCTGGTCACTGGATCCTAGCAGTACCTGGACTAGCATATTTTGAATCTTCTCACTATTGATGAGTACTAGAACCAGCAGGGCCCTTCCCTTGTCAGGTTTGCAATTATCTGTGGTAACTAGTTTTATGAGCATATTTCCAGCCACCTATCAGTGATATTTTTGCTCCCTCCAGATCTAGATTGAAAATGTTGAAATACTCCTACTCTAGGTCCCCATGAGCAAAAACATTTTCACTGTTGGTTGGGATCGGCTGGAGCAGGCAGCACGAGCAGCAGAATTATTTTTCTATCACCTAGCTGCTCACTCGCTTTGCCAGCTCCCATTGCAACACTTACAGGAAGCTCCTCGGCCAAAGTAACACTTTAAAAACTATTTATTCCTGTTCTCCTCTATAGAAAACATTCTTTTCCCCCTGAAATAACTGTAATATAACAATTGCCACACCCACAGCACACCAACCTCTTAATGTGTCAGTCAGTGGTGGTCTTCGTTTTTCTCTCCCTCTGTCACTGGCACTCCAGTAATGTCACTACTGCAACCTAGGTCACAAATACAGCAGTAGCTCACAGGTCACACTGCTATCCTACACTGCTGATCCTTCAATGCATGCTCTACTAACTCTCTGCCTCATGGATTATCTCACAATACTCTGATGCAATGTGTATCAGAAAAACAACAATCACTTTGCCATCCAGAAAACGATGCTCGGTCATCCAAAAACATGGAAAGGAACACAATAAGCATCTAACCAACATAATCAAAACAAAGAAAACCTTGGGTTACTCTATAAATGGAATATGCTATGCCCCATTGAAAATATCTCTGTTATTTTCTCCTCAAGCCATTTTACCTTTGATGTCATTTGTGGCTCTGCCACTTGCGATGTCATAATGTCAAACTGTACTTGGGAACAATAATAGAGGTATTTTCAATAGGGGAAAAGCAGATCCCTTTTCTATTCTTCTGCTCCTGTCAGTAGAAGTTGTGGCCTCACCAAAGATCTTTAAATGGGTAATATTATCTCTTTCGTTCTGCAGTCAATACCCCTCCCAATGAACCCCAGCATCCTATTTGCCATACCATAGGCCTTGTACTGGATTAATTGTTTGAGGATGTTACTGATGATAGCTACCAGGTCCCATTCCTCAGCCATAGTACTGAGTCTTATCCAACCCATGCAGTACTCTGTCCTGAGTTCTTGTTCTCTAGGTGCATCACCTTGCAATTTTTGGCATTGAATTTCAAGTGTCAAAACATAGACCACCTCTCTTGCCCTTTCACATCACTCTGCATTTCTTTGATTCCATTGTCACTATCCACCGTCCCACAGAGCTTCATGTCATCTGTGAAGAGACACAACCTGCCCCAGATTCATTACTCAATGTTATCAATTAACTATATTGAAGAGGACCAGGCCCAGAGCAGATCTCTGTTCCTGTAGCACCTCTCTTGTGACCTCCGTCTCTTCCAATTTGAGGCCATTAACCAAATACCTCTACTGTCTCCCCTTTAGTCAGTTATCATTTCATCTTACTATGTCCCTAGATGCACCCAGATTCTCCATCTTCTTCAGCAAGCATCTGTGAAGCAGAGTTAAAAGCCTTACTGAAGTTGAAGCAGAGTAAATCCACTGTTTGGCTCCTACCATATGACATCATCACCCAGTCAAAGGAAACTATCAGTTTAGTCTGACAAGACTTCACTGCCACAAACCCATGCTGCTTATTGTCCTGGAGAGCACTGCACTCTACGTAGTCCACAAAGTCCTCTTTGACCAGTGACTCCATCTGCTTCCCTACAACAGAGGTAAGACTGAAAGGTCTGTAGGTCCTTGTTTGTTGCCCCCTTCCCTTATTGAGTAGTACTACATCCATCACCTCCAGTTCTTTGAAACTACCACCATCTGCAATGACCTATTGATTAGTCAAGCTTGGGGTGCAGCCAGTTCTGATGTCAGTTCCCTGAGCACCTTAAGATGCATTCCATCCAGTCCTGGGGCCTTACCTTCTGTATCTTACAAACTGCTAGCCCTTTCTGGATCCATTCATTTGTAAAGACTGACTGCCTCATCTCCATGCCCCCCTTTGTGGCTGCTTTGATACCACTCTCTGGTAGGAGCAAGCTGTCTTCCCTTGTGAAGACAGAGTAAAAGTAATCTAAGGATGACAGCCTTTTGCACATCCTCCTTTATGACTTTACCTCCCTCAGATAGCCTAGAAATTCCCACTCCTTTCTTCCTTTTTCCCCAATATACCAGAAGAACTGTTTTTCTCCACCCAGCCCCCACTGCAGTAAGTAGCTCTGTGTCTGTTTTGTCCTCCCTAACTGCCTTCTTTGCCTCCTTATTTCTCAGTAAGTATTATCCCAAATCTTCCTCCCCTGGTATTCTTTTTACCTAGAGAAGGCCTTTTTCTTGGCCCTCACTGTCTCCGTGATGCTTGCCAGGAATTATAATTGCCTCTTGAAGTTGTTCCTTTTGGTTGTTGTTGTTATACATAGCTTAGATGCCTCAGGTATTGCCCCCTTTATTCCCCCATCTCTCTTCCACACCACCAGTGTTGCCTACTCTAACTTGTCCCAGACCAACTCTCTCAACCTGTTGAACTCTGCCCTTCTGAAATCAAGGATCTCTGCTCTCTGTTGGGTTTTCCATTCTCAATTCAAAGTTTATTCACCACATTTTTCACATTACAGGAGGCAGTAATAAGCACTTGACATAGGATTCATAAAACAAATCAAATCATACTGCCTCCAACTCTCCCCCCCGCACAGCAGTTCATTCTAACACTGTTATCACCTGCTAACTACCTATAACAAGAGTAATTAAGATGGTAACCTCGGTTACACACTACTTCATAGCCACCGTAATTAAAGTATGAAGGGGATCCCAGATATCCTTATACCTATGTAGCCTGTTTTGAAGGCTAGCAATAGCTTTCTCTGTACATATATTTGCTAAGATCTCCTGGAGCCACTCCTGATATGTTGGGCTAGACCTTTCCTTCCAACGCCTGAGAATGACTTTTTTGACTGAGAGCACCACCATAGATATGTGAAATCTCCAGATTTTAACCTTTATGGAGGAGAGATCCCCCAACAGGCAAATATCCAGTGTAAAATAGTCCTGTAGACCCAGTAAAGGGTCCAAATTGGTTTTTAATTGCTCCCATAATGATACTATCTGGGGGCATGACCAGAAAAAATGGAAAAGTGATCCTGTACCCTGGGAACACTTATTACACCTATCGGTATCAAGAAGGCCCCATTTCACCAGTTTAGTTGGGGTATAGTATAAATTATGCAAGATATGGAACTGCATGAGATGTAATCTATCTTGGGATACATATTTATGACAGTACATCCAGAGGAGGGGCCACTTAAAAGTATAGTGGGGAAAAAATGAAACCCAGAAGTTGGTGGGGCCACCACCATGTCCAAACCTCAATCAGAACAAGACTTGATAAATCTTAGAAATCACACCAGAAGAAACTAGTAAAGGGGAAAGTTCAGATACCAATGCAAAGGTCAGTGGACAGGGTGGAGTGGCCCCAAAGACCGTGGTTAACAAGTGTCTCAGTTGAAACACTTTAAAAGTCTGAGACTCAGGTATTTTGAACTTGTGTATGAACTGAGAAAATGAGAGCCACTCACCAATTTCATCCAGAAATGAAGTTACTATCCCCTCTCCTAAGTAAGGGAACCATGAACGGTAAATTTTCTGTTTGTTTATAGTGAAAGCCAAGGAATTCCAAATAGATTGAGTGAGATCATTACTTTGATTGTAACTCAAGAAAGAGCACAATTGAGAATGTACTATTAGTGAGGTCATGATAATGGGACATTTATTAATATCTTGCATCTGATAAATTTTTAGATAAAGTATAGTCAGGGGGTCCATGTTCATAGATTGGAAAAAATCTAATTCAATCTTAAGCCAAACCGGGTTCATGTTATCCGGACCCGGCCTTACCAATCTCAGGTATTTAGCCAAATGACTAGCCCAGTAGTAAATGGGCAAGTAAGGAATCCGCAACCCCCCCCCCCGTCATTCTTAGGTGCAGCTAACTTGTGGTATGCCAACCTGGAGGTCTTATTCGACCAAATAAACTTAGTAAAGAGTTTATGTGTTTTCTGAAACCAATTTAGGGGGACAAATGAATTAAGATGCGACAAAGGATAAAATAAACAAGGAAACACATTCATCTTAATAATATTAATACGACCTCATAAAGATAACGGAAGTTTATCCCATCTCTTTAAATCTTGAGTGATCCCCTGCAAAAGGGGGTCCAGATTCTCCTTAAACCACAAAGAGGGATAACGCGTTAATGTTATGCCTAAATATTTAATAGCCTGGGGTGACCAGCATAGTCCCAGAGAAATAATGTCGGTCTTATAGACTTTATGGTTAAGAGGGAAAAAGGATGTCTTATTGGGATTTAACTTATAATTTGAGAAACTACTAAATCCATCAACCTCCCTTAGCATATTTGGGATAGATATTAACAGATTAGCCAAATGTAGGAGAAGGTCATCAGCGTATGCTGTTACTTTCACTACCTCATTCCTAGTGGGAATACCTTGTATCCCTTCATTATTGAGAATATGCTGAATAAGGGGTTCCAGGTAAAGATTGAAAAGTAATGGAGAGAGAGGGCATCCCTGCCTCGTTCCTGACCGTAGTGTAAAGGACTTGGAGAAGGTTCCATTCCCTTAAATCCTCACTGTAGGAGACCGGTAAATTGCCCTGATCCAATCTATGAACATGGATGGGAATCCAAATGCCTTGAGGGCTTGAAAAAGAAAAGTCCAGTTAATCCGATCAAATGCCTTCTCGGCGTCCAGGGAGACCAACCCCGCAGGATATGTGGCATCCCTGGACTCCGAGAAGACATGGGAGAGAGTACGCAGGTGATCTGAAGATGCACGTCCTCTCATAAATCCCACTTGAGACATACTGACAAGATCCAGAAGAACCAGGGTTAGTCTATCTGCCATTATCTTCGAGAGAATTTTGACATCTTGACTCAGCAAAGATATTGGCCTATACCTCTGAACCATTTCTGGGTCTTTGTCCAGTTTAGGTAACAAAACTATCAATGCCTCAAACAGATGTGCATCTGCCACCTCTCCAGACAAGATATGCAAACAGAGCCGATGTTACACGGGAAGTAGTAGCTCCGTAAAAGCTTTATAAAATAAGGCCGAAAACCCATCTGGACCCGGGACATTACCCATATGCAAGTCCTATATAACAATTGCTATTTCTTCCTGTGATAAAATGGACGATATGAATTTCTTTTGAGAGTCAGATAGTAACGGAAGATGAGCTTCCTTGAGATACTCATCCAGTTTTTGAATGGGCGGAGGACTATCCATGTCCCTATATAATTGCTCGTAAAAGGTAGCAAATTCCTGGACTATCTCTGAGGGGGATACCTTCAGGGTCCCGTCAGACTGAGACCTTATTGGGGTATAAATCTTGCTGATTCTTGTTGTTTTAAGCATAAAGCCAACAGGCGTCCTGCTTTTTCTCCTTGATCTGTAAAACTGGCCTTTGTACGGATTATTGCCAACTCAGCCTTTTCTCTTAACATTCCCAGATACTTATCTTTATATATTAATAACTTCTGTGACTCCTCTTGAGAAATTATATCTGGGTGTATACTTTCTAGTACCCGTATCTGAGACAATAAAAAGAGTAACTCTGTTTCCTGTGCCCTCTTCCTCCTTGTAGCTAGACTAATGAGAATACCCCTTATATAAGCCTTAAAGGCTCCCCATAAAATATCCGCTCTTGCACTATCTATTGGGTTGGTGGAAAAGAAAAACTCTATCTGCTCTTTCACCTCCTCTCTTCTATATTTTTCATCTTTTAGTAATTGCTAATTTAATTTCCATCTGGTCTCTCTTTTGGGGATATTAAGAAAAGCCAAATTACCCAAAACTAAAGAATGATCCGATATTGCACCCGGTTGGATCGAGGTGGATAGAACACCTGGCAAGAGCTCATGAAAAACTAGTAGGTAGTCAATGCGAGATTGCGTGCCATGAACTGGTGAGCGATAAGTATATTCCCTAATATTAGGATGCGTGACCCTCCAGACATCGCACAATCTGTGCTGATCCATCATCTCCTTAAAGGCCCTGTGTACTGGTGTCGGTCCCCTCGATCCAGTGCTTGATCTATCCAGATTCGGATCTGAAACTAAATTAAAATCTCCCCCTAATATAATTGGAATAGGGAGTATAGGAAGAATCATGGAAATCAATTTCATAAGAAAAGAGGGATTGTTTGTGTTTGGACCATATATGCTACCTAAAGCCAATGGCGTGGCCCAAATAGTGCCCTGCACTAAGACACATCTGCCTTCCAAATCCTTAAATACCTGAGAAGGGACAAATGGGATATTTCTATTAATCAGTATCATGACCCCACAACTATTGGTTTCCCCTGAAGCATGAAAAACCTGACCTATCTGTCGTCTTTGAAGTTGTTTTACTTAGGAATCCACTAAATGAGATTCTTGTATGAATGTTATCTGGGCACACACCAAGCTCAGGTGTTTGAGTACCTGATATTGTTTCAGTTTTTTCCTGATCCCCTTCACATTCCACGTAGCAATATTAAGATTCTGAGCCATCTATTATATCAGATATAATCCAGATAAAATATCTAACATATCCTGCTGACATGTAACAGGTGATTCTATTCCCCTGAATCTGCTGTGCCAGTCTCCCGTCCCCCATTGAACTCCTGTCCCTTCCCCCAATTACCCCCAAACAATCCACATCATCCATATGTCCAAGACATAATCCAAAAAAACATCCACCCAAACCCCCCTCTTATCGCTAACAATGTTCAGCAATGCTCCATTTGCTACTCCTCCCCAGCCCCTGAAAGCCGTCCCCCAAACCCTGTATTTTTATAATACATTCCCCTTTCTTTAAATGTCAGCAACAAATAAAGAGAAGGCATAACATCCCACTATACAAGCCCTTGTATCTACCACCTGTCCCTAATAAGGGCTAGTAAGAAACCAATATCAATAAAACACGCTCCCCAGTAACATCACGCTACAAGGGCATATGGCTTGTTGAGGTGATAAGGCTCCTTGTGGCACAAAATCACGGAGTCGGCCTCAACCGAACATAACATGTGTTAAACAGACATTCATCTCAGCAGGCTCTCCAGCCTTATAGGGACAAGCCCCCAATCCTCTCCTCCCAGTTGCTGTGCCTTTGTCCCAGTAAATCCCAGCTTCTTTCCTACTTTAGGAGCCCTTGGCACTTCACACACATGGAGCACAAGCTCCCTCCTGTGTTATGAGTGTGTAACAGCACCCTGATGCCTTACAGAGGAAGGGACATTACAGCCCTCATAATTGGATTTCCCAAAAGGCAAAAGCTTTCCACCAAACCCTTCCTCACTAAACTTCCACAGGAGAGGGGGAGACCAGATGTTGCTAAATGGGCATTATTTTCTGCCAATATGAAAACTAGTGAGAAATCGCTTGATTACTTGAGACCCCAGACCCAGACAGAATAAGCAGGAATATACTTTCATGATTGGAACACTTATAAAACTGAAGAGCCCGAAACCCCAGACACAGACAAGACAAATAAGAGTATGCATCCACAACTAGATCGCTGTAAAAAGGAAAAGAAAGTCCTTTCTGCCCCATATTCGGGGTGAAATGAGAGTCCAAGAATGTGTAGCCGTTGCTTTCCAGAAGATCCCTTTACATGAATACCCAGCCTTCTCAAAGCAGTTCTCATCTTGTCGAGAAAGCCCTAAGGCCTTTCATGTGTCCCTGAAGAGATCTGGCAGTGCTAATTTTAAACCAGCAAACGCTGCCTCCTGATCTTCATAGGTAGCCCAGGAACCAGCCACTAATACCTGTAGCCTGGCCGGGTATCCCATATGAAATTTAAGTCTAGCTGCAATAATTTTTGAGACAACAGGATGAAAAGCCGCTCGCTTCAAACGGACTGAACCTGGGATATCTTGCACTATTCTAAGCTTAACTTGCTCCCAGCGAACTTCTTGGAGTTCTCTCACTTTGTACAGGAAATGTTGTTGCTCTAAAAAATTTAAAAAACGACAGATTATAGGTCAGGGCGTTGCTCCGGGAGGGGGCTTCATTCTTAATGACCTATGGGCTCTCTCAATAATATATTTAGCCCCAAACGGAGAAGGGCCTGCAATCTTCTCAACCAACTTCTGGATAAAAGCTATGGTATTCTGGCCCTTTACTCCCTCAGGTAACCCGAGGATCACAACATTATTTCTCCGGCTACGACCTTCAAGGTCTTCAATCTTGACCTAAAATCTAGACAGTTTCTGATGCATTGCTGCCATCTCAGGCTTGAACCTCTCGACTTGCTTCTCTAGAGAGAAGATCCTAGTTGTATTGTCTGAGGTAGCGAGGGTTATTTCTTCTATTTTTCTCATGAGCAATTTCATTTCAGATGCCATCTCTTTGATCTCATCTCAGAAAGGTTTAGATTCCTCCAAAAATGTGGACAATGTGAGAGGCTCCTGATCCGCCCCTAGATTCAAAACGTCTCCCTTTTCTGTTCCACTCGAGGCCAAGGATTTTTTTGAGGCCTTCTCTGGTGTAACTGGCGGAGTGTGTTTCTGCTGTTGTTTTTTCATGTAAACATCCATTGTCTCTCGAAATCACCCTGCAAGGGCACAAAGTTGTAGGGAACCAGAATAACTTGAAATTTGAGGTTTAGAGATCGAGAAAGTATACCAGAAAATGAAAATATAAAAACGGGAGGCTGGAGCTATACAGAGGAGCGACTATCTGGTAGCTTGCAACACGTGTTTCCCTGGGTTTTCCATTATCAATGGCCTGTTTGAAAGAATTGGAGTTATGTCACTGTTTCCTAATGGCTCCCCATCTCTTACATCTCCTACCCCCCCTCCCCAGAGCTGGTGAGCACTACATTGAGAATGACATCCTAAATAGTGGCTTCCTTAAAGAGCTAGTGGATTGAACTGTTTTTTTGCAGTTTGTTTAGTACTGGAGCACACCTTTATCTTCAGTTTTTGACATTAATAAAAACAAATGGTTTGTTTTAAGTAAGCAGAAGTAATAGTAAAAATTCCTTTGGAAGCTGTATCCAATTGATCCAACTTTACCAGTGGACCATGGCTGGATGTCCTCGTGCCAGCCGCAAGTGTCATTATGGAAGGAAAGCATGGCCATTTAATAGTGTAGTTAGCTCATTCTGCTCACATACAGCTAGTGCCATGGCTCTGCCTGTTTTCTTCTGTAAGTGTGTTAGTCTTTAGTTACCATAGTAGTGTGCTCTCTCTTTATAGAGAAAAAAAAAATAGAAGGCTTTGTTGCAAATGTACTACTGCAGGTGTCTGATTCTTTTTTTATAACTCTAAGTGATGATCTGTTTCATATTACTTTGTATAGTATTTTGTGTAAAATCAGCCAGTACAGTCACATGAAATTAATTGGGTGATCGATTGATTTGTAATACACTGCTACATTCACTTTTCACTCTGCACTTAAAATACAATATGTGGGTGCTAGTGATAAACTGACCATCATTTTTATTATAATACCTGCAGATTCTCTAGTGACAAGTCCAAGTTCATTCTTTGAATTACAATGAGAATGGTACAGTGAGAACAAATTTGGTTCTGATTTCATGCAGTTTCTCTCTGTTATCCAAAATAATTTATTTTAATAAATATTTGCCTCAATGAGATCAGTCAGTTGTGAAGTCTACTTTTAAGTCATAGGTGATGTATCTTTTTGACCATCTGGACTGAGTATCTGAACCTCCCCCCAAACTCTGCTAAACACTCAATGTTATGCAATTATTTCACAAATGTGATAAATTTGATAATGAAGACAACTTTGTTGAACATGCAAGAAGTTAGAGTACTCATTGATATAACAAAGTACTTGGGGAGAGTGTGGTTTAGCAGTAAAACAAGATGGCTGCATAAGTGTACTGCGCTGATATCCTATGTGACCTAATCCGTAAAATATATACTTTTAAATCAGATAAAATCCATCCAGCTTTAAAGCGAAGGTGTGCTATGGGCAAAGACACAGAATTACCTTTCCATTGCTGAGCGGGCACCTTCTCATCATGCCTGGGACCTGAAGTTCACTCTCAGGCACAAAGCATCGTACAGCCACAAGGAATAGTGATGGATACAGGGAACATAGCCGCAATGTTCAAAAAACTTATACAGCGAATGGACAAAGTAACGTCTGCCTCAAACCTCACTACTGCAGCTATTCAAAACCTCGACAGGCACATTGCTGCCACAGAGAAAAAAGTGGCCAAGCATGAGTCTGAACTTGAAGAGATCCAGGTGGAAATCAGACAGGAGCAGGGGCAGATTCAACAACTCCTCAATAAGGCTGACAATATGGAGAACTGGTGGGTTGAGGGGATGAGGAACAATTTGTGACTGATCGGCTTTCCGGAGGGAGCTGACAAACTGGACACAAATGCATTTCTCCAAAAAGTGCCATCAGGCATACTGGGCCTGTCACAAGAATTCTGGCTCAATACTGAAAGAGCCCACAGGACCCTGGCTCCAATGCCAAGGCAAGGGGAAAAGCCTTGACCCATCCTGGTAAAATTGTTGTGCTACCCCACAAGACAAATGATCCTAGCAAGAGCAAGAGAGGTGGATTGGCTCAGTTGGCAGGGCCAACCAATCTCAATCTATCAGGATTTTTCAAAAGAACTCTCAGGGAGGTGATGGGAGTACATGCAGGCCCGGCACATGATGCAAAACCTGGGCCTGCAATATTCCCCCAGGTATCCTGCCATTATGAGGCTTATCCACAATAGGGTGCCCATAATGTTCTCCTCAGCTGAAGCCCTAGACCAGTTCCTGGAAAGGAATTAGCCTAAAGGACCACAGATACCGACTCCCAAGTCACCGAAGTCCCCCTGGCACAACAGCCCCAAAACTCTGACTGAACACCAGCACACTCTGGAAAGGGAATCGGAGGACATGGAGGCAGAGGAAAGGGACCAGAGGCTTATGGAGCAGACCCTCCCCAGAAAGAGCAGGAAACTACCATCCAGGGTTTCACACAACAAAAGACACCACCCTCAATCAAGACTTGCAGCCCAGGCCAACCACGTTCCTCAGGCACAGCAACAAGAAGAAACCATTGCATTGGTGAGGTACCTGACTGAAAACAAGTATGATGCACTGCGATATTCCTCCCTGACTGCACAGAACAATCTGAGGAACAGGGAGATGGGCGAAGTGGACACAGAGCATCCAACTGCTCAAACCTTACCAGGACCTGCAGCTGAAGCATGGAGACCAGAAGAGCCACTCGCCAGGATCACGAACACTGAAGACCCTCACCCAGAAGCAGATGAAAGCCCGAGGAGCTTGTAAGACAACCATAGAGGCCCATACTATAAACTGCCATAGATAAGTACCAGTAACATTCTGTATGCCACTGCAGGGGAGGAGGGGCAGGGAAGTACAGGGAGTCATGTGGGGTTGTGTGCACTGAATTGGTCGGGAGGAATTGTATAACACTGGAATGCGTGTAAGCATGCCCACTGCCTGTAATAGATGGCATGAGTACCCCATGTCCTGGTCCTCCCTACCCTCTGAGGCCCCAAGGTATGCTAGCACACTGGATCTAGCTGGCACAGGATATGGCCTCATACAAAGAAACTGGTGAAAGTCCAAACCAAAGTAAGTGGGAGTCGGGTGAACCAGGAGAAGGTGAGAGGGGGTTATAGGGTCAACAGAGCCTGGCCTCAGCAATCAGGAAAACTCTCCAGGAAGGATAATTAGGTGGGCTGGATAAGGATTAGTCAGAGGAGGGACAAGAGAAGGGTGCACTCCGGCTTAGTCGGGCAGCTGTCCTTCCTACCCCTCACTCTCTGCCCCAGTATTAAGACACTCATACACTGCTCACCCAGACCTTCAACACCCACAAGCCTTATGCTACCCCTCTCCAGACTGGACACTAGTCTCAGGCAGGTCACCCTGCTGGGACCCAGGGCAAGTCCACCATAGCTGGAAAGAATATTGGGAACACCACACCAACTCCAGCGATATACCCCCATTGGCAAGCCACATAGGAGGGCTAAGCAGGCTCCTGACAACTTGGAGTAATGGGAACACCAGGAAACTGTGGTACAAATAACTGTATGCATGACATAATCACTTCTACCCCAGGAAGCATCTGGTGGATCTTGCCCTGTGGAAGAAAATGGGTGATCTTATACACCTTACACCTCCAACTGAGCACGGTTGTAGGGAATGTAAATAGGTTATTGTTTAAGTTTGTTATGGATAAATCGGTATTCAGGGAATGTATATATTTGATGTTGCTGCTGCGCAGTACTGAAAGAATCTTACATGCAGCCAGAAGGCACAGGGAGTTGTATGGGGGCACAGGGAGGAAGAGTTTGCAGCTCTCTGTTGTTCTCCCGAGGAATAGGTCTAGCAGCTGTATTAAAAGAAATCTCTGTACATTGCTAGCTTACATGAAGCTTGATAATGGATGAGGTGACTTACAGTACGTGTAATGTGAGGGGGCTAAATAGCCCAATCAAATGGAAAAAGGTGCTTTCATACCTGAAAAAAGTCAAGGTGCAGGTGGCCTTCTTGCAGGAAACTAAATTGGAGAAGAAAGATCACAAACCACTCAGAAAGGATTGGGTGGGACTGGTAGAACATGCCTCTGCCCCTACTAGAAAGAGGGGAGTGGATATTCTACTGTACAGGCAGCTCAAGTGGTCCCTCATCAGTACTAAAACTGACCCCGAAACAAGATGGGCATACACACACTACAACACCCCCACAGTTCCTATCCTCCTGGGCAACTTGCACACACCCAATGAGGATGACTTAATCTTCTTCCACCAGCTTGCCCAAAATTTGCTAAGCATGGTAAGAAAGGGTACCCTGACCATACTAGGGAGATTTCAGCCTGGCGCCAGACACATTAACAGATTAGAGCTCCAGGGTGAGGAACTCTCACGGTAAAGGCCGAATAGCATTTACAAGCTTGATGAGGGACCAAGGGCTGTCAGACATGTGGCGTGTGCTACACTGAGAGAGAGAGAGAGAGAGAGAGAGTGAAGAAGAGAGAGAGAGAGAGAGAGGGAGAGACTATACCTCTTATTCCGCAGGGCATAAGTCACACAGTCAGACAGATCTGTGGCTCACCTAACTGCAGATCACCCAAGTGGCCACAAGCACAATGATACTACTAATAATTATCTCAGACCATGCCCCTGTGCTTATGACTATGCTTTGAGGTCCCCCACCTCTTCATCCACAACCTGGAGACTAGACCCCCTGTTAATGAGAGACCCTGAGTTTGTACCCTGGGTATGTGAGGAAGCCAGGACCCTTTTTAAAGAGAACCCAACCCTAGATACCACAGCAGGCAACACATGGGAGGCGTTCAAAGCCACCATGCAGGGAAGAATTATAGCTTACATGGTAGCCAGGAGAAGGCAAAGCAAGAAATAGCTTTCAAAATTGGAAGGGGTGCTGGAAGAGGCAGAAAAGGAGCACAAAGCTACCCCCCCCACCACCACAACATCCAGACACCTCTTGGAGCAGAAAATAATAGGGCTTAGGATGGAGATCAATACCCTCATAACTCATAAAGCAGAGATCTCAGTCCTAAGGCTAAAGCATAAATATTGGGAGGGGGAGTGATAAGGGGGCAAGGTGCTGGGCTACAGGCTCAGGAAACAACAGATGAAAAGGCACGTAACAGGGCTAAGAGACAATGAGGATAACATGCACACCTCCAGCGAAGGGCTGAATAAGGTCATGGCAGCATATTGTACCTCCTTATACTCCTCTGCTAGGGTGGGGGACCCAAAAGTGAAAGCAGACTTTCTGGGGATGGTCATGCTCCCTATCATAACTAAAGAACAATTTTCAAGCCCTGGATGTCCCCCTGTCCACCCAAGAAATCAGAGAAGTGCTGATGGGACTAAAGCAGGGGAAGGCCCCGGGGGGGGGGGATGGATACTCTGTGGAATTCTGGCAAGCCCTATCAGATATTGTTACCCCATGTTACAGAAAGTCTACAGTAAAGCAGAGCTAGTGGGCAGATTTCCCCCCACAATAAGGGAAGCCGTGATCACAGTGCTGCTCAAGAAAGGGAAGGACCCCTCAGAGCCCAGTAGTTACCGTCCGATCTCCCTGCTGAACGTAGACAGCAAAATTCTCATGAAAGTAATGGCCCACAGACTAGGCCCCTTCTTCCTCAGCTCATCCATCCCTCCCATGTACGATTTGTGCTGAGTAAGTACAGTGTGGGCCACATAAAGACCCTTGTCAACTTAGGCCTGGACACCCCTGCAGCAGCGATAGCCATAGATTTTGAGAAGGCATTTGAATCCCTGGAATGGGACTACCTCCACTTAGTTCTAGGGCATCTAGTAATGGGGCCTAGGTTTAGAGGATGCATCAGTGCTCTGTACAATGACCCTACCATGCGTCTTCTCACCAACTCCCTTTCAGCTGGGAAGAGGAACGAGACAGGGATGCCCCCTTTCACCCCTGCTGTTTGTGCTAGTGGTGGAACCCCTGGCAGCTAAAATCTGGCAGGATGATGGGATAAAAGGGATTCAGGTAGGCCGAGAGGAATATACCACCTTGATGTATGCAGATGATCTGCTGTTCACTACCTCTGACCTGCATGCAACACTGACCCACTTTCTAGAAGTGCTAGAAAGGTTCCACAGACTGTCCAGTCTCCAAGTTAACTAGACCAAGATAGAGGCAGTCAATCTCAATGGGTGAACTACAACTCAAACCCTTGGTACATCATGAGTTAAATAGGCAGGGGAAGGAATTACTTACCTGGGGATCCGAGTGACAGACGATACCTCCAAACTGTGGGAATGGAACCTGCAACTTCTACTACTGGAGGTGGTGAATGAGATGTCCCATTTTGGTAAGCTCCATCTTACCCTAGCAGGGAAGATAGCAATGATAAAAATAATTATAGCCCCTCAAATTTTTTATGTCATAGCCCACATACCACTCACCCTCCCACAATACTGGGGTCAGAAGATCGACAAGGAAATAGGCAAATTCCTATTGGAAGGCAAGCCCCCCAGGTATGGCAGAAACAAACTAAGGACCCACTAGAAGGAGGAAGGCTGGTGCCTCCCATGGTTTGAGGGGTATAAGTGGGCATTTCAGCTAAGCCAGATGTTACAATGGTTCAAGTCCAAGGGGGCAACAGCACTGCAATGGGTAGCCACAGAATCTTGGAACAGCCAAAAACATACACTCCCTCTGCTAGTATGTAAGACTACCCCTCACCTGAGATCCCACCCCACCATCACTGCCACCCTGTAAAGCTAGCTGAAGGTGCAGTGGTGCTTTGGAGTCACCTTAGCCCATATGAAGCAGACTCCACTATGGAATAATGAGAACATCACCATAGGGAAGCAGCAGGTACACTGGGTAATGTGGGAAGAGAAGGGCATTCATAGAGTAGAGGATCTGCTAGCACTCAATACGTGAACTATAGACACATTCCAGAATCTCCAAACACACTGAGGCCTACCCAAGATGGACTTTTGGAGATATTTACAGATCTGAAGTGTGCTTCAGGCATACATGAAAAGGCAACCACAGATCCATCCCCCCACTATGCTCCCTCTGTGGATAGCCACTCAGAAAGGGGTGGCCATTAAGATATATACCACTATAAGTTAAAATGCAGCCAGCTAGGTGGAGCACTCTCAAGACAATGTCCTACATAGACACTTTACTGCCAATAATGGAGGGAGTACAAGCAGCACACAAAATTTACAAAGATACCAAAAGCAAGCTGATACAAAAGAAAGTGTTGCACTCCTGGTACCAAACACCTGTAGTGCTACAAGCAGCAGGGGTCCTAAGCTTTAACAGGTGCTGGAAGTGTCATGCTCACTAAGGAGACATTTTGCACATATTCTGGGCCTGTCCCCTCGGTATAGGAGCTATGGGGACACATATGCAAGATAAGGACACAAGTGCTCCAGAAAGCCATCCCAAACTCAGGTCCTTATATACTCTTGAGAATGAAATCGGAGGTTAGGCACCTGCAAGAGACGGAGGAAAAATGATTGTCCCTCTTGACTATGCAAGTGATTTGCCTCCTCCTGTGTAGATGGAGGATGAAGGCTGTCCCCCCAAGGGCAGAAATCCTCTCCTCCATGGTTCAGATAGCATCCTTGGACTGCTTGTCACAGGTAACACTCTACCTCTGTATGAGAAATGCTGGGCCTTTTTCTGTAGATATGTGGTCCCCAAAACCAGCATAGGGTAAGCAGGGGAGGAGGCATTGACAGCCTCACCCCCCACCTGGGTCTTAACCTTTCACTCCTACATGAATAAGAGGACGGTATTCAGTAGCTAACTACCTGGTATAACAAAGCCCTGAATGTAAATAGTTGGACCTAGACTCTAGATAGAATAGTGGTCCTTTGTGTGTTTGTTCATTTTTAGGGCGACGGAGGCCTTTCACTCATACCATCCACCTTAGAAACCCACTTGTAGATACATGTGGAGTACAGAAGCTGTGCCTCTCCAGGATACCTGCCTTGAACAAGAAATGTGAATTCCAGGGTTGCGTGCATGCCTTAATGTCTTTACAAAAGACAGAGTCTAAGAATAATGAGGTTGCCATTGTCATTGTATAGTCCAAATTATGGGAGGCTGTATATGTAACCTACAGTCTTCACCCTGCTTTGATCTATTGTATGATTTTGGTCATTCTCTTTGTATTGAGAAAAAGGAAAACATTAAACAAATTAACTTCAAAATAACAGACTACTGGGGATTTACAGGAGACATTCTAAGCACATTAAAGAAGAAAAAAAAATTCAAGGATATGTTCGTTACAGCAGATGGCCCTGCTACTTGCAGCCATTCACTGTCACATTACAAGTAAATGTCTCCTGAAGTGAATCAACAGAGGCAGAAAATTACATGCAAAAAATATAAATCGCGTACCTCAGGATTTACATAGACGTGCTATAACACCACATTTATTAAAATACGAACACCAATAGAATAACAGGCTTCATAATGATTCAGTCATTACTCACAAGCTGAAAATACAGGCAGAGCACTGGTTTGCCCTTATCACTGATTCTTGTCAGCACCACAGCATCTACTATAGCCCACTTCACCAGCCACCTCAATGACAGCTTACACCTCTACAACAAACAGAGCTGACACTTTTGTGGAAGTAAACTGGTATGAAGAAGCCCAGTGTTGACCCACATTTGCCAATTTAATCACAGTTTTTGCCTTTGTATGAGCTATGGATGTGAGCAGGTGATGAGCCAGTGACTGGTAAGAGAGGGATTGGTATCAGATGTACACTCACAGATCTTGTAAGATCACTGAGGGTACTCCTAACTGCTTCTCTACCTGCTTCCCTGAAAGGTTCCCCTCTGCTACAAACAATATAAGCTGACACAGTAGTTTTGCCATCATTTTATTGTTTCAGTTGTTTGTGCTAGAGGAGTTACAATGGTCTGACTGCTATGAGAGAGAGAGAGAGAGAGAGAGAGAGAGAGAGAGAGAAAGAGAGAGAGAGAGAGATCCTCAGGACCACTTCCATTGTTCTGCTTCTGATCAGCTAATTAGACCACCATGCTACTCCTGCCATCACATTGTGACTTTCTGCTACATACAGGACATGTTTTTGCCATTTACTGTATTGTAATGTTATGCTGAAAACTGAATGAGGGTACCAATATCATTGGGAGCAGTCAAGGAGCCAAAGAGGGTTCATACCATCTGTGTTTTCAATATTTATTAAAACCCAAACTCCAGTAGAATGACAGGCTTCAGAAAGAGTAGATAGTCACTATTGCATTACAACATATATCATGTGAGATTTGACACTGGTAGCTACTACACCGAGAGAGCGTGAATCAGGTTGACTTCCATCTACAGTGTCACTTGTGGTTTAGAAGGCAAGGGATGGTACCTGCAGTTCTAGAAACAGAATGACTCAAAAAAAATAGAAATCCAATTCACATGAGCTGAAATGCATTACAAGAGTGGAAATAATGGAATTTATGAAAGGTTACAAACCCACATAGAACAAACACAATTTTCAATCCACTAGCTCTTTAATTTGCTGTACTAGAAAACAGTCCTGGAATGTATTCAGCAAGGCTTGACCTCCAGTAATCTTCACCACTGGAACATCTCTGTTGATGAGTGGCAGGTTCAGGTCACCCATTACCACTACTTCCCCCATTGCCACCTCCTTTTCTAGTTAATTGCCAATCTCTCTGCCTCTGTCTTCCCCTTATGCTGGTGGTCTATAGATCATCCCCATTCACAGTTTCTTGCCTGAGGCCACCAAGTGTTACACCCACACCTATTCTGTCTCCCATTACTTCCTTGATGCATCCATCCTCTACAACCTCAGTGCCCTCCCTGATACAAAGGGCTACAAGTCTCCCTCTACCTTTTCCTCCATCCCTCCTGAACACCGAGTGCCATGGGACTGTCAGGCTCCAGTCAACATTTTCTGATGCCCAATTTTCTGTGATGGCCACAAGGTTCATCTCAGCATCACACATTATTGCCTGGAGCTTGCTTATTTCATTACCCAGGCTCCTGGCATTAAGACAGCTCCCCTTCCATCTAACTTCTGAACCCTTTTTGCTATATACTGTCTTCCTCCCTTGTTCTTCCATGATCTTCTTAGCTTCTTGTTTTTCATGGTGACTGCACACTTTTTGTTCCCCTCTCTGTTGTCCCTTCTCCTAGCACAGTTTTTATCTTAACTCTATTTTTATCTGCTCTGCTGCTACAAGATCCTAGATATGGGGGAATACTAGTTAGATTCCCCTTCCTGTCATCTGTCACCATGGTTGCCCTAGTCCCAGAGTCCCCCACAGTGAGTTTAACTGCCTGATATAGGCAGTATACTTCTGCCCAGTGCACTGTCCTTTTTTCTCATCAGGTGGAATCCACCATGCTTGAAGAGCCTCCTGTCCCAGAACTCTCTTACCCAGAATGTGGTACCTCTTCTCTTGGAATTATACTGTAAGCTACCCATTAAATTCCTCTTTCTCATCTCTACTTATTCTATTCTTCATCCTTCCCTTTCCCACACAGGGAGGACCTTGGAAAAAGCCCAGGTGGCTGAGTTTGCTGATAATCTGTGTCCAGTTTGCAAAAGTTCTGCTTCACCATATCCACAGACTGGTTCAGCAGATCATTGGTTCCCAGGTGGACTAGCCCCTGCCCTGCTCCCTCTCTGCCATCCTCCTTATCATTTCTAAATCCCAAATGGCTGATGCACCAGGAAGGCACCAGACTATCCCACTCCAGTCCAACCACCTCCCGCCACCCTCTCCATGACCCTAATCACTGAGTGGCCACTAAGATCCTCCTGGTAGACTTGCTTCTGTTCTTCCCATTGGGTGCAGTCAACTTGTCCTGCCTTTTTCCTGCAACTGACTCAGAATCCCCCTCCAGCAAAATCATGTACCTGAGCCTCCTCTAGAGGTGCAAACAATTCACTGTCTGCATGGTTTGGGGCTGAGCAACCTCCATGTGACTAACCCTGCTTCCTTTCCCCTTCTCTCTCCCACTTCCAACAACTATCCACCCTCCTGGACCAGTGGAACTCAGGGGGAGTGCATGTGTGGGGGGTGGGCTTCAGTTCAGCTGATGATGCAGTTGAGATAGTTCTACTCTTGCTGCCACCAAAGCCCTGCATATGAGAAAGTGCACCCTCCTTCAGAGCACATCCCTAGCGAAGAGCATCACACAGCCACCACAACTGATTGTCTCCATGCTATATGCCATCCCTATACAGACCTGTGAATGGGGTTATACCTAGGTGACTAGGATATGCAACTGTCAGTTTCACAGTTTATAACATAAGAGAGTAAACCTGGCCTATAATATTAAACAAAAAGCAATGACTTCAGCAGCTTCAGTACAAAACAGATGACTCAGTCAAACTAGTCATGGAGGGGGAAGGGGAGCAAAGCCTTCTTCACCCACTCCAAAATGTCCCCCAAGTTACCCTAAAGTCAGACACAGAAGGTGCTGCTGCTTTGCTAAACTCCTTTCTCTCCCAGGCTAAAACAAATCCCTCCCCTTCTGCAGAGCTTCGGGTGCCAGTTCTGTTCCTCACTGTACATCATCAGCAACCTCACTAAACATGATATCACTAGTAACCAAGTAGAGCCAATCTTCTACGGATTGATTAGTAACTTGTGACAAATGTTATTAATCAGCCAGCAGGGCTTCTGATGTAACAGTGAGCCAGGTCACATGATGATGATGTAGCAGGAGGATTAAAACTGGATATGGCTGTTTCCAGGTAATTCAGTGTTGGAGATACCATACCCAATACTCCTAGGTAGGAAACCATCTAATCAACATGTAGAAAAAAAAAACTTTCAGAAATAAAAAAGTGTTAAGGGACTACTGCAAAATAATAAAATGTATTTTATTGCCTACTCATTTTGGTTGCCACTAGCACTTTAAGAGGCAGGCTAGATTACAATAACTCTTCTCAGTGTTCCATGCTAGCAGTCCCATGGAATAGCTACAATGGAAAAAAAAACATAAGCTTGACTTTTTGTTATTTGTTGTAATGACTCAGATGGTAGAGCAATACTGAAAACAACTGAGCAGAGAAAATTGTGAGGAACAATGCTGTCTGGTGAAGAATAATCTAGATCACTAAAATGCTTAAAGAGCTCCTGACTTCACATGGGCAATAGAAAAATTATCTTGTGGAAAAAATATTGCACAGAATGCAAAGTTCTCCACAAAGTGAAGAGCCCACTGTGTGGAAAATTCATGAAGTGTGGCACTTTGTGGGCACTTTGATGTCAAAGTTTAAAGTCACTGCATCCTTAGCAAACATATTAACATGAACTGTCCTTGAGACATGAGATGCTCTGGCCGCTTGTCTACATCTGATATCATAGTCCTCTGTTGATGACATCACAGTCTGTTGCTGTACAAATTGTTATGGTCTCAGAAACAGTGGACTGTGAGTTCAGGTGTAGGCAAGCTGCATGAGCGGATAAAGTCCATGTGACAGTAGTCCCATTTTTATGTTTAATCAATGTAGGTATAGAGAAAAAGGGTGCACCAGCTAGAGAAAATGTATAGCATATAAGATGGAATGTATTTAAAATGTTGCTTTTCTTTTTTCCCTCGTTTTATTTTCCCACTCTTCCTGGCCCTGGACCCTTCAGTTGCTTGCTACAGGCCAGTGTTTATCATTATCTGTCTTTTTTAAAGTTTTTGGTAATCTTCTCATGTGTCCCTAAGTTTCATCATGAGGATCATGATCCATAGAAATATATCATGCAGAATATTATCTGTGGATTATAGTTATGTGGAACTTACTACGTTTTCCATGGATACATGTGTTTTACAGACCATGATTCAATGGTTAATCTTGTGATACATCATGTGGGACTGCATTCCACTGCAAATACAACCATGTGATGCACAGCTCACTGTCAGTCTTTGGGGTGTCTGTGAGACAAGAATCTGCTCTGTGGAGCTGCTCAGTTCTGCCCCATAAAACTTTGTCTAATAAGTCTCCAAAGAGCTTGTTTTTGAAGAATGTTTACTATAGGCTTTTAGTAGAAGTGATAGTGGTGTATGTTGTGTGTTGTGAATGTTGTTTTACATTTTTTGTAGTATTTGACTTATTGTAGTTTACTGTGTATGTATTGCATGCACACACACACACACACACACAATTGGAGGTAGCCTAATCTATTACATACAGTATAAAGAACTGTATAATGTGATATTTGTTTTTATTCAGTAATCTGGTGGTGACTATTTTAGTGCACCACTGTTTATGTGTTGCAGTGCTGTTGCTCTATTGAATCATTTTGTTTTCTAATTAAATAGATTCCTATAAAAAAGAGCAGCTCGGACAGTGGCATGGACATGTACTTGGCCCATCAGGCTTATGCAAAAAGAACAAATACAGGATTGCAAATGCTTTTAGTGGTGCAGCAGCAACAGTATCTATTGTGTCTTTTCCCCAGTCCCCTGTAATGCACATGCTGGCAATGGCTCCTGTGGTGCCATGAGAGGCTGGGAGAAGGAAAATCACAGTTGATAGGAGGAATACTATGCAGCCTAGTTGCCTAGTAAACAAAAGAATTGCTTCTGATATAGCAGCATTTTTAATTATGACACAATTATAGGGTAGATCTTCAGTACTGGAATAATTTCAGGATATTTTGGAGTCTGAGACACAGGAGATCATATTAGCAGAGTCTCAGTGTGAGATGTTAGAAGAGGAGGCATGGGAGGAGGTAGTTGAGGGAGTGGAACAGGATGATTCCCAAGAATTATTTCCAATAAAAGTGATTGTGGGGTCAAGGAATGCAAGTACAGAGGGAATGCCAGCTAAAGAAGTAGAGCAGTAGGAGAAGGAGAATTTTAATGTGGTCATCAGTTACTTTTGTTTGGATCTGGATGATCTGGTTGCTAGATTTTAATGGGGGTGCTGGTGAAAGAAAGGGACCTAATCAGTTAGTAAATGAAAAATGTCTTTCTCTGCATCAAGCTATATTACAACTGACGATAAGAAGGGTGACAATGATCAGGGATCCATATGTTACAAATCTTTGAAAGAAAACATAAGGGCAATCCACAGCAAAAGAAAATGGATTATGGTAGGGGAGACAGCAGCAGAGAGGTTGGAGGTCATGATGCTGATATAGTTACAGGCATAGGTAAAGATGCAGCAAATGTTTAATCCACTGGCGAAGTGGACGCGAAATGGGCACTGCAAAATGCTCACTTCATGTTATAATTATTACTTCGCATTGCCATTATGCCTTAATGTGAAGTAAGGTGACATGGCAAGTAAATAGGCAGCCCCCCACACATCACATGGTTTACAGTACTGTAAGTCACATGCTTTAGACAAGCAGGAAGGAAGTGAGTCAGAGAAGCAGTTTTACTTTCTCCTTTGTATTCATAGAGGGAGAAGGCTTGTGAGAGAGCAGTGTAGGAGTCAGTGACAAGGTGTTTATTGCCTTTGTAAAACAACAGCTTTTTTAAAAGCTATCTTGATTTAGGTTTTGTATTGTGTTTATGATTGTTTTTTTGGTAGTTAATTTTTTTTTTATAAGTTTTGTTTTGTTTTGTGTGAGTGTGAGTGACTGTGTGTGAGTGTGTGTGTATGTGCCAGGGACTTGTGTGGGAGGGGTTGAAGTGGTCCCTAGAGAAGGCGAGTCTCTGGCCTGTGGGCACGGTCAGAGGAGGGGAGTGCGGACATGTGGGGGCAGTCATGTGATGCTGGACCGCTCCCGATTCCTGAGTGTTGCTTCCCCCCCCAGTGGAAGCAACAGCAGCAGCAGCACCAGTGCCACTGGTGGTTGCTGTGCATCCACCTTATCTGCCACTACCACCACCACCAGTAGCAGCTGTTGGGGCTCCAGCAGCACCCCCTCCACCACCTTCACAGACACAGGAGGTGCCCCTGGAAACCATAGGTGGTGCGAGGACTGTGTCTGGTCCTCCCAGCAGCTCCCCAGCATGGGAGTTTTTTAACTCTGTGGGGGAGACAGCACAGTCATGGTGTGTCATCTGTGTGGTGTGCAGGTGTGCCATGGCCCCCAGGGGACACATATGGGGACCGGTGGCCAGCACACCCACATGTTCAACCATCACAAGGTGGAGTGGCAGGCTGCCATGGAAGGAGCCAGGCATCCACCTGCTGGCCCTACTGTGGCAGTGGCCAAGGGTGCTGCTGGGGTTGAAGTTGTGCCTCACAGCAGCAGGAGGAGGGCCAGTACAGCAGCTGCACCACCATCTCCACCACAGCCACCAGCACCACCCTCTCCACCACCATCACTACCTGGATTTCTCCCTGCAGTGGACCCCACCACAGTCCCTGCAACAGAGGCTGACATCATCCTGGTGTGGGCGGCCCTGGATGAGAGTAAACAGAGGGTTAGTGCTTTGCAACAGCAGGTCTACACAATAGAACACCAGCAGCATCAAATACTGACAATGCTGCACCTGCTGCTGGACCACCATGGCATCCCACGGCCACTGTAAGGGATTCTTTTCTGCCCCCCCACTACTGTGTTGTACTGTTTTTGTGTTTTTTCTTTGTTGTTGTTTAATAATATGTATTTTCCCTTCCAAGGGAATCTTTCTTGCTCCACATAGTGCAATACATTTCTGTGAAAACCGCCCGTAATTTCATTACAGTGTATCACGTGATGGAGGAATTCCCGCTCTAAAAAGCCACCCACATTCTGCCCACCTTCTCAGCAATGTTAGGACATGATGCCAGGGAGGTTGCGGGTGTGTGCTCCATTACTGTGAATGTGCTATTGTCAGGCAACTTTCCAAATGTTTCTTTATGTTATAATGGTAAGTTTGTGGTGAAACGTGTAGGCACGTTTCCAGTAAGAAGAGCCTTGTTAGTGGAAACGTTCCCACATTTCACCACAAAGTGAACCTTATAACATAACGAAACATTGGGATAGCTGCCGGACATTCACTATAGTGGAGCATGCACCTGTGCTCCCCCTGGCATCACGCCCTAACATTGCTGAGAAAGGGGGGCAGAATGTCGGCGGCTTTTCTGAACGGGAATTCCTCCTCACGTGGCACACTGTAATGAAATTATGGGCAGTTTTCTCAGAAATATATTGCACTCTGTGGAGCAAGAAATATTCCACTGGAAGTAAGGCCCCCACATATTAGGTTATGTGCATCAGCATAACTATGTAACATGGTGAATCTCTGTAAAGCAGCAGTGCAACAATCTGTTGAAAACTATGACCTTTATTTTTTAATGTTATGTTACAACTTCCTTTAGTTACATCCTGACTGGAATGATACAAGAATTTCCAGTAGTTGAGTCTGCTGTACTACCTTTCTTCAGTGTGAAATAATGAAAGGAGCATCCCTTTTAAATTGGTGCTGACCAGGCCTTTGTCATTGTTTTCTTCTGCTTTTCTCCATCACATCAGTTAGTTGTTATATATCACTTCTGTTGTAATTTATCAGTTATGCAGCAGGCAGTGTTTTATGACACCACGGAACAATATTTATTGAAAAGCAGCTGCAAATAAATACAAACCCGGTCAGAACAATGAAAGGCGTGCTCATTTCTTTTTTTTTCATACAAGAGAAAAAGTAGTCAACTAAGTAAAGCAGACAGAAATTGTGAAAAGAAGTGCATCATTCAAGTCACGACTCAGAGTAACTAGTGGCTGTGGCAATGTAAAGTAGCATAAAAAAGTACAGTTCAAAATTGTCATGAAATTCTTGCAATGCTGCTTTAATTGATAATGTCAGTATGACATCATGAGCTCACAACAATCACACAACACACAAAATGCATCCCCCAGAATTAATGGCGCACTCAGTCATGCGCGCAGTGGTGGCACAGAGTCCCCAGATTTTTTCTGCAGGCCCAAAATGCATCCTCCTTGTGTGCAGAAAATTGACAAGTGGTAACACAGTGAAATGAGACTGTTTCAGCACATGCAAAGTCCCCCAGAATAAAATGATGACCGTGAGCGTCCTGTTGCTGGTCCAATGTATTCTGTGAGGTGATTCGAGCAAATGCAATGTGATCATCTCAAGTGGGTGGAAGGGTGCCCTTTGGCTTTACACTAATAGTAGCCTTGGTGAGTAGATATATATAGATATATATAGATGTATGTTTCTGTATTTTGTAGGTGAGATGGGGGGTTGACATGGACATGTAATAATGGTATTGTTCTGTATCACAGGTCACATAAACTGTTGGTGTGCACATTCCAGTGCTCAATGAGAATTTTTTGTGTTGAAATTGGAAACAGATAACTCTCAAGCACATGAAGGTATTTTTTTTTTGGGGGGGTGGGGGGAATCATATTTGCAGGTTTGTCTGTAATGGTTTTTTATTTTGTTACTTCTTCACAGATCTCATCTGCATCCTTCTGGAGCCCGGTTGTTAATGATGGTCATGGTCATCTAATGAAATGACTTCTGTATGTTGCATGTGTGCCCAATCCCAGGGGAAGGGGTTCCTGATGATGCTGAAGAACTTTTTTGGATAAGGCCACTTTGACAGAACAACAAAGCATCTGGAAGTTTTGTAAAAAACAAACGAAGACTTATTACAACTTAATTGTTATTTGTCCCTCCCTGGTTCTCAATCTCAAGTAAAGTTACATTTCAAACCCACATCTTGTCAACTAACACAACCTGTGTGCAATATTTGCTGCAGTCTTTCCAGACAGACTCATGGTGGAAGTGGTGGCAGTGGTGGCAGTGGCAAATATCATTCCCGGTGGTGGTGGTCTGGGGGTCAGACACAATCATGGTGGCAGTGGCTAACATCAGTCCCAGTGGTGGTGGTCTGGGGGTCAGACAGACTCATGGTGGCAGTGGTGGCAGTGGTAAACATCAGTCCCAGAGGTGGTGGTCCAGGGGTCAGGGAGACTCATGGTGGCAGTGGCTAACATCAGTCCCACTGGTGATGGTCTGGGTGTCAGACAGACTCATGGTGGCAGTGGTGGCAGTGGCTAACATCAGTCCCAGTGGTGGTGTTGGTGGTCCAGGGTGGCACACCGCCTTTTAACAACTTCAGTTAAAACCTGCCAACATTAACCACATCATCATCCTCATAAAGAAAGCTTCCCTCACAGTCATCTATATCTGAAGTCTGACCACTGGGAAATTCTTTCTCCATTGTGTCATCATCTACGTCAGTGGTGGGCCATTTCAGGCAGCCACTGCCAGTGACACCAGGATGGTCCATTTCCACATCACCAAAACCACCATGACTAGGCCGGCGTATGTATACCAAGGTTGCAGTCTGTGCTGTTATGTGCCTCTCATTCATTTTTAATCAATGTTAGCAAACTAACATTTGCAGGAGACAGGTTTGTCCGATGATCCCTGACTATTGCACCTGCTGAGCTGAATACCCTCTCAACACTTACACTGGAGGGTAGGCATGTGAGGTACTTCAGTGTCACTGCAGTCAGCTCTGGCCATTCACTGACCTTTCCACTCCAGTACAAAAGAGGATCTTCAGTTATTGTCAGATGCCTGTTTTCAGACAAATATGATTCAACCATTCTCTGAGCTGCACTAAGTCCAGTTGTTGATGCATCATCATGTTCTTCCAAATCATTTATTTCACAGATACCCACTTGGGACAAAGCCTCCCAAAGCAGGTTGATGCCAGCCACTTTGGATGACAGACCACCTGGAACTGCTGTCCCCTTCCCCTTGCAGGATATGCTTGATAGTCCTACAGGTACACCTTCAGCTGGATTATGCTGCTGAGGTTTGCTGACCTTGGCACGTGACTTCTATGCCCCATGAACCAAGCACACCAGTTGACCACTGATATTTTTTACCTGATTAAAGCCCTCCCTCCAGGACTGATGCAATTCCACGTTTGTATCTTGGGTCCAGCATTGTTGCTATGGCAAAGTTGTCACAACGCTGAATGCTCACAACATGACAATTCTGGTCAAATACTGTCAGCATGTGTTGTAGCAACATAATGCTACCACCGTCTCCAGCAACATCAAGGCCATACTGTACATTCACCAAAGTCTGCGTCAGCACCCACAGCAGAGAAATTGATTGGCTAATGGAGGCAGACTCGCCACTCACTGCCTGTGTGGCATGTTCAAAAAGCTGCAAAATTATTATTACAGAGTCCATGAGGTGCCACTGTGCAGTCATCATAGACATGGAGGCCCCAGAACTGTCACAGCTAGTGTGCATCACAAGATATTCTGAGATGACTTTGTATTGTTCATACAGTCTCTCTGCCGTGTATAAAGTGGAGTTCCATTGGGTGACAACTTCCAGCTTCAAGCGGTGCTGAGGCAGGCTGTTTTGTATCTGCAACTGCCACAGTTGGTCACGGGCCTTTCCAGATCTTGAAAAGTGAGAGCAGATACGTCATGCAATGGTCAGCATTTCCTTTACATCATGGTGCTGCAGAAACACCTGCACCACAAGATTTAAACAGTGGGCCATGCATGGAACATGAAAAAAAACACCTTTCGTGATGCATCTCACCACATTTGACCCATTGTCACTTGCCATGAACCCAGCTCTCAGGGACAGAGGGTTTAGCCATTTATCAATTTCAGTCAGTTCCACATTCAACATGTTCTCACCAGTGTGTGAACAGGTCACACTGCGCATAGCAATCGTTGCATGCTGTTGAATTCCTGGAAGATTGCTACTGCAACAATCCACCTTACTGCACTAATTATTCACACTACCAACATCACAAACAACCCCTGGGACCTGCGCCCAGTGTGCAGTTATACACAAATATGAACTCCCCACTGTTTTGCCACTTGTCCACGTATCCATACTTAAATGGATGAATGGAGAAGAGGAATGTTGAAGGGCATGTCATACTGAGTCGGACACAGTGTGGAACAACTCGGGGACAGCATGGGTAGAAAAGTATGTCCTGGATGGGGTGTTCCATTTGGGACAGGCATGTGCAGCAAACCTCTGGAACCCAATATTCTCCACAAAAGAGAAGGGCAAAAGATCAATTGGCAGCATTTCCGCTACAGCAGCATTAAGTTCACATGACACTGTATGATTCAGGGGGCACTTCAGCTTATGCGCAAAAACACTCTGTAATGTGGGCTGACAAACGTTTTACATGGTGTGTGATTACAAATGGTTGTGCTCTGTGATGAATGGCATTGGCGGGGGGGAGTGTGGACATTTGATGAAGACGGTTGCACAGGTGATGATGGCAAACCCGGAAATGCAGTTATTTTGCCAGATTTGCCAATTGGGGTTGATGTACCACTTGCACTAGACCTACTGCATTCACCACCACCACCACCACCACCACCACAAAAACTGCTACTCTCACCAGCACTTGGCAACATTTCAAAGTCATTAATGTCCTCCACCTCATCATGCCTATAGTAATCCCATGCTCTTATTACCTCTGTACTGCACACATTTAATTTACTACTGGACTTAACAGTCATGGAAGGGGATAACATGCTCTCTAAGGTTGCCGGTGACAAGGGTGAATGCCCCACTGTGGCATTAGCTGTCAGTTTGTGCTGGGTCCACAGTGCCAAGTGCCTATTCTTAAGATGCGTATGCTGTTCTCCTGTGCCTAGATGGTTCCCCTTTTTACCTCGACTCACACGCACATGGCAAACCTTGCAGATTACAATTGACTCATCATTTGCATCTTGAACAAAAAAATCCCAAACAAGGGATTGTGATGCTCTGCTTTTAACATGTCCATGAGGTGGCTTATTTAAGTCCACTATTTTAGGCACTGAAGTTGGTGGGGCACGTGATGATTCAGGCACTGCCCACCTGGACTGCAACTGACCACCACAACTACCTATCATATTTATTACTGGATCATCATCTTCAACTAAAACCAGTAAATCACAAGTTTTTATGGGGGGGGGGGTGTGGTTCCTGCAAACAGACTCATACACAGCCACTTTGAATTTCTTTTTCTCCAATTCCCAACTGGTGTCAATTACATCATCATCATATTCATCAACGTCACACACATCCACATCTTCTGCTTGGATGCTAGCATGTGGACAGCATGTTGCAACAACAGCAACATCATTGTCATCATCACATTCATCATCAGCATCTACACCACCATCACCTGATATTTTTTCACCACACTGTGAATCACTGCATGGAAAATGCGTGACTTTAACTGCCACGGTGGATGGAATATCACATTGTATTCTATCATTGACATAATTATCAGAATCCTCAGGCTCAGTTACTGAGATGTTACTGGGAAGTATGACATCATCAGTGCTGCCACTCACTTGCACTGCTTCACACTAAATATTTTTGGATACGGTACACTGGTCAGAATTTGAACATGATGAACCAATACTAATACTACCACCACCACTAACACCAGTAACACTAATACCACCGTCTGGTAAAACATCATCTCCTCCAACTATGAGTGAAGCTACTGATTGGGCTGTGAAAAACATTGCAGGAGAAATACCTTTCCTCACATCAGCAATGCACTTCTGCATCAGCATACTACCATACCCACAGATTATCTTACTGCCAGCATTGCCATGGTGAGAAATAGCTTTGCTTGCACGTCTCTTTGCGGGCATTTTGGGGGATCAACCACAAAACTCTCTGATTGGAGGGACGCTGGATGTAAAGAGAAAAAAAAACCTACTGTAGCTTTAGCAACAGATAGAGACTAGTCTGTCACGCAAGGAAAACAACTTCAGTAACCAGTGGTGCTGATGAAGTCACAAAAACAATCCAATCTTGTAAACAATTCCTTTTGCCGGTGGGAGTGGGGGGGTGGAGCACTGACTTCAGCTTTTTAGGGCAGTGCAAGCAGCAAAACAAAGAATGGATACCATATCTCAGTACAAAATCAGGCAGCTGCAGTGGATAGCAGGTTCACACTGCTGTGCCTGCGATTACACTAGTCTGTGGCACAACAGAAGGTGTATTATTTGATGTCACGCAACACCGCACACACACTCTCACACACAGAACAGTTTGTCTACAAAGCTGAATGAGTAATGCGTAGCAAATTTCAAAGTTCAGTAATATGCCACATATTGTTATGTAAACAACCTGAAATTATGAACTGGTGCACCAGATCCGTACTACACACAATCAGCAAGACAATTTCAACAATTACTGACAATATTACTGTGTGTACATTAACACAGTCAGTTAAGAAAAATATAACCAAAAAACAAAGACATCACTATTTCTCCAACTTAAATCTACCTACACTACAGATACGCCCATCCCCAAAGCACACTTTCACTATCTTTCACTACACACACTCAATGTTCTACATTAACATTCAAAATCCAAACAAAAACAAAAAATGCTCAATGATATGAGCACGGGAGGGTTTCCTACAATCGATGAAGTAAAGTTTGAGCCCCCCAAAAAATGCAACAACACTTTTTTAGCAGCTTTTAGAAGGTTTCAATCACAAACAGCTCTCAAAGCACACTGTCTCCTATTTCTTCCTACACATACGACCCCAAACTGAGGATGTGCACATCAATATAGAGCCCATGTGACCTGAAATCCCATGAATCACTGCAAAATTTGCCTTCAGAGCTCAAAAACAAGAAGAAGTGAGGCGAAGTGCATTGTCCTCAATGCACTTCGCCTTAAATTTGGTGGAGTAGTGGTCTAGGGAGGCAGAGTAATGCAAAGTTATTGTTTTCAATGGACTTCACATTACCCATTATAACATGAAGTACTCCACTTCGTGTTGCAGATCACTCCACAAATCTGCCTTTACTCTGTGAATCACTTCATGGAGCAGATTGAGCCCACTTCACCCACCACTAGGCACAGGCTGAGATAGGCCTCTTCACTACTGCCCAAACCAAAGAAACAGCCAACCATTATCAGAAACATCCTTGTACTGTATGAGATTTGTTTGTTCAAGATTTAAAAGATGAGAACATTGCCACATATCAGATCTGAGAGGGTGAGAAGAGAGTCAGTGGTTTACTGTTTGAGGTGTTGTGACAGAGCCTAAACAACCCATTAAGACAGCCATGGCCCATTATAAGCTACTGTACACTAATGCAGTAATTACTATTAGAAAATGGGCTAAAAGATTTCCAGTTCTCTGACTGGCTGATACCTATCTCAGGGGGGTACTTTAACTTACAACAGAGAACAGGAGAAGAATTACTGGCTGACCCACCTCAGTACCAAACTCATATCATTATGCTGGTCTGGATTTGAAAATCTACTAGCTACTGTTTCTTTCCATTCACTAAGTGAGAGGAGTGATCGAGTCAGTCCCCCACTGCAACTCAAATGCAGTCTACGTAAAATAAATTTACTACCAGAAACCATACATTTTCTTTATGTCCAACTAAAACCTGAAGCATTACCACAGCAAGCTGTTTAATTAGGACAGCTACACTTGCCCCCTCCTGCAGTCACCAGCCAGCTTTATTGCAAGAAAACAGCAGCACACCTTCATCTGCAGGAGACAAATTCAACAAAACACCAGCACTCTCATACTGCAACCAGCACTGCACTGTTGTGCTCACAAACAACAGGATGGATTGTTTTCACTTTTTTAACCCCTCAACAAACAACATTGCTACCCAGAGGGGGCCAAACTCAATAAGAAACCAGCAAACACTTTTTATAATTACACACAAATAGAGGTGCTCAGCAGGGCAATTAAACAAAAGAGTGTCTTAAAAAGACAAAACACTTGGCCCGGTGGTGCTAAGGGTGAGGCGTTGGACGCCACACCTCATGTCACACCGGAATGAGCCTGGGCCACTGGGGGTCGGCAGGGGAGAGGAAGGATCAAGCATCAGGAGGACAGCTCTCCACAGCAAGACATTCCCTGGCATCATTGCATGTTGGGGCTCTGCCTGGTGGGGAGGGGCGGGAGTGAGGTTGGAACAAGGAAAACTAGAAAAACCCTTCACCTCCTTATAGGTGACAGAGGGTCCAGGGGAGATCAGTCCACCATGCCCAGAGTTTGGCCATACTATTGCCCCTGTATGCTCTCCACTGCCTCGTTCCACCAGACTAGATTACTAGATAGAGCACCAGGAGGAGTATCTTGCAGTCCTGCCTCGAGGGACATAGAGCCGGGGGGCCAGGTGGCAGTAGGGTCGGTGGGAAGGAGTGAGGGGGGGCTTCAGACAGGCGGGAACAGGACCAGGACCCTGAGTGACCACTCCTGAAAGAGTTCAGGAGTGTGAAGCGAGAAAGAAAGCATAAAAAAAAGACAAAACACTTTAAAGTATAAAAATTCAGCACCACTTTTAATGACTATTTGCAAAACATCAAAGAGGCCATCTGAACATATGGGATAATGACTAGTACAACAAAGCAGGGATCAAGTGCATAAAAAATGCACAAATGCATGCATCAATTTATTTTCAGAAAAAATGCAAATATTTACAGAAATATAAAAAAAGTCAAATAATTAGACCTGTACAAAGAAATTCAGACCTCTGTTTCCTTCAGAACATCCTGCAGCTTTGCTTCAGCCCAGATAGTCCAATGAATACTTTTCTCAAGTATCCTGTGTGAAATCCATATATATCAACTGTAGGTCTTACCCTAATCACTGTTAGCACTAGACTGACTCGACTATCTAACATTACCCTTATGGTGATTCCTTTTTATAGGTCATTGTGATTACATCACATAATTGGGGAGTTTCCATAGGCTATGACATTACATAGTCGGGGAGTTTCCAAAGGCCATGACATCATACAATTGGGGAGTTTCCATAGGTCATGACATTACAGAATTGGGGTGTTTCCATAGTCCATGACATCACAGGCTTCATTATTCTATTTTATATGAAACCCTCAATCACAACCTCTCTGGGGCTGCTTCTGTACAAGGTACACTTCATTCTAAAAACTACAGGGCTTACCATTACCCTTGCCTGTAGTGTCGCACTAGCTGGCAGTCAAGCATCCAAGCAACTTTGATCTTGCTGCTAGCACGGCAGTCGACATTTGCTTCAGAGCATGCCTTTGCTCTGAAGCAATCATTCTTTTACTTGCTCCGAACAAGGAGCATACATTCAGTTGCTATATATGGCTACACCAACATGGAGCAACCTGCTCAAAAAAAAAAAAGAATTGCTCGGTTGCACTAGGCGACCAGCACTGTCCCTCACACCGGAGCTATATAAGTCAAAGGAGCTGCACTCTGCAACAGTGGTTTCAGAGCTTGGTTCCCCAGAAACAGGCGTTACAATTCTTAAACCAAGGGGCACCAGACATTAACAATAAAGAGCAACTTGCACTATTTCCTATCTCTGCAATCAGGAGCATAATGCTGTGTGCATAAAGAGGGGTAAAGAGAATAAGGGACAGCAAAGAGTGCTTGGAGATAGCCAGGTTGGCCACCCTGACAAGAATTTAAAGAAAAGGCAGAAAAAATAAGAGGAAAGGAAAAGAGGGATTGCACATATTCATACTTATGATGGGTTTACACACATAACAGGGGACTCCCTGCTACAGGCTATTATTGCCATCAAATTTACCATTTTATTTATATATCAAGTGAATGGTCAAAATTTAAAAAAAATATTTAAAAACAGGGTGGGAGGTACAAAAATTCTCAACAGTTTTGCACGTTGTGCTTTATCAAGAGTACCGCTGGGGTAATAAGACATAAAGGCAAGTTTAAATACCCATTCAGTTTAAAAATCAATTATTTACTGTAACATAACTTACAAAATCCTCATGCTAGTGTCTCCAGTAATTCAAAAGTGACTTAATAATGCAATTCAATTTCACAAATAGAAAAATCACACAAGTCCATTGACTCCTAGTTAAAATAGTATTTAAACAGGTGACTTCATCTTCTCAGTCTTCATGCTTATTTTATTCCTGGACCCTTCTCATTAATTTCTTATTTCATCACAGGTCCATGGTAATGCGAGATGTCACCAGTACCATTCTGAGAACCTGCTTAGCTTCAAAGATCATACATTTCTTATTACCATCCCCATGGAAACTATAAACATAAACAGTGAGAGAGATTAGTGTGAGAAACATTTACAAATCGGTCTCTCAAAAAACGCTACTAATTAAATTTCCCATTTAAACAATCAGTACTGGATCCTCCTAATGTATAAACTGAATCATTTCTCTGTTTTACCAATAGTTTCTCATAATCCCCTCCACTAGGATTACAATGTACCTTCTCTGAACACACAATGTACATTTAAAATTATGGGTACCTCCAAATTATTTAATGTGCATACTGTAGCTAGGGCTTTATTAAAGTATTCATGTCTTATGCTGCTTAAATGCTCCCATATATGATTTTTAAACGTCCTTTTTGTTTTTTTTTCCAATATAAAAAACACCACAATTGCACTTCACTAAATAAACCAATCATTTTGTATCACAATTAAAGAAATCCCCAGCTCTACACAGCTTCCCTGTTACCTTTCTAGTGAAAGCACCCTGTTTTAAAATGTTTTTACAGTAAACACATCTCCCACATGCAAAGGTACCCTTAGGGGATATGGCATCCAGTCGAGTCTAGACTTTCCTATTCTCACTGGTTGCACACTTGATACAAGTATCATACGACCATGTCTTTTATATTTTGGCCTTGCTTATTTACCATAGAAGGTTTTTCCATCAATATTAGAAGTAAACTATTGTCTGCTTCCAAAACATTGACATTTTTATTTACAGTGTTCCTCACTTTTTTAGACTGCAAAAATAAGTTGTAACAAAATTTAGTCTAGACCCCTGATTAGAGTCCCTCCCCCTTCATTGTCCACAGGCATGAGGATTTTGTAAGTTATGTGACAGTAATTAATTGACTTTTAAATTGACTGGGCATTTAAACTTGAAGCTGCGGGTCTTGTTACCTCAGCAATCTTATCGATAAAGCAATACATGTGAAACTATTAAGGCTTTTTGTACTGCTTGTCCTGATTTTAAAATGTTAACCATTTACTTGATGTATAAATAAAATGATAAATGTTATGCCAATAATGGTCTATTTGATTTATTTGGCAAAGAGACAGTAAAAGTGGTGCCAATGTTTCATACTTTAAAACTATTTTTATACCCAGTAATTTTTGCTTAAAAAATACACACTTGGTAAATAGCATGCAGAGCATAAACACAGTGGCACACTTAAAAATAAAATAATAATAATATTAATATTTTTTATGAAGCGCTGTTCACATTTTTCTTTTTACAGGGAGTGACACACTAAGCTGAAAGCTTGTTCACAGGTGCGACCTGGGAGCACAAGAAAGTTAAGTGACTTGCTCAGGGTCACACAGTATACAAGTGGGGGCTGTGGGATTCAAACCCACTCTCCAGGTTTGCAGTTCAGGGCCTTAAACCACTGTTCTAAACTGCCTCCATTGTACCAAAGCACTGTACAAACTATACAATATCAAATGACAAGCATAAAATTCTAAAATCATTCATCCAATCACTATAATTAAAACTCAAATAGCAAAGTCCAACATGACTTAAAATGTGCATCCAAAGACAAGCTCAAATAATTAGGACTTTAGTGCAGTTTTGAAGCTCTCCACTGTTAGACACTCTCATAACTGACGAGGCAGAGAATTCCACAGGGTTACGGCTATGAACGAAAATGGCTGAGATCCAGAAGTTTTTAATCGTACCCTGGGAATCTCCAGCAATCCCTCATCAGCTGACCGGAGCAGTCTGAGGGGGCAGTAAGGGTGCAGGAGATCTTGCAGGTAGCTTGTACCCAGTCCGTGTAGGGCTTTATAGGCCAGCATGCTGACCATTGAAGGTGATCCACCACTGAACTGGCAGCCAGTGCAGTTCACACAGCACAGGTGTAATATGGCTGGATTGAGATAATCCAGATAACAACCTGGCCATTGCATTCTACACCAGTGGCAAGAGGAGGATATCTTCCCCTAGAAGCCGTAGGTAATGGGAGTTACAGTAGCCAAGGGCTCAAGGCATGAGGTCACAAAGGTGTGGATCAATGTTGGAAGGCCACTGGATGGAACTAGGTACTTAATCTGGGTGATATTCCTCAGATGGTAAAAAGAGGACTTGACCACTGTCAACACCTGAGAATGAAGTGTCAGCCCAGTGTCAAGTATTACCCCCAGATTCCACACCCATTCAGAGGTCAGCAACTGGGCACCCCCACACCAAAGCCCTGAAGGACATCCCACCACTGACCCCTCTATCTGGCAGCCAGGATCCACAACCAGCATCTCAGTCTTGTCAGAATTCAGTTTCAACCAGCTGGTATTCATCCCATCCTGGATTTCTGCAAAGCAGTTGTTAATCACTGAGAGCACACTATCCTGGTCAGGAAAAATGGACAGGAAGAGCTGGGTATCATCTGCATAGCAGTGAAAACCCAGCCCATACCACCTCACAATGTTTCCTAATGGCAGCATGTACACCATGAACAACATGAGGGACAGAATGGAACCCTCTGGCACTCCACATGGCAGAAGGAATGACTCAGAGGGACAAGTCCCTGAAACCACTCTCTGAGAACTGCCAGTGAGGAAAGAATGGAACCATCTGAGAACCATACTAGACAGGCCACCAATGACTCTCAGACATTCCAGCAGCACCCCATGGTCCACAGTGTCAAAAGCTGAAGAGAGATCTAAGAGTACCAAGATAGAATGACACTTCTGATCTCTTGCGATCACGACATCATTGAGTATCTGAACCAGAATGGTATCTGTGCTATGCCTCTTATGAAATCCAGACTGGAGAGGATCGTAGATGTCATGGATGGTAAGATGGCTCTCCAACTGCAGCACTATGACTTTCTTAATAACCTTTCCCACAAAGGGAAAGTTAGAGACAGGTCTGTAGTTAGCAGGGCAGTCTGGGTCAAGCGAAGATTTCTTAAGGAGGGGAGTTACCACCACTTCTTTCAGGGAGCTAGGAAACTTACCTGACTCCAGCGAACACCAGACTAACTCTGCAAGACAGGACCAATGGCATCAACACAACCTATTAAAAGGTGGGTTGGCCCCAGGTCCAAACTACAACAAGTTGGCTGCATACTTTGTAGAATCCGCATAACATCCATGATCTTTGACCTATCACACTTCATGATGATGTTAGTGCTTTGGCACAGCATGTTAAAATTAAAGGGAAAACACATAGGTGTGTGTTTTCAAATGCTTGAATATGTGAAAGAACAGATTCATGTAGGAGATCTAGACAAAAAACTTAGACAAACAGAGTATTTTTGGCAGTACAAAACTAAGTCATTTGTGGAAACAGGTCTAAATTACTTTTTTCAGCTATCTCCATGCTTGTAATTTATTCATGTGTCTGACAGTAATTTTTTCATATGCCTAACAGCATTTGTTTACATGTTTAATAATATTATATCTATTTGTATGTATTTCTTTGATATATTTTTTGGGCACCTCTTTTGGTGTTTTTTAGGAAGTCCAGTTTAACAGTTTTTTAGGTAGTTTGGTGTTATTGATGAAAATTAACAGATTTTTTTATGTGATGTTGCACTGTCACTTTAAATCACACTGTTTAAATGGGATTTGATGCCAAAGCTACCTCAGCCTTGAGAAAGTTTAAGGTTTAGCGCGAAAATGTTTGGCTGTTTGGGGAGGGGCCTGTTGCAACTGTGTGCTGGCATTCTTTTGGCACAAATAAAGTAATTTTTGCTTATAGCCTGACTGTGACATGCTGTTTTTGGAATCCAGTGGTGATATGTAGCTGTGCTGCTGTTTGCTGTATGTGAGTACCATGCATTTGGCTCTATCTTTGCTTTTAGCCACCTGCTTGTTCTATGTGCCCCTTTATACTGTACAGACAACCAAAGTTGAGATGTAAAAAATGAAGTATTACAAAATACATTGTCATTAAGTACATAATAATTTAGAAACGTAAGTAATTTAAAACACTGACAAACCAAAAAGATCTGGAGAAAATTGTTCAAGCCTGACTTAAAAGGATGAATAGATCCCCCACCAACCTAGTTGTGTGGATGGTCATTTCGGTCTCCCGCTTGCCTATAAGAAAATTATTTCTCTGACCCAGCTGTGTTTTATTTTTAAAAGAATCAAGACTGCCATTCATAAGACAACTCTAGTCATAATCAGCTTATAATAACTGGGGAGTGCTTTCTCCCATTGGAAAACTGGGTTATTATTCCATCGTTGATTATAATGATGAACATGTGCCCTGTTTCCCTAGTTCTGCACCTGTGCCAAACAAGATCTTCCTCTTTTCTGACCCATTCCCTGCCATGACTGTCCCCGCTCCTCAGCACCACCTGCAAACTGCCCCGATGGAAGAGGTTGTCAGTAAGTTCTCTCTCTCTCTTTTTTTTATTTTCAAAAACTAAAATTATTGCTGGGCACAGAAAATTTTCACTAATGGGACAGAGCCACCACAGACTGCATTAAAAACCCCAATGGTCCCCAGCTTGACTCGTAAGACAAATACATTTATTTTGTATAATTGCTGTTGCAAAAAAATAATCCCCAGCAATTATAAAAAATAAAGAAAGAGTAGGTGTGTAAAAGTTAGATTTTACACACACTCTCATGGTGGGATGCCCAAATAAACCCCTTGAGCTTCACTCTCAGGGTTTAAGTGGCATCCAACCCCTGGGGGGGTGTAAAATCCTCATTATAACCACCTACCCATCCATTATTCTCTATGTCTTTTGTATTAAGCATTATTGGGGCCTGAGTGAACACTGCATGGCAGGCATAAGGTACATAAAATACATCGGTTAAAATTTAGGTGGTAAACATCCACTAAGGGTATAAAGATGACAATCATGGAAGCTTGGTTGAATATCTAAGACAAATAAACAGACACTATGGATGGTCATAAAAACCCTGTTCAGTGTGTGTTGACATTATCACCACCCACACAGACCATCAAACCATAGTCCAACAACAGTAAAATATAGTTATTCATTGCTAACATTCAGATACGAGCTTAAACATTGTGACAGGTTCTTTACAAAAGGCCAAATCTGCTTTTAATGAACTTGATTAGATGGTTAATGTGGGAATTGTATCACAGCCCACTGTACAGGTAAATTGGAAAGATACTTAAAAACATGTTCCAGCTCAAATGGGTTCCCATCCTGATGAGTAGACAAGTTCAACAAGCTATCATCAATTACTCATTTGTTCCTACCAAATATAATAGATCTATTTTTTCTAGTTCATTAACAATGTTTGATAAAAAACAAAACACTGCTAGACCTTATTAAACTCCCCCTAAAGCAGGCCAAAAAGAGAGGGCAAATTCCTACTGCTGGAGTAAATAATTGAATCATCAGCATAGGGTATGACAGCTACAGCAAGACTGGGAAAGTTGACTGAAAAACAGCCTAAATAAAAGTAGGCCTAAAATGGACCCTTGTAGAATATCCATGTCAATAGGCTGATATGATGAGAAAGCAATATTTATTTTGACCCTCTACTAGTGGTCGGTGAAGTTGCAAAAATTTGCTTCATGTGAAAATTTGCCAGTTTCAGCAACTTTTGCTTTGCCGATGACTAAGATTTGCATAGTTATTTGCCAAGTGAACTGACCAAATTTGCATGCCACATCTATGTTTATTGCCAATTTGCATGTGAATTAGGCAATTCACATAGTTATTTGCCTCACAAATCTACATGAATTGGCAATTCATGGGTGAATTAGGCAGTTTGGGTAGTTTGCTACCTAAAATTGTGCAATGTGGAAAAGAACTACCCAAATTGCATCTCTATATAAACAAAATCTCTCATCCACCCACTGTGCTGTAATACTGCCCCCTCCCACATTCCAAAAATTTTCTGAACATATACCTGCCTTCTATCCCTGGCTGATACCCTCCTGGCTACCCCCCCCAATCCTGGCTAATTTCAAAGTAAAGCAGATTTAGAGTTAAGAGTGACATATAAAAGTTCAATACCCTTCCCCCCACCCACACGCCAATCACACTGATTCTGTCTTCCTCAAATAAAGTCCCACCACCATCTTGATCACGGCTCTAGTGCATGAATGAATGGGGGCATCTCTGCTTCAAGCAAAACTTGACTGGCTGAATTTTTAGCCAATCAGGTTTTACAAGGAGCACACTACATCAATATTCACTCATGCGGGGCCCATATCTGCAAATAATATAATATAATATAATATAATATAATATAATATAATATAATATAATATAATATAATATATGATCAAATTATGCAGTCTGACTTAATATTATAGTGGCATAGTAGCACCCCTATAGTTAGGACTGAGTTGGCTGTTCAGTGTTAAAGCCCAATTTTTGCACCTTAATAACTTTGGCATTGTTTGATGAAATAACCCAAAATTGGGCATGTACAGTCAAGGTGTCACAGTCTAAAGACATGAATAGTTTTGTTTGATGGCATCTTATATGGTTTGTGAGATATGGAGTGCCAAAAAAGTGCCAAAAAACAAACAAAAAATATACTTAACATTGCATATTTTTTGCTCTCACCTACAGCCTAGATGGTGTGGAATTGTTCATGAAATTTTCAGGTTTGAAGGGGCCTTTGCCAAGGTTGTGCCTTTTGAAGGTTTGATGAAAAAATGTAATACACATTTACAGTTATAATGACTTTTGAGTTATTGTTCAAGTTCGACTAGTTAAAAAAGAAACTGTTGGGAAAGGTAAAAAAAAACATCATGAGTGTTTATTTGCATGATTTACTTGTGGTGCAAAAAGTACAGATTGTGTGTAAATTTATCATTTGAGATGGACACCATTTTCGTTTCACTTTTTAAACTTACAAACGTTCAAAATACATAAGAATTATGTATTTTTAGAAAAACAAACACCTGGGGCCCGATTTAGCAAACCCCTCTTAGCTTGGCACACCATCAGCCAAAACCCTGAGTGCGTCAAACTGGGGTGTGCCAGGGATCCTGTGCCCCCCAAGTTTGCCTCAAGCTGTCCTGTGTGCCACACAATTGGTGCATGGGAGGGGAATGCTGAAACTGCAGCACTGTTGAGCAGTAGTGGCTGCCATGGCAGGGATTCACTGGCCAATCATCCGAGGGCAGGCAGTAACCATGAATGGAAAGTTGGGGTGGCTTGGGGTGGCAATGGACCAGGACAGGCAGGGCATGGCAGCCCAGTTCCAGGGAATTGGGGCAATCATTTAACTGGCAGCAAGGAAGGAAGCACTGGTAGCTGATAGCTGTGGATCCACCACTGCCAGGACAATTGCCGTGTGTGGCAGGGTGCAGATGTCTGCTGGCAGCAGCCACAACAGGGGACATAGACCATGTCCCACCCTTCCATGGCACCTGGAATGGCACATGAGCCATTAGACTATCTCCTGGCTGTTCTAACTCCAGTGGCCTGTATCGACCATGGGGGGGTGGGTCTGAAATGCTATTTAAGGGGATATGACAGCCAGAATGATGTGCAGGCCCCCTACCATCATGGCACGTCCATGTGGCTGCTGCAAGCATAGCACAAAGTAGTCTGGTGCAATAAACCCCAGTGCTGCCTCAAGCTGCCTTTGAAATCTGCAGTTGCTGCAAAGTCTAACACAAGGTGCTCCTTGCCTCACTTTCTTTTGATGCAAGGGCCTTGCATATCCGGCCCCTGAACCTAGCTAAATGGGATCTATTTAGTAGGATTCTGGTGTTTGTATTTTAAAAGTTGTAAGAAATACCTTTTATGGGCACCCAAACATCAAGGGTGCCCATGTTAGTGACAGGAGGCATTTGTCGGCATTCTCTGTATGAGAACAGTCAGACATTCTTGAGTTCTGCAGCTGCAGCTGGATCTCATGCTGCAGGCTCCCCTGAGAGCAGTGAGTCACCATTTCTCTGCCAACTAGTGGTACCCCTCACTGTCCAATCACTGGCACCATATTAATATGATGTTTCTCTTGTGTCTAGCAGCACCCCCCATCCTCTGATTGCCATCCTGGTATTTGTTTAATGTTTCCCTGGTTTCTAGTGGCACTCCCACCAATTGCAATCTCAATATTTGTATATTGTTTCCCTGGTGTCTAGTGCTCCCCACCACCCTCTGATTGCCATACCCATATATGTATTATGTTTCCCTGCTGTCTAATGGCACCCCTCATACTCCAATCACTGGCCCCTTATTTATATAATGTTTCTCTGGTGACTAGTGGCACCTGCTGCCCTCTGATCACCAGTCTCATATTTGTATAATGTATCCCCGGTGTCTACTGCCCTCACCCTCTGATTGCCATCCCTGTATTTCTGTAATGTTTCCCTCGTGTCTAGTGGCACCTCTCATATAAATATCACTGTCCCCTATTTCTGTAATGTTTCTCTGGTGTCTAGTGGCACCCCCTACCCTCTGATCACCACCCCTTATTACTTTTGCAAGTCTGACCTGTAATAAGGAAAACCATCCCTCAATGTTTTTTTCATTAAACCTATAACAAAGAAAATGGTCTCTCACTGATCTAATCCCTGCCACACCAATCTCCCACTCAGCAGTCACCACCCCACACCTCCAATAAACCCACAATTCACTATCCCTCACTAAACAAGTCACATGGTGTATATCCACTCTCTGATTACACAGATACACAGAACGTGATGGCAGATAAGGATCATATGGCCCACCTAGTCAGCCCCTTTTCCCTACCTAAGATGGAAGACTAGTCTTGTTGCTGGACTTAGCGACTTGAGTATGAGAAACTAAGGCAAGTGGGATTAGTGTATTCAATGGGGGCTTGAACTTTGATGCATAACTGCCATTTTTGCATATTTTGGCCCTGACATTTCAGTATGGCCTATATGAGACCCCACCTCATAAATAAAAGTTTAGCAAGGTCAACCCAGGCCAAAACATAAATATTTTTATCACATTTATAATGCCTCTTAAAGGTTTCAATGTTTATAGGGGTGCACCTGGTGTGTGACCAAACAAAAGCAAACACTTATAATGCCAGTGCCCCCCCCCAAAGCTGCTTTAGAGCCTGCAATTCATTCTCATCAATTCAATTTTCTTACTTGCTTTTTTATCACTTTAACATGTTAGAGGGGTTCTTGGTCTCATCATTCGGCCGAATTATGATCAGCCTGACCACCAATGACAAGGTGACCCATTCATTGGTCAGGAAAAAGTTTTATATTTTAAATTTGACCCCTCTATCTTGTGGGGAAACCACTCTTTGGCTTCATTTCTTATTTAGTGTGCTCTGTGATCTGGCCAATAAGAGGCTCACAGGAGAACATGGGGAGCTCACTAATTAGGAGGACACAATTCTCCTAATTGCAATTTAATATTAAATGTTTAGCAGGCTCTACCCTGTCCAATACTTAAAAATTTTAATCACATTTATAATGCCTTTTAATTTTTTTATGTTTATAAGGGTGCACCTGGTGTGTGACCAAGCAAAATCAAACATTTATAATACCAGTGCTCCCCTCAAAGCAGATTAAAGCCTGCAATTTGTTACATGAGGTCCCTGCACCCTAACTGATACCCTCAGAGGTACACCGTAGACAGCTAATGCTTATGTATAGGTTACACTAATACTTAAGGCTAAAGGCATCCACCATATAAGAGTAGATGGCAGGATATGAATGCATATTGTTGTAATATGCTGGGTCTAAAAATAACTGATGAAGGTTGAAGACCTACCTTGAAGAAGGTACAGGGATTACAAGACTTGCCATTGCCTACCAGTGTGGCAACTCTTCGAAGGTTTCTAGGTATGGTAAACTATTCGAGAGATTTCATTCGTGATTTTGCTCAGAAAGCTGCTCCTTTGTATGAATTACTCAAAAAGGATGTACCATGGACTTGGGGCCCTATTCACAACCAGGCTGTGATGTCACTGAAGCAGGTTCTGTCCTCCACCCCAGCACTGGTTAACCCCAATCCAGCACTACCATTCCATCTGGAGTGTGCCACCTTTGACATTGCCATGTCAGCAGTGCTGGTCCAAAAGGTGCATGGCACCTTGAGACCCATTGCATATGCATCACAGCTCTTGACCCCAGTGGAACAGAAGTACGGCCTTTGTGAAAAGAACCTTCTGGCCACCTACTGGGCTGTCAAGCACTTCTTGTATATCATTGGGTACTCACCACTGATTATTAACACTAACCATACACCAACTACCTTTTTGCTCTCAGATAGAGTGAAGGATGGGTCAGTCTCTAACACTAGGCTGACACACTGGTCACTTCTCCTCCAAGATAGAGATATCCAGGTCCACCCAACCAAAGTTCCATCGATGCTAGCTCATGGCCTCCTTTTTCAGGGAGAACCCCATGACTGCACACTACAGTCACCTGATCTTCCAGATCCAGGACCTTTTCTCCCTGCCATGCCACAGGTACTCGAGAGTACCTCTTTGTGTCGTACTTTTACTGATGGTTCAGCATCTTACTGTCAGGCAGAACAGATTGCAGGGATGGGTATTTTGGTGATCTGCCCTTATGGGAACACTGTCAAAACATCTAAACGCTGTAGTGTGGCTTCATCACAATATGCAGAGATGGCAGCGGTGGCCTGTGCCCTTGACTTCATCTAACATGGAACTCAGGATACTATCATCTTTACAGACTCTAACTGGGTTTGTTGTTCCCTTACAGGATTTCTTCCTTTCTGGCAGAAGAACTCCTTCCTCTCTTCTGACGGCAGCCCAGTGAAATAGAAAGAATTGGTAATATACATACATACATACATTGGCACAGAAATTCACACACAAACTCTATGTACACAAGGTTAAAGCTCACTCTCTTCATGACCCCTATCATGCTTTCAATGACACCGCAGACACCCTTGCTAAGGAAGGGGCCTGAGGGGGGGATGTCTGGATGATGGACCATCCAGAAGCTAATTCAGCTGTACATGTTGCAGCTCTCAAGAAGATATCTGAATCTTTTTCCCCCTTGGACCTCTCAGCAGCACAACATCTGGACACTGAACTCAAAGAGGTGTTCAGATTCCTTGACAAGGGTACTGAAGAAAAAATACCTACACATAATCCCTACCGAAAGCATGAAGGTAAGTTGCACTTATCACCTGATGACAAGCTCATTTGGTTCCAACCAGATGACACTACCACCAAGTTGTGGGTAGTCCCCAGACACCTAAGATCTGAATTTTTGCACCAAGTGCATGACACTCCTACTGGTGGACACCAGGGAGCAGATAACACCCTCCAACGACTCAAGACCATGGTCTGGTGGCCTGGTATCACCAAGGATGTTAAGCAATACATAGAAATTGCCTTGTTTGTGCTCAAAACAATCCTATACCTACCAAACAAAATGCCAAACTTTTACCACAAAGACATTCTGGCCTTTGGCATGCCATCCAAATTGATTTTATTGGCCCTCTGACCAATACCAGTAGAAACAATAAGTATGCTCTTGTGGTAACTGACCTTTTCTCAAAGTGGATTGAGGCTTTCCCCACTACTGCCAAAATCCTGGTGGAACAGATTTTCTCCAGGTGGGGCCTGCCTCTTAAGGTAGACTCCGACAAAGGAACTAGTTTTACAGATGAGTTGATGAAAGAGTCCCTTGAACTCCTTGGAGTTCAGCAAAAGATCCACATACCTTATCATCCTCAATCCTCAGGTCAAGTAGAAAGAGCCAACTGACATATTAAGCAAATGCTTTCCAAATTCATTGAGGACAATCCCAAAACCTTGGATTCCCTGTTGCCTTTACTCCTTATGGCAATCAGGGGCACACCCTCAGCCACTACCCAGCTTACACCCTTTGAGGTGATGACTGGCAGACAGATGAGATTACCTGAACACTTGCTGTTTGATCTGCACACCCCCACCACAGACCGCGTGTCTGTGGACCAGTATGTGGAAAAACTCAGAAAAGACCTCATACACACACACACGTATGCTGCAAACTGCATGGGAAAAGCCCAGCAACAATCCAAAATACAATCTGACAAACATGCACAAGAAGTGGATTGGCAAGTTGGAGATCAGGTAATGGTACTTCGATTTGCACATCCCACCCTCTCCTTCTCCAACAAGTGGGAAAGCCCATACCCCATTGTCAAAAAGCTCAGTCCGGCAGTCTATCAAGTTAGACTCCTACACAACAACAAACTGACAAATGGTTGCATGCAAACCAGTTGAAATTGTACAAAGGAGCTTAACTTACTTTTCCTAACCCCATTGGGCGGAATTGTACTAATACATTAATCTTTGATCTTCCTTTTCAGATACACTGACAAGATGGCCATCTTGTTCCTATATTTCCTCCTCTAGGAGTGATCCCCTGCATTCAAGGCATGGTACCAGACCTCCTACGACAACTGGATCCTCCAGCACCTCCTTCAGAGGGAGTTTCCATCAAAATACCTGATACCATGATCACTGTCCAGGAAGGTTCCGATGCTTACCTCACTGCCTCGGTCATTGCTCCTGACAAATCTACCCTTCAAATTGAGTGGCAAACCACATCACAAGGACAAATTCTCCCTGTGGCCAAACTCTCCAAATGAACTTTTCAGGGTTGGCCCAATGCTAAATTATCCCCAAAATGGTTCACTGTCCTTGTTACAAACTGCACTAAGACATTCTGGTTTGTACAATATTACTGCTTTAATAGATCCTTCTTACTGTAATTCTCTGTCCAAAGATTCAGCTCACAGATTTTGTGCTATACACCACATGACTTCTGCAGCCATGTATCTCTCTGTGTTACTGCCCACTGAAAAAGAGCTTTTGGAATGTCCAAAACATAACCCTGGTCCCTGTAGTGGTCTCACAGCCACTGCCCTCCCAGGTTCTTTGATTAATAATTTACAGTTTTTGCATATACCTGTTTTGTTTAATCTTACTTACTGGAATATGAAAGAGTTTGGTATGTGCCACAATACTAATACATCTGCATTTTATAGTACATAATTACTTGATAGTTTAGCTGCATTTCAGATTCGTACGCAGGATCCCTTTGCTGGGGTCTATTCTACTGAACATAGAGGCAATTTTAGGAGGAAGACCCCTCCTGGTAGTTTAAATCATAAACGTAACAAACGTGAATTTGACAGTCCTGATGTTACAGGTGCAACAGGTACTGTCACAGGTCTTTTTGGTACTGCTATGTCTATCTGGAATAAAGCAGACATTGCTGCTATCAAAAGTCATTCCACCAAGTTCTCCACTGGCTTGGTTAACAATGTTTTACCTCCATTATTGCATGGTGTGGATGGCCTTATTCAGGAAGAAAGATACACTGTATACAACATGCACAACATCGCTAAGGCATTCACTGATTCTAAAGATAAGATCATCGCACTCATACAACAAAACAATAGAGAAGCAGATAAACAATACATTGCTAGGGAAATACTCTGTTTTGCTTATGGCTCATACATTATCACTGCCATCAACAACCTCTTCTGTGATTTAGAATCTGGAAGAATCCCTGACATCATGCATGACAGATGCCTCTCCAAATGGTAGTGTCCAAAATGTAAAACTTCTAGTTGTGTTTCCATGTGTATGCAACAGACTTTGTCTATTCCTCTCTCCACAGCTAGGAATTTGGGGTTTGTGACCAGACACCCAAATACTAGTCCTTGTTTCACTACTAAGAAATGTTCCATCACAGATACCATGTTTGTTTCTTTCACTGTCTCCTTACCACGTTTTGATCCCACTATAGCTTTGTTCGACAAGCTTGCACTGGCGCATTCAATAGGACATTTGGATGAAGACATCTACAAAGAATGCCTGGATCTACCACCTCTACTGGTCTACCATTCTTTCTTGGATGTCTGGATGGCTTCGCACATGGACTGCTGTGCGAAAAAGCAATACATCTACCTGTGCCGATGTGATGTGTTTGATGTTATACACCCTGTTTGTGGCTACTCTCCAGACAGCATTGATTGGACTTTCACAATGGATGATGACATCACTGAGAATGGCATCAACTCTTTCGACCTAACTTTGGCTCTGGATCAGCTCTACCAATCCTATCGTGAGGAAGCTCATCGCCTGTCAACACGGATTTTGAAGACGACCTACACATGCCCTGTCCAGTTGCAAAAGTGGAGACTGCCTACTGTGCACCTTCAGTACAACTCAGAGGGAGAATACTGCATCGTCACTAATCATAACACTTATACATATGGTTCTGTTACTTGTGCTATTGATTACCCCAATTTCTGTTTCATTCCTCACCAGAAGACTGTTATTGGACATACTGTTATAACCCCGTCCCCCTTATGGATGCAGACATTATTGATGGTAATCCAGATTATCTACTCACACTCTCAGAATATTTGCCATACTTTAACGTACACATAGACCCACTTACACTTACAATGAAATCACTTTTAGACAGGAAGGACACACACCTCATCCACATCAGCAATAATATTACCAAAGCCAATGAAGCTGTTCTTGACCTGATTAACGATGGAGATATGAATAATGCCTTAACTAACACCTGGTTAGAGAGTACTTTTAAAGGTTTTGTTATTATACAAGCATTTTTGATATTCACTTTGATTATTATTCTTTGCTGCCTATGACGTACACTACGCCAACACCATGAGCAGCTCTAGTTCCTTTACAAGGCTCGTGCGTCAGGATTGTAAATGACCACTGCTCCTGTCCTTTCCCTAGACATTCGCCTGTGTTGCCCTTGGAGGCATCAAGGAAGGGAATTGTTACACGAGGTCCCCGCACCCTAATCGATACCCTCAGAGGTACACCGTAGACAGCTAATGCTTATGTATAGGTTACACTAATACTTAGGGCTAAGGGCATCTACCATATAAGAGTAGATGTCAGGATATGAATACATATTGTTGTAATCCACTTTGCTTGCTAATGCACACATATTATACCATGTATTTTCTGTCTATTTCTTACTTGTCAGACACCAAGACACCTGTCCTTGAAGTAATTATAATATGTAAGGCAACATTGCCATCCTTCGGTAATGTGCACCACTACACTTGGTTATATAATACTCTGTATAAGAACTTCTTTGTTCTAAAACTGATGACTTTACAGAATTATATAAAGTTATCTTGGACCATGAAGCCACCTCTAATTTAGCCAATAGGGCTCATCTCTGTAACTAGAAATGTTTCTATCTTTTGGTAACCATAGTAATTATCATAGGTATATAATGTAATGCACAGGCTTTACACCTCAGAGACCCGAGAGATCCCAAGAGACTACAGAGAAACCTCGAGGTGTAGGGAACGCTTAGCACTGGCTCCCAGTTCGTATTGGTAAGAACTGCTTAGGGCAACTGTGATTTATCCCATTTGTAGTAATAAACTTGTTTATTACTCGAATGCAACTTGTTTGTGATTACTTGCATTCCCAATATCATCAAGAATCTGAAGGTGAGGTTCAGACCTCACAATAAATTCATTTAAATCAATTCAATTTTCTTACTTGCTTTTTTCATCATTTTAACATGCTAAAAGGATTCTTAGGCTCATCATTCAGCCAAATTATGATCAACGTGACCACTAATGATAAGATGATCCATTCATCAGTCAGGAAAAACTTCATATTTTAAATTTTATCATGTCATTATTTCATTTTCATTTTTATTTTTTATACTGTAAGAAAGATGAGCAATACTGCATATTTTCACAAGTGACAAGTCTTACATAAATAACAGATAAACATACAGACACAATTAAAACATACATTGTTTTAAAACAGAAACAATATGAGACCTACTTAAACAAATATATACATTCTAAGCTGAAAAACAAGTACATTCATTCAGGGTATCAAGCCATGATCTCAATCTTGTCTTAAAAGTTCAAAAAGTGGAAGTTGGACATTTCAGTTGGGAGGGAGTTGAAGAAGAGTGGAGCTCTATAAACTGTAATAGAGATTTTTGTTTGATCGCCCTTTTAAAGAATGGTAATTTAAAAACATATTTACTTTGAGATCTATTCCCAAGTAGGTTAGTAATTATAAGAAAAAAATCCTGTACTGAGGTTGGGAGAAGGCCAACATTCCCTTTAAATAAAAAAGTGCTCATTTTAATTGTAATCCTATTTTCAAGAGGATGACAATTGGACATGTTTTGTACTTCACAATGGTGTGTTCTAATAGAATAATTGGTTATAAATCTTAGGATGCTATTATAGGTAATCTTTAATCTATCTAAAAATGTCTTACTAATAGCTATATAGATTTTAAGTCAGTAGTCCAGAACACGCAATAAAAAACCGTGGGTAAATATTTTCCTGAAATCAAGAGTCAAGAAAGGCTTTACTTTATAAAGTAATCCTAATCTCTGATGCATGTATTTCTTTAAATTATTAATATGTAGTTCAAAGGTGAGATTTGAATCTAGGTTTATCCCAAGATGTCTAAAATGTTCTACTAATTCAGTAACCTCACCATTTAGATCAACAATTGGAGAAACATTCTCTACCTTTTTCTTGAGCCTGTAAAAGTGATAACTTTAGGTTTTTTTCCAATTAATACCATATATCTTGCAAGTAGCCAGTTCTAAAACAGATAAAAATCATTTGGCACCTTCTCCTTAGCATCCCTTGGTTGAACACCTATACTATTATTCATAAAGAGAAAAAATTAGTGGGACCAAGATTGAACCTTGGGGCACCCCCCATTTAATCACCTTCAGTTGAGACAAATTACCTCAATTCTGGATCTATGGGCTCTATTATTCAAATAATCAGTAAACCATTTACTCACATCATCAGAAAAATACCAACAAGAGCACCTTGCAATAAACAATGTTTAACCACATCAAAGGCCTTGGTGAGGTCCACAAACACAGCTAAAACAGTGTGCCCTCTATCTAGGGCACACTGTATGCAGCTGGTGAACCCCACCAAGGCCATGTCAGTATTTTGCCTGGATTTAAAACCATGTTGAAACTTGATCAGCAAACCAAACTTTTCAAGATGATCAGCTGATTGATCAAATATTATTTTTTCTAGAATCTTTGAAAGTGGTGTTAACAGAGAAAATGCATGATACATTACGACACATACTGGACTCCCATTCTTAATGATCTGTTTAATAGTCGCCATTTTCCATTGACTAAGAAAACTCCATAACACAATGAAAATTTGAATATGGTTGCCAAGGGCTGGGAAAAAGAATTGATTCCTAATTTAATAACTCTAAAGTCATTTCCATCATGGACAATATAGGGCCTGTGATCCTGTCTTAACACATATATTTTTTTTAATTGTTCAAATGTAAGTTTATTAAAATAACATTTAGAAAGTACATCACTGCTATCATGTTACTGTTTGTTCATAAAAGATGAACTAGTGGTAGCTGTTGTATACCAATTCAGGTCTCCAAGAAAATTGTTAAACATCTCAGCTACATGTACTGGATCACTAACCAGGTGATCTCCAGCCTGTAAAGAAACAGCCATTTCCTTGATTCCTTTTCCAAGCAATTGTTTTTAAGCTTACCAAGTTTTTTGGGCTTACCAAAAGAATTAATCTGTTCTGCCAGACAAAATAGCATTTTGGCTCTTCTGATTTCTGATTTATATTTATTCCTCATCATTTTGTAGTTTTGCAAAAAAAGTTTCTTCCTTATTTATTGTAAATAATCTCCACATTGTATCTCTGGATTTCATTAACTTTAATACATCTTGAGTTATCACTTTATTTTATTAGCCCTCATCCTCATTTTCTTTTTTGGTACAACTCTATCAATTATCTGATTAAATAGCTTGGAAAATGTTTCTAGTAGAACATCTATATCCTTAATGGGGTCCAATATAGCCTAGTCAACCTCCATACAAGCTTTGTTTACTATTTCAGAATTTAATATCTTTAAATTTCTTGATTCGATGTACCTGGGGGGACTTTTAACCACTCTTGCTGACCATTCACAATAGACTGGAGAGTGGTAACTGACTGTGTTTGATAAAACACCAAAGTTCATGATCTTATTAATGTGAGTGATCACTATCCAGTCTAATGTGGTCCCCTTACCAGTTTTGTAGTTATATCTTGTAACATCTCCAATTATCTGCTGAACACTTATATCCAGGAATACTTCCCTCGCATCATTTTTTGGATTAACAGCCCAGTCACAATTGAAATCTCCTAATATTATCCATTCTTTATTTCCTGGGAGGCTTTTTTTTTTCACTGTTGCTACCAAACCTATTACAGCCCCTGTATATCCAGGTGGAATACAGATGGAGCAGCTAGTAAGATGTTTATCTTGTCCCAGGAGCAAATCAACAGAGATTAAATCACAACCAGAGTTTCTCCAGAATGATCCAGTGAAAGAGTCTTAAATTTCATATTAACATAAATCATTGTACCTCTCCTCTTTCATACCCTATCCTATCAATAAAAGTTGTATCCTGCCAAAGAAATCCCTAAATCCTCAATTTTATTGCTTAACGAAGTTTTGAACAAGGTTATAATATGAAATTTATGTTGTTCAACCCAAGCAACAAATTGATTCCATTTGGCAGGTAAACCTTGTATATTTAGATGAACAATTTTAAGAGTGGAAGCCCTTAAGGTAGTTATATAATTCAATGAGAAGGCAGACCCATTATCATCACCACCCAAATACTGTGGACCTGGGTGTGGATGACCTGACTTGGATATTAACAACAGGGCTAGCAACCTTCTCAACATGATCTTATTGTAGCAATTTATTTCTCATTTAGAAATCCACCATTCTGTGCAAATAATATGTGAAAAAGATTACCATGGATTTGACAACTAATAGTTTTCATCCAATTAAATGTATCCTGCCAAAATGGAATGATACAGACAGGACTATTCTCCTGATTTCTCAGGCTCTGAGGGGCAGTACAATCAGTATCCCACCTTATTCCAGCTTGAGAAGTAACATTTTTGACAACCTGGTCAGAGTTTGTTGAGTTGTTCTGAAAGACTAGAAGACCACTGACAATAAAATATAACAACATTATAAAAGTTTCTCTGACTAAGAGAAATCAATTAATCACTATTCTCAAGAAAACCCCACCCAAGACAATAACACCCTAAGACTGGATGACCTCTGATACCGCCCCCAACACCCTGAAAACCTATTTTAAAATACTTTAAATTAACTTACAAAGAGCTTATAAGGAACATTACTGTTTCCAAACAGATTTCTTTCTGGAGTGGCACTTGCACCACTCACGCTCATGCTAGCAGGCAGCATGGGCTTTTGAAGTGGTGAGCCCCACCCCGATTGATGAACTCAGCTGCTGGCTCCCCAGATTCTCCTACACACTGAGCCAAAAGCCAAAGCATTTTAAACAGCCAGGAAGCTCTAACAGGCAGCCACACATAGTTCAGGCAGACTTTTAAGAGCACTGAGGTCCCCCTGCTTTCACTCTGTCTTGTAGGGAAATCACTCTCTGGCTTCATTTCTAATTTAGTGTGCTCTGGCCAATAAGGGACTCACAGGTGATCACGCAGAGCTCACTAATTAGGAGAAAGCCACAATTCTCCAATTTGTAATTCAGTATTAAAAGTTTAGGTACACTGTAAACATTAAAAAATGTAAGAGGCATTACAAATGTGATACAAATCTTTATGTATTGGCCAGGGTTGATGTTGCTAAACTTTTAATATTGAATTGCAAGTTGGAGAAGTGTGGCCTTTTCCCTATTAGTGAGCTCCCCATGATCACCTGTGAGCCTCTTATTGGCAGGAGCCTAATGATGAGACCAAGAACCCCTGTAACATATTAAAATGATGGAAAAAAAAGTAAGAAAATGTAATTGATTTGAATGAATTGCAGCCTTTAAAGCAGCTTGGGTGGGGGGCACTGGTATTATTAATGTTTACCCCACATCATAAACAATGGTGGTGGAATTATGCAAATCAGGCTTAAAAGGTAATTTCATGGTCACATTGAGAAATCACCTTCGGGCTGTTTTTTCTTTTTTTTTTGCTATTACTTTTTTGCACTTCCTTGTGCCGGCTATACTCCGTGAGGCACCCCCAGCCCCATCCCCCGGCATTCATCATTTGACCTGACCCAAACTACCAGAGTTCCCCCACCGTGGGTTTGGTGGGGTTCACTAACCCCCACTGAGGTCCGGATCCAGTGGGATAGTGATGTGACTGGCCAGGAGCAGAGTCTGTGAGTCACCCTTCACCATTCTGCTATGGCAACTCCTTTTTCTGGTGTTCTTCCCTGGAGATAGGGGCATGCAATGATGCTGGCAGAGGGAAGTGTGCACATATCCACAAGTGCTCCCTCAAGGCATCTGCCCTAAATCCTCCCTGAACTGCAGTGTGGTGCCCTGTTCCCCTGCCTCTGCCAGGGGGAGAATGGGAACCAACTACTGAAAACCCCCCTCCCCAGAGAAGGAGAGCAGTCCATCAGATGCTCAATCCTCCTCCTCCACTGCCGACCCCCGGCTGCCCGTCCTCATTCCTGAACATGGGTCACCGGCATAGCATGAGGTAAGGTGTCCAGCACCTCAGACCTCAGCTCCACTGGCCCGGCCCAACTGGCAGGGTTTTGAAAATGTTCACCACCTTGTTCATGAGGTGGGCTCATAAGAAGGCTATATTGAAAATTAGTGGTCAAAATATTTAAAAATAGCAAAGTTATACATATATGTTGAAATGTTTCTATGCTTGATTACAACTTTGGTAATTTTAAGTATTTTGTCCCCAAACTTTCAACATACCCATTTATTCACATCAGCTCACAAACATGACAGCTGTCATTTTTCAGCTCCTGGCCAAAGTGTGTTTTCACACCTGTGGCACAGAATGACATTTCTGTGGTGTGGAATGATTTTTTTGTTGGAGATTAGAAAATTTTCACCTACTGGATTCATGAGATGGGGCAATAAGAAGGTTATGCTGGAAATATAGGGCCTTATTCCAGAAGAGCCCTTAGATTGTCATAGAGTTCTGGTGATCTAGGGCTGCATCATACTTCTGGTGCATCAGGGACCATGCACTCTATTTCAGAACATCAGGGATCCCTGTGCCACAACACCCGGGACATGCCACAATGGCAGGCTAGTGTTAAAAGTATGGTGCACCTGCAGGACCAAACAGACAAATGTTCCCACCCCATCCCACTAGGCGCATGCCATACCACAATGCTGGAGCACCCCTGGGGAAGAAGGGGCATAGTGATACCATAGAGATGTTGGGGGGCATGTGTATATGCCAGGGGGATGTTTGAGCAGCTGGCAGGGGTGCCCTAGCCAGCACTAGCCATATTCCAGTGTACACAGTGCCATTAGACTGGCACCCCCCACCCAGTGCTCGATCATGCTACCCCAGAATAAACATGCTCCCCAACACCTCTGCTGTACACCCCTGTCTCTTCTGACCCATTGACCCCACAAACAGAGGCCTCCACCATCTCCCCACCTTGAGGGGCATTGTTGCAAGGGGTGTAGACCACCCTCCCAACTGGTCTAACAAGACCCCATTCCTACTACCATGGCAGGGCTTCTGGAATATAAAATCAGTGAATGTTGCAGCCCTGCCATGGCACAAGCCCCCTTGTGACCTGGCATACCCAGATGCAGGTCACAAGGGCAGTGGGGTGTCCCCTTGGTGCAGTGGCTTCCCTCACCGGCACAGACCATGTACCAGAATAGGAAATGCTGCAAACTCCGTCGCAAGGTGCAACTTGCAACACTGCTGTTCATCGCAAGTGCCTTGCCTTGGGCGTATTTCTTTTGGAATCAGGCTCCTAGTGTACAAATATGTTAAAATTTCAAGATTATGAGTGAACATTGCAGTGTTTCAATGTTCATTTATAAAGTTGCCATTTTTCAATATTTTGGCTCCAAACTTTCAACATACCCATTTTCCCTCACCACTTCATAAAAAAGTGACATGTGTCATATTTAAATGCTGACAGATATGTGTTTTCACACTTTTGGAGTGAAATGACATTTTCACCAATATACTACAAATGATGCATTTCATGTTTATAAGGGCAGTCAAAACATTACTATCTTGAAAATTTGGGGTCAAAATAAAAAAAGAGTTAAAGTTTGAAGAGGCAAATCTGTGAGACTGTATGTGCAAACAGTGAATGTGTGAAGAGTGAATGTGTACTGAATGTGTAAATGGCGGATGTGTACTGAATGTGTGAAAAGTCAATGTGTAAAGAATGAATGTGCCAGGACCTGCAGTTCTGTATTCGGATTTTCCATAGTACAAGGCCCAGAGGGCCATGCACATCTGCATCTGTTCAGGCAGATCCATTCAGGACCTGTATGAATGAGAATATGATTCCACCACCTCAAAAAGAAAGGGAATTTTGTGCAAAAAAATTTGTTAATGCACCATTTAGGGTACCATAGAGCCACAAAAGTACAGAAATGTGGCATTAGGGTTAACTCACAACCCCCACTCCCAAGCAACAAAAGGAAAAAAGTATTATGGTTTTGAGTCTTCGGAGTCTTGGCAAAATAGTGGTGTGGTCTTCCTCTGGGTTGTCAACCCTAATATTCATCTCACTCACTGAGCAAACAGCATCAAACATGCTCTCCTTTCTTCACACAATCAATCAATCATCTTTATTTTTAAAAAGGCACTGTTACAGAGACCATAGCACCCACTACAATAAATAAATAAAACACATATAAAACCAGCATTATCACTTAAACAATTCAGATATCATCACCAAAAGTGAGCTCACATAGACATGTCTTTAAAGCAGTTTTGAAGCTCTCCAATGTCAGGCACTCTCTTACCCGATGAGGTAGAGTGTTCCACAGGGTAGGGGCTGCAAGCATAAATGCCCGCAAACCAGATATCTTCAACCGAACCCTGGAAACTGCTAGCAATCTCTCATCAGCCAAGTGGAGCAGTCGGAGAGGGGAGTAGGAACACAGAAGGTCTTGCAGGTAGCCAGGACCCTGTCCATGTAAGGCATTATAGGTCAGCAAACTGACCTTGAAGGTGATCCACCACTGAACAGGCATCCAGTGCAGTTCATGCAGCACAGGAGTAATATGACTCAACTGAGAAAGCCCAGTCAACAATCTGGCCGCTGCATTCTGCACCAGCTGCAGGTGGCAGATATCAACCCCCAGAAGCCCTAGTTACAGGGAGTTACAGTAGTCAAGATGCAAGGTTATAAAGGCATGGATCAATGTTGGTAGGTCACAGGATGGAACAAGATGCTTAATCTGGGAGATATTCCTCACATGGTAAAAAGAGAACTTGATGACAGCTGACACCTGTGAATGAAGCATCAGTTCAATGTCAAATACAACACCCAGATTCCGCTTCCATTCAGAGGTCAGTAGCTGGCAACCCCCAAGCCAAAGCCTAGAGGGACAGGCAGCCACCTACCTCTCTATCCTGTGACCCGGATCTACCACCAACACCTCGGTCTTGTCAGGATTTAACTTCAGCCAGCTGGCATTCATCCAGACCTGTATCTCAGCGAGGCAGTTGTTAAACACTGAGACTGCATTATCCTGGTAGGGCACAAAGGACAAGTAGAGCTGGGTATCATCTGCATAGCAATGAAAACCCAGCCCATACTTCCTTACAATGTCCCCCAGCAGCAGCATATACACAACAAATAATATGGGGATAGCACAGAGCCCAGTGGTACCCCACATGGCAGAGAAAATGATCCAGAGGAATAAATCCCTGACACCACGCCCAGAGACCTGCTAGTGAGGAAACAATGAAACTATTAGAGGATCATTCCAGACAGGCCACAAATGAACCACAGGCACTTCAGCAGCCCCCCATGGTCCATGGTGTCAAACGCTGCCAAGAGATCAAGGGGAACAGAGATGGAACAGGTCCTCCAATCTCTTGCCATCAGGAAGTCACTGAGCACCTGAAAAAGGGAAGTCTCAGTGCTATGCCTCTTCTGAAACCCAGACTGGAGAGAAACATTGATATCATGGATGGTAAGATGATTATCCAGTTGCAGTGCAACCACCTTCTCAATAACCTTCACTACAAATGGGAGGTTAGAGACTGATCTGTAGTTGGCAGGAAAATCCTGGCCAAAAGAAGTTTTCTAAAGGAGGGGCATCACCACCGTCTCCTTCAGGTAGTCCAGAAACTCACCCGACTCTAACAAGCTCCAGACTATCTCTGCCAAGACTGGGATGATGACATCAATGCACCACATCAAAAGGCACTTTGGCCCCAGGTCCAAACTACAGCTGGTTGGCTGCATACTCTGGACAATCTGCATAATATCTATGATCTCCAACCAGTCAATGTCCCTCCATCAAATCTGCAGAGTGGCAATCTTACACTGGCCAATGCCACACCCCATAGAGAAAGCTGAATGGATCTCAGATCTGATGTCAGCAACCTTATCAGCAAAGAACCGAGCAAACTTATCACACTTTTCTTGTGAAAAAGCTCTTTGAACCTGCAGACAGGCTGGATTGCACAGTCTAGCCATAGTTTGAAAGAGATGAGTTGGTGGATTCTGAGCTGCAGCGATCTCCAGGGACAGGAACTCTGCCTTCTTACAAGAAATTGCTGATTGATAGTCCCTATACCGGTCCATCAATCTAAGTCTGTCAGCCTCAAGGCATGATTTCCACCAACAATGCTCCAACCTTCATCCTACTTGCTGCAACTCCCTCAAAGTCCAATCAAACCAAGGGGACTGAGGGTGAAGGGTGAGAGGACAAACTCGGACAGGAGCTATAGCATCCAGAGCACCTGACACAACCCTATTATAAGCCTGCAACAGGCACTCCAGATCCTCGTTTGCATGTGGCAATCCCGATAGGTCCCACAGGGCCCTATATGAAGAAAGGTACAAAAAACTGTGTGGCAACATATGGCTAGACATACTTCTCTACCTTTGAAGAGCATATCACCATGGGACACTAATGTGGAGCTGTACCTTGTGTTTTGGATTGGAGGCTGTGGACTGGGTGGAAAGGGTGAGCATTAGTGTTAACAACCCTAGGGAAGACATGACCACTAAATTACCAAGACACTGGATACCCCAAATCATAATATTTTTTCCTTTTGCTGCTTGGGGGGTCGAATGTTGGAAGTTAAGGTTGGAACCCCTAATGCCATATGTCCCTACTTTTGTGGTATTAAGTTACCCTAACTGGTGCATTAACAATTGTTTTTGCAAATAATTATATTATACATGAGAAGATAATATAATCCAATATATATTATATAATATATGATAAATGATACTATAATACATGGATAATAATTTTTCCCCCATACAAAACCCCATAAAGTATTTTCTGTACACCATGGCAATAAAAATCATGTACCCTGGAAATGAAAGTCATATACCATGGCAATGAAAGTCATATACCATGGAAAAGAAAGTCACATACCATGGCAGTGAAAGTCATATACCATAATAATGAAAGCCTTAAACCCAAAGAACATAAAAAACCCTACCTGTTACCAAATTAATTACCACACTTGCCAACCCCATCACAGCACCTATCACATCTAACAACAACTATCTAAAGATCTCGAAGACCAATCATTGCTTACTTCTATCTCTAGCAGCATGGTATGTACTATATATACAAGACCAAGACCCTCTCAATAAGAAAAAAAGGAACTCAAACATTAATCTAACAGCAGCCTATAAAAGGTCCTCCCTACATATAATTTCCTCTTCTCTCTCAAAATACAATTGTGTCCCTTGATGCTCCAGCAATCTGTTCACATACCAAAACCTCCATGCAGCCACCGCCAACTCTGTCCTTCAGATACCACCTGACCCTCTATGCTTCTGTGGCTGAATCTGACCTTCATTAGTTACCAAATTTAGATGCCAAACTACTCCCAACTCCAGACACCTCATCTCTCCAGACTGCTACCACACCAAACTAAATGATAGATACACTCAGCCATACCTCCATCTGTAGGAAGAAACTCTACTATAAAAAAAAAAACTGGACAAACCCAGAAATGAATACAAATGCAATCTACCAGTACAACTACACCATTCTGATGCATTTTATTAAATGAATGCTAGGTAAGTGTGGTGTTCGGGGAAATATACCATCTTTTGGGGCTCACAAACTCATAGACCCACTCGTCCTTTGGGATCATGGTTTATGAAGCTTCTCAGTCCCCTTGAGGATCTATTTTCCCATATACAACACTTGATTAGCATTTATTTATACAGTGTATAGTATAATCTTATATACAGTAATATGATATAAAATGATGTAATATTTAATACATAACCGTTTTCATTTATTATTGTGTGCCAAGAAACATGAATTAAACTGTACTAGTGAGTTGACCTTTCTTCTTGCCCCCATCCATAATGCTGTTTCCAGAAGCCACTAGTGACAATGGGAGAGGGGGCATTGAGGGATTGGGCAGGAAATGCAAGATGATTTCATTTTGGCAACAATACTATACATATCTAGATGAATCACTTCCATCCTGAGAAGGGAAACAGGAAACATTTGAAATTGTAAGAGAGATACACTGATGTGCTTCTAAATTGCAGAGGATAGTTTCATCACCGGATGCATTGTATGACCGGCAGGGAAGACCACTTGCACTGCAGTGGGAGTGAAAGCAGTGGATTTCTGGGAACTAGTGAATCATGGCTTCTTTGGCTGTAGTATCAAACATTCCTCAGTAGCCCTTGTCCTAACAGCACCATGACTATGACTCCTAGTCCCTGTTCCACCATTACCAGCTCTAGTCTCCAGTACAACTACTTGAAGAGCTTATTCTTGGTAGCACTGGCAATATGGAAAACTGATTTAGTCCTTTACTCTCATTGCATCCCATTCTTCTATTTTTTCTCTTCAAGTTTTCTACATACTGTATGAAAATGCAAGCTTTGCAGATGATGTCATGATGCAGCCACCACCAAACCTTAACAATCAGAGACTTTGTTTCTCAAACAGCAGCCTACTTTCTTCTTACTCACTGACTAGCTTACTGGCCGTTTTACACACACACAGGAATAAAGACATTATTTGTCAAATACATCCTTCAAAATCTCCACTGCACCTTTCCCTATCTGCAACATTCAATCTGACCCATGTTCTTCTTCTCTGAGAGAGATAAAGAAGAGAGAGAGAGAGAGACAGAAAGAAAGAGAAGAGAGAGGAAAATGGCACTGAGTTGTGCACAGCATGTTTTTTCTGGATCTCCAGTATCACTGATTGTCTACTGTAAGTTATGTGGCTTGCCAACAGCTTGGACAGTCTGTTTGTTCTCCCTGTAAAAGTGTTTCATCACAACATCGAAATATCAACATACCAAAGGGAACTGGTTTCCTTCAGACGTGTTTTCACAGTGTCCAAAACATCAGACTGAAGTATGTTCACTTTATACAAATTCACCATTGGCTCACCTTTAGTCAGATCTGCAAACCTAGAGTTAGCCATGGAAAAGGTGGTTCATGCCTTGGTTCTACAAGTTAGTCGAGTCACATTAAAACAAACCATCTTATTTAGTGGCAGCAACCCCAATGTGACACATAACTTAGTTTTCATAGAGCTTTTTGGGCCATGATAGCAGGTTGGACAAAGAAGCAGGGGTCAGTGAAATTGATCATTGCAACAGTAGCACTATCAGTAACAATTCCTCTTTCATGTATGTCACAAGTACTTCTTAAAGCATTACATTCTAGAAAGGGCTATCTTTCCAAGATTAAAACAATTAACAGACCTACCCCTGACAGTAAGAATGTATTCTAGTCCTCGGACAGGCCATCTTCCCAATCTGAGCATCCACTCTAATGCAACCAAAAAAAATCACAAAGGCACTTTCAAAACATAGTAATTATATTTGGAACTACCACATATCTTGGTAACTGAATGGGTGTTCAGTGCGAATCCTGGCATTGGATGTGCTGCCTACTCATCTGTTGAAAATGCCGGGCTTTGACATTTAACAAATAGTTTAGTTCCCAAAGGGAATATTTCACCCAGAGCCTATTTTTCAATGGTGCAGTTCAAGAACATACTTAAACCTTAAATCTTCTGTTTCCTATAATCATAGTCATTGTGTCATGAATACTGTCCGCCTCACTACTGATATGTGGAGCAGTGGGCACAACACAATCTCTTCATGTGATTATTTGTAGCACAGCACACTAGACACATTTGTAGCAGGATTGGGGCTTTTTTTATAATAAAACAGAAGCAGCTCCACACAGCAGCAGAGCAGATCCTCCTCTCATGAGCACCTTATGAGTTCTGAAGGACTCTAAGTGGTCAAATACTGTGTATATTGCATCTAAAAGACAATGACATGGTTTCACTAAGCAGTCACAGAAAAGCTCTGCCACTCTCTCTCTGGCTAGCATCAATATCTGCAGCCTACTTCCAAAACTAGACTCCCTCTCTGCCTGGATCACACAACATAACCCTGACATACTATCTGTAGTAGAGACATGGCTCTCCCCTAAGATTCCTGACTCTGCCATATCCTTACCTGGCTACCCAGTTTTCAGGCAGGACCGACTTACTACTAAAGGAGGAGGTTATACTCTTTACTTAAAAGAGTGACTCAAGGGCCATGCCATCACCCTACCTAGCCATGGGAACAACTTTCAGATACTAGCCATCAAAGTACTACTGGGTGCTCTCAATAAAGCACTGACCATTGCCTCAGTGTATATCCCACCCAAACTGGCCAAACAGTGTCTCCCCTCTCTCCGAGACTGCATAATTCACCTTGGATGTAACACTGAAATTATTGCCCTAGGGGATTTTAATGTGAACTGGTTGGCCCCAGTGCAAACCACTATGGAGATGTCTTTGCAGCTGCCAATCTGTTTCAAATGGTACAAGCACCTACCAGATTTAACTACAGGATGGGGGACCTCCACCCTACTGGAGTGGACACTAACCAATCAACATGAGCATATCTCTAAAACTGAAGTACTCCCTGACACCATTAGTGATCACTCCTCTATCTTATCCCACTGGATGAATAAATATAACAGACCCCCCCCTAAATTTATGGTTAACCAAGTCTTGCTACCTAGGTCCACTTAATGAGCATGTTCACACACTTGACTGGTCTCCTATTGATACAGCCCAGGACGCAGACTCTGCCCTTGAATACTTTTTTTTTTTTTTTTAATTTAGTTGTTTAACCAGGTATAGCACACTAAGCTGAAAGCTTTTTTTACAGGAGCGACCTGGGAGCACAAGGAGGTTAAGTGACTTGCTCAGGGTCACACAGTATGCAAGTGGAAGCTGTGGGATTCAAACCCAGGTCTGGTCTGCTGGATGTCACCAGATTTGCAGCTCAGAGCCTTAGACCACTGCGCTATACTGCCTCAATACTTTATCACATCTTTCAACTCAGCATGTAATGCTCATGCCCAGCCCAAAAAACGTAAGATCAGGGGTATTATTAATCCATGGGTGACTCATAACCTCCTTGAACAGATGAAATCTCAAGATTTGTTCTGGTACCATACAAAGGCTACTAACTCCCCAGCGGACACTCAGGCCTAAAAAAGCAGCATGGAATGCCTGCACAAGAGCCATCCACCAGGTGAATGCCAACTACCATAGAAGTGCGCTTGTTAGCACCTGAAAAGATGGGAGGAAATTCTGTGACAACCTTTCTGAGGTTACTGGGAAATACCCCAAAGTAACACCCACAATGCTTGACATAAACAGCACTATCACCCTTGACAAAGAAACCATTGCCAATGCCTTTAATGTCGCCTTTATTGACCTTAGTCATGTAGTCCCACCCAACTTCTTCGACCCAGCATCAGTTCCTACTCATCCAGTCTGGTTGCATGGAACTCAGCAATGACCTCCATTTTATTTTAAGACAATCTCAAAAGAGCTCACCAGAAAGCACCTGATCCAAGTGCTTGGGAAGTCCAGGCACAGTGGTGACTCCCTGGATTTAAAACTAATTGCCCTCACCATTGAAGAAATCCTGCCACCTCTAACCAAAATTCTTAACCGATCTCGTATGCTCTCACAATTCCCATATAAATGGAAGTCAGCCATGGTGACTCCAATCCACAAAAGTGGAGATGTGACTCTCCCAGGCAACTACAGACCAAGCTTCATATTACCTCCTCTCTCCAAAGCACTGGAACGGATAGTTGTTGATCAACTCATTGACTATCTGGATAAAAATAACCTCCTTAGTCCTCAGCAATACGGTTTTCATAAGGGACATAGAACAACTACCACACTCTTAGATTTCACCTCTTACATCCCCCAGGCTCTAGATCAAAACCTCTCAGTTGGCGCCACCTTTATTGACTTGACAAAGGTGTTTGACACCGTCAACCACTCCCTTCTCACTAGCCAACTATCATCCCTAGGACTTTCACCTGATGCCACTAGCTGGTACCAGAGCTATCTTAATGACCATTCCAAGCTGGTCAAAATTGAAGCGACCATCTCGACCTCCCACTCTTTCGGTAGGGTGTCCCAAAAAGATCTATCCTTGGCAGATCACTGTTTAGCATCTTTGTGAACGAGCTCCCTGCCTCATGCCACGACAAAATACTACTGTATGCTGATGATGCAGTCATTTTCACAAGCCAGACAGACATTCATCACCTTCAGCAACAACTGCAGCATAGCTTTGCAGATGTTGAGTCCTGGTTCAGGTCACACAAGCTCATGCTAAACTGCTCTAAAACTAAATCTAAATCTTCATGGCACCCATAGCAAAAATAAACTCCATCAACTGCTTATCAAAAATAGTGTGGGCACCCAGTTTGAACAGGTTGACCACTTCAGATACCTGGGTGTGACCCGTGACTCCACAGTATCATATACCATACATATTCAGAACATAGCAAAAAATGTAAACACCCACATTGGACTGTTATATAGACATAGACACTGTTTGACAACCAATACACTGAGACTTGCTACTCAGAACTTGGTTACCTCACTTATTGACTATGGTCTTATAGTCTATGGATCTGCTACAAACACTGCCCTCTGGCACCTATCCCTAGCCCTTAACAAGGCATGTCGGTGCCTCACCTCAGCCACATGACTCATGTACACTTGAGATCTGTACGAACAGGCCAACTTGCTACAACTAACAGGTAGAATTAAATATCAGACCTGTATTCTTGCAAAGAAGGCATTGTTGGGCCTCTTGCCCCCTGGTGTTTAGTCAATACTGTCCCTGTACTGCCCTACTCACCTAACCAAGAGCTCTGTAGCCAACCCTTCTCTGTCCCATGCTGCTGGACCTCACAAGGGCAGTGATATTTCTACTTTAGGGCCCCCAGTTGCTACAACTCACTTCCTATGGATATCCTCAACACCTCAAATCTCCACCTCTTTAAGCACAACCTTCATCAGCATGTGGTGACCATTTGCCAGCTGTGACTGCACCACTTTACATAATGCAGCCTGCTACTTGGCCTTCTAGAAATTCCACTTCTCACTCTCCCCCAAAACCTCTCACTCTTTGACACCCCATATCACTTTCCTCACAAGCCTCCCCTCTCTCTCTCTCTCTCTCTCTCTCCATTTCCCTCTCTCTTCTTCATCCCCTCCACCTTTCTTAATTCTCCCATCCCTTCCCTTAAAATTCACCCCTCTCCTTCCCCTTTCCCAGAACCCCTCCCTCTTTCCAACCTCTAGTCCTCATCTTTATGCCTCTGGCCCCCCCTTTTTCTTTTTTACCCTATGTGCCCTCCCACCTCTGAATTCTCTGCAAGACTATTGCGTACAATGGATTGCTCAAGATTGCATCCATTACTTAATTTGTCCCATTGATGTTCGACAAAGCCTCTGACAGCTTATCTACTGTTCCATTCTGTAACATTTATTTGCTTCTTCATAGTTGTTTTATTGTCTAATACTGTAATGCCTACCTGTTGTTCACTTTGACTGTTCCTGTATAACATGTCTCAGTTTCCATGATGTGGAACCTTGTAAAAGAGCCTCTTGGCTCAAAGGTTTATCTGAAACTGAAATAAATAAATAAATAAAATGTCCCACAGAAAAACAGTTTCCATGGCTTTTAGGGCACTTCTATGGGACAGGATGGAATAGTGTTCCAAGAATGACAAAAGCAATTCTATATAAATAGTGAAATGTGTCCATTACTTCTGAAAAGACTACCAGCCATCAAGACATCTTTATGGAACCCCATGCTGGTGTATCAGGGCATTAGGAAGAAATTATGTGCATTAGTGATAACATTCCCCCACTTGCTTCCCAGAAATTACATACAATACTTGCAGAATCCATCAGCAGAATTATTGTGAAATGGCTGAATGCCATTTTGCTGTCTAGTTTAAATACCCCATATGAATTCATAAGCATACCACATAATCACTTTCCATTGATTTCATAATTAATCAGTGAACTGTTTTCAGAATTCTGCAGAATGCCCCTCAAATTTGAGAGATACCTTCTGCAGGCAGAATTGTCATTCTGCATTTATTCTGCCAGTGGAATTCTGTATCCCATGCAAAGGCACCAAAACAAGTTGAACACCTATAAAAAGGATACCACAGCAACAATGTATAGAGATTAAAACATCTCACCCTTATTGAAAATGCACATTGTAGAGTGCAATATTCTAGCAACAGGTAACTGGAGATATAGACTGACATGGGGAGAGTGTGTGCCTTACACTTACCTTACCAGTGTCCCCTGGGCTTCATCAGAGGCTGCATCCATCCATACAAACTCCCTTTAAGTAGTGTCTGACTTAAAGAGGCACACACTAGTAAATGCAAATGTTTGCATCAATCATAGGTTCCATGGTACTTTGTTTTAAAATTTATCATCTGAGGGACTTTCACAGGCAAATACATTAAGGATATGGGGTTATTCAAGAAAAATAATGATTTTATGTAACTTGATTAGACTACGTTGGAAATACTTCATCATGCCCAATTTTGTTTTTAAATTATTTATTTCATTATTTAAATTCTTTTAACAAGAAAGCATACAGAGATACACCTAAAAATTTAATTTACAGATGTGAACAAGGCATAAGTTAAACAACACTATAAAGTAGATATGCAGATAGGTAATATACAGCATTACACACATTATTACAAGTTGCAGGAAATGTACAGGATTAGCAGTGCTGGCAGACTCTACATTGTATTACACAATAAATGGACAAGAAAGCAACATGTTTGTGGATTGCAATACATAATCAGGTATACAGACCATCACTAGACTCTCTGGCCCAGATATTCAGAAGGGTTGAGCATGGCGCAACAGTGTTGCACCATGCACAACCCACTGATGCACCCCGACATGATATTCAAACAGGGATTGAGCCTGGCACAAATCAAGATGCGGAGCATATCAGTAATGTACAAAGCGCAGGTAGGGGTGTGCGCATGCATACCCGACATCCCGATATTCAGACCGGGATGCTGGAGCCCATGATGCAAGAATCCCTACTTGTGCTGCACACAAGTGAGCCAAAAAAAAAGGAACAACAGCTGGCCACCCACAGGTGAGCTGCTGTATTGCAGGGTGCAACATGGCAGCTGCCACCTGTGGGTGGCCACCCGACCTCCGGCTGCACCTTCGTGGTGGCACCCCCCATGCCCGATTGTAGGCATAAGTAAAATTAAAAGAATTCCTATATCCCGGTGGTCCAGTGGACTGCTTGCAACCCGATCATGGGCATGTGTAAAAAGATATGCATTCCTATATCCCTGGTGGTCCAGTGGACTGCTCGCAGCCTGATCGTGGGCTTCAGTATGTAAAACTTTGTCCAATATCCCTGGTGGTCCAGTGGACCGCTCACAGCCCGATCGCAGGCTTCAGTATGTAAACATTCATCAAATATCCCTGGTGGTCCAGCGGTACCCCCACCCGCCCACTGAGCCCCACTGTCCAGCTCCCCTCCCGGTCAGTGACAGGTGGCAGCACCTGCCTGCCGGTCCACCACCTACCAACTGACACCATAGGTAGGGCAGTACACCCATTGGTCCACAACATGAGCCAATGGGCATGCCGCCCATACCGTACTACACTGTCCAGGTATGTGAATGGATCCACCCACATATCTAGACTGTGTAGTACGGGTGCGGGCTGCGGGCCCATTTGCTCACGCTTGTGGGACCAATACTGGCATACTGCCCACTACAGTGTCAGTCGGCAGGTGGCGGGTGGCAGGCAGGTGGTGCTGCCACCCGCTGACTGGGGGAGGTGGTGGGGCTGAGTGGGTGAGTGGGGGGTACCGCTGGACCACCAGGGATATTGGACTAATTTTTACATACTGAAGCCCGCGATTCGGCTGTGAGTGGTCCACTGGACCACCAGGGATATTGGATGATTATTTAAACTACATATGCCCACGATCAGGCAGAGGGACGCATTGCCGAGCTGTGTAGGGCGCCAGGAGCAAGTCGCTGGGGATCGGTGCACCTGCATGCAAATGGGGCCATAAAGACATGCTAATTGCTCCATTTGTGCCTTGCATACATTATGGCCCCATTTGCATGTGCATGTTTGAATATTGCAGTTGTTGCACATAGTGCAATGGAACTTGCGCTAGCGCATCCCCCGCTCCACTGTGGCCACTTGCACTGGTGCAGTGCCACTGCGCCATGTGCACTGCGGGTGGCCAGGGTGCGATATTCAATGATGCTGTGCCATGACGAAGCTCTGTTGAATATCACCCTGTCAACGCCCCTGTGCAGCCAAGTTGCGCTGCGCCCAGGCTTGCGCCACAGCCTGATGCAGTCTGAATATCCGGGCCTCTATATTTTCTGTAGAACGTTCTTTGTTTCCATGGATATTCCACTGAAAAGGCTCTTAGAAACCATGGAGTGTCCAAACACATATTTCATGGTTTACATGGAAATGATAGAGTTCTTCCTTCATCCCCATCAGTGTTTTCCATTGAAAGGGTAAACAAAGCTTTGAACAACATAAACTAGCATATATTGCCATGGAAAAGTATATCTATCTATAGTGTCATAGAAATAAACTGCAATACTGGGGGTGAACATTTTAACCATGTAAACCATGTGCATTTCATTCTGATATTTCATGAAAGCCCATGGAAATATGTTTGAAGACTTCATGGTTTACAAGCTCAATTTCCATGATACATTCCATTAAATCCATGGAAAATCCAGGGATGGAATATTATGTTAATACTTTTTATTTTATTATTTATAATGTCTTACTGTTTTGCATGTTCAGCCTTTCGTCATCCTTAAAGATGGGTATGTTATTCTCTTGGCACTTATAAAACAAAAACTTATTAAAGTCTCATTACATGTTTACATTGACGTACTGGTACTTTAATGTGATGAATACATATAGGATAAAGTATGGGGTGCAATGTGTTACGAGAATTTATCACACACCCGAGCTGTTGGATGGCACATAAACCCCGAGGGTGAAATTGCCATTCAACAATGAAGGTGTGTGATAAATTCAAGTGAAACACACTGCACCCCATATTTTGTTATATATAATTGAAGGGTGCCATTTTTTTTTCTGTTGAGATTTGAAATACAAAAAAGAAGAAACTGGAGTCTTACCTTGTGCAGATGAAATGCTTTAATTTGTACCAGAAACAGAGAACTGCAGGTTGAACATTTAAATTTTAATCTTTAACAAGTAAAGAGAAGAACAAAATAAAGAATAAATAACTTTCCAGATGGTTGTGGTGGAGTTTCATGTTGCCACGTCTGTTTTCAAGTGGTGTTGTTGTTTGACCTGCAAAGGAAAGGTGAGGGTTGAAAGGGAGAGTAGTTAGGGACCGTGGAAAAAGTGTGTACTGTAAGAGTCTGGTGAGTTATAGCAAAATGTTATATTTATGAGTTAAATGAAAGTGCCATTGTTTTGTTTTAGCAGGAATACCTTAATTGGAGCTGTCTGAGTCCTCAATGACTCACATTCTTCTTCTTTTTTATGGTTTCTGGTTGGAGTTGCATATGTTGACTGTGACAGGGCTGTGAAAAATGCAGGCGCTCCCAAACATAGCCTACATGTTAATGGAAGCTATTTCATCGTGCTGGGTAGTGAGCTGTGGAGATCTGTCCTGCTATTGCTGAGGAGTCTTGGAGGTACATGGCATTTGGTAGTTGGAGTAAGTTAGGAGGTTGCTTATTTCCTGCTGCTTACATTCAGAAAGACTGGAATAATTATTACTGGACTGTACATTGCAGTGCCCTGATATCTGCTGCATGTCAGTTGATAGAATGCTATGATTTACCAGTCATTGAATGGTAGTCTTTCTTGAGTTGTGGTTCATAATTCTTTTTGATTCAGGAATGCCAGAGTCCATCTTTGTGGTACGCATCATCATTCTGAGTTCATTCATGCCAATAGTCATGTTTCTAAACCAGAGGGATGACTCATTTTTGTTGCTGTTGGATGCTATGTAAAAGGGAGCATCTGGTTTTAGCTTGCTGTTGGATGCTATGTTAAAGGGAGCATCTGGTTGTAGCATTTCTGGTGGGCTCTGGGATTTACAAATATGATATGCTTGTATGGTGTCTCTCTCTCTCTCTCTCTCTCTCTCTGGGTTTTGTGTGTTCTGGTAAATTCGTGAATTTATTGAGCTCACATCATAGGGGTTTTCTCCTGTCCTGGTTTTAATCCGGCACTCACAATATTTGAGAAAAGTGTTCCCATTTGTGTCTATGCTTTCTCGAATGTCTTCCCATTGCAGGTCATAATGTTCTTTTGTGCACAACTTTCTCCCACCTCTAATCAGTATAGCAGTAGAGGCTGACACTGGCCAGTGTATCTGTGACTGTACATGTTAGAAGACACTTTTATACACTGATGCACATGTGTAGGTCAGCCCTTACCAAGGAAGGACAGCTTACGTTTCTAGCATGTAAACATAGAAACATAGAATTTGATGGCAGATAAGGACCGCTTGGCCGGTTCCATGTAAAAAAAAGTGAATCAAAAATAGCGATAATCAATATCATAAATGCATTATGGCGAACTGCAAAATAGCGTCTGTAAATAATGGCGCTTACCTATGTTTGACGACTGCAATAAAAGCGCACCATCTGTATAAATCTTTTGGTTCCAAATAGTCGCTAACAAACTTTGTATACTGTATGTACTACGATCGTGTATTTCCTGTTACCCACAATGCAACAGCTTTCATTTTAAAGGGGAACTGCTATTTTACACAGCATTACATGGAGATAGGTGGTAAGAGATTGAGATGGATACATTTGAAACGGTCGTTAGCCAGAAAGGTAAGCCACTGGCAATACATGCTGGCTTCTTGTATAGAAAAGACAAGGAAAGGGGTGAAAAGATTTATTGGCGCTGTGTAGTTGGTCCCATATTCTCCTGTCTTGCTCATATGCACACGGTAGGGAACTGCATACAATTTTCAGTTCCAGATCTAACTGAAAGCAAAGGATGCTGTTTTACAATTAGTGCACTATCGGTGGAGGATTAAATAAAGCAAACCAAGTCATCGAGACTTGTTTTTTTTTTAAACGCTAGATGTCACTGTTTTGACGCAGGGGGAGTAAAGCACCTCTTACACCAGTGCTGACCTTATGTGTTGTTTTGCTGACCAATGATACTTCCTAGGCTGCTGACAGGTGAAACCCTAGTGCTGCTTCCTGGTTGTTCACCTGCTGTGCTGTGCTCGCATTAGTCATTTGGGAAAGTCGCTATAATAGTGCTGCTGCATAGGTGTTGTTTTGCTGAACTAAGAGATTTCCTAGGCTGCTGACAGATGAGACAGTCATTTTGGAGAGTTGCTAGAATAGTGCTGCTGCACATGTGTTGTTTGGTGAGAGTCGCTATTATAGTGGAGAGTCGCTACCCTAGTGCTGCTTCCTGGTTGTTTACCTGTTCTCGCATTAGTCGCTATTTATGCCTGCTCGCTATCATTACTGTCGCTGTATTATTACTTCACTGATTTGCCTTTGCTATTATTGTGGTCACGTTTTTAGAGTCACTATTATCACGAGTTACCCGCTTGGCCCACCTAGTCTGCCCATTTCCCTACATGATGGATAAACTGCAGATTCTAGTTACTCAACAGCTTACCTCCCCTACCCCCCACTAGAATTGCCTTATGTCTGTCCTATGCATTCTTGAATTCTCCCACTGTTCTTACATAGAAACATAGAAACATAGAATTTGGCAGAAGTTAAGGACTGCTTGGCCCACCCAGTCTGCTCATTTCCCTACCTAATGGATAAGCTGCAGACCCTAGTTAACTAGCAGCCTACTTCTTTCTACCCCCACCCCCTAGAATTGCCTTATGGCTGTCCCATGCATGCTTGAATTCAATCACTGTTTTTGACTCCACAACCTCCTCCGGAAGGCTGTTCCATGCATCCACAACCCTCTCTGTGAATAAATATTTCCTTACATTACCTCTGAGCTGACCCCCCCATCTTCAAATTGTGCTCCCTTGTTCTTGCACACCTTTTTTTGAAAGATGCTACCCTCTTGAACTTTATTGATTCCCTTGAGGTACTTGAACATTTCTATCATGTCCCCCCTCTCCCTCCTTTCCTCGAGGCTATACATATTAAGCTCCTTTAGTCTCTCTTCATATGTCTTCCAGTGCAGACCCTGCACCATTTTAGTTGCCCTCCTCTGGACAGCTTCCATCTTGTCTATGCCCTTGCAGAGATTGGGTCTCCAGAACTGCACACAGTACTCCAGATGGGGTCTCACCAGCTGTCTGTACAGAGGGATAACAACTTCCTGTTTTCTACTGGTGATGTCTCTCCCTATGCATCCCAGTATCCCCCCAGCCCTCTTTACTGCTTAAAGTTTAAATGATATTTGCTGCTAAAGTTGTAGTGCTGTTATCAGTATAAAGATATGATACCAATATAAATAGTAGTGTACTGATATTTACTAGGCCTAATGATCGAAAGTTATAACAGTTTGCAGATGATTGATTTGAAGAGGGAGAATTTTGGAACTGTTTCGGCTTAATTTATTCTAAAATGAAAACCTAGAGTGATGTCAACTTGGCCATACCAAATTGAGACAATTTCCATGCATCAGTGCACATTAAATTGTATGTCAAACTGTGGTGGGCAATGCTTACTATATTGTCAGCTACATCAGAGAATGCTAGTGCTATTCTGTCAAGGAGAACACCAACCTGTTTTTTTCTAGATATTCTTTTAAAGTGGGCTCCTGTCTGATCTGAAGCCTCACTGATGCATAATATGTTTTCAAATTTTGGCTTCATTTTCCTTCCACAGTCCTCAGTTAAGAGACAACAATTTTGCTTTTAAACCAAAAACATATTGGTAGGAATGATACAGTATTTCTTTTTTATTGTAGCTTACTTGTATCTGTATGCACTGTTCAGCATATGAACAGTATTTCATGAAGCCTTGTTCTAAAAATGTAATACAATATGACTGTAGTCTTTTTTCTGCTAGCAATATTTTTGTGTGGTTATTATCATTTTTCTCTTAGTTCTGCTCTTGATCAAGATCCAAACTGCCACCCCAGCCCAGTTACTTACCAGCCCCATGTACTTACACTAAACTCCAAGTTATCCATGGCTTGCAACCCATTATGGGGCCCTTTGGTGAATGTATTTTTCCCCTGAAGGAAGTATGAGTGTTAGCTGTTTGATTGCGTGAGGACTGCAGGGGCAGGTCACCAAACAGGTGCTGTGGTTGTTTTCCACCCATGCTTTTCCCCAAGGGACTGCCAGTGAGCAACAATGGGATATGTGCATGCACAACTGTTCTTGGCATGCACCAACATCCTCTGAAGCCCCCAATCACTAAGGCAGTTTTTGCATTCACCTCTACTGGGTGACAGTCAAGTTGTGAAGGATGGAGCTCCCTCTCTAAAGGAGAGCTGTCCATGGCATGCTTGTCACTCCTTCACATAGCCAGCCCCCTGCAACCTGAGGCCATTCCTGAGCCTCAGTCAATGACACTGGAATTGGACACCTTGCCCATGTGCTACCCAGCCTTCCAATATGTAATTATTAATTGACTCCTGCCATGACTTGTGTGCCTCTCTATCTATATGTAGTTGCAGAAGACCCTGTTATTTTAACTGACTGGTGAGTGCCAATAGAGGAGATGTGTTAACATCCAGAATGGGCCTAATCAATATGTAAACAGTGACTATATATATATATATTAAAATTCAATTGGACTTATGTTTGAGTCATACCTTCTTCTGGCAGACACTGACTACAGGTATTCTACTAGAGGTACCTCGACAAGGTGCTGGGGTTAACCACTGATTCATATTAACTTCTTGGTTTCAACATTGTCTGTAATTAATTCTGGTTCTGCTATGTTGGATATGTATAACACTGTACAATATGTCATACATGCTTGCAAGCAATGATTTAATAATGATGATAACATTACGCCATTATTAATGACTACAGTTGTTATTCTTGCTTCATTACATTTGGTTTGTTTCTAATACCTTCTGCCTTAGAAATGTATATAAATCTTATGAACACAGTGATGAACATCTAGATATCCTGACAAAATTCAGCTCAGATCTCATGTCAAGCACAAAAGCAGCCTGTCATTGATTGGAATACAGATTCTGAAAATAAAATGTAGTCAATTACATGTCTTGTGTTTTCTTGAACCCAACACGAATGGAACATATGCCAAAATCTGTCAGTAAATCTAAGAATTTTAATGGCAACTATTCGACAGTCAGGACTCAGTACAGTATGGTCTAATAATAAAACTGGTATGGTCATTATAGTGACATTAGAAAATGGTCTCAGAAAATAAATGAATCTGATTGGTTGATACACCAAGTACAGGTTCATTTATTTGCTGATAGAGCCCGGCAAAAAACAAGTTCAAATTCAGGGTGCCACATTACTTGGTATAGCATTGTGCATCCTGAATTTTCAAACTTGCCAACCACCATTTTCTCCCTGCTCACTAGGCAGTCGATCGAAGCAGATGGTGCCCCCCCCCAGCACATGGTGCTGTAAACCCAAATTTCACCAGTATTTACTCAAGTTAAAAAAACAAGTATACCAAAGTAATAGCACTCATTTGAGCAATGTAATATGCAATTTCTTGTCCCAGCCTCACTTCCCATAAAGACCTCGTGATCTATTAGCTGTGCAAAGCCTGCAGCACATCTCCATGTACGTGGATTGGAGGTTCTGAAACTGCCCTGACCCGATTCACCTGATCCCAATCCATGAAGAATTAACAGTTCATCCCTGCATAAAAATCACAGTTAAGACCAGCAAAAGCACGAAGGACAGAAAGGTACCTCAGATTACAAGTACAGCCTATATTTTTTTGTATGACCTCGATCACCCTCAATCCATGCTAAGTTCCGTGGAGACCACAATTTCTTCTTCTGGTATCAAACGCAACCTCTTCTGGCACCAGTATTAAAAGAAACATGACTGAAAAACAAAACAAATGTGGAGGGACTAAACAAAAATTTTGCAAGTCGGGAGGAGCAGCCTGCTGTGGGGGCACAAACTACATTCAATCAGCCTTTTTTTTTTGTAACTACAGAATCTCCACTAGGACAAAAATCCTTCATTCTAAAGCAGGTGGAGGAACTATTTTATTTCAAAACATATTTTAAAGTATTTTTTTATTATTAACAATTTGTATTTATTTATTTTTTGTTACAATGACCATTGTCTAAGTGCAATAATACCCTCCAGGGTGGGTATTATTGGGAAATACTGGACCTTTCAGGGGCTATACGGCCCTCTGCCTGTGGCGTTGGGCCTCATTACACCCCTGTGTGGTCCGGTATTTCCCAATAAAGCCCACCCTGTTTGGTATTATTGCTTACTTTGTCTGAGATCTCAGTGCATATAGTCAAATGGACAATGAACTCTCTGTAAGCAAAACAAAAGAAAAAACACTAGCTTTCAAACAAGAAAGATATAATGCTTAATTAGCTGGTACTTTCAGATGATTTTGAAAGGCAATAGACTGATGCTGGACACCTGGGGCTGGATTCACAAAGCTTTCAGAAGGTGCAAAACCTTCCCTAAGTTCCCAAAACTGCCTCAGCTAGAGAAAAAAAGGGGAGATTGCTCTAAGTGCTATTCACAAAAACCTCCGCAGCTGCAAAAAAAAAAAAACACTGTGGACTGTGGAAAAAAAGTGCAGCTGAGGGAAAAAAGGTGTGAGATAAGTAAGGCACAGACTCTGAAAGGCTATTCTCAGCCAGGTTTTTTCCACAGTTGCAGAAAAAATGTTACACACAGTGGAATGAGGTGTAACTCTCCCTCAGCAAACTGCAGTAGTGCCCAACAATAGGAATCGATAAAGGTGGAGGTGAGGCACAGGTAATAGCATCCCAGATAGTATAGCAGTGGCTGTTGGTATAGCAACAAATGCACACATTGCCATGATATGGCAACAGGCAACAACCACCAGACTCAATGCAGCCCATGCCAGATCCCCACAGGCAGTACAGCATGGCCAGCCTGCAGCAAGTGCTACCCCTGCAGGGCACAGGAACACCCCAGGGAGGGACAACCAGCAGTGACACTCAGCCACTGTGGTACCATTGTATCGCTGGTACCTGTGGTTCTGCAGTGGTCCCAGTTGAGGGACTGGTTTCAGGTCTCTTTGTCTGTGCTGTCAGCTTATGGCAGCAATGTTAAAGTCTGCAGCTTCAGCTATATAGATTTACTATTGCTGTGCCTCCTCAGCCATTTCCACAGCTGCGGATCTGCAGCTGCGGATTTGCGTACTTGCGGGATTCCCGTAGCTGATTCAATTCCGCATCTGTGGGACTTTTTGCAGATTTCCCTCAGCTGTAGGATTTTCTTTAAGAATAATATGCAACTGTGTTTCTGCAGTGCTGCAAGCCTTTTTCCTGTAGCTCTGGAATTTTTGCTGTTCTTTGTGAATCCTGCCCCGATACCTGGTATTTGCCTAGCATATATAAGCAGTAGAGTTCTCAGCAAATATCAGGATCTCATGTTCAAGATGTTTAAGCAGTCTCATGCATGCACATCTATTAATTACTGCCATATATGCTTAATGGAGGCATGTCTTTAACAAACAGTGTATTTCATCTTGTTCCCCCAGCTGTTATTTGAAAATATTAACACAAACAAGCAATACTGACTTTTCTAACAGAAATAGGTGACAAGTTTAGAAAACAAACACTGTAACAGTCATCTAGTATAACAGGTTTGACTGAAACTGAAGAGCTTTGTTCTGTGTGAAGTTGCGTTCCATTCTATTCAAATGCCAAGATAAGGTACTCTATAATGTCAAGATGCATAATAGATTGCAAGGAGTAAGTCTGCCTTGTTTCTGCTTCTCCAAGTTGCATTCATACAGAAGCAAGCATTTTTATATCTGAGATGTACATTTTACAAACACAATTAGTATGCTGAATGTCATATGCACTCCTTCTCCAGGTTGTAGTTTCTCCTGCAGGTTTGCTGCTTGACAAAAATCTGGATATCGTCCAAAGATTTCAGTACACCAGCACATTGGCATAAAAGGAAATACTGTGAAGTAAAACACTATCTTGAGTCACTTTTTTCTCAGTGTGTACCACCACATCTATGATGACCTATCTGTGACAGCTCCCTGGGCAACAATCATGATGTCAAAGCCTACTCTCTTCTCTGTGTGACATATATCACAGTCTCAAAACTAATTAGTGCCCATCTTTTGGAGCTAGTATCAAGTGTTGAATAATAGCTTGATAGATTGTGTCATGAAATTATAGCATGATTTCAAATACTATAGGTAGTACATTGTGTGACTTAGAATGTTATAATGTCAAATCTAGAAGAAGCATCACAATGGACTTAATAGACCAATAGTCTTTTTTGGCCTGTAAAATCCTGTGTTTCTTATATCTCCATTTGTGTTCCCAGGGTCTTGATTTCTATCCATCTTTATACCCACACATGTAGAGGTTCACCCAGTTCTATTCCTGTACTTTCTTTCCACTCAAGCTTTGCAGTTGTAGAACTACCTCTACAAGAAGGTTTGTCCTTTAAGGACAGGCCCCATTGTTCTAGGTCTGGACCCATGAAGGAAGCTCAGCAGGCTTTGAAAGAGAGACAGGGGTGGGGAGGGAAGGGAGGGACCATGACATCAGCAGGGGCAGGGATGGAAAGACAAAAGAGGAAAGGAGTTTTGGCTAAAGAGCTATGATGTCACAAAGGGGGTTGAGCCAATAATAATAAGAGGGACTAATTTGATTGGATGAGGGGTGACCGAGAGGGGGAAATTAGAGTTAGGAGGGGAGGGATTATGGGGGTTGAAAAGGATCTGCAAGTGAGGGTTCTCCCTCACTTTTGCTAGCCAGAAATGTTTGTTTTTGGCCAGCACATCAGTCAGCGAGTGATTTTGATCTTGTGATAATCAGGTAAATTTTGGAATCAAGTTAACAGTTTTACCTTATACAGTAAATTTTGAGTATGTGGTAGTATAGGGAGTTATTGTTGCATTAGCAGAAGTTGTTTTTGTTGGGGGGGGGCAGCCAGGCAGCTCAAGTTGCGGGTGTTTGTTCTAGCAGCCAGGCAGCTCAAGTAGCTGGTCTTTGTTTTACTTGGTTTGATTTGTGGCCATAGGTCTTGTTACTGAAAGTAAAAAAAAAAAAAAAGAGGATTGTTGGGTTTTTAAGTAGAAGCTGCTTTTGTTCAGTGTTAGACAGGATAAAGCAGATTGCTGAAGTTGGAGCATTGTATCCTGTTTTAAACTGATGTAATTACCAATGGCAGGAGAACAGAATGGAGCGTGGGAGCAAGCTAGGCCGGGGGCGAGTGACCCATTTGGTTTGGGTACAGCTGGCAACTCAGTTTTGAATTGGGTTTTTCTACACAATTGGTGACCACTACACTCCAAATGGGGACAGAAGGTTCTGGCGGGGGAAAGTGTCTGCTTTCTGAGGGAATACCATGTTCAGTGTTTGGCGAGGGGGACCACATGGTCAGGTGGTCATTTAGTAGGCCAAAAAGTCTTAAGAAAGGAGACGGGTGGTGGGCTGTCCCAGTGATGCGCATGCACATGGCTGTGTGGCAGGTAGAGAAAAAGCAGGTGGCATCACAGAAGGGCAAGTTTGATTAGAGGTGGTTTTCAATTGTGAGCTCTTGGTTTTTAAAAAAAAAAAAGAGGAATAGTAAAACTCGGGGGTTTGTCTTTGAATGTCCAGCTCCATGAGATCCTCTGCGAGAAGACCATTTTCATCTGCATGGACACCTCCTGGGTGGAAAAGAGGGATTCCACCTTAAAGGATTTGTTGTCGGAGGTAGTTGACTGGATGACCACTTGTGTATTGGGCACCCATCATGGGGGGGGCATGTTTTTGCTGCCATCGAGCCATCCAGAAAAGGGGCAGGTCTAGGAGGCCACAGGATTGGTCAACCACATGGCTAGCCTCAGGTTTAGCCCCAGCTAGGAGGCTGGGTAGGAGCTGCCCATATCAGTGGGGCCTATGGGGGGATGGGGGCCGATGTGTAGTGCAGGGGTGAGAGATCAGGCCTAGGAGGCCCCACTGGGAGTTACCTCACTGTTGGTCAGCCTGGTAGGCCCATAAGGGAGATGTGTGAGCAGACTCCAGGCCTGTGGGTTAAGGGAGTGGTGGGATAGCATTCACCACCTTAAGGGGAGCTGATCCACTGCCATGTCAGTAGCTGGGGGCCTAGTGGGGAAGCCGTGGGGTGGCCACATTAAACCAAATGGTGTTAGTGGCTGTGGTCATTTTGGCAGAGTTGTGGCCAAGGAGTACGACCTTAGATGGCCGAACATGGGCCATTTTATAAGCGAGGGACCAGCAGAACTGCCAGCATAGTAGCTCAAAAAAAAATAAAAAATTTGGGAACGATAGACCATATGGAGGCATAATAATTAATTGTGTCACACTTGGGACCCAAATGATGGACACTCCCAAAAGAGGCTCAGGGATCCAGGGGGCTGGAGACCTAGCATTTTGGGGATTTTCTAGGTCAGTTTTTGGAATCCGGTGGTAAGGGAGGGGAGAAGGGATAAGAGGGGCCCTGTAGAAATGGTGTGAGGAAAGGGCTCACTTATGTTTTCTTATGTTACCAAGCATTTTTGATAGCAGCATCAGGGACACCAGGGAAATATGGTCAGTTAAGGCTGATGCCATAGTGATGATTATGGACCAGAGGAGGGAAGACCCTCCAGGTTTGGGACACTGTGGGGGATTTTGAAACCAGGGAATGTGACCCCTGGAGGAAAAGGACAGAAGAGGAAGGTCAGCATGGTTTTCAGAAGGAGGAGCAAGGGGCATCTGGAGGTTGGCAACCCGCGGTCACCCATCCCAAAAGTGACTAGGCCCAATTTTTCCTTCCATAAGACTGCACCAGTTACCACCCTGGTGCCACTGTCAGATCCTCAGCCGGTACCTCTCCCTGTCCTTACCCTAGTGCTGGTCCATACACTGCAGCCCATACCGGGCCCTAGTCCAGTCTGGGAACTGTAATCGGTCCCAGTACCACAGCCTATGCCAGCACCAGTGCTGGCACCTAAAATTACTTTTGATATTATATCCACCTGAACCATTCTGGCATCCCAAAGCTCTGCATAAGTACAGGTGATGTTACAGAGGAAAGGAGGATTAAATAACATGTGGAGCAGTTAAACTTGGGCACCACATTTTAATGGTAAGTGCTAATTTACTATAGGGCCATAGTGCAAGAAAAGGCTGGAATGGGCAAGCTGTTACTTGCACACTCCCAGATTATCAGGAGTGTGTACAAGATGTAGGAGGGCCAAACTGGCCACAGTATGATGAGAAATTACATCAGTGGATGGCCATCATTACTGGAGTACCAGACAGGTAGTGGGGGGGCACAACAGAGCTTTCTGCTCTTTCTCCAATTGTAAATTTAACCATGTCTGTTCCAGGGGGATGTACAGATGGTAGCACAGCGAACAGACGCAGGTGGGGTATTTTCCAGTAGCAAGGACACCCATTAAAATAGGGATGGAAAAAGTGTTGTGTAATTGGCTATCCGGATGCAAAAGACAGTGACCAGGTGAAGTTTTGCAGAAGGGTTTTTAAAGTACAATACTATGGTGGGAGGGAAAGAAAATGGGCTAAGAATTTGGGATCAGTAAAAGGATGAGGAGAGTGGCTTGCAAGAAAGATTAACAAAGAGGGGAGACAGGTGTTACACAAGGTCCCAGCACCCAGATTGGTACCCCCAGAGGTACACCGTAGACAGCAGGTGCTTAGGCATATGTTATACAAACATATAGGGCTAAGGGCATCTACCATATAAGAGTAGATGTCAGGATATGTACGCATATTATTGTAATACACTTTGCTTGCTAATACATATATTTTTCCAATGTATTTTCTGTGTATTTCTTACTTATAAGATGTTAGGACGTCTGTGTCCTTGGAATGATTATGATATATAAGTTGGCATTGCCACCTTTTGGTGATTTGTACTACTACACTGAATTATGTAATATAATGTACTCTTTCATTTTATAAACTGATGACTAGTACAAAATTGTATAATGTTATCTTGGACCATGGAGCCACCTCTAATTTAGCCAATAGGGCTCATCTCTGTAACTAGAAGTGTTTCTATTTTACAGTAACCATAGTAATTATCTTAGGTATATAATGTTAGACACTAAGTCTTATACCTTGGAGACCCCAAGAGACACGAAGTAACCTCGAGGTATAGGGAATGCTTAACTTTGGCTCCTGGTTCGTATTGGTAAGAACTGCTTAGGGCAACTGTGATTTACCCTTTTGGTAGTAATAAACAAGTTTATTACTCTTATGCAAAGTCTTTGTGATTCCTTGCATTCCCAATATTGCCAAGAACCTGAGAGTGAGGTTTAGACCTCCTGACACAGGGGAAGGGGAAGGCATATCAAGGATCCCCTGTGGGCCTACCTCTGAGTGTCACTGCTGGGACAGGTGTCAATGATTAGATTAGGATCAAGGATAGCAGGGTGACATATGGTACATTGGAAGATGCAGTAGCCTTGGTTCATGACTCAGAAGAAGCATGGCTGGTGAAAATGGGCACAGAGTTGGCCTTCCATCGCTGGCCAGCTAGGAGGGAAGATTGGGAACTGTTAGGTTTTCAGGTTGAGGGTTTATATATCTCAACAAGGCCATGCCATGAGAGATTCAGTGGCTGTGCCACATTTAAGATGTTTAGGACATGGCTCCAATGATGTGATAAAATAAAATATGGCCATGGGTCGGTAGTTCATTAATTGGAAGTTTTTTCTTGTTTGGGGTAGTAAAACAAGGGGTGGAGAAGATGTTTACGAAATTTCAGGATATGTGATGTAAGTTGGGGGCTCCTTTGCTGACGGACAAGACAGAAGGGCCTGCTCTTGTTGGAAATTTTAGAGATAGAGATTGAGGCTGGGGAAGGTCCATCCTAGCGATGCATGAATAAGGTGCAATAGTTGAGGGAACAGTTGGGGGGGTATCATGGGTAAAAGGTGGGTGACTCTTCAGATGGTACAACAGGTACCAGGCATCTGGTTTGGTGTTGGGCCATTGGACCTGGCTGTGCATTTATGCATCACCCTGCCAGGGCTATGAGAGGAACTAGAAGGCAGCACCACCACTGGGTGGTTATCACTAAGGAAGACAAGGGGGACATTGGTGGTGCGGGAACATTTTCTTACAATCACACAATAGAAAAATGTTTTGGCAGGAAGAGGGGTTTATTCAATATGGACCCAGATTTATATACAGAGACATCAAAGGGGATAGGCGTGGGAGCATTTTTAAAGAGGCAATAGTTTGTGGAGCCATGACCTCAGTCCAGGAAGGAGAGGGGACTCACTAGGGGCATAACTCTGTTGGAGATATCCCCAACAGGGGTAGCAATGGAAGGTGTGGAGAGCCCCTGCGCAGCCAACGAGTGACGTGTTGGTGCGACGATCATGTAGTTCCACAAGGTTTGCAGCTCAACATAACTTTAGTCCTGGCATTTAGAGGGAATACAGAATATTAGGGCTGACAGCCTCTCCGGTCTGCAGATAGATAATTCTGGGGACTATTGCTCCGGAGGCAGACAAGTTGGGGACAAGGACCACAGAGAAAGTGTGGGAAATTGGCTGGAGGGAGTGGAGTTTCTCTACTTTAGAACTCTTAGGCAAGTATCACCCAAAAAGCATATGAGGTTTCCCAGAAAACATTCCAGGTTTTGCGGATTAGAAACAACAGGGAGGTAGGTGGGTCAGTCACTGAAGAGCGGATAGCCAGGTTTGTGGTTTTGAGATGACTAAGGGTGAAAGGGAAGGAACAGGACAAAAGGTGACCCATCTCTGAGGACAGTCTGGGGAGGCTGATAGGCACCTTACCACAGGCATGCCACTTGGCCTATGAGGTAGTCTTGTTCACTGCAAATTACACAACTGTGGAGGTCAGTGGTCTTTAGGGTAGGGGGGATGATGGGTCCAGCATGACCAGGACATGGGGTGGGCCGACAGTGGGGGGTGAACATTCAGTGGGCAAGGAGATGATTAAGATAGGGTTAAGAAATCGAGGAACTGATCAGTTGGGGAAAAAGGGGACAGGGATTCTTTACAGAAACATGTAACAAAGAACATTTAGCAAAGAGCATTTGCCTGGTTTCAGGCCATGCTGGACTATGCGGCCATCAGGTAACAGGGGCAGGGTATGATGTTTGTATGAGAAAATGGGTCTGCAGCCAGGGGGGCCCTCTTGAACTGGGGTTTTTAAAGAAAAGGGTTGTTGCAATAGGTAAGGAACCAGGGAGATACTCCTCCCACCCATTGTGGATCAGGCTGCACCTGAGGTGGCAGTGAGAAGAGATTCAAGAAGAAGGCCTACAGAGGATGGGCATGTAGATGTCCACTTGAAAAATAAATAAATAAAATATATAAGTTTCAGTCTATCATGGCTGATGTGGGTTGTCTCTTCACAGAAGACAGAGGCATGGCGGCAGACTGAGAGGGGAAGGAGAAGGGGGGGGTGGTGTTACCATTGCACATCTCATATGTTTGCTTTATGTATTTTAGACAACTCCCAACAATTGGAGGCTTGGATCATGGGATACTCCTACATTAATTGATCAGAGTGACACACAGAAAGGAAGCAGGGGAAAGTGACTTTAGTTCAAGCACCAAGAGGTGTGCATTCTATGGAAAGGAATACTGGGGATGCGGTGGGGACAATTACTGTTGGTCCTGGAGGGAACATGCAGGACCAAACCAGAGCCACAATTACTCATAGCTCAAAAAAAATGGTTTAGGAAAACAGACTTGGTTTGACAAAGTTTATCACAACTAGGAGGAGTTGGAGGTGGCAAAGAAGTGATGGTCTATGGTCACACTAGCTTGGTCCAATAATGGTGCCATTGAGGGTGGGGGATAGGTAAAAAGCCACAAGGCTATGGAAAGAGCCTGAAAAAGGATGAACAAAAGGTGAAAAAAAATGCTTCAGGGGTCTTGAGGGGACTAGGGGTGAGTCATAAGGGGCTAGAGGAAAAGATAGGGGTATGGTACAGGGGGGCCCATCCACTTGGAAAGGAGCAACCACATTTTCATAACAGAATTAGGGAGGGTAAAGAGGAACGGTATAAGTAATAAGTGAGTATCAACAAAAAATGTATAGATAAATAAAAAAAAAAGCAGGCATGGGTTATTGAGGGGGAAGCCTGCCTTCCAATGCAAGCTGGAGATGGGCTAGTGGATGAAAAGTAAAGAAGGAACAAAGTCCTTAATAGGGGATGTTGTCTGTGCCAACTGGGGGGGTTGGAGGGCTACTCGGGGGTGTGGACACCCAAGGTAGTAAAATGTGGGACAGGTATGGACACCTGGCCCAGGATTAAAGAAAAGACCCCTCAGGTTTACTTCTGGGAGTGAAAATATAGCAAGCGATGTGAGCTCTTTAACGTCTTTATAGGTGACATTGCAGAGGGTCTGAAAGGAAAGGTATGCCTCTTTGCAGATGACACAAATATCTGTAACAGAGTTGATACACAAGGTGGGGTAGAAAGGATGAGAAGGGACTTGGCAAAGTTGGAGGAATGGTCAGACATATGGCAACTTAGATTCAATGCAAAGAAGTGCAAAGAAATGCAACTGAGAAACAAAAACCCAGGAGAAGAGTACATAATGGCAGGGGAGGTACTAACAACAATAATGGAAAGGGACCTGGGGGTAGCCATATCAGATGACCTAAAGCTGGGTAAGCAATGTGAAAAGTCAGTAAGAAGAGCTGGGGGGATACTGGGATGCATAGGGAGGGGCATCACAAGTAGAAAAAGGGAAGTGGTTGTCCCTCTGTACAGACAGTTGGTGAGACCCCATCTGGAGTATTGTGTGCAGTTTTGGAGACCCCATCTACGCAAGGACATAGACAGGATGGAAGCAGTCCAGAGGAGGGCAACTAAAATGGTGCAGGGTCTGCATCAGAAACCATATGAAGAGAGGCTGAGAGAGCTTAATATGTATACCCTTGATGAGAGGAGGAGGGGGACATGATAGAAACTTTCAAGTACCTCAAGGGAATCAACAAAGTCCAGGAGGGTAGCATCTTTCAGAAAAAGAGATGTGCAAGAACTAGGGGGCACAATTCAAAGATGGGGGGGCACTCAGGGGTAATGTGAGGAAATTCTTTTTCACGGAGAGGGTGGTGGACACATGGAATCACCTTCTTGGGTAGGTTGTGGGGTCTAAAACAGTGGGGGAATTCAAACATGCATGGGACAGACATAAGGCAATTATAGTGGGGGGTTGCAGGAAGTAGGCTGTTGGTTAACCAGAATCTGCAGCTTATGCAATAGGTAGGGGAATGGGCAGACTGGGTGGGCCAAGTGGTCCTTATCTGCCGTTGAAGTCTGTGTTTCTATGTTTCTATAAGAATGTGTAATGAAATGAAATAAAGATGAATAGAAGACCCCCTCAGGTTTACATCTGGGGGTGGACGTATAGCAAGTGATGTGATGAGAATGGGTAATAAAATAAAATAAAGATGAATACAATTATGATGACAATATGAATTTCATGGAAAGTAAGGTCTAATATGAGCGGTGAATAAAAGGATTTGAGATAGTATTATGTAAATTAAAGAAATTGTTAAGAATTTTTGTAAAAGGTGTGCCGACTGAGCAACCAACATAACATCATGTGTGGTCTCACTTCATTGGGAGAGGGCTCTAGAACAAGAAGGTTTGTCCCTTAGGGACAGGCACCATTGTTCTAGGCCTGGACCCATGAAGGAAGCTCAGCAGGCTTAGAAAGAGAGAGAGGGTGCAGGGGAGGGAAGGGGATGGGCCATGACATCCGCAGGGGCAGGGATGGAAAGACAAAAGAGGAAAGGGAGTTTTGGCTAAAGAGCTATGATGTCACAAAGGGGGTGGAGCCGATAACAATAAGAGGGACTGAAGTGATTGGATGAGGGGCGATGGAGAGAGGGAAATTAGAGTTAGGAGGGGAGGAATTATGGGGGTTGAAAAGAAGCTGCAATTGAGGGTTCTCCCTCACTTTTGCTAGCCAGAAATTTTTGTTTCCCACCCGCCACCCATTGCAAGAGGCTGAGAAGGAAAAGAGAGAAGGATGATGAGATCATTCCAAGGCTTGATTATGAACTGCTGAAGGTGGGCAGCAGATTGGATGAAAAGGATGGACTGCTGAAAGTGGACAACAGGTTGGATGAAAAGGAAAGAAGGAACAAAATCTTTAATAGGGGAGGGGGATGAACCCCACTGTGGTCTATGCCAATGGCGGGTTGGAGGGCTACTCAGGGTTGTGGACACCCAAAGTAGCAAAAGGTGGGACAGGTATGGACACCTGGCCCAGGATTAAAGGAAAGACCCCCTCAGATTTACTTCTGGGGGTGAAAACATAACAAGTGATATGATAAGAATGTGTAATGAAATTAAATAAAGATGAATAGAAGACCCCCTCAGGTTTACATCTGAGGGTGGAAGTATAGCATGTGATGTGATGAGAATGGGTAATAAAATGAAATAAAGATGAATACAATTATGATTACAATATGAATTTCATGGAAAGTAAGGTCTAGTATGAGTGCTGAATGAAAGGATTTGAAATTGTATTATGTAAATTAAAGAAATTGTTAAGAATTTTAATAAAAGGTATGCTGACTGAGCAACCAACATGACATCATGTGTGGTCTCACTGCATTGGGAGAGGGCTCTAGAACAACTGAGAATGGTCTTCAATCCATGCATACTTTAGTTAAGGCATAGTTTGAACACAGGCTGTTCATTTTCTGTAGCACATGTGATTACTTTATGAAGAGCACTCATTTTCAACAGAAGCAGAAATTAGATTACAAAAACTCAGTCTTTTTTATTACTCAGTACATTTTATTTTCATTTTAAAGCAGTGTTACATTGCATAAAAATCATGCCCTGAACTGGGGTGTAATGCATTAGGGTATGACCTTCATAAAATGGCATAATGCCCCTGCAAGTGACAACCCACAGAATAATATAATGGATTTCTTTGACTTATGTATAGATTATTGTAAAGAGCAATAAAGGCATCATGCTAAGTCATGAGAAAACATATGTGCTCCTTCTAAAAGGATGCAACACATGTTTTACAGTATATTATATGAGGCACATTATACTTATTTATTTGGCAAGGTGCAACACAGAGTTTTGTTCTTTTTAACATTGTTTTAACATTGACGTTTATAAATAAAACGTTTAAAATGAAAATTGAAAAATTTACCTTTTTTATTTTAATTGTTTTCTTGTATTTGAGACTTAGATACAGTCTAGTCTAATGGTAGTAGAACTGGCATGAGAACCTGGATATAACAAGCTCATATCCCACAACAGCTAAACACTCTGTGTGTGACAATTGGCGAGTCTTTTAACCTTTCAGTGCTCTGGCTTACCTAGCTGTGAAAATGGACAGAAGCAGGACCCAAGTGGAAATGAGAAGTTGCTTCTCTGCTGGCCTATCCTGCATAAATGAATGGCAAAATAAGAATAATAATGGGAGTTAACAGAATATATTTTTCTATTACAATGTGAGTTCTCTATATGGAATAAGTTCACAGAATGATGTGCCTCATTTTAATTAATCTGGATCCTAACTTTTAAAAATGTAGAAATAAAATGCTGTTACTGCCGTTTTATGATAAAGGGAATTATTGATAAAGGACCTAACTTTGCAAGTTTGTTTTTTTGCTGTGGGGTGGGCAAACCAATTTCAGAAAATTGTTGCTAAAAATCCAGATTTGACTCTCTTTCCACCACTTGTACAAAATTCACCACAAAAAATAAGATTCAGAAAGCAGTAATGTTCATTTAAACAAATGGGAGCTATCAATTGTGTAGACTGCATATGCCACTAAAAAAAGATACGGTGCAGATGTCTTGCAAGGGTATCTTTTAAGAGCTGGTGGCACCTCTGCAGGAAACAGTTTCTGCAGTTCAGATTAATTGTTTGTAAGGAGCTTACATTGTATGCTTCTCAAAAACTGATGCTGATTTTATGGCACCTTGCTCCTTATAATTACTGGTATCATTGTTCGATGTTCAGATGCAGTTGCACAAATTTGCAGCAGTATTCTCAGAGGCTGTGTTTAAAACATGAACACGTGCTTCATTTTTATAGCTGCATTGCATCATGATGCATAAAACAGCCCCCCCCCGAAATCCTACCAGTATTTAATCTTGTCCTGTCTCTGCTTCCTCCTCAGACGAGCTCTGCGACGAATGAATTTCCAGGGTCCGTGAGGGCTTAGGACGCCCTCCCCCACCCCCCGAAACTGCAGGTATGGCTGAATCTCGATCGTGATGCTGTTCTGCCCCGCCGTCGCTGTGCTCCAGCTCCCCACCGCCCCCACCACCACCCTTGGTCGGTTCTCCATTATATAGCTAGTGACACATGACCTTCGAAAACCAATCAGTCCACTTTCCCATCTGCAAGCTATCAATTTCCACCACTAGTGGCCACTGTAATTTAATATCCTCCAATACTAGAACGACAGCTAGCTCCACCACTAGAGGCCACTGTATAGTTTCAAAAAAAAAAAAAAAAACCCTATTTGACCATGTCACTCTCAGTATTAATTGTTCTAGCTCTACACCCCTGGAAGACTTCTCGCTCACCCCCATCACGTTCCGACCTCTCCACCACCTATCTCTCTCTCCTTACGCCCACCCTCCCCTCTCCCCGTACCTCCCCTCTGTAAAACCCCCACCCTCCCCGGTACATCACCTCTACTCAAATCCACAACCTTTCTTCCCACTCCTTGCACAGAATCCCCCTTTCCTCCCTCCATCAACCCTCCCCAACCTTTAACCCTTCCCTGCTCCACTCACACATACTAAACCTCGAGGCCCTTCTCTGGTGCCTAAACCTGCGAGCTCCACCCACAAGGCACTCAAACAGCAGATGCAAAAAGTACACTCGCCTCCTCTTACCCCCACTACTCCTATTCCTGGCAGGTGATATACATCCAAACCCTGGCCCCACAACAACAAATCTTCCCCCAGCGTCACCGGTCCCCCAACTCAGTTTCTCACCAAACTCGTTCCCAAAGGGCCTCCATATATTCCACATAAACGTCAGAAGCCTCCTCCCCAAACTAGACACCCTCTCTGTTTGGTTAACACAGTACAATCCGGACATACTTTGTATCACAGAAACTTGGCTCTCAGGAAAAATCTCCAACCTCTCACTCGCCATACCTAACTATATCCTGTTCTGCCAGGACCGTGGAAAGCGTGGTGGTGGGGTAGCACTGTATATCAGACACTCCATTAAGTGCTCGGAAATTTTCAAAGAATCGCACCCATCCTCCCACGAATCCTTAGTCGCTCACCTATCCTTCCCCTCATCCACCCCTCTTTATATTGGTGTTCTACATACTCCTCTGAAACCCTCACCTGACTCCCTCATCTCAGCCATTTCCTCCATCTCTTCAACCTCCTCAAATGGCGAACTCATTCTATTAGGCGATTTCAACCTAAATTGGCTCTCCTCATCCACAAAACCATCAGCCCTGAGGATTGAAGCTCTAAATCTCACTCAGTTAATCCAGGAACCCACCCATCTAAATCACCGATCACAAAAACACACACTACTCGACTGGATTCTAACCTCCCACCACCATAGGATCACTGCCTCAGGTATTCTTTCTGATGGCCTTAGCGACCACTGTATAACCTATTGTATCCAGAAAATCCATTCACTTCACTCCGGCCCCAAATTAATCGCTACCCGCACCTTACACATCCTTGACAAATCTGCCCTTCTACATGACCTGTCAAGCACAGACTGGCTTCCGGTCCTTGCCTCACTTGACGTCGACACCACCCTCTTCCACTTCTGCAGCATCTTCCTAAGCGTATGGGACTGCCACGCACCCCTCAGGAAAGCCCGAGTTAGGAAATACCACGACCCCTGGATCGCAGCCGACCTAATCTCCCTGGGGCGTATCAGAGATTAGGCCTGGAGGCGTTACAAATCCTCTTTAACTACCAGCGACCTGCTCTCTTACAAAACTATTAGAAACAACTGCACAAAACCTATTCGACTATCAAAAGCCCAGTATTTCAAGGCCCAACTCACCTCTCACCAAGCCTCCCAGGCGTCTTTCTGGAAGGTGATAAACTCTCTTATAAGTCCACGCACAAAGCAAGCCAGCCCTAGCTTAATCATTGACGGTAATATAGCCTCCGACCCGGTCATTGTATCCGAACTCTTCAACTCGTTCTTCATCTCCTGCGCCAAGCCCAATTCACCCCCCCACCTCCTCCAAAAATCCCCCACCCTCTCACCATGGTTTCCACTTTCCCCCTCTCACACCCCTGGAAGTTTACACTTCTCTCACCTCCCTAAACCCATCAAAGTCCAGCCCAGATGGCTTGCATCCCAGTAAGCTCAGCATCTCAGCAGCTGCCATAGTCACTCCTATTACCCACATACTAAATCTCTCGATCATCACGGCCACCATCCCCTCTGCCTGGAAACTCGCCAAAATCCTACCTCTCCTTAAAGGTGGCGGCCCCTCCTTCCCTGGAAGTTATAGACCCATCTCTCTCCTCCCCTCCCTTGCCAAACTCCAAGAATCCCTCATGCTATCAAAGCTGTCCCTTTTTCTCTCTCCAAACAGCTCCCCTCTCCCCTTATCAATCAGGATTCGGAAAATCTCATTCCACCACCACCACCACCTTACTACGAGTCACCGACTCCATATTTTCCACCATGGACGCAGGGCACACAACTACTGCCATTTTTATTGACCTAGCCAAAGCCTTTGATTCAGTCTCCCACCCTCTACTGTTAGGCAAATTGCGCTCCTTCGGCCTCGCAAATCAGGCCATAAACTGGTCCCACTCCTACCTCCAAAACAGGATGCAGCAAGTACAAATCGGGGACACCCTCTCTAACCCTCGACCCATCCTCATGGGCATCCCCCAAGGCTCCATCCTTGGCCCTATCCTTTTCTCCCTTTTTATAAACAACCTCCCCTCAGCCTGTCTCACCTCCACCGTGCACCTATACGCTGATGACACCATAATCTATGCCTCAGGCCCCTCCCATGGCAGCGTTCACCCAAACCTCCAAAGTGATTTCAACTGAGTACAAGCCTGGCTCCAGAAAAATCAGCTAAAACTAAATGCAAAAAAAACTGTCTCCATGGTCTTCAGCACAAGACAAAAACTTGCCTCCCTGCCTGCCCCCCCCCTCTGATCTACACCCTGGAAGAAATACTCCTCGAAACTGTATCCACATTTAAGTACATGGGAGTCTTGCTGGACTCAAACCTAAATTTCTCCACCCACGTCGACGCCACCTGCACCAAACTCCAGCCCAAACTTGCCATCCTCTACCACCACAAAGCCTGCCTCCCCCCTCCCTACTCAGAGTGAACTCATACCAAAAACCATCCTACCGGTACTGGACTATGCGGATGTCATTTATGGCACAGCCCCTTCCTCCTCCCTTGCTAAGCTTGATGTCCTGCTAAACTCCTTCATCTGCTTTGCCACTGCCTCCCCCCCACTCACTCATCACTGCCAACTACTCTCAACTCTATCACTGATGCCACTCTCACATAGGCGGAAAACCCATAGCGCCTCACTCATAGAGAAATATTGGCTCGGCTCCTTTCCCCTCTACCTCTCCTTCTGCCTCTTTCAAGCCAACCCCTCTGGCTACTCACTTCACCACAGACATGCTCGTACCTTCCACCTCTCATGTCCCCTCTCAGCCTCCGGGCAAGCTGCCTTTTCCTACCGGCTCCCACTCCTATGGAACAACCTCCCTCCCAGCCTCCACCTGGCCCCCTTCCTATCCATCTTCAAACAGCTTCTCAGGCTCCTCCCTCCCACTCCCTGCCTCAGCTGTGCACCCAATCCCCCCTACCTGGACCAAGTGTAACCCCAAGTTTTTGAGAAGTCCTCTGCAGTAAATAAATGAATTTATACTCATGTCTGAAAGTCTAGGAATTTTATGGTCTTGAGATGAAATATATAAATTTGTTTTTTTTCCACTCTGATGTTCTTCAAAATTGTAACTGTACCACCAATCTCCATGTAATTTACAATACTGCACCATTTTTCTTATGCTAATTGTTATTATTTCTGTATATCTATATATATATTTTTTTCTATATCTATGTCTCCCTGTTGTACTATGCACCCGGGTTGCACCTGGAAACGAGCCTCGGCTCAGCGTGCCTTTCCCGGTCAACAATTTTAAATAAATAAATAAATAAAATTAAAAATGTTGATGCACTGCTATCAGAAGAAGAGTTTTGTAATGGGAATTCCTAATGTTGCACAGCTTTTGTTGTTATGAGGAAGTGGATTTGAAGCAAAACTTCCTTCAAATCTGTCCCCATCAATCCCATTGTCTAAAATATGTTTCCTCTTCTCCCCTTCCCCTCTCCACCACACAGTTTACTTGAGAGCAAACTGTACTGATGCTGCTGCATGAGGGCTATGTACTCTCTCGAAAGGTGTATTCCTACAGTCACCAAAACATATTTCAGTAGACTGTCTTCTGTCAGAGCAAGTGAGATACTGAGTGATAAAATAAACTTCTGTCAGTGTGATCATAGATTCAAACTTCTTGCCTTCTGTTTGATGAGATAAACTCCTTTCAGTGTGATCTTTCAGAAGACCTTTTAACAACCACTACATGTAAAAGTAAATTTATACATATTTGACATATGTCATTAAAATATGAATGTTATTTGCATCTTTGAACTGTGTAAAATATAGTGCTCATGGTTTCTCATTTTATCTTTCAGAAACACAAAACAGATTGTGATATGACTGTCAATGAACAATAGAAAAAACATCTTTTAGTTTTATTTTTGTTTTTGTAGAGAACAAAATGATTCCCTCCTTTCTTCTGTAATGCTTGTGTAAGATGTATCCACTACCAGAGCTGCTGCTGCTGATGATGCAGTACTCAGTTTGGTGGAGCTGACTTGCAGCATACGTTTGGCTGTCTGGTTGTATGCTGCCTGCCACACCCCACACTGGTCACGTCTTCCTCCCTCACTCTCTTCTCTTTCTCTCTCTCTCTTTCTCTGTCTGGTTTCTTGCCACCCCCCCATGGCATTTCAGTTCTCCCCTGTCCCAGCAACTATTAACTTCTTTCACAGTCTTAAAAAACCCTACTCAGCACAGCAGTTGGATTTACATCTGTGATGCAAATGCCCCAGTTTGGATAGGGACTTGAAGAATCAGAGGGCCAACCAGAAGAAGGAGGATTGAGCATCCTAGGGACTTCTCTCCCCCTCTGGAGGGCAGAGTGACCAGTGCATTATTGTCCCCTGGCAGTGTACAGGGGGAAAACAGCTGCCAGAAATTAGTTGCCAGGTGAGCATGCCAGATATTGCATGTCACACCTTATGTCATTGCACTTGATGCCTCCTGGCGAGCTCACCATTCTCTGAACAATTGCTGTCAGCTCCATTTATAATGTCCCACCTCTCTGGCTCTGCACCTCCCTCTGTGACACTTGGCCAGTGGCTGAGTTAGTTTCAGTTGGTGCAGTCCAGTCCTGCAGCCCACCTTGGGGGTAAGCCCAGGAGGTCCTCCCTGTCATGTCCCCCTGGGATCCCTGAAACATCATCCATGGGGGCCATGCTGTCTGATGGCCCCACACAGAGGGGGTAAGCCTGGGTGGATCACTGTTCCAGTTAAGCCCTGTGGGTGAATGGAGTTTGGGGGAGTTGGGGGCTGAGCCTTCGGAGGTCTGGCACCATGACACAAAACTTAATAAATAAAAAAAAAGTCTCCCATTCTGAACTACTGTTTATTTCAGTCTTCCAGATCTTCAGCTTGGTTTCAGCATACTTTTTATTCCTCCTCTTTCTCCGACATGCCCCTCCCTGATATTTGAGTCAAACTGACCAAGGGGTTCCAAAGTTATGGAAAAGTCCTTTCAAAATCATTGAAAGTATGTCCTGTCCTCATTACAGGATGTGTTGTGGTCAGGAACATGACTGGTTTGGAAATTTAGAAGGTTACTGTTGGCAGTTGTTGAAGAGTACATTGATGCCTACTGTGTGTGTGTGTGTGTGTGTGTGTGTGTGTGTGTGTGTGTGTGTGTGTGTGCGCGCGCGTGCGAGTATGTGAGGGGGCAAGTTATTCAACCCGTGCCAGGTAAATATGCCCATCATATCATTAAATATGTACTTGCATGTTGTGTGAATGCAGTTCTTCTGTGAATGTGAAGCATTTTTGTGTTGCCGTTGAATGAAAGAAGCTCTAGCAAAGGAAATTGCACTGCTGCATTGCAGTTATTAAGACTCCAAATAAATACTGTGAGTGCAGATTTATTGAGAGAGACAGAGAAAGAGAGAGATATCAGATCTAGAGATTTTTCCTGAGATACTAAGCACAGATTATTCAGTGTAGAGTAAGCAGTGATGATATTAGGAGTGGTGAAGCCACGAGTAATATTATGACAGCTTACTCTGCAAGAATGCTAATATTTCACATATCTCACAAGTCACACATCATGTGTGCGATTTATACAATAGGGTCCCCAATATGTTGTAAATAAAAGCAATTTGTTGCTTAGTTTTATTTGTGTTGTGCTCTTTTTGTCGGTGCTATGTTTCTGTGTTGTGATTTGTGTCATTCCGGTTGGTTGGTTGGTTTGTGGTGGCTTTGTAATGCTATTCACTGAGCTATTCTGTGATCCTATTCATTGTTTAGCATTTCTTCAGAGGTTTATTTCCAGGTTGGTGACGTTTGTTGTTGTGATTCGTTGATTCAGCATGGTGGTTTGATATTATTGGTCAAGATGTGGTTCGCGTGTGTTTATGGGTGCCAGTTTCTTATGGAGGTTTATCTGAAATTCAGCTTTTTATTGTTTTCATCTTACATATAGCTAGCAAGGAGGCTACAGTGTTGGCCTTACAAGAATACTGGCCAAGATAAACAAGAAGTAGCAACCATCAGTCTGTCTCTGGATCAAATAAAACTAAAACAATACAAATAAACCTACAAAACCCTCCTTTATTCCCTCCTCTTAACTCCTCCTACATCCACCCCGCTCCCCTGGAGTGTGCCTAATGTTCATAACAACACAAAGATACTCGAGAATTAGAAACTAACAGTCAGCATTTGCCAAAGATGGATAAAGTTAACCAACTAAAATAAGCAGAGACATATACTTACAAAATTTCAGTTCAAATATAAGGTGTAAAATTTACCCCATTTGCGGTTAAATGCATCCATACAGTTCCGGGAGCTGGCTATCAACTGCTCGGTATTGAAACAAAGTGACATCTCCTTCAGTCATTCCTCATGTGTTGAGACTAATTGGTCCACCCAATGCTTAAGCACCAATCTTTTAACCTTTTAGTAGAAATTAAGGCTATGTGAAATCTACACTCCTTAATATTAATGGTTGAAAACATCCCAAGGATACATATCTCTATAGTAAACAAGTCCCCTAAACCTAATAGAGAATCTAGGCTGGATTGAATTGCATTCCAGAGTGGTGCCACTTTGTTACAATGCCAGAAAAAGTGAATCAGATTCCCTTCAGGTGAACCACATCTGGTACAGGTTGCCACAGGAAGCCTACCCAGTTTGGATAGTTTAACGGGAGTGTAATACATATTATTTAAAATATGATACTGAATAAGTCTATGTCTATCTTGGGTAAGATACCTATGCAGGTCCTTCCAAACCTGACTCCACATAGGACTAACATCAGTCAGAATGGGAGTCCAAACTTTAGACCCCAGGAGAGCATTCAGGAATTTGATTCCCAAAAGAAGAGAGTAAATCTCAGATATTCCATGGTGCTTACAGGCGTATATCTGTACCTGTTCCAAAAAGGGTCTAACCTGGGATTGTGATAATGTAATTCCAAAGTTGGACACCATGAGGTGTCTCAGCAGAAACACTTTGAAAATATATTTCTGAGAGATGTTGAATTTAGCTAGTATATCAGGGGATGACAGGAGAATGATTTGACTGTACAGGTCCTCTACTGAAACCTCCTGTAGCTGAGTAAGCCAGTCCAGAAAAAGCAGTGATCCCCCTATTTTAATGTTTGGATTTCGAAGAAGGGGTTGAACCATGTCCTTTTTGTATGGAATGTTAAAAAAATTCCAGCATTGAGCTAAAACCCTAATGGAAACTCCCATCACTGAATTTTGTATGGAATTTGGCAATGCAGAACTAGGAGAAAAAAGTATTCCTGAGGAATTGAGACCATGCAGACCAAGAAGCTTCTTTTCTAATTGTAACCAGATTGGTAGGTGCCCATCGCCTGTGTCTGAGAACCATCTTCCCATTTTTGACAGGTAGCTCGCCCAATAGTAGAAGATAAAATTAAGAGGACGAAGTCCACCTAATTCCTTAGGAAGGCTGAGTTTTATGAAAGAGCGTCTGGGATGTTTGCCCCGCCTGATAAATTTGGAGAGGGTGGAGTGAAAATGATGAAAATAGGACAATGGGAGCCAGAGATTTAATAAATTTAGGGGATAAAAGAGACAAGGGAGGACATTAATTTTAACAATACTGATACGCCCCCATATTGAGAGGGGAAGATTTCCCCATCTTTGAAGGTCCTGTTGAACGTTCGTACTTAAGTCATCCAGATTAAGCTTCCTGAAAGTATCTGGGTCATTGGTGAGATGAATATCCAAATATTTAATAGAGTGAGGGGACCATTTCATGCCTAGGTGAGCAAAGCTAGCCTGATGGGTAAGGGCATTTAGAAGAAAAATCACAGTTTTTGATAAGTTTAATTTATAATTGGCTACGAGTCCAAACTGTCTGATGATTTGTTATGCACGTGATAACGATAAGTCAGGGTAGGCCTGATGCAGGAGAATATCATCTGCGTATACTGAAAGGATTAGAGACTGTTGATATACTGTACAGCCCATAACCGGGGGGGCACGCTTGATACAAAGTAGAAGGGGTTCCAAATATAGATTAAATAGAAAGGGAGATAAGGGGCAGCCTTGCCTGGTACCGGTAAATAAAGAGAACCGTGGGGAGAATACACCATTACAATAAATTTTGACAGAGGGACCTTGATAAACCGTCTGTATCCATCGAATGTAAACTGTTGGGAAGCCCATTTTCTTAAGAGTTGTCAAGAGAAACTCCCAGTTTACTCTGTCAAAGGCTTTTTCTGCATCTAGTGAGATTAAAGCCATGGGGATCTGGGCTTCTTGAGCAACCTGGAGGATATGTGAAAGGGTCAGCAAATGATCAGCTGAAGATTGACCTTGTACAAATCCAACCTGCTCAGGGCTCAACAGATGAGACCAGACCCGTTTGATTCTGAGAGACAAGATTTTTGTTAGAATTTTGATATCATAGTTTAACAGCGAGATTGGGTGATAACTGGCAGGATCATTATGTGGTTTGTCAGACTTCAGGATGAGAACTATAATGGCTTCCAACAAGGAAGGGTCTAGAGTATCAGAGGTGAACATATATTCAAATAAATTTAAGAGGGGGGCTAATTCACTACAAAAGGTTTTGTAGAAGTTGGAGGAAAAGCCGTCTGGTCCCGGCGACTTATCTAATGTGAGCCCTCTGATCACCTCCTCTATCTCCCCCAAGGTAATTGGGGAAGACAGACTCGAACAATGATGTGTTTGAAGCGATGGGAGGTCAAGGCTATCCAAATATTGTTCTGTACGTGAGAGTGTGACCTGTGAAGGGTTTTTATTGTATATATATGTGTATTATAAAACTTTTTAAAAACCTGAGAGATATCATGTGGGGAAGTCCTAATAGAGCCATCTGAGGCTAGTATAGAAGGGATGAGCCTTGAGCTCTCTAGTTCCCATAACCGGAGGGCAAGCATTCTTCACGGCTTCTCACCTTGATCAATATAGTGGGCTTTAGTTTTTAGGATGGAATATTTAGCCTTTTCTTTTAATAAATCTGCATATTCGTTTCTAAGTTTCAGCAGGGTTTCCAAGAGACCTGGAAGGGCAGACGTGGATAGGGTATTTTCTGTCTCCTTGATTTGATTTGACAGAGCAATAATTCTTGCCTCCCTTTGCTTTTTCTGTTTGGAAGCTAGCCTAATAAATTCACCCCTAAAGTATCATTTAAAGGAACACCATATTTGATCAACCCTATTAATGGAGCCATTATTATTATCCATAAAAGAAGAAATTGTATCCCTTATGTGAGAGATTATGCGCTCCTCTTTTAGGAGTTGTGTATTCAATTTCCAGGTAGTGTCCCTTTGACTACATGGATCTGGAGAAAACACGAGGCATGCCATTGAGTGGTCCGATATAACAATCAGTTCCATACCAGTCTGGTGAAGGCCAGCTAAAAGTGACGTGCTGATTAGAATATAGTCCAACCTAGACCACGACTGGTAAACCTGGGAATGGAATGAGAAAACCTGACCAGAGGGGTTAAATAGGCGCCATGGATCGCAAAAACCCAATAATCCCATAAAGTCCCTTAGGGCTTGCTGCTGGGGGGGGGATAGGGGCTTTAGTGGCCTGTATGTTCTGTCTAAGTCTTGTGTTAGGGGGATATTCCAATCTCCCCCAATAATTAACCTGGAAAGCAGAAATCTGCTCAGCTTGTCTGCCAAACACATAAGGAACTCCACACTATCTCCCACTGGGCCATAGACTGCACCCAATACCACCATGTTATTATTCAGCGTGCATTTAACTAAAACAAATCTGCCTTCTGGGTTGGATAGTGTTTCTTCTGCTACGAACAAAACATGCTTCTTGATCAGAATTGCCATCCCCCTGCTTGCAGACAACCCACAGGCAGTAAAAACGTGGGAGAAACCCTGTCTGCATAACCCATTTGTTTCAGTAGCTAAAAGGTGGGTTTTCTGCATCAAAAGGATGTCTATATTTAAATAAATGCAATTTTTGAGAACTTGATATCTGTTAGTCATGTCTCTGACTCCTCTAACATTCCATGTGGCTATTTTAATTGTTACTGAAGTCATTACCATCTTTTTGAAGGAGACAATAATCCTGTGTCAGTGAATGAAAAAAGAACCCCATGAGGCACACTCCAGTCCCCTCCCCTACCCTTGTTTCAGTTCTATCTACTGTATGTTCAAACATACAGTAGATAGAACTGAAACAAGGGAACACTTCCCGATAGTTTCCTGTATACGTTTGTAAAGCTGAAATTATGTGGAGAAATAACTGCTCCCTACTCATCTCCATTGTTGCTATAGTTGGGAAAATCATCAGATTCGTGAAATCCCACTCCACCAAAACCCCCTCAGACTATGTACAATAGGTCCCCCTTTGAAGATAGCATTGAGTATGTGAGTCTCCAGAATAGAGGACCCAACCCAACAGGTGACCTTCCCTTGGGAAGCTATAGCTCCATGTAAATACCAGATCTGAGCACTGGTGCCAGAGACTACCTCAGTGAGGTATGCCAGAAGTGCTCAGCAACTTCTTTGCTCTTTAAGCTTCCCTGGGAGACCACCCTTCTCCCCCTTCTCTGGCGTGATATGCAGTTCTCCCCATGCTTGCTCCATCCCAAAGCCTCCCGCCCACCACCCCTCAAAGAAAACCGAAAGTGTACACCCTAGATAGGTTAGTCAGAATCAGGAGAGTTATTAAAGAGAATACAGAGCCAATTCCAGGGAAAGTGAAAATGAATCGATCTGGTCATAGGTTGACCAACCTACTCAAGATCGAGAACGCTGCTCCAGATGAGATTAGATAAACCCAGAAAACTTGTGAAGCAAACCTCAGGGGGATAGAGGTCTCCAAAAAAAAACCCTTATCACATAGCTTATTAAAATCTACGGGAATGAGATCACCCCGAAGGGTGGGGAAGTGATCGGGGGACCTATAATTGATGGGAATTAAAAAAAGTCCCCATTAGTGGCACAGGGAAGCGCACGGTAAACAAAGTTTCCTCCCCCCCTCCCCACAGGAACACACCAACGATCGCACCACTGAATTAGGTCTGCTAGGCCTCAGGACACCCCAGCAGCCCTCCAAAACCAACCCGAGAGAGACAGAAGAGAGAAGGAAGAGAGGGGAAAGGAAAAAGGAGAAGGGATCCAAAACAGGTATGCAATTCACTCCTACAAGACTAAGGACTGAAAGCTTTAGGTATTTGCGATAACAGTTCAGCCAGTCTTAAATAGATTAGGTAGCTTGATTGTGAGATCCACAGTTGCCTGTTCTTGGGATTCATAGGAATGCCAGACTCCTTCAATAGCCACTTGCAGTTTAGCTGGGTAAACCATCTTGAGGCGAATTCCTGCTGCTATTAGCTTGCTGACCGTGGGATGAAATGCTGATCGCTTTTGACGAGTTTCAAAGTGGAGATCCTGAGTTATCCTCAGCTTTGTGTTACCCCATAGGATGGCTTGGAGCTCCTTCGATTTGGAAATGATATGCTGCCTCTCAAAGTAACTTAGGAATCTCACTATTATTGGCCGTGGTGGTGATCCAGGTGGGGATTTCAGCTTGAGAGAGTGATGGGCCTGTTCTATGTGGTACTGTGGGCTTACTGGGGATGGGTCCATGATCTCAACAAGAAACTTCTGAAGGAAGCCGATGATATCAGGGTCCTCTTCCATTTCAGGTAGGCCTAGTATCAGGATATTATTCCTTCTGCTTCTCCCCTCCAAATCTTCGGTTTTCAGTTGCATCTTCTTCAGCTGTAGCCGAGGCTGTACAATTTCAGGATCCATTCTCTCCTTCCACCTCTCCAGAGAGGTGGTTCTTGCTTCAGAGTCTCCCATTCTTTGTGACAGGGAACTTAGGTCACATTGAAGCGATTTTAATTCTGCCGATATGTCCTCGAGTGTTTCCTTAAAACGGAGCAGTTCTTGAAGAAAACGTTCCTCCGTTAGAGGAATCGTCGAGGAACTGGCAGAACTTGACTTGGAGGTACCTCCGGAGCTCTGATGTTTCGATTTTTTGGCTGTTTTCTCTGGGGTAGCTGGAGGACTGTGTTTAATGCAGGCCTGCTTCATCTTGGCCTCCATCTCAGCTTTATCACCAAATCTGTCCTCCGAAAACATCCCCAGTGGCAATCGCTAGTGCTCCAAGTGCCAGTACAAAGTGTAACTAAGATCTGAAGCTTGTTCTGTACTTTAAATTGGGCAAAGTAAGTTTTTAAAAGAGGTCGATAGGTGGGAGCTTCGGATCTGAGCTGCTTCTAGGCGCCCTACATCACGTGACCCCGTGGAGGTTTATTTGCTCTTCGGACATGTTTTATTTTATTTTGTAGTGATTTATTATTTTATTTTTTGTGTCTTATTCTTTTTTTATTGTGAAGATATAGATGGGACATGATCTTTTTAATATGATAAGTCAGGTATATTCATATTCTGTATTAGGGTGAATGTTTTGTTGTGATTTCTTGTGGGGTTCATTGTTATTTATTGTGGGTGCTTTTATGCAGTATTTGTGCAGAGGCTAATATATTTCATGTGTTACTGTGCAACTTTTATTGTGTGTTGTATAGGTGTTCATCTCTTTGTAGTTCGTGTGCTCTGTTTTCATTTTCTAGTCCAAGTTTGAGTCACTGTCTGTTTCAATTAGTCTTTTTGTAGGCATTTTCCTTCTTGTGTCTCCTGTCAGGAAGAAATGACATAATTATTAGTATCAGAAGTATTTTATTTTTATTCTGTATGTTTTGTCGTTGTGGCTTACCTTGTACCAGGTTAAAAGTTATATTCTTCACATTGATGGTTGCATTGCTGAAGTAAGCCACCATTGCATCCTGGAATTTGGCCATGTTATTCGAGTACTTGTTTTTTGTGCATGTTTGGAAGTGATGGTTTCTCATTATCCAGAGAGTTTTATTCAGTTTTTGTAGTGTTTTCTGTTTCCTTTGATTGAGTGGTGTCACATTTGGTTGTATTGTCTGAGCTTAGTATTTTTGGTATTGTTTCTTGTTTAGTTTCATTTATGTGATGGTAATCATTGACAGATTTTAGTTTTTTATGCCAGATATTTATATGATTTCTACAGCAAGCAGTCCGGAGTCACTCAGTTTCTGAACCAAATGTTTACGGCTGGAGTGGTTCATAAGCCTTTTAGGTGTTTCAATTTCTGCTTTGCATAACATATTTTTTACTATTTTTCTAATTGAGTTTATTCCCAATGCTTGATTTTTATACCAAGTTATTGGTATTTGGAAATTCAGTTGACAGTTTACCATTAAGAAGAATGGTGAGTCATCTTGTAGGGATTTGTGAGGATGTCTGGCTTGGTATATTATGCTGTTTTGTACTGGGCACTTGTTTTCCACTTTAGTCTCATATGCTATTGGTTTCACTTTTCATGTAACTTTTGGATTTGTTCCTGATCTCATCTTCATTTGTCTTTCTGTACATAATTGAAGGAACCATTTGCCCAACTCAAAATTTTTTAATTTTATGTCCCTCCATTTTAATTTTCTGCTTTCTGTACTTCCATGTACTCCAAAATGTAGGGTTATTGTGATCTACATCGTATTAAGAAGGGATTGGAGGTCATGGGGTCCAAGTTGTTTTTTTTGTCATATAGTTTTTCCAAGATGTCTTCTGTTATGTTGTCTACAGCCATTGATCTGTTTCCCTTTCCTTGTCCTTTGAATACTTTTTGTTTTGCTTCTATGACCTCCCTAGCTTTTAAAAATGTTCTTGATGCAGTTAGGGACTCGGGATATTCTTTTACTTTACGGTGTCTCTCTATACTTTGGAACGTGAATCTTACAGTAAATGATTCATATGGGTTGCCGTCTCGTCTCTTGCATGTTATGTAATAATTGGATAGTAATGTGTCTAGTTCTTGGAGGTGGAGGATTTCATGGATTGGCATAGTAATTTTTTTTTTTTGTAGGTAAGTTTATAAGTTTATGATGTCCAACTGTGTTTTTCTTTTTGTATTAGCATTTTTAGTGCTTTGTATAAATTTATTGATTAGGTGTGGTTCTGTAGTATATGTTTGTTGTTGTACTGTGTAAATGTTGTTTCTTGATTGCTGTTTTTCTTGTTCTGCATCTTATGGATCAAGTAATTATTCCTCATTGTTTTCATACTAGGTGCACAAATCTAGTATTTCATCTTCCAGATTAGGTGTCATAGTAGATTTTTTGGTGTTGTCATTCTGTGTGTATTTTGTCAGGCTGTGTATTTGTTTAGTTTGGTAGTTTGTTTCTTTTTAGTTTTATTTTCATTTAATTTCTTTCTTTTTTTTAGGTATGTCAACTTTTCCGTTTGTCTTGATATTTGGTGCATGAGAAATACATGGTACTTTATTTAATTCAGGTGAGCTTCTGTGTTTGTTAATAATTAACATTGCTGATGATGGAATTGGGGAGTGTGTTAGGTGATGTATCCAGAGTTCATAATCTAAGTGCTGGCATATTTTGATGCAGGTTTATTTTAAATATCACACTCCGGATACATCACACTGAAGTTATTCAACGGGGCTGATTTAATGTGATTTTACTACATAGTATATACTTTCACCCCTACTGTGTGTGTGAGCATATATATATATATATATATATATATATATATATATATATATGTATATATATATATATATATATATATATATATATATGTAATAGATAAACCACTCTGAGGTGTGCATTCACGCTCTGATATATGCACACCTTGGTGTGTGTTGTTACGCACAAGCCCGCAGGCCTAGTGCATCAACCACACAAGGCATGCATGTATCAGAGTGCAACCACAAACCTCAGAGTGGTTTATCTATCTTATAAAATGTCAAAATTGTTTTGGAGGGGGGTAAAATCGCAGGTGTGTGGTTGTGCTCTGATATATGAATGGTCGTGATGTGTTTTATACAATCAGAAATTTGCATTTGGAGAATGATATCATCTCCATTTTATAAATGTATATGTGTGTGTATATATATATATATATAAATATATACACACACACACACACATATATATATATATATAGATAGATAGATAGATAGATAGATAGATAGATAGATAGACAGATAGATAAAAATAGTGGTGCAGTAGCGCCACTATAATTAGGGTAAGAAGACAGTTTAATATTAAATGCCAAATTCTGCACCTTAATAACTTTGCAACTGTTCAATGGATTTGCACAAAATTCAGAATGCACAGTCTTGTATGGTTGTTCTCTTTATTTGCCAAGTTGTGTTTTGATCGCACTTGCGGTTTTTGTGCCCATTTTTGCTGATTTTTGGCCATCACACTGCAGCCACAACATTTAGAACTGTGGCTGAAATTTTCAGGATTGAAAGATGTTTCCAAAAAGAACAATCCAGCGTTGGTTTGGTGAAAAAATATTAATCCATTCGAAAGTTAATTAATTTTGAATTTTTGGGTTCTGAGCATGCTCAGTTCAGTCTGAGATTTATATGAATGTTTTGCAAAAGAGGATTGGGCTCATGATCAAGGATTTTTGTCATCTCAAGAATGGGGATTTATGAAATCCACATTCATGAGGAAAAATTCCCATTTTGCGAGCCGCCATCTTGTTCTCATTTTTCTCCACAAAATGTTGTAGCTTGCCCCACTGATGTGTACTGTTGCAAATTAAGCATGAGGTTTGTTCAGAGAGATGCCCTCTACAACCCCATGGCTTTGGTTTTCTTTGTTTTCATCAAAAAATAGCCATTTTACATTTTAAAATTCTTTGTTCGTGACTCGCTTCCGAACCTCATTTGCAAGGTGAAAAAATCCCACTTTTTTTAGCCGATCCCCTTTCGCAAGCTGTCAAAATACTTGATTGTCATTTCCAGACCAGATGACCCTACCTCACAAACAAGGACACCAACAATCATGAACAGGGATTTTGACAGCTCACAAAAGGGGATCGACTCACGAAAGGGGATTTTGACAGTTCGTGAAAGGGCATTTTTTTAAATCCCCTTTAGAGAAGTGACAAAATCTCCATTCACAAGCAGCCAAAATTCCCTTTTGTGAGTTGACAAATCCTTATTCACATTTTGCAGACCAGATGGCTAAAATCTGATGAACAAGGATTTCTCCCAAATGGTGATTTTGACAGATCACAAAAAAGGGATTGACCTCATGAACAGGAATTTTGCCACCTCATGAACTAGGAATTTTGAAACTTTCCCAGTGCACAGTAAATAAATGATTTGGTCTTTTGGCTTGAAATTTTCCAGGTATCAAGAGGATGTCCCAGATATGTGAATTATACTGTTTAGCTGGCAAGAATTTCATAGGTTCCATAGATATGCCTCTATGAAGTTGAGATTTTCCCATAGGATAACATTGCTGTGCCCACAGTGCCTTTTGGTGCCCGTATCTCTGAAAAAATGTGAGATATGGATTTTCTACTCCAGTCAGCTAAGCATGCATAGAGGTTTCAAAGACATTATTACAACTGCAGTGGAATTTTTTTCATAGCTACTACAGTTACTGAGATATTGGCAAATTAACATTAAAAGGATTCCTTTTCAGTCCTATAGGTCTGCTGTATGGCTTCATAGCTGTGTGTAAATGGAAGCACAGAATCCGGAGGGTATGCGGTCCCACAGACGCATATTGTTATGCAAAAATTAGTAGCTTGAAGGGAGCATGGGGCCTGGTGGGCCAGTGCTCCCACCAAGACATATTACTTACCAGTTACATCACACTTTCTCAAAAATAAGGACATTCATTGCAAAAAATACTGTAGTAATGCATTAGTTAGGGTTCAAGTGACAAAAGTAGGGAAATGAGATGTTTGGATTCAGCCCCTAACCCTACACCCAACCACCCTACCCCACATCCTCCACACACCAACAGGTATTGGGGAGTGCCATGGGTCATTAGGCATAACTCTCACCCTATTCTGCTATGCTGTACTACATCAGCCTGTTTACACATGGAATGGGGAGAGAGTTAGGCCTAACCACCCCAGGGCACACCCCAATGCCTGCTGGTGTGTGGAGAATTGGGGGTGGGGTGTTATGGTGGTGGGGTTAGGGCTCAACCCTAAAGTCTCATTTCCCTACTTTTGTCACTTCAACCGTAACTGATGCATTAAAAAGGTTTTTGCAATGAACAGATATCTATCTATATATATATATATATATATATATATTAGAGGCAAAAAACTCCATTTAATGCATTAGTTAGGGTTGTTCCACAGCGACAAAAGTGAGAAAATTCACTGTTAGGGTTGAAAACCCTAACTCCAGTCACCCCCAGCACCACACACACGACACACACACACATTCAAGTATGGGGAGGACCAAGTCAACACAACCAATGACAGACATCCAGCAGCAGGTGACAGAAATAACAAACAATTGTCTAAATGTACTACGAGACATCCCCACCCACCTGACCAGGTACTGCATGCTCAGTGGAGATCAACAGCAAAACTGAGGCCATGTACACCAAACGTACACATCCCTGATTGCAGCTGCACACAACGTACCACACTTAGTAGTTGCATGGCCTTACCATGATGTCTTGTGGCATAGTAACTGGAGCAGCAATGCAAACAGAAATGCTAACAGTTGCACACATGGTAACACAAGCGCGAATGATAACAGAAAGGGTAACGCACACGGTGGCGTTGACGGGAACGATGTGCCACGTGATGTCTGGTCACATAGTAACATGGTGCCTGTAAATGGAAATGTCAATGGGCATGGTGACGCAAGTGAAACAGAAAGAGAAACAGTGCATTACCACAAATGACAAAAAAGTAACAGAAATGCTAGCGCCAAGTAAACTTGTAAAGGATGGCGCCGCGTGGTGGCGATTGGGGTGCATTGGGATCATCAGCCCTAACTCTCACCCCATGACCTGTGTAAAGCAGCAGAAGTATAGGAGAATGGGGTTAGAGTTAGGACTCATGATCCCAATGCACCCCAATGCCGGTTGAGGGTGGTGGGGTGCAAGGGGTTTTCAACCCTAACAGCGAATTTCCTCACTTTTGTCGCTGTGGAACAACTCTAACTAATGCATTAAACTGAGTTTTTGCCTCTAATTTCCCTTCTTTTGAGAATGATAAGAAATAGTGAATGTAATGCAGCAGTGGGAGCGGTGCCCTCTGGGCCCAGCTCCCACCACTATCTTGATGGCAGGAGCCCCAGGGTCCCGCCACATGATGTCTTGTGGCATACTCAACAGGGACAACAACGCAAACAAGAAATGACTAACAGTGGGCGCACATGGTAACACAAGCACGAATGAGAACAGAAAGGGAACGTACATGGTGGCGTAGATGGGAATGGTCTGCCACGTGATGTGTTGTCACATAGTAACATGGTGCCTGCAAACAGAAATGTCAATGGGCATGGTGATGTAAAGTGAAACAGAAAGTTAAACAGTACTGTAGACAGAAAATGGCAAAAAATAACAGAAAGGCAAGCGCAAATGAAAACGCAAAGGATAACGCACATGGTGGCGCAGACGTCAACGGAAAGTGAAACGGGTACGGAACCGCAAGCAGAAAGGGCAACAGTAACAGTAATGTAAGCACACAGGCTGGTTTTCCCCAAAACCTGCATTGAGAAAGACAGTGAGTACAAATAATGTATGCAAAATAATGAGTATCGGCGAAGAAAATGAGATCTTGGAATACTAAATACATTATATCTCAGGAACCGTACGACGTAGAAAAAAAATTTAAAAGTCATATTATTTACAACTGTCCTGGCTAATTTGAATCTTGGCCCCATTGGGGGCTAAGAAATTTTCTGACGAAAAGTCTGTATCTCGCACCGTTTCCGAGATACGGGCCCTGAAAGGCGCGGTGAACGCCGTAATGTTATCCTATGGGAAAAAAAGAAAAGTTCGGAGCGCCATAACTTTGCCTCCCTGTAATGTTTTTTCACCAAACCACTGAAAGGCACATCTGTTGGCTGTTGACTGTCTTCCCTCCAAATTTCAGGAAAAAAGACCAAACCGTTATTTTTCAGCAGGGATCCAAAGGATTTCTGTTATGCGTTGGGCGCCGTAATGTTATCCTATGGGAAAAAATGTCAAAGTTGGAGTACCGTAACTTTGCTGCTGTGTGATATTTTTTCACCAAACTACTGAAAGGCACATCTGTGGGCTGTTGGCTGTCTTCCCTCCAAATTTCAGGAAAAAAGACCAAACCGTTATTTTGCAGCAGGGTGCCAAAGGATTTCTGTAATGCGTCGGGCGCCGTAATGTTATTCTATGGGAAAAACCATCAACTTTGGAGTGCCGTAACCTTGCCGCCAAGTAATATTTTTTCAATACAACACTGAAAGGCACATCTGTGAGATGTCGGCTCCGTTCCCTCCAAATTTCAGCTCAAAACTCCCAACGGTTCTTTTGCAGCGCAGTGCCAAAGAATTGCTGTCATTTTCCCACAGACTAGAAAACTACTGTCGCAATTTGAGAAAGCTTTCGCAGAAATTTGCGACACTTTCGTGAGCACGAAAGTAATTTGTGAAAGTACTTTTTCCAGAAATTTGAAAAACATATTTCTGGGGTGTTGTACCACAAAATAAAGACATGGCAAGCATCCTCAGGGCCCGACTAGGTGAATACAAAAAAAATTAGGTTGCTAGAGGGTCCCAAATTTAAATGCCAACCATTTTTCTGATCACCAACTGAAACAAAATGGCCATTTATAAAGTAACAGGCCCATTTAAGAAAGTAAAATGCATTTGCAAAGTGTTGAACTTTTTGTTAACTTTTCCCATTGACTTATAATGGGAAACTGTTTTTTGAATAACTTTTGAACCGTTTAATATTTTTTCATGAAATCTTTGAAAGGCACATCAGGGACTCTGACTGCATGTTCCCTGAAGATTTCGGGTCGGTCACGCAAACTGTATGACCTGTAGGTGCGACCACAGAATTCCAGAAAAGCGTAAACGTGCACACAGATCACACTTAATAACTCCACAGCCATATATCCGACCAGTACAAAACTTGGCAGATCCCAAGGCCTATGGTTCTTGATCATAAATTCCAAATTTCAGGCAAATCCATCAAACGGTTGCAAAGTTATTAAGGTGCAAAGGTTTGGGGTTTAACATAGAAATGGCTCCTCAACCCTAACTATGGTAGCACTACCGTGCTACCATAATATATATATATATTTATATACACACATATATATATATATGTATCTTCATGGCAAAAACACTCTGTTTAATACATCAGTTAGAGTTGTTCTACAGTGACAAAAACAAGGAAATTCAGTGTTAGGGTTGCCACCCCTTGCCCCCACACCCATCCCACCCCCACCAACAGGCATTGGGGTGAGCTTTGCGGTTGTCTGGCCTAATGCTCACCCCATTCCATGTGTAAATAAGCTGAGGTGGTGTAGTATTGGAGAATGGGGTGAGAGTTAGGACCGATGACCCCAACACACACCCTAATGCCTTTTGGTGGGGGCAGGGTGGGCATGGGGTGCAAGGGGTGACAACTGTAACACAAAATTTCCTCACTTTTGTCACTGTGGAACAACCCTAACTGATGCATTAAACAGAGTTTTTTGCCATGAATTTTCCTTCTTTTTGAGAATGTGCACTATAAATAGTGAATGGAATGTGGAGGTGGGAGTGCTCAGACCATGTGAATTTTTGTCACTTTGCTGTGCAAAAACCATATGACTGACTGAAATGAAAATTGATAAATGAAGACATGTACCATAGTACACTGTGTGTCCAGAATTGCGTGTACATCCATTCAACGGTCACACAGCACCACAAGCAAACAATGTAACATGCACAATTCAGCAACTGGAAGTGCCAGCAACCCGAAAATTGTCACAGTCAAAGATGCATTATAAATCTTCATACACTCTAAATGCCAGGAAATTGGACACACCGTTCAGAAGTTATTGAAGTGTAATGAATCAAATTTGCTTTCATCAGAGTGGAAATATTCCACACCTGTTAATGTTTTACACACCAAATCACTGCAATGCGCTTCCGTACCACTAGGGCAACCTATGCTATAAATTACTAGCCAGTATCACCATGCAGAACACTATGCACAAAATGTTAACTGCACCATGCTGTATCTCTGCAGTGAATAATTTTTCCAACATGTAAACAACATTACCCACATCCCCAGGACATCCACTCAACACCCTCAAAATCTCATGTGAAAAGACCAAACCATTCCACAGATATTCAATTTATATGTTACTGCACTTTTAATAAGTCTTACACAACAAAATGGCAGAAATCATGCCCAATAATGTGCTAAAATGGCGGACCTGGCAGCCAAAAATTCTGTAACTGTGAAGCAGGCCAACTTCAAATGGCAATACCTCTGGAATGGAACAACATTCTTTCACCAAACAAAAACTGGCATGTTCCTTAAACACAGATCTTGCTTCGTGGCAAGTTTCAGATCAATCAACTACACACTGGCTGTACTATAAAACTGTGCAGGAGTGCCACAAATAACATTTTTGCCACTTCACTACATGAGAACCATATATCCAATGGAACCAAAAATTGTTAAAAGAAGACATGCACCACAGCACATTGTGTGTCCAGAATTGTGTGTACATCAGTTAATGGTTGCACAGTGCCACAAGCAAACAATGTAACATGCACAAATCAGCAACTGTAAGTGTCAGTGACCCAAAAATTGCAACAGTCAAAGATATATTAAAAATCTTGGTAAGTTCCAAATGCCAGGCAAATCAGAGACATGGTTCAGAAGTTATTGAGGTGTAATGAATCAAATTTTCACTCATCAGAGTGGCATAATTCAACACCTGCAAATGTGTTATACACCAGACCACTGCAAGGCACCTCTGTATCACTAGGGCTACCTATGCTATAAATTTCAAGCCAGTAGCACCATGCAGAATGATATGTGGAAAACATTAACTGCATCATGCAGTATCTCTGCAGCAAAGAACTTTTCCAAAATGTAAACAGCATTATTTACACCCCCAGGACATCCACTCAACACCCTCCAAATTTCATGAGAAAAGACAAAACCATTCCGGAGATATTCCATGTTTACATTTCTGCACCTTTAAGGAGTCTTCCTCAACATAATGGTGGAAATTGCAGCCAAAAATGCACTAAAATGGCAGACCTGGCAGCCAAAAACATCTGTAACTGCGAAGTGGGCCAACTTCAAATGGCAATAACTCTGGAACGGAACAGCATTTTTTCATCATACAAAAACTGGCATGTTCCTTGAACAAAGGTCTTTCTGGCAGCCAAGCTTCATACCAATCAACCACACACTGGCTGTACTATGTGTCACAGAAGACAGTGCAGAAAAATAGCAAAAACAATGTTTTGCACTGCACTACACAAATGCAAAAATACAAACAGTAATGTTATTGCAAACCATGACGGAAACAGTGAGTTAAAAGAAAGTAGTAATGCTAACTCAAATGCAAGAGCAAACGATACCGTACATGGTGATGCAAATGGAAGCGATGATGCAAATGGTAAGAGAAATGCAAGCACAACCATAAATGAAAACAGAAATGGTAACAGAAACAGTAATGCAAACCCTGATGCCAACAGAAATGCAAACATTAACGAAAACGGTAATGCAAAAGCTAACTGCAATGGAAATGCAAAAGGTAAAGAAAACAGTAATGAAACACAAATGCAAACAAAAATGAAAACGATAATGGCAGTGGTGAGGCAGAAGGAAACAGTAACTCACCCGACAATGGAAAAGCTACCGAAAATGCAAATGCTAAGGCCAATGGAAACAGAAATGCAAAAGGTAATGAACATGCAAATGGTAACGGTAACGCAACTGGAAACACAAACGGTTATGGTAAAACCAACAACTCCAAAGGAAACACTAATGCAAATGGAAATGCAAATGCAAGTGCATACTCAAGCGCAAATGGTAATGCACATGGTGATGCAAAAGTAAACACAAACAAAAATGGTAACAGAAATACAAATGGCAACAGTAATGCAAATGCAAGTGCAAACACAAATGCAAAGGGTAATGCACGTGGTGATGTAAATGAAAATGCTAAGGCAAATGGTTACGGAAATGCAAGCGGAAATGCTAACGGTAACAGTAACGCAAATGCACACCCTTTTTTCCCCCAAAATTTGCATTCAGAAGCACAGTGAATACAAAGAATGTATGCATAATAATGTCCCTCGGAGCAGAAAATGAGCATTTGGAACACTAAATTCTTTATATCTCAGGAACCGTATGACGTACTGTATAAAAAAATTAAAAATCTCATATTATTTATGACTTTCCAGGCTAGTTTTGTACTTAGCTCTCTACTGGGGGACTAATCAATCTTCCGAAAAAGTTCATATCTCGAACTGTTTTGGAGATACGGGCCTCAAAAGGCATGGCGGACACCATAATATTAGCCTATGGGAAACATCATCAACTTCAGAGTACTGTAACTTTGCAGCCCTCTAATATTTTTTTACTAAACCACCAAAAGGCACATCTGTGGGAGCTTGGCTTTCTTACCTTAAAATTTCAGCCCAAAAGACCAAACTGTTCTTTTGCAACAGGGTTGCAAAGATTCCCTAATATTTTGGCCATTGTGTCACAAAGTACTTTCTCAAATCACAACACTTTCACAAATGAAATCACTAAAGTGACACATATGCAAAAGTACTTTGCAACACTACTTTTTTACAAAAATTTAAAAAAAAACATTTCTGGGGTGTTTTACCCCCCAAAAAAAGACACGACTAGCATCCTCAGGGTTCGACTAGGTGAACAGAACAAGAATTGTGTCCCTAGAGGGTCCCAAATTTAAATGACAAGCATTTCTGTGACCACCAACTGAAAACAAGATGGCTGATTTGTGACACTACAAGGTTCATTTGTGAAAGTAAAAAGTGCATTTGCGACCCTTTCACATATTTTGTTAACTTTTCCCATTGACCATAATGGGAAAATTGTTTTTTGAAAAACTTTTGAACCATTTAATAGTTTTTCACGAAATCTTCGAGAGGCACATTGGTGACCCGTGCTGCATGTTCCCTGAAGGTTTTGGACTGATCGCGCAAACTGTGTCGGCTGTTGGCATGAGCAAAGAATGTGCAAAAATGTGTAATTTGCATGTTATTCAGTGCTCTGTAGCTCTGCAACCATACATCTGACCATAACTTAGCAGATCCAGAGATCTATTATACCAGACCGTGCATGCCAAATGTCAGGCAAATTCATCATAAAGTGGCAAAGTTATTAAGCTGCCAAATTTCAGCTTTAACCTTAAAATGGGATACTCAACCCTTACTATAGTGGCACTACTGTGCCACTATAAGATACAGTATATATCTATATATATATATATATATATATATATATATATATATATATATATACACACACACACACACGTATATGTGTTGTGTTATAGAGTTTGCAGTACCCTGTCTCCAGGTTTCAAAGAGTTTATCTCATGCACCCCTTATCTGGTGCTTTGTGCAGCTCAGACAGGCCTGTCTGATTCAGACCCAATACAACATCAGAGTATACTGTGGTATCTGGTGTCTTTCTTTTCATTCAAACAAAGCACCAGTCACATTCCTGACCTATGGATCAGGTGTCACCACTTTAGTGATATCAGACATTTTCAGTGAGTGATTTACTCCCCTCTCACAGAGCTGGTCGATAAACAACCAAATAGTTGCCAGATGCTGACAACTCATTTTCAGGAGAATATCCCATCCAGGATCTTGGCTTTGAATTTCTTTTTAAATAACATTCATTGAGTAAAAATCTGACTATTCATATGTTATGGTTTTACTATAAGTTTCAGGTGCTCAATGATTATGTCGCTTGTTAACTTTAATATTCATTTATTTGGCACAGTGTGCTTTTAGATAGTTATGACTCTGGGTGGTGAAAGGTTATTAACTGTTTTGGAAGTCAGCAATGCATAAACAGAAGTTTTCAAGTATCATAATGCACATTTTAAACTTAACACTATACCATGATAGGCAAATTGGCTCACTCACCAAATCAAGTTTCGATATTTTCTTTTTTTTTTGAAGTTAAAGATTTTATTGTTATTTCACACAGGACACACCAAACAAAAGTATAATGTTGAAAGGTTACATGCAACCATAGCGCAACCTTAATACACCCATCCAGGATACTACATGCAGGATACACAAGAAAAAAAAAATAAAGAGCACTGTCATTGGTAATGATCCAAACCTACCTAGAGTCTCCCACCCAAAAGAGTGGAAGCCAAGAGTTATAAATTGAAGGGCCCCAAGAAAACAAAAAAAAAAAGAAAAGATAATAACAATAACCTATAGGGCCCAAGGCAACGTATGATAAAAGTGGTTACATCCTGGAACAGGCCTACTACTAATTAGAACTATATACATCGAAAACTGGGAGACCAAAAAGGCAGGCTGCTTCTGAGATACAAAAAAAAAACATGACAAGTATAAAAAAAAATGGGGAAAGCCTATAACTCAGACCAGACGAGGGTTCCTCGGGAATTACTGACCACCTAGGGTTGGATATCGTGACAATACTTAGACTGGAGATATGGTTGCCACCGTCTGTCAAATTGGACCAGCGAACCCCCCACAAAACTAGAGAGCCTCTCATACATAGCTCCTAGGGCTAGAGCCTGAAGAAACTCTCGGAAGGATGGAACCTTCGTGGACTGCCACCTCCTTAAAATAAGCCGGTTGGCCATCACCCCAACAGCGGTAACCCACTGGGACCCCGGACAGCGTTTGGGTGTATGGGAAGAGGCACAACCCAGAAGGAGAAGAGGGGGGTCCGATACTATTTGAGGGAACAGAAAGGTACACATATCCTGGATTGTTGTCCAGAAATGCTGGAGATAAGGACACTCCCAGAGTATATGGAAAAGATGGGCACCTTGAATACCACATCTCCACCAAGTGTCCTGCTGAAGGATCTCCATCTTTTTGAGTTTAACTGGATCCCTGTACCACCTATGAAGGGTTTTGTTCGTGATGAGATGGGTGCGCCCATCTCTATACACCATATGCAGTCTCACCCAGGCATGGTCCCATTGGGGCTCGGAGATAGAAGAATTAAAACCCTTTTCCCATTGGGCTTTAGCTGACAAAGTAGGATTTGCAGCAGCACCTCTAAGAGCCCTATAGATCTCACTGGCTCTGTTCCTGGGATGATGTAACCAACAAGTAAGAGGATGGGATCCTAATTGTGACCCTCTATTTCGGGGGAAATTAGGTAGATGGGAGATAGCATCTCTGATCTGGAGATATCTCCAGAAATGAGAGAACGGGAGCTGATATCTGGATCTTAAAACCTCAAAAGTATCCAGTGAACTAGAATCAGGGAGCAGTAAATCCTGAACTAAAAGGATACCTTGTAACTCCCATACCTTCCAATGGATCACACTACTACCCACTACCAAGGCGTGGTTGTTCCAAAGGGCAAAACCTCAGGAGTTACGTCCTGGCCAAGCAGAGTTAGAACTCTTTGCCAGTATTGGATGAATAATAGAATGGGAGGAGAAGATTAGAGGCTTTACTATACAAGCATACATGAAGGAGAGACCTTTAATAATGATCCTCCAATGGGAGCCAGGTAGGTGAGGTGGGGCCAATGCTAGAGAACCACAAAGTGGTCTGAGCTGAGATAAAGGCCATGTGGTACCTCTGAAACCAAAGTAGGCCCCAGCCCCACCTACTCCATTGCTGACGAAGTTTAACCTTACTAAACCGTGGACGGGAGCCCTCCCACAGGAAATTACCAATGACTGCATCCAATTTTTGAAACTATTTTGATGGAATAGGTATAGGAAGATGGGACAACAGATACAATACCTTGGGGGCCACCATCATCTTGATGGAGTCTATTTTCCCGGCTAATGAAAGCCTTAAGGCTTTCCAACGAGCCATGTCCTCCTTAATAGACTCCACCAGTGGGGAAAGGTTAGCTGTGAGCATTCTGGACAAGTTAGGGTGTAGGATGATACCCAGATACTATATGCCATTGGGGGACCATTTGAGACCCGTGGCTACAACATCTATACCAGAGGGCATTGAGTTGAGAGGGAGGACCTCTGTTTTGGAATGATTGATCCTAAGACCAGAAATTCCAGAGAATACATTCAATATATGCAAGATGGATTGTATCACCTGTGGAGTGCATTCTGTAGTGACCAGCAGGTCATCAGCGTACAAAAAAGTTTTAAAAGTAATGCCTCCCATTGTTATTCTAGGGATAGAGGGCTCTTCCCGAAGTGCAATGCCCAGGGGTTCATTGGCAAGAATGAACAAAAGGGGGGAGAGTGGGCAACCTTGTTTTGTACCCTTCTGCAACTGGAAGGGCGCCGATAGATTGCCATTGGTCAAAACCCTAGCCAGGGGAGAGGTATATAATAGTTTGATCCAGGAGAGAAAGTCAGGTCCCACCCCCATGGAGGAAAGGGTATGAAACAGATAAGACCATTTTACCGAATCAAACGCCTTCTCAAAGTCCACGGCTAGGGCTACAAAGTGTTTTTTCGACAGTTGGGAATAATGCATCATTGAAAGGAGGGTTCTGTGATGATCAAATCCCAGGCGCCCCTTAACAAAGCCAGCCTGGGATGGGTGAACCAGCCCTGGTACGACAGGCTCCAGTCTACCGGCAAGAACCTTGGCCAGTATTTTGGCATCTGTGTTGATAAAGGAAATGGGATGGTAATTACCCGGGGAAAGGGGGTCCTTCCCCTTCTTAGGGAGTACAGTAATAGTAGCTTCCCTTAGGGACAGGTGTAAGCTTCCTGAGAGTAGAGAGTGCCTAAACATCTGGACTAAGTACGGAGCAAGGTTAACACATTGGACCCTATAAAAATCTATGGGGAGTCCATCGGTCCCAGGGGCTTTACGAAGATCCATGGATTGGATAGCGCTATCCACTTCTTCCACAGTGATCGGGGCTTCCAGCGCTGTAACTTCTGATGGGGAGAGCTTAGGGATGGGCAAAGAATCCAGAAATTTTTGGATTGAAAGCAGGCTGGGGGAGGGGCAGGGGAAGTGTATAGCTGCCTATAAAACTGAGCCATAATGTCATTGACCCCAACCCAGGAGTAACACGGGACCCCAGTGTGATCCCTTAAAGCATGTATCCTCCTGGACATTTGACACTGTTTGAGGCGATATGCCAGGAGTTTACTAGCCTTCCCCCCCCTCCCAGTAAGCATGACGTACCCGCCTAAGATTCAATTCAGCCTGGTGGGTGAGGTGAGCATTTAGGGAAATTCTGGTTCTCGCCAGTTGTGCGAGTAAGGACTGAGGTAGAGGTCTGTCATGAAACGATTTATATTGCACTTCCAGGGAGTATAGTTGTTTTTCTAAAGACCTCTGATCTGCCTCGTGTCGGCGTCTCCTAGCCGAAGCGAAGGCCATTATCCCACCCCTTATTGTAGCCTTAAAGGCTTCCCATAGGGTAGTGTCCGAGACCTCCTCATTATCATTGTTAGTCCAATACTCGGCAATTGCAGGCCCCAGCCATTTCTGAAAGTCCCCGTCCTCCAGGAGAAGGGGGTCCAAACGCCAGGGGGAGGAAGGAGGGTGGTCCTGTCCCAGTTTAACCTGAATTCCCAGCGGAGCATGGTCAGAGACATAAATCGGGTGTATACAAGAGGTAGACACTCTGTCAAAAAGTTCAGTAGAAAGTAGCCACAAAGTCGAGTCTACTGGATGAACCATGAGTTCAGAAGCATGTGTACCCCGCCCCAGGGTGTAGGGCTCATGTGTCCAACAGACTATGTTCATCCATTAACCTCAGAAGGGCTTTCTTGGCCTGCCTATGTGGTTCAAGGGCCTTGTTGCTTCTATCCAGAAGGTGGTCAAGCACCAGATTAAAGTCACCTCCCAGTAAAACAGGGACTTTGTGGATGTTGAAATCCATAAGGGCCTGGTTAACCATATGGTAAAAAAGGGGACAGTCCTGGTTAGGGGAGTATAAATTAACTAAGACTAGCGGGCTTTCTGGGGTCACCATTTCGGCCATGATCCATCTCCCCTCTGCATCATGAGTATGTCTGTTAACCTTCCACCCCAGAGATTTATGTAGGAGTATAGAGACCCCATGCTTGTGGGAGTCTGCCACACTATGTATCTCTTCCCCTACCCAACCCTGTCTAAGCTTCCTAGCTTCAGCTGAGGAGAGTTTCGTCTCCTGAAGGAGGGCTACCGAAAGTCTGAGCTTCTTCAGATGGAGCAAGACTTTCTTCCGTTTAATGGGAGAATTAAGGCCTCGGACATTCCAGGAGATAAAATTGGTCTCCATTCGACCTGGATAGGATCATGGCAAACCCTATATGCATCCACATGCACCAAGGCCAGAGACCCAGTCCCCCAGGAAGAAGACCTTTTCTCTTGAGACAGCCTTGATGAAAACAGATCAGAATCTCAGAAGTCAGAATGCCTAAACCACTAACAACATAAAACTGAGTATTTCTGAAAGGGGCTCACTAGGCCCTGAACATAAACTATTAACAGCAACCATAACTTTGAACAACCGCAGATGTAAGACACCCTTTCCCTCCCCCGCCCTCCCCAAATCCCTCCCCTAAACAGATCAGCTCCTGCTGCACGCATCGACCGAATTACGGCCCAGATACCAGCATGAATCGCTGGGAGGTAGGAGGTTAACTAGCTGCAGCGAAGAGAGATAGGACAGCCCACTGCCCAAAGGACTCTCTCCACTGTATCCCACCAATACAGTGCACCTGCACCAACAAGTCGGCTAAAGTAGCCTCCCTCAACCTTAGATTAATTTCACAGGCATTGAGGGACTTGCCCCCCCGCCCCCATCCAACATACCATACATTAATAACCAGAAGCAGGGTTATAAAGAGCTCAAATGCAAACAGTGAGGGGCTGTCTCACACAGTAAAAGACTAATTGACACCTGGTCGTGCCCCTTCTGAGAGGAAATAGAATAACTGAGCAACCAGAGTGTAAACGGTATCGCTGGATCCTCCCCCCCACCAGCAGCACCAGGAAAGCCCCGGTGTACTGGGCATATACCCGGGGCTTAAGGTCGGCGCTAACCGCCAAAACTAATTATAACAGGAGGGAGAGAACAAGAACACAGAAAGCAGCACAAAACAGTCTCAGTCACATTCAGCCCACAGATTTAGCAGGGGCCGGCGCAGTGCCAAAGGGTGCTGGATAGTTGGAGGCCACATCCATAGCAGTGGAAACCTCTGGTGATAGTGACTCCGCAGCATCTGCCCAGGAAAGTGAGCGCACAGCCTGGGATTTATTCCCCTTAGGAGATGGTCTAGGCGGGAAAGGAGGGTCCAGCTGGGATCCGTCTGTCAGAAGGTCCATCAGGGCACGGAACTGGTTGTTGCTCATGTCGGACTGTATAGAGGAGCGAGAGGCCATGGAGTCAGGACTGCACTGCGACTCTGGGAGCAAGAACAGAACCGGGGAGTCTTATCAATATGAGCCCCATCCAGGCGAGCCCTCCTTCTGTTTTTCCTTTTGCTCCCCGGAGATTTCTGAGGGGCAGTACGAGATGGAGTCCTAGATTGTGAGGTTGCAGGTTGAGTAGCCCTGGGGGAGGGGAATTGTAGGGGTTAGTGCAGAGGTATCCATAGCTGTAGCCCCCGAGTCAACAGTTTCCCTGGACTCACCCCTATTTAGCTTGGGAGCTTGTGATGCCAAGAAGTTCTCAGCAGCTGCTGGGTTGTCAAATAGCCTCGGCGATCCATTCAGGATGATACGAAAACAAGCTGGGTATCTCAATGAGTACTCTAACCCCAGGTCAGCACAGGCCCGGCGTGCAGCAGTGAAGGCCCTACAGCGCGCAGTGAGTTCTTGGGAATAGTCTGCAAAAATCTGGATTCTGTGGTCTCTCCAAATGAGTTCCTTCCATTGGCGTGCCAGCCTGATAATGAATTCCCGGTCCTGGAACCGGAGAAAGCAGGCCAGTATGGTGCGTGGACACTCCCCAGGAGCCGGGCGGGGTGCCAACGTTCTGTGAGCCCTGTCTATCTCCAGAGGATGTTCCAAGTGCCAGCCCAGCGGGGGGGGGGACTCCTTTTGCAAAAAGCCTATGGCATCCGATCCTTCACAGCCCTCTGGGAAGCCCACAAACCTCAGATTATTCCTTTTGCTTCGGTTTTCTAAGTCCTCCACCCTGGTCCATAACTGCTGAATAAGCTTATTGTGGTCCAGCACTCGTGCCCCAGTTCGCCGGCAGCCATCCTCTGCCTCAGAAATCCTGTGCTCGAATACAGTAGCCCTCTGTGAAAGATCTACTATGTCGGCAGTATTCTTCCGGGTAGCACTGTCTATATGATCCATGTGATTCAGGATTTTGGCGAACATCTGCCGAATTTCAGCCAGCCCACCCTCTGAGGGCACAACAGAAGAAGCAGGCTCCATCCTTGCAGTAGGCCCGGCCACCAAATGTGTCGGCAGGCCTCGGAACAAACGGAGTACTTCCCGGGTGGAGCGGGGGTCCGGAGCGATATTGCGAAGGGCGGACACTCCTTTAGTCAGCGGGGCAAAGGCGAGTGAAAAAGAGCAGATGCAGGCAGGCTTACAGCGGGTGTCAGTGAGGAGCAGAGCTCCTCGTTGGGCGTCCATCGTGTTGCGGCTAACCACGACCCCCCCCCGATATTTTCTTTTTTATTCATTTTAAATTGCCACCTATATGTGATAGACCATAAGAAACAGTGAGTCAGTGTTTCATAATGCTAATCCACTGTTTTATCAGGACAATGTATAGTCTTACTTATGAATGTACAAACATATGATTAAACCAGCAGAGAAATAGGCCTTGTGGTCTGCCATGTCTGCTGGAGATTCCAGGCCCTTCAGTCTCAACTGAGGGATACGTCCCCTCCCCATTATCTGCTCCTCCCTCTATGGTGATATCCTTCCCCAACACTCCCCCTCCATACATGCAACTTTCTCTTTTCTCTGTCTTAATATTGAAGCTATCTACTCTCTTCAGGGAACTACTTACTCCAGTAACTAATACTACTTAGCTACAACACTCTCCATTAAAAAGTGCCTCCTCATTTCTCTCCTGAATTCCCCCAAACCAACTTGAGGCAGTGCCCCCAGTGATACTGTTCCCACTAAGGCTAAAGAGATGATCAGAGCTTAACTGTTGAAACACTTAAGGTACAGTACTTGAAGGTTTCAGTCATGTCACCCTTCTCCTTTCTGTCCTCCAGGGAGTAAATATTGAGATGTCTGAATCTTGCTTTGTATGTTCTGCCTACTGCCTTGCTGTCCCTGGATCATTTTGGTTGCCAATTTCCAGTAGGATGATGTCCTTCCTTAGGTAAGGGCATCAATACTGCACACTATACTCCAGGTGTGGCCATACTAGGAATCTGTACAGTGGCAGAATGACCTCTGCCTTCCTGAGGGTTATACCCCTGGCTAATGTAGCCTAGCATCTGATTTGCCTTGGCCGCTGCTTTCTTGAAACATGCTGAGTGCTTCAGGTAACTCGAGTCGATCATTCCCCTGCCCCGATTGCCGGCGGGGTCCCTCAGGGCACCCACTCTCCCTCACTATAGCTCCTTAATGTATGCATATGACCTGGTGCTTTCTGCCTCCTCTTGGTCCATCAATGACCTCAACAGGCACCTACGCATCTATCTTCTGCATTACAGCTTATTCATTCATGGCTTAGCTCTAACCAGCTAATTCTTAACTGCACCAAGACACAGACCATGCTCTTTGGGTCCTCTAGAAGAGTCTGTGCTGAGTCCCCCAAGCTACATGTCCTTGGTAGTGATGGCTCTGTTATTTCTAACACCGAATCCTTCAAATACCTTGGTGTGACACTCAACCTGGTATTAGACATCTCCTCACACATTAATGAGGTTTGCAAATCTGTCAACCAAACTACTGGTGCTACCTATAGGAAATGTCACTCCCTCACTCCTGCTGCCAGGATTTCTGTCGCTAGGGGTGTTCTGTTCCCAAGACTCTCATATGCCCTCCCTGTACTCTCAAAAGCCAACAATGGTATACTACATAAGTGGGACATCACATACAACAATATTTGCAGGTTTGCCCTGTCTGTTCCTCGCCTAACCCACCACTGCCTGTCACACTCCTCTTTGCATTGATTGCCCCATGATGCCTTTCGCTCCCATTCACTGGGTTGTTTTATTGATTCCATTACTAGGCATCCTCAACATAGATACATACATACATAGACAGTGTCAGCAGATAAGGGCCTATGACCCACCCAGTCTGCCTATTTGAGCTTGTAAGTTCAGTTTATGTTTTCCAAGAAGTCTGTTGCCCCTTACCCCTGACCTCCAGAATTCCTTTATGTCTATCCCATGCATTCTTAAATCTCATGATTGTTTCAGCCCCCACCACTTCCTCTGGCAGGGTGTTCCACTTGTCCACCACCCATTCTCTGAAGAAATTCTTCCTCACGTTTCCTCTGAATCATCCTCCCTCCAAACCTCTCTTGTGGCTATGCTTAATCCAATACTTCACTCTTTGTTCTCTTAGATTCTCTGCCTCTTCACTATTCTCTGTCCTGCACTGCTCCAATAAATTGGATGAGCAAGCGTTGCTCCATTTCACTCCCACATTCTGGAATTCCCTTCCTCTCCATATAAAGTGTTTCCAATCCCACTTTGCCTTCAAGAAAGATCATTTCTCTCACCTCCTTGCACTTGTTATGTGACTGTCCATTACCAATTGTTTGTATTCTGTTCTAATTTGACCACTTTGCCTACTTATTGTTCTGCTTTGTATGAGAAATATCTACACTCTTTTGATTGTATCGTTGAACCACCCTTCATCCCTGCTTGGATGATTGTGTCTATTTTGTATATTTCCTGTATACCCCTGCATGGATACTTTGATGCACTTTGCACTTGAAATGGAACTGTCAAATTACCTTGTTCAGATGTATGGTTGTTTTTTGTACTATCCCAAGTCATGCCTAAAAATAGGCAGATGTATTGCCTTGTGCATTCACCCGGTCTCCAAAAGCTAATAAACACAGTAAATAAGTTATTTCCCTCCTTTAACCTGATAACCTGCACACCACCCAGCCAGTATAGCATCTCTGAGTCTTTGACCCCAAGTGCACTGCCCTACACCTTTTGTCGTTGAACCCCACTTGCCAAATACCTGACCATTTCTCTAACTTAGCAATGTCTTCCCTGAGGTCCTGTCTCCCCTTCTCCATGGATACTCTCCAAAAGAGCTTTATGCCATCTACAGACAAACATATGTTACCCTTTATCCTGTCTGCAGTATCACTGATGAAGATAGTAAACTGCACTGGACCAGGTTCTGAGCCATATGAGACCCCACTGGTGAGTGACGTAGCCTCAGAGAACCCCACCACCACCACCTCCTCCCTCTGACGTTTGTCCTGCAGCCAACACTGAGGCAAGGGTTACTCCAAAGGCATACTGATGAGTCCTGGTAGGACGAAACACTTGTCTATGTCATCTGTTGGCACCCTTTGCAAATTGTGAGAGAGGCCTTTCGGCACCATGCGATTCTGCTTACAGTAGAACCAGCATAACATTCTGTGGTGATTTGCATATGCAGCCCATGATGCTTTGCATTGTGTGGGCATGTGTGATTTTGTATTTTCTTGAAACTTGGCTTCCCAGCCAAATGACCTTTGGGGTAACCCTTGCCTCAGTGTTTGCACACAGAGGTTCTTTGTATTTTAAATAGTTTTTTATTTTATTGAGTTCACCACAATATAACCCAGACAGACCATCTTAGGGTAGCTGGTTCATTCCACTGGGGTGTCAAACAGAAGAGGCATACTGATGAGTCCTGGTAGGATGAAACATGTGTCTATGTCATCTGTTGGCACCCTTTGCAAATTGTGTGAGAGGCCTATCGGCACCATGCAATTCTGCTTAAAGTAGAACCAGCATAACATTCTGTGGTGATTTGCATATGCAGCCCATGATGCTTTGCATTGTGTGGGCATGTGTGATTTTGTATTTTATATGATTAATTGTACTCATTGCTAAGACCTGTCTCAGCAATCTGCATTTGTAAAGTGCTCCCATCTACCTTGGCTGCTGCTTACCTGGCAACCTATGATTACTCCTAACTTGGGTAGCTGTTGATGCCAAAGTGCTACCCATTCACTGGGATTCTACTTACAGTACATAATCATTGTGTCACTACCCATATCTGGGTGGCCCCTAAACTTAAATTAATCTAGGTTACCATTACACCCACAGTATAGCTCACTTCTTCTATCTCTATCCAAATTTACAACTCCCTTTCTTGCTGACCTTTAAATATTTGTTTCCCAGTGCCACTCCCTTGGAGGACTACTATTTATTAACAGTTGTAGCAAGTTCCTGTTTGGGTGCCCCTTAAAATTAGTAATCAGTGCTGATCCATCAAAGACAACTGTCCTTAAAGATTATATGCACATATTTCATAAAACACTTGAATTCCCTTGAACTGCCGACCCACTAAGTGCTCTATCCAACTACAATCTCATGAGGCAATACAGGTCTGTCCCTAAGCATGGAGGTGGAATTGCCATCTACTACAAACAACACCTGCAGCTAGTATAAAACTCACTACCTACCCTATCTCTCTGTGAAGCACTCCACCCTACACTCCTACTAGGCTCAAAGAAATTACAAATAGTCTGTGCCTACAACCCCCCTGCAGGAGGGATAAAAGGCCTTGAAGACCTCCTTATACTAGTTGACAGCACCATTGGCTGAAATGAGGTCCTAATACTAGGTGACATGAACCTCAACTGGGCCGGCAAATCAAATCAAGCCTCCCACACTTTAGTACAAGGCCACAACTTTCACCAGCTGATCTCTGACCCTACCAGGGTAATGGCTCCCCCTAGGGCTAGCATGCTTATTGATTGGGTCATTACAAACCACTCTGACAGCATCAGTAGTGCTGGCACCCTTCCAGATGTAATCAGTGATCACTCCCCCATCTACTGCATCTGGCACTCGAAAAATAGACCATCCCCACCCCCCCAAACTTTCCTTCCAATCTCGCTAGCTTCAATCCTATTCATTTTACTCACGACCTTTCAACGATTGACTGGACCCTATTCACACTGCATCCAATGTCCAAATTGCCCTTGATAGTTTCCTTGACAAATTCGGTCAGCTCCAAGACACCCATGCCCCACGGATTACCAGGCGTTTTCGCGGTACCCAGACCAAATGGCTAACAAAAGATCTGCTAACACAGATAAGGGCCAGAGACAAGACCTGGTGTTGTCTTAAATCAACAAGGATGCAATCTGACTACTGCCACTACAGCTGTCTAAGAAAAGCTTGTAAAAAAAACACCCATCTATCCAAAAGCTCTTTCTGTAAGGACTTTTTAACAAAAGCCTCGGGGACTCCAAAAAATTCTGCTCAACTATAAAAACCCTCCTGGGCTGTAATCACAAGGCCCATACAAATGACATGCTGGTAAACAGCATACATTGCAATAACCCAATAACCATTGCTAATACCTTTAATAAGCATTTCTCAGATTTAACCAACTACCTGACCTCCTTCCCTAATGGTCACAACACTCCGTCCCGATGTGACACCAATCATCCACCTCCGAATCCCCCTTTCAGGTTCCAGAGCATCCAAAAAAGAGAAGTTCTACAACTGCTACTCTCCATTCCTGACAATACCAGCCCAGGATTGGATGGTCTTGAACCTAGGCTCCTGAAGGTTGCCACCCCCTTCATTGTCTCCACTCTAACCAAAATCTTCAATATGTCCCTACGCTACAGTTCAGTCCCTAATATATGGAAAATTACTAAAGTCACCCCCATTCCCAAAAAAGGAGACCCCAAGGAAATCAAAAACTACTGTCCCATCACCATACTCTCTGTACTAAGCAAAATCCTTGAAAAACTAGTCTCCACCCAATCTATAGAATACCTCCAAAAATACAACCTCCTGTCAAGCTCTCAACATGGATTTCGCACAGGTCACAGTACCACCACCACCCTGCTAAAACTGACAAGTGACATCTATTCCTCCATAGTCTCAGGCCTTTTGACAGGTGCAGTTTTCATTGACCTAACTAAAGCTTTTGACCAGGTCAACCACATGCTTCTTCTTGCAAAATTACGGTCATTTGGTTTCTCATCAGACACCGTCACATGGTTTAACAGCTATCTGACTGATAGATAACAGGTGGTGGTCTTCAATTCAACCATCTTGGATCCTGCTCCAATCCACATTGGAGTACCTCAAGGCTCCATACTTGGCCCTCTACTTTTCACAGTTTTCATCAATGACACCCCTCTCACTGCTCCTAACTGCTCATCTCTGCTCTACGCTGATGACTTGGTTATCTACCATAGTGCAAAAACTTCTGCTATCCTAAATCATACCCTTGCCATGGACTATGCGAATATACAAACCTGGCTCACTAATAACAAACTCGTCCTCAACTCCAGTAAATCCTACTCAATGTTGTTTGGCTCACCGGCCAGGCTCAAATCTAATCCCAATCCCTTTATTATCTCATGTGCTGACAGCTCCCCTCTACCCTCTGCCAAATCCTTCAAATATCTCGGTGTTACCCTTGGCAATTCTCTTGACCTCGACCAACACATCTCCACCATCTGTAAGTTGGTAAACGCCAAGATAGGATGCGCCTATCACACTAGCTATACCCTTACTCCCCCAGCCAGGCTAGCAGTGGAACAAGGCTTCCTTCTGCCAGCCCTGGCATATGGCTCTGCAATCTATCTATCCACAGCTAAATCCTCCCTCCACAAATGGGACACCACTTACAGCAACATCTGCCACTATGCCTCTGCATTACCGCGTTTCAAGCACCATTGCCAACTCTATAAGGACCTAAAATGGCTTAGTCCCTCTGCCTATCGTCTCCAGACCTTTGGGTCACTAATAGACAGTGTTACCAGAACCAACCTCCCCCTATCCCTTTTCTTGGCTCTGGAGTTACAACCTCTCACCTATGAGCTACAGTCAAATAATAAAGCCCCTCTGCTTATTCCAAGATGCAGATCTAACATGGGCACACGCGCTTTCTCTTATACAGCTCCTAAATACTGGAACTCCAAATTCTCCTCTATCCTTCAAGCGTCCACCCATGCTACCTTTAAAAAACTACACCGTGAACACCTCCACACTCTAAACCCCTGCACTTGCTTTAATCCACCTTGAACCTACACCCCCCCACTCTCTTCTTTATCTTCAGATTATCCACCTACTTGTTTACCTCTTCCTCTTCCTCTCCTACTTCCTCGCCTATCCACTCTCTTACCCCTTCCTCTCCTCCTTTTTTCCCTCTCTCCCCTTGCCACATAACCTTATAGTTTGGCACTTATTGAACTGTACTGCTCTACCTACCTCCTTTTAATGTTTCTCCTGTGTTACCCATTCCAAACTATTATTTGTTCTCACAGTACTTTTACTTGCATTATTCTTTTGTCAAAGTGCTTGTATCAAATATCCAAACATTGTTGTTTCTTCACTCTGATCACATTGCTTCCATGTGCTGTGACACATGTATATTGTTTTGTCTGCAAACTGTCTTCTCCCGGGTCGTGCCTGAAAATAGGGATTGTTTGCCTAGTGCACTCACCCGGTTACCAAAAGCAAAATAAAATAATAAATAAATTCACATCCCTGTGTCATGATTAGTGTTTCCTGAAAATATCATGCTGTTTGTTTTTTTGGTTTTCTTTAAATAAGAATCTGTTAATGTGCTCTGCAGTAACTGAAAACAATGAAGAAACAGTGAAGATTTCTCTGTCACTGTCAGTGAGCAATGACATCATACCTGTCCAGCCTGCTGCTTCATCAATTTATCCCCTGATTCACCGAATACGTTCCTATAATGAACTCCAAGAAAACAAAGTATGTACTCTTTGGCTCTAAATGTCTTAGCCCAAACAGGAGGAAACTAATACAAATGTGTACTCTCAAGGGTGATCTAACTGAAACTCTTGATTCAGTTAAATACTTGGATCCTTTTACTGCATCAACTTTCATCTAATTGGGTCTTGGTTTAAGTTCAATAAGTTCCTAGTCCTCTCATTTGAGGCTGCACCAAGAGCTCTCTCATGTGTCATATTGACTGGGTGCCTAAATAACTTAATCAAAAGTTGGGTTTAATACATGAACTTACCCATACCTCTGAAATGAGATTAGGGTATTCAAGACCAATTGCATTCTGCTACCTGTCATACTGTACGGAGTCCCAGTGTAATCTTCACTTAAAGGCACAGAGCTTTCCAAACTTAAGACATTGTGTCACTGGGTATTTCACTTTACTGTAGGTGCTAGTAGGAGGGAGCACCACTGCAAGGTACTTTCTACTCTAAACTGGCCTCCACTGGAAGAAAGTCTTCACTACCCCATACTCAGCCTGGTGCATACAATTGTACACTCTCCCCCCACCCAAACCTTGCCCCTGTCCTGGAGTTAACCCCACATAGGAGGCTCCTCCAGTCTTCTTCTCAGATGCTCCTAGCAGTCCTAAGAGCTTTATTTGCTGCTGATCTAAGAATCAATGCCTCCATTATACCTAAGCTGTGAAATAACCTACCCACCAATGTTCTGGAATGCCCTAATTATACTTCATATCCATCAAAACCTCCCTCAAAGGCCTGCTTCTTGTGTATAGCCAATATACATACTTCTGCTGAGACACCATTGGTTATGGAATTGATTATTATTCTGCTTAAATTCACTGTTTGCTGCCAGAATCCTATGATGTATTCTCTAACATTATTGCTCTTAATCTTAATGTAATGTACATGTGTATTTCTGTCTTGACTTCTTAAAGCTTTCATCACTTATTGACTTAATTGTACTTCCATGATTATGGTTGTTGTATGTAATAAATCCTGAGTCATATACTGAAAATGGAACTGTTAATTTCAGTAGTAACCCTCGTCCTTGGCTAACAATATCTAAATTAATAAATTAATACAATAAATACATTTTCTGTGTATGTCCTAAGTAATAAAGAATGGAATATCCTGAAATTTAAATTGTTTGGTAATGTTATTAGATCTGAGCCCTACTGATGCTGATTGTCTGTGTTTTGCAGAAACCTCAAAAATCACTTTAAAGGCAATGCTGACCAGTTTTTCTTATGATGCCACATTGCAGTGTATGAATTTGATATGAACACACGTGCCTGCAATGTATACTAAGCTGCACTTCAGTACTTAGGAAAAAGGGAGCTCTTGATTCCTTTTCCCATGAGAAGATTGGCTGCAATCACCAATCACATAGGAAGAAACTCTAGCTGGATGACATCTCTGTGAGTTAAAAAAAGTAATACAGACAGGACAGTCACAACCTGAAGGGAGGCTTCAGGGCAAGCCTTTGAACACATCGATACATTACAATTGTTAAATATCTAATTACATGTGCCACAAAGGCTTTCAAGAAATGGAAGCAAACGGAAGGCTTGGAGCAACATGTTGCCCCAGCACCATAATCTATTTGCAGGCAACAGGTTTTATATAAACCACTACCAACAACCTCCAGGGTCTGAGGAGATATCAATACAAAGAGGAACCCCTATGAAACACCTTCACAATGTTACATATTATGTAACTCTCACAGAACCTCAGTACCTACAATATATGTATATAAATCTGCTTGACAAAACTCATCATCATTGCGCACATGTACATAATCTGTCATGTAACAATGGATGTAACATAGTTAATTGGTAATGTCTGAATATACAAATCTGTAAAACTGTTTAAAATACTGATTGCAAGATTAAAAGTTGAAGTCTGTATTTATCATGTGCTTTAATTTTCCTGCATCTAAGATAATATATGATTGGTACCTTGGCAAATGTCCCTTCCTCTTTCAAAAATTAGTATTTATCCATATAATACTTTTTTTGACTGGATTGTTTTTAAGGGAATTTTTCAAACGTGATATGTGAAATGGAAAGGTTGCCCAAAAACTGATGTCCATAGTCAGTACATGTTATCTGATTAAAACCCGGCTGTTAAAAGATTGGAATACACTGCAAGAGATATATTTCTGTGCTAGAGACAGTCCTTGACTGAATACAAATGTGCATCATGTACACAGTATGCACAGCTGTGGTAAGATGGAAAAAAAAAACACTTGTTATTTTTAGTACAAGCCCTGTTTCTACACCTGTTACGTTGAGATGTGTTGCCATGTTCATTTTTACTTTATTTCAACACTATGGCATAACAACTATGATCAGTATATAAACAAAACATATCCCCTGTTGCTCAATCACTGTTTGGAAGACATATGTATTGGTGGGAAACCCATGGAAACTGTTCTTCACTTCTACTTAAAGCAACAGTATTTGTTTGTCAACAAAAAATGTCATGCTATAGATTTTTTTACAGAAATGTATTTCTGACATCCTTAGATTCATCCTCTGTGTATTTTGAGTTTTCTCAGACATTTCTAAAACAGCTTTTATGGCTAATTTTGTAATTAATGACTCATGTCATTAAAGATTGCTGCAACTCACAATTCTTAAAAATCTCTTCTGTTGAGGTTACCTGTTACATGTTAGATTCATACTGCAGATGTAGTAGGATGGTGTTACTACATGTTTCTGATAGTAAACAGAAAAGCACCATACCAAGATATTTATTTTTTTGAGGCAGGCATGGCATAAGAGTGGGAACTTTTACGATTTTCAAAACCCTGAATCTTAGTTAAGGAATGTAAAATAAGAGAAAAAAAATGAGTAGTTTGATGTTTTTGCCAGGAAAAAATGATTACTGCAAAAAACTTTATGGTGTCTAACAAACACTGCTGCTTTAAGCACATACTCCCAATGTTGTTTGAAGTGGTTTTGGCAGTGACAAGAAACCTTTATAAAACATACTTAGACAACATTCAGAGTTTATGTTGTTGTAACTTGTCTGCATTTCTATGCTCCTTACTATTCACTACTAGGATCTTTTGCATGTCTACTGGATCCTTGTCCCCCATGGTTGGTCTGCTTTTGCTTTGTCCATTGCTAAACTCAATGATCCTCTGTTTGTCATATCACAGTTTGTTGCTGTGGCAAAGATTGTGTTCACAAACAGAGGAATGTGACTTAAACATAGAAACATAAAGTTGTCAGCAGATAAAGACTTCAATGGCCCATCCAGTCTACCCATTTTACCTCCTACTTTTGCCATTGCAGCTCCTACTCCAACTCCTGGCATCCCCCTTTGTGTTCCTTGCAGTGTCCCCTTATAGCTGTCCTATGCATGCTTGAATCCTGTGACTGTTTTGACACCTACCACTTCTGAAGAGGAGGCAGTTCCAGGCTCTGCCACCCTCTCTGTGAATAAATATTTTCTCACATCCCCTCTGAGCCTTCCCCCAATTCATAGCATGACCCCTTGTTCTCGAGTCTGTATTTTGTCAGACTCTGCCAGAGCTTCAACAGAATCAGGGCTTGGAGGGCAATACCTGATTAATTTTCTGCTGCCTTCCCCGTGCAGCAAGGCCACAGAACTTCATTGCTTCACTCTTGAGACCTGCTCCTGAATACTGGACCCTCACAGCTCACAGGAAGAGGCCGTGGACAGCAACCAGCAGCCAGTCACCTTCAGGGAAGAAAAAGGCACCAATTTATAAGCAAATTGCTCCATTAATTGTGGCTTCTCTAACAAATCATATCAGACATCACTGGAGCTTGGAGATCTAAGGCAGTACCTGTTTAATTCTCCTCTACTCTTCCCCTGCACCAAGAACACAGAACTTCACTACTTCACTCCGGATACCCCCTCCCGAGTACCAGCCCTTCACACCTCACTGGAGGAGTTAGCAGACAGCAGCCAATCAGGTTTGGAGAGGGATAAGGCACAAATTAAAAAAAGAAATGTCTTCTTAATTTACAGCTTCTCCAACAAACCACGCCAGACATTGTCGGAGCTTCAGTAGTATTGGGGGTCACAGGGCACTACCTGATTAATTCTCCACTGCCCTCTGCCTGCACCAAGGTCACAGAACTTCATTAATTTACTGTGAAGACCACCTCCTAAGTATCTGACTCAGATTTTGGCCCACCCATTTACATTAAAAGCTTCAAGAGGGACAAACATCAGCAGCTGGAAAATTGATTAGTGTGTAGGTTGACTGTGAGCAGTAAACAGAAGGAGGAGATCAACTAGATAAATTATGACTTTCTAATTATTGAAGGCTTATGTTCTATGATGTTTTTGCTGGGCTAATGTACTGTGTTCTTTTCAAGGGCTAAAATGCTGATTTTCTGGCTAATTTTTTGTGTTCTTTGCATGGGCTAAAATGAAGATTTTCATATCAAATGTAGTGTGTTTTTTTTGCACTAAATTATGTTTTTCCAGAAAAAAAAAACACTGATTGTTTGAGCATTCAGGGCTAAATACTGATTTCCTGGTATAATGTACTGTGTGCTTTTTCTGATATAAGTACTGAAAAAACCCTGAATGTATCAATTGGTCATGTGTGATTAAAATATTCCAGGGCTAGGATTGGGATTTGGATTTGCAGTTCTGCTACTGCTGTTTCAACATGTTGCTTAGACTCAGCCAAATATAAATTTAAATAGGTGTCTGCCACATATACTGAGTTACGGACAGGTCTGAAGGTAGGATCTTGGATCAATAGATCCAGAAGAACAAATTTAAGGAGGGAAGGCAAGGCAAGGAAATTTTATTTATAGGGCACCCAATCCTGGAGGCTCTGGGTGGCAAACACAAATGAGGATACACAGCAATGGATTAAAACATAATCAAACCTCATTAAAACATAACAAGATTAACATTCAGTAAAAAAATAGGCTTCTGGAAGTCAGAACTTCAAGGGGCTGGCCAAAACTAAAAAAAGATGTCAAAAGTCAAAGTCCAGGCTGAAGAGGTGGGCCTTTAGCCTCACCTTGAATACCTCAATCAAGGGAGTCTTTCGGACTGCAAGTGGAAACAAGTTCCACAGGGTTGGCCCAGAGCCACTAAAAGCATGATCTCCTGAGGTCTTGAGATGAATCCTGGGAACATCCAGGAGGCTCCTTGAGGAGGAGCGGATGGAGTGAGTAGAGGACACCGGTTTCAAGAGATCAGACAGATAACCAGGATCCAGCCCATATAGGGCATTAAAGGTGAGAAGACTCACCTTGAAAAGAACCCTCCACTTGACTGGTAGCCAGTGCAGAGCATACAGGACCAGAGTCATATGACTGGACCTTGAAACACCCATCAGCAATCAGACTACTGCATTCTGCACTAGCTGCAACCTACAGAGGGTCTCTCCCATGACCCCAAAGTACAGAGGAGTGCAGTAGTTGAGCCTAGAGTCACAAAGGCATATACTAGTGTCGGCAGGTCCTCAGGCGAAATGAGATGCTTAATCCAGGCAATGTTCCACAAGTGGTAAAAAACATTGCTGACTACAGCTGACACCTAATCTTCAAAGGTCAATCTGCAATCAAGGATCATGCCCAGATTTTGCACCCTCGGAGAAACTACCAACTGAGTAGATTCTAGAACAAGTCCAGAGTCAGCCCCCAGTAGCAACCCATTACACCACTGACCAGGGAAGGATGTGAGGATCTAGCAGCAGGCATATGAAGGGAGAAATCAGGAAGGTATGAGAGAGGAGGTAAACAGCTGGTTACTGGGGGCAGGAGAAGAGAGGCAGGTAGTTCAATGCAATGGATAAGGAGTGGCAGTTTTCCTAGAGATACTGTGGAGAGAAGGGGGATGTCTGGTTTGCAGACACCTGGGTCAGATAAAGGCCGAGTTAAGTAGGGAAAGTTGGGAATTAGAAAGGGTTAAGATAGGAAGGAGAAAGGAACAATAGTGTAAGAAGAAGATTAGGACTGCTATGGGTTATGTTAAAGGCAAAATTTGGGGGGGAAGGGAGGTTGGCAAGGCTTCCAGGAATACCATCTACACATAGACAAAGCAGAACTAGAAGAGGGGACTGACAGGAGGTAAGGAGTAAGGAACAGTGGGCAGGGAAAGCTGCACACAAGGAGGTAAAGGAAGGGTAAGGGAAAGAGATGCTAAGGCATGTTCAGAATTAGGCAGACTAGCATCAAATAGGTTTATAGTACTGGCAGGGCTGGAGGACCAGGGGGTACATGGGGGATTAGGGCTCAGAAAACCTGAGGGGTAAAGGTCAGCAGTATGGGGACAGGAGAGGAGAGTTGACTGAGTGGCAGAGGGGGTGTACACAGTCAAGGTGGAGTTAAGGGGGGAGGGAAGGGTGGACTAGAAGGTGAATGAGGAAGGACGTGAACTGCAGAGGATATCAGGGGACACCATTGAGGATACAGAAAAAGGGTTGCATGGGACAAAATAGCAGAGAGCTGTGGAGGTATGGGAGGGGGACAACAGGTCAGACAGAAAGAAAGTTGGGGGAAAAGACGGACAAAACAAGGGTGGACAAGGGGACAATGGCAAAGAATAGAAGCAAGGAAAAGGTGTTGGTCTTTGGGGATTTCATTATCAATGGTATACACTGGGTAAGAAAATGGGACCCAAATAGGAGAAGGAATGTTAAATGTGTACCAGGGACAGAAGCAGGGTGGGCTTGGGCAAAGATCAAGGAAACAATAAGGAAGGTGAGAGATACATCTCACTAGATCATTCACCTTGGAATGAATGACTTGGCAGAAAATAAGGTAGGAGTGGTGCAAAACAAGTCTAAAGAGCTAACAGGGTGCTGCAGGGAGTCAATTGGCCCAATTCTCAAAGGGGAGTTTGGAGCTGTGCAAGCTGCGGCAAACAATAGCTTGCACTATGCTCCTGCGCCAAGGACTCAGCACCCTATTCTCTATGGGACAGGGTCCAGATGGCTAAGACCCATGGCCTGCATCAACTGGGGCCGAGAGTCAAACAGATGGTTCACCGGCTCTGTTGGTCACAAGCTATAATGTGGCAGTGCACTGCTCTAGTACTTGTTGGGATAGCATCCCCAACCTCTCCCCAGCATGTCCCATCATACATCACATGGCCACAATCCCAACCATATTGGCATAGCTACCCCCCCCCCATCACTGTTGGTGCCATAAATAATAATGATAGTCCAGTCCCCCCTCCCTGATACCTGATAGTGGCTTTAATAATATTCAATGTCCATTCCTCAATCCCTGATACCCGATGTGCCCCCAATAATATGTATTGGCCATTCCTCGCTTTTCGCTCCCTGATAGTGCCCCCGATAGTAATTGTAGTCCGTTCCCTGATCCTCGATAGTACTGCCAATATTAATAATAGTCCAGCCCTCCAGCCCTGATTATGTCAGTATACATGCTAGTACCTACCCATGCCCCCTCACTCACCCCACAGGTGCCAACATGAATATTTGATATTCAGATACCGGCAACCAGCACAGCCACACCTCACACCTCCTTGGCTGGCTGCTGACTGAACTGTCAGTGAGTGACATTTCAGCTGGTGGCTAGTCGTGGAGGTGTGATGTGGGCTGTGCTGGTCACCAGCTCTGAATATGAATATTTGAGCTGGCACCTGCGGGGTGGAAGAGGGGGGGCATAGGTGGGTACTAACATGTATACTGACATCATTAGGGATGGGGGGCTGAACTATTATTAATATTAGCAGCACTATCGGGGATCAGGGAATGGACTACAGGTACTCTTGGGGCACTATTGGGGAGTGGGAAATAGACTACAATCACTATTGGGTATCAGGGAGTAGAAAATGGACTACAATTACTACTGGGGTAGTACTGAAGAATGGAGAATGGACAAGCACACTGCCGCATATGCTAGGGCTGGTGTACGGGTACTTTGAAATTCTCCCTCAGGGACCGTTTTGAGAATACTGATGTAGAGGATGTGGCAGCTTGCATCAGCCACATGCTCCTTTGCACCATGTTGCAGCCCATACTTGAGTGCATGGGTGGCATAAGTCCTGTTTGGGGCAGGCAGCCTGCAGTTGGTGCAGGCTACCTTTGAGAATGGCTCTGAGGGCACGCTTTGATGCAAGGTACCTCTTGCACTATTCATGTTAGGCGTAGGCATCTTGAGTCAAGCTCAGGGCTTTGAGAATCAAGCCCAGTGAATTCAGTGGCATTCTCTGAGGTAATCTGGGTCCCCAGTGCCAGTACAGGCAGGAAAAGGAGAACAAAGAAAACCAATGAGCGGCTAAGGGATGGATGCACATCAGAGTGGTTCACTTTCATTGGAGGGTTGGGAGGTCAAGTGGGAGGATGAAGGACTATATTCAAAGGACAGGCTGGACCTCAGTCATGAGGGGTCTAGAGAGGTTAGAGGAAAACTGGTAGAATAAATGAATGGGACCCTGCATTTAAACTGATTAAGAGGGAGTATGGGGCTACAGAAGGAATGGAGGTCAGCAAGGAGGGCAGAATTCCAGCTGTCATTCACCCAAAAATAGATGTAGGGAATGGAAAGGGGGATGATGGAAATGGAGGTGCAAGAGATTTGGAAGGCCATGTATTCAAATGCTCAAAGTCTGGGCAACAAGATTGCAGACCTGGAGGCCACCATGATTCTGGAGCACCTGGACCTAGTCGCCATCACTGAGACATGGTGCAATGAAAACCAAGATTGGGATATGACAGTAACAGGATTTGCTCTATTCTAAAGGGATAGGGTCATAAGAAAGGGGGGAAGGAGTAGCCATGTATGTAAGGGGCAGTATAAAGGCTACAGAAATACAAGGGGAACAGGGGGAGCAGAGGTACTGTGGGTCACTCTGGAGAGAAGGAATGGAGCTGTTATCTGAACAGGAGTGATATTAATACTTTTGGCACAGATGGAGGAGGTAAATGAGGAACTGCTGGAATCAATCCAAAGGCTGGCATGTATAGGAGAATTGCTGCTGATGAGGGACTTCAGCATGCCTGATGTGGACTGGAGGCTTCCAGCAGCGGCAACTCCTAGGAGAAGGGACATCCTGGAGTCCTTGCAGGGGACATTCCTATGTCAGCTAGGAATGGAGCACAGTCATGGAAGAACACTGCACTGAAGAATAGTGACAGTGTTGCTGACCTTGCAGAGGCGAACCACCTGGTGATCAATAATAATCATAGTGTGTGGTTTACTATAAAAAATTGTGTTTGAACCAAGCCACATAAGGGCAAAGGTCATGGACATAGAAACATAGAAACAGAATTTGACGGCAGATATGGACTGCTTGGCCCACCTAGTCTGCCCATTTTCCTACCTGATGGATAAGCTGCAGATACTAGTTAACCAACAGCCTACTTCCTCCTACCCCCCACTAGGACTGCCTTATGTCTGCCCCATGCATTCTTGAAATCCCCCACAGTTCTTGACTCCATGACCTCCCCAGGAAGGCTGTTTCATGCAACCACAACTCTCTCCATGAAAAAAATACTTCCTCACATTACCTCTGAGCCGTCCCTCCCTATCTTCAAATTGTATCCCCTTGTTCTTGCACACCTCTGTTTCTGAAAGATGCTACCCTCTTGGACTTTGTTGATTCCCTTGAGATACTTGAAAGTTTCTATCATGTCCCCCCTCTCCCTTCTTTCCTCAAGGGTATACATATTAAGCTCCTTTAGTCTCTCTTCGTATGTCTTCTGGTGCAGACTCTGCACCATTTTGGTTGCCCTCCTTTGGAAAGCCTCCACACTGTCTATGTCTTTGTAGAGATGGGATCTCCAGAACTGCACATAGTACTCCAGATGGAGTCTCAACCAACTGTCTGTACAGAGGGATAATCAGGGCCCGTGTTTTCTGTGATTCTGCAGTTGCAGCAATGACCACAGAAATCAGGCTGACCGCAGAAATCAATGCTTGCCACAGAAATCAGGAAAACCAGTCACAGAGCAGCAGAAATGCTAGCTATGCTATACGATCACACAAGGCAAGGGCATAGCTATTGATATGTTAAGTATGCCATGGCATACTGTACATGCTCATTAGAAGGGGCAGCAAACTGATGTTCTCCACTACAAAGCTGAAAAGCTAGTGGCTGCATGGCATCTTGACTCATGCTGACTCTTGTTACATAACTCCTTTCAGTCAGTATTGTGGGGGGAAGGACTGACCCAAGAGTAGCAGAGGTTCATTAGGTCCATGGCAGTTATGATTTGCCGCTGTGTAGGTGTGGGTAGCTCAGCCATGTTAATTTTTCATTGTGAGTCTGCTTATGGTGCATGCTGAATCCTTGGAAGATGAATCTGGAAGGAAGTACTGGAAGGCGAGCTGTAATCAAGAAGTGAGAAGATTCAGTGGTGCCCATGGAGGTGGAATCGATCTCGGTGTGGTGACAGATATCGGAGGAGAAGGAGGAGGAGGAGCTGATTGCAGAAACATAGGGCTGGCAGCTGAGCAGAGGACTTGCTCTCCACTGGTGGACATCTATCACAGTTTTGATTTGTGGGCTGCAGTTCTGTACCTGCAAGTGTGAGAGTAATTTCTTGGCAGATCAGAACCTGCAGCCTAAGTGGTGGCATCAAGCTCAATTCTTAGGGAAGGACAAGTTGCCCAGCTGCAGAAGAGTTGGGGACCAGGGTATACTAGAACTGCAGCAAGCAGGTAAGGAAAAAATCAGAATGGGGAGTTTGATTGCTGCTATACTAAGAGAAATAAGGGTCACTGCTTGAAGAATACCACAACCCCCTGAGTTGAGAGGAGAATAAAACATGCTTGCCAAGGTTACTCTAGCTTAATAAGAATGACTTGCTTTCATTTTTCAGTGTGTCCCCCAAAAGAAAAATCAGCAGTCAACAAATTCTACAGACACTGCAAGTTACACTCTTCTTCGCTATCATAGGAAGACAATCCCCCCTCCCCCCCAAGACACAGATTTGTACACTGCACTCAGCAGGTTTGTTGCAAGGCAGTTGGGGTATTCCTAGTTTAAAAAAAAAATAATTTAAACGAACATTGATCAAAATCAGAAAAAAAAAAATGGCTTTCAGGTTGGAGTCTCTCTAAGTATAAACCAGAAGAAATCCAAGCAGGACCCCACAACCAAGAACAAACACCAATACAAACAGGTAAAAATGTTTTATTATTTTTTTTTATTTTTAAATTTGTTAACTAGGTAAGGCCACTGGACAAAAAGCCCCTTTTCATGGATGGCCCTGATATTTAACAGAAATACAAAATTGACATAAGCAATACAAACATAGACAATCAAATGCAATCCAAAGGAAGGCAGCTGCTAACAACAAACAGTGGTGCCTCTACTGAAAGTCAGGTACAAGAAGGAAAAAAAATAGAGCAGTACAGTAACTGAAAAGAAGACCACAGTGCTTGGTTTCATTAAACTGTTTAATTATCTTAAACTTAAAAGTTCATACACATTGCAACACCCCTCTTCTACGTACACATACACACCAACATTTTGCGTCACTCTGACGTTTTTCCAGGTGTGGCTTGAGTGCTCATAGTCCACATATTTAACATGCTCCCTTAAAGGGATGGTACCAATTCATCCAAAGTGCAAAGCACACAATGTCATTAAAGTGACACCAATACATATTTAAATAATGTGTACAAATATAGAAAAATACATGTAAGCATCTCACAAACATCATAAAGACCATATTCTTTCTGACTATTGCACATCCCTATTAAGATGTATATACATATAAAAAACAATAATTTGTGTTTACTTATATTTCAAAAAAGGCACAGTACTGAAACTTGCATTTAGTCCTTTATCTTCATGGGCACAAAGTATATATTGCCATCTGCTCTCAGTCTGTAAAAGTTTGTTATCCAGATCCCCCCTTCCCATGAATGGTGGCTGTCACTTTCTCCAAAGCCTGGAATTTATACTTCTGTCCTGGCCCTGCATGCATAACATGTAATGCTAATGTATTCATCTTGTCTTTGTTATTCATGCTTCAAAGGTGTTCTGCTATTCTGTTTTTAAAAAATATTTTTGGTTTTCCAATGTAAAAGTCCCTACAGGTACAAGTAGCCTCATATACAATGTACACCGCAGAATAATTGACAAAATGTTTGTTGTATTATGTCTTACCTGTTGTTGGATGTTTAAAGCCAGTAGCTGTATTTTAATGTCCGCAGAACAAACAGTTGCCACAGTGAAAGGTATCTCCTGGAAGTTTAGTCACAGCATTTTCCACTGGTGCTGTGTACAAACTTTGGGTAAGCCGATCAGCAACATTCTGTTCACGTTTATACACCATTCTGGGGGGTCCTTCACTACAGATTTCAACTTCAGCTCCAATTTTGGAATATTCCAATTTTTTAAAAGAATATCCTTGATCACATGGCTTTGGGGATTATATTCTGTAACAAAATTCAAAACAGTTTGAGCATTTTTCTTATCATTTGTTTTTAAAAGTTCATTTCTATCATTTCTATCCATTTGCTGTACAGAATCTCTAGCTAGCAAGACTTCATTTTCATTATAGCCCCTATTTGTAACTTTATGTACTATAGTGGCTACATCCCTCTCAAATTGTACCTAACTTGTTGTGTTTCTTTTTAGTCTCATCATTTGTCCTTTCGGTAGGTTTTTCAGAATATGTCTAGGATGTGACATTATATGCCTGTTCTTTAGACACCAACATTCCACACCAAGATGGGATGGAAGCATTGCAGAGTACTTTGTTTACCCGTACTGGGTACACAAATGCTTTTACTGAGTGTTTGGTTGGGTTAACAGAAAACATTTTGTGTTGAAACAGTTTTGTTTTTAGCAATGCACATTTCTTACAGATAAAAGGCATGGCAATGGGGGCCTTCTTCACACCAAATTATGCTAACACCTATTTGGCATGGTGGGAACATCAGATTGTTTTATCAGATTCAAACCGACACTTAAGTGTTTACATCTGTATAAGTGCATCATTGATTACATATTTTTGGCATGGAGGAGGCTCCCATCTGCCTTATCTGAGTTCGGTACCATATTTGGAATCTATAAATTGTAATTTACAATTTACTAAATGTACAAGTTCCTGCAGTATACATTTTTTTGATCTAGAAATTACAAAAAAAATGGTTTGGGTGGAGTAAGAACCAAGCTGTTTAGAAAACCAGCTGCTAGAAATACTTTATTAACACATGATAGCTGTCATCCCAGACATATTCTTAAAAACATATCGAAAGAACAAATTATGAGACTAGAAAGAAACACAGCAAGTCAGTTACAATTTAAGAGGGATGCAGCCACTGTGGTACATAAATTTACAAATAGGGCTATAATAAAAATGAAGTCTCGCTAGCTAGATATTCCGTACAATGAATGGATAGAAATGAACTTTTAAATACAAATGATAAGAAAGATAGTCAAACTGTTATGAATTTTGTTACAGAATACAATCCCAAAGCCATGTGATCAAGGATATTCTTTTAAAAAATTGGGACATTTTGAAGTTGGAGCCGAAGGTGAAATCTGTAGTGAAGCCCCTCCCCCAGAATGCTGTATAAATGTGGACAGAATGTTGCTGATCGGGTTACTCAAGTTTGTACACAGCAGCAGTGGAAAATGCCTTGCCTAAACTTCCAGGAGTTACCTTTGGCTGTGGCAACTGTTTGTTCTGCAGACATTTTAGTACAGGTACTGGCTTTAAACATCTGACAACAGGTAAGACATATTACAATAAACATTTTTTCAACTATTCTTTGGAATACATTGTATGTGTGGCTACTTGTACCTGTATGGACTTTTATGCCAGAAAAACAGAAAGATTTTTTTAAAAACAGAATAGCAGAACACATTTGAAGCATAAACAACAAAGACAACATGAATGCATTAGCATTACATGTTATGCATGCAGGGCCAGTGCAGAAGTATAAATTCCAGGCCTTGGAGAACATGACAGCCAACATTCATGGGGGGATCTGGATAACAAACTTTTATAGACTGAGAGCAGGTGGCAATATATACTTCATGCCCATGAAGATAAAGGACTAAATGCAAGTTTCAGTATTGTGCCTTTTTTGAAATATAAGTAAACACAAATTATTGTTTTTTATATATATTCAGTATATATCTTATTAGGGATATCAGATATAATATGGTATTTATGATATTTGTGAGATGCTTACATATATTTTTCTATATTTGTACACATTATTTAAATATGTATTGGTGTCACTTTAATAATATTGTGTGCTTTGCACTTTGGATGAATTGGTACCTAGCCCTTTAAGGGAGCACTTTAAATATGTGGACTATGAGCACACAAGCCACACCTGGAAAAACGTCAGAGTGACGCGAAACATTGGCTGTGTATGTGAATGTGGGACATTGGTGCTGGAGTTTGCATGAACTTTTAAGTTTATGATAAATAAACAGCTTTAATGAGACCAAGCATTCTGGTCTTCTTTTCAGTGACTGTGCTGCCCTACTTTTTTCTTCTTGTAATAGACAATCATATATTACAATGAAATACATTCAATGAGTACAAATGTGTCTTAAATTTCACTTTAATACTTAACAATGTAGGAAAAGAGCACAGCTGCAAAGGTAACTCATTCCACAATAAAACAGCAGAAATAGAAAAAAGATTGTGATCCAAATTTGTTTTTGTGTGAAGGAACTATAAGGATAGTACCCCAATAGACAGCAAGTTCATAGAAGAACATCTAATAGTGAGTAGATCAGACAAAGGAAAAAGAGAAGAAGAATAGATAGACTTATAGACCAAACATCCCAAAGCATATAAAAATTTAAAGACAGGAGAAAGCCATCCAATAGAAGAATACAACACACAATGGTGGGTCTTTGAAGGAGCAAGAAGAACAAAATGACATGTATTATTGAATGCCACAGTAGGAACATGAAGTTCATGAGAACCCACATTATAATACAAAGAAGAAACATAGTCAAGATGTGGTAGTAGTGTCCCTACAACAAGAGCATAATAACAGAGAAGTCCCTTAGCGGTAACCAAACACAATTACATTGCCTGTTTCTATTTCCATTTTTTGTAGTTTCTTTTATTTTGTTATCTACCCATGAATTACAGGGATGACCAGGGTCAGCTAGTGTCTGCACTTTGTGTTGCAGTTACTTCCCTTCCCCAAAGATAGCAGCCACCTCTTCACCCGCTGCTGTTCCTCCCCTGGATGTCTGCTTCTGACTCCTGTAAGGCTGTCAAACTCCTTAAAGCTCTTTTGCTTTGCAAGCTATTTAAATTAGGGAAAATCCCTTTTGGCTGATTAAAAGTAGGGACATTCCCTTTGCCTCCTCAGCTATTTAAAGTACAGAAAATCCATATTTCATAGATAGCATTGTTAAGAGTAGCAGACTTGTTGCTAGTGTACCCTGTTTTTGTGAATCAGTCTGCAGCATGGCCAAGCACCATAGTTTTCCTTACTGTGACTTCTTGTGTGTCATTAACCAATATGTACACACATGACTTGCATACCAACATATTTACTGGAGGAACTCATCCACTGAGTGACAAAGACACAGTTCTGACATGTTACTGTGTTTCTGTAACTGATAATTGGGATTTCCATTTATAATTGAGCACAAAAGATACTCCAGGGTATGCTTTGTGCTGGGATATTTTCAAACCGTGGGTCGGTTGATGCATGAGGCCAAAGGCAGAATGCTTCCACCACCTGAGAAGTTCCATTATACTAGAACAAAGCAACCCTGGAGTGCCTTAGTGAGATTCTTAAAGGGGTTAGTTAGGATCGGTAAAGAATTTTTTTTTTTAATGAAACTGTTTTAAATTTAAAATACATAAAAATTTAACAAAACGTTACAAAAAGAGAAGACTACTCCTCTTAAGTCATTGTAATTTTGTTGTTCGGCCAGTAATTAGCAAATGCTGCCTTTTTGTTTATAATTACAAGTAAGGAAATTGTAGTGTAGTGATACAAATGTGCCAGCTTAATGTAAACAGTTCAGAAGGGGTGGCTGAAAGTGCAGATTTCCACCATTGTGGAAGTTCCGTAAAATTTCAAAAATTTTGTAGAATTTTCTGCTCTTTTATCTGGGGCTGAATTCCAAACTTTTGCTAAATGACTGTGGATTTCCACCTAGTACTGCAGCATTTAATTACAAACAGCAGACTTTTTACATGACATGCGGAAATAAAGTTTTTTGCATTATTTCTGCATTTTTTTCCTCACAGTTTAATACATAAGCCACAGAACTGAACACTGACAGTGGTCAGTTCTGGGGAACTTTTTTCCCCGCAGTTTAATATATTAACCTGCATTTCTTACATTTATTCTGCAGTTTTTGGGCAGAATTTCTATGAAAGCTGGCAAAACGATTTCTGAACTTTTATGGAGGTGAAAATCTGACTTTTGACAAAATTCCACTGACGGAATTTGTTTTTACACACCCCTGCAGTTCAGTGATGTTACATATCATTTTCTAGTGTTGTCTGGAATATCAACATTGGGTTCCAATCTCAGCCACTCAGGTTTCTGGATTTTTTTATTCCCATTTCATAATGATGTTTCAGAGCACTTAAAATAAATGCAGATTGGGCATATTCCAAAGATAATGCCCAAGTCAGCCTTTTTGCCAACCATGATCTCCTAAGTCCAAGAATTTTTCTCCACTTCTTGATAGTTTCTTGTAATGGTCGCAGTAGTTTCATGTAAAAAGATTTCATATTGGATAGTTTGGAAGTGTGATAGCTGGTAGTCAGAAGCATTGCTTAATATTTCCAGTTCTGCAGTAATCTGATTGAATTTTTTTAATACTTTAAGCAATCTTACCAGGGAAGGTAATGTGTTTCCAACCTCACCCATATTAAAAAAAGAAAATACATACAGACCCCCACTGGTCTGCTGGTGCTTGTTCAAAATGTCTAGAATTTTCCTTAAGTGATCTGTTTTTTTATTTTCTTTTTGGGGGGGGGCAGGGGGGATTTAATGCTTTAAATAAGAAAACGAAAAAGTTCCACATCAGATGAGGTAAAAATTATATAGTGAGGTAAAAAACAGAGTTGGAAAAATGCCACCAGGCAAAAACTTGCCTCTCAAAACCAGCCAAAGCAAAAGCAGTGTAACTGAAAAAACCTTGCACACTGGTCACCATTAGAACAACAATGTAGATTTACTATTACCACACCACACCTCCATGGAACATCACCTTCCCTAACAAGACTCTGACACCACATGGTTATGTGGTTGTGGCATCTCCTCATTACATGCTGTCACAGAAGCACTATTATGCTTGACTAGCTCCTGTGTGTTTTAAGCTTTTAACTATGCACTCTTGACCATGATCCTTAGGTCCATGCAAACTTGACATGATACTGAAAAAAATATTGCTACTCATTCTTAGACATGAACAATAGTGGCCCTCCAATTTTAAATTGGTAAACAACAATGTTTATGTTACCTCACTTTATCCTGAAATATTCCAGCATCTGAAGACCAGTGAATAAAAAGAATATAAGCTAATGAAGAAAGTACATGATGGGTGAACCTGCTGAATATTCTTTTCTCTTGTCAAAGGTCCAGTGAAGTTGGTTGAAAAATCAATGTGAGAATATCCAGATATTTAACATTTATAGTGTCCCAATAGGGTAAGTAATTTCTCAATGACCTAGTTGTCTTCCATTAGGATACACTATGAAAAACTTTAGTATAAAAATGATCACTTTTGTTTATATTAGAGAAATAATTTTGCTGTATAGTTACAAAAATTGGCACTCTCAGATATTTCGTGATAGATTGCAAGATTAGTTCTATATTATGCAACTCAAACATTCCAACATCTATGAACTGTGTTATAAATACAGCTTGCTGTATACAAACCCATTGACATTTTCACACAGACCAGGTTGTTCACACATGCATGTGCGCTTGCACCCCCCTAAACACACATACATACCAACACCCCAGACCCACACCAACCCCCAAACACACAGAATTCCTTCTAAAATAGTATCAAGGATTCTGCTGTAAAAATTTGGTAGAAGTCTCTATTTTTGAATTACACATTAGACCTGATCTCAGTGGAAGAACTCGCCAGCTCCTCATGGGAATTATGCTTTAAAAGGACTTAGCCCATGATGGCCATTTTAAAGGTTGATCCATAACTCTGAAGTGCTAGTTCTTGGATATAATAGCATCTTCACTATCTAAATGAAAACATGCAACTGTGAGAAGGCAAGAAATTCAACTCATTCCCTTATTCTGAGGAAACCCTCTTCCTACAAATGTGCTTTATAATGTAAATGTAGTCTTTTAAAATAGTACACATAGTCCAGGTCATTTTTGTAATCAAGCCTCTAGGGTAAGAAAGCCATTCATTCTTTATGCAAGTTGTTACAGAAACATCTGAAGGTTGTAGCTATTTTTGGAAGTTGCAGACAAAATGATGTGAAAAATTGATCAAATAAAGATCACTTATGCTTGCTTGATACTATAACCGAAAATGCCAGGTTTATGCTACTGTGAATCCCAGCCCCCAGTGAAATGTAAAGAGCATATGCTTTATATATTAACTGAGCATCCCAGGCCTATGAGCCAAAAGCTATGAGAAGATAGGTGAAAAAATTATTTTTTTATCCAAAGGCGGCTTTATGTGTCATTGAATGAACTCCTGTTGGTCAACAGAAGCAGTAATGATATTTTGTTTGAAATCAGTCAACTCCCATAGTATTATATTCTTCACATGGTATTCCTGGTATAAAAGTTGCATGTTTTGTCAGTAAAGTTGATGAATACAGTATTCTATTAAAATGTTATAAGAAACTATGTTTTTATGTCAACTTACTGTATCAATCCTCCTGCAACAGGAAATTATTCTTTCATTTGAAAACTGCTTGTGCAACCAAACTTTGTGGTAAGGAACATTCAAAAGCTATGGGGACCAGCCCACATAAATTCACTCCATGTTAGATCCACAAACCTTAGATCCTTGATTTAACTTGCCGGAGATGACTACAAAATGGAAATAGGATGACAGGCTCCAGTTGCTCTAAACTACAGATAGTGTACAAAGCATTATGTGCTCTGTTTCACAGCAGAAAAAGAAAGATTACAGTATAGGCACAAGAAGGTATCAACTTCCATTCCTCTTTCAACTACTTACTAAAATGCATGCCCTAAAGATGTGCAGATAGAGTGATTGAATGTGGAAAATGGACACTTTAGGGAAGTTTTATTTTGGACCCCTGTCTTCAACTGGGCTTTGAGGCTTTTGCCAAAGGCACTTAATTGAAGTTCTTGTTAATAGGTTTAAACAGGCTATAAATATGTACAAGTATCACCTCATAGACTTCCCTCACTCACCCCAGACAATTTCAGCCTCTTCTAATCTCCGCTGATCCCCCAATCAAATTTGTTTTAAATGAACTTAGAATGTGGGACACGGGCTGGCAGTATAGCCTAGAGGTTAGAGTATAAAACTGTGAATGATCTTGATACATCCAGCAAACAAACCTGGGTTTGATTCCCACAACCTCCACTTATAGACTGTGTGACTCTGGACAAGTCACTTAACCTCCCCAGTGCCCTGGATTGCCCCTGAAAACAGGCACCTCTGCCTAGTGGGCCTTACCTGGTTACTAAAGAATAAAATAAAAAAGAGCTTGATATAAAAATGTCTGTGAAGGGAGGAGGAGGGTGGGGATGGACCAGAGTGAGAGATGTGGTAGTCAAGGGACTAGTCCTGGCCACCTGGGAAGGGCTGAAATGTTTTGTAATTAGCTGGCTGAAGCTCAAAATGATCCTAAAGTGGTCTAAAAGTTTGCCTGAGCCTAAGCAAAGAGAAAAAGTGCCACATTTTGTCAAATTCATGAAATATAAATTTGGAATACTCTCATCCTTAGTGCGTGGAATGATAAACTCCATTGACAACATTTTTATTCCACTCACTTTTGAAATGTTCTGTGGAGATTTTTTTTAAAGATCATGAAACATTCTGCCTATACATACTGTAAACTGCTCATTATTTATGCTATAGGCAGAATTATTTATGAAAGCTAATGTAAGGAGACAATTTATTTTTTACAGTTGTTACTTATATATAGAACAGCACATTAAGTTTGGATTCTTTGCTAAATGTAATGCAACCATTAGGGGGAGGGTTGTGACAATAAACCATGAAATATTGCAAAACTTATGTGGTTAAAAAATGGAGTGGAATTAGACAGATTCTACACTGGTGGAATTTCACAGAATTAATCAAAAATCACCAAACACTTTGAAATTTCATCTTTCTGATCAGCATATTCATGCTGCTAGTTTAGATCACATTCCATCACACTTACAGTACTCCATAATGGTAACCAAGTGTCAAATTCACAAAAGTGGAAAAACTGCAAATGTGCAAGAAAAAGTTATGCAAGAGAATGTTTCCGTCCGCATTCACATTTGTTTCAGCATGCACTTAACTTTTTAGAAGGCTGCTCTTTTGCAACCTTTTCCATAATTTACAGCAGTTTGCACATATTTGTTTGTGTAGGAGTGAAAAAATGCTACACCTGGAATTAACAGATGAAGCATTTTTGTGCAGCTGAGGAACAAAGAAAAATGCCACCTGAGGGGATAAACAAAAAAATTGCATTTTCACAGATGCTGGAATTATTCGCTGCAGCAGGAAGTGGTGCACAGGGATGTAGTCTCTGGCCCATGTCAGGCCCTTGGAAAATCTGCCCCCATGTGTTTTATATTCTGTAGCAAATACAATTATAATAGAATTTATTACTTTAGCAGCTCAGTCCAAATAGTCTTATTTCACATATAATTGTATAACACAAGGCCTTTATTTTAATAGGAAACCATCTTTTACACCAATAGATGCCCTCCTGTTTTCTATTTGGTGTGTATCGATATTCTGATATGTTTTTACCTTTGTTAATTTTGTTTTTGTCTTTATAATTTCACTGAATACCTGTCTCCTCAGCAGTTGATGATCATTCTTTTCATACTACCCGAACATTGTGTAACATCAGTGACACCATTCCTGGCCATTCAAATGGATAGTATAGAATGTTGTAACTGATATCATGGAATTTTTTTAGAAGTAAAAAAAGAACTCTGAAGATATATCAAAGCTAAATTATTTTATTAATCAAAAATTGGTCAAAGCATATCAGAATACGTAGCCGACGTGGAAAGGAAAATGGTAGAGCTGTTAACTATGTAAAAATTATTTCATATCACCTTTAAAAGGTGTGTCCTTGAGGGGACATTACTTCACCACTAACAAGATGGCAGCTTAAATTTTTACCCACTACACCTCACAGCCCTAATTAAATTAAATCCACCAGGTTCCATCAAACCAACAACTGTTTCATGGGTCCCCAAAAAATTCATAACTTGCTTTCCAACTCAAAAAGAGGACATGTGCACTTACAGCTGTGTGTGTTCAGCCTGTTTCTCCCATGTCACAGACCTCAGAGCAATGGCCTGCTCTCTTCACAGTGATGGTGGCAGCAGCACTTCCTTCTGATCGAGTAGAGCAGATACTCCACTGCAGTCCACTGGAAATGAAGAACAGTCAGCTAAAAACAACAACATTTAGGAGCAGTCACTCAGAATTTAGATCGGCTGACAGCTACAGAAAAAGAGGGGCAGACAAATTATTCAGCCACTGATGAACTGCAGGCCCAATTCATGGAATAAAAAAATCTCATCATTCAACTATAAGACAAAGTACATGACCTCAAAAATCAAGGTTTGCATAACAGTCTCCATTTTCTAGGCTTCCGAGAGAGGGCATAACTTAAGGACACTGTTGGATTCCTATGCCATGTACTACATGGCCTTCTCAAGTTGCCCAGGTCCCAGAGCTTTGCAATCTAGCAAGCCCACCACACATTGGCACTATTTCTGAGACAAGGAGAAAAGTCTTGAACTATTTTGTATAAATTCCTCAGGTTTCAGGTGATAGAAGAAATCCTTAGGCATGCTAGAGGTCTAGTGGAGCTTGAATACAAGGCCACAAGATAATGATTTTCCAGTGTTTCTCCCATGACCTTAAAAATAAAAGAAGGGCCTTCATGGAGAAACGATAATGCTACATCAGCTGGGGAGACTGCTCTCTCTCTGGAACCCAGCCCAACTCTGCTTGGCCACAACAGCATCCCAGTAACGGTCACCTTGTCAAAAGCCTCATTGGACTTTATTCATCATACCTGGCCCTCAACACTAAAGAGTCAAAGAAACAGATATGGACACTGCTCATCCACCTGTACAACCAGTAGCATAGTGGCCTATCACTTCCCAACAACTGGATGAATATTCCTGGCTTCCCCACCTGGCAGGGGTGAAGAAACCAGGGAAGAACAAGAGCTGAGGGGACTCGGCACTGGTGCCAATCAGATGCTGTAGCAACAGCAGGAGAAGTGATTCAGCAGATAATGAGGATGAGCTTGCAGCCCTAATGACCTCAAACGGATATGCGACTTTGATGACGATATCACCAGAAAACTCAGACTGGCCTCAGCAATTAAAGTCACCTGGGCTGCAGACAGATGCCCATGCTTCATCACCATCTTCAGGTGAATCACTCAAAGCAATCACCTTTCAACAAAACCAGGGGCCAGACTAGAGTAGGGAGAAATCCACAAATTTCATTATGCAAAATATTTCACAAAATTAATGCGTTTTGCAAAATATTTTTTAGGTGTGAAATTCTGCAAGCGAAATGTGGAATTTTGAGTCAAAATGCAGAATTTCTCAAAAAAAAACAGCAGAATTTTGCCACTCATGGTCATCATTTCCACTGTTCACAGACAGGTTTCTGCATTTAGCTGGCAAAATTCTGCATTTTGCGGGTTAAAGTCTGCATTTCACACCCACAAAATATTTTGCAGAATGTGTGAATTTTGAGAAATATTTCACAAGGTGAAATTCGCTATTTCACCAGACTTTCGCCAGTGAAATTAATTTTACTCCATCTCTAGGCCAGACCAGAGGCTACAGCTGTGAAGATTCCCCTGCTGGCTTCCCTCTCCTCCAGGCCTGAGGAAGAACTAACCAGTACCTGCCACACTGAGGCATCCACAAAGTCATGGGCCGTCATAGTAGCTGACAGCTCTACAGCCTACACTGCAGGCCCATAAATCCTCCTGGGTCACCCACTACAAAACCTAAGAAACCACAGCATCCTAAGAGCAATGGCCATGACACCAGTACCTGAACCTCAACAGTGCAGAAAACAAGACAGCGATATAGCCAAACATGAAAACCTTTCATGCTCTGTGTTCTGCAGCTGATGAACTGACCCTCCTGATTACATTAGTCACTCACTGCATGGGACTGCTCCTTCTGCTTGAAGTCCTCTTCTCCCTGTAACTAATGATTTAAGACTGGTTCACCCAAGCCAAAGACAACAACTGTTCATTGATGACTCCTTTTCAGTAACCACACAGCCAGCTACAAACTGCAGCTTGAGTTAAGTACAGTTCCCAAGCACCAGCAAAGACATGTGCAATTAATGCACATTTTTGACTATATCATTGTTTTTGATTGGACTGTTTGGGGCACTGTGTGTGGGGGCACTGGGGCTTGTTTACATGGGATGGGGGAGTTTCTCCAGTAAAAAAAGTAATTTAAGTAAGGGCCATAGATTTTAGTACCCCTCCTCTCAGGATGTGGCTCCTGCCATCTCTGCTTTTAAAATGAAAAAAAATAGAGCACTGGGCGTTGAAATGGCAGTAAATAAAACCCTTTGTTACTGGGAGGCTGGAAAATTGATCCTCAGCCCAGATTAAAAGTTGTGCATTGCGACATGGTGCACTGTGACATGGGACTTCAGAGTAACCTGCCATGGCTTGTTCACCCCTGAAGATAGCCACAATTCAAGTTCTGCAAGCCATGAACTTGAACAATGACCCCATCTCCAACTCTGCTTCCCCCTGGGAAAACTCTTCATCATATTTCAGGGGGCCTGGTCTATCAGAACAGGATGAGCAGGGACACTGGTTTTCCATTTTTACCGGTAACACCGGTAACAATCACGGAATCCTGCTTGGTTTGCGGATTTTGAATTCTTGTACCGGTGCCTCACGGAAATCACATGTCACTGCACAGAATCTCTAAGAATTCAGCATCTTTTTACATTTTTTTTTATTTTCTATTTCTATGTCCCCTTCTTACAGCATCAGTCGCCACTTTTCAGAGATCCCTAGGCTGGCTATCCCTTAGCTTCACCCCCAGCTAATGCTCAGGAGCTCCTGTGGTCCTGTCCCTATTCAGCCTGTATTGTTCCCCCACCAGGTGGGAAGGGAGAGGACCCCAGGTCACCCCTCCACACTCCCTTAGTGTGTGTTGGGCAGCTCAGTAGGTCCCTCATGGAGCCTGGTTATGAAGTCTGGGGCACCTGGGTTCCTTCTGCCAGTGGCCAATGTGCGGTGATTGTTCCTGGTTTTCTGGTCTTTGTCCCTGAGGGCACCGGCACTACAGGAGGTCCAAGGAGTAGGTCACATAGAAACATGCCACTGCTCCCGATCCTGGCTAGCGTCCTCCCCTCCTGATCACTCTGCAGCACCATTGCATCACCACCCGTGGTCACACAGGTGGTGTTAAAGCAGCAGGAGCTGCAGCCCACTCTCCCTGGAGGAGGAGGGCAGTCCCCCAGGTGCTCGATCCTACTCCCCTGGCCAGACCTCCAGCAACTCAAGTTTGCTTCTGACCCTGGGTCGCTGTCATTGCAAGCAATAGTGCTACGCAGCACCAGACGACCATTCAGCATCTTAAAATGAATGCTGCTGTGCTTTGCATTCTTTCTGCTTTGCTGCATATAGAGTCAGTAAGGAAATCACCCACACTGCTTTGTTGTAATCAGCCATTCAGTTTAACTACCCATGCCTAGTGGTTAGAGTAACAAACAGTGAATGAACTAGGTACATCCAGCAGACGAGGGTTTGATTCCCACATCTTCCACTTGCATACTGTGTGATTCCAAGCAAGTCACATAACCTTCCCAGTGCTTCTAGGTCACTCCTGAAAACAGACAGTTCTGCCTAGTGGGCCTTACCTGCTTTACAAAGAATATAAAAAAAAATACCAATATATGTTTACTACATCATAGAATAGTAGTCAGGGTACCATGTAATTTACCTGAGTTTTACTTGGGCTGCAATGATTTTGTATAGGTAACGATAAATGTTCAGATACATTTTATGTGTTTTATAAGCTTGTTTTTAGATTTTAGTCAGGCTTTTACTGTATTCTTTGCATATAAGCATCTAGGTTGCAGATTGCTAAATGCAGAATCACCGTTACCAACTAGCTTATTCAAGTTTATCATCAGTAGGGCCATCCAAAATCCTCAGTTGTTTGAATGAAAACTAGTCTGAATGAAAGTATGTTCACAAAGAAGAAACTGCCTTACTACCTATGAAAAGACTTCACAGTTAGCAACCCATTTAGGTGAACTGGATAATTTGCACCTTTTCTCCACCTGCTGTTTCAGTCTCTGTGACAACAAAAGTTTTCTGATAGACTGCTTCAACAAAAGCAAATGTTAAGTATTTAAGTGTACTTATGTTTGGCCAGTGGATTTTGAAAGCACAGTCAATGACTTATAGAAGGTAAGCCCCCAAGGGCTGTATGATGCTGGTGGGCAGAGTGGTGCTCAATTCACATCTGAACAAAGACATGAAAACTGGGAGACACCCTTTTCATGGACACCAAGTAAAAAAAAAGCATCCACATGTCTGGGAGATGCATAAATCCATTTGAACGTCCTCCACTAATCACTTATGAATTTTTTAGGTGAATACACTGTATTTCAAAGAAGCAAATTCAAGCAGTTTTTTTGCTCCTCCTACCCCCTGGCCATTCACTCCCTCTGGCCTGCCAAGGCCCCCTACCACCGCTGCTGAGTCCCAACCATCATCCACTGCCCCTTACTGCTGTGCTACCAGGTAACCCAATGTAACCCTTCACTGAGTGGTCCCCTACCCCTGTGGGAGGCTACCAGGGGAGGAGAATTGCCCTAAAGAGCTTCCTGTGTATCCTGGGCATGGCAGGGGTCAGAACAGACACATGTCTGCTGGCTTCCGGCTTATGGAGGGACCAACAGCTGTCCTTCGGTTGGTCAGCAGGTGTTTTTCCATTTTCTTGAGAGTGTGACAGGCCACATGATGTCAAGGCACAAGCCGACGTCCATCACGCTCCCTCCTGCAGTGAGGGCTGACATGTTGTCATGCCTCTGGTCTCCATCAGGGGCCAGCAAATGCTGAGCTGTGAACCCACCTTCCCTCCCAGGAGAAGGTGAGTGGTCAGTGGACACTCAAACGTTCACCCACCAGCTGGCCAAGTCTGTTCCCTAAACCTGGTCAGTGGTGTCACAGGCAGAAATCCAATTCAGGCAGTTAAATTATAGATAGGAAAAAACAAAGGTAGTCCATCTTAGCGGTGATGGTTCCAATTAATTCACATCTGAGTTCTACAAGCAAAGAGATCAAGTCATTTGTAACTTGTGCATGTAGGATGTGGGTGTTGAAGAAAGGGGATCATAGTGCTGTCACTACTGCCATCACCCCAGAGGGATGTGGACTGCATTGTTGCTACTGCCATTACATCAAATGGGTGGGGGCTGTAGTGCTTCTGCCTTCACCACTGATGGATGGGGAATGTTGTACTGCTGCCATCACACCTAAGGGATAGGGGCCGCAGTGCTGCTACTTCTGTCACACCTGAGGAATGATGAACGTAGTACTGCTGCCATCACACCTAAGGGTTGGGGCTACAGTGCTGCTGTTTCTGTCACACCTGAGGGAGGGAGGTCATAGTGCTGTTGCTGCTGCCATCACACCAGAGGGATGGGGGCTGTAGTGCTATGTTGGTGCTGCCATCGCACCTGAGGGATGGGGCCGTAATGCTGCTTCCATCACACCTTAGGGAGATTGGGGCTGTAGTGTTGCTGCTGCCATCACATCTTGTACCTAAAATAACTTTAAATTAGTACAAGGATGGAAGGATGTGTAATGGTGGAGGTCAAAATTGCTAAAATGCATGTTAACAGAGTTAAAAATTGTTAAACAAAGTACACAAAACCAAACACCGGTAAAACCGGATTTAGGCTTAACAGACACCAGTGACAATACTGTTTTTTACAATGTGCAAAATAGAATATGCTCTTTCTCAATCCCGGTAAACCAGTGTCCCTGAGGATGAGGGCTGTTTGCTATAGCTTCAACGTGTACATTTGGTTGGGAAGGCAGCTTCCCATTGCTACCTGGCTAATGATACAATGGTTGTAAGGTCCTGTTTCCTCCTCTCCCCGATAAACTTCATTCTGAACTGGCAAGTTGGGAGGCAGTGACCCATGCTGTAGAGCCCTCTCACACTTTTTCAGTGCTGGTCACGTCAGGGCTTGTCTGCAGAGGACACCACTTGGCACCTTGCCATGTCCTGTTATGTACAGGACAGATTGTGAGATATACATGTTCTTTTCATCCTTCTATCAGCCAGTACTATCCTGAAAATGTAGGCATCACTTACTGCCCTCTTCCACAGCTACAGGGCTGTGAGACCTGCATAGCATAACTGGTGCACCTCTGGACACACTATGGACTCCTTCCTAAACTATCAGACTTCATCAATTGAAATTATGACCCTGCAACACACTGAAAGTGTATAACCCTAGCACTATCACTATCCCAAGACTGCATACACCCCACAGCCCCACATCCCATTTGAGTGTGCTTCATGTCACAGATGGTGCCCCACATCAAGAGGAACTCCATCATTCCTCAATGCCCTACAGCTGCTCAAAATACTTTGTTTACTGCTGTTTAAGACATGTACCACCAGGTCTGTGCAGCCTGATCACTTTCCCCTTACAAGCAATATTGTTTGCCTCACACTTGCAATTCTCAGGTGTCATGTCCCATATTGTCTCCTACTGGTAATCCAGGGCAGCATAAGGGACCATTGCCCAATCGTATGGAGTAGTCAGCTCAACATGCCCTAATGCCCTGAAAAGCCTGTATTATGTCTTCACCTCAAAAGCCATTTGCATGTATATGAACCTCATCCATGACTACTAAATATTAACAGGGAGGTGGGAGTATGAGGCTCCATCTGACTCCATTATGAATATATTTGTGCTCTACAGACACAGCCAAGATCCTCAGGGTTTTTCAGGTCCCAACTCCGCATTGGATGTGCCCAGTGGGAAAATGTTTGTACACAATTGTTTATACATATCCTGTGTACAGTAGGTCATTTATTATGCAGGCATCATTTTTCTACCTTGTTTTATCTTGCAATAACATAGTACCATACCAACCAGGGGCAATGTAAGGAAGTATTATTTCACAGAGAGGGTAGTGGATGCATGGAACAGCCTTCCTGAGGAGGTTGTGGGGTCTAAAACTGTGGGAGAATTCAAGAATGCATGGGACAGACATAAGGCAATTCTTGTGGGGGGTAGGAAGAAATAGGCTGTTGGTTAACTAGGATCTACGGCCTATCCTGTAGGTAGGGAAATGGGCAGACTAGATGGGCCAAGCGGTCCTTATCTGTTGTCAAAGTCTATGTTTCTATACCATTTCTACTGCAGATTTCTCTGCTTCAGTGTTCCATCCTTATACTTTGCTGTCACAGTTTCTAGCACCATTACTGCTAGTAGTGGGAGATGCCTGCCTGGGTTACTACAGTAGTTCATCTGACCTGTGCACTTTTAAGCCCCCATACTTTGAGATGACTGACTTAGCACTGCAAACCTGGAACTTTAGGGGTTTAAATTCCCCTGTGAAATGGTGGCAGGTGCCCTCCCACTTAAAACACCTCCACTCTCAAGTGGTTCCTTTGCAGGAGACCAGGCTATTACATCAAGATGCTCTAAAATAGTGGAGAGAGTAGATAGAAAAAGAAATCCAAAGCTCGGTCCAAGTTAAAAAGCAGGTGTATCTGTCCTGGTACACAAGTCCCACAAATGGAAAGTACCCAGTACTTTAGCAGACAACAATGGAAGATGGGTATTACATTGCTTTGAAACTCCCTCAGGTCCCTTAATCATAGATAACCTATATGCCCCAAACTCAGATGTAACCCCTCACCCCTGCCTTTTTGCAAAACGACTGGTGGTATGCTGTTGAAGCTGACAGCAGTACGAGGTTGGGGACTGGGTTTGGGGAGGACTAGGTTACTCTGCACAAGGGCACCCAAGTAAATCCAAACACAGGAAGCAATAACTGTAATGTCCAATAACAGGAATGGGATTCTAAAGTGTGGCTTTATTCACATCCAAGCAGAACAAAACAAAGCATAGACAGACACCCATGGGGCTACACTTCTGGTAATGCAGATTAGAAAGAATCAGAACACTTCCTCAACACTTCAGCCCTCAGGCTTTGAATCCACCAGACACACAGCCTGGACTAGCACGCTGCTTTGGGAACACAGCCCGAACTTGTACACTATTTGGGGATTTCCCTGGCTTGGCTCCCCTGCCGGCCACTCGAACACCTTCCATTTGACATGGACACATTTTCTGGTGGCTCCCTAAACCGCCTAAGATCCTTTGACTCCATAAGGGAAATTTCCTTTTAATCCCACGTCTGGGTACTTTCCTCAGCACTGGCCAAGTGCCTGAGGGAAAGTAAAAGGGCCACAGAGCAAATCCGTAGAGGTGAATTTGGTTACTACTGATGGGGGGTCTCCCACCTCTCACTTCCACAATTCATACACAGCCATTTCTCTGGACATTAAACATATCTTTCTTAAAAGCTTGGCAATGTAGATTAAAGGGTAAATGCTTGGCACATTTCATCTACATGTCTTGGCTTTCCCATTGTGCTGGACTTGAACATACATCTCCTTGACTTAGCCCATTACTTTAGGTCTCTCACTTAAGCAGTCCAATCCCAACTTTACAACAGTTCAGGTGAAACATAGGCCCTATGTCAGAGTGAACTCACCCTTTGGTTGCAGGTGCCCCACAGGCGATTCTTCACAGGAATCTCTTTCCCTCAGATTCTAGTGCCGCAGCACAACTTAGAATAAGGCAGCTTCTTCCTTAGCCAGAACCAGGAGGGTTGCCCCTGGAATGACAGGCAACCTTTCCACCCCCATCCCCTCAGGGATGGGGCACAGGGACAGTAACAGCAGTCTCCACCACTTCAAAAACAGCTTACTGTGTTCCTCTTTTGGCAGAAACACACACCTCCCCTTACAGTAGCTCTATATCAGAGCTTTAGGCTCCAAGAGCCTGTGTACAGACTGCTGTGCTCCTCTCTTCAAGACTGCTCACACACAACTCCCTTCAAAAACTCCCAACATTCTAACCTAACTCCCAACTGCAGATTCCAATGTGGCTCATGCAGCTACAAAAGTTATATGGTGATGTCATCCCTCAGTCTCAGCTGAGATTGAGAACAGAGTGAGACAGTGTGAAATCCATTTAACTGGAGTTTCACAAGCTGCCTTCCCTGCCTACAACTAGGTCTTACTGGGATTCTAGTAACTCCGGGTAACAGGGGGGTTACACAGACACCTCCATGTTCTTTCATGACGCAAAGCCCCAGTACTAATGAGGGCCGACTTCAACTTAACACGTAATCCTCAGTAGACAGAAAGCTAGGTACTGTTGAACCTCATCCTAAGACTGCACATGCCATGTCACTATGGCTCAGAGACCAATGTCTGTCTGAGATCTTGTGTATCCTGCACCCACATGACTGGGACTATTTGTGTTTTTCCACTGTATATGGCTCATACAGTTGTATTGACTTGTGACTTGCTTCTGCTGGAATCTTGAATAAGGTCACAGTGGCAACCATAACCCAACCCATAACTTCACAACACAAGCCAGTCCAACTAGACTTGGTATGGGGAGATCAGAAATGCTAGGTCAACATCTTGTTGCATGGACCCACTGCAACTGCAGGGTCTGAATTTTCAGAAATGGCTATCCCCCACAGCCATAGAATAAATTCAGATTAACAACAATGGGCAAACCTATTGGAACCCTTTAAAACAACCTTTTGGGGAGAAATTATTAGTTACTCCTTGCACATAAGTAAAGAAACAGAAAATATTAGCAGATCTAGAAAGCCAGCACATAAATGAAGAGACTGAGTTTAAAGCCACTCCCAAGCTTCCACAAGCTCCCATCTGCACAAAACCATAGCACAGTAGTGGAAAGAAATAGACACCTTCCTATTCAAGAATGCAGTTAGCCTTATGTATCGTAGGCTGAACCACAAATATTGGGAGGAAGGGAAGAAGTGTGGAAAGATTCTAGCATGCAGACTCAAGAAACAGCAAGCCAAAAAGCACATTGCTGGTCTCAGAAGCTCTGGGGGGGGAATCTGGTGTCTCTGCAAACCACATCAATGGGGCAATGCAAGACATCTATGCAAAGCTGTACAGCACCCCTACACCTTCAGACCCCGTGGCAATTGACAACTTTCTTAACTGACTCCATCTCTCAACTCTTATAGCAGATCAGAGGAGCTCCTTGGAGCCCCCCCCCCCCCAGAAGAGATGCAAGCAGCTCTCAAAGCCCTCAGCCCACATAAAGCACTGGGAGAGGATGGTTTTCTGTTTGACCACCTTCATGCTATTTCCTCCACTGTCTACCTAGTCCTTCATAGGTTATATATTAAATCTACACATACAGGAATATTCTCCCCTCCATGTGGACAGCAACCATCACAGTTTTTCCCAAAAAGGGAAAGACCCTTCAATCCCAACAAGTTACAGGCCTATATAGCGCAATGGCTAAGAATACCAAGCTGCAAGCATGGAGACCCGAGTTTGAATTCCAAAGCCACTACTTGCATACTGTGTGACTGTGAGCAAGTCACTTTAACATCCCTGTTCTCCCAGGATGCAGCATAGCACTGTGGTTAAGAGCACTGAGCTGCAAATCTGGAGAATGGGTTTGAATCCCACAGCTACCACTTGCATACTGTGTGACTGTGAACAAGTCGCTTAACTTCCCTGTGCTCACAAGACACACCTGGAAACAAGCCTTGGCTTAGTGTTGATTTCCCTTGTCAAAAATGGTAAAATAAAAAATAATGGCCAAAAATGAAAAATAAAAAATAAAATATCACTCATCACCACAAACAGCAATGTCTACACCAAAGCCTCCACTCTTAGGCTAGAGAAGCTCCTTCCTTCTCTAACAGACCCTTCATCAGTGGGGTTTGTTAAAGGCTGGCTTAGCTCTGACCATCTCAGAATGTTGATGAACCTCATGCATGTAGCTAGACAATTCTCCTCCCCCCCTCCACTTCGACTGTCGTTGATTTTGAAAAGACATTTGATTCAGTGGAGTGGGATTATATACTGTATTCAGAGTCCACCACAAGATGGGATTTGGCCAGGACTTTCACAAAACCTTCTGCCAAGGTATTCACTAATCATATGCTAGCAGCATTTCATCTGCAGAATGCCACCAGGCAAGGCTGCCCACTGTCGCTGCTATTATTTGTCCTGGCAACAGAATCCATGTCTGTGGCAATTCACCTAGACTATGATATTCCAGGAATCAAAGTTGAACCCTGTATCTGTAAAGCCCTCCTATATGTAGATGATCTGCTGGTCCTCACAGAACATCCACCCTCTGCACTGAAGTCTCTGAGCTCCCTACTCCAGGACTTCTCTCAGATATCAGGTCTTAACATAAACTGCTGTGAGACAGAAGCCTTTCTTCTTAACCCCATATGCTTGCCACAGATGGACCATATGGTAGGCCTCAGATGGGCCCTGAACAACATCACTTATTTGGGAATCCAAATCACCCCAATGCTAGATAAGCTACAGTATGTGCTTTGAATTTTACCCGTTCATTACAAGAGTCGGGGACCGAGCTTGACAGATGGAAACCATTCACTTATCCTCAGCAGGTAAGGCGGAGGACATTACGATTGTGAAAGCCCCTATGGTCTTGCACCCCCTCTCCCAAATACCCCTCTCTATAGCTCAAAAGGGGTTCAATATGCTGGACTCCTAAGAGAGTGGGACACCCCCTGGACTTGGGTGTCTGGAACCTCCCTTGGTTCAAATGCTGTCACCAGGCATTTCATGCTACACAGTTCCTATGCTGTGTCCCAATGGGATGGAAATACAGGTACTCCCTTATGGGCTCCAATAGTGATTCAGATGCACCTGCCACTATCCCTTTCTCCCACTGGTCCATAAAGACCCCAAGGTACCCTATCCTTTCTTACTCTTTGCACGTACAGGCCCAGCTCCAAACATGAGTACCGATGATCCTGGCTCATCCAGCCTTAACTCGTTTATGGAACAACCCAAAAATTAGAGATGGGAACTCCACATTAGATGGGAAGCTTGGGAGTCTTTTTGGGATTTATACCCTGCAAGACTTTCTATCACTGAACCTCAGTGCCCAGGACTCTTAAATCAACCTCCAGAGAAAATATAACTTGAGCCCATGTGAATTTTGGAAGTGTCTCCAGGTCTGCAATGCTCTTGTGGCTCTACTCACATAGTTAAACTTTTCACCTCCTTTAGTCGGATATGGCTCACCCTTTAAATCATTAGCTGAAATATCCAAAAGGTATATACACAAATTCATCAGGGACAATATCCCTGATAAGACCCTTTTGGCTAGGGACACTTGGGCTTCACTCCTTAATCAACAACTCCCTCAAGAGGAATGGGAAACATGTTTGAGAGCAGTGCAGTCTGTGGTTAGAGACCCCAGAGACTCCCACAAAATACAATCTTTCTCTTGCGGCATCGTACTTCTACTGTTCTCCACTCTGTACACCTACTCCCAAATGACCACTTCTGGAGGTGTTGACAACCTGAAGGAAACTTATTGCATATTCTATGGCAATGCACCCCCGGCATACTGGCAGCAGGTGTTTGACCTTGTCAATGTGGCACTACCTTTGTCAATCATCCCCACACCAAAGACTGCCAAACTTGGTTCCCGCCTAGCGTATACAGCACTGTGGTCTGTCAAGTGCAAATGGGTACAAACTCTGTGCATAGAGGCCAAGCATCTTTTGCTCCATCGATGGCAGACCCCTGATATACCCTCACATACTGAACTTGTAAACAACCTCTATCAGCTCATCAGGTTTGAACAGATATATCACTTTGCCTCATATGTACCTTCTAAATTCCTACAGAATTGGTCCTCTTTCTTGAATCATTTCAGAGAGGCGACAACCCCTCCTATTCCTCACACCCTGATGTCACCCGTGGGAGTTGGGTAAAAGAGCCTAATCTCATGAACCCTTTCAACTTGAGCCCATGAGTGTCAAGGGTCAACAAGAGCCTGTGACACATATTCAAATGAGGTTTGACACATGCATAACTATACAAAGCATCACTTGTTCTTTACATGATTGGTCACTGTTGTTGCAGACAAGTAAATATGTTTTAGTTACTGTTGACTCCTATGTTAGTTTCATTAGTAGGTTATGTTTAAGCTATAATTATCAAGGCAGTTATCCTAATCAGATACACTCTCAGGCCTTCATAGAAACATAAAACTTGTTGGCAGATAAGGACTGCTAGGCCCATCCAGTCTGCCCGTAAGTCCTACCCTTGTTGGTGGCATCCATAAATAATACAAATTCTATAAATAATTGCCACAGTCTTGTTATATGTATGCGTCTGTAAGTTTTGTACATCATCAAGAATTTTGAGGTTGAAAGATGGTCTAATAACTTTTGCATTTGTTCTGCTGTTCTGCATTCCTTGGGCCTGTCTATCAATTATAGTGTTTAAACCTTTGGACATCAGATTGCATATTTCATATCTCAAAATGTATGGCTGCTTGTTAGTTTGAAAACTTTCAATAAACAGACTAACTACAAAAAAGCTGTGTCCTTGTTTTTTTTTTTTTGTTTGTTTATTTGTTACTCTGTATTCCTAACACTGTAGTTTTCTGGGTTTCTATAGTTCTATAGTTCTGTTATTCAAAATAGCCGTAAGGAAGTAAAATAAATCTGACTTTTTAACAATACTGTATTTCTGGTCTGCTTGGATCCATCAGTAGTGTTTCATTAATTTATTGAAGTATTGCTAAAATAGATACTTGCAGTAGTTTTGTAATTAATGACTTATCAATAAATCTGACTGCCCCAAGCAATTTTAAAAATCTTTGTCTCTGAAGTTACTCTTTGACCATGCACACAGATTCATACTATAGATGTGTCAAGAATATATTCAGACATGTTTCTGACTGTCAGTTTTTTTTTTACTTCTTTGATAACCATGTAAGGGCCACTAGCTGTTTTCCAGTGTGACCTGGGAGCACTGTGGAGGTTAAATGATTTGTTCAGAGTCACACAGTATGCAAGTGGGAATAAAATCTGGGACTGCTGGATGTGTTAGGTTAATTCACAGCTCATTAATCTGATCTCTAGGCTATACTACCAGCTTGTGGTACAGGTACATCCTAAGTTACTTCATTTTAAAATGAAGAATTAGATAAAACAGAGGGATATTTTTAAAACTTATACATTCCATATTTCACTTCTAGAATGACTTGGATATGTTGAAGTGAAATTAACATTTCATTTAATTACATTTACACAAGATTAGATCACTTGGTGTGAGCTCATTTTCAGTCTTACCCTGTATTTGACATTACATACATCAGTTTCAAACAGCAATACAAATGTTGATGTTTTGGGTTATGCTATCTACTGCCTATGTCATGTATGAACATAAGAATAAACAAAAATTTCCAGCAGAAAAAGTCCTTATTGGTCTATCAAGGCCTATTGATTGTGTAGCTCAATCAATTTAATGGAACTGCCCTACCTGACTAAAAAGCCTGATATAAAAACCTGTTTTGTTATCCTGCTGTTTTGACCGAGTTAAAAAGAAAATAATCATGTTTTAACAGTATAATTTCACATATTGGCTTATAAGCAGGGCCACTGGAAAATTGTGCCCGCAGTTTTTGTGCAGAATCCGCAATTTTCACCATTCTCCACAAATCTGACATGTTCCACAATGTCTTGCAATTTTTGAATTTTCATATTCACTATGTAAAAAGTGTTAACAATTTTAATAAAATACTTTCAGATATATTGACAATGTTCATGCAGACTTGGGTTTGGCCAAAACAATGCAGGGCAAGGTATGGCAAGGGTTCTATGTGACACTGATTTCTTTTGAATCCTTGTCTTGTTTGGCTTCAAAATCCACTGGCTAAGCGTAAGTACACTTAAACATTTAACATTTGTTTTGTGTTGAAGCAGTTTATCAGAAAACTTTTTGTTGCCACACAGACTGAAACAAAAGATGGGAGAAAAGGTACGAATAATCCCATTCACTTAAATGGGGTGCTAGCTATGAAGCCTTTTTGTAAGTGGCAGGGCAAGTTTTTCCTTGTGAGCATACTTTCATTCAGACTAGTTTTGATTCAAACAGCTGAGGATTTTTGGATGGCCATGCTGATTTTAAACTTAAATAAGCTAGTTGTTAACTATGATCTCACTCTTAGCAACTACCCCCTAGATGCTCACATGCAAAGACTACAATAAAAACCTGACTCAAGTCTAAAAACAAGCTTATAAAACACAAAATGTATCTAAACATTTATCCTTAACTAAACAAAATCATTGCAGCCAGAGTAAAACAAAAATAAATTACAGGGTACTCTGGCTACTGTATGATGAAGCAAAAATATATTGGTATTTTTATGTTTTTTTTACATTTTTTTTAACCTCTTAAGGCCCACTAGGTACAAGTGCCTGTTTTCAGGTACAGCCCAGGAGCACTGGGGAGGTTAAGTGACTTGCTTAGAATCACACAGTATGTAAGTGGAGGATGAGGTAATCAAACCCAGGTCTGCTAGATTTAGTCAGCTCATTCACAGTTTGTTACTCAAACCTCTAGATTATACTGCCAGCCCCAATAATCCCCAGGATTAATGTTTAAATATGTGATTTCAAAAATAGTGTACAATACCTACAGTACAAATTATGGCTATTAAACATTTTAACAACATTTTACTAAAACTCAATTATTCACCACTCTACTGCTTATTTTGTTCTTGTACCAAAGTGGGTGACTAGCTTGCATAGCAGTGTAAACAGCTGTTGGCTACACTTTATTATTCTACAGCCAGAAAAAAAAATATATATATATTTATTCTTGCTTTATTTAATATTGATTTGCTTTGGTTCACTTTATAGAATCTATTTAGAACTGAATGAGGCAGGTGCTTATAAATTTTGGAAGATAGGCAGCGCTTATGGTAGCTTATCAGTTTAGTATTCTTTTTAGGAAAATAAACTTTTCTTTATGTTTTAAACATATTCAGGTGTCAGTGTGTTCATTTAGCAATTTATGCTGACTAATATATGCTCCAGAAAACATTAAAAGATTTATTGTGAAGCACTCTGGGTCTATAGTAGAACCCCCACAATTTCCAACAATTTTTGCAAAATGCTTCCCACTTTTTGATAACCTTTTCCACAATTTTCCAATGGCCATGCTTATAAGCTAGAAAACAATACACAGTACAGAGGAATCTGTCTATGAAAAAGCTACAAGGTGACCATTACCATGCATTTTGGTGGTCTCCATAGTGAGCTTCTTGGATGACATCAACAAAGCTATGGACATGGGTCATTTGGCCAGGGTCATCTTTGCTGACCTTTGCAAGACCTTCAGCATGGTTGACCATACGAACATACGAACATACGAAATTTGCCAGCAGATAAAGGCCTAGAGGTCTATCAAGTCTGCTTGAAAGTGCAGCTAGCACCCCTTATTCTGCAGCTGCCCCTCCCTTCCACCCTTCCCCTTCATTAACCCTTCCCCTTGTCCTGTCCCATCCTTGTTTGAAGCAGTCCACTGTTCTACTGCATACCACTTCTGCAAGTAACACATTCCACCCAGCCACCACCCTCTCTGTAAAAAGTGTCTCCTTATCTCCCTCCTGAACCTTCCTCGCTCCAGTCTCATATCATGGACCCTGGTGGCCCTCCCCTCCCTTACTTTTAACAGCCCCTCTGTACCTGTCTTGTTTATTCCTTTCATGTATTTAAAGGTTTCAATCATGTCACCCCTGTCTCTCCTCTCCTCCAGCGAGTACATGTTCAACTCCTTCAACCTCCTCTCATATGATAAGTCCCCCAGACCCTTGATCATCTTTGTCGCCCTGCGCTGCACCCCCTCCAGTAACTTAATGTCCCTCTTCAGATATGGATGCCAGTACTGCACGCAGTACTCCAGGTGTGGTCTAACTAATGATCTATACAGTGGCAGAATCACCTCCTCCCTCCTCGAGGATATAACCCTTGCAATACAACCCAGCATTTTGTTGGCCTTTGCAGCTGCCTTCCTACACTGTGCCGAGTTGTTCATTGACCCTGTAATGAGCACACCCAGATCCTTCTCCTCCCTCTGTCTGGGCTAGCTGCACTCCCCCTAGCTGGTAACTCCTCCTTGGGTTCTTCATCCCAAAATGCAGCACCTCACACTTTTTGGCATTAAAGCCCAGTTGCCAGGTGTCTGACCAGGTTTCAAGCTTTGCCAGATCATCCTACAACCCCTGCCATCCCCCTAGGTCATCCACCACCGCGCCTACCTTGGTATCATCAGCAAACAGACTGATCTTGCTCTTGATGTCCCATGATATGTCTGCAATGAATATCCCAAACAACACTGGTCCCAACACCAAGCCCTGTGGGACACCGCTCATCACTGCCCTTGGGTGTGAGCTCCCACCCACCACCACCCTCTGTTGCCTTCCCTGCAGCCAGTTTCCTACCCATCTCACCAGCTTTGCACCTGCCCCTGTGCCTACTAACTTCCTTCCCAGCCTTCCATGTGGCACTGAGTCAAATGCCTTTCTGAAGTCCAGATACAGGACATCCACTGCATGGCCCCTGTCCAGTTGCCTAGTTACCCAGTCATAGAACTCGACCAGGTTGGTTCGGCAGGATCTGCCACGTATGAAGCCATGCTGTCTGCTGTCCTGTAGGAGGCCACCAGCCTCTCCTTCAGGATAGTCTCCATTAGCTTACCCACGATGGATGTGAGGCTCACTGGTCTGTAGTTTCCCGGTTCATCCTTGGGGCCACTCTTGTGGAGGGGCACCACATGAGCCATCCTCCAGTCCTGAGGTACACACCCCGAATGTAGTAAGGCATTAAATAGGTCTGCCAAAGGTCCACCAAATTCTCCTGCAAAGGCTGGTAAATTTAGGGGACATGTCCATATTCAAGATCAAAGTACTTTTCAACAGCATTTTGCTGTTGCCACTTTAATGTACCCACAGGAACTCGGCACTGCTTTCTCTGGGTTTTGTTCTACCCTCCCCAAATCAGCTCTGACTTGGAGTTGATAATACTAATTTATGGGTGATGTGAGGGGCAGAGGACCCTGCATGGGGGGTTTGGGGGCAAGGCTCCCCTGAAAAAAACAAAGAGTTTAACTGACGGATTTATGCAGACTGCAATTTGCAGTCGACATAAATCCCTCACTGTAACATCGGGTCAAGAAATGGTTGCCTCTGTGGCGTCATAGAGCTGGTGGCATCTAATGCCCTAAAATGGTTTAGGTTCTATCTATGTGGCTGTATGCTGACTACTGTGATGAACGATATGGTCTCCACTCCATTGCCTGTAGTCTGAGGAGCCCCCAAGAGCTTAGTGCTTGGACTCTTGTTGTTTTCTGTCTACCTTAATGGGTTTGGTGACAGTGTTTCAAGTACCGCATATCATTTATATGCCAATGACACCATACCATTTACTTCACCACCAACCTTGCCTGAAGTTCAGACCAATCTGCAATTAAGTTTTAATTATCTACAAGACTTTTTTTCAAGATCAAAACTTAAAATGAACATAAGCAAAACAAAATGCATGGTCTTCAGCACATACTTTAAACTAAAAAAATAGTTCTGAACTGAAAACTGTTGATTCAGAAGGAGCCAGGCTGGAGTCTGTGTTGTCTTACAAATACCTGTTTACTGGATGAACTCCTTGGCCTGGGGCATTGCTCATGTGGACAACCTTATAGAAACAAATGGAAAATGGCAGAGATATTCTAGTGTAACAAAAATTATTTGGGTGGTATCTAGAGATGTTGTGAAGTTTTACTTTATGTGCGAAGCTTTGGTGGATTCGTAAAATCTGCCACCCCAAAGGATTTTGCAAAATTGCCTTGCTGGTAGAAACTTTGCCAAATGCTTAGTATTTGCATTGGGATTTTTTAAAGTGCAAATTGCACTTTAAAAAACCCAAAACCAAACTGCCACTACTCCACCATCCAGCAGCCTGACTTCACTCTGTGGCTTCTAGTGGCTTCCCCAAGATCCCCACACTGTTGAATTAGTGCCCCCCACCCTGCAGCTCATTGCATCCACATTCACACACACAAAGTAATAAATATATATATATATATATATATATATATATATATATATATATATCCTGGTGTCTAGTGGCCCCTTCCCACTGCCAATTGCAGGCCTGCCCCCAACCCCAATTGCTTTGACTGTTCAAGTCTGGTACTGTCCAACCCTGATCCAACTGGCTATCCTCCATAATATAAAAATTGATAATTTAATCCCTGCTGTCTAGTGGACCCCACACCCTGTCAGGTAGTGGCTTCCACCCCACACCCCCCCCCGAGTGGGCCACTGGCGCAGCACTCCACTCACCTCCATGGCCAGCAGCCCAACTAAGGTCGATAAATGAGTGTGTGCTTTTACAAGCATGCGTTAATTCATTGACAGTGCCCTGTCATAGGCAGCAGTTTTCAGGGGAGGGCAGGATTAAATTATTTATTTTATTATTATGGAGGATACAGCCAGCCAGGTCTGGGTGGGATGGTACCAGACTTGAACAGTCTCGGCAAATGTTGGCAGGGGTGGGCCTGCAATCAGCAGTGGGTGGGGGCACTAGACACCAGGGAAGATATATATATATATATATGTATATATATATGTGTGTGTGTGTGTATATATATATATATATATATATATATATATATATATATTTATTTATTTTGATGGACTGAAGTTTGTGCACTTCACACATCTCTAGTGGCAACATGATTAAAAACATTGCTAAGTCCCAGATATTTCCTCTATTGGATTGTGGTGATGTTCTATATGACTATGCCAACAACAGTAAACTTCATAAATTAGACATTTTGTACAATTGTTTGGCCAGGTTAATTTTCCAGTGCCCTAAGGACACACACCGCTGCCAAAGTGTACAATCGTTTAGGATGGCTGTCTTTTTCAGAGAGATGTCAATGCAATAAATTTATACTGGCATATAAAAGAGTTTTGGGTGAAATCCTTACCTATTTGACTGAAAAATTGCAGGTTAGAAAAATAAATGTTTCACTTAGGAAGTCTGTTTACTGCGAATTAGTTGCCCCAAAGGTAAAATTAAAAAGATCAATGTATTTCTTTAGCCATCTGGTTCCCTCATACTGGAACACATTACCTCCTAAATGTCAACTGCTGGATGCTAAACTTCCATCTTTAAATGCTGTAAAGTGATGTTTTTTAGATAAGGCAATGAGTGTAGTTAAAGGTTTTTGAGGCTGATTTAAATAAGAAGAAGAATCAGCATTTATATAGTGCTTTTCATACACAGTATCCCAAAGCGCTTTACAAGCAATGCTAGACTGGTAGTGAAGTGACTGAATGTGTGGTGGCAGCCATATCGCACATCATCACCCACTCACAGCCTAGATAATTGCATGAACTGGTTTATGGGAAGGGGAATGTTGGCCAGGACACCGGGAATGTTCCCTGCTCTTTGCAAAGAGTGCCCTGGGTTCTTTTACTTCCACCTGAACACCCACCAGGATGGGCAGAAGGGACCTCGGTTTCAACATCTCATCCAAAGGAGAGCACACCCCAGCAGTTCAGCACCCCCCAATACTGCACTCGGATGTCAGCGATTTTTAGGTGCAAGTCCAATCCCAGTGTGGGACGAGAACCCACGACCTTCTGGTTCAGAGGTAGATGTGCTACCAACTGAGCCACACAGACACCTTGATAACATGATTGTATATTGAATGCACTAATATAATTTATTGTACTGTATTTTATTGATGTACTGTGTATATGTTTGCAGTTTATGTGTAATGTAACTGTCTTGTACTAAGATCTCGTGTCACCATTTTAAATGAGATTCGCTCAATGGTCTAACCTTTAAAGGAGAACTGCACTGAATCTATAAGTAATTTTTCCCTGTAGAAGCTGTTTATAAATACTGGTTCAAATTATGTCATTGCTTTAATGTTACAGGCTTTTCAGTTATCCTGGTGGATGTTTCTGTTTTACATACTGCTGGTAAGAACTATTTTAGAACTGTATGATGTAGTTTATGTCCCTGTTCTTTGCTTCTATTGTTGGCACAATGCATCCATGTTCTATTATAGAACTCTGCGGATGAGAGGGGCATAAACTACATCATACAGTTCTAAAATGGCTCTTCACACCAGGGTGTAAAGCAGAAACGCCCACTGAGGTTCTTAATAGGATCATACGGATAATTGATGCAAGGGACGGAGAATCCTATTACATTGTTGCAGGTCCAGTACACCATCTCTTTGGTGCACCCAGTCCTTGCTGCAATCTCTGGACTTTGAAAATCCAGCCCATTGCCTCAATGGCCATGTTTTCAGGTAGATTTTATAATGATGTACACATTAGAAACAAGCATTTGTCAATGTCGAATGTTGATTGCGTTGGTCTGTTGAACTTGCTCACTGCCCCCTGTGTCACTCGCTTGTTCTGTTTCTCCTGGTACTGTAAACTGCTCTTTTGTACTGGGCTCCTGCCTATGTTGGCATGTTTTTCTGCCCACAAAGAAATCTAAAGATGTCCCGACAGAGATCTGTTGAGGTGGGTCACTCTCACTCTCTCATTCTGTTTCTACTGGCGCTGCAGGCTGCCCTTTTGTACAGGGCTCCCACCTCTGTTGCCGGCTTCTTCTGCCCACAAAGAAATGTGCAGCAGTCCTGACACAGGTCAGTTGAGCTAGCTCACTCCCCCTCTCTTGCTCATTCCATTTCTCCCGGCACTGGTGGCTGCCCTTTTGTACTTGGCTTCTGCCTGCGTTGGCACCTTCTCCTGCCCACAAACAAATCTGCAGCTGTCCCGACAGAGCTCCATTGAGGTCGCTCTCTCCGCCTGTCTCACTCACTCTTTCTGTTTCATCTGGTGCTGTAGGCTGTTCTTTTGTACTGGGCTTCTGCCTGCATTGGCACGTTTTGCTGCCCTCAAAGAAATCTGCAGCTGTCCCGACAGAGCTCCGTTGAAGTGGATCACTCCCCGTCTCTCACTCGTTCGTTCTGTATCTGGTGGCGCTGCAGGCTGGCCTTTTGTACTGGGCTCCGGCCTCTGTTGGTGGTTTTTTCTGCCCACAAAGAAATCCACAGCAGTCAAGATAGAGTTCCGTTGAGGTTGCTCACTCCAGCTCTCTCATTCACTTGTTGTATTTCTCCTGGCACTGCAGGCTGCCCTTTTGTACTGAGATTCTGCCTGCATTGGCATCTTTTTCTGCCCACAAAGAAATCCGCAGCTGTTCCGAAAGAGCTCTGGTGAGGTCACTCACTCCGCCTGTCTCACTCACTCCTTCTCTTTCTCCTGTTGCTGCAGGCTGCCCTTTTTTACTGGGCTCCTGCCTCCATTGCTGCCTTCTTCTGGCCACAAAGAAATCTGCAGCAGTCACGAAAGAGCTCCGTTGAGCTCGTTCACTCACTCCCCCTCTCTCACTCGTTTGTTCTGTTTCTTCTGCTGCTGCAAGTTGCACTTTTGTACTCGGCCCCTGCATGCATTGCTGCCTTTTTCTACCCACAAAGAAATCTGCAGCAGTGCCAGCAGAGCTCCGTTGAGCTCACTCACTCCCCCTCCCTCACTCGCTCATTCTGTGTCTCCCGCTGCTGCAGGCTGCCCTTTTGTACTGGGTTCCTGCCTGTGTTGCTGGCTTTGTCTGCCCACAAAGACATGTGCAGCAGTCCTAACACAGCTCCGTTGAGGTTGCTCACTCCCCCTATCTCACTTGTTTGTTCCGTTTCTGCTGGTCCTGCAGGCTGGCTTTTTGTGCTGGGCTCCTGCCTATGTTGTCACATTTTCCTGCACACTAAGAAATCTGCTGCAGTCACAATAGACCTCCAGTGAGCTCGCTCACTCCCCCTCTCTCACTCACTTGTTCTATTTCTCCCCACGCTGCTGGCTGCCCTTTTGTACTAGGCTCCTGCCAGTGTCAGCACCTTTTCCTGCCCACAAAGAAATCTGCAGCTGTCCTGACAGAGCTCCGTTGAGGTCGCTCACTCCCCCTGTCTCACTCACTCATTCTGTTTCTCCTGGCACGGCAGGCTGCTCTTTTGTACTGGGCTTCTGCCTCTGTTGGCATTTTTTTCTGGCCACAAAGAAATCTGCAGCAGACCTGACAGAGCTCCATTGGCCTCACTCACTCCCTCTGTCTCACTTGCTCATTCTGTTTCTGCCGGCGCTGCAGGCTGCCTTTTTGTACTGGGCTCCTGCCTGCATTGCTGCCCTTTTCTGCCCACAAAGAAATCTGCAGCAGTCATGATACAGCTCCATTGAGCTCACTCACTCACTCCCCCTCTCTCACTCGTTCATTCTGTTTGTCCCACTGCTGCAGGCTGCCCTTTTGTACTGGGCCCCTGCATGCACTGCTGCCTTTTTCTGCCCACAAAAAAAATCCACAACAGTCCCAACAGAGCTCCATTGAGCTCAATCACTCCCTCTCCCTCACTCACTCATTCCGTGTCTCCTGGCGCTGCAGGCTGCTCTTCTGTACTGGGCTCCTACCTGCGTTGTCACCTTTTCCTGCCCACAAAAAAATCTGCAGCAGTCCTGACAGAGCTCAGTTGAGCTCAGTCACTCCCTCCCAGTCGCTCAATGCCAATCTGTCTCAGACACTGACTTCTGACAGCGACTGCAGTATTCTGCGCTGGAAGAGCGGAAACACATTTCGGCCAAGATATGAAAAATGACAGCTGTACTGTTCATAAGGAGGTGTGAACAAATGCCAGTGTTGAAAATCTGGCATGAAAATATTACTAATTTGCAAACTTACAAGGGTGCGTGGAACCTGCACAACACACGCTCACAACACAGTCATTTTATGGAGTTTCATCACAAAATTTTCATCATAGGCATTTTAGCACCTCTGCTCATTAACGGTGTCAGTGTGATTTTCTTAATATGTCCCAAACACTGATTTCCCACAGCGACCGCACTATTGTGCACTGGAAGAGTGAAAACACATTTCGGGTAAGATGTGAAAAATGACAGCTGCACTGTTCATAAGGAGGTGTGGCAAAATGGCAACGCTGAAAATCTGGAGTGAAAATATTGCAAAGTTAAGAGCGTGCTTGGAAACTGCACAATGTACATTTGTAACACACTAATTTTATGGACTTTCATCACCAAATTTTCAACATAGGCATTTTAGGACCTCTGCTAATGAACAGAGTCACTGTCATTTTCATAATGTGTCCCAAACACGGATTTCCCACAGCGACCACGTTATTCTGCGCTGGAACTGCGAAAACACATTTTGGCCAGGATGTGAAAAATGACAGCTGTACTATTCATAAGGAGGTGCAGAACAATGGCAATGTTGAAAATCTGGGTGGAAAGCATTATAAATCTGTGAGCGTATGTGCGTGCATGCAAACTGCGCAACGCACACTCGTAACACAAAAGTCATTTTCTGGAGTATTGTCACCAAATTTTCAACATAGGCATTTTAGGACCTCTGCTCATGAACAGTGTCACTGTCATTTTCGTAATCTGTCCCAAACACTGATTTCCCACAGTGCCTGTGCTATTCTGTGCCAGAAGTGCGAAAATACATTTCAGTCAGGGCGTAAAAAATGACAGCTATACTGTGCACAAGGAGGTGTGAAAAAATGCCAGTGTTGAAAATCTGGCATGAAAATATTGCAGATTCACAAAGTTATGAGCGTACGTAGCTACTGCGCAATGCATGCTCATGAAACAATCATTTTTTTGGATTTTTTCCACCAAATTTGCAACATAGGCTTTTTGAGAGCCCGCCTCATGAACACTGGCACTGTCATTTCATTTATCAGTCCCAAAAGGATATTCCATGCAGTGACCGTGAAATCACCTTTCTGGGCTGATTAACATCATAACAGTGATAGAATTCATGAGAAGGGGTCCCAAAAACCCCATGTTGAAAATTTGGTGCCAAAATTCCAAAAAATGCCTGAGATATGCATCAAAGTTGAAAAAAACCCATTTATTCAATTATCCAGCTTACCGGCATTTCCTCAGTTTGCGGTCAGCTTTGAAGAGTGCAGACGTGTTCCTGGTCCACTGAAGATCATCGTGCCAGACTCCAGAGGTAAGTATGGGGTGAGGGAGTGTGTGGGGAGGTAGGGTGCGCAGTGGATGGGTGCAGGTTGTGGGGGGGAGCAGCGAGGCCGCCGAGGGTCAGTTTCCTTCTTTACAGAAAAAATAAATAAATATGACATCATGGGACCATTTTTTAATTTTACAGAGGCATGTGACATGCTGGGGTGGGCTCCCAGCATGCCAACGGAGTCTTCTGTTTGGGAGGGCAGCTGTAGCCGACAGGGATTGGGCACCCCCATCGTCACACAAGAAAAAGGGGGGCAGAGGTGTTACAGTATGCCAAGGGATTCAGCACCCGTCGGCAGACAACAAAAGGGGGGGGAGTTACATAATGCCAATGGGGAGTGGGCTTCCCCATCGGCAACATTACGGCACTGAAGCTAACGGGGATTGTGACCCCGTCAGCAAACATACACGGGGGAGAGGGGCACATGCTGCCGAGGGTGATTGGATACCCCCTCAGCGGGTGGGGGGGTGAATATTTTTTGTGAACATGAGGCAAGCTGCTGCCATGTTCATAAACAATATCAATGTTTCAAGGTTCCGTCCTGCAATGACGGGTCGCTCCCTCATTGCAGCGAATGGCTGACGCTGCAATGACGAGGAGGCCACTGATTGCAGCGGCTAATTGTTTAAAAGTTGGTGGCACAATGGCTGAACTAGTGTCAGCAGCAGCATGCCACAGCATTGGGGGAAGCGGGCCAAGCCTTTACAGGCTGTGGACGCATTGGCCACAACAGTGCTGTGCCTCTACAACTTGCTTCTGGAGAAAGCTGCCACAATATGTTTCTTGTGCATGGACACAATCAACATAAAAAGGGATAGAGTGATGGAAATAAATCAGTTTTATAGCCAGGGTACTTTAGTCTCATAAAAGGGGACTCCTTATAAAAAGCATACACTTTACATTGCATTTAGTTATTTGTTTGTTCATTAATTTTCTTTCATGCATTTGATTGCTTGGTTAATCAGGCATGTGAACTGAGACAAGCATATTTTCAGTCATGCCTGGGTGCAGTTACTGTACAAGAGATTATTTAATAGAGACAGGGCACTAAAAAAGGCATGATAGATACCAGACAAAGACAATGAATGTACAGTACACAGTTACATGAGGTATGTACATCTCATTTTGTTGCTCAGGTTCAAATACAGTGCAATGCACATTAAACTGTGATGACAGTGAGTTGGGACTGCATTATTTTTTACAGCTGGCAATGAATTGGCAACTCACATTGTGCTGTGTTTCAACTCTTACTCTGCTGAAGAGTAGCTTTTATAAAGATGTTTGTGCAACTTGTCTTGGGGTCATCTGCACTTCTATCACAATGCAATGCAAAACTGAATTACAACTCATAGCAACAGTTTTGTAAGGCTTTGTCCTGGATCCTGAACACTTATGCCATTTTGTCAGAACTGCAAAATCAACTCCTAGGTGGGACAATTTAACATTAATCGCAATATGCATTTTGATCCTAAACAGTGTTTTGGAATCTGATGGCATCTCAAATTGTTTACTAAAAGAAACAGTTTTCTTTCATTTTGGGAAAAAACAAACAGATGTTTAATCATCTTGCTAGTTTTTTCTTGTTATTAATATTCCCATTTTGAAAGGGTATTTATTGCAAAGGGCTTAAAAGTCAAGGTCTGTACCACAGTTTATCCCCAGTCCACAGAACTCAGTAGAAATCTATATTGTATTTCTAGTTTTTCTGAAGGACAAGAGAGATAATGCAGTCCTGCTGAGTAACCTTTCTACCTTATGACAAACTAGACAATCTCTAGTCTGCTTATCTGCCTTGTGGCCCATTTAACAACATATGGTCCATCAGGTGAATCAGACATTAAAATTGTTCCATTTCTTTAAGATGTCACTGTATTCAAATGACCTGCAATGATTTACCCAAGTGATGATGGACAGATGCTGTTCACTTACTTACTGTCTTTGGCTGCAGTCTGTCTGCTCTTTCTGCCACATAATCATCTTTGTGTGAGTAACCACACATTTTTTTTCAGTCAAACTAGGTATGGTGGTACCACCCCATTTACTTTTGGCTGACTTTAAACTGAAGCCTACATTAAATTCAGCATGCACTGTCATGACATACAGCTTCTCTGATGCATATGAACTACTGTATAGCGTCTTGTCGCAATGATTGCCTTGGCTCCTATGAACAAAAAATAACATAGACTGTGATGAACATTAAATGTTGCAACCACCACTCACCTACAATACATGACTCAACCAAGCAGAGATAGAGTGTGATTAGTTCTACAGGCCTTTGGCTAAGTGGTGCCTGGATTTGGTTGTGAGTACAGTTATAGGTTTGCATGTAGTGCCATGCCTCCAGCAATGGGTGTCTATCTAAGACTGAGACTAATGAGTGCATCCTTACAGGAAAATAGATAACTCCAGTCCTAAATAACAGGAAACTTGTTTGGCTGTTTCAGGCCCTCAGCACGTAGTGCATAATGGAGGTCCATGATATCACGTGTGAGTGTGGGAAAGGCCTGCCTGGTGCTGCATTCAGGATGGATGGCGCAAAGGATCTCCCCATATCCAGTACCATTATTACCCCTGGGTAGATCCTTGCCATGAGAGTGGGTTGCAGACCTTGCTCTCTAGGTTGAAGAAGGGAGGGTAAAATTAAGATGAGATACTTCACTACTGCCTCCCACCCTCTCACCCATCACTTCCTCCTTTATGCTGCACCCTCCCTGGCACCGCTTTCCCACAGGAGATCGATCCACTGTGCTTCTCTTATTGCCAAATATTGGTTTGTCTGCCTCCCCTCCTATCTCTTATCCTGCCTTTCACTAGCCAAGTCCACAACTTGCTCTCACAGCCACAGGGACTCATGGACCTTCTCCATTGCTGCCCTCACTCTACTGCTGGCCAGTCCGCCATCATGTACTGTCTCCCTCTACCCTGGAATATCCTTCACTTTGACCTTCACCTTGCCTCTCCTCCCTTGTCCTTCAAAAGACTCCTCCGACTCCTTCCCACCCCTCCTTGCCCCCAATGCTCCCAACTCCTGCCTCTACCTTTATCCCCCAACTTCGCCTCAGTGTTTTCCTACACAAGCCTCTGGCTCTATGTCCACAGGTCTTGTCAACCTGAGTCAACTACCATCCCAATCTCAAGCTAAACCACTGCCTTCCTGTCACAGTATTTTCAGCTGGTCTTGCATTGTAGCCTGCCTTATGTTTAGTGACATACCTCATATATTCTGTACATAAACCTTGTATGTACTGTACATAAACCTTATTTTTCTTGTATTTTTTCTCTTGTAACTTTCTTATAATATTGTATTGCTACATTGTTGACTCCGGTGTAAGCATTGTGCCCGGGTCACGCCTGGAAACGTGCCTCAGCTCAGTGTGCCTTTCTTGGTCATCACTTTTAAATAAATAAAGAAATACTTCCTCTGTCATACATCCTATGTCTAACTCCTGAATACCATTACATGAATTAATGGCTGCCATCATTCCTATCCCAACAATGATGTGGTTACCATCTCTTGAGGGAAGTGGAAGAAAGGGGGGGAGGCTTCAACAACCAAACCCTGCTCTGATTACTGAAGTCCCCATTGTATGCTTCAGCCTTCAGGCTCGGTATCTGGATCAGTGGTTTCCTGGCAAGAGAAAATGTGGTTTCAAATCTTACCAAAGAACTAAGCTGTAGAGTATTTGCCTCTCAAAGGTGATCAAGCAGATAGTATCATTCATGATCATTTTTGCAGCAGTTCCTCTCTCAATCCCCCATGTCATTGATCAGCACTGGTCTTGAGAAGCCTCTCATTGGTATAGTATTGTGGGCAAAAGTCTCATGCAAGGTGAAATCAATGTGCATTCCTTTTACGTACACTTCTCAGGTTGGGCATTCTAGTTTTGCAAGCAGCCTCTGACCAATTCCCTCAATCTGTAGGTTCAAAGTGGAACAAATATATCAGCCTCTAAGATGATCAGTCTTGTAGCTCCTAATCATTATGTCTGCCTACGAGCATCAACTACAGTCACAGCAACAGAAATAGTCAGATATTTTCTGAAATTTCTGTGATATCTCTAGGGAAATTCCCTGCTTGCCTGCAGTTCAACAGTAGGGTCACCAGAGAGAATATCTTTTGAAATATTGTTGAAATTTCTGGAAATATCTGATCATGTCTCTTGCTGCAACTGTAATAACAATGTGGCAGGTATTCTTCCACCCATAAGAACATAAGAAAAGAGTCGGCAGATGGGGACCGTGCATCCTTCTATTCTGTTCTTGAAACTTCTCCCCTCCCTATGCAGCCTTTGTCCTAATTTGTCTTTTATGTCTGTCCCAAGCAAGTTTGAACTCCCTGATTGTCTTTGATGTTACCATTTCCTGGGGCAGGCTGTTTCATGGGTTTATCACTTTTTCTGTGAAGAAGTACTTCCTGAGGTTGCTTTTGAACCTTCCTCCTACCAGTTTCCTATCATGCCCTCTCGTGCATCCTGCTGTGTTCTGTTGAAATAGATTGCCTGTCTGAGCTGTGTTAAATTCCCTCATGTATCTTAAATGTATCAATCATGTCCCCTCTGTTTCTTCTGTGCTCAAGGGAGTATAGGTTAGGCTCCTCCCAAGTCTTGCCTCATATGACCTGTGATGCAGTCCATGCACCATCTTAGTTGCCCTTCTCTGTACCATTTCCAAATGGTCAATTTTCTTCTTCAGGTGAGGTCTGCAGAACTGAATGCAGTACTCCAAGTGTGGTCTCACCAAGGACCTGTAGAGGGGCATGATAACCTCCCTCTTTCTACTTGAAATACCTCTACTTATTCATCCAAGGATGCTGCCCACTTTCTGTGCTGCTTTCTCACATTGTTTTCTTACCTTTAATTTGTCAGGGATGATTATGCCGCGATCTCGCTCAGTTTGTGTCTTCTCAAGTTGATGTCCTCCCAGTGGGCACTTTTTTCCAGAGTTCCTCTTTACCAAGTGCATTACCTTACACTTCTTAGTGTTAAATTGTAACTGCCAGTCCCTGGACCAATCCTCTAGCATTCTAAGGTCAGCTTCCATGTTGTCTGCTCCTTCCCTTGTGTCCACTCGGTTTCAGAGTTTTGTATCATCTGCGAACAGACAAACCTTCCCTGTTAGTCCGTTCACTATATCTGATATAAATATGTTAAACAGGATCGGTCTCAGTACTGATCCCTGTGGGACACCACTGGTCACCCTACCCTCCTTTGACAATGATCCATTGACTATCACTCTCTGGATCCTATCATTCAGACAGTTACTGATCCAGCTGACCATCTTCTGGCCAACTCCTGTATGTTTCAGCTTGTTATATATCCTTCTGTGAGGGACGGTGGCAAAGGCCTTGCTGAAATCTAAATATACAATGTCCTCTGCCCCTCCCTGATCCAATGTTCTGGTGACCCAGCCAAAGAAGTCGATCAAGTTGGTTTGACAAGAGCATTCTGCTGTGAAGCCATATTGCTATGGGTCCATTTTTTCCAGTATCTGTTAGGTACGCCACTATCCTCTCTTTTAGTAGTGACTCCATCATTTTCCCCATAACTGAGGTCAAACTGACTGGGCAGTAATTTCCTGCCTCTTTCTTGTTTCCGCTTTTGTGTAAGGGCACAGTGAGTGCCTGTTTCCAGTCCTGAGGCATTTTCCCACTGTCTTGTGACTTGTTGAGGAGCTCAACCAGCTGTGCGGCTAGTTCTTCTTGGGGCTTCTTCAATATTCTAGGGTGTATGCCATCCGCTCCCATGGCTTTTTCCACTTTCAGTTTACTAAGCTCTTTTAGGAACCTTTCTCTTGTAAAGGGGCTAGTATCTGCTCCCTGGGTATCTTCCTTTGCCCTGCTCAGTGTAAGACCTTTGCCACTGTCTTCTATGGTGAAGACAGAGCAAAAGAACTTGTTTAGTACTTCTGGCTTGTCCTCCTCACTCTCTGCCATCTTACCTTCCTTGGTTGCTAGTCAAACTATTCCTCCTTTAGTTTTTCTTTTTATTTAATGTATCTATAGAAGGTTTTGTCTCCCTTCTTAACGCCCTGTGTTATTTTCTCTTTTGTCTGTACTTTAGCCCTTCTAATAGCTTTCCCAGGCTCCATTAATTGTTCCTTTATTCTTCCATGTCTGCTTTTTGTTTTGTTTGCTTGAATTGTGTAAAAGCATTTTTATCTCTTTGATTTTGGATTCCACTTCATGAGAGAACCAGAGAGGTATTTTCCTTTTTTTCGACTTGCTTATCTGCTAAGTGTATACAGTGGCTACTGTATGCAGAGCAGCCTTCAGAGTATTCCAGCAGTCCTCTACATCTCCTGTGATTCCTCCCTCTAGCATGGATGTGATTATAGTTCTCTCATTTTGGAGAAGTTGGCTTTTCTGAAATCTATTACTTTGATTTTGTTGTGACTATTTTCCTCCATATTGTTCACAGTAAATCAGACTGAACTGTGATCACTGGTTCCTAGATTGGCTCCCACCTCTGCTTCTGGGATCCTTGTGCTGTTTGTTGGCACTAGGTTGAATATTGCTTTGTCTCTAGTGGGTGAGTTCACCAGTTGACACAAACCTGCTCCCATTAGTGCAAAAAGGAACTCTTTGCTCCAGTCTGAGGATGCTGTGTATGAGAATCAGACCCCATCTGGTAGGCTGAAGTCCACCACAAGCAACAACTCTCCCCTGTCTCCATCATTGAGATGGTTTCCAAGAGCCCCTTGTCTACGTCGGCCTCCTGGGATGGGGGTCTGTATATGACTCCTACCCAGATAGATGCTTTGTCCCTGGCTCCTAGCGTAACCAACAGGACCTCTGCTTTACTGTATTTTCCCTGGATTTCTGTTGTCCATATGTCATCACTGACATCCAATGCCCCCCATCTCCTTTCTTTCCCTCCTGATCTTTCAGGAATAATGCATACCCTGGAATGGTGACATCCTTGGAGTGGTTCCCAGTGAACCATGTTTCCGTAACAGTGACCCAGTCTAATTGTGCATCTGCCATTACGGCTGTGAGATTAGAGATTTTGTTTGGCAGACTACGAGCACTGACTCACATTGCCTTCCATCCCCTTCTGTTTTGGTCATTTGCATTTTTAATATGTTTTGGTTGTGTAATTTTGTTGAAATGCTTGGTCTGAGTACATTTGGTGCAATGTTTGGTCTGAGTATGATTAGCACATCCTTGTGCTGAACTAATTGGTGATGGGGGAGGGACATTTGACAACCCTTTTTGTTCTAGGGGTGCCTGTGTCACCCCCCTCTAGTTTAACTGACTGATATGAATGTCGAATTTTTGCGCTAGTGCTCAGGTCCTTCCTTTGAGAGGTGTAGGCCATCAAATTTAAAGAACTCCCATTTCCAGAAGTCCTGCCATTTTCCAATAAAATGGTGACCTTTTTGCTGGCACCAGTCCTTTAGCCAGGTGTTTAGCTCGCAGATGTCCCTGATCTTCTGCCTACTGTCTCCTTTATTCCAGACTGGCAGAATTTCAGAGACGGTGATATTGGAAGAAAGGAAAGCAAGCTTGCCACCCAGCCTGGTGAGATTTTGGTTAGTTTTCTCTACTGACATACTGGCTAGGTCATTCGTACCATGTGGAGAATAACATGTGTGTTTTGATCAATGCCTCAAACAATTGCCTCTATGGGATTAGTGTCCCTCCATGCCAATGTTCCGGGGAGGCATTTTACCATAGTTGAAGCACAGTCCTGCTGGAGGTGAGTCTTTACACCCCCTCATCATTGAGTCACCAAATTGTTAGCGCCAGATTCTTTTTGTCCTTTTTAGTGGGTTTAGTTGTGTGCTGTACCTCTGTACGCTGCTCTGGGTTCACAGAACCGTTGATGCTTGTTACACCATTTGTCATGGTAGATAGTGCAGTGTACCTATTTGATGTTTTAATAGGTTTGGTACCTTCCTGTATTGAGGATTTTGTGTCAGTTCTACGAGACCTGACCTGTTGCCAGTCCCCTGGCCTGTTTGTCCTTTCTGCCTCTAACATTAACTGCCTGACAGATCCAGTGACCAAGCTGGTCATCAGGGAATTAAAAAAATAATGTTCCCCTTCCTCAACAAGCCCCTGTCTGTCCACAGGGGTTAGGTAAGAACATCTCTGGTCTCTCCACTCTCAGAGGCCTCCTTCCCCCCATTTGCCCTCGGGGGGATGTTTCTCCTCTCTTTTTGCCCATTATATGCCCTAAGTACTTACATACTAACATACTACCATACTAGATGCCAGCAGAGTAGGCCTATTAGTGCATCAAGTCTACTCGTGCTTCAGCTCCCTGATTGGTTACTGTCGGGGTAGGTTCTCTCTTATGTACTGAATGCCTGTCTCACATCCTGTACTTTGTATAATATTTGTCATCAAGTCTCCCATTGTATGCTTTGTGATAATCCTGTAACCCACTAATTTTTGTTGTGATATTTGCCGACTGTTATCCTCTCATGTTATGATATGATGTGCTGACCTTGTCAGTAGCTCTCCCGGGTCATACCTGAAAATGGATGATGCTTGTTGTCTAGTGCACTTATCCAGTAAACAGCTTAAAGTTTTGACTTGTGCACATTATGTGCCAAAGCAGGAAAAGACTGAATCTGTTCCATTTGGGGTTATACTACTTGGGCTGTGTGGTTGGGTGTTTGTGTTTGTCTCTGTCAGTAGTTTAGTTTTATGGATTTTCATGTGTTTCAGCTTGGAGGAACTAGACCATTCTTGGATATGAGATCTGTGAAAGTTTCCTGGACTAAGAAATTGGAAAACATCACCAATAGATATTGGGATTCTCATTATAAATCAACTTTTTTGGAAGCCATCATAATCAAAGTAAGTACAGCTAAGAAATTCTACAAGCTCTGACCTGGGGAGTGCAAACTGAATCCACATTTCCATCTACCTTGTTGCTAAAGGGATCTGCATGTCTTTGAGAACCATTCACAACTATTTAAACAAATGGAAGACATTGACAAAGGGTTTTAACTTCCTGCATATGCCCCAGGCCAGTGTTCCAGGAATTTGACACATCATTTGTCTTGTTACTGTAGATCAAACAGTTTACTGGACCTTTTCCTGTGGATTTGATTATTTTACATCATTTGGCAGTGAGGAAATCCTCCCCCTGGAGGCACACCACCAAAATTGATCTGTCCCTGCTTATGTTTGAGCCTTGGGCACATCTAGCCACATCGTATACAACTATTCCAATGTTGTATTTTCGACATTACCACCTGGCATACAGCTGTTTAAAACAGAAATGCAACCTATCTCTGACTGAATTCTGCCTATGCTCCCTGAAACTTGTACTTCTCCTCCTGCTATTATCAGGGACTGTTCACCCTAATCCCAGACCAAACACCTTCAACCAGAACAAAGCAACAGGCACTCTCTCAATCATGTGCCTGAACATCTGCAATTTACTTCCTAAGCTTGTTGCACTGCAAGCCTTTATCACCCAACACAACCTGGATATTCTGTCAGTAGTTGAAATTTGGCTCACCCCAAAGATTCCTGACCAGGCAATCATCTTCCCTGGCTACAATGTCTTCTGGGTTGATCGTAAGTCCAAAAGAGGTGAAGGGTGTGCCTTATATGTGAAAGACACTTTCCGATGACACCCCATTGATTCCAATCTTCCAGCAACTCCTGCTCAGATTCTTCCTATCAGACTCCTATTAGGCACCCACAATAAGGCCTTCTCAGTTGTCACTGTTTACATACCTCCTAAGGAACAGGAACCTGGTTTAACTGCTGTCCTTGACTTTGTCAAATCCCACCCATCGGACTCCGAAATCATCCTTCTTGGTGACTTTAACGTTAATTGTTTCTCAGCTGAAGATGGGTCATTTAAGGACTCCATTATATCAGCTAACCTGACTCAAATGGTTGACTATGCAACCAGAAAGAACTACAGAACTGGGACCTGCACCCTACTCGACTGGATCGTAACCAACCACCCCTCTCGCATCACGAAAACCTCAGTCCTCCCTGACTCACTCAGTGACCACTCTCCCATCAGCTGTACCTGGTCAAACAAATTCTATAAGCCACCTCCAAAAATCATCACCAGCAGAGTCCTACGCAGTGGTCAGATACCCCACCTCAAATTGCACCTCTGTCAGCAGGACTTGTCCCCCATCTTCAAGGCAACAGATACTAATACTGCACTGGAGCAATTTATTCACATTTTCAATGAAGCCTGTAATAAATTTGCCCCCCTCAAAAAGCATAACGTTAAATCACTCAGTAACCCTTGGCTGTCAGGAGACCTCCTTAAAAACTTAAATCCAGGGACCACCTCTGGGAACTGGCTAGAAACTCTGGTAAGCAACTTGACATTCAGAATTATAAACGGGCACGGAATGACTGCACTAAATCCATTTGGCAACAGAAATCTGACTACTATAAAAATGCCCTTACTAACTCCTGGGGAAATGGGAGGGATATCTGGAAAAACATTAAAGATGTCACTGGGAAGCAGTAAAAATCTTCGCCGAACATACTCAACATAAATGGGCATACTATACTTGACCCTAAAACTATTGTGAACACTTTTAACATTGCTTTCACTGACCTTAGCAGTGTTCTCCCCTCTGACTTCTTCCATGATGCATCAACTCCCAACCCCAACTCCCCCACCCATGCCTGTCACCCACCTTTCTACTTTAAAGCACTAAAGATACATCAAGTCTGAAATTATGTTGCCAAAGCCATCAGCAAATCTAGAACAAGCAATGACACACTTGACCTCAAGCTACTGCCCCTAACGCTTGAGAAGGTACTTGGGTCCCTCACCAAGATCTTTAATCTCTCTCTTTCCCTTAGCCAATTCCCGGACAAATGGAAAATGGCTACTGTTACCCCGATTCACAAAAGTGGTGATAAGACTGACCATGCGAACTTCCACCCTATCTCCATTCTGCCTCCCCTATCGAAGGCATTGGAACGTATAGTAGCGGACCAACTTACTGAGCATCTGGTCAATTATAATATTCTCTGTAAACAGCAACATAGCTTTAGTAAAGTTCATAGTACATCCTCTGCCTTACTCGAATTCACTGGCTCCACTCACAGCTCCCTCGACAATGGACAACTAACTGGTGCTATTTTCATCGACCTGACCAAAGCCTTCGATACTGTCCACCACTCCCTCCTGCTGAGCCAACTAAAAAATGCTGGTTTCTCCAATGATTCAATCTCTTGGTTCAAAAGCTATCTTGAAAACCACTCCCAGCGTGCAAAAATCAGGGATGTGCACTCTGATTCCAAACCTGTCCTCTCTGGAGTCTCCCAGGGTTCAATACTGGACCCCCTACTCTTCAGCCTGTTCCTTAACACCATACCGGACTCCTGCACTGAACATATCACCCTGTATGCCGATGATGCAGTAATCCTTGGCACACACCAGGACCCAAAGAAATTGCAAGAAAATCTCCAGCTCGGCTTCTCCATGGTTGAGAATCAGTTCACAAAGTACAAACTGAACCTTAATCAAAAAAAACCAAGGCCATGATCTTTAGCAGCTCCCATAATAAACATAAGCACTTCCAACTCTCTGTTATCACCAGACAAGGTGCCGCACTGGAACAGGTCAAAAACTTTAAATACCTCGGGAACACCCTTGACCCTCACCTCTGCTACACTGCCTACTTTGACCATGTCGCCAAAGCTGCTAACTCCCAGCTAGGCCTGCTATTCCGTCATAGGAAACACCTGACACCCGAAGCCCTCACTGTCGCTGTCCAGAGCTCCATCATATCCATCATTGATTATGGCATTATCATTTACAGCTCTGCTACAACCACCGCACTCAAACGTGTATCCACCGCCCTCAACAAGGCCTGTCGACTTGTCACTGGCTCCCAATGCCTAACTCACACCTGTGACCTCAATTCTCAAACTGGATGGTTGAAACTTGCCAATCAAATAAAACACCAAAATTGTATTACTACTAAGAAAATCTTGCTGGGCCTTGCCCCCCCTGGAGTCTGTGCCCTCATACAACCAAGAATCCACACCAGGAATACCAGGGGATCGAAACTTCAGCTTCTGCAAATCCCGCATTGCCGCACAACACAAGGCCAAAGATCCTTTGCTTACCGGGCCGCTAGTTGGTACAACGGTCTTCCCAGTGACATCTCATCCTCACTATCACTCAGCACTTTTAAGACTCGGCTCTGCCTAACACTCACTGCCTCCAACCTCTGTGACTGTTGTGGCTAAACATGTCTTTTGGTTCCATAGCTGAAGATGCCTTTTTTGGATCCACATCTACTCCTGCACTTTGCCAGCCCCCCCCTCCTATTCTTCACCTCCCCTGCTGGCCCATGACAAATGCCACCTGGCTGCATTACCTCTATTCTTACCTGCCTTCCACCTCTCCTCTCTCTGCCCCCCCACCTACCTCTCCTTTCCTCCCATCCATTTAATCTCCCTGATTTCACTCTCCTTCTTTCCCTGTCCCTTCCCCAAAGTTTCACCTTATTGTTCTTTTTTCCTCTACAAGACTACGTGTTTTTTTATTTTTTTTTATTTTATAAACTGTTATCTTTGCTTATGTTTATCTTAATTGTACCAATGATGTGGAAACTTTGTAAAAGAGCCTGGGCTCAAAGGTATTTGTAATCCTAGAACAAATAAATAAATAACTAGTTACATAGTTATGCTTTTTTTCATTTCTGCTATTAATCCATCAGTCTGACTCTAAATCTTGGACTACTTTGATTGGTATGTACCCCAAAATTTATTTGGTTCTGAAATGACTAGAACTGCTGACAGCTGAGTGGTTTATTTCTTTTTTTGGCTAATTCATTCCAGCTCCATGCAAAGATATAGGATAGCAACAGGGAGGAGTGCAGGGAGAGTTTTTCTAGCATTAACCACTGAACTGAAAGGAAACGGTAATGCTATCCAGCAATAAAAATAAATAGGGAATATTTCACATGCCTTGCAGCATTCATGTACTGTAGAGGCCGATGACATGCAGAATATCAGTATGCAGAAAATGTATTCCTAACACAATAATTCTTGTGTGAGATGTTCCTTTATGGTTGCATGAAAAATACCAGACCATGAAAAAACTGACTTAATACCACCACTATCAATTAAAAGATAAATTATACTATCAGAGCTCTAAATCATAATCCTACCATTCAGTATGCAACTTATATCCCATTACAAGTATATTATCAATTCCATTTTCATGTATTCACCTTATATCAGCAAACAGTAGCAGCTGCATTTTTTCAGTTCTGCTCTGAAAATGATGCTGATACAAAATGACATCATTGGAGCGAGTCCATTCCACTTGTTATAGTAAAGTTATGAGCATTGTTTTAAAACACTGTATATTAGTACTGTACGTGAATATCAACATATGTATAAATAAATAACTTGTGCTCCAGACTCTGGTCACTCCACTGTTATCCTGGCACCTGGTGCTACCCGCAGTTAGGAGTTGGTGCATGAAAGTAGAGCACACCCATTTCATGCATGCCGCCAAGGTCTGGTAGGACACCTGTTGAAAAAATCTGTATCTTAAGGATATCTACACAATGCATACTCATGGCACATGGCAATAGTGCCTAATATTCATAATCTTCCACTTTGTTCCCAAATAAATGTTGCTAGTCTAATGTTATGCATTAGGATAAATACAAAACTGTCATGTTAGTTGTCTTTCAATCCTTATAGTGTTCTGCATATCTTCAGAGTTTAGTGAGAAGATTAGCTCATCTCAAGAATGTGTAAAAATAGCTGTGTCAAAGTCTCTTTTGCTTTTTAGGTGTTTAGACATTTCATCTAGCCTAAAATTTGCCGAATGACTGAATAATACTTTTACTAGGCTATCTGCATTTAGGTTCTGGTTAGGATAGAAAACTTGCTTGCATTGCTTTCTTCTACTGACTCTGCTCTTTTGGTCATTTATGCAGTGAGTAAGGATTTGGGTTGCAGATCTCTTTGATTGTTTTTGATGGAATGTTTTCCTTTGTGGCATTGGCTTTGTTTGAATTTTTAAAGCTGGTCTGCATAACAGACCAATTAATATTGTGATCAAAGTCAAGAAGTGTTTTGCAACTGTCTCACTGAAATGCATTTGGGAGGTTGAGACATAACTACCAGATGGTTCTGGCATGCAACCCAATATGTTAGAGAATTAAAAAAAAATATGTCCAGTTCTACCCCAGCAATCTGGAACATTCAGTGTACAATAAAACCTGTAACAAAAAAATAATCTGCCCCTAGGTTGGCTCCATGATAATGAAGGGGGTTCGCTCGGCATGCTGGCGACCCGGGTTTGCATCCCGAGCCCAGGTACCAGGAGCAGAGACTAGCAAGGAGGGGGTTCACAAGCATCCATTTGATGCTTCCTCCCCCTGGGTGGGGTTCACCTGGGGCCCTGCAGGTGGATTGGTGGCATACTTGGAGGACTTGATGCCTTGACATGCCTCCCATATGTCTCTTCCCCAGGCCACCCTGTGCTCGCACAAGGCTGATAACTGTGTGGGTGGGGCACAGAATACATGGAAAAAGTGCAACCTGATGGGTTGAATGATGGGCGCTCGACTCTTGCCACTCAAAGCTCCAGAGTCAGCCCAGAGCCAGCCCCACAGCTCCTGTAATGTATTCTATAGGCTGCCAGGCCCTTCCCCTTCAGACGAGAGGGACCCTCCTAGCAAAAGGTATCCAGGTAGGCTGCAACTGGAGAAGGTAATGGTGGGATGGGTCAGAGGGCAATAGGATACATGCTGGTGCTCAAAAGGAGTGGCAGGTTTGGGTGCAGAGGGAGGAGCATAAAGAAATTACACACACACACAAAAAATGTGCCCCTACATTAACTGCCTAACAGGTCCAGTGACCAATTGGTTATCAGGGAATTAAAAAAAAAATAATGTTCCCCTCCCTCAATAACCTAACAAGTTCACGGCCCAATCCTCCTGCAAGGAAATGAAAAACTCTGTCCTTCCTCGACCCAAGTACTTGACAGGTCTTGTGCTTTACAGACTGCAGGAATTATATTCTAGTAGCATGTGGATATCATCGCAGCATAGGTCAGAAAGCATAGGAAAACCAAGAGCAGTTGTGAAATTCCCAAGTAATGTTTTGTTATTAATAACAGTAAAATAAAAAATAAAATTATTCAGTATAACTATTTACAAAGGCAGTACGCACTCACTGATAACAAAGTCCTTCGTCTGAGGATAACTCTAATTCCAAGTTTCAGTTTCTCAGTCTCTCTCTCACAAAAGTATTGTTGCTCTTCTTATAAGTCTTTGCCTGGGTACTTGTTAAGAGAGCATTCTGTTTCTCAGAAAATGTTCTTGTCAGTTTCCTTCCTTGCAGGTGCAGCAAAACTGTACATGTACAGCAGAACTGACCTCCTGTTGACAGCTCTGAAAAAGAGCTAGTGTTGCATTCCAGGTAATCCCCCTAAGTTCCAAATAATTTTTAGCAAACATTTCAACAATATAACTATATACATTTTAAAACCAAGGCATCCCATTTTCACATAAAGATTCACACATATTTTATAACTTCAGATATGCAAAGGGGAAGAAAAAATAGAAACCGCAAGTGAAGGCAGAGAAAGATTTGACTGTGCAGTCAGACAAGAGGCAGAAAAGAAGAGGACAGAACAGATTCTTCTGTTTAGCTCTGTCTACATAACAAATGGGCAGGGTCTTATTCAACCCTGTCACATACTACCTTCTTTAAGAGGGAACCTGTTTAAAAAAATAGGTTTCCAAAACTTTATTTAAATTCTCCGTTAACATTAGCTTATAAGCTTTACAGTTCTCAGCATATGCAGTATTCTTTTTCTCCATAATAACCAGTACAGCAAACACTGAGTCTAAGTACACACTTTTTTTTCAACCTTTTGAATTCTAAATGCTAATGTTTTTAAGTTTAGCCATTAACATTGCAGCAAAAGCATTATACTGTTACCCATTTATCTCTTTTCTTATGTCTCTCCCAGCCCTGGAGGAAGCATACCTAATTTATCAGAATGCCACCCATTTCCCCAGATGGTCTTCTTTTTTGGGTCTTCTGCATCTCCTGGTCTCTGGGAAGTAAAGGCTTTTTTTCTGCAGGGTAACAGCACCCTTCTCACTGGGGATTATAGCCAACATTTACTGGCAGGCAACGCAGGATCTAAAGTAGGTTTTACCTGCCTGTAGATTCCTGGCCAGTAAAAATATGGCAGAAGGTTTGCTAAGGTTTCTCTCTTACTTATATGCCTCCCACTGTGATCAGTGTGTGCCCACTGCATCATTGGAATCTGACATTTGGTGGGAACAACCACCTACTTTTCCATCTTGTTTAACCAGGGGTTAGAACGTCACCTGTTTAATACCCCTTTATTCACAACATAATGGGTATGGGCTCTGTTAACCACTCCAGGACCATTACGTACACCATCAATACTTGTCACATACTGGTATAACCTGCAAACATGTGTATCCCCATTTTATAATACACCCAGTCTTTGAATCTCAGAGGAATTCCTCGTTTAACAAAAAGATCAGTCCCTTCAGCCATCTCATAGGCTTCTTCCTCACTTTTTAGCTGCTCTACTAAAGGGGCCATGCCTCCATCTTGGATCACATCGGCATCTCGGAGTGTCCTTTCTTCTCCACCATAATGAGGCACCTCTTCATTAGCAGTCTCTGCACCACTCACATGTGATCCTCCAGAACCCAGCACCAGGTGTTTCTCCAGCTCCGATTCTGGGTCAACAAGGCAGCACCCAGGAAACACAGGAAACTCCAAATGCTCCATCTTCATCTCAAGTATCACTTCTCCAAACTGGTTCTCTGCCTTTCAGGGAAAATAAATTGGTCCCTCTGTCTCCAGCTATGAGGGATCCAGTGCTTTACAAAGTACAGGAGTTAAATTCTGATAGTGCAGAGATTACAGAATATGATAGAATTTGATTTTATATAATGAGTTTCATACAAGCTGAATCGCGAATTACTTTACATGGCTATAAGTGCCATACTCATAGTGCAGGCTATTTAAAAAAATAATTCAGAATAGAATAGAATTTATGATGTGCAACCTGGACTGACAGGGAATAAATACAAATCTGGCCTCCTCAGTCAAGCACCTGATTGGTCCAATGACCAGCCCAGCCCATTAGGGAATTAAAAAAAAACTGTCCCCCTCCCTCACTACCTGATTGATTTGGTACCCAGCCCAGCCTGTCAGATAAAAGAAAATCTGCCTCTGTCTTGTCAACTGTGACAGGCCTGTTGATTTAAAAATCAAACAAATTAGATTCTAGTAGCACAGGGACTGCAGAATATAATATAATTTGGTTTTAAATAATGGCTTTCATATTCTCTGGATCCCAAAATGCTTTACAAGGTACAGGAATTTCCTACTGGTACTGCAGGGATTGTAGAATAGAAAATAATTTCTGGTGCCCAGCCGGGCCCATCCAGGAATAAAAAAAATGTTCCCCTTCCCTAATTATCTGACAGTTCTGGTATGCAACCCAACCTGTCTTGGACTAAAAAAGAAATGTGTCCCTTGCCCCAAACAACATGACACATCCAGTGCACAATGTGGTCTGTTAAAGAATTAAAACCAAAATGCCCCCTCCTACAACTGCCTGACAGTCTGGTGCACAACCCAACCCATAAGGAAAAAAAAAAACTCTTCCCTTTCCCCAACAATCTGGTACAACATGAAACCCTTCCTGCAAGTGAATTAAAAATCTGTCCTCATTTCTCCAACTGCCAAATAGGTTCTATGACCAAACTAGATGGTGTACTAAGCCAAACAGTGATGAGGATGAGCAGCAGCAGCAAGTGGTGAGTGGAAGGTGGAATAGGTGGGGTGGGGTTGTAAGACACTGCTCTTCCCAATCACATCCACTCAGGTCATAGTGAGGGGCTCAAACACTATGCAAGAGGCTTGTGGCTGTTGCAACCCATCCTGCTGCACAGCAGCATGGTCCAGTGTCCAACCTGTCCAATCAGGGATTAACAAATCTGCACTCCTCCCTCAACTACCTGAAGGGTCCAGTGCCCAGCATGATATATCACAGAATAAAATAATCCATCCTCCTCCCTTCAGCAACCAAACAAATCCCAAGTTGGACCCTGCCAATCAGGGGATGAAACACCTGTCTTCTTCTCTCAGACTATCTGATAGGTCTGAGGTCCGAACTGGACTATAATGGAATGAGAATATCTGCCCCTCTCTCCTCAACTACCCAACACTCTGGATAGGGAGGTTGATACCAGTCCATTCGTAGAAGAAAGGGTTCTGAAAGAACTCTTAAAACTAAAGGTGGACAAAGCAATGGGGCCTGATGGGATTCATCCAAAAATTCTAAAAGAACTAAGGGTAGAACTAGTGACACCACTGACTATCCTTTTTAACAAATCATGGGAAGATGGTGTGGTATCTGAGGACTGGAGGAGGGCAGGTGTGATTTCCCCTTCACAAAAGTGGGAGCAAGACAGAGGCAGGAAACTACAGACCTGTTAGTTTGACCTCAGTGGTAAGGAAAATGGTGGAATCACTTCTAAAAGAAAGAATTGTTGAGTTCCTAGAGGCTAGTGGGGCACAGGACCCAAGGCAGAATGGATTTACAGGGGGAAGGTCATGTAAGACAAATTTAATAGATTTCTTTTACTGGGTGACCAATGTAGTAGACCAGGGAAGGGCTGTGGACATGGCCTACCTAGGCTTTAGCAAGGCATTTGACACAGTCCCACACAAAAGATTAATATACAAGTTATCCAGTCTTGGAGTGGATCCCAAAGTGGTAGCCTAGGTAAAAAATTTCCTGGACAACAGGATGCAGAGGGTAATAGTAAACGGAGTTCACACTGAAGAAAGGGAGGTTACTAGTAGGGTACCACAGGGTTCAGTACTGGGATCAGTCCTCTTTAATGCCTTTATAAGTGACATTGCAGAGGGATTGGAAGGAAAAGTATGTCTCTTTGCAGACAACACAAAGATCTGCAACAGGGTTGATACAGAAGGTGGGGTGGAAAGGATGCCAAGGGACTTGGCAAGGTTGGAGGAATGGTCAAATGTATGGCAGCTTAGATTCAATGCAAAGAAGTGCAAAGTAATGCACCTGGGAAACAAAAACCCAGGGGAAGAGTACAGAATGGGGGGGGGGGATGAAATACTAACAACAACAAAAATGGAATGGGACCTGGGGGTAGACATATCAGATGGCTTTAAGGTGGGCAAGCAATGTGAGAAGGCAGTAAGGAGGGCTGGTGGGATACTGGGATACTTAGGGAGAGGCATCACCAGTAGAAAACAAGAAGTTGTTATTCCTCTGTACAGACAGTTGGTGAGACCCCATCTGGAGTATTGTGTCCAGTTCTGGAGACCCCATCTCAGCAAGGACATAGACAGGATGGAGGCTGTCCAGAGGAGGGCAACTAAAATGGTGCAGGGTTTGCACCAGAAGATATACAAAGCGAGATTAAAGGAGCTTAATATGTATACCTTTGAGGACAGGAGGGAGATGTGGGGACATGATAGAAACTTTCAAGTACATCAAGGGAATCCACCGAGTCCAAGAGGGTAGCATCTTTCAGAAAAGGAGATGTGCAAGAACTAGGGGGCACAATTTGAAGATAGATGAGGGAGGGCTCAGAGGTAATGTGAGGAAGTATTTTTTCATGTAGAGGGTTGTGGATACATGGAAAAGCCTTCCTGAGGAGGTAGTTTAGTCAAAAACAGTGAGGGAATTCAAGAATGCATGGGACAGACATAAGGCAACTCTAGTGGGTGGTAGGAGGAAGTAGGCTGTTGGATAACTCGGATCTACAGTCTATCCATTAGATAAGGAAATGGGCAGACTAGGTAGGCCAAGCGGTCCTTATCTGCCATCAAATTCTATGTTTCTATGTTTCAACAGGTCTTATGCTTACCCTGGTCAGTCAGGGAAAAATAAGTCTGGGCACCTCCCCAGTAACCTTTCAGGAGCGGTGACTAATCTGGCCCTTCAGAGAATTCAACAAAAATGGTGACATGGAGGGGGAGCTATACATTTGTTTGTTGCTGGGTGATTAAACTAATTGCCTGGAGTTGGATGGCTTTAAATCACTCTGTCCAGTGTACAGAGCATTACTGAAAAGCAGCACCACTGTATCAAAACCGCCCTCCCTGTGGGCACTGTATTCAAAACAAATCTGTAAAACTTATATTGAATGTGATCCTCATAGAACTATTATTATAATACACTCTAAACATCTTTTTCAAGCAGTTCTGAAAAGTTGTTCTCAAGGTTAGCATGTTAAGAAAAGCTTTTACAGAATCATCAATACACTCAACTGTGGCATCATCTGCGGTCCTCACATGCAGATATGGAATTCCACAAAAAATTTTTTCAAACACAGCAGCACTGTAAAATTATTGCGCTATCCTTTTGTCTCATTAGTAAAAACGTCCAATATTATGGAAGTGTTCACATTGTGGTTCAACCTATTTTTCAATTAGGAACAAGTAAGCAATAATACCCTACAAGATGAGTGGTACTGGCTTATCCTGGACCTCCCAGAGGCATAATGTGGTCTGATGCCACAGATGGAGGGCCTTATAGCCCCTGGAAGGTCCGGTATAGCCCATACCGTCCACCCTGCTGGGTATTATTGTACTTAGAAAATGGGCACTATAAAATAAATAGATTAATAAAATGTTAATAAAAAGATAGTTTAAAATAAGTTTTGTAATAAAATAATTCATCCACCACATTGCAATGTGTGTTTCTTTTTATTTTAACTATGGACTTTTGTCCTACTGGAGCCTCTGTAGTGGGACCTGGTTGTCATGGTTACCCCACATCACACACTCACACACCCCAAAAAAACAGAGAATGGCATTTATTTATTCAAGCATTACTTATCTAAGGTAGGCAAAACAGCTGATATTCTGTAAATGGAACACACAGTTCTTCATAGGCATATAGCTAACTTCATATACTGCATAAAACAAAAAAGATAGCACCGACTGTGAGCCTTCCATCATCTGAGGCTTAGTGGGCTGTCTGGATAGGCTCCTCATAAAACATAAATACCCAAACACTTGTGTCAAGTAGTCAGTATACAAACTTATTGAATTATTGAATGATGAGATAAACTATGAAAAACCTAGGGGTACCCAACACCTTACTACACTCTGAAACTGTTCAAGTAGTGGACAGAGCTTACAGTGAAGGGTGGATTATTATTAATGGGGACAAAAGTGTTTTTCTTAAACCAAATTTCCCAGTTACCCCAATGTTTTATGGTCTCTCTAAAATACACAAATACCTGACAAATCCTCTCTAGATACCTAATTCGGGCATCAATTCCTTAAAACAGAATTGAAGCAAATTTATTGATTTCTTTCTAAAACAGGTTCTATGTGGATTGCCACCATATATCAGAGACACCATGCACTTGTGACTAAAGCTGGATAATATAACCTGGCAAGGCAACTTTATATGGATTATCATAGATGTCACAAGCCTCTATATCAATAGAACATAGAGATGTACTGGAAGCTATTCAACACTTTTTTTTTCTAAACCCACATTGGGAGAAAGTATTCCCAAAGCATTCTTATTTGAGTCACTTGAATTTGACCTTGAACACAACTATTTTGTGTTCAATAAGACCTACTTCAGGCAGAAATGTGGTACAGCATTGGGTGCCTCTGTGTCCCCATCGCATGCTAATTTGTTTATGGGAAAATGGGAAGAACAGTTTGTTTTTGGCAGTAACCAAATCCATTCTCCAATAAATTGGTACACTGGTATCACTTTATTGATGATATTTTGTGCATTTTGCAAGGATCTTAGGAGGAGATAAATTAATTCCTGAAGTACATAAATAACACTAGCCAGAGTTTAAGATTTGCCCATTACTCCAGCAAGGAATCTATTAAATTGTTGATTGTTATATTAAAATTAAAATCTGGACAGAAAATACAAAGTGTTAGTCACAGAAAAATAACTGCTGCAAACCTTATACTTCACACAGCTAGTGCACATCCACAAACATTAAAAGGCTCAAGCCCTCTTAGTCAATACATGAGATTCAAATGAAACTGCTTCCAAAAAATCAGATTTTATAAACCAGTACCAAGAAGTGATTGAGATAGTCATGGAACAGAGCTACAGTACAGATACATTAAACACTGCTTTGACTAAAACCAAAAATAATGACTCAGAGTAAATTACTGGCCCCAAAAGGAAAAAAAAACTGCTAATTCGAATATCATTATATTTTAAAACAAAATATAACAGCATAGCTGGGAAAAGGGCAATATCATCCCATCAATACTGCCATATCTTGTACATTAAACAGGTGCTTGAAAATAAACTAGAGAACAAACCCAGAGTCACCTTTAAGAAAGCACAAAATCTAGGTGACGTATTGACTTTGAGTCATTTCAAAGCCATCAAGACACCCCTGTCAGACATGTGGTTATCACCCAAATCATCAGGCTTTCACAAATGTGGAAAATGCAATATATTCAGATACACAAAAGGAGGAGACAGATATGTACACTCTTACAATAACAGGAGGGTGGTAATTAAAAACTTTATTTCCTGCATTACCAAATTTATGGTATCTCTCGGGGTTAGTGTCTCCAAATGTTTAGGGATTTCTAATACCATGGCAAGAATGGACTTCATTCTTTAGCCAGGACATGTTCAAAACTCAAGAAATTAGTACTGTATTAGTCTTTGATGTTTGCTGAAAGAGCTCTTCTCAGCACACGCAACATCCCCAACATGGCTTCCTTTTGATGTTCATAAGGTGTCACAAGTATTGGTAGCATATTTAAATGTGCATGAAAGTTCTTTTTGATTAGTCCCATTTCTGACTGCATATCTTGATATTTCATGATTCTGTGTCTCTCTGTAAGCAGGACACTGTAGTTACTAGGGGGTGGCTATTTCAATCAGCAATGCTACCTTTGTTCTCTTTTCTTGTATTACAGTATCGGGTTTTCTCACTTCCACTTTCTTGGCTGTTGGTATTGGTTGATCCCATGTGATCATTACTTCTTCATTCTCTGTGATTCTTTGTGGTTCATGTTTCCAGTGTCTCTCTGCTACCTGTATATTATAGTGTTTGCACAGTTTCCAATGGATCAGTCTTGCTACATTGTTGTGTCTTTCAGTATACAGGTCTTCTGCCATGAGTACTTCACATCCAGCCATGAGATGAACAACTGTTTCTAATTCTGTACTACAGAACCTGCACTTGTCTGTTTCTCCTGTTTTTTCTATGGATTTTGTAAACAATCTTGTGTGTAGCTGACTATCTTGGGCTGAAATGGTACAGTATATGTAGCATGGTGTTCATGTTTGAAACATTATTGTAACCCCTTTGTTACCCGGGGTTACTAGAATCCCAGTAAGACCTAGTGGTAGGCAGGGAAGGCAGCTTGTGAAACTCCAGTTAAATGGGTTTCACACTGTCTCACTCTGTCCTCAGTCACAGCTGAGACTTGAGAGATGACATCACTATAGAACTGTCGCAGCTGCATGAGCCACATTGGAATCTACAGCCCAGGGAGTGAGTTTAGAACTTTGGGAAATTTCAAAGGCATTTTTCAGTTTGTCCTAAAGCAAACAGGGAGGAAGTCGATCAGTCTTCAGTTTGTTTCAAAGGAGAAGAAAGTGTTCCTGTGTTTACCTTTTTTTTAAAGTGGTAGAGACCGCTCCCCCGGTCTCAGTGCCCCCCTCCCTCCGGTGGGGGGGAGTTCTCTGTGGGTTCCAGGGGCAATCCCCTTCTCCCACCATGGAAGGAAGCTGCCTGGTTTTATTTAGTCTGTTCTTGTATAACAGCAAAGGTTATAATACTTCGCCTGTGGGGCACCTGCAACAAATGGGTGAGTGTTTGGCTCCATTTGAAGGGGCAAACAAATTGTTTTCTTCAGTTGGGAAATGAATGTGGACTGCTATTTGGGAGGACTATGTTTACTAGGATGAACAGATTGAGCAGTCAAACAGTCTAAAGTTTTATTGGATTTCAAGTAATGCTGTAGAGGGGGTGCTTCAGGTCATCCACTGTTTAATCTACATTTTAAAGTTCTAAAGTTTTCTGTGTGTATCCAGAGAAATGGCCGGGTATGGGCTGTGGGAGCTGGAGGTGGGAAACCCCCCCATCTTTAGTAACCAGGTCCACCTCTATGGATTTCTTCTGTGTTTTGCTACTTGCCTCATGCACTTGGCCAGTGATGGGGTGTGTGCCCAGACGTGGGTCACAACTTGAAAATCTCTCTAGGAGTCGCAGACTCTAAGTGGTGTGGGGAGCCACAGGATGGGAAAATTACTCCTTGTTGGATGGGAGTCTCCTTGTTTGATGGGAGTTTGATTGGAAGTAAGAAAACAAATCTATTTAGGAGTCACAGACTCTAAGTGATGTGGGGAGCCACAGTTTGGGAGCCTCCTTGTTTGATGGGATGTCTTTCCAAGTAAAGTTTGGGTTCATTCTTCAAGTGGACTGTCAGTCAAGTGGCCAGCAGGGGAGCCGGGCCAGTCGGGCTATGTATCCAAAGCGCATGCAAAGTCCGGGCTGAGTGCCTGGTGGGTCCAAAGCCAGACAACAGTAGTAATGTGTTCATTCTTCAAATGGACCGCTTGGTTAACCTCTAATCTGCACATACAGTGAACATAGCCCTTTGGGGGACCATGCAATGCTTTGTTTATGTTCAGTTAGTTAATAAATAAAGCCACACTGAAAAATCCCAATTCTGGTTCTAGACATTACAGTTATTGCTTCCTGTAGTTGGATTTACTTGGGTGCCCCTGTGCAGAGTAGCCAAACCTAGGTCCCTTGTGCCAGGTAACCTCATCCTCCCCGAACCCAGGTCCCCCACCAGGTATTGCTGCCAACGCCAACAGCATGCCACCTGTCATTTTAGTAAAAAGGCAGTGTGGGCCCGTTACAAAAATGGAGGCACCGCTTTGGATTTGTTCGGGAAGGAAGGTGCTTGGGTAAGTAGGCTAGCATTTTGGCTATCTGGCAGTCGGTAGCCCAAAAAAGTTGAAGCAATTTCCCTAGTCTGTTGCTGTGTGCTGTGAATCCTATGCTGCTGCTGTTTAAAAAATGCCAACTGTTTACCAAGGAGCTGTAAAGCCAAAGTGTGTGTCCTTGTCCTGCATCAAAAAATTGTTTACAGCATTTTTGTCAGTTTTAAAATGAATTTCTGTGAAGGAAAGTGTGAAAAACTAGGGGTAGCAACAGAGAAATTATGCCCTGGACATTTGAAATGCTTTTGAAATGAATTTCTGTGAAGGAAAGTGTGGAAAACTAGGGGTAGCAACAGAGAAATTATGCCCTGGACGTTTGAAATGCTTTTAAAATGAATTTCTGTGAAGGAAAGTGTGGAAAATTAGGGGTAGCAACAGAGAAAATATGCCCTGGACGTTGGAAATGCTTTCTGTGCAATGCTAGAGACTGCAGAGTTAATGGCAATGTTACATGGTTGAAATGGGCTCCCGCCGTGGAGTCAGTTGAGAAAAAAAAAAGAGTGCATTTTTCAGTTTAAATTTGCCTGCTCGACGATTGCCGTGAGGAGAGGAGCCCTCACGAGGAAGAAGAGGCTCATTTTCATGGTGTCATGTGGTTGGTCAGTTTGCCATTAGTCCCGCCCCTCAGCCAGCTCTTCAGAGTCTGCTTCAGCATTCGAGAGGGAGACAGAGAGTAGTGCGTGTACTGGCAGTGGAGGAGCGTTCGCAAAGTAATCAAAGCACTGTAAACAGTAAAAAAGTGACTTTCTAGTTAAAAATCAGGCTCAACCCATATATCGATCGTGGGATCAGTAAATTGTGTGGTTAAAATGACGATTGTGGAGACTGCCCGCCCGTTTGCATTCTGAGGCCTTCAAAAATCTGGCTGCAGGCCGTTTTACCCCATCGCAGCAATCTGCTACAATAACAGTGAGTAAATAATTAAAACTGCTCAATCAGTGATTTTCAGTAATGCTATATAAAATGTGTATGCAGCTGTATAGTCGCTTTGCAAGTAGCGATTGTGTGATGTCCTGCTGGCAAGTGCAAGTCTGTAAAGCCATTAAATGTGTGCATAGCAATGAAAGTAGCCTCAGTTTAAAGTTGGCAGCCAGAGAGAGACTGTGGGTTGTTAAAAGTGCAACACTAGTAGAAGCAGGCAATCCTGAGCTGAAACGTGAAGTTTTAAATGCATGTTCCAGCATGTGAAAAGTCCAAGGAAAATCCTGTAAATGTGTGAACAGCCAGAACAGAGCAAGTTGTGCAGTTTGAGTAAAAGTTATTAGTAGCTGATGTAAATCGGGTGCGCAGTGGCTTGACCCAGAGTCTGACTGTTGATGCACAGGAGTGCTGCCGCCGCCATTACAGGGTGGGGTAGTAAAGTAAACACAGCAGCAGAGGAGCCATTTTAAAGCTACAGAGTGTGTTCATTAAAGTGGGACTTTCAGTTACAGTGAATTTTGTTTGTTTTTCTGCAGTTATGGCCTCAGGACCAGCTTGTTACCCGGGTCATGCCCGGGTTGCAGTAATAGCAGCAGTAAATAGATTGAGAGATATTGAAAAGTGGTGCTATAGAGGGCAACTCCTTCCTGATGTGGCAATTCCTAATTATCCAGTGCGTGTATGCCAGATGTGTTTGAGTGCTGGAAGGGATGTCTTCATGATTCCTCACTGTGCTGGATGCCTTCAAAAATATGGCTTGTATAAAGCGCCTCCAATTCGTTTGGCTCCCCCATGGACAAAAATTCAAGAATCTGCAGTTGGCAGCACAAAGCATCAGGCGGAGCCTGTGGAGGAAGGTCCCTCGGGGGAGTGTGGCACAAAGTTAGAGAGTGCAGAATTAGAGACTGAATCTGAAATTGAAGCTTTGGATGCTGGATCTCAGAAGGCAAGTTCAGATAAAGCATCAATAGACCCCTGGGTGGGGGGGCCTAGCCCAAGTCTTGAACGTGAAGATGAGATGCGGGAGGCCTTTGAATGGGAGGTGTCGACCTCCGCTCCTAGTGATGAATGGATAATCTCGGGGTGAGAACGACTGCTCACTCCTGGGCTCAGTTCCTCAGTGAAGAGGAAGATGAGGGGGGAACCTATGTGGTCTTGTGAGAAAGGAACGGGTACACAGCCTCAAGATCTTGCCTCGGAGGAATGTGTTCAAGAAGGTGGTGATGCCACTACCCTTGCTTCACCAGAAGAAGAAGTCAGGGATCCTTTTTTAATTTCATTGAGGATGTGAAGCTGGCAGAACCAGGACTGGCCACACCCAAGCCAGGCCAGTGGTCTCAGATTGACCAAAGCAAGTAAAGAGGAGAGACTGGTTCGTAGGAAGGCCAATGAAATCTTTGGTATGACCTTTCCTACCTTTCCTCGGAGAGTCTGGGAGGAGATTGAGAACTGCAGGAAATCCTGGATCTGGGATGAAGCAATGAAACATGTGCATCCTAGGGCCAACCAGCATGTAAAGAATAGACTGTTCCACGAAAAGTATACACAGTGGAAGAGAGGCAGGACACTGTTTACGGACAGAGTGAGAATAGTGGAAGGAGAGGGACGTGAAGTCTCCCACTGTGTGAATTATGTGTGTCCAGACGGAGTAATAATTCAAGCCCCTGACCCCCTCTACTATTGGCCTCAGTGCAAGGACCTCCCAGTAATTAAGCCCGTGCCTACAAAATGGAGAGCCGAGCAGTGGTAGTCAATACTGCCACACTAGACTGTGAAGTGCACTTATTGATCTGCCAATATGAATAACCAAGGACTCAGGTGCTCCACATTCATCAGTCCACAGTGTACTGTCTTGTTCAGCAACCATCTACTAGCCCACCAGATGACTTCAGATCCAGAGAGGACACCAGCCCTGCTGTTTTCCTGTTCAACGCCTGGTAATCTGATGACGCCGGACTAGCTGTTTTTCTTTTTGTTCCTGTTCTAAGGTTCCTTCTCCAGAGATGACATCAGCCCAGCTGTTTCCAGATGTGCCCTCCTGTGTTCCCGGAAGATTTCCGCCCAGCTGTATCAGAAGAAATGCTGCCAGGGAGAGTCTTCGGCTGCAGTGCAGGTCGGTGCCTAGTCTTATACTTCAAGAGGCTGGTAAGTCTAAAAAACCCTTTTTTCTATCTTTATGACATTGCAGTACACACCCTACACTACAGACTTCAAAAATGTGTGAACTGTCCGTAAAGACTCTCCCCTTTGGGATTTCGACCTTAAAGAACTATGTTTCACGGGGCTCCGGCCCAGGAGAGCCTCTTTAATGGACTGGCCTTTGGGCCTTGTGGTCACTAGTTGGGACTTTTAAGGGACTCCATCCCCCCAAAGGTGTATTGTATTTAATGTAAATACTGTGTTTTTCTACCTTTTCCAAAAAAAAATTCTTTTTTTGGGGGGGGATTGTTCAGTGTTTTTTCTGTATGGTAAGGGTTGTTGTTGTCGTTGTTGTTTAGTTAGACTGTGCATGCAGATTAGGATGTGGTTTTTTTGTTTTTGTCTTTTCTTACAGGCGTTCCTGGAAGACAGAAGAGAAGACAAGAAGAAGAGGAGGAGGGGCTCATCGGAGTTCCTCGTCAGTGCTTATGGTGTAGAATTTAAATGTACTGTGTTGTTATTGCTAATGGTTGTAGTTGCAGGCTGCCCAAGGTCGGGGAGGTCCCCGGGTTTTGTTTTGTTTGGGAATGTTATGTTAAGAGGCAGATAGGTTTTCCCTAGAGGGTTAGGGGGGATAGACAGGCTGTGGTCCTCAGTGGCCATAGGGACTACAGTGCTGATCTATCAGGGCTATGCTCTGGACGGTTCTACCAGAGCCACTAGGTGTCCATAGTAAGTGGATAGAGTAGAGGCTGATGTGTCAGCTATAGGCCTCTAGGCCCTTGGTGTTGCCTACCTGTGCTTGCACATGGTAGGAGGGGGCCTGATCACCCCCTCCGCAGGTGGCACATAGGGTGGGATGGCCTGGCTCGGGTGCATGATGACTGGGGACAGTCATTTCTCCTGGTCATGGGGTGAGTGCAACCCTTTGTTGCCCGGGGCTAGGAATCCCAGTAAGACCTAGTGGTAGGCAGGGAAGGCAGCTTGTGAAACTCCAGTTAAATGGGTTTCACACTGTCTCACTCTGTCCTCAGTCACAGCTGAGACTTGAGAGATGACATCACTATAGAACTGTCACAGCTGCATGAGCCACATTGGAGTCTACAGCTCAGGGAGTGAGTTTAGAACTTTGGGAAATTTCAAAGGCATTCTTCAGTTTGTCCTAAAGCAAACAGGGAGGAAGTCGGTCAGTCTTCAGTTTGTTTCAAAGGAGAAGAAAGTGTTCCTGTGTTTACCTTTTTTAGGTGGAGACTGCCCTCTGGTTCAGTGTTCTCCGGGGGTGAGTCTGTGGGTTCCAGGGGCAATCCCCTTCTCCCACCATGGAAAGAAGCTGCCTGGCTTTATTTAGTCTGTTCTTGTATAACAGCAAAGGTTATAGTACTTCACCTGTGGGGCACCTGCAACGAATGGGTGAGTGTTTGGCTCCATTTGAAGGGGCAAACAAATTGTTTTCTTCAGTTGGGAAATGAATGTGGACTGGTATTTGGGAGGACTATGTTTACTAGGATGAACAAATGGAGCAGTCAAACAGTCTAAAGTTTTATTGGATTTCAAGTAATGCTGTAGAGGGGGTGCTTCAGGTCATCCACTGTTCAATCTACATTTTAAAGTTCTAAAGTTTTCTGTGTGCATCCAGAGAAATGGCCGGGTATGGGCTGTGGGAGCTGGAGAGGTGGGAAACCCCCCATCTTTAGTAACCAGGTCCACCTCTACGGATTTCTTCTGTGTTTTGCTACTTGCCGCATGCACTTGGCCAGTGATGGGGTGGGTACCCAGATGTGGATCGCAACTTGAAAATCTCTCTAGGAGTCGCAGACTCTAAGTGGTGTGGGGAGCCACCGGATGGGAAAATTACTCCTTGTTGGATGGGAGTCTCCTTGTTTGATGGGAGTTCGATTGGAAGTAAGAAAACAAATCTCTCTAGGAGTCGCAGACTCTAAGTGATGCGGGGAGCCACAGTTTGGGAGCCTCCTTGTTTGATGGGATGTCTTTCCAAGTAAAGTTTGGGTTCATTCTTCAAGTGGACTGTCAGTCAAGTGGCCAGCAGGGGAGCCGGGCCAGTCGGGCTATGTATCCAAAGCGCATGCAAAGTCCGGGCTGAGTGCCTGGTGGGTCCAAAGCCAGACAACAGTAGTAATGTGTTCATTCTTCAAATGGACCGCTTGGTTAACCTCTAATCTGCACATACAGTGAACGTAGCCCTTTGGGGGACCATGCAATGCTTTGTTTATGTTCAGTTAGTTAATAAATAAAGCCACACTGAAAAATCCCAATTCTGGTTCTAGACATTACAGTTATTGCTTCCTGTAGTTGGATTTACTTGGGTGCCCCTGTGCAGAGTAGCCAAACCTAGGTCCCTTGTGCCAGGTAACCTCATCCTCCCTGAACCCAGGTCCCCCACCAGGTATTGCTGCCAACGCCAACAGCATGCCACCTGTCATTTTAGTAAAAAGGCAGGGGTAGGCCCACTACATTATGTTGGTAGAACAGTCTGAAATCTGAACACTAGAATACAGCAGCAACATGTAAGGGCTATCATAAATGGAAGTGACAGGAGTGCCCTAGGCGCACATTTTTCCCAATACTGCAACTCAGATCCATCCTGCCTTAGTTTCAGAACTTCAGAATTCATACGCCCATTAGAAAGAGGTGGTGACAGAGTAAACAGGTGGCTGCAAAAAGAAACAAGGTGGATACTTTCCCTAAATACTGTTCAACCCCTAGTTCTGAATGAGGATGTAGATTATTCTCCATACATCAAAAAGTAATTCTTGCCCAAAGCAGTTTGCTTGGTGATCCAAATGTCATCCTTGTCTACTTGTGTATTATGTCTATGATCCTTGCCTCTTGTCCTTTATGTATCTTATGAGTTTCTCTGTGTTTTGTTTTCAGGTCTTTATTTAAGTCCTATGTGGCCCTCAGTTTGATTTCCACTGTTTTGACTATTTTGCATGAAGAGGGGACATTAATACAGTGAAGATGTAGTAGATAACTGAACAGATCAAACTATTGAAAAGAAATACTAAATAAACTTGATTATCATTATTCACCTTGACCCTATTAGTGTACCATTTTCTTACCTTTTCTAGTCCCTTACACTTCATCCTTTGGGAAATGAGTTCTGTTGCCCATCCCCTTTACATTTTCAAAAATAACCTAATTGGGGCAAACAGGTATTTTTTTAACATCTAGCACATTTTTCAATATTTATTCATTGTATACCTTATCTGAATTTATGTAACTGAAATTGTGACTGTTTAAAGGTGTTATATGTACTGTCACTTTAAGAAGGTGCTTTATAAGGGTAATAGGTTTGCTAGAATGGACATGCCCCCTGACCAAAACCAACGTATATGTCCATACAGAGAGAAGCTGCACAAGGTTGGGTGTACAGAGATAAATGCAATAGACAGAAATTCAGGTTAATCCTGACACCACAAAGTAACTGTTGCTCACAGGGTCTATTGGCATGCAAAGAATCCATTATTAGGGTCTCGAACACACAGAAAACAAGTCTCAAGACTGCGGTGATGAGTGTAGGATTTACCTGATTAGAAACATAGAAACATAGAAGTTGATGGCAGATAAAGACCACAAGGCCCATCCAGTCTGCCCATTTCTTTTTCTTCCTTATATATGTGCCATCAGCCTTTGCTCTGTCGATGGCCTAACTATTCATACTCATCTGTATTGCTCTCTTATGCCTATCTCATGCCTGTATGAAGCCCTGCACTGTATTCATATCCACCACTTCCTGAGGTAGGCTGTTCCATGCATCCACCACCCTTTCTGTGAAAAAATATTTCCTCACATTACCCCTTGATCGGCTTCTCTCTAATCTCATGCTGTGTCCTCTTGTCCTGCTATTTTTCTTATATTGAAACATGTTAGACTCTTTCACCTTGTTAATGCTCTTAAGGTGTTTGAATGTTTCTCTCATATCACCTCTCTCCCTCCTTTGCTCTAGGGTATATATATTGAGCTCCGTTAATCTGTCCTCATAGGTTTTCTGATGCAGTCCCTGCACCATTTTGGTTGCCCTTCTCTGGACTGCCTCAATTTGGTTAATGTTCTTGTGAAAGTGTGGCCTCCAGTACTGCATGCAGAACTCCAGATGGGGCCTAACCAGTGCCTTGTAAAGAGGGATTCTTACCTCTTTCTTCCGACTTGTGATACCCCTACTAAAACACCCCAACATCCATTATACTTACCTACTGCTTTAGTGGTCTGCTTAGATGATTTCAGGTCATCGGTGATGATGATGCCCAAGTCTCTTTCTTCCCTTGTGACTGCCTGCAACTCTCCTCCCAGTCTATAGGAGGCTTCAGGGTTTCTCTTCCTTATGTGCATGATCTTGCACTTCTTTGCATTAAACTTCAGTTGCCACTCATCTGACAATTTTGCTAGTTTATCCAGATCTCTTCTCATTCTGCCACCCCTTTGGTATCATCTACTCTGTTGCAGATGTTGGTGTCATCTGCAAACAGACAAACCTTACCCTCCAGTCCATCTGCAATGTCACTGATGAAGACATTGAAGAGGACTGGTCCCAGAATTGATCCTTGAGGTACCCCACTTGTGAATTGCATCTCTTCTGACTGTATACCGTTTACCACCACTCTCTGTTTTCTGCCCATCAACCAGTTTGCCACCCAGTTGACCAACTTTTGACCCACCCCGAGCCTACACAGCTTATTTGTCAATCTTCTATGTGGAACAATATTGAAAGCTTTGCTGAAGTCAAGGTAGGCAACATCATCTGCTCCCCCTAGGTCCACCACTCTGGTTACCCAGTCAAAGAAATCTATGAGATTAGTTTGACAGGAACTTTCTTTTGTAAACCCATGCTGTCTTGGATCCTGTGCTCCTATGGATTCCAGGTGTTGCACAATGCTTTCCTTAAGGAGTGCCTCCATAATCTTGCCCACTACTGAGGTAAGACTGACTGGTCTGTAGTTCCCTGCCTCCTCCCAGCTACCACTCTTGTGGAGCGGGATCACATGAGCCCTTCTCCAGTCTTCTGGAACTTCTCCTGTGCTCAGAGACTCACCAAACAGTTCTGATAATGGCTCTGCTAGTTCCACCCTTAGCTCCTTTAGTATCCTGGGATGTATGCCATCAGGTCTCATTGCCTTGTCCACCCTGAACTTATTGAGCTCTTGTAGGACCCTTTCTTTTGTGAAGGGACTAGTGCACACCTCCCTCCCCCGCCCGTGTCCATGGTGCTGAGCTGTGGGCATTGCCCTACCTTCCCTTCAGTAAATACTGAGCATAAGTATCTATTGAGGATAGATGCTTTTACATGGTCCTCCTCCTCACACACACCCTTAACCCCTTTGATCTTAGCAATACCCAGTCTGGACTTTCTCCTTTCACTAACGTATCTATAGAAAGTATTGTCACCTTCTTTTACTGTTTGTACTAGTGTTGCCTCGGTTTGGGCCTTTGCCTGCCTTACTGCCTTCCCTGCTTCCCTTAGGGAAGTTTGGTATGCCTCCCTATCTTCATCCCGCTGCGTTCCCTTATATTTCCTGAAGGCCAGCCTTTTGGCCGTGACCTTTTCTGCTACTGTTTCTGAGAACCAAAGTGGTTTCCTTCTTCTTTTGTACTTTCTTTTCTCTCTAACACAATGTAATATTGCTTCAAGTATTACATCCATGATGCTTGCCCACTTTGCCTGTACCCCCTCACCTGTATTTATTGTTGCCAGGACTATCTTAACTCTGTTGGCCATCTTATCAAAGTCAGCTCCTCTGAAGTCCCATATTTTGCCCTGGAATGGGATGACTCAGTTCTAGTAGCCAAACTGAACCATACCATGTGATGGTTACTGACCCCCAGGTGGCCTTCTACCTGGAGATCTGTGATCCTTTCCCTGTTAGTCAGTACTAGATCTAGGATAGCCCTGTCTCTTGTTGGTTGTCGTACCAGTTGTTTGAGGCCCTCCCCCTGCAGGGAATCCACCATATGTCTAGTTCTAGCAGATGTTTCTGCTGGTATTGACCACTCTGTATCTGGCATGTTGAAGTCTCCCATTAACAGAACCTCCCCTTTAGCTGTCATGTTTTGTATATCTTCTAACAGTAATGTGTCTATGTCATCCTCCTGGTCTGAGGGCCTGTAGACAACCCCAGTTCGTATGGCTGTCTCATTTCCTGTTTCCAGGGTGACCCATAGTTCTTCTGGCTCCTTATGTGTATTCTGAATTTCTGTAGCTTTGATATTTTCATTGACATACAGGGCCACTCCTCCCCCCTTTTGCACATCGGTCTCTTCTGAACAGTACGTAGCCAGGTAATGAAGTCTCCCAGGTGTGATTACTGGTAAACCACATCTCGCTAATTGCTATTATGTCCAGTTTAGCCTTTGTCATTATTGCCTGCAGGTCTGGGATCTTGTTTCCCAGACTGCGAGCATTTGTGTACATGATTTTCCATTGGCCAGATTTCGGTGTGTTATTTGTTGGGTGAGGTTTGGCATTTCTCCTGTGTGTCGTATGGGGAGACAGACCTTTTTTCTTACCTGGTGATGCAAATGAACTGCAAACATGCTGAATCCCTGTTTGACCACTAGCTGATTGGGGAAGGGTGTTCTTCCCATTCGATGTATGGGGTGTTGCACCCCCTCTCCATTTACTAGTTTAAATATTCTTCAAAGACATCAAACTTCTGCCCCAGTGCACTGACTCCCTCCTTAGTCAGATGCAGTCCATCAAATTTAAAGAACTTTCGCTCCCAGAACTGTTGCCAGTTCCCTACAAATCTATGTCCTTTTTCCTGGCACCAGCCCTTGAGCCACATGTTGAGCTCCCCTATCACTCCTTCTCTGACCTTCCGTCCATCTGCCCCCATCTCCCAGACTGGAAGGATCTCAGAGAAGGAGATGTCGGATGAGATGGATGATAGTTTGTCACCCAGCCTGGTCAGGTGTTTCTTGGTCTCCACAACAGACCAGCTGGCGAGATCATTAGTCCCTTTGTGTACCAGAACGTCAATGTTTTCTCCTGCTTTGTGAACAATTTTAGCAATGTGGTCAGTGTCTTTCCACGCTGATGTACCTGGGAGACATCTGATCAGTACCCCTGGCTGGAGATGGGTATCAACTCCCCGAATCATGGAGTCTCCTATGATCAGAAGTTTTCTGGATTTCTTTTTTGCTTTTTTTGTTTTGGTTCCTGATTTGGGTGAGTTTTGTTGTGCTAGCTCCTGTGCTGCAGTGTCCTGCTCTGCAGTGTCCTCTGCCCCTTTGTTTGATTTTGGAGATAGAGGCAGATACCTGTTTGTAGTTCTTATATGGTTTGTGGAGGTAATATGTTGGAGAGCACTGAGTGATGGGGCACCCGATTTGCACCTCCTAACCACATGCCAACCTCCCAGACCAAATACTTTCTGCAGTTGAAGTACTTCTGTTGGATGTTAGGGAAATGACGGGTGGTTCTTATAATATATTTCCTCTTGAATATGCAATTTGAAGCATGCAATATCTGCCCATGCTGCCTGGAACTGAGCCCTTAGATCTCCAGTGGCCCAACATGTAGGACAGTGTCCTGAATCCTGTAAAACTGCCCTTCTGAAAAGTGTTCCACAGTACCTGCATTTAATGGCATCCATTCCAGATAAGTTGCTGGGTTTGTAACCTGGTCAGAGTACTTGGAAGGAAGAAAATGAAAGCAAACATTTGATTTTGTGTTTTGTTTGTTTGTTTTTGTGTAACTTGTTATAACAAGTTAAATTACTAGTGTCCCTGTAAATGAGGTCACTGTGTGCATACCCCACTGATCCGCCCCTTCCTGCTTTGCCACAAGAAATGTCACGACTGTGCTGCCCTATAAAAGGAGAATAGTGTGGGGTGTCTGGGGATGGGGTTGGTGGCTGGGCCCTTCCCCTGCCCAAAAAGAAGAACCACAGACGAAAGAAACAAGGAGGTAAGAACAGAAACAAATTTATGCCAAACTGTATGGCTGAAGAGTTGGGGTTACTTGTTTGGTTTCTTACATATTATGGATATGTGCACTTAATAAATGATTAGTCTTTGACTGCAGTTTGCATTCTGTGGCTTCATTGTGACCTGGAGTGCTGGAATCCTTTGCTGTGTGCTCAGGAAGCTAGAAGATCTGGGAGAGAGAGCTAACCTCAAGGAATGGGTCAGCAGCTGGTTGCAGGACAGAAGCCAAAAGATGGTAGTCAGTGGAATATTCTCAGAAGCAAGGAGGCCTGTGACCAGTGGGGTCCCACATGGCTTGGTGCTCGATCCTGTGTTTTTTAACATCTTCATAAGTGAAATTGCAGATGGGATTGGGGTAAAATCTACCTGTTGAAGAATGACACCAAGCTCTGTGGGAAGTTGAACATGGAGGAGGTAAGACAGGAACTCAGGGAAGACCTGGCTAGGCTAGAAAAGTAGTCTGGGATTTGACAGCTGAAGTTCAGTGCAAAAAAGTGTAACGTTATGCGACTGGAGGAAAATAATCCATGGACCGAATACTGGTTGGCTGTTCTACAGAGAACAAGGTCAGAGGAAGGATAGAACCTGGTAGTAATAATCAAAAGTAACCTGAAACACTCTGAACACTGCAGAGGAGCAGCAGCAAAAGAAAATGACATGTTGGCTGCATTGCCAGAGGCATTACCACCAGGATGGCAGAGGTCAAGCTGCCACTGTACGTATCCCTGGTAAGATCTCACCTGGAGTACAATATGCAGTAGTGGTGCCCATATCTGAAGAATGAGCTCATCTTGCTGGAGACTGATCAGAGAAGTGCAATGATGATGATCCAGAGACAGCAGGGCAGCACCAGTGAGGAGTGGCTCATGGGGCTCAACATGTGCTCTCTTGAGGAAAGAAGGGAGAGGGAGACATGAATGAGGCCTTCGAGCACCTTAAGAGAATTAACAGGGTGAGCACTCGGGGCCTCTTCAGCCTTAGTAAGAACAAGTTCAGTAGGGGATGCAGCCTAAAGCTGTTAGGGGGAAGGTGCAGGACTGTGATAAGAATGTACTTTTTCACCAAGAGGGTGGTAGCCAAGTGGCATAAGCTGCCAGAGGAGGTGGTATCTCTAAAAATGGTGGACAACTTCAAGAGGGAGTGGGACAGTGTGAAAAGAAAAGTTGTGGGTAGAAGGGGGAGAGTGGGGTGGAGAGGGAGCAGTTGAGGGAGGACAGTATGGAAACAAGGAGGGGGAAATTCCGTCTGCAAACACACTGGGAACTGTACACTCGAGCAGACTGGATAGACCACAAGGCCTTTATCTGCCAGCATGTCAATATGTTCATACTTTGAAGTCTCTGGGCTGTCCATGAAGCTGTCTTTCATCCATACTGGTTGGAGACTTCAATATTCCAGACGTGGACTGGAGCATCCCAGTAGCAGCATCAACTAGGAGCAGATTTATCCTGGACTCCCTTCAGGGTGCCCTCCTCAAGCAACTGGTCATGGAACCAACTCAGCAGAAGGCAATACTGGACCTTGTGCTCACAAACAGGGACAGTGTGATAGGGGTAACAGTGGGGGAGCACCTGGGGAACAGTGACCACCAGTCATTGTGGTTTGAAATCACAGAAAAAGCAGAACCAAACCACACAAAACACCTATCCTGGATTTTAGGGGACAGACTTTGGAAAATGGGGAGATACTTGAAAGAGGCATTAAGGGGAATGGGGCAGGAATCAGGGGTTGAGTAACAGTGGGCAGTATTTAAAACGGGGATTACAAGAGCAACATAATTATGCATTAAGCAGGTTAGCAAGAGGAAAAGGAAGAGCAGACCATTATGGTTTTGCAAAGAGGTAGCAAAGAAAGTGAAAACCAAAAACATTGCATTCAGGCAATACAAAAGACACAGGCAGAAGGGGATAGGGAGAAGTACCAGGAGAAGCAAATGGAGGCAGGGAGGTCAGCAAGGGAAGCCAAAGCTCAGACAGAAGAACACATTGCAAAATCAGTGGGTAGAGGGGACAAAACCTTTTACAGGTACATAAGTGAAAAAAGAAAGGCAAAGGGAGGGATAGTGAGACTGAAGGGGGAGGATGGGGGCCATGTGGAGGATGACAACAGTAAAGCTGACATATTGAAAAGGCATTTCTGCTCAGTCTTTACTGAGGAAGAGGAGGGTAATGGGTCTGAAGGGAGTACAAGGGGTGAGAATGGTGCAGAAATGGACACAAGTCCCTTTACACGAGAAAGGGTCCTCAAGGAACTGGAAATAATAAGAGTTGATAAAGCAATGGAGCCAGATGGGGTGCACCCCAGGGTCCTTAAAGAACTAAGAAAGGTGGTGGCTGTACCTCTGGCTATCCTGTTTAGCCAATCACTGGAAACAGGGGAGGTACCCAAAGACTTGAGGACAGCAGATGTAGTCCCCTTATACAAAAATGTGAACAAAGAGGAAGCGGGGAACTACAGACCAGTCAGCCTCACCTCGGTAGTGGGGAAGATCATGGAAGCACTACTGAAGGAGAGACTGGTGGAACATCCAGTTGTCAGTGGACTACAGGACCCAAGGCAGCATGGTTTCACCAGGGGGAGGTCATGTCAGACCAACCTCGTTGAATTTTTTGTCTGAGTGACTAAGGAGGTGGATCAGGGGAGGGCAGTGGACATGGCCTATCTGGACTTCAGCAAGGCCTTTGACACTGTGCCACATAGAAGACTATTACACAAACTGGGGAATATGGGTGTGGGCAGGACAGTAGTGTGGTGGGTAGGTAACTGGCTGGGTGGCAGGACACAGAGGGTGGTGGTAAATGACTGTCACTCCACAGAGGGAAGAGTAACCAGTGGGTTACCACAGGGATCAGTGCTGGGACCGATCCTATTCAACATCTTCATCAGTGACATTGCGCAGGACCTAGAAGGCAGAATTTCATTGTTCGCTGATGACACAAAGCTCTGTAACAGAGTAGACACACCAGATGGTGTAGACAGAATGAGAAGGGACCTGCAGAAACTTGAAGAATGGACTGGGTTTGGCAGTTGAAATTCAATGCAAAGAAGTGCAAGATAATGCATATGGGGTACAAAAACCCTGGCACAATATATCAGTTGGGGGGTGAGGATATAGCATGCACCAAGCAGGAAAGGGATATTGGGGTTATCATCTGTGATGACCTCAAGTTAGGGAAACAGTATGACAAGGCAGCAGGTAAAGCAAATAGGATGCTGGGATGTATAGGCAGGGGCATCACCAGCAGGAAAAGGGAGGTCATAATTCCACTATACAAGACACTAGTGAGGCCCCACCTGGAGTACAGTGTACAGTTCTGGAGACCTTACCTATGTAAGGACATAGACAGGGTAGAGAAGGTTCAGAGGAGGGCAACTAAGATGGTACATACATTGCATTACAAGTCCTGTGAGGAAAGGTTGAAGGAACTGAATATGTACTCCCTGGAGGAGAGGAGGGAGAGAGGGGATATGATAGATACATACAAGTATCTTACAGGGAGGAACAGGGTGCAGGAATACACTATTTTTAAGCGAAAAAGATGTTCCAGGACTAGAGGACATGGGATGAAGTTGGAGGGAGGACGATTCAGAGGAAACGTGAGGAAGAATTTCTTCACAGAATGGGTGGTGGACAAGTGGAACACCCTGCCAGAGGAAGTGGTGGGGGCTGGAAACAATCACAGGATTTAAGAATGCATGGGATAGACATAAAAGGAATTCTGGAGGTCAGAGGTAAGGGGTAACAGACTTCTAGGAAAACATAAACTGAACTTACAAGCTCAAATGGGCAGACTGGGTGGGCCATAGGCCCTTATCTGCCAACACTGTCTATGTATCTATTATCTATCTATCTATCTATCTATCTATCTATCTATCTATCTATCTACTTATCTAGCTGTCTGTCTGACTGTCTACCTAATGCTTTTGTAAGCGAACTGAGTTGCCCACCCCAGTGTTACTTCATTATACCCCCCTCCCCACCAGATCGTGACCCTTTAATATATAGGTGGCAGCACCAGGGAGCCCACCCTCAGTGCTGCTGAAGAGTATCCCAATACTGGGGATCCCAATCCCCAGTGTTGCCTACTGTCCCCCTGCAAAAGAAGAAAAATGTCCATCTTTCATCTTTTTTTATTTTATTTATTTTTTATTTAGTTTTTGTTGGCCGGGTAAGTGCACTAGACAAATCCTGCCTATTTTCAGGCACGACCCGGGGGAGGGGGATACAGATGAATGCCAACTGATCTTGAACCATATTAAGCTGTTGGTGGTATTTTTAGTGAATGAGGGAAATTTGGCCAGGACACCAGGGAAATTCCCCTGCTCTTTTCGATAAGTGCCATGGGATCTTTAACATCCACCTGAACTACTACCAATCCAGGCAGATGGGACCTCGGTTTAACCTCTCATCCAAAAAATGGCACCTCAGAAGGTGCAGCACCCCTCTCATGCTGCACTACAGTGTCAGTACTGGGACATTAACCCAAGTGCCAGATGTGGGAACTGAACCCACAGCCCTCTGATCTCCCAGCCTCAGAGATATATTTAACCTGAAAAGAAGAAAATGGTCCCTTGTCAAACACAGCCCCACACTCACCCACCTACCCCATGCAAATACACCCCACACACCTTGACTCGCCTCAACATGTCCCAAAGCATAGATCCACATTCTAATGGAAAAAAAAACATCTTCTTTCCTGAAACCGTGACTGCAGTATGATAAAATAAGGTGAGTTCAGTTAATGTATTTCAATGCATTTGGAACTTTTACTCATAACATTGCCATTTCTAAATATTTTTACACCAAAGTTTGATCAGGACCTTTTGGGACACACCTCATGAGCAAGTTCAGTGAAATTTGTCAAATCCATTCTGAAAGGTGATTCTGTGGAGACTGCATGAAATGACCTTTGAGGTGGAATTTGAACATTTTCACATACCAGGCTCATGAGGTCCACTCATAAGAAGGCAGTGTTGAACATTTGGTGGAAAAGTAAGGTAAAATGACCAAGTTATAAGTGAATGTTGAAATACTGGTGGAAAAATATGGTAAAATGACATCAATAAATGTTGAAATATTTCAATGTTCACTCACAACTTAACTAATTTTCAATATTTTTCCACCAGTCATTTGACATGTCCTTTTTGGGACCCCATTCCACGAACAAGGCAAGTGACATTTTTCAAATCAGGGCTCCAATTCACAAAACTTTGCCATGACACAAACCTGGTTTTGTGCAAGCAAACTGTTTTTTTTTTTTGCTGAGTTGGTATTCACAAAAGCCTGGTTTGCTCTAGGGCAAAGTGTGGAGGGGGCTGGAATGCTAATGAGGGGGAAGGGACATGAATATTGGCACTGTCCCATTCACAAAGCATTTGCTCCAAGCAAGGGCCTCTTATGCAGTCCCCTTGTGTGGAGCAAATACCGCTGACTGAGAGCTTGCATTAATCCTGTGCAACCGTAGTGGCTGGTAGAGGTACTGTGGCTGACCCCCTGCCGATCGCCGGCCCAAAGAGAAAAAACAAATATACCTGTGCTAGTGTTCCCCCCAACCGATCACTGGTCCCAAGTTAAAATTAACTATCCCTGGTGCTAGTGCCCCCCACCAATCGCTAGACCTATGGTAAATATAAAAGGCTTCTCTGGTGTCCAGTGGTCCCTCCCCACCCAGTCCCTTGCCCATTGTCACAATACAGTTCCTTGGTGGACAGTGGTCCATCCCCCTGCCTGATCCTTCTCCCATCAAACAGATGCGTTTTTCATAGTGTCTAGTGGTCCCTCCTCCCCACCCAATCTCTCACCTGACCTGTACAACAGTTTCCCTGGTATCTAATGGACCCTCCCCCATCTGATCCCTGTCCCAGGTGTGTCAAGTCCATGCCCCCCAAAACAAGGCCCTGGTCCTGGTCCTGTCCTGTGAGTTTGGCTTCCCCCATGGTGGACAGTGGTTCCATCTTCCCAATCTGCTCGTAAACACATATTGACTTCCCATGTGCCTAGTGGACCCCCCTCCCTAACCCTGATCTAGGGAATGCTCAATAAATAAACATAATTTAGTGACATCTGGCAAACCCTCCCACCCTGGCAGATAGTCCCACACCATCCTGCCCCCCCTATCCATTCCCTGCCCAGCGACCGGCACAGCCATCCACTCACTATCATGGCCAGCCGATGACTGAACTGTCAAGGATCATGTACTGTATAAAGTATACTGTATATAGTACAAGACTCAGTAGCTTCAGTATTTTAGGTTAAGCAGGCAGACTATTGTTAAACCCCCATTTTGTACATTAATAACACATTGATGTATAGAATGTGATGGCAGGTAAGAGCTGCTAGGCCCACTCAGTCTGCCCAAACATGTTATTTTGGTATTATTATTGTTATGCCCAACACCCTATGCCCATGATTCCCTTGTGACTATCTCAGGCATTTTTTTACCCATTTATTGTTTTCACCCCCACCACCTCATCTGCAAGACTAGTCCAGGTATCCACCACCCTTTCTGTGAAAAGGTACTTCCTCACATTCCTCCTGAATTTACCCCCTTCAACTTCATAATATGCCCTCTTGTTTTAGAGCACCTTTTTTTCTAAAATATATTCTCCTCCTGTACCTAATTAACCCCTGTAAGGTATTTAAAGGTTTCTATCAAATCTTCCCTTACCCTCCTTTCCTCTTTGGTGTACATATTTAGCTCTTTAAGCCTTTCCTCATAGGAATTTTGATGCAGACCCTGCACCATTTTGGTTGCTCTCCTCTGGATTGCCTCCACTCTGTCTATGTCTTTTCTGAGATGCAGTATCCAAAATTGTACACAGTACTCAAGGTGGAATGTTAAAATTGATTTATATAGGGGCAGAATCACATCTCTCTTCCTGCTGGAGATACCCCTACCTATTCACCCCAGCATCCAAATAGCCCTCCCAATTGTCTTATCACACTGCTTTGCCACCTTCAGGTCATCCAATACGATTACCCCTGAAGAATCATGGCACTGTACTGGACTGTGGCCTAACACTTAAATCTCAGGTGTTGGCCAAGGTCCAGAGTGCTTTTTACCATCTTAGAAACATCGCTAGGATTAAATACCTAATTCCCTGGGTGATCGGTCATCACTAGTCCATGCTTTTGTGGTGTCACAGCTTGATTATTACAATGCCCTTTACCTAGGACTATCGGGAGTTGATCTTTGCCACCTACAGCTGGTGCAGAATGTGGCAGCTAGGCTGTTGACTGGCCTTGCAAGGTCATGTCACATTACACCTGTGCTGTGCTCTCTGCACTGGCTTTCTGTTAGGTGGCAGATCACCTTCAAGATCAGTTTGCTAAACTCTAAGGCCCTGCATGGACTGGGGCCTCGTTACCTGCAAGACCTCCTACAGCCTTACTGCCCATTTTGTCCCCTTCGGTCAGCTGATGAGGGCCTCCTGGTGATTCCCAAGGTTTATTTGAAGTCATCAGTTGCCTGGGCATTTTCGTTTGTGGTACCCACCCTGTGTAATTCACTTCCTCATTCACTCAGAGAGGTCCCATCAGGTAATGCCTTCAAAAGGGAGTTAAAAACATTTTTATTTAGAGAAGCTTTTCCCTCCAGTTGATTTAAGCTGATTTAAATTAATTAAATTTAATACTGTATTTAAATGTATTTTAATTGTTTACATACAATTTGTTCACTTGTACAGCACCTTGAGTCACAATGAAATAGAGCACTCTAGTAAATAAATAAACTAAACTAAACTAATATTGAACCACACTGTACAATGATCACTTGTCCCCAGATGGCTTCCCACCCTGTCGTCTGCAACACTCTCCCTATTAGTAAGCACCATGTTCAGTATTGTCCCATCATGAGAGGGTTCCCTGACTAGTTTCCTATTGAAGAATCCTGCAAGGAGATCAGGATGTCCCTGCTTGTAGCTGATATTGCAGCAGGGAGGTTCCAATCTTTATCCAGCCACTTGAATTTCCTTACGAGTAACACCTCCCCCTTTTCTCCCATTTTTCCAGTTTCTTCTAAGATTACCCTATCCAAGTCCTCCCCTGTGCAGGAGGCCTGTAAGTCACACCTGCCCAAATATTGGCTAATTTTTTTGACTCCAGGGTCACCCACAGCATCTCAGCCCCTCCCAGAATTCTCTGCATTTCCTTTGCTTTGATACTTTCCTTCACATAAAGCAACACTCCACCTTCTTTCCTTCCAACCCAGTCTCTTATGAATAACATGCATGCTGGTATGACCATATCTCAGTCACGGTTTTCTGTGTACCATGGCTCAGTAATGGCCATGATATCCAGATCAGCCTCAACCGTGATGGTACCTAACTCTCGGATCTTAATTCCCTGACTCCTAGCATTTGCACATGGTCTCCTATTTTGTTTGCTCCTAGTTTGCTGCTTTCCTTTTCCTTTTTCTTCCCCCTCCCTCTTTTCATCTGTCTTCTTAGTTCCCGCCCCCCCTTCATCCTTCTCTAACCCTCTACTTATTTGATTTACTTTATCCAATGTGAGGCTATCTTTCTCCAGAATCTCTATACACTTCACCTCTGCTTTTGGAGGGCAGCTACTCCTTCCCCTTATTCTTCCACCTCCCCCTCTCGCTAGTTTAAACATTCAACAAAAAAAAGACATTTAATCCTTCCTCTGAGAACTGTGGCCACCTTTTCAGATGGATGCAGGGCATAACCTCTGTATAGGCTCTTATTCTCCCAGGTGGACTCTCCAGTCCCTAATGTACCCATGCCTCTTCTCCCTGCACCAGGCTTTCAACCATGAGTTGAAAGTTTTTGTATGGAGCTCCCTTTACTTCCCCATACTGAATACAAGCAGCAACTCTGCAAAAGTTGCAGAACATGCTACCTGTTTAAGATCTTTTCCCAGCTCTTTAAACTCCTTCTGTACTGTTGTTGCCTCATCGACAGCCAGGTCATTTGTCCCCAAGTGTACAAGGACATCCAGCTCTCCTTCCCCTCCTACTGCCCAAGCAATCCTTAATATAAACTTCCCATCCTTCTTGGCTGTGGCACCTGGTAGGCACCTGACCTTCCTCTCCACCTCCTTTCCTATTCACAACTCTGTCCCCCTTACAATAGAGTCACCTACTAGTAACTGCTTCCTCCTTCTACAGGGTCCCCTTTCAACCTCCTTGGGCCCTCAACTTATGAGGGCTCCCACTTTCTCCCTGCCCAGTACCACAGGTGCTTCCTCTTGGCTGCCCCGCTCCCCCAGAGTGGGGTATAAATTCTGCAATGGTACTGGCTGTGTTTGAGGACTGTTCCTGAAACCCCACCTCCCCAACCTTCCTGATCCCACCACCCTCTCCCGCCTTGCACCAACCTTACTCCAATTGCTCCTCTTCTCTGGCATTTTTTGAAGTAACAGTGCCGGACTAGATGGCCCCTGGGTAGTGGAAAAGGTCTCTTATCTCTTAGCCGATGCAACCTTAAGCCTAGTAACCTTCTTCTGGCTCACAATCAATGCAGTCTCAAGTCTAGAGACATTCCTAGTCAGCACAGAGATGCACACACAGATGGGACAGCATTGCAGCCTCCAGAAGTTCTCCCTGAAAACTGCTGCTTCACTGCTATTGTGTTGCACCATAGAAACATAGAAACATAGAAGTTGATGGCAGATAAGGACCAAAGGTCCATCCAGTCTGCCCATTTATTTTTCTACCTGATGAATGTGCCATTGACCTTTGCTCTGTCAATGTTCTAGCTATTCATACTCATCTGTATTGCTTCCTTATGCCTAACCCATGCCTGTTTGAAGCCATGCACTGTATTCATATCCACCACTTCCTGAGATAGGCCGTTCCATGCATCCACCACCCTTTCTGTAAAAAAGAACGTCCTCACATTACCCCTTAATCAGCCTCCCTCGAATCTCATGCTGTGTCCTTTTGTCCTGCTATTTTTCTTATACTGAAACATGTAAGACACTTTCACCTTGTTAATGCCCTTAAGGTGTTTGAATGTTTCGATCATATCACCTCTCTCCCTCCTTTGCTCTAAGGTATACATATTGAGCTCCGTTAATCTGTCCTCATATGTTTTCTGATGCAGTCCCTGCACCATTCTGGTGCCTTCTCTGGACTGCCTCAATTTAGTTAATGTCCTTCTGAAGGTGTGGCCTCCAGTACTGCACACAGTACTCCAGATGGGCCCTAACCAGTGTTTTGTAAAGAGGGATTATTATCTCCCTCTTCTGACTCATGATACCCCTACTAATACACCCCAACATCCCCCTAGCCTTACCTACTCCTTTAGTGGTCTGCTTGGATGATTTCAGGTCATTGGAGATGATGATGCCCAAGTCTCTTTCTTCCCTTGTGACTGCCAGCAACTCCCCTCCCAACCTATAGGTGGCTTCAGGGTTTCTCTTCCCTGTGTTCATGATCTTGCACTTCTTTCTTTTAAACCCCAGTTGCCATTCTTCTGACCATTTTGCCAGTTTATCCAGATTTCTTCTCATTCTGCCCACCCCATCTGGATCATCTACTCTGTTGCAGATCTTGGTGTCATCTGCAAACAGACAAACCTGACCCTCCAGTCCATCTGCAATGTCACTGATGAAGATATTGAAGAGGACTGGCCCCAGGACTGATCCCTGAGGTACCACACTTGTGACTTGCATTTCTTTTGCCTTCATACCGTTTACCACCACTCTCTGTTTTCTGCCCATCAACCAGTTTGCCACCCAGTTGACCAACTTCTGACCCACCCCGAGCCTACCCAGCTTATTAATCAATCTTCTATGTGGAACAGTATTGAAAGCTTTGCTGAATTCAAGGTAGGTGGCATCAACTGCTCTCCGTTGGTCCACCACTCTGGTTACCCAGTCAAAGAAATCTATGAGATTAGTTTGAAAGGACCTTCCTTTTGTAAACCCATGCTGTCTTGGATCCTGTGCTCCTATGGATTCCAGGTGTTGCACTATCCTTTCCTTAAGGAGTGCCTCCATAATCTTGCCCACTACTGAGGTAAGACTGACTGGTCTGTAGTTCCCTGCCTCCTCCCAGTTACCACTCTTGTGGAGCGGGATCACATGAGTCCTTCTTCAGTCTTCTGGGACCTCTCCTGTGCTCAGAGACTCACTAAACAGTTCTGATAATGGCTCTGCTAGTTCCACCCTTAGCTCCTTTAGTACCCTGAGATGTATGCCAACCGGTCCCATTGCATTGTCCACCCTGAGCTTATTGAGCTCTTGTAGGACCCTCTCTTTTGTGAAGGGACTAGGGCACACCTCCCTCCCCACTGTGTTCATGGTGCCAAGCTGTGGGCCCTGCCCTACAGCAGAAGTATCTATTTAGGATAGATGCTTTTACGTGGTCCTCCTCCTCACATGCCCCCTTATCCCCTTTTATCTCAGCAATACCCCTCTGGACTTTCTCCTTTCACTAATGTATCTATAGAAAGTCTTGTCACCTTCTTTTACTGTTTGTGCTATAGTTACCTCAGTTTGGACCTTTGTCTGCCTTACTGCTTTCCCTGCTTCCCTTAGCGAAGTTTGGTATGCCTCCCTATCTTCATCCCGTTGCGTTCCCTTATATTTCCTGAAGGCCAGCCTTTTGGCTCTGACCTTTTCTGGTACTGTTTTTGAGAACCAAAGTGGTTTCCTTCTTCTTTTGCACTTCCTTTTCTCTCTAACACAATGGGATGTTGCTCCAAGTATTGCATCCTTAATGCTTGCCCACTTTGCCTGTACCCCCTCACCTGTATTTCTTTTTGCCAGGGCTAGCTTAACTCTGTTGACCATCTTATCAAAGTCAGCTCCTCTGAAGTCCCATATTTTTGCCTTGGAATGGGATGATTCAGTTCTACTAGCCAAACTGAACCATACCATGTTAAGGTCACTGGCCCCTCGGTGACCTTCTACCTTGAGATCTGTGTTTCTTTCCCTGGTAGTCGGTACTAGATCTAGGATAGTCCTGTCTTTTGTGGGTTGTTGTACCAGTTGTTTGAGGCCCTCCCCCCTACAGGGAATCCACCATGTATTTAGTTCTGGCAGATGTTCCTGCTGGTATTGACCAATCTGTATCTGGCATGTTGAAGTCTCCCATTATCAGAACCTCCCCTTTAGCTGTCATGTTTTGTATATCTTCTAACAGTAATGTGTCTATGTCCTCTCCCTGGTCTGGAGGCCTGTACACAACCCCAGTTCATAATGCTGTCTCATTTCCTGTTTCCAGGGTGACCCACAGTTCTTCTGGCTCTTTATATGTATTCTGAATTTCTGTAGCTTTAATATTTTCATTGACATAAAGGGCCACTCCACCCACCACCCCCTTTTTTGCACCTTTGTCTCTTCTGAACAGTACATAGCCAGGTACTGAAGTTTCCCAACTGTGGTTACTGGTAAACCATGTCTCGCTAATGGCTACTATGTGCAGTTTAGCCTCTGTCATTATTGCCTGCAGGTCTGGGATCTTGTTTCCCAGACTGCAAGCATCTGTGTACATGATATTCCATTGGCCAGATTTCGGTGTGTTAGTTGTTGGGAGAGATCTGGCATTTCCCCTGTGCATCGTACAGGGAGCTGGATCTTTTTCCTTACTTGGTGATGCAAATGAACTACAAACATGCTGAACTCCTGTTTGACCACTAGCTGAGGGGGGAAGGGTGTTCTTCCCATTCGACTAATGGGGTGCTGCACCCCCTCCCCATTTGCTAGTTTAAATATTCTGCAAAGACATCAAACTTCTGCCTCAATGCACTGATGCCCACCTTAGTCAGATGCAGTCCATCAAATTTAAAGAACCCAAAACTGTTTCCAGTTCCCTACAAATGTGTGTCCTTTTTCCTGGCACCAGCCCTTGAGCCACATGTTTAGCTCCCCTGTCTCACCGTCTCTGACCTTCCGTCCATCTTCTCCCCTCTCCCAGACTCTCAGGATCTCAGAGAAGGAGATGCTTGATGAAATGGATGATAGTTTGTCACCCAGCCTGGTAAGGTGTTCCTTGGTCTCCACAACTGACCAGCTGGTGAGATCGTTAGTCCCTGTGTGTACCAGGACATCAATGTTTTCTCCTGCTTCCTGAACAGTTTTAACAAAGTGGTCAGTGTCTCTCCATGCTGACGCACCTGAGAGATATCTGACCATTATCCCTGGCTGGAGATATGTATCAACTCCCCAAATCATGGAGTCTCCTATGATCAGAATTTTTTTTGGATTTCCTTTTTGCCTTTTTTGCTTTGGTTCCTGTTTTAGGCAAATTTTGTTGTGCTAGCTCCTGTACTGCAGTGTCCTGTTCTGCAGTGTCCTCTGCCCCTTTGTTTGATTTCAGAGATAGACGCAGATACCTGTTTGTAGTTTTTATATGGTTTGTGGAGGTGATATGTTGGAGAGCACCGAGTAATAGGGCACCTGATTTGCCCCTCTAACCACTTGCCAACCTCCCGGACCAACTACCCTCTGAGGTCGAGGTGCTTTTTTTTTTTTAATTATTTTTTATTAAGTTTGATGAAATTTTACACAGCTGTATACAGTACATTGATACATCCATAACTAACATAGTAAAGTTAGAATTATAACAGTTAATTCAAATCTGGTTCCATAGTAGATACAAATTTTAGGTTATACATTAAATTCCATCTGAGAGATAAATATAAATATAAACATAAACGTAAGGCATTTGACACATATCTAAATGGGGTAGTGTGAACCACATGGCCTTTGAGCTGATTAAATTGAGCCCATTCTTCTAGTATACATTTGAATTTAGTTTGCCTCCCCCCCTTTCCTGTGAAACCTTAGAGTACTCCCATTTCTGTAGTGTAAATTCAGGGCACAAAATCTGAATAGTGTTCCAATTGATACAAGGTCCATCTTCTCCAAAGATTATCAAAACTACGAGTCTTGTTATTTATTCTAGCTGAGATTCTTTCCAAGTAGTATATTTCATATGTAAGTTTTCTCCAAGCTTCCTTAGTTGGGGCTCGCTTGGAAAGCTAGAGTCTTGTAATTATTTTCTTGGCCACGAGGACCAAAAGTGTGAACATTTTGTACAGCATCTCTTGATCTCGTATTCCACTAGGTGGAGTTGCTATCAATATAAAAGTTTGGTTGAGCCCCTCAGATCTCTCATATATTGCATTTAATTGTTGTATAACTTCTTGCCAATAGCGCGTCATCAGCGGGCACGACCATATAATATGTTCCCATTCTGCTTTTTTAGGCCACATTCCCTCCAACACATATTGTGTTCCCCTCCATGAAAATGTGCCGTTATATTAGGTGTCCTAAAAAACCTTATTCTGGCCTTCCACGCGTACTCCCGCAGTATGAATTGGAGGAAACTTTACAGTACATCATTGTTGAGACTTGCCATTGGTCCCCCTCCAGGTCCAAGCCGAATTCCTTGGACCACTGAATTCTAAGATATTCCAGAGAATCAGTGTTATACACTCTAAGCGCTGAATACAAGGTCCCAATTAGATGTTCCTGTACCTTTCCCCTTAAGTGGTATATCACCATCTGAATTAAAGTGGAAGGGGATTCCGTTACCTCTGAAAGAGTATCTTCAAAGGGTGCTAGGTTGTGTCAAACTCTCAGATATGTTCCATATTGGTCCATGGGAAGCTTGTATTCTGATTGCAATTTAGCAAAAGAATATATTCCTATAGGGCCTAGAAGTTGTAATATATATTGGAGACCCAAATTCTCACACTGCTGATTCTCGATCTTAGAAAGATACCTACATTCTGGGTGTGGTATAGTATGTCTCCACATTTGCTGCCAACCCTTGAGAAACTCTGAGGTGTATTTCATAAACCTTATAGAGGGTATACCTCTTAATGATTCCCACAGAATGAAGGAGGAGAAATTTTCTAACCCATTAAGCGTAACCTCAATCTCTTTCCAATACATCTTTTATTGGGCCACAGCATGGATTAAAGATATGTGGATCTGAGCCGCTTGAGCGTATCTCTTCATATTGGGGAGATTAAGGCCTCCTTGTGACCTGGATAATTGTAGGGTATGGTATTTTATTCACGGTGTCCTACCTCCTGAGATAAAATTAGAAACTAATTTATCCCATGTCTGGAAATATATATCTGATGGTAGTATAGGGAGAGGTTGTAAAAAAAAGAGTAAATGAGGTAACACATTTTGTTGTATTGTTTCTACCCGGGCTACAATTACTATAGGGAGTGAGGTCCAACAAGACAGGGTCCAGGGTAATTTGCTGGGTGATAGGCTCAAAGTTCAGCAATTCCAAATGTATCAACGCATATGGTATTTTAATACCTAAGTATCTCATCTCCACTCTACTCTAGCGAAACAGAAAATTAGTTTTAAGGGTCTTAGGGGTTGAAATGAGTATGCCAGGACTTCTGTCTTGGTATTGTTGATCTTATATCCTGCTAGCTTACTGAACACAGTTAATTGCTCCCAAACCACTGGGATTGAAGTCTCTGGTGTGGTTAGGGTCAGCTGAATATCATCTGCAAACAGTGTCAGTTTGTGTGAATGTCCTCCTACCGGAACTCCTTCTGTTCTGTCTTGTGCTCTGATATTGGCCACTAACAGTTCCTAATTAAGGGCAAAAAGCAGGGGGGATAGAGAACATCCCTGTCTTGTGCCCCTGGTTAAAAAAAAGGAGGAGGAAAGTGCACTATCTAATTTGAGATATGCCCTAGGTGACTGATACATAGCTTTAATTTCAGATATGAATCTATCTGGAAATGCAAATTGTTCTAAAGTAGCCCACACACTGTATGGGGCCAAGAGACCCTATCAAACGCCTTCTTGGTGTATAGGCCAGAAAGACAAGGGGGATCTGCCTCTGTGATGTATATTCCATAAGTAGTAGCACCCTCTGGACTGCATCATGTGCTTATCTCTTCATAATGAAACCCACCTGGTCGCCATTAATTAAATTACTGAGCAAAGTCGTCATTCTGTGGGCCAATATTGACATAAATATTTTAAGTCATAATTAAGTTTCGAAATAGGCCTATATGAAGCCACCAGGGATGGATCTTTTCTGGGTTTGGGAATGGCTACAATTTCTGTTTATCTCCATGAGGGTGGGAGGGGGTTGTTCATTCTGAATATTAACATAAGTGCAAGGGAGGGGTGGTATCAATAGTTTATAAAACAATCTATAAAATTCCATAGGGTATGCATCCAGGCCTGGTGCTTTTCAGTATTTAATCAATTTGATGGTATCCCATATTTCAGTGGGTGTAATAGGGTGGAGTAACTCTGCTGCTTGGGTCTGTGAAAGTCGAGGTAAGGATGTATGTTGTAAGGAAGCATTTAACTGCTGGGGAGTAGGGTGGGTCTCCTCAGAATAGAGGTTCTGGTAGTATATGGCCATCACCTGTCTTATTTCTCCTGGATGAACTAGCATATGACCAGAGCAGGAGTCTTTTAGTTTGTCACCATTATTTGGGTCTTCGCCTCTCTCAGACGTCTAGCTAGATTTCCGGCCCCTTGAGGGACCCCTCCTGATGCCTGAGCTTCCGATAGAGCAATTGTTGTTCTATTTGTTGATCTGCTAACTTCTGTATTTGTTGTTTAACCTTAGTGATCTGATTACCCAGCACATGTTCTTCTTGAAATTGCCTGGTCTGCAGATGGAGTAACTCTCTGTGTAGTTCCAGTTGAGGTGCTTCTGTTCGATTTTGGGGAAATAGAGGGTGGTTCTTATAATATATTTCCTCTTGAATATACAATTTGAGGAGTGCAATCTCTGCCCATGCTTCCTGGATCTGAGCCCTTAGATCTCCAATGGCCCAGCATGTAGGGCAGTGTCCTAAATCCTGTAAAACTGCCCTTCTGAAAAATGTTCCGCAGTACCTGCAGTTAATGATATCCATTCTAGCAAGATGGTGGCCATGATGGGTCAGCAACTGTGAGCTTTTACTATATGGTCAGTTATAAGCCATAAGCTTTATTTGTTTATTTATTTACTCGTAATTTAATTTGTTTTAGTTCAGTTATTTATTTCACTTAACTTGTATTGTTGTTTGACTCTTCACTGATGCTCGCTATAGCCTGCTGTAGCATTTTCTGAAAACGGCCCTGCCGATGCCGACGATTGTTGCAGCCCATTTTAGTCTATTTCGGCATACATTAACGTATTTTCAAATGACTGCAGTGTATTTTTAAATGGCCCTGTTGATGTTTACTGTAGTTTACTGCAGCATATCTCTAAATGATTAAAATGACTGATTGGACTTTTGGTTCATCTTGGATAGATTGAGAGGATATGTGCTGTTGTGTGTGTTGTGGGCTCTGATTTGAGTGGAGTGACTGCCGGAGTTGAAGTCGGAGTCAACGTTCGGCTCAGTAGTAGTTCTGTTCCTGCTGTTTCAAGGGTTGTGTAGGAACTGTGGACAAGTTGTGAATAAGCTAAATCTTTTTGGCTTGGGAAGAAATCTTGGAGTATTTGGAGTCGTTTTACTTTCGCCTGCATTTTTGAACTGTTGAAATGATTTGTTTCCTGACCAAGACCTGAAGAATTGAGCCGAGTGGGATTGGATTATCTCTGACTTTAATTTTGGAGCTGCTGACTTTAAAATTGGACTTGTAAAGGCGTTTTGGTCCATAAGTAACATATGAAATTCCAGCTCGATTTGTATTGGAATAAAGATTTAAATGGGACTTGTGCTTAGTCTGTTAACTTGTTGAACTGAATTGCCCAATTGATATAACTAGATCATTTTAATGAAATCATGGGGTTAATTACAGGGTAAGCTGCTGGGGTGTTATTGTTTGTTTGCTGTCCTTGCTGGGTTTAGGATGGGTGGTATTGGTCCCGGCCTATCGTAGGGTGGGCTGGGGGAATGGTGCCTCCCAGACTTGCTAGTGGGGTCCACTGGTGAGTGGTCCCCTTCTGGGGGCCATAGTCCTGTTCTCAGTGGGGATTAAGTTTGTTTGTTTTTTCCTTGCTGGGATTGGGATGGGTGGTACTGATTCCGGTCTACTGGAGGGTGGGCACGGAGAAGCGGTGCCTCCCAGGACTGCTAGTGGGGTCCACTGGTGAGTGATCCTTTCTGGGACCCATAGTCCTGTTCCCAGTGGGGGTAAAAGTTTTCCCCATTAGCTGGCAGCTATTTTTCCCTGTGAACCTTTATTGTATTTGCTGTTAACGTCTGAAGAGTTGTAAACTCATTAAACTGTCTTGTTTATTAGATTCTTTAGATTTTAATGAGAGTAAAATCTGAATGTAATTGTTGGATTGGGGAAGTGAGAGGCTTTAATCCTTTTCAAGACTTTCAACATCGAAATTTAAGTGTTATAGCCACTTCAGGATTTTGGGGATATGATTTTTTGTTTAGTAATAACTTATTGAGTTAAATTGTTTATTGAGATTGTTGAGTTGTTTATTTGGATTTTTAGATAAATTATTGTTTATTGAAATGTGCTGGGAAGGCATTAAGATGGTCAGGAGCTAGTCCCCCACCTTGCTCCATGACCTTCGTCCTTTTCACTGTTCCCCTTTGGCGCCTGAAGTTTATAACAAATGTCATTCATTGGGGATATTGAGAAGGTGCTCGAGGGGTGTATGGTCTAGGCAAAATGGGAGAATGGAAAGGGGTCGATCTATTGAGGTAGTGGGAACTAGGAGATATCCTGGGGTGAAATGGGTTCAGGAGAGTGGTTTTCCCTGCCTGATTCCCATACCCAAGGGTTCCGCAAATTGTGGACCGGTACTGCGCTCCTCCTTGAAAACCCATCCAACCCAGGCAGTGTTATGTAATGCCAGGTCAATTAAAAACAAGACAGCTATTATAGCGGATCTTGTTGTAACATCTGATCTGGCATGCATCACCGAGACCTGGTTGGATGAGAATGCAGGCCCTATACTGGCCTCTGCTGCTCTATCCGGGTTCTCAGTGATACACCACCTGAGGTTGGATCGTAGGGGTGGGGGTGTAGCCATCTTTTTTAGAACAGAGCTGGGTCTTGTGTATGTGCCAGTGGATGTCACTAGATCCTTTGAGTGTATCCTGGGAGCAGGTGCAGGGTTCAGGATTCTCCTCATCTACCAACCACCCAGTGATGGTGGAGAATTCCTGAAGGAGTTTGCGGACTTCATTGTCAACGTAGCGCTGGAGTCGCCCAGATGGTTAATAATGGGCAACTTCAACGCTTGGGTCGATGATGAACTCTCACCTTTTGGCAAAAATCTCCTCCAACTGATGACAATGTTGGGCCTTACACTGGTGGTTACCTCTGCTACCCATGTAGGGGGTAACTCATTGGACCTAGTGTTCCTACTGGAGCTGGAGGTCACACATTTGGGGGTGAAACCAATTGTGTGGACAGACCATCACACCATAAAATTTAGCTTCACGGCACCCCTAAAGAGGCCTGCTCCTACGGAGATGGTACAATAACACCCTATAAGGGGAGTTGCCCCAGAAGGCCTTTCGGTGGTTTTGGACCTATCGGGTATTTTGAGTGAGTGCATAAATCCAGGGGATCTCGTACTTGCCTATAATGATACTGTCGGTGATGCCCTGGAACAAACTGCACCTGTTCATGTTTGTTCACTCACTCAGTGTTCAAGATCTTCATGGTTTGATGATTCTTTGAAGAAGCTGAGGACAGTAGGATGAAGGTTAGAGAGAGCTTGGAGAAAGTCCGCCTGGATGCTGACAGACTTAGATTGATGGACCGTTTTAGGGTCTATCAATCAGCAGTCACCCATAAGAAGGCAGAATTCCTATCCAGGGAGATTGCTGCTGCATGGAATAAACCAGCCAAACTCTTTCAGACTGTCGACAGATTGTGTAATCCACTCTGTCTGCAGTCTGGAAGAGATTTTTCATAGATGAAGTGTGATGAGCTTGCTCTATTCTTCACAGATAAGATTGCCAGCATCACATCGGGGATCTGTCCTGCTCTCTCTATAGCGAGTTGTGATGGTCAGTGAGAGGAAGCAATCCCTTGTGTCTCCTGGTCTGACTTTAGTAGGCTGGCATTCACGGATGTTGTGAGGATTATCGAGACTATATGACCAACCAGTTGTAGTTTGGACCCGGGCCCTACACCACTGTTATTAAATTGTGTAGATATTATCTGCCCAATCCTTGCTGAAACTGTCTGGAAATCTTTGGAGCAAGGGGTTTTCCCTATCCCCTTAAAGGAGGAGGTCGTTCAACCACTCCTTAAAAAACCTTCACTGAATCCAGACGTCCCAGCTAACTACAGACATATCTCTAACCTGCCCTTTGTGGGTAAGGTTATTGAAAAGGTGATTACGATACAGTTGGATGACCATCTTATGAATCACATCATCTATGAAGCTCTCCAGTTGGGGTTTAGGGAAAAGGCATAGCACTGAGTCTGCCCTTGTCCGGGTTTTAAATGATCTCTTAATTGTGAGAGATCGAAAGGCTTGTACTATTCTAGTACTTCTTGATCTCTCTACAGCATTTGATACTGTGGATCATGGAGTGCTGTTGGAGAGTCTGCACTTTCTTTGTGGACTGTCTGGTACAGTTTTACATTGGTTTCAATCTTTTCTCATGGGGTGGACTCAGAGGATTACTATGGGGATTTATTTCTCTGATAAAATCTCTCTGTCCTGTTGGGTACCGCAGGGCTTCATCTTGGCACCCATGTTGTTCACAGTCTATATGCAGCCATTAGGAGATAATTATTAGGCATTACAGTCTGGGTTTTCACTGCTATGCAGATGATACCCAGCTATATCTGTCCTTTACTCCCGGTCAGGATGATGCAGTCTCTCTGCTTAACAGCTGTCTAGCCAAAATCAATGACTGGGTGAGCATCAGCTGGCTGAGGTTAAACCCGGATAAGACTGAGGTGTTGATTGTGGACCTAGGTTGCCTTGAGGTGGGTCATAGGGCTGAAGTACCATCAGGACTTTGGCTTGGTGATGCCCAGCTCTTGACATCAGGCCAGGTGTGGAACCTGAGTGTTATTTTTGACAGTGGTTTGACCCTGAAATCACAGGTGTCAGCCATTGTTAAGTCCTCTTTTTTCCATCTGAGGAATATCGCCTTGGTAAAACACCTGGTTCCTCCGGCTGACCTTTCTACTCTGGTCCACGCCTTTGTGACCACTCACCTTGATTACTGCAATTCCCTTTACCTGGGGCTACCAGGGGTTGAAATTCCTTGCCTGCAGCTAGTGCAGAATGCAGCAGCCAGGCTTTTGACTGGAACATCTAGGTATAGTAATATTATGCCTGTTTTGCCCGGGTTGCACTGGCTGCCGGTACAATGGTGAATCACCTTCAAGGTCGGGTTACTGACCTATAAAGCCTTATACAAACAGGGACCGCAGTATCTGAAAGATCTCTTTACTCCCTACTGCCCCTCTAGCTCACTCTGATCCACCAATGAGGGATTGCTAGAGATTCCCAGGATTCATTTGAAAACATCTGGAGTTTGTGCGTTTTCATATGCAGCTCCAGCCATATGGAATTCTCTACCTCATTGGTTACGAAGCTGCCTGACAGTCGATAGTTTTAAAATGGAGTTGAAAACTTTTTTATTTACCAAAGCTTATGGCCTATGATTTTATATTGTTAATATTGTATTGTTTGTTTTTTGTTCTTTGTAAAGCACTTTGATCTCTGGAAAAGCGTTTTTTAAATAAACTTTACTTACTTACTTACTTACATTCCAGATAAGTGTTTGGGTTTATAACCTGGTCAGAGTAATTAGACAGAAGAAAATAAACACAAAAGTTTGATTTTGTATTTTGTTTGTATGCTTTTGTGTAACTTGTTATAACAAGTTAAATTTCTAGTGCCCCTGTAAATGAGGTCACTGTGTGGATACCCCTCTGATCTGACCCTTCCTGCTTTGCTATAGGAAATGTCACAACTGTGCTACCCTATAAAAGGAGTGTAGTGTGGGGTGGTTGGGGATGGGGGTGGGTGGCTGGGCCCTTCCCCTGATGAAAAAGAAGAACCATGGACAAAAGAAACAAGGAGGTAAGAGCAGACACAATCAGCCAGCAACAAATGCAGTAGCCCTGAAAGCTTATCCTAATGGTAGATAAAACTGTAAAACCTGTAAAGCACCACCTGCAATAATTTCAGAGAAGATATACTCTGTAAGAAACACTTTGCTACAGAGAAAAATAAAGCAGTAACAGAAGATATATCTTGCAAAAGACAATTTGAATCAGAATATTATATCAGTAATCTGTAAGCACACACCTGTAGGCACACCCTGTAATAATGCAGCAGAATGTATACCCAGCAACAACAATTTAAATCAGAGAAAAATAAAGCAATAAAATGTTAGCAACAAACAGTAACAATTCCTGTGAGTACAAAATAAAAATAACAACACATAGTAAATCTGCCTAGCCAAAAGAAGCCTTAATCCTTTTCCTTGCTCTGGTAAGGTTCTTTTCTCTGTCCTTTCAAGTAATCTAGAAGAAAAGAGCTCAGGTGAAGCTAGGTGCCTTGGCCAGCAAACCTAGTCTTCCACCTTGTAAGGTTCTTTGCTCTATCCATTCAAGCAACCTAGAAGAAAAGAGCTCCCCACAATCCCTACATTTTCCTTTACTTATACTTCCTGTCCTCCTTCCCCAAAATATTATGCCAGCCTATGAAATGATTATGCTGAAATTCAACATTGAAGAGCTAGTGCCACCATATTCCATGATTCCCTGCACAGGTGGAGCAGGGGATCGACATTGTGGTTCAGTCTGGGCTTCAGATTGGAAGCTGCAGGTGTGTCCCCACCCATGTTGCAGAGCTATGTGGCAACCCTCAAGCATCCCAGGACCCACCCAGGGGGCATATATATATTGGCCATGGACATCTTGGACTCAATGTCCTGAGAATGTCACAAGCCCTTGGTGTTCCTACCTTTTGGTACATGGGGATTGCAGCATTCTCCTGGTTGGTGATTGGGATTTTCAATCCCTAGTGCCAAATGCCACATGTTGGAACAACTTTGCCCTAATCTATCATTTGTCATTTGGGGGATCCTTTTTATGAGGCTTGTACCAAATCTTTGGTGCAAGCTGCCATAAAATGATTAAACTGTCGCAACAGTTTTTTTTGTTAACTTTATTTATCCCTCTTAGACAGGGCATCTCTCAAAGATGTCCACTTGACAGTACCGCTACTCCCCACCTGAAACCTCTCTCTAACTGGGACCCCCCCCACCAGAACCTTCCAGCCCCCGGATCACCCCCCCCCGGGGGAGGCCCACCCCACCTACCTGGTGGCCTTTCTGGAATTAGAGGGTCGGTATGGTGAAGTGCCAGGGAGACCGGCAGAGAGTCCTATGGATGCTCCATCCCTTCTTTCCCCTGCCGACACCCAATAACCTGAATCTATTCCCAAACCTCGGTCACCATCATGTCACAAGGTGTGGCATCTAGTGCCTCAACCCCCAGCACCACTGGGCCAGCCAAACTGTCAAAACTTAAATGTTTTAAGCAGCTAAGAACACAAATGCATAAATGCCCATTTTTCAGGGATGACATGGGTGCACACAGACAAATAGTAGACATTGCAACAACAATAAAATCATAAAAAACAATTCATTGTACTATAAACATCTAACAAATTCATACAGAAGGGAGGATGGCCACAGTAGGGTCAGCATCCACTACTGCACAGCTCAACTATATATAAAATGTATGCTATGCAGCAATCAACTTACACGTTTGCAAAGTGAACTTAATAAACAGTGTTTCTTGGGAACAGATTTAAAAACAAAACCAGAGCGTATTTGTTGAATGAAAAGAGCTAACAAATTAAATTGTGTATTGCATGTGATAAAAAAAAAAAATCTTTGACCAAGGGATGTTTTAAATTCAAGTGGTCTAATGCCTGAGCCTTGAGAAAATCTTGTTAAATGTGAAACAGTATTAGCAATAACTGGGTCCATAATTGTGAATTGATCCAAGTTTTTCAAGGACATACAAAAGTTCAATATTGTATAATAGAAACATCTGAATCAAATGAGAACCAGTTTAATAAACTGAAGAGTTCACAATAAAAGGTGTCAAGCATTGTTGGAATTGCAGGAGGGCTTACAGGCTTATTTGCAGTTCGAATGAGCCCAGGTAGCTCACACATCACTGGTATTGAATTACAATAGGAAGGGTTCTTAGTTTAAAGATAGAGCCCTTATGGGGTCCCCAGCTCCAAAAGTGTAATTCTAACTGTGTTGTTATGGGGGCAGGAAAGTGCAAGGGGCAGATGAAGTTATATAAAACCCACATTCTAGAAATAACTGATTCTGAAGCCATTTAGTAAACAGGCAATCCTCACCTGACTAGGGAGAAAAGAAAAGATGCAGCTAAAATGTTTCTGGACCTCAGAGTTTAATAATCTTTTAAACAATATAGTTGTCCTAAATGCATATAGGTAGATTTGGATAATGAATTAATATGACAATCAAACATTAGCCCAAATAACAAAACTGATTAACACATTGTGTTTCCACTCATCCTATATCCAAACCTGAGCAAGCAGGGGAGGTAGGGAGAAATAATTTTCTACCATGATCCACATTTCATAAGCTTAGTTTTAGAAAATGTTCAACAGTAAGGCATTTCCAATTAACCAACTCTGGACTTTAGTAAAATCAAATTGTAAAGTTGTAATAGTATCTACCCAAGAATGTCCCTTAGTGAAAACTGCTACATCACCAGCATAGATATAAATCAAGATCATTAAAAAAAAAAAGAAAATAAAATAGAGCCCAATTTGATACAATAATATAACGCTGTTGTTTACACGATCGTAACAGGTCAAGAGACCACAGCAAACAGCCGATTCTGTCACTGTGATGGTCTTTGTTGCTTTTCCGTTGCTGTAGCAATGGTCTACAGGAGACAAGGTGGGGATGGCACATCAAAAACAATAAAATGTGTCAGAAATTAAGTCTGAAACTTATGTACTTGATCTTGTAGGGTGTAATACTGATTTTTAAAGGGTTTCAGTTTGAAAAAAACAAACAAACACTATTTGTAAAGTAACTGTTACATTAGGCAATTCTGTTGTGAATCAAACAAATGATCGCTGGTCTCCTGACTCATGATGCTCATTATGTGTCTCATGCACCTGATTATGTAAGTCTTATTAGTCACATAACTGGGGAAAAGAGCATGACAGCAACAGGTCTGGCTGTGTGGTGGTGGATGCCAATCTCACTGCGTGCATCATCCCTTCTGGTCTAACCTAGTTACCAAACAAAAAGACCACTGGCAGGTGCCCAACCCTATGACCAGTGTAGCCCCACCTGCCTTTCTCAGGTGTTAAATTAAAAGGCTTGCATTGAGTGCTCAACCCTCCCACTGGTGTTTCCCCTCCTGTTTGACCCAGTTGTGAAATACAATGACAAGTGTTGGGATCCCAACCCCATCACCAGTATCCCCCCACCCACTTGATCCAGCTACAAAACAAAATGACTTGCAGAAGGTGCCCTTCCCTGCTGCCAGTATCTCCCCTAATGTCTGACCCACACATTCTATGGATTGCCCAATGGCAGGTACCAAACCCCTCTGCTGCTACCACCCCTCACAATGAATGACCAGTAGCGACTGCCCCTTCTCTACAAATGGTATCCTACACTCTTGCTTACCCTGTAGCACCCACACCACACTTCCTCCTCATTGGTAGCCACAATTCTTTATCATGTCACAGAGCCTCAATAACTCTTGGCATGATCCCTTAGTAACTCTTTCCATGCTCCTGTACATGCAATAAGAAAAAAATAAGAAAATAAATTATGTCCATAAATGTGCATACTGTTTTTCCAGAGTGCTTATTTTCTTTTGCTGATAACTTGGTCATTTGTGGCCATTTTAGCCTCAGACATTATGGTGCCCCAAGTAGTTACACCACCTTATGACCACATATATCATTTATTTTATTTATTTATTTATACATATCAGAATTATAATCCTTTGAGTCATGGATTCATTTCCAAAGGCTCCTTGTCAAGTATACAGAGACAATCACAGTGTTACATAGTTTCATAGACAATCACAGGTTTACATAGTTCCATAGAAGCATTGCTACATAGTTACAGCACCAATATAGTAGAGCAGTAAATTTGTACAGACAGGTTGTAATGGCAGCATAACTTTTACATAAGATAATGTTGTTGGCCTATATAAGGTGGTAGCTAGACAATTAAAGCAATAAATGTAAGCAGCACACTGGAGTGGTGCAGAAATTAGCTGTCCCGGGGGACATTGTTATAGTAGTCTGTGGAATGACAATTGGGCCCACAGGTAGGAGGGCCCATCAGAGATAGGAACCCAGATGGTTATGCACACCTACAGCAGTGAGTGGTAAATATGTGGTTCCTGACAGCAATTTTGAAGGGAACGATTTTAGAGAGGTTGGTGATAGCAGCAGGGAAGGAGTTGAACCAGGACGGGGCCCTGTAGCAAAAGTATTTCTGTGCAAGTGAGGTCCTGACCCTAGGGACCACTAGGGTGTGCTTGCAGGCACTGCAGTTAGAGATGGCAGGGGTAGCACTGTGGAGAGAGGAGGTCACCCCAGGAGGGGAGAGACCTAGGAGTATTTTCTTTGGTCAGTAGGCATGATTGATAGTGGAGCCTTTCCTCGAAGTTGAGCACATTGGCAGAGGAATATAGTGAGCAGGGGTGTGTGCATCTGTCAGCACCAGTCAGGAGCCTGCAGGCCTTATTGATGGGCATTTGGACCATATTAAGCACAGTGTTATCTGCAGCTACATAGATTGGGAGGCAATAGTCCACAAGGGACAGAACTGTTGACGTGACAGCTAGCTGGAGTCCCTATGGCAGTATAATAGGCCAATCCATGCATTCTTGGTGGAGGAGAGGGTGTTAATGTGGGAGTGAAAGGTGAGGGCAGGATCGAAAGTAATGCCCAGGTATTTATAAGAGGACACTTATTCAAGGAGGTGGTGAACGCTGGGAAGAATCTGGAGGGAGGAGTATCTGGCTCTGCTTTGGTGTTGGGCAAAAAGCATAGTTTTTGTTTTTTTTTTAGATTGATGACCAGTCTGTGATGTATGAACCAGCACTCTGTCTGATTGAAGGAATGCTGGAGGTAGACCTGTAGGGAGGCAGGGTTTGGGTGTGAAGCGAAAAGGACTGCATCATCCACATAGAGAAGGACTCTACCAGCACAGGAACTGGGTAGCGTGTTAAGGTAGAGGCTGACAATAAGAGGGCCCAATATGAGCCCTGGTGAACACCAGAGTGGACAGGCCGACTGTTGGACAGGGCACTGCTAATATTTACACAGTGGGAACTGGAGGTCAGGTAGCTGTTGAACCGGGAGAGGGGCACTTGGGAAAAACTGAGTTGGAGAAGGGAGTCAAGCACGAGTGGGTGGCAAACCATGCCAAAGGCCTTGGAGAGGTTGATAAAGACAGCTCCAGTGAGGTGGCAAGAGTCCGAGACAGAGTGCAGGAAATTGGAGAACTCCAGGAGAGCTGTGGTGGTACTGTGGCCTGGGTGGAAACCATGCTGCTCCCTGTACATAATATTGTGTTTGGCCAGGTATTCAGTGAACTGATCTGCCACTATTTTTTCTAATGCTTTGGAGAGGTGGGGGAAGGATGGAGATTGGCCAGTAGTTACTGGGGGATGAGCTGTCTCCACCTTTGAGTATCAGTGTGATGATTGCCATTTTCCAGGCAAGGGGGAACTGATCAAGACACAGTGAGCAATTGAGTGATTAAGTGTTACCTTACAAATGTGACCAGAAATGTGTTGTGGGGTTGATCCCCAGAACACATCTTTTTGTCTGTTAGGTGGCTGCAAGGGGGTATGGTGACTTGTGCATCTTGAATTGCAAAGATGGGCAGTAAATGGTCAAAAATGGCCACATTATGAACTGCAGCTGCTTTGTGAGTGTGTCACAGGCCCACTAAAACATACGTTAAAATACCCTAGTCAAAAAGTAGGGGAACGGATTGCAACAAATAAACAAAGAAACAAGCAAAAAAAACTAGGCTAATGCATCTATTAGGATTGAAAGACACAAAAAGTACGACATTTGAAAATGACAAATTAGGCTATAAAAAGTGTCATGAACCTTGATGAATCTCTAGTGTGGTGTTCCTCAGAATTTTCAACCATAATGTTCACCCTTTTCATCATCCACTACCCTCATGACTCAAGGCCAATCTACAGGTCTGGGGCCATGTCCCATGGGTCTGCTGTTTCAGTCCATCTTAAGCTTTGGGAATGGTCTGTGATTGCTCTCCTGATTCATGCAGGGCTTGCATGGCATTGCATTTAAAAAGTTATAACTACTGTCCTGCTCCACACTTTATGATTCATGTACTGCTTCATTCAGGCCCCACAGCCTGCATGAAGAAAGTAATGACTGCTCTCAAAGAAAGTTAGGACTGATACTCTGACTCCTACGTGGGGCAGCAAACTTGTAGGGCGTGGTTCTGGACCTGTAACTTGGCCTTGGGTTCCGAGGATAGAGACTAGGATACAGGGGTGGCCATTAGGGTTGAACACTGTGAGGAACACCAGCAATTTGCCAAGGTTCATAGGACACTGAACATTATTTTTTTCATTTTCTTACTTTGTCTGCTTTGCATTTTTTAATATGGAAGATACACTAATGCAGTTGTACAATACACATACACACACACACACACACACACACACACACACACACACATTTTGCATTCTTATATAGGCTGTTGAAAATATGTAAGGGGTGCAATGGTAATTAGGATTAACAAAGGTTTCTTTGCTGTGCATATCTCCATAATAATTACTGCCCATGCAATTAGGTCTGCTATAATGAGCAATCAGTCACTTCATGAGAATGTAAGTACTGATTGATTCCTTTCAAGAACTGTAATTAAATCCATGGGAAGTAGATGCAACTTGTTTGCATGTTCATGCCCATTGAAGAATTTTTATTGAATCATATAGTACATTGTGTCTTCCCATTTGCACAATTTACTTATGCTCGCTAAAAATATACCAGAGACAAAAAAGATATTCATGTGTTTCAAGTACTGTGAATGATCCAACTTGACTACCAACAAAATCACCAAGAAAATCATTTACTAATGATTCAGGAAGCAGTTTCTAAGTGTTCTGCACATATGCAAAATGTGCTTGAAAAAGAGGGCGTACAGTATTTTAAATCTTATTAGTAACACTTTCTTCGTGTCTTTTAAAATATAAGCCTTAAGTTTAGATGTTGGTGGAGACATTATCTACAGCATGACTGATAGAGTATAAAGAGTTATTCAGTAGAACATTCAAAAGGGAGGATCATGGGTAAAGGCTGATTTTGCACTCTGCCATCATTATCCTAATTGTGCTAAAACTGCTGTGGCTTGACAACAAAATAGATGGTAATGTATGGGCAGTGATACACAACAAACCTGTGTGTCCATTGAGAGGTTTTTATATTGTATGGTGCAATGTGGTTGTGTATGGAAATTCATATAACCCCCAAAAGTTGTTCTGCTGCAGCAGTGACGTCCTCACTAACTCAGAATGACTTTTCGTTCTGTGTTAGTGAAGATGTCATAATACATGGGACTCCAGAATATGTTGTGATTTGGCCCTTGCTGTGTGAGAGTGGCACACAGGTGTGCTGGGCAGCAGCAGTATAACTGAGGGTGGTCGGCAGAGCAGATTTAAAATATAGAAAAGTGAGTGTTTTTTTTTTCTTTTTTTGTCACCATACACTGTATAGAACAGTATACAGTTACCCATACACTACTCTGCTATTCTTTCACCTTGTAGATACAATGCCGATTTGGAGACCTCTTGAGCTTTGCTCTCGAGGTCATCATTTGGCATTGTATCCACTCAGTGGAAGAATAGCCTTGTAGTGTACAATTACCCATACACTATCCTATATATGGCTACCCGGAACCTTGAGTGTGAAGCTTGAGAGGCTCACAGGTTGCCATAGAAATCTCAAGATGAAGACACAGGCTTGTCTGTGTATGGATGTCCATACATTATTTTATATAGTGCATGGGCATCTATGCACTTTTGAGACAGTCTGCTTTCTTTCAGTGAACTTTGGTTTGGGGAAGGGCACTTGAGGTTTGGTTTCAGGCTCAAATGACTGATTCAGTGTGCTGCAGCTTTACCTGTACATGAAAATTTAGAAAAGACATTTTGCAGCTTGACTGGATGGAGAAAAGCAGCTGCATGGCAGCATTCTAATCTAGGGTTGGGCGAAAGTTGCGAATTCAGCTTTTGAGATCAGAATGTTCCAAATGTGTTTGGTGGATTTTTGCCATGTTCTGCGGAATGTTTCGGCTGAACTGCAGAAAAATACAGGTGAACTGTGGAATAACAGTTCTGAGGAATTTCTTTACACAGTTTGATGAATTATTCCACAGTTTGTGTAATTATTTTGCAGTTCAGTAGTAATTTCTTCTGACTTTTTTCTCTGCAGTTTAATAGAATAAACTGCAGTTTATACATTTATTCCATCGTTCTAAGTCAGAATTTCCACAAAAGTTGTCAATTTGATTTCCTCTCTTTAGTGGAAATTCCACCGACGGAAGTCTTTTTTTTTTTCACACACCTCTATTCTAATCTGTTGTGCTGCAGTTGTGACATCACTGTTACAGCATAACAGCATAATGATGCCACTGCTTCAGCATACAAGCATATTTCAGGTATAGAATTCCATGCATAATAGGGTCCCACCATACCCTATAATGATCTTTGAATAGAAGCTTTTGAAAGTGGGCAATTAGCACAACTGGCTTGTTCTGCAAATAAACTTATTTTCAAAGTCATGTGCAATTTGCAACAGTTTTCATGATCTGAAGTAGCTTGCACCAAAAACTAAGACAAATGTGTCACTTATCTGATGCAAGTGGAGACCATTTTTCTGCAAATCACAAACTGTGTGTACAAAAGTTAGACCATGTTTGTGTAAAGCTTCAGCACATGTAGCCAAAAGGGTCTGCAGTTAATGAGGAATCAAGAAGCCCATTATATTTAATTTTCTTTAATGTGGCAGTACATTTAGGAAGCCATAAGTTACATTATAAAATGAGAAGTCAATAAGCTGCATCCTTATTGGCCAAGTTTTTATGGGTGACACCTAACAGTTAAGGAACTCTTTCAACAACCAGGATGCAGCACACTGACATATCTATGGCATTCAGAAGAATTTCTGATCATCACCACAATTATGGCTGCCACCTTTGCTCACTAAAAAACTTCAACTTGGTCCTAAAAAATTAAAGTTCTTTTATAATCCTCTTTTTACTCACATGTACAAATAAAGAAAATAATAAAATACTACTCAGAGGTGTTTTTTATGGTGTTCCTTTACTGAAGGCAAAGCATCCTTTCAAACTGCTAAAGTCAATCAGAGATAATGCCTGGAATGCAGTTATCACATGACAAGCCATACATAGAAACATAGACTTTGATGGCAAATAAGGACCGCTTGACCCACCCAGTTTGCACAAATTTTCCTACCTATAATATCACCACAGACCCTACTTGATCTTCAGTTCTCTCTCCATCCCCTCTTCCTTTCTGCTAAGATTATTTTATGCCTACCTCATGCTTTCTTAAACCCCAGCACTATTTTTCCTTCATCACTTCCACTGAAAGGCTGTTCCAGGAATCCATCACTCTTTCTATGAAGAATTCCTTACATCTCTCATAAATCTTCCCCCCACTAGCATCATTGCATGTCCCCTTGTTCTTGCCCACCCTTTTTCCTGAGAAATACTTCCCTTCTGTACCTTATTTCCCCCAATGAGATATGTAAAGGTCTCTGTCATATCTGCCCTCCCTCTTCTCTTCCAGGGTGTACATGCTGTAGTCTCTTATCATAGGGCTTTTGATGCAGACCCTGTACCATTTTAGTTCCCCCCTCTAGACCACCTCCACTCTGTCTATGTCCTTCCAGAAATATGGTCTCCAGAACTGGGCACAGTATTCTAGGTGGGATCTTAACAGTGATCTATACAGAGGCAAGACCACCCCTCTTTTTTTGCTGGTTATACCCCTCCATATGCACCCCAACATCCTATTAGCTATCCCAGCTGCCTTGTACCACTGTCTGACCACCTTTAGGTCATTAAATATGATTGCCCCAGATATCATTCCTGCTTGGTGGTTGTCAATACCAATCCACCAACGTTGCACTCTGCCCCTGGGTTTCTTTGCCATAAGTGAATTGTTTAGCACTTTTTCTCATTGAAACCCAGCTGCCATACCTTTGGCCACTCCTTGAGTCTCCTCCCGTCCCTGCACATCCTTTCCTCACCCCATGTGTGTCCATCCTATTGTGGATTTTGTTGTTATCCACAAAGAGGCAGACCACTTATGATGACATTTAAGTGGACAGGTCCCAGCAATTCCTGAGGCACTCTGCTGATCACCGTCCCTTCCTTGGTGTGAACTTGGTTTACCACTATCCTCTACCACCTATCACCAAACCAATTTCTTACCCAGTTCACCACCTTTGGATTCACTCTTAAGCTACCCAGCATGCTTATTAGTTTCCTATGTTTAACCATGTTGAAAGCCTTACTTAAATATAGGTAGGCCATGTCTACTGCTCCACCTTGATCTAATTCTTGATCACCCAGTCAAAGAAGTGTATCAGACTTGTTTGACATAACCTCCCCCCCCCAATAAATCTATAATGTTTCAGTTCTTGTAACCCATTGGATTCATGATATTCCATGATTTTTTTTTCAGCAGTGACTCCTTTAACTTTCCCACCACCCACGTCATGCTGACTGGCCTATTATTGCCAGCAGCCTCCTTGCTACCAATTTTGTGAAGTGTAACTACAGTATATCTGCTGTCCTCCAGTCCTGCAGAACTACTCTTGTCTCAGAGAACTGTTAAATAGGACTGTCAGAGGTGCAGCCAGTACCTCCCTGAGCCTCCTCAATACCCTTGGATGCAACATGTCTGACCCCATTGCTTTGTCCACTTTCAGATTAGTGAGTCTCTTCAGGAATCTCTCCTCTGGAAAAGGACTAGCATCCAGCTCCCTTCCTCCACAGCTTCTGTTACTTTTTTGTGGCCCATCCCCTTCCCTTTCCTCTGTCAATATTTTTTTCAAGATGTCTGCCTTTTCCTGTTCCTCCTCTACACATTCCTCCCCCCCTTTCATTTTTAACCATACAATCCCTCTACTGGTCTTTTTCTTTTCACTTACATACCTAAAAAATGCCTAGCCCCATTTCTTTATCACCCAAATTTTTCTCTTTTCAGTTTGCACCTTTGTGCTCCATGCTGCTTTCTATGTTTCCCTCTGTTTCTCCTGATACACCTCCCTGTCCTTCTCTCTCTGCTTCTCCTTATACCTTCTGAATGCTACAATGTTAGCCTTTATGTTTCAACTACCTCCTTTGTGAACCACAGCAGCATCTTTTTCCTCTTGCTTTTGCTCACTTGCTTGACACAAAGATTGACCTTGTTGTATTATTGCTTACTTATTAAAATTGTGAGCTATCTTAAACATTTCATAGACACATAGTAAGTTAATACTTTAAAGGGACACTAGGTCCATCAATTCCATCCCTCTCCCTGCATCATAAGCAGGTGTCAATGAGTATGATGTGCAGACATGTACTAATTTATATAGATTTCCCTCCTTTCCTACTACACAGGGTACTCTATGATTCCCTTCATAAGTAAATATTTGTCTGGGCTTATCTTGAAGCTTGTACTGTCTTAATATTTATAGTATCCACTGGTGGGCTATTTCATAGGCTCACCATCATCTGGGAGGAGTGCCTTCTAACATTACCAACAAGCTCACCACTTTTGAGCTTAAGGGTATACATAATTTCTGTTAGTTTTATATGTAGATATTGCTAAACAAACTTAGAGTGATAAGTTTTGATTCCATTAGTGACTGATTCCACTAACCACTTAAGAACACCGAGGGAATTCTGGACTAGCAGCATTGGATACCTACTGGACATACACAGCCAGGACTCCTTAGTCTTTTCCCCCTTCCCTTCCTCCTCTCTCCCCCCTACTACCATGCTGTCACCATAACTGGCTGGATACTATGTTTCCATTATAGTATATGGTTAGGGCTTATTGCGTGTAGAAATCCTTGGCTACTCAAAAGTTGTTATGAAAATTTTAAAAGTTGTTGTGCATATTCTAAAAGTTGTTGTGCACATTCTAAAAGTTGTACACATTTAGTCATTGGTGCACTGTGTACCTGCTCACTTTGACTTCCAGCTGGCATGCACTTTCATTTTCATTTAACATGACTTTTACAGGCCACTGCCTGCATTCACAACTTCACTAGCAGGTTGTGATGCCCACCTCAGGTTATGTAAGGGAATTCCCTTCAGAGTGCAATAGTGCTAACTAGGCTGATCTGCTCCTTGTCTCACTCACTCACTCTGTACTGGTGCTCCCCCACTGTCTGTATGCCAGTTTTTACATTTTTTTATACATAGGAACTACTTACTCAGAAAAACTTCTCCTTTGCTTACTCTCTTTCTTTTTCTGGCACTTAGTGCTGCTTGCTAGTTCCCTCTGTAGAACCATACACTATAAAAAACAAAATATTAGTGAGCATAAATAACACGTTTTGTATTTTCATCTCAGGGCTAAGATAACAGAATGGAACTCTGAGACTTCACTCTTGAGGTCCATATGCTGTTATTTCAATCCTACAATGGAAACACAAGCTTGTTGTGTATGGTCACCCATACATTATTCCTTATTTTATGTATGTAGGCATTAATCCATACAAAGGGCTCAATTTTTAAATCCTGAAGTTTGACACAAGGTGCTTGCTCCAAATTGGTAAGACGCTAGTAGCAACTTGCATGACACTTTGAGAAAATCCCGATTTTCAAATGTAGGCTACATCAAAATCAGGATGCCTTGCTCCCAATCAACCCTGAGCCACCCTTGCAGCAAAATCTCTACTGTGCCAGGTTGCAAGGAGGCTTGTGCCATGGTGAGGCTGCACCATCCCCTTTTTTTTATTTTGAAAGCCCCGCTGTGGATGCAACAGGGGGCTCAAGTTAGACAACATAGGAGGTGGTCTAAGGCTCCTGCACCACTACAGGATGATGATGTTGTTGGGGTTGGCTTTCAGGAGGGACCTGGGGACAGACAGAACATGGGGGTGCTCTAGGGTCCTGTACACACTAGGCTTTTTAAACTGTTTTAAGCAAGTTAAAATGGTTTAAGAAGAACTAACATGGTTTGCAGCCACATTACAGCATGATTTAAACAGATTTTAAAAACCATGCTAAAACACTGCTAGGTACCTAGTCTCTGGTTTTAAAAATGGTTTAAGCTAAACATGGTTTGACTCACTAGTGTGGACACGTTGCTTGGTGCTGGGCTTCTAGTTGTGATATGCACATTATTGGAATTGCTTGGGCTGCTAGGATATACAGCCATCTGTGGCATAGCACATTTGTAGGCATGGTAAGGTTCACAACCCCAAAAAGTACCCAGTGTGGCCAGAAACCGGGTTGAAGAACCATGTTCAAACATAGTTTCATCACAATGTGGATGCTTTAACACAGTAAGACTTAAACCGGTTTATAAAATGGTTTTCAACCTGCTTTGACAAGTGTGTACAGGACCTAGGTGGCATGAAGGAGATGGAGAAAGTGCAGGGTGGTAATGTGTGACCCAGACAGGGTGCATTGTGACATGCCTTAAATTCAATTGAGTGCCTGGAATAGCACAATGCACCTGGCTGGGAGCCAAATCATCACCTTGCACTTTCTCTATTTCCCTCACACCCCTCCATGGCACCCACCATGCAATGTTTGCTCCCAGCTCCCTCCTGCCATGCACAGTCACCCCTCCTGAACCATCCTGGTCCCTCTAGTGTTGCGCTGGTTAAGGGCCAGATTCCTGCAGCAATTCCCAAAGGTGCACCATATATTTGGCATCAGCCTGCAGCTCTGGTAACTCCCGGATGTTTGGTGCAGGGATCCCCTCTTTTTAAAATTGGGCAAACTGTCCTGATGCATGAGGACTTTGCAGCAGCCCTAAAGTGACGCAACTTGCATCTCACTAGGGTCTCTTTGAAAATCAGACCTAAGAACTTTAGGATCCTAGTTAGTATTTTGTTCTGTTTTACAGACTGGGATTTAAGACTGTATATATGAACATGAGAATTTAACATATGTTTTGTTAAGTGCACTGGTTGGTATTATACAGATGAGGTCATTGTCAGTGAAGGCTGTGAGAACCTGGAGTATTTCAGAAACATCCACCTAAGTTAGAATTGACAGCTTTCTCTGCTTTCCTCTGGCAAATTTAGATCATGAATTACAATGTGACGGGGAAAATGTGAACCACTAGGAATTGGACCTATGACCCTTCATGATCTAAATTTGATTGCAGTGGCTTATTAACTGCACCTGAGAGGAGCTGATTGGTTGTTGTTCTGAAGTATTTCTTAGGTTGCAAAGTTACACAACACCAGAGGAGGGGAATGTAAATTTGAAGGAAGGTCTGGGATAGCTGCTGCAGCTGTGTGAACCATGGTTCAGTGGCAGAGTACTAGCATGGAATGCTGAGAGTCCTAGGTTCAGTTCCAAGTGGTTCACATTTTCCCTTTCTCACTGTAATTCATGACAAACAAAGACAAGGAAAGAAAGATTCAATAGGGATTAAACAATGGCCAGAGCCAAAACAACTGCTAATGTAGTCACCTGGTAAGTGATACATAATTAATGTGTGGCTTGAATTGTAACTGATTTCTTATATTATTGTAATGTAGTAATTCCACCCTTAGCTTGTCAGCCTAGTGATGCTGAGGGTTGAGGCACTGGATGCCACACCTTGCTCCATGCCAGAGAACTGTGGTTGGGAATGAGCACAGGTTGTCAGGGGTGAGCGGGGGGAATTCAAGCATCTAGGTACTGCTCTCCTCTAACAGGGAGTGAAGGGATGTTGGCCCAGCCTTAGACCACCAGGAGGTGGAGGACTGGTGACAGTGAAGCACAGGTGGCATGAAGGGAGAGGGTCATGGTTACATCACACGCGTGCACCTCTACATACCTGCTTGTTGGCCTTTGGCAGTGACAGAAGGAGGCAGTAGGAATGTCAGTCAGAGCCATAATGAAGCATTTCTTACTAGTTTCAAACCCTCCCTGTTGTACTGGCTAATCCACCAATGGTCCACTTTAGATAGTAAGCACGGCCCTTCTCTCTCTGGCCTTGCCATGAGGGGTAATTCATGGTGGAACCTCATGACCAAGGTCTGTAGTGGAGGAGATGGGTTACAGCTCAGGGTAAATGGGACAGGGCTGATAAGCTGCCCCCAGACTGAAGTAGATAAAAACCTTTGCAGGGAAAAAAATAATCCCTCACATACATTACAATCATTGAAACAAAACAGTGAAACTTTACACAGCAGGGTAATTCAGAATCAGTTGTTTTTGGCTCTACACACACACACACACACACACACAAAAAAACACAAAACACAACACACACACACAACACACACACAACACACACACACCCAACCCATTGCAGCCACCACATAACATCCATTCACATCCACAGATAGCTACTGTCTACGAAATGCAAGTCCTGTATTCCTATACAAGCAGGTATAGTGATGTAGCATAACGGATCAGAACAGCATTTCAGTAATAGCACTGTCAAAACAGAGCTTCAAGAATCGCGTATGCCTTGACAGCAACAGGAGTAGGATAGTGCAAGTCATTTACTGCTACCGCTGTAGCTGTTAAGGCAGATGGGATGAAGGAGTCAAGGAGCTTGAAGCGAGGTACTTGGTTGAGCTACTCCCATAATGCAGAAGCTAAAGCACTGGCACTTAGAGCACAGGAGACCTGGATACTGGGGTTCTGTTCCCAGTCTCCCAATTGCTTTAGTGTGTTTGTTTTTCTTCCCCCTCCCACAAGTTTTAATTTTTATCCCCAACTGTTGTTGCCTGAGTTCCTCCTCCAAGGTTCTCCCCATCCCCAAGTTCCCTCCTCCCTGGTGTTGATTGTATATATATTGGGTGGTGGGGGGGACAAAGCCCTCCATGTCGGGCATGTGGGGGGCAGATCCACCTGCAAAAACACAAGTTCTGGTTCCTTCCTTCGCCATGGTAGCAGTCCTCCCTGTGGTTTTGAACCACTACTATTGGAGCTATTATTGCAGGTCACATTTTCCTTTGGCACAGTTGTTGTCAGTGATGTATTTCCTGGGTAGTTCTTGACCTTGCCGTAACTGAATTCAGCATTTTTGATCTAGTGCCATGATGTAGTACTTGTAGTAAATTCCTTCAGAATCACAGAGCTTCAATGAGTTTGATTAGTCTTCCTGCAATTACTGTATCTGAATACTTGCTTGTACTGCAGCACAGAAAATGCATGTGGAGGTGATGGCTAGCTGCACAGCTGTACCAATAAGGAAGTTCTTCAGGAACCCACAAAGTTTTTTTATTTCAAAAATTGCTCAGTTCTGGGGCTGATGAAAGTCCAGCTTATGAAGACTGCATAGAAAGTCAGTCACACAACCGCAATTCAAATTTCTTCCTACAAACATAAAACAATATGATTGAGCAAGCAGAACTAAAGTATTGCATTCTATCATGTCTGCTCAGTTTGCAGACCCCTCAGTTTCTACTGAAGGATCTGCCCATTCCACATTATTTGCCTTTCTTGAAGCTGTCCACTTTTTTAAGGGAGACTGCTTCCTCTGGCAACTCTTTCCACTTAGCAACCACCCTCTCAGTTAAAAAGTGCCCCTTCATTTCCATCTTTCCCCCACCAGTTTTAAACATAGAAACATAGACATTTATTGGGAGAAAAAGACCCCATGGCCCATCTAATCTGCCCGATCCCCCCCCCCCCGGAAGACGTCTGCCTCCCATTCTCCATCTGTCACCTGTTGGTTAGGCCCATGTGTATATCCCAAGGCCTTTTACATTTGTCCACTGATTCAACCCCTACCATCCATCCCGGCAGTCTGTTCCATGGCCCCACCACCCTCTCAGTAAAGAATTTCTCCCTGATGTCACCTCTAAATCTGCTCCCCTCAGGTTTGAATGCATGTCCCCTAGTGAATATGTTCTCACTCAATCTGAAGATGCTGTCAACCTTCACCCTGTTTATGTCTTTCAAGTACTTGAATGTTTCAACCATATCCCCTCTCCCTCCTCTCCTCCAGTGTGCAAAGCCCCAGCTTACCCAGCCTTTCCTTGTATGACTTCCCCTGCAGCCACCCCACCCTCTTCAGCCTGTGCTTGTCCTCTTGTAAATATGGCCTCCAGAACTGTACCCGATGTGACACTTGGACAGCTGGTTCTGATCACTGTATCATTTTTTGTTATATAAAAATGGGTATTGGACTGTCTCTCTTGAGAAATGCTGAAACAGCATGTTGTGAGATCACACACACACACACACACACACACACACACACACACACACAGGTTTTAGATACAACGTGTTACCTGAAAGGCCAAGATCTAATTACAGACCAGAACAATCCTTAATTAAAGGATATCCTGTTTATGTGGCTAATTATAGCTTGCCAGATGCCAAAATAGATCATATCCATTTTATGACTTTGGAGGGAAACCCAGGTTACTACACACGGGTACAAAGTTGTAAATGTTCCTTTGATGCCTGTGTGAGAGAGGATGCCCATAAGATCAAAGAGAGTCATTTGAAGAAATTGAAGTATACTGAGGATTGCAGAATTTAATACTTTGAAAAGACATCCTGTTTTTGTATAGATATATTTTTTTATATATTCTGATAGAGGAGGAGCTAGGTTACCTCACACAAAGGGGTTGGCAAATACAATTTTCTTTAAGGAATATTCAGTTTTACTTCAGAGAGACACTTCTATCTAGACTCTGACAAAGAAACACCTTTGAGCACTTTAAGCAGGTATTTAGAGAGAGAGACAAATCTAAGTACTGTAGTAGGAATTGCACTCACTGTTTAAACCTTGTTCTTTTAAAAGATTTGTTCTTGTGATATTGGTTCTGTATTTTATGTTTTACATATTTTGTTTCTATTTTAGTAAAACTCTATTTTTAGAGCCTATTTGGTCTGTCTTTGATTTCTTTCCTTTTACAAGTGGAGTATATATGGTAAAAGCAGACACGGTACAAAAGCTTGAATAGTGATACCAAACTGGAAAAAGGTAAGCTTTTTAAATCTAAGGTCTTTTATTACAGTTTTTAAGGGTTCATTTCTGTACACCTGGTTAGGTGCCCATAGGCAAAGATATCTGGCCCCCGAAGACAGAATTATCTGAGCCTGTGCATTGGGTACACTAGCAAGAGGTTCACAGTTTGAATCCCTCCAAGGCTTGAGACCAAAAGTTGATTGGAACCCACAAAATAGACAGAAGGGTTACTCTGTTTCTGAAAACTGTTCACAAGACTGTGTTTGGAGGTTGGCACTTTGGGAGTAGAGTGCTGACCTGCTGAGTGGGTTTGTGACACCCGATATTCCAGGTGTGGTCTGACCTTGGTTTTTTATAGCAACATGATTTTTGAGGCAGTAAACCCTAGTGGTTCTGTTCTCACTATGGCTGAAGAGACCGTCTGAGCTCACTGTTTTGAAACCCTTCTGTTCCACTGGCATCAGCAGCTGTGATGCATATGCAATGGGTGTCAGAGTGCCATGGACCTTCTGGGCCAGCACTGCAGATATAGGAATGTCAGAGGTGGCAGATTCCAGATGGAATGGCAAGGCTGGATTGGGGTTACCCAAAGCTGGAGCTGAGGCCAGGGCCTGTTTCAGTGACATCACAGCTTGGGTGTGAATCGCGCCCCAAGTCCAGAGGACATCCTTTTTCAGTAGTTTATACAGAGGGGTGGCCTTTTGAGCAAAATCACAAATAAAATCTCTGGAATAATTTACCATACATAGAAACCTTCTTTGGGTGACCATGCTGGTGGGCAGTGGAAAATCTTGCAATCGCTGTATCTTCTTCCAGGTAGGGTTTTGGCCTTGTTCTGTTATCGTCAGGCCCAGAAAGAGTACCTCTTTCTGATGTAGTTGTGCTTTTGCTGGATTACACTTGAGGCTTGCCCTCTGGATGAGGGTCAGTAATTCGTCTAAGAGATCCAGATGTTGTTCCTTTGTGGCTGTGGCCAACAACAGGTCATCCACATACTGTAAGAGACATTGGGGTGTAGAGAAACCCTCAAGGACATACATCATATGCAGATGGAACAGGGAGGGTCTGGTATGGAACTCCTGTGGTAAGCAGGTCCACATGTACTGCCTGCCCTCAAAGGTGAATGCGAACTTGTATTGACTTTTGGGGGCCAATGGCAATGACCAAAAACCATTGGAGATGTCCAGGACACTAAACCATTGTTGGGCAGGGGTCAGTAGTCATAGCACATCTTGCGCTGATGCCATGGTTGGGGCACAACTAGGGGTGATCTAGTTTAATCTTCTGTATTCAATAGTAAGTCTCTAGGCACCCATGGGTTTTTTGTAGGCCACACCGGGGAATTTGCAGTGGAAACACATGTCCTGATTACACCTTGTTTGAGGACTGATCTAATCATTTCCCTAAGAGAAGGCAAGGCCTCAGATGGGAAGGGGTATTGCCATTGCCTCTCATGTGCTGGGTCTGTCACTTCAATGACAGTGTACATCTTACCACAATCATGCTTGTCCATGACAAAAGCCTCCAGATGACTTTGTAGATGGGGAGGAGCTTTGGGAAAAGCTCATGATTTTTAAACAAATCTATGAAGTCATACTCCAGCCATGTGGTGCCAAGAAGTAAATTCCAATTATACTGGGATGATCATGCAAGACCATTAGCTGAAAGGTGAGGTATGTCTTCAGTTTTTCCAGTGTCATGGGTAGTAGCAAGGAGCTGTATACAGGTAACCTAGTTCTGTCTACACAAGACATATTGGTCCTCCATCTGCTAGACCAAGGAGATGTGTCTGGGTTATCATCCTGTAATACAGACACAGCTGTGCCTGTATGCAGCAGTACTGCAAGTAGGCAGCCCCTGACCTTGGCCTCTGTGCAAGGCCTTCCATTTGTGTCCAAGACCAGCTTGTTTACAGTATGGACTGGGGCCTGCAATTGTCAATCTGTATCAGCGGAAGCATGGGGAAGCTCTTGAAAGAGAGTCTGGGCCTGGTTCCTGTGAACCATCTCACCATGCTGTACTGATGCTATATAGGGAGCTGCTTTCGGGTTCAGGCCTGTGGGGGCCTGAGATTCTGGACTTCCCGTATCTCCACAGCCTGTGGAAGCCTGCTCTCCCGGTTGTATTGCAGCGAGGGCCTATACTGGAACAGCGTCCACTACGGAGCACACTTTCCTGAGGAGGTCTCGGAGATTTCAGTTCTCATCGGTTAGTTCCCTATATGAAGGTCCTGGTTTCTGTTGTTTATCCTTATTGTTTTTCTGTTTTTTCTTGTTTTTGTGGTAGTTCTGATTCCCATCCCAGGATTGTTGTTCTTGGGCCTGCTGGGGGTGTTGGTTATCTTTGGGGATGGGCTCTTTCTCTTGGGCCTGCCCCTCCACCATGTAGTGCCTCGTGGCCTCCGGAATGGCTTCCACAGAAGCTACCTTCTTGGAGCCAGAGCTTGAATCACGGATGTAGAGTTGATAAACTCTGTTTTCTGAAGAATATTGGCAAACCTTTCCTTGGTGGGATAGGTGGTTGTCTCTACCTTCTCTCCCTCTGTAGGGATCATGTTCCTAAGGAACAGGGTTTTGTATTCAATGAGGTCCACATCTGTGGCTTCTCCTGTGAGGTTCTTTCCTGCTCTATAGGCCATCCAGAGCCTCTGATGAAAGGTCGCTGGACTGTCCTTTGCATTCTATTTCACAGGGTATTCGAGCATTACTCCTACCACACCTGGGTTGTGTGCAGTGATGAGTTCAGATGCTATTTCATCAAAGGTGGCATGGCTGTCCTGTCAGACAGCACTGGGGAGTTTCACCCATAGGCCAGGATTGATGGTCTGGCATAGATCTGGACCTGGTAGTCTGCAGTGAGACTAAGCATTTCACATTTAGCATACAGTTTTTCCAAGTGGCAACTGAGGTTGTCAGATGGGCTCATCCAACCAATGCTGTCAGCTATTTGCTGGAGAGAGTGGGCCATTTGTAGGGGATTGCTGGAATGATCGTTCAAAGGTAGATTGTCTCAGGCACCCTACAAGGCTACCTGAGCTGTGGCTTCAGCCATGGTGTGGGTCATTCGGTCCTGAGTGGTGGCCTCCTGCAGCATCTGTTTTATCTGCATTCGGAATGTCTGCTTGCTTCTAATGGGCAGGGTGACATTGCCTAAGGTGGCATCAATAATTTTCTCTATCTCTTGCTTATTGTCCACAGTAATAGTGATGATTGGTGGTGCATTGGGACTGGACCCGAGCCTGCTCCCCTTCCCATTATGGGGTTGCAATGTTGGCATCGCCCATGATGGTCGTCATGCCGTTGATGATGTGGGGATATGGTGTCCTATAACAGGGCTCTGCCATGTTGGGGATAGTGGGGTTAGGGTTAATGGGCCATAGTAGGGGCATGAGTGGGAGTTGTACAGGGAATGTCATCATCTGACTCCTCCTCCTCAGATGACATCATCAAGGCAAGGGCTACGCCACCCATCGCCTTTACGTGACCAGCCAGCACCTCTCGCTGATGGCACAGTTTCACCATTTTGTATTCACAATCCTCATGACTAACTTTTGCAGCATTCTGATCCACATTATCCTGCATCTGCTTCTGTAACATTCTATACGCGGTGCTCAATTCGCGATTGTCCATAGTAGCTGCTCCTAAGTCATTATGTACCTGGTTTATCTCATCCTGTAACTCTCCCTACTCCTCATGCATCTGATCCTTTCTCCCTCTTTCCCTTGGTAACTACTCCCCTCTTAGCTCTTCTTCACCTCTCTCTATTTGCCCTCCCTTGTGTGTTCTTTCTCTCATCACTGATCTCTCATCACTCATCTCTTTCCTTCTCTTCAACTACACCCCCTCTCCCCTTATCCCTGTCCTTACTATTTAAACCCTAAAGCTACTTAATGGCACTTATTGTTTTGCTGCATATAACATTTTAGTCTTTTTATTACTGCACTGTGTTACTCACTTGTTTACACTTGCCTCTATATATATCCTTTTGAATTTGTCCAAACTGTGTTACTTGTGTCCTAATTTTGTTTAAATACCGTATTTCTCTCAATCCCAAAGTGGATTATATGTTACCCTTCCTACTGTGATTACTCATTTTCCATGTGCTGTGTCACATGGTGTGCTTTGTACTCAACTGTATCCTCCCGGGTCATGTCTGAAAATGGGCATCTCTATGTTTAGTGCACCCACCCAGTTACCAAAAGCAAATAATAATAATCATTCATTCTACTTAAAACGTCATTCATTTGTAAAGCCTGCCCCTTATCCTGTCTCAAACTTTCACACTCCTGCTTCAACATACAAAGTTGCTGCTCATTTGCCTTTGCAGAATGATGCAAAAGGGAATCCTTTTCATTCCGAAGAGTTTGGAGCTCAGACTCCAATTCCTGCTCACATCTTACACATTCAGTTTCCTGCAGTCCCATCTCCTGCTTAAGAGATGAGACTTGCAGTTCAAAGGTTTGATACCTCACTTTGGATGCTTCCAAAGCAGCGCAGAGAGCCATGACCAACAGCCCTTTTGCTTCTCGCTTTCTGGCTGTCTGTCTCATCTCTGAGTACTGCGTTGAAATCCTCAGTATGGGGTTTTCAGACTGACTTGCATTCCACGCAAAGTCAGCCCTTCCTCCATGGAAAACAAGGAAGTTTGAGACATCGAGTCTCAGGTCAGCGCAGATATTTGTACGCTGGCCATGGTGTGGGAAGGAACAAAAAATCGAACTGTGAAAAGGTGCCATGCATTGTGTCGATCCGCAACAGGTGCACTACTTCAGAAGCAGGCTACTGTGCACTTGTAAGCTTGCAATTCAAAACTGCTGTGGGGTGAGGTGAGTCGGCATCGACCACACCCAGTAAGCAGCCAGACTTTGCAAGTGATCACAAAGTGGGTGAAAATGGGAGAGGTGATGTGGGTATGCACACCTGCTGTCCCCATTTGGAAGGGAAAGTAGTAGCAACAAGTGAAAACTTTGCAAACTCTAAATATTGCCTGCACTCGGTCGACAATTGTCAGGAGGTCTGAACCTCACTGTCAGGTTCTTGGCAATAATGGGAATGCAAGGAATCACAGACATGTTGCATAAGAGTAATAAAGCTTGTTTATTACTACCAAAAGGAAAATCACATTTGCCCTAAGCAGTTCTTACCATTAGGAACTGGGAGCCAATGCTAAGCATTCCCTATACCTCGAGGAATCTCTGTGTCTCCTGGGGTCTCCAAGGTAGCAGACGTAATGTCTTACATTATATACCTAAGATAATTACCATGGTTGCTGTAAGATAGAAACATTTTTAGCTATAGAGACGAACCCGATTGACTAAATTAGAGGTGGCTCTCTTCAGTCCTAGATAACATTATACAAGTTTGTTATAATCATCACTTTGTGGAAACAAAGAAGTACAGTTTGTACATAGCCATGTCGTAATACAAATCATCAGAAGATGGCAATGCTGACTCATATATCATAACACTACAAGGACACAGGTGTCCTAACATCTTGTAAGCAAGAAATACATGTGTATATTGGAAAGTAAAGTGTATAGCAATTATGTGCATACATATCCTGACATCTACTCTTATACGGTAGATGCCCTTAGCCCTATATGTTAGTATAACATATATCTAAATGCTAACTGTCTGCGGTGTAACTCTGGGGGTATCAATTAGGGTGCAGGGGCCTCGTGTAACAAGCTCAAGCCACATCCTTATCACTGGTGGATGGCAGAAGACTCACGTGTCATGCACATTCGAGCAGACTTGATAGCCCACTAGGCCTTTATCTGTTGGCAAATTTCGTATGTTCGTATGTATATATTTATCCGCCAATACCAGTAGAACCCTAATTATCGTGGGATGAGGGTCCCAATTGGTGCACTGTTCACCCACTGTGCTCAATGCTACCTACTGTAGCTTGTCTTGACTGTATTGTTATAGTACCCTATTTTGTTGGATAGTTGTGACAATAGTTTTCTCTCATTTAGCATCAGATTTATTACTAGCCTACTGTTGTTTTGTTTTCTGCTTATTGTTAACATGTATACAAATGTACTCCCATTGCCCTTTCCCCTGGATGCTTCTGGAAATGAGCAGTTTCGCTCAGTATGTCCTCCTGGTGAAACTCTTAAATAAATAAATAAATAAATAAGCCAACAAGAGCCCCACCTTAATACCCAAATAGGTAAGCAATCCTGTCACTCTCTTAAAGGGTAATCCCATTACCATAATATGTTCTACTCCACCCACGTGCATCAGTTCAGACTTATTAAAATAAATTTTATAGCCTGAAAACCTGGAGAAGGTGTCAATGGCTACAGTAATCCCTGGTAGGGAATGTATAGGATGGTCACACACAGGAGAATGTCATCTGCTTAAAGTGAAATTTTATGCTCTTGCCCCCACTTTCCATTCACTCCAACTATATCCAGGCATTGCCTGAAATATATGCCTGAGGGCGGTAGGGGGAAGGAACACGATTCCCGAAGAAGTAATACCTCTTAAAACAGTGGGGAGCTTTAAAAGGGAGTGGGATAGAATAAAGGGCAAGGTATTAGTCGGTGGGAAGTTGAGAGGGATGGGGACATCAGCAAGCACTGAGGAAGGGAAGGTAGCAAGGGGTGGGGGGTGGCAGCAGGAGTCTAACCTGGGTGCTGCACAATTGAGCAGACATGATAGATCACTTGGCCTGTATCTGCTGGCATTTTCATATGTTCGTATATTCAGCTAGTGGCTCTATTACTAGAGCAAAAAGAAGTGGGAACCTCGAGTGAGCTCAAACTCATTTGGTAATCCCCCGTTCACCAGAACTCAGGCTTTATAATATAGCACAGTGGTTAAGGACAATGTGCTGCAAACCTGGAGACCTGGGTTAGAATCTCATCAGCCCCCACTTGCATACTGTGTGACTGTGTGAGCAAGTTACTTAACTTCCTTGTGCTCCCAGGTTGCAGCTGGAAACAAGCTCCAGCTCAGTGTGCTTTTTCTAGTTAAGCAATTCCCCCTTCCCCTTTCCCTTTTTCTTTAGGTGTGGCATACAAGAACCACACAGACTTCAGGAAGCCTTCTTCCATCTAAAATTTCTCCTGCACCTTTTGCAAGTAGACCCACTTGATCCTATCAAAGGCCTTCTTGGCATGAAGGAAAAACCAAAAAGCCTCCCCAGGCACCAAGATCCTCACTGAATCACATTTAGCAGTCACCAGATACTGTTATACTAGTATCTCTCCAGCACAAATCTGGTTTCACCTCGCTTGACCAGATCCAGGAGCCGCACCTCCAACCACCAAGTCAGTGCCTTTGCCAGGATTTTTGGCTCACAATTTAAGAAAGAAATTGGCGTATAGGCTACACATGTAGGGTCCTTGCCAGGCTAGGCTCTAACCACTATGGTTGCCGGACAGCATAACTCAGACAGGGAGCTTTGCTTTACCAATTCATCAGATATTAATTTAAGACTCTGTAGCAGTGCAGTTCCCAGCATTTTCTAATACTCCACCCCATGTCCATCAGGATCCACTGCCTTTCCTTTTTGGAGTATGGCCATCATGACAGCGAGCTCAGCCACAGTTATAAGTGAGCTCCCAAGTGTTCAACTGGGCTATCCATGAAGTGTGGTAGGACCAGATTTTCTTAGACGTTATCAGCCTTGTGAGCGTTCTGCATATATTCCATTATATATAACACTCTTCAGTATACTGCAAATTGTGCCTGGATATCCAAACTTTTATTGTATACAGTATATGCCCTCTCCTGTCCTTCAGAGTCATAACTATAGAAGTAGTGATCATGCCCTGGGCCAGGCTTGCCAGGAGTGTGCTGGGTTTATTGCCCCACTTCAATATTCTCTGCTTGGCATAGAAGAGGGCTGTACTGGCTCCATTAGTAATGACTGGGTTCAGAGTCTCCCTAACAGTCCTTAGTTGCCTCATAGTATCTACTGATTGATCCCCTTAAGACTATTTCTCCCAATGTCTTAACAGTTTTCTCTAGCTTTTATATATTTTCCAATTTCAGCTCAGCTTTCTTGGCCACATAAGATACTAACATCCCCTTCATAGAAACATAGACTTTGACAGCAGATAAGGACCGCTTGGCCCATCAAGTCTGCCCATTTCTCCTACCTACAGGATAGGCCACAGATCCTAGTTAACCAACAGCCTATTTCTTCCAACCCCCCACAAGAATTGCCTTATGTCTGTCCCATGCATTATTAAATTCTCCCACAGTTTTAGACCCCACAACCTCCTCAGGAAGGCTGTTCCATGCATCCACTACCCTCTCTGTGAAAAAATACTTCCTCAGATTGCCCCTGAACCACCCACCCATCTTTAAATTGTGTTCCCTTGTTCTTGCATGTCTCTTTTTCTGAAAGATGCTACCCTCTTGGACTTTGTTGATTCTACTGAGGTACTTAAAAGTTTCTATCATGTCCCCCTCTCCCTTTTTTCCTCAAGGGTATACATATTAAGCTCTTTTAGTCTCTCCTTGTAAGGCTTCTCTTGCAGACCCTGCACCATTTTAGTTGCCCTCCTCTGGACTGCCTCTATCCTGTCTATGTCCTTGCAGAGATGGAGTCTCCAGAACTGGATGCAGTACTCCAGATGGGCAACTGTCTGTACAGAGGGATAACAACTTCCTGTTTTCTACTGGTGATGCTTCTCCCTATGCATCCCAGTATACCCCAGCCCTCCCTACTGCCTTCTCCATTGCTTGCTAACCTTAAGGTTATCTGATATGATTACCCCCAGGTCCCTTTCCTTTTTTGTTGTTGTTACTACCTCCCTCCCCATTGTGTATTCTTCTCCTGGGTTCTTGTTTCCCAGGTGCATTATTTTGCACTTCTTTGCATTGAATCCTAGCTGCCATACTTCTGACCATTCCTCCAACCGTGCCAAGTCCCTTGTCATCCTTCCCACGCCTCCTTGTGTATCAACCCTGTTGCAGATCTTTGAGTCATTTGCAAAGAGGCATACTTTTCATTCCAGTCCCTCTGCAATGTCACTTATAAAGACATTAAAAAGGACTGGACCCAGTACTGAACCCTGCGGTACCCCACTAGTAACCCCTCTTTCTTCAGAGTGGCCTCCATTTACAATTACCATACAGGTCTTCCCAACTTCCGATAGAATCCTTTTAGAAGGCACAGTATTCTGGTTAGTCTATAAATAGAGGTCCCACTGTTCCTGCATGAATTCCACAAATTCTTTATGAGAGGCCATGCATGTTGGAAATCTCCAGGTCTTCTGGACTCTTTCCCCATCCAGAGTGTGAAATGACATAATCAATCTAGCATGATCTGAGACAGCAAATGCTGTAATTTCCACATTAATAACCCTATGGTAACGGGTGCTGGGGGCAAATATATAATCTATCCTTGACCATGTAGCATGAGGATTAGGAAAAAAAGTGTATTCCCTGAAGTCAGGGTTCACCTCCCTCAAAATGTCTACCATGTATAGGTCCACCAGTTCCAAGCCCCAACTCTTTAATCCCAGTTCTTGCCTACCTTCCCCATCGATCTGTCCATGGCAGCAATCAAGGCACAATTAAAATCTCTTGCCATGATTACATTTGGAAACTGTTCCCTCTGTAAGAGGCTAGAATCCCACCAAAGAATACATGGTTGTATTGTGCAGGTGCATAAATGTTGCCAAAGATGAGAGGTTCTCCCTCCAAGCAGCCCTGAACAATGATGTATTGTCCTGCTCTGCAGTTTCCCACCGATCTCTGCTGTTTAAAATGTAGGCCCCTTTGAACCAAAACAGTCAGTTCTGTTTTGTGCCCATTGTATGATGCCGCATAACATTGGCCCATCTATTCTCTAACTAACTTACCATGCTCTGCATCTGCGAGCTACATTCCTTGAATCATAACAACATGTACCTTACTCTTCTTCAAGATAGTGAGCATTTTCTTCCTTTTAATTGGAGTGGAGATCCCCTGGACAGTCCATGAGCACACTGTAATATTAATCATTTTATATATGAAAGGATAATGTATAGCTTGGGGGGGATGAAAGCCCTATCCAAACACAGACCCAGAGTGATTTCTACTGGTGTTTCCCTCCATGAATACTTCATCCCTTTCTCAATATATAAACCATAGTGAGGTAGTTCAGTGATACACAAAAATAGTGAACGTATTAAAAACAGTCCTAATCAGCAGTATAAAGAAAAGCACATACAACATACAACATACTACATACAACAAAAACAGTACCTTTGACATTTGCCCATTTTTTAGTTGCTTTGTGGTTTCTGCCTCAAAATAGGGCTCCCTTCCGCCAAAACTACAGGGGCATCCTCCTGCTACCGGCAGGCCACAATCAAGCTGAGCACTGTGTCCAAGTGTAAGCATTTAGAAGCATGCCCCACCCACCCTCCCTTGCTTCATGTATTGATTCCCTCATATTGTGCTGGTGAGCCCCCAGTCCACCTCAGGTTATGCACACCAACCCAGGCTTGTTATCTCAGCATGTACTATGTTTGACTCAGGTACAACAATGCCCACTCCAATATACAGAGCCCACTAATTGGTGGCCAGCCCAAGGCAAGTAGGCATTAAGGTCACACCGGGTGGGGACCAAAACCAAAAAAAAAACCTCCCTTTCCTGCCTAACCAGTCCTGGACAGTCTCTTCCCATTTCAGAACCGGTGAAGTCAGGCATTGTATAGCTCAATACGTTAGAACCCAGAAAAGTGAAAGCCCTCATCCAAGCCCCTTCTTTGTTAAAAATGTAGTGGGGTGCACCCCCTGGCAGCCAAGCCAGTGCAGAAATGCCCCCACTCACGCTTCCTCACCTGCACCACATCAACGGTTAGAATAAAAATACATTATAGCACGCAAATCCAGACATGCACTGATCAATATGCCAGTACAAAAAAGTTTCGGATGCTCCCCCCGTCCCATGCATGGTGTGACTACACTGAAGCACATCCTGTCCTCCTGCAATTAACAAACTAGGTAAACCGCTGCATGTTTACAGAAATAAAAGCAAAAGCTTTTGAAATTGTTGCATACAAGAGGAGTTCATGCTTTAGCATACTGAGAGTCAATGAACCAGTTCAATAGGTTCTCCAATTACAGCGTGCTCAGTCCTGATGATTCATGGTATCCGCCAAGTGGCAAATTCATTCCAGCCAGGCACATACCTCAATAAGCCCCCCTGCAGGTTCCACAAGTACAACCCCTCCATATTTCTGCTGTATAGTGTTTCAATCTGCAGTGAGAGCACTCAGTCCACATAGTACACCACCTGAGGCCTGAAGGTTACAACTGCCATGATGAGATGAGATATCTGGAATACATAGTTGTGGGAAAGGAAATCTGATGGCAGAAGAAGAAGGGGAAAAAAAAAAGACAGGGTCCATCTTCCCTCAAGTCCCCCACCAAATCTGTCAGTGCCAGAGAGTGTTATACAGTCTCCCATGTCATTTCTTAATCAAACCCATTTACATGCAGGACTGTCTAACTTTGTCTACATCCCAGAAGGTGTATGTTTATCCCTAATGCTTAACTTTCACCACTGCAAGGTAAAACAAAAACATGAAAATCCACCTTATTCTGCTGTAGTTAGTTTTGGAGTAATGTGAAAACTCTCCTCTTATTTTGTACAGCTCTGGAGAAGTACTGAAAAATAGTTACTGGGTGGTTCACATACTTCCTCCTGCCCAGCTTCCAATACGTGGCAAGGATATGTTGCATGTTCAGATAAGGATATAGTTTAACAATGATTTTCTGGGGTGGTGCATCTGCTGGTGGCTTGGGAACAAGCGCCCTAGGTGATCTTTCAGTTTTGACGTCCCTATGCCTACTTGGGAGTTGCAGAGTTCAAACTAGCTATTTCCCACTGAACTATCCATATTAGTACCCTGAACGCCCTCCAATATACCTCTTATTTGTAAGTTATTTTGCCTTGGAAAGTTCTCCTGGAAGTCAATGCTGAGCCACAGGTCAGCGCCTTCTTTCTGAAGGAGTGTCAACCTGTTTGGCAGTAGGTTAGTTGCATTTCTAATTCCATAAGTCATTTCTGTTGCTGCTCATATTGTGCTGCCAGCCAGTCCAGCGTAGTAGCCAGTAACTCCAGTTCCAGAGTCAAAGCCTCCAGGACATGCTCAGACACCACTTGGGCTAGAGCAGCTGCTGCCTTGTCAGATTCTTTCATGTCTGTGTTCAGGCTAAGGCCTGCTCCCATCTCTGGTGGACTTTTCTTTCCCTTCGTTTATTTACTTGCATGGATTTTCTGGCTGTTGACATCAGAACGTGGTCTGTCATTTTACTATGTGCCCTCCTGAATGCTTCATACTTTGAGATGAGGGAAAAATCTGAAAAAAAGAACTTGAACTCAAACAAGAATCAGGTGCTTGCACTAAGGTGTCTTCTCTCGTTAGCTGCACATGTGCAGCCCTCATATGTTCTGCCTTGTTCCTCCATCATATTGGTTGTCCTTCTCAGGACTGTTTCCAGCAGGTTGATGTTCTTCATTAGGTATGGGGACCCATACTGCACACTGTACTCTAGGTGCGGCTGTACTAGAGATGTGTACAGTGGCAAAATGACCTCCACTTTCCTGCTGGATATACCCCTGGATATGCAGCCCAGCATCTAATTTGCTTTGGCTGCTGATTTCTTGCATTGTGTTGAGTGTTTCTTTATTTCTAATATATAACCACAGTGGCCATCTTCTTGCGGCCAGCATTTCACCCTATATGTGGCTTCATCAGGGAAACATTGACTGTTTTATGAAATGTATATCACTTATGCGGTTGCTTGTAACATTCACCACAAACAAATCTTATGTTCCTGCTTATGTATCTGTGCAACAATCGCAATCAATCTACCAGCACTACACTTTGCATCTCATTCTGAACTTCCCAGAGTTCCTTCAGGTAGACTGCAGTGCTGCATTGTAATTACACAGGATTGCCCAAACCAGCTGATTTGCAATATGTTGTTTTCAGTAGGGGCTGCTTTTAAACATTGTTGCAATGTATTTTCCCCAGCATAGACCAGATAAGATGCATTCTCCCTCATTGGTTTTCCTCATATTTGGTTGGTGTTCTTCATGTTAACCACTCCCAACCCCTCTGTTCTGTAAATCTTATACTGCCAAGATAATATTAAGAAAAAAATAGGTTTTGCAAAAAGATAATTAGTAATTACACTCACTGAACATTGTTCATTGATAGGCAGTACATGTTAAAAACTTATAGCATGATACCTTGGTGTTGCTTCAAAACTGTGAAGTTATTCTGGACACATCATAATTAACAAAGCAGCAGGAACTGACTGATCAAAGACCATCATAATAAACAAAGCAGCAGGAACTGACTGATCGGTTTTGCACGTCTAACACATAGACCACAGCAAATGATAATAATTCTGTATTCTTACCTTTTTCAACAGTTGGGTCACCATGGAACAGTTCTTTGATGTTTGAAAGGGGTCACAGCTGGCAGCCAGCAGCCTTTTGGTTCATTCTGCAATCTGGTGATATTAGGTCACAGGTATTCACTTTTACTGTGGTCGCACCAAGCATGCTTTTCTTGCTTGCTGCTGAGCTGGCAGTCCTCGAGCAGGACACAGAACAGATTGGAGGGCTTAGTCAGTATCATGTGTTAATTGCACAGGGTACCAGGCCCTGAGATTCTGATTTGAAATCAGGATTGGAATGAACAAAAGAGAATTCCAGTCAGCAGCAGGGCAGGTAGCACTCCAGAGGGGATTATTAAATAACACCAGAGTGGGTCAAGAGAACAGACGCCAAAATGTGACAAGCATAGCTGTGTGTCCCCTTCTTAGGAAGGGGACCAGAGAAGAGCTACTAAGCTTTGGCAGACACTATTGTCTATCCCATTCTGCAGTGGCAGAGGACACAAGAGCCACTGAGCAGCAGCAGACATTGCTGTCTGTCCCCCTGTGGTGTCTGACAAGAGAAGAGCCACAGAGTGATTGCTGTCATTGCTTTCTATCACCCTCTCCTGAGGGGGATGAGAGAAGAGTCACCAAGCAGTAGTTGTCATGCCTGTGTGTCCCCCACTTTAAATAGGGATGAGAGAAAAGTCACCCAGTTGTGAGGTAGAACTTCAAATGGGGACAGTGAACAGGAAGTGGGCAGGTTTAGTGCAACAGGTTACACCATGAACGTGGACTAGAGCAGCAATCAGGAGGTCAGTGGGATTGGCACAATGGGTGGGACTATTTATTTATTTACTTACGAGTTTTACTGGGAAAGCATACTGAGCAACATGCTCGATTCCAGATGCAACCTGGGGGCCGAGACCCACATACCTAATTGGAAATGCTTAGACAGTACAGAAATGAGCAAAGGCTTGTACATAACATATTTGGTGGAAAATTACATATTTGGGGGAGAATTACATCCAAGGGTAGTATACATACTATCAGTATAGAGACACAGAGGGTAGATTACTGTACAGTACATATAAGTTTATAGCAGTGAGACATTTGAGTAAAATTCTTAACTGAAGCAGGAGCAACTGGAGGTGAAGTGTGCTCTGAGCAATTTTTTTCGTAGGGAGGTATTTGGTGCGTGTCTGATGGGGGCAGGTAGGGCGTTCCAGGTCTGAGGTAAACGGTAATTAAAAGTGGCCTGGCCTTTCAATGTATGCATAAATGGGACATGAAGCTTTTTATTGTCTATCCTTCTAAGGGAGTACGAAGGTGACGGTTGCTTAGAGAGGGCAGAGGACAGATGGGAGGAAGGGAGTTGGACCAATATTTGGCTGCGAATCTGGTGCAGTTGGATTGTCTGCGGTCATGTAGGGATGGTAGAGTTAACGAGCTATAGAGGTCGCAGTGGTGTGTTGTTTGGGGGCAACCGAGGATGAAATGGCAGAAAGAGTGGAACAGGGTGTCAAGGCTGGCCAGGGCAGACACGAGTGATGGAGTAAACTATATCTCCGTAGTCGATTACGGGACGGATTATTTTTTTGCATAATGGCATGCCTTGTCTGTGTGGGGAGGCAACTTTTGTTTCGGTGTAGTGCCCCAAGTTTGGGGAGTAGCCGCTTGTGTAGAGAGGTGATATGAGCTGAGAAATCTAAGTGTTGGTCTAGCCATATGCCCAGGTATCTGAAGCTCATACAGTTTTCCAGGGGAGTTCCGTCCAGGGTTTTGAAAGGGGCGCTGGGGACTTGGCGGGAGAGTCTTTGTGGTGAGCCAAAAGTTAGCGTTATGGTTTTTTTAGAATTAAGAAATAGCTGGTTTGACCTGAACCAGTTCTGGATGGTGTTGAAATCTTCCTGGAGGTGGGTAGCTACACTGAGTGTTGTGGGACCAGAGGTGTATAGGACAGTGTCATCTGCGTACATCTGAATGGAGGAGTGGGAGCATGCTGCTCAGAGGTCATTTAGAAAGACAGAGAAGAGTAGTGGACCCAGGACTGAGCCTTGGGGAACCCCTGCAGGGACAGGCAATGGGTGTGAGGTGTGAGAGGCTATTTTGACTACTTTTCTCCTGCCTACTAGGCAGTCATGGAACCAGTTATTGGCTGTAGTAGAGACCCCTCCGAAGGTGAGTTTGGAGAGGAGTAGGGAGTGGGAGACTGTGTCAAAGGCCTTGGCTAGGTCAATGAAAATGGCAGAGGTGATGTGTCCTTTGTCCATACTCATGAGGATTTTTTTTTTGTACTTAGATGATGAAGAAATTGAGCCACGCTGAGGTTGGCTCCCAGCGTGGTAGCTGGAAGGTTGTTTGGGGGGGGGCATGGAGCCGACGGAGGATTGGGCTGTGATTTGGAGGTGGGTGGTATCAGTGGCAGGGGGTTGGACAATTTTTAATTTAGAGGCTGCATGGAGGGTGGTACATTAAGCAGCACTGAAAGGGAGCCATGCTGATAGGTTTTGCATGGAAAGGGAAGCATTCAGTGCAGTAATCTCCAGCATCCTAATTTCAGTAATGCAATTCCACTCTAGTAGAGTCATGTGATGCCAAAAGTAGTATGCAACTGTCCCACTTCAGCCTTTTTATGTTTGCTTGCATGCATGTGCAAGAAACATAGTGCCATCATCCAAGTTTTAGGAGGTGTGGCACCCATCTTCCAATTCAGTCAGTGTATTTGCAGGCATGGCCACCGATCACCAATGAATGCTGCAGCTGTCTATGACAACAGTTGAAAATGCAGTGCCATACAGTTGAAAGGGAGAGCTACGCTTCAGTGAGCAGCGATAAGATATTGCGTGATCTTGCATGCCTCCCATACACACACACACATATGCACGCATATTGCATGCTTTTGCTTCCTCCCCACGCACACACTGTATAGCCAACGGGGGTGCCCAATCCCCCGTCGGCTGTGCTGCGCTCCCCCCAACAGAGTTCCAGGTGCCATGCTGGTAGCCCACCCAGCGTGGCAGCAGTCTGTATGGCCGATGGGGTGCCCAATCCTCTGTCGGTTCCATGTCCCCCAAACAACCTTCCAGCTACCACGCTGGGAGCCAACCCCAGTGTGGCACAATTTCTGCGTCGTCTAAGTACAACAAAAAAAATCTGAAAGAAAAAAACATTCCCTCGCTGACTGTCCTGACCCCCCTTCCCCCAACCACACTCACCCTCTGTGCATCCACCTCCCCACTCCCCCACCTCACCCCATACTTACCTCCAGAGTCTGGTGCGACAATCTTCGGTGGACCAGGAACATGTCTGCACTCTTCAAAGCTGACTGTGAACTGAGGAACCCGGTAAGCTATATAATGGAATAAATAGGGGTTTTTCAAGTTTAGTGCATATCTTGGGCATTTTGGGGAATTTTTTCACCAAATTTTCAACATGGGGTTTTGGGACCCCACCTCATGAATTTTGTCACTGTCATGGTGTTAATCGGCCCCGAAAGGTGATTTCATGGTCACTGTGCAGAACCACTTTTCAGGAATGATTTATGAAATGACAGTGTCCCTGTTCATGAGGTAGGCCCCCAAAGACTCAGTGTTGAAAATTTGGTGAAAAAATTCCCAAAAATGACTGTTTTAAGAGCATGTGTTGTGCTGTTCCTACGCACGATTGTAAGTTCATGAATTTTCAATAAGTTCACTCAAGATTTTCAACATAGCCATTTTGTCACACCTCCTTATGAGCAGTACAGCTGTCATTTCTCACATATTGCCCAAAATGTGTTTCCGCTCATGTAGCGCACAATGGCACAGTCGGTGTGAGAAATCAATGTTTGGGACAGATTAAAAAAATCATAATGACGCTGTTCATGAGCAGAGGTGTTAAAATGGCTATTTTAAAAATGTGGTGAAAAAATTCCCAAAAATGACTGTTTTACGAGCATGCATTGAGCTGTTCCTATGCATGCTCAGAAATTCGTAAATTTTCAATATTTTCAATATTTTCACTCCAGATTTTCAACATTGCCATTTTACCACATCTCCTTATGAGCAGTATAGCTGTCATTTTTCACATCTCAACCAAAATGTGTTTCTGCCCATGTAGTGCACAATGCCGCAGTCGGTGTGTGAAATCAATGTTCGGGACAGATTAAGAAAATCACAGTGACACTGTTCGTGAGCAGAGGTGTTAAAATGGCTGTGTTAAAAATTTGGTAAAAAAAGTCCATAAAATATCTGTGTTATGAGCGACCATTGCGCAGTTTCCACACACCCTTGTAACTTCATGGATTTCTAATATTTTCAACCCAGAAAAGTACAACTGTCATTTTTCACACCATGGCTGAAATGTGTTTTCGCACTTCCAGCACAGAAATGCATGATCGCTGTGGGAAATCACTGTTTAGGACAGATTAAGAAATTCACAGTGACACTGTTCATGAACGGATGTTCCAAAATCCCTGTGTTGACAATCTGCTATAAAAAATTCCCATACCAATTGCAGTACGGGTGTGTGTTGTGCATTTTCTACTCATGCTCGTGAATTCAACAGTTTTTTTAATATTTTCACTGCAGAATTTCAACATTGCCATTTTTTGTACCTCCCCATGAACAGTACAGCTGTCATTTTTCATATCCTGTTCAAAATGTGTTTTCGCACCTGTGGTGCCAAATGGCGTAGTCGCTGTGCTAAATCAGCTTTCTGCTAACAAACTGATATTGCCACTGTTCATAAGGTGGGAGTTACAAAAAACCCATGTTGAAAATTTGGAGTGATAATGCTAACAAACACCTGAGGCGTTAGTGTTTCCAACCATAACGCCCCAGCCTATAGAGGTTGACAGGCATCAGGGGTGTGACTTGGGATTCTCGCCTGTAATGCTCATACCATTCCACACCCTGCAGCCAGTGAGAGGCATTGAGGTGTGCCTTGGACTCTTCGGCCCAAAAGTTCACCCCATTCTCCAATACAGGACCCATCTCACTGTATTTCTTGAAGGAATGGGGTGAGCATAAGGACCAAAGACCCCAAGGCACACCGTGACACTTGTCAGTGTCTGCAGTGTAGGGTGTTGTGAAAATGCGTTTCCGTTATGCCTGTTAACCCAAAGGCACACCCCAATGCCTGTCAGTCTCTGCAGGGTGGTGGCGGGGTTGGCTTCAATTCAATACTTCATTGCCATTCCTATTATGCAGCTCTCTAACTCCTACACTACCAATGCCAATGCCAGCAAGCAAACATTTGGCATTGACAAATGCTTGTTTCTCTTTTTACTGCATTGTCTGGCATAGCTATACTATGTAGCTGTAAGAAAGAAACAGGGAACAGTATTCCTCTTCATAAAAAGCAAGTTTAATCTTCTGGATTTTTAACAGTGAAAATTCATGAAACTGTCAAAGAATGGATAACTGGGAATCATGCCTGTACAAATATATATTTTACTTTCCTTCTTCACGTTTATCTAATGCCTGCATTGATACAAGACGAATGTTACTCAAGCTGTCTTACCACATGGTCCTATTTGTTTGCTTCCCAGATGTCACCCAGCCTCTTGCAGTGAAGTAGAAAGAGATTTGAACTGAAAGTCCAGGATTTTATTTTTATTTATGCCAGAACTGGTGCTTACTGAACGGCTAGGTTACAAGGACATGCCTCAGTACTCTGCTGGAGCACATCAAATCAAACATTACCTGTTTGACCTAGTCTCCACACAACAGTATCCAGAAGATTGAGATCATGTCCTCTTCAACCTCATTCTCTCCAGGGTGGACGTGTTAAAGGATTCTAGTCTTTCCCAGTATCTTTTAACCTCCATAGTCTTCAGGATACCGCCCATCATCCAAATTGTTTCAGTCCTCCTGAAGTTTTTCCCCGTCCTCAAGGGAGTCTGTATAGCTTAGTATCATTATTAAAACTAAGCAGTTTGCTTTGGATTCCAGCTTCCAGTTCACTGATGACAATTTGGAAAAGCAGTGTCTCAAGCTCTGATCCCTGAGGGATGCTTCTGAGTATCCCTCTTCACTTTAAGTACTTCCATAAACCACAATCATCTGCTTCTTGCCGAAAAACCAGTTAGCAGTCTACCTTGTATATGCATCTGCTATATGTTGACAGATGCTTGTCATGCACAGCACAATGACAGGATTTGTTGCTGTACAAATAGACATGTCTATGCCATGTCTCCGTGCATCTCCCTGGACGCTGCCTTGAAAAATATGATCAGATTGGTTTAGCATAATCTGCCACTTAAAAAGCCATGTTAAAAGGGAATAAGTACTTTGTCCTCAATCAGGTGTTCCATTATTTTGTCCTTGGTTAGGGATTCTATGACCTTGCCCAGCACTGGCGTCAAGCTGTAGTTACTTGGGTCTGACCTTGCTATCTTCTTGAAGATGAGGAAAGCAGTGAGCATTTTTCAGTCCTATGGCAAGATACTTCAGTGGACAGAGTCAGGAAAAATTACTGCATGTGGTCCCTAGACTTGTTCATTTAGCTGTGCTATGAGCATACAGTGTATCCTATCTACTTCTTGGGATTTACCTTGTTATCTGGCTTCATCTTTGCTGGGTAGTCAGCTATCAAGATAGGCTTAATGTGTACAGGTTTTCATGGCTAAAATGTAACACAAGGGACTGCATCTTACTACTGTATTTACTTTTGGTTCTGTCAGCTTTGATTGTGTATAATAACTGGGGAGTATGTCCTCCCATCGGGAAACCTGTTTACACTTCACTGTTATAACAGACTGGTTAAAATGGCAAACACACATACAGGGTTTTCCACACTTCATGCATGTGCACACTGTCTTCCCACTTCAGCCAAATGGTGGCTACCAGCAAAAAGATCAAGTTGTATTTATATAACTGCAGTGGCGAAAATATGCTCCACAGCAGTCATATAAAATAAGCCGCTAGACTGCTAGCAGGAGGGGGCTCTGTCAGGAACAGAAAGCCCTGCTCCAGACAAGACATCACAACTGAGTTGAACACTTGATCTCTGGTCGGCAGCACTGGAGCTACCAGTGGAGAGGGGGGATCAGGAGGCAGCCAATCAGCATCTTCTCCATGCTCCTTGCTTTTCCACCAGCCAATCACAGATGAGCAGGAAGCAGCAGGACCAGTGTACACAGACTCATGGAAATGCCACCAGATCACTAGCAGAAGGGGGCGCCATCAGAAACCATGAGCCCTACTCCAGACAAGACATCACAACTGAGCTGAGTGCTTAATCTCCGGTCAGTTGTACCAGAGCTACCAGCTGAGAGAGGGGATCAAGAGGCAGTCAATCATCTCCTTCTCTATGCCCCCGCTTTCCTGCCAGCCAATCACAGACAAGCAGAAAACAGCAGGGCTGCAAGTTCCTTCAGGTACCACTCCCTCTTTGACAGCTATTTGGGGATCAGGCCTCCAAGCAGCCCCCCATGCTTAGGGCCTCTGCACTAATGACCCCCAAGTCAAGGACATCACATTGGAGTCTGCCCAGTAGAGTCTGCACAATGAGGCAGCTGGCAGCCAGGCACTCTGCATTGTAGCAGTGATCAAGAAAGCAGGCATCCAGGGAAGAGTCAGGGAAGTTGGTGGTCTGCAAGGGAAGGTGGGGTGGACTAGAAGCAGGAGTGGGTGAAATGCCCTATCTAGTGTAGGGGTACAAAAGGGCTTTTTATTAGGGGAAAAACAGTGAGGGGAGAAGCTAGCTAGAAACCTATCCAGGTTACAAAGCAAGGTACCAAGTATTTCCAGGGGAAACAGAACAGAAGTGATGATGGGAGTGGTGCAGTGCAGTGGCTGTGCAGCAGCAGTTTTCAGAGAGACCTTTTGGAGACTGTGATGCTGCCCCATCTATCTGTACCTCTCTGGGCTGAGGGAGGAGGTTGCTAGACTCCAGGCTGAGTTGGCTAGGATTTTGGGGGCCTCCTGCCCACCCAGGGACCACCAAGTCCACCACCGCTACCTCAAAGGATGCCAAGGAGGTGGAGCAGCTGAACTATGGTGTGCTTGGGAAGGGTGAGAGTGGTAGGTCAGAGGCACATTCTCTATATGGTACCTCTACACAATTCCAACACTGCTGTGGTGAGGCAGGACTGTCCCAGGGAGGCACCTGCAGTAGTGACCAGGAGGATGTGGTGGTCCTGCATAGCTGAGACCCCAAGGAGGGTGGAAAGGGACCCCAGAAGAGGGGGAAGCAGCTCCTGTTGTGAGACTCTATTGTGGCGGGGACAGAAATGGAGACAGAAAGGGAGGATGAGTGGGAGGTTTAGTGCCTACCCGGCACCGCAGCTTGGAGGGATGGAAAGCAGATCCTGAGGACTGCTAGGGCAGCAGGACTGGAGGGAGAGCTGGATGTCATTGTCCACCTGCTGAGTAATGACCTGGCTAGAAACCTGGCCTTTGTAGTGCAGGAGGACTTCAGGGAGTTGGGGAGGGGTCTTAGACAGGTAACATGATCAGTGGCCTTGTCTGAGGTGCTGCCTGTCTATGATGGGGATGGATAGGGTACTTCATACCAGGAACATCAAATCATGGCTGAAGGAGTGGTACAGAGAGGAGGGGCTCATCTACATTGGGGAGCGGGGTCTCACCTAGAGGGATAAGGACCCATACAGGGGAGATCACCTTAATCCTTCAAGGAACGGAAACACAGTCTTAGGTGAATGGTTTAAAAATTTACATTGGCAAGCATTTTAAATAGTCGAAGGAAGCAGGGAGATATAAACTGCTCATCCCGTTCACCCCCCCGGCAAACTGAAGTAGCCAGTAGGTAGAACCCCAGGGTAGAGAAATCCCCAAGGGTACCTAACAGCAAAGAAATCAAGTTGGTAGAAAGAAGGAGATATGGGAATGAGAGTAGGGGGGATAAGGAGAGTAGGCAAAAGGGAAAATGGGGTGTTGAACAGCAGGATGTTAGCAGAATCTGGAAAGCCATATGGGCAAATGCTTAAAGTCTGGTGAATAAAATCCCAGACCTACAGGTCATTACAGCAATGGACATTGTCACCATTACTGAGTCATGGTGCAATAAGAACCATGATTGGAATATAGATTCAGATTCAGGTACGCACCAGACCTCCGAAACTCATGGTTTTGAATGCCGCTGTTTTGACTGGACGCCAAATGGAGGAGCCAGGCATTGATTGGCAGTTTCTGCTCCTTGGCTAATTTTCCAATGCCTGGTGCTTCCTGAACTCAGGGAAATCTCTTTCTGTGCTGTGTTCTGAACTGAATTTTTGTTAATGTAATTACTTATGTTATGCATCAATTGGTCTTACTTTATCTGCCAGTTTAGCTAGTCTATTACAAGCCACTACACTTGCCTCTCAGTGCTACTTGCTGCTGAGTGACTAGTGCTGGACAAACTGTATTGTATAGTAGCTGATGTTTGACTGCTTAGACCTAGCTAATGAGCAAGACTGCTGCAGTTTTTCATTTCTGCCCTACTGACAAACCCTGTCCCCTTCCCCACACTGGTCACTCTGCTAATTATTAATTTCTCCACCCTACTTATAATGCAGTCTCTTAAGCAGCTTAATATCTTCTTTGCCTTACCTATAAACCATTCCCTTACACCCCCTGCTGCTGCTGTCCTCCTCAGATGTCCCAGTGCCAAAGCACCGAACCCCCGGTAACTCCTCTTCTATCTCTAAATAATTGCCCTGCATTTGTCACCTCTTTACCTCATTGTTTTGTCTTTCCCCAGTGCCTGCCCCCCCTCCACTGAGCTTGCTATCGTACTCTAGCTGTATTTAATCCTCTGCCTTTCCCTCCTTGCTCCACAGACAGCCCATCTGTTGGCTTCCCAAGCTGCTCCTGTGACCCTGGCTCTCTCTGAGCAGGCCGCAGCTAACAGACCATCTGACTGACCCAGATTCAGGTACACACCGGACCTCCACTCGTGGTTTTGAATACTGTTGTTTTGATTGGATGCCCAGTGGAGGAGCCAGGCCCTGATTGGCAGTTTCTGCTCCTTGGCTGATTTTCCAATGCCTGGCATTTCCTGATCTCAGGGAAATCTCTTTCTGTGTTGTGTTCTGGAATGATTTTTTTCTGCCACCCCCTCCCCACCTCCTCACAGTATTGCATAGACCCTTGTTCCACCCCTTTCCTCAGCCTAGCAGTTGATTGGTCACTCAGTTGCTGCACATTTGTATTCTATTGTCTTCACTGTCTTCAATACCTGACTTGACCCACATTCTTACCGCCCCTTTTTAAAGCAGTCTTACCCACAGGGCCGCACATTTGCTCTCAACTTTTTCTCCAGCCACTCCAGTTATCTCCTCTCAATTACTGCTCTAACCTGTCCGATTGTTGGGGACCTCACCCCAATTCGACTATGTATTTCACCATTTTAAAGCCGCCCTTAAATAGTGTCCACCCTCAAATACAAACTGCACCGAAAATCAATATTATTAATAAAAGCCACCCACGAATACAAGCCTTGATTTTACATTTACAATTTGTTCTCAATATCCAAGGAATACTCATCAGAGTAAAATTTAGTAATGTCCTGGTCTGCTTTTTTGGTACAATTTGTGCTGCTGTGTTTGCAAGCTTACTCTCACTCTTGCTTCCAGATGGCATGCTGCGGTATTTCAAAATTCACTCGCAGCATGCCACTCGTCATTCACTGGTAGTTTAGCTAGCAACCCAACAACACATCAACCCATTTTATATATTACCAGTCTTTTCTGATGCCCTTTGTAAATGGTTCAATGTAAGGATTTGATGGTAGTCACAGTTTCAATTTGGCACTGGTTGTATACAGACTGTATGTAAAGAAACTGACGCCATGCAGCAACTTTATGGGTTGTTACCACGTGGTACTGGTATGTTCACTGCAGAAATAACATGAAAGGACAATGTACTGTAGTTTAGAACTGTTTTTTTTATTTTTATTTTGTTATTTTGCTGCAGTTTAGTTTCAGAACAAAGAGAAATACTAAGTCAACTTCATCCTCATTGTCTGGCTCGGGCGCTTACAAATATAAGCCACACCCAAATTGTATCTGCCCCAGAATTAAAGCCACACATTAAAATCGAAGTTTGTAATAGAAGTCGTGGCTTCAAAATGGTGAAATACAGTATATAACCTTTCAATTCTCCAGTTAACTCCTCTCAGTTACTGCTCTAACCTGCCTATTGTTAGGGACCTCACCCTAATTCGACTATATACCCTTTCAGTTCCTACACTTCCACTGCCTATGGTGACATACCCAGTCACAGCCAAACCATCCCAGTAGCTGGCACCTTTGCCTTTACATAGGTTGCTAATTCATTCTATAGGCTGCAAGGACCAGACAGATCAACTTTGTCTGCTTTATGCAAGGCATCACCATGTGGGTGCCCCACTGGCTCCATTTTCTGTTCCTTCTTTTCCTTGTGCCATGCACAGTACACAAGCTCTCCCAATCTTCTAGCCGGGGGGAACATAGCCTTCCAGTGGGCTGTTGTGTGCACCGTAACTCATCCTATAATTATCTTTGTGCTCTTAGACTCCCCCACCTGCAGCCCTTTGTTCGGACTACTACTAGTGGTGGGACTTGGACCGAACTACCCCCACAAGGCATATCCATCACTCTACCATGCACTTACCTCTCTTTGCATCTCACAGGGTCTTGGTAATTGCTGTCTTAGGACATACCAGATCTAAATACGGGGTTCTATTTACTCTGCCCGCCACCCCTTGTAGACGAACATGGGCAAGGGATTACAAAATGACTATTGCTGCACTAAGGAAAGCTTTTACTTTTCCTTCTGTTGTGCTCAGGAGACATTGAGCTTAACCCTGGCCCAGCTAAAGTTCTTACTTTCCCATTGGATCCATCAAAACTAAAAGGAATGTGCTTTATGCATATGAATGCATGCAGCCTGTTAAAAAAGCTTGCCTTGATCCAGGCCTTGGTCAATCATACCACACCGGATGTTTTGGTGATCTCCAAATCATGACTCAGACCCTCTACGCCTGACAGGGAAATTAACATTCCAGACTATTCATTATTTAGAGCTGGCAGGCTCACTAGAGGTGGAGGAGTGGCCATCTATGTCAAGGATAAATACTCGGTTTCATGCCTAGACTCGTTATCCATTGCAAACCAATTCAAATGCCTAGCACTAAAGGTTGAGATATCCTCCTCCTCTGCACTTTGTGTCATAGGTTGCTATAGACCCCCATCTGCTGGCTCTCAAATTCTCACCCATCTAACTACTATTATGGGGCATGGCTCCCTTGAAACAGTTATCCTTGGGGATCTTAACCTTGATTGGATGTCCAAGGCTGCTGCACCACTTAATGAGTTCTGTGATGCCCACGGGCTGACGCAACTTATTGGTGAGCCTATGTGTCCTAATAGGAAAAACCCTGCTAATAGTACACTGCTTGATGTCATCTTAGTAAGTAAACTGCACCTGTTCTACATGCAGGAACCTTCTTCTCTGATGTTAGTGACCATAGCATCATTGCTGGCATAAGATCAGTCCAGAATCCACTATCCTCATCAAGGTTCTCTACTAAGAGGTCCAGACATAACTTCAATCAGTCTGCCTACCTTGATGAGTTAAAATACTTGCTGCATTGGCTAGACTTTTACCTAGCTAACTCTGTACATTTGGCATATGACATTTTTTCTGAAATTGTGATTGGGCATTAAATAAGTATGCCCCTCTTGTAAAAGTTAGGGTAAAGAGTAGAACCTGCCACTGGTTCTCTTTAACACTCAAAACAGCACTGCAGGACAGGGACAAGATTTGGAAAAAAGCACAAACAACTAAGGTCCCGATGGACTGGTATCACTTCAGAAAAGCCAGGAATACATGCACCAAGATGATAAGAGATGCTAAGGCCTCCTTTTATCATTCAGAACTGGATTCTGATGCCCTGATCTCCTCTAAATTTTGGAAGTCCATTAAGGATATGTCCGGACATACCCCAGGGAACTCCCTGACTGCAAAGATTACCTCGGCAGTTCCACCATCTGTGACAAAATGGAGATACTAGATGCATTTAACAACCACTTTTCCCAGCAGGGCTGGCATTTGATTATTCCCCGCATGTTCGTTATGCTCCCAGTTGGGTGTGCAAAACTCTGAACCTTTTCTTACCAACTCAGTCCTTCCTCTTCAGCCTACTTCACTGAAAAAGGTAGAATAACTTCTATTACAGTTGGATACCAAAAAAAGTGCGGGTGCTGACTCTCTAGACCCATACTTCCTAAAGGTCACCTACTTTGCTTTAGCTGTACCAGTTACCCACCTATTCAATATTTCACTGTCCCTTGGAATCCTCCCACCCTTATGGAAAACAGCTCATGTTATCCCTCTGTTTAAATCTGGGGACCCCTGTGATCTTAACAACTACAGACCGATTTCTCTACTCCCTATACTGTCCAAACTGTTGTAAAAAAATTGTAAGCAAGCAGTTGGAAACCTATGTAGAAACTATGAATCTTCTAAATCCAATGCAATCTGGCCTTAGAGCACAGCATAGCACAATTATGGCCCTAGCCAAAGTGACCAATGATTGGAAGCGAGACCTGGAGAATCGAAACTTTGTCTGTGCAGTGTTCTCAGACTTAAGTAAAGCTTTTGACACCATCGATCATGGCCTGCTCCTTTCCTCCCTGAGGGCGATAAGACTGGACTCACTATCCTTGCATTGGTTTGCTGAATACCTCTCTGACTGGAGGCAGCAAGTCAAGGCAGAAGGTGAACTTTCTCCCCTTAAACCTCTGCAAAGAGAGGTCCCCCGGGGATTGATTCTTGGGCCCCTACTGTTTGCAATTTACATAAATAACATTGACACCAACATAACTAAGGCCAATATCCATCTGTTCGCAGATGACATGGTTCTTTATCTAAGTCATCCTTCACCAGAAGCTGCATGTGGAGACCTACAATCTGAAGTCAATCTAGGAGACCTACAATCTGAAGTCAATCTACTTCAGAGCCAACTTCTAAACAAAAAGCTCCTATTAAATGCTCAAAAAACTAAAGCAAATCTATTTTCTCCACTTCTTATGCTGCAAACCCAGCCAGTGCTGGCTCCATTCCACAGATCACAACAATCCTGGGATAAAACTTAGAATTTTTCAATAAATTTAAATACTTGGTAGTGTGGCTCTACCATAGACTTTACTTTATGGACCATATCGAAGATCTGCTAAAGAAATTGAGGCAGAGGCTTGGACTCTTTTTCAGGATTAATAACTTCCTTACTAGAGATGCCAAGTAAGGTTGGTACAAACAATGTTTCTCTCCTTGGTTGACTATGCTGATTTTCTTTATAGTCACAGCCTGTCTCTCATCTTGCTAAATTGGATACGTTGTATCACAGGGCTCTGAGATTCATTACTGGCCTACCTTTTTCCACTCATCATTGTGCCCTTTATGCTGCCATGGGGTGGACCTCCCATCAGTACAGGAAGAAACAGAAATGCTGTTCTCTGGACGTTCAGAGCTATTATAATAAAACTACCGCTATATATCTCTGATTGTCTTCCACTACACGAGCTTGGGAACTATGCACTGAGTAGCTACTCCTTTATTTCCTTAAAGGTACCTAAACTAAAAACACACTTTGGGAGAATGGCTATAAGCTTTGCACTGCTGGCTCTATGGAGCAAAATACAGAAATCACTAAAGTTTAGTACCCCGGTCAGTCTATCCTCCTTCAAGATGATATATGACCATTCGGTCAAGGAAATTTGCAACCACTTCCCCCGATCCTAAACTTCCCTGCACTTATAGTGTACCATGACGACATTGTCATGTCCACTACACCTGACCATGTGGCCTCTCTTTTACATTTCTTTAATATCTAGTTGTGCTCCCTGCCCTCTTGTCCTCTGTCTTCTCCGAGGCTTCATCTGTCCCTTGTCTATCCCCTACCACTCTGCCTGTACCCTATCTTGCCTTGCCTACCACACTACCCTGTTACACTGTTTGTTTTTTTTCCTTTTTTAACTCACTGTCTGTCTTGTTACTTATGGTATTGTATGTAATATACCATTACCTAACAATTGTCCTCATTAGTACTTCCAGCTACTGTTGCTAGACTCATTATACATCACGAAGGAATTGAACCACTGTTTCCAAACTGTTCTCCACTCATGACTAGGTTTAACTATTGTATCTCTGTGTTTTATAATATTACTGAGCTGTTATGTTGTGACTGTTCATATATTGTATACCCTGTGTTCCTGTGCTAACCAAGTCCATCTTGTAAATGAGCTATGCTCAATGGTGTCCCCCTGGATAAATAAAGATTTGAGTTATAGCCATATCAGGCTATACTCTGTTCAGGAAGGACAGGGTGGGAAAAAGAAGGGGGACTAAGAGCTCTTTATGTGAGGGATAGCATAAAATCTATAAAGATCCAGGGAATACAGGAGGGAGCAGACGTCCTGTGGTGCTCCCTTGAAACAGGGAATGGAGCTGCAATTCACGCTGATGTAATTTACAGACCTCCAGCACTAAGGAAGAAGTTGGACAAGCTTCTGGTGGAAGCCATACCAAAGATGGCAAATAAGGTGGAAGTCCTACCTCATGTAGATTGCAGCATCCCAGTTGCAACTTCACCTAGGAGCAGGGACATCATGGACCCTCTTCAGGGGCTTTCTTCAGGCAACTAGTAAAGGAGTTCACTCATGAAGGTGCAATGCTGGACCTTGCACTCACCAAAGGGGACAGTGTTGCAGATATCACAGTGGGTGACCACCTGGGGACCAGTGATCACTGTTCAGTATGGTTCAATATAAGCACTGTGGTAGAATTGAACCACACAAATGCAAGGGTCCTGGAGTTCAGAAGGGCTGTTTTTAAGTAAGATGGGGGAATGTCTCAGTGATGCACTGGTGGGAGTGGGGGAAATATCTGGATGGAGTGAAAGAACAGTGGGCTAAACTAAAAGAGGGGACAGTAAAGGAAACAAACCTCTGTATCAGGCAAGTATGCAAGAAGAAGAAGTGACCAAAATAGTTCTCAAAAAAGGTGACAGGGAAGGTAAGGATAAAAAAGTAAACATTCAGGAGGTATAAGGAGACACAGAGGGAGGAGGATAGGGAGATGTATCAGGAAAAACAGAGGGAGGCAGGAAAGAAATTAGAAGAGCAAAGGCGCAAATGGAGAAGATAGCCCAGGCAGAAAGAAAGGGGACAAGACATTTTTCAGGTATGTAAGCAAAAAGAGACAGACCAGGGGAGGGATAGTAAGGCTTAGGAGGGCAGGGGGAGTATGTGGGAGAAGACAAGGAGGAAGGAGACATCCTGAACAATTACTTTTGTTTAGTGTTCACAGAGGAAGGGGAAGGTGAGGGACCACAGATAAGTGCTAAGAGCATTGAAGCAAGGGAGGTGGATGTAAGTTAATTTACAGAGGAGAGAGTCCTGAAGGAAATCAAAAATCTGAACCTGAACAAGGCAGTGGGGCCAGATGTGCTGCATCCAAGGATATTGAGGGAGCTCAGAGAGGTCCTGGCTAGACCTCTGACAGCCCTGTCCAACCACTCACTGGAAACAGGAGTGGTACTGGAGGACTGGAGGAGGGTAGATGTAGTCCCACTCCACAAAAGTGGCAGCAGAGAGGAGGCTGGGAATTGCAGACCAGTCAGCCTGCTTTCAGTAGTTGGGAAATTAATGAAATCACTACTGAAGGAAAGGACTGTGGAATGCCTTGAATCCAGTGGCTTACAAGATCTGAGGCAACATGGATTCACTAGGGGAAAGGTCATGTCGAACAAATCTAATAGATTTCTTTGATTTGGTGGCCAAGGAATTAGATCAGGGTGGAGCAGTGGATGTGGCCTACCTAGATTACAGTAAGCCCTTGGACACCTTTCTACATAGGAGACTCATAAACAAGCTGGGCAGCCTAGGAGTTGGTCCAAAGACAGTAAACTGGGAAAGGAACTAGTTAGGGGAGAGGAAACAAAAGGTGGTGGTAAGTGGATTTCACTCCGAGGTAGGGAGGATGACCAGTGGGGTGCCACAGGGATCAGTACTGGGACCGGTCCTCTTTAATGTCTGTATTAGCAACATCACAGAGGGACTGGAAGGTAAGGTATGCTTTTTTGTAGATGACACTAAAATCTGCAATAGAATAGACACACCAGGGCGGAGGGGAGAAGTGTGGAAAAAATTATTTGAGATCTAAGAAAGATAGAGGAGTGGTCAAGGGTGTGGCAGCTAAGTTTCAAGTGAGAAGAAGTGCAAACTCATGGCTTTGGGGCACAGAAACCCAGAGGTGGAGAATGAAATGGGGGTGTATTATTAACAACTACTAAACAGGAAAGATACCTGTGGTTAATCATATCTGATTACCTAAAGATGTCCAGACAGTGAAACAAAGCAGTGGGGTGAGCTAGTGGGATGCTAGGGTGCACAGGGAAGGTATCAGCAGCAGGAGGAGAGAGGTGGTGTTACTGCTTTATAGATCACTGGTGAGACCTCACCTAGATTACTGAGTCCAGTTCTAGAAGACACTTCTCTGGAAGGACATAGAGTAGAGGCGGTCCAGAGGAGGGCAACAAAAATTGTGCAGGGTCTTCATCAAAAGTCCTACAAGAAGAGACTAAAGTACCTCAATATATACACCCTGGCAGAAAGAAGTAAGAAGGGGAGATATGATAGAGACTTTTGAATACCTCACGGGTATAAATAAGGTTCAAGAGAAGAAATTTTCAGAACAAAATATGCTCAAGAGCAAGGAGATGTGCTTTGAAGCTGGAGGGGTAGATGCAGGGGAGATCTGAGGAAGTACTTCTTCACAGAAAGAGTGTGTGGATGCCTGGAACAACCTCCCAGTGCAGGTGGTGGGGGCAATAATGGTAACAGGATTCAATCATGCATGGAATAGACATAAAGGAATCTTCGTGGTAGGGAAAACAAATTTGGGTCTGCGATGTTACAGAAGGTAGGGGAAATGAGCAGACTAGATGGGCCAGGTGGTCCTTATCTGCTGTCAAATTCTGTGTTTCTGTGTTTCTATGGAGCAAATTTTATACACACCTTCATTGTTTGGTGCTTGTATAAACCTCTGGAGCTTCACTTTCAGGGTTTTGTAGCATCCAAGTACAAGGAATCGCAGAAGGAGCAGGACAGATAACTGTATCAGTAAAAGCAAAAGGAGGCTGGGAAGGCAGTCAGAACAGCAAAGGCCCAAACCAAGGAAAAGATAGCCAACTCAGTTAAGAAGGGGGGAAAAAACCTTTTATAGGTACATCAGGGGCGAAAGGAAGACTAAGGGAGGATAGTGAGGCTTAATAAAGGGGAGGGAGGGTGGGCAGAGGAGACTGTGAAAAGGCAGAGATACTAAACAAATATTTTTGTTCAGTATTTACAAATGAAGAGGTGGAAGTACCCAAAACAAACAGTAGAAACACTCTGGATACAGAAGTTGATACCAGCCTATTTACAGAAGAAAGGGTTCTGAAAGAACTCTTAAAACTGAAGGTGGACAAAGCAATGGGGCCTGATGGAATTCATCCCAGAATTCTAAGAGAACTAAGGGTAGAACTAGTGACACCACTGACTACCCTTTTTAAGAAATCATGGGAGGATGGGGTGGTACCCGAGGACTGGAGGAGGGCAGATGTGATTCCCCTTCACAAAAGTGGGAGCAAGGCAGAAGCAGGACAGTACAGACCTGTTAGTTTAACCTCAGTGATAGGGAAAATGATGGAATCACTTCTGAAGGAAAGAATTGTCGAGTATCTAGAGGCCAGAGGGGCACAGGACCCTAGGCAGCATGGATTCACAGCGGAAGGTCATGCCAGACGAATCTGATAGATTTCTTTGACTGGGTGACCAAAGTAGTAGATCAGGGAGGGCTGTGGACATGGCCTAACTAGACTTTGTAAGGCGTTGACACAGTCCCACACAAAGAATAATATACAAGTTAGCCAGCCTGGGAGTGGGTCCCAAGATGACAGCCTGGGTAAAGAATTGGCTGGAGAATAGGACACAGAGAGTAATAGTAAATGGAGTCCACCAGAAGAAAGGGGGTTACTAGTGGGTACCACAGGGTTCAGTATTAGGACTCGATCCTCTTCAATGTCTTTATGTTTGCATACATTGTAGAGGACTGGAAGGAAAAGTATGTCTCTTTGCAGATGACACAAAGATCTGCAACAGAGTTGATGCACAGGGTGGGGTGGAAAGGATGAGAAGGGACTTGGCAAAGTTAGAGGAATGGTCAAATGTATGGCAGCTTAGATTTAATGCTACGTGCAGGTAATGCACCTGGGAAACAAAAACCCAGGGGAAGAGTACACAATGGGGGGTGAGATACTAACAACAACAAAAATGGAAAGGGACCTGGGGGTAGTCATATCAGATGACCTAAAGGTGGGCAAGCAATGTGAGAGGGCAGCAAGGAGGGCTGGGGGATACTGGGATGCATAGGGAGAGGCATCACCAGTAGAAAACAAGAAGTTATTATCCCTCTGTACAGACAGCTGGTGAGACCCCATCTGGAGTACTGCGTGCAGTTCTGGAGACCCAATCTCTGCAAAGACATAGACAGGATGGAAGCTGTTCAGAGGAGGGCAACTAAAATGGTGCAGGGTCTGCACCGGAAGACATATCGAAGAGAGATGAAAGGAGCTTAATATGTATAGCCTCGAGGAAAGGAGGGAAAGGGGGACATGATAGAAACGGTCAAGTACCTCAAGGGAATCAACAAAGTCCAAGAGGGTAGCATTTTTCAAAAAAAGAGGTGCGCAAGAACAAGAGGGCACAATTTGAAGATGGGGGGGCGCCTCAGAGGTAATTTAAGGAAGTATTTTTTCACAGAGAGGGTTATAGATGGAACGCTCGGAGGAGGTTGTGAGTCAAAAACAGTGGTGGAATTCAAGCATGCATGGGAAAGTCATAAGGCCATTCTAGGGGGTGGGAGTAGGAAGAAGTAGGCTGCTGGTTAACTAGGATCTGCAGCTTATCCAGTAGGTAGGGAAATGGGCAGACTGGGTGGGCCAAGCGGTCCTTATCTGCCGTCAAATTCTATGTTTCTATGTTTCTATATCCAACACCTCAAGTTAGTTTAAAATTCTTGTTATATACACTACCTGTAGTGTATATAAGCATGTATTATGCTGTATGTTATAGCTGAAGATACCTCACCTAATAAAAGTAAAGAAGGACCACATAGCATATCTGTCACCAATCAGAGAACAATCCTTGAATATGCATTCTTAAGGAAGTACAGCTTCTCTCAGAGAATAAAAGTGCTATTGGAAATAAAGACTGCAGAGGTCTTCAGCAGAAACCTCAACACTGTTCTGATTGCCTGCAAAACAACAGCGTAAACTGGGTATTGATGCCAACTTTGACCTTTTTCTCAATGGTAGGGGTGAGGTAATCTCCAGGATAAAAGTCAAGAAACAGGTGAGAGGCAGTATCCAAACCCAGGTCAACTTCTCCCTAGCCAGACCTCAGCCACCAGGACCAAAAACTTTGGCAAGGCAAATTTTGTTATGATAAAGGACTTGGTGTCCAAGGGTCCAAGGGTCTTCAGTCCTAAATGAGGCTGGTAATGCACAGTACATGCTGTGCTCATTAAAAATTGACATAAAGCAGCTGAAGATTCTGCATTCCTAACTGCTATAAGTAAAAACAGGCAAAGGGTGATTGCCCTCACACAACAGAGATTTAAGACAATTTATTTTGAAATAAAGGAAGGTATACTGAAAAGGTTTACCCATAAAGGTGCATGGTTGAGAAGAGTGATGTTTTTTAGGTGTCGGCATTATGTTATGCAGAATAAGGGTGCAAACCACTGTACAATTACATCATATAAGGACATCGCAAGTTAATTGCAACAACATACAGTACCAGGAAAACCACATCCTCTCACTTGAAATACAAACCATGCACCCCCACAGTATACAGCAGCACAGAGAAGTAGAACCTTCATCCCCCTACACCCCCCAAACAATTATATATCAAACTCCAGGTCTAAGCTGTAGTGGATCTATAGTAAATTACAAGGCATGAGAAAGTGAATGTCAGAGTGCATAATGGTGGTGAGGAGATCAGTTATTATGATCATGATTTTGGCACACAATGTACACATCAATGTTAGGCAGCAAGACACCACTAGTGACAAGCACCATAGGATGCATCTGCAATACCTGAGACATGCAGCACTCTAAAGCCTAGCTGTTCCAGCATCTATCTGTCACCATATCAAACTAACACAGCACCCTAAAAAGCAAAACAACCCAATCACTGATGCTCCAATGCTGTCGCCTGCATTACAGCACCCTAATGATGGTGTCTTAACAGCAGCATACCTACTGGAACTGAGTTCTGAGTCACTTCCAATATTCTACTATAAACACTGATGCCAGGATGAGGATTGACAAGCATCTGACAGAGGTGACATTGGCAGAAGCACATGGCTGCCCATTTCAGCCAATACAGGCCAGGAGGCCAAGACACAGTAGTCTAAAAATAAGGTAACCCTAGTGCTACTATTACATTTTTTCATTTTTCTTTTCATCAAAATGGATACTGACTTTAAAAGGGTTTGAGAATGACAAGTTGGGAATGCAGTTCTCATCGTGTGGTATGATTAAAATACTTGTCACCCAAGGAGTCAAGGTTGATGGCTTGTTTGTGTCACAAATTCAATTAAGGTTAGGACCCTGAAGGATCAACTAGTGTGCCTGAGGAATGAGCTCAATAACATTCGAGAGATCAGCACTTTGGAGGCATGTATTGGCAATATGATAAGGGATATACAACTATGCCAAATGTTTCAGGAGGGGACTCAAGGGAGTACAGTTTCATAGGTTTTGTATGAGCAAGATAAGACAATTTCTCCTTAAAATGCTCGACTAACTTAAAAACTGCAACTCTTAACTTTATACTTACTGTAGTAATTATCAAGTTTTGTTTTCAGTTCATCCATTGTCCTACTGTCCATTATATCCAGTGGTAGGATATTCCATACTGACACCACTCTTGCAGAAAACCACATTGCTCTTTTTTTGGTGCAGTTAAGTTTACCATTGAGCTGGAGAATGTGTGATCTAGTATTTTACTGTACATTCCTAGTTTCCAGGCCAATACCATCCCATAAGTTAGGATTATTAAGAGCTCAGAAAACCAAGCAGAGGTTCCCTCTAAGCCTACGAAATTCTAATGTATAAAAGTCTATGTTACATAACCTGTCCTCATGCTCCAGGTGATACAGACCTGTTTCCATTTTAGTTGCCTTGCATTGTTCTCGCTCTAGGAACTTGATATCTGTTTTTGTGCAGAAGGCCCAAAACTGAGCACAGCAGTCCAAATGTGGCCTGACCAGTGAACAATATATTGACATGATCACCTTTTCATGTCTGTTATTTGTTTTGTTATACAGCTCAAAATCCCATAACATATTCTTGTGATCAGCTCACAGTGTTTTTTTTTTAAAGTCATATCACTAGTTAATGCAATTCCCAGATCCCTCGCCTCTGTTACTGTCCTCAGAATTTGTCCACGAGCACATATTATATCTTACTGTTGTTGACACCATAATGTATCACTAATAATTTCTCCACATTGAACTGTAACTTGTAATCATGTTCCCAGTGCTCGATCTGAGTCAGTTAATTTTGAAGATTTTCTGTTTCTTAATTACTGGTAACCACGGAACCCATCTTAGTGTGATCTGCAAACTTTGACTACCACACCTTCTCAATACATTGAATTGCTGAAATGAAAATATTAAAAAGGCAAGGCCCCAGAATTGAACCCTGTGGTATACCACTGGTCACATCTCTCCATTTAGATGATGTCCTGTGAAATACAACCTGCTGCTCTCAGTTAATTAGCCAGGAGCTAATCCATGCTATTAATTGTAGACGGATTCCGAGACATACTAGGCACTCCACTAATTCCCTATGTGAGACTATGTCAAACACATTACTATAGTCTAGAAAAATGACATCCACAGGACTCTCCTGATCCAAGGCGTTTTTCACATTGTCAAAAAAGGAAATTAAACTGATCTGACAAGACTTACCTTTGGTACATCCATTCTGTGTACTGTCAGTCAAGTTATTAAGATTAATGTAATTTTCTATTTCCTCTTTAGTAACATTTTCTAGAATCTTACATAACACTGAGGTTAGGCTCACTGGCCTGTAATTCTTAACACTTAGTTTTCTTGCCTTTTTATGAATTAGGATAACCATAGCTCTCGTAATACTTCCCCTTTTTCTAGAGAGGACTTGAAGATCTTTGTAATTGGCCCTGCAAGTACTTCTGCCATTTCACTTATCATCCTTGAATACATGTCATCTGGTCCAGGTGCCCTATAAGTATCTAGCTGTTTTAATTTCCATTTAATGTTATCCTCTTTAACAATTATTATTGGAGTTTCTTCAATCTTCTGATTGATTACTGGGTTTGTATCTATTTTATTTTACCAAAAACTGTACTAAAGTATGTATTGACTAGTTTGACGATCTGTTTATGCTCAGTAATTAAATTCCCCTCAGAACTCTCAAATGGCCCTGCCTGAAAGGCCACACTTTTTTTATGACTACGATAATTATAAAAAGATTTATAGTTATCCTTTACCTTTGTTGCGAGCTCCAGTTCATGATGCCTTTTTAGTTTCCCAATATCATTTGTACATTCCTTCACTAAGTTCCTGTATGCATCTCATGCAGATTGTGTTCCACATTTTTGCCCTTTTGTATAGCCTTTTCTTCCTTCTGATCTTTGACCTAACTTTTCTATAGTGCTTACAGGCAGACTGGATGGGTCTAGCGGGCCTTATCTGATGACAATTTCTGTGTTTCTATGTTTCTACTGAACCATCCTGGGACCTTACCAAAAGTATTATATTTCATTATCTCAGGAACAAATATGTTGGTTTACTTAGTTTTGGCATGAGTATATCCCACATCTCATTGCGATTTTTTATTCTCATCTCAGCCTTCCAGTGCCATTATTTAAATTCATTTCTAATCCCATCAAAATCTGTCCTACTGAAGCACTTAAATTTCATGGTTCCTGTCATTTTACTATTCATTTTCTGTATCTTAAAATGCATCACATTGTGGTCACTTCCTCCCAGTGGCTCCCTCATTCCACAGTTTGTGATTTGAGTTTACAGGTTATTTAAAACTAGGTCTAAAATATATTCTCCCCTGGTTCCCGAAGTCACATATTGTTCGAGGTTCAGATTGCTAAAAATATCTATAAATCCTTTTCTGTGGTGGTCCTACCCTGCAACCTATCCCAACTAATACCAGGCATATTAAAAAAAACAGCAATATGACTGCATCCTTAGTGTCCAAACTGCCTAAGTCCTCCAACATTAGTAGGTCTAACTCTTTATTTTGTGAGGGTGGCCTGTATATAAGAACTATCTGATTTTTTCCCTAGAAGAGGACAGTAATTTAACCTAAACCTGCTCTATGCTGTAGTTATTTCCTTCCTTCTCTGCATTACAGACTCAATCTTCTCAGCAATGAACAAAGGCCACCTCACTTCAGCAATATTTATTGACCTCGCCAAGGCCTTTGATTCCATCTACCATCCTCTCCTTCACAGAAACTGCAATCTGCAGGCCTTGCTTCCTCCACTGTCCTCTGGTTCAAACCTTACCTCTGCGACCAGCAACAGTCTGTCTTAGTAGGCAACTCTGCCCCCCCCCTTCCCATTCTATCAGGTATCACCCAAGGCTCTATCCTTGGCCCTATTCTCATTTCAATTTTTATAAAAATGATCTCCCCTCAGTCTACACTCAATCTTATATTAACCTCTATGATGATGACACCATCCTTTATATTTCTGGCCCCACCACTGACTCACTTCAGTCACTTTTCTAGCCTGACTTCAACCTTGTACTATCATGCTTCACAGATAATTCCCTAAAATTGAACACAAAAAAAAAAATCTCCATGATTTTCAGGTTGCCCTAAAAACTGTCTAAACTCCCATCACCACCAACCAAGTTCAAACTCTCAGACATCTCCACCCTCGACACCATCACCTCCTACAAATACCTTGGCCTTTAGCTAGACTGACACCTCAACTATGGCATCCATATTGACTCCCACTGCTCAAAGTTGAGTCCAAAGCTAGACGTCCTCTTTTGTAACAAACCACACAATCCCCCTACATATCCACTGAAACCTAGTTCACAAGATTATTCTCCCTATTTTCAATTATGGGAACATTATCTATGCCTCAGCCCCTGCCTCATCACTCTCTAAGCTAAACACCTTGCTCAACTCTTTTTGCAGAAGCACCATAAACTCCCCTCCATGTACCCATCACTGCACTTTCTTCTCTAAATTTCCCTCACCACTCTCATTGGCAGCACATTCATTCACTAATAGTCACGGCTAAATTCAGAGTCAACCGCCTCCCTCCATATCTCTTCTCACTCTCATCTGTGCACCCACTTTTGCCTACCCCATTAGATCCTGGCATCCCTGCCCTTTCTCAATCCCACACCGGTGCTCATCAGCTGGTGCCTTTGCTTTCTCTTACCTCCTTCCTCACCTCTGGAATCAACTGCCTACTCCCCTCCTTAAATTATGCTCCCTCCCTGCATTCAAATGGCAACTCAAATCTATCACCTCACCACTCTGCACCTGTCCTCTCACCCACTTCCCCATCTCTACCTCATCGCAGTCTGCTTCCACCCTACCTCCTCCCCCTGCCACACACTGCTTATAAATTCATCTTTCTTTTCCTTTTGTACAATGTGTATAGTATGTACAAAAAATTAAAAAACATGTAAACTATGATGGCTATCCATATCTAACTCATTCTATGTAAATAACCATTGCATTATCTCGCTTATCCTGCTAGTGTATAATTATTGTTTTCTCTCTCTGTATTGTAAATGTTTGCTCATGTCCCTGGGTTGCACCTAGAAATGAGCCTCAGCTCTATGTGCCTTTCCCAGTTAACATATTTTAAATAAATATATAGCATAAATAAATATTTATTCTAACTTCTTCATCCTTTATATGATTGGACATATATATTGACACCCCTCAGAATATGTCCTTTAATATTCCTCTCCCACTCATCCTTGTCCTGCCAGCAAGTCTCAATTATGGCACAAATATGGATCTGCTCCTATTCCAAAAGGTGTTGCAGCTCATTCTTTTTTAACCAGACTTTATGCATTTGTGAGAAACACCCACCAACTTCTTTCTTTTTTCTGTCTACCTTACTATTTCAAATAGTGTATTTCCCTCACTGTGAGAGGAAAGATAAATAAATGCCGAAAAAAAGAAGCAGTGAGGAGGAAAGGGATAATAACACTGATGAAACTGATGACTGGACAGTAGTGCAGTCCAGTAAAGGATTTTAAAGTGAGAGGAGAGTTGGTACTTTTGAAGTAACAAATGAGGGTGCTAATATTGAATGTGCACATAGTATACTGTACTAACAATATCTCAGGAGGAGGGCTGAAAAAGTGGGATGGAAGTTAAAAATAACAAGAGTGGTAACATTGCTGTTATAGTTGATGTTATAATAAGATACACAGACTAAGAAGTGTATAGGAAAAATAAAGCTATACTCATGTTTACATGTCTGCTGGGGGATAAAATAAAATACTTCAGTGAAAACCTAGCAGGAGTATTGTCAATGGCAGAAAGTGATGTTATGATCAATATAGGAGAAACTAATACAGGATACAAGCAGCACCATGAACATTAGGCAGAATTGCATGAAACTTTATAATAATCTTAAGAGTATGGGGTGCATGCCTATTTTTTTCTGAAATCCTGCCAGTAAAAAGGGCTTCAACTAAAACAGGAAGGAAATTATTTAAATTTTGTAATTAGTTGGATGATAGGACTTTCAGGAAGATATCATCTTGTTGAAAAAACTGTGACTTATTCTATGGCAAAAAACAATGGTCTGTAAAGGATGATTTACATTTGAACATACAGGGAGCAAATCTATGTACAAAAATAATTAACCACATTACTGAGAAAAATGTCAGCAAGTAAATGGGGTGGTAGGAATAGCAATACCGTAGTGAGGAAAAGGCCAATTATAAAAAAAAATTAAAACTTTAACTAGCTTCAGATAATATCACTAAATGTGAGAAGTCTAATATATAAATGTGATAGCTTAGAAGCTCTTCTAGTTAGAAAAAACCCCGGACATAGTAGCAATTATGGAAACATGGGGGGACCAGCATGATGCATGGGATAAGGAAATTTAAGGTTATAAATAGAATAATAGATAGCAAAGTATCTATTACAAGGCAGTAAGACCAGCAAGAGGTTCCCAAAGTCCCCAACATCTTGAGATGGGCTTACTGCCATGAAATAGATACTTTTCTATTTGTTGTTTTTTGTAATATATGGATGCAATTCAAAATTTTTTTGCTTTTTTTTTTTTACATTCTGTGAGCTCGGCAGCAAGTTGCCGCACTGAAGACATGCTTGTGCTCAGCTGACTGTCACACTGACTGTCACACTGGAGACAGACTCACTTGCCCACATCCCCGATCCTCACCGCCACTCTCTCAGTGTCTGTTTATATTTTGGCAAATCCTACCTTTTAGTTTACAATCCTTTGGGTAATGCAGGATCAACCAGATAATCCAATGATAGAAAAAAAAGCAGAAGAAACGAAGCGGACACATTAGGCTCACTAAGTGAGAGTAACGAGCCGCCATGTTTTCAAAATTAGTGTGCCCACCCACAGAGGGACAGTGACCAACTAGAATGCATGCATGACTTTGGACGTGAAGGAAGGGACTTGGGATCATGGCAACTGGGTTTATGTGTGAGGCTGACTTGTGTAGCCACTGTGGCATTTCTGTGATAATACTATCGTTCTAATGTCAGAACGATAGCATTATTGGTAGTGAAGTGTAGTATTACTGGGAGTGAAGTGTGCTATTATGGGGAAACTGGCTATCTACTACAAGGATTTTTTTGAATAATTTTCAGTACTATTATTTTGATGATCCATATATTCCAACGTAATTTAATTTTTTTTTTTTTATTTAATTTTTGTTGACCGGGTAAGAGCACTAGACAAATCCTGCCTATTTTCAGGCACGACATGGGGGAAGGGGATACAGATGAATGCCAACCGACCTTGAACCAGATTAAGCTGTTGGTGGTATTTTTCATGAATGAGGAAAATTTGGCCAGGGCACAGGGGAAATTCCCTTGCTGTTATTGAGAAGTGCCATGGGATCTTTAACATCCACCTGAACTACCACCAGAAGAGGCAGATTGGACCTCGGTTTAGCGTCTCATCTGAAAGACGGCACATCAGGAGTGCAGCACCCCCCTCATGCTGCACTGCAGTGTCAGTATCGGGATATTAACCCAAGTGCCTGGTGTGGGGATATAGCCCACAGCCTACTGATCTCCTGGCCTCAGAGGCAAGTGTGCTACCTGCTGAGCCACTGACACTGTAAATTCAAGGGCATAATATATAGACAGGGAAGAGGTGTGGCCTTGTACCTTAAAGAATATTAGTGTGTGCGGAATTGCATTATGATGAAGAAACGTTAATAGAATCTGTGTATGTTGTGTCCATTAATAACACTGAACCAAGAAATCTAAATGTGGAACATGTTACTTACTGCAAGGACTTGGGAAATGCACATGCCTGAGTCACGGTTCTGATTTTTAATGCAATACTTTTAAGTTCCTTTCCATTCTCATTTTTCAATATACAATATATTGCCATGTTCAGGTAAAAGCCTACTTTCAGGCCATTTGTTTATCTTAAACTGCTTGAAATATGCATAACTCTTGTATGCATGAGTTCAAGTCAGTTAAGGACCACCTTGCTCAAATGCATGTTCTGTTGCTCTCAGAGAAAGTGCAGAGGCAGTGGGCAGGCTGAACTTCAGAACAGCAACAAAGTAAGAAGCTTGGGCTGAGTAAAATCACATTTTGACTGAAAAATAACAAATCAATTAATGACTAAGGCAAAATGGGTTGCCTAAATACAGTCAGCAAGCATGTAATCTTTGACAGACACACTGGTCCAATAAGACCAAAAATAAACACTAATAACTGACAGTGTTGGTGACTGAGTATATTTCAGTCATACTCCATTCATCCATAACCCTTTTCACAACCCTGTAATAAAGGTTGTGGGAGGATTTGTACCAAACTCCTTTTGCTTTAAAATTGTCCATTTAAGACCTCACTACACTGCTTGTCCTGCAGTACTTCTTGTCTATACCTCAGTGGGAGGGTTAACAAACAGCATGTGAGCCCAATAAAAGAGGATAGTGAACAAGGTGAAAATGGGGTGTTGTTTTCTGGTATGGGGAGACAACCAGAGACTGAACTGCAAGGACCTTTTTGTAAAGTTGAAGAGAAGCTCTTTGTTTTTGCATGTTATCAAAAGTAAAGCAGTTTTCATTTAGTTTAATCTGTTCTCTGGAGTGTTCTGTTTGTAAAGGTTCCCCAAGAAGCTGCCCAGTTCATTATCCTGTCACAGTGCCCCATTGTAAAAGCAGAGCTGTGGAACCAAAAGAAAGAGACAAGTTTCAAACACAGAAACTAGGAGTTACACAAGAAAACCTTGCAGCTTGCATTTTCCAGCATTGTGATTGGACAGGACTTCAATAATAAAAGGAAAAGCAAGAAACAGAATGAACAGAATTAAGGAGAATATCTGGTATTCAGAAGCTGTGATAGTTGGAGAAATGGCATGATTTACAGCTCTCTGACAGTTCAGATCAATACTAATATGTCTGCATGCTTTAGAAGCAAACATAAACAAGCATTTGTCAACGCCGAATGTTGATTGCGTTCATGTGTTGACCACTCTCACTGTCCCTCTGTCAGTCGCTCAGTCTGTTTCATCCGGTGCTGCAGGCTGCTGTTTTGTACTGAACTCCGGCATGCGTTGGCACCTTGTTCTAGCCACTAAGAGTTCTGCAGCTGTCCCAACAGAACTCCATTGAGGTGGCTCACTCCCCCTCTCTCACTTGTGCATTCTGTTTCTCTTGGAGCTGCAGGCTGCCCTTTTGTACTGGCCTCCTGCCTCTGTTGGGGGCTTTTTCTGACCACAAAGAAATCTGCAGCAGTCCTGACACAGGTCTGTTGAGCCTGCTGACTCCCCCTCTCTCACTCACTCATTCCATTTCTGCCAGCGCTGCAGGGTGGCCTTTTGTACTGGGCTCCTGCCTGCGTTGGCACCTTTTCCTGTCAACAAAGAAATCCTCAGCAGTCATGACAGAGCTCCATTAAGGTCGCACATTCCCCCTGTGTCACTCACTCTTTCTGTCTGTCCTGGCACTGTAGGTTGCCCTTTTGTACTGAGCTCCTGCCTCTGTTGGCACCTTTGTCTGCCCACAGAGACATCTGCAGCAGTCACGACAAAGCTCCGGTTAGCTCGCTCACGCACTCCCCTTTTCTCACTCACTCATTCTGTTTCTGCCGGCACTGCAGGCTGCCCTTTTTCATTGGACTCCTGCCTGCATTACCGCCTTCTTCTGCCCACAAAGAAATTTGCAGCACTTACAATACAGCTCTGTTGAGCTTGCTCACTCCCTCTCTGTCACTCGCTCATTCTGGTTTCCCCGCCAGTGCAGGCTGCCCATTTGTACTGGGCCCCTGCATGCACTGGCACCTTTGTCTGCCCACAAACAAATCCACAACTGTCTCAACAGAGCTCTGTTGAGGTCGCTCAGTCTCCCTGTCTCACACGCTCATTCTGTTTGTCCTGGCTCTGCAAGTGGCCCTTTTGTATGGGACTCCTGCCTGCATTGGCACCTTTTTCTGCTCACAAAGAAATCCACAGCAGTCCTGACAGAGCTCCGTTGAGCTCACTCAGTCCCCCTGTCTCAGTCGCTCGTACTGTTTCTCCCACTGCTGCAGGCTGGTCTTTTGTACTGGGCCCCTACCTGCATTGATGCCTTCTTCTGTCCACAAGGAAATCCACAGCAGTCCTGAAAGAGCTCCGGTGAATTCGCTGACTCCCCCTCCGTCACTCGCTGTCTCGTTCTGTTTCTCCCAGTGCTGCAGGCTGCCCTTTTGTACTGGGCTCTTATGGTGCAACCTTTCTCTACCCACAAACAAATCCACAGCTGTCCCGACAGAGCTGTGTTGAGGTCGCTCAGTCTCCCTCTCTCACACGCTCAGTCTGTTTGTCCTGGCACTGCAAGCGGCCCTTTTGTATGGGACTCCTGCCTGCATTGGTGCCTTTTTCTGCACACAAAGAAATCCACAGCAGTCCTGACGGAGATGCGTTGAGCTCACTCGGTCCCCATGTCTCACTTGCTCGTACTGTTTCTCCCACCGCTGCAGGCTGGCCTTTTGTGCTGGGCCCCTGCCTGCATTGATGCCTTTTTCTGCCCACAAAGAAATCCGCAGCAGTCCTGAAAGAGCTCCGGTGAGTTTGCTCACTCCCCCTCCCTCACTCGCTCTCTCGTTCTGTTTCTCCCACTGCTGCATGCTGCCCTTTTGTACTGGGCCCTTTCTCTGCCCACAAACAAATCCGTAGCAGTCCCGACAGAGCTCAGTTGAGCGCAGTCACTCCCCCTCTCCCTCATTTGATCTTAATGTGTCCCACACAGTGATTTCCCACAGTGACTGTGATATTCTGTGGCAGGAGTGCAAAAACACATAGTAGCCACGATGTGAAACATGGCAGCTGTACTGTTCGTAAGGAGGTGTGGAAAAATGCCACTGTTGAAAATGTGGGGTGAAAATATCATAAAATTGAGAAGTTTCAAGGGTGTGTAGAAACAGGTCAATGCACGCTTGTAACACAGTCATGTCATTGAGTTTCGACACCCGATTTTCAGCATAGGCATTTTAAGGACCTCTGCTCATGAACAGTGCCACTGTCATTTTCTTAATTTGTTCCGATCAGTGATTTCCCACAGCGACAGTGTTATTGTGTGCCAGAACTGTGAAAACACATTTCGGTCAGGATGTGGAAAATGACAGCTGTGCTGCTCATAAGGAGGTGTGGAAAAATTCCACTGGTGAAAATGTGACGTGACAATATTACAAATCTGCGAAGTAACAGGGGTGCATGGAAAGTGTGCAATGCACACTTGCAACACAGTCATTTGATGGGGTATTATCACCAGATTTTCAACATAGGCATTTTAGGACCTCTGCTCATGAACAGTATCACTCTAATTTTCTTAATCTGTCCCGGACAGTGATTTCCCACAGCAGCCTCTCTATTCTGCCCCGGAAGTGCGGAAACACATTTCGGCCAGGATGGGGAAAATGACAGCTTTACTGTTCATAAGTAGGTGTAGGAAAATGGCAATGTTGGAAATCTGGAGTGAAAATATTAGAAATTTGTGAACTTACAAGCGTGCGTGCAAACTGCGCAATGCACGCTCGTACCACAGTCATTTTATGGAGTATCATTACCAATTTTTCAACATAGCCATTTCAGGACCTCTACTCATGAACAGTGTCACTGTCATTTTTTTAATCTGTCCTGAACACTGATTTCCCACAGCAACCAAGCTATTCTGCACCGGAAGTGCGAAAGCACAGTTCTGCCAGGATGTGAACAATGACAGTTGTACTGTTCACAAGGAGGTGCGACAAAATGCTAATGTTGTAAATCTGGTGTAAAATTATTGAAAATTCATGAAGTTATGAGCGTGTGCATAGCAACTGAGCAGTGCACACTCGAAAAACAGTCATTTTTGGGATTTTTACCACCAAATCTGCAACATTGGCTTTTTGAGAGCTCACCTCATGAACACTGGCACTGTCATGTCATTAACCAGTCCCGAAAGGTGATTCCACACAGTGACCACGAAATCACCTTTCCAGGCTGATTAACGCCATGACAGTTCAAGAATTCATAAGGAGGGGTCCCAAAAACCCGATGTTGAAAATTTTGTGAAAAAATTCCCAAAAATGCTCGAGATATGCAGTAAAGTTGAAAACCCCCTATGTATTACATTATACAGCTTACCGGCATTTCGTCAGTTCGTGGTCGGATTTGAAGAGTGCAGACGTGTTCCCAGTCCACCAAGATCATCACGCCAAGCTCCTAAGGTAAGTATGGGGTGAGGGGGGAGGGGTGTGGGGAGGCAGGTGTGCAGTGGGTGGGTGCGGGTGGGAGGCAGGACGAATGCTGAGGGACGGTTTCCTGCTTTCCAGGGACAAAAAAAAAAAAGGACATCATGGGACTGTTTTTCACTTTGCAGGGGCCTCTGGCACACTGGGGTGGGCTCCCAGTGTCCCAGCAGTGGCTTTCTCATTCGGGGGCAGCATTAGCTGACGGGGGATTGGGCACCCCCATCGGCAAAGAGAGGGTGGGGTATCGTTATACCGACGGGGATTGGGCACCCCTTTGGCAGGAACAAAAAGGGCGTGGGGGGGTGACAGAATGCTGATGGGGAGTGGGCTCCCTCGTTGGCAACAAAACAAACAGGGGGGGGCACTACAGCCGATGGGCATTGAGCACCCCGTCAGCAGGAACAAAACCCGGGGGGGCACAGAATGCCAATGGGGATTGGGCCCCCATCGGCAACTAAACATGGTGGGGGAGCAGTTATATTTTTTGTGAACATGGTGGCAAGCCACCGCCATGTTCACAAACAATCTCAGGGGTTTACATCCCGCCCAGCAATGATGGGTCGCTCCCTCATTGCAGCAGATGACTGACGCTGCAATGACGAGGCAGACTCTGATTGCAGCAGCTGTTTTTTTGAAAGTTGTGGCACATTGACTGAACTAATGTCAGCAACAGCGTACCACAGCATTGAGGGAACTGGGGCAAGCCTCTCAAGGCTGTGGGAGCATTGGCCACAGCAGTGCCATGCCTCCACAACCTGCTCCTGTACAAACCTGTCACAACATGTTTCTTGAGCATGCATGCAATCAACATAAAAAGGAATAGGCAAATCATAAGAAACTAACATCTGATCAGTATCACATCCATTGTGGGAAAAAGTATGGAAATGGCATTAATGACCTATTATAAGTAGTTTGCATAATCAAGGGACCAACTGATGATTTACAGCATGGCTTTAAAAGAGTGTGCTCTTGAGCAACCTGTTTGATTAGTTTTTAGGAACCTATAAGGAAAAACCTTGATGATGGTACTTCGGTGGACATATATTCCTTGCTGTCAGCAAGAAGTTTGATGTTGTTCCACATGGATGCCTTATAGAAAAGTTAAATAGGTTTGGGATAAACCCTGTTAAAACAAGGTGGGTGCAGTCATGGCTGGAATATTGAACCCAGAGGGTGAGAATTAATGGATTCCTATCTAATGAAGGTGAGGTCATGAGTGGTGTCCCACAATGTTCTGCACTGAGACCAGTACTGTATGGAATTTGCATTTCTGACCTGGAGGCAAACATTAAACACTGGTGTTATAAGTTTACAGATGGCACCAAATTAGGTGAAAAAGTGAACACACTGGATGACTTTAGCAAACTGCAAAAGGACCTGGATAAAATGACATAATGTGCAACAAGATAGGGTACATTCTTTAATAATGAAAAGTGTATGGCCATGCACTTGAGGAACAACAGTAACAAGCTGGATTTTTACATGACTGGAATTAAACTTAACATTAGAGCAACAAAGAAGGATTTAGGGGATAAAAATGATTTCATATCTAAAACAAAATAAATCAGGTAAATGATGGTCTTATCAAGGCTAATGATGTCCTAAATACCATCAGGAGACACTTTTCTCATATATCCAGGGAAGTGATCTTTACTCTCTACAGATCATATGTCCCTGCCAATTACTGACAACAGTTTGCAGTTTTGAGGGGGGGGGGGGATAAATGTGGGTGAGAACCATAAAACTGAAGGACCACAACACAGAGTAAAGCAACTAAGATGATATAAGAGGACTGGAGGAGATGACATATGAGGAAAGACTAGAAACATTGGGTCTATACAGTCTTCTGTGAAGATTATCAGGGGGGATCTCCTGTTACTTTACAATGTGCATGAGGATTAGGTGTTAATGAAAGACCTTAATATTCAGTTTGAACTTTATATGCAAAACACACAAAGTCATAATAAATAGACCAATGCTAACATTTGCAGAAAAAAATAACAGGAACCTTTTTTATGCAGATAATTGTTAATATAAGAAATACCTTACCTCAGGAACTAGTGAACAGCAAAAACATATATATTTAAAAATCAACTGGATATGTGGGTAGATGGCTGTAATCTAAATTAATATTTTGAATTGAAGTCAGATTTAAATGGATGTCCATGTCTAATTCTGTCTCTACACTCCATGTATTAACTCCAAGTATATGACTGCTGCAAAGAGACAGGTTGCTTCCAGGTCAGAGAAGAAAACAGAGTAGCACAGAAGGACATAAAAATAAGACTTAAGTAGAAAAATTTGAGATGGAAGCCAGTATACCAGCAGGAGCGTCAGAAAATGCCAAAGCCTTCTTCTAGTAAATAAATGGAAAGAGGAAGGTGACAGAGGGGACTGACCCTTAAAACTAGTTGTGATATGAGGAAACTTTGCAAGAAACAATAGCTTAACAATATACAGTACTTAACAATTTGTTTCTATTTCTCTAGCTGCCTGTGTGAGGGGAGGGAATTCACAGGGAGGACGCATAACATCAGGAGCAGTCACAGTATGTCCATTAGACAGATGCCCTCCATTTGCTGGCTTTTGGATAAAGGAATCAGCTGTGAGGATGGACCTAGTATTACATGAATAACATGACTGGCTGACCACTGCAACCAATCAGATGTTGCTGAGCACATTGCTACAGTTGTTTAGTTCATTCTGGAGCAATCAAGCAGGGAGAGATTCTGGTCAGCCACAGGGTCAATGGAACTTTTCTCTTTTTACAGGATTTAAGTATACATATAACCTGTGGTGTAACTGTAGATGGAGGAAGGTAGTGGGTGTCAGCAGGTGTTGGGGGGGTTCTATATTTGAAGGAGTAAGTCAGGTGGGTGGAGGTGAAGCTAGATGAACTGGTGTAGGGTGAACCCATTGCAGGCATACTAAGAAGACAGAATGGCAGAAACACTACTGGGACATTTAGGGATAGGAAGCTGAGTGTGGTAGTTGATGAGCACTACAAGTAAAGATGAGTATCAATGGTATCACTCAGTGATCAATTTTGGGTCACTGCCCATCAGCATCTTCATCAATGATTAGGAAGTTGGAGTTTCCAGCAGTCTGCTTAGGTTTCCAACTGACACTAAGCAAGACAGGATAGTGATCTCCTTCAGGGTATGGACACACTTTAAGAAGACTAATATCAGCTGGGTAATTGGTCTTAATTTGGAGCCTTAGATTCAGTGTTACCATATGCAAGGTGCTACACTGGTTGAGGGGGAAAAAAGGAATAGGTTGTACACCCCGTATGAAGCTCTTCTGGCTATAGTTTAGGAGGAAGGGACCTGGACATTTTAAAAAAGTGCTGATGCAGGAAAAACACTACTTGGCTGCTGGACCCCACATAAATAAATGGTGAGGTAGTTTGCTCCTAGTAAAACCTGACTGGCTGAAAATTCAGCCAACCAGGTTTTACTAGGAGCACAGATGTCACCATTTGTTCATGCACCATGCCGTTACCAAGACAGACACTGAACAGAGGAAACACTCTGCACTGGGGAACCATTTTCCTTATTACAGGTCATGTTTTTTTTCTGGGTGTTGGTGGAGGGAGGAGGCTGGTAGGGGAAAGAGGGGGGTTGGGTGGGGGTCTTATGTGACTTGACATGATGGTGGGACTCGGGTGGGAGAAGGCAGGGGAGTGTGTTTGGGGCATGGATGGTGGTAAGGTGTAAACCATATAATTAACTTATGTGAACCATGTGATTCTGTCACTGTGCAGTCAAACTTGCTGTGGTGAGGGGAGGAGGGAGAAGGGTGTCAGCAGGGGAAGGGAAATGGGCATATCATGAATAGAAAATTTTTGGGAGATGGGAGTTGGTGGTATCACAGCACATTTGGTGGTAATTTGTATTACAGTTTGAGTTGAAAAATAAACCAATAAACAGAAATTATCCTGTTAAAGTTGATGTGGCCATCGTGAAGTTTCTGAAATTCATGAAGTATGAATTTCCACAAATTCACACCAACTTCAACAGCGAATTGAACCTTTACTGCACCTCTGAAGTCAGTTGACTTGTCTGACACAGAAGGGGATACCCTAATGTTTGGCAGAGAGAAGAATTCAGTTTTCAATTTCCAAAGTCATCCTGTGCTTGTGCATTTGTTGAGGTATGACAACAAGCAAAATATCAATACAACTTCTGGGAGCAAAAATATTATACTAGTGTCTCCCTAGGGCATAAATGTAAGCTTGCATTTTATTAATGACAGCATTCACTAAGAAGGACTTTCATGTGTTTTAAGACTGTTCTTTTCAGCAAGTATTGCACACACTGAACTGGTCTCAAATTACAATCAGCATACTTATTGAACTGATCATAGTTTACCTTAATCTCAGGCTATTGCTGGTCTGAAACTCCAATGTTCCCTATGACCCATCCATGACAGATAAAACAAAATCTGGTCAGAGCCAATATGGCTGTGAAGAGCTTTTGGGAAGCTTTTACCCATTATTTCTAATGAAATTGCACAATGCAGATCTGTGGAGAGGCAGTTTCAATGTGGTCTTCTGTTTATACATTTTTACAATGTGTTTTCCTAGAATATGCCTGCTGATTGCTATATATTTAGCCTGGATAGTTCACAGAAGAAATGGCATTTGCTATTTTCAGAGGGGCTCTACATCTGCACAATATTATGCTGCATTGCATAAAATCAGAATGCACTGAAAACAATATTTTACATATGGGGGAACATACTAAGTGCTGGACCAATGCACAAGCAGAAAGATGCATTGTGCAAAGAGGGTGTGCTGATCGGCACCGATACAATATTCAAAGATAATGCACCACTGGTACAGGGAGCGCATACAGTGCAGCCCACCAGGATGAAGTACAGCTCTGCAGAATTCTGCAGTGCAGTTATTGTAGCAAACAATGCAATTTCAGTATGAGTTAATCCCTTTTGTCCTGCAGAAAACCTATGACACTGTGCTTCACCCTGGCAGGAGTCATTGTACCTGTTGAAAATGTGAACCTGGATGGCAGTCACAGTGCAGGTGGCTGCCAAGACAGGTACATCCAGGGAACCCCCAACTGAATACCTCCCAGGGGGAATACATGGCGCATACTGGTATAGCCTGCAGCCCCCATGGGTGATATTCAGCCCAGGAATGCAAATGAGCTAATTGAACATGCAGGGTGTGAAGGGGCCTTATGCATGCTCATTACCTACCCATTTGCATGCTGGCACAGGGATGAATGCACTAGAGCAGCTCTCGCCCCTCAGCCGGGACTCAATCACTCCCATGTAGGATGTGCCCCGAAGTCTCTGGTGGTAAAGTGGCACCCCCACCCATTCCACCAGCCCTGATCATTCCGGAATCTAGGCTCTATCGGTTCCATACTGTTGGACCCTTCTCCCATCCCAGATTGCACCAGAATACACCTACAGTCCATGTCCATAGTGTAGTGGCCCTCACCTACCCTCAAGGGTGCACAGACACCTCCTCCCTGCCCCCCAACCCATCACATTGCAATGACTGGCACTATGAAGGGATCATACCACTGTATCAGTGGGTGGTGGAACATTGGCAGTAGGACACTGGAATGTGTCATACTTAGGCATGAGCTGTGTATAGATGACAATTCACAGTGGCCATACACCTCAGGCGCTCACATGTGGATCCATCATCCTGGTGCTATTGCACTTCTCAGTGAGAGAGATGGCCAATGCTGTACCCACTCATGCTGGTCCCAGAATAGGAATGTTACAGTCAACCTCCCATTTATTTGTACAATTGGGGAACCACAGATGAACTATACATAGCCTGGAGCATACTCTGCAAATGGCATTGCAGGACACTGCACCCCATGGAATCTGGAATACCTCAGCAGTTCAGAGGGTGGTATGTTGCACAGGGGAACAGGGGAACAGGGTAGAGTGTGGACTTGCAGTGGTGTATGGCAGCAGGAAGATACACATCTATAAGGCATGCATTGGAAGTATGTCAATTCCCTCTTACGGATTGTCAGGGTCATACACACAGCTGCATACACTGGGGGGTCCACAGCTTGCATAGTACCTCAATGCATGATACAGCCACTTGGGTCATTCCAGAGTGCAGGTCCCCAGCTGGGATCCAGAGCAGTCAGCGGTTGGCTATGGCAGGGTATGGAGGGCAGTGCCAGTCTCTGCACCATGTCGAGTATGAGGGAGCAGGGGTGTCTGCATACCAGGGTTGTGGGTGAGGGTCCTCTATGCTATGGATATGGACCATGGTTTCCTCTGGTGTGATTGGGTCTTGGGGTTCCGTACACTATGGAGCTCCTCGGGGATGATGTTGGATTGATTGGGGATGGGAAGGGGGTACCTCTAGTCCACCTGGGCTGCCAGGCTGCTGTGCACCTGGGTGCACTTCTGCAGCCCACTTGTGGGTGGCTGGTTGGGTTAGGCCAGCTATTCATGGCCAACTGTGTGTCATGGTGCTCTGCACTATGAGGGATGCATTCCCACTGAATATGCCACAGTATGGCACATGCATGGGAATGCCCCCTTGACTTGCATGGCATACCATTTGTGTGCACCCTGGCCCATTCCCTTGCAGTCGGCACATCCTGCATATTTGAATATCACGATGTGGCACATTGTTGGAGTTGCTCGGCTCATCTCCCTTTTCCGCTGAGATGTGCTGTGCATCTCCTTTGAATAAAGGGGGCCCTGGACTAGGTACTCCCAATAAATACATTATAAAAATGGTAACATCTTGACCACACTGAAAACAAGATATTGCATCCAGTCTGGGACAGCCTGAGCAAATACAGTGCAAAAATGCGCAAATGAACTTCCCTGTGACAATGAGATGTAATATCTAAGGACAGGAATGGGGCAAAAAGGAGTAAGGCCATCAGGAAATGGAGGGTAATGATTACAAATGCCGTAGTCTGGGGCGACAAGCTCCCTGAACTGGTGGCCTTGATGGAAGAGGGATGCCTGGATATCGTAGCAGTCACAGAAACATGGTACACAGAGAACCATGACTGAGATGTTAACATACCAGGGTACATAACCTACAGGAGAGACAGGCAGGGGAGAAGGGAGGGAGGAGAAGCTTATGTAAAGGAAGGGATAAAAGCAACTGAACAAAAGAGTAATCAGGAGGATAGGAGGCACCTGGGTCACCTTAGAGACTGGAAATGGCACCACAATCTGCACAGGGGTTGTATACAGACCCCATGTCAGGGATGGAATGGACAAGGATATGATAGAAGGCATTCTTAGGATGGCAGAGAAAGGGGAGATACTGTTGATGGGAGACCTGAATATGCCAGATGTTAACTGGAGCACATTTGCTGCAGCCACATCCAAGAGCAGGGCCATTCTCGATGCCCTACAGGTGGCATGCCTCAGACAGCTAGTTTCGGAACCCACTCACGAGGGAGCAATCTTAGATCTCATACTCTCAAATGGGAACATTGATAGGATCACAGATCTAGAAGTGGGTTGCTGTCTGGGAACAAGTGACCATCAAACAGTGTGGTTCACAATAAACTCAGCTACAGAATCAAGCCATACAAAAGTGAGGGTACTGGACTTCAGGAGGGTTGACTTTGGAACATGGGAGAGTGCCTTGGAAAAGCACAAGCAAAAGGCTAGAAGAAGGGGTGGAGCAACAATGGGGAAACATAAAAACTGCCATCACAGAGGCAACAAGCCTTTGTGTCAAGCAAATAAACAAATCAAAAGGAAAGAAAAAGCCACTATGGTTCTCAAAGAGGTGGCGGGAAAAGTCAGGGAGAAAAAGATAGCATTCAGGAAGTATAAGGAAACACAGAAGGAGCAAGACAGAGAGCTGTACCAGTTAAGGCAGAAGGAAGCAGGGAGGGAAATCAGAATAACAAATGCCCAAACTGAGGAAAAGATAGCCAACTCAGTTAAGAAGGGGGATAAAACCTTTTATATGTACATCAGGGAGCGTAAAAAGACAAAGGGAGGGATAGTGAGGCTGAATAGAATGGATGGTGGGTGGGCAGAGAGGGACAGTGAAAAAGCAGGGATACTGAACAAATATTTCTGCTCAGTATTCACAAAAGAAGAGGATGGTGATAGTGCCTAATCCAATTAACAGAAGCACTCTTGATAGAGGGGTCAATCCCAGCCCTTTCACAGAAGAACGGGTTCTGAAAGAACTCCTAAAACTGAAGGTGGACAACGCAATGGGGCCTGATGGAATTCACCCCAGAATTCTAAAATAATTAAGGGGAGAAATAGTGAAACCACTGACTACCCTTCTTTACAAATCATGAGATGATGGTGTGGTACCTGAGGACTGGAGGAAGGTGGATGTGATTCCCCTTCACAAAAGTGGGACCAAGACAAGGGCAGGAAACTACAGGCCTGTCAGTTTGACCTCTGTGGTAGGGAAAGTGATAGAATCACTTCTGAAGGAAAGAATTGTTGAGTACCTAGAGGCCAGTGGGGTACAGAATCCAAGGCAGCATGAGTTAACAGCAGGAAGGTCATGTCAGACAAATCTAATTGATTTTTTTGACTGGGTGACCAAAGTAGTAGACCAGGGAGGGGCTGTGGACATGGCCTATCTAGGCTTTAGCAAGGCATTTGACACAGTCCCACACAAAATATTAATAGTTAAATTAACCAGCCTGGGAGTGGGTCCCAGGGTGGTTGCCTGATTAAAACATTGGCTGGACAACAGGACACAGAAGGTAATTGTAAATAGAGTCCTCTCTGAAGAAAGAAGTGTTACTAGTGTGGTACCGCAGGGTTCAGTACTGGGTCCAGTCATTTTTAATGTCTTTATACGTGACATTGCAGAGGGACTGGAAGGAAAAGTATGCCTCTTTGCAGATGGCACAAAGATCTACCATAGGGTTGTTACACAAGGAGGCATGGAAAGGATGACAAGGGACTTATTATATACTGTATCACATCAATATCATCTCCAGCTTGGCATCAAATAAGATCTTGGCTTGTAAAAAGTGTCGAAATGTGTAAAGTTTGTTGTAATTAATTGAAAAATATCTATATGTCTGTCATGTATTGTGTCTCTTGATGCAGGTTGTATATTGTATTTGCTATGCTTGTATTTATGTACATATTCTGTGTAACTATTTGTTGTATACATTAGGACCCCATTGGAAATGAGCCTCAGCTCAATTGGGCTATCCGCGTCTGAATTTTTAGAATAACATTTTTACTACTACTAGTACATGTTTTGCGAGAACAATGCAAGTTAACACATATCCTGGCTACATTATTATCAGACCTCAAATTTATTTATAGAAATTATGCACACTTACATTACTAATACTGTAAATTAAAATATTACTGTTTAGATCTTCTTACTGTTTAGATTTCTCATTTCTTTTTTTTTGTAATTTTCCTGGCTCCCACGGCTTTCAGAGGAGGCCTCGTACCTCCTCTTACTCCGTCCACTAGGGCAATCCCCACGGCATCCCATCCCCTAGTTTCATCCACTCATACGGCCAGGGGTGTTTCATTTTCCCCCTGTTTTTCTCCCATTCCCTTGAGATGCCTGCACTTAGGACTGACATCCAGGCTTGCCAAAGTGCTGACACATGCCGACAGCCACACATGGAACAGAGTACCCCCTCCCCGACTCTAGTAGAGCCACCGGTGCCCTGAAATCCTGTACATCCACCAGCTTCAGGGGCGTCGGGTGCTAGAAGCACCCCTGGTTTCCCATCCCAGAGGGAGAAGGCATCTGTTGGGATGCTCGATCCTCCCTCCTCCTCCCTCCTCCTCCTCCCTCCTCCTCCGACCCCCAATGACCTGAGTCCGCTTCAAACCTGATCACCCAGAAAAGTGAGGTGTGGCATCCAGTGCCTCAACCCTCAGCACCACCGGGCTAGGCAAGATTTCTCATTTCAACCACAAACAGTATGTTTATGTTCCACAGCCTAGAGTTCGAGGTCCAAAATGCAAGAAAAACTCAACTGTTGTCCCATATAAATTTATTTTTCAGTTGTTTTGACTAACTTTTTTGTAACTCTATATGGGAAGATAAGAAATCAGATAATTATACAGATGAATTTCTCACTCTTTTGGTTTGTCAGCAGTTAATTCATTAGATGAGTTCTCCCTTGCCAGAAGTTTGATTGTTTCTCCACCACACACACACACACACCCCCACCCCCCTACCTCAGTACTTGGCATTTATTTATTTAAGAGTTTTACCAGGAAGGCATACTGAGCAGGGTACCACTCGATTCCAGATGTGCCCTGGGGGTACAGGGGAGAGGCAGAATACAGTGGAAATACAAAATACAATGCACATAATTCAATACAGTCATAACATACAGAGTAGTCAACAGCTATATATATATACAGACAGGATAGCCATAGCAGAGGCAATCAAAAACAGGTGAGGCCAGCTTGGCATGCTCTTATCTGTTATGTTTGGAAGGTAGGGGCAGCCGTTGCTTTCAAAAAACCTATATATTAAGTCTGGATAGTTCACTGAACACATGGTATATGTCTGAGACATTACTGTCTTAAAATTTTAAAAAACAGTGTAAATCATTATACATTTGCTGGGAAAGGTTTGTCATTTATGAGGTATGAATCTTTCTTGAAAGACAATACATACCAACTGAAGTTAGTTGTAAAACATGTTTAAATGCTGGGTATTTAAATGTGCAAGTTGTTGCATTTTAAGGGGGTAAACAAAATTCCAGTTTAATAGGCAACTGATATTTAACAAGCTGTTTCAGTTTCCTAATGGCCATCTGATAAGCAGCTTAGAGTTATGTCTCCAACATTCTAAACAGAAAGGAGGGAGTATTTTTTTGTTGTTGTTGGCTTAGTGATTTATAGATGTGGAAGGATACATTGAAAAGTCCTAAGCATGTGTTCCACTATACTCCATTTTCAAGCTACAGACAGCAAGATGGCTGTAGGATCCACCCACAGCCATAAAAATGTGGAACCATGGCCTTCCCTTTCAGATGGAGAAGACATGTTTCACAAATCTCTTTCCACTGTAAATTCCTTTACAATGCAGTTCTGAACTTTATGCTCTTTGAATGTACTAATAAATGCCCTATGAGATATACCTGCTTGCTTTTTGCTGATTTTTTTTTTCATTTAATTCAGTTTCAGATTAATACCTTTGAGCCAGAGCTCATTTACAAAGGTTCCATGTCAAAACAAAGGCAAATACTATATAAAAACAATACAAATGATACAGGTATTCACATTCATTTAAGATGTAATATACAGTAGATACATAGGAAGCAGGAGGTTACATGGTTCCTGTTACAGAGTATAAGCATGAGCAATAACACCACTTCTTGATTGCAGTACAGTGCTTCTCAAAATTCAGATTATAGACTTAGGTCAGTATAATCTATGGGTTCAGATAGGAATAAGTGTAGAGATATAGGCAGTCAAAGGTGGCTTTGTCTGTGGCATAGCAGAAGGATGAGGTGTAAGGGGTGAGTGAGTCAGGGGGATGAGTGAGGGAGGGAGGGGAAGAAATTCAGGGGTGGGTGGATGGGGCAGCGGTCAAGGGAGTCAGCAAGCCCAGGTGGTGCTGCCAAGACAGCAGGGGGCCCAAATCAAGGGCTAGGTCAGGTACCATTCTTTCCAGGGTGGTCCGAGTTTAAGCAGGGCAACACCAGACATTCTCAGATCTTGTATTCTTTTAATGGTGAGTGCAACTTGCAATATATTCCAGGGGACTGGGTAGGGAAAAGAAATGTTATTTATTTTATTTTATTACTACAATGGTGATGAGAGGGAATGCTAGAGACAGCCCAAGTGCTTGAACTGGAGCATTCAGGACACTTTTATATTGTTAGTAAAGGGGTTAGTTTGTGTTGGGGCACTCACATACACAGGAGAGATAGGCAGGCTTTAAGACCAGCTTTGAAATTGCTTACTTTGCTACATTCAATAAGGTCAGGGGAGATATCATTCATTCACTTTGCCCCGCTATAGGAGAGAGATCTCTGGGCTATGGAGATATGCTTAAAGGGAACCACCACCACCCCTCCCTTCAATGCACTTTGAGTACTGACAGCTGGCTGATTTATTTTGAATAGACAAGATATGGATTCAGGTGCCATCCTGAGCATGGGTTTCTTTGCCAGAAGGCAGGCCTGATATTGGGCTCTTAGGTGAAGTGGTAGCCATCCAGTAGCTTTACAGAGGTCACAAGTGTTAGACCAGTGATCTGTTCCCAGGACAAGGCTACAAGCTTTATTGAGAAGGGTTTTTACCCTTTTGAGGGCTGTGTCAGTTTCAGCGCCATAGATGATAAGGCCATAATCTACAGTAGATAGGACTGTGCAGCTTGTGATCAACTTTATGGCCTCCGACAGCATGTAGTGCCAGTATTGATAGGGAGCACCTAGTATTGCATTGGCTGTTTTGACTACATGGTCTACATGGGTAGTGAAAGAGAGGGCATTATCCATGTGAACACCAAGATATTTAAAGGTGTCAACCTGTTCCAGTATAACCCCCTTGCCACTCCGTACCTCCAGTTTTCCAAATTTCTTTTGATTCTGTGGCACCATAAAAATCATGCACTTGTTTTTTTTTATAATTGAACATCAGTTTATTATTGGAGAACCACATCTCAAGCCTGTGAAATTTACTTCCAGTTCATGGGTGATAGAGGATAAGTTTTTTCCACTTACTGAGATGACTGCATCATCAGCATATAACACGATGTGCGCTGGGCACACTGAGGGCAGGAGGTGTATGAAAAGGCTGAAAAGGAGCAGCCCCAATATTGAGCCTTGTGGTACTCCTAGATTCATGTCTCTTGGCTCAGAAAGAGTGCCTTCAATTTTGACACATTGATTCCTGCCCGAAAGGTAGCTCTTGAACCATGTAACTGCGTCTATGGACAAGCCTATTAAGAATACGTATTGTAGGAGTAACTGATGGTTGATGGTATCAAATGCCTTTGTAAGGTCTATAAAAATAGACCCACTGCCAGGCTATCATCAAAAGCATTGTATATTTTTGGAGGTGAAGTCAACCAGGGCAATGACCATGGAATGGTCGTTTCGGAATCTGTGTTGCTGGGCACAGAGTAGTTTGTATTTCAACAGGTAAACCATGAGCTGGTCAGAGACAATTCTTTTGAGGGGTTTAGACTTGGGGGATGGAGATGGGCCTGTAGTTAGGTTGGTGGCATCCTCTGACTTGAAGACAGGGGTGACATGCACCTTCTTCCACATGTCAGGGAATACTCCTGACCTTAGTGAGGAATTAATGACTTTGGTACATTGATCCATCAGTTCTTTTATAGTAAGTGCCACCAGCTTCATGTCAACAAGGTCGCTCCCCATCCTTGTTTTCCCTAGCACACATTTAACATATTTAGTGGCGTCATTCCTGGTGAGCTGCTTGAAGTAGAATGGGGGAGGCATTGACCCTGGCCGAGTGAGTTGGGGGTGGTGGTGAGGTGTAGATCTCGACTTGAGGTGGTCAAGTATCTGCTAGGAAGTAATGAGCATAGATCAGTGAAAGCAAGGTTAAAAGCGTTAGCTATGTCACCTGGTTCCTGATGCGTCCCAGTGGCAATGACTATTAACCCTGGTTCAGATTTGGAGGATTTCCCTGTGAGTGATTTTACAGAGTCCCAGAATTCCTTCCCTCATCCCCAGCTCCATTTTAGTAGATTGTTGTAGTAGGTTGCCTTAGCCTGACAGATGAGTTTTGTACATCTGTTTCTGGCAGTCTTATAAGCAATAAGATCTGCCATTTTGCAAGTTGTTTTGGCTTTATGCAAGAGATTATCCCTTTCCCACATGAGCTCAAGGAGGGAACCTGTGCGCCAAGGGCTAGTAGCCTCTCTAGTTTTTTTAGTTTTATAGGGGGCAAAGATGTCACAGGCCTTGTTGAACATTCTGACAAAGAAGTTGAGGGCTTGGTTGCCATTCTCAGCCTTGTCTAGTGGCAACCAATCCACAAGCTTCAAATATTGCCTAAAGTAATCCAGTTGCCCATGTCTCAGGGAGCGGTTTTGTGTGACCCGGGGAGCACTAAAGGTGGTCTTATTTGACCATGTACACATTACTGAAGTGTGATCACTGAAGGCGTCCGGAAGGACGGTGACCTCAGATCTATGCTCTGGGCAGCTTGCAAGCAGCCAATCAATAAGAGTGCTTATGTCAGTTTTGTAATTAAATCTGGTAGCTTGTGCAACCAGTTGGGTGATGTAGAGACCAAATACCTGATCTCAAACTGCAAGGGCATCATGGGACAGCCAATTGGTATTGAAGTCACCAACAAAAATATGCTCCCAGTTGCACTTTAACTGTTCAAGGTTGCTTAGCACTTGCTGGATACCTATTTTATGGGTGCTAGGGGGTATGTACACAGTGGATAGTAGTAAAACTTTGTTTTGCTGGCCCAGAGTGAGTTTTAGCTTTAGTGTGTGTGCCTCCATGGTGTAGAAGCTACAAGGCAGTAATTGGGCATTTATCTCACTTTTCAGGTAGACTAGGCATCCCCGCCCCTCTTGGTCAGTCTGTCCTGCTGGAACACTGTGTAGCCATCTAGGGTGATGGTGGCATCACTAACCTAAGGTGAGAGCCAGGTTTTGGTCAGGGCTATTACATCAGGTTGTAGTAGCTCCACCCAGGCCTGGAACTGCGGTAGTTTGCTATGAAGACTTTGAATGTTTAGTGATACTATCTTGAGATGACCCAGTCTCAAGTGTGGTCTGGCAATGAGCAGCAGTGGGTTCAAATGGACATTTCCAGAGATCAGTAGCAGTATTAATAGCAACTTTCTTAGAATGCAAGCCCAGTGTACCCAACTTAGCCTATTAGATGTTAGTCTGTGAGGCAGAGTGTTAGATGTGGCCACAGCTGTATAGCTGCATAATAGGGCAGCTATAGGGATACTGTGAGGGACTGAGGGGTTATATATTTTGGGTGGGATTCCAAAGTCATGTTTTGTGCATGACTCACTCGGTACCTCTTAGCTTGAACCCGATGGTGGAGGTATAACCTGGACTGGAGACAGGGTCAGTCTTGGGTCCAGTACTTTTTATGCCCCCCCCAGCACAAGATAGGAGATGAGGAGGGCTAGTAGCACCATTCTTGCAGATGCCAACATTTTTGAGTTTTTAATTGGTAGGGGCCTTCACATTCATATCAGGATTGCTGCACCAATATATGACTGCAGTAATTTAGGAGCTGTATTTGAGTGGCACGAGACAATAGCAAGTGGGAAATACAAGAGAGAATCTTTTAACCAATAGTAGCTCTGTAGCTGGGCTGTGGATGGGAGGTTGTACAAACAATAGTGATATGATAGTCGAGGATGAGGAGGAGCTTAAGCATATTTAATAAGCCATCGGGGTTGGGGTGGGCAGGAGGGCCAGAAATCTTCCCTACAGTACAGTTTAAAAAATGTAATCACTCCCCTAGTGTAGAGCGAGGCAGCTAACGCTAGGGAAATGGCAAGATTCAAAAAGTCCAAAAGGCGCTTTAAAAAAAACTGCTATGGGAGCTGCTCTGCTCAGAGAAACAGCCGTTGGGTTCCCTTGCACTGTGGCCGATCCTCTCCATACCTGAGACTCTGAGGGTGGGCTCCGTAGGTGTAGCGAGTCGGTCCCACTTGTCCTGAGCCATAAGGGGCTCCTTCAGCAGGGGTCCAGCCCGGATGGGCTTCAGCACCACGAAGAGCCTGTGTGGAGAGGGGAAAGAGGTTTAAGCTTAGGGGTCTATTGTTTAGTGGAATTGGTGGGCGGATTTTGTTTCTGAGAGGGAAGGGGGGTGAGAAACAGAAGCTGAAACAGGAGAAGGGATTAGAGTAGCTGGGTGCAGAGAAACAGGTTTCCTGGGACAGAAATAATTTGGAGTTTATGGAGAGACAGGGAATCAGGAAAAGAGGCTTATGGGGAGGGGAGAGAAAATGCTTCAGAGCATGTCGGAGAAATACTGGGCCTCAAAAACATTTTTTTTTCAAAAGGAAAAAAGAAGAAGCACTGTAGCCAAAGAGGCTTGGAAAAGAAAGAATGATACTGCAGAAAAAGAGACTTAAGAGGGGTAGAAAGCAATTCGAAGTAAAGCAAAGAAATACTATGCTGCAGAAACAGTTTAAAGATAGAAACAAAAATGGCACTTTTGTACACACTGATAATTACTTTAAAATCTTATTAGTAAATGTCATGGAGATAATTACTTTAAGCCTTATCATTAATTAAATTGTAATGCTAGCATAATACAAATGGTTTTATTGTAATTGCTGCAAGCCTTAATTAAGATTCAGAGCTGAAAAATCCACCTAGGTTTGCTGCTCATGAATTAACATCATAATTAAAGACTGAGAAAGTCATGAATTGCAAAGGTCCAGTGAGGACCACTTATCAGCAAATCAGTTTTGGCTCCAAGATTTAAAAAGACCAAAATGCACTCAAAAACTCAGCTCTAAAAATCTCCCTTACAGTACGGTTTAAAATGTATTCACTCCCCTAGTGCAGAGCGAGGCAGTTAGTGCTAGGGAAGCATCAAGATTCAAAAAGTCCAAAAGGCACCTTAAGAAACATTGCTGTGGGAGCTGCTCTTCTCAGAGAAACAGCCGCCAGATTCCCTTGCACTGTGACTGCTCCTCTCTGTACTTGAGACTCCGGGGGCTGGCTCTGTAGCTGCAGTGGGTCAGTCCCGCTTGTCCTAAGCCATAGGGAGCTCCTTCAGCAGTGGTCCAGCCCAGTTGGACTTCAGCACCATGAGGAGCCGGAGACTCCAGGGGTAGGCTCTGTAGCTGCAGCGGGTTGGTCTCACTTGTCATGAGCTGTAGGGGGCTCTTTCAGCAGGGGTCCATCCCGATTGGGCTTCAGCAACATGAGGAGCCAGAGACTCCGAGGGTGGGCTTCATAGCTGCAGCTGGTCGATCCCGCTTGTCCTGAGCCATAGGGGGCTCCATCAGCAGGGGTCCAGCCCAGTTAATCTTTTCTAACATGTCACAATGCTTCAAACTGATTCTATTAAAAATAATGCTGCAAATGAATTCAATTATAAATTGTATGTCCAGCCAGGATTTTATTCAGCTGGAGTAACATAGTTCACCCATGCTGCAGTAACAACCATGTTGTGGACACTGAGTATGGTGCAGGCAACATGCTGCATGGCATTACAGCGGCAGGCATTATGTCTTCCCAGAGTTATAGTGCCAAAGCGTCGTCCCGGGAAACAGTCAACTTTTGATGGGGACTTTCCCCTCCACATACCCCAATGCAGGGGGCTTCAACCCCCAACCCCCCAAAAACTAAATCTAAACTCATCTAGGTTGCAAAGGGCAACTTAAGTAAGGGCTGATCTAAAATCAAGATTGCTCCTGTCACCGTCCCCCTTATTGCGGTGCTAAAAGGTAGCCGGCAATTTGATGTGATATGGTGTAATACTAATATTTGAATGTGAATTTTTTTCCGTATAAGTTTTTATTTGAAAATGTTAAGTTACAATACAGAAATACGACTGCATACAAATTACACTATACATTCAGTAGAAGGTTACGGTTCAGCTGTTTCATGAGCGTAAACTGAGTAAGTTAATGAGTACAACCTATGAATTAAAATGTATACTATATATAACATTGCATCAGAGTAAAGCACCATAAAGTGGAGTACAGTGTAACTATTAATGTGTATTACTCAGTGATTTAAACAACTGAAGGCCTGTTTTTATTTTTTTCAGAATGAATGGCCACATATTCTTAAATAGTTCATCCTTGTGAGGTGGTTTATTCTTTCATTATCAGCAGTTTTACTCATGAGATCAATCCACTCAGAGATAGTAGGTACTCTAATATTACTTTTACATTTCCTCATCAATAATCTTTTAACCCTCAGGGATCCTGCAAGTATCCACAGCTTTTGAAGATAATCAATGTAGAGATTGCCAAGAAAAATGCCTAGCATTAAAAGAACTTAGCACATTTGTTATTTATATTTTGGAAACTTCCGAATAAAAGTCTAGAACTTTAGACCATAAATTCTTAATTGTCATCTGACCATCCCATTGGAAATAACTCAATAAGCAGACATGTTTTTGGTTGCACAAATGGCAAATTAATTCATTTACACCACTTCACATATTACAGTTTTCAAACCCCTTCAATAGTCTTTATGAGATATACAGTAATTATCCATAATTCAATCTTGCATTGAATTCCTTCTGTTATGGTCTAAATCTTCCATCCTTTGTCCTTCTTTTCTTCGCGGGGTCCGGATGCAGAATCCGACCCCCCATACCACACCAAAGTTTCCTTCTCCTTTCCTTAATTTCCTAGGCCTAGATGCAGAGACCTGACCCAAGGTACTTCTATGACCCCTCCCCCACCTCACCTCTACTCATGTCTAGGTGCTGTGTTGACCTGTGTTGTGTACTTCCCCAAACTGACCCCCCTTTTTCCCTCTACACCCCTCCCCTTAATTTCTTTCTCCTTTCCTCTAGCCCACCTCCAGCTCACGTTGGAAGGTTGGATCCCCCTCCCCAGGGATTCCTTCAGCCACCTTTCTCCTTTTTTCAACCAGATCCCCAGTGGAAGAATGAAAAAAACAGTCCTACTTCTGACAGGTGGACTCCATCTCCTCTATAAACCCCAGGCCTGTCAAAAGTTATGTCCTTGTGTGTGACATACGTCCCCACCATCTCAGCAAGCAGTCATGCTACCCTCCTGTTGAGTCTTTTTCTGGCCTTCTCTACCACTTTTATATCCCTTGCATGCTTCCAGACTCATCTAGATATGATCTCGGACCAAACTCTCTCAACCCATGGCCACCACCCTTGAATAGGGGCCTATGCTCCAATGGGTGGGACTTACATGCCCAAGGTGCATATGCTGCCTGTGGACCTCTGCACCTGTGGACAGATGCACACTGGTGGCATGCATGACCACCAGCCACCTGTCCATGGCCCCACTAACCCAGCATGCAGATATGCGCAGGATTGCATGGGCAGAGCTGCACACATGGATGGGCATCCAATTCCCTCAGTGGATCCCTTATGCAGTGGGGGGTGCATTGGCTATGCTCCCCCATGGATGTCCACACTACAGGTGACCGTGGAGGTGACAGGTTTATTGTGCCACCCACCGTGCTATGCCCCCAGGAGGTATGCTGTAGGGGGTGGTGCACGAGGGTGTGTGTGTGTGGGGGGGTGGAGGGGTTGCAATATTCTACCACTTGATCCAGAGCATGGGGTGCCACAGAGGTGGGCAAAGGGGGTTCATGCAGTCCAGAGACTGGTGCCCCATGAGTGTGTGTGTATGTGTGGGGGGTTATCATACACAGGGACAGTGGGGGCTCAGCTGGGTGCTGGGGTTAGTGGCCCCAGTGGCCAGCTTATGTGGGGCAGTGGTCCCCTTGGTATGGGATGGATGTGTGAGGTGCATAAGGGACTTATGGCAGGGTTTATCCTGGCTTACTGTTTGGTTTGCTGGCCAAGGCACCTAGCTTCACCTGAGCTCTTTCCTTCTAAGACTGCTTGAAAGGCAGAGTAGAGAAACTTACCAGAGCAAGGGAGAAGGATTAAGACTTAGTTTGGCTAAGCAGATTTACTGTGTGGTGGTGTTTTTATTTTTTACTCACAGGGATTGCTACTGTTTGTTGCTAACATTTCATTGCTTTATTTTTCTCTGATTCAAATTGTTGTTGCTGGTATACCTTCTTCTGCATTATTACAAGGTGTGCCTACAGGTGTGTGCTAACAGATTACTGCTGTAATCTTCTGATTCAAATTGTCTTTTGCAAGGTATATCTTCTGTTACTGCTTTATTTTTCTCTGGAGCAAAGTGTTTCTTACAGGCTATATCTTCTCTGAAATTATTACAGGTGGTGCTTTACAGGTTTTACAGTTTTATCTAACATTAGGATAAGCTTTCAGGGTTACTGCATTTGTTGTTGACTGATTGTTTCTGCTCTTACCTCCTTGTTCTTTCATCCGTGGTTCTTCTTTTAGGCAGGGAAGGACCCAGCCACCCACCCCATCCCCAACCACCCCACGCTACACTCCTTTTATAGGGTACCACAGTTGTGACATTTCCTGTGGCAGAGCAGGAAGGGCGGATCAGTGGGCCTCCACAAGGTGATCTCATTTACAGGGCACTAGTAATTTAACTTGTTATAACAAGTTAAACAAAGCACAATTAAACCATTACTTGCATTTTTTTCCTTTTTTTTCCTTCTAATTACTCTGACTAGGTTACAAACCCAGCAACTTATTTGGAATGGATTTCATTAACTGCAGGTACTGTGGAACAATTTTCAGAAGGACAGTCTTACAGGATTTAGGACACTGTCCTACATGCTGGGCCTTTGGAGATCTTAGGGCTCAGCTCCGGGCAGCATGGGCAGGGATTGCACACCTCAAATTTCATATTGAAGAGGAAATACATTATAAGAACCACCCGCCATTTCCCCAGCATCCAACAGAAAAACCTCGACCGCAGAGGGTAGTTGGTCCAGGAGGTTGGCAGGTGGTTAGGAGGAGCAAATCAGGAGCCCCATCACTCTCTGCTCTCCAACACATTGCCTCCAAAAACCATATGAACACTACAAACAGGTATCTGCCTCTATCTCTGAAATCAAATAAAGAGGCAGAAGACACTGCAGAGCAGGACACTGCGGCACAGGAGCTAGCACAACAAAACTCACCCAAATCAGGAACCAAAACTAAACAAGCACTAAGGAAATCCAAAAAACTTCTGATCATAGGAGACTCCATGATTCGGGGAGTTGATACCCATCTCCAGCCAGGGTGATGGTCAGATGTCTCCCAGGTACATCAGCATGGAGAGACACTGACCGCATTGCTGAAATTGTTCACAAAGCAGGAGAAAACATTGATGTCCTAGTACACATAGGGACTAATGATCTCACCAGCCGGTCAGTTGTGGAGACCAAGGAACACCTGACTAGGCTGGGTGACAAACTCATCTATTTCGTCCAGCATCTCCTTCTCTGAGATCCTGCCAGTCTGGGAGAGGGAGCAGATGTCACGGAAGGTCAGAGAAGGGGAGATAGGGAGCTAAACATGTGGCTCAAGGACTGGTGCCAGGAAAAGGACACAGATTTGTAGGAACTGGCAACAGTTCTGGGAGCGAAAGTTCTTTAAATTTGATGGACTGCATCTGACTAAAGAGAGTCAGTGCATTGGGGCAGAAGTTTGACGTCTTTGCAGAATATTTAAACTAGCAATTGGGAGAGGGTGCAGCACCCCATCGTCGAATGGGAAGAACACCCCTCCCCTCAGCTAGTGGTCAAACAGGAATTCAGCGTGTTTGCCATTCATTTGCATCACCAGGTAAGAAAAAGGTTTGTCTCCCCATACGATGCACAGGGTAATGCCAAACTTCACCCAACAACTAACACACCAAAATCTGGCCAATGGAAAATCATGTACACAAATGCTCACAGCCTGGGAAATAAGATCCCAGACCTGCAGGCAATAATGTCAGAGCTAAACTGGACATAATAGCAATTAGTGAGACGTGGTTTACCAGTAACCACACTTGGGAGACTTCAGTACCTGGCTATGTATTGTTCAGAAGAGACCGAGGTGCAAAAGGGGAGGGTGGCCCTGTATGTTAATGAAAATATCAAAGCTACAGAAATTCAGAATACACATAAGGAGCCAGAAGAACTGTGGGTCACCCTGGAAACAGGAAATGGGACAGCCATAAGAACTGGGTTGTCTACAGGCCCCAGACCAGAGGGAGGACATAGACACATTACTGTTAGAAGATATACAAAACATGACAGCTAAAGGGAAGTTCTGATAATGGGAGACTTCAACATGCGGATACAGATTGGTCAATACCAGCAGGAACATCTGCCAGAACTAGACTCATAGTGGATTCCCTGCAGGGGGAGGGCCTCAAACAACTGGTACAGCAACCCACAAGAGACAGGACTATCCTAGATCTAGTACTGACTAACAAAGAAGGGATCACAGATCTCCAGGTAGAAGGTCACCTGGGGGCCAGTGACCATCACATGGTATGGTTCAATTTGGCTACTACATCTAAATCATCCCATTCCAAGGCAAAAATATGGGACTTCAGAGGAGCTGACTTTGATAAGATGGCCAACAGAGTTAAGCTAGCCCTGGCAAAAAGAAACACAGGTGAGGGGGTACAGGCAAAGTGGGCAAGCATTAAGGATGCAATACTTGAAGCAACATCCCATTGTGTTAGACAGAAAAGGAAGTGCAAAAGAAGGAAACCACTTTGGTTCTCAAATACAGTAGCAGAAAAGGTCAGAGCCAAAAGGCTGGCCTTCAGGAAATATAAGGGAACACAGCGGGATGAAGATAGGGAGGCATACCAAACTGCCCTAAGGGAAGCAGGTAAGGCAGTAAGGCAGGCAAAGTCCCAAACTGAGGAAACACTAGCACGAACAGTAAAGAAGGTGACAAGACTTTCTATAGATACATTAGTGAAAGGAGAAAGTCCAGAGGTATGCTAAGCTTAATGGAGAAAAGGGAGCATGTGAGGAGGAGGACCCGTAAAGGCATCTATCCTAAATAGATACTTTTGCTCAGTATTTACTGAAGAGAAGGTAGGGCAGGGCCCACAGCTCAGCATCATGGACACAGGGGAGGAGGTGAGCACTACTCCCTTCACAAAAGAAAGGGTCCTACAAGAGCTTGCTAAGCTCAGAGTGGATAAGGCAATGGGACCTGATGGCATACATCCCAGGGTACTTAAGGAGCTAAAGGAGGAACTAGCAGAGCCATTAGCAGAATTGTTTAGTGAGTCTCTGAGCACAGGAGAGGTCCCAGAAGACTGGAGAAGGGCTCATGTGATCCTGCTTCACAAGAGTGGTAGCAGGGAGGAGGCGGGGAACTACAGACCAGTCAGTCTTACCTCAGTAGTGGGCAAGATTATGGAGGCACTCCTTAAGGAAAGGATAGTGCAACACCTGGAATCCATAGGGGCACAGGATCCAAGACAGATTGGGTTTACAAAAGGAAGGTCCTGTCAAACTAATCTCATAGATTTCTTTGACTGGGTAACCAGGGTGGTGGACCAAGGGGGAGCAGTTGATGTCGCCTACCTTGACTTCAGCAAAGCTTTTGACACTGTTCCACATAGAAGATTGATAAATAAGCTGGGTAGGCTCAGGGTGGGTCAGAAGTTGGTCAACTGGGTGGCAAACTGGTTGACTGGCAGAAAACAGAGAGTGGTGGTAAATGGTATACAGTCAGAAGAGATGCAAGTCACAAGTGGGGGTACCTCAGGGATCAGTCCTGGGGCCAGTCCTATTCAACATCTTCATTAGTGACCTTGCAGATGGACTAGAGGGTAAGGCTTGTCTGTTTGCAGATGACACCAAGATCTGCAACAGAGTAGATGATCCAGATGGGGTGGGCAGAATGAGAAGAGATCTGGATAAACTAGCAGAATGGTCAGAAGAGTGGCAACTGGGATTTAATGCAAAGAAGTGCAAAATCATGCACATAGGGAAGAGAAACCCTGAAGCCACTTATAGGCTGGGAGGGGAGTTGCTAGCAGTCACAAAGGAAGAAAGAGACTTGGGCATCATCATCACTGATGACCTAAAATCATCCAAGCAGACCTCTAAAGCAGTAGGTAAGGCTAGGGGGGTGTTAGGGTGTATTAGCAGAGGTATCACAAGTCGTAAGAGGGAGGTAATAATCCCTCTGTACAAGACATTGGTTAGGCCCCATCTGAGTACTGCGTGCAGTATTGGAGGCCACACCTTCCTAGGACATTAACCAAATTGAGGCAGTCCAGAGAAGGGCAACCAAATGGTGCAGGACTGCATCAGAAGACATATGAGGACAGATTAATGGAGCTCAATATGTATACCCTTGAGCAAAGGAGGGAGAGGTGATATGATCGAGGCATTCAAACACCTTAAGGGCATAAACAAGGTGAAAGAGTCTAACATGTTTAAATATAAGAAAAATAGCAGGACAAGAGGACACAGCATGAGATTAGAGGGAGGCCGATTAAGGGGAATGTGAGGAAATTCTTTTCACAGAAAGGGTGGTAGATGCATGGAATGGCTTACCACAAGAAGTGGTGGCTATGAATACAGTGCAGGGCTTCAAACAGGCATGGGATAGGCATAAGGGAGCAATACAAATGACTATGAATAGATAGGTCACTGACAGAGCAAAGGCCGATGGCACATTTATAAGGTAGAAAAAGAAATGGGCAGACTGGATGGGCCTTGCGGTCCTTATCTGCCGTCAACTTCTATGTTTCTATGTTTCTATGTTACCCTCCTACGCTCCCCAGTGCGCAGCTCTACGCTGCTATGTGCATACCGCGTAGTGCTGGCCCACCCCTGGCTGCCCTCTGAGTGTTGTGGTCTGTGCAGGTGGGGGATTGTATGCATCAGGGCTGTGCATCCCCCTTTAGTGTATCCCGCTCGGGGGGCACAATGGGTGTGGAGTGTCTCCAAGCCTCACATACGTGGTGCAGAGGCATTCTGCACCTTCAAGCATAGGCTCCATAGTTTCTAAGTTCTCCTTAATGACCTGTAATAGTGCTCCTCAGGGTGTTTCCCCCATGTCACCCCCCCAAGGTGTATGACCAAGAGGTCAGTCCTGCCCCATGTTAATTTCAACTCCTCCAACAATGGGAGCAGCTGGGGCCATTTCATGCCCTGGACCCCTTTCCAATAAATCTGCTGTGTGTCGAGTCCCCATCACAACTGCCTCCCTCACAATGTGGCTGCTGCGTATCTTTCTGCCCGATAGCCGAATGAGTGTCCCACTATCCACATGCTCTTTATCCTGTAAAAACCTGTCAAGATACAAAGACAAAAACAGGTCACTTTAGGTCCTTACATATACGAACATATGAAATTGACAGCAGATACAGGCCATCTGGTCTATCTAGTCTGCTCGAGTGTGCAGCACATCAGTCCATTAGACTGCAGCTGACCCCCCTCCCTCATATGCCCTCCCCCCATCTCCTGCACCTTCCTGGTTTGCATCGTCCCCTTGAATCTGTCCCACCCCCTCTTGAAGCCCCCAACACTCTGCAGTGATACTACTTGCTCTGGCAGAGTGTTCCACCCTGCCACCACCCTTTCTGTAAAATAGTGCCTCCTCAGTTCCCTCTTGAACCTGTCCCCTTTCAGCTTCATAGAGTGTCCCCTGGTTTCCCTTCCACCCTTCAGATTGAACATACACCTGGTGTCTACTCTGTTCAAACCCTTCAGCTACTTGAAGGTCTCAATCGTATCCCCTCTCTCCCTTCTGTCCTCCAGGGTATACATGTTGAGCTCTCTCAGTCTCTCCTCATATGGTCTGTCCCCCAACCCCAGAATCATTTTTGTTGCCCTGTGCTGTACCCCCTCCAGTAGTTTGATGTCCCTTTTCAAGTAAGGGCACCAGAATTGCACACAGTACTCAAGGTGTGGTCTCACCAGGGACCTGTACAAGGGCAAGATGACCTCCCCACTCCTAGAAGTAATCCCCCTTGCTATGCACCCTATCATCCTGTTTGCCTTCACTGCTGCCTTCCTGCACTGAGCAGAATGGTTCATCTCTCCAATTACTAGCACTCCCAAAACCTTCTCCTCCTCTCTTGTAGCAATCAGACCACCATCTGCTGAGGCTTTTGATTTCCTCCGATGATTCCCCCCTTGTGGTCACACTGGTTGTCGTCCCAATCCTAAAGGAATGGGGGGTGAAATCCTTGGGGTCTATGCCTATGAAACCCAGAGCCTTTTTCAGAACCCCTTTCACCTGATATGTGGTGACCGCTACCCCCATACCCGTGGCAAAACCAGGTGCACATACCTTCCAGTCGGATGCCGTTGTACATATCCAAGGCTCATACTGCACACACCTTGTCACTTGCCTCCTTCCAGATTACTACCTCTGACCCCCTGCCTAATTTATTCATCTTTGACCATTTTAGCCAAATGACCAACCTATCCATGTGAAATGACATATCCCTTGTCTACAAGACCCCATATGTCACCTTTGTTCTTATCTACTACCTCCCCCACCATGAAAACCCCTTTTGACATAACTGAGAACACCGCTCGGAAAAGGCAGGCCTCATTGGCAGAAATGCACACCGCTGCCAGGGCTTTTAGGAGCTCTTCCAGGATTTTTTCTGTGATGGTTTCCTAGTGTCCTCCTGTGGCCCCTGCCCTATTTGCCAACACAGCTGCATGCGCCTAACCCTTTTGGCCTTTTTGGGCTCAGGCCAGCCCCTAGATCCCCATGTCCATCCTATGCCGGCTTGCTGCAGCCCCATGGTGGAATATACCATTCTTTTTACCCACTTATCCACCATATACCGCATTACCTGTTCCTCTATGATGGGCAGGCTTATCACCATGTCCTGCTGCCACCAAAACCTCTGGAAGGCTTACCATGCACCTTAATCGAGCCCAGAGTAGGGATCCAAATGTAGAATAGATGGGAGAATGGTGCTGGAGGGCTAGAAGAACCTAGGTTCAACTGTAGCCCCACCAGCACCGATTGCCACATCACCCTTGTTACCATATTTGTGGATCCCTGCCACTTGTCTATTATGTCTAGCACCCCTTTGTTATCGCACCAAAACAGGTCCCTCTTGTTATGCATTCCCTCACTCCAGACTATCTGAGCTACCCATAAGGGAAAATTCTCCAGGAGGGTGATCTTCCTCAACAGACCTACATTCCTCCAACTTTCGGGCCACACCTCTGATACCCACTGCCCCTTGAAATAGGCCCCCAGCCCTAGGGTCCTCGAAGTGTCGGTATACAGCTCCAGGTTGGTGCTATCTACTCATTCCTCCTGCCAAAATGTCACCTTGTTATACTCTGACAAAAAGGTGCCCCAGATGGCCAGATCCTGTTTTATGCCCTTGTTGATGTTGACCCAATGGTGAGGTATCCTGGCCTTCCCCGTAACCCTAGCCAATCTCCTTGTGAAAACCCATCCTGTGCTTATCACTTTAAAGGCAAAATTGAGGTGCCCCAGCAGCTGTTGAACTAATATCAGTGGCACCTGCCTCCTACCCATAACCTGCCCTTGCAAACCCTTGAGATTTGGAACCTTGGTGGTAGGCAAATGAAAACACTCATGTTCAGTCTCCACCTCAATCCCCAGACACTCTCCAAGGCCCTAGCCAGGACTTCTGACTTACCTGTCACCAGTGGTACTCCTATCTCCTGGCACATGGCTTTAAAATCTTCCAGAATTACCTCAACTTCCCTCCAGCTCTCCCCAGTCAGCAAGAAATCATCCAGGTAATGGACCACCCTGTTATGGCCATACCTGTGTCCAAATACCCATTAGACCGACATGCTGAAGGCCTCAAACGTGGAGCACGCCATTGAACAGCCCATGGGGATGGCTTTTTCAAAATAAATTCCCCCTTCAAATTGAAAACCCAATAGTTCCCAGTCTGCAGATTTCACCGGTAACAGCTTAAAGGCAGATTCTATGACCTTCGCCAGCCAAGCCCTGTTTACTGCCCTTATCATTGTAACTGCTAGATCCAGGGAAGCATGGGATACAGCGCTAAATTCCTCCGGAATGCCATCATTGACAGATGCCCCTTCTGGGTATGACAGGTGATATATCAGGCAATACTCACCCGGCTATTTCTTTGGCACTATACCCAGTGGAGGAACCCAAAACTCATTACAAAGGTGTTCCTTAAATTGTCCCTCCACCCTTCCTGCCTCTATCCTTCTTAATCTTTCTTCGAACTATGTCTTCCTTTCCCTTTATTGAAGCTACATTTTTGGCTCTCATCCCATGCCTAGCTCCTTTGAAGGCCAATGGAAAACCCTCCCTAAACCCTTCCCTCTGCATTAATCCCCCTTTCTTATCTGGCTAGGCCTCAGTCCAGGCCTCCATCACCAGAGCCCTGATGGGCATTTCCACCAGTGGAAAACCCCACCTCTGTGGCTCACCCTCCTGCCTCTCAATTCCAGCCATAGTTGGAATTATAACCGCCTCTGTTACCAGATCCCTTGCCCCACTCACTATATCCCGCATGTCCCCTTCCCCCCTGCCCCACTCAAAAGGACTGTTCCATGCCTTGTTGTCCTCCAACCCATTCCCCATTACCTCTACACTTCAAAAGGTGGTGTTGCCCCCGCCCCCGGCATTTTGAGCAAACATGTCTGAACTTACAGTTGCTCCAGGTGCATAACATCCAATTGTACACCCAGCATATGTTTACCACAGGGCTCCCTGTTCTCATCTTCACCCCTTCCGCCCCACCCCCAAATTGGCCTGACAGGGTCAAGACCCACAACTCAGAATATGTTCAGTCTCATCTCAGGTCCCCTTTCATAGCCATCTGCTGATGAAAAGCCTCATCATATTCCAGCCACCCGTAGCCCTTCTGTGCCTTATATGCATCCCTTATGATGGCCGTGTACGTCAACAAAGGGGTGGCTAACTCCAGCTATTTCTCTAGTACAATTGTGCTGAATATTATGAAACCCACTTGCCACATGTCATCCTTCTTCCCCTTATATGGGGCCTCTTCCTTCTTGTGCACTACAACGGCCAGAGCTACTGCCATCTCTGACTTCCCTAATGACTCTTTCTGCTCACCAGTTTTGGCCATTTTCTTGTCCAGTAGGCTGAAAATATCCATGTATTCCCCTTTATATATTTTGTCCTTAATGGACGAAGGCACATGGTCACCTAAGGAAAACCCCGGGGTCGACATACAGGTTTTTGCCTCCCTCTGAACCTTGTCCAGTTCCTCCCTTGTCCCCTTTTTCTTTCTTCAGTTCCACCAACAACTTCTCTATGGTGTCTAACCCCTTTTCACCCATATCTTCCAGATTGCCTTCAAGATCACTTGAACCCTTACCCCATCCCATGTCTGGGTCCCATGACTCGGGAACAAGCTCCGGCAGGGGAGCTGGTCCAGGCTCCAGATCAGCCCCACTCAGATGCTTCCCACCCCTGCCCTTGCCCCTTGGTCCAGCAGGCTCCTTCCTCTTGCATTCAGCCTCTTCCTCTCTTTTCTGGGTTTTCTCAATAAGCTGCAACATCTTTCCCATCAGGACTGCCCAGGGCTGGCCTTAACCATTCTGGGCCCCTGTGCAGCTCCCTGCCAGGTCCCATCGTTCCATTTGCCCCTCCCCCATCCATCATCTACACCTAACTAAACCTCCTGTCTTGTATTAATAAAGCAGTACCAGGTCTAATAGTTTAACCAGCATCTTTTAATTAGTGCCATTGACTGCACTGAATTATTTGACTTCGCCATTGGAAATGAATCTGACTGAGCCTGGAGCAAGTACGATATTACTACTGTATTAATTTCTGTAAGGACAGGGACATCATCACTGGACACTCACACCTCCGATAATCTGATTTGCAAACAAGTTAAACAACTTAATTTTTCTGGACGTGTGAGTGAGAGAGACTAGAAAGGATTATCATGGGACACCAGTAAGGTTGCCACCTGTCAGGTTTTTTACCTGGTGATCAGATTTTCAGGGTCCCTATCAGGAAATGCTGTTTTGCTCTGTGCTGGTCAGGTTTTTGAGCCATTTTGAGTGCTCACATACATTTGAAACAGATTTTGTCATATCATTCATTGTTTCAGCTACATGTCCAGGTTACAAACACATTCTCTTGTCAATATAGCCCTTTGTTTGTGAAAGCAGTCAACCTGGGAGGCATAACGTATGGCCATTAATACCTTTAGCACTTACTTAACCTAATCTTTTCTACTGCATCGTAAAGTGGCCTAGCAGCAAAGCTGCCCCCATCTTTTGTAACAGTAACAGAGCCAGTAATTTTCCACTTTCATTTGCTGGTAAACATTTTCATCTCTAACAAAATGTAGGTATTTTTAAATGTTTTAAATAATTTTTTTTCCTCAAGAAAAAAGTATGGGCCCCCAAGGTGCAGGGGCACAGCTTGCACCTAGCTAAGGCTGGCCCTGGGGCTGCCACTTCCTGCCTCAGCTGCGCACTGGTAGCTGGTACCGATGGTTTCCTCTGTGCCATGGTATCACAGGAAGCTGCTAAAAATGAAAAAAATATTATTTAGGTAACAAACCAGGACCTCTGGGCCTTCAATGGGGTTGATGGCCCTGCCCCAACTTTTCCTTTTTGTTCTCTCTTTTTGTTTGTTTTATTTATTTTTTTATATAAAAACAGGTAGCGAATGTCAGAGTGGTGGCTGTACACACAAGGGCTAGCCCCAGTGTATTCCCCGTTGCGGCCCTCATAGGACTGGGCACCTAGTGCCTGCCATTTCTCTACTCTGGGCCCCCTTTATTTGTTTATTTTTGTAATACTTGGCAGGCAGCCCCCCACACACCTGACTGACTAATCCCCATTTTCTCCCATTAATCAAACCCCTTCTCACAAAGTGTGCCCTGGCCAGCTGAGGTTTGCAGAATGCGATGCTGCCCCACATATTTGTGTGTTACTTGAAAAAGGGGGGAGGCGGGCAGCCTATCATCCACCCCACTTCCCACCCCCCACTTAGAGGGCCCGGCTCCCCAGCTACTTCCTAGACAGCAGGCCCCTCCTGGTATACCTCAACCTTGCTCTTCAAGCTTGTGTTTTCCCCCATGGAAACCTTTAATGTTATTAAAATAAAACCTTTTTTTATTTTGCCTCTCTTAGCTTCTGGTCCCAAACCCGCCCCTGCGAGTTGTCCTCTGCCTTATTAACACAAAATGGCAGCCACAACCGCCATGCCCCCAAAATGGCAGCTGTGCCTAAGGCACCAAAATGGAGGCTGAACTCCCTCCACGTTGTTTGGGCCGAATACCATCCCACTGGGTTCCATTGTGAACAAACTGGAAAAATGGCTCACCTATCTCCTAGTGCTTGAACCACGGCTGCACCCTTGCCATAGACTGCACCACACTCTGAAAGGCCTTCAGCCTGGCCACCATACATCCTCTTGACTATCCCCAGGTGGTTGGTGCCTGGTGGGCCCCATGACCCAGCCACTTGTCCCCCCCAGCTAAAAGTAGTGGCTCCTACCATGGGTTGCGCTAGCCCCTGCAGCCCAGGGGCCCACCCCTCCTGATTGAGTCTGATCCTCCAAGCTGTGCCCCCATTATGCTGTATTTCCCAGTCACTTGATGGTGCACCTTCCCTCATGTTGCCAGCCACCCAGTTGACACAAGCTGAGCATCCCCTGCATCCCTTATTTCCTTGACAAACTCTTGATGACTTTAAGGACATTGACTAGTGTGTTGTTGTTCCAAAGCAGCACCAGTTCCAAGGGATGTGCTGGTTCTTCATTATTTTAAAAAAATATTTTAAGTGCTTTGAGAGAGCTGATTGGGCATATGTTATATTAAAGCATGAGTGGAAGTTTGATAAATAGAAAAATCCATCAAGTTAGCGTTTTGAAGAAGCTTTTTTCTAGGTTAACCCCATAATTGAGTGTCTTGTTTTATGTGTACATTTGGTAGATGCAGAGATGATTGCTTGAATAGAAATGTTAAATTATAGTTTTTCTACCAGAAAAGTGTAAATACCCCCAGAGAATTGGAGTTCTAAGTTTCTTTAGAGAGAGCCTCATCCCTTCCCAAATAAAGTCTTTAGTTAGCATATCTAGTTTATAGAGGATTGTCCTGCAAGCAATGCTCAGAATTGTTTGAAAATTAGAACAGATTGTTGGATCTGTAATCATTTTGACTGCTTGTGTTTCCCCAGAAGGATAGATTGAGCTTGTTCCATTTTGTAAATTCTTCTTTAATATCTGTAAGTAAGGGTAGCAGGTTATTTTCTAATATTCTTCATCATGGTTCAAAAATGAGAGGCATAAATATGTTACTTCATTTTTATGGCTGTAGCTTTAGCTAGAAAAATGGCATACCATGGAGAGCATTTTTGGACTTTTCAGTGTATCCTTCCATATCTGAAAATCACTATGGCAGTTAAAGAAATACTCTCTTCTTTTTGTTTAGAATGATGAGCACAGAACCCCAAGCTGCTTTTGTCTGAGAACAAATGTGCACACATTCCAAACAAATCTAAATATCTTTAAAACTATTCAAGGTGCATAAAAACAACCGGTATGAAAGTTGTTCAGGAGAAAAAGATGTTTCACATGAGTGTAGTCACTAATCTGAATTCTTTATATTTTGTAAAATATAGTCTTCCAAACAACCTCATTTAGATTTCTCTTTGAGTGAACATAGTAGGAGTCATGCCAAACAAATGTAAATATATTGGAAAGTATACAAGTTACCAATACACAACTAACATGAAAGTTATTCAGGACAAAACAGCCTTTCAAAGGAGGGTAATCACTAATATGAATTCATTAGATTTTTTAAATATAGTCATCCAAAATGTGGAAATTGTGAAGAAAAATGAAAATTCAGGTAAGCAGATGGACAAAGTTTAAAAAATATTATTAGTGCAACTTAATTAATAGGCTGATTGTAAAGGTTGTTTGTCCTGAGCACCTTTCATGCTGGTTGTTTATGTGTACCTCAGATATGTTTAGAGAGAGTTACATTTGTTTGCCATAACTCCTATGAAAATGAAAATTCAGTTAATAAGATGGCTATAGTTTAAAAAATACAATCAGTGCAGATTAATGAATAGGCTCATTTATGACCATATGAATATATGAAAATTGCCAGCAGTAAAAGGCCATCATGGTCTATCTAGGCTGCTCGTGAATGCAGCTAGCTCCCTATTCTGCAGCTGCCCCACCCCCTCCCTTTACCTCCCTTTACCCTCCCCTGTGCAATGCCTCACCCCTTCTTGAAGCATTCCACTGTGGTACATAACCATTTTAAACATTTGAAAGGTATTTTTGTCCTGAACAACTTTCGTATGGTTGTTTATGTGTAACTTGTATACTTTTAGAGATATTTACATTTGTTTGGCATAACTCCCATTGCACTTTTAAAAAGCCTCATTTTTGCAAACCACTACACCAGTTAACTCACTGATGCCTGAATATGCCTGTAGGTGGTATCTGAAAGCATAGCCATGGAGGACAATAATGACTGTAGATGTACTCAGCTTATTTTCACTGGGACCAGGAAATGTCTGAGGAAGTCAGCAGTGTTTACCTAAATATAAAAAAACAAATCAAAGTGCTTAGAATTGATTGCATAGCACTGTTAGAAAGGTAATTTTGTGCTGAGTAACTTTGCCACTGATGCTTTGTGTCTATCACGTATACTTTAGGAGTTATTCACATTTGTTTATGGCATTATGTGCATTGCAGACATTTGCCTCTCAAGCCTCACCTAAGCACATTATATAAATCTAAAAACAACACTTTTTTTGGTATTTCAGCTGGTATAAAATAAAACTGAATTGATTACAATTGATTGCATAGCACTGTTAGAAAGGTAATTTTGTGTTTGAACAGCTTTGCCCCTCGTACTTCGTGTGTAGCACTTATGGTTCATGAGGTATTCGCATTTGTTTGTGGTATGCTGATTATGGCTTGATTTTGCTCAGAAAGGCCCAGGATGCAGAGTTAAAAGTACACAGGACACAAGTGTCGGAACTCTCAAAGAGCTCCTGAGGCCTCAATGAGTGAAATACTAGACCAGACCACATTGTTTGTCTGTTGTCATGACTATCTTAGCAGCAGATCCTGACCGCTAATATATTGGCTCACGCTTGCACAGTCAACATCTTGTGGTAGTAGCAGATTTGGAGGTGTGGTCACTGTTAGGCGATTTCAGGGTACGTATCAGAAGGTGTATCCCTCATTCACCAATCAGCCAGAAGCAGGCACTGACCTCACGCATCCTTAATGTGGCCACCAGAAAAAAGAAAAGGTCCACTGCAATGAGAGCGAAGCTCTCATGCAGAGTGAGCACAACACACCTCCAGATGTGTAGGCAACATGACGGCAGTGACTGCCGCCACCACTTATCATAATGCCAAAATGTATGCCAAGGGGGTGCCCAATCCCCCTCAGCATCATGCGGCCCCCCAACAGTTTTTCTTTGCTGATGGGGGGCCCAATCCCCATCAGTGTTTATCCCCCATCCCCGTTGACTTTACCGATGGGGGAGCCCACTCCCCATCAGCATAATGCCTCCCCCACTTTTGTTGCATGCCGAGGGGGTGCCCAATACCTCTCAGCTCATGTCTCCCCCCTAGTATGTGCTGATGGGGGTACCAAACCCCATTGGCTACCAGAATGCCCCCAAAAAAATACTTAGGTGGCACGCTAGAGCCGACCCCATGCATGCAAATCCCCCTGCAAAAAAAAAAAGTCCTGCAATTTTTTTTTAACCCAAAAAAGAAAACAGTCCCTTGTGGTCTCCCTGCCCCTCCTACAACCAGCACCCACCCTCTGTGCAGCCTGCATCCCCACACACCCCCACTCCATATTTACATCCGGAGTCTGGCGCAATGATCTTCAGTGGACCGGGAACATGTCTGTACTCTTCAAAGCCGACCGCGAACTGAAGAAATGCCAGTGAGCAGTATAATAGCATAAATAGGGTTTTTTCAACTTTGTTGCATATCTCAACCATTTTGGGGAATTTTGGCATCAAATTTTCAACATGGGGTTATCGGGACCCCTCCTCATGAATTCAGACACTGTCATGGTGTTATTTGGTCCAGAAAGGTGATTTCATCATCACTGTGTGGAATCACCTTTTGGGACTGATTACTGAAACAACGGTGCCACTGTTCATGAAAGGTGGCTTTCAAAAAGCCTATGTTGCAAATTTTGTGGAAAAAATCAAAAAAATGGCTATTTTACGAGTGTGCGTTCACAGTTTCCACTCATGCGAGTAACTTTGTGAATCTGTAATATTTTCACTCCAGATTTTCAAAATTGTCATTTTTCCACACCTTCTTACGAACAGTACAGCTGTCATTTTATAAATCCTAACCAAAATGTGTTTTCGCATGTCCGGCACAGAATAGCACAGTTGCTGTGTGAAATCAGTTTTCAGGACAGTTTGACGAAATAACAGTGACACCGTTCATGAGCAGAGGCCCTAAAATGCCTATGTTGAAAATTTGGTGCTGAACGTCCATAAAATGAATGTGTTACAAGCATGCATTGTGCAGTTTCCATGCACCCTTGTAACTTCACAAATTTGCAATATGTTCATGCTAGATTTTCAACACTGGCATTTTTTCACACCTCCTTATGAACAGTACAGCTGTCATTTTTCACATCCTGCCCAAATGTGTTTCCGCACATGTGGTGCACAATGGCATGGTCACTGTGGAAAATAAATTTTTGGGACAGATTAACAAAATCACAGCGACACTGTTCATGAGGGGAGGTCCCAAAATGCCTATGTTGAAAATGTGTCTAACAAACTCCCAAAAATAATTGGGTTATGGACATGTGTTGCTCAGTTTCTGTGCATGCTCATGACTTCACCAATTTTTCATATTTTCACTCCAGATTTTCAACATTGCCATTTTTTTACGCCTCCTCATGAATAATACAGTTGTCATTTTCCACATCCTGCCCAAAATGTGTTTTCGTCTCTGTGTCTCCAAATGGCATAGCCGCTGTGCACAACCACCTTTCAGCTAACAAAGTGATTGTGCCGCTTTTCATGAGGTGGGCTCACAAACAACCCATGTTGAAAATTTGGAGTGAAAATAGCAACACACACCTACGGTGTTAGGGTTTCCAACTGTAGCACCCCACCCTGTACAGACTGACAGGCATCAGGGGTGTGACTTGGGATCATCGGCTGTAATGCTAATGCCATTCCACCACCACCACCCCCACCCTGCAGCCAGTGACAGGCATTGTGGTGTGCCTCACACTGTTCAGCCACAAAGTTCACCCCATTCTCCTATACTGCACCCACCTCAGTGTATTTCCTTATGGAATGGGGTAAGTATAATGCCCAAAGACCCCAAAGCACACCACGACACTTGTCATTGTCTACATGGTAGAGTGAGGTACAATGGCATGAGCATTATAGCTGATGACCCAAATGTATATTCCAATGCCTGTCACTCTCTACAGGGTGGGGGTAGGGTTGGCATCACTTCAATACTTCACTGCCATTCATATTATGCATTTCTAGCTCTGGCACTACCAATGCCAATGCCAGTGAGACAACATTTGGCATTGACAAATGCTTGTTCTAGTTACAACAGCAATGTACCTACTAGCACTTCAATGGAATTATTTAGTGCTTAACATTAAGAAAAAAAAAGCTTGAAACAAAACAATCTGCTTTTTGGGGTCACATTAGATCTTTTCAGGATGGGATCATGTTATATCTTTTCAGGAAAAAAGAAGCAGATTACTTTTAGTAATTATTAGTCCGTAATATCGTATGCGATCTATATGTAAAGCCAATGCTGACCAGATGGGAAAGCAGCAAGACAGAGAAGAAAACAATGCTCACACACAGAAGGAAGACCTGGTACACAAACAAAGCTGTCTGTGAAACTTTTAGGCATCTATGCAGCAGCACTGATTTTTCTTTTATTATGTCCTCTTTGGCAACTTCTACTATTAAAACACATTAAATGTATAGTTTACTAAATCTTGACCTTGGGATAACTCTTGAATAACTCCCAAATATGTTTTAAGCCATTCCCTTTATGGGAGGTCAAGACCTGTGCAAAAGTTCAAGTGTCATTTTTTCATATTTTTCTTCTTGCAAATTTCCAAAGTAAAATTGTGGAGAAATACAAAAATATGTACAACTAATCTCCTATCCATTTTTGGAGAGAAGTTAATATTTGCACAAAATCAAACCTAAAGTTTTATACAGTTTTGTTGTAAACTTATTTTATTGTAAATATTATTGGACTATTGATGAATTGAGCAAAGAAATGTTTAGATAAAACAAATTGATGACTCCAGGATTGGGAGGTCATTAAAATTGCAAATGGTCAAATTATGAAACCTTAAATGAACTCATTAAGACCATTGTTCTTAGTATGTAATTATAATGAATTAAAGACATTTAAAAGGATAGTGACAAAAAGGTACATTTGTTATGAATATAGACCTGCAATTATACAACCATTGTGATACATATTTTTAGTATCAGAGGAATGGTGCAAAGCTGCCAAAATCATGATTAACTGAAAAATACAAAATAGCAATGAGGAAGTAAAACAATCAAGATGAGATTTCAGCGTTCTTCAACCATACATTAAATCCGAGCCATAATAAAGGCTTCTATCTTCTTCAAAGCAATTATATTTTATTTTGATATATTTAATATGCTGTATCTAAGTAGACACTGGAAAAAAAAGACTATTGGTTGTTTGGAAACAATCAAATGCAACCAGACACAGAAGGAAGTCAGAAGAGTGTATCAGTTGCAGGGGCTAGTAACAAGTTGAGGCGCTCGCTTGACAACTCCAATGGGGCCACCCATTGACACTACTGACTGTTGGTTGGCACTGGTAGCAGAGGAGGAGCTGGACAAGTGCTGCAAGCAGTCAGTGTAGGAGGAGGAGGCAGATGGCAGGCTGCCTGCCATAGTCCAGCTCTTGTTTTAAATCCCTGGTGGTGCCTGCATGGTTATAGCAATCATCTGTGCTGCAGCAATCCATCTGTAGGGATTAAGGGGACTCAATTTATCTGTCCTGTTGTATTCAGGCAGACTTGAGCTCCATTATAGCAGTAGGTCTAACTGGAGCACCTGACCCCCAACTCTACTACTTGTACAGGACTGGTCACTTTAGAGAGATGGAGGGATCCTTGCTGCTTGCAAAAGAAGTGGAAGTGGTTGTGGTTGGTGTTCATTTGTGTGCCAGGGCAAGCAGGGGGACTGGCTGGGCTGGGAGGAGTGCCTTTACGTGTAAGCATTGCATGTATCTGAACTGTTGTGGATGGTAATCACATCAAACCACGCCTTAACTCAACCCCCCCTGCTTTTTCTTGTAGGGTTCACTAGTCTGATGTGTGTTTGTGTGTGTGTGGCTCTAAAGTGGAAATGCTGGGGCTGGACACCCCTTTGTCTCACTCTTTGCATTTTTTCTTGACAGATAACATCTCTAAACAGCCACTTCATTTAATACAAGCCATGTCTCCCCCGATACCCACTGCATTTACTGTAGAGACGCAACAGAGGCAGAGAGAGAGAGAGACATGTATCAAGTTTATTTTACACTGTGTCTCTCCTCTCTCTCTCTCTCTGACCTCCGCTCCCTATGGTTAAAGTAAAACTCTGCAGCACTGCTCTCTGTCCTGGTCATGACACTCTCTCTGTCACTTTCTCTGCCTCTCTGTATGTACTATAAGCTTCCATTGTGCTTCAGAAAGACAAACAGAGAGTCAGACTACAGCAAGGTGCCGGAAGAGTGAGTGGCAATAAAATGGATGGCAACCAAGCTCAGTTTCACATTGTACTCCACTTCTTTGCTTTGGGGGGGTTGACACCATCTCTGACTGGAACGTATTGGACCTGCACATACATGCTGCACTGCAAGTGGCTCTTGCTGGTGCTGTGTCTGTCTTAGAGGGTGGGGGTGGATGGTGGGGGGGAGTTAGTTGACACTGCTGGGGGATGGGCCATCCATTGAAATGAACGTTTGTTCAAGTGCAGGTCTGGGAGCCTCCAGTCATTGTGGTTATGGTCATTAAGTTGCACTGCTCCCAATTTCACATTGCCAAGGTGGTGTTGCAATAGTGACAGCTTGTCACCTGGAAATCACTCTCACTTCACATACTCACCACATCTCAGCATGTTGCTGTCACTGTTTGGGGGCTCTTTCTCCACTCTGTTCCTGACACTGGTGTCACTCACCACCTCTTTCGATCCTGCACTCTCTCTTAGGAGAGGGGGGGAGCTGCTGCCTCTCCTTCTCGGTGTCTGTCCCTGCAGCCCATGTGTCTCTCTCTCACCCCACTGTCCAGGGTTAAGCTACAGCTCTGCAGGCAAAGCTGCCTCACTTCTCAGCACTCTTGCTCCTTGTATTATGTGGTGGAGTGGGGGGCACACTGAAGCAGCATGGACACTAGGAGATCTGCAGGGAAGGTCAGTGAGTACCATCATAGAGAGAAACCCTCAAGCTGAGCATTGTGGCATACATGCAGCACCAAAGAGAGAAGAGTTCAGGGACAAGAATATGCAGTGTCATTCACACAGAGACACAAACAAGTTCAAAGAGGACATCTGTCAGGGAAGGATAAATATTGATTTGTTCTTTACTGCTAGGACTGTTTACTGCTTATGGCACAGAGTGGGGGATCCAGTCTATGGCTGGGTACTCAGAGATTTGTGGGGTGGGTGGGGAGACAAACAATAAGATCATTAAGGCATGAATGAATGGTGACAGATGTTTGTGTGTAGTAAAACATGGTTGGCTGAGACTCAGCCAATCAGGTTTAACTATAGGAAAATACATCACCATTCATTCATGCCCTTACTATTATTGAACACAGGACAGTTCAGAGGTGCTCTGCACTAAGGGAATGACAGCCACTGACCAGCTTTAAACAAATCTTTTTGGGTTGCTGTCGGTGGGGGGAACATGTTAAGCATTATCATCGGGGTCTCTGGTTGTGTGGGGGGAGGTGGGGGGAGTGTCTTTTGGTATGTGGAGGTGGGAGAAGGTACAATACTCCACAGACATCAGGGCAGCATTATGTAAATGAGAGTAATGAAGTGCTCTCATTGGAGCGCTTCATTTCTTTCAACTAGAGAACTGCTTCCAGCTATGAAACTGTGACTAGTGTCACAGTCTGGTTGCATGCTCATTGGTCTGTCAGAGATGCGCCCACTGTAGATTGCTATGCATTGGACTCATCCTTGACAGGCCTCTGAAATGTCAATCTACTGCAAGATGCTTCTTGCGCATGTGCAAGGAAACATAAAAACTATTAAGAATTTAGGTTAGGGACTAACCTCATTTGAAAGGTCTTTTTGTCCTGAACACAAAAATGTAAAATAATGCACTTGGGGCACATAAATTCAGGAGCAGAGTACACATTTTTGAAGTGGTATTGACAACATTAAGAAAAACAAGATTTTACATACAGTTGATTACTGTTTAACAATATTATGCATCTATGGCTGCCACTGTATATCTGATGCAAACCCATAATCAATTTCCTCACTTGAAGCAAAAGGGGGGTGGGGTTGAGGCCATAACTGACTCCTTGTTTTTGTGTTAAAGGGGTCAATATTTTTACAGCAAAAACAAGGAAAGGGGTCATTTCTAAAATGTGCAGATGAAAATGGGGACCACTTTTTTTCAGAGCATGCAACCAACAGCAGCTACCACTTCAAGACTGCTACTACCACTGCCTAATACAATCAGGGGAAAACCAGAAGTAGTTTACCAGCACTGAGATTAATATGGTTAAGGCATATTTATCAGAAATTACTGCTTGGAAAAGAATGAAAAAGTGTCTGTGATGACGAGCAAGTCCCAGACCAGATCTATAGTTTGTTAATAGACTCCTCCTGAGTCTGATTTTTATGGCTGCATGTGCCAAGCTCCATGGATGTTATGTCACCATCAGATTTGTATAATAGCACTGTGGAAGCACATAATCAGACTGCTGTCTGATGTGCTACCACAGTGCTCTGTCATAGTTTCCAGTGATTCTGTTTATGAAACCCTTCTCTTTTCCATGGGCCACATAAACATACTCACTTCCCCAGCTCACTACTTTTCCTTTCCACAACTGCAGAAGTGATGGCCACCATGTGCAGCATGGTGGTGCTGACTTAAACTGTGCATGTATGACTACCATGCATATGTAGTTATGTCAGCACCACCATGCTGTGCATGGATGACTCCAGGGCAAAACTGCACATGTGTGAGTATCACGCATGCCCAGTACTGTAATCGCTGCAATATTACTTACAGCTGACTCCAGTGTGATGAGAGCACCACATATTCTTTTCAATGCTCTTACCACTCCTAAATGATCTCCACAGCCATATTGGCTTTGATCAGAGTTTGTTAAACATGTCTGTGGGTGGTAGATTCTTAAGTGTATCCCCTAAAGGTGTACAAGTAAGAGTTGTGTCTTTTCTCAATTTAGATATACCCTAATAGTTTACTGAATGTTTTAGAAACTCTTTTGTGAGTGGAGACTGAGTCATCAGGTTGGCTTAAAGTGATCAGAACATCATCTGCAAAGGTGGAGCCTTTATTGCAAGTGTTACCCACTGTGAGGCCATGTATTTTAGGAGAAGGCTATATAGTACAGTTGAATCATTCCTTGATCAGGATGAATAAATAAGGAAAAGTGGACAGCCCTTCCTGCTGCCACAGAATATGAACAAGCCAGCAGAAGAAGGCCATTTGGTCTATCAAGTCTGCTCATATTGCAGGGTCCACAACAATAAAATATTATAAATGGTTTAGATGTTATCCCATTGGTTAATAATCTGCCTGTAGGTTTATGATATAACGTAGTTACCCACTTGAGTAATTTTTCATCAAAGTCATAAAATGAAAAGGTGGTCATCATGTATTTCCAGTTGATGGATTCAAAATCCTTCCCAATGTTGAGAAACAGATGAATCCCTGGTATCTTGAATTTGTTTACATTCCATAAATCATTTGGAAGCCTTCAAACATTATTTGAACTGGCTTTACCTTGGATGAAGCCCACCTGCTCTCGACCCAATAATTTAGTAATTATGGATTGCAACTTAGTCGTTAGGCTGTTGGCAATGATTTTGTAATCATTTGTTAAAAAAGAAATTGGTGTGTAATTTGAACATTCAATGGCTTCTTTGCTATTCAGAAGTATTAAGGTAACGAATGCTCTGGACATGCAGATGGTAGTTCACTTGATTTTTGTGCTTTTGCGATTGCTCTGTGCAAATTAGTGGCTATGTCTACACTTAAAAAACGTACAGAATTTGACTGTTATGACATCTGGCCCTGGTGTTTTGCCATTTAGTAGATTTCCTGTGGCACTGGTAATTTCATGTAAAATGATTTACCCCATAGCATTAGATTGGCATTTTCTGGTAGTTTGGAGAGGTTTGCTCAGGCTAGAAAAACATTAATACTTTAGCCTCTGTCCCTTGTTTTTTTTCTTTATAGGTTTCTGTGTAGAACTGGGTTAGGGCATTAGTGATATATAGTGTATGGTGGAATGCATTTGTGTATAGAAAACCATACACCGCATAAAGCCATTCTGCTGCAGTAGTGACATCCTGACTAATGCAGAACAACTTTTCATTCTGCATTATTGAGGACGTCATAATGCAGCCTCCTCCTTCAGAGCTGTGCATAGGACAGGGAATGGCTGACTTGTCGCATGTGCCAGCTAGACGGTGCTCTGACGGAATACAAGAGCCAGTTACCGGTGACCAAGGATGACAAGAAAGGGCTAAAAAGTAAGCTGGCTGTTATTAATGTGCAACATACACTACAAAGAAAAACATATGGGAACCCACAGACACAGCCATGCTATTCTGTTACCTCATGGTTTCCATGACAACAGGGGCCTCCTGATCTTTGCTCTTGAGGTCCACTTTATCAAGGAAACCACTCGGTAACAAAATAGCGTGGTTGTGTATGGGGCCCCACGTACTATCCTATATTTTTACTATTAAATGCTATCTCTCCATTCAATTTTCTGATAGCTGGGATTAGGGTTTGTTTTAGTCTCTTCTTAAGCCTGCAAGTGAGGAGTTTGTGTGCTTCTTCCCCGATTCACAATAAGGTTGATTGGTTCTAAATAGTGTGTGCACAGCCTTCACTGTATAGGTCTTATTTAGTTCATGTTTATTTATTTGTTTGTTTGTTTGTTTATTTATTTAAAAGTTTGGCAACTGGGAAAGGCACACTATGCAAAGGGTTATTTCCAGGTGTGACCCGGGGGAAGGGGAAAGAGGAGAATTCAGGCAGGCAGTTTCAACAATGAAGTGCAATGACGGCAATTACAAAACAGGGACAGAAAATAACAAAATTAGAGGTACAGTACTTGAAGTATAAACCAAATGACTGTACATGGGTTTCTTAAGAAATTTACAAAGGTAGGAAGCAGGGGATCTAGAAAGATTGAGATCAGATAAGATGAGTCCTCCTTGAAAGAGAGGGTGTGAGGATTGAGAGGGACATATGAAGGCACATTTTTCAAAGGAGCAGCTGGGCATAAAAGGAGGAGAGCTCGGCTACAAGCAGGTTGTCTTCACAGAAGGAGCTATAGCGCTGGGGTGGCTACATTGGTAACTAAGAGGGGCTTATTCAGTGTTCAGGTAGCTGCATCAGCAGTGAGAGCGTGGGGAGAAGGAGCTCTTTTTGGCTGCATCGGTAGCAGGAGAAGAACTGATTTTTTCTCGCCAACCCAACCCAGCCCTGACCTCTATTATATACCCAAGGAAGGCAGAGTCAACACCAGGAAAGACCTCATTGATTGGCCATAAAGATCATTGTGGTTGATTGAAAAAGGGCTAATCACTTGAAGCAAACTGAGCACACTGGTGAGACTGATTTAATCTAGCATGCTGGCCAGTTAGGGGAAAAGACAGTATGGAAAGTTGTGAGCTGATGGGACAGCATACCCTAGGTAGGCTTGCTGTAAGCTATTGGGCAATGGTAAGGGGTGGGACATTTTATGTTTGCCTGTTATTGTACTGAATCTGTACTGAACTGCAGATTTGTCTTGTTCTAAAAGGGCTCTTTGCTGACTGTGTATTAATTAAGTGGGAGGGCAGGATGAAAAGAAAAATATGGAGAACTAGGGAGGAACCAGTTTGGATAAAGGGGGAAATCATAGCAGATGTGGATGGAAGGGTAAGAGGCATCAGTAGTTAGAGCCGCTTTAGTGTGGGAAGGGTGTAAATTACCAGAAAATGAGAGGTAGCATGGGATCTGGGGGAGGGAGGATAGTTGACTGTAATGGCTGTGGAGCTGCTGTATTGATGAGCACTCTGTGGAAGCTAGGAGAATGCTGTATCTGTCAAAAAACTGAGGAGGATAGAGTTTGAATTGGCATAGTTAAAGAGGAATTTCACAAGGAGAGAAAGGGAGGGGTGTGGATGAGAGGATGTAGAGCGGACAGGGAGGAGAACAGAAACGGTGGAGGAGGGAACAAGATGGGGAAGGGGGATATAGAGGCCAGACCAGGCAGAGAACAAAGATCCTACGGACAGAGAGATAATGGGGAAAGTGTACTCAATAGAGGATGTACAGTGACATCAAATAGGTGCTGGCCCCTGGCTGACTGAAGGGATAAGGAGGGTATAAAGGGAAGAAGGGCAGAAATTCCCAGAGGGCCAAGCCATGGAAGGGAAAAAGAGGGCGGCACATGTGAAAGACACAGGGAGGGCACATTGGTGGACAAGCGAGGGAAGCATACAAGCAGAAGGAACTGTCAAGGAGGGTCTAGGTGGATATAAAACACGTGGGAAGGGTGGCAAGGAAGACTTGGAAAAAGGTAGGGTGTTGTAGAGGGACAGGCAGGATCCAGGATCCAGAGCCAGCACCCAGTTGTGGGTGGATGGTCAAAAGGGGCAGCAAAAAAAGGAGGGACGAGGAAGAGGGAGTAAGTAGAGGACAAGTAGGGGAGGACGGGAGCAGAGGAAGACATCTGCACTGGGAGGAGGGTGCAAGAAAGGCCAGGACAGTAGAGATGAGGCACTCTCATGGATAGAAAATGCAAGGGCAGGCATAGTGTATGGAGATTTGATCATAAATGGGATTCAGTGGCAAAGGAGGAAAGTAGCTTTTAAGGGGAGATCAGTTTTTTTTGTGTCCCAGGAATGGAGGTCAAAAGGGCGCTCCCTAGTGTAAAAGACTGCATCTGTTTAGTGGGAGGTAAGCTGCACCTATTATTGCATCTGGGTACAAATGACTTAGCTGGGGAGGAGTTGGAGGTGGTTTAAAGGAGGTTCAGGGAGCTTACAAAAGGGATGTAGAAGGTTGGTTATTTCCCTTGCCTTCTTGGAAGTCCTACCAGCATATTATGGTAGCACAGCCAGGCAACTCAGAGTAAAGGAATTTAACCTCTGGCTGAGGCAGTGGTGGTGCAGGGGGGAATGCTACACATGTTTGAGGGACTGGGTGTGCGTGGGTGACTGAACATCTGTAGGCAAGGGACAGGTTACAAATAAGTGATGCAGGGGGTAGATTACTAAGAGTGATGTTGCAGGGGTATATAGATGAGAGACTGGGGGTCAAGATAAATTTAACCTAGACAGGAGAGAGTGCAGCACTAGGGGGGAAGGAGACTCTCAGCCTAGCTGAGATAACCTAGCTTGCACTCTCCCAATGTGAGAGACAAGGGACAGCAGGAGGGAAGGTGATCATAAGGGCAGGGTTGGTGGAAGAGAATACTGGCCAATGCCAGGAGCTTAGGGAATAAAATGGCAGATTTAGAGGTGGCGGTGAGAGTGGACTACCCAAACTGAATTACAATAACAGAAACATGGTGGACAGATTGCCATAGTCAGGAAATGGAATTACAAGGGTGCAGTCTTTTTAGGAAGGATAGACAGGGAAAGAAAGGTGGGGGAGTAGCCCTGTATGTGAGAAATGGGATAAGAGTGATGCAGGGTAAAGGGGGAAAAGGGATATGCCGAGATCCTTTGGGTTACTGTAGGCAGAAAGGAGGGGGGACACTAAGGATAGGGGTGGTCTATAGACCACCATATCAGGGTGAGGTGGTGGATAGGAAAATAGCTAGAAACATACAGGAGAAGGCCAGTGAAGGGGAGATCCTAGTAGTTGGGGACCTGAACCTACCCAATGTGGACTGGCAAATCCCATTGGTCACATCCAAAAAAAGCAGGGACTTGTTAGAATTCATGCAGCATGCATTCCTGAACCAGCTAGTAAACAAATCTACTGGGGGAAGGCAACACTGGATGTTGTTTTGACTAACATGGACAGTGTGGGGGAGGTAGAGGTGGGGGAAACTCGGAAGACAGTGACCACCAGATGGTTAGGTTCTCCATCTGAGCAGGGTCAGAATCGGGCAGGGCAACCACAAAGTTGCTTGACTTCAAGAGGGCAAATTTTTGGAGGATGAAGGACATCTTACAGAGGGAATTTGAAGGGATTCAAAACCTATAGAAGGTAAAGCAGCTGTGGGGGTTAATAAATGGTGGAATTCTGAAGGCCATGGAGCAATGAATCCGGAGAACTAGCAAATGCAAAAGGGGGAGGAAACCCCTGTGGTTCATGGCAGGAACTGGGGAGGTCATCAGGGAGAAAAAAAAGTTGTTCAAGGCCTACACACTGTCACAAGGGTTAGAGGAAAAGCTTAGGGAAGCAGGAAAGACAATTTGAAAGGCCAAAGCACATACAGAAGAGAAAATAGCTATGGAGGTGAAAAAGGGTGACAAAAAATTCTTTAGATACATGAGTGACAGGAGGAAAAGCGAGCTAGGGATTTCAAGACTTCAATGGGAGGGGGGTGAGATAGTTGAAGGGGATGAGGAAAAGGCAACCCTACTCAATGAATACTTTGCATCAGTATTCAGGGCCAAGAAAGAAGCAAGAGGGCCTGCATTAAGCAGAAGGGGAGGGTGGGAAAGGAGCCAGACACAAGTCCCTTCATGGTGGAGAGGGATTGGAGGATATGGGAAGAATAAAAACTGAGAAGGCTATAGACCAGATCAAGTACATCCAAGGGTACTCAGGGAGTTAAGGGAGGAACTGGTGGGGTCCTCTTCCCAAGCTGTTTAATCTATCCTGTGAATCAGCGTGGGTCCTGAGAGCCTGGAAGCAGGCAGAGGTGGTACTGCTATACAAGGGAGGGAGAAAGGATGAGCCTGGCAACTACTGCCCAGTCAGTCTCACCTCTTTGGTAGGCAAGTTATTAGAAACTCTCATAAAGGAGAGACTGGTACAGTACCTGGAGGAGGAAGGATTACTTGATGACAATTGACATGGGTTCATATGTGGTAGATTGTGTCAGACCATCCTAACTGAATCCTTCGAATGTGTAACAGAGGTGTATGACCAGGGGGCAGTGGTGGATGTGGCTTATCTGGATTTCAAGAAGGCATTTGACTCTGTCCTCCATAGAAGGTCGGTAAGCAAGTTAAGCAGTTTTAGGGGTGGGAGCTAAGCTCACAAATTCGGTGGAGGATTGGTTTGCTGGGAGGAGTCAGAAAGTGGTGGTCAATGGGAAGCACCCAAGGGTTCTAGGGGTAATGAGTGGGGTACCACAATGATTGGTGTTGGGTCCCATCTTGTTCAATGTGTACGTGGGGGGGGGGTTGCAGACAGTCTAAATGAAAAGTCATGTCTGTTCACGGATGATACGAAACTCTACAACAGAATGGACACTCCAGGTGTGCTGGTGAAATGAGGCAGGATCTAGCCAAACTGGAGCAGTGGACGGAAAAGTGGCAACTGCAATTCAATGCAAAAAAGTGCAAAATAATGCACTTAGAATGAAATAATTCAAGGGCTAATTACTGCCTTGAGGAGAGACACTGCAGGTCACAGCGCAAGAAAAGGACCTGGAAATCTGGATTGCTGATACATTAAAGGTTAGGAACGAGTGACTGGTAAAGCAACAAGAATGTTGGCATGCATTGGGGGGCTTCAGAAGTAGGAGGAGGGAGGTGATTATGCCACTATACAAGACCCTGGTCAGAATGCAACTGGAGTACGGAGTTCAATTCTGGAGGCTCCATTTGCAGGGAGACAAGGATAGGCTGGAAAGGGTCCAGAGAAGGGTAACCAATGAATCAATCAATCAATCAGATTTTATTTTTAAAAAGCGCTATACCAGGATGATCCAGGGGATGTAGTGGAGGCCATATCGGGAGAAGCTGGAGGAGTTTGGTCTATATACGCTGGAGATGGGAAGAGAAAGGGGAGACATGGTAGAAACCTTCAAATACATGAAGTGAATAAATAAAGTAAAGGGGGCTAGCATCTTAAGACTGAGCAAAAACAAAACCACCAGAGGTCATGCATTCAAGCTGGAAGGGGGCACATTTTGGGGGGACGTAAGGGGGAGTTACTTCTTAGAAAAGGTTGTAGGTCCATGGAACAGGTTGCCAGAATGTGTAGTGGAAGTGGATAGGGTGGAGAAATTCAAAACAGCATGGGATAACTACATGGGACTAGGTGGAGGAGGAGAAAGAGGGATGAGTAGTGGGAGGTAAAAAGACGGGAGGGGGTGGGCTTTCTCTTTCAGGTAGACTGGATGGGCCAAAGGGTCCTTTTCTGCTGACAGGATTCTATGATCTTATGAACCTCATATTTTTGAAGTATTTTGCTTGGTAAAATAACCAACACAATGGAATTATATTCCAGGGCTGGGAAGAGGACCTGATACACTATGGCTCTTTTAACGTGTAATATTAAACTATTTTTGTTTCTGTATAAATAGCCTAGCTTATTATTAACTTTTTGTGACTTTAATGTGTTCATGAAAAGACAATGTTTCTATAATGCAACTCCCAGTTAATTAAATTGGGAAACCTCCTCTAAACCTTGTCCATTCTCCCTTAAAATTTCCATATTATTACCATCAGCTTTGTTTAGTTACAAAAACCATATTTTTTGTTGTGTATATTTAACATAATTTTATTATCAATAAACCAATGTTGTAATGCATGATAAACCGGTTGGATTTTTACTACTAGGTACAATTCTGTTTTCCCAGCACAATAATCGCATGCCCCAGTGCTCTCTCATTCCTTTTCTATTCCTCTCTGTATATATCTTGACCTCGTTTCCCGAAGTCCTATAGGCTTGCCTGGCCGGGAAGTTCTCCCATCTCTCAAAACCCCATCTCCCTCCTCCTGTATCTCCACTCTAACTCTTTCATGCCATGATCCCTCTGCCTTGTCTCTTTCTTGCCTGGTCCTCTACCTTCTCACCTCCCTCCTATGCATGTGGTTCCCTACTCCTGCTACTCTCCCTTCCTTTCCTTACCCACTTCCTGCTATGATCCCTCTGTCCTGTCTCTCTCTTGCCTGGTCCTCCACCTTTTCACCCCCTCCTATACTTGTCCTCCCTTACTCCTGCTACTCAGCCTTCCTTTCCTTACCCTCTTCTCATTATGTTACCTTACTGTCTCCTCCTGCCCTCCTCCTCCTCTTTAATCCTATAGATTTTATTTTTCAGAGTTAGACCTGATACCCAATTCTATACAAACTGTATTTGCTTAAATTATCCTGTGTTTATCCCATCAACAATTGCTACTTGTCTTGCTTACCGTGGTTTACTGTTATGCTTTCTGTTTCCTTCCACTTGTACCACGTTAAATTTGTTTTTCACCACATGAGAACCTGTAATGCTACCTACTACCTCTGTTATGTTGAATTAGTTCTCTCAAGGTTCTTACATTGTTCCAGATCCCCTTCCCCCAAAAAGAGGCATCACACGCAATATTGTAGATTTGGCTGCTCAGTCGGCAAAACCTTTTATTGTCCAAACAACATAAATAATATACATTTTTACAATATTGAGTTCCTCTTATTTTCTCTGTCACATTTTATTCTAGTCCTCTTTATTTTACTTTTTTGCTTTCCTTTTTGTTTCTCCCTCGGGTGTCAAAACCCGAGAGGGTCGCATTCCATTCCGTTCCCGGAGTGTAAACCCGAGCTGGTCTTATACTTTCTCTCTAAGCAGGTTCAATTCCTGCCCCTCTTTTTCTCCCTGAGCAGGTCCAATTCCTGCCCTCCTTTTTCTTGTCCACTCATCAGGGTGTCCATACCCTTTTCTTTCTTCCAGATCTTAATTCCTCCATTTTGTTTTCCCTAATCCCCCCACCCTTTCCCCCTTTTTACATTCTCAGATCCTTACCTCCTAGCTTCCATTAGCTTGCCTCCAGCTTGTGTTGGGTGCTAAGCTTCCCCCCTTTTGGCAAAAACTCTTCAACCACTGATCTATGCCCCTGCCTAGCTCCGTGGTTAATATGTGGTTCCCCATCTGGGATAGGTGTACCACGCCCATCCTGTACAACCTGTGTATGCTTTCCTCTGTCTCATCATGTCTAATGGCAGCTCCTCCATTCTCCCTCATGAACCTCCCCACTCTGCTATTTATTCTCCTCCTTACTTTTTCTATGGCCTTGTGTTGCCTGGCTTGTCTCCACACTCTACATGGAATCATTTCGGACCACATGATTGTTATCTCTGGCCACCATGTCCTTATGACCTTGACATCCCTTTGTATGCTGTAAAAAACTTCTAGTCAGGGGCCATGTCCCAGGTCATTGCAGCCCAGGTGTATTATCAGGAGGTCTGGGTCCTTGTTGCTCTTCTTCATCTCTACAAGCAAGGGTAGGAGCTGCCCCCATCTCATCTCCCGAATTCCTGTCCACAGGATCCTTATTCCTTTGTTGTCATAACCCAGCTGCCTTCCGCCTTTTTTCAGTGCAGCCTCCCTTTTTGCCCAATAAATGTGTGAGTGTCCCACCATCCATATGTCCTTCCTTTTCCTTATATCTATAACAATTAAAAGAAAACAATGAGACAGGCAACCATTTGTAGCAACCTCTTTTGTTTTTTTTTGTTTTTGTAGAGAGACAAAAAAACGATAAAGTTAGTGTGTTGTATCTCTAATATATTTTTTGTAGCAGTCTGATGCCCACCTTCCCATGGCTTTTTTGTCCCCCCTTTTCCCTGGGCGGTGGCTTCAGAAGCTGCCCAGTCCAGAAGGAATGAGACGAGAACCTGTCCGGGTTTTTTCCCAGCTCCTTCACGCTTCGTTTCAACACCCCAGATACTTGACTCCCTTTTACCTCTTTCCCATTTTCATGTACAAAATAGAGACCCCCTTGCCTTGGCCTAACTCTGTGGAAATCCAGCATCAACCGGCATGGGCACATGTCCGGGTTCTCTCTTGGCTCAATATTCACCCTGTACCCTTTGCCTGTCTGATCCGTCCTTGACCTTGCAATTATGAAGGTGAACCCCGTCCATCTCCATTCTATATCCTCCCATTGCAGACCTTCTCCCGGGGCTGGTATAGTGGGTCCGACTATTTTGGACACCCTGAATGCTCCCTTGTATAACACCATAAACAGCGCTCTAAATAGAGTCACTTCGTACGGGTTGTAGCAAACCTTCGAACATTTTTTAAGTATCTGCATCAGTAAGTTTTCCGTAATTGGTTCCCTCTTATCCCTCTCTTTTTCTTTTATCCTTTGCCACTCCGTCATCATTTTTCTTACCAGAATACTATTGCTTGGTTCCCCCCACTCCTTCATCCGGCAGACCCATCCTAAGGCCGCTAGATGTACCTTTACTGTGGCACAAACCATTCTTCCTCCCATTTCTCCACCACAAATCTCCCCACTTGGTCTTCTGTGACCTTCTCACTTACCTCCACGTTGTGGTGAGATCTAAAGGCTTGGAAAACCCTCCATGAGCTTTCGTAAGCTTTTAGGGTGTTGTCTGCCCACGCGATTCAAAAGAGATATGCTGCTCCCTCCAGCCAATCTCCCATAGCTCCTCTGGGATCCTCTCTCCCATCAGATCTGTGTTGGGAGCCAGTGGAAGAAATCTTTCCATCTGCAAGCGAGAAAGGCTGTCAGCAATGGAGTTGTCTATTCCCACAATGTGCCTCACTCTGAAACTCATGTTGAGCCTCAATCCTTGTAGCACTAAATGCCAGAGGATGCAGAGTACCAAGACCAACCTTGACCCTCTGTTATTTAACATGTCAACGACTGCTCTGTTGTCACACCAAAAAGTGACCTATTGGTTCTGCAGCCATGGTCCTCATATCTTAGTAACCGCCCATATAGGAAATATCTCTAGGAAAGTGATGTCTTTTGTCAGACCCTCCTCGACCCATCATCTCGGTCAGGGCTGCGCTACCCGCTTTCCTTGGTAGTAGACGCCTACCCCCTGCCCACCTGAAGCATCTGTGTACAGTTCCATATCCGTGTTGTATAGCCATTCCTCCTGCCAAATAGCTATCCTGTTGTGGTTTTTTAAAAATTCCTCCCATACTTTTAAGTCTTCCTTGGTCTCCTTCCTAATAATGACCCTGTGATATGGCTTTGAACCCCCCGCCATGGCTCTTGCCAGACGTCGTGTAAACGCTCGTCATGGCCCGATCGCTCTACATGCAAAATTCAAGTGTCTCATTAATTGCTGGCTGTTCATCAGGGGTACCCTTTTTCTCTTTCCTACCTCTACCAGTAATGTCCTTAGCTTGTTAACTTTCTGTGTTGGCAAACGGAACAAACCCTGTCCCGCATCCACCTCTATGCCCAGGAATTCCAAGCACCTGCTTGGGCCTTCCATGTTTTCCTTAGCCAATGGTACTCCCAACTCCCTGCACATCTCTTGAAAATCCTCCATAATCTTCCACACCCCTTTCTGCCCTTCCCCCGATGAACAAAAAATCATATAGGTAGTGCACTACTGTGTCATGCCCATACCTGGCTTCGAATACCCATTGTAGCCAAGTGCTGAATTTTTCAAATGTGGAGCATGCCACTGAACACCCCATTGGCATGGCCTTATCAAAATAATATTCCCCTTCCATCTGAATTCCCAGCAATTCCCAATCCTCCCTGCGAACTGGCAATAGCCGGAATGCTGACTTGATGTCCGTCTTTCCCAGCCATGGGGTGTGTCTCGCCCTGATGATCTCCACTGCATCATCCAATGTCCCATATGACACCCTACTATCCTCCTCCGAGATGTGATCATTGACTGATTCTTTCTATGGATAGGATAGGTGGTGAATTACCCTATATTCCCCTACCTGCTTCTTTGGGACTAGGCCTATACGTGAGACTCGTAGGTGCCGGAAAGGAGGGATTTTGAATGGTCTCTCTATTCTCCCTGCCTCTTTTTCGACCTCAATCTTCATCTTTAAAAGTGCCTCCTTGCCTTTTATTGAGTTTAAATTTTATGCCCACATCCAAAACCTTTTTCCCTGATAATGTAAACTGAAACCTTTTTGGAAACCCTCTATTAACTCTTTTCCCACCCCCTTATTTGGGTACCCTTTCATCCATTGTTCCAATAATTCAGCCTTGATAGGGTTTTTTGCTAGCCAAAATTGACCTTTTCTACCTTCCCTCTGGGTGGAACCCTCTCCCCCCTGTATGCCCCCTCCCTCTCCATGCGCTGTCTCTCTGTGCCCCTCTGTAACCCCCTCAAAAGGAGCCGCTTCCCTGTCCCCCGGTTACTCTTGTCATAAGATCTGCATCTCGCGGCTGGATGGGCTCCCCCGCATTTTGAACAGGCGTGCCGGAACTTGCAACCTGGAAAGGAACAGTGTGCGCTGTTGTATCCCCAGCAGCACTTCTGATATCATGGCCCTTCCCTCTGCCACTCGCTTTCCCCTTCCCCGGCTATTGTCATGGTTTCCCACCATAGGTCATTATGTCTGGAGTCCCATCTTCAGTCCTCCTCATAGTTGGCCATTTGGGTCCTGAACTTCTCATCATACTGTAACTAGTTGGTACCTCCCATCATTTTATATGCATTTTTTATGATCAAAGAGTATGCTAGCAAGGGGATGCCCAACTCAGGCTTCTTCTCCTGGGCTATTGCACTATAATAAATGAAACCCAGGGTCCAAGCTTCCCTCGACTTTCCTTTAAATGTGGGCCCCTTCTGTTCTTCCCCTTTTTTGACCAAAACTACAGCGTCCGCCAACTCTTTCTTGCTGAAGAATCCTTTTCTTCATAGAGTTCAGCTGTTTTCTTATCTACCAATGCAAAAATATCGACAAATTCTCCCTTACAGATCTTTTCCTTTGTTGCTAGTGGTACATGGTCCCCTATTCTTACCCATCCCTCCTTTTTCTGTTCTATCACTTCCGTTTCTCCCTCTTCACCTTGCTTTTTTCCCTTTTCCTTCTCCTCTAATTCACCCAGCACCTTCTGCAACTTCTTAACCCCGTCCCCCCCATACCTAATAAAATTTGTTCCACATATTCTTTCATGGTACTCTCAAGCGTCAACACTATACCTGCTTCCCCCTGGGGTTCCTTTGATGGTTCAGTCATTGTCATCTTGGGTCCCGGTTCCACTCCTCCTCCTCGTGGTCTGTTGCTTGTGGTTTGCCGGTCCTTGTCTACCTCTGGCCGTCTCACTTCAGGTGCAGGGATGCTGGGTACCAGCCTGGGAGAGGACTCTCCTCCTCCATTGGGCCGGTTTCAAGAATCGTCATTGGCCTCAACTGATTGGGTGCAGGGGTCGGGTCGGTTATTGTAAGGGGTGCTGGTTCCCACCCAGGCTAAGCTGTCCTTGGGCGTTTTTGCATCGGTGCCCCTGCTCCCTTCCTTTTTCCTCCTGCCCCACTCTGTCCCTTCTTCCTGACCCTGTCCTTCGGAGCCAGTCCGTCCCCTTTTTCTGTGTCCTCCACCATATCCAGGACATTGTGGGCCCTCTCCATGAGGTCCATGATCATTTTCATGGTGTCTGCTTTCATCGAACTGCTTCCTCGGGTGTTCATCCCTGGCTTTCCCTTCATTTTTTTTTGGTTTGTGTTTTTGACAGAATGCTCCTGCCTTGACCTATCTATCTACAGTATATATTTTTTTCTATATATACATTGCTCAGGGTGGCGCAGCCTTTCTTAGAAAGACATGGTAGTCAAAAACACACATGGTAACAGTATCAGCATTGCTCAGTGGCAAGGTTTCGCCTCCCTTCTATCTCCTTTACTTTGCAGCTATACGAAAAGCCCCCCTTTTTCTTTTCCTTTTTTATTTTTTTTTGCCTCTTGTTATGGGGCCCTGACCTTGGCCTTCACTATTTCCCCTTATTCTCCTGGCTAGGACCTTCCTGATTTCTCTTTTTTTTTTTTTTTGAGCCCTGTCTCCTTTGAGGACCATGCCCGTGTCGGCTTAATTAACTTTGCTAAAATTCCTTTTAGCCATGACCCTGACATTTTGAGTTCCCCCCAATTTCTTGTGGCCCTCCTGTGGCCCTCACCCCCACTTTTCTCCCTCTCACCCCACAATGCCAGCTTCCCCATCCTTGTTGCATAGCACCAACTTCCTACATAAATGGAAGCCTACCCTGTGTTTGCCCTACCATGCTCTTTTTGTTGGCCCCTTTTGTCTCTCCCCACCTGCTCTGCTCCATGCTGTGGCAAGTGCCCATTCACAACTTTCCTGCTTGATGGCCCTTGGCCGAGTGTTGTTTGCTCCCTTTTTTGTGCCATCCTGGCTTAACAGATATGTGAAAAAAGGAGGTCCCTCTCATGTACGCCACTGTTTCTAGGCATTCCCCACATGGCCAGCTCGTCCCTGACTTTTTGAGCTGCCTCCTCACTTTTTTCACCCACATTGGGTTGCCTCCTGAATGGCAGGCTCCCCCCCGTCCATTTGTCTGGGCCCTCTGCCTCGTTTGGCTCCGCTTCCTGCTGCCTTTCTTTTTGTCCGTTCTTGGACCCCCTTCCCTATCCCATCCTCCTTTCACCCGTTCGCTTTCTTCTGACCAGCGCTCCCACGTCTCCCCTTGGCCCGGCTCCACCATGCGGCTGCTCGCACGCACTCTTGTACTTTGCTCCCAAGCTGGCTATTTCCAGGATTCTTGCTCCATCCCCCCAAACCCTTTTTTCTGTTCACAGTTCTTTTGTTAGGAAACACACTCAGGAAACAAGGCCACCAACCACGTGGTTCCCGGAGCCCAAAGCTGGCCCTTTCCAGGATTCCGCCCCATCCTCCCCAAAAAACCCTTTTCTCCATTCATGGTTCTCTTGCTGGGAAAAAGCTCAGGAAACAAAGCCACTAACCACACCGTTCCCGGAGCCCACCACGTTCCTCTCGCTCCTTGCTTTCCTTAGAACCCCCAGGCCTGTTTTTTTTTTTTTTTACATGCCATCCCTTCTCTTCTTCTCTCGTCCCGAGCCTGACGCACCTACCAGCACTGCTACCATTGGGATAATTATCCCTTTTAATGAGGGATAAGACTTGCTGTGGTGTCCTCGGGCATTCTTTCACTTTCTGAACCACCGGGGGTCTCTATGACCAACCTCTCCCTTCCCGGCCAGCCTGCATGATTGAAGCATATGCTACAACCTCTTGCTACTGCCTACTAACACTACAGTGTGTGCTCCCAACTAATACGAGTACCAGCATTTCTTCACTGTGATCTGAGTGATAAGTCTTCATTCAGTAATTCTCCATTTCTGGACCAAAAACCTTGAACCTCTATCTGACCAATGTCGTCTTTTTCAGCCAGCCTTATGTTTAACGAGTGTGACTTCACCTTGTTACAGCTTACTAAGCTCACAACACGCATTCCAACTACATGCTTCCTAGCATTTGTTGTCTGTCCTCAGAGCTATAAAACTATATCCTTCTGTATATATACCAATCAATGCTGCATAGCTCTCAAATTTCACTGTAAAACTGCTTATTTTTCTCAGCATACCAGTAAAAGGTAACACATAAACCAATTTCTTGCTACCCCCCAACTGCATGCATTAATTTTCATTAACCATCTTCTTATCCAAACACCATCAAAACTGATCTAGCACTCAATCAACTAAAGCACAAACTTTAAGCATCCCTTATATATATATATTTTTCTTTTATACATTATATATTTTTTTGGAACTCACCGACTGATGTGCTAGGTTCTTTTTATTGAAATTTTACTTACCCAAAGAACCTAGCAGAAAGTGGCCGAGACCCTCTGTGTTGTCCATCTTAAACATCTTTGCTCCGCCCTTCCCTACCTGTCTTGCTTTCCATTGGTCCTTGTCCGCCGCCCCCTTCTGACCCTCTGGTGACATCATGAGAGATGCCTCCCCTTTTATGACCTCATTCTCCTTCCCCACCCCACCCCCCATGTCCCTGCTGCATCCTAGTCTCTTCCCAGGGTCAGCTGGCCTGGAACAATTTAGGCTGCCCTTAATGGCAACCCATTTTGTGTACATTTGCTCCTTTCCTTGTATAATGTATTGTTTGCTTCTCTCCCTGTCAAAATGTACCTTGTACCTGTTCATTATGTTGTACTGTCTAGGGTCGTGCCTGAAAATAGTCATTGTGTTGGCTATCGCACTTACCCAGTAAACAAAAACTAAATAAAAAATTAAAAAATAAAGATAAACTACTACATCATCTGCATGTATTATGGCTGAAACTTCTTTACAAACCCCTGGTAGATCACTTACAAATATTAAAAACAAGAGCAGACACAAAACCATTCCTGTGGTACCCCAGTATTTTATTGTCCTCACTGACAACCTTATGGATCTGATTTTTACCATCTGTCTTCTATGTGGCAAATATTGCTTAAACAAGTGAAGTGTGTAACTCCCTACACCTATGTTTTCTAGTTTAATAATCAGTATGGGGTGATCCACCTGGTTGAAGGTCAATAAAAATACCCCCACTGAGGAATCTGTGGTTCACATTATCATATATGTCACTGGTTAACCTGATCAAGACTGTCAGTGTGCTTTACTCCCTTGAAATCCTTACTAATCTGATATAAACAGATAGTTCTCTTCTACATGTTTGGTTAATGGTCAAAGACCACTTTCTCTTAACAGTTTTCTAGGGCAGACAAGACAGAAATAGGACTATCATTTGTTATGATTTGTTTATCACATGTCTTCTATACTGGTGTTACAAGTGCTGTCTTCCATCAGTTGGGAAGCTGATTTGCACACAGGGAGAGATTACACAAATATGTTACTAGTTTAACCAGTTTTATAGCTTCTAATTTTAACAGTCTAGGTAAAAGACCATCTACATCTGGCCCTTTGTTGCCTTTTAACTTTAGTAACAAAGTGTGAACTTTGTTTTCCTTTAAAAGTTTCTGTTTGATTTTCTGGGCATATTAACTGTGGTAGGGACTAAGTTATTTCTAAACAGGTCCATTTTGGAGTGCAGACCCAGTGTTTCACAGGACTGTAGATGATGCAATTTCTTAAATGCACTGTGCTCAATTAACATAGCTTATGCTGCTCCTTACCTGGGTGCTCTTGGGTTGAAACTACAGGGCCTCCATCCATCGGCAGCTTGCTGCCTCACCGCCGTCCTCCACAGATCATTGTTTAACTGCCCCTTCACAACCTCTCTTAATCCCCTACTGCGTTCTCCTCCACAGCTTACTCCATCACAATCCCGAGGACCACGGATCAACACCGTCCTGCCACACAGTTATTTGTGAGCAGCCGATAGCCCTGGAGCCAAGCCCTTCCCTTCCCCACAACCTGCCTGTTCCACTTCCTCTCCTTTGTGCCATGCAGCATGTGACACAGTTGGCCCTTCTCACCCAACCCAACCACTCTCCTGCCCAGGGGTGGTCATCTTTTTATTGCTCCAGAACCTATTAGCCCACTACTGCACCCCTACCTAGTGGTCCACTTTGAATTGCCTACCTGGCCCCTGGAGCAGCATGCTAGACTTTGGTCTTTTACAGCCCCTTCCCTTAATTAATAGTCACTCCCCAAATTTCTGTTCAACCACCCCCCTGTTCACACAACTCCTGATTTATTCCACGCTTGCCTTCCTGAGCACCTGAAACTGCTGGCTGCAGGATTTGAACCCTGACTGAGCCCGTCCCCAGCTTCTTCTGTCTGCAGCAGTCCTGTGCCTTAACCACTTGGCCAACACTGTCAGCAAGTGTTACTGGTGACTTTAGAAATAACAACCAATGATGAAGCACTATTTACTCCCCATGCTGGCTGCCTCCCTTATAGGCTTGCTGATAGCCACAGATATCTGTGCTAAATTGCTGGCTAATGATCATGAACAGCAATTGCATTTCTCATTCCTTTATAGGTCTGTGATTCTATTCCCAGGGATTTTCATTGGGAACTATATTAACTTCTCTGGGTCCCCTCCTAACTGCTTTTCTGTCTAACCAAGGCCACTGTCTCCTTGGTTACAATCTATACTCCATCACTCTATCACCTACACCATTCTCTAACACTTGTAGCCCTCTCATCTCTCTACTACTGCTAGTTGGTGATATCGAGAGCAATCCTGGTCCTGCCAATGCACCCATCTGCCATTCAAACCACTCATGGACCAGCTCCTTAAGGCTAAATGTGGCTCATATAAATGTATGCAGTATTCCAGCTAAATTCACTGACATTGAAGCCCGGGTCCCCTCTATAAGCCAAATGTCCTGAGCATTATGGAATCCTGATTTAAACCTCATATCCCCAATTCTACCTATCATTTTCCTGGGTACTCCCTGTTACATCATGACAGGCCTGGGAAAAAGGAGGGTGGTAGAGTAGTGATAGACCATCTGCAACCCATCTCTGCCTCCACTGCCCTCTGTTCTGACCCTACATCCCCATGTAAGCGGCTCATCAAGGAGATGATACTGGGTTCCATCAAAAAGATTCACCTGGAGTGCTGCTTTAACCCTCAAAAGGGGAATCACAGACTTTCTAACCTCCTGGATGGTCTTGGTAAACTCCCCGGACACAATCCTTGTCAGTGATTTCTTTTTTTTTTATCAAAGTTTCAATTTGTACAGTAGTAAAGAAGAAAAGAAAAAAAATGAGGCAATATTAAAACACATTCTTATGTTAAATTCTTCTATCTGTACACTTTATTATTAACAGTCCCCATCTGGAGGGGGGAGCAAAAGAATTTAAATTTCAGTATATTTAATCAAGACCTTTTACCTGCTTACACAAATGCTGGAATTTGAAAAGAGAAAATCTACAAGCCTATTTCCAGTTACATTGATATTAATTCAATATATCAAGGTTGCACTCAATAAAAACCCACTTAAAACATTATGTCCTTTTCTGTTCAAATGTCCACCATAGTACTTCTGATTTCTGTTGCAACTTTAACCAAATCTGTTTTCAAGTCAGAGTCCAGGTCTGAGGGGTCATCTTGCATAGGGTTATGTGTTCTCATAAAGTCCATGACCTGGTCTGGGAAAAAAAAAACATAGGTTTGACCTTTAAATATTATTTTAACCTTCGCTGGTGCCTGAAGAGTAAAGGTTGCTCCCATTTCCAGAATGTCTGCCCTCAAATTTAGAAAGCGTCATCTTCTTTCCTGAGTAGCAAATGAAAAATCTGGAAAAATTGAATATTTGAAGCCTTTGTATACAAGCATTTTTCTCACTCTAGCTAATTTCAGAACTGAGTCCCGATCGGTCTCAAATGTGAGCTGCACTAGTATTGGAGGTTTGTTATTGTTATGGTTTCTCTTTGTTAATATTCTGCATGCCTTTGTTATAATAGGTGGATTATCTTCGGGCAATTGGAAAGTCTCAGGTAGTATATTTTTAATCAAGTCTCTTAATTGTTACAATATGTCTTTTATTATGCACTGTATCAGATTTTGTTGCTCTAATCACATTGTATGTTGTTAATTGTTATTGCTGTCTTATGTTTACCCAGATTGTTATTATGTACTACTGTAATATGTATACCAATATCCTGTGCTCTCCCGGGTCGTGCCTGAAAATAGGCAGGATTGTTGCCTAGCGCACTTACCCGGTTACCAAAAGCTAATAAATAAATAAATAAATTCAGAGTATTTTGAATCCAGTACACAAGGAATACCAAGGAAACATAGGTTTTTGTATCTATTTGCATTCTCAAGTGATTCTGTCTTATGATTTAGGGCATTCTGGCCAACAATAACAACACTTATTTTTGCCTCTATAGTTTCATTTTTGTTTTCTTGGTCATCTACCTTCTTTTTTATCTGTTCCATGCCTATTTTTGTTTAAACCATCTGTGCATCAACTGCCATGGTTTTTACACTTGATGACTATAAAGTAGCTTCTATGCATGAAAATCTGGAATCGATTTTAGCCATCCACATACCTATGTTCTGTAGTGCACTCAACATTTGAAGATTTCAGTTTTCCACAGACAATTTTAAACTTTTCAGGTTCTCAGCATTCTCATATCTCTCTGACTTTTCAGGAATGTTCTACATGTTTACTCCAACTATCACTTCTGGATTTACTAACAAGGGCTCCAATTTTTTCCCTATGCTGGTTCCATCCGTTAGAATAGGGCACTTTTTATGAGGTAAGCTTTGTAGTATTCAGTCGTTAGCCATTCTGAAGCCTTCAACATTTGTGGTGTTGAAGTCGCAACCTTCTCAGTCAGTGGCCTAGGCTGTGAAATGCGACAAGCTGCCTTCAGGGAAGAGTACACAGTGATTTCAAACTTAATAGGTTGGATGGCATGGAACCAGACTACAACAACCTATTGAAACAGCACAACCTTGTGCAAACAATTACCATCCCAACCAGACACAAGGCCCCTATGAAGAAACACTCATTAATTGACTGGGTTGTGACTAACAGTGAAGACAAGGTACTCCAAGCCGGGATCCTGTCTAACTCTGTTAATGACCACTCCCCCCCTTTATAATGTGGTCAACCAAATCCAAGTGTCTCCCACCAAAGTACCTGTCCTTCAGGAATTTTAATGCCACTGATTCCTCTAGACTGCTTCGGAACTTTGATGCAGTCAACTGGAGTACCCTACACTCCATCGCAAACATATCCTCAAATAACTTCCTTATTGATGCTGTCATTCAAATCCAGCATCAGCATATCCCACAGACCACCTGAGTGAGAGGTGACTGCACTTGATGAATCTCCAAGGACTTACTCGCTCTTATGAAGGAAAGAGATTAAAAATGGGCTATCTACAAGTCATCCCTCTCCCCCACTCTGTGGAACAGCTACAAACAATTGTGAAGCAAGTGCAACCAGACAGATAAGTCCATGAACAGAGGTACCTCCTCACTATGATAGCCTAAGAAACCCTACCAATTTTTGGTTCATCATTAACTCTATGACTAACCTAAAGTCCCATAGCTTGACCATGCATGTAAATACCCCCTCTGGACTGCCTATTAACCCCTATGCAGTTGCCCAGGTGTTTAACACAAAGTTCAAGGACCTATTAGTTCACCTAAATAAACTAAAAACTGCCAACTTGACCAGCAAAATAGAGCAGTTTGACCCCACCCCACTGTGACTAGAACCTGTCACCCTCCTTTCCATTTCAAAGCTATCTCATCCAGAGATACCCTCAAACTCCTTCAGGGCCTCCCAAACAGAGGCAGCCCTGGCAGTGATTGGCTCTACCCCTCTTTACTTAAACTCATTGCCCCTAGCATTGCCAGACCCCTTGCTATTATTTTCAACTTAGCCCTGTCCACAACATCCATGCCAACACTGTGGGTGCCTACTAAAGGTATCCGCATCTTTAAAACGGGGGACACCCTATCCCCCAATAATTATAGGCCCATATCCATCCTTCCACACCTGAGTAAATTATTGGAGAAAGCTGCACACCACCAGCTCACTGAACACTTAGAGAAGTACAACCTACTGTTCCCTCAGCAGCAGGATTTCCAGAAACACCATAGCAACACATCCACCCTAGCCCATTTCGCTAACCAGGTATATGGAACATGGACAAGGGAAATGCTACTGGTGCTGTTTTTGTCAATCTGACTAAGGTCTTTGATCTAGTCAACCACAACCTCCTTCATGCAAGACTCCTACACCTAAGCTGATCAACTGAAACAAAGCTATCTGTCCAATAGATCACAGTTACCAGAGGTACTGACTCCTCCCCGGCCATGCCAGTCTCCACTGGAGTTCCCCAGGACTGCATCCTGAGCCCCCTACTGTTCTCACTCTTCATTAACTCCCTTCTGAAAGATTGTATCACTTGTGAGGCACTACTGTACGCAGATGACAGTGATATATATCTTCCTTCTCTGTCCACCACCCTTACCCAGAACTATATGTCTGCACATGATTGGTTTCTATCAAGCAAGCTCCTAGTCAATAAAAGAAAGGACCAAGGCAATGATCCTGGGGTCCAAACTTCTCCTGGCAAATCTCTCAGAATCAGGCTTCTCTCTTATGGTACTTACTCCTGAAGGCCCCCCCTCCCCGGAGAATGTCCCATACTTCAGATATCTGGGTGTCACCCTTGACCCCTCTCTATCTTTCTCTGAACATGTCAAACACATAGTACAAGAGGTAAACCAGAAACTTGTGTCCGGTTTTAGAGTAATTCATTACCTTACCCCAGAGGTGTGGCTAGACATTGTGCAAGTATCCACTTCCCTGCACTCCAAGGTCATCACTGTATACAACAGTATTTGCAGGTTTGCACTCTTTGCACCTTTCTCCACTAATCACTGCAACATTTACCAGTCTTTAGGGTGGCTCCCTCTACAAGGCACTTAGCTGTATCATCAACAGCACTATTAGAGGGGACAAACTATCACCTTATTCATCACTTATTACACAGAGGGTCTCCCAGAGGTGCCTCCATGAATCTTCAGTCCCCCCACTACAGATCCTCAGGATTTCCACTGTCCTGGGTACCAAAGCCTTGTCCATCACAGCCCCACTCTATGGAAAAGACTGCTAGCTTGCCTCTGCTCACTGGACACTCACCCTACTTTTATAATGTGCCTCAAGGCCTGGTTACAGTCTGAAGCCACTTGCTCCTGCTCCCCTGGGTAACTTTTAAGTGTCATCCACTCCATCCGTCAAGGGCCCCTGTACACCCTTGTCCCTACCTTGAGCATAACATTGGTTGGTACAGGACTGTACCTAGCACTTTTCTGACATCAGTGTTTTCTCCTAAGTAGCAATATCCTGGGATTTTAGTGTCTCTGATATGTATTTTATGTTGTACAACTGGCTGTTTATCTCTGCCTGTATCATTGAATACTGTACAAATTGTCTGTAACTTTAGCTCGGCTCTACTAGCAGCTATAACTGTACACTGACTGTAGTCTTCCTGTTGTTTCCTCAATGTGCCATCTACATGGCCCAGGTCATGCCTGAAAATGGTCCTTTTGTTCAGAGCATTTCCCCGGTGAACAAAGAAATACATAAATATAAACAAAATGAATAAAATTAAAGGTTCTTGAACAAGGTTCTCTATTAAACTTATTGAGTTTTCTCTCTGGAACCTATTTTATCTGATTTTTATGAACTGTCATATAGTATATATGAAAAAAAATCATTAAATGTATGTGCTATTTCTAAATTGTTGCTTTTTAACTTTTCTTCAGGTTTGAATTTATCAATTGCCACTTGTTTAGAGGGCTGATACAGTTTTCTGAAGAAATCAAAAATACTTCTAGGATTGGTTGAATCTTTTAACTTTTTTTGTAGTGTGCTTGTTTTCATTTCAATATTTCAGTTTTACAGGAATTTCTAAATTTTCAGTAAGCATTTATATCTTGTTTTTGAGTTAGATTTTCTATACACTTTCCAAAGTGCATCTCTAATTTTAAGCAAATCAGTTAATTTAGCATTTAACTGCAGTGATTGTTTTTTTTTTTGCAGCTTTCTTTTTTCTTTTTTCTTTTTTGGTGCATATTGATTAATAATATTTATATTTAGGGCCAGAGATTCATAAATGCAGCAAAGGCCAGCACAGTTCTGGTGCAGCACAACACAAATGCGCCATGGTGTAGTGAATGAAATAGTCAGTGGTTGCGCATGGTGACATGCGTCAGTGCAACATGGCTGAATATCACAAGGATGTGCTGTGGCACAGCCAGAGGTGTGCCAGGGAGCAACCAGACCTGCTCCATAGCACAACCAGAGATGCGCAAGGGAGCAAAGGGAGATGCGCCAAGGCACAGAAGGACCAGCCCCCTAGGCAATGATGGGAGAAAAGCAGCAGGTGGACAGTGCAGGGAGGCCGTGGAACCCAACTGGGGACAATGGCAGGGAGGCAAAGTGGTGGGCCACAGGTGACCACCACCTGCACGGTGCAGACAGGCAGCCAGCCCCCCCCCAGCACCAGGGCAGTGTACGCAGGGAACAGGTGGCACCAATGGCCAAGGAAGAGCTGCCACTGGAGCCCCCCACTGGATGCCAAGCCCCCACCCACCCAGACCATGGCTAGCCACACCCTGATACATGGCACCCAACACACATGCCACACATCCTGGATAGCCAGCCCATGGCCAACCTAAGGCACAGCCACTGACCAAGGGGCAGGACACCACCATGCATGGCCCACACAATGACACAGGCACACCACACAGACACCCACCACACCACTGCAGCATGGCTCTACTCGCTAGCTGCAAAGCAGACATGGACACAGGCAGTTAAGCAAGTAAACTGTAATAAAATAACTATGTACAAGGTAATACAGAGGGAAAGGGTAGGAGAGCAATGGATGGGGACAGGGGACAGGGACTGTGCAGTAGGATGGAGGAAGGAAGGGGAAGGGATGGCAGTGGTAAGAGGAAAACACTGGGGTCAACTAAGGGTGGCCATGGCCTGCTGTCGTCTCACACCTCCAACACTGCCTGTCATGCAGCGCCATCCTCTGGGTTTGCTGGGCCACCTCCAATGTCTTCAACATGATGAGGATGATCTGCCATAATAGCCATCAGTAAAGTGGCAGCCATGACGTCCTCTGGATGCCTATGGCAAAGCAATGGACAGGTGATCAGTGCAAGTTCCTAGAAACTATGCCCTCCCACTGTGCACAGTGGACAGTGGGAACACATGCCCCTGCAGTGGCACCCTGGCCACCCACAGTGGGTGTGCCAAAGCCTGCCAACATCCCAGCATGCCACGACAGTGCACAGCAGTGGACACTGCGCCCAAGGGTCACCTTACCAGGCAGTGACAGGCAGGTGGCACAGGACGGCAGCAACACCACAGCACTACCAACAGCTGGTACACATGTGCAATGGCTGCCCCACAATGGCACGCACACTGCACAGTGTGCTGCACACAGCTGACATGGCACATGGCACAGGTGGCCATGGCTGCATCTTCACCCCCGCTGACCACCTGATAAGGAGTAGAGGAAGAGAACAGTGCCTACCAGCCCACTGTGGTGCCACATGTGCCAGTCCCACAACTGCACTACCTTAACCAGTCAGGCCCACTCCACCTGCCGGATGTCCCACAGCAGCCTGCTGTGGCCCACCAGGCACCCCCGCTGCCCTGGCACGGCACTGATCTTCAGACCCTAGGAATGGAACACAGACAGGCACACATCAGAGACATCAGAGTACAGCCACATCATGTGCACACTACCCCCACTCCTGTGCACAGTGTGCACCCCAGCCTGACATGACCCACAGGGCAGTAGTGCAGTGCACCCAGTGGCCAGCAATGCCACTCCACATGGCACATGCCGACAGTGCCCCCCACACAGGGCATGTCAGGCAGCCTAACCAACACCACAGTATGGTGGTTGGGCACAGAAGCAGCATGTGACAACTTACCTAGCTGTAGCACGACCCCCTCCTGCAGACATGTGCCTGCAGCGTCCTCAGCCTCTCGGGGTCCCTCCGCATCAGGTCACAGTACCAGTGGTGGCACTTCTCACCTGTTTGAGGCACACCAGTATCCCAGACCAGGCCTGCAGCAATGGCCTACCAGACGTCAGTCCTGGCCTGCTGCAGGGGCTCCTGGCCAAAAAGGCCAGGTGCATGTGGCTGCGCCTGGGCCACAAGGTTGACCTGCTCTATCTCACTCCAATTGTGAGCACATAACACCCCTCACTGCACCATACTCCCTAGATGAGTTGCTGAACCAAGATGGTGGCCAGTAGTGCATGTGCATAACATGCGCGGGATGCGCGCCTCATGGAGGCATGCGAAGCATCCACCAATCACGCATTGCTGTGGATGCACGGCATGGGTGTGGCCCACCCGTCATGTGGAGGTGGAGTCCCAAGGGGCATAGTGTCAGGTCCGAGGTCAGGGGTCACCCAGCACATCATGCAGCCTGGGTGGAGGTGGCAGGGGCTGTGAACCTGCAGGGCAGCGACCAGAAGTCTGTGCAGGTGTGCAGAAAGAAGGTGAGTACTGACAAATGCCACATTAAGGAGAAGGTGGCAGCCATATGGACTGCCAGGACAGCCACCGGTGGGAGCCATGCTGCTGTGCCACAGCTCACAGCACAAGAGGAGCTGGTGGTGGCTGTGATGTGGACAGCCAGTTCTGAGTGCTGTAGTATCATTTTTTGTGATATAAAAATGGGTTATTGACTGTCTGTCATGAGAGATGCTGAGAAATCTGGTGCTGTTGGAGTGACTTTGCTCACCCCCCCAAGTCTCAACTGAAAGATGAAAGCCATGAGAAAATGCTGAAACAGCATGTGAGATCACATACAGGTTTTAGATACAAAGTTACCTGGAAAGCCTGAAGCTAATTACAGAGTAGAACAGACCTTGATCAAGGATCTCCTGTTTTCTCTAAAGTTAATTACAGGTTGGAAGAGGCTTGAGTTGAGCATATCCATTTTATGACATTTCAAGAGGAGGAAACCAGGTTTAGTAAACTGGTGCGAAAAAATAAATGCTTTTAAGTCTGTGAGAGAAAAGGATGCAGCTAAAGATCAAAGAGAGTCATTTGCAGAACATGAGTTATGTCGAGGTAGCAGAATTTAATACTTTGAAAAGACATACTGTTTTTGTATAGATAGATTTTTTCAGATATTCTGACAGAGGAGGAGCTAGGTGACCTCACAAAGGGGTTAACAAATATAGTTTTCTTTCAGGAATATTCTGTTTTCCTTCAGAGATACTTTTATCTAGACTCTGACAAAGAAACATCTGTAAGCACTTTAAGCAGGTATTTAGAGAGACAGACAGAGATAAATCTAATTACTGTAGTAGGAAATGCACTGTTTAAAACCTTGTTCTTTTAAATGATTTGTATGTCTTGTGATATAGTTCTGTATTTTGTGTTTTACATATTTTTATCTATTTTAGTAAAACTCTTTTTAGAGCATACTTGGTCTGTCTTTGAATTTCTTTCATTTGCTAGAAAAGCATATATCATTACAGCAGACACTGTGCATAAGCTTGAATGGCGATAACAAACTGAAAAAAGGTAAGAATAATCTGAGGTCTTTAAGTTTTATGGGTTCATTTTTTGTACACTTGGTTAGGTGCCCATAGGCAAAGATATCTGGCCCCCCAAAGGCAGAAATATCTGAGCCTGTGCATTGGGTAGGCTAACAAGAGGTTCACAGTTTGAATCCCTCCAGAACTTGAGACCAAAGGTTGGTTCGAACCCACAAAAACAGACAAGAGGATTACCTTGTTCTGTTAACTGTTTACAAGACTATGCTCAGAGGCTGGCACTTTAGGAGTAGAGGGCCTGACCTGCTGAGTGGTTTTGTGACAGTGGCTACCATGCAGGGCAGCACCGTTAAGGGGTTGACAGGTGGTGGCTTCCTGACAGGAGGGAGCCCATCACTGCATGGTATGTATGCCATGCCCGAGGGGGATTCCGGTTGCAGCACTAACACATCTGTCTTCCCTTACAGCACCAACACACCAGCATGCAGTGGTGGGGTGCCAGTGGCAGCCATGGGGCAGCCTCAGCCCTGAAGGACCAGCCATCCACCTCCATGGCCACCCGGGGGTCCAATTGTCTGCAGCACACCACCACCGTCCAGCCGGATGTCCTGGGCTTAGTGTCAGATGAGGCCCTGAATGCATTCCAGCAGGATGCCAGCCATGGCGTGCTCTGCGTGGAGACACAGATCAGGGCAGGGTCTGACACTGATGATGCCATGACCATCATCCTGGACAGCATGCATGGTGTTGTGGGGGGGCACCCATACCTACCACCATCACTGGCAGCATGGCCAGTGGCCTGTTGGTGGTGGAACAGCTGTCCACCACCACCCCTGGTGCCACAGTGTGCATAGCCACAGTAGTGGTGGTACAACCACTCAGGCACTGGTAGCACACAGGGGCTGAAGGGGCAGCAGTGGCAGATGGCTGGGAACATTGGACAGCCAGATGCAGAGTCCACTGCTGGGGCACCAGATAGTCACCTACCCTGTGGGGACCCCACTGTGCAGTGTCCACCTGAGCGGAAGGCCGTGCAGCGCGGTTGTATACCACCAGTGGAACGGCAGCACCCTCATGCACCATTGGGAGCTGACCCATTGATAGAGCACACCCAACTGATGTGGGCCTCCATTGAGCAAGAGGTGCTGCTCGTAGCTGGGGTGCATGCACTTCGCACAGAGGTGCGCCAGGCAGCCGAGCTGTGCAAGAGGGGTACCGTGCAGGTCCTAGAGGCCATATAGCACCTGTGGGAGGACATGACTGCATCCCTGGATCACATTGCTAATGCGATCTCAGTTGGCCTTGCCCCACTAGCTGCCACAGGGCATGACCACCAGCCACAGACACTGCGGAGTGCACTGTCCACCCCACGGACCCAGTGTAGGGTGACTCCCTCCATGTCGATGCCGGGTTCTGCTGTCAGTATCCCAGGCATGCTTGGGGCAGGCCTGTTTGGGTGCCTACACAACCCTGTGATGACATGGTCATGTTTCTGAAGTTGAGCAGCCAGTGGCTGCTGACCGGCCTCAGCACAGCCACCCCATGTCTGCAGCAGCTCTGGTTCCGCAAAGCAGACCTGATGTGCACACCACCCTGTCTGCAGTCCGCTGCCACTGCTCTGTGTGCACATGGTCAATGTGTGTGGGTGCATGCCACAGTTATGGCAACTGTGTGTCATGCCACACACTGCCTGTGTGCACACCTGCCCAGCCCCTGGCCCATATGGCATGCGCGTGATGAGACCAGCACAGCACTGGTATCACCTGTGCACCGGCACCCTGCATCTGATCCATGCCATGTGCTAGTGCCTGGATGCATGCCTGTGTATGCCAGTGTGTGTCTACATGTGTGTGTGTGAGTGTGTGTGTGTGTGTGTGTGTGTGTGCATTGCTGTATGGTGTTGTTTGGTGTTGAGTGTGGCTGTGTGGCACCACCACCTCTTCCCCTGCCCCACACCTGTGTTTGCATGCCCATAGCCATGCCTTCCCAAGCCCACGTGCTGTGCCATTGTGTCTGTCCACTGCATGGGTGTTGCTCCACCTTCCTGTGTGCACCAAAGTGCTCCTGTGCAATCGTGTCCAGGTGCTGGTGTGCCATCCTGAGAAGCTGGGGATCCCTCCACCAAGAGGGTGGGCTGCCCACCACTCTCCAGCCCATTGCCCTCATTGTAGCCTCTGCTGTCCCCCTCTTCAGCCTCAACAGCTATCCCATGGTCAATGGCCATGTTGTGCAGAATGCAGCAGGCCAGGAATAGGCCATAGGCTTTTGAGGGGCTATACTGTAGGGCACTGCCAGACCTGTCTAGGCAACAGAATCATGCCTCAGCATCCCAAACACACGCTCAATGATGTTCCTCATGCAGGCGTGTGACTCATTGTACTGGTCCTCTGCTGGGGATGATGGGCACTAGTAGAGGGTGAGCAGCTAGGGCCTGAGTGGGTTGCCATTGTCACCTGTGTGGACAGATACATGGTTAGCATGGTGTCCTCTGTCACTGTGCCCCTTGCCCATGCCTGGTGTTCCCGCCAGTGCACCGGCCCAGTCTGCCCCTTCCCATACCCTGCTGTTCCCAGCTCCCCATGGTCATCCCATACTCACCCACTAGGTGGCCCATGGGGATAACCCCGCTCTCAAACCTGTGGCACAGTGCAGAGCTGTACCAGATGATTGAATCATGTGCTGTCTCATGGTGTGTGGCACAGACATTGGTTACGTACCCCCTGGCATCACACACCACCTGGCAGTTGACACTGAGGTAGCCCTTCCTGTTGATGTATATTATGCCCTCAGGGCCAGGTGGCATGTGGATGCCCACATGGGTGCAGTCGATGGCCCCTAGCATGCCAGGCATCTGTTCTACCCTGTGGAACACCTGCATGGTTGCTGTACACTCTGCCTGTGTGCTGGGGAACTGGATGTATTCTGCAGCATGTGGTAGTAGAGTGTTGAGGAATTGTGTCGGGAGGCGTGACGTGGCCAACTGGGTTATGCCTGTGGTGTCCTCTGTTGGTCTCCGGAAGGTGCCCGTGGTGAGCAGGCACATGATGGCTGTCAGCTTTTTCTCCACTGTCAGGACATGGCTCCGTCTAGTGGGTGCCTGCATCTCCTCATTGCACAGATCACAGAGCTACCTAAAAATTGCCCGGTGCAGGCAATACCAGCACACGATCTCCGTATCAGAGTGGTTCTCAAAGCTGCTGCAGGGACAGTACCATCTGTTCTGGGCGTACTGCTGATGGGCCCTTCCACAGCCACGTTGCTCTGACTCCTGCCTCCTCACACCCCTCATTACAGCCTCCATCTGGAAGGTTGCACTGGCCATGGCCCCTGTTGTCCTGTCTCCCCCTGGGTGTCCGAATCCAGTGGTCCACTTGCCATTGTGGGGCAGTGCCTGTCACTCCACCTGGCTCCCTCTTTCGTCCCCTGACCCTGGCTCGCACTCCACTGCCACTTCTGTCCCACACTCCTGTGGCTGCCTGTTTCACTCCCTCTAGGGTCTGGTGGCTTTCTCTCTCTCTCTCTCTCTCTGTCTCTGTCTTTCTGTCTCTCTCTCTCTCTGTCTGTCTGTCTATCTGTCTCTCTCTGTCTCGTTCCCCTCTGGTGCAAGTGCTGTCCCCCTGCTTGCTCCCTGGATTTATAGGCTCAAGTCTGCTCAATGCATCTGGCCATTGCTCCACACTTGCACCATTGGTCGGAGGTTGAATATCGCACTGTGCCGCATATTCATGGGAACACCCCCTGCCCTTGTGCATGCATTCATTAACATACATAGAAACATAGAATTTGACGGTAGATAAGGACCACTTGGCCCACCTAGTCTGCCCATTTCCCTACCTAATGGATAAGCTGCAGATCCTAGTTAACCAACAGTCTACCCCCCACTACAATTGCCTTATGTCTGTCCCATGCATTCTTGAATTCCCCCACTGTTTTTGACTCTACAACCTCCTCAGGAAGGCTGTTCCATGTATCCACAACCCTCTCTGTGAAGAAATACTTCCTCACATTACCTCTGAGTGCCTCTATCTTCAAATTGTGCCCCCTTATTTTTGCACATCTCTTTTTCTGAAAGATGCTACCCTCTTGGACTTTGTTGAGTCCCTTGAGGTATTTGAAAGTTTCTAACATGTCCGCCTCTCCCTCCTTTCCTCAAGGCTATACATCTTTAGTTCCTTTAGTCGTTCTTCATATATCTTCTGATGCAGACCCTGCATCATTTTGGTTGACCTCCTCTGGACAGCCTCCACCCTGTCTATGTCTTTGCGGAGATGGGAGTCTCCAGAACTGTACACAGTACTCCAGATCTGGTCTTACCAACTCTCTGTACAGAGGGCCAACAACTTCCTGTTTTCTACTGGTGATGCCTCTCCCTATGCATCCCAGTATCCCCCCAGCCCTCCTTACTGCCTTCTCACATTGCTGGCCCACCTTTAGGTCATCTAATATGACTACCCCCAGGTCCCTTTCCATTTTTGTTGCTATCAGTATTTCACCCACCCCCATTGTGTACTCTTCCCCTGGGTTTTTGGTTCCCAGGTACATTACTTTGCACTTCTTTTTATTGAATCTAAGCTGCCATACATTTGACCATTCCTCCAACCTTGCCAAGTCCCTTTTCATCCTTTCCACCCCACCTTGTGTATCAACCCTGTTGCAGATCTTTGTGTCATCTGCAAAGAGACATGCTTTTCCTTTCAGTCTTTCTGCAATGTCACTTATAAGGACATTAAAAAGGACCAACGCCAGTACTGAACCCTGCGGCACCCCACTAGTAACCCTTCTTTCTTCATTGTGGACTCCATTTACTATTACCCGCTGTGTCCTGTTGTCCAACCAGTGTTTTGCCCAGGCTACCACCCTGGGACCCACTCCCAGGCTGGCTAATTTGTTTATTAATCTTTTGCACTGGACTATGTCAAATGCCTTGCTAAAGTCTAGGTAGGCCATGTCCACAGCCCCTTCCTGGTCTACTGCATTGGTCACCCAGTCAAAGAAATCAATTAGATTTGTCTGACATGACCTTCCTGCTGTGAATCCATGCTGCCTTGGGTCCTGTGCCCCAATGGCTTCTGGGTACTCAACAATTCTTTTCTTCAGAAGTGATTCCGTCATTGTCCCTTCCACTGAGGTCAAACTGACAGGTCTGTAGTTTCCTGCCTCTGTCTTGCTCCCACTTTTGTGAAGGGGAATCATATCCACCCTCCTCCAGTCCTCAGGTACCACACCATCCTCCCATGATTAATTAAAAAGGGTAGTAAGAGGTGTTACTAATTCTTCCCTTTGTTCTTTTAGAATTTTGGGGTGAATCCCATCAGGGCCCATTGCTTCTCCACCTTCAGTTTTAAGAGTTCTTTCACAACCCTTTCTTCTGTGCAAGGACTAATATCAACCCCCCTATCTAGAGTGCTTCTTTTGACTGGGTTAGGTATTTCCCCCTGCTTTCCCACTGTAAATACTGAGCAGTAGTATTCGTTCAGTATCCCTGCTTTTTTACTGTCGCTCTCTACCCAACCACCTTCCTCTTTGTTCAGCCTCAGTATCCCTGCCTTAGTCTTTCTTTGCTCCCTAATGTACCTATAAAAGATTTTATCACCCTTCTTAACTGAGTTGGCTATCTTTTCCTTGGTTTGGACCTTTGCTATTCTGACTGCCTTACCTGCTTCCTTCTGCCTTAACTGGTACAGCTGTCTGTCCTGCTCCTTCTGTGTTTCCTTATACTTCCTAAATGCTGTCTTTTTCTCCCTTACCTTCCCTGCCACTTCTTTTGAGAACCATAGTGTTTTTTTCTTTCATTTTGATTTGTTTATTTGCTTCACACAAAAGCTTGTTGCCTCTGTGATGGCAGTTTTGATGTTTCCCCATTGTTGCTCCACCTCACCTTCTTGGCTGTTTGCTAGTGCTTTTCTGAGGCACTCTCCCATTTTGACAAAATCAGCCCTCCTGAAGTCCAGTACCTTCACTTTTGTATGGCTTGACTCTGCAGCTAAGTTTATCATGAACCACACTGTTTGGTGGTCGTTTTTTCACAGCTGGCTACCCACTTCAAGATCAGAGATCCTCTCTCTATCCCCATTTGACAGTACCAGGTCTAAGGTTGCCCTCTCCCGAGTGGGTTCCAAAACTAGCTGTCTGAGGCATGCCCCCCCTGTAGAGCATCAAGAAAGGCCCTGCTGTTGGATGTGGCTGCAGCAAAGGTGCTCCAGTCAACATCTGGAATATTCAGGTCCCCCATCAGCAATATCTCCCCTTTCTTTGCCATCTCAAGGATGCCTCCTATCATTTCCTTAGAATTTCTTATTGGCGCACTGCTACTTGAGCTGCTTTTTAAGCTCCCGCTGAATATCGCTCTAGGCGCAGTCCATGATTCAGCATGAACAACCCAGTTGCACCATGCACAACTGCTTTGAATATCCAGGCCTTGGTATCTGTTTATAAAGAGGCTAATTAAGCTATATACAGGTGACCAGACTAATTTACTGGTTGCTTTTATAAACAATTTATCAGTTAGATTTTTAAAGACTCTACTTTCTGTAATTATATGTTCATTTGCCCTCTCTTTTTTTCTTTTCTCTTGCCATGTATATAGAACAATGATCAGAAATAACATCAAACTATTAAGAAAATGTCCTCTGTTTGTTAACACTCAATCTATAGTTGTACCTCCTCCCATTTTATAGTTTTTCCTGGTTTGGTCTCTAAACCCTTGGTTAAAACCATTAGCCATTTCCGTATTTTTGAACCAATCATTTTTATTTTAATTTGCCCAATCTATACTAAAATATTTCATCATTATATGTTCATTATACTCCTTGTAAAAGTGTGCCAAAATGTATTTTTTTCTAATTAGATTTTTATTAAAAGTTTTTTGACCACACAGTTTGCATTGAGCTCATGTCAGTACATTATTCCTTTGTTCATACAAATATGATACTTCCTGCACAGCCATTGTCTTCAGCCCCTTTCTTGCACCTAAGGGATTTTTGTTTGTCAGCAATAATATCTTTTCAGTTTACAACATTATTAATATCTGAGCAGTCTCAGACTCATGAACCCACACAGAAAAAGGACCAGTTTTCTCGATTTATTAATTTATATAGATCTATCACCTTCCTCTCCATCACCAACCCCAGCTCCACCATCTCTGCTCTCCACCCCCCCATTGTCCCTCCCTTCCCAGGTGACATCCCCTCCTTAAGGAGAGAAGTCAAGGTCCACTGATACTTGATATAGGACCCACGTCTGCCATTTCCTCATATAGTTTGGTACTTTCTGTTGGATTCTGGAGTTAAGCTGCTCTGTATAGTATATTTGTTTCATAATTGTTCTCCAGTCCTCAGTCAAAGGTACAGTTGTTGTCATCCACTTTCTGGTTAGGGCTTTCTTTGCTGCTAAGAGGAACACTGGTAAAATTGTGTTCCTCCAGGGTGGAGAGTGATCGGGATAGACCACCATCAGGACTTGTTCTGCTGTAAATTCTATTGTTTCCCCTAAACATTTTGTAAATTCCATCTGTAGTGGTAGCTAGAAGGGTAGCAAGTATGGGCACAACCAGAAGATATGGCCAAATGATGCCCTCCAATAGCCGCAATTGCACCAGCATTACCCATTCTTCTCTGGGAGATACTTACTTAGAATCTCAGGAGAGTGAAAATATCTCATCCTGCACTTCCAAGTGAACTCCCTCCAAAGGGGGGATGAAGCAGTGTGCGGAAATTTCTAATATTATTATGTTATGCTGTAGCTGTTTTAGCCACCCAAAGTAAATTTAATGGTCAGATATTCAGCTTAATTATTACATATTCCTGTCTCTGCTTGTTTTGAGATGAATACTTTCTTTTACATAAATAATTACCCTCTCCTTTTGCCATAGTCCTGTCTTTACAAAATAAATTATATCCAGTATAAGCTGACAAACCTGTTTGGAACTGATTGTTTTAGCCACAGAAATTCCCCTACTCTCCAGCAAGGGGATCATCTAACCATCTGAGTGCCTGCCAAAATGGCTGATCTTGGTGGTGATGGTGAGTGGATGGTATCATGTCAAAATGGTGATTTTACAAGGGTGACTCATGAAGAGGTCAAGGGAACCACAGTGCCAGAATGTTCAGGTGACCAGTGGTTATCCCCACCCCCTAGGTATGCCTCCCCCCGGGTTAGTTAATAAATAAAGGGGGATATGAGTGGTGAAGCCTCCCACAAGGGGGATGTGGGGGGTTAAGCTCCCTCTAGAAACAGTCTTTGTTGTACTCTGTCAAGCTGCAGGAGTTGCACCCTCTTCATGGGTTGCCCTTGTAAAGTCGTCATTTTGACATGGAACCTGAGCAGATGAATGTGACTGAAGAAGGGAAGCAGGCCTCCTTCCCTGCTTCTCTGAACCCAGAGGCCATCTCTGAGGAATAAATGGCAATGGTGTCCACAGTAGAGGAGATAGAAATTGGTATGGAAACCCTGGGTCCTGAAATGGCTAAAAGGCAATATATCCTGCAACAGAGACTAACACTGGTGGACTTGAAAATCCAGCTGGTGATGGAGGAAAGAAAGAAGCACCTTTTGTAGTTAGTTGCAAAGGAAGGGGCTAGCTACTTACAGCATAAGGATAAACTTTCTGTGTATTTATTACTCTAAAAGCCTGTGGCCAGCACTTTACTGGCATCCTTGACAGCTCTGTCAAGACATCACAGCAGATTCCCAATTCAATGGATTATGTTTTATCATCAAAGACTTATAACACTACCTTATCTGTCAGTAATGAGGAAATCTGGAGTATGTCACCTCTACACCGACCTTTATAAACAAAAATAACTCTGTTATAGGTCTTGTAATTGTTAATCCTGATTTGAAGCCTGCTATGCCATACAGTTCCTCCATCTATTCTATTGAACTGCTTCAGAATATTGCACAATCCCTGGGAGACACATTATCTGAACAGACTGGTAGCAGTTCACAGTCAGTGGCTACTACTCAGCCATTGCAGCTGGGAGCAGGAGAACACACAGAATGAGTACATGCCTAAAAAGCAGATGAGCCACATAAGCAGCTGCTTGCAAACTGAAGCTTTGATTCAGAGCAAACAGGTGGTGGCGGGGTAATGTTGGGACCTTGTCCAGAAGAGCATATACGGGCTGTAAGCTCAGCCTACGTCATGGTTAACCTGTCCCCACTAATGAAACTCTGGAAAAATGGTTGGTGGAGGCATCACTGATGGTGACTGGATAGGAAAAGTCAGATGACAGTGTCTCATGGGTCCTGATAGACTCAGAATTCTGCATCAAAAAGGCAGATGAGGTAAACTTGGAAAAGTGAATGGCAAAACAACACATGGGGATGGTAATATACAAAACACTGCCATTGACCAACAACATGGTACTGCAGGTATTTCTGGTAAACAGCAACAAACTATGTCAAATAGTCTGAATGTTCCTTCAATAGATACAGAGGCTATACAATTGACTTGAGTAAAGGACAGTGGTACCAGTACAGACAGCAGCAGTACTGCTCTTGAACTCGTGAAAGTCAAGCATCTAATCAAGCACTACAAGACTTTGTAACAGGGACTGATGAGTCAGTCAGATAACTCTCATGTAGGGGAGGAGAACCTCTAATACTGCTAAATATACTGTCCCCCACTGGGGTTTTAGTACAAACCAACATGTAGGATCAGAATGAAATTTTAGAATAACTGATTTATTTACCACTCAGGGGGAACTGCACAGTGGCAAAAAGGCCTGCAGCACCACTCTTACAAGGTTTTTGTTTTCAGCAGAACGTTACTGAAGGAGTCTATGGGCTTGTTTGCTGCAGAGCTCTACATGACCTTAAACACCTCAGGTAAAATTACCTTTGATGTCAGTTTTAAAACCATTAAAGCTTTGGAAAGATTATTGATGAAGTATGATTAGTTCAAAGACTTGGGATTATGATCTCCTTTCCTAGCAATACTCCTGTCCAAACCTGTGAACAAAACCATTACTATCCTATTTTGGCTTGAGAGTGTAAACATTTCAGATATCTGCTACTGGCTTCAAAAAAGATTTAAAGTCCTTCTCTTAACAACACCAATAATTTATAGTGAACAGGTCTGGAGAGGAAGGTAAAAGTTCCGAATCCAGTTACATCAAACAAATTCAGGTATTTCTCATCTACCTGGGAGTTTTTCCTTAGGGGAAGATAGTAGCATGTGTTTTTACCCAGGGCAGCCCTGAACTTGTCATAAATGTGGGGCCCACAATCATCCTAGTTTAATGTGTCATGTGAAGAAGTATAACAGCTGTTTGGAATATGGATACCTTAAACGTAAGTGCCTAAATCCTTTCAAATGCAATCTGTGCAAGTACCAAGGGTACTCATACAGGCAGCACCATTGAGCCTCCCACAGCAGGTGTGATGGCCTACATTAAGACGACATAATAGTTAAAGGTCAGGCCTACAGCGTAGCTAAGGTTAGAACCCAAAGGTTAGTTGATTTACAGCTAGCATCGCAGACACAGTCTACAGAACAACATGGTCAGAGGGTCATTGTGGTTTCTCAATCTCTTAGCTCTCCTTCTGACTGCTGGGAGCCACCTCTGCACCATGGACTTGTAGCAGTCACAGACCCTGAGCCTAAGCCTGAGGAAGAACAGTAACCAGAAACTAACCATGATACTGAAGTCCTAGTGCAGACCCCTTCTTTAACTGAGAAACCCAAAACTCAGCCCAGCATGCCACCACCCCTGAAACACAAGAGGAAGAAATGTCACTGATCTTAACTAGAAAGTGGCATAGGCGTTGAAAGTCAAAAGTAAATCAAATAAACCCTCTGTAAAACCAGCTGACAAGTACACAGTACTTGCCTCAGACCATCAAAGGAATGACACAGAGGGCAATAAGGGTAACTCAGAGGCTTCCTCAATTGCCTCTTGACTCCAAATCCTCTTGTCCAACCTTGATGACTCTCAGTACAAAACCTCAGTTAAGAAAAAACTGAGATGTTCAGCGCAGTCTCAAATGAGACAGAATTCTGATCAACCACCATAATAGCAGTTACAAATGTGTCAAACCATATCAACAGTCACTTTGAATGTAAATATCATTAAGGCTTCTAGAAAGAGGATGTCTACCCTGTCCTTAAAGTGACACTGTCAACCTCCTTAGGCCTCAAAGTGTCCCTTGCTTAAACAAGCATTTGTCAATGCCGGATATTTGCTTGCTGGCATTGGCATTAGCAGTGTAGGAGTTAGAGTGCTGCATAATAGGAATGGCAGTGAAGTTTTGAACTGAAGCAAACCCCACCACCACCCTGCAGAGACTGACAGGCATTGGGGTGTGCCTTTGGGTCATCAGGCATAACGGTGACACCATTTCATCACACCCTATCCTGCAGACACTGACAAGTGTAACAGTGTGCCTTGGGGTCTTTGGCCCTTATGCTCACCCCATTCCATCAGAAAATACGGTGAGATGGGTGCTGTATAGGAGAATGGAGTGAACTTTGGGGCCAAAGAGTCCAAGGCACACCTTGATGCCTCTCACTGGCTGCAGGGTGTGGAATGGTATGAGCATTACAGGTGAGAATCCCAAGTCACACCCCTGATGCCTGTCAATCTCTACAGGGTGGAGCGTTATGGTCAGAAACCCTAGCGCCTCAGGCATTCATTGGCATTTTCACTCCAAATTTTCAACATGGGTTTTTTGTGACCACCACCTTATGAACAGTGGCAATATCAGTTTGTTAGCTGAAAGCTGATTTTGCACAGTGACTATGCCATTTGGCACCACAGGTGTGAAAACACATTTCAAACAGGATGTGAAAAATGACAGCTGTACTGTTCATGGGGAGGTGCAAAAAATGGCACTGTTGAAAATTTGCAGTGAAAATATAAAAAATGGTGAAGTCATGAGCGTGCGTAGAAACTGCACAACGCACACCCATAATGCAATTAGTTTGGGGATTTTTTATAGCAGATTGTCAACACAGGCATTTTGGAATCTCTGCTCATGAACAGTGTCACTGTGATTTTCTTAATCTGTCCCGAATAGTGATTTCCCACAGTGACCACGAATTTCTACGCCAGAAGTGCAAAAACACATTTTGGCCATGGTGTGAAAAATGACAGCTGCACTGTTCATAAGGAAGTGTGGAAAAATGCCAGTGGTGAAAATCTGTACTGAAAATATTAGAAATACATGAACTTACGAGGGTACATGGAAACTGCACAATGGTCACGCATAACACAGTCACTTTATGGACTTTTTTCACCAAATTTTTAACATAGCCATTTTAAAACCTCTGCTCATGAATGGTGTCACTGTGATTTTCTTAATCTGTTCTGAATATTGATTTCACACACTGACTGTGCCATTGTGCGCTACATGCGCGGAAACACATTTTTGTGAAAAAAGACAGCTGTGCTGCTCATAAGGAGGTGTGGTAAAATGGCAATGTTGAAAATCTGGAGTGAAAATATTGAAAATTTGCAAACTTGTGAGCGTGCATGTGTAGGAACAGCACAACGCATGCTTGTAAAACAATCATTTTGGGGAATTTATTCACCAAATTTTCAACATCAGGTTTTTGGGGGTCTACCTCATGAACTGTGACACTGTCATTCTGTAAATCAGTCCTGAAAAGTGGTTCTGTGCAGTGACTATGAAATCACCTTTCAGGGTTGATTAACAAAATGACAGTGACAGAATTCATGAGGTGGGGTCCCTAAAACCCCATGTTGAAAATTTGGTGGAAAAATTCCAAAAAATGCCTGAGATATGCTTCAAAGTTGAAAAAACCCTATTTATTCCATTATACAGCTTACCAGCATTTCCTCAGTTTACGGTCAGCTTTGAAGAGTGCAGACGTGTTCCCAGTCCACCGAAGATCATCATGCCAGACTCCAGAGGTAAATACGGGGTGAGGTGGGGGTGTGGGAGTCAGAGTGTGCAGAGGTGGGTGCAGAGGGTGGGGGAAGAGGTCAGGACAGTCAGCAAGGGAAGCGTTTTTCTTGCAGGTTACTTTTTCGTAGATGATACGAGACTTGTGCCACACTGGGGTGGGCTCCCAGTGTGGCAGCCAGAAGGCTTTTTGGGGGGCAGTGGAGCCAACGGGGGAATGGGCAACCCTGTCGGCCATACGGACTGCTGCCACACTGGGGTGGGCTCCCAGCTTGGCACCCAGTAGTCTGTTGGGGAAGAAACAGTAGAGCCGATGGGGATTGGGAACCCCTCTCAGCCTTATAAACTGTTGCCACGCTGGGCTCCCAGTGTGGCACCTGAAACTCTGTTGGAGGGGAGTGCAGCAGAACCGATGGGGGATTGGGCACCCCTGTCGGCCATACAGTGTGTGCATGGGGGGAGTTCATGAGTATGCAATATGTGTGTGTGGGGGGTAGCACATGAGCACACAATATGCTAATCAGCATATCTAATCACTGCTCACTGAAGCAGAGCTCTCCCTTACAACTGTATGGCACTGCATTTTCAACTGCTTTCATAGACAGCTGCAGCATTCATAACTCTCACCCCATCCCATGTGTAAACAAACTGAGGTGTTGTAGTGTAGGAGAATGGGGTGAGAGTTAGGGCCGATGACACCAACGCACACCCCGATGCCTGTTGGTGGGAGAGGGGTGGGGTGTAAAGTGGGAACTCTAAAATTGAATTTCCTCCTTTTCACTGTAGAAGAACCCTAACTGAAACATTAACAACATTTTTTGCATAGAATTTCCTTACTTTTTAAGAAAGAATAGAAAAGTAGAAAGTTGCGCAAGTTGGTGGGAGCACAGGGCCCACCAACATGTAAGTGTCAGGCCACATTACACACCCAATGACTAAAAAGTACATTCACAACAGCAATGCCAGCCACCAAACAAGTGTTAATCTAGTAGAACAATAGAAAATGCTGTCCACAAAACGTAAACTGTGCCACACAATATCTCCACAAAATATATACTGTCTGACAAGTAAACATGTCTATTAATATCTACAGTATATGACGTCAACACCCTCTAAATTTCAAGTAAAAAGACCAAACCATGTCCAAGATATGACATGTCAAAATTTGAAATTTTCATTCTTCAGAGTGGAACAGTTCTGCACCTGTTGACATTTAACACACACAACAACTGAAAACTACATCCATGACACTAAGGCTAGGTATCCTATCAATTTCAAGCCACCACCACAAGCAAAACGCTGTCCGCAGAACGTAAATTGCACTATGCCATATCTCTGCCAAAAAAAATTTTCCAACATGGAAACACTACATCAGCAGGACATGCCGTCAACACCTTCCAAATTTCAAGTGAAAGACCAAACCATGTCCGAGATATAACGTTTTAATGTATGATATTTTCATTCATCAGACTGGCACAGTTCCACACCTTTGACATTTAACACACACAACAACTGAAAACTACATCCATGACATGAAGGCTAGGTATCCTATCAATTTCAAGCCACCACAACAAGCAAAACACTGTCCACAACATGTAAAGTGCATCACACAATATCTCCACAAAAAAAATATTCTCCAACACTTAAACACAATAATTCACATCTACAGGACATGCCGTAAACACTCTCCAAATTTCAAGTAAAAACACCAAACTGTTTCAGAGATATTCAATGTTAAAGATTGGTAAAATTCCCCTATCTATTCCATTATAAAAAATCTGGCCATCTTGTCCTGCCCTTGCGATCAAAGATGGCGATCAAAGAATCTCATGATCAAAGAATTTGCAGGCTCATGATCAAAGAATTTTCAGGCTCACAAACAAAGAATTAAAAATCTAATAAATCAAAAAAGTGATGGAACTGTGGTGTACCACCACGATGGTTCAACAGAACGAACCACCCTGTGTAAAATCCACCCTCATTGGACTTCCTAGGACTTCCTAGGACACCCCTGGGCTGAGAAATTTGATTTTTAAATTGGGCCATCTCATCCCTCACTCATGATGCATGATCACAATCAAAGAATCTCATGATCAAAGAATTTTCAGGCTCACAATCAAAGAATTTGCAGGCTCAGTAACAAAGAATTAAAAATGTAATAAATCGAAAACTTGAAGGAATTGAGGTAAACCACTACCATGGTTCAAAAGAACGAAGCCCCCTGAGTAAAATCTTCCCTCATTTGACTTCCTATGACAACCCTGGGCTGAGAAAAGAGATTTTTAAATTGGGTCACTTCGTCCCTCGCTCATGATGCATGATCGTGATTAAAGAATCTCACGATCAAAGAATTTGCAGGCTCGTGATCAAAGAATTTGCAGGCTCATGAACAAAGAATTAAAAATGGTGAAACACAAATTTTTCAATGATTTAAACAGAACCATCTGCTTGTCTCAATAGAACTGACCCTCCTGAGAAAAACCCACCCTCATTGGTGTCTCTAGCCCACCCCTGAGCTATATGTGTTTTAGGTCACAAGGCAAGATCGCGATCAATGAATCTCACAATCAAAGAATTTGCAGGCTTGTGATCCAAGATCGTCAGTGAGCCACAAATTAAGATTTTAAAAGCTTATAACTCTATTTTTTGACCACTTTGGATGAAACCAAAGGCATGGCGCGATAGATCAGAGCCCCCTGAGTAAAACCCATCCAAGTTTTACTTTAGAAGTGATCCCTGAGCCGAGACATTTGTGTTTTTCCAATCGGAAAGCTAAAAACAAAATGTCGGACCTCACAATCAAAGAATTTTGAAAATCCTTGGGGACAAACATTCTTGAACCATGAGGCTGCAAATTCTTTGACCACCAGGAGGGACCAGATGGCCAGAACACCATTCAATATAAATTTTCCCGTTGACTTATAATGGGAACTTTAAGTGCCATAACTTTTGAATGCCTTAATATTTTTTCACCAAACGAAAAGTGGCATGTTCAGCCACTAAAGCTCTTTCAAATGAGCCATCTTGCAGAGCAGCACACCCACAACAGCCGTGCAGGGCCAGATTCAGAATCCTATAAGGTGCCTCCAAAAATGGATAATTTTGCATTTTTCTGTGCTTTCATACACAAAAACCATCACTCCAACCAAAACACAATTTGACAAATCAAGAGATCTACCAAGTCCCACCACGCATACCAAATTTCAGACAAATCTATTGAACTGGTCCAAAGTTATTAACGCCCAAACATTTGACTTTAGTATGTAACTGTCCGCTGAACCCTAACTATAGTGGCACAACTGCACCACTATAATATATGGCCGTGGCAGTGTAGTTTGAGTTGCCCAGCCACTTCTTTGTTAAACCCCAAATTTTGCAGTTTAATAACTCTGCAACCATATAACCGATGTGCCAAAAATTGTCCATTCACTGTCTGGTGCCACAGATCTCTTGATCTGGCAAGTTTTGTTCCAGTCAGATGTGTGATTTTGGAGCTGTGAAGTGCCAAAACATGCATTTTACCAATTAGGTGCAAATTCTTTGCTCATCTGCATCTCCGAAAGGGTTTGTGGGTCTTGTCTGAAATTATTAGGCTATATGGAGTCTGGGCAGCAGATGTGCTTTATGAAGATTTGTTGAAAAAATAATAATCCATTCAAAAGTTATTAAACTTCAAAGTTTCCCATTATAGCCTATGGGGAAAAAATATATGCATGCCTTGAAAGCACGTTTTACTGCCCCAAATGGGTTTTGTTTTTAGTTAGTGAAGGGTAAAAAACACTGTAATTCAAAAACTACTACCCCTTGGTAAACACTAACAGTTGTGTTTACCTAATCGGGGCCCGAGGGACATGATCATTATGCTATCATTTAAAAAAAAATGGTTGGGAATATGTTTTTTTAAATTTGGACCTTGGAAGTGTCACAAATTTGTGACTCTACTTTTGCAAAAGTGCTGCAAATTGCAGCAGTTTTGGTGCAACTAATGGCACTGTTGAGCAAAAACTCTGATGCAAATTTGTTGCAAAATTTGTGGCATTACTTTAATTAAATAAAAAAAAACCATCAGCCCCCATAAATGGCCAAAATATTTCCTGGTGATTATTTTTTGCTAAAATAAGGCCAGACTCGTACTCCCCCTGCCCCTGTTTAGGTAAACAACTGTTGGTATTTACCTAATAAAAGGTTCTAGCATCATTTTACTGTCTCTAAGGGGGCTGAGACATGTTTGAAATAAAAAACTGTTTTATCCAACATCGGGGTGCCAAGTCCCCATGACAGCAGTGGCAGAGGTCCTGACCCCCGCTATTGTGGAAACTGTGGAGCCCAATCCAAGTGTCCTAGAATATCTATTTTTTTAAAATGTTTCTGTCAATATCGAGGTGCCCAATCCCCATGTTAGCATTAAAACAGTCTCCCAACATTGCTGACAATGGGATGTCCAATCCCCTTGTCAACACTAGTACCCCCCACAAGGTGTGATACTTTGGAGCCCACTCCCAGTGTCCCCAGTTATGTCATACACTCCCACCACCACCAGTACTGTGGGACACTGGGGAGTCCACCACCAGAGTCCTGAAATGTTTATTTATATATGTATACCTGAAAAAAAGAAAACAATCCCCAACATCTTTTTTTTGCTGAAAAAAGCAAACAGTCCCTTGTCATCTCCCTGTATCCCTTCCCTCATCCTGACCCTCCCACTGAGCAACCCCACTTTGCTCCATACTTACCACTGGAGATTGTCTTCTGTCATTATCTGTTGACCAGGACACATCTGCACTCTTTAAAGCCGAACCGTGAACTGAAGAATCAAGGTAAGTGCTGTATAATGGTTGTCAAAGGTGTTTTGAACTTATGATGATATCTTATCCTATTTTCAGTATTTTGTCACCAAATGTTCAGCATGGGCTTTTTGGGAGCCCACCTCATGAACACTGTCACTGTCGTTTTGTTAATCAGACTCATTAGGTGATTTTGTGGTCATTGTGCAAAATCACCTTTTGGGACTAAGTAATGAAATGATAGTGCCAGTGTTCATGAAGTGAGGTTCCAAAAAGCCCATGTTGAAAATGTGGTACAAAAATATCAAAAAATGCCTAAGTTATGTGCAGTCATTGAACTTTTTCTACGCATGCTTGTAAATTCTGCAATTTTTAATATTTTAACTCCAAATTTTCAACATTGCCATTTTTCACACCACCTCATGAACAGTACAGCTGTCATTTTTCGCATCCTGCCCAAAATATGTTTTTGCACCTGTGGATCAGAATGGCATGGTCACTGTGCAAAATCACCTTTTGTAACAGAGTAAAGAAATGACAGTGCAAGAGTTCATAAGGTGGGGTCCCAAAAAAGCACATATTGAAAATTTCATGCAGAAATACCAAAAAAAGGGCAGAGTTACATGCAGTTGTTGAAAATTTTCTATACACATATGCAATTTTGGCAATTTTTAATATTTCTCACATCCTGCCTGAAATGTGTTTCTGCACCTGTGGCATGGAATGGGATTTTACCATGGATTATAACATTTTTACCTATGGGGTTTATGAGGCGGGTTGATAACAAGACTATGTAGAACATTTGGGGTCAAAACACGGAAAAATAACAAAGTTATGACCATTCATTGCAATTTCAGTACAGCTGCTCATAACTAAGGAAATGTTCAATATTTTGACCCCAAAGTTACAACATATCCTTCTTATCATCCCACTCCATTTATATCATAGCTGTAATTTTTGAAATCCTGTACAAAATTTATTTTTTCACCTGTGGCAAGGAATTTCATTGCAGTTGCGCAGAATTATGTGTTGGTGGGGATGTGAAAAATTTCTGTACTAGGTACATGTCCTGGGGTAATCAGATGGATATGGCAATTATTTGGTAATGCATCTATGGAAGGATGGGTGCACAGGGCTCAAAGGACCCTGTGCTCCACAAAAAAATAAGGAAATTAATGGGCCTTGTGCTTCAATAGGGAGATGAAGGTTAATTATAATGTCTGTACACTTATGAATAGATGGGACCTGCACTCCCATAAACAACTACGGCTATGGTGATACTTTCACAAAAAGTAAGGACATTCATTGCAAGAACTCTGTTAATGCATCAGTTAGGGTTTCTATTAAAGTGACAAAAGTATAGAAATGTGGTAATAGGGTTCCCAACCCTAAAACCCCATCCACCCCCAACCAACCCTACCACACCACCCCACCCTCCACACACCAACAGGCATTGGGTGTGTGTTTTGGTCATCAACCCTAATGCTCACTCCACTCCACTATGCTGTACCATCTCAGCTTCCTTACACATGGAATGGGTGACCTATTCTGAGAAAACTGGGAAAAGCGTGAATATCGAACTCTGTAAATGCTATGGTAAATTGTTGAAACTGGACATGAGCCCTGTGAGCAGTTAAAGGGTGAAGTAAAAACTTAATTTGGTACTGTGGAAATGGCTGTGAGACAGCCAAAAAGTTTTAAGTAAAGAATAATTATTGTTATAACTGCTTGCTGGGAAGTCAGAGTTCCCAAGTGGTGGGGACTATTTCATATTGGGCAGTGAGAGCCCTACTGCAGTTTAGATGGAACTGAATAATTATATGGATTAAAAGTGCACTGCGGACTCCCTGTGGGGTTTCGGTATACCATCACCGCAGCGACTCCAACACCGCAAAGACCATCACAGAGACAGGAATTGGGAAAAACCCGCATGTCACTGTGATGGTCTGTGCAGTGACTGGGACCACCTCGCTGGGTGTTTCACCCTCTGACTCTGACTCGGAGTTGGAATCCTAGAGACTGGGGGAGGTGTGGAGAGCTCCACCCCCACATGGGGGGGTTCAGGGGATGCAGCTCCCTGACAGAATGCACTGACATCCCTGAGGCTACGATGCCAACAGTCGGCATGGTAGCTGTTGCTGTAGGGAATAGCAGTGCTAGCGCTGTTGAAACACTATAGTAAAACCGGGGTTTTCTATTTACATAGGACTGCTTGTAATTGTTGCGCTGAGTTTGTGTGGGTTTTGGGGGAGTGTTGGGGTAATTTGTATTGGTGTGAGTGGTATATGAATGGTGGTATATATGAATAGTTGTGGTAATTTTGTGGATTAATAGAGTATTTTTGTGGAGGTTTTAACATTGGATTATTTTTCTATAGCGGGATTATTATAATTGGAATTCAGGATGTACTGGGCTAGGCTTATAAGGTGCAGCTACTCGGTGGCCCACCTACATGACCTTCATCCCTTCAAGCTCCCCTCTTTACTGGCAGAAACATAAAGGAGATGCAGGGCTTTGGGGATTGCTCATGGGGGGGTCAGGGCAGGGGTCCACAAGAGTGGATACTAAGGAGACATTGATTTGTCTGGTGAGGCATAGGAGGTGCCCTAGGGTGAAGTGGGAATTGGAGAGGGGTTCACCCTGCCTGATTCCCATACCCCAGGGTTCCACCTTTGATCATGAGCAGGGGGCTGATTCAGCAGCCTCATCTCATCCTACTCGGGCTGTGCTCTGCAATGCCAGTTTGATAAGAAACTATACTGCAATAATAGCAGACTTTGGTTTCCTCAGTATACCTGGCTTGCATCACAGAGATCTGGCTGGATGAGAATGCTGCTCCCATTTTGGAGGCAGTGGTACTAGCCCGATACTCTGTGATACACATCCAGAGGAAGGATCACAGAGGCAATGGTGTGGCCATTTGTTTTAAAGCCAGCCTGGGCCTCACAGTACTACCAGTGGGTTCTACCAGGTCACTTGAGAGTGTTGCCATGTGAGGCATTCCTGGTGCAGGCTACAGGATCCTTCTGATTTATCACTCACTGGGTGTAGAGAAGGAATTGCTGCAAGAGATTGGAGACTCCATTGCCAGCCTGGTGTTGGGGTCCCCCAGATGGTTGATTCTGGAGGATTTTAATGCCTGGGTTGACAAGGGACTCTTGTACTTTGGGTGTGATGCCCTGCAGAGTATGAAAGCCCTGGGCTTGTCACAAATTATCACCTCAGTGACCCACTCATATGGTTATACATTGGACCTGGTGTTCACTCTAGATTTTGGGGTCAATTACATAAAAATTGATCTGGTCATTTGGTCAAATCATAGCACTGGGGGGCTCATGTTTGGGGCCCCACTGAAGATCCATCCTCTGTGGAGATGCTCTGGTACCACCGTTTATGGGAATTGGCCTTAACAGGACTACAGGTGGTACTGGACCTATTGAGCATGGAAAATGTGTGTGCAACTGGTCTGGAGGAGGCAGTGGCAGCCTATTATAGTGCCATCAGTGCCACCTTTGATTCAATTGTACCCATTCATATCCTACATTTGTCTACTAGATAAAGACCCCCTTGGTTTGATGGGGAGCATAGGGAGTTAAAGTTCAAGGGTTGGAGGTTGGAGCAGCGCTGGTGGAGGTCTGGGCTGATGGAGGACAAATTGGTCCTGAGGTCACATTATGGTGACAATTAGGGGACTACCTCATGAAAGAAGCCAGGTTTTTTGTCAAGGAAGGTTGCTGCATCAATGAACATACCAGCTTAGCTCTTCTGCATGGTAGATGGGCTATTACATCTGGCCTGTCTCCAGATGGGAGGAGCAGGTTCAAGCAAAAGGTACAAAGAGTTTGCTTTGTTCTTTGCTGACAAAGTGTCATCTGTCAGGACTGAGATTTCTTCCAGCGCTGTTCAAAGGGATTGTGCTGTTCAACCTGAGGCATGCTGGGCATACCTCTTGTGTGGGCTGAGTTTGATCTGGTTGGAGTGAAGGAGGAGGTGGGCTGACATAGTCTTGAGGCTGTGAACAGCACATTGCAATCTGAACCTAGGCCCAACAAGACCTTTAGACCACTGCCACTACCTCAGAGGTTGCCAAGAAAGAGGAGTGGTTGGACCACGGTGGGCTCAGAGAGGGTGAGGGTGGTGGAACAGAGGTGTATCCTTCCAGTTGTGCCTCTCCATAATTCATTCACCACTCTGGCAGAGCATGGTTCTTCTAAGGAGGCACCCACAGTGGAGACCAAGGAGGATGCTGGAAACATTCACAATGGAGACCCACAGGAGGGTGGCACAGGACCCCACAGGGGGAAGAAACAACTCCTGGTGGGGGACTCAGTTGTTAGGGGGGTAGAATTGGGGGAGGGAAGGGTAAGGGAGGTGAGGTGCCTGCCTGGCACCATGGCTTGGAGGGACAGGAAACAAATCCTCAGGATCATGGGAGCAGCTGCAAGGGGGAGTGAGCTGGATGTCATTATCCACCTAGGGATGAATGACCTGGCTGAGAATGGGATCAGAGCAGTGCAACAGGAGTTTGTGGAGTTGGGGAGGGGTCTTAGACAAGTAGCAAACATGGTAACTTTCTAGGAAGTGCTACCTGTCTATGGCATGGATGAGGCTAGGGTACTCCGCACCATGAGATTCAATGACTGGTTAAAAAACTGGTGCAGAGCCCAGGGATTTGGCTTCATTGGGGACTGGGGCTCCACCTGGAGGGATACAGACCTATACAGGTGCAATGATCTTCATCTATCCAGGAGGGGAACCAGTATCCTAGATGATAGGTCTAAATGTTTCATTAGCAAGCAATTAAACTAGCCAAGGGGGGAGGTACTGAAAAGGAGAAGGGAAATCCTAGCCCCCACAAAAAATCAGGGTAGTTAGTGAGGTAAACACCAAGATAGAGCAGTCGATAGGGAGAAGAGCAGGGGTAAATGGAGAAAAAGACAAAGGCAGCAAGGACAGGGATGGGACAAAAATAAATAAAACCAAACAAAAAGGGTGGGTAATGAGTACCAATGCCCGTAGTCTAGGTAAAAAGTTTCCCAAAATGGTAGCCTTGAAGGAAGATTGATGCCTGGATATTGTGGCAGTCACAGAAACATGGTACACAGAGAACCATGAATGGGATGTCAACATACCAGGGTACACAATCTACAGGAGGGACAGGGAGGGAAGAAGAGGAGGAGGAGGAGTAGCTCTCTATATAAGGGAAGGGATCAAAGCAACAGAACTAAAGGGTAAACAGGGAGGAGAGGCAGCACTGTGGGTCACCCTGGAGACTGGAAATGGCTCCACAATCTGCACAGGGGTTGTATACAGCGCCCATCTCAGGGGGAAGAAATAGACATGATAGGAGGCATCCTTGGGATGGCAGAGAAAGGGGAGCTTTTGTTGATGGGGGACCTGAATATGTCAGATGTTAACTGGAGCACTTTTGCTGCAGCCACATCCAAGAACAGGGCCATTATTGATGCCCTACAGGGGGCATGCCTCAGACAGCTAGTTTTGGAACCCACTCAGGAGGAAGCAACCTTAGAACTGGTACTCTCAAATGGGGATGGAGATCTTGAAGTGGGTAGCCATCTAGGAACAAGCGACCACCAAACAGTGTGGTTGATGATAAACTTAGCTGTAGAGTCAAGCCACACAAAAGTGAAGGTATTGGACTTCAGGAGGGCAGATTTTGTCAAAATGGGAGAGTGCCTCAGAAAAGCACTAGCAAACAGGCAAGAAGGAGGGGTGGAGCAACAATGGGGAAACATCAAAACCACCATCACAGAGGCAACAAGCCTTTGTGTGAAGCAAATAAACAAATCAAAATGAAAGAAACAAACACTATGGTTCTCAAAAGAAATGGCGGGTAAGGTAAGGGGGAAAAAGATAGCATTCAGGAAGTATAAGGAAACACAGAAGGAGCAGGACAGAGAACTGTACCAGTTAAAGCAGAAGGAAGCACGGAAGGCAGTCAGAATAGCAAAGGCCCAAACCGAGGAAAAGATAGCCAACTCGGTTAAGAAGGGGGATAAAACCCTTTATAGGTACATTAGGGAGCAAATAAAGACTAAGGCAGGGATACTGAGGCTGAATAAAGAGGAAGGTGGTTGGACAGAGAGCGACAGTGAAAAAGCAGGGATACTGAATGAATACGTCTGCTCAGTATTCACAATGGAAAAGCAGGGGGAGATACCTAATCCAGTCAATAGGGGTTAAAATTAGTCCTTTTACAGAAGAAAGGGTTCTGAAAGAACTCTTAAAACTGAAGGTAGATAAAGCAATGGGGCCTAATGGGAGTCACCCCAGAATTCTAAAAGAACTAAGGGAAGAACTAGTAACACCACTGACTACCCTGTTTAACAAATCATGGGAGGATGGGGTGGTACCCGAGGACTGGAGGAGGGCAGATGTGATTCCCCTTCACAAAAGTGGGAGCAAGACAGAGGCAGGAAAGTACAGAGCTGTCAGTTTGATCTCAATGGTAGGAAAAAGGATGGATTCACTTCTAAAAGAAAGAATTGTTGAGTACCTAGAGGTTAGTGGGGCACAGGACCCAAGGCAGCATGGATTCACAGCAGGAAGGTCATGTCAGACACATCTAATTGATTTCTTTGAATGGGTGACCAAAGCAGTAGATCAGGGAGGTGCTGTGGACATGGCCTACCTAGACTTTAGCAAGGCATTTGACACAGTCAGGTGAAAAAGATTAATAAACAAATTAGCCAGCCTGGGAGTGGGTCCCAGGGTGGTAGCCTGGGTAAAACACTGGCTAGACAACAAGACACAGTGGGTAATGGTAAATGGAGTCCACATTGAAGCAAGGAGGGTTACTAGTGGGGTTCCGTGGGTTCAGTACTGGGGTTGGTCCTTTTTAATGTCTTTATAAATAACATTGCAGAGGGACTGGAAGGGAAAGTATGTCTCTTTGTAGATGACACAAAGATCTGCAACAGGGTTGATATGCAGGGGGGGAGGATGAAAAGGGATTTGGCAAGGTTGGAGGAATGGTCAAATGTATTGCAGCTTAGATTCAACACAAAAAAGTGCAAAGTAATGCACCTGGGAAACAAAACCCAGGGGAAGAGTACACAATGGGGGGGTGAGATATTGACAACAACAAAAATGGAAAGGGACCTGGGGTAGTCATATCAGACAACCTAAAGGTGGGCCAGCAATGTGAGAAGGCAGTAAGGAGGGCTGGGGGATACTGGGGTGCATAGGGAGAGGTGTCACCAGTAGAAAACAAGAAGTTGTTGGCCCCTCTGTACAGACAGTTGATAAGACCACTTCTGGAGTATTGTGTACAGTTCTGGGGACCCCATCTCTGCAAAGACATAGACAGGGTGGAGGCTGTCCAGAGGAGGGCAAATAAAATGGTGCAGGGTCTGCATCAGAAGACCTATGAAGAAAGACTAAAGGAGCTTAAGATGAATAGCCTCGAGGACATGAGGGTGAGGGGGGACATGATAGAAACTTTCAGATACCTCAAGGGAATCAACAAAGTCCAAGAGGGCAGCATCTTTCAGAAAAAGAGATGTGCAAGAACAAGGGGGCACAATTTGAAGATAGGGGGAGGACGGCTCAAAGGTAATGTGAGGAAGTATTTCTTCACAGAGAGGGTTGTAGATGTATGGAACAGCCTTCCTGAGGAGGTCGTAGAGTCAAAAACAGTGGGGGAATTCAAGAATGCATGGGACAGACATAAGACAATGGGATAGGAGGAAGTAGGCTGTTAGTTAACTAGGATCTGCAGCTTATCCATTTGGTAGGGAAATGGGCAGACTAGGCAGGCCAAGCGGTCCTTATCTGCCATCAAATTCTATGTTTCTATGTTAGTTGGATGTGTTGACCTGATACGATCTGTGGTTGTTGGGATTATCCAGAGTTCCTTCAAGAGTGGGGTTTTTCCTATGGCTTTGAAAGAAACCTTGGTTAGACCCCTACTGAAGAAATCCTTGATGGACCCGGAGTGTCTCAGCAACTGCAGACTGGTCTCAAACCTTTCTTTATTAGAGCAGGTTCTAGAGAAATTGGTGGCCATCCAGCATGAGATGCATCTTGCCTCCACTGCCACTTATGAGTGCTTCTAGTCCTGGTTTAGATCCAGGCATAGCAAGTAGACCGCCCTGGTGAGGGCTCTTAATGATCTTCTAGTGGCAAGAGGTAGGAAAGAGTGTACCATCTTTGTCCTTCTTGATCCCTCAGTAGCAATTGATACCATGGACCATGAGGTGCTGCTGGACCAATTGCAGAACTGATGTGGACTAACTGGAAATGTCATCAATGGGTTTAGGCCCTTCCTCATGGACAGAGTGTAAAGGGTGATGATGGGGTTAGCTTTATCTAGCCCCATGTCTCTTCATGTGGATGTCTGCAGGGATCAGTCCTGTCACTCTTGTTGTTCACTGTTTACATGCTGCCATTCAGAGACATTATCAGGTTGGTATGGGCTGGGTTTTCATTGCTACATTGATGATACCTAGCTTTACCTGTCCTGTACAACCAGAAACAAGTCGGCAGCCTCGGTGATTAACACCTGCCTGGAAGAGATCCAGAACTTGATGACCCACAACGGTCTATGGCTCAACCCTGACAAGATGGAGGTACCAGTGGTGGTTCCAGGCCATCGAGGTGGACTTGGTGATTCCCCCAGATTTGTTCTGAGGAGTGCTCACCTGGTCCCCTCTGTTCAGGTTAAGGATCTTGGCATGTTCCTTGATGATAACCTGACACTTGATATGCAGGTGTCTGTCATCATCAAAAGTGTTTTTTACCATATGAGGAATATTGCCCATATCCGAGCCTTGATACCATCTGATGACCTTGCCACTCTGGCACACGCTTTTGTCACATCCAAGCTGGATTACTGCAATGTCCTGTACCTGGGGCTATCTGGGGGCAATCTTCACCAGCTGCAGCTGGTACAGAATGGAGCAGCTAGGATGTTGATTGGTGTTTTGAGGTGCAGGATTGTCTTCAAGGTTGGATTATTGACCTACAAAGCCCTGCATGGGGGGACTAGCCTACCTGCAAGCTCTTCTGGTTCCTCATTGCCTGTCTTAGGCTCTCCATTCCTCTGAGGGTGGCATCCTCATGGTTCCCAGGGCTAGGTTGCATCATTCTGGAACAGTGCTTTCTCAGTTGCTGCACCAACCCTGTGGAACTCTTTACTGAGACATCTAAGGGAGGCACCCTTGGTGGAATCCTTCAAAAGGGGACTAAAAACACTTTTATTTAATCAGGCATTTGATTAGGTTAATATTAGAATATTCTGACTGCTGATATATTGTTTTAATGATTTACTGTTTTTCTTAGTGAGTTGTTTTAATATATAAGAGGTAGAATTTTATGTAGATCTCTGCACTATGTTTAAAAGTGTGCTATATGCCATGTTTATGGATTGTTTTTAAAAAATGTTTAAGCACTCTGAGCCTCTGGAAAGGAGCGCTGTATAAAGTTTCTATCTGTCTATCTATCTATCTATCATCTATCTATCTATCTATCTATCTATCTATCTATCTATCTATCGATCTGTCTGTCTGTCTATATATCTACTGTATCTATGGAGACTGAAAACCTCACTCCTAGATAGGCCAGAGGGAGTCGTCAAGTAGAATGCCCTATTTTCTGCAGAATAATCAGCACTGAGTGCAAACAGTGTCATAGGGACATGGTAAGAGTATTCCAAACATGATTTTGAGTCCTTATTTTCCCTGAAAACTAAGAGAATAGGGATCAGATTCGAAACATATTTGCAGTATCTTAGGACAGTCCGGTGGCACTAAGCGTTGATGTGCTGGATGCCAAACCTCATACCATGCTAGCAACCCAAGCTCAGGAGCAAGCTTAGGTTGCTGGGGGTTGGCTGGGGAGGAGAAGATTGAGGGGAGAGGGTGGGTTGTTGTTTTCTGGCATCAGTGACTCCCAGCAGAGGCTGGGTGTGCTAAAGACAGGAATCACGTCAGGAAGAGGTAAAGGTGATGGTAGCTCTCTATGGGTTGTGTGCAGGAGCACATCCATTTCACACTGGACATTATTGCATAGCTGTGCCTCTGGGGGTAATGCTCACTGAACAAGGAAAAGCCCTACCCCCACCCAAGTAGATGACAATGCACCATGGCCCACATGCCCACAGCCAGATTACACTTGCCTGGTCCCTGAAATCCTCTGACCCTCACCCTGCATGCAGCAAATTGGATTTCAGGAGCATCAAAACAAGTAGTGGTGGCCCCACTCTGGAGGGTGCAAGCCAGGTGTTTCAGTGCAGGTAGGTGTGGCGGGTTCAGCACACAAGGGGGGTCCACATTGGTTTCTCTCGGGCTGGGTAGGACAAAGACAGGATGATGTCTGAGGGAGTCTGGGGGAGCGATGATAAGAAGAAAACAAAATCTAATTAAATATATATATATATATATATATATTTACACTATCTTAAAATAAGTGCTTATCTGCAATAAATTAGTTTCTCACATGTACGAGGAAGGAATAGATCTCTCAGACCAAACAAACAATATTAAAAACAGTCCATGAAGCAATATCAGAACGAGTTGACCTCCTCCCTTGCTCAGGATGTAAACTTTGGGATGCAGAGCACAAACCAATCACTAGACAGCATTAAAGCTTGTGAAAAAGAGTTATGACAGGCGTATGTTCCCTAGAGGCAATCAACCTAAAACATATATTAAAGGGCTAATGGGAATTGTGCAGGAATATGTGGAGAGTAACTTCAACACAACAAGCCAGCCTGAGAACCTTTTCAATATGCAGGATTTGAACATTCCAGGCATTCCTGACCATGTTCTCCAAAGTTTGGTACAACCTATACAATTGCTAGAAACAGAAGCAATGATTAAAGATTTAAAAAAATAATTCTGTTCCTGGAATGGATGACCTGCTGTCCAAATTCCACAAAGAAATTTTTGAACAATTGGGCCCTACTTAGCAGGTACTTTACAACTAAATCTTGGCCTTAAGAATACTTCCCAATTACCTGACCAAATTATTATTTTTGTGTTTGCCATGCATGCAAGCATAACAAACATCTTGTATGAGACAGCCCTTTGAGGGGTGTGACACTGTCTGCTGACTGCAGAGCAGTGTTGCAGGGGTGCAACAGTGCAACACCAATCTTCACTCAGACTGACTATAACACAGTTTCTGTCTTGCTGGCTGGGATGGCACCAACTTCAAAAGAAGTTGCCTTCCCTTTGACCCCTGCCACCCAGCAAGCCAGGCTGATCTGTCATGGTCAGCCTGGAATGTATGGAATGTGTGCCTACAAGAAAGAAAACTGTCCATCGATGTCTGTTGCTGGCAGCCATAACTGTCCCCCAAGCCAACGCTCTCTGTCAGAACCCCCCAACATACACACAAATAGTAGTGACACTGGGGGTGCTCAATCCCCCAGTGTCTTTCCCTAAAATAAAGAAAAACTGTCCCTCGTCCTGTTTAAAAACTGTCCATTGATATCTGTTGCCACCACCTCCCTCCACCACAGACATAACATAGAGACACTGGGGCTTCCTAATAACCCAGTGTCCTCAACATAACCGTCCCTGAAATAAAGAAAACTGTCCCTTGTCATTTTTCATCCCCTGACAGGAAGAAAACCATCCATTGATGTCTGTTGTGGCTGCTCCACCCCAACACATTATTCGGTGACACTGAGGGTGCCCAATCCCCCAGTGCCTCAAATATTTAAACAGTGTCCCTCTCAGTGACACTGGGGGTGCCCAGTCCCCCAGTGTCTTCCATTAATAGGAAACTGTCACTGAAATGAAGAAAACTGTCCCTCATTGTTGTTGTTTTTTAAATTGAAAAAAGAAAACCATCCATTGATGTCTGTTGCTGGTGGCCCTAACTGTCTCCCAAGCCAAATCTCCCTGTCAGCACACCCCCAACATATGCACAAATAGTAGTGACACTGGGGGTGCTCAATCCCCCAGTGTCTTTCACTAAAATAAAGAAAACTGTCCCTCATCCTGTTTGAAAACTGTCCATTGATGTCTGTTGCCACCAACCCCCTCCACTCCAAACATAATGTAGTGACACTTGGGGTGCCCAATCCCTAGTGTCCTCAACATAACTTTCACTGAAATAAAGAAAACTGTACCTTGTAATTTTTTATCCCCTGACAGAAAGAAAACCATCCATTGATGTCTGTTGTGGCTGCCCCCCACCAAACATTACTCAGTGACACTGGGGCTGCCCAATCCCCCAGCATCCTCAAATATTTAAACAGTGTCCCCAGTGTCCTCCATTAATGGTGAGCTGTACCTGAAAAAAAGAAAACTGTCCCTGGTTGTTTTTTTTTTTAAACTTATAAAAATGAAAACTGTCAATTGTTGTCTGCTGCGCCATTACACCCCCCACCCGACCTTCCCACTCTTGACCCACAACCCCCCACCCCATACTTACCCACTGGAAGTTCATCACCATACTCGTCTCTGGACCGCAGACATGTCTTCACTCTTCAATGCCCAACGGTGTTCTGGGGTAAGCGCTTCAATGTATTTCAATGGGGTTTTCAGTTTCAATGTACTTCAATGGGGTTTTCAACTTAGTGGCATAACTTGGCCATTTTTTTATATTTTTGCCCCAAATTTTCAAAATTCCTTTTTTAGGACATCACCTCATGAACAGTTAAGTGACATAAAGCAATTCTGTCCTGAAAGGTTATTTTGTGGTCGCTGTGTGAAATCACCTTTTGGGCAGGAGATCAACATTTTTTCAACCTTTGTTCATTAGGTGGGGTCATAAGAAGGCTATGTTAAAAATATTTGGTGTAAAAATATTAAAAAACAATGAAGTTATGAGCCTGTGTTGAAATTTGTGAACACAACTTTGGCAATTTTCAATATTTCAACCCCAAATTTTCAACATACAATTTCTTCACAGCACCTCATGAATGTGATGTCATTTTTCAGATCCTGGCAACATTTTTTTTTTGCATCCCAAAAGGTGATTTCACAGTCGCTGCATGAAATCACCTTTCATATAGGAGCTGACATTTTTTTCTGTACTGGTTCATGACATGGGGTCATAAGAAGGCTATGTCGAAAATTTTGGGCCAAAAAATTAACAAGCAAAGTTATGAGCCTACATTGAAATTTATGAATGCAGGCTTGTAACTTTGGAAATGTTCATTATTTTGACACCACATTTTCAACAGTGACATTTCTTCATAGCACCTCATGAATGTGACAGCTGTCATTTTTCAGATCCTGGCCAAAATATATTTTTGCATCCCAAAAGGTGATTTCACTGTTGCTGCACAAAATCACTTTTCATGCAGCAGTTGAAATTTTGCTCTACCTTTGTTCATGAGGTGGGGTCATAAGAAGGCTGTTGAAAATTTGGTGTAAACATATTATAAAACAACAAAGGTATGAGCCTGCATTGAAATTTGTGAACACAGGCTAGTAACTGGTAATTTTTTGTATTTTTACCCCATATTTTAACATTGCTATTTCTTCACAGCACCTCATGTTTTTGACAGCTGTCATTTTTCAGACTCTGGCCAAAATGTGTTTTTGCATCACCAAAGGTGATTCTGCAGTCGCTGCATGAAATCATCTTTCAGCCAGGAATTGAACATTTTCTCTGCACTTGTTCGTGAGGTGGGGTCATAAGAAGGGTGTGTTGAAAATTTGGGGCACAAATACTACCAAGCAAGACAGTTTCACTGCCCAACATCATCACATCTACTTTGTATTCTTAAATGTTAATAAAACGATTCCTTCAGTGAAGCAATTTTCAAACACACACCCCCATGACACCAGTGCACATTTTTAATATTCGGCATTGACAAATGCTTGTTTTTTTTTTTATGCAGGAAAGGGAAGGGAATAATCCCTACTACAGAATTATAAGCCTATATTGCCTTTTAAACACATATCAAAAAGTGCTTTCTAAAATATTAGCTAAAATCATCTCAAATGGCTTTGCTACTAATTACACCCTCACAGACTTGTGCAGTATCTCAGTATCAGAGTCAGGATAACATAACATTGATCAGGGAGCTCTCTGAGAGCAGTAAATATGGTTCTTGTTTAGGCTTCCTGCTCTCTTTAAACCATGAGAAAGCATTTGACCAGGTCATGCATGAGTATTTATTTCAGTTGCTAAAAGGATATGGCATTCCAGAACCCTTTATAGGATGTGTAGAACTGATATACAAGCATGCAGAAATGATACCATATATTAATTCTTGGATGGGAACACCAGTAACAGTCAGATGGGTAGTCAGGCAATGCTTCCCACTAAGCCCAGTATTATACATTATTTATCTAGACCCACTATTCAAGAACATTCAAAATAACAATTTTATACATGGTTTAAGATTAGCACTTGATTTTTTGGAAGTAAAAACCTTGACTTATGCCAATGATTTTTTCATCATTCCACAAGACCAGGAATCAGGGGTGGAGGCACAAAAAGCTTTGAATGTATTTTCTGAGATTTCAGGCTCACGCATAAATGACAGCAAAAGCACTGCAGTTAATGCTGGGACCTCTTCACAGCCAAAGAATCTTTTGCAGAGGTCCTCATTCTCAATTATCATTTAAGAAATATAATTTAACCACCCAGATATAGCATTATTAAACTGGCAAGAGTGTCTGCAAGCAGCAGTCAGGAAGCTATTAATTTTGAAACAGCAATTTATCCAAACACAAAAGGGTTTGCCTGATAAAAACCTTAATTTTAACTTTTATTACCATGTTTATTTTTCTGAGCCACATATTACCACCACCAGCTAAGTGCAAAACCAGACTGTAGAACAGATATTTCCAGGGCTTATGGTAATCTTGACTGAATTTGATAAAAGGAGATAACACATATGGAAATCTAGCACAGTGTGGGATTAACATGGTTAATCCATGGGGTGTGGCTTGGCCAAGCAAGATGACTGATGGGTTTTAATCTAGTTCATACAGGGCACCAACATAAAACTGTAAATTTACCTATTTATACATATTGTTTAAAATGAGAAATACCTAACTTGATATAGAAAATGAATGGCTACTCAAAAATCACAAAAGAAGCAATCCACGTTACCATTTGAGCTGACAATGGGATCCTCAAAATCTGTAGTGCCTTTGGAGAAAAGAATGAGGGCACAAAGCATGGAAGCAACAGGCCCCACTGACAGAGGGAAGACCTGGGCATCTGATCCATTGGCAGCTGGTCCAGGAATGATCACAAACCTGCAAAATTAAACAAAGACAGATTTTACAAATCCTACAGCTCAAATGATGCATTTACAAAATATAGTCACCAGTCTATCTATTAAAACATCCTTGGCCCATGCCATGAGGCTGGACAAAGCAGAAAAATGAATAAGTGAACTCAATGACATGGTAACAGATTTTTCCGTGAACAAAAGGAGTTGGTAGACTGCATGACAGAACTCCTTGAAAACATGGATGACTCAGAAAACAGGTCGAGAAGTTCCAACCTTCACCTGGTGGGGCTACTGGAGGAGCTAAGAGAAAAAAGTCCAGAGCAGACAATCCATAAATGACTGGTGAAACATTTGGGCATGATACTGGAGGCAGCAGGGTATGAGATCGATAGGACCCACTCAGTGGGCCCCAACCAAAAACTAGAGACTGCTCAGGTACTTCTTAACAGAGTACATCAGATTACAAGGTAAAAAATGCTCAGATCTGCCCCAACCAAAAACTAGAGACTGCTCAGGTACTTCTTAACAGAGTACCTCAGATTACAAGGTAAAAAATGCTCAGATCTGAAGAAAAAAAAAAAAAAAAAACAAGGTGCCATTAAAACAGCAAGTGTATCGGTCCTGATATTCCAGGACTATAGCAGGTAGCTTCAACTCAAGTGCCAACAATTTGCTGGAGTAAAAACAAAACTGTTCACCATGGGCTGAGAATTTACCCATTTCTATCCTTCCATACTGATTACAAAGCCAGGGTACCCTCCGTGTGTTTCTACTAAACCAAAGAATGCAGAGAACTACATTAATTTAGAGGAGGCAGCTGCAGAAGGGAGATCAAGGGCTTGCAGTATGCCCCAGCAACTTGACTGTCACCTCCAGCAATTGTGTGTTTTTGCTTTTGTGTGCCTTGTTGTTGAATGACCCACCCACCAAAATGGTTATAGAAAGAAAAATGGGAAGAACTGGGTGGCGTACAACCCAGGGTGCTAAGGGAACTGGTGGAGGTACTGGCTGGGCCACTGATGGACCTATTCAATACCTCCCTGGACACAGGGTGAGTGCCATAGGACTGGAGAATAGCCCACATGATGCCCCTTCACAAAAGTGGCCCTAAAGATGAGTCGGGCAATTACAGACCTATAAGTCTAACATCCATTGTGGGGGAAGCTGATGGAGACAATCCTGAAGGAGAGGCTGGTGATGTTTCTGGAGGTAAATGGACTACAAGATGGTCATCAACATGGGTTTGTCTCAGGAAAGTCCTGTCAGACTAACCTATTTGAGTATTATGACTGGGAAATGAGGGAACTGGAAAAAGGTAGTGTGGTGAATGTCATATTTTTGGACTTCAGCAAGGCCTTTAATTCGGTGCCACATGGGAGGTTGGGGGGAAATTGAGATATGTGGGGGTGGGGTCTAAGATGGTTAACTGGATAGAGAATTGGCTAAAGGGGAGACAGCAGAGGGTAGTGGTGAAGGGAAGCTTTTGTCTCCAAGGGGCGATGTTGAGTGGAGTGCCACAGCAATCGGTTCTGGGGCTGGTGTTGTTTGGGATATTCATTGCAGACATCTCCCATGGCATCAGGAATAAGATCTGCCTCTTCATTGATGATACCAATTTGGAGGTGGTGGTGAATGACATAGAAGGATGGCAGGGACTGCAGAATGTCCTGACTAAACTGGAGGGGTGGTCAGAAGCATGGCAGCTGGGGTTTAATGCAAGGTACTGCACTTTGGATCAACCAAGGAGGATTTACTAGCTGCTTGAAGTTCAGCAAGGAACCACTGTGGAGGAAAAGGATCTTAGGGTGGTTGTAAAGGGAAATATGAACAACTCTGAGTAGTGCAGGAAGGCAGCAATAAGGCGAATAGGATGCTGGGGTGTATTGCGAGAGGCATCTCCTCCAGGAACATGGAGGTGATCCTGCCTCTCTACAGGTCACTGGTCAGGCCACACCTGGAGTACTGCATGCAGCGCTGGTGCCAGTATCTAAAGAAGGATATTACATTACTGGAAGTGGTGCAGTGCAGAGCAACTAAGATGATTCAGGGACTGGGGAGCAGGCCATATGAGGAGAGGCGGAGGGAGTTGAATATGTACTCCCTGGAGGAGAGAAGGGATCAGGGGAATATGATCAAGACCTTTAAGTACTTAAAGGGGATTAACAAGACAGGAACAACAGGGATATTTAAGTTAAGGAGTGGGAGGGACACGAGAGATCATAGTCTGAGATTGGAGGGGTAAGATACGGGTGGGAAATTAGGAGACACTTTTTCATGGAGAGGGTGGTGGAGGATTGGAACACTTTTCCAGATGAGGTGGTATCCTGTAAGACAGTGGGGGGGATTTAAAAGAGGATGAGACAGGGTGAGAGGTGGGGTTAATGTGAAGGGGATGGGAAGCTGCAGGGTAAGTGTGCTAGCTGCACATTTGAGCAGACTTCATAGACCACGTGTCCTGTTTCTGCTAGCCAATTTGTAAGTTTGTATAAGAAAAAGAAAAAAAAAATGATGGGATATAGCAATAACCTCATTAATATACTCAACAAATGCTGTTATTTATTAAATAAGATCTTGATTAATGTACTGCTAGTCAAGACAAACTTGAACTCTCGAGGATTATCATCCAGCCCTGAACATTGCAATCATGGTTTCAGTCAATAGTGGCAATTGTCAGAGTCAAACTAGGGGAGATGGGGGACACAGTTTACCTGGCTGTGGCTACACTCTTAATATAGTATGACTTATGTCAAGTTCAGAATACCTACAATCTAGCTATGAGATTAATATTTGGTAATGTTATGTGGAGAGAGAGACTGACTCAAGCTATGCAACAGCCTTGATCACTCTGGATTACACATAGGGGAGTGTGGCTACCAACTGAAGCCATAGGCTCTAACATGTCTTGGTAGCTTCACCAAATGACATACTGTCAACCGAGGAACCTTATATCAAATCATCAGTAGACTATTCCATTCAGTTTATTCCAAAATAAAATACAGTAAATGGCTCAAATTGAGAATGTGGGGGTGATGAGAGGGTTGTGAGGAACTGCTGTGTTGTTGCCTGTGGTCAGTCTGCACCTCCCAATTTAATTATCACTCATCTGACATTGTCAGGAATAGTTGTTTGGTGCAGTTTGGTAATGGAGGGGAGTCGAGCACATTGACATCATTAAATGGCACTGACTCGGGGGCTTACGTGATGCCTTGGAGCTAGTGGCTGCATCTTCTTACAGCTCCTGCCCATCCCAGCTAATTTAGGTCATTTTTTCCAAGACATTTCACTGTTCTCACCTGCTACTGCAGCTGACGTACCTCCCAAGTACTGTCCTGTTATTAATCTGTCCCGTTTACTGCACTTCTTCACACAGGATTGAGGCTGAGATGTGACAAGCCCAGCCACCCCACACACCACCCACATTACTGGAGAAAAGTTCTAAGAAAGCCAAGGCATATGGGACTTCTTCTGGGCACACTTCTACCACTATAGAGCTGGCTCCACCTCTCATTGAGGAGAAATTTCTTGCTCTTGCTGAAATGCAGCCCTTCAAAGAATTGATGAAATCTTTCTCTGAGGAGCTGAAATTAGGGTGGACAGACTTAAGCACTACTGTAAGGCGGGTTGGGGATGTGGAGGCATAGGCTCCCTCTTTGGAAGGATAGCAAGATAAATTAAATCCTGAAGTTACCTCACTTTGCCAAAAGCTGAGCAGAGTGGAAAGTAAATTAGAAGATGTAGAAGGAAGGAGCAGAAGAAATAATGATATTGTGTTTGGCTTGCCTGAAGATGCAGAAGCTACATCGCCCGTTCCATTTGTGCAGAAGTTTCTGGAGCACATAGCAGACCCTTATCCTAACCATTCTTGTTACATTGTGGAAAGGGCACATTGATCTCTACAACCTAGACCACCACCAAGTGCACCTCTTTGTCCTTTTATTTTTAAGCTCCTTATCTATCTAGATAAACAACACCTATTACAAAGATGCATGGAGCAGAAAGAAATCACCTGGGAGGGCCAGCAAATTCATCTATGACAGGATTTGCCTGCTACAATCAGGCAAAAGAGGGCTATCTTTCATCCTCTGGTAGTAAAGCTTTTGGCTGCCATTATTAAATTCAGGATGCTGTATTCGGCCAAACTTCAGTTCCTGTGTAAAGACTCTTGGTACTCCTTCAACACGGTGGAACAAGCAAATGTGGAACTGAAATGCTTATTGCCTGACCTATTTAGCAGCACCTGAGGGATGAATGGGATAGTTAATGATTTTTATACTGATGGGCTACAAGGAATGCTTTTTCTTGCAAAGTGTGCATAGATGTTAGAGATGCCTTCCGCAAGATCTATTAATCCTCCTAATCTGGAACTCTGTGAAGTATTAGCATCTGTCACTGCATCCTAATAATGGACTGAGAGACTGTATATTTCCTTGAGAGTATGATACTATGGGGTTAATGGCAGCGCTCAGTTTTTTTCTGCAGTGGTTTATCAGGGCAATCCCCTACACTTGAATTGCCCGGGCGCTCACCCTGCCTTTCATTTATAAGGCATCCTCTCTTCTCCTTTTCCTTTATTATTATCTGGTGCCTGAAAGCTTATGGCAATGAAAGAGGCACTGTCGGGTGTACCCCTACTGGGGATTCATAATTATTTCCTATGGGGTATAGTCAAGGGTACAGTGCCCTCCTCAAATGTTTCTCAACTATTCCCTCACCCCCAACATGTAATTTTGGTTATTGGGTCCTTGTTACTAGCCCTGAGCGAGGGGGTGAAGGGACCATTGTGGGTGTTAAGGTTATGATTAGATTTACAAGTAACAGTTTAATGTGCAGGCTTTGGGTATTATTGGCGGTGGGTGGGGGCAGGGGATGTTGTAGTAGATGTGGCAGCAGGTGGGACTGACACAGGCCAAAGTTTTAAGGGGATTTTCTTCTCTGACAGCACTTCATTTCACTTGTTGATAGTTTGGTTCACCAATATGAAGGAGATTTGTTTTGGGGAGGGTGGCTGGGGGGCTGGGAAGGACTGGTCTTGGAGGTATTTTTGTGGTCTGTCAGGGGTGAGGGGGTTTTGGTAGGGGGTCAAGTTGGTGGAGCTCATTGGGGATCTTTCTAAATATATATATATATATATATATATATATATATATATATATATATATATATATATCCACTACTAGACAGTGAATCACAATGGCTTTGGTTTGAATATGGCTAATCCTCTAAAAATTGCTTCATGGAATATTAAAGGGCCCAGGTCACTCACTAAGAGACCAGATCATTAAATATCTGCTGCATCTCCAGTGTCAGATTACTTTTCTCCAAGAAACTCGCCTCTTGTCTTCAGAAGGTGACCTATTCCGAAGACAATCAGTAGGTGAAGTCTTTGCAGCGGGCTGTGCTACTGCGAGCAAAGGAGTGGCTATTCTGATTTCCAGAAACATTACGTTTCAAAGTCAACAGTGCCTCATAGATCCCCAAGGCAGATATGTTTTTGTCAAAGGGATTTTAGATCATACAAAAGTTGTACTAGGCAGTGTATATGGCACTAATGTTGTGGACGCTTCCTTTTCATGGACCTGACAAACCAATTATCCGTATTCTCCTCTACTCCCTTAATTATCAGAGGGGACTGGAATATTTCTCCCATGCCAAACTTGGACAGGATGGACGGGCCCCTGATAGGACTCTCCCATGTCCAGCACTCCTTGCAGGACATGATCCACTCCCTGGGGCTTTGTGATCCATGGTGGATTCTGCATCCACAGGATAGAATGTATACATTTTATTCCACCGCTCATGGGTCCTACTCCAGGCTGGATTATGTACTCCTAAATTGTTCTCTTTTTGCTGGGGTGCTGGAGGGAGAGTTTTGTGCCAGGGTCCTCTCTGATCACTCTTTAGTCTGGGTCAGGCTTCTCCTCAACCCTAATCTAGAAAAGGACACAATCTGGAAACTTAACAATCAGCTCTTCAGTGACAATTTTGTCTTTGAGCAGATTAAGGACCAGATTATTTTATATGCCCAGCAAAACTCATGCTCCATTGGCCAGTCTGATTTGGAGCGGGAAGCATGCAAGTGTTTTTTTTAGGTGGGAGCATATGAGACTTGCTTCTCGACATAAACATATCCATATGCAAGTTTCCACTGACCTTCTTAGGTAGATTACCAATATTGAACACGCTCTCACCCCACATTCCCCAGAAGGTACCCTATGGGAACTTACAGTTTTATGTGATAAGTATGCTGACCTTCTAAGGGAAAAGGCTGAATATACCATCCTGAAGACTAAAGCTAAATATATTGACCAAGGAGACAAAGCAAGCCGGTTGCTGGCTCTCCGTCTTCAACAATTAGAGTCTTCCAGGTTGATAGCTGCCATTAAAGCAAGTGATGAGTCCCTTCAGACCCAACCCAGGGATATAACTTGTGAATTTGTCCCTTTCTATCTGGAGTTATATGGTCCCAGAGTGTCCTCCCCATCCCTTGCCAAAAGTGCAACTTATCTTAAAGATAGTTCCCTACCACAACTGACATCGGCGCAACAGACCATTTTATCCCAGCATATCTCCGAATCTGAAATTCGGCAAGCGATTTCAAGCTAGCACTTGATTAGACATTGGGGCCCAATGGATTTACTCCCCATTTTTATAAGCTTTTTGCTGAGCAATTGGTACCCCTCTTGCATTACTTTCATCTCTATATACATGAATCAGATATTTCAGACCCCGCGTTGCTGGAGGCATTGATTGTTCTACTACTTAAGCCTGGTAATCCCCCAGAATTTGTCATTAACTACAGGCCTATTTTACTGATTAATTGTGATATTAAGAGCCTTTCTAAAATTCTTTCCAACAGGGTAAGCCAGGTCTGGGAAGATCTTCTTAGCTGAGAGCAAGTGGGCTTCATCCCTAACCTCTCTTCCATGGACCATTTCAGGAAATTGGCCCACATCTTCTCTGTGTTCAGAGGATCAGTTATCTCAATGGCTCTGGTTTCTGTGGATGTGGAAAAGGCATTCAACAGGGTGGATTGGGGTTTCTTGCTTCTGATATTGGAAAGCTTTGCTTTTCCACAAAACTTCTTACGTTGGATTGGGGTCCTGTACTCTTCCACCTCTGCAAGAATTTATTGTAATGGAGTGCTTTCTGCTTCATTTCCTCTGGCCTCTGGTACCAGACAGGGGTGTCCTCTTTCCCCTCTCCTTTTCTAATTTATATTTGGAATCTCTGCTTCGTAGATTGCAGGTGTGCCCAGATACAGCTGGTATTCCTCTGGGTTCAGAAATATTTTTGTTGTCTGTCTACGAAGCTTATATTATGCTCCACATGACCTTTCCCGAGACTTCTCTCCAAGCAGCTGTTTGTGTCATTGAGGAATTTGGGCTTTTCTCCAATTATAAGCTTAATCTCAATAAAACTGAGGTGTTATCTCTTACCCGACTGTTAATAAACAAGAGACGGTGTCACTGGGTGTGACCTGGTCCCTCCATTTTATTAAATATTTGGGTTTGTATCTGGCTAAAGACATTTCACTTACGTGTAGGCTCAATTTAGATGACTTAGTACACTGTGGGCACGGGGTCATAATGTCACAAGACATTATGCAGCACTGTAAAATCACGCTGCCAATACAGTGCAATATTGCCATGTGGCATAAGTCTTTTTTCTGTGGGGGGCAGTATTGCACCATTCGCTGTCATGGACAGCGCTGTTTTGAGTTAGCTATAATGTCATACGCTATTAAGCGTACAACATTATGACCCGGTAGGTGCACTGTGTACATCAGGATTTGCAATGATAGCAGACTCTCCCTCTGACTCTCTGGGGTCAAATTTCCATTAGTAAATTGAATGTTTTGCCCCATTCATTTTACCCCCTTCACATGTTGAATTGCTTGCATCCACTTACGTGACTCAAGTGTATTCACAGGATGACTGCCAACTTTATTTGGATGAGAAAAGCCCCCCAGGCATGCTTACAAGAAGTTGGTGGCCCTGAGGGGGGTGCTGCACTCCTGAGGTGCCATCTTTCAGATGAGTCGTTAAACTGAGGTCCCATCTGCCTGTTCTGGTGGCAGTTCAGGTGGATGTTAAAGATCCCATGGCACTTCTTGAAAAGACTAGAGGAATTTTTATTTGACAACATCAAAGATATATATATATATATATATATATATATATATATATATATATATATATATATATAACAAATTGTTAAGTCACACCAAAATAACCTTAATCACTGTGGGAGACAAACCCTATACAAAAAATTGTCATTTAACATACATAACAATTAACATATGATACCCTCTCCTTATCATTAATGGTAAGAACATTTAAATTAATGTCTCCAAGATGCATTCATATTTCCTGTTTCTTTACCTTTTTACTTCATAAAACAACCTGTCTAATCACCTCTACCTTCCTTCCTTCCTATGTGATTAGGAAATCATTGTCCATTATCCATGGAAGCGCTTTCCAGAGTTTCAATAGTGGCCTTCTTGTCATAATAGTCTTTTCTGTCCCATAAACCCTTTTTAGATTGACTGTGATATTATTTTACAATACATTAAAACCCCCTTCTTTTTGTTGCAGCACAAAATTACACCTCATAGACCAAATACTCCATTTAAAGATTGCCATCATTATTTGTGGAGTGCTACTATGCCAGTTTTGCCAGTCGGTTCCAAACACTCCATACATCATATTTTCATAACTAATTGTACTAAAAACAGTCTCCCCTTCATTGTTGTGCCATAAAATCCCAGAAGCCTGAAATAAAAGAACATTGGAAAAGTAAGTGCTGTATAGTTTCTTCCACATTTATACATCGTAGTCTGCTACATATCCTTTCCTGTTCAGGTTTGTGCTTCTGATTTGACTTCACATTCATTTTTTCATTGCACGTTAGCCAATTAAAATCCAATATGTATTCTAGTATTCACTTGTTATTTAAGAATATAACTAGCTCCTTTCTATGTTCTCTGGGACATTTTACAAAAACCTCTTCCATTAATCAGGTGGTTTCTAAGATATAACAATTTAGCTGTTTCCTCTGCAATACTAGCAGCTGCTCTTTCTCCACTCTCCATTATTTTATTCTCAAAAAAGTGTACCTTATATATTCTGGAAAAAAAGCAGATTTTTTAAAGGTTCTGAAGGAGTTTGTTTCCCACATTTGTAACCAGTAGGTGCATTTTGGTTTAAGAAGGTGTTCCCGCCCTTTTTGTGCATTTGTTGTCAGAGGTTTTGTATTAGTATCCAAGAAAAAAACTGTTTAAAAATAAGATTGGATTTGGCATATTTAGGCCTCCTTTCCTGATTGGTAGATATAAGATATCTCTTTTTATGGGATTCAGCCTGCTTCCCCAACATGCCTGAAAAAATATGCTTAGCAATGTTGTCTCTAAATCTTTTGGTGGAAAGATGTAACTAATGTATAAGAAAACAGATATTAGATAAGTTTTGATAAGATATATTCTTTTCTTTTTGCTGGGTTTTCACGTATTCCATTGTGCTACCTTCAGTTTGCCAATATCAACTTTCTTATCCCAATTTAACCTATCTAAATTTGCATTTCCATACAATTTTCCCAAGATTCCTATTGATTGACTCTGTCGTAATTCTAATACCTTTTACATTACCCTGCCACCTTACCTGATAGTGCAATCTTTGCCCTATGCTTTTCTCCAAATTGGGAGAATCCCCTGAAATGCTCCCAAATGTCTCACATATGTCCAGAACTTTACACCAAAGCCCCTCATTCTGCACCGTCACTGTCATATCATCAGCATATTCAATAATTTTATGTGTCAATATCTGGGTGTGTTTTGTCAATGCTCTTATTTCTTCCCTTGAATTTAGTGTTTTTAGTAAAGGGGCTATAAAAAATCATATAATATAGGGCTCGGGGGAAACCTTGTCTGACTCCCCTTTTCAAGTGTATAAGATGGCCCTTCCAACCTTAAATTATTGTTCTAACAGTTGCAGTTCTATAGATACATTTTAACCATCTTACCATTTTCTTAGGTATGTGGTAATGCCTTAGTGTTTCCCATAGGAAATCATGATTTACCTTATCAGATGCTTTGTTTTGATCTAAAGACACTAAATATCCATCCATATTATCTAGCTTTCCTTGCTCTACTACTTCTCTTAAAAATATTAGGTGACTATGAATTTGTCTTCCCAGAATCGCATATGACTGAGATTAGTTTAGCTGCTACTTTCTATAATCTGGCTGCTAATATTTTTGTTAATATTTTAAAATTGAAATTTAACAGGGTGATTGGTCCCCAATTTTTCATTGTTACTTTGTTTCCTGTTTTATGTATATTTCTTAATATACCTTCATTTAACTCTAGGGGTACTTGTTCTGAGCTCAAGATGACATTAAATGCTTGAGTTAATTCCTGCAGTAAACATTTGCTTATAAGCGTCATTATTTCATTTGGTAGACCATCTGGCCCTGGTGCATTATTCACTAGTAATGAAGATACTGCATTTTGTACTTCCTCCTCCTGTACCTCTATTGTTAATGCCTGCAGCTCTTCTTGGTCTAAGAATGGTATATACAAATTTTCCAAATAGCTCTGTGCATCTCCATTCTCTACTTGCAAAAAAGCATACATATCTCTAGTATATGTAGTCACAATTTCTGTAATATTGTTTTGATCTGTATATTCTATCCCATTTTTATTTTGCATTCTAACCATTGTTTTACTTTGTATTTGTTTTTGCTAATATTCATAAGGACATATCACTTCTGTTTTACCTGTAGTTCCAAACTGTTTCTGGTAATGCAAAACAGTAGCTTTTTTATTATGGAAGTCCACCATTCTTTCTTTCAATTTAGTGATCGGTAAGGTCAAATTCTGTCCAGTGTCATGTGAGCAGTGTTGGGTAAGTTACTTTTGTATTACATTCTATTACTTTTGGAAACTTGTTCCAGAAAGCTCTATGCAGTCACTAGCAAGGCTGGAGAAGTACTAGAAAAAGTAATACACCTTACAGTTACAATTACTTCTGTCTTTTTATACAAAAGAAATACGTAACTGTAACTGATCACATTTATTTGAAAGTAACTAGTAACTAAGCAATTACTTTCAAATAAATGTAATCTGTTATAGTTTTTTATTATTTTTGTGTTGTTTTTGTATGAAAAGAAATATGTAACTGTAACTGACAGGTGTATTAATTTTTCTAGTATGTCTCCATCCTTGCTAGTGACTGCACAGAGCTTCCTGGATCAAGTTTCTAAAAGAAATAGAAAGTAATAGAAAAAGTAATTTACCCAACACTGCATGTGAGTATGATAAAAATTGTTGCAAGGTACGTCTGTTCAGTAAATATTGTAGATATTGTTCTTTGTTCTTATTTTTGCTCAATCTTTTACATAGCCTTTGATGGTCCTTCTTTGTATCTAGACACCAAATAATTGGATCTGCAAGAAAAATGAATACCGACTGTCTAGCCAGTAAAAAATCCTGTACTATTTGTTTTGTGCCTAGTTCAGAGAGCAGGGAGGTATTAAACTTCCAGTATCCTGGCCCCTTTAAATCTTTTATCTGTTCCCCCAAAGTTACCGAAATTATATTATGGTCTGAAAATTCAGTCACTATAACTGAAGCTTTACTAATAGGTGTGTTCTTAGATAAAAATATATAATCTATACAAGATGTTAAACATTCTCTGTGAAAAGTTGGGAGCTCCTGCTTTGTATATTAGAACACTGCGTCTTTCAGATTAATTTTTTGCATCAATTGTGCCAGTAAATTCAAATCACAGTATTGCTTAGCTGTTTTTTCCTAATTGGGCAGTTGAAATCCCCAGCAAAAACAGTTGTGTGAGGTGTCTGTAAATATGGTTGAATTGTCTGTAGGATTTCACAGCGTACTGCCTTAAGCTGAGGTGCATAGATGTTAATGAGTCTACATGGAGAGTTTTGTAACAGTACATCCAGAATTAAAACTCTTCCTGGAATCAGATCAAACAGTTTTAACAGTTTCATTTCTGGATGATTAAATAATATGCCCACCCCTGAACAGGTGTCCTCACCTAGAGACCAGAAGGACGGTCCTAGGAACCATGCTTTGGTAGCTTGTTGCACTTCTGATAAGGTGTGCAACCTTGTATCCTGTAAGAATAGTATACCAAAATGTAAAAGAGATAGCACCGAGAAGACTATTTTCCTTTTTTCAGCTCTCTTTATGCTATTGACATTTATTATGTGAATAGAGAAAGGTTCTGTCATGGTTTATAACTACCTTTCCTGCTTTGTTTATCAATATTTTTCAGTTTAACTCTAGCTTTCCTTTTCTGTTGCCCTTTAGGTTTGTTTCTCCCCTCTGTGTCTGTTATGCCTTCAGGAAGGGAGGATTCCACTGACAAGTATTCAGAGTCTTCTTCTCAGTGCTCAGACTGCAGAACATCAAATTTATTTTTAAGAGGGATAGTGGTTCTTTTTAACTCAGCTACTTCCTTGGATTTCTGTCTTGTAATTCTACCTTCAGTTATTTTCCCTGGGATGGGGGGGTATAACTTTCCCAGAATGACCTTCTTCTGCATCTATACTATTGGAAAGCATGAGGGCTGAGTCAAAATCTCTCATTTCTGAAGTCTCTGGGATACGTAATACAATGTCTCTTGTTTTCTGCCTACCAAGGGAGGGAGAAGGGGGAGGGGGAGCTGTACTGGGATTTCTTTCTAACGTGACTTGTTCCCTATTGGGGCCTAGCCTAAAATTCCCCACTTTGTCTTTCTGTGCCAGGGCTACCATTAAACTTTGTTCCTCCCCATCAACTTGGTATGGAAGGTTGTGTGCAGCCTTCCTGCAATTCTGGAAGGTGTGCCCTAAATCCCCACATAAATTACATTTGCATTCATTTTGGCACTCATTACCTGTATGCCCTAAATCTCCACATATTGTACATCTGGTTTTATCACATATCCCACTTAAATGATCCAAAGCACCACACTTATAACACATTTTGTGTTGGCCCGCATAAAATAAAATGCCTCTGTCTCGACCTAAAAAGAAAGAATTAGCTAAGTGCAGTGGTCCAGTATCTGCTACTTTGAGCATGACTTTAACCTTCCAACCCCCTGTCCATATGTTCTCAGAGTCCAAGATTGCTATGGGGGCTTCTACCACAGTGCAACATTGTTTGAGCCAAACAGGTAAATCATGAACGCTCTCATCTTCATTCCTAAAGAGAACAATGATTGTTTTTTGTGTAGGCCTCATCAGGGGAGTAGCCATGAATGGGGCCCAAAGTGAAGATTTTTTCAAAGTATTATATTTTGCCTCAAAACGCTCTAAGCCAGTCAGGGATTTAAAGCTCTCATCAAAGGTTGCTTCTTCTGAGATGTGAATCAAAGCATAAATCTCCATCAAGAAAAATTTCATAGATCCTTTTAACAAAGATCTAGCAACAAAAAGTCTGTCTGGTGGATCCTGAATACCCCCTATATATGCTAAACGTATTGCATTGTGCCTATTTGCAGGAAAGACTGGAGTTTTAAACAAGGATGCAAATGTTTTAGGCACATCTTTGCTAATTATGTTCAAAGGCCTTTGATCAGCATTTACAGTTTGTATGGGGTGTATCCCTTTTACATTCATCTCAGTTTGTTCAGAAAAATGTTGTAACTCAGGATTTTGAGTGAGCGGAATTTCTGGTGGGAGATCCAGCTCTACACTGTCCTGTGCTTTAGCAATAGTCACATTCATTTTATTTGTTCATAAAGACATAACAAATAGAGTAGTACCTGACACCCATTGCCCAGTCTTGGGGTTTAGTTGCCATCCTGCTGCCTCTAGAGCATTGAGAACTGATCAATTCTGTTCTTGTCATCACGTTGCTGTCTGTTCTCCAGTCTTTGGCCAAGTGGAGCCCACATTGCCATTCCTGACTTCACGGCTGTGGAATTGCTCTGTAAATCACTGCTTTCTGCCCTGTCTTGAGAGCCAATGTGCTCTGTGTTCTCGACTCTTTCTGCCCAGCTTCTTTCAGGTTCCTTTGATGCTGGGGCATCACAGCATCCCAGCTGAGTGGCTGTGACAGGCAAATGAGACTTGTCAGTGCGTATCACATGGAGCTGTGCTTCAAAATGTGCCTTTTTCACAAAAATACTGTCATTCCTCACGTTCAAACTGTTTCCTTAAAGGTGCTTCTTGGACTGATAAGTTTATTTCTACATTGTTCTCCTCATTAGAAAGCACATTTCCATCAGAAGCAGAATCACTTTCTCTTATCACATTTGGCATTTTTTCAAGTATATTTAACACTTGTATATCTTGCTGTGTCTTACCAGAGGTATCTGTTGAGATTTCTGCTATAGCCATATCATCCATTTGTTGCCTATTTTCTTCATTTTCCAGTAAATTTGTTTCCATTAAGTTGTCCTGCTCCACCTCAGTGAGCCTCCTGTCCACCATCTTGGAAGGTACCACAGACAAAAGGGGTTCCTTCTGCTCACAGGAAGCAAGGCCCCCTGCAGGCAGAGTAGGGGAATTTCCCTGGTGCCCTGGCCAAATTTCCCCCCATTCACTAAATACCACCAACAGCTTAATCTGGTTCAAAGTCAGTTGGCATTCATCTGTATCCCCTTCCCCTTGGTCATGCCTGAAAATAGGCAGAATTTGTCTAGTGCACTTACCCAGTCAACAAAAACTAAATAAATAAATAAATAAAAGTGTGGGTGGTCTCAAGCTTCCGCACTTCCTTATTTATTATTTTGGTAGCCACTTCAGTAAGTCATTCCAGTGGTTTCTTCCTCCCCCTTCAGACCCTTCTCTAGGATATAGTCCCCTCTGGCTTGATTTGGAATTACAGCTGTTGCAAAAGGCTAGACTGTCCTTAGCCTCCTTACTGTATACTCCCTGAAGAACATTAGCCCTGAATTTGAAAGATTCAGCTATGGGCACTTCTCTTCACGTATACTCCCAATTCTGATCTCTAATCTAATACCCTGTTTCCAAGGATATTACACAACCTATTCTTCACAACCTTAATTTCAAAATTAGAGGTCAGATTATTAGGTTAGACTGGCTTCCTCAGCTGGATGAGATCAGAGTGGGTGATATGCTGGACTAAGGGTTAATAGGGTCATCTGTAGATATCTTGACACTACTCTGATTGGAACACAGGTATATCTTTAAGATTTATCAACTGAGACATGTTTTGATTCAATGGTTTGGCTCGGGCCCTTGGACCACTGATTTTTCAGGGTTCTTTTTCTCTACTGCAGCTTTGGTATCTCAAAAGCATGCAGTATCTACTCTTTACTCCTTATTACTCTCCACTTTTTCTCCTGAAATATATGACTCTTCCTCTTATTGGGATCAGTTATTTCATAATTCTTCTCTGCAATAGCAGTCTATTTGGAATGATTTTTATCAGTATATCACTCAAGACAGACTGAGGCTTACTCAGTTTAATATCTTAAATTATCTTTATTATACTCCACAAAAATTGGCATGTATGGGGTGGCTGTGATCATCCATTTGCACCAGGTGTGGCCAGGATGAGGGTTCCCTGTTTCATATTTTATGGAGTTGCCCCAAAATAGCCCCTCTTTGGAATTTAACTGAAGCCAGGGCAGACCCCCTGTTATGTCTGCAGGGGTTATTTATGCCCAAAATATGTATCCTAGGGGATTGTAACTCTATTTCAGTCAAATAACTCAGATATTTCATTTCCTTAATCTCCATCTCCCTGAAGAAGGTGATCCTATGGCACTGGCTAGATGAGAAATCTATCTCATACCAGGAATGGTTACAGGAATTATTGTGCAATCTTCAGGTGGAATGCATGATTGTGAACCTTCGCCATAAGCCTCATAGTTTTGATAAGAAATGGGGAAACTATATACATTATAGAATACATAATCTATTGTTGGTTAGTTTCAATTTTGGAGGGTTTTATGGCTGGTCATTCAGCATACATGTGGCCTAGCATGGATAATAAGGTTCTTAAGTTCTGTTTAATAATTTCAAGGTCATTTGTTAGTAGCTCCACCAAAGGTGGGAGGGGTATATAGGGGCAAGGAGGGGGTGAGGAGGGTTTCGACAATGTATATGTCACATATGTATGGTTACGCCTGTTGGATTTCATATATTCAATAAAGTTTATTACATTTAAAAAAATAATAAAATAATGGCACTCGCTCGCTCAGTTGATTTCAGAGGGAGGGCCATAGGAGAGACCACTTAAGATTGGTTCACTGGTCAGAGTACAGTCACCTATAGTAGTATAGGCAGGGGGGGCTGGGCCAGTAGCATGATGGCAGCTCAACACTGTTAAGGGTGTGTAGAGCCTAGAGCCCCTAGTTGCTTAGCAACAGCTGTATAATGTCATCAGGACTGACTACCTGCCAGCAAGTGAAGTTCAATAGGGGAAAATGTATTTGATTATATAAGTAACACAAATCCTTATCAATGGCTATGTCACAAGGACTTATATAGTTACAGAAGTGACAACATTGACCCTCACCTCTGTTGACTGACAGTGAGCCCCTTTCATGTTCAGTGCAGGGGAGATAGACCAGAGATGAATAGAGAAATGTTCTAATGATGATAGCATTGATAGCTGAAAAGGCTGGACAATCTATGATCATCAGATTTTAGTAACTGGCAGGTATTGTGGCCGGGGGGGAGACCTATGAGCTCAACTCTCTCCTTGAGATGAGGTGTTTTTCCCCCCTCCATCTCATAATGTGTTCTCTAAACCCACAGGATTAGGTGCACTGGCATGCCTCATGGAGAACATTGGGCTACAGTTGAATGGGTCAGTATGCTTTCTACTGCACTAAGAGGCATTCTCATGTCATCGATAATGCCTCCCAGCCTGGCCCCAGAGGGTGAGTCTCTGAAACCAAATGCATCAAGAGGACCAGCACAATGGTTCAAATGTTGGGAGGGTGGACAGCCAAGGCATATGCTAGTAATACAATGCACAGCAGAAACCAGATTCTTTGAACATACGAACATGCAGAATTTGCCAGCAGATAAAGGCCTAGAGGTCTATCAAGTCTGCTCAAATGTGCAACTAGCACCCTTTATTCTGCATCTGCCCCTCCCTTCCACCCATCCCCTTCATTAACCATCCCCCTTGTCCTGTCCCATCCCCTTTTGAAGCAGTCCACTGTTCTACTGGATACCACTTCTGCAGGTAATGCATTCCACCCAGCCAGCACCCTCTCTGTAAAAAGTTCTCCTCATCTCCCTCCTGAACCTTCCTCCCTCCAGTCTCATATCATGGCCCCTGGTGTCCCTTCCCTCCCTTACTTTGAATAGCCCCTCTGTACCCGTCTTGTTTATTCCTTTCATGTATTTAAAGGTTTCAATCATGTCCCCATCCCTCCTCTCCTCCAATGAGTACATGTTCAACTCCCTCAGCCTCCTCTCATATGATAAGTCCCCCAGCCCCTTGATCATCTTTGTTGCGCTGCACTGCACTCTCTCCAGTAACTTAATGTCCCTCTTCAGATACAGGCACCAGTACTGCATGCAGTACTCCAGATGCGGTCTAACTAATGACCTATACAGTGGCAGAATCACCTCCCCCTCCTCGATGATATACCCCTTGCAATACAACCCAGCATTTTGTTGGCCTTTGCAGTTGCCTTCCTACATTGTGCCAAGTTGTTCACTGACCCTGTAATGAGCACCCCAGATCCTTCTCCTCGTCCTTCTCTGTCTGGGCTAGCTGCACTCCCCCCAGCTGGTAACTCCTTCTAGGGTTCTTCATCCCAAAATGCAGCACCTTTCACTTTTTGGCATTAAACCTCAGTTGCCAGGTGTCTGACCAGGTTTCAAACTTTGTCAGATCATCCTGCAACCCCTGCTAACCCCCTAGGTCATCCACCACTGCTCCTACCTTGGTATCATCAGCAAACAGACTGATCTTGCTCTTGATGTCCCATGATATGTCCCCAATGAATATCCCAAATAACACTGGTCCCAACTCCGAGCCCTGTGGAACACCGCTCATCACTACCATTGGGTGTGAGAGCTCCCCACCCACCACCATCCTCTGCTGCCTTCCCTGAAGTCAGTTTCCTAGCCATCTCAACAGCTTTGCACTCACCCCTGTGCCAACTAACTTACTTCCCAGCCTTCCATGTGGCACCGAGTCGAATGCCTTATTGAAGTCCAGATACAGGACATCTACTGCATGACCCCTGTCCAGTTGCCTAGTTGCCCAGTCATAGAACTCCACCAGGTTGGTTTGTCAGGATCTGCCCTGTATGAAGCCATGCTGTCTGCTGTCCTGTAGTCGTTTGGCCTCTAGGAGGGCCACCAGCCTCTCCTTCAGGATAGTCTCCATTAGCTTACCCAAGATGGATGTGAGGCTCACTAGTCTGTAGCTTCCCAGTTCATCCTTGGGGCCACTCTTGAGGAGGGGCACCACATGAGCCATCCTCCAGTCCTAAGGTACACACCCCGAATGTAGTGAGGCATTAAATAAGTCTGCCAAATGTCTTGCAAAGACCTCTGCCAGCTCCTTCAGTACCCTGGGGTGGATACCATCTGGGCCGTGTGCCTTGTCTACCCTCAGTGCCTTCAAATGCTCCCAAACTCTGCCATCCATGATTTCCCTGTCTGTCACCCCTTCCCCCCTGTTTCTGCCATTTCTCCCCCCTTGGGTGTCACCCCCTCTTCTCTTTAGTAAATACTGAGCAGAAGTACTCATTTAGTGCTTCTGCCTTATCGCACCCTGCTTCCACCCAACCCCCCTCCTTCCTAATCCTTACTATGTGGTCCTTACAGCTCTTTTTCTCCCTGATGTACCTAAAGAAGTCCTTCTCCCCCTTCTTAATGCCTTGTGCCAGCCTCAGTTCAGTAGATGCTTTGGCTCCCCTTACTGGCCTTGTCACCGCCTTCAATTATGTCAAGTACTCCTCCCTGTCCTCCCCCCTTCCTGTTTTCTTGTACTTCCTAATGGCAGCTCTTTTTCTCCTTACCTTTTCCATGACCTCCTTCCTCAACCAGCTTGCCTTACATTTTCTTTTTTTTAATCAGTCAGTGAGCTGCCCTTCCATTCCTGGTCCATCTGTCGCACCCTTGCTATGCTTCATATTCAATTAATTAACATGTGCTGATGAGGGGTGCACCTCTCAGTGGGCTCCAATGGGATGGTGAGATTCCAATTACCAGGAAAATGATAAGTAGCAGAATTGATCTGATGTTCACTTGGTCTGGTCCAGTCATTCTAGTAGGATATTAGACTTGAGCACCCTAATCGAGCATCTGGCAGAGGAGAGTTGGGACAGTCTGTGTGTGATGGCATGGGGGATGGGCGGAGAGGGGTCTTTCTCTCCACCTATTGCTGTTGTCCTTTTTTGGGGGGGACTTTCTTGTCCTTTCTCTTATGTACCTAACTAAACTATAGATACAAGCAGGACAATGAGGGGGCTACAACCTATTCTGAGAACAAGCCTCAGGAGCACTTCTCCGGGAACCTGCAGTGCAGTCTGCTGGAAAGGCTGAAATGACAGAAGGAGGGGTGGGATTCTGCATGAAAATGTGGGTTCTGGGGAAGGTACTTGAAGTAAAAATTATTAACAGAGAAACATAATGATGGATGTGCTCCATGGATGGAATTTTTCTTATCATCATATCGTCACATACTCTATGAATCCTCCAGTGCCGATAGGAATGATGACTTCTGAAGTTTAAGGAGGAGACTTGCAGAAACAAAGTTACATGCCTCAGCTCAGTGTCTACTGAGCCAAAGTAATAATTCAGCTTTTTTGTGATTCACCAGCAGTATTTTCCCATAGGTGAACTGAATGTAGGTGCTGTAGCACCTCAAAACCTGCCAGTAATAGTAGGGCCATTGAATCGAGACCTAGTTGTCTCAAGCTCTGAGGGAGGGAGGGTAAAGGGAATATCTACTCATGTTTGTTTTGCTGTGCAGTGGTCCAAGGCAAGAGCAGGGACCCAAGGGGTGAGGGGGGATATCAATTGGCAATGGTTTTGTTGATGTTATGTAAACTGTTCACCTTTAAATACTCAGGTAGTCATGGGGTGAGCAGTTGTTTCCTCATTTAGATGAAAAAGGGGAGGGGCAGTGAGTTTGGTTAAGATCTATGTGTACATAGTTCAATGTCTGATTGTTGGGACAATTGGGGAAGTAGAGCTGTGGGAGTGGGAAGACAAGTTGGGGAACTTGGGGGAAAAATGAAAGGTATACCCATAGTAACACTCAATGGCATAGTTTATTAAATGTAGTAAACAGAGAAAAAGCAATGGGGTGTGTGCAGACCATGCTGAAGGTAGTCACGATGGTGGATAACCTGAACATTGTCACCTGGAATGTCAGTGAGCTGAGGCGTGCTGTTAAGAGGAAAAAAAGCCTTGAGTAGCATCAAAATACTCAAGTTGTATATCGTATTAATGCAAGAAACCTATATGACTCCTGCTGAGGCAGAACATACATATAAGGGTCAGAGGAGTTCCTGGCTTTCCTCCTGCTGTTTTACATCTCTCACTTGAGGGGTGGCCATGTGGATGAGAACCCACTTCCATGTGAAGATACTTAAATCAATCTCTGACCATGTTGGGAGATATGTATTAGCCCAGATAGCCATGAATGATGGGACATGCTTTTCTGTAAGAGCAATCTATGGCCCTAATATTGAGGACTGAGCCTTTTATCAGAAAGTGGCATTAAATATTGCACAGTTGGGTCTATTTGATATCAGTGAATGCCTAAAGGCAATCACCATTGTCACTCAGTCAAAGTGCTAAACACATTTTCGGCACTCTGACAACCCTGGCGCACCAGAACAACGGCGCCAAGACAGATTCTTACTGCTTTCTGTGGGAGGGCTGCACCCCCCCACACACCCTCCTGCACCCACCTACTTAAGTATTCTCAGCTCCAGGGGGGTGCATGTCAGGAAGGTGAAAGCAGTAAAAAAAAAAGGTTTGGAATGGGAGCAATAAAAAATCGTACCAGTGCCCAGACCCGAACCCAGTACCTCAGCCACCCCAGCCACTAGCCAATCCCTGATGCCATGATGCAACTCAACCAGCAACCGCAGCACCACTCCTGCAGCCTCTCCACCCCCTCCCAGCCCACACTCGCCATGCTCGACCCCCCACGTGCATACGAATAGAGACATCCTGTTGCCTAGTTCACCCACCCCCTCATCCGGTCACCCTACCTTTCCATTGCCATGAGTGGCTTGCATCGGGAAGGAGTCGCCGTAATGGACGGTACCTTTCCTCATTTCCCACTTCATCGGTTGCCTGACAGTTCTAAGGACCCTGGGTGGTAGGAGGGGGCATGCATTGCATGCTAGATACAGTTTTGAATAGGTCTAATCCAGATTTGGTTCCCCTATCCAAAATTGCTTGGACATTGACTGAACTCATGCACACATTTTTTTTGGTTGACGTGTGGTGTCAAATGTATCCCTCGGGGAGAGAATATAGCTTTTATTCTTACTCCAACAAATCATAGCTAGACTGGACCTTCTGTTATGCACCTTGGTACTACTTTCCTAGGTGGGTCTTGTGGACTATCGTCCAGCAATAGAATCTGACCATTTGCCACTGCAGCTAGAGGTTGGTTTAATCCTCATAGAACCCTGGGGTGTAGAGGCTTGACCCAGTACTCCTTAAAGACCACCAGTTTAAAAAGGTTATGGCTGAAGCAATAAAGGCATTTCTAGCTCATAATCAGTGAGGAGACACATGTCAAGTCATTAGATGGGAGGCACTAAAAGCATTTATTAAAGAGCAGCTGATGCCATTAGGACAACTTTAACAAAACATTATTAAGACACAGTTCAGTTTGTATTTTACATTAGTTCTGTATTTCTCATCCCCATTATTTACTACTGAGGTCATTTTCATGAAAATGGGATCTTTTCCCCTTAAAAGTTCATCTATTCCTATTTCTTTCTCCCAACATGAGGATATAATGCTCTATTTGTGACATCATAATTACTCCCATGGAAATAGATTGTGATGTCACAACAGAGGACTATGACATGAAGTAGGGAGTAAGCAAATGAGGCAGATAAACTCTAAGGGACATCAAGTATGTTTTTGTGCAAATTTATCAGTAATAAAGTAATAGGGACGAGAAGTCTATTGAATACATATGGAATGCAAGCTGAATAATACCTAAATATTATGGTATTCAAAATTTTCTTTGAGGTGTCAGCAGCTCTTTAAAGGGAATGGGTAAATTGTTCAACCAGGAAAGGCACACTAAGTCAAAACATGTTTTCAGGTGTGACCTGGGAGCACAAGGAAGTTATGTTACTTGCTCAGGGTCACACAGTGTGCAAGTTATTAGAGGCCAGACATCTCCTATACCAAATATAAATGGAAGGGAGAGTCTTATTAACTAAGGAAACTTGAGAAGATAGTTAAAGAAGTTGAAAAGCTGCACATGGATGGCCCCAAGCCTGTTCTGCATAACTTGCTCCAAAAGCTCAAATGGAGGTACAACACGCTAAGCTCAGTGATGATAGAAAGGGCCAATATACTCAATCAGGCTGGATGGTACTTCAGTGGCAATGGGGAGGATATTTGCTTGCCTGTCAAGTTCAGCATTGGGAGGATGAAAGATCCATCCAGCAGATCCACAACCCAGATTTTGGAGTGGTCACAGGATGAAACAAGGTGGCAGATACCATTAACAAATTTTATAAAAACATATACATCACTGAAGTGAATCCCACAGGGGAGCACTACCAAACCATTTTTAAAAAGGCTCTCCTGTCCCTCTTGAAGCCCTCAGACATAGATAACTTTTAATAATCTATCTTAAGGCAGTAGGCCCTTGACACTATTAAAGCCCTTCATGGGGGAAGGCTCCAGGGCATGATGGCTTCCCCACAGATTGTATAAATAGCTTTCTGACTGCATGATTGATCCCTTATGTGATATGACAAAGGAGATCTTGGAGGCTGCTGTGATGCCCCCCTGCCCAGGTGGCCACTATTATGGTATTACCTAAACCAGGCAAGGACCAGACTCAACGTTTCTCATATAAACCAATCTCACTTTTGTCAGCAGACTACAAGATAGCTGCAAATGTCATAGATACTCAACTAGAGAAATGTTTACCATCTTGTATACATCTGAAACAAGTCAGATTTGTCAAATGGAGACAAGGAAAACATAACTTTAGGCACACTCTTAACATTATACATAAGTGGGCAAAACACCCTGATAGACACAGAGCAGTGGTCCTGGCCTTAGATGTTGAAAATGCCTTTGACTGGGTGGAGATGGGGTACATGCATAAGCAATAATGAACAAAGTGCAAGTCATTTCCTGGAGATTAATGACCGGCTGGGAAGGAACCCCACCCAGCCGGTCGTTATTTGACAGGAAATGAACAGCTCTGAGGTTAAACTTTTGGGAGCTTTGTTTGTCTTAGTTTATTTATTTATTGTTTTACTCATTTTGTTTGTCTGTGGCACCACTTGGTGACACTGTGCTGTGTATTGAATGAAGGGTGCTGCGTGATCTCTTTTCATACTGATCTGTTATTGGGGAGGTAGCATGTTTTTATGTCTGCTACATTTTTACTATAAGTTTACTTGTTCAAATGTGGCTCTGCCAGGTTTTCTGTGACAGCTCATTTGACAACAAAGTCAGCTGCACATGAACAGTTGTTTGGCTGCCCTGACGGGCATTTCTTAGAGATTTCAGACCAGCACAGCAGCCAATGAATGAGCTAGTTAAGCTCATGAACACTTAGAATTATAATACACATTCTACCACAGTTTGGCATGAATGAACACATGATCAGATGGCCATGAGCCTTATACAAAGACCCATCTGCCAGGGTTAATATAAATGTGGACTAACTGAAGCAAATCTAATCTAACTAGGGGAACCAGGCAGGCATGCCCCCTGTCCCCATTACTGTTTGTTTTATCGGTAGAACTCCTGGCAGCAGCTATGAGGCAGCACAAAGATATAGTGGGATGCGAACTGTGTGTGTGTGTGGGGGAGATCTGATGCTATATCTGCAATGTCCACAGGATGGCCTTCCCAGTCTACACTCCCTTCTTGATGAATGTGGTACCTTTTCAAGACATCAAATAATTTGTTGAAAGAGTGAAATCCTACTAGTGGGTAAACAACTGAGGGGCAGTGTAGTTATCAACTCCATGGGGCAACAAGCAGCTGAGGTTATAAAGTATCATGTAGTGAAAATACCCTCTAAGCTGTCACACCTATATAAATTAAACTCATCCCCCTGTGCTGGCTGACATCAAATCATAGTGAGAAATGTGGGAAACATTGCTGCTTTTGGTCATAGGCAGGGTAAATGTAATCAAAATATGCACCTTCCCCAAATGCTTATATTTATTTCAATCACTTCCCATTCTATTCCCTCAAAGATTTTTCTCCAAGGTAAATGTTATTATACATAGTTTTTTGTGTGTGTGTAAAACCTGCTAGAATAAAGAAAGATATCCTTCATCTGCAGGACTGATGCTAGTAATTAGACATAGGCAGGTAGTAAATTACCCTACCCTAAACACTACCTGTGGGTACCTCCAAACTACCCTAAATTATCCTAAACATATCCTAATGCAAAATGGGTAGTTTGCTAGGGTTGAGTAGTTACTATCTTACCCATTCTACTACCCTATTACCCTACCCTGACCATAACAAAAATGTGAAAGAGTGCTGCATTACACTGTTAGGTTTCTAAAAATTATACCCATGGCAAGCATTGCTGAGACAGGTAAGAGAGGTGCAGCTGCTGTGAGTGAGCCTGCTGCTGTTTCCAAAAATTATACACATAGGCCCGGATATTCAAACTGCACCCAAAAAGTGCGCAACAGCAGGAGCAAGCGCAGAATCCTGTGCCCCATACGCAAGAAAGCGATATTCAAAAACTGCGCAGGTCAAGATGCGCCTGCGGCACACAACTGAATATCACGCCACCTGTGCCATAGCACAACCAGGGATGTGCAGTTGCGCAGTTCAGATGCACCATAGCACAACCAGGGATGCTCAGTGGAGCAGTCCAGATGCACCATAGCATAACCAGGGATGCCCCGTGGAACAGAGCAGCAGTGCAACAGCACAACCAGGGATGCGCTGGGACAGGATGCAGGGGCCCACCACCAATGCCACAGATGGGCAGAGGAGCACACAGCAGAACAGACATCGCCCCCCACACCCCATGCACTGCACAACTGGCCCATGGATACCAGCAACCAACCCACAGCCGGGGCATGGTGCCCCAGCACACCCCCGGCAAGCTGTGACTGGCACACCACCCCATGTCACACCATCCCGTTAATGCAGAGCACACCCTGCACCATGATCCCCATACACCCTGCCCAGGAGTAGCGCCCAACAGTGCAGGACACCCCATGCATGCCACCATCCCCACTGTGACAATGCAACCCTGTGCACCATGGAGCCATGCAAGGCAGCCCAACCATGTGCACCCTGCAGCAGGCAGCAGCAGACAGCGATGCAACAACTGCATACACTGTGCCACCCTGCACGTCCCCCCAAGGTACAGCTGAGAGACCGACCATGCGTCGGCACATGAGGTACCCCACATGTGACAGGGCATGCCCCGGACCCACCACCAGAGGTACAGCACCCTGTACACCCTCCCAAGGACACATCCCATCCCAACACTGGCCACAACAGCCAGCACAGACACACACAGTGTTGCATGGAAGCATGCGCCACACAAGATGCAACACAGTGCATGGACAAACACCCATCCATACCCAAAGGCACACCAACACAGGGACACAGTAGTGGGTCAGCCAAGCCACTGGTGTGTGGCCATGGCAGCTGTGTACACATGGCCAGCACCCCTACATGGCAGGTGTGCCAGCCACCCTGCACAGGCACCATGAAGCTGTATGCCACCAGCATGCAGCCAGAGCACAAGTGACAGACAGTGGAGCACATCCCTTGCAACAGATACAAGTGACAGCATGGAGGTGGGACAACAACAGCGGAGGCCACAGTGCCACCCGAGGCAGATGGTCACCACACCGGTGACAGGAAGCAACCTGGCATTGTGTTGGGTACAGTGGTTGTCCAGCATGGACAGCCACAACTGACATGCCAGCAGATGGTGCATATCACAGACATGCAAGGGTGTCAGCTACACAACCCATGGATGGTCTGACAGGGGTGCCATGGACACAGATCATGCTCCATGGACCACTGCACAATCAACCAGTACACAGAGAACAACATACAAACCACAGACAGTGACTGATTCCCCCACCTACACCATAGGCAGGTCCCTGCCAGACACACACACACACACGCCCATGCCTGCACCACCCCCGACGCCATGCACACCACTGCAGCCAAGCACCTGTAGCCCACTGCAAATCAGAGACCCCCACAGTTGTCATAACAAAATGTATGTATTAAAAAATATAAACAATCAAACACATTTACAAATATATACAAGGGTGGGGGGAAAGAGCCACAAACCAGGTGGGGGTGGACATGGGGCAGGGGTGTACAAATGGGAGAGGGAAGAAGGGGTGTGAGACTGGGTCCAGGGGGGGTTAGGTGAGTCAGGAGGTCAAGGAGGGCCTATTGTCTGCCCTGCTCTCCACTCCTGTGGTGCCTCCGGGTGCTTCTTCTCCAGACCCAGTGCCGCTCCATCCTCTCCAAAAGTGCCAGGGATGCCCATGCCAGCTGCATCAGCTCCTGCATGCCACGTTCTAGGGCCATCCAGTGTTGTCCACCTAGGACAAGGGAGCAGAGTCAATACGTGTGACTGTCCAGCCCCCTGCAGTCCACCCATTGTGCATGGCATACAGCCATGTGCCACACCCCTGTGATGGTGTGTGACCACCCTCAGTGACCACATCCACAAGACCTGCCTACCCAGGCACCCACAGCCATGTGGACCACTGCACCCACCCACCGCCCATGTCCTGCACTGCATCACCATGGCCATACAGTAACATGGCTATGCGGTGCGAAGGCAGTGGCACAGCCATGTACCCAGTGCACACATGGACCACCATTGACACACTCCCAGACATGCAGTGCCACTGGACAGTGCTGACTGTAACAAGTTGCGTGCATGGCAGTGGTTTCAATGGATGGTAGCCATGCCCCGCTGCCCGCCCTGTTACACAGCATGCAATAGTAATCATGGATGTAAGGCACTCACCATCATCAGGCTGGCCCCTGCACCTGTGTGGTCCTCCAGGACTGCTGGTCCTTTTGGCGGTGCCACCTCTCCCTCGCCCGCTGGTGCTCCTCTGGGCCTAAAGTGCAAACATGGAGAGAGGAACATCAGTACAATCTGGTAGCAAAGTCCCCCCACCCCCGTGTGTGTACAATCCCACACAGCCATACCCATCCACCCCCACCCTGATACCACCATGGCCAGCACTGGATGGCCCCCCATGTGCCGGACACATGCAACCGTGATACCCGTATGGACGTTAACAGTGTATGGATGGGGCACCTACCTGGCCATGGCACCATGCCCCTCCTGGCACATGCCCACAGGCAGGCAAGCTTGTCCGGGTCCCTGCACTGGAGGTCCCCATATCGGTGGCAACACTGTTCAGCCGTGTGCCCGATTCCTGTGGCCTCCTCCAGCTCCACGACCACCTCCTCCCATACTGCACTCCTGGTCCTGTCCAGGGGTGCATCTCCAAAAAGTGCCCCAGCATGGGGCTCTACTAAGGCCACCACATTGGCCAGTTCCACCTGGCTCTAAAAGCAGCCCTCCTTCTTGCCATCTCTAAAGCTGGTTGGAGTCAAAATGGCGCTCGGTAGCATGATCCACCACATGCAGATGCTGCACGGTACAGCGCTGTCATTCCCTATCATGCTGTCACCGAACAGTGTGACCATGGTGCACTCATGTGGATGCATGGTGCCTAGGGGGCAAAGGTCAGGCACAGGGTCAAGGGTCTCTCACACACAGACCACCACAGCTCGATTGGTACTCACTGTGTGTAGCGCAATTAGGTGCCTATGTGCCACCTCCTGTAGCGGCCTACTGCGTTGTGGCCCCAGTGTGCCTATGGTGCCCCAGTGCCAGAGCACCATATATGTGAACAGCACAGTAGCGCCACTGGCACAATAGTGGCCATGCCCTGCATTGCCTCCCGTGCACAGCACATCAGCAGTGCAGCAGGCGTCTGCGTCATCACCCCGGGCATCCTCCATTCAGTGTGTACTGCGCATGTCACAGAAATGCGCCCTTGTCTGAGCACATTCAACACAATTGCGCAAATCGCAACAGCACGATATTCAGCCGGCATATGCAAATCAACTAATCAGCCATTCAGTGGTGCAGATACTGCATTTGCATCCACTTATAATTGCGCCTCGCCCCATTTGCATGTGTTGCGCTATAAAAATGCGACATTGGGCTGCACTGGCAATAGTCTGCTATTGCAGTCTATTGTGGTGAGTTGCATGCTGTTTGGGAGTGTGGACTGTGGTATGTGGGACATGCATGGGACTGCACAGTCACAGGTAACACCTGTCATTCTCACAGAATGAATAATGAGGGATTTTGAGGTGGAGGAAAAGGAACAGAGACATGGGAGGAAGAGGAGGCCTAACTTCACAAAGGCAGAAACAGAAGCCCTGTTTGAGGCCTACCTCGACCAGGAGCCACTGCTCAGCGGACGGTGGGGAACACCACAGGCCATGCTGCTGCATGGAAAGAGGTGGCACGTGATGTCAACCTGCATGGCAGACACCAGTGGTCCGTGCAGGAGTGCAAAAAGAAGATGGGCATGGAAAGGCAGAGGATTAAGGACAAGGTGGCTGCCATCAGGGCAGCACGGTCTGCAACTGGTGGGGACAGCTGGCCGTGCAACACCTTACCTCACAAGAAGAGCTGGTTGCTGGCAGCATGCAGCGTTGTGCCATTGAGGGTGTTCCAGGTGGTGGATTCCAGATGGGTGGTAGCCCGTCACTGCATGGTAGGTCCTGGTCTGTCAATGGGGGGGGAACAGGGTAGGGCAGATACATTAATGCTACTGTGTTCCCTTACAGCTCCTGAGCAACTACATGGGTCAGCGGTGGTGAGCTTGTCCACTGAGGGCAATACCATGGACATTGAGGAGGGCACGTCCACCTCCACCTCCAAAGGCATACAAGGGTCAGGGCATCTGGACTGATGCTGGTGGAGCAGGTGCGGAGGAGGCCCTGCCCGTGTCCCAGTGTGCCAGCATGCTGAGACTGGAGCTGGTGCCAGATCCGTCACTGATGATGATGGAGCTCACTTCATGGACAGTGATTCGTGTGGGCTGCAGGATGGCCACACAGCAGATGACATCACGGGCATGGCCATGGGTGGTGCCGCCGTGGAGGCCTGAGTGACATCACAGTCCCAGCCTGTGCCTGTCTGCACCAGTGGGACAGCACTGGTGAGTGTCCAGGACAGTGGGGCTGTTGCAGCCACTGCAGTGGCACCATTGAGCCCTGGAGAGCAGCAGCAGGAGGGGCAGTGACAGCAGTGGGCCAATGTCCATGGGGGTACAGTGTCAGGGGGTGGAATCAGTGCACCACCTGTGGACATGCCCAGGCCTGGCCCTGGTGTGCAGTGCCCACCCTCAAGGGGTGCTGCACATCAGGGCCTTGAATACCATGAGGGACAGCATGCCATTCAGGCAGATGACCTCTTAGAAGAGCACACCCACATACTCCAAGAATCAGTAGATCAGCAGTTGCATCTTGTGACGGTGGTGGAGGTACTCAGTGTGGATCTGCATCAGGCAGAGCAGTGGCACAGCAGAGACACCGCTCTGCTCCTGGCAGGGATGGACCGGATGCGGGAGGATGTGACCGCTGCCATTAACAGGCAGACACAGGCAATCACAGCTGTCATGGCCACAATGGGCACACAGTTATTTGCCCATGTGTTACAGACATTGCACAGTGTAATATCAAACCCCCGTTCCCGGTGTCGTGTGACACCCTCCTTGTCAACATCGGGTTCAGCTGTGGGCATCTCGAGCACGCCTGGTGCAGGCATGTTCGGTGTGCTGCAGACCCCTGCATGAACACGATCATGTTCATGCAGCAGAACCCCTGGGGGACTGTTGGTGCCACCCCGTGAGGCCATTGGTCAGCCTGTCACTGCTGGCAGGTCTCGGTGGGGCCACCCTCACATCTGTGGCGGCCATGGCACTGTGGCGCATGACTGACCTGTCTCCACCACGGCTACTGTCTGATGCTGCCCTGTGTGCATTGTGTTGTTCAACATGCAATGCAAGGGTGGGGTACCCAGCCCTGCATGCACACACATGTTCCATCTGCACACCCTCCCGGCTGCTGTCCACTGTGGTGTGTGCATGATGATGCCTGCATTGCGCTGTCCACCACTGTGCAACGGTGCCCAGTGTCTGACACACGCACAATGACAGGCACTGGGCATGGTGGTCTGTGGACATGTGTGTGGCTAGGGGTGGCAGTTGGGGTTGGCGTGCCTCCTACCCTTTGTGCATGTCTTGTGAGGTGTGTGTGCATGTGTGTATGTGTGTGTCTGTGTGTGTGTGAGACCACGTGACATGTTAGACCTTGCCCATCCCTGATGGCGTGTGCAGTTCCATGCTTGGACAATTCCCTTAATGACATGCACCCCTGGGGTTTGTCCATGCGTGTTTGTGGGTTGTGCCCTTGCCACTGATGGTTGCACATGGCCCCATGACTTACCTGGGTTGGTTGAAGTGCTCCTCTGTGATGGTGTCCCGGTGCAGCTGTGCCATCCGGATCAGTTGGGGGTCCCTTCGACCAAGGGGGGCTGCCCATCACCATCTTCACCAGTGTCCTCATCGTCCCCATCGCTGTCCCCCTCTTTGACCTGTACGGCTATCGCACAGTCGTTGGCCATGTTGTGCAGGATGCAACAGGCCAGGAATAGTCTGCAGGCCTTTGAAGGGCTGTACTGTAGGGCACTGCCAGATGTATACAGGCAACAGAAACATGCTTTCAGCATCCCGAACATCTGCTCGATGACATTGTGTGTGGTGGCATGTGCCTCACTGTAGCATTGCTGCGATGGGGTCGCGGGCCACCGGTATGGTGTAAGCAGCCAGGGACGGAGTGGGTATCCACTGTCACCTGTGTGTAGAGGGTGGACATTAGTTTGGTGATCAGTGTCGCCTGCCTTGGGCCATCTAGGCCAATACCCATGTCACCTCTGACTATGCTCCTCCCAAGCTCCATGACTTTCTGCGTGGTTTGCATACTCACCCACTAGGTGGCCAGTGGGGATGTCCCCACTCTAGAACCTGTGGCACAATGTGGACTGGTGCCAGATGAAGGCATCATGTGCTCCCCCAGGGTGCATGGCACAGACATTATGTGCCCCCTGGCATCGCACACCACCTGGCAGTTGATGCTTGCATACCCCTTCTGATTCATGTATGCGGCCCCTTCAGGGCCAGGTGGCATGTGGATGGCCACATGGGTGCAGTCTGTTGCCCCGAGCATGCCAGGCATACTTGCTACCCTGTGGAACTCCTGTATGTTTGCTGCTTGCTCCGCCGGTGTGCTGGGGAAATGGATGTACTCTGCAGCATGTGGCAGCAGTGCGCTGAGGAACTGGGTGAGGAGGTGTGATGCAGCCAACTGGGTTATGCCTGTTGTGTCCCCTGTTGATCTCTGGAAGGTACCCCTGGTGAGCAGGCACATGACAGCTGTCACTTTGGTCTCCACTGACAGAGCATGACTCCATCGTGTGGGTGCCTGCATCACATCACTGCACAGCTCACAGAGCCGCCTCAGAATCACCCAGTTCAGGTGGTACCGGCCCACGATCTCAGTATCATTGTACAGCTCGAAGCTGGTGTGGGCTCGGTACTGCCTGTTGGCGGCATACCACAGTCGGGCCCTTCCACAGCTGTGCCCCCCTGCTGCCTGCCTTCTCACCCCCCTCATAACTGCCTCCATCTAGATGGTGACACTGGCCATGTCCCTGGCTTGTGTTACCCCCCCTCGCAGCTGTTTCTGTGTTCCCCCCGCTGTCCTTGCTGCTACTCCCCCTGCACCGGGAACATCTCCCTGTAGTGGCCATACTGCCCACTATCTGCAGCCTCAGTGCTGTGTGGCACTTCCCCCTTTTGACCTGCACTGTGGCACAGGCTCCCCACATCTTCCCTGTTCCTGGGGGTTCCAGGTGCTCTGTCCTGCTCCTGCCCTGTCCTGCTCCCAGTTTTTGTGTGCCTGTGTGTCTGCCTGCAGTTCACCAACATGTGGCTTCCCTGTAGCATTCTTGTGCCTCTATATTGTTCCTTTTTATGCTGAATCATTTCTGCTATTGCGCAACTTCTGTTTGCTCCCCTATTGCGCATGGTGCATGTTGTTGAATATCGCATTGCGCCATTTATTCATGGTTCCTCCCCCTTCAGTTGCACATTCATTCATTATCATTGCGCTCTTGTGCATTGTGATTTGGGGGGGGCGCATCTGCCTCCAGCTGAATATCGCAGAATGTCGCATTTTTGGACTTCGCTGGTGCATTCCTGTTGTGCATGGCGCGACCCTTTTGAATATCTGGGCCCCGGTGGCCATTGATGAGGCAGATGCGATAAGTGCAGCTGCTCTGAATGATCCTGCTGCTGTTTCCAAAAATTATACCCATGGCAGGCATCAAACATATAGATGATTGTGTATGAGCAAGCATACACAACAAGGCAGTTGTGATTGAGAGGTTTCCATGGTAACCAGAAACCTCGAGATCTAACAACTGCCTTGTCTGTGTATGCTTGCTCATACACAATATTTTATAGTGTATGGGCAAGCATATTCAGTGCTCCGTGATCCCCCAAACAAGTCTACCTCTTAAAATAAGGCTTACTTCGGGATGTGTAGCAATGCGCCAACTTCCGCATCACCGTGGGCCGCTCAGTTGCGCATGCGCAAATGCCGAATGGATCGAACATCTTGTTGTGCTGCACTGGTGACATACTCGGTGCAGCACAACAAAATAGTGACTCACTGAGGCAAGGACAACAACGCTGTTGGGAGCATGGATTTCCATGCTCAACAGCGTTCTACCATACACTATAATAAACTGATGCCTGACAAAACTAAGAGTAGTGTGGCACATGTGGCTGGCATGGTGGCAGTGGTGGTGGCATATCTTGCCAGTAGTACTTGTCTAAGGAGAATGACAGTACAACTAAGGGAAAGTGATGTCAATGGAAGAAACAGCAGTAACAACTATGATATAAGGAATGTAAGTTATTAGCAACAGTCCTTCCATAATTTATTTAGTGCTCATACAGAGCATGACTGGAACAGTATGTGATATGTGGGACATGTTTGATAAGAAAATGTAAAAAATAAAAAAAAAGTAACGTTTTCAAATTTAAATAATGGTGCCAACATTGTCAGAAAAATGACAAACCTGCCTGTTTGTCCATAAACTGTCTGTGACCATGGCAGGATTTATTTCAGAGGGACAGTTGTAACTGCTGAGAGAGAGATGTGTTAGCAATGTCAAGTTACCAAATTTGGCAGTACACAACTCCACACAGGATTTTCTATTTGTTTCATACACAACCTAGTCATCATAATCAGTATCACTGTTTGCAGGTTGTTGTTCACGTTCAAGGTCAGAATCGCATAATTCAGTGTGTTTGGTACAATTGGGAAATTGTCAGCATTCATTTTAAGAAATGTAAACAGTTCCACATTTACAGAATTTAGCAGTGTTCTTTGGTCTGTGACTAGTTCTCCAGCTGCACCACACATTTGTTCTGAATATACACTTGAGGTGGATAACTGAGGTACATTATTGAAAGATGTGCTAGATCTGGCCATATTGTTCTCTTTTGTTTCCAATAGAGTAATGGAGCTCCCTTAAGACCAATCACAATACACTCTGCAAAATACTCCTGGATCATTGTTCTGTGTGAGATGGTTACCAGTCTGGCAGATGAACCAGCTGTGCTTTCTTTACAGAATACTAGACCATGTTGTTGCTGGTGACTCAGAAGTGATTTCCCTTTCTGACCCTGATCATAGGATGCCTGAGAAGTAGCTGTAGACGTCCTTTTTCTCACTGATGATACTGGTGATTGTGAAGAATTTATTACCATGCTTTTGTTTCCACCAGAGGCACACTCTGATGGTTCGGCTGCTGTACATCAGTTACTGGCTGGGGGGGGGGGGCAATGCCATATTTGGTTAGGCGTTCTCTCAATACTGAATGTCTTCCCCTGCAAAAAGGATGGCTTCAATGCTCCCCTTAAAGCTGTGATCTAGCAACATAGCCAATACATAGGTGTCATTCTTAAACATGGCATTTATTCTCTGATAATTTCCTAGCAAGACCTAACAGGTTTTCAACATTTCTGTTTCCATTTAAGAAATTTTGGATGAGAAGATTTAAACAATGTGCAAAACAAAGTATTTGTTGGTAGCTGCCATCTCTTACAATTTTGACTATTTTGGTGTTATTATCTTTCACTATGAACATAGAGATAAGGAATACAGAGTAAGCCATTTCTAGAATTTTTTTTTCCCACACCTGCAAAATATTCACAGCATTGTGGTTTTCCTCAAAAGTGGTGACACATAATACATCCTGCTTCCTACTGCTTATAGTAGTATGGGGATTATTAGTTTCTCTCTGAAAACTTGCCCAGTGAGCTGCAACAGTCATGTAGTCAACTGTTTGATTGCTGGTCTATATATCTGCAGTTATGTGAGCCTGCTTCACCTTAGAGAGTTTCAACTGCTTAATGACTGCAGTTCACATCAAGTCATACAACTGTGGAATAGCCTTTTTTGAGAAATACTGTATGTTCAACAGGAAACAGTGTACCATGGTTCATTCAGGTTCAAGAACTTGAGGAAACCTTTTTGAGCAACAAAAGCAAAAGGGAATTGTCAATTGGCAACAACTTGTTTGCAGGTAAATTCTGATCTCCTTGCAATACTTTCTTTTAATGTTAGTTCACGAGATATTTTTCATTTTGGAGGGAATGTATTTTTCATGCCTTTTTCATGTGGAGTACTACTTTGGGATTTTGTAGTACTTAATGGTGCCAGGCAGCATGCTTGTCTGAGAAAACTGCAAGGAGACATCAAGTGATTCAATGTCAATTACTGCATTCAGTTCATTATCACTGTGGTCACCTCCACCACCACCACCACCCCCACTACCACCCAAATCAACCACAGTGCCCCTTGTACTGACCCACTCAATTGGCTGTTATGCCTTTGCATGTCACGTTATTACCAGTGCACCCTTTCAGGTTGATACCCTGACAGAAACACAAAAAAAAAGACAATTATGGTGAAAGTCGCTGTAACGGTCCTTTTTTGATGCTTTGCTTTCTGCCAGTGTTCCACCCCCCCCAAACCAACTCTGACCATGGTTGAGAATCCTAAAGTCCAGGGGATGTGGAGAGCAGAGCCCCACGCATTGGAGGTGTGGGGGGCATAGCTCCCCACAGAAAACACTCACTTCATGGGCGGCACGATACTGACATTGGTATTGTCCAGTCATTGCGGGGGAGGTCGGCATTTTCGGTGTCGACCTCCCTTGGTGCTTCCCATCATTACTGAGGTTTATAAATTTGCCTCTCTGCCACCATGACTGATGGTCTTTTTGCACAAACTGCATAAAACTCTAGAGTTGTCTGCATGGTCAATATAAAATAAATTCCACACTACCTTTTTTGCTTTCTGCCACAGTGCCTGGCAGCATTACTTTTACAGTCAAGGGACCTGGAGGAAACCCTCCACTGCCATTTCCTTGTTAAAATGAGTTGTTCTCATTCATACTCATCTTCTTATTCTTATGTTTAGCATATGATTTTTTTTCTGCACTTGCCTGTCTTGCCTTACTCTTGCCTTACAGTGGCATCCTCAGCTACCTCTCATCAAAACTACCACCCTCATCACCATCAAGATTCAGAAGAACTGGAAGTGCCATCATCATTATGTGGGATATAACCTGTGCTATCCCGTTCCCAGGCCCAACTAACACCACCAACTCTATCAGTATTCACTGCCTCAGCATCTGAGCTTATATTTGAGTTGGATGCCTCCTTGCTTTCTGCTTCAACATCTGGAAGTATCCTAGCACATGTGGCAACATGTTTATTACCTCTACGAGTAACTCCAGTCAGATCATTCTGAAACTGTACTATCATTTCACTTCTAACAGGCTTTTTTTTTGTTTAGGACATTTAGTACCAGTCCTAGTCATGTAATTATTATTGTCACTATGTCTTTCATTAGTATTATGATTCATAATGTCCATATCATTAGCAGTTGTTTGTGTAGCAGCACTGTGCTTCCTTTTAATAGACTTAGACTGGAAAATACAAGACACAGTAGACCCAGCCATGAAAGGATGTTGTTTCTGTAACTGCTGCAGAGACAGACAGTGTAACTGACGCTGACTATGGCACAGTAATAAATGACAGGGCTTGGGTCTCAGGAGCACCTAACTCACAGTGTAATACAGCTATGAAAGGAATTCACTATACTGCAGAGACACACAGTGTAGTTGATGGACTATGTCACACAGTAATAAATGACAGAGCTCAGGGACACCTAGCAAACAGTGTAATACAGCTGTAAAAGGATTTCACTATGATGCAGGGCATACAGCATACCTGACTGTGTCACACAGTAATAAATGACAGGGCTCAGGTCTCAGAGGCACCTCACAAACAGTGTAATGGAGTCTAAAAGGCTTTCACTATGCTCCAGAGACAAACAGTGTAACTATTTCACAGTAATAAATGACATGGTTTGGGGCACCTAACACACAGTGTAATACAGGAGTAAAAGGATTTCACTATTTTGCAGAGGCACACAGTATAGCTGACTATGCCACATTAATAAATGACAGGGCTCAAGGGCAACTAACAAACAGTGTAATACTGCCATAAAATGATTTCACTATGCTGCAGGGACACACAGTGCAGCTCGTGATTTCACGCAGTAAGAAATAACAGGGCTTGGTCCTTGAAGGCACCTCACAAACAGTGTAATAAAGTCTTAAAATGCTTTCACTATGCTGCAGAAACAGACAGTGTGGCTATGTCACAGTAATAAATGACAGTGATCAGGGGCACCTAACACACAGTATAATACAGCTGTGAAAGGATTTCACAATGCTGCAGAGCCACACAATGCACCTGAGTATGTCATACAATAATAGATGACAAGGCTCAGGGACACCTAACAAATGGTGTGTAATAATTTCAAGTTTTTCAACTTTTTTTTATTTCAAACCAGCTCCACTGTTTTTGTATATCTTTTTTCCCCCAACTTTACTTGGTTTACTCTGTGAATTTAGACAAAGTAGGCTTGCGCCCATCTAGAATGTCTCCCACATCATGGTGGGAACATCAGGTGACCTTAACGGACTATCCAAGGTGGATATCTAGCCTATATTTAAACAGATCAAAAAGTTTCTGTCTCCACCACATGCTGTGGGAGTTTATTCCAAGCCTTCATTACCCTTACCTTATAATAATTATCGCATCTATTAGTGTTGGTCTTTGGGACTAGTAATTTCTGATTATTACTTCTTAAGCTAGGTAAGCATTCATTGAACTGGAATTAGCATTGGGCTTTCAGATCAGAGCTCTGCAGGAACTTATATAACTCCAGAAAATCCCCTCCATGTTCTCCTGTCCTCAATGCTAACCAGTTATGTACTATTCAGTCTTTCATAGTAACTTACATTTTGTAATCTAAATATTATTTTAGTTGTTCTTTTTTGGATTCTTTCTAATACATCAATGTCCTGTTTTTGAAAGGGACTCCAAAACTGTGTGCCATAATCAAGATGAGGATGGATATAAGTCCTGTATAAAGGCAAGATGCATGGCTCGGTCCTATTTATGACTGTTCTCTTGACTCAGTTAAGTATCCTATTAGCTGTTGTGGAATTTTTTTACAATAGTCAGAGGTGGTTAATTTATTGTTAACTAGTATGCCAAGATCATCTTTTTTGATAACTTTCAGGGTTTTGCTGTTCATGGTATTCTGAAATAGGGGATTATTTCTCCAGAAATGCAGTACAACACATTTATCCTGATTAAATTGCATTTGATTAGATATTGCCCAGGATTCTAAGTTTTTTTAGATCTTTAACTATAGTCATGTATGTCTCATAACTGTTAACCTCACCCCCTAGTTTGGTATTCTCAGTGAACTTAATGAGGGAGTTACTAATATTATGGTTAATATTTCTTATGAATAGATTAAATATCATTGGCCTGAGGACTGAACCCTGTGCAACTCCATTGTTGACAGGGCAAAAATTTGATAAGTCCCCATTGTAACAAACCCTCTGTTTCCTGTCTTTCAAACAGTTATCTATCCATCTTGTCAAATTATGATTTAGTCCCAAAGTTATTAATTGCAATACCAACTCATTATGAGGTACTCTATCAAAGGCCTTTGCGAGGTCTAACATGATAACATTGACTGGGACACTGTTATCAAGGCCAGTACAAACTTTATTATAGAAGGTGATCAAGTTTGCATTGCAAGAGTGTCCAGTTTAAAACCTGTGTTGTTTACCATTACTTAACCCTTTCAAATGGATATCCAGCTCTGTTCTATTTTTCATTAGCCTTTCCATCACCTTGCAGCAGAGGGACGTTAGGCTAGCTGGCCTATAGTTGCTTGCAAGTCCCCTGTTGCCCTTCTTATATATTGAGATGACAATGGCAGTTCTTCAGTCCTGAGATACCTCCCCCCTTGTTCTTTGATTTATTAAAAAGTAGGAACAATGATTCTAAAACAACTATAGACATCTCTTTTAAAAACCTTGAGTACAGTCAAGACAGGTCTTTGTGCTTGGTGACTCTACGATGAAGCACCTTGATCGTACCATATGCAATTCAGATAAAGTAAACCACACCTGCTTCAGCTTCAGAGGGGCACGGATTGCAAACATCACATCTATGATCCCTAATATCTGACATAAAGCAGGAGAAAACTCATTAGTTCTTATCCTTGCTGGCACAAATAATATCATGCATAAAAGCCCAGAACACATAACACAAGATATCATAGAGCTAAGCAATTTGCTTATTGACAAGGGTTGTTCTAGCTACTTCTCTGAAATCTTACCGGTCCCCAGAGTCACGGAATCTGTTACCAACAATATTAAACTTATCAATGAGTAGCTATGCAAAAGGTGCCTCAAACAAGCTATACCATGTATTACCAATTGGGAGAAGTATATAGATAGACCCTCTCTGCACTGTTGGGACAGACTTCACTTTAATAGGTGGGGCAGTATTCTCCTTGGTAAATCTTTTGTAGCAACAATCAATAATATTTTAAACTAGAAGTGAAGGGAGATAATGGGAAGCTTCCCAAGTCTCTGAACAGTAGCAAATCCCCAACCCCTTACAAAGTTTTGTCACTAAACACCTGCTCCTTAAACTGTCTAAAATGGCCAAATTAGAAGTCAACATCAAAATTTATAAGGTAGGTCTAATTGCAGTGTCATAAACATGGTGGGGTTCTTCCTCTACCTTACTGAAGGAAATCTAAGGCTGTAAACTCTATCATAAAGATAGACAAGGTAAACAGGGTGGCAGAGTCTGTCTATATATAAGAGATGACATTAACTCCTATGAAATACAACATACAACCTCTACTGAAAGCATTTGGGTATCTATTCAATTCAAAGGTCAGTCCCAAATAACTCTTGAGAACTGTTACAGGCCCCCTACACTAGATTCTGCCTACTTCATGCAACTGTTGGATCACATCTCCTGCTTATCAGAGAGGGGGATATTATAATACTGGGATATTTTAATTTTCCTAGCCTAAACTGGGCATCTATATCAGGTTTCTGCAATCAAGACAAACTATTTCTTGCATGCCTTTCTGATCATGGCCTCTCCCAACTTATTACTTTTCCTACTAGAGGCCCCAATACTCTTGATCTTGTTATATCTAATATTAAGGACAATATCTCTGATGTACATATCAGGGCACCCATTGGTAATAGCGACCACTCCGCTATTCTATTTTCCCTCTTAATTGGGCACCAAACCTATTTAAACACACTACATTTAAAAACTATGATAAAGCAGATTAAAAAAACAAAATAATAATTTACTCATTTCAAATCCGTGGAGCAAATTAATGCATCATCTATCAATTAACGATGCATATAATCTATTAAAAACAACAATCCACCAACTAGAATTTTCCTGGGTTCCAACTAGAAATAAATACAATAACAAGGGGAGAATCCCTATATTGTTCAATAATAAAATCAAATCTTTAGTAAAACAAAAGCAGAAAATGTTCAAAAAACTAAAGAATAATTCTACTACAAACAAGGAAGTTATTTACTGTAAATGTCAAACTGTTCTTTAACACACAATAAAGCAAGCCAAAGTAAAATTGGAATTCAGACTTGCCCACACCAAGGAATCTCATAAATCTTTATGTTCATATCTAAATAACAATAAGCATTTGTCAATGCCGAATGTTGTCTCGCTGGAATTGGCATTGGCATTGGTAGTGCCGGAGTTAGAGACGCATAATAGGAATGGCAGTTAAGTATTGAAGTGACGCCAACCCCACCCCCACCCTGTAGAGACTGATAGGTATTGGTGTGTGCCATTGGAGCATCATCTATAACGCGCATGCCATTGTACCTACCCTACCCTGTAGACACTGACAAGTGTTGTGGTGTGCTTTGGGGTCTTTGGGTGTTATACTTACCCCATTCCATAAGGAAATATGCTGAGGTGGGTGCAGTATAGGAAAATGAGGTGAACAATAGGGCTTAACAGTCCAAGGCAGACCTCAATGCCTGTCACTAGCTGCAGGGTGGGGTTGGGGGTGGAATGGCGTGATCATTACAGCCAATGATCCCAAGTCACATCCCTGATGTCTGGCAGTCTCTACAGGGTGGGGTGTTACAGTTGGAAACCCTAACATTATAGGCATTTGTTGGTATTTTCACTCCAAATTTTCAACATAGGCTGTTTGTGACCCCACCTCATGAAGAGCGGCACAATCAGGTTGTTAGCTGAAAGGTGGTTTTCACAGCAGCTATGCCATTTGGTGACACATGGATGAAAACACATTTTGGGCAGAATGTGGAAAATGACAACTGTAATTTACATGAAGAGGTGTAAAAAAATGGCAACGCTGAAAATCTGGAGTGAAAATATGAAGAATTGGTGAAGTCATGAGCATGCATAGAAACTGCGCAACACACGTTCGTAACCCAATTATCTTTGGGAGTTTGTTAGCCACATTTTCAAAATAGGCATTTTGGGACCTCCCCTCATGAACAGTGGCACTGTGTTTTTGTTAATCTGTCCCAAATGTTGATTTACCACAGCGACCATGCCATTGTGCACCACGGGTGTGGAGACACATTTTGGGCAGGATGTGAAAAATGACAGCTATACTGTTGATAAGGAGGTGTAAAATGCCATTGTTGAAAATCTGGCATGATAATATTGCAAATTTGCGAAGTTACAAGGGTGCGTGGAAACTGCGCAATGCATGCTTATAACACAGTCATTTTATGGACTTTCAGCACCAAATTTTCAACATAGGCATTTTAGGACCTCTGCTCATGAACAGTGTCACCGTCATTTTCTCAAACTGTCCCAAAAATGGATTTCACACAGCGACCGTGCTATTCTGCGCCAGACGTGCGAAAACACATTTCAGCCAGGATATGTAAAATGACAGCTGGACTGTTCATAAGGGTGTGTGGAAAAATGCCAATTTTGAAAATCTGGAGTCACAATATTACAAATTCACGAAGTTAAGAGCGTGCGTGGAAACAGCGCAATGCACGCTCGTAAAACAGCCATTTTCTTTGATTTGTTTTCACCAAATGTGCAACATAGGCTTTTTGAGAGCACCCCTCATGAACAGTGGCACTGTTGTTTTGTTACTTAGTCCCAAAAGGTGATTCATGCAGTGACTGCATGAATCACCTTTCAGGACCAAATAACGTCATGACAGTGACAGAATTCATGAGGAAGGGTCCCAATAACCCCATGTTGAAAATGTGATGCAAAAATTCCAAACAATGCCTGAGATATGCACCAAAGTTGAAAAAACCTTATTTATACCATTATACAGCTTACCGGCATTTCTTCAGTTCGCAGTCGGCTTTGAAGAGTGCAGATATGTTCCCGGTCAACTGAAGATCATCACACCGGCTCTGGAGGTAAGTATGGGGTGAGGGGGGTATGTGGAGGCAGAGTGTGCAGAGGGTGGGCATGGGTTGTGAGAAGAGGCAGGGAGACCACAAAGGACTGTTTTCTTCTTTCACAGGGTTAAAATAAAAAAAACATCGCTGGGCAGTTTTTCTTTTTCAAGGCTATTTGGCACACTGGGGTGGGCTCCCAGCATGCCACCTAAGTGTTTTTTTTTGGGGGGATTCTATAGCCGATGGGGGATTGGGCACTCCCCATTGGCACACAACGAAAGCAGGGGGGCAAGATCTGAGAGGGATTGGGCACTCCCCTCGGCACATAGCAAATGGGGGGGTGCATGATGTTGACAGGGAGTGGGCTCCCCCGTCGGCACATACATTGAAACAGGGCATGCTGACAGGGGGGTTGGGCACCCCTGAAGTTGACATTATGGCAGGTAGTGTGCCTTCATGTTATGTTCTTTTTTTTCACCAGGGAAAGCACGTCGGGAGGTCCGCTGCATATGATGAGCTTTGCTTGCATTACAGCACACCTTTCACTTAATGTGATCACCACATTAAGTATGCATGGTGTGGTGCTGGCATGCTGGCTGATTGGTGAATGAGGGATGCACCTACTGATGTGTGCCCTGCATTCGCCCAACAGTGACCGCGGCTCAAAATTTGCTACTACCGCAATATATTGACTGCGCATGTGCGAGCCAACATAAAGAAGACAATACCAGAAAGACTGGGCCAATTACTCACGACAACAAAATTGTCAGTTCTGATATTGACACTGCAAATAATTTTAACTCCTATTTTGCCTCTATGTTTTCCCCTAAAGATGTTCTTACCTCAACTAATCACCAACTACCTAATAAAGTTAATACTTATTGCATTTCTGACAATATGATTCTTTCTGCCTTGCGCACTTTAAAAAATCATCTAGTCTGACCCAGATAACATTAACCCAAGGTTTTTAATAGAAACTGCTGCAGTAATAGTAGCTCCCTTAAATACCATTTTTACCATTCTCTTCAAAATGTAGAGATCCCCTTAGAGTGACTGACAACAATGGTAACTCCTATCTTTAAAAAAGGTAGCAAGTCCAATGTCCAGAACTATCGAGCTATTAGCCTTACCTCTGTTGTCTGTAAAACTATGGAAAAAATCATCAAAACTCTTATAGAGATGGAAATGGTTATACCTAATCTCATGGACACATCACAGCACGGTTTCAAAACAGGGCACTTGTGCACCTATAGCCTGGTTACTTTTTATAATAATATCAGCCTTGGGTAAGGTAATTAAATCTCTTCAGACGTTATATTATTGGACTTCATTAAAGCTTTTGATAAGGTTCCACGTGGAAAACTTGTATCCAAACTGGAATTTTTTGGTTTTTTGCATTGTCTCACTAAGTAGGTAAAACACTGGTTGACTAACAGGACTCATAGAAACATAGAAACATAGAAACATAGACTTTGACGACAGATAAGGACTGCTAGGCCCATCTAGTCTGCCCATTTCCCTACCTACAGGATAGGCCGCAGATCCTAGTTAACCAACAGCCTATATCTTCCTGCCCCCCACACGAATTGCCTTATGTCTGTCCCATGCATTCTTGAATTCTCCCACAGTTTTAGACCCCACAACTTCCTCAGGAAGGCTGTTCCATGCATCCACTACCCTCTCTGTGAAATAATACTTCCTCACATTGCCCCTGAACCGCCCTCTTCTATCTTTAATTGTGTCCCTTGTTCTTGCAAGTCTCTTTTTCTGAAAGATGCTACCCTCTTGGATTTTGTTGATTCCTTTGAGGTACTTGAAAGTTTCTATCATGTCCCCCCTCTCCCTTCTTTCCTCAAGGGTATACATATTAAGCTCCTTTAGTCTCTCCTCATACGGCTTCTCTTGCAGACCCTGCACCATTTTAGTTGCCCTCCTCTGGACTGCCTCTATCCTGTCTATGTCCTTGCGGAGATGGGGTCTCCAGAACTGGACACAGTATTCCAGATGGGACTCACCAACTGTCTGTACAGAGGGATAACAACTTCCTGTTTTCTGCTGCTGATGCCTCCCTACATCCCAGTATACCCCGCCCTCCCACTGCCTTCTCACATTGCTTGCTAACCTTAAGGTCATCTGATATGATTACCCCAGGTCCCTTTCCTGTTTTGTTGTTGTTACTACCTCCCCACCCATTGTGTATTCTTCCCTGGGTTCTTGTTTCCCAGGTGCATTATTTGCACTTTTTGCATTGAATCCTAGCTGCCATACGTCTGACCATTTCTCCAACCTTGCCAAGTCCCTTTTCATCCTTTCCACCGCCTTGTCTATCAACCCTGTTGCAGATCTTTGTGTCATCTGCAAAAAGGCATACTTTTCCTTCCAGTCCCTCTGCAATGTCACTGATGAAGACATTAAAAGGACTGGACCCAATACTGAACCCTGTGGTACCCACTAGTAACGCCCTTTCTTCAGAGTGGACTCCATTTACAATTACCTTCTGTGTCCTGTTGTCCAGCCAATGTTTTACCCAGGCTACCACCCTGGGACCCACTCCCAGGCTGGTTAATTTGACTAATAATCTTTTGTGGGACTGTGTCAAATGCCTTGCTAAAGTCTAGGTAGGCCATGTCCACAGCCCCTCCCTGGTCTACTACTTTGGTCACCCAGTCAAGAAATCTATTAGATTCATCTGACATGACCTTCCGCTGTGAACCCATGCTGCCTTGGATCCTGTGCTCCACTGACCTCGTGGTACTCAACTATTCTTTCCTTCAGAAGTGACTCCATCACTTTCCCTACCACAGAGGTCAGACTGACAGGTTTGTAGTTTCCTGCCTCTGTCTTGGTCCCACTTTTGTGAAGGGGAATCACATCCACCTTCCTCCAGTCCTTGGGTACCACCATCCTCCCATGATTTATTAAAAAGAGTAGCCAGTGGTTTCACTAGTTCCTTCCTTAATTCTTTTAGAATTCTGGGGTGAATTCCATCAGGATCCATTGCTTTGTCCACCTTCAGTTTTAGGAGTTCTTGCAGAACCCTTTCTTCTGTGAAAGGACTGGGATCGACCCCCCTATCAAGAGTGCTTCTAAATTGGATTAGGCACTTCCCCCTCCTCTTTTGTGAATACTGAGCAGAAATATTCGTTCAGTATCCCTGCTTTTTCACTGTCCCCCTCTGCCCACCCACCGTTCATTCTATTCAGCCTCACTATCCCTCCCTTTGTCTTTCTACGCTCGCTGATGTACCTATAAAAGGTTTTATCCCCCTTCTTAACTGAGTTGGCTATCTTTTCCTCAGTTTGGGCCTTTGCTATTCTGACTTCCCTCCCTGCTTCTTTCTGCCTTAACTGGTACAGCTCTCTGTCCTGCTTCTTCTGTGTTTCTTATACTTCAGAATGCTATCTTTTCTTCCTGACTTTCACAGCCACTCTCTTGAGAACCATAATGGCTTTTTCTTTCATTTTGATTTGTTTATTTGCTTCACACAAAGGCTTGTTGCCTCTGTGATGGCAGTTTGATAATTCCCCATTGTTGCTCCACCTCCTTCTAGCCTGTTTGCTGGGTGCTTTTCTGAGGCACTCTCCCATCTTCCAAAGTCAGCCCTCCTAAAAGTCCAGTACCCTCACTTTTGTGGACCGGCTCTGTAGCTGAGTTTAACGTGAACCACACTGTCTGATGGTCACTTGTCCCCAGATGGCAACCCACTTCTAGATCTGAGATCCTCTCACTGCCCCTGCTTGAGAGCACGAGGTCTAAGATTGCTCCTCACGAGTGGGTTCCAAAACTAGCTGTCTAATGCCTGCCACCTGTAGGGCATCAAGAATGGCCCTGCTCTTGGATGTGGCTGCAGCAAATGTGCTCCAGTTAACATCCGCATATTCAGGTCTCCATCAACAGTATCTCCCTTTCTCTGCCATTCTAAGAATGCCTTCCATCATATCCTTGTCCATTTCCTTCCCCCTGACATGGGGTCTGTACAACCCCTGTGCGGATTGTGGTGCCTTCAGTCTCCAAGGTGACCCACAGTGCCTCCTCTCCTCCTGTTTACTCTTTTGTTCAGTTGCTTTTATCCTTCCTTTACATAGAGAGCTACTCCTCCCCTCTTCTCCCCTGCCTGTCTCTCCTGTAAGTTATGTACCCTGGTATGTTAACATCCCAGTCATGGTTCTCTGTGTACCATGTTTCTGTGACTGCTACGATATCCAGGCATCCCTCTTCCATTAAGGCCACCAGTTCAGGGAGCTTGTTGCCCAGACTACGGGCATTGGTACTCATTACCCTCCATTTCCTGATGGTCTTACCCCCTTTTGCCCCATCCTTGTCCTTCTTGCCTTTGTCACTTTCTCCATTTACCCCTGCCCTTCTCCCTATCGACACCTCCATGTTGGTGTTTGCCACAAAAGGTAAATATAAACAGTTCTTTATCAGATCAATATCCTGTCAGCAGCTGGGTTCCTCGGGGCTCTGTCCTGGGTCCTACTTTGTTTAACCTGTACATAAGTGACATGCAAATCAATTCTCAAAACTGGTTATCAAAGTTTGTGGATGATTCCAAACTTGGTGGAAATGGAGACACCCCTACAAACTTATCGAATCTAGTCTTTGATCTAAAAAAAATCGAACAGTGGGCACTAATCAATGATATGGAATTTAATGTTCAAAAATGCATTGTTCTCCATTTCAGCACAAAAAAAAAACAACATAATATATATAGTATAAATAATATTCCACGAAAGGCATCCAATATGGAAAGAGACCTAGGTATTCTTGTTAACAGCAAACTCTCAGCCCACGACCACTGTTCAAAAGCTTATTCTCTCCTACTTCAAATTAAATGTTCTTTTGTTTCTAAGACTGAACAGTGTCTTATTTCTTTGTACAAATCTCACATTAGACCTTATTTGTACTATGGATCACCATTCTGGAACCCCTACCTCATGAGAGACATAGTTCAACTTGAGCGTGTCCAGAGACATGACACAAAAATGGTTTCTGGCTTATCTCATAAAACTTATGTACAAAGACTCCAAGCTACAGGTCTTCACTCTCTTCAGAATAGAAGATGTAGGGGAGATATCTTGTTTCTCTACAGGGTCCTACAAACCCCAAACTTGATGGTACAATATGGTATCACTTTTTCTTCTCCTAGAAGGGTACCCATTTACACAATAAACAAATTATGATTAAAAAGGCTAATACAAACTGGAGGAATAACTTCCTAAATATATGTGCCCCTAGACTATGGAATTCTTTGCCCCAAGAATTAATAGGTCTTCAGAATTTTGATACATTCAAAAAATAACTGGATATATGGCTTACTACAAACCCTACCTTCCTATATTAACCCACTCATGTGTGGGAGAAAATCACAATGGGCCACAGCCTTCTTTTTTCCTAAACAAACATAGTAAACCTAGTAAATATTGTCAGGACTCAGGGACATGTTTCTCTTAAGTTTATAGTGAGTTCAATTTTGTTTCTGCAACAGTGGACATTGTTGTCTCTCATGTTAAACCTATTTGTCGGCTCACAGACTTTATCATTGAATGCAGAACCAAAGAATTACTTAAAGACATTAGCAGTTGTCAAGTTATCCTCTATAATTTGCCCATTTAGAGTAATCAGGCCTAGCTGTTTTGGGCCATTCTTGTGACTGTTTACATAAGAACAAAATAATTTATTATTGCCTTTAGTGTAAGCGATTTTGAATTCCACCATACTTTTTTCCCTTTTAATCATCTGTTTAGGTTTTCTTAATTCAGTCTTGTAATGACTAATGGTGACTGAGGTATTGTTCTTTTTTATTTTTTTATATGATTTTTCCTTTTTGGTTATTTGTCTCCTAATTGCACTGGTCATTCATATTGGTATCCTGCCCTTTCTGTTATAATTATTTTGTTTGGGTACAAATTTATCTTCCAGGTTCTGTATTGTGTTGTTTAATTATAGCCACGTTTCTTCTACAGATAAGCTGGACATTGTAGTTTCCCAGTCAACAGCCATAGTAGATTCCCAGATTTTTCCAAAATCTGTCTTATTATAATTGTTACATAGTTGGGTACCTGTCAGTATCCTACCACAGGACATTATATCAAAATAGATAGTACTGTGGTCACTGCCACCTAATAGACAGCCAATGCTGATATCTGTTATGTAGTCATCAATGTTTGTTAAAACAAGGTCCAAGATGTTACTCAGTATCAATAACCATTTGTTGTAGCCCTGTGCCTGCAAGTCACGTTCTTGATTTGTGGTTCCCGATAAGTTACCCCAAATAATCCCTGGGAAATTAAAGTCCCCCACAACAATTGTGTTCCCCTCATTAGATGCTGACATTATTTCCTTAATTCTTTTAAGGTTCTATTAATTTCTTGAATTTGGTGGCCTATAGAAGTTACTACCTTGCTACTCTGTTCTCTCCCCTTTACCTCCTACTTAACTGAAGCTGATCCCCCTGCCCTTCCCCCAAGATTGTTTCACCCCTTCCCCCTGAGATCGTTTCAGTCCGCCACTATTTCTCCTCCAATTTTGTTCTTGTCCAACTAGTTTGTGTAGTGTAGGTTTTTGAACTGTTGAACCAAAAATCAATTCAAAACACAGGTCTTCTGCTGCGAGCACCCACAGAGCTGCTTCCAGACTGCTATCTGCATCACATTGGCTCACAGCAAATGGAGTACAGCCCTTTGATGCCAGTGACCAATCAGGTGTCAGCCCAGTGTCATGTGCTCCTCTTCTGCTGTACACTCCCTGAAGGACCCCAAATTCTGCCCTTAAATGCCTGTTTCCAGCCTGGAAATCCTTTACCCATTACCCGTGACAAACTACCTGACTCGAGAATTACACTGTTATATCATGTAGGGTAGTACATTATCTGAACTTCCCTACCAGCCAAAAATAGGTGATACCCACAGTATCCAACAAGCTACCAGTTGGGTAGCCCATGCCTACTATTAATCCAGAGTGGTTGGATATGGAAGAGGAAAAATTAGGAACAAATTTGAGGAGGAACCTGCTGTCAATAGAATTGGAACACATGAAAACCCCTCAAATCTCTAATCCATTTACCAGAACCTTGGCCATGATATAGATTTCTATGCACAAACACCTTGGGTGGGTGCAGGGCCTCTCTGAGCACATGCAATTACTGATTGCTGTAAAGGGTAAACCACAATACAATGCAGTTCTCCATCAGATCCTCTTAAAATGGGAGAAGCTGAGCCTAACCTACTTAGGCCAATTGTTTCAAGGTGGCAAATTTAGCCACCTGGCCATGTGCTTTAGAAGCAACAAACAGTGACAGATGAAAGAAAACTATCTGTACTGGGCATATATTACCTCCACTGGAGGACATAGAAGGAAGTCTGACAGGCTTTTGTTGTTCCCCAAATGTCAGGCCCAAGAAGGTACTTTTGTACATATGACACTTAACATGCTCTAAGATCTCCAAGTTATGAGTCACAATGCATGGCATAATGGAACAAGTGTTTGAATTAAAGCTGTCAAAATCACCTCTTGAGCTATTACTGGAAGCTGAACCAACCTGAAAATTGAAAGGACTCGCAGGTCTGCTGTGGTCCATTGTGTTGATTAATGCCAGAAAAAACATTTCCCAACAATGGATCTCTCAATCACCACCCTCAGTGGCACAGTGGTCCCACAATGTGGGTAGCTGTTTAAAAATAGAGAAGGCACAACTCTCAGCTATTTGGTACATAGAGTTATTTCAAAAGATTTGAGACCCTGTCATGAAAGCTATTGACTCAGGAATTTGGCAAAGCTAGGAATCCAGGTTTGTGCACAATGGGAATGTGAAAACAACATACCAGCTCTACTGTTACACTTGATAATTGTCAGTCTGTGTATACCTTTGCTAGACTGAACCCCTTGCTATACATGTTACACAGTGCTTACTACTTGGATGTTATACTTTGGATAATCATTGTGTTTCTACATCTTTTGCATTTGCAAATGATTTCTTTGTATGTAGTATACATGTTATCAATGTTCAACTGTTTTTGCCTTTTTACCACTTTGCTTAATTAAAGAATGTTAATCCTGTTATTTTCCTTCAGAGTAAATTTATAGCCAGTAACTTCACCCCATTGCTAAGGAATTTGGAGAAAAACTAGACCTCGATGTTTGAGGAATGGATTGTGCCACTAATCTAGGAATGAAAGCAAGGTAAAATAATGTGCTTAAAGCAGGGCTGTATTCATTTAATACATAGATATATAGGGCTCAATTCTCAGAGAGGGCTTACATCAGTGCAAGCTGCAGGAAACAGCAGATTGTGCTGAAGCCCGGTGCGCCATGGACCCTGCACCAGATTCTGGTACAGGAGAGGTCCCGGCATCAGTGTCCCCATACTTGTCACTAGCTCTCCCGTTCAACAAACACAATCAGCATGGGAGGGGTTTGCTGCAGGCTCTGAGCAGCAAAGTCTAGTGGCCCCCCAATCCCCAATCCCCTGATAAAATAATTTAAGTCCTGTCCCTGATGTCACCCATTATAAATATATATAATAAATCCTCTTCCCTAGTGGTCTAGTGACCCCCTTCCCCAAACCATGATGTTGCCTTTTATAAAAAAAATATTGAATCCCCCTTCCCTCGTGGTCTAGTGGCCCCCCTCCCTGATACCTGATGTCACACAAAATAAAAATATATAATAAATCCCCCTTCCTCAGTGGTCACATGGCCCCCTTCCTCAATGTCACCCATTATAAAAGTATATAATAAATCCCACTTCCTAGAGGTCTAGTGCCCCTCACCAACTCTATAAGTTGTTTCATATATGTGACGCTTATTGGGTTGCCCATACCTGGTGGTCTAGTGGTCCAACCTCCACGCCAGCAGTAGTGCCCATCATCTCCACTCCCCCATCATAAACCCTTTGTCAGAAACCAGCACAGCTCTCCTCTCACCACCATGGCTGGCTGCCGACTGACCTGTCAGTGAACGCATACTGTATAATACAGTACACACTCATTGATTGACAGCTGGTTCATAGCTGTCAGTCAATGAGCACATATGGTATTATACAGTATGCACTCAGTGACAGGTCAGTCAACAGTCAGCTATGGTGGTGAATGGCGGACTGTGTTGGTTGCTGGCTCAGGGCTTAGGATGGGGGAAGCAGGGTGGGCACTCTCTGTTGGGGTGGGGGTCCACTAGATCACCAGGCATGAGTGTTATTTATTAAGTACATATATGGGCTATATCGGGGATCTATACAAAGGGCAGGATGACCTCCTCCTTTCTAGAGGTGATCCCTCTGGAATGCACACCAGCATTCAATTTGCACTTGCTGCCACCCTCCTACACTGTGCTGATACCTTCATGTCCCCTGTGACTATTACCCCCAAGGTTTCTTTCCTCCTCTGAAGCTGTTACCTGCACTACCCTCAGCCAGCAGCTTGTCCTGTGATTTCTTGCTGCGAGGTGCCTGACCTTGCACTTCTTAGCATTAAACCCCAACCGCTACGTCCTAGACCAGTGTTTGAGTTCAGCTAGATCCTCCCTGAGTGCCTGCCTCCCTTCCTTATTCTTCATTTTTGTACAAATCTTAGTGTCATCAGTGAACAGGATAATCTTACTCTTGACCTCCTCTGCAATATCTCCAATGAAGACATTAAACAAAATAGGGCCCAGCACTTACAACTACCTTCTGTTGTCTGCCCTGCAACCAGCTCTCAACCCATCCCACCAGTTTCTCACCCACCCTCATGTCCCTCCACTTGATCATTAACCTCCCGTGGGGCACTGAGTGAAAAGCCTTACTGAAGTCCAAGTACAGGACATCCACAGTGTGGCCTTTGTCAACTGCCCTAGTGAACCAGTCAAAGAAGTTGATCATGTTAGTTTGACACAATCTTCTCAAGACAAATCCATGCTGTCTCTCATCCTTTAGACCATTAATATCGAGAAAGGTTATCAACCTCTCCTTTAGAATGGTCTCCATCAGCTTCCCCACTGTGGAATATTGCCCCAATAGTAAAGTTTTGGAGGCCACCAATCATTGAACTAACCCCAGCATTCCTAAACAGTTGTGGGGCATATTGTGGATGGGAATACATGTGAAAAAATCAGGGAAGGGATCCCTAAAACAAAAGAGAGTGGAAGAGAGGGAGTGTTAGTGTCCTGAGTGTAAGAGATCTCTGGAGATCCAGCAATGCTTTTTATTGGAATGCCATACAGCAGAGCATTTTGTGATATGTGTAGCAAAGGATGGGATGGGATGAGCCTTTGTTTGCCATGGTTACTTACCAAACAGAGGTTCTTGTTATATAGCATAATGAATGGAAACATCATCATAAACGTACCTTACAACTATGCTTTGCAGCCTGTAAGTGTTATTTGTTGCAGGCTCAGTGTATGCTTACCCTTCAGAAAATATGCACTGTACCTCTACAGGTGACAGTAGATTTGGTTCAGAACTGTGTACAGGAAGTGTACTTGTCAGAAACTTCTAGATTAACTTGAGACAGGGCATCAATACTATGGAAACATCTCTTCTGGGTCTTGCTGACACAAAATATTTGGACATAATGCATGATTATTTGTACATTTGTGAAATTAAACTGAATACAGGGAAAGGGGCATAAGAAAGTATATAATGCATGCTATTGTAACTTGAGCATATGGATTTTTTTTGGGGGGGTGGTTTATCCTAGTCTTATTTTTTGAGGGGTTTGTTGTTAGTATACAACTCTTTCCTTTTTTTTTGGTTGATTATTGTACTATTTGAATATGTTTGATTTTTGCTGATTATGCGTGAACTAACACCCATCTTGTTTTTGTGCCATATTGTTATAATAATAATAATAATAATCATAATTATAACAAAAATGTAGAATCATTGTATTCATGAGAAATGGATACCTCATTGAATCAAGGCCTCATTTGTAAAGGCTTCTAATAGAAACCTCATTTTACATTGCAGTGGTATCATATTTGAAATGTATTTGATCATCTTGAACTCAGTAATAGCAGTAGTATGTACTCGCTATCTGTAAACCCTTAGTAAACAGTTGTGATATCTGTAGCTATTTAGAGGAACAGTCACTCTCACATCTTTTAACGTTCACCTGAACAACCAGCAGAACATACAGAAAGGACATCAGTTTTCAGTCTCTTCTTAAAGATGACATCTCTGACAGAAAAGTGCCCCCTCACACTATGCTAGGTCATTGGTATGGTTACTTGTAACCAACAGAAGAGCACAACCTGCAGAGCTATCAATACCACTTCCTGCAACACATGTTGAAGATGTATCACTTAGAATTAACATTCACATTTTATGGGTCCATAGGTCAAAAGATAAATCTATGTCCAAGCATTCATTGTTTTCACCCAATTAACAAGCACTACAGTAACACAGGATTGTGGGGGTAATCTCTGAGGCAGTCCACTTCCTTACACCTGGGTATTGTGTCCACCTGATAGGTTGCTGATGCACATGTGACTTTCAAGAAGAAAGTCCGTCCCCTCTTCCCTGTCATGCTGCCTCTCCTTTCTCAGTTTGAATTGTGCATCTGACCAGGTTGTGGTGCCTCACAACAGCTCCCCAGCAGTTTTGAAAATCTTTACGTAATTTAAGGCAAGCTCACTTATCTGAAGCCTGACATTATTACAATTCATTGTTCAGTCAGGCACTGGAGAGAGAGAGAGAAATGTCTTTCTTGTTTCATCACATTAAGAATAGCATTTTAGAGAAATTTTCAGTAATGAGACCAGTAATTTAATCAGAACATAAGGACTGTTTACTTCTTAAAGCTAGAGCTACTGACCAAAAACCTAGGAACGGTACTACTCATTTGAGCCATCAAAAGAAAATGCTTGTTTAATGGCAAGCAGCTCACTTGGGTCTCCTGCTAGCAGACCCAAGATTTGGATCATGATGGTTATTCAGCTGCTGGGTGTGATTTTGAGACCCCTGCTAGTGGCCAAGACAGCCCACATCCCCCTCTCATTATCTGTTGCTTGGGGGATGCAAAAGGACATCCTGTGGCTCCTGCCAGTGGCCACAGGACAGATCCCTGACTGTGCCTGTGTTTTCTTGCCTTAATCATTTAGCCCTTTATAGCCTGTTTGCATAGGGGCTTGGTCAGTAGCTCTCCCCACCTTACAGTATTGTTTTGTGGTGGCCTACCTGCCTCTGGAGCAGCTTCCGGGGCATTGTTTACATTTTTTTCGGTCTCTCTCTCCCCTTATGAAAGTGGTCCGGAGCCCAGGCATGCAAACATGGCATTTTTTCAAACCTCCCTGTCTCTTGTGTATTCAGGGAGGGTGTTGGCCATATTTTGTTGCATGCTGGGGTCCCTCTTGATGCTCCCATTGCATCTCATTTGGCTCACCATACTGCTTCCTCCTTGTAGGCGCTGGAACTTCAGGTTTGAGCATGCATGTCTATGGCACTACACTCGCGCATGCGCATTGCCAGCCTGTTGCCCATGCATGCGCACTCCTACCAATGCCATCTTGCACACGGAATGGCAATTGGGATGCTCGCACCACCGCAAGCTCCCCTTCTTAACTCAGCCCTTAGTTTTCTTTTAAGGAATCACATACCAGCCTTACTCACATGCCCTGCAAGCTGCTTCCTGCAACTGTATATTTTACTGGTACTGTTCTGTGTAGGGAAACTGATGTGTTGAGTTGGGGATAACCTCCTGCTCTTAGGGGAACTTATATAGACTCAGACTATCCTCTTAAAGGCACAGAGCAACATTTTGCTTTATGTTTAAAGGGACAATTCCCCTTAAAGACACAAGCAACTTCTCACAACTATTTAAGGGACTGTGTCAGATACTGGCAGTGTTCATCCTTACGAAATGGTACCTTTCTGGTCGGTCTCTGTAATTAGGTACATCTTATGGCACAGTGTAAGATATATAATTTAAAACTGAGGGACAGCTGCAGTACTGGGGAGTGGCCTTTCCTGTGGCTATCTCTTCCAGTGAAGCTCTCTGCTACCATGTGTTGGAAAGATTAATGCAGTACTGTACATTATTATTTGGAAGTAGTTTTTGTCTATGATCCTAAAGCCATTCCCATTTCCTATTCTTTCATAGACATGGGAAAAGTTAAAAGCTGTAGACTCTGTAATGTTCTGATCCCACCAACACAGCTGGGATGACTCTGCACATCATGAGCTGAGAATCCACCTATTCCACCACATTCAGCACAGGAAGACATGGTTACAGAACATAGTGAACTGCTAGGAGCACCAGGTGCTACACAGGCACTTCCATCTACCTCAAAAAGTAACATGGATGCCAATGCGATCCTCCTCCAAAACCAACAAGTTCTTCAGCTACAACAATAACTTATGACCGCCATGTGGAACAAACTGGCAGAGCTCTCGGCCAGACCACAAGTGCCTTCCCTAAGTTCACAGAATCATGCAGACAAGCCCAATTCAAATTCTACAGAGTTACCCTCTCTTTCCAAGCTCAACTCAGGGGATGAGGAGGACAAAGAGGTAGATCCACAATCCCTCACAGTCAAATGGTGCTTTCCCAACCAGACACCAGCTTTGGTCCACAGCATCATGAACACGGTGGGCTTTGAGACACCCACCACACCCATACCTCAATCTAAGCTGCTACCATCATTACAACCGGCAGCTAAGGTCTCAGACAAATTTCCAGTCTGCGAGGCTATTAACAAAATAGTGAATAAAGAATGGGAATCAGGAGACCCAGCTTGTAACCCAGAGAGGAGGTCACAGGATAAGATGTATTCCCCTGCATGCTGACAAACTGGCTTTGTGGTGCACACCTCACAATGTGGACCCTCAGAAAGCCTCTCTCAATAAAAAGACTGTCCTGCTGACAGAGTCCACATCGGCACTAAGAGACCTGGTGGACAGAAAGTTAGAGGGCATATTAAAAAAGAACCTTGAACTAGCAGGCTTGGGGGCTAGGGCAGCGATAACAGCCATTTTTGCCACCTGAGCTCAACTCAAGTGGCTACAAGAGGTTCAAAAAGCCATTTCCACCAAGTCGATGGAATCACACATACTAGACAATGTCATACTATCTACTAAATATCTTGCGGATATGGCAGTAGACTCTCTGAAGATCAATGCCAGAGCTGCCACACTCCTGAACAGAGCTAGGAGATGTATCTGGATGAAGCTATGGAATGCAGATACTGAATTGAAATCACTCCTCCTTAAATTACCTTGCAGAGGCAACCTTCTGTTCAGAGAAGGCCTGGAGAAATATTTAAAGAGAAAGGAGGATGGGAAGGTGTTGGGTAAGGACAGAGCAAATTCCAAGTACCTGCCAGCCAGACAGTCAAATCGCTCACACTCCTTTCTAGACAGATGCAGAGGTCTCTCGTCATACAGAGGGCAAGGTTACAGAACAAATTTCAATGCATACAATACATTCAATAGATACCGAGGAAGGGGAACTCAGAGCAGAGCAAGAGGATCCCACCAGTACAGAAGAAGGGGTCACAGTAAACAATGACTATATCTGTTGCTTTCCGCAGTCCACAGTGCCAGTAGGCACCCGACTAAGCAAATTCACCCACGAATGGATAAAAACCACTCAGGACAAATGGGTACTGAAAATAATTCATCAAGGGTATGCGATAGAATTTGCAAACAGACCAGACTGAACTGGCTGATAACATCACCAGTGCCAAGACACAAGACCACACCTCAACAGTTACAAGACATAAATGAGCCAATATACAACAACGCCATCATAAGGCTGCCCCCAGCTGAAGAAGGCCAGGGAGTGTACTCAGTACTCTTCATAGTACCGAAAAAAACAGGAGACTTTTGCCCGGTACTCAACCTCAAATTTCTAAACAAAAGTGTCAAATACAAACCCTTCAAGATGGAAATGATAAGATCCCCCTTAAAGGCTATCAGACCAGGGGATGTTCTCACATCCACTGACCTGAAGGACGCATACCTTCACACCCCAATAAGATCATACCATCAAAGATTCCACAGATTTCACATCATGGGAAAACATTTACAGTACAAGGTACTCCCCTTCAGACTGATGTCTGCTCCCCAAGTGTTTAAAAAGGTCTCCATAATGCTTGCGTGAAGACTGAGGAAGCAAGGAATCCAAGTCACACCCTACCTAGACGATTGGCTGATCAGAACAAGATCAATTCAGCAATCATTGAGGGAAACAAAAAACACAATTAAATGCCTTGAGGCTCATGGATAGGTAATAAACCAGGAGAAGAGCCAGCTCAATCCTTGCAAAAGACTGGAACACCTAGGCAACTTCATAGACACTGTAGAGGAAAAGATTCAGCCTTCAGAAAAGAGGGTTGCAACCCAGTTAGCCTCAATAACAAAACTAAGAAGCACAAAACAACCATCATTAGAGACCATTTCCCATGCACTAGGACTAATGTCATCCTGTATAGACACCATCCCATGGGCAAGATGGCATATGAGACCTCTGTTATCATTCCTTATTCAACAAGGCCCCACATACAATTTGGATTTCTCAAGAAGGGTACTACTACCTACAAGCATTGCTCATTCCTTAGTGTGGTGGTCAATAAAAGACAATTTGCTAAGGGGTATGCCATTAGACATACAAACAGACATACAGGTAGACATAGACGCCAGTCTAACAGGCTGGGGGGGCAACAATGGGTCTCAAATCAGTGCAGGGAAAGTGATCATTACATGAATCAAAGATGTCTATAAATGTACTAAAAATAAGGGCAGTGTGCAACGCAATTCTACATTTCATAAAGGAAGTCAGGGGCAAGAATGTACTAATCCGGTTAGACAATCAAGTGACCGTAGCATACATCAACAAACAAGGGGGAACGAGAAGCAGAGCAATGCATAAAGAGGCAGAAAAACATATTCCTTGGGCACAAAAACATATTGCAAGTCTGACAGCTATCCATCTAGAGCGGAAAATTAAACACCACAGTAGACTGGCTCAGCCGACAAATGATTCACCCAGGAGAATGGATCCTTCACCCACAAATATTCAGATCCATCAACAACCGTTGGGGCCCAATTGAGTTAGACCTAATGGCATCCCACAAAAACAATCAGTGCCCAGATTCTACTCCCATTTTCAAGATCAAAAATCCATGGGGGTGGACTCGCTATCGGCAACATGGAGCTTCCACATAGCCTACATCCTTCCACCCCTACAATTGTTTCCACAGGTCCTGAAAAAGATCCACAGGACCAGATCAAGAGTGATATTAGTTGCTCAATATTGGCCAAGGAGAAGCTGGCTCACTACGATTGTTGCGATGGCACCGGATCATCCCTGGACCTTACCATGCAGACATGACATTCTCAGCCAGGGACCAATTTATCATCACAACCCGACAAGTCTCCAGCTGACGGCCCAGCTCCTGAAAGGGAGAGATTGCTAAAAGCAGGCTACCACCCCATGGTCATCAACACTATGGCTAACTTCAGAAGGAGATCCACAACACTAACATACCAAAGACACTGGAGGGTTTTCCAGATGTGGTGCTCAGAGAAAGGAATAGAACCATTAACATCATCGGTAGCCAATATTCTATTATTTCTACAAGAAGATCTGGATAAAGGGTTATCATCAGCAGCTCTACAAGTACAAGTGGCTGCAGTTGGGGCAGCCAGGGGCCCAATAGAAGGAACAACCACTGGGGCACACAGAGACATCATAAGATTCCTTAAAGCAGCATCCAATATTCGTCCAAAAATTAAACAGTGGACAGCCCCATGGGACCTCACCCTGGTACTCAGGGCATTGACAGACATGCCATTCGAACCATTGGAGATGGTAACTCTACAATGGTTAACACTGAAGACAATTCTTCTAGTCACCATCTGTTCAGCCAGGCGTATCAGTGAACTGCAAGTGTTGTCATGTAGAGCACCCTTTCTAGTGTTTCACGAGGACAAAATCTTATTAAGACCTATTCCCTCATTCATACCAAAAATATGCACAACATTTCATGCAAATCAGAACATCGAGATCCCAGCATACATGCCAGTGGAGGAAATGGACCAAGAGCCTCATCTACAACTCTTAGGGATGAAAAGAACACTCTCGACATACCTCACAAGAACAGTGAACATCAGGTTAACAGACCGACTCTTTATTATCACACAGGGTCACAGAAAAGGACAGGCAGCTACAAGATCCACTATAGCCACCTGGCTAAAATCAGCAATCACTGAAACATATAAGGCAACAAATCATGATCTGCCCACAAGGGTCAAAGCCCACTCTACCAGATCTATTGCCACATCTTGGGCAGAAAGAAACATGGCATTAGTGGATTAAATTTGTGCAGCTGCCACTTGGGCATCCCCTACATTTACTAAACATTATAGAGTAGATGTACTTACGAAGTCAAGCTCCAATTTTGGTAAGATAGTGCTGCTAGCTGCAAGGGCAGACATGAACAAGAACAGTGATTGACTACCCACCCTATCTTCAGGTACTGCTATTTAAATTGTTACCCAGGTGTAAGGAAGTGGAGTGCCTCAGACATTATCCCCCCCAATGGTAGTTTACTCACCTGGTAAAGGTGATTGTGGGGGTATACATCTCTGAGGCACTCCATAGTCCACCCACATAGTCATATCAGAGGAGGTAGCCCTCTGGATATATAGTCTTGTTTTTTTTTTTACCAGCATGTCATCTGGGATGGATAGTACTAGTTTGTAAAAAAGAATAGAAAATAAACAGACCTCTGGTCCAGGGTGTTATTAACTCTAGTAGGTGTGTGATCTCGTCTGTACATTGATATCAATATGCATATATTTTTGGTGTTACAAGAGTAGGATAAGTAACTGTCGAGAGACCGCAATTTTCTTAGTAGGTACAGCTTTGGAAGACATCGAACTGAGAAAGGAGAGGCAGCATCACAGGGAAGAGGGGACGGACTTTCTTCTTGAAAGCCACATGTGCATCAGCAACCTATCAGGTGGACACAATACCCAGGTGTAAGGAAGTGAAGTGCCTCAGAGATGTATACCCCCACAATCACCTTTACCAGGTGAGTAAACTACGATTGCAGTGATCATGGTGAGGGGTTGGAAATAGATCCCAAACTGTTCATTTGTATATGCACTTATTTTCAGTATATTTTTCTCCAGAACTAGTATATGTCATGACGTTAACAAACAAGTGATCATTCTTTAGTCTGGATATCTCTTTAAATGGTAATTTGCTGATTTATTTATTTTGTGTTTTAGTCAAAAACAGCATTGTCACAGGCAAGAGACAGGTACATATCTTGGAAACTATTGTTCACCACAGGATTTCATTTCTTTATTGAATGCAACTACTGCACATACAGTAAACACAGCTGAAGTTGACACATTCATTGTTTCCTCTTGATAGCTATATTTTCTTTGCTCACTAAAAATAAAATGGATGCTAATTTGTAGAACTGGACATCACAGCTATGATTTTTTGAAAGGTTAAAATATATATTGACTTTTCAACAAATATTTACAGTGCAAGGTTTGATGATAATAATCATCTGATTTTCAAAATGCTGCACTATTTTTCCTAACCTAGACTTGCTAACATAATTAAAGAGCTAGCGGAACCAAAACAGGCACAGGAAAATAATACAAATGTTAAGAAGTAAGTTGTAACTTTTCATTTCTGAAGTATTTTTCCTTTTGCTCTTTAGAGAGTCTTCTATGTGACAATATTGTGCTGGATGTATGAAATAGCTCTCAACTTGGTAGCTTGCATATCTATCTGTATTCCCCTACTACATCATCAGCATTGTGATTTCACTGACTGTGACGCCACACATGACTAACCTTGAAGGTTCTGAGTGGCTGTTGCTAAGCAGCAGTGATGTTGCAGTCAGTGAGGTCACAATGCTGATGATGTATTTGGGGGAATAGAGATAAATATGCCAGCCACTGGACAGAGTGCTGTGTCATATATCACACCTTTATAACATCAGGCAATCAATCTTCTAATTACTGGAAGAGAAAATAAAAAGCACCTTAGATATAAAAGGTAATAGTTTACTACTTTTAAAAACTAATTATTTGTTGGCAGTACACTAGCTCTTAAAGTGAAACACAAGCTAATCCATTAAGGCAAAGCTGATACTTGAAGGTTCCTCGATAGCACATAAAACTAAATAGGATACTGTTAACTGCAGACGTAGAGACTCCTATTCTAACCAAATGGAAAGTGCTTTTGCAAAAATATTGATTGAAAGCTATATTTTATTCTATTTTCCTTTTAACAATGTGTTCTATCTCTAGCTTTTTTTGTTGCATGAATATTGTCTCCACCTTCTAATTCTACTTTATCTTACCAACCAAATAACATGTAAAGGACTGTCATTATCTTCTTCCAATACTTTTGAGGCAAAGCCTATGAGAGCTCAGAAAAGTAGGGGTTGTTAGAGGGGTGAATTTATTGCTTTTAACAGTTTCAGGGGCATACAGATACAGTGAATGAAATTATATTAAAATGTGCGCCATCTCTAAATAATTTGTGTTTGTATGATTAATAAAATTTAGAAAAAGAAAAAAAAAGTTCCAGTACAAAAAAAGTTTTGCTACAGTCTGTTGATACAAACACATGTATTTGTCATATTGTGTTTGCCATTTTTTGCTGCGTCCTAACTAAAAAAAAGCTATCAATAATAAACTCAAAAACTGTTTCTAAACAGTATTGATACATAAAGAACAGTACTGGCACATAAAACTGTATTGATATGATTGATTCATCATGACTTGACTCCAAAGAGTCATTTAAAAAACTAAAGTTTGTGGCCACAATTGATCCGAGGTTAGACCTATTGCATATGAAGATATTTTTAATGTGATAATTTGGGGACTGTTAGCACTAGAAACAAATTATTGTTTCTGTTAATGGCATCTTGCAGTCAGCTAAGTTGATGTATCAATATATGACGCTGCTACATCTTCCATATACCAATATGTAAAAGCATGTAATAGTTAAACAATGGTAAATCATGTTATGTTTTTGCAATGTATCCCGACAAATATAGTTCATATATTAACACATGTGTACTATGGCCCATATATTCAAAGGTGATGCAACTCTCAAAACTGAGATGAGCAGCACATCTCAGAAAATATGCAGAAGTCTGATATTCAAAAGGAAGAGATGCATCGTGCATGTACAAATGCATGATAGCACAGAAATAATGTGTGCAGTGCAAAAAAGGGGGGTGGGTACATGAATATGCCACACATCCATATATTCAGCCAAACTGTGCAGCGCATCAGCTGCATATCCCAGAAGTGTGCCATGCAAAGTTAGAAAGACAAAAGGATGGCTTAAATCAGCCAGCCACCCACAGGAAGGACCCAGAACTGCAGACAGGCCATCCAGAGACAGTCCTTGGAGGTGCTCCAGGACATACACCAGGTACCCATACATTGTAGTCATGCCAGGACAAAAGTACCCAAAGCCACAGGTGATGGCACACTACCGGCACTGTCCAGAGAGCCATTCCCAACACCACACTCAGTATGTAGACACCCAGCTGCCACATGCCAGTGCCATCAGTTGCCCCCCTAGCACACCAGCAGAGCAGATGGTCACACTGCAGGACATGTACCAGGGGCCATGGCCTGCACCTATGTGACCTGTAGGGTAATACCTGGTGGTGGCATACACCCAGGGTGACATCTGAGGCAAAGGTGCCCAGGTTGCCTGGTGGTACAAGTGGCAGCCTGTCATGGGCCAGGGACTAACCTGTGGTACACACCCGTGGTGGCACACTATAGGAGCACACAGGTGGGACCCACCTACTCAGGTACCTGGTCACCCTCTGCACATTGCCATTCCTTGCAGTTATCACTATGTGCCTCTCATACGGGGTTGTGTGGGGCACTGCAGATGACTGTATGCTGCATATGGAGCTGGTGTATCACATGCATATGGTATACTGATCAGACTGTGTCACTCTGTGCTCTCCCCTGTTGTTTGCCCGGGTGGGCCCCTGTGACCACTGTCCAGGTGAGCCCCCTGTACCCCAGTCTGACCCTGTAAATAGCAATGGGTAATGGCACTGTACCCAGGCCAATTCAGTCCATCCACCCACACACAAACATTCCATCACACCTGCCTGCTAGTGGGCAGTACCTCCTGTTCACCTTTGTGGGGTGGTGTGGCAGCCCTGTACAGTGGAACTGCGCATGCCTGGGGCATGCAGATGGCTTGAATACATTCCAGTAATGAGCTGTGCATGTGGGGAATGGGCTCAGAATGTGCAATGAGGTCATTTGCATATCCTGAACTGAATATTGCAATTTTGCGCACTGCACATGTGGTCACTTATTGCGCATTTCCCTATGCTCTGTATAGGGCTCAGGTCACCTGCCATGCCACACATCTCCCACTGCACAATTGCGCATGTTCAGGATATTCAGTCAGACATGTGCGATCACATCCCACAGCACATCTGAATATACCAATATTTTGTGCTGGCACATCTCAGTTGCACAGTGCAAGCACTTGCACAATGCAGCGTGGGACTTTTGAATATGGGGCCCTATGTCTCTGTGATTTGTTTGTGATGATTGGATGTCAAGTTTTCAGTTTAACAACAACAATAACAACAAAAAAACTTACATTTCTCAGCATAAACGTTTAAAGGGGACAGCTTTTGAAATATAATTTCAAACATTATAAAATATAAAAACTATATTTCTGACAATGCCTGTATGATTTGAGTGGTTGCTCAGTTTAAGAATAAACACATTCATTTTTTTTTCTCATAGGTTGCTTGTTTTAAAGCAAGCTATGAGGTTTGATTTAAATTATAACATTGAACCAAATAATTTATCTGTCTGGCTGATGTTCAGACAATGTAACTGTCTGCTCTACCAATTATATCTTCAAAGGCTCATATCTCAAACCATTCAAGCATTTTGTATGCAAGTACAATTATAATATTACGGTAGTCTTTGAAATGTTTTACGGTAAATTGTTATATAATATATTTACTGCTAGCACTCCTTTACAGCACTGTATGCTTATATTATTGTCTCTTTGACTACAGTAAGACTAAATGCTCTGCACACGTCACCAAAGTATAATTAATTTCCTGCAGCTCCTACATTCACTGGGATATGTGTTTTCACATTAAACTGTAATACTTTCCTCTTCAAGTCATCTGAAATGGCTATTACACTAACAGTCTTAACTGCGAATTACACTTCAACTAATATACTTTTTGCACTTCTTCTTTAGCTACAACTGCAGAAGGAAGCATGAAGCTAGCCCTCCAGTAACTCTTTTTAGTGAGCTATTCTCATTACAGTACTTCCATTCTAATATTATGTGTAATGGATCAAGCTGAAGGGTGATTAATGATCTCACAGCTTAAGCAGTGATTTGTGACCACATCAAACTTTGGTTGGGTTTGGGGCAAGTTCATTCTGTATCATTAAAGAAGTACAGACACTTTACTACTGTTATTGTAAGGGAGCTACTCATATGGATTTAGAGGAAATAAATAAAAGCAGTAAAAAAAAGAAAACAAAGAAAGCCAATATTGTATAGTGTTTTTTAACTGTTAAGTTACTGTATGACTGATTGTTTTTGTTCTAGGAAAAAGTTAATATTAAAGCACATTACATATAGTATGCAATACTTTCCATTTAGTAACCCATATTTAAACACACATTTAAAAAAAAACTCTTTAACTACAGAAATATAGACAGCTTAATGCTAAGAATGTGAACTGCTCTTTTACAATGAACACAATCTTTGCTGCGAACATCAGTGTGACGGTTAAAAGAGTACATTAAATGCACTTGTGTTATCAAGTTTGTATTCTGATGTCGATCTACTAAAACAATAGTGTTAATTACTTTCATCTTTTAAAGTGCAAACAATTGTAGAAAGAAAAATACATTTAATAAAATCCTTTAGATGCAGTACGGACTGCCATCTTGAAAAAAATGCATTTAAACCAATTTGTTTTTTTCCCCCATCAGATCAATTAGCTGTGTGTGCAAAGTAGAATTCATGTTCTACAGCCCACTGTAATGTGAACTTCTAGTGGAGACCCATTTTTCTTATAAAGTGTCTGAATCTAAAATCTTACACATATCACTACACACATATGTGGCACAGAAAATATACATCAGTTGGTGTGCACTTGTTATATGGAAAGGTAACAATCTGGGAACATCTTAGTACACATCAGTCTTACATGGATCTCTGTAAGGTCTGTGGAGCAGTGATGGAGGTCCATGTAGTTATCCATATTTACAAGGTTGACTGGTCACATATATGTAAGCTGCTAAGTGTTGGAGACGTAACCTACCAAGAGATAAAGCATCAGTTAAGATTCTACATCTCAAATGATACAGTATCTCCTTTGCAACTACAATGACCATACTACTTTTCAACAATATTATGTCACAGAAAAAGATGGCATCAAACAATAATATTCTTTCTTCTGTCTTTACATGCAGAACAGGTAGCATGTGCACCAGAAGCATTCTGCAGTACATTAAAAGTCTCATTGAGCTTTCAGCTCACATGCCATAAACTTGCATACTATATGGTAAACTACCAGTAACCTTTTCACAAAAGGCACACCATGGCATCAACACCATGCCTGTGTCAGTCTTTTTCAGTTATCAAGTGTGCATGACCTGAATCATCTTCTTAATAAACTGACCTAGGTCAATCCACCCCCGCACATACTGAATCTATTCCACAACTGCAGAATTGTAATCCACAGTGGACTGGTAATATAGATCTCTTTTGGTCCAGTTCTCATCATCTGTCTTGCTCCTTTCAGAAGATATGGATATAAATGTGTGGCATGCAGGTGTCAGCATGGCTCAGTTAGTAGCACATCCACCTCTGGACCAGAAGGTTGTGGCTCTCATTCCATACCGGAATTAGACTTGTACCTTAACTCTGGCACCTGAGTGTAGTATTATGGTGGTACTGTACTGCTGAGGTGTGCTGTCCTTGGATAAGACATTAAACCAAAGGCCCCTTCTACCTATCTTAGTGCTGTCCTGGTGGGTGACCAGGTGGAAATCAAAGAACCCAAGGCATTCTTCACAAAGAGTAGGGGACATTCCCAGTGTCCTGGCCAATATTCCCCTTCCTACAAAATCTGTTCATGTAATTGTCCAGGCTCTGTGTGGGTGTTGATTTGCAATATGACAGCCACTACACAGTGAGTAACTTTACTACCAGTCTAGCATTGCTTATAAAATGCTTTGGGATACATAGTGTATGAAAAGTGCTATACAGATGCTGATTCTTCTTCTTCTTCTTCTTCTTCTTCTTCTTCCTCTTCCTCTTCCTCTTCCTCTTCCTCTTCCTCTTCCTCTTCTCACAACAAGACATAAGAAGGATGGCCATAAGCAGACCACCAATGTATGACAGGCAGATGTGATATACAATGCTAATGCAGCAACACTTACTCTGAGTGAGTAGACTACCATACACCATCATGTAATTATCATAAATGCTATACCATGCCATTTTGTATTCAAAGGACAATGGGTCTTCACCTACCCCACCTTGTGTCAGTGCCCTGTCAGTCTGATACACTATGCCATTACATTCACAACATGATTTGTTCTGCCAATCCTGTCCAGCAGAAAGTATGGCTGCAGCTTTCCTATTATATCTTCTTCCTCACAAGATGAACAGCCTCAAGGCCATACACCATCTTAGTTGCCCTGTGCTGTACTGCCTCCACATTACTGCAGACTTTTCTCTGATGTGGGCTTAAGCAGTTTGCCCAGTATTCCAGGTGCAGCCACACCAGAAACCTGCAAAAAGGGAGGATCACCTCTTTCATTCTATTGCTTCACATACCCTCTATGCATCCCAGCTTTCTGTTTACTTTTCTTACTGCCCAATTACAGTGTACAGATATTTTTAGGGCCTCCAATATCATCACCCTTAAATCTATTTCTTCCAGAATGCTATGCAGCACCACTCCTTCCATTTTGTTTTGCACTGTTTGGTTCCTTTTCTGAATGTATATTAGGGCTGTGCATGGGCCGAATATTACTTTCCAAATACCATGAATATCAGGGCTTCCGAATATTAGGAAGCCCTTCCTGAATAGAGGACTATTCGGGTGGTATTCATATTTGGCACAGCCCCTGTCTTCACAGCCCTAAAAAAACACCCCCAACCTCCTCTGCAGCCCCCTCCAAAAAAAAAAACAAGGTCAGCCATGTAACCCCTATCAACCCCACCATGGGCAGACTAGGTGGGCCAAGTGGTCCTTTTCTGCCATCAAATTCTGTGTTTCTAACCCCACCGTCTAGCAGCACCACCTCCAGTACCGGTGGAAATTTGTTTAAAAAAAAAAAAATTCCTGATGGGCGACTGGCACAACCCACCCAACTCCATGGCCAGCTGTCTTCTTGTCTGGTAAATCTAATGCACTTATCAATATACTCCCTCCCCACCCCACCCCCACACTGGCAGCACCTTACTCTCACCCTCCTCCCCAGCACCTGCAATTTGTTAATAAAAATAAATAAATATAATCTCCAATGGGTGACTGGCACAATCCCTTACATCCACAGCCAGCTGCCCATTTGTCTAGTGAAGCTAATGTGTATTATATACTCTCTCCCCACCCCCCACCCTGGCAGCACCTACTCCCCTCTCCTCCTTCCAGCACCAATTATCCTTCGTAAAATAATGGCAGCACGGCACTGGCACAACCCTCCCTCTCCCATGGTCGGCCTTGTAATGAATGAAAGTGTAACAGGCTTGCATAGTAAAACTAGAAGATCACATGATCTGCTGGTTTTACCTGCAAAACCCATATTCATTCATTACAAGATGCTTCAGCCATGGATAAAGGAAGGAGTTGTCTGCGCATGCTGCCATCATTTCTGGAAGGGTAATTGGGGGCAGTAGTGTGCTGCCAGGGTGGGGGGTGGGAACAGAGTAAATAATATGCATCAGCTTCACCAGACAAAAAAGGACAGCTGGCCGTGGAGGCGGGCAGGTTGTGCTCAGTCACCCATTGGGGATTACATTATTTTTATAATAAATTGTCGCTGGTGATGGGGGGCTGCTAGAGGTGGGCGGATGGGGGTTACATGGCTGCACTTGTTTTTTTGGGGGCTGCAAAAGAGGGGGGGAGGCTTGTTTTATGTTTATTTTCTCAAATTGCTAGGTCTGTGCTGAATATTATATTCAGCAGCCGAATACCGAATATTTGGTGGCTGAATACCGAATATTTGGCCAAATATTCGAAATAAGGTATTCACACAGAGCTAATGTGTATTACTTGATATTTTTCAGCATTAATGTTTAGCTAACAAATCTTACAGCAGCTCTCCAAGCTTCCAGATTCTCCTTTAGTACTGTTATTCCTTCTTCAGTGTCTACCCTTGCACACATCTTTGTGTCATCTGCAAAAAGTCAGATCTTACCTTTGATATCTTCACCTATGTTACTGATGAAAATATTGAAGAGGACCGGTCCTAGTACCAACCACTGAGGTATCCCACTGGTCACATTCCTCACCTCTGTGTTCTACCCCAGACTGCTTTCTATCAAATTCATCATCTTTTCCTCTACCCAAAGGTCCCTAATCTTTTTGACCAGCCTCCTGTTAGGGACTGAGTCAAAGGGCTTGCTGAAGTCAATGTATACTATAGCATACTACTGTACTCTGTGCCACTGGGGAGACCATCTGTGCCAACCTGGCTTGCATCTTCCTTGTGCCAGCCACACTGGTGCACCATGGTGGAAAGGAACTTTCACCAGTGCAGTGCTACAGTATCCCTAAAAGTGGTATGTTAGAACCCCCCAAAGGGTGCACAGACCTCAGATCTCAGAGCAGACCAAAGCTGGACTAACATGTTGTGTGCCACACCTGGAGCCATTGCTGGGTGGTTGATGACCCTGTGCCCTTCCTGAAGAAGGTGACCTCACAGCCTTGACACCTGCCAGACCACAGCTGGAGTAGACCGATGGTCCATGGCAGGCACAAGCCAATGAAGCCCCCCTGTGGTGGCAGTTGTGCATTTTTCCACACAAGGACCCACAATGTGTGGTGGCAGCTGTGCAGTTGCTCTGTCGGGGGCAGTTGCCACCCACTCCCCCATACCACACTGTCACACTCCTGACAAGCCATGTCAAGCCCAAGACAACCCACAAGCCTCCTTGGCAACCAGCTGGCTGGTCTCTATCACTGACATCTGCTACCTCAAGTTCATCCTGCAGCTTGCAACATTCCCTTCCCATGTGCTGTTTCAGCTGCACACAGGTTGTCTTGTGGAAAACTTAGGATCTTTGGTGCCAGGACAACTCTTTTTGCAAATTCTGGTGCAGGGTACCTGGTGCACCTGAGTTTGCTGTAGGAGGCAGTTCGGCACAGGGTATGCTGATCTAGGGGCTCATTGAAAATTGAACACCCTGGCCCAGATATTCAAAAGGGTTGCACCTTGCACAACAGGGTTGCATCAGAGCAAGTCCGAAAATGTGCCATTCTGCGATATTCAGCGGGAGGCAGTTGAGCCTCCCAAATCATGCTGAGCAATAGTGCAATGCTAATGAATGTATGTGCAACTGAAGGGGAGGAACCATGCATAAATGGCCTTGATGCGATATTCAACAACATGAGCCATGCGCAGTGAGAGCAATGGATGTTAGCAATAGCGAAATGAGTCAAATAAAGAGGAACAAGGAGAGGCGCAAGTACACCGTGAGGTAAACCACATGTTGCTGAATCCAGCCAGCCACACAGGCAACACAGACACAAGGGCAGGACAGAGAAAGGGCACCTGGAACCCACAGGCACAGGGAAGGTCTGGGAGCCACAGCCACAACCACAGTGCGGAAGAGGAAGTGCCACACAGCACTGAGGCCACCACAGTTAAGTGTTCCCGGTGCAGGGAAGTAGCAGCCAGGACAGTGGGGAACACAGAAACAGCTGCGGAAACAAGCCAGGCATGGCCAGTGCCACCATCCAGATGGAGGCAGTAATGAGGGGTGGAGAAGGAGGGCAGCAGGGGGGCGCGGCCGTGGAAGGGCCCATCTGTGGTATACCCTCAACAGGCAGTACCGAGCCCACATCAGCTTCGAACTGTACAATGATACTGAGATCGTGGGCTGGTACCGCCTGAATCAAGCAATTCTGAGGTGGCTCTGTGAGCTGTGCAGTGACATGATGCAGGCACCCACTCGACGGAGCCATGCTCTGTCAGTGGAGACTAAAGTGACAGCTTGCATGTGCTTGCTTGCCACGGGTACCTTCCAGAGACCAACAGGGGACACCCCAGGCATAACCCAGTCGGCCGCGTCATGCCACTACACCCAATTCCTAAGTGCACTGCTGCCACATGCTGCGGAGTACATCCACTTCCCCAGCACACCAGCGGAGTGCACAGCAAACATATAGGAGTTCCACAGGGTAGCATGTATGCCTGGTATGCTAGGGGCAATAGACTGCACCCATGTGGCCATCCGCATACCACCTGGCCCTGAGGGGGCCGCATATATTAATCAGAAGGCCTATGCTAGCATCAACTGCCAGGTGGTGTGTGATGCCAGGGGGTGCATAATCAATGTCTGTGCCATGCACCCTGGGGAGCACACAATGCCTTCATCTGGCACCAGTTGGCACTGTGCCACAGATTCGAGAGTGGGGACATCCCCACTGGCCCTTAGTGGGTGAGTATGCAAACCCACGGACAAACTTAGGGCTTGGGAGGGCATGGTCAGAGGTGACATGGGTAGTGGCCTACATGGCCCGGGGCAGGGCGATGCTGATCACCAAACTAACCTCCACCCTCTACACACAGGTGACAGTGGATACCCACTCCGTCCATGGCTGCTCACACCATACCGGTGGCCCGTGACCCCATTGCAGCAACGCTACAATGAGGCACATGCCACCACACATAATGTCATTGAGCAGGTGTTCGGTATGCTGAAGGCATGTTTCCATTGCCTGGACACCTCCGGCGGTGCTCTACAGTACAGACCCTCAAAGGCCTGTGGGCTATTCCTGGCCTGTTGTATCCTGCACAACATGGCCAACGAATGTGGGATAGCCATACAGGTTGAAAAGGGGGACAGTGATGGGGACGATGAGGACACGGTGACAATGGTGATGGGCAGCCCCTCCTTGGGCGACGGGACCCCTGACTGCTCCGGCTGGCACAGCTGCACTAGGACACCATCATGGAGGAGCACTTCAGCCAACCCAGGTAAGCCATGGGGCCATGTGCAACCACCAGTGGCAAAGGCACAACCCACAAACATGCATGGACACACACCAGGGGTGCATGCCATCAAGGGAAGTGGCCAGGCATGGAACCACACACACCACCAGGGATGGGCGAGGTCTAACATGGCACGCAGTCAGACACACACACACACACACACACAGACACGTCACCAGACATGCACAAAGGGTAGGAGGCACTCCAACCCAGAACGCCACCCCTAGTCACACACATGTCCACAGACCACCACGCCCACTGTCTGTCACTGTGCATGTGTCAGACTCTGGGCATCATTGCACAGTGGCGTACAGCGCAATGCAGGCATCATCATGCACATGCAACTGTGGACAGCAGCCAGGAGGGTGTGCAGATGGACCATGTGTGTGTGTGCAGGGCCGGTTACCCACCTGTGCATTGCCCGCTGAATGACACAATGCACACAGGGCAGCATCAGACAGTAGCATCTCTGGGAGACAGGTCAGTCATGCGCCACAGTGTCATGGCCGCCACGGATGCATGGGCGGCCCCACTGAGACCCGTCAGCAGTGACAGGCTGACCACTGGCCTCATGGGTTGGCACCGATTCTCCCCCAGGGGTTCCGCTGCATGAACGTGACCGTACTTGCACAGGGGTCTGCAGCACACTGAACATGCCTGCTCCAGGCGTGGTCGGGATGCCCACAGCTGAACCCAGTGTCGACAAGGATGGTGTTGCACAATGCTGGAAATGGGGGGTGGACATTGCACTGCATGGTGTCTGCGACGCATGGGCAAATAACTGTATGCCTACTGTGGCCATGGCAGCTGTGATTGTCTCTGTCAGCCTGTCAATGGCAGCGGTCACATCCTCCCGCATCCGGTCCATCCCTGCCAGGAGCAGAGCAGTTTCTCTGCTGTGATGCTCCTCTGCCTGGTGCAGAGCCACACTCAATGCATCCACCACTGTCACAAGCCGCATCTGCTGATTGACTGATGTTTGCAGTATGCGGGTGTGCTCATCCAAGAGGTCATCTGCCTGATTGGCATGCTGTCCCTCAGGGTGTTCGCGACCCTGATGCTCATCACCCCTTGAGGGTGGGTGCTGCACACCAGGGCCAGGCCTGGGCATGTCCACAGGTGGTGCACTGATGCCGCCCCCTGACACTGTACCCCCATACCCATTGGCTGACTGCTGATGCTGCCCCTCTGGCTGCCACTCCCCAGGGCTCAATGGTGCCACCGCAGTGGCCGCAACAGTCCCACTGTCCTGTACACACACCAGTGCTGCCCCACCATTGCTGACAGGCACAGGCTGGGACTGTGATGACACGCAGGCCTCCACGGTGGCACCACCCACAGCCATGGCCATGATGTAACCTGCTGTGTGGTCATTCTGTGGCACACACATGTCACTGCCCATGACGTTAGCGACATCATCATCGGTGACGGATCCGGCACCAGCCCGGGTCTCAGCATGCTGGCATCCATGGGCGCTGGCATGCTGGGAGTCGGGCAGGGCCTCCTCTGCACCTGCTCCACCAACATCAGTCTGGACATTCAGGCGGGCCAACTGTCGCCCTGGCCACGTATTCCTGTGGAGGTGGATGGGCCCTCCTCCATCTCCATCTGACCGGCCTCAGTGGAGAAGCCTACCACTGCTGACCCATGCAGATGCTCAGGAGCTGTAAGGGAAAACAAAGTCACGTTACTGCATGTGACCTACCCTGTCCCCCCCCAATAGACAGACCATGACCTACCATGCAGTGACAGGCTACCACCCATCTGGAATCCACCACCCGGAACACCCTCAATGGCACAACGCTGCATGCTGCCAGCAACCCTCTCCTCCTATGGGGTCAGGCGTAGCACCTCCGGCTGTCCCCCACCTGTCGCAGACCATGCTGCCCTGATGGCAGCAACCTTCTCCTTAATCCTCCGCCTGTCTGTGCCCATCTTCTTCTTACACTCCTGCACGGAGCGCTGGTGGCTGCCATGCAGGTTTACAGCATGCGCTACCTCCTCCCATGCAGCAGCACGGGCCTGTGGTGTTCCCTGGCATCCGCTGAGAAGCAGCTCCTGGTCTAGGTAGGACTTGAATAGGGCATCCGTCTCGACCTTTGTGAAATTTGGCCTCCTCCTCCCACGACTCTGTTCCTCTTCCTCCACAACACGCTTGGTCATGATTCAGCCTGTCAGAATGACAGGTGTTACCTGTGACTGTGCAGTCCCATGCATGTCCCAAAATCCACAGTCCACACTCCCAAACAGCATGCAACTCACCGCAATAGACTGCAGTAACCGACTATGGCCAGTGCAGCCCAATGTCGCACTTTTATAGTGCAACCCATGCAAATGAGGTGAGGCGCATCTTTAAGTGGATGCAAATGCAGTGACTGTGCCATTGAATGGCTGATTAGCTGATTTGCATATGCCGGCTGAATATCGTGCTGTTGCGCTTTGTGCAATTGTGTTGAACGTGCTGAGCCAAGGGCACAGTTCTGTGACATGCACAGTACACACCTAACTGCGCATGCCCGGGTTGATGACCCACGCAGGCGCCTGCCATGCTGCTGACGTGCTGTGCACGGGAGACAATGCAGGGCACAGCCACCATTGTGCCAGTGGCACTACAGCGCTGTTCACCTATATGGTGCTGTGGCACTGGGGTGTCGTAGGCACACTGGGGCAACAGCGCTGTAGGCCACTACAGGAGGTGGCACACAGGTACCCAATCACCCTACACGCATTGGGTTCCAATCATGCTGTGGCTGTCCGTGCACCAGAGGCCCTTGACCCAGTGCCCGACCTTTGTCCCCTAGGTGCCATGCGTCAGGCATGGGTGCACCACTATCGCGCTGTTCAGTGACAGAGCGATAGGGAATGGCAGCGCTGTACCGCGCAGCATCTGCACGTGGTAGAACCGCGCTGCGGAGCACCATTTTGACTTAACCGAGCAGCAGAGATGGTGCGGAGGCGTCCTGTGCAGTGGAGCCAGGTGGAGTTGGCAAACCTGGTTGCCATTGTGGAGCCACATGTTGGCCCTTTATTTGGGGAGGCACCTTTGGACAGGGCCAGGAGTCAGGTGTGGCAGGAGGTGGCCGACGCCCTGGAGGAGGCCACCGGTATGGGGTGGACAGCAGAGCAGTTCCGCCACTGATATGGGGACCTGAGGCAGAGGGACCCGGACCTGCTTGCCCGCCTGTGGGCACATGCCAGGAGGGGCATGGTGCCACGGCCAGGTAGGTGCAACATCCATACACTTTTATCGTCCATATGGGTATCACGGTTGATGTTCCTCTCTCCATGTTTGCACCTTAGGCCCAGAAGAGCGCAGGCTGGTGAGAAAGAGGAGGCGCCACCAGGAGGACCATCAGGCCGGGAGGGGTGAAGGTCCGCAGAGGTGCAGGGACCAACCTGATGATGGTGAGTGCCTTACATCCATGATTACTATTGCATGCTGTGTAACAGGGCGGGCAGCAGGGCATGGCCACCATCCATTGACACCACTGCCATGCACACAACTTGTTACAGTCAGCACTGTCCAGTGGCACTGCATGTCTGGGAGCACATCAATGGTGGTCCATGTGTGCACCAGGCACATGGCTGTGCCACTGCCTTCACACCGCATAGCCAAGTCACTGTACAGCCACGGTGGTGCTGTGCAGGACATGGGTGTTGGATGTGTGCAGTGGTCCACATGGCTGTGGCTGCCTGGGTAGGCAGGTCTTGTGGACATGGTCACTGTGGGTGGTCACACACCATCACAGGGGTGTGGCACATGGCTGTATGCCATGCACAATGGGTTTGCTGCAGGGGGCTGGACAGTCACACGTAGTGACTCTGCTCCCTTGTTCTAGGTGGAAAACGCTGGATGGCCCTGGAACGGGGCATGCAAGAGCTTCTGCAGCTGGTACGGGTGTCCCTGGCAGCTTTGGAGTGTATGGAGCGGCATGGGGTAAGAGGAGAAGAACCCGGAGGCACCACAGGAGTGGAAAGCGGGGCACAGAATAGGCCCTCCATGACCCCCTGACACCCATAACCCCTTGGACCCACCCTCACACCCCTTCTTCCCTCTCCCATTTGTACACCCCTGCCCCATGCCCACCTCCACCTGGTTTGTGGCCCTTTCCCACCACCCTTGTATATATTTGTACATATGTTTCATAGTTGTTATATTTTAATACATACATTTTGTTATAACAACTGTGGTGATCTCTGATTTGCAGCAGGCTACAGGTGCTCAGCTGCACTGGGGTGCATGGCGTCAGGGGTGGTGCACACATGGGCGTGTGTGTGTGTGTGTGTGTGTGTGTGTGTGTGTGTGTGTGCAGAGGTGAACTACCTATGGTGTGGGCAGGGGTCAGTCACTGTCTGTGGTTTGTGTGTTGTACTCTGCACTGGATGCCTGTGTGCAGTGGTCCATGGGGCCTGCACTGTGTGCATGGCACCCCTGTCAGACCATCCATGGCCTGTGCAGCTGACACCCTTGCATGTCTATGATATGCACGGTCTGCTGGCGTGTCAGTGGTGGCTGTTGTGGCCAGTGCTGGGACGGGATGTGTCCTTGGGAGGGTGTGCAGGGTGCTAAACAGCTGGAGGTGGGGTCCGGGGCATGCCCTGTCACATGTGAGGTACCTCGTGTGCTGACGCATGGTTGGTCTCTCAGCTGTACCTCAGGAGGGACATGCAGGGCGGCACTGTGTATGCATCTGTTGCATCACTGTCTGCTGCTGCCCCCTGCAGGGTGTCCACAGTGGGGCTGCCTTGCATGGCTCCATGGTACACAGGGTTGCATTGTCACAGTGGGGGTGGTGGCATGCATGGGGTGCCCTGCACTGTTGGGTGCTACTCCTGGGCAGGGTGTATGGGGATCATGGTACAGGGTGTGCTCTGCATTTGTGGGATGGTGTGGTATGGGGTGGTCGGCCATCCTTGTGTGCCGGTCACAGCTTGCCAGGGGGTGTGATGGGGCACCATGGCCCGGCTATGGGTTGGTTGCTGGTCTCCATGGGCCACTGGTTATTCCAGCCCTTCCCCAGTTGTGCAGTGCATGGGGTGTGGGTGGAAGATGTCTCTTCTGCTGTGTGTTCCTCTGCCCATCTGCAGCATGGGTGGTGGGCCCCTGCATCCCTGGTTGTGCTGTTGCATTGCTGCCCTGCTGCTGGGGGGACATCACTGGTTGTGCTATGGTGCATCTGGACTGCTCAGCTGAACATCCATTGTTGCGCTATGGCGCATCAGATCTGCTCAGCTTCACCTCCCTAGTTGTGCTATGGTGCAGGTGATGCGATATTCAGTCATCGGCCGTAGGCGCATCTTGGCCTGCGCAGTTTTTGAATATTGCGCTTCTTGCGCATGGGCACAGTGGATTTGTGATTGCTCCTGCTGTTGTGCACTTTTGGGTGCAGTTTGAATATCTGGGCACCTGTGTCTAAATGGTTGATCAATTTTAATATTGGTGAGTATAACAGTCCACATCTTACAGCTGCCAAGATCAGTGAGGAGGCAGATCCAGATAGACTTTAAGAAGTTAAAAGAACTGGGCACATCAGAGGGGCCTGCTGAGACTCTGCACTACACTGTACCATAAGTGACCACGAAAGAACAACTCTGGGAAATGTTGTCATGGCTGCCACAAACAGCACCTAGCAATAACCAAGCACCTGCAAAATTGTCTCTTGAGGTGATCCTATTATGAAAAGTGAATAGACATTGAAACTGGCTTTGAAAATGTAAATGTTCAGCAGACACATCTTCAGCAGATCCTAAATAACATAAGTGAGCAGGCAAAATCATATAGTACAAGGTTGGACAAGATGGAGACCCAGTACGAGAGTAGGAGCTTCATAGCACGGAATTCACAGCAGAACTCAGGGCAGCTCACAGACTGATCACTGAATTAGCTGACATACTTGATGATCACGAGAATCAGGAGTGCTGTGCCAATGTAAAAGTGGTCAGCCTCCTTAAAGGGGTAAAGGCCACCAACTCAACATCATTGTCAGCCACCTGGATCCCACAGATCCTGGATATGGAGGAGGTCACTCAACTGGAGATCCAGAGAGGACACAGATCCCTTGCAAAAAGCTGAACCTGCAGAGGAATCCTAGGCATTTTCTAATCAAGTTCCTTAGATACCCAGATCTAGTGACAGTGTTACAAGCTGTGAGGAAAAAAAAGAACTCTCTGAGTGCAAAACCAAGTGGCAGGAATATATCCTAACTACAGCCAGCATCTGTTTTTGATATATGATTACACTGTACTCCTCTGACTGAGTTTTGATATGCCCTGCATGCGTTTTCCTGCCCAGTGTTTAGTGGTCAAAGGCTTATAGACAAACGATCGAAACTCAGAGTTGGTTCATCTGTTAACAGTTCTTATGTGTTACCTTAAATAATTAGTTAACATACTAACATACTAATTGCCAGCAGATTAGGCCTTGCGGTCTATCGAGTCTGCTCGAACCTCAGATCCCTAGTTGGGTGCCGAGGCCCTCCCCCCCTTGTGTTCCTGAAACCCCTATCATCCATCCCCACCCCCCTGGGCCAGGCCATCACATGATACATCCACTTTCTGTGTCTGTCCCACCCTCTTTTGAAGCCCTCCACTGTAGATCTCTGAACCAGCTTACCAGGCAGTGCATTCCAAGGGTCCACCACCCTCTCAGTGAAAAACCTCCTCCTCTTTTCCCCCCTCACCCTTCCACCTTCCAACTTCAAACCATGCCCTCTGGTGATACCTCCCTGCTTTAGTCTAAAGATCTCCTCCATGTTTACCCTATTTATTCCCCTTGAGGTGCTTGAAGATCTCAATCATGTCCCCACTGTCTCTCCTCTCCTCCAATGAAAACAGGCAGAGCTCCTCAAGTCTGTCCTCATACGTCAAATCCCCTAGTCTTCGTATCATCTTAGTTGCCCTCCTCTGTACCTCTCCAGGAGCTGTATGTCCCTCTTCAAGTGTGGTCTCCAGTACTGTAGACAGTACTCAAGATGTGGTCTAACCAGTCCATTGTAGATGGCAGAATCACTTCCCTGCTCCTAGAGGTGATCCCCCATAAGATGCATCCCAACATCCTGTTTGTCTTGCTAGCCACTCTCCTGCACTGCTCAGAGTTATTCATACATGCATCCACCATGACCCCTAGGTCTTTTTCCCCTATTGAGGCCTCTAGTGCCTCCCCTCCCAGTGTGTACCTGTGTTTAGGGTTTGCCCGCCAAAGATGTAACACCTTGCACTTGGTGATATTGAAATTTAATTTCCATGTGTGAGCCCAGCTTTCCAGGGTGTCCAGGTCCCCTTGCAGGGCCAACCTCCCCTCTTCCCCCTCAACTACTGCTCCCATCTTTGAGTCATCAGGGAAGAGACTCATTTCACACCCTATACCCTCCTTGATGTCCGATATGTATGCATTAAACAGGATCGGACCCAGGACCGAGTCCTGCGGTACCCCACTACCGACCTCTCTAGGGTTCGAGAGCTCCCCACTGACCACTGCTCTCAGGATACGTCCAGCTAACCAGTTTTCAATCCATCTGACCATCAAGGGGCCTACTCCCAACCCCATCAGTTTCTCCACCAGACCATTGTTGTGGACAGAGTCAAACGCCTTGCTGAAGTCCAAGAATAATACATCCACAGGCTTTCCCCTGTCCAGTTCTGATGTTACCCATTTGTAAAACTCCACAAGATTGGTTTGACATGATCTACCTGGCACAAACCCATGTTGCCGACTATCCAGGCCTCCCACCTCCTCCAAGTACACCCCCAAACATTCCTTTGGTATACTCTCCATTAATTTTCCCACCACCGAGGTCAAACTGATGGGTCTATAGTTACCTGGTACTTCCCTCGACCCCCCCTTTATGGATTGGCACCATGTACTCATAATCTAATTTTCCTCCCTGTCTCAAGTGACCTGTTGAAGAGCTCCATAGGGTGCAGCCAGTATGTCCACCAATTCCCATAGTACTCTCGGATGAATGCCATCAGGCCCAGGAGATCTGTCTTTCTTTAAGCCCTTGAGGGCTAACCACACCCTTTCAGTGGAGATAGCATCATCCATCCCCTCTACCTTACTGGCCTTTTTATCCTTATCCTGATGTGACACCCCTGGGGTATATCTCCCTCCTTCTTGCTCCATTTTTGTTGCTTCCCTGATCCCACTCACTGCTGCTTCTATCCCCTTCATGCCTTGTTTGTAGATATCCCATCCCCCTCCCTAGTGAACACAGAGGCGAAGTACTCGTTTAGTACCTATGCCTGGTCCCTCGCCTCTTCCACCCACCCTCCTTCTGATCTCAATCTGCTGAGATGGCCCTTAGTTTTTCTGTGCTCCCCAATGTACCAGAAGAACCCCTTTTCTCCTCCATATATCCCCTGAGCCAGCCATTGCTCTTTACTGGACTTTGCCCCCCTCACCATCCAGGTGACTTTTCTAGATGCAAGATAGTACATTTCCTTATCCCTATCCACTCTTGTTGCTTTATATTTTTTGTAGGCTGCCTTCTTTTCTCTGACCGCTACCTGAACCTCACTGGACCACCAGCATGGTTTATGTGAACTTGCTCCCTTATGTTTCACCTTAGCGCAGGTCCTGACTGCCTCATGAAGTCCTCGTTTTATGACCTCCCATCTCTTTTCCACATTTGTCATTGATGTAATCCCCTTCAAGTGATCCTTGAGAGTATTTCCCATGCCCACAAAGTCTGCCCCCCTGAAGTCCACTGCCAGTGTCCTAGATCTCCCCTCCCCATGCTTATTTGAAACGAGACAGTATTGTGGTCGCTCCCAGTCAGGAGATCCTCTACAACCAGGTCCCTTACCAGATCCCCATCTGCCAGAACCACATCCAGGACATTCCTCTCCCTTGTGGGCTCCATCACATGCTGTGTTAAGAACACATCCTGGAAGCTGTCCAGCAGCCTCTGCTCCTTGGCCACCTTAGAGGACATGGTTCCCCAGTTTGTACCTGGCATATTAAGGTCCCCCATCAACGCCACTCCTTCCCCTTTTGGTCCACACTGGGCAATGATGTTGTCCAGCAAACCATCTTCAGAACATCACCCATCCCGGGGCCTATATACTACGCAGCTTGACTTTTACCTCCTGCTGGGGTTCGTAAAGGTGACCCATAAGGCCTCCACATTTCCCTCTGCCTCTTCTACCCTAGCAATTTCTATGTCATCTCTAATGAACATAGCCACCCCCTCTGCCCTCCTTTCTTTCCTTCCTAAGCATAGTGTACCCCCTCACGTTTAGGTCCCAGTCATGGTTTTGTTGGCCCACGTTTCCGTGACTGCTGCCACATCCACACACCCCCGAACAGCATGGCCTGGAACTCTGGCAACTTGTTTCCCAAGCTTCTGGCATTTACTAACACCACCCTCAACCCCATATCCCTGATCTCCTTTGTCGAACCCCACCCAGGTTCCTTATACTTCCATCCTCCCTCTGCTCCTCCTGAAACCTCCACCCCCAGTCTGTTTCCCTCCCACCTTGGGTTTGAAGGCTACCCCTCATCTGGAGGAGAGGGCTCTGGTCAGCCCTCCTTTATCCCTCCCCCATCACAAGTTTAAACCCCACCTTTCTTGAATGTAGTCAGCCACCCTGTTTAAGTACTTCCTTCCCTAACGGGGCAAGATGAAGCCTGTCCTTGGCATATAGTCCCTTATCCTCCCAAACTCCTTTCCAGTTCCCTAACACCCCCAACCCACTCTCTTCACCCCACTTTCTGAACCAGCCATTAACCTCTATGATCTTCATTTTTTTCTCCACTGAGGCCTTTGGTACTGGCAATATCTCTGAAAAGGAAATGTTGAATCCATTATCCTGACAGACTCTGGCAAGTTCTCGGAACCTGCTTGGATTTCCAAACCGCTATTTCCCTCTAGATCATTAGTTCCCAAATGCACCAGGAAATGTGGTTTCCCTCCACAATCCCTAACCAGTTTGTACACCATGAACTTTGCTCTGTGCACTATCAGCCCAGAGATGCTCACTACCTTCACCTGGCTATGGCATCCACCCCCGTCCCTCCCACTGGATACCCCTAATCATCGAGTCTCCCAATAACAGAACCTTAACACCGCCATCATCCTTATGGTTACCTCCACTATGCACTCTCAACCCCCCAGCCCCCCTTTATTCTTGATCTCAATTCCATGGAAGTCTTCCTGCCTTATTAGAGATCCCCTTGTCACCCTCCCCTTTCTGCCTCCCTTGTTATTTTGCCCACTTAACTCAGACCCCCCCCGGATAGGTGCCCCTTTAACCCTCTCTTATCCGAACCATTTATCCTGGCCCTGATGGTTTCCCCTTCCCCCACACTGCCATCCACCCTCCTTGTAATAGTACCCCTATCTCCAGAGGCCCTCTGTGGGTCCCCTTTACCTAGGGCCCCATCCTTGGTACAGACTCCCCTGCTGAAGGGGGGCCCCTCCCTACCTCCTTGTCTCCCAGTTTCTCTCCAGTCATGCTGTCCTCCTTCATGTCTGCAATATGTTGCATCTCCCCCATCTGCTTAACATTTATGTTCCCCTTCTCCCTCTGGGACTATTTCTATCCTTTCCATTGTCAGTCAGTGATGCCCTATGGGTATCCGACTTTTTCCCCCCAGCCTCTGTATCAGTTTCCTCATTTCCACCAACCCCTTTCTCCCCCTCTAGTTTGCTTAGTAGCTCAAATTTATTGTAACACTCTATGCCAGCCTCCATCAAGTAACCTGAGTTTCCCCCGACTGCCCCTCTAAACTGCCCCTCTTCCTCCCCTCTTGCTCTGTTCACCTTAGGAGCTCCCTTCCCACAGTCTGCTCTTTTAGGCTTCCCCACAACAGCCCCTCCCTTCTCAATGTCTGCTCTTTTAGGCTTCCCCACAACAGCCCCTCCTGACTCTTCTCCCTCCACTCTCTTTATATTCGGAATGTTTACCCCGGACGTTTTCCCCTTAGTGTCAACATCCCTATCTAAGGGTTCTCTGTCCCTAATATCCCCCTCCTGCTTGTTTTAACATAATATCCTGTAATTTCTAAGCATTACCCCAGCCTCCCATCAGCCCCACCCTTCTGCTGCCCATATCCACACCCCTTATCATTGGACACCCCCCCCAACTCATCCAGCTTACTCCTTAACCAGTATACTTCATTCCTGATACAAGATTAGCTGTCTACAGAGTGGGCAGCCTCCGTCTTTCCAGGCACAATTGAGAATTATTGCCATCCCACAGCCTGTGCAGCCTACAACCCTTCCTAAAATGCCTGCCATGGTGGAATATGGCCACCCTGTCTGTCCCACTCTGTTAATAATGGCACACACCCCTTTTCTCAGTCCCTTCCCCCTGGAATACAGTCTCTCTCTATACTGGCTGTAGTTATTTACAAACCTAATTTCAACCCCACCAATAAAGTTCCCAAGTCTCACAAACACATACAGTCCAGTGTGTGTCCAGTCCCACTAACAGTGTGTGTATGCAGACATCAGGTACCATATGATGTCACAGGCCCACCAGTTCCTGTTGCTTCAAATTTCAGTCACAGAAAGAAATGCACAGCCCTTCAATCCCAACCCACAGTGGCTTTTCAGTATTTAAGAAGGCCTACAAAACAGGGTGGGGGAGGGCTCTACCACCACCAGGCAAACATCACATTTAAATTTCACTCTAATTATCACTGCCAAACAAGTGTTCCCAAGCCCCAATAGTTACTATATCACAGCCCAAGTAACAGTTCTAACTCAAAGTAGTAATTTTTAACACACAGAACTAATTTCAAGTACAAAACTATTCAAATATTTAGTTAAAACAGAAGATAAAACCAAACCTCTGTCCTGAACAGCCTCCTGCTTCTGTTCCCAAGTGGACAATGAAAGACAAGATGATCCTTGTAATTTCCCCTCCCCCTAACACCAGGCAAACATCACATTTAAATTTCACTCTAATTATCACTGCCAAACAAGTGTTCCCAAGCCCCAATAGTTACAATATCACAGCCCAAGTAACAGTTCTAACTCAAAGTAGTAATTTTTAACACACAGAACTAATTTCAAGTACAAAAATATTCAAATATTTCAGTTAAAACAGAAGATAAAACCAAACCTCTGTCCTGAACAGCCTCCTGCTTCTGTTCCCAAGTAGTTGTCTCTCATTCTGGACCATGTTTTAAGAACTCAGCTTTTCAAACTTAAAACCAGTTTCAGCCTAGGGACAAACCAGTAGGTGAACAGCCTACTTGCACTGAAGTTGGTAACTAAGTTTTTTGGAACTGAAGTGTTATTGCCATGAAATATTTCATATGTTCAGTCAAGGGTGGAAACTGATTGCACCTAAGGAAAATTATTGTAGGAAGTCAGGGGAACATGGATGCCCCCAGGAATGGGGGGTGCCTAGCCTACCACAACAGCAATGCAGCTATGCATATCACAACTGAACAAATGAAATCAAACTGAGATAAGAATAGAGCAATTGCTGAATTGGGAGGAGATGCCTGAGCCCAACCTCATATGGGAGAGTGTGGACTCAGTGGCCCTTGCATCTTCATACACTAATTAGTAGAAATGGTCTTGGTATCACCTCACCAGGGGCAGTATTTAATTTTGGGGGGGCTGGTCAGCATGGCTGGTGTGGTTCCCATCCTCCTGCTAACCAGCATCCTGGGCAATCAGGACCACGTGAACCTTAAGGACCAGGTTTTCACTGAACACCATCTTCTTGTGGTTTCAGAATGCGCAAGCACTCTTTGAACATTCTGGTGCATTAAAGTGGAGTCAGAATTCTGGCTTCTCTCCATGCAAGTTATAGGGACTGTACCTCATTTGAGGTGTGGCAAGGGGAGGTCAAGAGAAGGTGGGAGAGCAATTACCTCAAGTTACATGCCAGGACCATTTGCCCACAGTGGCAAAGAGGATGGGGGGTGGCATAGCAAGAGCTCTCAGCTACTTGTAGCATTGCTTAATATTGAGGCAGTTGCTCACCTAGGATGGAAGGGGGCCTCATTGTTGCAGGTTGTTCAGTAAGTTGTTCAAGGAGTTATGTTAAAAAATAACTGGCAAACAAAAATGTAACTAGGATGGAGTGGGGGATTGGGGAGACCCCTTATGTGGGAGACTTGTAGTGTATCCAACCACCTATGAGTATCCTGAGAATTGCAACAAGAGACTCATATGTCAGCAAAGGAAGATGAGTGACTAAATAAGTCACATGGAGGGACCCTCATACATGGCCATTTTACTACTAAGGTGCTTGGGGTAGCCATATGGTTAAGGCCGGATGTGCAGGTTTGGATACATTGACAGGACAGAGAAGTAAAGGGACACTATTGATGCACTCCATAAATTTGATAAGTTGGCATGGAATGACAGATTTGTGTGACTAGGGATAGATGCTGAATCCCTTTACACCTCTATTAGACATTCACAAGGCTCACATGCTTGCAGATTTTTGTTTTTTTAAATTTAGGAGAATCCAGTGATGTCCTGGTGGACTTCATTAATCAGGCGTTGGAATTTATTTTGACTCATAATGCCTTTCAATTTGAACATAACTATTATTTGCAAACATGTAGCACTGTGATGGTGGCTAGTATGGCCATGAGTTATGCAAATCTCTTTCTGGGTTGGTAGGAAATGCTGTTTGTCCTTAATGTAAGAAATAATCCCTTTTTCAAGAATATTAGACATTGGTATAGGTTCATTGATGATTGCATTTGTGTATGGGAAGGCAATACAGGAGATATACCCAATTTTAGGTGAAGGTCTAGATTCCAAGATGGTGACCGTGAGGCTGGAGTAGTGGCAGATCCTTCTTAAACTTCCCTTTGGTATGATAATTCTCATACCCCAGCAAACTTTTGCCAGTTCCCAACTTATTTTTGATGTATGAATTTGATGGCTTCCAGGATAATGTACTGGAAAAAGTTAAACCCTGGACCAGGAAACAAGGAACTAAAATTCTGAAACAAGCCACGATGAGTTTTAGAAAAGGAAATTTAGCAACTAGAAAGAAGACTGTGACTCCTGAACATGCCATTATCATGTTTACCCGACAGAATGGATCCTTGTCAACATCTGAATCTGCAGCCTTCAGTGCGAAGCAGAATATGGACAGGAAGCTGGAGTACAGTCGGGTGAGCCCTCTTTGCAGCCTTCTCTTGAATTTAGAAAAGCACAGAACATATTGTCCCCTTCTAGTTTGAGGAAATGGATAGTAATTGAAGCCAACACTCCATTAGAATAGCGGCACACTTACCAGAATACTGAGACGCAGCGTGACCAAAGGAAAATGGAGGGTCAGAATCAATGCAGCATTCAGGTAACACAAAAAGTAATGGATAAGAAAGTCACCAAGATGCTGAACTATCAGGAACAACTTAGATGCACATGAACTTGTGAATACTCATACATCTGAAACTAACCATAATCATAAATTAGTTAATGGTCAGTTGCAGATGATTCTAAGCTCTGTAGGAGGGTGGACATGGAGGAGGGGAGGCAGGAGCTCAGTGAGGATATAGTCAGGCTACAGAAGTGGTCTGTCACCTGGTAGTTGGGGTTCAATGCCAAAAAATGCAAGGTCGTGCACCTGGGGGCTAGGGACCCAAGGGCCAGCTACTATCTGAAGGGGAAGCAATTGTCCAGCATGGAGGAGGAAAAGGATCTGGGGTGATAGGGGTGGAATGAAACACTCTGGCAGTGCAGGAAATTTGCAGCAAAAGCAAATAAAATGCTGGGATGCTTCGCCAGAGGAATCACCACCAGAATGGAAGAAGTCAATCGGCCCTTGTACAGGTCATTGGTGAGGCTGCACCTGGAGTACTGTGCACAGTGCTGGTGCCCTTATTTGAAGAAGGACATCCAGGTGCTGGAGGGGTCCAGTGAAGGGCAATCAAAATGATCCAGGGCATGGGGGACAAACCATATGAGTAGAGTTTGAGAGAGACCAATATGCACTCCCCTAGAAAATGGAAGGGAGAGGAGGGATATAACATAAACCCATCAAATAAACAAGGTTGGAGCAGAGGGCATTTTCAGTTTTAAAAGAGAGTATAATACAAGGGGGCACAGTCTGAAACTTGTCAGGGGTAGATTTAAAGAATAATGAGGAGGCCCTTTTTCACAGAGAGGGTGGCGTTAGAATAGAGTGAGCTACTAGAGGAGGCGATATCCTTGAACACAGTTTTAAAATGGGGTGGAACAGAGTAAAAAAAGAGGGTTGCAACAGGAGCGAAAATGGATGGGGGAAGTGAGGGGGGAGAATAAAGAGGGGAGGCAGGGGGCAGCTCCAGTAAAATAGATTGGGGCTGTGCACACAAGCAGATTAGACAGACCATAGTGGCCTGCTTCTGCTAGCAAATTTTCATCTGTTTTGTATGATACTGAGAATTTAGAAAATGGTCTTAAAAATCTAAGAAATCCAATTGGCTGCCAGGGGTACATTAACTTAAAGTGAGAGCCCTCTAAATAACATATCCCTGTCAAGCCAACCCAGTAAAGTATCATATTACCTACTCTGCTCAGTAATGAGCTAACATACATCCTTTCAATTTAAAATCACAGTCATTTTTTTTCTCTCGTTTAGCAAGAGATACTGTTCCCCTGACACTCCTTCATTCAGTACCAAAATCTCCCTTAATTTATAAAGAATACTGGGCACATAGAAGGAAATAAGATAATAAGAGAACTCTGCTCTGTACATACACAATGGCTTACAGCTCCCACAGCACTTTTGAGTCTCCAAGCTGATCCACGGTGCCGCTTGTCATTTCTCCCTCGATCGCAAACCCCACAAGCACTCACCTCAGACCGCTCTGGACCATTTGAAACACAAATGAATAGGTGGCACAAAAAAAGAATACAACTCCATATAAAAATAAACAAACAAACAAATGAGTTTATCGTCGTGATGCCTCTTCTGTTTCCTTTTCTACATACTTCCAGGTATGATGTTATCGGTCATACTAGAGTTCCTGCCCAGGGAGATTGCTGCAGCTCAGAACCGACCAGCTTTTGAACTGTGGACAGGCTGTGCAACCCAGCCTGTCTGCAAGTTCAAAGAGCTTTTTCACAATTGCAGTGTGATGAGCTTGCTTGGTTCTTCGCTGATAAGGTGGCCAGCATCAGGCTGGAGACCCATTCAGCACACTCTATGGGAGTTGCTGATGATCAATGCTTGGCCACTGTCCCTCTTTTCTCCTGGAGCTCCTTTGACTGGCTGGAAATCATGGATGTTATGTGGATTGTCCAGGATATGTGCCCTACATGCTGTAGTTTAGACCCAGGCCCGACAGCCCTGATTATGGGTTGTTGGGAAGTCATTGGCCCAGTTCTGGTGCAGACGGTCTGGTGCTCCCTTGACTCTGGAGAATATCCCTGCTCCTTGAAGGAAGCAGTGGTGACACCTTTGTTGAAGAAAGCTTCATGGGACCTGAATTGTCTTGCAAATTACAGACCTATCTCTAACCTTCCCTTTGTGGGGAAGGTGGTTGAGAAAGTAGTGGCAGTACAACTGGAGAACCATTTGACCATCCATAGCATCTATGAACCTCTCCAGTCTGGTTTCTGAAAGAGGCACAGTACCATGACTGCGTTGGTTTGGGTGCTCAATGATCTCCTGATGGTAAGAGATCAGAAAAAAATGGTCCATTTTGGTACTGCTTGATCAGTCATCAGCTTTTGACACCATGGACCATGGGGTACTGCTCGAGCACCTGAGATTCATCTGTGGGATTTCTGGTTTGGTCCACAGATGGCTTACATCATTCCTCACTGGTAGAACTCAGAGGGTGGTGTCCAGAGTTTTTTCCTCTGAACCCATGTCTCTGTCTTGTGGGGTTCCTCAGGGCTCGGTGTTGTCCCCAATGTTGTTTGCGGTATATATGCTGCCCTTCGGAGACATTGTAAGATGATATGGGCTGAGGTTTCACTGCTATGCTGATGATACCCAGCTCTGTCTGTCTTTTGAGCCCTACCAAGTTGGAGCACTCTCGGTATTTAACGATTGCCTCATTGAAATCCAAGATTGGATGAAGTCCAGCTGTCTGAAGTTGAACCCCAGGAAGACTGAGGTGATGGTCTTGGATCCAGGTCACCAGATAGGGGGGTTGGGAGTAGGTCAACCATCGGGAATATTTCTGGGGGATTCTGAGCTCCATACCTCTGAACAGGTGCGAGACCAGGGAATGATACTGGACAAAGGGCTGATACTTCGATTTCAGGTGTCAGCTGTCATTAAGCTAGCCTTTTACCATCTAAGGAACATCACTAGGATCAAGCACCTTGTTCCGTCCGGTGAGCTGCCGACACTGGTTCACCCCTTTGTGACCTCGTGTCTGGATTATTGCAACTCCCTTTACTTTGGGCTTCTGGGGGTTGATGTCCACCACCTGCAGCTGGTGCAGAACTCTGCAGCCCAGTTGTTGATGGGGACACCTTGGTCTTCCCATATTACACCAGTGCTGTGGGAACTGCACTGGCTGCCAGTTCTATGGTGGGTAACTTTCAAAGTCGGATTACTGACATATAAAGCCCTACACAGACTGGGCCCTGACTACCTGAAAGAGCTTCTGGTTTCTTACCTCCCTGTGTATCTGCTCCGCTCGGTCGACGAGGGGTTGCTGAAGATTCCGAGAGTCTTTTTAAAATCTTCAGGGGCTCAGGCATTTATGTTCATGGCCCCTATCCTCTGGAATTCTCTACCCCATCAGATTAAGGAGTGCATGACCATGGGGGTTTCAAACAGGCACCAAAGACCTATTTATGGGGCATGGCATAAGGTAATATGGAAAACAGTTTTCAATTATATTGTACTGTATATTTGTTACAGTTGTGCAGTGTTGTTTTAAATTGTATTAATTTGTACTGCTCCTTGGAATTTGAAAGGCGCATTAAAAATAAAGATGATGATGATGATGATACCTGAAGTAATGGCTGCATCTTCCTCATGAAAATGATTACAGAACCGGCAGATAATTCATTTCCTAAATGTAAAATGTATGCCAACACAGTGCTAAGAAGACAATTGCTGTGTGTGTGTGTGTGTGTGTGTGTGTGTGTGTGGAGCACAAGAGAAAGAAGGAATGAGGGGGTACCAGAGATGGCACAGCACAGAAACAGGGACTACTTTAGGAGATAGACATTTAAACATTGTTGTTGATGTATTCTTGAAGTCTTTTTCTCAGTTTTTTAAAATCCCATAAAAAAATGACACAGTACCCATTTTCTAAGTGCAATAATACCATCCAGGGTGGGAAGTATGGGCAATACAGGACCTTCCAAAGGCTATAAGGCCCTCCACTTGCTGTGTTGGGCCTCATTATGCCCCTGGGTGGTCCAGTATTGCCCAATTCTGCCCAACCTGTCAGGTATTACTGCTTGTTTAAACAAATTTCAGTGCCCCCCCCCAAAAAAAAAAGACAGTCAGTTGTTTGGAACACCAAGCTTTACTCCTTTTAAACTAAGGGGGAGGATAAATGCAGATTTCTCTAAACATATAAACACCCCAATTGAGAATGAAAATAGAGAGAATGCCAGAGAAGTCCTCAGGGACTGGAATGCAGTCTCAGTTCTTAGTTCCAAGAACTATGACAAACCTAACCAAACACAAAACAGAAATATAATGGGAAATGCTGGGGACATTTCAAGCACTGATTTATCTTCTATTAGAAGTGAATCTACTTCACAGTCTTTGGAGATGCAGGGGGGGGGTCAACTTGAACACTTCTGTGAATACTAACTCCATTTCTACTTCCCTGGGCGAGCAAAACAACAACCAACACTTTAAAAATGCACCTGACTCGGCTAATGCACTTTGGGAACAAATGTGAAATGTTAACAAAAAATTGGAAAGATTTTTAACATTTCAAACAAAATTGAACTGTTTTGGGAACTTATTTAACAACTTAGTAAAAGAAAAAATAGTCATTGAGTAAAGAAAACAATGACATTCAAAAACTATAACAAAACTAGAAGATGAACAAACTTCATTTGTAAGACAATTCAACATTTTAGAACACCATAATACAAAATGAGAGAAAAACTAATTGATTTAAAGTCGCAAACCTGTAGGAAAAAATATCAGGATTTTTTGAGTACCGGAGAGCTGGGATGGCATAAAACCATTAAGAGAGTCTTTCAAGCAAGTTTCAGCTGCACATCTGGACACTGACCCAGGGGGGAAAAACTGGAGATTTATACAATTCATCGAGGTTAAAGACTTCAGCAAAATGATAATGGTCCTCCCAGACCCATAATTTTTACATTTTTAAAATCAGGGGACAAGGACACTCTCATGACTGAAGTCTATAAAAAGAAAAGGATTAAATTGCAGGGAGCCAGTATCTCTATTTTTAACGATTTACCCCCCTGAACTGGTAACTGAAAGAAATAAATATTACATGATTAAAACAAAACTGTGGTCCAAAAATGTTACAACTATCATTATTTAGCTCGCTAAACTCTAAGTGATTAAAAATGGGGAGTGGTTAATATATAGAACTCTATAAGAAGCTATTGCAGATTTTAAAAAGAATTTACCAGATCTGTTTGCATACCATAAATGACTGGAATCACTAGAACCTGTGTAAATGGATGGGCAGGGGACACTGAATATTGTTGTAATGTGTTTTTTGGGGGGGTAGCACAATGGAATGTTCATAAAATCTTGCAGCTTCTTGTTTACTTGATTATATTCTGTGAAGGAGGGAAGGGACTTAGGGATCATTAAGAGGGATGGCGACTGACCCCTTTGGGACTATTACATTGTTACAAATTATGTTTCTAACTTTATGTGTGTGGGGGGAGGGAAGGATTTTTTTTTTTTGTATTTTCCATGCAGGTTGTGTTTTGATAAGGGTTACCTTAGGATTAGTACCAATGATTGGACAGTTGGATGAATATGTTTCAGGGAGAGACATACAGAGGATAAGATATTTCTTATAAGTGTTTTATTTACAGGAAGGTGGCAGAGATGAACTCTATTTCTTAAGAATTCATCTATTATTAGGGAGGGAGACTGGGATTAATGGATAGTTTCCCAAGATAGGAGCTTGAATTCTTTAATAGATTATTCCAATATAAAATGGTTAATTATAAAAAGATCCTTAGATGGGGCTCCCTAAATGTCAATGGAATCAGCATCCCAATTAAAAGAGCCAGGATTATTACATATTTAAATAAGGTTAAGTTGGACATAATTTGTTTACAGCAAACCCATCTAGATCAGAAATAAATGGTTAAAATTAAAAACAGATGGATAGCACACATATTCTATTAGGAAGGTACTACAAAGAGTTGTGGTGTTGCTATCCTGATTTGAAAAAATATACTGTCAATTTCCAATAAAAGAAAGATTTCATGATAAAGATGGGAGAATTATATTAATTAAGGGATCCCTGTTTGGTCATGAAATTACTATAGGTTCAGTATATGGTCCTTTTGATCATTATTCAAATTTCCTAGTCAGTATAACTGAAGGTCTTATTAAACTTCAGGCACAAAAAATTATCTTGGCAGAAAGAATGAATCCCCTATTAAATCGAGTATTAGACAAATCATCTACACGTAGCAATATTGGAATAGCAGATACACTGAGGCACTATTTAAATTGTCATAGCCTTGAGGATAGTTGGAGAGCAATATTCCTAATACAGAAAGAATGTACTCACTTAGATATGAAGAATAGGACCTTTTTATGAATTGGTGACATGTTTATATCCAAAACTTTAATCATAAATATATTAGAGAATTAAATTCACTCAAGAGTTGTATTCAGTGATGCATTGGTTCATTTGGATTTAGACACAGTGGGCCCGATTCTCGAACAGGGCTGTGTTCAGCACAAGCTGCAGTAAACAGCAGCTTGTGCCAAAGTCCCATGTGCCATGGACCCTGCACCACATTCTGGTAGAGGAGGGGTCCTGACGACTAAGACCCAATGCTTGCGGCAACCCCAGCCATGTGACAACCGCATGGCACACGGGAGGGTTTGCTGCAAGCCCCTTGGACAGTCCGCTGCATGTTCCGTTCATTTAGGGACCGGCCGTGAAGGTGTGCAGAGGGCTGTGCTGGTCCTCTGCTCTGTCTGGGGATGGGGTGGGCAGTACCCATTTGGGTGGGGGGTTCAGGACCTGCAGTGCATGGGCATATGCCAAGCGTCTGCATGGTGGGGACACCGAGGGATCCAGTGCATAGTTGAGGAGGGTCACGACCAGGATCCAAAAGGGGATGCTGCCCTGCATTGCCAAGGAGGCACCTTATGGGGTCTGCTCCATATGGGGTGCATGTGGGGTACATTGGGGTTGTGAGGGCGCGAACCACAGCACCTGTGCTACCATAACTAACCCAGGGGACTGATGTCTAAGTCCTCTTATGCCAGCCCTGGCTGGTCAAAGGGCACTTAGCATTTCTCCCACTGGGTGCTGTCTGTGAATAGCAAGCAGCAGCTTGCATTGGTGCACTCCACTTAGCGCCATGTCGCAGGGTAGTGCAGGGCGCAGGGCTGGTGCAAGCCCTGTTTGGGGCAGGCAGTCTGTGGTCAATGCAGGCAACCTTTGTGAATTGCATGGAGGCAGCCCTGGGTGCAAGGTGCACCTTGTACCATATCTGTTTGGTGCAAGCACCTTGTGTTGGATGCAGGGCTTTGAGAATCAGGCTCAGTAAATTCAGAAAGAATATTTAATAGGCAGAAGACCCAATCAGAGAATACTAGTTTTACGACTACACTGGCCAGGTACAAGTCTCAAAATTACGGGATGCAATGAATTGTAAACTGCGTGGTGTAATTATATCATATCAAAAATGGAGAAACATAAGACTCAAAGAAAATGAGCTAGAATGTAATAAACATATTCAAATTCTGAACAAATTATTATTATCCGATTATGATAAACGATACTTAAAATGGAGAGAATTTAAAATAAAAAAACAAGACTTAATAAGGAAGCAGTTAATCATATTTAAAAAAATAAATTGCTCTAGATATTTCTAATTAGATAAATTGGGCAAACTCCTTGCTAATCTCCATAAAACTCAGAAAGAAAAAACCCTAATTACTGAATTAAAGGATTCCTCTGGAACAAAACATCCAGGAGATGAAAAGATGGGGGAGATCTTCTATAAATATTTTAAGAATATTTTTTCTGAATAAAATGAGGGTGGACTATGGAAAACTTGATTCCTACTTACAAGGTGCAGAACTCCACGATTTTAATTGTGTGGGTGAACCCTTTACTACTGAAGAAATAAGACAAGCAATTAAATGGTTTCCTAAAAGGAAAACCCCAGGATTGAATGGCTATGCAGCTGAATTTTTTATAGATTCAATGATGACCTGATCCCCTAGTTTAAAATTATGATAGATGAGTTAGTGGATGGCAGTGGCCAACTCCAACATCTATGGAAGAATCTTGAGTAGTCTTCATACTGAAGAAAGGTAAACCACATCATAAAACCAGACGTTATCGCGGTTCTTCATTCTTTGTCTCTTCCTCTTTTGAAATTGCTTCTTGGGGTCCGGACACCGTGATCCAGCCCCCCTTTCAATCAGCATAACTGGGTCACCACACTTACTCAGACCACTCCCCCCCCACTAGGTGTGGACACAGTGATCCACCCCTTAGCTCTATATCCATCCCCTTCCCTGTTACTCCCACACCTGGGTTCCTTGATCCCCAGCTTGTGGTACTTAACCCCTCCCCCCTCTACCTGCCCCCCTCTTTTCCCCTTGCTCCCAAACCCTTCCACTGACCCATCTCCACCTTGTGATGGAAGATGGGGCTCCCCCCTCTTGGGTTAAAATCTCAGGCCTTTCTTATTGGTTTCCCAGACTAGCTCCCCAAAGGGCTGGAGGAATAGGTACATAATGAACTCTATCAGGTGTACCCCATCTGCCCGGTACACCTTCTCCTGTTTGTAGGAAATATCCCTATGCTGGATGGGACCCCCCCCAAATCGATCTCTGCCCTGGCCACTTTCCTGTTCAGGCACTTCCACACCACCTCTATCACCTTAGGGCCTTCTCCCCCCATACCCTCAGGGATGTGATCTCTGACTAGCCAATCACCACCCCGGGCCACCAGCTTTTCACCTTCTCCAGGTCTTAGATAATGTCCCTCATCAGGAACCATGAAGGCAATGCCTCTAGGTCATTACCCATCAGATGGATAATGATACAGTCTGGTCTAGCCCAGTGCACCCGAAGCTCCTCTGGCAGTGGTAGTAGCTGTGGCCACCTCATGCCTCTCAGGCCTCTCCACAACACTTTGGTGTGCTCTGCTCCCGGGTACAACTGCATCCCTATCTTTGAGGCCATTGCAAACCTCTCCACCAAGTAGAAGAATGAATGCCCCATGATCCACACCTGTCTCTTGGAGCCTCCTGCAGGGAGAGAAAAGAGGAACACCAATTAGCCATGTCAACACCTCACATATCTCTTGTAACAGTTTGATGTCCATCTCCCCACCCACTTGATATCACTCTCCCCCACTCCTCCAGCATCCACCTCCAATGCCGCACCAATCCTGAAGGAGTGTGGGGCAAAATTGTTGGAGTTCTCCCCCATGAATGCCACTGGCTTTTTCAGTACCGCACCCACCTGAAACCCTGTCACCGGGGACCTGTCCCTGTGCATGAATCAGGCCCCTTTCGTATGGCCTCAAACCCTACTATAGTCCGTCATGGCCTGGACTGTGCAGACTCCTGCCTCTGCCTATCTGTGCATCTTCACTGTGGTGCCCTTACCCCCCTGGCTAGTTTTGGACCTCTGCAGCCAGATGATCACTTTATCTTCCTCCACTCTAACACTCCCTTCCTGCAAGCCTGCAGTGGCTGCCCCCTTCCTGGGCACCACCATTTCTCCAACCCTGAAAGCCCCCTTTGCATGACTGCAAATATGGCCCTGAAGAATCAAGCTTTGTTTGCCAAACTGCAAACGTGGTCCAATGCCCTTACCACCTTTGTGAGCAGGGATCCCATTATGGGTCTTCTCCCATTCTACCTCATGCCCTGCCCCCTCTGCCAACCCATGACCATCCACTTAATGGCCCTGTGGCCCACAGCATCCATCCACCCCCAGTCCCTGCATGTCCAGCTGATACCTGCCAGCTGGACCACCATGGTGGCATGAGCCACCCCTTCCTCCCACTTTTCCACTACGTACTGCATGACTTGCTCTTTCCAGACTGGTTCCTCTGTCTCCCAGCCCATCGTGGACCAAAATGCCTGGAAACTTGCCCAAGCCCCCTCGTAGGCCTTCAGGGTGTTGGTTGACCATGACTCTCTGTACAAGGCCCTGGCTTTTTTCCTCCAGTCTTCCACAGCCAGTCTGGGACTTTAGTCCGGGCAGGTGCGGCATGTGGTGCCAACTCTTAGAGCCGCTCAATCTGAAAATGAGAAAGACAGTTAGCCACCTCATTCTATGTCCCTTCAATGTGCTGTGCCCTAAAAGACAGGTTCAAATGCAGACCCAATAACACCATGCACCTTAGGACCCACTTCACTGACTCCGTACGGCCACTCTGCCTGTTTCTCACCTCTACCACACCCTTGTTGTCACACCAAAATAAGATACGCCGCCCTGCCATCCGGTCACCCCATATTTCCAAAGCCATCCATAATGGGAAGATCTCATGGAATGTGATGTCCTCAGTCCACCCCCATTCCTGCCATTGTGCTGGCCACGACTCCAAAATCCACTCCCCTTGAAAGTAGGCCCCCATCCAAAAACCCCCACCAGATCTGTGTACAGCTCTATGTCCGTATTATAGGCCCACTCCTCCTGCCAGAATGTCACCCCATTGTATAACTCCAGAAAAACCTTCCATACCTGCAGATCCTCCCTCATGCCTTTACTGATGTCCACCAAGTGATGGGGTTGTTTTGCTCTCCCATGACCCTCCCCAAGCTTCTCGTAAATGCCCTGCCCAAGCTTATGGCCTTGCAGGCAAAATTAATGTGCCCCAGCACCTGTTGTACCTCCTCCTGCCCACTAGCACTAGCAAACCTCTTAGTCGTGCCACCTTGTCCCCTGACAGCTGAAAACACTCCTGCTCAGTGTCCACCTTGATTCCCAGGAACTCTAGCTTGTGGGCCAGGCCCTCAGTCTTTCCCACTGCCAGGGGGAATCCCTATGGTGCTGCACATATCCTGAAAGTCTGTCAATACCCCTTGGGTCTCTGATCTGGCTGGCCCCGATTGGCAGGAAATCATCCAAGTAATGGACTACCCTCCTGTGCCCATACCAGTACCCAAATACCCATTGCACTCACTAACTGAACACTTTGAATGTTGAGCATACCACTGAGCAGCCCAAGGGCATGGCCTTATTGAAGTACAATACGCCCTCGAATTGGAAACCGAGCAGGTCCCAGTCCACCAGGTGGATTGGCAAGAAACGGAATGCAGACTTGATGTCCATCTTTGCCAGCCAGGTCCCGTCTGCCACCAGTATTAACTCCATTGCCTGGTCTAGTCATGCATAACATACCACTCTCATGGACTCTGGGATCCATCCATTTACTGACCCCCCATCAGGGTAGGACAGGTGATGTATGAGGTGGAATTCTCCCACTTGTTTCTTGGCCACCACCCCTAGTGGTGACACCCTGCAACTACCTGCAAGGGGGTCCTGCATTGGCCCCTCCAGCCTACCTGCTCTGATCTCTTTCTGAATCTTCTACCCGGATTATGTCCTCTTTTCCTCCTACGGAACCCAAGTTCTTAGTCCTCATCCCCACCTGTGCACCCTCAAAACTCAGTGGAAAGCATCCTTGAAACCCTGATCTCAGCAGCTTGGCTCCTCTCTTGTTGGGGTAGCCTTTTGTTCAAGCCTGCACCACCCATAGCTTGATGGGAGTGAGGGCCAGGCCATAGCCGCACCTCTCATCCCTTGGTCCGATCCAAATTTCAAATGTAATTAGAATTGTATCCCCTCTCCTGGGGCCCCCCAGCCCCTCCCAGCTTCACCCCTTCTGCCTTGAAAGGGCTGTTCCTGGACCTGCCCACCTGCTTGTCTGGCTTTGTCACCCCCTAGCTTGCAGTTCATCACTGGGAGTGATCCCCCACACAGTGAGCAGATGTGCCTAAACGTGCAACTAGATCACGTACATGATGCCCTGTTAAAAGCCCAGCAGGCCTTGGTGCCCTGGGCCAGTGCCAGTATCTTCCCCTGCTCCACTACCTTCCCCACCACTGGACACACCTCAGCATGGGTAAAATCCCACCTCATGTCACCCTTTGCTACCATTCTGCTCTGGAATGCCTCACCATAAATAGGCCACCCGAAACCCAGCATTGCCTTATACGTGTCTCTGATGATCGCCATATAAGTCAGCAGCAAGATTTTCAGGTCTGGCTGCTTCTCCAGCAGCAATACGCTATGAATCAGGAAACCAGCCTGCAAGGTATCGATGCTCTTCCCCTTGAACCTTGCTTCCTCCGCTTTGTGACCTACCACCGCCGATGCCACTGCCATCTCCAACTTGCCTACTGACTCCCTTTGCTCATATTTTTTGGCCATTTCCTCATCCACCAATCCAAAAATGTCAATGTGCTCTCCCTTCCATATTTTGTCCTTTATCGAGGCCGGCACATGGTCACCCAGTGAGAAACCTGGTGGTCCATTGTACAGCTTCTGTACTCCCCCCGTGGTGCCCGCCCCACCATGGCCTTTTTGCCCCCTCCTTAATGGCCTGTAAGGCCCGCTCCGTTTTCAAGACCCCTTTCTCCCCATGTCCCCCAACAAACACTCAATATACTCCTTTAAATCTGTTTCATTGTTTATACCGACATTGTCCTTACTATTATCTGGCTGTGGCCCTGCCGGGACCGGGACTGGCTCAACTCCTGCCACAGGTGCCACCAGTGGGCTGGGTCCCACTCTCTTCAGTCTCTTGTTTGTCTGCCTGGCACCGGCCCTCTCATCTCGCCCCTTCCGTTTCTTTAGGGCCTCCTCCTCTGCCTCCCTTTTCTTTGCAGCCTCCACCAACATCTGGGTCATCAGCTTCATTGCCTCCACCAGCATGGTAGCACTTGACATTGGTGCTCTCTTGGGTGGCATCGCTGCTGCTGCATGACTAGACTGCATAATAAACACCACATGAGCATACCATAAAACCTGCAGCCTGTCCCTCGCCTTCCCAAGAGGATATCCAAAAAATGCCCACCCCACCTTTTCCTGCCTTCGTTCCCCCCTTTCTGGGGGGCCCTCACCCACCGCCCAATCCCACCCCATGGCATGGTGGCTTCCCGCACCAATTTTCCAGGCCCCTTTTAGTGTTCCTTCCTAATTGCAATGCACAGCTTTTTTTTGGGGGGTTTGACTATCATACCCCACTGACTGGCCCATAATGGCATTTTATCCAAATCTGATTGAATACTATCTATCTGTTCCATAGCGTCACATTAGACCGCTGAGTTTTGAGTCATCTGCACCATATGGCTAGGCCTTAGCAGACCTTCTCTCATTCTCAGACCTGTAGGTCCACTCTGTACCTTGCAGGGTGGGGGGCCAAGCCTGACCAATGGCTATGATGCCCCCTACTGGCCACGGGACATTCCGGGCAACCACATCCTTGAAACCCCTGCTCTGGCCTCTGGGCCCCCCACACCCACCCAAGCATGGCTACTACTTGGCCCTGGCATCACAGTGCCATCCAGCCCCCAGGCAGCACGCCCCTTGCAGTGAAACACCACAAAATTTGGTCACTCCCCCCGTAACACTGTGACTGTGCCTTACTGCTCACCCCTAGGCCCACCACTGACCATACCCCTACTGCATGGTGCTGTGAACCCACGACCCATTTTTCTGGACCCACACCCAGCCAATGACTGTGCACCACATGACGCCACCATACAGTCCCTCGACCCTGGCCCACCATACCAAAAAACTCTGCCTGCCTCCTAAATGCACTGCATGGTGCCACCACGTGGTCCTGTGACCCACGGCCTGTCTCTCTGGGTCCCAGTGCCACCTCTTCCATGTCAAAATGTGGCATGCAGTGCTGCCATACAGTCCTGAGACCTGCAGCCTGCCTCCTCATGCCCAATGCCACTGCATCATCACCTTTAAAATGCACCAAATGGTGCCACCATATGGTCTGTGCCCTGTGGCCTGACTGTCCTGGCCCAATAAATACCCATCCTCACATTTGATTGCACCACATGGCACCATCACACAATGGTGCCGCTCCTTGGACCTGCAATCCTCATGCAGTTTCTCTGAGCCCCTTGCCACCAAACAACTGCTCTCCAATTGTGAACTGCACCTTGTGGGGCCACCATATGGTCCTGTGACCTGCATCCCACCTCTCTGGGCCCCCCTAGAACAGAGCGGCACTACCATTTTACCACACAGTGCCAACACTCAAACCTGCGACCTCAGCACACCTCCTGGGGCCCATCACTTTCACAATGCACCATGCGCACCACCACATGATGCTGCCACCTTCGGCCCATGCAACAGCCACGCTTGCCTTCGCTGCTTGCACCATCCCAGCAAACCTCACTTCAGCCGGCCATCTAACTAGCTCCAAACACCCCCTATGTCCAAACTGCGCAGCCTAATGCCAGGCCTCTTGCTGGCCCTCCCACCTGCAGCTACCAACTCCACATGCTGCTGTTGCAGTGCTGTGCTCCTTTCTCCTGCTATCCACTGCCATCAATCATGCAGATCAGCCCCCCATCATACTAGCAAACAGGGTCTAGCTCTGAGACCCACAACCAATCACTCTGCCCTAAAACCTCTTCTTCTGAAACAATATGCATTCTGCACCTTCAGCCTCTGTCTCTGCAAATGCACCACATGGTGCCACCACATGGTCCTGCGACCTGTGGCCCCTACACAGACTGCATCACAGTTCAAATCACAACCATAATACCAGCAAACAGGGTCAGCTCTAGGCTCCACAGCCAAATGCTCTGACCTAACACTTCTGCTTCTTAAAGATACGCATTTTGTTTTGTCTGTGTCTCTGCCTACACAGGCTGCATTGCAGTTCACCCAATGCATGTAAAACAAAACCACCATACTGTAACACACCTCCTACTGAGTGCCTTACCTTAGATTGCCAACAATGTGCTGTAGTTCAAGTGCTGAAATTTAAAGCAAGAAAGGGGGCTTACTGAGTGTTATGGGCCCTTAAAAAGCCCCTAAGGAGCCCTAATCAGGCCCCCTTCTGGCCCCTCCCCTTGGCCAATAGCCAGTGAGCTCTGAGCCTGGTCAGATAACACCATCTGTGAGGTCATAGGTCCTCCCCCTTTCCTTGTAGTTCCCTCCCCTTTCCTGTCCCCATCTCTCCCCCCTTCCTCTGCATTCATACCTGGCTGGGTCCCAGGACAACCTGGCTTGCCTTTCAGTGGCAAACCAATTTATACTCAATGGATTAGTGTGAATGTGTTGGTGGGGGGGGGCATTTCAATACAGACAAACCAGTATGGGTTTGTTAAAGGGAGGAGCCTCCAACAGGTCACTAGGAAAGTGTAGGCCATGTTCTACTATATAAACATTAAGCACCAACAAAAAGACAACATCTTTCATGCCATTGCCTTGGATCATGGGTGTAGGCAGGCATACTCCAAGCACTCCATGGTGTGTAATTTTATTTAAGGGGGGGTAGCAAATAGGCTCTGAACTGCTTCCTTTTTCCATGAAAACTAAGAAAATACTGAACCTTTCTGTAATTTTATTAATAGGAGTAGAAACTAGAAGGCCTGGTCACTAATACTGTCTTTGCATCCCAAGGACAATACAACTTTATAGGTTCTGGGCTGGTATGTGGGTGTCTTAGGGAACAATGCTTGGCATTTGTTACCCATGCATGGCAACAACCATTGTCATGAGATACAAAAGTTGTATTTATTGTGCCAAATGAGGCAACAAAGATGGTCCTGGTGTACATTTGTATATTGTCTGGCTAAACCGGGGGGTAGCTCATCCTAACAAGGGGGGGTAGGAGTGAGTCCACTTGGTGTGCAGATCTGAAATCCCTGGCTACGCATTTGAAGTTTAAAACTGGGACTACATGTTACAGTGTCTAATCAAATGGAAAATCCCTTCCAATTTGTTAAAGTTAATAGAAACACTACAAAAGAACTACACTCAGGTTTCAGGTTAATTCATATTTAGCTGCATCTTACAATATATGCAATGGCATCAGACAAGGATGCCTCCTTTCCCTGGTCATTTTTATATTATGCCTAGAATGATTTTCAAAATGGTTCAGGAGGATACCAGGTATTCAGGAATTACAAATAGGGAACAACACTATTAAAATGAATGTTTCTGCAGATGACATTCTCCTTATTCTAAAAACATATTTATGACAGTATACCCATTTCCTTGAAAGCAGTTAACTATTTTTCAGAAACATCAGTTTAGTTTTTAAATAAATAAAAATCCATAATAATGCAGATATCTAAGGGAGCAAATAAACCTTTAGGAAAATTCAGGGACAATTTTAAAATCGACAGTAAAACAAAATACCTAGGTGTTATTTTAACACAGGACCTAACTTTAAATATAAATAAATCTCTTTGGGAATGAATAGATACTATTAAGATGGCTATGCCACATTTTATATACATATTACAAACTAGTTTTGGGTGCCACAAAGAAATCTGGTTTAGTCAGGTATGTAACATATTTTCAAAATATGTGTGGTGTGGTGACAAACCATGGATTACGTGGGCTTCACTTACAATTCTTTGGAATATGGAGGGGCTGGGTTACCCAATCCCATTATTTATAGACAAGCTCATTACTTTTGGATATTATGGGAATGGACTTTTTTTTCTCGACAGAGAACACAAGATTTAGTATGAGATATTAACTATGGAAATTAAGGAACGTAAGTCTATGAATCCATACACCAACCCTCTGTTAGAAGGGTCAAAATTATTTAAAAAAATGGGTTACTTTGATGTCTTAGGAGGAAGACTATGGATGGTGCTGAATAAAATTAAGAAAGAAGATTTTCCATGGCTTTATTTTAACATCTGGGTCATGCAAAGATTTATGGTTAAAGAAACCAAGTCTTTTTATAAGACTCTACACCTATATGGATACCAGAAATGGAAAGATATTTTGTTGCTAAATAGATTTCCTGAATTTTTTGAATTGAAGAGAATGTTGGGTATTGAAGCTATATTCAATTTCATGCAATATTTCTCATTGAAGGAGGAATTTAATTGGTTAAAACTTAAATATGAGGTTATGGTAAATGACCTTACTAACTGCATTCAGAAACAAGACAACATTATAAAGGAAGAGACAAAGAAACGTTGAAAGAAATTTTATAACAAATTAATGACTTGTAAGAAAGATCCTAACAGAAATCAATCAGTCAGTCAATCAATCAATCTTTATTTTACCAGGTGAAACACAACTGATTGAACCCATTTTCAAGGTGGACCTGGGAAGTTAATATAAGTATAAGGTACAATACGAAAACTGTATACATAATGCAGAATATAGGTACACAGGATGAATACATAACAATGTGAGACTTATACAATACAGAAAACTGGAGAACAATAGTCTGAGAAGGCAAAACACGTCTATAAGCAATATGTACAAGTAACTTGTAGTTTACAATATATACAAATGCCTGAAAGCAGTACTATAACAGTATCCTTGAGGAAACATATCAATAAATATTAGGATACCCATTGAGCACTTCACATATGGGGTGGGAAGAGGAAGTGGGGACATTATGTATAGTAGGAGGGAGGAGGGAGGAGGAAAGAGCAGGATGCAGAGGAGATATGAGGAAGGAAGAGATACAAAGTGATGGGAGGCACCAACTTTATTTAGTGAGGATGGTGTCAAGTGCACCAAGGAAGGCAACTGCAGACAGGTAATACTAGGCCACAATCAGGAGAATCATTTACATGCCTCCTTGACAGTTCACAAATAAAGTGTCTTGAATGAGGCCAGCTAGATAGGGTGGGCCACCTTAAGGGTGTTTTGCAATTTATTCCACAGTTGGGGTAGAGAGAAACTTATAGAGGACCTACCAAATCTTGATTTGACCTTAGGTATGGATAAGGTGATATAAGTGAAGCTTCTCAATGCATACTTGCTTATTGTAGTTAAGGGTAGACAGTCAGCTATGTACATAGGCAACGTCTTTGTGATTATGCTATAAATCCAGAAGGCAGAATTTCTTTGCCTTCTAAAAGTGAGAGATGACCAGCCAACTAAGGTTATTATTTCCTCGATATGAAGAAGGAAATTAAAAATGGAACTCTGAAACAATGCTGTTATTAACAGACCAACAATGGAGAAATCCCAGAATAAAAGATTACAAAAATTGTGTTTCTACAAAAAATAAGACATTCTGAAGGTAAATAATAGACAGAGCTTACTTAACCTCCAAAATGTCTGCCAATATTAATAAAAATGATAACTATGAAAGTTGGCATGGATATCAGCAAGAGGCAGATTTAACCCTTGGTTATGGGACTGCCAAGGAATAAAGGGATGATGGGAAGAGACTAGACACACTCTCTCTGTATTAACTTAGAAGAACCTACCCACAAGTGTATATCTTTATATTTTTAATAGTACAGGATGATTTGGTTTGACTAAAACAGAGGAAAATGTTATAGCTTTAGGGACCATGGCTATGAAGACACTACTGTTAGAAAATCGGACAGCCAAATCCCTTCCAAAGTGGGATTCATATACAGTAAATAGTGAAATATGTTGAGAGACACTGCCCTTTGAAAGGATATGGATATATGTGGAAATGATAGATGACATTTGTTGTATTCGTTGGAGAAACTTGAAGCTAATCTGTCTCCACTATTACAGATAAAACCCTCTCTGCTCCCTTCCTCTCTCTCTCTTTCTCTCTCGCTCTCTCTTTCAATTTAGCTTTTTTAGTTGTCTAAATAGACATTTCCATAACCCTAATAGTAATTTGAAAATGAAGTAACTGAAATATCTTTGGGACAAGATAGTGCATCAAGGGTGGGTGGATGAATTCACATGTCTGGACTGACTAGTACAGTATGGGCTGCATGCCCATTGGCTCATGCTCTGAACCAATGGGCATGCAGCTCTACTGAGATGTCAGTCGGCATGCGGCGGGGCGGCAGGCGGGTGGGTGCTGCCACCAGCCGGCGGGGAGAGTGGAGTGGTGGGGTTCCGAGTGGGTGGGGTGGGGGCCACCAGATCACCAGGGATTTTGGAAGTGGGGGTGAGGAAGGCCACCTGCGATCAGGCTATTTGCGTCCACTGGACCACCAGGGATATTGGACTTTGAGGGGAGGTCTGATGCCTGTGATCGGGCTACTCGGGGTGGGGGAATACTGTTTTGCCCGTGATCAGGCTACTTGGGGGGGTGGGGGGAATACTGTTTTGCCTGCGATCGGGCTACTCGGGGGGATACTGTTATGCCAGCGATCGGGCTACTCGTGGTCCAGGGATTGGAGACATGCATTGTCCCTTATGCGATCGGGCTGCATGGGGCGTCAGTCCCGATGGCTGCTGCCTGGCAGGGTACGAGGTGCAAGTCGTTGGGGATTGGTGCACCTAATGGCATGCAAATGGGTCCGTAATCAGATGCAAATGGCCCCCCGTGTGCCTTGCATAAATTATGGCCCCATTTGCATGTCACCCTTTGAATATCACAGGTGCTGTGCATGGCGCAATGGAACTTGCGCCACCACATCTCAATGCTTCATTCTGACCACTTGCGCTGTTGCAGTTCCACTGCACCATGCACAGTGGGTGTGGCCAGGGGGCGATATTCAAAGAAGTTGCGCCATAGTGCAACTCCATTGAATATCTCCCTGGCCCCACCCCTGCGCAACTATTTTGAGTGGTGCAGGGGCTTGCGCCACAAAATGGCGCAGTTTGAATATCTGGGCCTAGTGTTTTGATTTGTACTTCTGTTATGTTGTATTCACATTGTAAATGTATATGTTTGTACTATAATCTGGACTTAACCAGGTCCATCTTGTAAATGAGCTTGCTCAAAAATGTTTGCCTAGATAAATAAAGATTTGATATATACATACAGTATATATATATATATATATATATATATATATATATATATATATATATGGGCTACATGGGGGTAGAAGTGGGATATGGAAAATATTCTCACTCCTGCAGAATGAGATATCCATGCCTCACAATGCAGGAGTGAGAATATTTGCTATATCTTGTGATCTGCACAGCATGTGTGTGAGTTATACAATAGGTGTGGAAGCTTTAATTTGTTTTGTTTTATCTTATGTCGTTCTGTTGCTGTGAGTTGCTGCTGTGAGTGAATGGGTATGCATGGGGTTTGTATATGTTGTGAAATTGGTCATTGTGTGTGTGAGAGAGTGGTAAGAGGTTGATGAGTGTGTGAGTGTGATCCGTGATTAGACTATGCGTTTTGGTAGGCTGGACATGTCCAGGAGGTTTCCTGTAGATACTGTGTGTGATTTTCCTTTTTCACTATATTTTATTATGCGTAGTATTTAATTTGTGTTGTATGTTGCTCTGCGTAACTTTTTCATTTGTGGTTGGCTTATATATTATTTGTTTTGGAATGTCTGTGAGAAGCTGCATGGGAACTACAGGTAAGAGAGCAGTTTCGATTGTATGAAGTGCTTTAGTTGTCATTGAGACGCTCAGCTTTATTTTTTACTGAGACTGACAGCAAGAATTATATAGTTTCAGAGTATATATCATGTAAGCAATACCAGTTTAAAGAGGTCATGTTTAGGTTGCTGTAACATGTGAATAAATGAAATTATCAACTGAAGGCTTCGGTGTGGAAATATGCATGCTGTGCATTTCACTGGAATGTTAGTCAGAGTCAGAGTCTGTAAACAGATTTTCTTTCTGTTTGTTATAACAGAGATCATAAATGGGACCCGATAGGTTTACAGTTTAGATGCAGTGTGAGAGACTGCACAACCATTCAGCAGTTTGTAGTACAGAAATGTGCTGTTTTAGGTGCGTGCCATTTGGTGCAGTGAAGACTGTACTGCTGCAGGCTTCTGGCATTTGTGAAACTGCAAGCAAAGAAAGAAGAATGCAGACCAGCTGCTTAATTAGGTACCTCAAACATTTCAGTTTCACATTTAAAAGAAGTTCTAACTTACATTGGGGACGTGCTTCTGGAGTGAGAATATTGGCTGATGACATAGCTACAGTATGGGTAAATGTAAATATTTTCATTGTAGCTATGTCATCAACCAATTATCTCACTGGGGTGAGAATACGTTATTTTATTGTCAACGAATACAACACACCCCAATTGTATAAATATACTGTATATTCTACTTTTCCCTTCTTGTAGATATAACATTACTATTTCAATGTAATGTACAGAACAGCAATAACATTTATTTGCAAAAAAAAGAAGATATACCTAATGTTATTAACTGGCTGAATAACAGTGACTTAAATCTAAAGTTTATCTATAATGCAAGTAAGAAGTAACTAACATTTCTTGATGTAGAATTTCCAGGTGAACTTGTACAAACTAAATGCCATAGAAAAGCTACAGCCACTAGTTCGCTATTGAGGGCAGATAATGCACCCTGCCCAGAAGTTAGACTACACAGAAATTGCATTACTGAAGAAGATTATTTGTTACAAGCCTCTGACTCAGAAATCAGATTTATTGAAAGGAGTTATGATCTGAAATTTTGGTTAATTACAAATGTAGGGATCTACAGTTACACAGAGACACTTTATTATAGAGAAGAGAGGACTCCTTTTCTGTCCATGATAATAGCTCTGGGCCAGTTACATTGTAACATGGTTTAACAATGTAGTAGGAAGGATAGATAATATTGTCTATCACAATTGGCCCATCCTTATGAGAGACAATGAAGTTGGTGCTGTAGTGGGTAGCAAGCCCATGGTATCCTTGAAAAGGGCCACAATCTAAGAGATTGATCAATTCATAACCCTTTACTTAATAATCCCCTGAATCTAGAGGTAATAGTTGGCTACCACCAAGGTCAAGGTTTTTTATAAATACATGAGGTGCAACATATGCAAATATGCATAACCAGGGAGCTGTTTTATATATCCTAGGGATAGAACTGTATGAGTTGAAGTGAAGGAATGTACTACTTGTGATATCCCTCTTTTGGTTTAGGTTCTTTGGTTTCAAGGCAACAATCTATGTGTGAAGGAGTGTGCACCATCTGAAATAGAGGATCCAGGAACATGTCAGGTCCATGTTAAATAACAAGCTGGATACCCCAGTTGGGATAAATGTTGCTGAGAAACATAATTAAAATTCTGATCTCATTAAATTCATGGCATTGAACACCCCATGTAAGGGATTTGACACGACTAATAAGTCTTTTTAGAAAATAAACTTTTGGGATATTCACACTGAAAAGTATTAAACCTCTGGGTCCCAGTAATCAATGGGATCTAAAACCCTTTTTGTGCTGATAAAGCTTTGTATGTAGGGTGCTATATTACTTTCTGCATGTTTACTGACATATTTTAGAGCTGGGTGAAAATTGCAAATTCTGCTTTAGCAGAATTTCCTTGAATCTCACAACTTTCACAGAATTCTCCAAACGTCCGCCTTTGGTGAAATCAAAAATCGTCCGACTCTCTACTGGCACCCCCACCCTCTAATCACTGTCCCCCATGAAATAAATCTTTCCATGGTGTCTAGTGGCCCCCAACATTCTGATCACCATCCCCCTATGAAAGAAATGATTCCCTGGTGTCTAGTGGCACCCCCACCCTCCAATCACCATCTCCCAATGAAATAATTTTTTCCCCTGGTGTCTAGTGGAAGCCCCCACCACTGATCACTTTTCTCCTATGAAATAAATGTTTCCCTGGTTTCTAGTGGCACCCCCAACCTTTGACCACCATTCCCCTATGAAAGAAATCTTACCTGGTGTCTAGTGCCGCTCCCCACCCTCCGATCGCTCTCCATCTATGAAAGAAATGTTTCCCTGGTGTAAAGTGGCATCCCACACTCTCCATTCTCCATTCCCCTAAGAAAGAAATGTTTCCCTGGTATCTAGTGGCACAACACCCTCTGATCACCATGCCGCTATGAAAGAAATGTTTCTCTGGTGTCTGTTGGCATCCCCACCCTCCGATCGCTGCCCCCATGAAAGAAATGTTTCCCTGGTGTCTAGTGGCACCCCCCACATTCTGTTCATCATCCCCCTATAAAAACAAATGCTTTCATGGTGTCAGTGGCACTCCTACCCTCCAATCACCACGGGGAGCATGATCCCTCTCATTGCATACAGCAGCTGGCTGAGATGGTGAGAGGAGGGCTGTGCTGGTCACCCTAGGGGCCCCTTGCAGCAGTGTGGCAGTGGCCCAAAAAGACTATGGAAAGGTGGGTTGCAGCTTGCTGTAATTGGCCCGGTGTAGGCAGTGTGAGTGGGACTGCTGGACAACAGTGAAACATTTATTTCATAAGGGAATGGCAATCAGAGGATAGGGGCTGCCACTCTGCCACTAGACACAAGAGAAACATTTCTTTCATAGAAAACAATGATTGGAGGGTGGGAGGGTGCCACTAAATACCTTGGAGAGACAATTCATACATTCATTCTGCAGTTCAGTGACTCACTGAACTGCGGAATGCCAGTTTGAATTGTGAATTCATGTTTCAAACTGCCAAAAGAATTTCCACCGAACTGACCTCGGACAGTGATAAGTTCTATGGAATTTTCTTCAGCAGATTAATACATGAATCCACAGTTTATACATTTATCTCACCGTTCTAAGTCAGAATTTCAGCAAAAGTTGCCGAAATGATTTTCGCTCTTTCATGGAAGCAAAAGTTTGACTTTCGCTCAAATTCCAGTGGTGAAAGATATTTTTTTTAACAGAGCACTAATATATTGTAATGGTCTAATTTATGATTTCTTTTCTGTCTTTTAAGTGCTGCTTATATTTTCTTCCTCTCTCTCTCTCTTTCTCTCTCTATCCCTCTGTTGATGAGCATAGCACACAGCTGTTCCTTGTGATATCCTTATGAATTTTCCCAGGTTTTGTTTCCTTCCCCCTCCCTCCTTCTGCTTTTTCTTCCCTTACATTTCCATCATTTTCCCTTTACCTTTCCTTTTTTCCTTCTTTATTTATTCCTTTCACCTCCCAGCCCCCCATTGTTCACCCGTCTGCCTGCTTCCCTCCCTTTGGTCCCTTCACCTATTTCCTTTGTTTTCCTCACCTGCATTCCCTTTATTCTCCTCTTGTTTTGCATGTATTCCCTTGTTTTAGCTCCATAAGTACACACAATTAGTATTGTTAGTGGTCTGGGATTGCAGTGGCTGTACTTATTTCTGTCTATATTTTTCAGCTCAGCAATGTTAACTATTGCTCTTAAGAAAGTGAGCCCAATAATGACTGTAGCTCCTTTATGAGTATTGAGCTATTACTATTGTGGCGCGATAGTGCTGCTGTAGTTAGGGTTTAGTAGGATGTTCAATGTTAAAGTCCTAAATTTGCACATTAATTACTTTGGCACCGTTTGATGAAATCAGCTGAAATTTTGAATTTGTTCTTTTGGAGACAAGGTCTTGATCTGTGAAAAGTTTTATAATGGTAGCTGGTGCAGTTTCTTAGATCCGCATATGTCATTTTCTGTAAATGTCAAATTTTTTCTTATATTTCACATATTTTTTGTTGTTGTTTTTTGCTTTCACCTACAACCTACATGGAATGGAATTTGTTTCCATAATTTGCAGAGCACGGGTACCATGTCCTAAGGTAGTGCCTTTGAAAGGTCTGGTGAAACAGTATTAAAGGGTTCCAGAGTTATAAGGCTTTAACATTTGGTATCTTCCCATTCTGAGCATATGCAGTAGGGTTTTTGAGATAATGTTCTGGTGTGAAAAAAAACAAACTGGGTGTCATAGGACTCTTTTTTGGTTTTACGCTACTTGCTTCTCACAGCACAAAGCATATGTTTGTGTTGTGTGACCGTCATCTTGTTGCTTTTCTCCTTGAACTAACAAGCATGTGAAATACATAAAAATGCTGTCATTTAAAAGAACAAACACCAAAACCTAACTAAATCGGCCCCATTTAGCTATATTCTGATGTTTGTTTTTTAAAATAAGGGCCAGAAATACCTTTTCTGGGCACCCAAAATCCTGGGTGCCCAACTTAGCGAGTGGAGCCATTCACCTATGTTCTCTGTATAAGAACAGTGAGACATTTTTTACTTCTGCAGCCGTAGCTGGAAATCATGCTGCGAGGCTGCAGTGAGAGATGTGAGCCACTGTTTCCCTGGTGTCTACTGGTGCCCCCCACCTTCTGCTAGCCATCCCAATATTTCTTTAATGTTTCCCTGGTGTTTGTTGGCACCCCCACACTCTGCTTGCCAACCCCCTAATGTCTTTGTCTTTCCCTGGTGTCTAGTGGCAAATCCCATCCTCTGTTGATGTGTCCATAATATATTTCCCTTTTCCTGTTGTTTATGGGCACCCCCACTATCCAATCACTCCCTGTTATGTATTTGTAATTCCCTGGTGTATAGGGGCACCCCACCCTCTAACTGCTATCCCTGTAATGTTGTTCTTTCCCTGGTATCTGGTGGCACCCCTACCCTCCGATCTCTGTCCCAATAATAAGTTGTTCTTTCCCTCGTGTTAAGTGGTACCCCTCACCTCCAGTTGCCATCTCTCTAATAATTTGTTCTTTCCTTAGTGTCTAGTTGTACACCCACCCTCCGATCTCTGTCTACATAATAATTTTTTCTTTACCTGGAATCTAGTGGTACCCCCTGTCCTCCAATCACCATCCCCATAATAATTTATTTCCTAGATACCTGTATCTAATAGTACCCCCCACACTTCAGTCACCATCACTATATTTTTGTGTCTTTCCCTGGTGTCTAGTGGCACCCATCCCTTCAATCACCATCCCTGTTTCCAATAAAGAAAACAGTCCTTTAATGTGTTTTCTTCTAAAACTTGAAAAAAAAGTCCCTTGGCAATCTGACCCCCCACTTCCCACTCAGAACCCACCACCCCATAGCCCCAGTACATCCCCACTCACCTGAAGAGGTCACAGGGCAGAGATCCACCCTCCAATCAAAGACATGTCTTGCTGCTGGAACCACCAACTGCAATATGAAAAGCTAAAGTAAGTGCAGTTCAATGTGTTTCAATGAGGTTTTCAACTATGATGCATAACTTCGACATTTTTACATATTTTGAGCCCAACATTTTCAACATAGCCTTTTTGGAAACCCACTTCTTGAACAATGGCGGTGGAATTATACAAATCCATCCCAAAAGGCAATTTTGCGTTCACTTGGCAAAATTGCCTTTTTGGGAAGAATTTAAAAATTGTCACTGTACTTGTTCATGAGGTGAGGTCATAAGAAGGATAAGTTCAAAATCTGGGGTCAAAATATGCAACAATGGCAATGTTATGCACTAACAATGAAATTTTACTAAGCTCACTAGTAACTTTGGTAATTTTACATATTTTAACCCCAAATTTTCAACATAGCCATTTTTTACACCACCTGAAGAAAGTGACAGCTGTCATTTTTCAATCCTGGCCAAAATGTGATTTTGCACTTGTGGCATGGAATGATGTTTCAATGCTGCATAATGATGTTTCTATGAGGCTTTGAACATTTTCATTACTGGGCTCATGAGACGGGGTAATAAGAAGGATATGCTGATGATTTGGTCTACAAATACAGTAAAATGCCTTGGCCATGTGTGAACATTGCAGTATTTCAATGTTCTATCATAATTTCACTAACTTTCACTATTCCGACTCAAAACTTTTAACATACTGTAGGCATTTTTTTTGCCACCTCAAGAAAGTGACAGCTATCATTTTTCAAATTCTTGGCAAAATGTGGTTTCACACCTGTGACACGAAATGATGTTTCGATGCTGTGGAATGATGTTTCAGTGGGGATTTGAAAATTTTCAGTACTGGGTTCATGAGGTGGGGTAATAAGAAGGCTATGCAGACAATTTGGTATATAAATACAGTAAAATGCCCAAGTTATGAGTGAACATTGCAGTATTTCAACATTCACTCATAACTTCAATAATTTCACTATTTTGACCCCAGACTTTCAACATAGCCATTTTTCCACACCACCTCATAAACGTGGCATGTAATTTCTTCAATCTTTGATGAGATGTGTTTTTGCACTTCTGATGCAAAATGACATTTAGACCGGTATACAATAAATAGTACACATCGTGTTTATAAGATGAATCATAAAATAAGTATCTTGGAAATTTGGGGTCAAAATTGAAATAAAATAATGTAAATGTTAGCAAACTTTGTGTGCTGCCACTCTTGACCCAAATGGGTATGTTTTGTGCTCCCATGCTGGTGGAGCGGAGTTCAGGGATGCGCTAAATGACTCAGCTAGATGGGGTGAGGGTGGGGGGATAGTGCTGTTATGCAATAACACCCCAGCCAGGGAAATAAAGGTGCCGTGTTGTCTGCATGGGCCTGGGTACCATATAGAAAAGATTAGAGATGCAGCAAAGTTTTAATTCACAGGTGAAGTGAACCCAAAGTGGTTCACTTCAAATTCTTGTAGCACTATGTGAAAAGTCCATTAAAAACCTTGAAATTTGCCTTACTTCACGTTGTCCACTTCGAGTTATCTTCGAGTTACAGTTTGATACGGCAACATCATTACAAAACAGGCCACTGATCACATGCCTGACTGTCTCTGCAGGTCTGTAGGTCACATGATTCAGGGACGTAGTTAAAAAGGCAGGAAGTCAGTGTTCAAAGTGCAAAGTGGGAACAGATGCAGCATGCAACAGTCAGCATTTGCTTTATTTTGGGGTACTGCAGAAACTCCTGTACCACCAGATTTAAACAGTAGGCCATACAGGAAAACCACACAAAGCCACCATTGCTGATACATTTCACAACATTTGATCCATTATCACTAGCTATGAAGCCAGCTTTAGGGGCAGGGGGTGCAGCCACTCATCAACTTCTGTCAGTAAGAAGTCTAGCATGTGTTCACCTGTATGTGACCCTGCTAAAACTCAATGCATTGCAAGCATGGCATGCTGTCTAATGCCATGAAGGTTGCTACCACCACCACAGTCTGACTTATTACACTGCTTTTCCATCCCACCATCACAGACAGCCCCAGGTGGCTGTGCCCAGTGTGCAATAATACACAGATAGGAATTACCCGCCGTTTTGCCACTTGTCCACATATCCATGCTTAAGTGAATGTAAGGTGATGCGGAATGTTGAAGGGAACGTCTTACAGACTCTGTCACCATCTGAAATAACTCAGGGACAGCACAGGTGAGAAAGTATGTCTGGGACAGGACCTTCCATTTAGGCCATGCGCATGCCACAATGAGCCTGAAGCCCACATTCTCCACAATGGAAAATGGCAAAAGGTCAATTGCCAGCATTTCAGCTATGGCAGCATTGAGTTCACTTGCATCTGCATGACTGTGTGGACATTCAGTGCTGCACGCATAAAGGATGTACTATGTGGGCTGCATCGTTTGTTGCTTTACACATGGCATGCCAAATGGCTCTACTCTACTAATTGACATGGACTGGGTACCTTGGATGTGAGATGGTGAGTGCACAGGTGACAAGCCAATATGTGCAGTTAATTTCTTTGTTTTAAGCACAAAGGCTGATGTAGTAGAACTACTACATGGACCACCACTGCTACTCTGATCACTGCCTGAACAATTCAAATCATCATCCTCCTCATGCCTGTAGTAATCCTCAGGTGTTATTTCACCACTTACAAACATATGAAATTTGCCAGCACATAAAGGCCTAGAAGTCTATCAAGTCTGCTTGAAAGTGCAGCTAGCACCCCTTATTCTGCTGCTGCCTCTCCCTTCCACCCTTCCCCTCCATTGACTCTCCCCTTGCCCTGTCCCAGCCCTTTTTGAAGCAGTCCACTTTTCTACTGGATACCACTTCTGTTGGCAACGCATTCCACCCAGCTGCCACCCTCTCTGTAAAAAAGTGTCTACTCATCTCCCTCCTGAACCTTCCTCCCTCCAGTCTCATATCATGGCCCCGGGTGTCCTTCCTCTCCCTTACTTTGAACAGCCCCTCTGTACCTGTCTTGTTTATTCCTTTTGTGTACTTAAAGGTTTCAATCATGTCCTCCCTGTACCACCTCTCCTCCAGTGAGTACATGTTCAACTCTCTCAGTCTCCTCTCGTATGATGAGTCCCCCAACCCCTTGATCACCTCTGTTGCCCTGCACTGCATCCCCTCCAGTAACTTAATGTCCCTCTTCAGATACGGGTACCAGAACTGCATGCAGTACTCCAGGTGCGGTCTAACTATTGACCTATACAGTGGCAGAATCACCTCCTCCCTCCTCGAGGATATGCCCCTTGCAATACAACCCAGCATTGTGTTGGCCTTTGCAGCTGCCTTTCTACATTGTGCCGAGTTGTTCATTGACCCTGTAATGAGCACCCTAGATCCTTCTCCTCCTCTGTCTGGGCTGGCTGCACTCCCCCCAGCTGGTAACTCCTCCTTGGGTTCTTCACTCCAAAATGCAGCACCTTGTACTTTTTGCCATTAAACCTCAGTTGCCAGGTGTCTGAGCAGGTTTCCAGCTTTGCCAGATCATCCTGCAACCCCTGCCATCCCCCTAGGTCATCCACCACTGCTCCCATCTTGGTATCATCAGCAAACAAACTGATCTTGCTCTTGATGTCCAATATGTCTGCAATGAATATCCCAAACAACACTGGTCCCAACACCAGGCACTGTGGAACACCATTTGTCACTACCCTTGGGGATGAGAGCTCCTCACCCACCACCACCCTCTGTTGCCTTCCCTGAAGCCAGTTTCCTTCCCATCTCACCAGCTTTGAAACCAACCCTGTGCCTTCTAATTTACTTCCCAGCCTCCCATGTGGCACTGAGTTGAATGCCTTATTAAAGTCCAGATACAGGACAATCACTGCATGGCCTCTGTCCAATTGCCTAGCTACCCAGTCATAGAACTCCACCAGGTTGGTTTGGCAGGATCTGCCATGTATGAAACATAGAAACATAGAACATAGAATGTGACGGCAGATAAGGACCACTTGGCCCACCCAGTCTGCCCATTTCCCTGCCTACTGGATAAGCTGCAGATCCTAGTTAACCAGCAGCCTACTTTTTCCTACCCCCATCCTCTAGAATTGCCTTATGACTGTCCCATGCATGCTTGAATTCCACCACTGTTTTTGACTCCACTACCTCCTCCGGAAGGCCGTCCCATGCATCCACAACCCTCTTGTGAAAAAATACTTCCTTAAATTACCTCTGAGCCACCTCTAGCTTCAAATTGTACCCTCTGTTCTTCACACCTCTTTTTGAAAGATGCTACCCTCTTGGACTTTGTTGATTCCTTGAGGTACTTGAAAGTTTCTATCATATCCCCCTCTCCTCCTTTCCTCGAGGCATACATATTAAGCTCCTTTAGTCTCTCTTCATATGTCTTCCGGTGCAGACCCTGCACCATTTTAGTTGCCCTCCTCTGGACAGCTTCCATCCTGTCTATGTATTTGCGAAGACTGGGTCTCCAGAACTGCACGCAGTACTCCAGATGGGGTCTGACCAGCTGTCTGTACAGAGGGGATAATAACTTCCTGTTTTCTACTGGTGATGCCTCTCCCTATGCATCCCAATATCCCCCCAGCCCTCCTTGCTGCCCTCTCACATTGCTTGCCCACCTTTAGGTCATCTGATATGACTACCCCCAGGTCCCTTTCCATTTTTGTTGTCTTTAGTATCTCACCCCCCATTGTGTACTCTTCCCCTGGGTTTTTGCTTCCCAGGTGCATTACCTTGCACTTCTCAGCATTGAATCTAAGCTGCCATACATTTGACCATTCCTCTAACCTTGCCAAGTCCCTTTTCATCCTTTCCACCCCACCTTGTGCATCAACTCTGTTGCAGATCTTTGTGTCATCTGCAAAGAGACATACTTTTCCTTCCAGTCCCTCTGCAATGTCGCTTATAAAGACATTGAAGAGGACTGGTCCTAATACTGAACCCTGCGGTACCCCACTAGTAACCCCCCTTTCATCAGAGTGGACTCCATTTACTATTACTCTCTGTGTCCTATTTTCCAGCCAATTTTTTACCCAGGCTGTCATCTTGGGTCCCACTCCCAGGCTAGCTAACTTGTATATTAATCTTTTGTGTGGGACTGTGTCAAATGCCTTGCTAAAGTCTAGGTAGGCCATGTCCACAGCCCCTCCCTGATCTACTACTTTGGTCACCCAGTCAAAGAAATCTATCAGATTTGTCTGGCATGACCTTCCTGTTGTGAATCCATGCTGCCTTGGGTCCTGTGCCCTCTGGCCTCTAGATACTTGACAATTCTTTCCTTCAGAAGTGATTCCATCATTTTCCTACCACTGAGGTTAAACTAACAGGTCTGTAGTTTCCGTTTCTGCCTTGCTCCCACTTTTGTGAAGGGAATCACATCTGCCCTCCTCCAGTCCTCGGGTACCACCCCATCCTCCCATGATTTGTTAAAGAGGGTAGTCAGTGGTGTCACTAATTCTACCCTTAGTTCTCTTAGAATTCTGGGATGAATCCCATCAGGCCCCATTGCTTTGTCCACTTTCAGTTTTAACAGTTCTTTCAGAACCCTTCTTCTGATAATGGGCTGGTATCAACTTCTGTATCCAGTGTGTTTCTACTGTTTGTTCTAGGTACCCTCTTCCTTTGTGTAAATACTGAGCAAAAATATTTGTTTAGTATCTCTGCCTTTTCACAGTCTTCCTCCCCCACCTCCCTATTAAGCCTCACTATCCCTCCCTTGGTCTTCCTTCGCTCCCTGATGTACCTATAAAGGTTTTATCCCTTCTTAACTGAGTTGGCTATCTTTTCCTCGGTTTGGGCCTTTGCTGTTCTGACTGCCTTCCCAGCTTCCTTTTGCTTTAACTGTACAGTTCTCTGTCCTGCTCCTTCTGTGATTCCTTGTACTTCCTGAAATCTTTCTTTTCTCTTGAACCTTCACTGCCACTCCTTTTGAGAACCATAGTGGTTTCTACATCGTTTCATTTTGTTTATTTGCTTCACACAAAGGCTTGTTGCCTCTGTGATGGCAGTTTTTATTATTCCCCATTGTTCTTCCACCCTTCCTTCCTGCCCATTTGCTAGTGCATTCCTTAGGCACTTACCTATTTGGCAAGTCAGCCTCCTAAAGTCCAGTACCTTTGCATTTGTATGGCTTGACTCTATTGCTGTGTTTATTGTGAACCATACTGTTCGATGGTCGCTAGTTCCCAGATGGCTACCCACTTCTACATCTGTGATCCTCTCTTCATCTCCATTTGAGAGAACCAGGTCTAAGATTGCTCCCTCTCAAGTGGGCTCCAATACTAGTTGTCTAAGGCATGCCCCCTGTAGGGCATCTAGAATAACCCCACTCTTCGAAGTGGCTGCGGCAACTGCACTCCAGTTAACATCTGGCATATTCAGATCACCCATCAGCAATATCTCCCCTTTTTTTGCCATACTAAGTATACTTTCTATCATTTCCTTGTCCATTTCCTCCCCCTGAGAAGGGGGTCTGTATACAACCCCTGTGCGGATTGTGGTGCCATTGCCGGTCTCCAAATTTACCCACAGTGCTTCTTCTCCTCCCTGTTTTCTCTTTTGTTCTGTTACTTTGATTCCTTCCCTTATGTAAAGAGCTACTCTCCTCCTCCTCTTTTACCCTCTCTGTCTCTCCTGTAGATAGTGTATCCTGGTATGTTTATGTCCCAGTCATGGTTTTGTGTGAACCATGTTTCTGTGACTAGCCACGATATCCAGATGTTCCTCCTCCATCAAGGCCACTAATTCAGGAAGCTTGTTACTCAGACTACGTGCATTGGTACTCATTGCTTTCCATTTTTTGATGGCTTTACTTTCTGTTGCAGCATCCCCCACTGACCTTTCTACCTCAGTCTTTTTCCCATTTAGTACCCTGTTTTGTAGGGAGAGGCTGGGATTTTCCTGCTGCTTATCAGTGCCTCCCCCCTTGACTAGTTTAAAAGCTTGCCAATGAAGCATTTAAACCGATTGATCAAAATATTGTTCCTTCCTGGACAGATGCAGACCATCCTGCCAGTATAGGCTGGTGTTCTCCAGGTGGAACCCCAGTCCCAATGAAGCCAAACCCTGTGCTCCACACCATTTTTTCAACCACTCATTAAACTGCATGGTGCAAAGTACCCTTGCCTCACTCATGCCATTTACAGGCAGCACCTCTGAGAAGGATACTGTGTGTGCTACTTGTCTTAGGCCCTCCCCAGTTCTAAAAGTCCTTCTGCACTGCTCTAATCTTATGTTGAGCCAAGTCATTTGTCCCTAGGTGGACATTACATCCAGGTCAGACTCCCGTGCAGCTGTTCTCATGATCCTGGGATGCGCTTCCTGTCCCTACAAGCCATGGCACCAGGCAGGCACTTTACTCAGTTTTCCTGCTCCCCCAGTTCTATCCCCTCAATAATTGGAGTCCCCACCAGGAGCTGCTTCCTTTCCTTGTGGCATCCTCTGACCCTTCCTGTGGGCCCTCCTTGTGACAGGTGTCCTCAGCCTCCTTAATCTCCTCCGTGGGTGCATCCATAGGGGAGCTGTGCTCCCCCAGAATGGTGTATGGATTGTGGAGTGGAACAACTGACTCGGTGTGCCTCTGTTCCACCCTCCTCACCCTCCCTGAGCCCACTGTGGTCCAACTGCTGTGCTTTCTTTGCAACCTCTGAGATAGTGGTGGTGGCTCTGGTGCTCCCTGGATGGGGGGGTCCCTTCCTAACATCCAGTCTGGCCTGGGGGAAGGTTCTCTTACTGCTGTCCAGTGTGGCCTGAAGATGGGCAACTTCCTCCCTCAGGGCAGAGAGTTGTCTGCAAATAGGGCAGCATCTCAGCCTCCAGAAAGACTCCCAGAAGACTGCTGCCCCACAGCCATTACATTGCAATACTCCACACATGACAATTTTTTTTTTTTGTGTGTGTGCTTGTGTGTGTGATTGGTTTGTTATATAGAAATATATATATTATACAATGTGTATGCATATTTTCAGTGCTGTGTGCTAGAGAGGATATGACATTGATATGCACCTTGCACTCTTGAGGAAATGATGTCAGAACCCCAGGTATAAAGGAACTATTTCTGGGGGTCGGGTGAGGGGTGGGAAGGGGTTGGGCCTAAACTGTGCCCTCACAAAACAATCAGCTAAGAGCTCTGACCCACCACTGCGATGAGTGCCTTCCTGTCTGCAAGATACTATACACAACAATTTGACAGAGAAAATCCCCTGCTAATCAAACAGAGAAAAATCCAGACATACAAGTCAGACACAGGTAAACCTCCCCAGCCACAAAACAGCCTGGTGGTTTGTGCTCTGAAAGCAGTCAGACCCAAAATAAGTCAGCTGTGCTTTGAACTCTTCCTGCACTGAAAATCTTAAGAATTGTAACAAGACTGTCTTTTCCTGATAATTGTAAATTCCTCATTTCACCTTTCAGTTAGACGCAGCCTCCACCTGCAGTATATCTGCTACAAACCAAGGACAATTGAAAGGTTCCCCTCCCTCTGTTGTGAGCACAACTCGCTTTCTTGCAAATCCTATGTTCAGTATTGCAGCTCCCAACAAGAGATAGTTTGACTAGGAAAAAATATTAGCTGTTCTGATGAGTTTGCTATAAACACTTGCTTATAATACTATTGTGCTCAGGTCTGTTACCAAAGCTATTGGCTGATTAAGTCTCTGTGATGTAATCACTTCCTGAGAAAGTTTGGAATTGCCTTTTAAGGCAAACAATGATAAACACAGAAAACAATTTACTGTCTGGGTCAAATACACAACCTGTACCTGCACTTATTTCAGGATTTGTGACAAATGTTTCACCCAGAGTTTAAAATCTTCCTGCACTGAAAATCTTAAGAATTGTAACAAGACTGTTTTTCCTGATAATTGTAAATTCCTTATTTCACCTTTCAGTTAGAAGCAGCCTCCACCTGCAGTATATCTGCTACAAACCAAGGACAATTGAAAGGTTCCCCTCCCTCTGTTGTGAGCACAACTCACTTTCTTGCAAATCCTATGTTCAGTATTGCAGCTCCCAACAAGAGATAGTTTGACTAGGAAAAATATTAAAAATATAAAAAATACGAAGCCATGCTGTCTGCTGTCCTGCAGTCATTTGACCTCCAGGAGGGCCACCAGCCTCTCCTTCAGGATAGTGTCCATCAGCTTACCCATGATGGATGTGAGGCTCTCTGATCTGTAGTTCCCTGGTTCATCCATGGGACCACTCTTGTGGAGGGGCACCACATGAGCCATCCTCCAATCCTGAGGTACACACCCTGAGTGTAGTGAGGCACTAAATAGGTCTGGCAAAAGTCCCACAAGGACCTCTGCCAGCTCCTTCAGAACCCTGGGGTTGATGCCATCTAGACCTGGTGCTTTGTCCACCCTTAGTGCCTTCAAACCCTCAAGAACTCTGCCCTCCATGATTTCCCCATCTTTCCCACCCTCCCCCCACTGTTTCAGCCATTTGTCTCCCCTTGGGTATCACCCCCCTCTTCTCCTTAGTAAATACCGGGCAGAAGTAATTATTTAACACTTCTGCCTTATCTTACCCTGCCTCCACCCAACCCCCCTCCTTCTTAATCCTTACTATGTGATCCTTGCAGTTCCTTTTTTCCCTGATGTACCTAAAGAAGTCCTTCTCGCCCTTCTTAATGCCTTGTGCCAGCCTGAGCTCTGTAGATGCCTTGGCTCTGTTTACTGCCATTTTCACCTTCTTCGATTCCTTCAGGTACTCCTCCCGGTCCTCCCCCCTCCCTGTTTTCTTGTACCTCCTAGAGGCAGCTCTTTTCCTCCTTACCTTTTCCATGATCTTCTTGCTCAACCAGCTCAGTTTCTTAGCCCTAGCCTTCTTGCTCTGGGCCTTGTTGCAGGTTCTGGTTGCCTCCACTATCCCCAGCTTTATGAGCTTCCACCTCTGGTTAGTGCCCATACTAGGTTGAATTCTGCCCGGGTACCCTTTTACCACTTCCCCCATCCTCCCAAAGTCAGCCCTCCTGAAGTCCAGCACTCTTGTGCCAGATTCCACTCCTTCCTTGCCCCTATCCAATGTGAGCCATACTGAGTAGTGGTCACTCCAGGACAGTGGTTCTTCCACCCTAATTTCCCTCACAAACTCCCCATTTGCCAGTACAAGGTCAAGGGTATTCTCTAACCTGGTTGGTTCACTGACCATTTGCATCAGGAAGCTGTCCTGGAAGGCAACCAGCAGTACCTGCTTCCTTCTACTCCTGGTTGTTGGGTTACTTCAGTCCACTCCTGGCATGTTGAAGTCCCCCACAATCACCACACTACCCTTTTCACAGGTCCTCCTGATCTGTCCTGCTAGTTCCTTTTCTAAATCTTCCATGTAAGAGGGCAGCCTGTACACCACTCCCATTCTGAGAGTCCTATTCTTGGAATCCTGGATTTGCAGCCAAAGTTACTCTGTACTACCTTCCTCCCATTCCTCCCTTACACATGTCAGTCCTTCCTTCACATATAGTGCCATCCCCTCCTTTTCCAATAACCCTATCCCTACAAAATAACCTGTACCCTGGTACAGACAGGTCCCAGTCATTGTATTGGGCAGCCTATGTTTCTGTTATGGCTGCAATGTCCACTTCTCCTTCTGCCATGAGCGCCTGTAACTCTGAAGTTTTTCTCTCAAGGCTCCTTGCATTAAGGGTGACCACCTTCCACCCCTTCCCCCCTCCCATCCTGCCCTCCTTTATTAGCATCACCAATAGAACTTGCCATTTGTCTTTTGTCAGCTCATATGGCTTCCTAACCTGTGGTCTCTGCATGTCTCTTGCCCACTTGCCAGCCCCAGCTCCTAGTTTAAATTCCTGACTTCCTCTATGTACTCCTCCATCCTCTGTTTCAACACATTCTTTCCCTCCTCACTCAAGTGTAATCTGTCCTTGGCATAGAGAGTACTGTCTTCCCAGGTTCCTCCCCACCCCCCACCAGCCCATAACCTTTAGCATGACACCAGGTTCTTAGCCATCTGTTAAATTCCTCTGTTCTCAGCCTTCATGTTGTGCTTGCCTTGGGCACTGGAAGTTACTGATCTTTCTGTCCTCTCACATAATTGTCCTAGTTCCTCATACCTCCTCTTGACTATATCTACCATCTTGTCTTTCAGGTCGTTCATCCCAAAATGTATAATTAAATGAGGCTCATCTCTACCACTTCTAGAATATTTCAGAACAAATTGTCCCACCCTTTCCACTGTCATTTCTGGCATGGCCTGCACCCAAATGTGACTATGCCTCTTCCCTTTTCTACACCACCTGACTCCTCTTAGTACTGAGTCCCACAGCATTAAGATTCCACCCCTCTTACTCCCTGCTTGCTTCCATTCCTCTCCATCTCTCATTCCCGGCTCCTCTTCTTACCAACATAGCTACTTACACTGATGGAAGGGAATATCATGCTCACTAAGGTGGCAGATGGTGAACGTCCAACTACGGCATTAGCTCCCCTCTGGTGCCGCATCCACAGTGCCTTGTGCTTGCTTTTCAGATGAGTATGCTGGCCCCCAGTGCCCAAATGGCTACTCTTTTTACCATGCTTCACACACACTTGGCAAAGTTGGCAGATTGCCACTGTTTCATTATTGCGGATGCCCTACTCTTCACATGTCACTGCTGGTGCTGCTACTGCTGCATATCTAACTGCACTTTTGGTGGCAATGAAGTGGGGGTGTAATGCATGATTTCTGCTGTTGTGCACAATTGGACTTTGGCTGAACATCACAATCTGTGACTATTAATACAGGGTCATCATCAGCAGACACAGCTACAGCAAAACTTTAAGGAGGGGGTGACTGACTGACCAACAGACTGTTTATAAACAGCCACCTTCACTTTCTATTTCTCTGGTTCCCAAATGAGGTCGCTAGCATCATCATCATACTCATCTTTCACTAATTTACTTTGGAGGCTGTCCTCTTGTGGAGATATTCCAAGTTCAACAACAGCCTCAATATAATCAGCAACATTGTTTTCATCAATTTCTGAATGTTTGGATGTCCTATCCTCAACATCAGTGGAAAGATGAGACTGTGAGTCGTCATCATGATCAGAATCATGTTCAAGTACTGTAGGTAGTGGGACATCAACTGCACTCAAGTCTGCGGATTCAGCAAAATTTCTCCCACATGATAAGTTTAACAGGGTTGAACCTGTAGTAATACTCATGTTGTTATCAGTAATGTCCTTACTAAGTTTACTAACAGCAGGGATAACACCATCTCCAAACACCATTGAAGTGACTGATTTCACTGTGAGAAACATAGTATAGGGCACATCCCTTTACTTGCACCAACTACTATCTTTCCCTTCTGCTGCGTACTACCACAGCCACGACCACTCTTAGCACTGCTACCATTGGTAACACCTGATGAACCTGACTCATCTTCACAACAACTACCACTGCTAATAGTCAACTTGGCAGCAGCACCACAGCCAAAAACTGCTTTGCCTGACCATCTCTTTGAGGAAATTTTTTTCAGATGACACAGACAATTTACAACAACTTGGTATTTCAGCACTTTTGGGTGGCTGGGAAGCAAAACAATAAATGCAGAAAAAACAGGCTCAAAACAATCCTAAACCAATATTCAAAAATCTGACAGTCAAAAAACAATACCTTGTTTTGATGGTGGGGGGTGGGGGGAGATGCAGTAGCTAGCTACACAGAAGCAGTGAAATAAATTGCAGACAGGCTTAGAAATTCAGAGTACTGCTATCGCAGTGCCGCAATGAAATGCATATCAATTGATAGCACGCACACAGATTAAAGGACAGGCACAGAGACTTTAACTTCAGTACAGTACAACACAGACAGTCCTATAAAAACACTGAAAAACTGCCCAGAAAACAGAAAATATTTATAAACAGTTCAGTGAAGTTGTACTGTGTCTACCTGAACACAAAAATAATAAAACAATAGCCAACAACGGTTGGAAAAAAATGCCTTTCTCACTACTCTCCCTTCTACATCAGAGATCAGCCCCTCCCCCAAAGCACACCTCTACAGTGTCTCTCAGCACAGAGACTGAGTCAACTAAATTAACATTCAATATTCACAAAACATCAATAAATGCTTGATGATGTAACCACATTAGGGTTTACTACAATTGATCTACTAAATTTTGTCACAAAATTCTGTGGCAAAAATACATTTTTAAAGGTTTTTACAGGGTTTGAATCTCAGAGCTCTGTAAGCAAACTGTCTCCAACTTTCCACTACACACAGTATGATGAATTGAGGCTGTGCAAGACAATATACAGCCCATGTGACCTTACATCCCATGATTCACTGCAAAATTCACCTTAAAGAGCACAAAAACAAGGCAAAGCAACACAAAGTCAATAGCAAACAAGGCAAAGTAACGCAATGCCCATAGAGAACAATGGGAACTTCGCGTTACTTCGAGATGCATAGTTATTTACTTCGTTTTGCGGAGTAGTAAGAGAAATTTGGGTTCTACACAAATTACTAGGCATAGTGAATTTTAGGCACTTTGCCCACAACTAGTGAAGACAACTGTTCTCTTGGCACAGGACGCTGCACCTCTCCTCCCTTGGGTGGCAGAGGGCCCTGAGCATTGGCTGACAGTTGCACTGTTTGTTCTGTACATCTGTTGCTGTGGCCACACTGAAGTGCAGAGACTACAGGACCCTGCCTTTCAACAGCCCACCAGACAGCCCTATGAGTTCTATACATCTGCCATTGCACTGAATTGCAGGGCCCATAAGTTACAGGCCCTGCACTTCTGTAGGTTCAAACAGTCTTCTCTTCATGCAGGGTATCTGCATCTGTTCATGCAGATCCTGAAGGGACTTGCGTGAATGAAGATATAAGCTCACTATGTAAAAAAGAAAGGAAATTATTTGCAAAAATTTGTTAATGCACCAATTAGAGTAAATAAATGCCACAAAAGTAGGGAAAATGTGGCATTAGGGTTTCTAACCATAACGTCCCATCCCCTACCCACCAAGCTGCAAAAGGAAAAAATGTTAGGGTTTTGAGTTTCTAGAGTCTTGGTGAATCAATGGTGGGGGTCTACCTTGGGGTTGTCAACCCTGATGCCCACCCCATTCCATGAGCAAACAATGTCACATATGATCTCCTTTCTTCATGTTGGGCCCAGCCAATTAGGGCAGCATTAGTCACCAGGTGCAAAGAGTTTGCTCTGTTCTTCTCTTAAAGAGTGCCTTCTATCAGGTTTGAAATTGCCCCAACTGGGGTATCACAGACCCCCAGTGGTGAGACGGTTGTCAATAGGAGCAATCCTCCTGTCTGAAGTGAGTTTAGTCCGATAGGGGTGGAAGAAGTCAGTGGGGTGAGTTTGAAGCTCAATCCAACTTGTGAATAGGACCTGGTCCCAACATATCTCATAGTGGGCTATGTGTAGTCCATCAGTCCATTGTTCCAAGAGATGTTCTGGTGCTCACTCTCAGGGGGGTTATTCCCTAGTGCATTGAAAGAGACACCAGTGAAGCCCCATCTAAAGAAATCTTCTCCAGACCCAGACTGCTTAGTGCATTAAAGACCAGTCTCAAACTTTTCTCTTTTGGGAAAGGTTATCAAGAAAATAGTGGCTCTACAGCTTGAGGCACCTCTCACTGCCTTTGACATTTATGAGCCTCTCCAGGTGGGATTTAGTTTCAGGCATAGTATGGAGACTGTGTTAGTCAGGGTGCAAAATGATCTCCTTGGGGCCAGAGACAGAGAGGAATGATCAGTTCTCATTCTTTTTGATCTCTCTTCAGCAATTGACATTGTGGGCCATGGTGTGTTGTTGGATCATCTTAGGGAGCTCTGTGGACTTTGCCAACAATATCATCAGCTGGTTTAAGTCCTTCCTTACAGACAGGATGCAGAGGGTGATTATGGAAAATGTTTCCACACACCTGAAATCCTTGTCATGTGGAGTTCCTTAGGGCTTGATTCTCTCATCCATGTTGTTCGTGGTTTACATGCTTCTCCAGGAGACATCATTAGATGTTTACAGTGTAGGGTTTCACTATTATGCAGATGACACCCTGCTGTATATGTCATATGCACCTGGAATACAAACATAGTTGTAGTACTGAATATACCTCAATGAGATCCAAGACTGCAGGTTCTCTAGCTGACTGAAACTTGACCTGGAAATGACAGAGGTGCCAGTGACATAGCCTGGTCATCAGTGGGGTGTAGAGGTAGCAGGAGAGGAAATTGACTTGATGCTCAGTCCCTCTCCTCTTACTGCCTCTGCCAATTTAAAGAACCTGGGGCTTATCCTGGAGGATGGAATTACACTGAAGGCTTGGGTATCATCTGTTTTCTGGAGTGGCTTTTACTACTTCAGGAACATTGCCTGGACTAAAGCCCTGACCCCACCTGATGACTTGCTTTCACTAGTCCATGCTTCTTTTTTATATATAGCTGTTTGCCCCCCCACCCCATGGCCACCTACACCTTTCTTAGGGTCACAGTCTAGCTCCTGACCTTGTCATCCTCTTCCCCCTCTCATGGCTCTACAAGGAGCAGAGTTCCAGGACTTTGAGGACAGTCACTAACAGTAACAGGGAGGCAGAGGATTTCTGTGGTTTTCTCCCTATCCCTCCCACGGCAGCAGAGAACACAGGTGAGCACATTTATGTGGAGGCACATGCACTCCCAGAAACAATGCTCCTGCCACCCTCCCAACATCAGTGCCCTAGACATCCCTTGATCTGACATCCAGTCTCCACCAGGTGTCGGTTGAGAGTGAGGTGACTAGCCTCCCCAATCTGGGATAGTAGAGTGGCCCAGCACCCAGCCCTACAACCTGTCAACCCCTTTTGGCCTGAGTTCACATCCAAACACAGGTGCCAGCATGGTGCTAGGTGTGCATCCAGTGCCTCAACCCTCAGTGCCACCTGGCCAGCCCCATGTCCTTGCTTTTTTGACTTCTAGACTCAACTACTGCAACACTTTGTACTTTGGGGTAAACGGAGGGGTGTTACGTAACCTGCAGCTGGTCTTGCATTTTGACCCCAATCCTGCATGATCTGCATTAGCTGCCTGTGATATGGTGAATCACCTTCATGGTTGGGTTACTGACCAATAAAGACCTATCCACACTGGGCCCTAGCTATCTGTGTGACTGTCTGACTCCTCATCATACCCACCACTCTCTCTGGTACTCTGAGGTTGGCCTCCTAGCAGTTCCTAAGGCATGGTTGAAATCTTCTGGTGACAGGGCCTTCGAGGTAGCCGGCCCAGACCTGTGGAACTCATTTCCAAAATCCTTGAATGAGGTTCCCTGATTGGAGGCCTTTCAGAGGGGTCTGAAACCACATCTATTCAAGGAGGCCTTTGGATTATAGGAAATGCTACCTGATTCACTGGCTGTCTGTTAGAATGTATCCTACTAATAGTTATTATTCGGTATTTGATCGGTATTTATTTTAGTTTGTATTTTGTTTGGGTTTATATTTAGTGTAAGGTTTATTCCATCTCAAACTGTTTTCTGATATGAACTGTCCAGAACTCTGTGCAGCACCCTGAGCACAAGGGAATGGGCATTTTATAAAGAAAGCTTACTTGCTTACTTATTTACTAGTACTTTTAGGGTGACAAAGCCAGCTAATGGGTGGCATGACAACCAAAGAAAGAAGAGACAAACAGTACCATTTTATCTGTGTCCATGCTGGATGGTTAGGGTCTCACCAGACCAGAAGGATATCAGTAGTGCCTTTAAACACTTGTACTCTACCCTGTATACTTCGGAGGCTAACCCTGGTGTCTCTCTCCCCACTTTCCTCCAGTTTCTTAACCTCCCACGGCTTGATAATTCGGTGCATGGGGAGCTATAGCAGTCTATAACTAAGGACGAGATATACAAAGCTATCTGGAGCTAAATAAAGGAGAAGGTGCTGGCCCCAGATGGCCTTCCTATAGATTTGTATAGAGAATTCTGGGCAGCTATCCAGGAATCCATGGAGGATATGATCTCAGAGTTCTTGGAGTGGGGGAAGAGTTTCCCCTTTCCCAGACTCTCACTACTATAATGATATTTCCAAAGTTTGGCAAGGACTCCTGAAAAGTGCAGTTCCTAACAGCCTATATCTCTGTTTAATGCAGATTACAAGATTCTGGCAAAGATACTGGGCACTTGTGCAGTGCTTGGATTTCTTCTTGTGATGCCAATGACCCGGATTCAGGAATGGATCCAGAAGTCAGAAGGACGACGGCGGGGGTGAGAAGGATCGAGCATCCTGGGAGACTGCTCTCCTTCTCTGGGGTAGGGGGAAAGAGTTCCAGAGCTTTAAGGACCCCTGGTGGAGGCTGGGGTTCCACTGCACCAGCGCTGTCACCTTAAGGAGCAAGGCGGATGCTGGACGTCATTGCAAGTCCTCTCCCCCAGATTCAGCAAACATCGAAAAGCTACCCCCCAAGCATGACAACCTGTTCTGCCTCATCTCCATTACCTTTCATGTCCTCCCGGGGGTCCTGTTCCTTTGGCCTTGACCCAGGGGGTAAGCTGGAGCTTGCCTAATGTGTCCATTGAGGGGAGCCCTCCCAGTGGCCTCACCCAGGAATGTAAGCCTGGGCATGTGGGAGATGACATGCATGGCAGGTCTGACCTCCGGAGGGAGGATTACGGGACTTGGGACCAAAAATAAAAAAATATATTGGGTGCTTGGAATGGATCCTGCCCAATCTGGTACATCCAGATCAGGGAGGGTTTGTGAAATGGAGGCATACCAAACAGAACATATGAATCACCTTGAACATCATGTTCATATGGTCTGGTGGTGGTTGCTTGACACAGCCTCCTAGTCCTAGATGCTAAGAAGGAATCAGACTGGGTTGAGTGGCCATTCATGTTCACTACCCTTGAAAAATTTGGCTTTGTACTCCACATTTACCTGGGGACAGAAGAGGGAAGTGTGTTCAGAAAAGTGGTTCTGTTTATCTTCTGTTTTAACTGTGATATTTGAAAAGTTTGTACTTTAAATTAGTGCTGTGAGTTACAACTGTTTAAATTAGTACTTTGAGTTACAACTATCACTTGGGCTGTGATATTGTAAGTGTGGTGGTTTGTGTGCTGGCTGTGGAAACAGTTGTTGGCAGTGATATTTATAGTGAAATTTAAATCTGTGCTGTTTGCCTGGTGAGAAGAGGAGGGGTAATTACAGGAAGCATCTTGTCTTTCATTATTCACCTGGGGACAGAAGAGGGAGGTGTGTTCAGGGAAGTGGTTCAGTTTATCTTCTGTTTTAAGTATGATATTTGAATAGTTTGTACTTTAAATTAGTGCTGTGAGTTACATCTGTTTAAATTAGTACTTTGAGTTACAGCTGTCACTTGGGCTGTGATATTGTAACTGTGGTGGTTGTGTTGGCAGTGGTAAAGCCCTCCCACCCACACTGTGTTGCAGGCATTCTTAAATACTGCAAAGCCACTGGGGGTTGGTCTTGAAGGCTGCAAGGGAGGAGCTTGTGGAGGTACAAATTGCCCACATGAGCTAACTCTTAAAGCTAATAGTTAGGTGGTAAAAGTTCAGACACAGGGGGGTGTAGGTGGATGGAGATAAAAAGGTTTATGAAGCCCACAGGGTCTCTTGCAATGATTGTTATGATATGTAAGCTAGCCTTGTTATGTAACATCATATTTGGATTTGATATATACTAAGGTGCTAATGTATTACTAAGCTACAGATCTAGCATATTTGGGGCTGTGATAAGTATTTAGGGTTCATAAGAGCTGTAACACACTGAGGGAACTGTATTAATGTGTTACTGAGTAAAGGCCATCAAATGAGGACCAAGGGGTTAAAGGACTGATAGCAGACTAGTAATAGAGCATAGAAGTAAAAGAGTAAGGTCTGGGGGAGAGGTGTGGGGATACACTTATGACAAATGCAAATAATGGGGAGTAGGTGGAAAGGGCTGCTTGGAGGGGAACGTGAGGGGTGGTGGTGGAAGCAGACAGATATGGATAAGGGTGGGTGGAGGCTGCAGAATAGAGAGTGGATTGGTAAGCACAATGGAGGGAGGGTGGCAGGCACAGGGAGGATAGTGAAGTGCAATAGATGTGGGGCAGCTGTTTGGATGAATTTATTATCGAAACTGGGAGGCTGTCCAATTTGCTACAGGCTAATGAAATTGGAGGATGAAGTAATGGGGTTATGGAGGGAACTAAGAAAAGTGAGGGATGGGGGAGCTGAGGCAGGAGTGACCCTGCTAAGGAGGGGAGGGGGGAATGCATAGAGGAAACTGTAGAGCTAAAGATGGGGATATAAGGAGGATGGGGGCAGGTGAGTGGAGATGCAGTAGGAGGAGGGAGTAATCAGGGAAGAAGGAAGAAGGTGATGGGCACCATTGCAGGGTTATCAAGCAATATGTTTGCATTGTTAGCAGAGGATGGGGAGGTATCAGAGTGCGAGAGAGGGGGGATAGGGGTAGGGAAAGTCCAAGAGGCAGGATTTACAATGGGAAACAGAGATGGGAGAGGAAGGGTAGGGTAGAGGAGGAGGTAGAGGTGGTATCAGGAGGGGGCAGCAGGGGGGAATGATGCAAAGAGCACAAAAGGTGTAGATGAGGGATATAAGGAGGGAGCTAGTGGGGTTCCGGGGGGAGTGGACAGGGATCACAGTGGAAGGTGGGGTCAGGATGACAATGATGGGGCATGTTGGTGCTGGGGGACTCCATATTGAAGGGGGTAAGATGGGGAGGAAGGAGGGAAAGGCTACATTTGTATCTGGTTCAAGGCAATTCCGGGGTTGACTGCAGACATGGCAGGGCAGGTACTTCTCAAGTGCGAAAGCAGAGGGAGGATGAAACCACACATAGTGGTGCATGTGGGAACAAACAACTTTGCTGGGGAAACAGCGGAGGTGGTAAAGGGGAGGCTTGAGGAATTGGGTAGGCAGTGTGAGGAGGTGGGGGTATTGGTGGCATTCTCTGAGGTGCTACCAGTACCATATGTAAGTACAGGGAGTAAAAAAGGATAAAGGAGATCAATGGGTGGCTGAGGGACTGGTACTGAACCAGGAAATATAGCCTGGTATCAGGCTGGGGCAGAAATTGGGACAACAGTGACCTATACGCAGGGAATAGGTTACATTTGAGCAAAGAGGGGAAGAGCATACTCAAACAGGGATTGGAGGGGTATATTTCAACAAGGGTGGATTTAACCTATGAAGGGGGGTGGTGAGGGTACCATTGTTAGAAATAATATCTGGAAAGGGGAGCATAGGGTGCTCAAACCCTAGTTAGAGGTGAAAGCAGTGAGGAGGGGGCATAGAGAGGATCAAAGGAGGAGAAGAGGAATGGTAAGGTTGGGGAGGCAACAGGCTGGAAGGTGGTATCACTGAATGCAAGAAGCCTAATGTGCAGAACTGTGGAGTTACAGGCTTTCTTGGCAGTGGAATTGGTAGACATAGCAGCCATCAAAGAAACATGGGCCACCTAGTACCAGGACTGGGATATGATGATCCCAGGGTACAGGCTATTCAGAAAGCATAGGGCCAACGGAAATGGGCGAGGGGTGATGATCTATGTGAGGGAGGGGATTAAGTGTGTAAGGGAGGAAGGGGAGGAGGGGAGGACAGAAGCTCTGTGGATGCAGTTCCAGAATATGAGAAATAGGACACTGAGGATGGGGGTAGTGTACAGGTCACCATCACAGGGTTGTGACTTGTACTGGTAACTGGCAGATCAAATTTGAAGGGTAAGCAGGAAGGGAATCACAGTGGTGGTGAGGGATTTCAACCTACCATGGGTGGATTGGAGCACATCTGCCACCATGAGTGCAAGAGAGGGGGTCCTGTTGGAAGCTTTTGGACAGCTTCTTGACACAGCTGGTACAGAGGCTGACATGGCTGGAAAGGACTTTGGACCTTGTACTGGATAATGGGGAAGCTGTAAGGAACCTAGAAGTGGGGGAACTGCTTGCTGGGAGTGACCACTACTTGGTGTGGTTGACACTAAACATGGGGAGGGACATAGGGGACATGAGTACAAGGGTGGTTGAGTTTAGGGGGGCAGACTTTAGGATGATGGGAGAATTCTGAGCAAGCACCTGAAAGATATCCAACAACACATGGATGCAGATCAGAAGTGGAATATAATAAGGGAAGGGCTGGCGGAGCCAACAGAGACCTGTACTAGGAAAATAAAAACAAGAAGTGCAGGGCTAAGAAACCCAGTTGTCTGTCACCAGAGGTCAGGGAAGGGGGTGAGAGCCAAGAGGGTGGCATTTTGGAAGAATAGGAAAATGGGAAGGGGAGAAGATAAAGATGTATACAGGGAAAAGTTTAGGGAGGTCACCAGACCGGTCAGGGGGGTGAAAGCGTTGTTACACGAGGTCCCTGAACCCTTATTGGTACCCCCAGAGGTACATCGTAGACAGCTAGTGCTTAGGCATATGTTATACTAACATATAGGGCTAAGGGCATCTACCGTACAAGAGTAGATGTCAGGATATGTATGCATATTAATGTTATACACATTGCTTTCTACCACATATACATTTTCTATGTATTTTCTATGTATTTTTCACTTACAAGATGTTAGGACATCTGTGTCCTTGTAATGATTATGATATATAAGTCGGCATTGCCACCTTTTGGTGATTTGTACTACAACACTGATTTGTGTAAGAACTGTACTCTTTTGTTTCACAAAGTGATGACTACTACAAAATTGTATAATATTATCTTGGACTGCGGAGCCACCTCTAATTTAGCCAATAGGGCTCATCTCTGTAACTAGAAATGTTTCTGTCTTACAGTAACCATAGTAATTATCATAGGTATATAATGTGAGACACTGCGTCTTATACCACAGAGACCCCAAGAGACACGAAGAAACCTTGAGGTATAGGAAAAGCTTAGCATTGGCTCCTGGTTTGTATTGGTAAGAACTGCTTAGGGCAACTGTGATTTATCCTTTTGGCAGTAATAAACTAGTGAATTACTCTGATGCAATGTGTCTGTGATTCCTTGCATTCCCAATATTGCCAAGAACCTGAGAGTGAGGTTTAGACCTCCTGACAATTGGCGACCACGTGCAGGCAATATCTGGTGTTTGTAAGCTTTCACTTGTTGCTTAAAACTTCTCCCTTCCCAATGGGGACTGTAGGTGTGCATTTCCTCATCACCGCTCCTGTTTTCAGAACACTTTGTAGTCACTTGCAAAGTCTGGCTGCTTTTCTTGGGTGTGGTCAATACCGACTCGACCCACTCCACAGCAGCTTTAAATTGCAAGCCTACAGAGTATACAGTAGCCCAACTGTGTGTAAAGTGTTCCTGCTGTGGATCGATACACAGCATGGTGCCTTTTTTTCACAGTTTGATTTTTCGTTCCCTCCCACACAATGGCCACCATATCAAATATCTGTGCAGAACTGAGACTCAATGTCTCAAACTTCCTTACCTCCCATGGTGGATGGGCTGACTTCACACAGGACACCAGTCAATCTGAAAACCCTATTCTGGGGATCTCAACCCAGTACTGTGAGATGAGACAAACAACCAATAACTTTCATGCCAAAGGGCTGTTGGTCGCTGCTCTCTATGCTGGTCTGGAAGCCTCTGAAGTGAGGTTTCAAACCCTTGACCTGCAGATTTCATCTCTTAAGCAAGAGATGGGTTTACAGGAAACTGAATGTGTTAGACTGCAGCAGAATTTGGAGTCTGAACTTCAAACCCTTCGCAATGAAAAGGATTCACTTTTGCATCATTCTGCACAGGTTGGAGAGCAAGAAATTTGTATGTTGAAGCAGGAGTGTGAAAGTTTGAGACAGGATAAGGGTCTGGCTTTAAATATGAATGACTTGTTAAGTAGAGTGAATGAACAGTTGAGTGAGGATATGGGAGAGCTACAGGATGAGATAAACCAGGTACGTAATGACTAAGAAGTGGCTACTATGGGACAATCGTGAACTGAGCGCTGTGTACAGAGTGTTGCAGAAACAAATTCAAGATGAGGTTGATGTGAATATTGCAAATGTGAGTCATGCAGAATGTGAATCCAAGATGGTGAAACTGTGCCATCAGCGAGAGGTTCTGGCTGGACATGTTAAGGCAATGGGAGGCGTAGTCCCTACCTTACACATGTCATCTGAAGGGGAGGTCTCAGATGATGACATCTCTCAGTACAACACCCAGTCACACCCCTACTATGGCCCAGAAACACCACCCAGCCATCCACAACATGGCAGGTCCTCACTCCACCCACACCTTGTCATATGTTGTTGACGTCACAATGCACATTATGGGTAATGCCACCATGGCAGCCCCCATGATGGGGGGAGGTCCCAATGGCACCACCGGTGGCCATTGTTAATGTGGAAGACAGGCAGGAGATAGAAACAATGATTGAAAATGCAATAGGTAACGTGCCTATCTCTGAGAGGAATAAGCGGGTCCTTAAATCCCAGATTAGGCAGCTTCTGCAAGAAGCTGGTACTCAGGAAGGCATGGTTCATACCATGGCTGAGGCCGCAGCCCAGGCAGCACTGGATGGCACCTGAGGCAACCTACCCCAGCTTGATCGGCCCAATAATCCCCTACAAATGGCCTACTTTGTTCAGCAAATAGCTGACAGTATTGATCGGATGAGCCAGTCCGACAACCTCAACTGCCACTTGGAAAAGATGCGTTCCAAATGTAAGATGCTTAGCCTCACTACAGACTATCATTTTCCAAATACTATGCCAGACCATCGAGCCTGGATTGTTGGCCAAACTCCCTGATGCCATCCACCAGGCCGGCAATGCCACCTTTGATGAGGTCACAGCTGAACTCATTTCTGCACACAGCCCAGGTGTAGTAGGAGTGATGCCTGCATACCCTGTCAAACAGATTGCAAAGGAAAGTCCAGCGACTTACCACCAGAGACTTTGGATGGCCTACTGAGCAGGAAAACAACTCGCATAAGACGCTTCAGATGTAGATCTTATTGAATATAAGACCCTGTTCCTTAGGAACATGATTCCTGCAGAGAGAGAAGGTAGAGCCCACCATGGAAAGGTTTGCCGACATCCCTCGGAAAACCGAGAGAGTTTACCAACTCTGTATCCATGATCTGGGCTCTGGTTCCAAGCAAGTAGCTGCAGTGGAGCCTGCTCAAGAGGCTGTGACGCACTACATGGTGGAAGGGCAGGCCCAACACAAACAGCCCCTCCCTGTGGACAACCAACACCCCCAGCAGGCCCAACAACAACAACAACTACCACAGCAACAGCAACAGCAACAATGGGGTGGGAACTGGAACTATCAGAAAAACAAGAAGCATAAGAATCATAAGGGTAAACAACAACAAAGACTAAGCCCGTCATATAGGGAGATAACCGAAGAGAATTGGAAGTATAGAGAACTTCTGGGACAAGTACACTCTGTAGCAGATGCTGTTCCTGCTCAGTCCCTTTCAGCCATACAACTGGGAACACAGGCCCCAATGGGCCATGGCGATACCGGAAGTACAGGCCCTCAGGCCCATATAGGCCTGAACCCAGAAGCACCTCCCTATATAGCATCAGTGCAGCATGGTGAAGTGGTTCAAAGGAGCCAGGCCCAACCTCTCCATGCTTCCTCCAGTACAGATTGACAATTACAGGCCCCAGTCTGGATTGTGAACAAGCTGGTCTTGGATACAAACAGAAGACCCTGCACCGAGGCCGAGGTCGGGGGCCGCCTACTTACACTGTTATTGGATACAGGCTTGGCTGTGTCTGTATTGCATGATGATCACCTGGACACATCTCCTTGATCCACCGGATGGAGGACCAACATGTCTGGAGTAGATGATACTAGGTTACCTGCATACTGCTCTCTACCACTACCTGTAGAGTTAGGACACCTGAAGGCCTCACTCACCTTCCAACTGATGGTATTGCATGATCACCCCAGTATCATTGTGATTGACTTCCTTGCACCACACGGCTGTGTGGTGGATCTAGCTAACATGCTATTGATACAGATTCAGGGCCAATATCATACTATCTTGAACCCTGATTCACATGTGGTGGCAACAATATCTGCCTACAACAAGGAGTATGACGTCATAGATTTTTTCAAGAACCATGAGCTTTTTCCAAAGCTCCTTCCCATTTTGCAAAGGCATTTGGAGGCATTTGCTATCAAAAAGCATGACTGTGGCAGAATGCACACTGTCATCGAAGTGCCTGGCCCAGCACATGAGAGGCAAAGGCAATATCCTTTCCCATCTGAGGCCTTGTCTTTACTAAGGGAAACAATAAAATCACTCCTCAAACAAGGGGTAATCAGAACATGTGTTTCTACTGCCAACTCCCCAGTGTGGCCTGTGAAAGAACCTACAGGTGCCTGGAGATTTACTATTGACTACAGGAAACTGAACCAGGTCACCCCAGTTGTGCTCCAGCTGTGGCCTCCACACCTGATGTGCTGTGACTCTTGACCCCTGACCTAAAATGGTTCAGTGCCCTGGATATTTCCAGTGGTTTCTGGTCACTGCCATTGGCCCCTAAAAGTCAATATAAGTTTGTCTTCACCTTTGAAGGTAGACAGTACACGTGGACCTGCTTGCCACAGGGATTCCATTACAGCTCGTCCCTGTTCCATATGCACATGATGGATGCCCTTGAGAGTTTCTTTACTCCCCAGTGTCTCTTGCAGTATGTGGACAACCTGCTGTTGGCAACAGCCATGCAGGAACAACACCTGAATCTCTTGGATGAACTACTGACTCTCATCCAGAGAGCAGGCCTCAAATGCAATCCAGCAAAAGCACAACTATGTCAGAAAGAGGTACTCTTTCTGGGCCTGAGAATAACTGACCAAGGTCATAGCCCTACCTGGAAGAAGATACAAGGATTGCAATACTTGCCATTGCCTACCAGCATGGCAACTCTTAGAAGGCTTCTATGTATGGTGAACTATTCCAGAGATTTTATTTGTGATTTTGCTCAGAAGGCTGCTCCTTTGTATGATCTACTGAAAAAGGACATTCCCTGGATTTGGTGTCCCATACACACTCAGGCTGTGACATCACTGAAGCAGGCCTTGGCCTTGGCTCCAGCTCTGGTCAACCCCAATCCAGCACTACCATTCCATCTGGAATGTGCCACCTCTGATATAGCCATGTCAGCAGTGCTGGCCCAGAAGGCTCATGGTACTCTGAGACCCACTGCATATGCATTACAGCTCTTGACTCCAGTGGAGCAGAAGTGCAGCCTTTGTGAAAGGAACCTTCTGGCCACCTACTGGGCTGTCATCACTTTCTGTATATCATTGGGTACTCTTCACTGATTATTAACACCAGCCACACCACAACTACCTTTCTGCTATCAGATAGAGTGAAGGATGGGTCAGTCTCTAATACCAGACTGACACACTGGTCACTTCTTCTCCAGGATAGAGACATATAGGTACACCCAACCAAAATTCCATCCATGCTGGCACAGGGACTCTTTTTCCAAGGAGAACCCCATGACTGTACAGTGCAACCACCTGATCTTCCAGATCCAGGTCCTTTCCTCCCTGCCATGCCACAAATACTCGAGAGCACCTCTTTGTGTCATATTTTCACAGATGGTTCAGCTTCCTACTATCAGGGAGAACAGATTGCAGGGATGGGTATCTTAGTGATCTACCCCTATGGTAACACTGTTAAAATCTCTAAACATTGCAGTGTATCATCATCACAGTAGGCAGAGATGGCAGCAGTGGTCTGTGCCCTCGAGTTCATCCAGCATGGAACCAAGGATAACTTCATTTTTATAGACTCTAACTGGGTATGTTGTTCTCTTACAGAATTTCTTCCTTTCTGGCAGAAGTACTCCTTCCTCTCTTCTGATGGCAGCCCAGTGAAGTATAAAGAACTAGCAATATACATACACACACTGGCACAAAGGTTTGCACACAAACTCTATGTACACAAAGTAAAAGCTCATTCCCTACATGACCTCTACCATGACTTCAATGACACAGCAGACACCCTTGCCAAGGAAGGGGCCCAAGTGGGGGATCTGGATGATGGATCATCCATAGGCTAATGCGGCTGTACATATTGCAGCAGTCAGGAAGAAACCTGAACCCTTTTCCCCCTTCGACCTTTCAGCAGCCCAACATGTTGATACTGAGCTCAAAGAGGTGTTCAGATTCCTTGACAAGGGTACCAAAGAAAAACTCCCCACACATAATCCCTACCGGAGGCATGAAAGTAAGTTACATTTGTCCCCAGATGACAAGCTCATCTGGTACCAACCAAATGATTCCACCACCAAGTTGCGGGTGGTCCCCAGACACCTTAGGTCTGAATTCTTGCACCAAGTGCATGATACACCCACTGGTGGACACCGGGGGGTGGAAAACACCCTCCAGAGGCTCAAGACCACTGCCTGGTGGCCTGGTGTCACCAAAGATGTTAAACAGTACACAGACAACTGCCTTGTTTGTGCGAAAAACAATCCTATCCCTACCAAACAAAATGCCAAACTACTACCACAAAGACACTCTGGCCCTTGGCATGCTATACAGATTGACTTTGTTGGCCCCCTGACCAATACCAGCAGAAACAACAAATACTCCCTTACTGTATGGTAACTGATCTTTTCTCTAAGTGGGTTGAATCTTTCTCCACTAAGACATGTACTGCTAAAGCCACTGCCAAAATCCTGGTGGAACAGATTTTTTCCAGGTGGGGCCTACCTCTTAAGGTAGACTCTGACAAAGGAACCAGCTTTACAGGTGAGTTGATGAAAGAATCCCTTAAGCTCCTTGGAGTTCAACAGAAGTTCCACATATCTTACCACCCCCAATCTTCAGGTCAAGTAGAGAGAGCCAACAGATGGAATAAGCAATTGCTTTCCATATTCATTGAGGATAATACCAAAACCTGGGATTCCCTATTGCCATTACGCCTTATGGCAATCAGGGGCACACCTTCAGCCACCACCCAGTTGACACCCTTTGAGGTGATGACTGGAAGACAGATGAGATTACCTGAACACTTGTTGTTTGACCTGCACACCCTAACTGCGGACCGAGTGTCTGTAGACCAATATGTGGGAAAAACACATAAAAGACCTCATACACACACACACTTGTATGCTGCCAATTGCATGGGCAAGGGCCAGCAACAGTCCAAGATACAGTTTGACAAACACACAGAAGAAGTGGATTGGCAGGTTGGAGATCAGGTAATGGTCCTCCAATTTGCACATCCCACACACTCCTTCTCCAATAAGTGGGATGGCCCTTACCCCATTGTCAACAAGCTCAGTCCGGCAGTCTATCAAGTTAGACTCCTGCACAACAATAAACTGACTGACAAATGATTACATGCAAACCAACTGAAACTGTATAAAGGAGCATAATTACTTTTCCTCACCCCATTGGGTGGAATAGTACTAACCTACTAATGTTTGGGTTTCCTTTTCAGATATACTGACAAGACAGCTATCTTGTTCCATTTTCTCCTCATCTCAGGAGTTATCCCCTGCATCCAAGGCTCGGTACAGAACCTCCTACCTCACCTTGATCCTCCAGCATCTGCTCCAGACAGAGTATCCATCAAAATACCTGATAGTTTGATTACTGTCCAGGAAGGTTCTGATGCCTACCTCATTGCCTCGGTTGTTGCTCCTGATAAATCTACCCTACAAATTGAGTGGCAAGCCACATCACAAGGACAAATTCTCCCCTGTGGCCAAACTCTCCAAGGGAACTTTCCAGGGCTTGCCTAATGCTAAATTATACCCAAATGGTTCTCTGTCCCTGCTACAAACTGCTCTTAGACATTCTGGTTTATATAATAGTACTGTTTTAATTGATCCCTCATATTGTAATTCTTTGTCTAAGGATTCTGCTCGAAAATTTTGTGCTGTACATAATATGACCTCTGCTGCCATGTACCTTTCTGTGTTACCATCCACTGACAAATACCTTTTGGAATGGCCAAAGCACACCCCTTGTCCTCCTAGTGTTCTAACAGCCACTGCCCTACCTGGTACACTGATTAACAAATTACAATTTATGCATACACCTGTTTTGTTTAATTTAACTTATTGGAATATGAAAGATTTTGGTATGTGTCACAATACTAACACTTCAGCATTTTATAGTATGTTATTGCTTGATAGTTTAGCAGCATTTCAGATTCATACTCAAGACCCTATTGCCAGGGTACATACCACTGAGCATAGAGGCAACTTCAGGAGAAAACCAAATCCTGATGATCAAAGTCATAAATGTAATACACATGAAGTTGACAGTTCTGATGTTACTGCTGCAACAGGCACTGTCACGGGTCTCTTTGGTACAGCTATGTCTATCTGGAATAAAGTAGACATTGCTGCTATCAAATCTCATTCTGCCAAATTTCAGACTGGTTTGGTGAATAAAATATTGCCCCCATTATTGCATGATGTGGATGGCCTTAGTCAGGAAGAAAGATATACTGTTTACAATATGCAAGACATTGCTAAGGCATTTACAGATTCTAAAGATAAGATTAACACACTCATTGCACAGAACAACAAAGAAGCAGATAAGCAATATATTGCCTGTGAGATTTTAGGCTCTACCTATGGCTCGTACATTATCACTACCATCAATAATCTCTTCCATGATCTAGAATCTGGAAGAATTCCTGATATCATGCGTGACAGACGTATTACCAAATAGTATTGTCCATGATGTAAAACCCCTGGCTGTATTGCTATGTGTATGCAACAATCTCTAACCATTCCTCTTTCTACAGCTAGGAATTTGGGTTTTGTGACCAGACACCCTAAAACTGGTCCCTTTTTTACTTCTAAGAGATGTTCTATCAAAGATACAATGTTTGTTTCTTTTATTGTCTCTTTACCACGTTTTGATCCCACTACAGCTTTGTTTGACAAGCTGGCTTCCGTACACTCCATTGAGCACCTTGATGAAGACATCTACAGAGAATGCCTGGACTTGCCTCCTCTACTGGTCTTGCATCCTTTCCTGGATGCCTGGGTCGCTCCACACACAGACTGCTGTGCGAAGAAACATTATATCTACTTGTGTCGATGTGATGTAATTGATGTTATTAAACCTGTATGTGGTTATTCTCTCAACAGTATTTTTTTTTTACACTCTATTTTATTCACTGCCTCTTCAGGGAACTCTCTCAGGCAGCCACCTTACCCCCAACTCTACCTCCTAGCCTGAAACTCCTCCTATGTCCTGGCATCAATCTGGCTAACCCCCCAGCTCTGAGCCCCCTGAGGTAGGGACGCTCTATCTGCCTGGGGTACTCTATATACAGTTAGGGCCAGGCTGCGCTCAGCCCAGGACAGGAGGTAGTCTGGCCTGATGGAGTGTGGCTGATGGGAGGTGGTGCCATTGCCTATCACCGAGGGCAGGGTTTTTCCTTGTTTTCTCCCCAAAGCTCGGACGTGCAATGACGTCCAGCTCGGCAGGTGCACGCACCCGTGCATCCCCGAAATACATTCGCCGCAGCTTTAATCCCCTACATTCTGCAGCTGTGCACTGTGATGCCTCTAGTCTCCACTAGAGGTCATCAGTGCAGCAGCAAGTGGATTCCCCCCTTCCCAGGGAAGAAGAGCAGTCCATAGGATGCTCTATCCTTCCCTGTCCCTGCAGACCCCCAACAACCCGGGCTCATTCCTGAACCCAGGTCGCCGGCATGGCATGAGTTGTGGCGTCCAGCACCTCAACCCTCAGCGCCACCGGGCCGGCCTATCCTGACAGTATTGATTGGTCCTTTTCCATGGACAATGACATCAACATGAATGACACTGCCTTTTCAGACTCAACATTGGCTCCAGATAAACTTTACCAGTCTTATTGAAAGGAGGTTCATTGCCTGTCAACGTGGATTTCCAAGATGACCTACACCTGCCTGGTAGAGTTGCAAAATGGAGACTCCCCACTGTTAAGATGCAGTACAATTCTGATGGGGAGTACTGCGTGGGTATGAACTATAAAACCTACACTTACAGAACTGAGACATGTGCTATTGATAACCCTAACTTTTATTTTGTTCCCCACCAGAAAGCTCTTATTGGACATACCAGTATTACCCCCATACCCCTTATGGATGCGGACATCATTGATGGTAACCCCGATTATCTGCTCACCCTTTCTGAATACTTACCATATTTTAATGTACACATAGATCCACTGTCACTTACATTAAAATCACTTTTAGAGAGAAAAGACACCCACCTCATCCACATCAGCAATAATATTACTAAGGCTAATAAAGCTATCCTTTCATTGATTAATGATGGTGATATGAATGAGGCATTAACTAACACATAGTTAGAGAATACTTTTAAAGGTTTTGTTATTATATAAGCGTTTTTGATATTTTTCTTGGATATTATGCTATGCTGCCTGCGGCGCACGCTGTGCCAATACCGTGAGCAGCTGGAGTTCCTTTACAAAGCTTTCACGTCGGGTTTGTAAATTACCCCTGCTCTCTGACCTTTCCCTGGTTTTGCCTGTGTTGCCCTTGGAGGCAACAAGGTGGGAATGTTACACGAGGTCCCTGCACCCTTATTGGTATCCCTAGAGGTACACCATAGACAGCTAGTGCTCAGGCATATGTTATACTAACATATGGGGCTAAGGTCATCTACCGTACAAGAGTAGATGTCAGGATATGTATGTATATTATTGTCATACACTTTGCTTTCTAAAACATATACATTTTCTATGTAGTTCTCACTTACAAGATGTTAGGACATCTGTGTCCTTGTAATGTTTATGATATATAAGTTGGCATTGCCACCTTTTGGTGATTTGCACTACAACACTGATTTGTGTAAGAACTGTAAGAACTGTACTCTTTTGTTTCAGAAAGTGATGACTACTACAAAATTGTATAATGTTATCTTGGACCAGGGAGCCACCTCTAATTTAACCAATAGGGCTCATCTCTGTAACTTGAAATGTTTCTATCTTACAGTAACCAAAGTAATTATCATAGGTATATAATGTAAGATACTGAGTCTTACACCTTGGAGACCCCAAGAGAGACAAAGAACCCTTGAGGTATAGGTAATGCTTAGCATTGGCTCCCGGCTCGTATTGGTAAGAACTGCTTAGGGCAACTGTGATTTATCCTTTTGGTAGTAATAAACAAGTTAATTACTCTTATGCAATGTGTCTGTGATTCCTTGCATTCACGATATTGCCAACAACCTGAGAGTGAGGTTTAGACCTCCTGACAGTGTCTAGAGAGCTGAGACTGGCAGAGGGGATAAAAAGAGGAGAAAAGACTTCTTCCATTACATAGGTGAGAAAAGAAGAAGCAAAGTAAAGCTTGTGAGGATCAAGAAAGATAGGGGGGTGGGTGGAGGAGGGGCAGAGCAGGCTGAGTCACTGAACGAGTACTTCTGTTCTATGTTCACACAGGAGAAGGGGGGCAAATACCTCAGGCAAGTGGGGGGTAGGTAAGGGGGGAGGACAACAGATGTAGGGATTACAGAAGGCAGGATGCTGGAGGGGTTGAGGGCATTAAGAGTAGACAAAGCACCTGGGTTGGATGGCATTCACCCTAGAGTACTGAAGGAACTGGCAGAGGTCCTCGCGGGACCACTGGCAGACCTGTTCAATACCTCCCTGGACACAGGATGTGTGTCACAGGACTGAAGGATGGCCCATGTGGTGACCATCCTTAAAAGTGAGCCAAAGAATAAATCAGGGAACTACAGGCCAGTGAGCCTCACCTTGATCGTAGGCAAACTCATGGAGACCATCCTAAAGGAGAAGCTCATGAGCTTCTTGGAGTCAAATGGTATCCAGGACAACCAGAAGCATGGGTTTGTCATCGGCAGATCGTGCCAGACAAACCTGGCAGAGTTCTATGACTGGGTGACATGGAAACTGGACAAGGGCCATGCTGTGGATGTCCTGTACTTGGACTTCAGTAAGTCCTTTGATTCAGTGCCACAAGGGAGATTGGGGGCAAGCTGGGGTATGTGGGGGCAGGACCAAAAATGGTGACCTGGATAAGGAACTGACTGAGGGAGAGACAGCAAAGGATGGTTATCGGAGGGGAACTCTCATCACCAGGAGCCGTGATGAGTGGGGTACCACAGGGATCTGTGCTGGGACCAGTTCTGTTGGGGATTTTCATTGCAGATATCTCAAATGGGATCAGGAGCAAAATCAGTATGTTCACAGATGATACCAAGATGGGAACTGTAGTACATAACATGGAGGGGGGGGAAGGGGTTGAAGGAGGACCTGAATAAGCTGCAGGAGTGGGCAGATAAATGGCAGCTGGGGTTCAATGCTGAGAAGCCCAAGGTTCTTCACTTCGGAGCTCGGAACCAGGGGAGGGATTATCACTTAAATGGGGTTCAGTTGGGTTGCTCCACTGAAGAGAAGGACCAAGGGGTGATCATAACAGGGAGCATGAACAACTCTGTTCACTGCAGAAGAGCAGCAACAAAAGCCAAGAAAATGCTGGAGTGTATAGCTAGAGGGATCTCATCCAGAAGTAGGGAGGATATGCTGCCCTTGTATAGGTCACTGATCAGGCCCCACTTGGAGTACTGCATGCAATAGTGGTGCCCATTCCTGAAGAAGGACATCAATTTGTTGGAGGTGGTACAGCGCAGAGCTACAAAGATGATCCAGAGATTGGAGGGCAGGCCATATGAGGAAAGGCTGGGGGAATTGAATATGTACTCTCTGGAAGAGAGAAGAGACAGGGGAGATATGATTGAAATCTTTAAGTACCTGCAGGGAATAAACTAGACTAATACAGAGAGTATTTTCCAGAGGAAAAAGGGGAGGGACATGAGAGGACACCAACTGAGATTGGAGGAGGGTAGATTCAGGAGAGAGGTGAGGAGACATTTTTTTCACAGAAAGACTGGTGGACAAGTGGAACTCCTTGCCAGGTGAGGTAGTAGTCTGCAAGACAGTAGATAGCTTCAAGAGGGGATGGAATAGGAGAAGGGGAAGGGGTAATAGGATGGGGAGAAGGGAGGGGCAGCAGCATTATAAGATGTTAGCTGTACACTCGAGCAGACCCGATAGACCATGAGGCCTGTTTCTGCTGGCATTTTTGTATGTTCGTATGTACATTTGGGCTCGGATAGTGACTTTATGACATTCTCTGAATGCTGCAGTTCTCACCAATGGTCAGGGAGCCCCCTCTCCACGCTCCTCTATATTCTCTCTATCTGATCGTTTGCCATGGCCATACATGGACACCCAGATATCCAAACCTTGCACTTTGTTGGGTTTTGTTGGAGTATATTAGTAGGGGTATCACAAGTCATAAGAGGGAGGTAATAATCCCTCTTTACAAGACACTGGTTAGGCCCCATCTGGAGTACTGCATGCAGTGCTGGAGGCCACACCTTAGCAAGGACATTAACCAAATTGAGGCAGTCCAGAGAAGGGCAACCAAAATGGTGTAGGGACTGCATCAGAAAACATATAAGGACAGATTAACGGAACTCAATATGTATACCCTAAAGCAAAGAAGGGAGAGAGGTGATATGATCAAAACATTCAAATACCTTAAGGATATTAACAAGCTAAAAGAGCCTAACATGTTTCACATGAGAAAAATAGCAGGACAAGAGAACACAGCATGAGATTAGAGGGAGGCCGATTAAGGGGTAATGTGAGGAAGTTCTTTTTCACAGAAATGGTGGTGGATGCATGGAACAGTTTACCTCCGGAAGTGGTGGATATGAATACAGTGCAGGACTTCAAACAGGCATGGGATAGGCATAAGGAAGCAATACAGATGAGTATGAATAGATAGGCCATTGAAAGAGCAAATGCCAATGGCACATTCATAAGGTAGAAAAAAGAAATGGGCAGACTGGATGAGCCTTGCGGTCCTTATCTGCCATCAACTTCTATATTTCTATGTTTCTATGTTTCAGGATAGGGGCCAAAATATCTCATTATTTGCAAATGATATTTTGCTCTTCCTAGTGAACCCCCACGTGGCCATTCTGGTCACCATGTCAATTGCTCCAAGTGTGAATGGCTACCAAGAAGTTGAAGGGGCTCTGCCCAGGTGGCAGGAAGGAAATTCTACCCAGTTAGTTCCTTGAAGTACCTGGGAGTACAGTTTTCAAAAAAAGCTATCCACGTTAGACAAACTGATTTTTCATCCTCTCTTACAGAAAATTTAAACTGCATGTGAGAGGTTGAAGACACTCCCTCACTTCCCTCCTGGTAAGAGTCAGTATTGTGAAGATATGTGTTCTCCTCCAATGTCTCTATCTGTTCCAAGTGCTACCAGTATATCTCCCTTAGAGGTTCTGTACTTCTCTCAGGGGATACCTGACAAATCTCCTATGGCAAGGTAGAAGAGTGAAGATCAAAAAGCACATAATGAGGCAATCCCTAAATCGATGAGAATTGGAGCTCCCCAGCTTCCACTATTACTATCTGGCAGCTCAAATAGCATTTCTTGAAGATTTCCTTGGAACTCCTTCTGGGAGTCTGACGTGGGTGGCTATAGAGGAGGAACAATATAGTAGTCCTCTGCTGAGGAATGTACTATCCTCAGCACTGGCAGACAGATTCATTAAACGCTTATCAAACCCATTTACTAGAGCCCATAGCCTCATAAATAAATCTAGATCTACATCTGCAGAAGCTGGGATTCAAGCAGTCATTTGGAGAACTATAGACTTCAAAGTGCAAACAAGTATGACACTCATCCAGAGGTCTGAACTAGGCCTGATCAGAATGGGTGACCTCTGTGAGGGAGGTACCCTAAAATCATACTGAGATCTGGCCAGTCAGTGTTCTCTTTACCCCAGAGATTTTTTTTCATATGTCTGCAGATGAGAGCCAGACTGGAGACACTTCTCTAGGGCCTGGTGGGTGGTCCAGTCCTATCTCCAGGAAAAGAAGTACTGCTAGACTAGAGACCTCTTGCCAGCCTAAACAACAAATATACTCACTACTACTAGAAGGTGTGCCACACCCACTATAAAGGATCCATGGCTTATGAAAGGGAGACCTGGGGAGGCAGATGTGGACAGAGGTGGACTACACAAATACTGCTAGAGATAAACTGACCCACCTGGTGGACCCCTCTAAACCAGCAGAGTGTCAGAGGTGCAAGGTAGAGGAAGGTTGTCTGTGTCTCTGTTACTGCCACCAGGTCATGTCCCACTACTGTAACAAGTGCCTAAAGTTCTGAAATTTTGTTGGCCAGAATCCTAGTGATGGCACATACCATTTTCCAACATTTCCCCAACCCCCTCACTTTACCTTTTCTACTGTTTACTTGATCCTGCTGAGCTCAGTGGGGGAGACCAGAAAGGCCCCCTTGTTTGTAAGATTTTTTGTGTTTTGGTACTTTGACTTCCCCCTAACTTGTTAAAACTAGCTATATATCATGAGCCCTAACTCTCACCCCATCACATGTGTAAACAAGCTGAGGTATAGGAGAATGGGGTGAGAGTTAAGACCGACGAGCCCACCGCACACCCCAATGCCGGTTGAGGGGTCGGGCTGGGGGGTGCAAGGGGGGCTTTCAACCCTAACACCAAATTTCCTTGCTTTTGTCACTGTGGAACTACCCTAACTGATGCATTAAGCTGAGTTTTTTGCCATGAATTTCCCTTCTTTTTGAGAATGAGGACTATAAATAGTGAATAGAATGTGGTGGTGGGAGCACGGGCCCTTCAGGCCCTGTGCTCCCACCACGTGATGTGTAGTGACATAGTAACAGTAAGTGCAAATCAAACGCAAGCACTAATGGTTACGCACATGGTGACAAAAACGTAAAAGGTAACACAAACGTTAATAGAAACGCAAGTGCAAAGTGACGGTAAAGCGAACAGTGACGCAAACGGAGATGCAAGCACTTACATAAACGCAACTGGTAACATGCATGGTGATAGTGCTGCTATTGTAAATGCAAATGCTAAGTGTTACAGCAACAATAACGCTAAAGGGAACAGAAATGGAAAGGGGAACACAAGTGCATATGGAAATGCAAATGGTCATGGTACCGCAATTGGAAATGCAAATGGTAAAGGTAACAAGTAAAATAACACCAAAGGAAACAGAAATGGAAATGCGAATGTAAGCATCTACAGAAACGCAAAGTGTTATGCGCACGGTCACGTTACTGCAGTAAATGCAAATGGTAATGGTAACAGCCACAATAACGCCAAAGGAAACAGAAACGCAAATGCAAGGACGTACGGAAACACAAACCGTAATGCGCACAATGACGGTACCACAATTGTAAATGCAAATGGTATCTTTAACAGCAGAAATAACGGCAAAGGAAACAGAAATGGAAACATGAACGCAAGCGCGTACGCAAACGAGAACACAAAGGGTAATGCACACGGTGGCATACACGGGAACCATAACGCAAATGGATAAGGAAACATAAGTGGTAATGCTAACTGTAACAGTAATGTAAGCGCACACCCTGGTTTTGCCAAACGGCCAAATAGAGAAACACAGTGGCCCAGATATTCAAAAGGGTTGCGCATGGCGCAACAGTGTTGTGCCATGCGCAACCCACTGATGTGCCCTGGTGCTATATTCAAAAGGGAAAAGTGCACGGCACAAATCCTGATGCACCAGAGTGCATCAGTAATGTATGCAGGCACAGGTGGGGGGGGCGTGCCCATGCATAACCTGCACAGCCCGATATTCAGCCCAGGATGTGCAGAGCCATGCATGAGCAACCCCTACCTGTGCCAGCACAAAGTTAAGCCAAAAAAAAAGGAACAACTGATGGCCACCCACAGGTGAGGTGCTGCATTGCAGGGCGCAACACGGCAGCTGCCACCCGTGGGTGGCCACCAGTTCCGCCCATCTGGTGGTGCCCCATTCCCGATCAGAGCATCTGTCTCAGGAATAGACATATTCCAGTATCCCTGGTGGTTCAGTGGACCGCTATGTGCCTGATCACTGGCATCTATTCCAGGTCACATATTCATTCATATCTTCGGTGGTTCAGAGATCACATCTCGCTCAATCATGGGCATTTGTAAAACAAAACAATTCATTATCTCGGTGGTCTCAGTGTTAACCTCATCACCCACCGAGCACCACCACCTCGCCCTCAGTCAGCCGGCTGGCAGCAGCACCCCTTGCGCCCACTGCCCCGCTGCTCGCCAACTCGACATGTCTGGGTAGGCAGCACCCATTGGTTCACTGCATGAGCCAATGGGCATGTAGCTCCTATCAGAATATATCCCAGATATGTGAATGATTTCATTCACATATCTGAATGTGTAGACATTTGGGGCTGCACACGCCCATAGGCTCATGTTGTGAACCAATGGACATGCAGCCCTACCAAGGTGTCACTCAGTGGGCAGCGGGGCAGCAGGCAGGTGGGGTGCTGCCGCCCACCGGCTGACTGGGGAGGGCAGGGCAGTGGTGCTCAGTGGACGGGAGGGGGGTACCACTAGACCACCAGGGATATTTGAATTGTTTTTGTTTTTACAAATGCCCGTGATCGGGCAGATAGCGGTCCTCTGGACCACCAGGGATATTGGACGAATATGTCTATTTTTAGACAGATGCCCACGATTGGGCACATAGCGGTTCACTGGATCACCAGGGATATTGGACGAATATGTCTATTTTTAGACAGATGCCCATGATCAGGCACATAGCACTCCACTGGACCACCAGGGATATTGGATGAATATTTCTATTTTTAGACAGATGCCCGTGATTGGGCTGCAGAGGGTGTCAGTCCCCGATGGCTGCTGCCTGGCAGGGTGCCAGATGCAAGTCATTGGGGATTGGCGCACCTGCATGCAAATGGGGCCATAATGACATACAAATGGCCCCATGTGCACCTTGCATAAATTATGGCCCCATTTGCATGTCAATGTTTGAATATCGCAGGTGCTGTGCATGGCACAATGGTCCACTCTGGCCACTTGCGCTGGTGCAGTGCCACTGTGCCATGCACACTGGGGGTGGCCAGGGTGTGATATTCAAAGCTGCTGAGCCATGGCTCAGCTCCTTTGAATATCGCTTAGTCCACACCCCTGCGCAGCCATGTTGAGCTGTGCCCAAGCTTGCGCCACAGCCTGGTGCAGTTTGAATATCTGGGCCAGTGTGGACAAAGAATGTATGCATAATAATGGGCCTCAGAGCAGAAAATGAGCTGTTGGAATACTAAATTGCTTATATCTCAGGAACCGTATGACGTAGGAAAAAAAGAAGATTCACATGATTCATGACTTTCCTGGCTATGTTTTTGAGATGTCACAGCAAAAATTCTGTATCTAGCAATGTTTTCGAGATACGAGCCCTGAAAGGCATGGCGTATGCCACCATGTTAGTCTAAGGGGAAAAAATGCCAACTTCGAGTACCATAACTTGGCAGCCGTGCAATATTTTTTCACCAAACCATGAAAAGACACATCTGTGAGATGTTGGCTGTCTTCCCTCTAAATTTCAGCCCAAAAGACCAAACGGTTCTTCTGCAGCAGGGTGGTAAATAAGACCTGCCATTTTGACCATAGTCTGGCAAAGTAGTGTTGCAATTTGTGACACTTTTCACAAAAATTTGCGAAAGTGTCACAGGTGCAACACTACTTTGCGACACTACTGTTTCCAGAAATTTGAAAAACATATTTCTGGGGTCTTTAATCCCAAAATAAAGACATGGCTAGCATCCTCAGGGACCGACTAGGTGAACACAGAAAGAACTGTGTCCCTAGAGTGTCCCAATTTTAAATGTCAAGCATTTTTCTGATCACTAACTGAAAACAAAATGGTGGATTGGCGACACTACTAGGGCCATTTGCGACACTAAAAAGTGCATTTGTGATACTTTAACTGAATCATGGTTAACAAATAACATAAATACTAGGGAGGTTGAACCAAAAGGTTTTCCTGCTCATCAATTAGATAGTGTGGGGAAAAAGGGGGGGTATATTATTTACCAAAGAAGAATTTGGGCAAATATCAGTACAGTTTGCTGGTCAAATAAGGCTTATTGATTGCCTATTAGTAAAGATTATCTTTACTAATAGTCTTTACTGGAGGTTATCTATGCCCCACCAAAATCTCCTATTAGTGCATTTGAAAAATTAGCCTTGGTCATACAGACTTATACTATGGGCTTTGAATTGCTATTAATAGGGGATTTCAATGTGGCTTCGGGAAAACTTTGTGGGACTTACAAAGACGTTTTAAAATTTTACATGTGGAACAAAAAATAGCATTTCCAACTGGAAAAACCTCTCAAAATAGTATAGACAACATCTTGGATCTAATTTTTGTTACAACAGAAATATCACTCCAACATTTGGAAGTGAAACAACCAATTCTGGGAGACCATAGCTCAATAAGCTGCATTTTTAAATCTAAAGGGAAAGAAATCCTTGTAGGTCAGGTTCCTTTAAAGGTTGAAAAGAGATGCTTTAAAAAAATATAATAAAGATGTTTTTTTGGCCAGACTAGCTTCCATAAAATGGCATAGATTATTTTTAATTTCCTCTATAGACCTGGCAATCCAGGAATTCTCTAAATGGTTTCTTGAAGTTTGTAATGAGTTGGCCCCTTCAAATTCATTGTAAAGAGGAAAACTCATGTTCCCTGGGTAACAGAAAAAATTATAAAGCAGATCAGAAGGAAAGACAGGTTATGGAAACTTGCAGGGAAATCTTTAAGATCAGAAGATTGGGAAACATATAAAAAATCGAGAAATTCATTAAGACTCCAAATAAGGAAAGCTAAACAAAAATATTATGAAACCAAGACAAAAGAGACTACTGATCCCAAAAAAATTTGGACTCTGTTAAAATCCTTTGATTTTTCAGTAAACTCAAAATCTCCAGTTCATATGGTAAGTAGGGGTATTATTCAGCCTACTAGACAATCTGCAAATATTTTAAAATAGTTATTTTGTAGAATTGCCAGATTTAAATATTCCTCAGTCTATCCTAGGGAAAAACAATATTACAAATACTAATGTATCCAAATTTAAATTTAAATACTTCTCATGTAAACAGATAAAGGAGGAAATAAGAAAACTTATAATAAAAAAAGCTTTTGGCCTGGATCATATAGAAAATCATTTTCTTAGAGATTCCCTACAGGTTACTGCCCCAGTATTAACTAAACTTTTCAATTGGAGCTTAAGGGAAGGAATTTTTCCTCATACATGGAAGAACACAAAGATTATTCCCATTTATAAAGGAGAGGGGGATATTTTTGTACCTACAAATGATAGGCCTATTGCTTTATTATCAGGTCTTTCTAAGGTTATGGGGAAACTGGTTCAGAAACAACTTACTGATTATCTGGAGCAGTACTCCTTACTAACAAATATCAATCAGGATTTCATAGGGGATTTTCCACAGGCACCGTGCTCACTGACATGGTAGATATTATTGCTTCTAAACTGGAGGATGCCCTGTCGGTGGGTGCAGTGTTCATGGATTTATCTAAGGCTTTTGACACAGTGGCCCATGACTTGTTGAGGGAACATTTAGATGAAATAGGTATGGGGGAAAATCCACTAAATTGGTTCAGGTCTTACTTGGGAAATAGAACTCAACAAGTGTATATTGCTGGTATACTTTCAGACAAAGCCCTGGTAAAGCGAGGAGTGCCCCAGGGCTCAATTTTAGGGCCAACCCTTTTTCTTATATACATAAACAAGTTAGTTGACAAAGTAAAAAACTCTAGTGTTCATTTATATGTAGATGACACTATCCTGATCTCTGGTGGTAAGACTCCAGAGCTTATGGAAGTGCACCTACAGGATGATTTACTAGGCTTTGCACATGGCTATCAGACTTGGGGTTAATAGTAAATAGTAAAAAAAACAAAACTTATGATAATAAATAAACAAATACAAATTAAAACATTACAAAATGAAATATTGACCCAAGTTTTGGAATATGAATATCTTGGGGTATGGATTGATAATCAGCTAAAATTTGATTTTCATATAACCAATACAATATCAAAGATAAATAAAAAACTAGGGGCATTTAGGCAGTCTAGTTTTTGTATAAACAGATTAATGAGGGAGACTATAATAAACCAACTTATTCTCCCTGTGCTAGAGTATGGTAGCCATGTGGCATAGCTACAAAGGGTTTGTTGTCAAAAATTGAGGTAATGTATAATCATTTGGCTCGATTTGTATTAAGAAAGGATTATCATGAACATCATTGTAAATTACAAGAGGAATTGGGTTGGTTGACCAAGGAAAATAAAAGGAAATTATTTTGGGCAAAACAGATATATAAAGTTGTAAATACAAACCAGCCAATGTACCTTTACGAAAAATTAGAAAAAAAATCACATGTTTATAACATGAGAAGTTCAAACACTAGAAGCTTTGAGTTCCCTAAACTTAAGAATAAGTATAATTACATGCGATTTCCCATAATTATGAATAGATTATGGAGTTCTTCAAAATTAATTATAGGAAAACAGTATTAAAGCATTAAGGTGTTTTCATCTATCTTAAAAATTGAATTAAAGACAAAATGTGAGTGCTGTGGATAAAATCCTTTGTCTGATTAGAGTACTTTTATAATACTGGACTGTAGGGCCTAATTCAATATCTGTTATTTGTTTGTTGTGGTATAAAACGTCATGTGACATTGAAATGATGTTATTTTTATTTTATATTATGTTATTTTGTCGAATGTTGTTTGTAAACTTTTATGTTTAAGAAACAATATTTTAAATAACAGGACCATCTTGCAAATAGGACATTTTGTCCTAATGATGTGAAAATTGACCATCTACTATCACGTATAAAAATAAAGGTTTTACTACTACTACTACTACTTTTGAACTTTTTGTTAACTTTCCACATTGACTTATAAAGGGAACTTGTTATTTGAATAACTTTTGAACCATTTAATATTTTTTATTTAAATCTTCAAAAGGCACATCGGGGACCAGGGTTGCATGTTCCCTGAAGTTTTTGGACTGGTCGCACAAACCGTGCGACCTGTAGGCAAGAGCAAAGAATTTGCAAAAAAGCGTAATTGAGCTTTTGGTTGTCACTTAACAACTCCACAGCCATATATCTGACTGATACAAAAGTTGGTAGATCCCAAGATCTATAATGTCCAATCAAGTCTGCCAAATTTCATGCAAATCTGTTGAATAGTGGCAAAGTTATTAAGGTGAAAAATGTCATTCTTTAACCTAAAAGTGCTACTCAACCTAACTATGGTAGCACTATCGTGCTACCATTATATATATATATATATATATATATATATATATATATATATATATATATATATATCTGAGGCAAAATATCCATTTAATACATCAGCAGGGGTTGTTCCCACAGCGACAAAAGTAAGTAAAATCCATGTTGGTTGAAAGCTTCCTCCTTGGACCCCAGCCCACCCCAACTGGCATTGAGGTGCACATTGGTCATCAGCCCTAACTCTCTCCCCATCACATGTGTAAAAAGCAGAGGTATAGGAGAATGGGTGAGAGTTAGATCGACAACCCCAACGCACTGAACTCCAGTGGTTGGGGGTGAGCTGGGGAGTCCAAGGGGCTTTAACCCTAACACTGGATTTCCTGGCTTTTATTGCTGTGGAACAACCCTAACTGATGCATTAAACAGAGTTTTTTTGCCTCTAATTTCCCCTCTTTTTGAGAATGAGGCCGATTAATAGTGAATAGAATACGGTGGTGGGATCGAGGGCCCTTTGGACCCCATGCTCCCACCACATGATGTCTTGTCTCATAGTAACAGGAACAGCAATGCAAACACAAGTGCCAAGTGTTACGCACATGGTAATGTAAACGTAAATGGTAAAGCAAACGTTAATAGAAGCGGAAGTGCAAAGTAACGCTGAAGCAAACAGTGAGAGAAATGGAGATGCAAGCGCGTACTAAAATGCAACTGGTAATGTGCACAGTGATGGCAGTGGTATTTGAAATGCAAATGCTAAGTGTGACAGCAAAAAGAACACCAAAGGGAACAGAAATGGAAATGCAAAGGCAAGCGTGCACATAAACGGAAACCATAATGCCCACGGGCATGGTACCGCAATTGTAAATGCAAATGGTAAAGTTAACAAGAAGAATAACGCCAAAGGAAACAGATATGGAAACAGGAAAAGAAGCTTGCATGGAAACGGAAACCGTAATGTGCATGGGCATGGTACCGCAATTGTAAATGCAAATGGTAACGTTAACATGAAGAATAACGTGAAAGGAAACAGAAATGGAAATGGGAAAGGAAGCACGTATGGAAACACAAACCTAACGCGAACAGTCATGTTACCACAATTGTAAATAGAAATGTTGAAAGTAACAGCAATGATAAAGCCAAAGGAAACAGAAATGGAAAGGTGAACACAAGCATGCATGAAAATGCAAACTGTAACACACACAGGCACGGTACCACAATTGTAAATGCAACGGCTAAAGTTAACATGAAGAATAATGCCAAAGAAAACAGAAATGGAAACTGGAACACAAGCATGTACCGAAATGCAAACCGTAACACGCACGGTAACGTTACCGCAATTATAAACGTAAATGGTAATGGTAACAGCAACAATAACACCAAAGGAAACAGAAACGCAAAAGGAAATGCAAGCACGTATGGAAATGCAAACCATGACGTGCACGGTCACAGTACGGCAAGAGGAAGTGCTAACGGTAACGTTAACAGCAGAAATAACGGCAAAGGAAATAGAAATGGAAATGCAAATGCAAGCGCGTATGCAAACAAGAATGCAAAGCGTAATGCACAGGGTGGCGTACACGGGAACAGTAACGCAAATGGGTATGGAAACACAAGTGGTAATGCTAAGTGTAACAGTAATGTAAGCACACACCCTGTTTCTGCCCAACAACTGCATAGAGAAACACAGTGTGCACAAAGAATGTATGCATAATAGTGGGCCTGACAGCAGAAAATGAGCTGTCAGAAGACTAAATTGCTTATATCTCAGGAACCATACGACGTAGAAAAAGAAAATCCCATGATTCATGATTTTCCTGCCTCCATTTTGCTAAATGCATAGCCAGGCTACACATTGTCATGATGAAAATTACGTATCTCGCACCGTCTCCGAGATACGAGCCCCAAAAGGCGTGGCGTAAGCCACCATGTAAGTCTATGGGAAAAAACACCAAATTTGGAGCACTATAACTTGGCATCCATGCAATATTTTTTCACCAAACCACCAAAAGGCACATCTGTGAGATGTTGGATGCCTTCCCTCCAAATTTCAGCTCAAACAACCAAACTGTTCTTTCGCAACAGGCTGGCAAAGAATTCCTGTAATTTTGGCCAAGTCTGAAAAAGTAGTGTCGCAATTTGGGGCAAATTTCACAAAAATTTGCGAAAGTGTTGCAGGTGCGACACTACTTTGCGACATTACTGTCTTCAGAAATTTGAAAAACATTTCTGGGGTGTTTTACCCCAAAATAAAGACATGACTAGCATGCTCAGGGTCCGACTAGGTGAACACAGAAAGAATTGTGCCCCAAGAGGGTCCCAATTTTAAATGGCAAGCATTTTTCTGATCACTAACTGAAAACAAAATGGTGGATTTGTGACACTACTAGGGCCATTTGCGACACTAAAAAGTGCATTTGTGAAAGTGTTGCACTTTTTGTTAACTTTTCCCTTTGACTTACAATGGGAACTTGTTTTTTGAATAACTTTTGAACCGTTTAATATTTTTTCACAAAATCTTCAAAAGGCACATCAGGGACCCCAGACACACATTCCTTGACATTTTTGGACTGGTCACATAAACCATGCAACCTGTAGGCAAGAGCAAAGAATTCGCAAAAAATCGTAATTGCTCTTTTTGTTGTCGCTTAACAACACCATGGCTGTATATGTGACTGGTACGAAAGTTGGCATATCCCAAAATCTACAATGCCCAATCGTGCATACCAAATTTCAGGCAAATCCGTTGAATGGTGGCAAAGTTATTAAGGTGCAAAATGTCACCCTTTAACCTTAAAAGTGATACTCAACCCTAACTATGGTAGCACTACTGTGCTACCATAATATATATATATATATGTATTAGAGACAAAAAAACTCAGTTTAATGGATCAGTTAGGGTTGTTCCACAGCAACAAAAGTGAGGCAATTTTGTGTTAGGGTTGAAAACCCCCTTGCACCACCTCAGCCCACCCCCAAACAGCATTGGGGTGTGCATTGGGATCATTGGCCCTAACTCTCACCCCATCACATGCATGAACAAGCTGAGGCATAGGAGATTGGGGTGAGACTTAGTACTGACAATCCCAATGCACAACCTGATGCCGGTTGGGGGGGGTGCTAGGGGGGTTTGCAACCCTAAAACCGAATTGCCTCACTTTTGTTGCTGTGGAACAACCCTAACTGATGCATTAAATGGATTTTTTTGCCTCTAATTTCCCTTCTTTTTGAGAATGATGACTATAAATAGTAAATGGAATGCTCCCACCATGTGATTGTTTGTGACATAGTAATGCTAACAGCAACACAAATGCAAGCGGTAACAGTTATGCACATTGTGACGCAAACGTAAATTGTAAAGCAAGCATTAATAGAAATGCAGGCGCAAAGTGACACCAAAGCGAACAGTGACGCAAACGGAGATGCACGCGCATACGGAAATGCAACTGGTAATGCGCACGGTCATGGTACAGCTATTGTAAACACAAATGATAACTGTAACAGCAACTCTAATGTGAAAGGAAACAGAAACAGAGTGTGGTACATTGTGTGCAGCTGCAATCAGGGATGTGTACGTCTGGTGTACATGGCCTCAGTTTTGCTGTTGATCTCCACTGAGCATGCAGTACCTGGTCAGGTGGGTGGGGATGTCTCGTAGTACATTTAGACAATTGTTTGTTATTTCTGTCACCTGCTGCTGGATGTCTGTCATTGGTTGTGTTGACTTGGTCCTCCCCCATACTTGAATGTGTGTGTGTCTGTGTGTGTGTGTGGTGCTGGGGTGAATTTGGAGTTAGGGTTTTCAACCCTAACAGTGAATTTCCTCACTTTTGTCGCTGTGGAACAACCCTAACTAATGCACTAAATGGAGTTTTTTGACTCTAATTTCCCTTCTTTTTGAGAATGATAATGAGAAATAGTGAAAGTAATGCGGTGTGGTTGGGCCCCACGCTCCCGCCACATGATGTCTTGTGGCATAGTAACAGGAGCAGCAACGCAAACAGAAATGCTAACAGTGGCGCACATGGTAACACAAGCGCGAATGAGAACAGAAAGGGTAACGCACATGGTGGCGTAGATGGGAATGGTCTGCCACGTGATGTGTTGTCACATAGTAACATGGTGCCTGCAAACAGAAATGTCAATGGGCATGGTGACGTAAAGTGAAACAGAAAGATAAACAGTACTGTAGACAGAAATGGCAAAAAATAACAGAAACGCAAGCGCAAATGAAAACGCAAAGGATAACGCACATGGTGGCGCAGACGTCAACGGTAAGTGAAATGGTACGGAACCGAAAGCGGAAAGGGCAACAGTAACAGTAATGTAAGCGCACAGGCTGGTTTTCCCCAAAACCTGCATAGAGAAAGACAGTGAGTACAAATAATGTATGCATAATAATGAGTATCGGCGCAGAAAATGAGATCTTGGAATACTAAATACATTATATCTCAGGAACCGTACGACGTAGAAAAAAAATTTAAAAGTCATATTATTTACAACTGTCCTGGCTAATTTGAATCTTAGCCCCAATTAGGGGACTAAGAAATTTTCAGACGAAAAGTCCGTATCTCGCACCGTTTCCGAGATACGGGCCCTGAAAGGCGTGGCGAACGCCGTAATGTTATCCTATGGGAAAAAAAGAAAAGTTTGGAGCACCATAACTTTGCCTCCCTGTAATGTTTTTTCACCAAACCACTGAAAGGCAAATCTGTGGGCTGTTGACTGTATTCCCTTCAAATTTCAGGAAAAAAGACCAAACCATTATTTTGCAGCAGGGATCCAAAGGATTTCTCTAATGCGTTGGGCGCCGTAATGTTATCCTATGGGAAAAACTGTCAACTTTGGAGTGCCGTAACTTTTCCGCCGTGTGATATTTTTTCACCAAACTACTGAAAGGCACATCTGTGGGCTGTTGGCAGTCTTCTCTCCAAATTTCAGGAAAAAAGACCAAACCGTTATTTTGCAGCAGGGTGCCAAAGGATTTCTGTAATGCGTAGGGCGCCTTAATGTTATCCTATGGGAAAAACTGTCAACTTTGGAGTGCCGTAACTTTTCCGCTATGTGATATTTTTTCAATACAACACTGAAATGCACATCTGTGAGATGTTGGCTCCGTTCCCTCCAAATTTCAGCCCAAAACTCCCAACGGTTCTTTTGCAGCGCAGTGCCAAAGAATCGCTGTCACTGTCCCACAGATGGAAAACTACTGTCGCAATTTGCGAAAGCTTTCGCTAAAAAGTTTGATACTTTCGTGAGCACGAAAGTAATTTGCAAAAGTACTTTTTCCAGAAATTTGAAAAACATATTTCTGGGGTCTTTCATTTTCACCACAAAATAAAGACATGGCAAGCATCCTCAGGGTCCGACTAGGTGAATACAAAAAGAATTAGGTTGCTAGAGGGTCCCAAATTTAAATGCCAACTATTTTTCTGATCACCAACTGAAAACAAAATGGCCGATTTGTGAAAGTAACAGGCCCATTTGCGAAAGTAAAAATGCATTTGCGAAAGTGTTGAACTTTTTGTTAACTTTTCCCATTGACTTATAATGGAAACTGTTTTTGAATAACTTTTGAACCGTTTAATATTTTTCATGAAATCTTGAAAGGCACTTTGGGGACCCGGCGCATGTTCCCTGAAGATTTCACACCAGTCAGCAAACCGCATACAACCTGTAGGTGTGGACCGTAGAATTCGAAAAAGCAGTAATGCGCCGCACAGATCACGCTTTAATAACTCCGCAGCTGTATATCTGACCAGTACAAAACTTTGCAGATCCCAAGGCCTTTGGTTCTTGATCATGTATTCCAAATTTCAGCCAAATCTGTGAAACGGTTGCAAAGTTATTAAGGTGCAAAGTTTTGGGGTTTAACATAGAAATGGCTCCTCAACCCTAACTATAGTGGCACTACCGTGCAACTATAATATATATATATATATATATATATATATATGTATGTATACTGTTTATATATATATATATATATATATATATATTTATAAAATAGGTAGGGAAATTGTTGTTCTTTTATTGGATGATGAGCATCACATGACCGTGTGTATATCAGAGCACGACCGCACATCTGCACTTTTACCCCCTCAAAACAATTTTAACATTTTATAAGATAGATAAACTACTCTAAAGGGTGTGTGTTGGTAACTCTGATATCTCGTACACTTTGGGCGGTTGAGCGACTCAGCCGCTGACCTTGTCGTACAACTCACACCAAGGCGCAGTATATATGGAGCATGACCGCACATTTCAGAGTGTATATCTATTACATATATCTATAACATAGATATATCTATATATATATATATATATATATATATATATATATACACACATCTAGGGAGGGATGGACACAGGGTCAAAAGGACCCTGTGCTTCTGCAGTAAAATAAGGATACTGTTATAGTACCTTAATAAGGAAAGAAATAAGTTGCAAAAAAACTTTGTTAATTCTCCAGTTAGGGTCAAAGCAACAAAACTGGAAAATGAGGTATTAGAGTTCCCCTAACACCCCAACCCCCAAACCAGGCAGGACAGTAGGTGTGGAGTGTGCCTTGGGCTTCCCAAGCCTAACACACACACACCCTATTCTCAAAAAATCTACACATCTGACCTTATTTACAGATGGAATAGGGTGAGCGTTAGGCTTGAGAAGGCCAAGGCACACCACACACCTGCTATCCTGATTGGTTTGGAAGGGTGAGGTGTTAGGGAATTCCTAACACCTCATTTCCCAACTTGCAACTTGCAGTATATTGGTAGTATGTTTAATACACTAGTGGTTACTCTCGCCCCCACCCTGTGTGCTACTCTCCTTCTACCTTCACTAGCCCCATGTCCCCGTCCCTTGGTTGCTTAAATTCTGTCATTGATTTGGCACAGGCCACTTAAATTGTATGTTTGTTCCAGTTATCACCCTTGATCTATAAAGAAATACTTCCTAACATCCTTCATAAAATTCCCTACTGCCAGATTTATACAGTTCACCTTGTACATTTGTTTGCAGTCAGTGTGAACAGTTCCCTGCCATCCACTCTGTTCATCCCATGTAGAAACTTATATGTCTCTCTCATGCCCCCCCCCTACCCCCAGGGTTTACATGTTGAGTATGGTCTTCAAGTGCCCCATCATATATCTTTATTGCCCTCTTCTGCAATGTCTAAACTCTATCCCTGTCCTTCCTCTTGTATGGACTCCAGAATTGCATGCAGTATGCTAAGCATGGTCATAATAGGGATTTGTACAGGAGCAGGATCACTTCCTGTCAAATATTAATAATCACATTACTTATGCATCACACAATTCTGTTTGCTGTTTCCGCTGCTCTGTTACACTGCCCCAACTGTTTTAGATTTTCTGACATTTTCAGTCCATGATCTCTCTCCTCTGTCATCCTTTGTATCACTGTGCCACCCCCCCCCCCCATCCTGCATTCTGTCTTTGGGTTCCTTGCCCATATGTGCATAACTTTGTGTTTTTTTCCCCAGGAAATTTTAAATTAAATTTAAAAGAAGTTCCCATTTCTTACATGTTCATATGGGAATGCACTCCCCCCCCACAAAAAAAAACTATCCCTTCCTCACTGAGTTTATTTGATCTTGTCTGATTCTTTTTTCTTTATCCATGTATCTTTCATCTCTGCATATCTCCTTAAAGAGCCACTGATATCTCAATAAGAACTTTGAAAAACATAATATTTGGACACAAGGCAGCTTATATTTCTCTTTAGCTCTCAATTTCTTATACAGATTATTTATTACTAAGGTCATTATTATGAAAACGGGATATTTGTTCCTTGAGGGCTCATCGGTCATCAGCTCCTATTGCTTTTTCCCATCCTGATGTCATAATACTCTGCTTGTGACATCACAGTTATTCCCATGACAACAGGCTATGATGTTACAACAGAGCATTATGACTTCAAGTGAGGAATCATCTATAGAGGCAGATGAACTCTGAGGGATAAGTATCTTGTATTTGTGGGAATTTCTTCATTAATAAATAATGGAGAGGAGACATGTACAGAAGATCTATCAAATACAAGTTGAGTTGTGTCTAAATATTATGTTTTCCAAAGTTTTCCCAACGGTGTAAGCTGCTCTTTAACATTTTCATGTGTTTCATGATATCCCTCTACAACACTAAATTAATAGCCCTATGGGAGACAACTATAACCCTTAACATTCATTTCATCATGTCAGCAGTACCCTTCTGCAATCTAACAGTGAGTCTATCAGCATTTTCAATGGCTAAATGTTATCCTCTGTGCCCCACCATTTATTCATTGTTGAAAGTAATTTTATAACCACTTTTTAGTGATACATATATATGCAGCTGTGTTGATTCAATATAAAAAAAATCTTGTACTTCGGACAGTCTATCTTGTGGTGAGACCCATAAAAAGGTATTATCTCGTTCATTGTATATTGCTATTTCTACTGTAATATAAAATCTTCTGTGCTATTCTCATCCTGTGTCACCTTATATGCATTAACAAGCTGCCAATACACTCTCTGAATGCAATTGTTTAACCAAAAACACATTTTCTAAATTAAGTCTGCATAACATGCAACACATTTAAGCTGCATCTACATTAGATGATTATTGGACTTGTTTTAAAATCTCAATAATAGGATTTATTTAAAAATGATGTGAGCATCTCCATTGTCAGCAAACATGTTTAGCATCCTACACAGTTTCTTCAAGCCCAGAAACCTGTCACTAGGGTCTTGTGGGGATTTGACTCAGATTATTCTTGTTTTAAACATTTTGTAACTCAAATTCCCATCGGGAAATTCACTCGTTTACAAAACAACACGAACAAAAAAATCGTACCTTATATCACTGTTCTTTGTCGTTCTGAGTAAAGAAGAGGGCAGGTGGGGGGTGTTTTCTGGTGCTTGCCCATTATTTTCTGCTAGAAGTGATGCTATATTGTTTTGAGTAGCAGTCATAATATAAATATTTAATTAGCAAATTCTTACTTGACTGCATTGCCATCTTTAGGGAATGGCTATTTATTCATTTGGTAACCAGGCAGGTGTGCTGGGTCAAGGCCCTTTTTCAGAGATGACTGAATGTGAAATGAAGAACAGTGAAGCACAATATGCATACTGTACATCAGAAAAAGTAAACAAAGGCCCGGATATTCAAAAGGGTTGCGCATGGCACAACAGTGTTGCACCATGTGCAACCCACTGATGCGCCCCAATGCGATATTCAAACGGGGATTGTGCCTGGCACAAATCCCGATGCACCGGAGCGCATTAGTAATGTAAGCATCATGGCGGGGGGGGGGGTGTCCATGCATTCTCCGCACATCCCGATATTCAGCCCAGGATGTGCTGTGTCCATGCATGCACAGCCCCTACTTGCGCTGCACACAGGTGAGCCAAAAAAAAAGGAACAACAGCTGGCCACCCACAGGTGAGCTGCCATATTGCAGGGTGCAACACAGCAGCTGCCACCTCTGGGTGGCCACCCGAACTCCGGCTGCACCTTCGTGGTGGTGCCCCACCATGCCTGATCGCGGGCCTCTGTAGCCCATACACACGTCCAATATCCCTGGTGGTCCAGTGGACCACTCGCAGCCCGATCGCGGGCTTAAGTATTGAAAGAACACGTCCTATATCCCTGGTAGTCCAGTGGACTGCTCGCAGCCCGATTGCAAGCTTAAGTATTGAAAAAACAGGTCCTATATCCCTGGTGGTCCAGTGGACTGCTCGCAGCCCGATCACGGGCATAGGTATGAATAATAGAATTTCAATATCCCTGGTGGTCCAGTGGACCGCTTGCAGCCCGATCACGGGTATAAGTTTAAAAAAAGAATTACAATATCCCTGGCGGGCCAGTGGACCACTTGCAGCCCGATCTCGGGTATAAGTTTAAAAAAAGAATTCCAATATCCCTGGTGGGCCAGTGGACTGCTCACAGCCTGATCGCGGGCATAGGTTGTAAAGAATAGAATTCCAATAACCCTGGTGGTCCAGCGGTACCCCTTCCCCACCTGCCCACTAAGCCCCACTGCCCCACTCCCTCCAGTCAGCAGCGGGTGGCAGCACCCCACCCACCTGCCGCCCCACCACCCACCGGCTGACACCGTACAGAAGGGCTGTACTCACATTGGTCCACAGCATGAGCCAATGGGAGTGCAGTCTGTACAATACTACATAATCCAGATGTGAATCCATTTACATATCTGGATTGTGTAATACAGTACAAACTGCATGCCCATTGGCTCTACACTGTGGACCAGTGAGGTATACAGCCGCTTCCATATGTGTCAGTCGGTGGGCAATGGTGACACGTGGTGGGTGGCCGCCCACCGCTGACTGGAGAGGCAGTGGTGGGGCCCGGGAGTGGTGGGGAGGGGGCTACTGCTGGACCACCAGGGTAAATTCATTTTACAACCTACCTGCGATCGGGCTGCGGCGGTCCACTGGACCACCAGGGATATTGGAATTCTATTATTCCTACTTATGCCTGCAATCAGGCTGTGAGCAGTCAACTGGACCACCAGGGATATTGGACATTTTTTAACTCAACATATGCCCGCGATCGGGCAGTGGGACACATTGCTGCGCCCTGCAGGGGGCGTCGGTCCCCGATGGCTGCTGCCTGGCAGGGCACCACGCGCAAGTCTCCAGGGATCAGCATGCGTGCATGCATATGGGACCATAATGACATGCAGATGATCCCATTTGTGCCTTGCATACATTATGGTCCCATTTGCATGTGCACTTTTGAATATCATGGTTGTTGTGCATAGTGCAACGGAAATTGTGATAGAGCATCCCCCTTCTCCACTCTGGCCACTTGCGTTGGTGCAATGCAACTGCACCATGTGCACTGTGGGTGGCCAGGGTGCAATATTCAACAATGCTGTGCCATGGCGAAGCTCCATTGAATATCACCCAGTCAATGCCCCTGCGCAGCCAAGTTGCTCTGTGCCTAGGCTTGAGCCACATCCTGGCACAGTCTGAATATCTGTGCCAAAGTATACAATAATATGCATTCAATAGCATTATCATCTGCAAATGGAACAATCTGGAAAGCACATATAAAAAAACATATATATAATTATGGTCACTGGTAGCTTCCATACGAAATGGATTTTTTTGGCTTACAGCTGCAGGAAGACGGTTTTATGGATTTGGATGAAATTTTTAGGATTTATTGTCTGTAGCAGAATCTACCATTCCAGCCTCCATTGGCCAAGCTGCCTTCTCCCACCACTTCTCCAGTCTCTGAAACTCCCTTCCCACTACTATCCAGACTGCACCCACACTGAGCGCTATCCCCTTACTCCTCCACACCCACATTTCCCCCTCCTGTAGTTGTTCTCCAACATCTGCTTACTCCCCCTCCCCCAACTTAAGCTCTTCACCACTCGCTCCACCTATCTTGGCATCCCTAACACTACTAAAATGATACTCAATTTGTTTTAATTGCCTGTTCTTGTACCACTTATTTGCTCAGCTCTACAGCATTTCATAGTCTGCCCATGTTTATTGCTCATATTTGCATTCAGAAATGTTTGTTTGCAGTGTATTTGTAACTTCTAACTGTATCTTTGATTCTGTACACTGTGCATTTTATTCATGTACTCTTGCTATTATCCACTTCCCCAGCCCTCCAAGACACATCTGGCAATGAGCAATCCTGTTCAGTATGCCTTTCCTGGAGAAACTTTCAAATAAATAAATAAAAGTTCATGTAAACTTGTTCAGTATTTTCAAAGATATTAAACTGTGAAAGAAATGTATACTCCTTTGCAAAGGCATTTTATGCTGCATTTTTGCTCTTGTGTAGAGAGAAAAGCAGGTGAATTTTAAGTGCTGAGATTTTTGTTTGGTCGTATACTTTGGCTAGGAAGGATTTCCTGGCAGGTGTGATGTTTGTGAGTTCTTTATTTATTATTACTGGTTTAATTGGTCAGGCTGAGAGTTAATGTAACACATGTGCAGAAGAGTTTCTCTGCTTGTGAATGAGTGGAAATATAGCGTGAGACCAATTGTTGCTCTTGTGTAGAGAATAAAAGGATTTTTTATGCTGAAATTTTGTGTGGTGATACAGTTTGGAGAGACGGATTTCTTGAGGGTAGGCGGTGACATTTGTCAGTTGTTTTTGTTTATATTATTTGTAAGTATGAAAAGTCCCATTTTGCTTTTTGTGACTGTGATTGGGAAGCTGTTGGGCTGAGAATTATAACATAGCACATGTACATAAGAGCTTTTCTGTTTGCGAATGAGTTGGAATATGGCATGAACTTTGGAATGTTGCTGTTGTGAGAGAAAACATGGATTTTTTAAAATGCTGACATTGTGTGTGGTGGTATAGTTTGGGAAGGAAGACTTCCCTATGGGGTTTGAGGTTTGTTAGTTATTTTGTTTGTATTATTTGTAAATTTGAAAAGTGTTGTTTTGTTGTTTGTACTCGAGAAGGAGAAGCAGTCAGGATGAGAGTTATAATGTACTGTATGCGTAGAAGAGTATATCTGTGAGTGAGTTGGAATATGGCATAAATTATTGATTTTTGCTTTCATGTAGAGAAAAACATGGATGTTTTCTAAATATTGAAGTTTTGCATGGTGGCACAATTTAGGGAAGAAGGATTTCCTGGTGGTGTAGTTTGGTAATGTTTCATTTGTATTGTCTGTAAATTTTAAAATCGTCATTTTGCTGTCTGATTGCAGTTGGGATGTGGTTAGGCTGAGAGATACTGCATCACACATGCATAGAAGAGTTTCTTGTGAATGAGTTGGAGTATGATGATGTTTGAGTTCTTTCTTTTTTACTATCTGTTACTTTGAAAAAGTATCAATTTGCCATTTATGATTCGTATAAGAAGCCGGGCTGAGAGTTAATGTATTGCATGCTCAGAAGAGTTTTTTTCTGTTTGTGAACAAGTTGGAATATGGCATAAGTTATCACTGTTTGCTCTTGTGTGAAGGAAAAATGAATGTTTAGGAAAGAAGGATTTCTTAGGAGATGTGAAGTTTGTCATTTATTTTGTTTCTTTTTTATTTGTGAGCGTCAAATGTGTAGTTTTGCTGCTTGCAATCGTAAAGCAGTCCAGATGAGAATTATAACGTACCATACGTGCAGAAGAGTGTCTCTGTTTATTAATAAGTCAGAATATGGCATGACCTGTTTATATTTACTTTCGAGTAGAGAAAAAAAATTGATGTTTTTCAAAATGTGAAAATTTTGTGAGGTGCTACAGTTTGGGGGCAAGGTGTTTCCAGGGGGGTTGATGTTTGCCAGTTGTTTCATTTGGATTACAGTTACAGCAAAAGACATGGCCAGATGTTCCTGAAATGCCTTGATTTCTCTAGAGAAATTACCTGCCTGCTTGCAGTACCACTGTGTGAATGAGTTTAAATATGGACGCGAGCTATTAATTTTTAGATCCTTCTATAGAAAATGAAAGGATGATTTTTAAATATTGAAATTTTGGGCAGTGATATATTTTGGGGAGGAAAGATTTCCAAGGTGTTGTGAGGTTTGTGAATTCTTATATTTGTATTATCTGCAAGATTAAAAATGTATTGGTTTGCCATTTGCAATTGTGATCAGAAAGGTGCCTGAGTTAAGATAATGCATGCATAGAAGAGTTTCGGTGTGAAGGGACTGCAATACAGTGAGAGCTAATGATTTTTACTCTTGTATAGAGCAAATATGTTTGATTATTGTATGTTGAAAGTTTGTGTGGTGGTATAGTTTGGGAAGAAAGGATTTGTTATGGATGCATGATTTGTCAATTGTTTTGTTTGCATTGTTTTTTTTTCTGTGTGTGTATTTCTTCCCCCCCATCCTAGCCAGCACCTCCTTCCCACTGATCCCCGAGCCCTGTCACCCCAACATCCTCCAGGACTTATCTTCTCCCTTTTATCCCCCATGGCTTGCCCTCTGTGGCTGGGGTGGGGAGTCCACTCAACCCACCAGATCATATCCAGATGCAGGAGGTGCCCGAGTTGCCGGGGTGTGGGGCCTGCAAGGGCCAGTGATCATCATGCATGGCCAGAATTTTTCCCCATTTTCTCCCCCAGCTCAGAGGAAGGGTGCGCAATGAAACCAATTGCCATGCTGTGCACGCTCCCACATGTAGTTTGACAGACATCTGCTCCACCTCTGCCTCCATTCTGCAGCATTAGTGTGCTTACCACCGGGTTCCGCTAGGGACCAGACTTACATTGACCACTGATCCCCTCCCTCCCTCCCTCTAGCAGTAGAGCTGTCCTTGAGGTGCTCGATCCTCCCCTCCCTGGCCAAACTCTGGTGACCCACTTGCACCATGAAAACAGGTCACAGCATGGAAGGAGGTAAGGCACTGATGCCTTTGCCCACCATGCCACTGGTCCGGTCATTGTTTGCATTATTTGTTAGTCTGAAAAGTGTTGTTTTGCCATTGGTAATTGTGACTGGAAAGCAGGTGGTATGATAGTTAAGGCAATGGATCTGCAGAACAATTGCAGTGTGGATACCTTGCTATATAGCAAAAATTAGCCACTTTTCTTTCATGTAGAGGAACAAGATGCTGTTCTATGTAGAAATGTTATGTCATGGTATAGTTTGTGGAAGAAAGATTTCTGGGAGGGTGTTGTTTGGTAGTTGTTTCATTTTTATTATGTGCTAGTTTGGAAAATAGTTTTTTTTTCTTGTTTGTGATTTTTAAGTGTTGAGTTGGTGTTGATGTGCTTTGCATAGACATAATTTAAGGAGTCAAGATATACAGAAATACTTGAGATTCAAAGGGAGTCTTGAGGCTTACTGATAGGTATTGAGAGTCCTGAGATTCAACAAGAGTGTCAAAGTTTACTGAGAGTTACTGAAAATTTCAAGATTCACTGAGAGTTCAGAGATCTAAAGATAGTCCTGAGATTTACAGTTTTGACAATGTATTTGAGTGGTTTGGGTCAGTCGGTTTTCTGTGTATGTCATGTAGTTTCTGTGTTTCTGAATGACTTTGTATATGATAAGACCTTATGACTTATGCCTCCCTGCAGAGAAAAAGAGGATGATTTTTAAGTGTAGAAATCTGGGAAGTGATGTAGTTTATGAAACAAGGATTTCCTGTGGACTGAGGTTTCTGAATTGTTTCATTTTTATTTTCTATGAGAATAAAAAAGTGATGTTCAGCTGTTTGTGATTGTGATTGGAAAGGTTGAGCTGGCAGTTAATTTTAAGAACATGTCATTTTGTCATTAGCAATTGCAATCGGGAAGCTGCCTGGCTGGGAGTTAATGTAGCTCATGTGCAGTATAGTTTCGTATGAACGTATTGGTATACAATAAGATCTAGTGATGCTTTACTGTCTTGTAGAGATGAAAAGGCTGATTTTATAATGTTGAAATGTTGTCAGGAAGTGTAGTTTGGGAAGAAGAATTTCCTGCTTGAGGACATCTTAGGTTTGAGCTGTTTTGTCTTTTTATTATCTGCAAGATTAAAAAACTGTCATTTTGTGATTTGCTGTTCTGATCAGGAAGCTGGGGGGGGGTGAAAGTTAATGTAGCATATGTGCAGAAGAATTATTCTGGTTTTTGATGAGTATGTATATGGCAAGCACTACAGTGATGTTTTGCTGTGTTGTAGAGAAAAATCATATGAATGTAAAATTGTTACATTTGTTGTGTCTTCCTAGGGGTGTGAGGTTCCTGAGACATTTAATTTTTATTATGTGTAACTTTGGGAAAGTGTTGTTTTCATGTGTGTGATGGGTAAATTTTGAGGTTGAGAGTTTTAAGAGGAGGCAGGATAAATAATGTGAGGTTCAAAGACATGGTACCTGAGCAGATAGCACAGCATCTTTGTTCCCCTTCTTCAGTTCTTACCCCAATGGTTGAGTTGTTCTTTGCAAGGATGAGAATAGGGAGGTGTTGACTGGGGTAAGAAGGCATCTAGGGTGTGTTGCAGGAAATGCAGAAGCTTGGAGGTAATGGCTGGGAGGTACTATTAAGGCTGGCAGGCGGGGGGGCATGTGTGCTTTTCAAAGGAGCAGGGTGTTGGGGGTGATCTGAGGAGGAGAAGGGGAAAAAGAGACAAGACAGAGTGAGGAAGTGGATACGAGGCATGAAGCATTACCATAAAACATGGGAGATACTAGATGTATTATAGTATTGAGAGAGGCAGACAATTAAGCATCATATAAGGTGGTTAGAATATGATGAGATAGTAATGTACTGTAGATGTACTGCATGATAGTTGATGGAGGTATGGTGAGAAAGAAACAACTGTGAACATAGCTCTTCATTTAGAAATGGTGGTTCTTAAAAGATCCCTTTGTTTTACTGGTTGACCAGCCTACTGCAGTTGAAGTTGATTCTCTTTCAGTGAGACTGGTTTTCTGAATTTCTTCACTGGTTTGCGGAGCGGACTGTGGTTCTGGGTCTGTGGTGGTGGTAGGAGGTGTATTTCTTGTTCAGGAAATATGTTATTTAATTCTTCCAATATTTTCATCATCTTGATGAGTTCAGCATCTGCTATTTGGTAGTGTTGTAGGTAATTATTGATGGCATAAAGTATAGTCTTCTTTTTTGTGAGGAGTTAAATTTCATTGTATTGACTTAGGAAAATAATTTAGTTTTATTATTCATTTTTAGAGAGAGCAGTATTTTTTTGTAAAGTGTAATGTGATGTTCATTTAGGAATGTGAATTGATGATTGATAACAGTGATGTAAATAATTTATTTGTTGACGTTGGTGAGAACAGAAACGTTAAGCACTGTAGTGTCTTGGTGAATTCTATGTGTAGTACTGGGATGGTGTGGAGTCTGCGTGGTGTACAGTTAAATGGTGATATAGCTAACTTTATTGTATTGTGGTTGGGGTGTACAATTGAAAGTTTTTTTCCCACTTTTTTGGGGCTGACTGAATATAAGTTGTCACATGAAAGCTTTCAAAGTTGAGTCTTGTGGTTTGGATCTGTCACTTTTTTTTAAGCTGTCCATATATATGAGTATGACTAAATGTGTTTATTATTATTCTGGGTGTTGTGTAAGTGCCAGAATCAAGATAGTTAATGATGTGTTGCAGACTGGCATTTTCTGAGCTGGAGATAGAGGTGGATAATGAGGATACTTAACTGTGTAGTCCCTCCAGTTAAGGCGCCTTTAGTCTACTAAATTCTCTTAAGTCTTCCCCCATGCCTTACAGAGAAACATAGAATGCACTGGCAGAAAATAGCCAGTAGGCCCATCTAGTCTGCCCTATTTTGCCTGCCAAATTCTACACACCTTACACTATTTGATCACAGGTTTCCCTCCCTTCTTCATGCTTCTTTTTATAATCCCCATGTGCCCATCCACATGTGTTTGAAGCTCCACACTGATTTACCCCCACCACCTCCTTCTCTGAAGAAGTATTTCCTCACATCCCTCATAAACTTCTACCCCTCCCTCAAGCTTCATTGCATGTCCCCGCATTCTGATGCTCTTTCTATGATTAAGGAGACTCCCCTCCTGTACCCTGTTCATCACCATGAAGTACTTATGCATCTCAGGCATGTCCCTTCTTGCTCTCCTCTCCTTGGGGGAGTACATGCTGAGCTCTGGCCATCTTTCTTCGTATCCTTGTGCAACCTCCTTACCATTTTTGTAACCCTCCTCTGGATCACTTGCACCCTGGTGATATCTTTGGGGAGATGCTGCCTGAAGAACTAGACACAGTATTCCAAGTAGGGTTTCACAAGTGAGCTACACAGAGATAACATCACCTTCTTTATCCTTTTAGTGATCTCCCTCTCTATGCACCCCAGCATCTGGTTTGCATTGTCTGCTGCACTGTTGCACTGCTCTACCACCTTGAGATCATCAGATATGGTCATTCCAAGGTCCCTCACTTCCTTGGTAGCTGTAAGTGCATCCTCTCATCTTATACACAGCCCCAGGATTTCCCCACCGTAGGTTCATGAATTTGCATTTTTTGACATTGAGACTCAGTTTCTACTCCTTAAACCACTCCTCTAGTTTCCCCAGATCACATTGCATTCTCTCAAGCACCTCATTGTGTCCACCCTGCTGTAGGTTTTGATGTCATCCACAAAGAGATTTCAGCTTTCCCTTCAGTTCTTCAGCAATGTCACTTACGAAGACATTGATGAGACAAAGCCCAGTACTGAACCCTGTGGTTCTCCACTGGTCACCCTCTCATCCTCTGCCTCTTATTTTTCAACCAGTTAAATACCCAGCACACCAGCTTCTCCCCCACCCCAGACAGGTGAGTTTCTTTATCTGCTTCCTGTGTGGCACAGTGTCAAAGGGCTTTGCTAAAGACCAGGTAGGACACATCCAGTGCCCTTCCTGATCCAACTCCTTAGTTACCCAGTCAAAGAAATCTATGGGATTCATTTGACATGTCCCCCCCCGTGAAGCCATGCTGCTGGTGGTTCTGTAGTTCATGTGTCTCCACACGCTCCATCAGTCCCTCCTTCAGCATGGACTGCTTCAACTTCCCCACCACCTTTTATTCATCATTTAAAGGCTCGTTTATGAACCCAGTCTCTAATCTGAGAATACATTTGACTGCAGCAGAACTGGATATCCAATTGCAGGATAAGTGGATGGTTGGAGTGTCCTCTACAGATTTAGTCTTAAGGTCAGGATTTTTAATGGGCAACCAATTTATGAGGTTATGGAGGATCCTGGTTCTGGATTTTACTTTTTTTCAATCATTTGTTTTCTATTTTTTTGTTCTATTTACTTTTTGTTTTGTTTTTCTGAAATCCCAAAGGCTGTTTTCAGAGTAACATGACTTGTTAAAGAAAGATGTGAGATTTGTGAAGTGAGTTGCATGGTTTGACATATTAACCCATAATTTATGATGATGAAAAAGTATATTAGTTTTGTTGATTGTGGACATGGGTTACACATGTTCAAAAATCTGTTGTGGTTGTCAGTTAATGGGATTTTTTTTTAAAGTGAGGTTGTGTGCTGTTAAAAATCGCAATAGCTGTGAGCAATATAAATTGTATACATTCATGTTTAAAATTGGAAAGGGCCAATAGGATGTGAATGTTATGAAAATAGGGATTGAAAAACAAAATTATGGGCTAGATCCTCAAATATCAATTCAAGCTGTGCCAATGGCAGCTGTACCGATCACTGGTGTGCTAGGGACCATGCACCCAGTTCATGAATGGGTATGGTCCTGACACCAAAGTCCTGCAGCATGCAACAAATGTTGCCATGTTTCAAGGGCAAGGCACACAGGAGAGGTTAATCACAAGCTGTGGGGCAGTCAGGGGGCATCAGCTCCCAGTAATGGGGACCAGCCTGAAGGCTGGTAGTGTTAGGTGGGACAGGATGGGGGTCAGGAAGGGAAGGTAGGGTGTGAATAAGTTCTGAGGTGGCAACAGGTGCCTGATGTGGACACTGCAGGGTGCTGCCATGTCTGTGCTGTCCATCGGTGGGGTGGTGACCACCGCATGTCTGGTACCATGGACAGGATCTTGTAGGCATTGTACCTTTGAGTGTGAATGATCTGGGTGCTGTGGGGGCATGGGATACTGCAGGTGGGCAGCAACACAGGCTTCCTCCCACCCTGTGAAGGCTCCAGTGGTGGCACAAGGACTGTAAGACCACCTGTTGGATAGTTTAAGTCCTGGGGGGTCCAGCTGACTCTCAGAATCCCATTTAAGGGGATCTTGTGGTCAGTGCTTGACACAAACCCCCTCGCAACCTGGTGCACTCCAAACCCTTGCTCAGGGCTTGCACATGGCTGGTCTGGTGTAGGGGGTCCCCATTGTGCTGCAGCCAGCCTTCTAGGATTGCAAACTCAGCAAGCTGTGACATAAGGTGCCCCTTGCATCAATTCTGTTTCATGCAGGCACCTTCCATCACAACTGGAGTTTTGAGAATCGAGCCCAATGTTTATAAAAGTGTTATGTACTCATATATTTGCAGTAGGTGGTGAAGTCATTATGGAGGGTGAAGAACCAATTAGTGGCTCTGGATCTCCTGTGGGGAGTCGAGGAAGCTTACAAGCTTCTGATTCTGAGTCTGTTCTACATGTTCCCTGTTGTTTGTTCCTCACCTTATGATTTTAATGTTATGAGTTCAAATCCACCTATTTTACAAAACCTTCAGTATGCCAAGGATGTTTCTCTTTTTGTGGATGTTGAAGAGGTGGAAACTGTGATTGTTGAGGATGAATAGTGGGATTTTAAAGTGTTTATTGATTATGTGGTTTTGTTAGAAGTTGAGGATGAAAAGGAGAAAAGTGTTTTTATTTTGTTTTTTATTTACAGTTTTGTTTTATTATTTTAACACCTATTTTTTCAAGGTCAACTATAGTAACAATGGGCCCTATGCATTATGCCTACAAGAGTGGAAACTGGGTGCATAGGCATAGAATATGCATGAGTGCTGTATGGCATTCACGAATGGGGCACAAAGTGGTAATACGCTGAATTCCCCAGCAGCATTGACAGCAATGCACCGGGGGTGTTCTGGGCACATGTCCTCACAAAGCGGCATGCACAAAGCTGTGTAGCGCAGCACACTGGGGCATGTAGGAAGGTGACCTTTATGCCAGGGTACACCCTGCTGTAAGTCCCCTATGCACCCTTCCCCCATGCACACCAGCCGAGGGAATGTCCCTGTTGCAGGTGGGCATCCCACAGAGAGTGGGCCAGCCCAATCCTCATACACTGGAGGCAGGCCCCTCTGCACACACACACACATGATGCAACCCCGGCCCACCAATACAGCACCCCCCCACCCCAGGGCAGCACCATGGTACCCATGCTGCCCACAGCTGGACATGGTGCCAACACGGGGCCCAGAGGAGCAGAGCACACACACCCATATGGCTGCTCCCAGTCCTGGCCAGCGATACCCCTCACTTGCACCTGCAGCACCAACACCACCCCCCCGCATGGTCCATTGGTGACATGTCTCAGGACAGCTTGCAGTACTGTTCACCACACACCTCCATGGCTGCTGACTATCTGTCAGTTGCAGGGGCACACAGCCAACAGTGCACCCAGCCATGTAAGGGATCCACTGTAGGACCCGGGTCGGCCATCCATTTGGTTGCCCTCCTGGGTCCATGGCTCTGCCCCCAGCCTCCCCACACAACTCTGTACACTGGGGGGCATGGCTGCAGAAAGGCCCCACAAGTGCATGCAGTCATGCATACCATGCACCCTGTGCCTGACTGGGGCCATGTAGGTATGCGGGCAGGGTACGAGCTTCAGCCACATACTTCCCACCCATTAGTGCATAGCCCCCAGTGTTTCTATATTTTCTATAATGGGAAGTGGATATTTTTTGTAAAATGAGAATATCAATAGTATTCAATATTATAATACCAATAATCTACAATGGGTAATGCAGATAGTATACGATGTGTGCTAGGGATAATATTTAATTTTACTAGTAATGGCCCCTATGCAATAATGGGCAGAGTGGCTATGAATCATATAACTCGGGTGTGTAGCCTCCTCGCACCTGTTATGCCCCCTGCATGGGATGGGGGGAAGCAGCACATACGCTCCTGATGCCCTGGCTGCGTGAAGAGCAACGCGACAGGGGCAGGCAATGGATGGGCTGGCACTATGTGCCATGCAATAACACACACAATGCTAGCCATGGGGGTGCATAAAGGGTGCAGAGTACTCCAGGGAGAACCCTGCCATAAACCCCATTCATGTCCCACGCACACCCCGGGACCCATCATGTTACAGGGCAAATAGCCCACCCACCCTCCAGGGCCTCTGCATAGGGCCGCCTGGTGCCTCTCACCTGCCCCAGCACACAGCTGTTTGAGGCCACACGCTGCCACCTGGTGCACCCCCAAACCCACACAGGGCACTGGCACACAGATGCAACCCCCGGCCACTGGCACATGGATGTAGCCCCTTGGCCCCTTCAATGGCCCACCAGCATTCAAGCCCCAACTCATCCCATTGCAGCGATCAGTGTCATTTTGGGGCCAGCAGCATTGCCCTCCCTCACCTACCACAGCTGCTGGCCATTGGACATCCATGGGTCATGCAGCCAATGCACTCCCCACCACATTAGTGATCCACTTGCGAACCATTGCCAGGCATCCAACTGGATGCGTGACTGGGTCTGGGACTCTGCTCATGCCCATCCTGCATGGATCTGCACGCTGGGGGAGTGGGTCCATGGATAGGTGGCAGCCAGTAGTGCATACTGGCATGCATGCACCTGTCCGCAGCTGCAGAGCTGTGTGCATGGGTTACGTGCCTTTGGCGTGTAACCTGCGCCCATATATGCATAGGGCCCAGTATGTTTTAGTATGTTGTTTTTATTTTGGTAATTGTTTTAGGAATTATTTAAGTAGGTATTAAGAGAAATGTAGAACAGAAGTTTGCTAAGGTTATGGTTAATGAAAAACATTATTTTTAAAAGGGAAATAAGTTAAAATGTGAGCGCTAATAATGTTGGTGTTTTAGTGTTGTAGTGTGTGTGTTGTAAATGAGTAATATGGTTAGAAACAAGTAGTGTTCATAGATATGTTATTTTTGTAAATTAAATGTTATTAATATTATTAGTATGTACTGCATATTTATTTATTTTTATTTATTTATTTATTAAGATATTGCTATTACAACCTTTGAGCTAAGAGCTTGTTTACAAAAGGATCCTCACCAACAGTTTAAAAAGATGCATTTTGTTGCAATAGCAGAATTGCAGCAGACAGGTTTTGACAAAGTAGTAACACAAACTAACATAAAGTTTACATCGGAAAGGGCAGCAAATACAAGTTACAAATTTTACATGCCATAATATAAATAAAGCTGCTGGAGGCATTGTCAACTTCCCAGTAGTGGGGTACATGAAATATTTGTGGCTGGGGTATGCACTATGAAACTATAACTCTAAAGCAAGATTTCAGCAAAGAAAAAAAAAATGCAACCTGGGTATAAGAAATGCATTTCTGGATCATACAGAGATGGAAGAAGGGACACATAAAATTCTATGTTGGTTGGTCAGTTGCATTAGTCTAAAAGTAGAATTCATTTATAAAGTAGTGATGCATTTAAAACAAAGGTTAAACAAGCATTTGTCAATGCCGAACATTCACTTGCAGCTATTTGCAGTGGTATTTGGTACTAGTACTGACTTCAGAGGAGCGAGGAGGCAGCAGTGAGAGAGGCAGGTGCTGCATGGTGGAAGCTGCACCTTAAATGCAGGAAGGAGCTGCTAGTCAAAGAAGCTGCTTCCATTGGCCTTAGTGGACTGGAGAGAGAGAGTGAGAGTGCACCGAGTGGCAGGAGTACACCAATAAGTAGATCCGCACCGCAGTTAATGTAGAAGCTGGGGGGTTAGAGGGCTGAGGACTGGAGAGAGATAGTTTGCCAGGTGGCAGAAGCTGCTAATAAGCAAAGCTGCATGGTGGCCATTGTAGAAGCCTGGGTAGGGGGGATTTCAGAGGAGTGAGGAACAGAGAAAAAGTGCAGCAGGAGCTGCCAATATGTAAAGCCACACCATGGCTAATGTAGAGGCCTGGGGGGGTCATAGGAGCGAGGACCAGGAAAAGAGACTGCGGCGGGCAGCAGTAGCTGCCAATAAGTAAAACTGCACCATGGCTATTAATCCTCTGGCACCACTCCTGTGTTTAGTGACTCTGTGAACATGGCTGCCAGAGGTTCAAATATAGAAACTGTCAGCAGATAAGGATGGCTAGAGTCATCCGCTCTGTCCGTAAGCCATGTACTTGACTACGGCTTCTGACCCTTCCTTAGCTTTACCACTATGATTTTCCCATGCCTGTCTCATGCATGTTTAAATCTAACTACAGTGTTTGCTCCCATGACTTCCTGTGGCAGACCATTCCACTCATCCACCACCCTCTCTGTGAAGAAAAATGTCCTCATATTCCATCTTAACCTGCTACTTTCCAATTTCATGTCATACCCCCTCGTTGTCGTACTCTCCTGTATTGGAAGATGTCTCCCCCTGCACACTACTTATACCCTTGAGGTACTTGAATGCCTCGCTCATGTCTCCTGTCTACCCCCTGTCCTCTAGCCAGTACATATTGAGGTTCCTTAATCTCTACTCATAGGTTTTGTGTTGCAAGCCTTGTAGCATGTTAGTCACTCTTCTCTGGATCATCTCCAACCTGTATATGTCCTTTTGAAGGTGCAGCCTCCAGAACTGCACACATTACTGCATCTGAGGCCTGACCAGGGTCTTATATAATGGCATGACTATCTCCCTCCTTCTGCTGGTGATAGACCATTCCATGCATCCAACACCCTCTCTGTGAAGAAAAGCATCCTCACATTTCCTCTTAGCCTGCCACTTTCCAATTTTATGTCATACCCCTTGTTGTCATACTCCTGTTATGGAAGATGTCTCCCCCTGCACACTGTTTATACCCTTGAGGTACTTGAATGTCTCTATCATGTCTCCTCTGTACCTCTTGTCCTCTAACCAGTACCTACTGAAGTCCCTTAATCTCTGCTCATAAGTTTTCTGGTGCAAGTCTTGTACCATGTTAGTTGTCCTTCTCTGGACCATCTCTAGACCTTTTATGTCCTTTCGAAGGTGCATCCTCCAGAACTGCATGTGAGGCCTGACCAGGGTCTTATATAACAGCATCAGTATCTCCCTCCTTCTGCGGGTGATACCCCTGCATATGCACCCCAACATGTCAGTGGCCTTCCCCTCTGCTTTTGTACTCTGCTTTGACATTTTCAGGTCATGTGAAATAATAACTGGCAGGTCCCTTTGGTCCTTGGTAACTGCCAGAAACACCACTCCCCCATCCTGCAGCTGTCCCCAGGGTTTCTATGCCCTCACCTCCTACCTTCTGCTACTGATTCCTCTATCTATGCACCCCAGCATGTCACCCCCTACATCCTGTGGTTCTCTTCAGGGTTCCCTCTTCTCAGGTTCATTATTTTGCACTTCGTTGTGTCAAACCTCAGTTTCCACTCCTCAGACCATTTTTCAAGCCTCTCCTGGTCCCTCCTCATTTTCTCCAACCCTTCTGCTGTATCCACTCTGTTACATATCTTGGTGTCATTTGCAGGCAGACCTTTCCTTGTAGGTCTTCTGCAATGTCACTATGAAGACACTGAACAGGACTGGTCCCAGGACTTTCCCTGAGGTACCTCCCTGGTCACTCCCCACTCCCTGGATTGGATCCCATTTACCACCACCATCTGCCTGGCTTGGTCCCACCACCTCTTATGGCACATTATTCTATGTGACCACTACGCTCTCTGTGAAGAAAACTTTTCTCACATTTCTTCTTATTCTACCTCTGTCCAATTTCATATCATCCCTTCTCATTCTTGTACTCCTTCTACATTGGAAGGTGTCTGCCCCTGCACCTTGTTTATGCCCTTGAGGTACTTGAATGTATCTATCGTGTTCCCCACTCCCTCCTTTCCACCAGTGAGTACATATTGAGGTTCTTTAATCTCTCCAGATATGTTCTGTACTGCAAGCAAAGTACCATCTTGGTTGCCCTTCTGTGGACCCCCTCTACCCTGACAATGTCCTTGTGCAGTTGCAGCCTCCAGAACTGAACACAGTACTGTAGGTGAGGCCTTGCTAGTGCATTATACAATGGCATCACCACCTCACACCTTCTGCTAGTGATACCTCTACCAATGCACCCCAGCATGCCACTGGCCATTCTTGCAACATATGTGCTCTGTTTTGACACCTTTCAGTCATTAGAACTGATAACTCCTAGGTCCCTTTCTTCCTTAGTGATCGTCAGCACCTACCTCCCATCCTGTAGCTCTCCCCAGGGTTCCCTCTTCCCAGGTGCATTATTTAACACTTCTTTGCATTGAACCTCAATTGCCACTCCTCAGACCATTTTTTCAAGCCTCTCCATGTCCCTGCTCATTTTTTTCACCCCTTCTGGAGTATTCACTCTGTTATAGATATTGGTGTCATCTGCAAACAGGCAGACAGACCATTCCTTCTAGCCCTTCTGCAATGTCTTTAATGAAGACATTGAACATGACTGGTCCAGGACTGATTCCTAAGGAACCCCACTGGTCACCACCTTCTCGCTGGATTGGATCCCATTACCATCACCTTCTGCCTCCCGTCCATCAGCCAGTTTCTAACCCAGTTTATCAACTTGTGCCCCACGGCCAAACTCCCCATATTGTTAATCAGCCTTCTATGCTGGGCAGTGTCGAAGGCTTTCCTGAAATAAAGGTAGGTGACATCCACCAACCCTCCCTGATTTACTTTCTTACTGAGGCATTAGTGTTTCCAACCCTAATGCCGAACCCCCACCCCCACCCTGCAGAGACTGGCAGGCATTGGGGGGTGCTTTTTTTTTTTATCATATCAGATTTTATCCTCCTTGCAGCCATAGCCCCTGCTTACCTCCAGCCAACTCTCCTCCTTCATCTCCTACCCCGAATTTGGATGTGCCCAGCTGGCACATGCAGCTATACCAGTGAGGGGACCCCCCATGTCACCATGCCTGGCAAGGAACCAATACCGGCACATGCCTTTCCAATTCAGGCATTCATCGGCCGGTGAAGCTGTGGCCATCATGCTGTTTCAGACCTGTGCTTCCATTTTCCACCCTGAGTTTCTGTCCCCCTGGAGTGCAAGCATGCAATGATGCCAGGCACAATGCTGACGTCTGCCACAATCCACCCTTCATGCTTAACCCCACTCCAGTAGTGCCCCACAGTCATCAACAGGGGCCGCTACATAGTGATGGTTCCCTGTATCCCTCCCAAGGGATGGGAGAGCAGTCCTCAGATGCTCAATCCTATCCTTCCTCTGCCAACCCCTGGCACCCCAGGCTCGTATCCGAACCTGGGTTGCCAGATTGGCATGAGGTGTGGCATCCAGCACCTCAACCCTTAGCTTCACCGGGCAGGCTCGGAGGGTGCTTTTGAGCCATCAGCCATAATGCTTACACCATTCTACCTCACCCCACCCAGCAGAGACTGACAGGTGTGATTTGCCATGGGGTTTTTGGCCCATAATGCTCACCCTATTCAATAAGGAAATAAGCCTGAGATGGGTGCAGTATAGGAGAATGGGGTGAATGTTAGGGCTGAACGCCCCAAGGGATACCCCTACAACTGTGACCGTCTGCAGGGTGGGGGTGTAATAGTGTGAGCATTATTGCCAGTAACCCCAAGGCACCCCCCCATTGCCTGTCAATCTCTGCAGGGTAGGGGATGGGGCATTATGGTTGGAAACCCTAATGCCCCAGATGTTTGTTGGTATTTTTGCTCCAAATTTTCAACATGGGTTTTTGGGGACCCCACCTCATGAACAGTGGCACTATCATTTTGTTTCTCTGTCCCAAAAGGTGATTTCACTCAGCGACTGTGCCATTCTGCCCTACAAGTGCAAAAACACATTTTGGGCAGGATATGAAAAATGACAGCTGTACTGTTCATGACGTAGTGTGAATGGCTATGATGAACATTTGGAGTGAAAGTATTGAAAATTACCAAAGTTACATATTTGTGTGTAGGAAAACTTCAATGAACCTGCATAACAAGGTAATTTTTAGGAATTTTTCCACCAAAGTTTCAAGCTGGGCTTTTTGGTACCCCACCTCATGAACACTGGCACTGTCATTTCCTTAATCAGGTCTGAAAGATGGTTTCTTACAGTGACTGTGCCAGAGGTGTGAAAACATATTTTGGGCAGGATGTGAAAACTGACAACTATGCTGTTCATGAGGAGGAGTGAATAAATGGCAATGTTGAAAATCTGGAGTGAAAATATTAAAAATTGGTGAAGATACAAGCATGTGTAGAAACTGCACCATGCGCACTTGTAATGTGGTCATTTTTTTGGATTTTCTGCAGCAAATTATCAACATGGGCTTTTTGGGATCTGCCCTCATGAACACATGGTGCTGTCATTTCATTAGTCGGTCCCAAAAGGTGATTCTGTGAAGTGACCGTGAAATCACCTTACCGGTTCTATTACTGAGATGACAGTGTTCATGAGTTGGGTCTCAAAAAGCCCATTTTGAAAATTTGGTGCAAAAAATCTGTAAAATGATCAAGATACCAACATAAGTTCAAAACTCCCTTTGACAGCCATTAAACAGCGCTTGCCTTGATTCCTTACTTTGCGGTACGCATTTAAAGAGTGCAGCCGTATCTAGGTCCACAGAAGATTGCAGTCGCTGACCTCCAGAGATAAGTATGGGGTAAGAAGGTGCGGGGAGGTGGTGTGCAGAGGAGGGTGGGGATAGGAAGGGGTGGGAGATGACAAGGGAGCAGTTTATTTTTTTCAGGGCATTACAAAAAAAAGACCTCAGGGGACAGTTTGCTTTATTTCAGGGAAACATTATGATGGCAGATAAGGACTGCTTGGCCCAACCAATGTGCCCATTTCTAAATTATTTTAGGGGACACTGGAAGTGGGCTCCCCAGTGTCCCAGAATGTTTGGGGGTACAGATAGGGGGATACTGGGAGTGGATTACCCAGTGTTCTGGATGACAAGAGGCCAGAATTGGTTGCGTGGGGTGTTTGTATTGCCAACACGGGGATTGGGCACCCTGATGGTGGCTTTAAAAGAAAGCAACACCACAGCTAATGTTGATGCCTTTGGTGGAGCAGAGGAGCAAGAGTGAGGACTGGGAGAAAAAAACATCACAGCTAATGTTAATGCCATGGGGGGCAGAGGAGCAGGAGAGATAGCCGCACTGCAGCTAATGTTAATACCCTTGTGGAAGGCAGAGGACTGAGAGAGAAAGCCGCACTGTGGCTAATGTTAATACCTTAGGGGGGCAGAGAACCAGGAGAGACAGCTGCACTACAGCTATTGTTCATGCCTTTTCGGGGGTTAGAGGAGTGATGATGGGGAGAGAGACAATGTCAGCCATAACTCCAGCCATGCGCATTAGTGTGCACTCTAATGCACATGGCCAGAGTTTGGTCTACAGAATGAAATGAAGCTCTCCCATTGGAGCAGTTCTTTTCTTTCAAGTCCAGCTTGTGCCATGTCAGAAAAGCTAGACTGCTGCCATGACCAGAGTGCCTGATCATTGGTGTACACTGCCAAACCCATTGAAGTTTCAGCTGTAATTGGCTTGGCAGTGACACACCTCTGAAATTCCCTATAGTCCCAAGATGTTCCTTGTGCAAGTGCAAGTGAATGCAAAAAGAACAACATTGTACTAAATGTTTGATGAGTATTCTTAGGGGAGAGGGTGTACTCTTGGTTCTAGTATAGAGACATACTTATATATTAGATATTGACCCCAAGAATAATAGTGTTAATATCCAGTATTTGTAAATATGTATGATAGCCATGGTACTATGAGGTGCTAGGGGGTGGAACTACAGGCTTTCCTGAGGGAGGGGGAAGGGGACTTGGCAGCTATAACTGAGACTTGGGCCACCCCAGTCCACGAATGTGACATGACAGTTCTGGGGTATGGATTACACTGGAAGGATAGGGAAACGGGGAAGGTGGGAGGGGTGGTGCTGTACACAAAGCAGGGATTAAAATGTGAAAGGGAGGAGGGAGATGAGGGAGATACAGAAGCTTTGTGGGTGCAACTACAGGATCCCAAAAATAGATCACTAAGACTGGAGGTGGTGTACAGGCCACCCTCTAAATCTGAAGGGATGGACAGGGTACTGGCAGAACAGATCGGGAGGAACTGCGGGAAGGGGGGGATGATGATAGTAGGGGACTTCAACCTGCCAGGGGTGGATTGGGACATGCCTACCACAAAGAACAGAAGGGAGCAGGTAATGCTGGACACCTTCTAGGAAAGCTTTCTAGTACAGTTGGTCAAGAAACCAACTAGGGAAAGGAACACCCTTGACCTTGTACTTATGAACAGGGAGTGGGTTAGTGATGTGAGGGTGGAGGAACCACTGGGGGGGGAGTGACCACCGGACAGTATGGTTCCAGTTACAGATGGCAAAAGAGAGGGGGGCATCTGGCACAAAGCTGGTGGATTTCAGGAACACCGACTTTAAGATGATGAGAGAAGTGGTACAGGGGTTTCTGTGCAAAATTTAACCGGGTATGGACACACAACAAAGGTGGGAACTCATAAGACAGGGGATAGTGGAGGCAACATAAACTTGCTGTAGGGCCCAGACTAAGAAGGCTAGGGGAAAGAAACCCAGCTGGATATGCAAAGGGGTGTTAGACTGAGTGAGGAGGAAAAGGGCAGCTTACAAGTGATATAGAAAATCATTAAGGGTATGACTTGGACAGGGAGGAATATCTCCAAGAAGCAAAGGAAGTGACCAGGGGGGTAAGGGCAGCCAAGGTGGCCAGAGGACTCAGGCTGGCACAGGGCATAAAACAAGGGGAAAAAGACTTCTTTAGGTACATCAGGAAGAAAAGAAGTTGTAAGGACCCAATTGTAAGAATTAAGAAGGTGGGGGAATGGGTGAAAGAGAAGGGTGAAAAGACAGAAGTGCTCAACGACTACTTCTGTTCAAGTCTTTATGAAAGAAAAGGAGGAGGGCACTACCCATAGTAGGAGGGAAGATAGAAACAGATGTGGGAGGATGACAGATGGAGAAATCACAGTGTGGTGGGTGCTGGAGAGGCTAAGTGCATTGAAGGTGGACAAGGCACCAGGACCAGATGGAGTACATCCAAGAGTGCTGAAGGAGCTGGCAGAGGTTCTGGCAGGACCCTTGGCAGAATTATTTAATTCATCTCTAGATGCAGGATGCATACCCCATGACTGAAGACTGGCTCACGTGGTTCCCCTCCACAAGAGTGGACCCAAGGATGAACTGGGGAACTATAGGCCAGAAAGTTTAACGTCCATAGTGGGGAAGCTAATGGAGACCATCCTAAAGGAGGCACTACTGGAGGTGAATGGGGTGCAGAATGGGAGGCAGCATGGCTTCATCAAGGGTAGGTCATGCCAGACCAACCTGGTGGAATACCATAATGTGGTGACTAGGCAAATTGATGGGGGCCATGCGGTGGATGTCCTATACCTAGACTTAAGTAAGGCCTACAATTCAGTATCATATGGGAGACTTGGAAGCAAGCTATAGGGCACAGGGGCAGGAGCAGAACTGGTGGGGTGGGTGGAGAACTGGCTAAAAGATATGCAGCAGAGGGTGGTAGTAGGTAGGGAATACTTATCCCGTAAGCCTGTGACAAGTGGTGTTCCACAGGGATCGGTATTGGGCCCAGTGCTGTTTGGCATATTTATTGCAGACATCTTGGAGGGCATCAGCAGCATAATCAGCCTATTTGCGGATGACACCAAGATGGGGGCAGTGGTGGACAATGAGGTTGGGCGGTGGGGGCTAAAGGAGGATCTGGCATTGCTAGAGGCATGGTCTGACAGAGAGTAGCTGGGGTTCAATGCAAAAAAATTGCAAGGTACTGCACTTCGGAACAAAAAATCTGAGGAGAAGCTACCATCTTGGGGGTGGTGCGGCTGGAGGTAGCACAAGAGGAGAACGATCTAGGGGTGCTCATCATGGGAGCAATGAACAATTCCGTGCAATACAGAAAAGCAGCAGCAATGGCCAACAAAATGCTGGGGGTGCATTGCACGGGGCACTACCTCGGGAAGAAGGGAGGTTATTCTACTGTTATGCAGATTGTTGGTTAGACCACACCTGGAATACTGCGTGCAGTATTGGTGCCCATACCTACAAAAGAACATTAGGCTGCTGGAGGGGGGTGCAGCATGGTGCAACAAAGATGATTCAGGGCCTGGGGGAATTTTCATATGAGGTCAGACTAGGAGAGTTAATCATGTACACACTGGAGAAGAGGAGGGACATGATTGAGACCTTCAAATACATGAAGGGGATAATCAAAACAGACACAGAGGGTCTATTCAGGAGGAGGGTGGGGAGAGACACTATGGGCCATGACATGAGATTTGAGCGGGTAAATTCAGGAGGGGAGTGAGGAGGCATTTCTTTACAAAGAGGGTGGTGGCAAAGTGGAGTCCACTACCAGATGAGGTGGTGGCATATAACACAGTAGAATGCTTCAAGAAGGGGTGGAACAGGGCAAAGGGGAGGGTAAAGGAAGGGAAGGGAGAGTGGGGCAGCTGCTGACTAGGGAGCTAGTTGCAATCTCGAGCAACCTAGATAGACTAGATAGACCAGGAATGGCCTTTTGCTGCTGGCAACTTTTGTATGTTCATATGTCCATATGAATGAAAGTAAGTTGTATTGCAATTATTTTTGGTGACTACAGTTGTACTTCTGGATAAATATTGTTACCTAAATCTGTCTGGTGTCTGTGTGTAGATAAGGGTATGGAGTACAGAAGAGGAGGCCTGTAGTTAGGGTGTTCAGTATTTGATACATGAGGCATTACTAGTTAATTTTTTTAGCTGCTGACATGATATACTGAGTGGATATACAGTATCACCCTGTGTGTATGCATTCTTTACACTGTGGTGTGATGTTAATATTGTGGGTGGGGGTGGGGGCTGTTACAATGTGGGACATAAAAACTATTGTATATTTGGCATATATTTATTTTAGATAATACAAGCTGAGTAATGTATATGTGGCATTTGAGTTTTTGACAGATATTTGTTGTATTATAGTATATTTTTTTCTGTTATTACTTTTTGGTTTAGAAGGTTGGATAGGGTTATGTAATGGTGGTTTGTTCACATGTAATGGCTGTAGTTTGTTATATTGCAAGAGTTATGGTGTGTACCGGTTATTAATTTGTAGTAGCATTTGTAGTTTGCTGTAAGGCAGTATTATGGTTATCAGTAATGTTTGAGTTTGAAACCTGTGCATGCTGTTAACAGAGGTGTATAGAGTTCTTAATAGTAGTTCTTAAAAAAAAATTGTGGTATGTGCTAGGTTATACTAGGGTGTAATGGGGAGGCTGTCTGTTATAGTATGATAGTATTAGATTTGGAGGAGAAAATTATGATGTGAAGTTATTTTTTATTTACATGTTTTCAGAGTACTGTGTTGTAGCATTATAGAAAACTTGTGGAGGTTGTACTATATAGAAAATACTTCTACTGTATGGGCAACTATGCACAACCAGTGTGTTCTGCCACAGAGAAGTTTTAATTCCCTTTGATCTTGACAGCAAAGCTTGACAGGTCTGTGGGAATCAGAACTCCAGGAAGGCAGAACACATTTGTTAAACATAGAGTTGTTAATCCTGTAGTTTTTTATAGTGTATGGTGCCATGTAATTTCTGCTTATGCTCATCACTGGGCTTGAGGAAAGCCACCGTGGCCATCTCTGAAGTAAGGATTCTGTTAGGATTGATGCGCATGTGGTGGTACTTTCAGCTGGGTTAAAATCACTGTAAATCATGTGGTTTTCCAAATCAGCTGGAAAACTGTTTCCTTCCCGATCAGACCCCTCCCACCCAACCTTCCATTCAGCACTCAGCACCTCACACTCCCAGTACACCACCCACACACCCTCACTCACCTGAACAGGTCCCTGGAGGAAGATCCACTCTAGCATTGAAGACATGTCTTGCTGCTGGAACTGGCAACCACAATCTCAAAACTAAGGTAACTGTGGTTCAATGTATTTCAATGGGGTTTTGAACTCTGATGCATAACTTCAGCAGTTTTGAATGTTTGTACCTCAAATTTTCAACATGACCCCACCTGATGACCAATGGTTGTTGAATTATGCAAATCAGGCCCAAAAGGTGTTTTCATGGTCACTTAGCAAAATCACCTTTTTGAGAGAGTCTTGAACATTATCACTGACTATGTTCATCAGGTGGTGTCATACTAGTGCTGTTTTGAAAATTTGGGGTCAAAATGTGTAAAAATGGCAAAGCTGTGAGCTACACTGATATTCTGTAACACACGTTTATAACAATGGAAATTTTCATAATTTTGGCCCAAAATTTTCTGCATAGCCATTTTTTCACATCACCTCATGAATGTGGTAAGTGTCATTTTTCAAATCCTTCCCAAAATGTGTTTTTGTACCTGTAGCATGGAATGACATTGTTATTGTATGTAATCACCTTTTTGGGCAGGTTTTGAAAATCTTTTCCACCCTTGTTAATTGGGAAGGGTCATAAGAAGGCTATGTTGAAATTTAGGTTCAAAATATTTAAGAATGGCAAAGTTATGACTGTACATTAAAAGATTGAAATGCACAATCATAATTTTGGAAATTTTCACTATTTTGACTATACATTTTTAACATAAACATTTTATTTTTTTTCACATTACCTCATGAATGTGACAATTGCCATTTTTCAGATCCTGACCAAAATATGTTTTCACACATGTCACAGAATAACATTGTCTCTGCCTAAAATCCCCTTTGAGATAGGTTTTTAAAATTTTCTCCAACCTTGTTCATGATGTGGGTTCATAAGAAGGCCAGTCTGAAAATGTGGGGTAAAAATATTACAAAAAAGAAGTTATGAGTGTACACTAAAATTTTCAAGTGCATGCGTTTAACTTTGATACTTTTCAGTTGACAAGGTCCCTTTAAAGCAGTATAGTAGTCGTGCTGGCTCTGACCAGAGTTTGTTTTATAGGTTTAGTGTTTTTGGTAAAATTATAACGTGTTCGTAATTTTTTTTTTATTGTGGTGGTTAAGTAACATGCCATTTTGTAAGTTTGGTACATGACAGTGTATATAGCACAAGAGAATACATAAAGTTGCTGTTGCACTGATTTTTAAAAGGAATGTGAGGAAGTATTAGTTCATTGAATGGGTGGAAGAAGAATTAACAAACTGCTAGTAGATGTAGTTGAGGTGAAAACAGTGGGGGCTTCAAGCATGCATTTGATGGAGCTAGTTGACTATTAGTAGACAGGTAGGGAAGAGATCAGATCGCAGGAGACCAGTTAGGGTTTGCAGAGGAAACTAAGGCAGTGAAATCTTGGCAGACTGGGTGGGCCTAGTGGTCCTTTTCTGCTGAAAAATTATATTTGAAATCAGCATAATGACATATAAGATGTGACGAAGATTGGTGAATCTGAGGGAGTGAATGATGTAAAGAGTCATGGGGGTGAATGTGTTAGTGATATCGTAATTGTGACAGTAATGTAGTAGGATAGTCTGGAAGAAGATATGATGAGTATGACTTGGATTATAGACATTTGGGGCCAGATGTCCAACAAAGTCCAAGAGGGTAGTATTTTTCAGAAAAAGAGATGTGCAAGAACAAGGGTGCATAATTTGAAGATAATGGGGGGGACACCTCAGAAGTAATGTGAGGAAGTATTTTTTCACAGAGAGGGTTGTGGATGCATGGAACAGCCTCTCTGAGGAGGTCGTGGAGTCAAGAACAGTGGGGGAATTCAAGAATGCATGTGACAGACATAAGGCAGTCCTAGTGGGGGGTAGGAGGAAGTAAGCTGTTGGTTAACTAGGATCTGCAGCTTATCTGTTAGGTAGGAAAATGGGCAGACTAGGTGGGCCAAGCGGTCCTTATCTGCCGTCACATTCTATGTTTCTATGATGTTCAAAACATTGCTCAGGCACAAAGCTGAGGTTGGCCATGGAAACTGGGCTTTGCATGGATGTGCTATATTGAAAATCCTGGTTAGCACTGGTAAACATGGCCCCCCACAAATTTTAAAGTGGGTTGCAATACAGATTGAGGGGAAAGGACCTGAAATTTGGCACAGTCCAATATTCAGAGTATTTGTGCCACACAAGTGCGTCTTGCACTGTCCCCTTGCACAGCACAGATACCGCCAATGCAGACCACGACCTACTCCAGCACAACCCCAGCCAATAGCAGAGGAAGTGTGTTGGCCCCTTTGTGATGGTCCATGTAAAATGAAACAGTGTCCCTGCTGTCTAGTGGCCTAACTCCACCAATTGCTGTGCCTAAGGTGACAATAAAGGTTCCCTCATGTCTAGTGGTCCCCCCTCACCGATAGCTGGCCTGCTGTAAAATATAAAGTTTCACTGGCATCTAGTTGTCACACACCCCCACTGATCACTAGCCCAATGTTAAATTAAATCATACCCTGGTGTCCAGTGGTCCCACCCATCACCTGCACCTATGGCCACTGTAGAAAATGTATTCACTGGTGTCCGGCAGTAGCTCCCCCAACTGGTACCCATACCCAATGTGGTATAATTAAGCAATAAGGCATGACAGGGTGTGGTATATCATGGGATATCTTCACACTTCGGGTGATTGGGCATGAGGCCGCATGCCAAGTGCATCCAACCATCCGAGAAGTGACAATATTCCATGATATATCACACCCTGGATTGACTTATTGCTATTATGAACTGGCTTAAAAGATTTATTAGTAAAAAAATTAAAGAAAAGTTTTAAAACATTTGAAAAATGACTTTCTGGGGCTGTTGGAAGAGTACCTTTCTATAAAATAGATCCTGAAGGGCTCTGGGCAGCAGGTGGCACTGTTACAGGTGGCACTCACGGAGGAGATGCAGCTGTGACGTGTATCTCACCCTCCAAGTACTGGTTTAGGATGTGAACCCTGTTTTTCTGCATTTAACCTGGTCTCCCTGCCTGCTCTGGGACCGGGTGAAGCTGTGTGTGCCTTCCTGTTTATTTCTGGTGGCTGCCCACGTGTCGTAGTTGGCAGCAATGGTCGGTCATAGTTACTGAAACACTTGTGGGTTTTTTTGGGCTGAAGCTGCTGTCCATTGTGCCCCATACTGACTGAAAGTAAAATTCGAAGTCGGGACACTGGAGCCAGATTTGTGAGTACCCATTTGTTTTAAAATGTGCTGAGGACAACTCGAGGCTTTTCTTGTTCTGTGGAGGAGTTGCGAGATTTCTGTTTTACCTACCGAGTGCAAGTTAAGCGCGGCTGCATTTTTTTGCCATTGTCAGTGAGGAGCCTGGTGGCTAGAGGATTTTTGAAGCTGTGTTGATGTAACCCGATATCATCACGGCTTCAAAAACCTCTTAGCCAATCAGCTTCCTGAATTTACGATCCCCAGTTTATAATGTACAGTATTCCCCGGTTGCTAGTGATCCATCCTCTCACCACACTCATGTCTGATGTGGTATAATGTATTCCCTGGTGGCCAGCAGTCCCTTCCTCAACAGATTACCTACTTGACACAAAGACACCATGTTCCTGATGTCCTGAGTATCCCCTCTCCATCCCAATCCCCTGTACTGTATGTTAAAAAAAAGACAAACCATTCCCTGGTGTCTAGTGGATCCCAGCCCCCACACTGGCAGGTAGTGCCGCACCACTCTGCTCCCCCATTCTGACCTGAGCCAGTGTCCAGCACAGCCATCCACTCTCAACCAAGGTTGGCCACTGCCTAAGCTGTTAATGATCTCATTCCTGACTGAACTATCAGTGAGTGTGTACTGTTGTACAGTATGCATTCATTGACAGCTCAGTTGGGAATGTGCTTATTGACAGCTCAGTCAGTGGTCAGCCATGGTGCAGAGCAGAGGACTGTGTTGGTTGCCAGCTTGGGTCAGGATGGAGAGGAGCGGAGAGGTTGAGCACTACCTGCCATTGTGGGGGGTCCACTATACAGCAGGGAATGTATTTTTTTAATATACAGGGGATCAGTTGGCTGGCCTGTGGTGCAGAAGGCTGAGGCATCAAATCTCATCTTCCACCATCCTGGTGACCCAGGGTCAGAAGTGACCTTGAGGCATCAGGGGGTTGGTTGGGGACAGGAGGTTTGAGTGTCCCAAGGACAGCTCTCCTCCAGGGAGGGAATGGTATCAGTGGCCAGTGTTAGCCTGGCCCCTAGTGAAGGCTGGGGTTTGGCTCATTGAAACTGCAGAATGTGGGCAGATGTGGGACAGAAGTCCAGCATGCTGCATATGGGAGTGTGTGTGACACCACCATTGGCATCATTGCATCCTCTTCCTCTGGGCTAGGGAGAAAAAGGCAAAAAACAACCCAGCCATGCATGATGACCATCGGCCTCTGCAGGCTTCTTGCCATGGTAACTCAGGCACCTCTCAAATCAGGATCCAGTCTGGCAGATCAAGGAGACTTCCCGCCGACTGCCACAGAGGGAAAGCCATCAGGGGATACTGGGAGAAAGTAAGTCCTGGGGGATGCCGGGATGACAGGACTGGAAGGTTCAGTGGAAAGGAGGAGCTGGCCAAGACCAGGGAGCAACAAAGAAAGTAGAATATATATATATATATATATATATATATATATATATATATATATATATATATTATGGTAGCACGGTAGTGCTACCATAGTTAGGGTTGAGGAGCCATTTATATGTTAAACCTAAAATTTTGCACCTTATTAACTTTGCAACTGTTCAACGGATTTGCATGAAATTTGGAATACATGATCAAGACCCATATGCCTTAGGATCTCCCAAGTTTCGTACCAGTCAGATATATGGCTGCGGAGTTATTAAGCATGATCTGCACACGCGTTTACGCTTTTTTGGAATTCTACATTTGCACCTACAGGTCACACGGTTTGTGCGACTGGCTTGAAATCTTCAGGGAATGTGTGGCCGGGGTCTTCGATGTGCCTTTTGGAGATTTCATGAACTAATATTAAATGGTTCAAAAGTTATTCAAAAAACAAGTTCCCATTATAAGTCAATGGGAAAAGTTAACAAAAAGTTTGACAGTGTCGCAAATGCAGTTTTTACTTTCGCAAATGGCCCTTTTACTGTCGCAGATCTGCCATTTTGTTTTCAGTTGGTGATCAGAAAAATGCTTGGCATTTAAATTTGGGACCCTCTAGCAACCTAATTCTTTTTGTGTTCACCTAGTTGGACCCTGTGGATGCTAGCCATTGTCTTTATTTTGGGAAACAGCCCAGAAATATGTTTTCACATTTCTGGAAAGTACTTTCACAAAGTACTTTCACACTTGCGACACTGTCAAATGAATTTGCGAAAGCTTTCGCAAATTGCAACAGTACTTTTCTAGGCTGTGGGAAAATGACAGCAATTCTTTGGCACCCCGCTGCAAAAGAACGGTTTGGTGTTTTGGGCTGAAATTTGGAGGGAGCACAGCCAACATCTCACAGATGTGCATTTCAGTGTTTTGTTGAAAAAATATTACATGGCAGCAAAGTTACCGTACTCCAAATTTGACACCTTTTCCCATAGGATAACATTATGGCATTCGCCGTGCCTTTCAGGGCCCATATCTCGGAAATGGTGCGAGATACGGACTTTTCGTTGGAAAAATGCTTATCCCCTAATAAGAGCTAAGTACAAAACTAGCCAGGAAAGTCATAAATCATATGACTTTTAATTTTTTTTTTCTATGTCGTACGGTTCCTGAGATATAAGCAATTTACTATTCCAAGTCCTCTTTTTCTGTTACGAGACTCATTATTTTGCATACATTCTTTGTACTCACTGTCTTTCAATATGCACCTTTTGGGGAAAATTAATGTGTGCATTTCCATAACTTCTTACGTTTAATGCTTCTGCTTCTGGTTCTGTACCTGTTTCACTTACTTTTCCTGTCTATGCCACCTTCTGCATTACCCTTTGCATTTTCATTTGTGCTTCTGTTTCTGTAATTTTAACCATTTGTGTCTACAGTACTGTTTATCTTTGTGTTTCGCTTTGTCACATTATGCGCTTTACCATTTCTGTCTATGGGCACTGTGTTACTATGCGACAAGAAGACAATATGTGGCAGGAGTGCGGGGCCCGAAGGGCCACGCGCTCCTGTCACTGGTCCCATCGCTGTATTACATTCACTATTTCTCAATACTGTTTATCTTTCTGTTTCGCTTTGTGTCACCATGCGCATTACCATTTGTGTTTGTGGGCACTGTGTTACTATGTGTAAAGACATCACGTGGAGGGAGCGCAAGGCCCCGCCGCCGCATTACAGTCACTATTTGTCATTATCATTCTCAAAAAGAAGGGAATTAGAGGCAGAAAACTCTCATTTAATGCATCAGTTAGGTTGTTCACAGTGACAAAGTGAGGAAATTTGGTGTTAGGTTCAAAACCCTGCCTCTCAGCCCACCTCCTACTGGCATTGGGGTGCATTGGGAAATTGATCCTACCTCACCCCATTCTCCTATACCTCTGCTTCTTTACACATGTGATGGGGTGAGAGTTAGGGCTGATGATCCAATGAGCACCCTAATGCCGTTGGCGGGTGGGCTGGGGGTCCAAGGGGTTTTTGAACCCATAACACCGAATTTCCTCACTTTTGTTGCTGTGGAACAATCCTAACTGATGCATTAAATGGAGTTGTTTGCTCTCTAATATATATATATATATATATATATATATATATATATTATGGCAGCACGGTAGTGCTGCCATAGTTAGGGTTGAGGAGCCATTTCTATGTTAAACCCCAATATTTTGCACCTTAATAACTTTGCAACTGTTTGACGGATTTGGCTGACATTTGTAATACACAATCAAGAACCATAGGCCTTGGGATCTGCCAAGTTTTGTAGTAGTCGGATACACAGCTGTGGAGTTATTAAGCATGATCTGCGCGCGCATTTCGCTTTTTCTGGAATTCTATGGTCGCACGTACAGGTCACACGGTTTGTGCGACCAGCCCAAAATCTTCAGGGAACATGCGGACAGGGCCCCCGATGTGCCTTTCAAAGATTTGGTGAAAAAATATTAAACGGTTCAAAAGTTATTCAAAAAACAATTTCCCATTATAAGTCAATGGGAAAAGTTAACAAAAAGTTCGACAGTGTCGCAAATGCATTTTTACTTTCGCAAATGGCCCTGTTACTTTTGCAAATCCACCATTTTGTTTTCAGTTGGTGATCAGAAAAATGCTTGGCATTTAAATTTGGGACCCTCTAGCAACCTAATTCTTTTTGTATTCACCTAGTCGGACCCTGAGGATGCTAGCCATGTCTTTATTTTGAGGTAAAACACCCCAGAAATATGTTTTTCAAATTTCTGGAAAAAGTACTTTCGCAATTACTTTCATGCTCACGAAAGTGTCGAACTTTTTTGCGAAAGCTTTCGCAAATAGCGACAGTAGTTTTCTAGTCTGCGGGAAAGTGACTGCAATTCTTTGGCACTGCGCTGCAAAAGAACGGTTGGGAGTTTTGGGCTGCAATTTGGAGGGAACGCAGCCGACATCTCACAGATGTGCCTTTCAGTGTTTAGGTGAAAAAATATTACATGGTGGCAAAGTTATGCACTCCAAAGTTGACGGTTTTTCCCATAGGATAACATTACGGCACCCGCCGCATTACAGGAATCGTTTGGCACCCTGCTGCAAAATAACGGTTTGGTCTTTTTTCCTGAAATTTGGAGGGAAGACAGCCAACAGTCCAAAGATGTGTCTTTCAGTGGTTTGGTGAACAAATATTACAGGGAGGCAAAGTTATGGCACTCTGAACTTCTCTTTTATTCCCATAGGATAACATTACGGCGTTCGCCGCGTCTTTCAGGGCCCGTATCTTGGAACGGTGCGAGATACGGACTTTTTGTCAGAAAAACACTTAGCCCCCTACTGGGGGCTAAGTGGAAAATTAGCCAGGACAGTTATAAATCATATGACTTTTAAATTTTTTTTCCACGTCGTACGGTTCCTGAGATATAACCTATTTAGTATTCCAAGTCCTCATTTTCTGCTCCGATACCCATTATTATGCATACATTCTTTGTACTCACTGTCTTTCTCTATGCAGGTTTTGGGTAAAACCAGCCTGTGCGCTTACATTACTGTTACTGTTGCCCTTTCCGCTTGCTGTTCCGTACCCATTTCACTTACCGTTGACGTCTGCGCCACCATGTGCGTTATCCTTTGCATTTTCATTTGCGCTTGCGTTTCTGTTATTTTTTGCCATTTGTGTCTACAGTACTGTTTCTCTTTCTGTTTCACTTTGCGTCACCATGCCCACTGACATTTCCGTTTGCAGGCACCATGTTACTATGTGACAATACATCACATGGCAGACCGTTCCCATCTACGCCACCGTGTGCGTTACCCTTTCTGTTCTCATTCGTGCTTGCGTTACCATGTGCACCACTGTTAGCGCTTCTGTTTGCGTTGCTGTTCCTGTTACTATGCGGGTCCCGTGCTCCCGCCGCTGCATTACATTCATTATTTCTCATTATCATTCTCAAAAAGAAGGGAAATTAGAGGCAAAAAACTCTGTTTAATGCATTAGTTAGGGTTGTTCCACAGCGACAAAAGTGAGGAAATTTGCTGTTAGGGTTGAAAACCCTAACTCCGAATTCACCCCCCCCAGCAACACACACACAGACACACACATGCAAGTATTGGGGAAGACCAAGTCAACACAACCAATGACAGACATCCAGCAGCAGGTGACAGAAATAACAAACAATTGTCTAAATGTACTACGAGACATCCCCACCCACCTGACCAGGTACCGCATGCTCAGTGGAGATCAACAGCAAAACTGAGGCCATGTACACTAAACGTACACATTCCTGATTGCAGATTGTATAGCCACACAAATAGATATAAACACATCTCAAAAACCCCACATGGCTCTGGCACAAGTTCCTATTCAAAACAGAGTTAGCACACTGGATGTCTCACACGATGAAAAGGATAATTTAGGTATAGCAGCCCTCTTTATTGAACATGTATTCCAAGAGAGATTGGCTATTGGAGACTCTATTATAAGATTTACGGATTCTCATATCTGTAAAATTGCAAGAGAAACCACAACGGTATCATGTTTGCCAGGAGCTAGACTCACAAATGTAGAGGAAGTTTTGGATACTATCAAGTTTGCATGCAGGTATAAATGATATAGGTAAGGAGCAAGAAAAGGACATTTACACAGAATTAGTAGAGTTGGCTTATAAATACAAACATAAAGGACATCACATAACCATTCTGGTATTTTACCAACCATTGGGCCATGTAACAAAAAAAAAAAACAACAGACAATTCAAAGAATGAATACCAGGCTGCAAAACTGGAGTAAAAATGGTGACATACCATTTTTGATAACTGGGATTCTTTTGATAATAAAAAAGAACTGTTTGAACAGGATGGTCTACATTTAAATAAAAATGGGGCAAGACTTCTGGCTGAAAATTTTGAGGAAACTTTGAATGTAGTATGTTTCGGCTGACAAGAGGGGAAAACAGTAGCAAACAATGATTCATCATCAGGAAACAATAATGGCAATACAATCAAGCACAACATGAATATGAATATGAAATTATGTAAAGATCTTTCTTTTTTATCTTTTAATGCTAGAAGCATGAATAAAAATGTTGATGACCTAAGTGCAATTTTAGCCATGAAGTCTTGCGACATCATTGCAATTTGTGACATGGTGGTCTGATACAATAGAAATGTGGGGTGTGAGATTGGCAGAGCATACTCTATGTAGTCAGGAGAGGAAGTGTAAACGTGGAGGGGATGTGGCTCTATATGTAAGAAACAATGTGAATTCAATTGATATTACACATAAAGTTAAAAAACAAAATTTACTAACTGAATCCATCTGGGTGAAAATATGTGGTGGATTGTCTGATGCTATAGTTGTTAGTGCTATGTATTGTCCCTATCTGCATCTCAAGAGGCCACTGAACAACTTATAACTGAAATAGAGATAGCTAGTGAAATGTCCAAGATAGTTGTTTTAGGAGACATAAACTTACCCAACATTGACTGGGAAAAAAAACAGGCTTTTGGATAAGTTAGTGTTAAATTTTTTGATTATTGTAAAAAAATGGACTTGGTGCATCACATTTCTACCCCAAATATAGGGCAAAATATATTGGACATAGTGCTAACCTCAAATCAAAAAAATATATCAGACTGTACAATATTGCCTCCAGTAGGGAATAGTGATCATAATGCAATTAGTTTTAAAGGAAATATGAATATAGAAACATAGAAACATAGACTTTGACAGCAGATAAGGACCGCTTGGCCCACCTAGTCTGCCCATTTTCCTACCTACAGGATAAGTTACAGATCCTAGTTAACCAACAGCCTATTTCTTCCTACCCCCTACAAGAACTGCCTTATGTCTGCCCCATGCATTCTTGAATTCTCCCACAGTTTTAGACCTTACAACCTCCGCAGGAAGGCTGTTCCATGAATCCACCACCCTCTCTGTGAAAAAATATTTCCACACATTGTCCATGAGCTGTCCCCCCTCTATCTTCAAATTGTGTCCACTTGTTCTTGCACATCTCTTTTTCTGAAAGATGCTACCCTCTTGGACTTTGTTGAATCCACTGAGGTACTTAAAAGTTTCTATCATTTCCCCCCCTCTCCCTCCTTTCCTCAAGGGTATACATATTAAGCTCCTTTAGTCTTTCCTCATATGGCTTCTCTTGCAGACCCTGCACCATTTTAGTTGCCCTCCTCTGGACTGCCTCCATCCTGTCTATGTCCTTGTGGAGATGGGCTCTCTAGAACTGGATGCAGTACTCGAGATGGGGTCTCACCAACTGTCTGTACAGAGGGATAACAACTTCCTGTTTTTTGCTGCAATGCCTCTCCCACATCCCAGTCCCCCAGCCCTCCCTACTGCCTTCAAGACATTGCTTTGCTAACCTTAAGGTCATCTGATATGATTACCCCAAGGTCCCTTTCCATTTTATACCATTTCAGGGTCAAACTGAAATTTTTCTTTCTAAAAAGGCCAATGTTGATAAAATGCTTTCTTGTCTGGAGCAAATTTATTGGATTTCATTGCTAAAAAATAAAGCAGTAGAAGATATGTGGGAACTGATGAAAACCACAGTAGTGGATATTAGTGAGGCACATTCCTTTGATAAAAAAGAACAGAAGTACTGCTAGAAGACCAATGTGATTTAATAATAAAATAAAGAAATTAATCAGAAAGATAAACAAATGCTATAGCAAGTATTTAAGAACAAAACCAGAATCAATAAAGAAAGCATTAAAAGCTGCACATACAAAATGTAAACAAGATATTTGTAAGGCTAAGAAACACACACAGATTAATTTGGCTCTAACAGCTAAAAAGGATAATTATAAGGCATTTTTTACTTATATAAATTCTCGTAAGAAACCAAAAAGTAAAGTTGGACCTATAATACATGGTGACGATACAATATCCATTGATTCAGAAATGGCAATTATATTTAATAACTATTTCTGTGAGGTGTATGGACAAAAATCTAGTACATCAAAAAATTGAAATATATACAAATATTAAATCATATTAATGTAACCTAAGAAGAAATAAAACAATATATTCAGAATTTAAAACCAAATGCCTCCCCAGGCCCAGATCGAATCTCTGCATGTATGTTACAAATTATGTCTAAATATATCCTATTACCATTATAAATATTCTTTAAAGAGCTGGTTAATACTGGACATCTTCCAAAAGACTGGAAAATAGGTCATGTAATTCCAATTTATAAAAAGGGTGAAAAGGCCTTTTATTGAGGGAAATTACAGACCAATCAGTCTGACAAGTGTAGTAGGAAAAATCCTTGAGGGCCTGATTAAGGAAATATTATTTCGGGAAAATAAGTTAGCTGACATGGACCAACATGGCTTCCAAAAGGGTAGAAGCTGTACTATGAATTTAGTTTGTTTTTATGAGAACATAAGCAAGGTCCTAGATGAAGGTATTCCATGTAACATTGTGTATTTGGATTTTAGTATGGCTTTTGACCTTACCCCACACAGGGCTAAAATTGAAAAACTAAAAACTATAATGATAAATCCCCTTGTTATAAACTGGATTATAGATTGGTTATCCGAAAGAAAACAGCGCGTTTCCATAAATGGATATCTATCTGACACTGAAGACGTTGGTAGCGGAGTCCCACAGGGATCTGTGTTGGGGCCGGTCTTGTTTCAAATATTAATTTCTGACTTAATTAATAAATTAAATTGTTGGGCAACGAAATATGCCAATGTTACCAAAATTGGCGGACCATGCAAATCCATGATGGAGATAAATCAGCTCTAACAATATTTAGATAGTATCTTCATTTGGGCCCAAAAATGGCACATGAAATTTAATCTGGAGAAATGCAAGGTGTTGCATATGGGAACAAATAATAATGAGGTAACATATATGTTAGCTGGGACACCTCTTGTTTCAAGCCCAACTGAGAAGAATCTGGGCATTATGGTATTGAATACTTTTACTACTGATGTACCGACAGAAACAGCAATAAAATGATATAACAACATAATTTGGTCCATGAAGAGAAACATAAAAAACAGAGACAAATCTGTTTTAGTATCATTATATTGTGCCTATGTTAGACCACAACTGGAATATGTATCACAAATATGGTTTCCATACAGAGGGAAGGAGCAGGACCAGATTGAGAGAGTACAAAGAAGGTATACAAAAACTATTAAGAGAATGAAGGATTTAGAATATATGGAGAGATTATCACAACTCAATCTTATGTCCCTTGAAACAAGAAGAATGGGTTCTGATCTACTGTTTATGTGTAATGTAATGAAGGATCCTGCCTTACTTTGTGATTTAAATATTACCTTTAAACCAGACAATAAAAACACAAGGGGTCACCCACTTCAGATAAAGTGCAATACTTTTAGACATAATCAGCGAAAATATTTTTTTACTACAAGGATTGCAAACCCTTGGAATTCTTTACTAGAGAACATATTAATAAGTAAAACAAAAACTGAATTTAAAACAAAATTGGATAAATATATTACATCAGGAGCCAGATTACAATACTTTAGGGATTAAGAATTTGTCAAAGCATATATGGGCATATGCCTACTTGCTTTGTACTGTCCTCAGCATGAACCTCTGCATGAACTCTGAATATTACACCACATCGGCATGGTTCTGGGTTGTAAGGACCACTGATCTACCAGGGAATACACTGTACCACATCAGACATGGTGTGGGTGGGGAGGGACAACTAGACACCAGGTAATACATTTTCCACAGTGGCCATTGGTGCAGGTGGGGAGGGTGGGACCTCTGGATCCAGGGTATGATTTATTTTAACATCAGGCCAGTGATTATCAGGGGTTGACCACTAGACACCAGGGAAATGTTCTGTTTTACAGTGGTATGGTAACTGGGGTGGTAACTGGCAAGTGGGGGGACCTGGGTACCCTGTTCACAGTGCCTGCACCAAATATTTGGTGCAAGCTGCAAGCTGCCATAAATCAGGAAAAGTGTTGCAACTGTGCCTGACATACTAAAACCAGGCACAGTTGCAGCAAATGTGTTTTTAATGCAGCTGCATTAAAAAAGTGGTTTGATGTACTATAAGGCTTAATGCAATCCCTGCATCGTCATTTCAAAATCTGGCTACTAGTATTTTTGATCTTGAGGTTTATGCAACATTGCATATTTTTCGGTGCATGTCAGATTTTGGGTATGTGAATTTGGGCACGTATGACTGCGTACGTTATGTTGTTTTTTTGTGTGGTATATGTACAGTGGTCTAAGTGAAGGTATAAAATGATAGTGTTGTATGTAGTGGTATTGATTTGTAAATGTTGGAGGTTTCTGCATATACAGTATGTATGTGACTTATTAGTTATGATGTTTCAAATGTAGTAATAGTTATTGAAGAGCTGTATAAATTGGCTGCTACATTTTTTCAAAGCTTGACAGTTTTTTTGTTTGTAATGGACATTGTGCATATATGTAGACATTTGTTACATTGGAATGTGTTTGTTGCTATATGTTTGTTGTTTGGGTTAGTTGTGACATGTGTTGTGCATAAGTGGATCAGTCATATTTGAATTTGACCTTAATGTTTCTTAGTGGTAAACTGAATTTGAGGTTTTACTTGTTTATTTACTGAGTGCATTGTCATGTATGTTGTGGTTAGGTGTCTCAGTTATTTGTGGCTTTGATCTATATTATTTTTGTGTTATAGTTACTATCAAGAGGCACTGGGGACAGAGACCTTGTCTGTCTATGTAAAGCTGCACTTTACTTGAAAAAGCAATCTAAATTGTTCATACACCACATTTAAGCTTGTCACTCTTGTAAGGGTGTTGTATTGAGCCCTACTACATCATCAGGAAGAGGGATCTGTAGTTCATTCACTCTGCTCTGAACTACAACTCATTTTAGGGTTCACAATTTGGAAATAGGCACTATTGCCGAGGTTAAGGCATGCCAGGACCTTGCATGAAAGGTCCTTGCCCTGCCATTGAAATACCTGTAAAGTTATCTAAAAAAAGGGTAATTTCTCAGAGCTGACCACTCCCTCTACTTCTGGGTGACACCCGGCTATTTTAGTGAGCCCTACTGTGAGCAGGGTGAGCTCGCAGCATCACACGTGAAGATGCGCACAAAGACAAGGACGAGTGGAACTTTCACCTTCTATAAGTAACTAAAATCCCTGGTATATCAACATAGAGCAAACCTACAGACAATTATAAGAAACATAAAAGCATTGGCAGACCAAATAAAGAAAATGGGGTACATTGTAACAAACGGGGGTTGTAGATTGATTGAGTGTATATTGTGCAATATGTACATGAAAATAGATCAGGATTATAATGGATTTTAATTTAGATGCCTAAAATGAATCAAAAACACTGAATTAAATAGAGAAATTGAGGAATTCAATAGTAGACTGAGGCTATTGAGGACAGTCAAAACCAGATGACAATTAGATTTAACACAGTGGCAGGGAGTACACCTGGAAAGGAAATGGATAAGGATGAACAAAATGAAATACATAAACAGCAAATACAAACAAAAGGAAAGGAAAGAAAAAGAATAACACAAGAAAAATGGTAAGACACAAACAATTTAAGAACTTAAAAAAGGGACCTACGAAAAAAGGAATAATAGATGCACAAGAATCAACAAAAACAGGTCTAAATAAGAAACCCAGAAAGAGAAATAGGGAAGAACTAAAAGATAATAAGGAGGAATTGTATGATATACAATACTGTAAGGCCTCTAAAAGAGGACATAGGGCTACTTACTACCAGGTCCCATTAACCAATCAGTTTGACCCCTTGTTAATGTTTAAAGAAAATCAGGAACAAACAGCTGAGGAAGATAACATAATAGAAATGGAGAAAAGCACATCTTTCAGCATAGAAATACAGGAGACCAGTATGAAACTTGATGATTCACAACTACTGATACAGTTTGAGACTGAGATCATCAATAGGACTGTGCAGGACACACCCAATAACATAACACAAGATATCCTGGTTCTGGGGGACTCTATGATCAAAAATGTGGACAGGATCATATGTAACCCAGATAAAGTGAGAATAACTCTATCTAGTTTTAGAGGAGCCAAAATCCATGCTATCATTCACATGTAAGAAAATATAATAAAGAATACCACCCAGAACCCCTGGTAATAACTCATGCTGTAACTAACAATATATCCAGAGACTCACTATACAAAATCCAATAATATTAGGTTGTGGTTACTAACAAATTAATAGACCTGGGATGTAAACCAATTGTATCAGAAATATTACCAACACCAAGGGCAAATCAGGCACAAGTTATGAAGCAACAAGCTGTAAATAATTGGTTATGAGCATGGTGTTTAAAACAAGATATAGAAATTATAACACACTGGGAAGATTTTGTAGAAAAGCCTGAATTATTTGCTTGGGATGGCCTGCACCTCAACCAAAGAGGTAATAAATTACTTGGGGAACATATAGCAACAACTATCAATAAACATTTAAACTGACGAGTTGGGGGTTGGATTAAAAGAACCTGTACTTACGGAATTCCCTCCCCCCAAATACAGAGAGCATGATAACACAACAAATAAGGTTAGACCAAATAAAATAAGAATAGTCAGAAATGTATGATGACAGATACACTAAAAATCGTATTAGGAAATGCTAGATGCTTGAAAAATAAAATAGAAGAGCTTCAACATATTTTAATGACAAAAGCAATTCATATCTGTGGTGTTACAGAAACATGGTTTACAGAAGAGAATTGGAATACAGAAATACCAGGTTATCTAAAAATAAACAAGAATAGATATCAAAAAAAGGGGGAGGTGTTGCGTTATATATACACACATCTCTGACATCTCTGGAATTTAATCAAAATAAATCAAGTAATGAATCTGTGTGGGCAAAAATAAAGACATGACAGAGAACTCTTAATATTGGACTAATATATCGTGCACCAAATTTGGATCAAACACAAAATAATAATCTGGTTTCTGAAATAATACATATAAATTCACAAGGTGAATTGCTACTGATGGGAGACTTTAACTTCCTAAATATCGACTGGAGTAGGAATATGGGAACCAATAATATAGAAAACCAATTTATAGATGCTACTGTGCTACAGAATTTAGAAGAACTAATTAAAAATCCCACCAGAGGAAATAATACATTAGATATAGTATTTACAAATAATATGGATCTCATTGATAATGCTGCCAAGGAAGAGAACGTGGGTAGGTGCCCTTTGTATAAAGTAGACCAAATGTTCCTATTGGGGGCTGGTTCAACGGTTGACTTCAATGTAGTGAAAAAAGTTTCTGGAGAAGCCCGGTGTTGGGTGAAACGTTGGGCGTACCTAAGGGATCATGGTGTTCTAAGAAACTATCAAAATAAATCTACATTTCTTATGATGAACTGAGTGGCTGGTCTCCAGAAACTTTTTTTCTCTCATCGATAATGTACAGATCTTACACCCCTAGTAGATAGTGACCACAACACTGTCTACTTGGAATATTAATTACTATATAATATTACTACGGGAAGAACTAAAATATTAAACTATATTAAATTGGATTATAAAAGGATCCAAAATTACTTAAACAGTTGGGATTGGAGGGAAGATCTGAAGGAAAAAAGTCTCATTGAAGTATGGAACACCATAGAAAAACACATTAATCACTGCATTAAAACATCAGTCCCAATTAGACAAAAATACAGTAATTCAAGAAGAGTACCTCCATGGTGGTCACATAAAATAACTAAACTCTTAAGGAAAAGGAAAAAATATTATAGGGCCTATAAAAAGAACTCAACAACAGGAAACTGGCAAATATTTAAATTACCTGCTAAACATATTAAGATCACAATCAAAAAAGCTAAGCAAGCAATGGAACTTAATTTGGTAAATAAAGTTAAAGACAATAGAAAGAAATTATACAGTTATATAGGAAGTCTAAAAGGGAAGCAGCCCACAATTGGTCCTTTAACAGTAGGTGATAGAGTAATAACAGAAGAAAAAGAAATGGCAGCAGAATGTAATAAATATTTTCTAAGTGTACTCAATCCTACAAAACAAACCACACAGCACGAGGAAGTGAACAACTGTTTAGAATTTCAAACAATTGACATAATTAATAGTATAAACAGTCTTAAAACAAATAGTTCACCTGGACCGGATGGTATTACGCCTGATTTAAAAAAAAATAATGCATCAATTGGTAGGGCCCCCTGACCTATTTATACAATAAGTCTATCCAAAAGGGTAACACTCTGAAAGAATGGAGAATGGCAGAATGAGACTGGCAGCAGTCACACTGATTTTTAAAGGGGGAAACAGAATTGAGGTTGGAAATTATCGACCTATAAGTCTTACATCAGTAATAGGTAAAATTAAGGAGAAATTATTGCAAAAACATATAACCAGTCATGTACAAAACACTGGAAACATAGCTTCAGCTCAGCATTGTTTCACACCTGGAAGATCATATCTATCTAACCTAATAAGTTTTTTTGAGCCAGTCAGTGCAGCCCTAGATAAAAACATTCCTGTGGATGTTATTTTCCTAGATTATTCCAAGGTGTTTGATAAAGTCTCCCATACAGCCTTATTAAATCAATTTGATAAAATAGGACTAAATAGCAATGAAATCAGATGGATCACTTCATGGCTAGGCAACAGGATGCAGTGTGTGACCATAAAAGGCCATTCTTCAGACTGGGGAAGAATCACTAGTGGTGTCCTACACGGATCTGTACTGGGGCCAACACTATTTAACATACTGATCTCGTCCCTTCCTAGGATAAACAATGTTTGGGTAGGCAAATATGCTGACAATTGTAAACTAGGAGGTCTGATAAAAAACCTAGAGGATGCCAGTGTAATACAAGAAAATCTAAGTAATGTAGCTAAATGGGCAAATGAAAATGAAATGTACTTCAATCTAGATAAATGTAAGGTGATGCACATGGGGAAAAACCCTATGTATTCTTACCAAATAAATTACACTATATTAAAAACAGTAAAGGAAGAAAAGGATCTAGGAATAATAATAACAGATGATTTAAAATGTGATGCCCATGCACTTGTAACTGCAAACAATTGCCAAAAACTAATGAGCTGCATACTAGGTAACATCAAAAGTAGGGAGGAGAGAGTTATAGTTCCATTGTACACTGCTCTGGCAAGATCTCACTCGGAGTACTGCTTGCAGTTTTTGTGCCCCTACAGCTAAAAGGATACAAACCCTACATGAAAAGATACAAAGGAAAATGACTAAGACAGTAAGACTGACAAAGAGCATGAGCTATGGAGACAGGTTGCAAAATTTAAACATTTACTCCATAAAGTATAGGAAGAAAAGGGGAGCTCTCTGTCTTGTTTACAAAACTTTACAAGACCCATACATGAAAGAAACCCTTGGCTTCAGGAGCAATCTTGGAATAGCTGGAACAAGATTGCATAAGCAGAAATTATTTGGTGAATCAAACTATACAGTTAAAAGAAGTAAATATTACACTCAGAGGGTAATAACAAAATGAAACAAGTTGCCAAGATATGTTATAGAAAGCCCTGACATGAGAACTTTTAAATTAAACCTACATGAATATATGGGAGACAGGAAATTCATATTCCACCAATGAGCTGGTAGCAAGTTCATCAAAGGGCCAGAAGCTCACTGAACTTGTCCTCCAACTATGAAACTATGAAGTTAAAATAGTTTATTGTTATGAATTCTTTTCATGAATGTTGTGGCTAAGCAGGTATGATGTGTTCTGTTTATTGTTAGTTAATAAGTGCTCTTTAATAGGTTAAATGTATTATATTTAATTAACATGCAATACAGGTTCTGTTGTTTTGGTGGTGTGATTTTTTGAGGGGCACAGAATTTAGGGTATAAGTATGTCCAGTGATGCATATTAATACAAATACGATTGAATTAAATTTTTGTAGGGAATGTAATTATTGAAGCAAGCTCAATTACAATTTATTTATTTAAACATTTTACCAGGAAGGCATACTGAGTGCTGTGATACTTGATTCCAGATGAATCCTAGGGGAGGGGGGAAGTTAAGGATATACAATATAATAAACATAAATAGACAGTACATAAAATTGCAAACTGAGAGTGCCTGGGTACAGAAGCTATGAGCAAGCAAGCAGAGGAATAGTGCAATATACCCTTACACAGAGGGATATGCATGAATGGTATACATAGCATACATAGCAAATACGTAAGAATTACAGATCAGGAGTTCAAAAGTTACAGATAGCTATGGGTAGCAAGTAGCGGACAATTACAAACACAGTGCTAAAGCTGAGAGTAGAGTTCTGAGGGCACTTGGAAGGAGCCAGAGTACTACACAATAAATGATTCGATATATGAAGATGTGGGAGACACTAGGCCCCCCCCAACGGTGCTAGGTGTATGTGCATGTGACAGCAAAATGCATCTTGAGGAGATAGTTGAGATGCTGTGTGTTGGCAGTGTGATGAATGTCTGATGGCAAGGAGTTCCATAAATTAGGCATGCGGTAGTTGAAGGCAGCTTGGCCTTTAGATGTGGCCATATGAGGGACATAGAAAAGCTGGGAGTCTGAGTTCCTGAGTGAGTATGCAGATCGGGGTACAGTGGTAAGGGCAGCCTTGAGGTAGGGGGGAAGGTACTGAGCCCAGAATATCACTGTTGTCCTAGCACAGTGGGCATGTCTCCGATCCTGGAATGAGGGAAGGTCTAAGGACCTGTAGAGGTCACAGTCATGAGTTGTGGGAGGGCAGTCCAGGGCAAAGTGGCAGAAAGAATGGAAGCGAGGATCTATGTCTGGCTAGGGAGGACTTAAGAGCAGCACTGTAGACTATGTCACCATAGTCAAATATAGGGAGGATCATTTTCAGTACCATTTCCTTGTGGGTAGCCAGAGGGATGCAACCCCTGTTGCAATATAAGGCACCCAGCTTGAGGTGAAGCTTCTTGTGGATAGAGTAGATATGGACAAAAAAGTTGAGATGCTGGTCTAGCCAAATCCCCAGGTATCTGAAGGAGGTGCAAGCCTCCAAGGGAGTCACATCAATGGTGTGAAATGTGGGGGTGGACAGGAGTTGGGAGAGTCTCTGCTTCATGCTGAAGGTTAGGGAGACAGTTTTTTGGGGATTAAGAAAAAGCTGGTTAGAGCGAAACCAGAGCTGGAGAGCATTAAAGTCTTTAAAGCCCTGCATGGCCTATCCCCCATAGGCCTATCCAACTCCATTCACCGTACTGCACCGACCCTGATCACGCGAAGCTCGTCAAGAGCTACTCTAGTTATTCCGAGAGCCAGGACCTCACAAGGTCAGAGGGCGTTCCCCTACCATACGCCCCACTGGTATAACTCCTTCCCTGCCGGTGTCTCAAACTCTCTAACCTTAGCTTGCTTTCAGCCCAGGCTCAGAAACTTCCTGCTTAGCTCTCGCAAATGCAACTGCCGCTAGCCTACTGTAAAAAAAAATATAGATATATATATATACTCTGTTTGACAATGCTCACTGAGTGGCTCCCCCCCTTCCTTTCCCTACTTATTCCTCCTCCTCCCCTATCTCCCTCCCTTCTACCCCCACCAGCTCTCCCCCGACCATAAGTTTTGCACCTTTTGTTATCTTTAGCTCGTTGGAGATTGTACTCTATTGTAACAAAATTGTAATTGAACTGTAACTTTTTTGTTTGTAAGTACTGTGTCCCTTGTACTACTGTTCGGATGTCCTCTTTGTGACGAGGTACCTTTGTAAATGAGCCTCTGGCTCAAAGGTTTCTAAACTGATGTTTAACTAAATAAATAAAGTCCTGCTGGAGTCTAGAGGTCACTACAGAGAGGGAGGGACCTGATGCAAACAGTACAGTATCATTGGCATACATGTGAATAGATATGTGAGGGCAGGTCATTTAGAAAAATGGAGAACAGTATCAGACCAAGGACCTAGCCTTGGGGGACCCCTGTAGTGAAAGGGAGGGTGGGCAGAGTTGTGAGAGCCAATTCTGACTGATTGTGACCTGCCTGCAAGGTAGGCATGGAACTAGCTGGTAGTGGCTCCTGAGAGTCCAGCATGTGAGAGTTTGGATAGTTGAAGGGCATGGGAAACAGTGTCAAAGGCCTTTGCAAGGTCGACAAAGATAGCTGAGGTGGTGTGCCCATTAGCCATACCTGTGAGGATGGTGTCTGTGAGCCTTATTAGGGAGGTGATGGTGGAGTGCGACTTCCTAAAACCAGACTGGTAATGTGTGAAGAAGGAGGAGGAGTCAAGAAAGGAGGAGAGTTGGGAAAGAACAAGGTGCTCCTGTGTCTTGGCAAGGATGAGGAGAAGGGAGATTGGGCGATAATTGTCCGGGGAGGAGGGATCGCCACCTTTAGGGAGGGGGATAACTATGGTGTGTTTCCAGCCAGATGGGACAGACGCAAGCGAGAAAAAGAGATTGAAGAGAGAGGCCAGTGAGGTAGTGATGACAGGGGCAAATAGGTGGAGCATTTTGGAGTCCAGACCTGAGGGGCATTTACCTTTGGAGGGATTGAGAACCCACATGACTTTTAGCACTTTGGATGGGATAATTAGATGAAAGGAGAAATAGGAGGCCGGGAGAGTGGTGGAGTGTGAGGGTGGGCCCATGGGGGGTGCGGAGGGAGGACAGAGAGAGGGTGCACAGCTAGTGAAAAAAGTGTTCAAAACTGAGGCCACTGCACATGGTTCAGTGACAATGGATCCTGCTACATTCAGGGCATGGGTGCGGGGCTGGGCAGGAGGGGAGAAGAGTGATTTGATTGTTTTCCAGAATTTTGCTGGGTGGTTAAAATTTGTGTGGAAGGAGGTCTTGAAGTAGTTGGCTTTGGCCTTTTGGGTAAGCCTAGTACAGGCATTACGAAGTTAGTGATAGAGTTGGTGTGCTGCCTGGGTGCCGGTTGCCTTATAAATTTTCCAGGCCCTGTCCCTGGCACGGAGTTGATATATGTGATCGGCGGTGATCCAGGGCAGGTGGGCACCCCTTACTTGAGTCCTTCTGAAAGGCGCATAGTGGTCCCAGATGGAGAGGAATCTGGACTTGAAAAGGTCATGGGTAGAGTCAATTGAGGATGCCAGAGGGATGAAGGACCAATCAACGTCTGTCAGGTCATTTAAGAGTGCTGCAAGGTTGAGGGATTTATAGAACCTACTGAGCAGTGTTCATGGGGGAGGTGCCTTGGGACTGAATATTTTCCTTACCACATAAATCATGTGGTGATCACTTAGGGAGTTCGGTAGGAGTCCAGCTTCTAGGATCCTACTGGGGTGAGAAGTAAGGACCCAGTCCAAGAGGAAATGGTTCCAGGATTTGTGGTTCAGACTTTTGTTGGGATAGGGTCAGAGCATTCACTTGGCTTTGTAGCTTAGAGCTGGCATTGGAGATCCAGTTAAAGTTGAAATCCCATGGATATGTAGCTCACCCCTGGAGGCGAGTGACTTTAAGGTGCCAAGGTGGTCCAGAACGATGGGCAGATGTGCATTGGGGGTGCAGTAGGACCCTGCAACATGTAATGGAACTGTGTCTGGGAGTGAGAGTTTGATTAGCAAGGAGTCTATGGACGGCACGGGCATGGACAGCTGAAATGGGGTGAACTGGAGCTTTTGAGATGAACATGGCAATGCCTCCACCCTTTTGTTTACCCAGCCGGTCATGCCAGATGAGGGAGTAGCCTGGGATAGATAATTCAGCGTTGAGGTTGTTGGGCTTAAGCCCGGTCTCAGTGATAATCAATTTATCTGGGTGTAGCAGTAGGACACTTGGTTGTAATGAGGTGAGTTTGTTCAGAATGCTGCATATGTTTAGGTGTACTATTTTAAAGCCCCTTGGTAATTGGAGTTGGGGAGGGGTTGTCAGTGGGGTGGGTAGGTCCAGGGTTTAGCTCTATGTCCCCGGCTACGAAGAGCAGAAGTGTTAATAGCTGTTTAGTTTTAAGCATAGACTATTGGTGCATGCAGAGGGCAGAAGGTTGCTGGGAGGTTTGCAGGGATCTGCTAGTAGTAGAGATATTTAAGGCTGTCAGCCCAGCATGAAGGGAGGGCAGTAGGATGGAAGCCCCAAGATCACAGTTAATTAGGAGAAGTTGTGGTTGCTGCCCTATAGCGGAGGTGGTGTGGTGGGGCAGTGGAGCTGCTCTGGTGCCGATAGCTGTGGGGGGGGAGGGGTTAGGCTGTGATTCTGTGTGGGCGGAGGGAGGGACCGATGTTAGGGGAGTGAGTAAGCACATGATAGAAATAAATAGAGGCAGCATGTTGTTTGTTCGATTTGGGCAGTAGAGATGACTTAGGGCAGCCACTAGTGGAGAAAGCTAAAAAACTTAACTGGAAATTGGTCCACCCTATATAAGTGTTAGCTCACCTAGGGTGGTACCTAGAGTGGTGGTGGTGGGGCAGCCAGCATGCAGCACCGGCAGGTCCTCTCACTCGCAGAGAAAAAGTAGCTGGTGCTCTATTTTTCAGCATGGCGTACCAGTTTTTTCACTGTGGAATCAGTGGGGGTATATTATACAAGCTCCCTGGGTTCTATGAAATTTCAACACAAGCTCACTGAAAGGAATTTAACCATAAGCTCTGCTGGATAGGTTTAACTTAGAGGGTGCACAGCTACACAGTTAAATTAATTCAATGACTGCAGATTCTAGTCCACTTAAAGCTCCCTAGGCAAAGGGTATAAGTCACTGTATATTTTGAAAAGGCAGAAGAAATAAACTATCTTCCCTACAATGATGACTGTTTATAGCAGAGGGGCCCTTTGAAGAAGGCACAAAGATCCTAAGTCCATTGTTCCTCTCCTCTCATTGCAGAGAAAAAGTAGCTGGCACTCTGTTTTGCAGCTTGGCATACCTGATTTTTCACCGGGGAATTGGTGGGGTCCGGCTTGGGGGAGGGCACGACAAACAATGGCCCTCACGACCACCAAAGCTGATTTTTCACTGGGAAATCAGCGGGGGTCTGGCTTGGGGGAGGGCAGGACAAACGATGGCCCTCACAACCACCGCAGCTGATTTGTCACAAGGATATTGGTGGGGGTCCAGCTTGGGGGAGGGCAGGACAAACTATGGCCCTCACGAACACCACAGCTGATTTTTCACCGGGGAATCAGCAGGGGTCCAGCTTGAGGGGGCAGGACAAACAATGACATCCTTTCACGTATAGAAGTTACATATAAAAAGTTTCAGTTACAAAAGTAGAAGTGCATTGCATATAGCTTGCCACTTAGTAAATACATTTCACATCATACATTTAGTGCATGCCCATCAACATATTATAACTTAGTTAATGTCACATTCAGATCTTTATGTAATCCCTCTAACTCCAGTGCAACTGTTACAATTTATTTGGCTTTGTCTGCTCAACCCAATACTTCATGGCCCTGATAGCTGGCCCTATACCCTATACCCCAAATAACAAGTAACTTTACTGGCCAGGAGTTCTATAACTGGGGAATGAAGTAATTGAATGAAAAGGTGGATTTTTTGGTTCTGACTCTCATAGTTTCCATTTCTAAAAGTCCTGCATTCCTAAGGCTGGTGGGTACCAAAATAGTAACAGGTTTCAAACATGCATGGGACAGGCACAATGGGACCTTAGTAACAGGGCAGGGGGGGTAAGGCCAGAGATTAATTAGGGTCTACGGTACCACAGTAGGGAGGGACTTAAAGCAGACAAGGTGGGCCATGAGTTCCTTTTCTGCCTACGGCTTCTATGTTTCTATTATGAGAGCTCTTAATAGTGCTGTACAGAGGTCTACAGTACATTCATCAGGTAGAAAAAATGGGCAGACTGGATGTGCCTTGCGGTCCTCATCTGCCATCAATTTCTATGTTTCTATGTTTCTAAGTATGTACAGTATAGCATTATTAGATGATGATGTAGCATAGTTGGGAGTTATAACTGTAGCATTATGAAAATGTTTTCTTGTGTAGTACTATATAATGTACATTTCTAGTGGTGAGTGCAAGGGGTTTTCAAAAGTGAAAGTTCAAGAAAATTGGAGTGGGTAGTCAGGATACTGCATATTTTTGTTACTATGTTTGAGAAATTAGAGAACTGGATGAAGATATCAAAAAACTTGAGAATGGAGGATTTATTGTAAAGGAATAGTCTGGAGGGTGTTCTGATGTGTTGAATGTCTGGACATTTGATGTGGAGACTGAAATGCCAGGGAATGTTGTAGGTGGAGCTCTTATGCTGTACATAAGTTTGGTATCCGATATTTCTACTTATGTTGCATATGTTGATGCACTCAGTGGCATAGATATTCAAAGAGGTTGCACCTGGCACAACTGAGTTGCACCAGTGCACCCCCAGAAATGCACCCCGGGGCAATATTCAACAGACAGAATTGCGAAGCGCAATTCCTAATGCAACCAGGTGCAAAGATAATATATGCGGCGCCTCTCTGGGGGCTTGCCCATGTGTATGTGGCACATCCCAATATTTAGCCCAGGATATGCGGCACATATGCTGGCACAACTCTCAGATGTGCTGCACACTGATGGGCAAAGTTGAGCCTGAAAAAAAGGCTCAGATGGTGGCCACCAACAGGCAAGCTGCTGTACTGCAAGGTGTAACACAGCAGTTGCCAGCCGTGGGTGGCCACCCGCCTCTCCAGCATACTGTGCATAAGCACCCATGATGTCCCTGGTGGTCCAGTGGTCCCCCACCCTCCCCTGTAGTGGTGATCACCGTAAAATACCCATTGAAATATTCTATTGTAGTCCAGGTGTACCCTCCTGGCCTATATCCCCAATCGGAGTACAATTGCTGTGCATATATCGCCTGGTGGGTGGCACACCCAGTCCCCCACCCACACAGGGCCCACTGCCCACCCAGCTCCCCCCATCATCGCAGCAAGCTGCACACCCACCTGCATACCACCATGGCTGCCCGCTGAATGACAGCTTAAAGGAGCAGCTTTAAGCTCATTGGTCCACATAATGGACCAATGGACTTGCAGTGCATACTGTACAACTCATCCACAAATATGTGAATGAAGTCATTATGGGGGATGGGGGGAATTTTGCAAACTTATGCTTAGATAATGGAATGTGTAGTAGTGCACTACATCATTTTAGAATGTTATGGATGCATTGCAGAGGTGGAATGAGTTTTGTTAGATAGTTGTATAAAGTACAATATTATTATTGAAGCAGACTAACCAGAAAATATTCATTTGGCACATTATATGAATGGGGTAAAGGGTTTGTAAATGATATTATCAAGAAATATTAACTTCAAACAGAAACAGAGATAGTTAGCAGTAGTGTAGATGGTTGCATGGATAACAGTAGGTAACAGCTATGCAGAGCAACTAACTGAAAAAGCCTGTTGAGTCAGAGCTGCAGACAGAAGGTGCCATACAGAATAAGTCTTAGGGAAGACATGTGCAGGATGTGGTTGGAGTTGATCCGAGTAAGTGCTTTAGGGCAGGAAATAAGGGAGTGAGGAGGGTTTGGGAGGGAAGGCTGTTCCAGAGGGAAGGAAGCCTATATGAGAAAGACAGTTTGCCAGACGAGGTGCAGATGAATGGCGCAGCAAAGGAACCGGCACTGATTGTCTGAGAAATATATGGAGAGGAGGTGGTGGGATTGAGGAGAGAAGCAAGGTACTGTATGGTGGGAAAGTCCCAAACCAGAACTTTGATATGAAGGCAGTGTAGTGGGATGAGCATCTCTGGGAGAGGGATTGGAGGTATAGGGAGAAGTAGAGGTTATAGTGGTGAGTCAAGCAGGCGGAGCTTGAGGCGTACCAACAGAAAGCATGATAGAGGACATCTAGTTTGGAGAGGGAGGTCGCAGGGGTAGCACTGAAGACTATGGCTGCGTAGTCGATGGCATGAAGGATCCATTTAACCACTACATCACTTCTAGCAGGGAAGGGGAGACTAGCCTTGTGGAGGTAAAGTAACCCAAGTTTTGGGTGCAGTTTGGAGTGAAGGGCATTAAACTGGGAAGAGAAGACAAGTGAGGGATTGTGCCAAACTCCAAAGTACTTATAGACAGGGACATTGTCAAGGGAGTGTTTGCATCATGGAGGAAAGAGGATAGGGCATGAATCATTGCCAGTTTTTGTTTGGTTCCAAGCATCATAGCTACAGTTTTATTAATGTTTAGTTTTAGACAATTTGCATTGAACCAGGATGTGACTGCCAAGAAATCATTTTGTAGGGGGGTTTGGATGACTGATGCAGAAGGACCAGAAAGGAAATGGATGGTATCATCACACATACATGTGGCTCTTGGAGTGGGTGCTTACTAGTGTTGTGCGAAACAGAAATATTTCACCTGGCAAAATATTTTGCTTAATTCCGCAATTATGCGACATTTTTCACCCTGGCAAATGAAATTTCACCTGGTTTTCCGATTTCATGTGATAGCAAAATTTCACATAAAATGCTTTGGTCGGCCAATTGTGCCCATTAATGCTTAAAAGTTCACCTTGTGGAGATATTTCACTGGTGTAACTTTTGATTTTGCTGGTAAAATTTTGCTCCAAAAGCAAAATTTACAATGCATTGTGGGTAATTAGGTCAACTATCACATGCAGCTTGTTTACAGGTCATTCTGCTGTGTGCTGAGTTGAAGAGCAGTCTGTTGTGGTGCATCAGAGCCAACAGAGCCTTTTAAAACCTCTTTAAAACTTGTTTTTGAGAGCTAATTGCTCCAAAATACAGTTTTTTCCTAGTGCTGCTATGAAACATTTTTTAATTTTGTGGATTTTTGCTTGCATGGCTGCTGGGGCAGAACTACAGGGTCCCGGGCACATTTTCACCCAGACCAATTTCCTGATGTACCTCTTCCATCTGTCAGCTTTTCAGTTACTCCCTCACTGATCAGGGCTCTGCCCAGAGAGGACAGGTCGTGTCGAGGAGCTGAACTCCACCTGACCGATCCTGCTGCTGTTGCGGCCACTGCTGGACCAAAGCAGGAGGGGAGTATCGCCAAAGGAGCCCTGGACCAGATTCAGGTACTTTTTCATGTGTTCATGCTCCTTGCATCCTCCGCTCCCCACTCTGTGCTGCTGAATCCCCCTAGTTGACCACTCCCTGGCCCTTTTGTAGGGCAGGGGATGTCCTGGCTTCTGGTGAGAGGATTGGGCACTATGAGCCCATTGGGAAGGATCTCATGCCCATGGCTCCCCTTCTGAGTGCCAGGTGGAGTGAAATCACACAAAGGGACAGGGTGGGGTATGTAGAATGGGAAGGAGGGGGGAGGGGAAGACTAGTGAGAGAAAAAAGAGAAAAAAAATGTCCATGTCGGCGAAAAGGTCTGTTTCTCAGTTGTTCCCTCTAACTTCAGGGAACTACGATTCACCCCCCCTTAAACAGATACGTTCCCATGTATGGGGTCTTAGTTTAATTAGGTTTTACTTTTGTCTGTGTCTTTGAAGGAGTTGAGTGGGGTAGCGTAGAAGTGTAAACCAGTACAGGCTATTTCTAGCCTTTCACAAACAGATTACTCACAAATTGTGAGTTATTTTTTACTGCTATTTCTTATTAATTTTGTTATATCCTGACAATTGTTTTTCTCTAAAAAGTTTCTCCATCCTGTCAGAGAGTTTCTGCCACTGTTAGCCTGTATTATATATACCATCCTTCCACTTTTATTTGTGAATTCTACAGTTTTAAACACACAAAGCTGAGCCATTATTTTATTTTATTTTTTTGTTTGCGGTTAGTTCTGTTTGCTGGAGTGTTTACGTGTGTCATTTAAAATAAACATCAATAGTTCTATATATTTTTTGGTATGGCAACTTAAATACTTTTACTTGATTACTTGAACTTGTCCATTTACAGTTTCTCTGCTTTGTTGAATTGCTCCCCTGTATTTTATTGCTGGAGTTTGCCTCTGCACATTGCACAGTGTTCCTATTTTAGTTGGCTTACCTTACCCTTACTCTGTTATAGCATTGTTTGTTTAACACCTGATGAATGCAGTATAAAAAACTGTACATTAATATAGTCATTTTCAAGATACTGCTTGCAGATCCCTCCCATCCAGACAACTATCATATTGTGGTACTCACCTTTGTTGATGTTTTATGGTTGTCTCTGCCCTTATATAGTAAAAAAAGTGGTGGTATGAACTAAGTAATAACACATTACAGTACTTTAGTTGTTCAGACACAGGTGGTCTGTATTTAAAGTTATTCACTTGTGCCCTTTTTCCTTGTGTGTGTTGCTTTAATTCCTGTTTGTGGAAAGAAAAGAGCTACCTTTTTGTTTTACTTGAACAGGCTACCTATGATATACGGTATTAGTTGTACTCTAAGTGCTGCAACCTGTCCTGATTGTGTTTGGACTTGCAAGGAAGCCAGTACTGTAGGTGTGACATAGGAGCACAGGATCCAAGACAGCATGGGTTTACGAAAGGAAGGTCCTGTCGGGGAGATCACGTGATGCAGAGCAAGGAGTAACAGCAACCTCCGGGAGCTCCCCCCATCTGACTCAAAATTAACAGTTCTTTCTGGTCCTGATATCCCCCTCTCAACACATAACGGTACGGGATTGCTTTGCCAAGAGTCCAGTGCAAGAAAATGGATTCAGATCTGAAGGACTCACTGCCTACACACACGGCCCCAGCGACTCCCGAGAATGCCCCGGAAAAAGCCCGGGCCTCGAGTAATCAGCAACACTCTTCACTAACCTCTGGCATCTCTGACTCGGAACTGTTAACTCTAGTGAACTTTTTAAAGGAATTCCAACCATTTAGAGATGAAATGAGGGAGCTAACTACACAAGTGAAAAATGTGTCTCGTGCCCTGGAGGATTTGTCTCGCAGGACAGCGGACGCGGAGGCTCGAATTACCTCGAAGGAAAGGAGGCAGGAAAAGCTGGCCCCAGAACTAACAACAATGAAGCAGCGGATCGCTAAGTTAGAGAGCAAGGTCGAGGACCTTGAAGGTCGATCCCGCCATAATAATTTAGTGGTTATAGGCCTCCCAGAGAAGGAGGAAGGGTCAGAGCCCATCAAATTCACCCAACGTTTTATTCAGAGGATAGCTGGCCCCTCGCCCTACGGGCAGATGTACACCATTGAGAGGGCGCACAGGGCACTGAGAGCCATGCCCCCGACTGGCGCATCACCCCGTACATTTATTTTTAAGTTTCTCAATTACCTGGAATGACAGCACTTTCTGGATAAAGTTAGAGAGCTTAAAGAAATATCCTGGGAAGGCGCAAGGCTGAGAATAGTGCAGGACCTCCCGCTATCTGTTCGGCAGAGGAGAGCATCATTTCACACCCTTATTTCTAAACTGATTGCAGCAAAATTAGATTTGGATGAGATATCCAGCCCGTTTCCAAGTACTGGCTAATGATAGTTGGCATACGTTTGATAGCATGAAGGTGGCATTGTCGGGCTTAAACAGCTGTTTCCTGACCTATTTGGGATCCCTGAAGATATCTGGGAAGTGGCTGCCTAAAGTTTTGATGGGGTGATTCTTGCGTCTGTTTTGGATATGGAGATGTTTGTATCAAAATTGGTCCCGGAAATCCCTGTAAGGATGAAACATTACCAAGCTGGACTGTCGATTTCCTTGACTGCCACCCACTTTTTGGCTGTGGACTCTCTGTTAGTCGAGGGCAGTTTTAGTTTCCCTCTCAGGAAGGGGGGGGGCAATGCTTTTGCTTAGGTTATTTTTGACTATATGTTCTGGAGTTATAATTACTTTTAAACTTTATAGATGACACTCCCCGACACAGTATAGTTCTTTATTTTTGTTTGGATTCTATGGCACCTGTGGGTGCGGGAGTGATGTTGGGGAGGGAGGGGCCCCTTACCAGACCTGATTTGGTTATTATTGGATTATATATGGCGGTAAGAACCGGGATATATTTACCTGTCTTAGTAATACACTTGGATATATGGAAATAGCAATTAATGGGAAAAGAAAAAGGTAAAAGAACAAGAGATCTGTTGGCTCACTTGGGCTTTTGGGGATAAATTAAGCTTACTGAATGGGATAAGGCTATGTCAAGACAGCATTACTTCTGTTTATTAGAGATTGGACCTGTTTACGGATGTACAAATATTGGGGGAGGGAAGAGGTGGAGTTTTCCATTGTTCTGGTATCATGTTCATTGGCAATGCTGGTGGGTCAGGGAGGAGGGTTATTAGTGTTTTGGTTTTGTTACTGTTATGGAATTTTGGGCATTATGGGAGGGACCTTTGCACAGCACTATATATTCTTTCAGGTCTATTAACGCAGGGCTGGTATATGGTTTACTTAAACCCAGATTTTATTTCACCACATGGCTAGGCATATTAATGTGGTGACTTGGAATGTGCATGGACTGCGTCATAAGTCCAAACAATATAAGGTTCTAAAACACTTAGACTATGTAAAAGCAGATATTATGCTTTTGCAAGAGACCCATTTGTCGAAGGTTGAAAGTAGTCAGTTATGCCGATTACAAGTTGGTCAGATTTTTACCTCAGAAGGGAGCTCTCAAAGTAGAGGGGTAATGGTCATGATCGTAAATCAATCCCATTTCTTCCGTCCAAGTGGTTGAGGATAAGTGTGGGAGGTATGTTTTTGTAAGAGGTACATTGTCAACTTTAGAAATTATTTTGGGTTCTATTTATGGCCCCAACATTGATACCCCAAGCTTTTTCGTCCAAATCATGGAGCTTCGTTCCCCTTGGAGTAACCTGCCTATAGTGATAGGTGGTGACCTCAATTTGGTTCTGGATCCGTCAATGGACAGATCCCATCTTGTTAGGAAAGGATTAACTCCGAGCCAAAGGGCCGTCAGGGAGATGATGGATGGATTAGGTTTGTGTGATGTGTGGAGAGTGTTCCATCCAACGGCTCGAGATTTTACCTTCATTTCTCAAGTGCATAACACCCTATCCAGGATAGATTATGTGCTAATCTCAAACACTCTCCTGGCGGGGTGTTAGACACAAATATTGTTCGGGCCATTATCGGATCACCCATAATAAATTGCCTTCTCTTTTACAGCTTTACCCAAACCAGGAGCAGATGGAAAATCAATAATCAGATATTAAAGACCCCAAACTAGTCAAATACCTTTCAGTGCAAATAACAGAGTTTGCTTCCCTCAATCTAAATTCCACTGGCAAACCAGATATGGAGTGGGGGCTTTTAAAGCTTTCATTCGGGTATCTTGATAGGTCTGGCCTCGAGGAAAAGAGAAAGGTTGAATCGCATCTCTGACTTATTATCTAAAATCCGTGACAAAGAGGGGCCTTTCTGATTCTTCCTCAGAGGCCTATAGGCAGGAATTAATTTTGTTGAGGGACTCATATCTCAGAATTCTAAATGAACAAGCCGAGTGGGCATATATTAAAACTAAAGCTATTTTCACAGATCAGGGGGAGAAGGCCGGTCATTTATTGGCTAGAAGAATTAAACAATTGGAGTCTTCCAGGTGGGTGCCAGCCATTCGTCCCTCAGAGGGGGGCCCTATCAAAACTTCCCCCGAAGATATATTAGGTGAGTTTGTAAACTATTTTAAAGGAATCTACGGACCTATGAAAGATCCTCCACATGATAGTAAGATCAATCTTTTTTGAGGGAACTTAATTTTCCACATTGGTGAAAATGATCGACTTTTGCTTTGGCCCCTATCTCTGCAGATGAGGTAGAGCGGACTATCAAATCTCTTCCTCTAGATAGAACACCTGGCCTGATGGCCTCCTCCAATTTTTATAAGACTTTTCAAAGGAATTAATACCTTTTGATCGACTGTTTCAATGCATTTTGGACGGAGAGGCCTCTGACACTTCCCTCTTTGAAGCTCTAATTGTGCTTCTACCTAAACTGGGCAAACCCCCTGATCTTGTTGCTAACTATAGACCCATATCCCTTCTCAATCAGGACATTAAGATTCTTACTAAGTTGCTGGCCGATAGAATTAGTGGGGTCCTTCCCGGTCTAATTGGACCAGAGCAGGTGGGATTTATGAAGGATAGATCTTCTACAGATCACCTAAGGGCTCTGGGCCACGTCTTCTCGGCCTCCAAAGACTCCGACCAGTCCATGGTCCTGGTCTCGCTAGATGCCGAGAAGGCCTTTGATGGGGTGTATATTAATTTCCTCATAAAAGTTATGAAGTGTTTTGGTTTCCCCCAACAATTCTCCAGTTGGATTCAAGCTATTTACAAATTCCCATCAGCAAGAATTACATGCAATGGGGCTACCTCACCCTTATTTCGACTTTTCCTCGGTACCAGACAAGGCTGCCCCCTTTCTCCACTCCTTTTTAATTTGTACATTGAACCCCTCATCATGCGGATTAAACAGGGACAGAGGATCAGGGTATCAGATTTGGAGGCATACACTAAAGTTTGGCGTCATGAATGACCTTCTTCTGCAAATCTCACATCCAGCGTCCTCCATTCCTATCTTGTTAGATGTTATTAATGAGTTTGGCTTTATTCCAACTATAAACAATATTAGTAAGTCAGTGGTCTTTCCTTAAATTTTAGGACTAGAGCACAGGAGATTGTTCATACGGGCTGGCTTGGAATGCTAAGAATATCAGATGCCTAGGTCTTACATTAACTAGGGACACATCCCACTTAATTCAAAGCAATCTCGATCCGGTATTACGGGATATTGAGGTAGACCTACATAGATGGGCAGCTATCCCCTTGTCCATCTGGGGCAGAATTAATTTGGTCAAAATGAATGTTTTTCCTTGGCTATTTTACCCTATCAGTATGTTGAATGTCTGGTTACCACTTAAATGGCTCAAGGGAGTGCATAGAATTATTTCTGGTTTTATTTGGAATTATAAAAGCCCAGATTGTCCTATTTTAAATTGTCGCCCCTAAGCTCTTGGGAGGTTTGAAACTCCCCATGTTGCATTATACTATTGGGCTAGCCACGCATCGAAATATCTCCGCTGGTTTAAAAAGCAAAGGATCACGCAGTTGTCACCTATGTGCCATTATGGGTAAATCTAGAGTATCCATGATTGTGGACTCCGGCCTTAGGCCGAGGCCTTGTTATACTGTCACTAAAAACTCTCCCCTGTGCTGCGGAAGACACCTATCGAGACCTCAGTTAGATTACATATTCAACTATGCTCCTTTCTAAACTACGGGCATACTGGAGACCAGCCCAACCTATAACGGGTAATCCTAACTTGTTAATAGATGGTAAACCTATCCAAAATACCTGGTTACCTTGGCTGGAAAAAATGGTGGTTAAAGATCTACTCGGAGAGGGGGGTAAACTGCTTACTTCAACGGAAATTTTGAGCAAGTTTCAAATCCCCAATGCATGATATTTAAATTTTTCAGCTCCATCACCTCCTAGTGGGAAAACTGAGTTCCCTTTCTGGGGACTGTGGCTCCTGTGATTTTGAGGCCAACTCTTACCCCTATGGTCAGAAGAGCTCATGTTATCTCGGTAGTATATAATATTTTGCTTGGGTGGTTACATCCTAATGTTCACGCCCCTAAACAATACTAGTTGCACCTATTCCCAGAGCACTTTTGACTGGAGTGCAATCTGGGGCATGTCACAAATTTCTAGTGCAAGATAGGCTGAGGTTAATGCAATTTAAATTGCACAACTCTTATTTTCCCCTGTAAAACTAGTTGAAGGGCATGACCTCCTCATCTTCTTGTTTAGATGTCAGCAAGGAGTGGAGATTTACTCCATCTTTTGGCATTGTCCAAAAATAACAGGATTATGGGAGACCATTAGGAAAAATCTGGCCCCCTTCTGGGATTGGAAGACTTATTACCCTGAAGTTTGTATTTTAGGGACATGACTCGGTGAGTATCCGGTGTAGGAAATATCATATGGGGTTGATTTCGGCCTCTGTTAAGAAATTAGTTCTGAAGCATTGGAAAGATAACATAGAGATCACTTATGGCGAATGGTTACAGGAATTTCTAGCTAACCTCAGAACGAATAGAACCATTGCAAGTTTGCAGTATAAACTTCCTAACTTTAACCAGTTCTGGGGTTCTTTATGCACCTTCTTTCTTGTTCCAGTGTAATAGATCGTTAGATTTCCAGCCAGTTAGTACCCTAAGTGCTGTGCAAAGGGGAGCTTGGGGGTTGGAGGGTTAAGGGATGGGGTAAGGTCTACATCCTGATAATCTTTTTTCTTGGAAGATATTTTCGCTGTCATTTTTTTCGCCTATTGGATGTATTCCTTATTGTTGTCAAAATTTCAAAATTTTAATGAAAGTTGAATAGAAAAAAAAAAAAAAAAAAAGGAAGGTCCTGTCAAACTAATCTCATAGATTTCTTTGACTGGGTAACCAGAGTGGTGGACCAAGGGGGAGCAGTTGATGTTGCCTACCTTGACTTCAGCAAAGCTTTTGATACTGTTCCACACAGAAGATTGATTAATAAGCTGGGTAGGCTCGGGGTGGGTCAGACGTTGGTCAACTGGGTGGCAAACTGGTTGATGGGCAGAAAACAGAGAGTGGTGGTAAATGGTATACAGTCAGAAGAGATGCAAGTCACACATGGGGTACCTCAGGGATCAGTCCTGGGGCCAGTCCTCTTCAATATCTTCATCAGTGACATTGCAGATGGACTGGAGGGTAAGGTTTGTCTGTTTGCAGATGACACCAAGCTCTGCAACAGAGTAGATGATCCAGATGGGGTGAGCAGAATCAGAAGAGAGCTGGATAAACTAGCAAAATGGTCAAAAAAGTGGCAACTGGGGTTTAACGCAAAGAAGTGCAAGATCATGCACATAGGGAAGAGAAACCCTGAAGCCAACTATAGGCTGGGAGGTGAGTCACTGGCAGTCTCAAGGGAAGAAAGAGACTTGGGCGTCATCTTCACCGATGACCTGAATTCATCCAAGCAGACCTCTAAAGCAGTAGGTAAGGCTAGAGGGATGTTGGGATGTATTAGTAGTGGTGTCACAAGTCAAAAAAGGGAGGTAATAATCCCTCTTTAAAAGACACTGGTTAGGCTCCATCTGGAGTACTGCATGCAGTACTGGAGGCAACACCTTCACAAGGACATTAACCAAATTGAGGCAGTCCAGAGAAGGGCAACCAAAATGGTGCAGGGACTGCATCAGAAAACATATGAGGACGGATTAACTGAACTCAATATGTATACCCTAGAGCAAAGGAGGGAGAGAGGTGATATGATTGAAACATTCAAACACCTTAAGGGCATTAACAAGGTGAAAGAGTCTAACATATTTCAATATAAGAAAAATAGCAGGACAAGAGGACACAGCATGAGATTAGAGGGAGGCCGATTAAGCGATAATGTGAGGAAGTTCTTTTTCTCAGAAAGGGTGGTGGATGCATGTAACGGCCTACCTCAGGAAGTGGTGGATATGAATACAGTGCCGGGCTTCAAACAGGCATGGGATGGTTATAAGAGAGCAATACAGATGAGTATGAATAGATAGGCCATTGACAAAGCAAAGGCCTATGGCACATTCATAAAGTAGAAAAAGAAATGGGCAGACTGGATGGGCCTTGCGGTCCTTATCTGCCATCAGCTTCTATGTTTCTATGTGACATGTGAGGTGTTATTCACACAGTTAGTAATACATCCATTCTTGATATACTCCCAGAGAAAGACAAAGCTTAGAAGCAGCAGCCAAGAAAAATGCCTGCTAAGAGACTGCCCATTATGGGGGGAAACATGGCTGGGGGGATGAGGGAGCTAAGAAGTCTGCTGAAAAGAATACAACTTCAGTTCCAGTTCCCCATAGCAGTGAAAGCACATGTATGTCTGCATCAGTGTCTTCTGCTGTGGGATCTGGTGGTGCGGGAGGTACCTGCAAAGGAGTTATTCACAGTACTGGCATACCTGTGTCTTACTTTTTTAAGGTGCAAACTGTTGCATCCATGCTAATGGGGTATGATGACAGTGAGAAGAAGGGAGGCACTGACACCAGCACAGGAGCAGTGGTCCAGGAGGAGGGTGATAAGTCTGTCGGTGTGACTGTCCCTGCTCCTGCAGGAGTTGGTGAGGACAGTGTTCAACCAGAGTTTGATAATCATGGAGATAGGGATTGTCAACCCTCTGAGATGGTTGTAGAGAAAAAAAAAGGTGCCGTGCTGCAAGAAGACAGTGATAGGGAGGAGGAGGAGGACAAGAACATTATCCCTACTGGTAGTGAAGATGATGACTGGGATGATCCCACATGGGAGGCTGAGTTAATAAAAGGTCAAGGGTGATGTAGGCCATTTACATTTACACCCCATGGGTCAGTCTGTCAACAAGCCTATTAGCAAACTTCCAAGCAGTCAAGTCACCTCACCTTTCAAAAGTAGTCTTATCGAAGTGATGAGGGCAGCCCAAAAACACACACTTCTACATGTATTTCTGAACTATCCCAGTCCCAGAAGCATCCGAAGTCCAGAGGACAAAAGTCCCTAGTCTGGGACTTCTACAGTGAAGACCACCAGGATGAAGCACAGTGTCATAGGTTTATTGCATGACAAAAGGGATTAACTCCCATTTAAATTGCATTGTTTGCTGCAGTAGCTCGCTGTGCTTCATCCTGGTGGGCTTCACAGTATGTGCTTGATCCTGCCGATGAGACCATAGCGATATGCTAACTTTGTCAAGCATGTGTTAGTCGGGGGGAAAAAGGGAAGCCTCATAGGCACCGGTAGCCAACACACCCACCTGAAAAACAAGCATCCACTGAGATTGCAGCAACACCAGAAGGATGCCAGAACTGTTGGTGGCATCTACCTCAGCAAGTTAAATGTAATAGAGCAAGAAGAGAGGAGGAGGGGGCAGAGTGGGTCGATGGTGGAGGAGGAGGGTGAGCAATCCTTTGCTCTCTCAAGTAGTGGGCATAGCAGTGCAGGTGTCAGTCCCAGTCTCTTGAGTTATAAAAGTATACTACCATACCCACAAGCAAACAAAATAAATGGTTGCATACAGTCTACACATCCACAAGAGTCAAGTGTTACCCGTAAAGGAATATCATTGCTGCCACAAGTACAGCATTCTGGTCAAACAGCCCCAAAGATGCAGCCCACTCTGAAGACCATCCTTGAGTGGCAGGCAAAGTACCCCCACCATCTTGCTGCTGCATGAGAGTTAAATGATGCCACTGCTGAAATGCTGGCCATTGATCTGTTGCCATTCTCCTTCGTGGAGAAAGCTGGTTTCCGCAGGTTGATGGCCCGTGCCTGTCCCGAATGGCAGATTCCATTGCGAACCTGTTTTACTAAGTGTACTATGCCACAGCTGAACAGTAGAGTTGCTGATTCCATTTGACATGCATTGAAGCATAGTGCACCACAATATCCATCTTAACATGGATATGTGGACCAGTGGACAAACAGCAACAAGCTCTTATCTATGCATAACAGCACACTGGGCACAGTTGCCTGGGGTGGTACTTGATTTTGGGCCTGGCAAAACCTACTTAAAACAAGATTGTGGTGGTAGCAAAACACCTGGTATTTGGCAGCATGTGACCCTGAGTATGACAAGTGTTACTGGTTCTCACATGGCTGAGAAAATGCTTAATGTTCTGCTGTCGGAGACTGATGAGTGGCTACACACACAGTCACTCACAGCAGGATTCATCACAGTGATAATGTCTCCAAAATAGTGAAGTGTATTGGCGATGGTGTTTTTTTCAGGGTGCCCTGCCTGGCATAGTGCATTAATCTTGTTGTTCAGCAGTTTCTCAACCATGCGGACAGTAAGGAAACAGTTACTATTGCCCATTCTGCAAAGGCCTGTGACCATCTATGTGACCTACTGCACAATAACCATCTGCCTCAGCACCGGATGAAGCTTGATGTTGTGACTAGGTGGAACTCCACACCGTACATGCTTGAACGGCTGTATGAACAGTATAAGGCTGTGTCAGAATACCTGCTGGTGTGCACCACCCGTGACAGTGCTGGAGTGTCCATCGCTCTAACAACAGAGCAGTGGCACCAAAAGGAAGTGCTAATATGCATTCTCCATCCATTCAAGCATGTGACACAGGCAGTGAGTGGGGACACTGCTTGTATAAATCAATCCATACCCCTCATACATGTGCTGAGGCTGACACTAGTTAATGCGTGACACCAGATGGAGGTAAGTGGGGATCATGGCAGTTGTGATCTAATGCATCACATGCACCATGTGCTAGACACAAATACCCATGTATCCACCATTTTACAGTCGGCTGACTTTGCAATCACCACCATGATCGATCCACACTTAAAAACATGGCCTGCCTTCCATAGTTGAATGAGGCCATCAGCGAGTACAAAAGTTGACAGAGAACCTTATGAGAATAGTACATGCTGCACACATGCAAAAGGTGCATACTGTGGTGAAAACAGGTGTCGCTACCACCACCAGCACCTCACAGGCAACCCAATCAGAGAACATGGGCAACGAAGAGCAGAAAACAGCAAGCAATCCCATTTGGGATGTTCTTTTTCAGGTGGGAGTTGAGGATATGGAGGAAAAGGAGGAGGAGACAGATGAGGCAACTGGACTCAGCAGCAGAACGAATGGTGGAGGCCTACATGGGGGCCCAAAGCACCTTGCCATTACTGATGAGCCATTACTGTACTGGAGCAGCAAAATGACTAACTGACCAGCACTAACATCAGTTGCTATGAAGTGCCTGAACTGCCCACCATCCAGTATTAGTATGGAATGAGTGTTTAGTGCAGTTGGGGCCATTGTGAGTGACCATAGGACCAATTTGTCACCCAAGAACGTGTCCATACTAACATTCATCAAAATGAATGACAGGCACATTCCACACAACACAGTGATGTCAGTGGTGTTGCCCCAGGAACTGTGTCTCGGTGATGAGGATGATGACAATCCCCCGACTAAGGCATCCACCAGCAGCAAGGTTGATGAAGCAGCAATGATGACAGCATTCCCACCTGGTGAGAACTCCAGTCTTGAAGACTGTGAGGGGTGCTTCTTGGATGATGTGGAAGTGGAGAGAGGCTGAGTTTACACAAAGGCCACCCCCCAACCACTTTCTGCTCAGTATAGGGTTATACAGTATCTTATTTTTAGCTATGTACCATTGGATTGGTTATGGTAATGTGTTATCTGCTGCAGTGTGAATCAATTTCATTTGATCACCGTTTGCTGTAACCCATTGTTTGGTCCCCACCAGTCCCCCAGCCTATATAAAGCAGCAGCAATAAAATACCATAACCTTAAAGATTTTGCATGACTACAGTTATAATGTTTTGCTGCCAAAACTATCAAGATACACATTTTACTTTCATGTCAACTATCAACCCCATCTTATAGCATGATATGTTTTCCTGATGTCCTTAAGTGCCCATGCTGGCACGTGCCACACTGCCCCGCCACCCAGACACACCCATTCACTCCATGCAACCAAAAAAAAATGTTTTCTGCCACTTACTATCGGTGACATGTTGAATAACCCTGGCTCCCAGTACAACTAGCGTATGAATATAACACTCTCATTAAACCGTTAACACCACAAGTTGAACACATTTTGAAAAATGATGAATGGTGGCCATCTTTAATGATGCAAGTTATTAATTTCAAAAATAATCATGAAAAGGCTTAACAGCTTACAACATCCAATTCCCCCCAAAAGATAACATATGCTATACTACCAAGTTAAAGTTCTTGTGCCGAAATTGTGATGGTTCCTGGGGGCAGGGCAGGGGAGGTACTTGCTGTCCTAAGTTTGGATTCCAAATGTTCATAATTACTGCAGCTATGCCACCTCAAATGATTAAATAAGACATTAACCCCTTCCACCTAGTTATTTACTAAACATCATTTCAACCATCCATTTCCACATATAGTTCCTCCCTGGATGTGGGTGGTGTTTACTCATTAATGGTATGGACACCAGTGGCCAACATTGCAGTTCAAGCAACACCCTCTGTCTTCCAAGCAACACAGCTCCTGCAGGGCCTGGATGGGTGTAGTCATCACACAGAGATAGAGTGAAACCTCAGCAGAGGAAAATGACCTAAGCAAGACCAAAGATAAGAAGAATTATGAATACTCATCAATCTGCATACCTGGTTTTAGCAAGCAAATTAGAACAAGCAGAGAAAACAAATGTATACTTACCATACCCCATGATGTCATTAAACTGAGGAAATTGTCTACAGAAGGAACATGCTGGGCGGGGCACATGATTCCAGACCATGATGAAGCACAGTCTCAGGCACTCCCCTTCCCATATCAGTACTGATACCTAGAAATAAGATGAAAAGAAGAAACCATTTTGAGGATTGTAAAAAGTTCCGGCCCCACCCCCCACCACCAACACCCCCCCCAGGCCATAAAAAAATGAAGAAATACTTATCTCAGGGACTGTGAAAGTGGAACCATTGCACAAATAAATAAATCCCTTAGATGTGGTTGAGCAGCAGCAGGAGCAAGAGTTAACTTTTGCAGGAATTCCTGATGTTGATGAAAGCTAAAAAGAACACAATTACTATTAAACTCAGACATCCAGATGGCAGTAACAGACGTACCCCACTAGTAATGAAAAATTAAATACTTACCATCTGTGTTGGGAAATGTGGTGCCTTCCAACATCCCTAGATCCTAATCCTGACCTGGCATGATGATGTCATCCACAGCAGGGCCCAATTCAATATCTGAGTGGTTGTGTGGGGGGGGGGCACCAAATCACATCATGTCTCAGACTGTATTTCTGTCTCGACTTTATGTACCATTTTTTCTGTAACATTTCTGGACATGTACAGCCTGTTCTGCACTCACAGAAACAAGATTCAGCATGAAATCGATGGAAACAGAGGACCAAAGACCATGTTTTGGTCTGGGTGGCGGCTTGGGCGCCATATAGCAACATGGCTGAGACCTAATTTCTGTCTAAATTTACAGTAACATTTTTTTGGAAATATTTCTGGACTTGTAGGCCCTGTTTGGCACCAGCAGCACTGAGGTTCAGTCTGAAATCTTTGGTAAACAGGGCCCAAAACAGCAATTTAATATCTGGGTGGTGGTGGTGTTGGGGGGGCACCAAATCACACCATGAGTCAGACCATATTTCCGTCTTGACATTATGTACCATTTTTCCCCTGTCCTTATGTAACTTACATAGTTATGCGCTTATGTAACTGTTTCTATGACTGTTGTGCACCTATTCGGACTGATGCTGCACACAGCCAAAGCAACTGCCACCAGCCCTTACCAGACACAACAAACAACAACATCAAATAGCTTTGGGAAAAAATGTTTGTTCACATGAACAAATTACTATACTTGACATTTGTGGATAGGAGGAAAGATATAAATCAGGAGTAACATAAAATAAGCAGAAAGGTACACAGTTTATGGGCACAGTGCTACAAGCTGGGGCCAGGGGGACATGCAGGGTCAGACTCGGTCAGGGTAAGCGTACCCATATGAAAGAGAGGGGAAAGGGAGGGAGGGAGCATAAACATTACATAAAACATAACAAATTAGATAGTAAACCACTGGACAAGATAAGAAAAGAACAAAGAGGATACAGAATAGAAAAGGACAGAATATATATATATATATATATATATATATATATATTTCACTTTTTATTTTTTGGTGTTTTTATTTTTAGGGGGTGCAGGGGAAGAAGACAGACTTGGAGAAGACCAATGAAAGACAAAAAAATAGATGCACTACTTCCACCAAATTTGCCACTGCCGCCACCACCACCACCACCACCACCCCCATGATACAGCTCCGCCAGGAGGTCCAAGACCTTCTTTTGGTCCTCCTTTATTTTATCAAGGTCCTCCCTGATCTCCTGGTGGAACTCATCTAACTGCTGCCAGAGTCCTTGCACTTCTGTGCGCACTGCCTCCACCTTTTGGTGCACGGCCTCCAGGTCCTCCATGCTGACAACCTGACCTGCTGGGGGAGCTGCTGCAGGCTGTGAGGATGCCGCTGCAGTATCAGGTGCAACACATCAGCACCTCCGCTGATGGGTGGGGGGGTGTATTAATCCTGCTGGAGTCCAGTGGCTGTCTCCTGCTTCAACTACTGTGGCACCCCCTAGGCCTCTGAATGCCTTCATCCTGGTCTGCCCCATCATTGCCTCCTGCTACAGCTTCTTGCTACTTGGAGAGTCACTCTACAGCATGGTGGTGCTGCAGGTGGCTCCTTTGTCCACCAGTCCCAAAGTGGGATCCTTTTTCCCCACCTCCTTACTTTTTTTCCACAAAGGTTGCAGATGACAACAGTGTCATCTGAAACCTTTGTGGAAAAAAGGAACCACATTAAAGAGACCTTGGGGGGGGCCCTCTTCATCGGATGTCATGGCAGGGGCCGCCTCATCCGAGACCTGCTGTTGCTGCTGTTGCTGGGGGCATGGGCATGGGCTGCACATGCTCCAGGGGTGGGGCAATGGGTTTCTGCTGCTCTTTCTGGGTGGGGGCACATGCTGCTGGGGGTTGCAAGGTGGTCCTACTGCTGTTGGTGGGGCAATGGGTTCAAGCTCTTCTTGGGGAGCAACTTGGAAAATGCCCACCTGTTAAGGCGAACAGTAGGTCCTCCTGGTAGTGCTCCTGCCATTCTCCCCCCTTGCTGTACTGTTCCCAGTCCCAGGCCCTTTTTCCATCTTAAAATTAAAAAAAAAGTTTTCTTAATAGAAAACTAAAGAAAATAAATGAAAAAGAAAGAAAGATACAGGGAGGGAGTCAAACACACACACACACTATAAAGAAGAAGAAGAATCAGCATTTATATAGCACAGTTCATACACAGTGTATCCCAAAGCACTTTACAAGCAATGCTAGACTGGTAGTAAAGTAACTGAATGTGTGTGGTGGCCATATCACACATCATCACCCACACACAGCCTGGATAATTGCATGAACTGGTTTATGGGAAGGGGAATGTTGGCCAGGACACTGGGAATGTTCCCTACTCTTTGTGAAGAGTGCCATGGGTTCTTTTACTTCCACCTGGACACCCACCAGGATGGGCAGAAGGGACCTTGGTTTAACATCTCATCCGAAGGATGGCACACCCCAGCAGTACAGCACCCCCCAATACTGCACTTGGATGCCAGCGATTTTTAGTTGCAAGTCCAATCCCAGTGTGGGACGAGAACCCAAGACCTTCTGGTCCAGAGGTGGATGTGCTACCAACTGAGCCACACTGACACCTATAAAGATATAAAGATAAAAAAATATACCACTAAAGAAAAAGCCATAACAGAAAACATTTACATTTCAAAATAAAGTGGGGAAGAGATTACAAACAAACACACACAAACACTATATTTGTTTTGCAACAAGCTCTCCTATTCACTCTGTCTCTCTCCTACTAGGCTGCAAAAGCTCTAAAGGAAGTAGATATAGTCTGGCTTCCTACCTAAGTACAGTCACCCATGTGACCAGCAGTCTACTAGAGAGAGAGAGTAAGTCATGTGATGAGCAATTTTTTCCCAGTTTTGCCTGATACTAAAGTAAGACAAAATGCACCATCAAAAGTGAAATTTTCTGGTGAAAATGACGGCAAAATTCTGCCTGAAGGTCCCAATCTCGCAAAATGTTTCCCACAGTGAAATTTTGCCAGAATTTAGCCAGCAAAATTAAATTTTGCTGCATCCATAGTGCATACAGAAGGGAGGTTATTAAGGAACAGGGAAAAGAGAACAGGTCTGAGTATCGAACGTTGGGGAACACCTGCAAGGACGGGGAGTGAAAAAGAGAGGCCATTACTGACTTTCATTAATTGGGGTGACCCCTTAGATAGGATCTGAATCAGGACACAGAGGAAAGAGAAAGGCCAGAGGCACTTAGTTTATTTAGGAGTAGGGAGTGGGACACGTAGTCAAAGTCCTTGGCTAGGTCAATTAAAATGGCCGAGCTGATCAGACCTTGATCCATGGCAGAGTGGATGGCATCGGTGTAGCATAGAAGGGGGGTAGTGGTAGAATGACACTTTCTGAACCCTGATTGGACAGGGTACAGAGGGTTAAAGACTTGGAGAAAATCATTTACCCTAGAGAGGACTAGGAAGTTCTAGACTTTGGCTAGCGGCTGGAGAAGGGATATTGGGTGGTAGTTGCCAGGGCCAGTGGCGTCACCCCCTTTGAAGAGGGGGAGGACCGTAGCTGTCTTCCAGGCCATGGGTATGGTAGTGGAGGATATGGACAGATTGAGAATGAAGGTTAAGAGGGTTACAATAGAGGAAACTGAGATTATGAAGAGCTTAGGATGCAAGCCATTGGGGCTGGATTTAGTGAGGTTGAAGGAGACAAGGACTTTAAAGACTTCGGAAGGAGATATCCACAGTATCTGGAAGTCAGAGGGCGGGGTGGGGGGTGAGTGCTGGATAGGGAAGAAGGGGATCTGGCAGAACAGCACAGGTTGCGTAAGAATTTATATAGAACTTCTGTTACATGGGTAGGATTGAAACCAGTGATTCTGCAACTCTGATAGTGGGTGGGGAGGCATAGGAGGGGTGAATGAGTGATCATGCCAGAAGGTGGTCAGGGTGTTGTTAGAGACTTGCAAATGAGATTTGAAAAATTCTGATTTGGCCTGTTGTATGCACTTAGTAAGCTGTTGTGGAGGGTACAGTAGGTCTGAAGGTCAGCTGGGTAGCATCAGGATTTAAAGTGGAGCCACGAGAGATCACAGGACTTTCACATGGCCAAAATTTCTGGGGCAATCCAGTGATGGTGAGAACACCTTACTCTGATAGATTTTAGGGGGGCATAAATATCCCAAACTTTTAGAATGATGGATGTGAAGTGGGAGAGTGCAGTATCAAGGGAGAGGGAGGAGAGTATGGAGGACCAGTTAGCCATGGCCAAGTTATGGAGCAGTTTGCTCTAGTTGAGGGGCTGATACTAGATGTATTTCAGGGGGTTAGGAGGAGTACAAATCTTCCTGATGCAGTAGGTGGGGCAGTGGTCACTGATTGCATCAGGTAGTATGCCAGCAGAGCAGATGCAGTGGAGGTGGGTTGTAAGCACCCAGTTAAGCATGGAATGAGACAGGGAGCAAGGGTTAGGCCGTGTAAGTTCTTTTATCAACTGGGTCAAGTTTAATGCTTCTATCTGGTGACAAGAGTTGAGCGAAGATGGGGAGAGCCAGTCAAGATCAAATTCACCAAGGAGGATGAGTTTGCACGTTGTTGCCAAGGGTAGAGGTTGCAGAGATACAGGAGACAAGGAACTATGAGAAAAGTTTCAGGGAGGCACAGAGAACAGCAACAAAAATGGCCACTGATGAGGGAAATTTTAGGGTGACCAAGAGGAGTTTGTGGGAAGGAGGGCTCACTTCCTGGTGGGAAGTGGTACAAGTTAAGGAGTTGCGGGAGTAAATACCGACTCCATCACCTCTTTTTCCATGGTCTTGCCGGTGGAGGTTAAAGTCGGGTAGGGCCAGCTGATTGTCAGGAACGCGGGAGGATAGACATGTTTCAGAGATGCATAGTATGTCAGGGGAGTGCTGAGTGACCCATACTTTTAGAAAGTAGGCTATGAGCGTTAATGTGGAAGATTCTCAGTCCTTTTGGGTGTGTTAAGGTGTGAGCAGGGGGGGATGGGATTGGAAGGACCAGTGTTTAATTCAATGTTATCGACCAGAAGTAGGAGAAGGGCTGAGAAATGGAGGTGAGAGGCATGATTTTTGTGTTTAAATCAGTAGCCTCGGGGTGGGATATGTGAGAGGGATGCAAGAAGGTGTAAGTGGCAGATAGCTCCTATATTTATGAGAGAGCTATAGAGAAGCCCTGGGTGGATAAGTAAAGTTTGATAGGAGGAGTTTGTGAGGTGGGAAGGAGTGGGGAGACCATGATGGTGGGAAGTACGTCACAGAGGGGGCAGGAAGCAGATGGGTAGGTGCTAGCATGTGACAGGGGATAGACAGGGGGAAGAGTAGGAAGAAAGAAGAGGAGGGCTAGGAGAGAGTAGCGGATATTTTATTTATTTATTTATTTTTTTAATTCTAGGATTACAAGTACCTTCGAGCCAAGGCTCTTTCACAAAGCTTCCATGTCAGATTGAGCACAGCAAAACAATGTCACAACAGTACATGGTACAACAGAAATGTAAGTGGTACAGCAGAAATTTTGGCAGAGATAACAGGTTACTCAGGTTTACAAGCAGTTTCTAGTGGTGGATGTCGACAAGTGTGGTAAGAACATGAACAGTAATTACTTGCAAGTTTAACAGTTTTGCAATCAGATACAAGAGAAAATGTATACATTTTTGGTAGAGCATCAGCATTCATGATCATTGGTGTGCAACAGTATTACAAGACATGGTTAGGACACAGGGGGTATAAGCTGCAGAAAGGCATTGTCAACACATAGAGAAGTGCAGGCAAAGGGTTTGGGGGGAAGGGAGAAGGAGAGGTGGTAAAAGATTATTCTGAAAAGATAATTCCAAGTGTGGCCATGGCATTATTATAGGAAGTGTCGAGTGTGGATATGTGGCCTTTGGCAATCTGGAAACTACAAATAAGGCAGGCAGACAACAGGAAAGATTGCCAGGTACTACTGTAGAACATTAGCACAGTGACAATATTATGGCAATCAAGGCAGAAAGGAGGATAATTTGCTGCAATATATGAGTATTTGGTAGCAGAGACAGGCACTAAAGACCTCTAGTGGTTGAAGTATATAATGAGCCAATGGGAAAACAGGTAGATAGAATTTTATTGTGATTGGTTCTTTTGCGGTGTATATAGGTAAATGCTCAGATAGGGCAGGCAGGTGGGTGGTGGGATGGGAGACGCCACATATCGGTGTCAGGGAATTACTTGTTCAAAAGCTCACCCTGGCTCAGGACACAGGGGGATGGATATTCAGACTGCATCAGACAGCGGCGCAAGCCTGGACACAGTGCAACTGGGCTGTGCTGGTGCTAGGACCAGGCGATAGTCAACAGCGATGCGCCATGGCTCAACACCATTGAATATGGCAGGTTTGGCACACAGACTATGCATGACACAGTTGCACTGCACCAGTGCAAGCCACAGAGAGGGCCCACTGGAATGCACAAGTGCAGTTGCACTAGGCACATCACCCATGATATTCAGCCAGGGGCATGCAAATGAGGCCATAATCTATGCAAGGCACAAATGGAGCCATATGCATGTCATTATGGCCCCATTTGCATGCACTGCACTAGGCACTCTGGCAAAATGCCCCTGGTGCCCTGCCATGCTGCAGCTGGCGAGGGTTGGCTCCCTGGTGGGCTAGTGCAGCACCCCTATCCCATCTGCCCGATCATGGGTGTCCACATTAATAGACCAAACCCTGGTGGTCTAGCAGTTCCCTAGCTGCCCAATCGCAGGCATCTGCAATTGAAAATCAAACCCTGGTGGTCTAGCTGCCCCCTTGTTGCCCAATCGTGGGCATCTGTCATATATTTTCAAACCCTGGTGGTCTAGCGGTCCCCCTGCCACCCAATCATGGGCTGTCATAGCTGCAGAAAGTCTCTTGGTGTTCTAGTGGTACCCCCATCCCCACCATTCCCCAGAGGACCCCCGGCCACCCAGCCCCCTCCATCATCGGCAGCAACACCCACCCACATACCATGACCACCACCGAATGACAGGAACAGTATGTTCTGTACACTATTAGACCACAGTGTGGACCAATGGGTTTCTCAGAATATACTGTACTACACAGGACGAGATATGTGAATGAACACGTTCATTCACATACAGTATCTGGTCCTGTGTAGTACTGTATTGTCTGCAAGCCCATTGGTCCACACTGTTGACCAATAGGCATACAGGGCATACTGTACCTGTCATTCAGCGGGCCGTGTGTGGCCACGTGGTATTCAGGTGGGGTGCTGCCGCCCGCCAATGATGGGGGATACCTGGTGGCCAGGGGTACTCTGTGGAAAGGTGGGGAGAGGGGTATCACTGGAACACCAGGTGACTTTCTGCAGCTATAACAGCCCATGATCAGGCAGTGGGGGGACTGCTAGACCACCAGGGTTTGAATTTGCATTACAGATGCCCATGATCGGGCTTACGGAGTGGGTGAGGGGTCCACTGGACCACCAGGGGGGTATGTGTGCTTGTCAATGGTGTTCTGGGTGGGCGGTTGGCCACCCACAGCTGGCAGCTGCTGTGTTGCACCTTGCAATACAGCAACCCACTGGTGGGTGGCCGGGACTTGCTCCTACTTCTCCTGGGCTCAACTTTGAGTACCCCTGTGTGGCTCACTGCAGGGTTGCGCCGGCATATGCGCCACACATCCCGGGCTGAATATCAGGATATGCCACATATGCATAGGCACACCCCCTGCATCTGCACCGCATGGGATTACATTGCACCCCGGTGCATCAGGAGTTCTGCTGTGCTGTGCAGCCTTTTCAATATCCTATCGGGGCGCAATGTGGGGTTGCACTAGCGCATCTCAGTTGTGCCAGGTGCAACTCCTTTGAATATCCTGGCCAGAATGTACAGTAAGCACAGAGCAAATAAATTAAATGAAATAGGATTACAGATTTAACTTGATTTATAAGCTTGGACAGACAACATTAAATTAGATGGAATTCAGGCTACTAAGGCCTAATTTAAAAATTGTCCTTTGTCCTTGATTTGTGAGTATGAGCATATGATTGTAATAGAGCTGATCTCTAAACTGTTTGCTAAGGATGAGAAGTTAAAGATTAGTTTACAGATTATTTGAGCTAATATATGTGGGACTAAGGAATATTGGAATTGCCATGTTTCTGAAGTTTTGTGTATGTTAAAGGAATTGGGGGATCCTGCGTGGTTTGTGACTTTCTGTTGTGCTGAGTATAGTTGGGAAGAGCTAGTAGATGTGTTAAATATTGTGAATGGTGACTTAACCGATGTAAGTAATTGGACAATTGGTGAATTGTGTTCTATGGATCCTACTACTGTGTTGAAACAATTCCACCACAGGTTTAGTGCTGTAATGGAGTTTACAAAAAAATAAAGATTTTCCTCCATTTGGTCGGTTGAACATTACTTTTGGAGAGTTGAGTATTAGGCTAGAGGAGCACCTCATATTCATATGTTACTGTGGGTTAAGGATGCTCCTCATATAGGAGAGGATGATGATGAAAACATTGAATTTTATTAAACAGTATATTACTTATGATTTAACTTGCAAACTGTCATGCCGTATTTTGAGGAATTTAGTGGATAAGTTCCAAGTACATTGTCGCAGTAAGTATTTTAAGTGTAAGGTAGAGACTGGAGATTGGAGGTATCTGTGCTGTAGATTTGGTTTTCCTAGAACAATCAGTCAGTATGAAGCATTAAATAATTGTTTTTCAACAATTAGTCACCCTTTGAAGGCCAGATCTGTGAAAAGGAGTAATCAGGAAATATTGGTGATTGATTATAATGTGGCTTTGTTGTTAGTTTGGAATGCTTATACTGAAGTGAAGTTTCTTGCTGATAATTCTCTTACTTTGGCATGATATATATATAGAATAGTGGATGGGTGAACATCCACAACAAGGCTGTGTTTCCATCGAGGGAGTTGATGACATCACAGAGACCTCGAGGCGGCATCGAGAGGTCGTGATGTCATCAACTGCCGAGATGGAGAACGCAGGGGCCTTAGTTGTGATGTTCACCCATCCACTGTTTTGTATAGTATATGGGGTTTTTTGTTTAAATTTTGTTTTTACCGCTACTTCATGTAGGCGCTGTGTCCTCAGTTCTGTCTAGTGATTCTGCTCCGCCTGTTCCCACTTAAGCTGCATACAGTTTCTCCCCTGCACATCACTCGTTTTAAAATCGGTGAGAAAAAAAAAAGAAATTGTCTTTTTTGAGAAAGGGAGCCATGTATGGCTCTCCGTGTCCCGATTCCCGACTTCTAAGTCACTGGCTAGGCTGCTGAGGCGCTCGCTAAATCGCGCCACCATTTTTTTTTTTTTTAGAGAGCCTCGTCTGAGCCAATCAGGTGGCAGGTCAAGGGTAAAAAGTTGTTGTACTATCGATGTGATGTCAGAGTGATAGTACAACAACTTTTTTGACCTTTGAACTGTACTACAACAAGATTTCAACAGTTGCTGAAATCCATTGAGAATAGGCAGCACCCATATACTATAAGACCATATATCACAAGGTATGAGAAAACTGAGTTGGAAAGTGTGTGGTAAGAGATTTCTGGTGAGAAGACTGTCATCAAGACTTCAGAGTTTAGGTTTAAAGAGCCTATCGCATGAGTGTAGTAGTTATAAAGCTATACTTGTAGAATGTTTGATAGGAACTTCTTTGTATGGTGTGTTAGAAGGCATACATTAGCTTTTTATTAATTACAAGCATTATAGAAAGCACATTTTAAAGACTTTTAAATATATATTTTTCAATCTGGTTGTAAACAGACCAAATCTAAAGGTATGTTAAAACGGAATATGCTAGATACTTGCTATCAGAAAAAGAGGCCAACTGTGTTTGAAAGTTTGTGTTACATGAGTTTGCTCAGTGGTATGATTATAGGAGTGAGCAGGGCAAACAGAGTCACAAAATGTGTTGGTGTTGAGTGCTAGTAAAGGATTTGTTGATCATAGAACTAAGCCATGGTTGATAGATCATAGGCAGTTTGATAGGAAATTGCTGAGGGGAAAGAGCTGTACAATTTTGCATTGTTGTTTGCATTTATACCACAGAGAGATAAGTTATGTTTGACTGGATATTGTTGCACTTATGAAGGATGTTTTAAGGAACTGAAGAACAACATCGCTAGTGTAGTTTTTAAGATTATGTTGCAAGGTTAGAGACAGGTTGAGGTGTAGGAAAAAAACATTGGCTGAAGTTGTAAAAAAATATACTTCTGAAGGGTTGCTTGTATCTTCTACAGTGTTGCTGATTTGTTAGGAGAAACTGTTCCTCTGAGTGATGATGAGGTAGCCATGAATGATGCAGTGCAGGTAGAGATGCCTCAAAATGTTATTTCTCCGGTGAAATTCCAGCGAAATCACTAATTTCGCTGTGAGAAATATTTCACGTAATTATGAACACAAGGCAAAATTTTGCCAGTAAATTTCACAGGTAAATTTCTCCTTGTGTTACTATTTGGCGAAATCATGCCAAAGTGTGCTTTCCACATGACTTACTCTCTACAGGTCACATGGGTTGACTGTATATAGGCAGGAAGTGAGTGGTTTATTTTCTTTCTGTGTAGCTGGAGACTTGGAGAGGAGAAGCAGGCAGCCAGCAGCAGCAACTTTAAAATCAAGATTCTTTTGTGTGCCACTGACTGTTCCATTGTGTGTGTTTTTTTACACCCTTTTTTGTTTAAAAAGAATATATTAGACTGTGTTTCTGTTCTTTGCTTATAGTTTCTGTTTGGTGTTGGTAGTGTATTGCTGTGTGTGTGTGTGTGCGTGTGCATGTGTGTGTGTGTGACTCCCTCTCTCCCTTTCTGCTAGCAATCTTTTTTTTTTCATGGATGGGATGGATGCTAAACAGCATGGCAAAGTGACTTGGAGTAAGGCATCTACTGTTCGCCTTAACAGGCGGGTGTTCCAGCAGGATCCTGTGCCCCCCCAACTGGAACATGTGGATCCCACTCCCCAGCTGCAATAGCATGAGCCCATTTCCCCATCACCACTGCAGCAGCGTGGCCATGAGTATGATGTGGCCCACAGCCTCAGAATCCCATAGCCCCACACAGCTGCAGCAGGAGCATTTGGCCCCCACACCGCAGCAGCAGCCAGATACTAGTGCTCCCCCCCCCAGCAGGAGCATGCACCCCCCACCTCCCCCAGCATAAAGGGTCAGCTGTATGGCGTTTCTTTGATAGAAACACCAGTGACAGCATGGTGGTCATCTGCAGGCTGTGCTGCAGATCCAGCTGAAGGGGCAAACAAGAGGCCATTTGGGACTGGTGGCCAGAGGAGCCATCTGCAGAACCACCACACTGCAGAGTGGCTCCAAGTACAACAGGAGTTGGCAGCTGCAGGAGGCAGTGGGGCCCAAGAAGAAGAGGGCCAGCAGTAGGATGGGGCCAGTGGTCAGGTGGAGCCTGGAAGCTGCCACAGCAGCAGGAGAAAGTAGCAGGAGGCAGCAGCAGCACCCCATCCACCTCACACCACATCCACTGGTGGCACCGGGTTCAGGGTGGTGGTGAACACACTCAACCTGCAGCAGCCCCAGTTGCTACTCCAGTTAGCCACAAAGACCCGGCAGCTGTAAGAGCAGAGGTGTCCACTCTCCACTGTGATTTTGATGAGTTCCACCAGGAGGTCAGGGGGGACCTCAGAAAACTAATGGAGGAGCAAAAAAAATGTTGGACCTCCTTGTGGAACTTCGTCATTGGGGGATTGGTGGTGGTAGTGGCAAGTCAGAAGAATCTGGGCCTGTTTCCAACACTGTTTAATTACAGTCTGGAAATTTTAAAAAATGTGTTTGCTAATTAGCAAGTGAGGCAGACAGTGCAACACCTGAATTTTCTTCTTTTTTCTTTTTTCTGTACTTGCTTTGTTACTGTCACTCTTCCCTCATGCACACCCCTAAAAAATAACAAAAACAAACCTCCTTCTATATTTCCTCCTCCTATCCACAAACGTCAAGTACATTGTAATGTGTTTGTATGAATAAAAATAATTTTACAAAGCTATGTAGTTCAGGCTAATGTTGTGGGTTTCAGTTGTTTTGGCTGTGTGGAGCGTCAGTTTGAATACGTACACAACAATCATAGAAACAGAAGCACTTTTACTGTGAAGTTAAACATAAATATGTTTTTATGCTTAAAAACATGTGTCCCCTGGCCTTGCCTCCCAAAAATGTTAACTTTGTGTCCCTTCCCTCCATTCATGATGATGTTTAGTGCCCCACCACCAGCAGATCCGGTCCGAAATGCTCAATTTGGCCACAGTTTAACATAGCCTCTCGCCGCCATACTGTGCAGAGCAGGCATGCTAAGACAAGAAATATGTCAGGAGAAATGGTACATAAAATTGATACAGAAATATGGTCTGAGTCAGGATGTGATGTGGTCCCTCCCCCCACCACCACCACCCAGACATTAAATTGCTGTTTTGGGTAGTGTTCAGCAATGATTTCAGCCTGAATCACAGTGCTGCTTATGCCTAAAAGTCCAGAAATGTTTCCCAAAAAAATGTGACATTAAATTCAGACAGAAATCAGGTCTTAGCCATGTTGTTAAATGGTGCCCAAGCCACCACCCATACTAAAATATGGTCTTTGGTCCACTGTTTACAAGTCATCTCATGCCAAATCTCTGCTCTGCAAGTGCAGGACAGGATGTACATGTCCAAAAATGTGACAGCAAAAAATGGTAGATAAAACTGAGACTGAAATATGGTCTGAGTCAGGATGTGATGTGGTCCCCCCCACCAACCAGACATTAAATAGCTGTTTTCGGGCCTGTTTGCCAAGTATTTCAGCCAGAATCTTGGTGCTGATGCTTTCATTACATTTGAGCAATTATCACTTGAGATAAATCCTGCTATGAGTGACTGTGTGTGAAGCCACCCATCAGTCTCTGACACCAGGACATTAAGCATTTTCTCAGCTGTGTGAGAACCAGTGACACTTGCCATACTCAGGGTCGTATGCTGTCGAATACCAGGTGTGTTGCTACCACCACAGTTTTGATTTCTGCAGGTTTTGCCTGGTCCCAAACCAAGTACCACCCCAGGCATCTGTGCCTAGTGTGCTGTTATGAATAGATACAAGCTTGCTGTTATCTTCCCACTGGTCCACATATCCATGGTAAGATGGATATATTCTGATGCACTATGCTTCAATCCCTGTCTAATGGAATCAGACACTCTACAGTCAGCTCTGGTATGACACATTAGAAAAATAGGTTCACAAAGGAACCTACCATTTGGGACAGGCAAGGGCCATCAACATATGGAAACCAGCATTCTCCACAAATAAGAATGGCAACAGATTGATAACCAGCATTTCAGCAGTGGCAGAATTTAACCCCTGGCAGCAGCATGATTGGGGGGGGGGTACTTTGTGTGCTGCTCAAGGATAGTCTTCAGAGTGGGCTGCATCTTTGGGCTGTTCAACCAGAACACTGTACTTTTGGCAGCAATGATGTTCTTTTAGGGGTAACACTTGACTTTTGGGGCTGTGTAGACCACATGAAACAAGTTAGTTTTCTTGTGGGTGTGGTGGTGTACTTTTCAGATGCAAGGGACTGGGACTTGCACCTCCACTGCTATGCCCACTACTCAAGAGATGAAAGGATTGCTGACCCTCCTCTCCACCACTGAGCCATTCTGCCCTCCCTCCTCCTGCTCTTGCTGTACTACATTTAATATGCCAGGGGAGATGACATCAACAGCTCTGGCATCCTTCTGGTGTTGCTGCCATCTCAGCAAGTGCTTGTTTTTCTAGTGGGTGTGTTGGCCACTGGTGCCTATGGCTTCCCCCCCCCCCGACTAACACATGCTTGACAAAGTTGGTATATTACTATGGTGTCATCAGCAGGATCAAATACATAAAAGTCCAAAACTAGGGACTTTAGATCTCTGGAATTCAAATGCTTCTGGAACTGGGATAATTCAGAAACAGGTGTGGAAGTGTGTGTTTTTTGGGCTGCTCTGATCACTGCCATAAGACTAATTTTGTGAGGGGGGGGGTTACTTAACTGCTTGAAGGTTTGCTTATAGGCTTGGTGACAGATAGAGATGCAGCAAATTTAAATTACACCAGTGAAGTGAACGTGAAGTGGGCACTTCGCGTTGCGGAGTGGGCAATGCAAAGTGCTCACTCTGCCTTGTCATTACCACTTCACGTTAAGGCGGAATGGCAATGAGAAGTAAGGCAAAGTCATTGTTTTTAATGGACTTTGCATTCCTCATTATGATTCTAAGAGATCCACTTGGTGTTTTAGATTTGGCAGCCTCCCCCACACATCACATGGCTTACAGTACTGTAAATCACATGCTCTTTAGCTAGGCAGGTAGAAACTGAGCCATACAAGCAGACACTTTTACTTTCTTCTGTGCAGATGAAGAGAGAGTAATGTGTTTTGTGACTGCTGATACTTTTAGATCAGAGCGAGGAGTTTTAAACTTTGATTTAGACCCAACAGCTTTTTTAAAAGCTAAATTTTTTTGTCTTTTTTTTTACTTAATTTGTTCTTTCTGTAAATTTTATTTTTCTTACCTTTATAAGTAGTTAGTTATTTGTCTATCTCTGTGTGACTGTGTGTGTGTGTGTGTTGTGTGTTGTGTGACAGTGTGAGTAGTGATTGCTCAGACTGAGGGAGCTCAGTAGGAGAGATGGACCAGGGTGAGTGAATGTCTGGGGCGGGGCAGCTCTGGGAGAGCATGGTAGTGGTAAACATCGTAACATGCGCACGCGTGGAGGGCATGGGCACCCATTCCTGTTGGACTGCTCAAAACTTGTGAGTGCCCCCCCCAAGAAGGACCAGCACTGCCTCCTGTCCTGACTCTGAGGTAGTTGAACCACCACCACCACCAAGTCCAGCACCAGGTCCTCTGGAGCAGGATGTGCGTGTTCCCCCGGGCCCAGGTGTGGATCCCATCCCTGTTCAGCACCGTGACCAGCAGGCTTACAATACATCCAAGCAACTATTAAAAAAAATGAATGTTGTGATTCATGACATGATCATAAATTGTGATTTTGACTGCATTTTTGACCGTGATGATGAAGAAATGTGAATGCCTATGGCTGTACTTCCCCGGGCCCCAATGAACTGTATCTTAAAACTCCCAGACTTAAAAACACATATCAATGAGTGCAATGGTGGGGTGGTGAGGCCTGGAGAGATATTACAAAACTGGCTTACAATACATCCAAGTAACTAGAAAAAAAATTTATGTTGTGATTCATAATGTGAATGATTGTGAATCATGATTTGTGACTGCATTTGTGACCGTGATGATGAAGAATATGATTTGTATCACGAGTGACTCATGATGATGGCCCTGACTTAAAAACGCATATTAATGAGTACGATGTTCATGCAGAATTAACCACCACACCTGTCCAGTACTCTAAAGGGAAGCCAAAGAAACAACTGTGAGTTAAGTTTCAGATGGAGATTGGGCCCTAAAGAGATGCAAATGCACAGACAGATTAAGATTGCGCTGTGCACTGAAGAGATGCAGACACAAAGGCACAACACCTAACCAGTGCTCACCATCAGAAATTCAAATCTGGAAAAGAATACCTTTGCCGGTTGGGGCAAGCTGCGGGGTGGGGGGCAGTGTACTGTACTGCTGCAGTAACAGTCACTAGTACTAGTACCAGTAAAGATACCACAAAGAAGTACAAAAATCACACAGCTGCAGTGGATAGCAGCTTCACATTGCTGAAATTATTATGTGGCACAGGTGTCTGATTTTATGACACGCTTCACACACATACTCACACACACACTAAGTAATGCATAGCAAATTGAAAACTTCAGTAATATAACCACATATTTTAAACAAACTAAAAGTATGCACTGCTGCACCACAACAATCAGCAAAAAAATAGCAAGAAATATTGAAAATATTACTATGTGTACCTTAACACAGTTATACAAGAAAAATATCACCAAAACAGAAAGCACTGTCTTTTCTCCAAGTTAATCTACCTACACCACAGATACACCCCTCTCCCAAAGCACACTTCCACTGTCTCTCATTACACAGACTGAATGTTGTACATTAACATTCAAAATCCATACACAAACAATAAACACTCGATGATATGAGCACAGGAGGGTTTTCTATAATCAATGAACTAAAGTTTCAGCAAAAAAAAAAGACTCAAAAAAGCTTTTTTTAACAACTTTTTGAAGGTTTGAATCGCAGAGAGCTCTCAGAGCAGATTGTCTCCTACAGCTTCCTACACACACTACACCAAACTGAGGCTGTGCAGAATAATCTATAGCCCATGTGACCTGAAATCCCATGAATCACTGCAAAATTTGCCTTTGGAGCTTAAAAACAAGGTGAAGTGAGGCGAAGTGGAAGGCAGAGTAACGCAAAGTCATTGTTTTCAATGGACTTCGCGTTACCCATTATAATGCAAAGTACTCCACTTTGCATTGGGCTACTCAGAGGTCCTTTCACTCCGTGAATCACTTGGCCGAGCGAATTGGGGCCACTTCCCCCATCACTAGTGACAGACTGACCCACGGGCTATGCATGTAAATGGCCTACATCACCCTTGACCATTTAATCTTGGTTCTTCTTGATTTATCAAAAGCATTTGACACTGTGGATCATGTGGTACTGCTCGAGCACCTGTGTTTTTTCTGTGGACTGAGAGGGGCGGTCCACAGTTGGTTTAAGTCCTTCCTCAAAGGTAGGTCTCAGAGAGTGGTGTCAGGAATTCATTCCTCGGCCCCTCATGGACTGCCCTGCAAGGTCCCACAGGACTTGGTGCTGTCCCCCCTGTTATTCGTAGTGTATTTGCTTCCATTAGGTGACATTATAAGGTGGTACAGTTTGAGCTTTCATTGCTATGCTGATGATTCTCAACTGTACATGTCCTTTGTACCCAACCAGGAATTAAATTATGTTATGGTGTTTAATAACTGCCTAATGGAGATTCAGAACCTGATGAGTGCTAGTTGGCTTCAGATGAACTCAGAAAAAACTGAGCTACTGGTTGTGCACCCTGGTCTTAGGATGATAAGGGCATGGGCAGGAAAACCATCAGGATTAAATCTTGGTGGGATTCCACTTATTGACTCTAGCCAGGTACGAAAGCTGGGCATTCTTTTTGATGAAGGCCTGATCCTGAGGGTGCAGGTTTTGGCTGTAGTCAAATCTTCCTATTACAATCTTAGAAGCATAGTCAGGGTAAAGCATCTAGTTCTGCCTGAAGATCTTCCAACCTTGGTCCATGCCTTTGTCACCAGTCATATTGATTATGGCAGCACCCTCTACCAAGGGCTACCAAGGGTGGATATCCACCTCTAACAATTAGTGCAGAACGCGACAGACAGGTTGCTGACTGGAGCGCCTAGATCCAGTCATATTACACCTGTGCTGCATGATCTGCAGTGGTTGCCAGTACAGTGTCGGATTACCTTCAAGGTCGCATTGCTGACCTATAAGGCCATACACGAGCAGGGTCCCCAATACCTGAAAGAGCTCCTGAGTCCTTACTGTCCCTCCCGCTCACTCTGATCCTCTGGCAAGAGATTACTAGAGATTCCCAGGGTATCCCTTAAAACATTGGGAGGAAGATCTTTCGCCTTTATGGCTCCTACCCTGTGGAATTCTCTACCTTGCCAGATACAAAAAAGCCAGACCATAGAGGGTTTTAAAAATCTTCTAAAGACGTATCTATTTAACAAGGCCTTCTCAGGAATGTAATGAATTTTGAATTTATGCAAATGTGTTTTAGTATGCTTTTATACGTGTTTTATGATATGTGGTGAGTTTTTAATGTTATAATGTAAAGGTGCCCTGAGCATTGGAAGAGCACCTTATATAAATGAAGCTTGATGATGATGATGAACTCAGGCTTCCATGTGAGATCATCCCAGTCGTTATCATCACCACTAATAGTGATGATGTCCTTGTCTTCCTCTTCCTCCTCCTCCTCCCTATCACTGTCTTTTTGCAGCACAGCACGTTTTTCTTTCTCTACAACCATCCCAGGGGGCTGACTATCCCTATCTCCAGGATTATCAGACTCTGGTTGAACACTATCATCACCAACTCCTGAAGAAACACAGACAGTCACACTGACAGACGTATCACCCTCCTCCTGGATCACTGTTCCTCTACTGGTGTTAGTGCCTCCCTTCATCTCACTGTCATTATCCCCTACTAGCATGGATGCAACAGTTTGAGCCTTAAAAAGTAAGACACAAGTATGCCAGACCCTGTTCTGCCAACAACTCCTTTGCTGATTCCTGTCACACCACCAGAGCCCACAGCAGAAGACACTGATGCAGACATATGCGTGCTTTCACTGCTATCAGGAACTGGACCAGAAGTTGTACTTTTTTCAGCAGACTTCTTAACTCCCTCATCCTCCCTGCCAAGTTTTCCCCCCTGTACTAAGCCGTCTCTTAGTAGGCATTTTTCTGGCTGCAGCTTCACAGCTTTGCCTTTCTCTGGGAGTATTTGAAGAAAGGATGTATTACTGTGTGAATAACACAATCAGGCCAGGTAGCAGCACTTAGAGTACAACTAATACTGTATATGGTAGGTAGCCTATTCTAGTAAAAACAAAAAAGTAACTTTTTTTCTATCCACAAATAGGAATTAAAGAAACACACACAAAAGGAAGAAGGGCACAAGTGACCAACTTTAAATACAGATCACATTTGTCTGGACAAATAAAGTACTGTAGTGTGTTTTTATTTAGTTAATACCTCAATTTTATTTTATTATGTTAGGGAAGAGACAACCAAAAAACCTAATTGAAGTTGAGTACCACAATATGGCAGTTGTCTAGATGGTAGGGATCACCAAGCAATCTTTTTAAAATTTCTATATTAATACATTGTTTTATAATGCATGCATCAGGTGTTAAACAAACAATGCTGTAACAGAGAAAGGGTAAGGTAAGTCAGCTAAAACAGGAACACCGCATAATGTGCAGAGGCAAGCTCCAGCAATAAAATACAGGAGAGCAATTCAACAAAGCAGTGTGACTGTAAATGGACAGGTTCAAGTGATCAAGTTAAAGTATTTAAGTAAACATACAAAAAAAATATAGAACTGTTGATTTTCACAGTTTAAGTGACACATTTTAACACTCCAGCAAACAGAACTAACCACAAGCAAATAAAAATAAAATAACGATCAGCTCTGTGTATTTAAAATTTTAGTATTCACAATCACAACTAAAAGCAGAAGAATGGCACATATAACACAGGCTAACAGTGGCAGGAACTCTCTCAAACAGGATGGAGTAACTTTTCAGAGAAAAAAATGGCAAGATATAACAAATTTAATAAGAAATAACAGTAAATAAATAACTCATAATTTGTGAGCAATCTGTTTGTAAAAGGCTAGAAATAGCATGCACTGTTTTACACTCCTGCCCTACCCCACTCAACTCCATCAAAGAAACAGACAAAAGTAAAACCTAATTAAACTAAATATTATGCAAAAATCCACAAAATTAGAAAATGTTCCCTAGCAGCACTAGGAAAAAAACTTTATATTTGGGAGCAATTAGCTCTCAAAAACAAGCTTTAACAAGGTTTTAAAAGGCTTTATTAGCTCTGATGCACCACAACAGACTGCTCTCTGACTCAACATGCAGCAGAATGACCTGTAAACAAGCTACACGTGATATTTGACCTATGTACCCACAATGCAGTGCACATTTCACTATTGGAGCAACATTTCGCCCTCAAAATCAAAAGTTACACTGGCAAAATTGCATCAATGGATGAAATTGGCAGACCAAGACATTTGTGTGAAATTTCACCATTACGCGAAATTGTGAAACCAAGCGAAAAATTTCACCAAGGCATTTTATGTGAAATTTCGCAATTATGCGAAATTGTGAAAACAGGCAAATTTCATTTCGCCTAGGCAAAAGAATTTGTGGAATTACATGAAATATTTTGCCAGGTGAAATATTTCAGTTTTGCACAACACTAATTGCAGGCCATGGCACGTGGTTGTTTGGGTAAAGGTGTGTTGGCTAGTATGATTGACAGCTTTAATGTTGAGCAAAGCAAGATTTTTGAAAATGTGTAAGTGTATGTTTTGTATAGATTAGATCACAGTTATGGTAGGTGTAGTTGTGATAGTTATGAGCCATTGTTGTTGTACGTTAGTGGTATAGCTGGGCAGGTAAAATGTTTTAAAAAAAATGTTTTAGTCAGATGTATATGATGTGTATCTTCTGTTCTGTTTAATGTGCAATAGCAGCTCCTTCTGGGCATGCAGCATATAACATTTGTGGTGTAACGCTGCATAGGTTGCTGATGTTACCTGTAGAGCAAGGTTGAAAGGTATAGTATAGGAAATTATGTCAGAAATGAGGACATGTGTGAGGCATTTATTGTATAAGTTGGATATTGATTACAGATGAAGTTAGTGTGGTTTCCAATTTAATGTTGCCATTTATACATCTTTGAATGCAATATATTTTTAATTGTGATGATATTGATTGTTTTGGAGATAAACGTGATTATTGGGGGTGATTTGTCAGAGTTGACTCCAGTAAAAGGGAAGCCTACATTTAGCATGCTTAAAAGTAATGACCCACAATTAAGAAAATGACTGGTAGTATATGTTTACTGAAATTGTGGATGAAGTATAAGTATAGTGAGTTATCTAAATGTTAGTCAGGATAAGGATCAATATTAGGCAAATATTTTGGTTGAGCTTAGAAGAGGCCAATTAATCTCTAGTGTAGCACTGTTAAGTGAAAGATCATTGTGTGTCTCTCTGGTGATGGTAGGAGTGATTAAGCTAATGTAGTTAGACAGTTGTTAGGTGATGGTAAAGTACATGTTCGTTTGATGGGAATGTTAGTAAATTGTAAGTGTTATGATGATAGGTCAGAAATAAGAAGCTGTGACATTGAAATGTTTGGATATTTTTTGTAGTTTTACATATTATAGTGCAGCAAATGAGTTTGTTAAAGAGAAGTTAAAAGAGTTGCAAGGAGATGCTTCTAGGTCAGAACGGATGTGTAGTGTTTCTGTTTTGTGTAAGAATTGCAGCATAATGCTTAGAAGAAATATCACTTTAGAAAAAGGGTTAGTGAGCTGAGCAAGGTGAATTGTGTAGGGTTTTATATATGATGATGTAGGTATAACTATTCAGGAAGGTATACCAATAGAAATGTGACTTAAAATTGTCACTGCAAATACGGCACCACAACAAGGGCAACAGTGAAAGGGGCAATCTTGATTTTAGATTCTTTCTCATTGATGCTGCCCTGTGCACTCACACTGTTACTACCCCCTCCAAGGCATGCATGTCCTGGAAGTTGTTATATTAATTTTCTACAGGTGCATGGAAAAGGCCCCCCCCCCCACATTGGGTTTCATGGTGGGCAAAGCCCAACGCAAACCAGGACTGTTTCCTGGGACAGCAATTTAGTGCTACATGTCCCAGGAACAGCAATGCCTGTCATCCTAATGTCAGGCAGCAAAATGGCTTTGCCCATATCAGTGTCGACAAAATGACTGTCGCACCAATATGGGTGAACCATTCAGGAGACATGAGTGAAGTTTGATTGTATCAATGATAAAAGTGAGTCAAATCAGTGTGACGTTTCAGTCATTTAAAGATGTATATGAAATCAGAAAGCAGTTTACTGTACATGCAGCATAGGTTCTTGTGCTAGAGATGATGTTGAGAAGTCTGTCTTCAAAGAAGGAATAACACAAGTAACATTGTAGAGAGGATTTTTTGGGGTATTATATTGCTTGATAGTTAAAGGCTGAAGGAACTTAAGATTGTAACATTTTATGTGCTGATTTTTTAGTGGAATGCAGTTGTATATTTTTGATGAGTATGTATCTGTATTGTCTGTAAGTATTGTGTATGGGTGCCCTGAGCTAAGGAAAGGGTGTCTTATATAAATAAAATTTTACTTACTTACTTACTAACTAATGTGGAGAAGGAAAGTTTGTATATAACCATTCACAGTTGTAGTATACCCCTCATTTACCACAGTTTCTGGAAGTGCTGGAATTGGGAGGTATAATTAGAAAAGCTGGACATAAAGTTTGAAATTGTAAGGGGAAAGCAGTAGACAGTGATGCTACAGTGGTTGCTAAGAACTGTAGAGAAGAGTTAAGTGTTGTTGTTAAAGATAATGGTCCTCTTAGGTTTATACTGTAAATAATAGTGGTGTGAATTGCTATGCAAATAGTACAATGCAATGTTTACTGAATTTAGATAAAGTGGTGGACTTCATGGTATATAGTTTTTCTATAGGTGTTATTCAGTTAGAGAGTTGGCTAGTAGCAGAGAAGGTGAAGTTGCCAAACCTTGATTAAGTTCAGTTTGTTGATGACTGCAATTTGTGCTATTATTCACCTGGCAAACTGGCAAAATTCTCACAACAAATCTATGTGAATCCCTAATTTGTGGGCGAATTAGACAATTTACATAGTTTGTTGTGTGAGTATGGCTATTTTGCTGGCAAAAAATATGCAAATTGCATCTCTAATGTGTGGCTATGCCCACCTCTCAAAAACATTTTATTCATGATATACCACCTCCTGTCCCCCACTGGCACCTTCCTCCCCCTGTTGTGGTGAATTGCAACAGCAAAGTAATAAAGTAGGAGTCAGACCACCATAAGACAGGGAGTATGAATTAAAGTTCAAATAGCCTACCATGCCCCCACCAACTCACAAAACAGACTCCCACCAGCTCCTCACCTGAGTCCCGACATGTAAGTCATCATAACTTTTTTTTAATTTTATTTATTTATGTCTTTGTTCATTGCGTAAGCACAATGGACATGACCTCTTTTCAGGAGCAAGCCAGAGCCACTTAGTATGCAGATTAGATGGTACAATAATACAATTAATACATACAATATGCAACTCATGGTACAAACTACACATGATAACATACTTAGTATAATAGTACAATAAATTAGTACAGCCTTAATAACATTTGCAAATAGTATGTTGCTGCAGATAACATTTTAACGCATTTTTAAAATTTGCATGTTTTTTTAGCAACCAAACAATGTTGAGGCATGGTATTCCACAACTTGGGTGCCAGTACTGAGAAAGCTCACTCACCCATACAGGTTGAGATCTTAGGTAAGATTAAATAGGTAATTGATGGAGACCTTAGTGTTCTACCTTCTTTTTAAGATTCAATTAGCTTGAATAATGAGGATTAATGCCCAAGTTGCATTATATTATTAAGTAAACAGCCCAAATTATATGAAACATTTAACCTTGATGGTAGCCACCTTGGCTCACTGTGTAATATACAATGATGGGTATTATATGGTTTTGCTGTAACAAAATGACAGACTGCATTAAAAGTTTTATTAACCAAGTTTAAATCATTACTTGTTAACATAGTAAATAAGAATGAATTATAATAAAACACTAAGAGGAGCACACTCTTTGTCACAGATTCCCTGGCTTCTCATGTTAAACAGTGCTTTATTCTATACAGAGCACCTAGCTTCTGGTTAACTGTTTTAACTGTTTAAAAACCTCCCTACTCACCTCCCCCCCAAGTCCCCACCACCCTCCTCCATCACCAGTACCCAGAAAGAAACCTGTGATAAAGAAAACTGTCCCCCAGTGCAGAGCATGAGAACTGTTAAATATCCATGTTGATGATGGTGCAAATGAATGAATGAAGATGTCATTGCTCCCAGCAAAAGCTAATTGGATGAAAATTCTGAAAAAAATACTGAAGTAGTCCCTGTTTGTAAGTACATTATTTACTATTCCATATAGTACATTTGTTACTAGTGTGTATGTCAGTGATTCTATACATATTACATGGATGTCACAGCACAGAAACTATATTTACTAAATATTACTCCATCTGTGTTGTGTTTGCAAAATAACTATACTATCTAATACTGAGATTGTTATAGTAACAAACTTGTCATTGTATTCTGTAATTTGTGGATTACATGTGCTCTTTTCAGCTTTATCATACTTGTATAAGTGCCCTGTATCCTCTGTGTGCCCTACTTTTAGTTTGTTAGTTTAATTGGAGCTGTCCATTCCCTGGAGAAGCAACATAGACTGCTGCAGCAGGCATGTCCCCTTTGTTGTTTGTTTCCTGGATGACATTTCTCTTTCCTCTAAAACCAGTTCAAACTACCAGTCTAACAAATGAACATAAGAGAGCAAGTATTTTATAAAGAGACACTGTCAGTTAGCCCAGTGACACAGACATCTGAGGCACCAAGTGCCTCAGCTTCCACCATACAGGTGACCCGGCTTCATAAATGGATGCAGGTTACTCAATGCCTGACCAAAAAGGGAGGTTTGAGTGTCTATATCACTGCTATCCTCCTCAGGGAGAGGGAATAAGATAGCTTGCAGCTTGTCTGCCACCTGGAGGTGTCCAGATAGCAATGCATGTAAGACCACACAAGAGGGGAGGGTTCTCACACAAAGGGCACTGAGGATGTCTCTGCAGAGGCTGATCTTACGCATCACGCCCATTGCACATGACATGGGTCTAGGATGAAAACTGGTGACCCCCCCAAATGACAGAATGAAGGCTGACTCCTCAAAGAACCCATACCAGCAACTGGGCATTCCCCCAACAGTCCTGTGAAAGAGGACAAAGTAGGGAAGACCAGTCCTGGTAAAGCTCTAAATGAGGCTGGGGAGGTAGGTCAGAAAAGGGCAGTCAGGGCAGACAAAGCAGATAAAATACATATGGGAAAAAAAGAAAAACACGACAGCCTTCTGATAACATAAAATATTTTCCACTTCCATCTGCAGTAATTCTGCCCCATGTAATAACATGAGGTTTCAATTGCCCCCAGCTGCCTTCAGTCCCACTACTATATGACCCAGTCTGCATTCAACCCTCAGTCCTCATGGAAGAATGTTTCCCCAATTTTGGATTTTGAGACATACTCACCTCTCTCTGTCCTGAGGCAACAGTATTTAGTCATGTGTATTCATGCATCATGTTCCCAAAAAATGGTGCTACTTTCTCCTACTATGCCTTCTAGGGTACTGGGCAGGGGCATGCAGAACATTTGCCCAGTTCCCATCCTGGAGATCCAAACATCATCATTGCTGCAATCTTTGTTGACTACTGCTGGCCTGAAGATGGTGCTCTGGACTCAGGACACAAACCTGAGCCTGCCACTCAGGCTCAAGTTGTTGTCCCTCTGTACAGACAGTTGGTAAGACCACATCTGGAGTACTGTGTACAGTTCTGGAGACACCATCTCCGCAAAGACACAGACAGGGTGGAGGATGTCCAGAGGAGGGCAATGAAAATGGTGCAGGGTCTGCACCAGAAGACGTATGAAAAAAGACTAAAGAAGGTTAAGATGTATAGCTTTGAGGAAAGGAGGGAGAGGGGGACATGATAAAAACTTTCAAATACCTCAAGGGAATCAACAGTCCATGAGGCTAGCATCTTTCAGAAAAAGAGATGTGCAAGAACAAGGGGGCACAATTTGAAGATTGGGGGATGGCTCAGCAGTAATGTGAGGAAGTATTTCTTCACAGAGAGGGTTGTAGATGCATGGAACAGCCTTCCTGAAGACGTCATAGAGTCAAAAACAGTGTGGGAGGGGATTCAAGAATAAATGGGAAAGACATAAGGCAATTCTAGTGGGGTGTAGGAGGAAGAAGGCTGTTGGTTAACTAGGATCTGCAGTTTATCCATTAGGTAGGGAAATGGGACATCAGATTCTATGTTTCTCTCATGGAGACATATGACAGTAAGTCACTATATAAATAATCATGATAAGTCACTAAGAAAGAATGGAATGTCAATTTGCATTGAAAGGCACTCTACAGTACCAGCAAAATATACTTTTGGGACAAAAAAGTAGTATGTTAAGTCTTTTACACTTTTGGTGCACATTTCATATGTGAATTTGAAGTACCATATGTATCCAAGATCATCATTTTCCCCTAGTCAGTGAAGACTGGTGAATCAATGATGCAAGCAATTTGTTGGTTTATATATGCAACCTGATGTCCCCCTGTTCTAAACTTGTGTTGATTTTAACATGTTCATTCATCTACCCAGTGACTCTCCAGTGTGATATAACAGGCCAGATTTTCGAAGGGGAAGCAGGGCTTGCATCAAACCCTGAGAAAAACCTTTTCATCGCTGCTGCTGCAGCATTGCTGAATGACGCATTTGCACTCAGTTTCATAATCTTGGGTACAGTTGTGACAGTCCGACAGATGTATGGCAGTATAGAGTAAGGTCTGTCCACTTGTGGTTCCCACCCACCTTGTCCCCTGGCTCGACAACGTCCACTGGACAGCCTCTCCCTCCCCCAGACCTACCCCTTCCGTACTTGGTCCAAACAGGGATGTAACCAGTTGTCTTCTCTGAGGACCTACTATATCCATGAGTGTAACTCACAATTTTGTAACATTATGTAACCTAAGTAACATACAAATGACTACGTTATGTAACCTAAGTGTATCTATGTTAAATGTTCATTTTACTGCACCTGTAATGTTATCCTCTGTTTTAATCTGCACTGTAATAACTGTCCTGATGTCTGCCCCCCTGCGACGAGGTGCCTTTGTAAATGAGTCTCTGACTCAAAAGTTGTAAACCCAATTTGTAACAAATAAATGAATAAATGAAAGTTGTGTGTTAGAGGTCCCTGTGAATGATACAAGCTAGACCAAAGAATGTTGCTCTAGCAAGTGTCGTTTTGATGCAAGGGATTGAAATCCTAATAAATTACTGCAAGTTTGGTGTGACATATATTTGATGCAGTTGGGGCCTATAGCAATTCTACATGTTTGAAAATCCAGCCCAGTGTTTCACTTTTAATGGGGTACTTCTTTTTAATTGTCGTGCAAAGTTGACAAAATTTGCAATGTGACAAAATCTGCCAGTTTTGGCAAATTCATGAAACTGAGGACTGCAGTTTGCATTGTTATTTCAGTTGTAAATTGGCCAAGTTCACATGGTGAATGGCAAATTCACAGGAGAATGCAAAGGCAAATTGTGTGCTATACAACACCCTCCCTCCACCCAAAAAATAGAAACCATAGTACTGTAACACAACTTAACCAAGTAATGTGATTAATGCTACATACTATCTTGGGGTTGAAAACCAAATGGAAAGATTACAGTTGGGTAATTAGAAACAGAAGGTAGTCAAGGGATCTTAAACCTGTGTCATGGATACTTGAAACTCTGAAGAAATTGAGTAATTCTAGGCAGGAACAACAGGGTAGATGGGATTGACTTTTTATCTGGCCTATTTGTTTATTTCTGTACCACATTTACAGAAGGGAGGATCTAGTATAGTAAAGTCATGTAATTATTTAGGCTCATTTACTGTGGTGGGGTTCAAACATGGGTTCTCCTGATTTACAGTTCTGTGCTGTTATTACCAAACCACATATCCTCCCACTACCATGTAGAAGATGTCTGAGTTTATGATTCAGTTTACAAACTAAAGATGCCACCTCTTAGAGTTTAGAGTTAAAGATGCCACCAGTTATGTTTTCATCTGTGTGGTAAGTGATCATAATATGGAATCATTAAGCATGTCCTGATCCTGAAAATAGTTAAAACATTTACCAACATGGTTCTCTTTATAGAAAATGAACAAAAAGATTGTAGACAAGAATAAAATATGTTCTATACAGTAAAGCACTTGAAATTGGAAGAACTACCATGGAATTACTTTCTTACAATGGTTCACATGGAACACAACTGATGATTCTTGCTCTTTTCTCACTACCCTATCTCCAGATACAACTATGCCCTGTGCCTCAGGACCCAATTAAATAGCTCTACCCAAAACAAGGCAAGAAAAGAGTAGGTGCACATTTGCCCAACTTGCTTATGACTGATTGCAAGAACTCATTCTTCACTTCAGGGCCTTTACAGTGATGTCCACAACCAAAATCAGAATACAAGAACAAAATGGCTCCACTAATGAAGGTGCCAGGTTCCACAAAAGTCCACAGGCAAAAACAAATGTCACCAAAAACAAGCACTGATGAGCAATACAATGCAGTGCAGTGTATACAATAAAAACTCTTACATGGTCTCAGCAATACAATTTGGTATCAGAAGATGCCACTATGTGCACCAACCAGTTTTACACATGCACATTTCCTCAGGGAACCTAGTCCCACCTATTAGTTACCTTTTTATACAGTACCTGAGTTAAAAACACAGAGACAAATTGTGAGTATTGACAAACATGTAAGTGCATACATATCGATACGGTCCGAACAAAAATGTACAGAACAAAATTAAAAAGTGTTAAATAATATATCACTATGAACAGCTCAGAATCATTAGCAGTGGTCCATGGATGTAACTTTGTTGCAAAAATCAAACTGATACCATCATTTCTATTGCTAAAAAATCTACGGATGTACCAGAATGTGAATAATTATGACATGCTGATTAAAGGAACTAATGAAATTAATTAAAACTGCTGACTCCTCTGTTGATAGTCTGCATTTATTGTAATACAAAACTGGGACCTCAATAATTTTCCATAACAAGTTATGGAGGAATTCATGTTATCTGTTCCAAGATATGATATCTCAAAAAATGTGTATGGACCCAGAATGAAGTTGGGTAAAATAATATGGGAGGTCACAGTGGTCAAATAAATGAAAAAAAAAATTGTCTAATTATATCCTGCCCATTGTGTTAATTAGATCCTTACAGAACAACAAGTATCTGGGATTGTTTCATTTTATATTAAAAGGTGTACAACCCCAGTGAGCAGCTAGATTTTATATAAATACCATTAGCTTTTAAAACAAAGTCTAGCAAGAGTAAATATGGCTGTAAAATAATGGTATTGTGGGACATGAGAAATGAGTAAACAAGCTATTTTTGCACCAAGCACTGTGTCACCTAACTGCATTTTCTAATTGTAGTGATCCACATACACTAACTAATACATAGACACACATGTGCAAATACATTCCAGTATAACATAGCAGTGCACTGTCTACACACATTTTTAAAGATTAAAATAAAAACACTGAGGGACAGTTTTCTTCTTTTCAGGCTCCAAGGGACATTGGAGGGTGGGTGGTTGCCTCTAGACATCTCATTTAAATCAGCAATGATGTGCATAATGCTGAAACTGATCTAGATAGTGGGGAAATGTAGACTAGCAATTTTTTGCACTAACTACTGAGCCACCTAGCTGCACTTTCAAATTGTTGTAATACGCACACACCGATTAATACATACTCACATATATGTGTGTGTGTGTATATATATATATATTATATATATATATATATATATATACTATATATATACATATTAGTATAACATAGCAGTGCACTGTCTACACACAGAGCATTGCCACACACACAGAGATGTATAAGTAAATAAATGCCATATAAGGCTGTGTCTTTATATGGCATTTATTTACTTATGCATCTAATTCTAACTTCTGTTGTATTTAGGATAAGCACTGTGTTTTGCACTAACTCATTGTACTTATGTATGGCATGACTGGATAATTAAGGTTGTGAACCAGGGAAGTGTGGTGGATGTGGCCTATCTGGACTTCGTAAAGGCCTTCAACACAGTCCCTCATAGAAGACTGATTAACAAACTGACCCGCCTGGGGTGGATCCTAAAATAGTTACATTGGTGGAGAACTGGCTGAATGGCAGGAGCATTAATATCAAGTCTAGCCAGTCACTAGGGTTATACACCTTTTAATATAAAACAAATCAATCCCCAATACACGTTGCTCTGCATATATCTAATTCTTACAATGGTCAGATCTAATTACCCTAATTTTTTAAAAACATTTCTTTACATTGATACGCATTAGCATATAAGTAGTACATTTGACATCTGTGACATCCCATGTTATTTTTTTATATATACAGTAGCTTTTTGCTCCTGCTTGGCCACCATTCTCCTGTCATTGGGCCCCCTCCCATTGCCAACCCTGACACTCTCTTCCCCTACCATCATACCAGTGGGGATCCACAAGGAGCAGGGTCCAAGAGCAGCAGGAGCCATCACATATGGCCTGAAGAAATGGTGTTTTCTCTGGTCTTCTCCCTGTACTCCTGGAACAATGGCATACACAGCAACTGCTCTCATGTGGAGGTGTGTGGGCACTCCCTGAAACCGAGGGCTTCTTCCACCCTTCCATGTGTAACTTCAGCCCTGACTCTATTCTGAAACCTGGCCTCTAGCAGGTGTCATCTGAGAGTGAAGAACTATACCTCCCTAATCCGGGAGATGAGAACAACCCGTGGCTGTTACAATCATCTCCCAGCTCCCCCCTTCTGATGACCACCAGGTGCCTGAGCTCATCCTCGAACATGGGTCACCAGCATGGTGCAAGGTGTGGCATCCAGTGTCTCAGCCTTTAGTGCCACCAGGCCAGCTTACCTCCCATGTTCTTTTAACCAGCTTCATTCCAGGTCATTTTTTGAGATACCATATCTCAGTACTGGTAACAAGAGTACCACCGTGAAAATTATTGAGGGCCCGGTTTTGTATTACAATAAAAGCAGACTGTCAATGGAGGAATCAGCAGTTTTAAATAAATTCATTAGTTCCTTCAATCAGCATGTCATAATTATTCACATTCTGGTACATTAGGGATCTTTTTGCAATAGAGCTGATGGTATCAGTATGCTTTTTGCTACTACTGTAGGTTATATTCCTGGACCAATGCTATTGATTCAGAGTGGCTGACAGTGATATGTTCTTTAACTATTTTTAGTTTTTTTCTGCACTATTTGTTCGGATCATATTATCTGTATGTATGCACTTACATGTTTGTGAATACTCATGATTGTCCCTTGATTTAACTCTGGTACTGTATAAAAAGTTAACCAATAGATGGGGACCAGCCTCCCTGAGGAAGCACACATGCACAAATTGGGTCGGAGCACCTAGTAGCATCTTCTGATACTAAATTGTGTTGCTGAGACCATATAAGTGTTTTTATTTTGTACACGGTACTGCATAATAAAATACTGATTATTGCACATCAGTGCTTGCTTCGGTGGCATATTTTTCTGCCTGTGCATATTCAAAACATAACTATTTGGTCCCCTAAATGCTCCATACCATTGTCTTTGTCATGGTAAATGGTACATAGCTTTATTGGAGACATTGGCAGTTTTAAGGCACTTAATATTGGAAGATGCTACAGCTATAGCAAAGGAGGTAAATGAGGTTTTGCTGAAAAATGAAGAACAATTATATATTTGTTCCTCTTCACAAGACTTTGAGAGATGCCAATCTTAGCTGAAAGAAACTATTTTGAAACCTGATAAGCTCATACTACTAAACCGAAAAGAAAATTATGCATGATGAACATGACTACAAAAATGGGAACATTTTTGATTGGAGCAAGAAGAGGCATACTAGTGCATCTAATTCTCTTCTAAAATCTGAACACCAAGGGTGGACTATTCAGATGAGTTGCGGCGCGGTGCAATATTCAAAGGGAAAGTGCATGGCACAAATCCTGGATGTGCACTGGGTATATAAGTAATGTATGCAGCGTATCTGGGGCCTGCCCATGCATACCCCCGCACATCCTGATTTTCAGCCCTGGAAGTGTGGAGCCCATGAAGGCACAACCCCTACATGTGCCGTAGACAGTTTTTCCAAAAAATAAAGGAGCAACAGCCGGCCACCCACAGATGAGCTGCCATATTGCAGGGCACAACACAGAAGCTGCCAGCTGTGGGTGGCCACCTGAGTTCCGGCGGCACCCTCCATCGGGTAGCGCCCCCCATGCCCGATCGCAGGCAGAAGTAGGAAATTAAATAGTCATATATCCCTGGTGGTCTAGTGGACCACTTGCAGCCAGGTCATGGGCAGAAGTATAAAAATAATAAACTCCCACATCCCTGGTGGTCCAGTGGACCGCTCACAGCCCGATCATTGGCAGAAGTCTATAAAAAGATTAGATCCTATCCCTGATGGTCCAGCTATACCCTCCTCACCACCCTCCCACTGAGCCCCACCACCCGCCTCCCCGGTCAGTGGCGGGCGGCAGCTCCTCACCCACAAGCCTCCCGGCTGCCCGCCAACTGATTGCATACAGTACAGCTGTATGCCCATTGGTCCACATCGTGGGCCAATGGGCGTGCAAACTGTACTGTACTACACAGTCCAGATATGTGAATGGATTCTGAGGAGCACCTGCACCATGTGATTCAGGTTCCCAAGTGAATGGTACAAGGAGGAATATGGAGCAAGAGGTCACAGAAATGCCAATCACTGGAATTAAAATCAGCAAAACACTAATTACAACCAGGATTTCCAGATGAGCAGAGGCAGGAGAAAGAACATCTGGAGGGGTCAGAGCAACTGGCAGAGAAACAGAGGTAGGCAGAGATATTAAATATGTTTAATATCTCAACTTACGTGCTCACAACACATGACTTGCATGTTCAACAGAAGGGAATTACATTCATCCCTAATATGCAGGTAAATTCTTTTAATTCCTGTATTGACTTATAGAGGCTGGCACGAGCTCTTAACACACATATATTTTTTCTGATAGAAAGAATAATAGGGTTGGGCAGCTCATGTCACAGTTGTTGGATATCACCAACAGACATTATGTGCAAGGTATGATTAATTAGACATCAGCTGAATAACTCAAGGTTTTTTTTAAATGTATCTACCTTTTGTCTCCCTGTTAATCTCGCTGTTCTTATATTTGAAAGAAATTGCACTCAACATTTAGAGGACCTTTTTAAGAACTTAGATAAACTGAATTACATTACAGTGAATTCCTGATCTATGCACATGCCAGGGACAAGCTGAATTTGTGCATATGACTGGAATGTGCATACATTACAACCAGAATGCCACAGAAATGAATAGGTGCATACTGAAATTAATGGGGATCAATTTACAAACGTAACTCACATGCTGGGAAATACACCTAATCAATCTTAAATGCTATTAAATGTTATTTTAAGCAATACAAGAAGTGATAGCCTTTACTATAGCACATAATTTTTGTTTTGCTAAGCTGGACACTCATTGATGCTGACCCATTTCCACTGCTGCAAGGGAGAGTGAAGGTAGCTTTCAGTGAGTAGCATGAATTTTGAAGTCAGATCCATTGCCATCAGTCCATCACCCTCTGTGAGTTAATCAGAACTAAAAACTAACAGCAATCACTACCACTATGTTGCAGGGGGACAGGTTTAACTGGGCTATGGTATTTGTCAGGTGACTGCTGGATTAGCTACGGGGGACAATCTAGTTGCTGCAAGGGAATGACAGCTGAATGCAACTGTCAAAGAGGTGACAAAGACATTCTGGGGACATGCTAGGGTGCATGTCAAGATGAAAGAAATGTGCATATAATGAAAAACTGTGCACAGTAACAAAATAATTTACATTGCTGGAATAGGGCAAGAATAGAGCTCCAGCGGCACCCTCCGTCGGGTAGCGCACCCCCATGCCCGATTGCAGGCAGAAGTAGGAAATTAAACAGTCCTATATCCCTGCTGGTCTAGTGGACCGCTTGCAGCCTGGTCGTGGGCAGAAGTATAAAAATAATAAACTCCCACATCCCTGGTGGTCCAATGGACCACTCGCAGCCCAATCTCAAGCATATGTATAAAATAATAAACTCCTGTATCACTGGTGATCCAGTGGACCGCTCACAGCCCGATCATGGGCAGAAGTCTAAAAAAGATTAGATCTGATCCCTGGTGATCCAGCTGTACCCCCTTCCCCACCCTCACACTGAGCCCTGCCACCCTGCTCCACCCCCGGTGCAGGGGTACAGGTTTATCTGGGCTATGGTATTTGTCAGGTGACTACTAGATCAGCTACGGGGGACAATCTAGTTGCTGCAAGGGAATGGCAGCTGAATGCAACTGTCAAAGATTTGACAAAGACATTCTGGGACCTGCTAGGGAGCATGTCAAGATGAAAGAAATGTGCATATAATGAAAAACTGTGCACAGTAACAAAATAATTTACATTGCTGGAATAGGGCAAGAATCGGTGCTTCAGTTTTTTGTGCATGCATCCAGAATGTGCATACATCCAAACAGCATACAAGTTGAATCCACTGCAACTTACTTCAGAACAGCTTGCAGCAATTGATACATTCCATGACAACACTGCCAGAAAAATAAATGCTGCTGATAATAGTGGCTCAGTAGTGGTTGTGAATACATCTAATTACAATGGAGAAATTCAAAGTCAGTTGAGCAATGCAGACTTTCATGAGCTACTTGCCTCTGACCACACCACAGTCTTTAAGAATAGAATAGTCCAAGTTTTGAAATCAGCCTTGGAAGAAGGGATCCTTATGAAGCAAGTGTTAAGTATCTTACAGTGGACATTCCTGTATGAGCTGCTCTATGCATATTGCTTAAGATACACAGAAGACTAGAGAGACTACCTGGTCTACACTTTGTGGCCAGAACAGGCAGTTTGACAGAGATTTTATCAAAGTTTGTATATGCACATATAAAAGGTTTGGTGATTGGTTTACCGTCTTTCCTACAAGACACTACAGACATTTTAAATTTACTTAAGGGTGTAGTGATGCCTAATAAATCTCTTTTGGTTACTATGGATGTGGAACCCCTCTTCACTAATATTCCACATGTGGAGGGGCATCATAACCTTAGGATGGCTCTCCTGGAATCTGATTTGTACAGTATGCAGGAAAATTATGCATGTTTTAACATCAACCAATAGAATCTGTTTTGATATGCAATACTTTCTGTTCCAAGGTAAACATTTTCTACAGAAGAAAGGGATGGTGATGGGTGCTATGTTTGCACCACATTTTACAAGTATTTATATGGGCATGTGGGAATGTGCAACTATAAAAAATCCCACTGCCAATCCCTTCTTACAGAAAATATTGTCATAGCATAACTACGTAGATGATTTGTTGTTTATGTGGAATGGTACTCTACAAGAACTGAATGACTTCAAAAAGAATTTGGATAACTGCAATTTAAATTTGAAGTTCAGCTTGAATAGTAACTCTAGAAGTATTGAGTTTCTAGATTTAATGATCAGGGTTGGGGAAGATGTCAGACTAAATACAGACCACTAAAGGAAACAAACAGACTGCGATTCTTTTTTGCTGAGTAACAGTTGTCATCCCAGGTATATTATTAACAATATACAGGTGCATCAGTTTTATAGAATAAAAAGGAGTTTCTTCTGTTCCACTTGATGATTTACAAGGATAAGAAGAAATGAAAGATTCCAAGAGAGGGGTTACAGAACAGGCTAAATGCCAAGCAGATACTAAAAGTAGGGAAGAGATGTTACAACACCATAAACAGAGAAGAAATGGGATTAACATAGATAACCAATTGGCTTTTGTTATGACATTTACAGCTCAGTCATATGAAGTGATGAAGGTCATTAAGCACAACAAGCATATTTTATAGCGTGACCCCCACACTTTGCATGTACATTAGTAACCCCCACCTATTATATACAGGAGGGCACAGAACCTGCGATAATCTTGTTAATACAGTCTTACCTGTTAAGCAACGTAGGGAAACTTGGTTGCCAGCCCCCCGTGGTGCTCCAGTTGTGGTAACTTTACTAAATGCTCAGTGATTTAAAATACATAAATATTCCAGGTACAAGATAATAATAGGGTTTATCACATTAGATATTTCTTTACCTGCAACACACTTAATGTTATCTATTTAGCCCACTCAGAGTCACACCTTTTATTTGGATAAAACCACAAGGAAATCAAAAGTGCATGTAAAGCTGGCCCACTGGTGCAGCAGTTGGATTTCCACTTGCGATACCAACAACCCGAGTTCAGATGTGAGCTTGGGAAATCAGAGGGCCAGCCATGGGGAGTAGGATCGAGCATCTGGCAGACTGGTCTCCTCCTCTGGGAGGAGGGTGGGGAAGCACTTGGTCTGTGACCAACTCCTAGCAGAGGCTGGAGGACATGCAGGATGAGACTTGGCCATTCTGAGAGGTGTGCCAGACATTACTACATCATTGCATGCACACCTCCCATCACAGGGAAAAAAAAGGAAACCAATACTGATTGGCAAGCTGCACCATGAAGCCTAACCCATGACTCTCACAACTGCCAGAACACACAATGTGGCACTGTTTGGAGGGGGTACAAGGGGCATTCTCCCATCCGCCTCACCCAGGGGGGCAATTGGGGGCAAAAGCGGCGTGGGTGAGCGAGATCCTGGGTGATGGGGAGGGGGTGGTGAGGAGGGCTGAGGGGGTATAAAAAGTTAGTGTAAGTAAACATTTGAGTTAGATTAACAGAGGTGTGATAGATAATGCCTTAGCCAGGAACATAGTGTAACTGTAAAAGGTGAAGGGCATAGGTTTATGTTTATAGGCATAGAAACCGTGTGCTTGTGACTGAGACGAGGAAATTTAGATAATTTTTTTGTTTGAGTGGGATGCCATGTGGGTGTATTTTCTGTAGTAAATCTTGTGTATGAACACTAAAAAGGGATCAACTCAGTAGGTGTAGCTACTTACATAAAATCAAAAGTTCGCAAGACTAGTTAATGTAGAAATGATGCACAAAATTTATTGCTAAGCATACATATCAGACAAAGTGCAAACAATCCTGCACAAGCTGATACAAAACCTACCCTCTCTGACCCTGCCAGCCACCAATAACCCCAGTGCTTCACCTGTCGGCTTCCTCAGGAGGCATGGTTGAGCTGGTATGCTCGCACTACAAATACCCTTAGTGCTACAAGTGCTAAAGACATTCAATTTAAAATCTCATGCAAAATAGCAACAACTTAATCATGATTAACCAATAGGTAAATCATTACTGAAACATTAAAAATACTGTTTTAATCTAATGTAATTACTACTGAATTTCTACTTAAAAAAGCTGAGCCCAATGAATTAATGTACATGTTACATAACTCTTAACAGAGTGCAGCAGTTTTTTTCAAAATTATCTGTACACTTTTTACAATGATCAAACATCAATGCAATCTATTAGCATTCTGATGTTACATTTATTTTCTATATTTTAAATAAGGAAAAAGAACAAAAAATGATGTAACATTTTTTATGTATTTATAGCAAGTATTTAATCCTTGCAACACTGTTTCCAAAATGTAACATTTCTTTCATGTATTTGTAACACGTGTTAATCTTTGTAATGCTGCAGATTTTCTTCTTTTTTGTTGTAAATCTCAGTTGTAAAGGGATCTCGAAGCTCCAGGTTAATTCTTATTCGAACACCTTCAAACACACCTTTGTGAAACAATTCTTCAATACAGGGGGATATTTCTAATAATTAAAAGAAAACAATGCATCAGTAGTGATGCCCAGCAAATCATAACATTTTATGATTTATTATAATCCAAGTTTTATATAGTATTGACTTGAAAAATTCAAAATATTCCTCTACTAGTGATAACACAGACATCATATAATATCATCAGGCAACCACATCATGAAGTGCCCCTAAGTCACAAATACACTTTAAGATTAAGTATATCATTCAAACCCTGTGGCTTAAGTGACTTTGGACCCCAGATCCAAAAAGATTCTCTTTGACAAAGCAATGTAAGGTTACTACAATTACTTCTTTTGGTTTGTTTAATTACTTCTAATACTGTAAACTTAAGATCCAACAGGCAGCTTTGAGGTTTTTCAGCAAAATGGATAGCTATCGGACTGGTTTCCAATATGTTTAGTATATTTCTGACATGCTCCTGTAGTCTTAATTTTAGTTTTTGTGTCATCATTCCAACATACGCTAAATCACAATTTGCAGGTCAGACAATATACAACGTATTCAGTATCACAAGTACTGAATGCCTGAATTGGATGCTTTCTCAAACTAACAGGATGGACAAAATATGAACCCTCTGATGCAAATTTACATATATTGCATCTTTTACTCCTCCAAAATCCTTTTGGGGTGGTGGTAACCAAGATTGTGTTTTATTTTGTTTAGAATTTACAAATTCACTCTTTATAATCAAATCACCTATAATTTTAGGACATCTGAAACTGATCCTTGGGGCCTCACCTATTTTCTCTGCTAGTTGTCTATCACCCTATAAAATATGCCACTTATCATGAATAATACTAGCTAAGGGTCCTGCAATACAATTACATTCAATGATTAATGTTACAGTTTCAGATTCTGTCCCTCCAGCTATTTCTTTGGGTTTCAATAAATCCTGCCTACTAATATTCAAAGCTTTATTTTTAGCATCCAATAAGTCATTCAGTTTGTAACCTCTTTCTAAAACATTTTGATCATTTCATCTGTTTGCATTAAAAAATCAGCCTTCATGCTACAAATTATCTGCAGTCTAATAAACTGACTATAAGGAATAGATTTTTTATATTTTTATTTAACTGAATGAGCACTCGCTGCATGCAAATATGAATTGCATGTGGTTTCTTTCCTATAACTTTTTGTAGTAACAGGCTAACCAGGAATGCCTTCAATAATTACATCTAAAAATGAAATCGATTGACTATCACTTCGAAATGTAACCTGTGAGTACAAAGGGTTTGATTTATCCACTCAATGAATTCCAGAACCCCTTCTTTATCACATCCACATAAACAGATGACATCATCAATAAAACAATACCAAATGATGATGTCATCTGCACTCTTGACAACGAGCCAGTGAGGCTTGAAATGTAGAGAAGGAAACAGTGGGTACTGTGGGTGCATGTGTTGGTGCAGCTTTTTAATTAATTTTTCTACTATGAATAAATAAGTTTATCCTGAAGAAGCTTTACTTCAAATCTTTTCTGAGAGGTGTGTGTTTGGAGACCAGCTTGTCCTGTACTCTGTTTGATCACTGTGGATCCACCTTTTTTCACTCTGTGCAGTCTTCTGTGACTTTTGGATATCTCTAGCAGTGTGCATGTGCACCTGTGGGTTATAGTGTAGCTGATGTAACAGTGGGTGTAGTTAATGTAATATAGCTGATGTAACAGTAAGTGAAGCTAGGAGAAAGTCATGGTGAAACATGTGCCTAAAGTACTTATTCATTAAATAAAGGAGTTTTGAGCAGCAATCGGTCTCTAGTGGTTTCTCATACTTTACATGGTGTCAGAAGCAAAGGAAAACTGCAGAAAGAAGGAAGGAAATGAAGCAGCTTAAACCTTTAAGCAATGTTTGTTTAGAAGGCAATTTTACAGAGAATTAGAGAAGTGGATTCATAAATGTAAGCAGTTCATGATGGTAAGTGAAGTAGCAGGGAAGTCTGAGAAGGTACAGTGTGCTATGTTTTTGTTCGTGGCTGGAGAAGAAGTGATAAAGTTATTTAGCACTTTTGAATGTACTACTACTGATGACAGAGACAAGATAGCACTGTTAAAAGCAAAGTTTCAACAGTACTGACAGCCAAGAATGAATATGCAGGGCCAGATATTCAAAAGGGTTGCGCCATGCGCAATAGGGTTGTGCCTGCGCAAGTCAGAACTTGCTCCATTCTGCAATATTCAGCAGGAGGCAGTTGCGCCACTGAAAACAGGCTGAGCAACAGCGCAATGTAAATGAATGCATGCTGAACTGGTGGGGGAGGAACCATGCATAAACTGCACAGCCCGATATTCAGCCGGGCTGTGCAGAGTTGTGCAGGCACAATCCCCAACCTGCGCCTGCACAACTTTGAGCCAAAAAAAAAGGCTTAAGTTGAGGGCTACCCACAGGTGAGCTGCTGCATTGCAGGGTGCAACACAGCAGCTTCCACCTGTGGATGGCCCCCAACCCACTCCCTGTGCCCCCCCTCATACCTCTCAACTGTCCCTGATTTTCAGGGACATCCCTGATATGCCTCAGAATCTGTCTCTGTCCCTCATAACAATTGTATTTTGTGACAGAACACTGGGGATTGTAAGCATAAAATAATGTTAAATATTAAAGTTACAGATTCCTTCCTATTCAGAAAATGCATCTTACATAAATCCCCCCTAATTCTACCAGCTTTCTGAGTGTATACTACCAAATCTTAAGATGTGTCCCTGATATGGGGTCTGTGTCCCTGATATTTTAATGTCTTGTCCCTGATTTATGAGATGAGAGGTTGAGAGGTATGCCCCCCCGCAGCCCGATTGTGGGCATAATTTAACCCCCCCAGCAGCCCGATCGCGGGCAGCAATGTGTCTCCCCCCTATCCTGAAGACATCCCTGGTGGTCCAGTGGACCGTAGATCCCAATTGTGGGATGTAATCATTAAACACCCCCAACACTCCCTGGTGCCTAGTGTCCCCCACCCACCCACCCATGAAGCCCCACCACCCGCTTCCCCGGCGGCGGCAGGTGGCAGCATCCACCCACCACCTGCGCCCTGCCACCCGCCAACTGACTGCATGGTAGGGCTGCATGCCCATTGGTGCAGAGCAAGAGCCAATGGGTGTGCAGCCATACCGTCATAAGACAGTCCAGTTCATTCATTCATTCACAAAACTGGACTGTCTTGTATGGTATGGGCAACGCCCATTGGCTCTTATTCTGCATCAATGGCGTGCAACTCTACCGTGCAGTCAGTTAGCCGAGCGCAGCAAAGTGGCAGGCAGGTAGGATGCTGCCGCCCGCTGGCTGCTGGGGGAGCGGGGTGGTGGGCTTCATGGGTGGGTGGGGTGGGGGGACACTCAGGCACCAGAATGTTAGGGGGTGTTTAATGATTACATCCGTGATCTGGAGTTTCCATCCACTGGACCACCAGGGCTATGTTTGTTTTTTTTTAATGATTACATCCTGCGATCGGGATCTATGGTCCACTGGACCACCAGGGATGTGTTCGAGGGACACATTGCTGCCACGATCAAGCTGATGAGGGTAAACCTATGCCCGCGATCAACTGCGAAAGTTGTTTTAAACTAATGCAGCCTGCGGTCGGGCTGGTGGGGGGGGGAATTTCTGCTGTTGCCAGTGATCGGGCCAGTGGGGGATGGTGGTGGGGATTTTCACTCTTTTGCCTGCGATCGGGCTGCAGGGCCGTCAGTCCCCGATGGCTGCTGCCTGGCAGGGTGCCAGGTGCACGTCCTCGGGGATCGGCGCACCTGCATACTAATCGCATGCAAATGGGGCTATAATCATGTGCAAATGACCGCCCCTGTGCCTTGCATGAATTATGGCCCCATTTGCATGTCACCTTTTGAATATCGGGATTTTGCACATGGCGCAATGGTACTTGCACCACTGCAAGTTGAATGCTCCACTCTGACAACTTGCAGTGGTGCAAGTTCCACTGCGCCATGCACAGTGGCTGTGGCCGGGGGGTGATATTCAAAGGAGTTGCTCAATAGTGCAATTCCTTTGCATATCACCCGAGCCACACCCCTGTGCAACTATTTTGTGCAGCGCAAGGGCTTGCGCCTAAGAAGAGTGCAGTTTGAATATCTGGCCCGCTATGTATTAGACACAAGAGGCAAGATTTTGAAAGGCTTAGATCACCACAAGCCCCAGGTATGCTGATGATATGGTTCATGGGGCTTAAAGCAATCCAATAGGAGTTTCAATCTGGTGCTTCAGCTGCCACAAGCTATACCAACTTTTTCAGGTTTACCTTGAGACAATCTTGGGGGCCTTTTTTTGGAGTTTGCATCAGATATTTGCCACAAGCTGCAGTACATCATTAAAACTGTTGCAACTGTGCCCAAGATTATAAAATTGGGTGCAGTTGTGGTAAAGGGATTGATGCACTGCCAGAACCTAAGTGTCGTGGTGCAGGGCTTGGTGCAAGCCTACACCACATTTTGAAAATAGACATGTATGTGACTGATCTTAAAAACCAAGCCAACAAGTATGACTTCAGGCAGTTAACCGAGTCACTTAAGAATAATAGAATTGTGTGTTGCATTAAAAATGATCGAGTTGGGAGCAGACATCTTACAGAAGTGGACCTCAAATTACAAAAAGCAATTGATATATGCTGGGCAAGTGAAGTTAGTCACAGCCAAATTAAAGTGCTTAATGTTAAATCAGAAATGCAAGTCCTTAAACTAAAGAAAGTAACAGTAAATTCAAGAAGATCAGCTCAAGAAAAACAAAAGAAAACACAAAAGATTAAATCAAATGTTGAAGATGTAGTTACAAACGTGAAAGATGAAAATGTCCTGACTTTCAACAAATGTGCAAAGCCTGTCACAAGAGAAACCACTTTGCAAAAGTGAGTAGAACATAGCCTCAGGCTCAGCCTAGGAAACTACTTGCATTAGACAAAGAAAATGCAGAAGCAGAAGTGTTTTTTTGGGACAATTCAGACAGAAAAAAGGCAGAGATGAGAGCAAAGTGCAGACTGGAGCTGTTAATGTTAATGTTAATGATGTTACGAATGACAAAATGAATTGAATGGAAATACTTAAAATAAACAACAAGGCAGTTCAATTCAAGCTTAATACTGTAGCAGAATGTAATGTTATATCAACACAAATGTTTAAGATGCTAAATTTGAAAGATGATAAGTTGAGCAAGTGCAAATACAAACTATTTACTTACTCAGGACACCGGATGAATCCAAAAGGGCAAAAATTGCTTTTATGTGAATATAAAGGCCAGAAATATGACATCCAGTTCCATCTGATTGATCAAGATGCACCAGCAATATTTGGTCATGCAACATGCTTGCAGTTAGACAAGCAGAAAAGGAGCTTTACTGTAGATAGCAGATGAAGATACATACTGGTTAACTATGAAGACTTGCTTAAAGATTTAGAATGTGCACCAGGACTGCACCATATCCAGATAGACCCCACTGTTAAGCCTGTTGTGTACCCACCTAGGAAAGTGCCAGTAGAACTGAAGGACAGAATAAAAGCAGAACTTGAAAGAATGGAAAAAGTAGATGTCATTACAAAACAAACTAAGCCTAAAACTGGCCTAACAGCATGGTAACAGTAGTAAAGCCTGATATGCTCAGGATCTATATTGATCCAAACGACATAAAGTGTACAATCAAAAGAGACCACTACCCCCTGTGAACAGTGGAAGAAGTAGTAGATGTAATGCCAAGTGTTACAGTATTCTCAGTACTGGATGCAAACAAGGATTTTAACAAATACAACTTGATGAAGAGAGCTCCAAATTGTGTACATTTAAAATGAAATGTGGGAGATATAGATTGAAGAAACTTCCATTTGGTATCTCACCAGCAACTGAGGTGTTTCAGAAAATTATAGCACGGATGCTTGAAGGCCTAGAAGGAGTAGTGAACCTAATTGATGATATACTCATATGGGATCAGAGACTATTTCAACTACTGGAGAGAGCCAGAAGTATAAACCTGAAGCTGAATATTTGGTTACAAAGAGCAAAATCAGAATGACTGAAATGAGCTACATAGGTTATGTTCTGAACAGTGAAGGGTTAAATCCAGACCAAGAGAAAGTGAGAACTATTCAGTAGATGCCAGAGCCATAAGACAAACCAGCTCTGATGAGGTTCATGCCTATGATCCAGTATTCTGAGAAATTCATTCCCAATCTGTTTGAAGTAAATGCTCCACTAAGAAAATTGCTGGAGTACAAAGTCCAGTGGCACTGGGAAGAACAGCAGAAAAATAGCTTTCATGAGCTTAAGAATTTGGTAATTCGTGTCCCTGTTCTCTAGTTCTATGATGTAACTAAACCAGTGATTCTGTCTGTGGTTGCTAACTCAGAAGGCCTGGAAACAGTTATAATGCAAAATGAGAAGTCAATAGCATATGGCTCCAGAGCCCTCACTGACTGCCAGAAGAGATATGCCCAAATTGAAAAAGAACTCCTAGTGATTGTCTATGGATATAACAAATTCCATCAATATTTATATAGGAAGCAAGGGCAGGTGGAGTCTGATCATCATCCATTGGAGGCAATATTTTGGAAACCTCTCATTCTAGCACCACAAATACTACAAAGGATGCTTATGCAGCTGCAAACATACAGTTTGCAAGTTAAATACAAGCCTGGGAAAAAATGCACATTGCAGATGCATCAAGCAGAACTTATCTTAAAGAGGACACTTCAGACTTGCAAGATGCAGAGCTGGAAGTAAATCTGCTTACTACTAAGTTACCATTTCAGCAGAGAAACTACAAGAGTTCCAGTCAGCCACAGATAAAGACAAGGCACTACAAAAGATTAAAGCAGTTGTACTAAATGAATAGCCTGCAGAAAGGGATTAAATGCCACTAGAAAACAGAAACTATTAGAATTTTTGTGAGGAAATCATGTACTTTAACGAGCTACTGTTCAAAGGACCAAACTTGATAATTCCAAAACAAATGAGATAACAGATGCTCCAGAATATACAGGAAGGCCACCTTCGCATTGTAAAATGTAAACAGAGAGCACAATATATCATGTACTAGTCTGGGATGCCAAAACAAATAGAAGAAACAGTTTCACTATGTGCTGTTTGCAATGCAAATAGAAATAATACTAAAGAACCTCTGTAGCTCATGACATACCTGACTGACTTGTGCTAAAATAGGAGCTGACCTCTTTCAGTTGAGTGGAACCAAATATTCTTCTCTGTGTGGACTATTACTCCAAATACCCATAAATAAATAAATTTAGCAAGTCTACAGGCAAGACATTTTTCACAGCCATGAAATCACTGTTTGCCAGACATGTCAGACCAGATTTGGTGATGTCAGATACCGGTTCACAGTTTTCTAGCTTGGAGTTCAGAATGTTTGTGGATATCTGGGAATTTAAACACTCCACATCTAGTCTGGGAGTTCCACAGTCCAACACACAAGCAGAGAGGACTGTGCAAACTGAAAAACTTACTGAAAAAGGAACAAGAAAGTGATGGAGACCCATATCTAGAACGGTTAAAATAGAGGAACACACTTATGGGAAGGATATGGATTTTCTCTTGCACAGTTACTTGTTGGAGGTAGATTAAAATCTAAGTTGCCAGCATCAACATTGCTCTTAAAACCTGAGCATAAGATTGATGTGAAAGACAAGCTGAAACCAAGACAGCTTACTCAGAAGCACTACTATGATAGGCATGCACAGGAATTGCCAGTCATTCAGAAGAGAGACCTAGTACAGATTAGGCATGAGGAGAAGTGGCAATCTGCAGTTGTTGTGGCCAATCATGAGTCTCCCAGATCATATATAATACATGCACCTGATGGTAAAATGTACAGAGGAAAACAAAAAAATCTAAGGAAGACACAGGAGCAAACATTCCCTACAATGATCCCTGATACCTTTGAAGTGTTAAGCCCAACCATACCAGATGAACATTTGGAGAGCAATGAGCAACCTAATGTATCCATACCTGCTGAGCAAACTGACATTCACATTGAAGATATACAACCAGAGCAAACACCAGGAAAGATAATCAGAAGTACAAGATGTGGCAGAGAGATCAAAGCTCCAAGAAGATATCAAGATTATACTTAGGACAAAAGAACAGAAGATTGCAGCATGGACTAGTGGTAGTAAAGACCACAACCCAACAGGGCCACATGATAGTAACCTTTGGCCCTAATTATGTATTTACAAACAACAGTCAGTTCTTTTTTGCTAACTGTTGATTTTGATAAAAGAACTTAACAGAACTAAAAAGGGAGATGTAATATAGCTGATGTAACAGTAGGTGGAGTTACGGTAATGTAGCTGATGTAACAGTAGGTGGAACTAGGATATAGTCATGTGATGAAACATATGCATGAAGAGCTTGTGCAGTTAAAAAAGGAGTTTTAAACAGCAGACAGCATCTAGTGGTTTCTCATACTTTATATGGGTGAAAGAGTACTGGCCCAACAAGGGACTGCACTTCTGTAGACAGAGACAGTGTTGTAACATGGGTATTTTGGATTTGTATTTATGGTTGCAGATGTGTAGGCCCCGCAAGAGACTGGTCTTCTATGACCAGAAGACGGTGTGTATGTCATACACTGTGCATGCATACCTGTTGCTCCAGACATGCTGGCCACACAAGGAACTGCACTTCTGCAATGAAGTAGTGTTGTAATTTTGGTATTACAGATTTGTATCTGCAGCTGCAGAAGTGCAGGCCATGCAGGGGCCTGCGCTTCTGCAACCAGAAATCTTAGTATATGTCATAATGTCATACACTGTGCATTTGTATCTGAGGCTGCAGAAGCAGTCTTGTGATTTAAGCATTGTGGATTTCTATCTACAGCCGGAAGTGAATGTGTATGTCTTGCAGAGTGCATGACACAGCTACAAGTCTACAAAGCTATCACATCAGCGTTACTGCATCAGTGCTATCTGGAAACAGTGGTCAGTAGTTTGTCTCACCTGATGACAGCTGTTTGTGTGGTCTTGTCGGTCTTGTCCTTTTGCCACTGGCGGGGGTTTATGGTTGGAAACCCTAACGTCACATTTTCCTAATTTTGTGGGATTAAATACAGTTTTTTTGCCATGAATATATATGTACACACACATATTTGCTAGAAAAGTGTGGTATGCAAAGAAATAATGCTGTCAAGAGGTGTTAACTTTCTATTTATTTCATTATTTCATGAGTACACACTATGTTTTAAAGTTTTGTTTAGTATAATAAATGTGTTAGTCAAAACACCATTTTTTACCTTTTTGTAAAACAAAATCCTACAGTGTACAAGTTAACCCTAGTTAGTGCTTAAAAAGTGTGCTAATCAATACAATGCTTGCTAGTTATTTCAATTGACTGGTATCCATGGTGTTAGTCATGTGACTGACTGGTAGAAGCTAACTTACAAAGCACATTATTAAAAGGTATTTCATCATGCCTCCCCCTAAGACACTATGAATTGCAGCATGGAGAAAGTAGCTTATAATAGTATCTGGCCTCTCAGTCATGTGTGTATGTAGAAAATATAAAACAATCTCTGCTTTTACATCACACATGTTGTCATAATCCTTGTGAGGGTAATACAAGCTATCTGCACTATGCACCTGTATGTACCTCCACTAGAGTTAACCAGAGGACAACAATGTAAATGTACCTTTTTGCTCTATATACATATGTTCTCCCTTTGTATTAAGTATCGTTTTTTTTTTTGAGTGATCTATTTTTCCTCCCTCTGTGCCCTGAATCTGCCTCTCCTTTGGGCATCCAAGGTCACCAGCACCTCTTCTAACCCCCCCGAGCCCCTTCACCTCACATTGCAGCCTACCTTGATGTAGCTTGGCGTTACCCTTCACTGAGTGGGTTCCTCTCCTCCGAGGGGGAAGCTTGGTTGAGGCAGCCCAGTAGGCTATATTTTTTCCTTGGCCTCAGGTGCTGCTGAGATGGCTGGCCCTCAGGAAGACTTCTGGGTGTACTGGTAGACTGGATGCCATCATCTGGCCAATCCAGAGTTGTTTTTCTGTGTGATCATACTTCTCACATTGTGACACTTTTGTACAATGCTCCCAGTCTCCACCAGGGGCTGCCACAGCATGAAACGACCCCGAAACCCACCACAGGAGAGGAGAGCAGTTCTGTGGATGCTCAATCCTCTCCTTCCCCTGCCAACCTCTGCTGACCCAAATCTCTTCCTGAACCTGGGTCGCTGGTGTGGTGTGAGTTAAGGCACCAGCACCTCAACTCTCTGCACCACCGGGCTGGCACTAAGTATAATTTTAACTGTAAGTATTCCCTATACCATCCAGTGTTTCCTCCCCTCCCCTTCCCTGGAGGCAACTGGAAAGGAGCTACTGGGTCTCTGATTGCATACCATATAAAATATGTTTTAAATTATTTTCAGTATATCAATCAATAAGCCATGTTGGGAAGTTCTGTTTTTCTAATATGTGGTTTTTTGGAAAGTGAAGCCAGACTATTTTCGACAACATTTTGGAAAGTCTTATTTCTGAAAAGTGTCTCTTTCAGAAGTGAATCCAAGCTAACTGAAAGCTATTTTTTTGAGTTTTGTTTCTAAAGAGTGCCTTTTTTGTTAAGTAAATCCAAATTGCTGTATGATAAAAGCCATTATTAAGTATGTTTTAGAACTGTGCCCTTTTGGGATGTGAACACAACTGTTTTCAAAGCATTTGAGAGGCAAATCTGTTGCTTATGAAGTTTGCCTTATTTTGAGAGGATGAAAGGTTTGATACCTTTTATTGGACCAGCAAGTGTCTTGTACAAAGATGTAATTATACACAAGCTTTTGGGGCCACACAGGTCCCTTCTTCAGGTGAATAGCAAAACTGAGCAAATAAGCAGTATTTATATCCACTGTGGAGCAACTAAAAATCAGGACGTGAAGTAGGAAGGTGATAAAGGGGACTATAGATGAAAGTCTAAGATGCAAAATAAAAACATGAGAAGAAATGGGGAGGAGGCTAAGTAGGAACAGGTCAGAGGTAGATGAAAGGGAGCTACAGGGAAGACAAAAGCATGCAGATAGGATCTGAGATCAGAGGCTAGCTTAAGGGTACAATAGACAGGAGATGCCTAAAAGATGTAAATATTGAAACATTTTCAAAAAGAGTTTTTTATGTCTCTAGTTTCTAAAATGTTTCTTTCACTGAAGTCATTCAAAACCATATTAATTACAGATTTTAGAAACTTTCTAACATATGCCTAATAAATGTAGGAAGGGAATCCAAAGAGTTACTAAAGCATTTTTTTAGGAAGTCTGTTGTCTCTACTGGGCCTTTTGGGAGGAGTGAATCCAAACTGTCCTAAATTTATTAAATTTGGAAAGTCTGTCATGTGGGGGGCACTAACTGCTAAGCAAACCTTTTTTTATGATAATCTGGATTCAAAGCTGAGGTAATAAATTCCAAAAACTTATCAGTTGGTGATGCCATCATTGGATCATTGCACTGGTATGTGGATTGTCTTGGTATATGCAGTAAATTTAAGGAAGTCAGTATATTGATTTAAGTGTCTGAGTATTTTAATTTATATGTAGTTTCTTGACTGGGTCCTTTGGTCCATGAATACAAGCTGTTTTTAAGTAACTAAGGGTGGCATTTTCAAAGATGTGCTCGGCTCATCTCAGATGAGCCAGCCCCAAGTGAGATAGGCTCAAGTTGAAAAGTGGTATTTTCAGAGAAGATGGAGGCTAGAAGTTGCATGCCCATCTCCCTCTGAAAATACCACTCTCCCAATTGGGCCAATCTCACTGCAGCTGGCTCATCTGAGATGAGGCAAGCACATCTGTGAGCACTGAAAATAGCAATGAAGAGCAACCCAGCCAGGAACACAGTAGCAATAGTGAGGTGCTGCAGAGGGAAAAATGAAGGTAGTGTAAACCCCAAAACATGGGCTGTGACCAACCACAAAGGACTGTACAGTGCATTATACAGAAGAAACTGTCCACTTGAAGCACAGTTGTATACTAACCATATTGCACAGTCTGTGCTCGCTGTCTGACTCAGGCTGCATCTCTCCATCCTTGAAGTGTGTTACTTGTCCTCTTTTCAACATTGTAATATTGCTCTGTTCTTGTCTTTCTTGTACCCTGTTATGTTATTTCATTTTTGACATGGATCCTTTGCAAAGGAGTACTTGACTCAAAGATTGTAATTCCAATTATTTCAATAAATAAATAAATAAATGCAGCAACTGTATAAATCCCTGTAGAACATCTCATGTCCCCCCAGGTGGCACACATAGACAAACAACCTGCTACTCATTGTGCTATCCTGGTGAAACAGGTCAATAAACAAAGAAATAATAATGAATGAAAGCCCAAAGCACCAATGGTACACAGAAAGGGCATCCCTAGACACAGCAAGAGCAACATTGAAACACCACTGACTCAAGGGACAAATAGGCATGGTGGCCATGGCACATAGGGGGCCAGGGTAAAAGTCCCACAGCACCTGTGGTGCTATGGACAGCAAGGTCTGGCCATTCACTGAAGTACAAGTACACAGGAATCAGGCAGGGTGGATGCAGTAGCCACACTACAGGCATGGTAGATGGACCACAGACACAATGGCACACAGGGGGCCAGGGTAAAAGTCCCACAGCTTCTGTGGTGCTATGGACAGCAAGGTCTGACCATTCACTGAAGTACAAGTACACAGGAAGTGGGCAGGGTGGATACAGTAGCCACATTACAGGCATGGTGGATGGACCACAGACACAATGGCACACAGGGGACCAGGGTAAAAGTCCCACAGCACCTGTGGTGCTATGGACAGCAAGGTCTGGCTATTCACTGAAGTACAAGTACACAGGAATCAGGCAGGATGGATGCAGTAGCCACGCTACAGGCATAGTGGATGGACCACAGACACAATGGTACACAGGCCAGTGGCTGAGAGCACCAGAACAGAGCCAACACTGTTCTGCAATGCATGAAATACCATTGCGGTGCACATTTTACCCTGCCACCCTGACCAGCACAACAGCCTAGCACTTGTGAAAGGCCACTGCCACCACCAGGTTGGCCACCAGGGACAGCACCAGTGCCAACAGGTAGTCCAATGCAGTGGTGCTCCAGTAAGGGTCCTGGGCCCTGCAGCCTTTGCATGTGGCATATGAGAAAGAGGGCCACCTGGAGGTGGTGTCTACAGATGGGGAAATGCAGTGACAGAGGTTGGGATACGCATGATGCATGAGAGGAATGCATCATAATCAGCCTGTACCACCAGACATGCTCCACGTGCATGTCAAGGTTGTCCTTGTGTCTGTCGTGGAAATCACATTACAGAGATCGTTGAGTGCATCCAGGAGGAACAAAATGGGGGAGAGATACTGTGGGTTAAGATGGAAAGGAAAATGGGGCCAGCCATCAACACAGGTGTGGTCTATAGACCACCAGCCCAGGAGGAAGAAACAGATAGGGAGCTGATGCTAGACATCCAAAGGATGGCAGACAAGGGTGAGGTAGTACTGGTTGGAGACTTCAATATTCCAGATGTGGACTGAAGCAGCCAGGCAGCAGCATCAACTAGGAGCAGATGTATCCTGGACTCCGTTCAGGGTGCCTTCCTCAAGCAACTGGTCATGGGACCAACTTGGCAGAAGGCAATACTGGACCTTGTGCTCACAAACAGGGACAGTGTGATGGGGTAACAGTGGGGGAGCAGCTGGGGAACAGTGACCACCAGTCACTGTGGTTTGAAATCTGAAGAGCAGACAAACCACACAAAAAACACGTATCCTGGATTTTAGGAGGCAGACTTTGGGAAAATGGGAAATACTTGAAAGAGGCATTAGAGGATGGAGCAGGAATCAGGGGTTGAGGAACAGTGGGCAGTATTTAAAATGGGGATTACAAGAGCAACAGAATTATGCATTAAGCAGGTTAGCAAAAGAGGAAAAAGAGAGAGACCATTATGGTTTTCCAAAGAGGTAGCAAAAGAAAGTGAAAGTAGTTGCATTCAGGCAATACAAAAGACAAAGGCAGAAGGGATAGGAGAATTACCAGGAGAAGCAAAGGGAGGCAGGGAGGTCAGTAAGAGAAGTCAAAGCTCAGACAGAAGAACACATTGCAAAATCAGTGGGTAGAGGGGACAAAACCTTTTACAGGTACATAAGTGAAAAAAGAAAGGCAAAGGGAGGGATGGTGAGACTGAAGGGGGATAATGGGGGCCGCGTGGAGGATGACAACAGTAAAGCTGACATATTGAACAGGTATTTCTGCTCAGTCTTTACTGAGGAAGAGGATGGTAATGGGTCTGAAGGGTGTACAAAGGGTGAGAATGGTGCAGAAATGGACACAAGTCCCTTTACACGAGAAAGGGTCCTGAAGGAACTGGAAGTAATAAGAGTTGATAAAGCAATGGGGCCAGATGGGGTGCACCCCAGGGTCCTTAAAGAACTAAGAGAGGTGGTGGCCTAACCTCTGGCTATCCTGTTTAGCTTATCACTGGAAACAGGGGAGGTGCCCAAAGACTGGAGGACAGCAGATGTAGTCCCCTTATACAAAAGTGGGAACAAAGAGGAAGCGGGGAACTACAGACCAGTCAGCCTCACCTTGGTAGTGGGGAAGATCATGGAAGCACTACTGAAGGAGAGACTGGTGGAACGTCTGGTTGTCAATGGACTACAGGACCCAAGGCAGCATGGTTTCACCAGGGGGAGGTCATGTCAGACCAACCTCATTGAATTTTTTGACTGGGTGACTAGGGAGGTGGATTAGGGGAGGGCAGTGGACATGGCCTATCTGGACTTCAGCAAGGCCTTTGACACTGTGCCACATAGAAGACTATTACACAAACTGGGGAATATGGGTGTGGGCAGGACAGTAGTATGGTGGGTAGGTAACTGGCTGGACGGCAGGACACAGAGGGTGGTGGTAAATGGCTGTCACTTCACAGAGGGAAAAGTGACCAGTGGGGTACAACAGGGATCAGTGTTGGGACCGGTCCTATTCAACATCTTCATCAGTGACATTGCACAGGGCCTAGAAGGCAGAATTTCACTGTTCGCTGATGACACAAAGCTCTGTAACAGAGTAGACACACCAGAAGATGTAGACAGAATGAGAAGGGACCTGCAGAAACTTGAAGAATGGTCAGGGGTTTGGCAGTTGAAGTTCAATGCAAAGAAGTGCAAGATAATGCATATGGGGCACAAAAACCCTGGCACAATATATCAGTTGGGGGGTGAGGATATAGCATGCACCAAGCAGGAAAGAGATCTTATGGTTATCATCTCTGATGACCTCAAGGTAGGGAAACAGTGTGACAAGGCAGCAGGTAAAGCAAATAGGATGCTGGGATGCATAGGCAGGGGCATCACCAGCAGGAAAAGGGAAGTCATAATTCCACTAACAAAACACTAGTGAGGCCCCACCTGGAGTACAGTGTACAGTTCTGGAGACCTTACCTATGTAAGGACATAGGGTAGAGAAGGTTCAGAGGAGGGCAACAAAGATGGTACATGGATTGCATCACAAGTCCTATGAGGACAGATTGAAGGAACTGAATATGTACTCCCTGGAGGACAGGAGGGAGAGAGGGGATATGATAGAGACATACAAGTATCTTACAGGGAGGAACTGGGTGCAGGAATATACTATTTTAAAGCGAAAAAGATGTTCCAGGACTAGAGGGCATGGGATGAAGTTGGAGGGAGTACGATTCAGAGTAAACGTGAGGAAGAATTTCTTCACAGAATGGGTGGTGGACAAGTGGAACACCCTGCCAGAGGAAGTGGTGGGGGCTGAAACAATCATGGGATTTAAGAATGCATGGGATAGACATAAAGGAATTTTGGAGGTCAGGGGTAAGGGGCAACAGACTTCTAGGAAAACATAAACTGAACTTACAAGCTCAAATGGGCAGACTGGGTGGGCCATAGGCCCTTATCTGCCGACACTGTCTATGTATCTATGTATCTATGAGATGGGCCCTTACCACTGTGCATGTGTTAAAATGCACCCTAAGGAGATGAGACAAACTCAGCAGGATGCACCTTGCTGATTGAGATGGGCTGGTTGCAAAGTTGCTATTTTCAGCCAGAACATGAGCTCATTGCCCAATTCAGGTCCAACTCCACTGCTTAGCAGCTCATTATAGTTGCTCTAAAGCTCATTTGCATGTGCTGAGCACAACTTGGGCTGCCATGTGCCATCCCTCACCACAGGTGAGCAGCAGGTACTGCAGCCCTTGGAGGTATGTTTGTTTACAGTCCTCAACTTCCAGGCTATGTTACACTACATCCAGTGTGACCTGGCCCACATCCAGATATGCTGTTCCTGTGTGCATGCATGCCACTCTCCCATCCTGCACTACCCCATCCATTCTAGTGTGCTACTTGCCACTGTCCTGTCCAGCCCTGATTCTCTGTCATGCCCCACCATTTTCCATGCCTAGGGGTGTGTGTTTTCTCTGCCTTACCATCTGTGCATGCTATGCCAAGCACCTGTCCTGCCCAGCCTGTGCTCTGGTTCACCACTGGACTGTGTTTGCAGGCCCTAGTCTGGCAGGCCACCCAGGGCCACATTCCACATGTGTGATGGCCCTTCCACTTTCCCTGTCAATCCCCACCCCCCATGGCATTGCCTTCTACCTGTGTTGTTACACAGAGTGTGTTGTGTGGGCATGGTGTCCTGCACACCCACTCACTGGATGGCCACTGGGGGTGTCTCCACTCTCCTCTCATACCTCATTATCACCGCTTTCAGGGATAGTGCCCTCTCCTTATTCGCAGTGCCACCTTTATATTCCTCAATGTGATAACACAACCAGCAGTTCAGCCCACCTGTGTAGAATGTTGTCTTTCACCTACACATTAGTCTGTGCTCACAATATGCACTGCACAATAGCATACACTGTTTCATGTGCTGTCTTTACTGCTAACAAGTGCATTCAGATACCACACTGGTGCTCACACAGCTTGCTGTCCTGATAGCTGCCTGTTATGGGACTGGACTTAGGTCTACATCTTTTAGTCCTATCACTTTGGGTGCATCATGGGAGATGCACCCAAGATGCGACCACATTTTGCTCTAAAAAAACGGCTGAGCCCTGTATGCAAGTACACGCCCCCTCCAGGTGGGCCAAATGTCATTCTCTTTCACTTTGGCTCATCTTAGATGTGCTTAGCTTATCTGAGAGGGGCCAGCCCAACTCTGCCTTTTGAAAATAGCATGTGGCCACATCTCAGAGATAGGACCACTCTTCGCAGATGAGCTGAGCGTATCTTCTTTGAAAAAGCCTCACCCTATGTTTTGGAGAAATACTGTCTTTTGGATGTGGGGGTACTTTAACTGTACAGAAAATCTTTTTATAAAAGTCTGGATTTGAGGTAGAGGTACGGAATTTAAATCAACTATTAGATAGTGATGGCATTATTACTTTATTCTGTTACCATAAGGACTTAAAAGCCTTTGTCAATTTAAGAGTGGTGGTTTATAGATTAAAGGGTGCCAGTAAATTGACTTACATGGACTTAATTGATGGATATATGGTGTGGAAAATATGCAGTTTTTCTATAGGGAAATGCCTAACTCTGTATTATAAAATTATAATAGACATGTATAGTAAAGAATATCCAAGGATTTCGACCTAGAGGATCACAAACAATGGCAGTGGTCTTAGCCATCCATAACAACAACCAGCCATATTCAGCCATGGCTTTTAAACTCTGCCATTGAACTGAACTGCATACATCATGCCACAGTTAGCTATAACTAAGAATATCATTACAGATGTAATGGATTCCCACTGTTCTCCCACTCAGATTTATCAACCTGCTGTAGGCCCCAGTCATCCAATAGTCAGATGCTTCGAATGTGCTCTTCTTGGCCACATTCAATTATTATTCCATTGAAGGAATTAACCCAGACCAGCCAGTGATTTATCTAGGAGTACCCCAGAGTTCCATAATATTTTACTCTCTATTTGATAATGACCTGTCTATGCACAGTTGGAAGTTCATCATATATGCATGATGATGACACCAGGCTGTGATGAGGCTGTGGTCGCCTCGCACACACTTGCTTTCTATACACCAACACCCACTGGCTGAACCTTGATAGTAGAATAATGTCCCACACATGCCTAATGGCCAAAAAGAAGGCCCTGGGTCACGCTACCACTGGCCTCTCCCCTATTATCCAGCCACCCCTTGCTCATAGAACCACCCGTAGCTCAGGCAAACTTCTTTTCTCTGTCCCCAGGTGTCGAACCTCCCAATTCCAAAGATCTTTCAGCCACAGGGCCCCCTCTCTGTTGAACTGTCTTCCCAGTACACTTGCCAATGTAACCATAATTGGCCCCTTCAAAACCTTACTCAGAGACCATCTCCAGGCCTCCAACCCGTGCATCTGTCACTAAACCCCCATGCCCCTCTCTGACAACAGCCCTGGACTGCACTCCTCCTTCTTCTCCCACTCTCTTACCTCCACCTTCCCAGCTCTCTCTGGGCCTTTCTTTCTAAACTGACTTAATCTAGCCTTGCTATTTCTCCTCAGGGTATGACTGTTAGTCAGTTACATATTTACCTGTAACAAGTCCATGTGAATTATGTTATACTGTTGTACTGTCCAACTAAATGTGGCATGGAGCTTTTGTAAATGAGTCTTTGACTCAAAGGCACTTTCCAAATAAGAAATAAATAAAAATAAAAATATATTACAGTGCACCAACTATGTCAAAAGACAATGCAGTCCTGCAGTCTGTCTTCAACACAATCACTGGCTGGTCTATCAACCACTGCCTTATATGAAATACAAGCAAAAAAAATAAAACCTATGGGCCCAGATATTCAAAATGGTTGCGCATGGCGCAACAATGTCGCGCCATGTACAACCCATTGATGCACCCCGGGGCGATATTCAAAAGAGAAAAGTACACCGCACAAATCCAGATGCGCCAGAGCGCATCAGTAATGTATGCAGGAATAGGTGGGAAGTGCCATGCATAACCTGCACAGCCGATGTTAGCCAGGATGTGCAGAGTCATGTCTTGTAACCCCTACTTGCTGCACTAAAATTCGCCCCAAAAGAACAAGTGATGGCCACCCACAGGTGAGCTGCCACATTGCGAGGCGCAACACAGCAGCTGCCACCTGTGGGTGGCCACCAGAGTTCCTGCCGCACCTGGTGGTGCCCCCCATGCCCATCATGGGCCTCACTATAGCCCCCAAGTCCAATATCCCTGGTGGTCCAGTGGACGCACTGAGCCGATTGTGGGCATCATTAATAGGAACCCCCAAGTCCAATATCCCTGGTGGTCTAGTGTGCCCCCACCAGCCACTGAGCCCCGCCCGCCCCCTGCCCGTCAGCCGCCGGGTGGCAGCACCACCTGCCTGCCGCCCGCTGCCCACTTACGGACAGCTCGGTGGGCTGCCGCCCGATTAGTTCACGCATGGGCAATGGGTGCAGCAACTCTGTACTTCTCCCAGTCCAGATATGTGAATGAATTCATTCACATATCTGAGGACTAATGCTACTGTGGAGCTGCACCCATTGGCTCATGCTGGTCATGGGCATGCAGCCACCGAGCCTATCGTCGGCAGGCGGTGGGGTGGCAGCGGAGTGAGGGTGCTGCTACTCCCGCCCGACTGTGGGAGTGGGGCAGTGGGGCTCAGTGGGTGGGTGGGTGGGGGTACTAGATCACCAGGGATATTGGACTTGGGGGTTCCTATTAATGATGCCCTCGATCGGGCTCAGTGCGGTCCACTGGATCACCAGGGATATTGGACTTGGGGGGGGGGAACTATAGTGATGCCTGTGATCGGGGCACATAGAGGTCCACTGGACCATGAGGGATATTGGACTCTTTTTTATATTACAGGAATGCCCGCGATCGGGATGCAGGGGGCGTCGGTCCCCGACGTCTGCTGCCTGGCAGGGCGCCAGGCGCAAGTCATTGGGGATCGGCGCACCTGGATGCTAATGGCATGCAAATAGGACCGTAATGAGATGCAAATGGCCCCCTGTGCACCTTGCATATATTATGGCTCCATTTGCATGCCCCCTTTTGAATATCGCAGGTGCTGTGCATGGCGCAATGGCACTTGCACCAGCGCATCTCCATGTTCCACTCTGGCCACTTGCGCTGGCACAGTGCCACTGTGCCATGCACAGTGGGGGTGGCCAGGGTGTGATATTCAAAGCTTCTGCGCCATAGCGCAGCTCCATTGAATATCACCCAGGCCACACCCCTGCGCAACAAAGTTGAGCTGCGTCCAGGCTTGCACCACAGCCTGGCACAGTTTGAATATCCCAGCCATGGAGTTTGGATCTATGTGCACATTATAAAGATCTTGGAGTGTAGCAAGAATATTCCCTCATGCTTGGCATCATATTGAATACAAAGTAGACAGTTCAAACACCCATAGTACCAAACTAAACATGCTGACCAAATGTATGTCAGTATAAATACTTATTTATTGTAATAACTGGCCAGGTGGCTCAAATACAAGATGAAAAAACTAACATTTCTCCTGGTGTGCTACCAGGCTTCTTCAGAGTTTATACAATATGTTAAAAATGTGCCTTTTTACACAAATTCAAACACACATGCGATAATCAAGGACCAATCAAAAGCACTATCTAAACAAATAAGTGGTACCTCGATGCATTAAAGTGCTAAATATAATGTTACAAAACTTGGAATCAATTTCCGTAGAATTAACATGCTATTCATTTTGCAATTATTAATTCTATGCTAATGGAACTAATCCAGGCACAACAATTGTATTCTTTTATGTTCCATTGCACTGCAAAAGCCAAATGTTTCAATGCATTCTGATTTACATTGAATTCCCCCCCCCCATCCCTTTCCATTTATTTTATTTTAGGGTGGAGGAGATAGTAGCAGAATAAAATACATGCTATTTTAAATACATGCTATTTTAAATGATCACTAAAATATGGCACATTTAGAATAATTCCTAGTGTGTCATATGCTTTTAGCATTTATATTTATTTAAAAATGCACTTAAATCTATGCTGTCATTAAGTCCTTTATTCTGGCGAGCTCCCAAATTGTATATCCAATAACTTTCTCTCTGCCCTATGATTTTATTTAAATCCCCCATGCCCACAATTACTAATGCTATGCCTACAAAATGGATAATGAGTTGTTTGGAAATATTTCCCATGACATGTTTAGTGATCGCATATGATGAATCACCTTTTTCTAATGCTCCGATGTGTTCACCTATTCTAATGCAACATTTTCTGGTTGTGCAGCCTATATAAAAGGCTCCGTAATCGCAACTAAGCATGTATATCACCCCACTGCTATCACTTGTGATGAGGTCATTAATCAAAATGTTCTTATTAATTACTGGATGTGCAAATTCTTTGCAGGTTCTTACATATTTACAGAAACTGCACCTATCACAACAGTGTGTACCTACTGATGCTGGTGCAAGTAGCATTTGTTTTAAAGGTTCAGGTCCTGGCATTATGTTACTAACAATCATATCTCCAATACTCCTGCATCTACAAAATACTATATTTGGTTCTTTTTCACTAATTAAAGTCAGCTTTGGTTCTAACTGTAAAATTGACCAATTACTTTTGATGATTTGTTTTTCCTTTTCAGCTCTGCTAGAAAAATGTGTTACAAATGAGCACCCATTTATTTTTATTGGTTTGATGTGTATATTGTAAAGTAGATTCATGATTCATGTCATCTACCTTTTGGATCACTGTGGCTAAACTATGCCTGCTATATCCTCATTCTCGGAATCTGCAAACTTGCACTCCCTTTTTATTTACAAATTATTTTTGTTCTGTACAGTTACGAAGGGTACGAACTAACTGGCCCTTACGTATATTATGTCATACATGGTAAGGGTGGCAACTATCAAATCTTAATAAGCTGTTGCGATCTGTTTTTTTCTGAAAAAGTGTTGAACACACACCTCCTTTGCCATCCTTGTACAGCTTTAAATCAAAAAAATGAATAGCTGTCTGATCTAACTCATACTTGTAGGTAAGACAACTGCTGGTTGATTCCATCCATTTAAAAAACAGTGAAAATTCCTCTCTGGTTCCTTTCCACACTAATAGTATGTCATCTATAAAGCGCCACCACAAATCTACCCTAGATAAAAATAGATTTGTGTGACTAGTGCAGAAAAGTGCAACATCATCAGCATACACTAGGTATTGTTTTTGTTCCACTTCTTGGTAAATGAAAATTGATTGTACATTAAATTTTCATTTCATGGAAAAATATAAGTTAAATAAAAGTGGGGCTAATGTATACCCTTGTTTTATCCAGATATTATTTTGGAACCAACCACTTGGTTCTCCTAATTCACTATACCTGATTCTGGTTTGGTTGTTATTGTGCAGGAGTCTAATAATTTCCAATAAAGATTTGTCAATTTCCAATTTGTTTAGTCTTTCCCATAGAAGTGGTCTGTTGACCCTGTCGAAGGCTGCATTTAGATCAATAAATGTGCAGTAAATTTGTTGTTTTTTAATTACATTATATTTGTAAGTCATATGAGATAGTGTAAAACACTGATCAATCATTAAGTGATTATTTGTGAAGCCTGCCTGTGCTTCATCAATTATATTATTATTTTCAACCATCGCATTAGTCTGTTATTTAATATTCTGGAAAATACCTTCAATACAGTGTCTAGGAAGTTAATTGGCCTATAGCACTCAGGATTCTTTCTATCACCTTTTTTGAATACTGAGCCAAATATATTCAGTTTCCAGCTATTAGGAACATCTCCAGTTTTCCAGATATAATTAAATAATTTATGTAAAAATGGGATCCAGAAATATTTTGTTTCAACTATTACATCCAAGGGAACTCCGTCCAGTCCAGGGGCTTTTCTTTTCTTAAATGAACCTAAAGCACCTTCTATTTCAAACAGAGTGATCTCAGATGTTGGAATAAACTCCCTGTCTGATCAAAATTACTTACACCAGATAGATAGCCTTGATCATCCCTGTAAAATATATTTTTTAAGTGAGCAACCCATATTTCCGATTCGATGTGGGTTTCAATATAGTTAAAATTTTGTGTACCATAATTAACAAAATTCCAAAAAGTTTTACTATCCTTTATTACAACTCCTTTTTGATGGTCTAACCATAATTGTTTAATATATCTATTTTTGTTTTTGATCAAAACCTCTCTATATTCTTTGCTAACCTTATTCATGATCTTATTATTATTCCTGTTTGGATTTTGTTTTAATTGTCTGAATTTATGATTTAATGATTTTCTTGCCTTTTTGCATTCATTATTAGAAATATAGGTACATAGAAGTTGACAGCAGATAAGGACCTCAAGGCCCATCCAGTCTGCCCATTTCTTTTTCTACCTTATAAATGTGCCATCGGCCATTGCTCTATCAATGGTCTATCTATTCATACTCATCTGTATTGCTTCTTTATGCCTATCCCATGCCTGTTTGAAGCCCTGCACTGTATTCATAGCCACCACTTCCTGAGGTAGACCATTCCATGCATCCACCACCCTTTCTGTGAAAAAGACTTTGCTCACATTCCTCCTTAATCGGCCTCCCTCTAATCTCATGCTGTGTCCTCTTGTCCTGCTATTTTTCTTATATTTAAACATGTTAGACTCTTTCACCTTGTTAATGCCCTTAAGGTGTTTGAATGTTTCAATCATATCATTAGTGTCAGTGGCTCAGTAGGTAGCACACTCACCTCTGATGCCAGGAGATCAGAGGGCTGTGATTTCAGTTCCCACATCTGGCACTTGGGTTAATATCCCAATACTGGCACTGTAGTGCAGCATGAGAGGGGTGCTGCACTTCTGAGGTGCCATCATTTGGATGAGACATTAAACTGAGGTCCCATCTGCCTGGATTGGTGGTAGTTCAGGTGGATGTTAAAGATCCCATGGCACTTCTCGAAAAGAGTAGGGGAAATTTCCCAGTGTCCTGGCCAAATTTCCCTCATTCACTAAAAATACCACCAACAGCTTAATCTGGTTCAAGGTCAGTTGGCATTCATCTGTATCCCCCTCCCCCGGGTCATGCCTGAAAATAGGTAGGATTTGTCTAGTGCACTTACCCGGTTAACAAAACTAAATAAAATAAATAAGTAAATAAATTAATAAATATCACCTCTCTCCCTCCTTTGCTCAAGGGTATACATATTGAGCTCCATTAATCTGTCCTCATATGTCTTCTGATGCAGTCCTTGCACCATTTTGGTTGCCCTTCTCCGGACTGCCTCAATTTAGTTAATGTCCTTGTGAAGGTGTGACCTCCAGTACTGCATGCAGTACTCCAGATGGGGCTTAACCAGTGTCTTGTAAAGAGGGATTATTACTTCCCTCTTACGACTTGTGATACCCATACTAATACACCCTAACATCCCCCTAGCCTTACCTACTGCTTTAGAGGTCTGCTCAGATGATTGCAGGTCATCAATGATGATGATGCCCAAGTCTCTTTCTTCCTTTGTGACTGCCACCAACTCCCCTCCCAGCCTATAGGTGGCTTCAGGGTTTCTCTTCCCTATGTGCATGATCTTGTACTTCTTTGCATTAAATCCCACTTGCCACTCTTCTGACCATTTTGCTAGTTTATCCAGATCTCTTCTCATTCTGCCCACCCCATCTGGATCATCTAACTCTGTTGCAGATCTTGGTGTCATCTGCAAACAGACAAGCCTTACCCTCTAGCCCATCTGCAATGTCACTAATGAAGATATTGAAGAGGACTGGCCCCAGGAGGATCCCTGAGGTACCCCACTTGTGACTTGCATCTCATCTGCCTGTATACCATTTACCACCACTCTCTGTTTTCTGCCCGTCAACCAGTTTGCCACCCAGTTGACCAACTTTTGACCCCCCTGAGCCTACCCATCTTATTTATCAATCTTCTATGTGGAACAGTGTTGAAAGCTTTGCTGAAGTCAAGGTAGGCAACATCAACTGCTCCTCCTTTGTCCACCACTCTGGTTACCTAGTCAAAGAAATCTATGAGATTAGACAGGACATTCCTTTTGTAAACCCATGCTGTCTTGGATCCTGTGCCCCTATGGATTCCAGGTGTTGCACTACCCTTTCCTTAAGGAGTGCCTCCATAATCTTGCCCACTACTGAGGTAAGACTGACTGGTCTGTAGTTCCCTGCCTCCTCCCTGCTACCACTCTTGTGGAGCGGGATCACATGATCCCTTCTCCAGTCTTCTGGGACCTCTCCTGTGCTCAGAGACTCACTAAACAGTTCTGCTAATGGCTCTGCTAGTTCCACCCTTAGCTCCTTAAGTAACCTGGGATGCATGCCATCAGGTCCCATTGCCTTGTCCACCCTGAGCTTAGTGAGCTCTTGTTTGCTCACCTCCCTCCCCCCTGTGTCCATGGTGCTGAGCTGTGGGCCCTTCCCTACCTTCTCTTCAGTAAATACTAAGCAAAAGTGTCTATTTAGGATAGATGCTTTTACACAGTCCTGCTCCTCCTCACACTCCCCCTTTTCTCCTTTGAGCTTAGTGATACCCCCTCTGGACTTTCTCCTTTCACTAATGTATCTATAGAAAGTCTTGTCACCTTCTTTTACTGTTCGTGCTAGTGTTTCCTCAGTTTGGGACTTTGCCTGCCTTACTGCTGTCCCTGCTTCCCTTAGGGCAGTTTGGTATGCCTCCCTATCTTCATCCCGCCGTGTTCCCTTATATTTCCTGAAGGCCAGCCTTTTGGCTCTGACCTTTTCTGCTACTGTATTTGAGAACCAAAGTGGTTTCCTTCTTCTTTTGCACTTCCTTTTCTGTCTAACACAATGGGATGTTGCTTCAAGTATTGCATCATAATGCTTGCCCACTTTGCCTGTACACCTCACCTGTGTTTCTTTTGCCATGGCTAACAACTTTGTTGGCCATCTTATCAAAGTCAGTTCCTCTGAAGTCCCATATTTTTGCCTTGGAATGGGATGATTTAGATGTAGTGGCCAAATTGAACCATACCATGTGATGGTCACTGGCCCCCAGGTGACCTTCTACCTGGAGATCTGTGATCCCTTCCCTGTTAGTCAGTACTAGATTTAGGATAGCCCTGTCTCTTGTGGGTTCTTGTACCAGTTGTTTGAGGCCCTCCCCTTGCAGAGAATCCACCATGTATCTAGTTCTGGCAGATGTTCCTGTTGGTATTGACCAATCTGTATTCATCATGTTGAAGTCTCCCATTATCAGAACCTCCTCTTTAGCTGTCATGTTTTGTATATCTTGTAACAGTAATGTGTCTATGTCCTCCCCCAGTCTGGGGGTCTGTAGACAACCCCGGTTCTTATGGCTGTCCCATTTCCTGTTTCCAGGGTGACCCACAATTCTTCTGGTTCCTTAAGTGTATTCTAAATTTCTGTAGCTTGATATTTTCGATGACATACAGGCCCTCCACCCCCTTTGCACCTCTGTCTCTTCTGAACAATGCGTAGCCAGGTACTGAAGTCTCCAAGTGTGCTTACTGGTAAACCACATCTCACTAATTGCTTCTATGTCGAGTTTAGCTTCTGACATTATTGTTTGCAGGTCTGGGATCTTATTTCCCAGGCTATGAGCATTTGTGTACATGATTTTCCATTGGCCAGATTTCGGTGTGTTAGTTGTTGGGTAAGGTTTGACATTTCCCCTGTGTTTCGTATGGGGAGACAGACCTTTTTTCTTACCTGGTGATGCAAATGAACTGCAAACATGCTGAATCCCTGTTTGACCACTAGCTCAGGAGTGTTCTTCCCATTCGATGCATGGGGTGCTGCACCCCTCTCCCCAATTGCTAGTTTAAATATTCTGCAAAGACGTCAAACTTCTGCCTCAATGCACTGACTCCCTCATTAGTCAGATGTAGTCCTTCAAATTTAAAGAAGTTTTGCTCCCAGAACTGTTGCCAGTTCCCTACAAATATGTGTCCTTTTTCCTGGCACCAGCCCTTGAGCCACATGTTTAGCTCCCCTATCTCCCCTTCTCTGACCTTCTGTCCACCTGCTCCCCCCTCTCCCAGACTGGCAGGATCTCAGAGAAGGAGATGTTGGATTAAATGGATGATAGTTTGCCACCCAGTCTGGTAAGGTGTTCCTTGGTCTCCACAACTGACCAGCTGGCGAGATCAGTAGTCCCTGTGTGTACCAGGTCATCAATGTTTTCTCCTGCTTTCTGAACAATTTTAGCAATGTGGTCAGTGTCTCTCCATGCTGATGTACCTGGGAGACATCTGACTATTACCACTGGCTGGAGATGGGTATCAACTCCCTGAATCATGGAGTCTCCTATGATCAGAAGTCTTTTGGATTTCCTTTTGCTTTTTTTGTTTTGGTTGCTGATTTGGGCGAGTTTTGTTGTGCTAGCTCCTGTGCTGCATTGTCCTGCTCTGCAGTGTCCTCTGCCCCTTTGTTTGATTTCAGAGATAGAGGCAGATACCTATTTGTAGTGTTTATATGGTTTTGGAGGTTATATGTTGGACAGCACAGAGTGATGGGGAACCCAATTTTCCCCTCCTAACCACCTGCCAACCTCTTGGACCCACTACCCTCTGCGGTCGAGGTTCTTCTGTTAGATGTTGGGGAAATGGTGGGTGGTTCTTATAATGTATTTCCTCTTGAATATGAAATTTGAGACAGCACAATCTCTGCCCATGCTGCCCAGAGCTGAGCCCTAAGATCTCCAATGGTCCAGCATGTAGGACAGTGTCCTAAATCCTGTAAGACTGTCCTTCTGAAAAGTGTTCCACAGTACCTGCAGTTAATGATATCCATTCCAGATAAGTAAATGGGTTTATAACCTGGTCAGAGTAATTAGAAGGAAGAAAATGCAAGTAATGGTTTGATTTTGTGTTTTGTTTTCATATAACTTGTTATAATAAGTTAAATTACTAGTGCACCTGTAAATGAGCTCACCTTGTGGATGTCCCACTGATCCGCCCCTTCCTGCTTTGCTACAGGAAATGTCACAACTGTGGTATCCTATAAAAGGAGTTTAGTGTTGGGTGGTTGGGGATGGGGGTGGGTGGCTGGGCCCTTCTCCTGCTGAAAAAGAAGAACCACGGATGAAAGAACAAGGAGGTAAGAGCAGAAACAATCAGTCAACAACAAATGCAGTAACCCTGAAAGCTTATCCTAATGTTAGACAAAACTGTAAAACCTGTAAAGTACCACCTGTAATAATTTTAGAGAAGATATACCCTGTAAGAAACACTTTGCTACAGAGAAAAATTAATCAGTAACAGAAGATATACCTTGCAAAAGGCAATTTGAATCAGATGATTACAGCAGTAATCTGTTAGCACACACCTGTAGGTACACCTTGTGATAATGCAGAAGAAGGTGTACCAGCAACAACAATTTGAATCAGGGAAAAATAAAGCAATGAAATGCTAGCAACAAACAGTAGCAATCTCCGTGAGTACAAAATAAGAATAACAACACACAGTAAATCTGCTTAGCCAAAAGAAGTCTTAATCCTTTTCCCTTGCTCTGGTAGGGTTCTCTGCTCTGTCCTTTCAAGCAATCTCAGAAGGAAAGAGCTCAGGCGAAGCTAGGTGCCTTGACCAGCAAACTAAGTCTTCTATGTTTCTATGTTTTGATTATTAAACAGATTAAAATTAACCCAAATATAATTAATTATAGAGCAGCCACTTCCCCCCAAGAAAGAATATTGTCCCTCCAGTTTTAATGGTGCTCTGCCATTTAAAAGCAACAATTTTTTGTTTGATAGGGTTTCATTTAGATCTTTACCCTTCTTATTAGCTGTTTTATCTTTTGAGTTCCGTATTATCTTTAATTTGGTGTGGGTATATGTAGTAATAACTTCCGTTGCTTCATCAGAGCAGCCCTGGAGATCACCAAGTCTTGGATTAAATCTCCCATTAAAACAATTTTACCAAGTGGGCTGTCAATTTGTATTTTTTGAATTAAATCACCCAATACAACAAAATAATCTCTATCTCTTTTAATACTGCCCACAGGGTGTGAATATGCATTGATTATATGTCAATTCTTGTTATTTTTTTTCCATTATTTTAATGGTAAGTATACTACTGCTAGTAACACTTAACGCTTCTGATAAAACATCCTTATCTGGTTTGCTAAAAATAGCCAAACCCCCTACTGCCCTCCCATACTTCTTAATTTGTATTGTTTTCTTACAATTCACAGAGTACCTACTCAGAAACAAATTACCTAAGGCCCAAGTTTCCTGTATTCCAATAATATGGAGCTATTTTAAATAATTAACTGTTTCCAGGTCTCCAATTTTTTCCTCCAAACCCATATAGTTCCATGACAAGATTTTAATGGTCTTCATATTAGAATTAAGAAGTTCTCCCGATCCTGAGTTCTTCAAGTCCCCATTATTTGTAACAGGTCCTCGTAGTCTCCCCTTCAAACTGCCACACTGTTAACTCTCCAAGGAGGCCAAATACTCATATCTATTAGAAATCTCTACCAAGGTTTCCCACCTGTGTGAGCTGGCATCTGTCTCATTTTGTTTACTAATTACCATTCAACATTCGTTTTCTACACAAAAATAGATCTCCAGGTTGTCCAAAATATTATGTTTTTTTTTTCAAAATTTCCCTTAGAATACATTATTGGTTCACAGAGAATAAAATTTGACCATCCTTGTGCAGTCTAGATACTTTACTAATATGGCGGGTGCCAATCTGTAAACCTAAACATATGTTAAGAAAGTCAATCAGGTTTGGTTTTAGATTGAATTTTGTTTCTTTTGGATGCTGTTTCATTCCATAGATGGAGACTGCAACATCAGTTTTAATACTATGTTTACTTTTGGCTGCATAAAACCCAGGAAAGAGATCCTTCATCTCAGCAATATCCCCTACATCAATATCCATATCAATTAATCGTTTGTATTTTTGGGTTATTGCATTCAAAATATAGAATTGGTCAGTTAGCAACAGGGCCAATTCTGTTCCAATTATTAGTCTGATAATACTGATTGAATCTTTTACAAGTCTGCAGCCATCAAACAACAACAGTAATAAACCCATTACAGTGTCAGATAGTTTTCCAGGGGATTCATTCGGGAGTCACGAAACCTTGAACAATGGTAAAACAAAATCTGATCCTAGAGTTCTCTACAGGAATAATTTAAAGTGTTCATTCATACCTTTTACTGGGATTTTACTAGAAAAGCACTCTATATCTACAGGTTCAGCAATTTCCATCTTCCCTAACCTTTGGTCAGTAGTTCTCCAAATATTATTTTTGGATGACCCATTATTATCTCCATCCTCAGTTAGGTCCCTATCATCTGTCTTAGTTTGGGGGCCTTTTCCCTCATTTTTTTATCTATCCTTTGGGTTTGCTTGACCCAGCTCTCCTGCAATTCCTCATATTCTTATTTTTATTTGCTTGAATATGCTTGCTAGCCTGGGATCTGTCAATAGATGTTGATCCTTTTTATTATTCCCAGTATAATGTTTCTCAATATCAAATCCCTCATCTGCTACTTCATTGTTTAATTTCTTTTTTTTTGTTTTCTTGTTAGTTCCCTTATTTCTTGAATACTTTAGTTCAGAGATTTCAGTGTCATTAATGGATTCAGGTTTCCTGAAAGACCCACTCCTAATAGCAGCAAAACTGTTTCAGAAAACCAGATTCTAGCCAGCCCAATGGCACAGTGGTTTGATTTCTGCTTGCGACACCAGCGACCTGGGTTCAGGAACGAGTTTGGGTCACTGGAGGGCCGGCCGGGGTGAGACAGCTTAAGCATCCCAGGACTGCTCGCTGCCTTCAGGGAGGGAAGGGGCTGTGACTCGGTGTTGAAGTGACCACTGGTGGAGGCCAGGGGTAGAGCAACATGTCAGGGTCATTTGGGGTGGTGCTTGATAGATGTCAGATCTTGTCTTGATGGCCGGATGTCACGCACCTTAAGAAAGCTAGGAAAATCACTCGCTGGCCACCGGATGATGGTACTCTGTTCCTTGAGGGCCTCCAGCACCTCTCCAGGGCCTCCTATTCCTCAGCAGCATCCCTGGGCCCTAAAGAGTATGTGCTGGGGTCATGCCTCTCCCTTCTGTGCCTTTCCCCTTGGAGGAGAGGGACTCCCCCAGCAAAGGGATATGCCAGGATATCCTGGGGGTCAGCTGCAATACAAGGATCAGAGACGGGCTGGGAAAGGACACCAGGGGCTGGGGGAAACTTGGTAGAGCCCGAAGGATGGTGGACCAGTGAGCATGGAGGGTGGGGAAAAAAACAGATTCCATTTCCCGCAATTCAGCTCTGTGCCACAGAATTGAATGGCCAGCCACCAGTTCTCTACATATGCTGCTATCGTTTAAATCCTTAGGTGATAATATAACACATTCAGAGTAGATACTAAATCCACTCTGATCTGCTACAGTTATTTATGCTGACGATTTCTCAAAATTAGATCTATGATTAGTCTTTAGACCAATCAGACCCTCATCACTTTGTATTATTTTTTTAATCATCATTAGTCTTGGCATCAGTCTTTCTGGGAAAATTCTGCTCTATTAAATCCAATTTAATTCTATTTTCAATACATACCCCTTTAATAAAGGATATATCCTGTTTAATCTCCAAAAGCTGCTTAAATAGAAGTACATTGAACTATTCAGGATCTCTCAAAGCTGCTAACAAATCCCTTAACAAACCCTCAACATCCAATATATTTAAACACTCAAGGCTCATTGTCCAAGAACTATAATGACTAGAACTGGAAGATGATTTCCTAGACTCATTCAGAGAATTCACTTTACCCAAACTCACATTTGTATTCTCCTTGCTTAAGGGCTGACTTTGTTCAGTCTCGTTTGGTATATTATAGTTTGTTATAACCAGTAAAGATTTTTCAGCCAATTGCTGACTGGGAACTGGGGAATTGTGAATTGTACAGCCATTAAATTCTAATTCTTTAGTGTCAGTCTGTAATGTTTCTCTTATGCTTCTAACTTCCATGTCTAAAACAGACAAGTTATGAAATATCTGGGAAAAATCGATTCTTTCAGGTTCAAATTCTTGGTCCTTTCCCACCTTTATATTTAACCCAAAATTATCAATAAAAGAATCAGTCCTGAGGGAATTTATTTGTTTCATATAAGTGTTGTTATCCTTCTTAGTATGTATTAGAGTGTCTGGATTTACTCTATTAGTGGGAGTACCAAAAAAGTGTCTGATGTCTCCATTTCCATCATTGGGAGTTGAGACAAATTGTGTTGTATTTCCTTTTGCTAATTGTAACTGGTTTATTTATTTGCTTTTATTTCTTCTTGCTTTGCCCTTATTACACATTTTGACCTGGGTTTTACCAAATAATCTGATAGCCAAAGTCTTCAAAGATAGTAGCCTCTTGTATTTCACTTTATCCCACCCACCTGGAATCATCAGCAGTAGACATGCCCCTTATTTCCAATGGGTTAGTACCCTTAATCTGACTATGTGTAGTAGCACATATATTTTCAGCAAAACAAACTTAAATGAACCCAAGTAGACACACTTAACAGGGGAAACAAAATAAAACAATGTCCAGATACTCCAGTATTATTTCTGTAGTTCCTCATAAGGACTTAAGGCAGCCTGAATAGCTCAAAATTCCCAAAGTCTGGAGAGTTGATAAGTTCAAAGAGCTTAAGAGAGTTCCAAAATGGCAAAAACAGTGGGGCTTTCATTTCTTATAATTACTAAAACAGTTCTCGTCTGACAATTTTTATAGTGGCATGTACTTTCCAGTAACAGCACTAGTAACCATGTCATGGGGGAATAGATTCAATCTTCCACTGATGTCCTCACTATAAATTCACAGAAGAAAGGAAAAAATAAATATAAATTCCACAACCCCTATATAGTGTTCTAAAAAACAATTATCCAGCCAAACTAAACAGATACAAAAAAAAAAAAGAAAAGGAAAAAGAAAAATACAGATAACTTGTACAGATCTATTACCGTTAGTAGCTCAATAAAAAAGCACAAAGCATAATTTAGCAAATTCTGTTACTTGTGTGTGTTTTTAGATGTTTATCCAAAACAGCAGTAATTCACTGAGGTATCCCTGTTGCACTTGAATTTGGCACTGAAATTCTACTTTTGGAAGTTCTGCCCTCTAAACAGATTCCGTCAGTAACTCAATTATCAGCCCCAATGGCAGGGAGCGTAATGGAACAGAACCAGAATTGCAGCAAAATGGCAAGGTGGTACAAACAGCACAATACACCACACAGTCAACACAGTCAAGCTCGGCAGTAGCTAGAGAAGCTAAATAACTATCACCAGCCCTTTCAGACCATTGTCCAGATGTCAAGAGCGAGGGCCAGAGAAACTTAAAAAAAAACTTAACTAAGGCAGGATGAAGAGTTTATCAGAAAACCAGTTTGTTTCAGATAAACTTGCATAAAGCAACATAAAGTAAAACTGGAACTGGGACTAGGACCCTGCGTATCTCCACTCACAACCCAAAAGGCAAGATGTAGCAGAGTTTAGAGTACGGACTTTTACAATAAGATCTCAAGTTACATGCTTTTGAGAACAAGTTCAAGAGATTTACAAGGGATTTACAAGGGAGCTCGTGCACTCGTGTGTTTATAATTAGATTCAATTGATTTGATTAGGTGCAATTGAGCTGACTAAATCCACTGAATTTTACACAGTCATAATGTCTAGTTATAGCAATCAAAGAGCCAACTACCTAATGCTGATATCTAGCCTTCTGCAATCACTACTTCAGCCCTGCGGGCCTAGGTGAGCCAAATCAGGAACCAATCAAGCGTGCTGGGGTCAGTTTTACAGTTAACGCTATGGTCAGTTATACAAACTTTCTGTAGTCCCAAGGTATTCCAAGTATTCTAAATTATAAAAATAAATAAAATAAAACAGCAAAAAAGGAAGAGAAAAAAACCCTAAAGCAGTTCTTCTGCCAGCAAAAGGGAAAAATGAGATAGGTCTCACCTTCCCCTCCAACCTGAACAGCACGGTATTTCTCCTTTTTTTCTTTTTTCATGTACACAACAAAAAAAAAAGAAACAAAACAAAATTTGGTCAGTCAGTCAAATAACCAAAAAGCAACTCAATAGTCCTAAAAAAAACAGATAAGGCAGATAGAACTAGTAGCCCATTAGTACAAATGACAAAAATGGAATGGATAACACAAATAGTGAAGACAGGGTTGGAGAATTATAAGATACATTTCAGGTAGTTCAAAATAAACACTGTAGTGATCCAATAGATTAACAATAAAATAACAGTCTGTGCAACCAGAGTCGCCGTAGCACCCTTATATGCTCACAGAGCAGGCTTCACCAAGCTTTCAAAGCCATAGAACCAATTAAAAAATGAACAGCTATAAAGTACGATGCTCCCTTCACATGATAGCTATAAGGAAATTCTTGCATTATTGTTGTTGTTATTATAATGCAGCAGTCACAGAAGTCATAGGAGCAATAATAAAATAGTGAGTAAGCGCAGAAACAGTTCATCATATGGAGTGCTCAGCACTCAGCTCTCCAATGGGTATCTTCCATCTCAGCAACCCTCCACAGGGTGGCTCAACCACCACAGCCATCAGGGCTCCTCCACTGCATGGACTCCTTCTCAACAAAGCTGTAGGGGGAAACAAACAAGCAGGGCAGAAGACACCAAGGACCAAGTGGCAACAACTAAGTCTGGAAAGAGCTGTGAGTTTCAAAAAACAAATGAGGCAACAGTGGTATACCTTTCCTAAAAACAAAAATAGCTTATCACAGCTCCTGTTCCTGAGGTTTCTCCACAACCACATAGTGTGCAGCCATCTTGCATCCTCTCAGCCTGCTCACTTTCAAATGAGGAACAGCACCAGAACCAGAGGGCATCTAGTAACCACATGTAGCATTCATGTGCCTGATTAAACACCCACTTGCATGCCTTTTCACTTGTTGATCCACTATTTTCTCAAAGGGATATTGTAAATATAAACAATACTACAATTCTGAGTGTTTAATTATTGCTCCCTCCCATCTTGGAATTTACATCACCTACAAGAATAACTGGAACATTCTGGTATTCCTCAGAAATTTGTAAAAGTAAATGTGCATGAAACTTAAGTAAATTATTCTCTTGCTCATGTGTTGTTGGGGGGAATATAGATAGTGAGTAATATCAATAAGGTATTAGAGGCACTAAATAGAGCTACTCCAAGACAAATATCTGACCCCACATTGAGATTCTTTGGTATACAATTTAAGCTGGTCAAAACCAGGATCACTAGCCCACCTGATGGATGTTGCTGAAATATTTCATAACCAGGGATAAAGAAGTCTTTGTTTCAGGTAGTCCAAATATCTTGTAATAGTACAACATCCTGTGTATTAATAAACTTTAACCAAGCATTATCATAGCTTTTGGCTTTAAGTCTTGTCACATTCCAGCTGACTAATCCAAAAGTGGAACTGCAATTCATGGCAGCCCCATTTCCATCTTTTGATTGTATTTGCTCTCTTCAAGATCAATAACTGTCATGTTGGAATGATCAACTTCTGATTCCTCAAATTCTTGTTCACCCTGATCTACAACTCTGTCTCCTCATTGAAAGGCTCTGCTACACTGTCCTCTATGATCATACTATTATTCATTTTAGATCCTCTCTGCCTTCTACTCCTTATATATTTCCTCAGTGGAGATTTATTTTTATCTAGTTCACTACTAAATTCATACACTATTTATTTATTTATTTAAATGTTAATGATTGGGTAAGACCACTGAGACATTCAAGTCTCTTTTTCAGGGGTGACCTGGAAATATAGGCATTCCACACAGTACATTGTAACATAGTATTTAAAAGATGATTGTACAGGAACAAAAGAGAGACATCAATAGTAATGATCCGATGTGAGTACGGAAAAAAAATCAAGATATCATCAGGTCCAAAGCAAGTGATATTATGGTGCACATAAATGTCTTACAAAGTAACACACAGCAGTATACACATTTTGCTTACATAGGTTTTACAATATTATAAAATTTAATACATAAATACTGACAGAGGAGTGAAGAGAAGGTAAGGCCAGGGAAGGAGGGGAGCGAGGTTCGAATATTAGGTAGGTGAGTATATGCAGAGAAGTGGGGAAAAGGTGAAGACAGGGGAGGGTGGAGGAGTGAGGTAATAGTATTAGGTAGGGAAGGGCACATAGAGAGGGAGAAGGGTGGAGACTGGAGGAGTCAAAGGGTGAATGAGTGTAGAATTAGGTGCAGTTACAAGGGGGAGGAGGAAATAAGATTTATTTGAAGTACCTTTTGAATTGGGGAAGAGATAGGCATGAGAAAAGACTGTGCAGAAGGTTGATCCATTTATGTGGCACTGCAGAGGAGAAGGATCTACTCCCAATGGCAAGTTGGGTTTTGGGTATTGTTAGGATTGGGAGGTGAGAGGAGCTAAGGGGTCTTGGGGGAGTTTTTTTAATTATGTATTTATGCTCCCCTAGGTGCTCTGGAGCTGCCTCTCCTTTGGGCCACCATGACCCACAGACATTCCCCCTACTATCTCCCCCTCTGTCACCTACCTCAGATCTGCAGCCTTCCATGGGGTAGCCCATTGTAAGCCTTCACCAGGTGGGTCCCCCTCCTCCAAGGGGAAGGCACCAGTGGGTGGAGACCAGCACACTATTTATTTTTTGGTCTCAGGTGCTGCTGAGACATTTTGCAGCTTCTGAGGAGTCTTCAGAGATCCCTGGGGCCAGCAGTCATCATCCAGCTAGTCTTCGGAGCGGTTTCCAGTTTTCTATTTCCCCCATCAAGCCGCTTGTATAGTGCCTGCAGTCTTCACTGGGGGCCACTACTGAGCGAGGCCATCCCCAATCCCACCCCAGGATAGGAGAGCAGTCCATTGGATGCTCAGTCCAATCCTCCCCCCGCTGACACCTGGTGACCTGAATCCATTCTCAAACCCGAGTCGCTGGTGTGGGTCAAGGAAGGGTGCCAGTGCCTCAACCCTCTACACCACTGCGTTGGTGGAGGAGGGTTTTAACATAAGGAGATTGGAGAGAATGGGAGGTGAAGGAAGGTACAGGAGTTTGAAGACTGCATAGAACAGGGAAGTCCAATTTTGCCTCAAAGGTCAGCCAGCCTACAGTATTGAATACATCACTGTGGTGTGCCAGCGTATGAACCTTGGCTGCAAAGCACATGACTCTATGATAGGCTTGCTTCAGTTTGGTCAGGACAGAGATCTTAGCAGAGTGGGTTATGGGGGTACTGTAGAATAGACGTGGGAGAAGGGTGGCTGAGGCTATGGTCTTGCGGGCATGGGGTGTTAGATAGGGGGCAATATGATACAGGAGGCCTAATTTTTGATTAGTTACCTTGATTACATTTGAGGCATGTATTTCAAATGACAGATGCTCATCCAGAGTCATTCCTAGATATTTCAAGGTGCCCACCCTTTCTAGGGGCATGCCCGAGGAGGTCTTAACTACCAAGGGAGGCTGACAGGAAATATCATAAGAGGTATGATGGAACAACATAGTTTTAGTTTACTTTGTTTTCAGTACTAGGTGATTCTCCATGAACCAGGCTTCCAGTAACTGAAAGTCATTTTCCAGTTTTGGCCTAATGGAGGAGACATCTTTACAGGACCTGCAAAGTATGGCATCATCTGCATAGAGCTGTACTGATGCCCCACCACAGTTCTGCAGCAGTTCATTTATGAAAATAGAAAATATTAGAGGCCCAAGGATAGAGCCCTGGGGGATCCCATCAGTGATGGAAGATAAGGAGGAATAGGCACCAGCCCATTTGACACATTGGGAATGATTAGCTAAGTAGTTAGAGATCCAAGAGAGAGAGAGTTGAGGTTGAGGCCTAGCCGTTGAAGTTTAGAGATGAGGAGTGAGTGGTTTGCCAGACTGAAGGCCTTCGTGAGGTCAATGAACATGGCCACTGTGGCCCAGCCTTGATCCATGGCATGAAATATATCTCAGGTGATCCTCAAGAGAGCTGACTCAGTCTTGTGTGCCTTTCAAAAACCATGTTGATGGATGGTGAGGGCATTGGTTTGCTCGAGAAAGGAGTATGATTGATTGTATATGATTCTTTCCTGAAATTTTGCAATAATGCATAATATGGGTATGGGTCTGTAATTCTCGACAAGGTTGGTTGGACCACTTTTGTGCACTAGGACTATTTCAATGGGTTTAACAAACAGAGTTTTCCATTGTTGCTTTTTTGGGGGGATTAGTTACTTATGCTACCCTCATTTGTTAATTACTTTCCCTGTACAGTCTCACTTTTTATATGGATTTACAAATGATGTCTGTACAATACCACTATTTGTGTCACTATTAATATATATTGCTATGTCTAATTTTTCTTCCATATTACTGAATTTAACTTTGTGCTCATAAATAGTAAGACATGTCTCATTTATTTTAAAAGTGATACAAACCCAGCCTTTGTCATTTTCACACTGATATCGATAAAACTGTTTTGACATCATTCCATTTTAATTTGTTACCCACTATACACCGTAACACGTCATACACCACTGCCTTAACTGACATAGGAGATTCATGTTTTGCCTTTGTAATCCTTTTAAATAGAACGTTGGTAAAATAAAATCCTTTTCTATAAGTTCTTCCTTGATATCTCTATCTTTTGCTTTCTTAGCAACTGTATGAAATGTGTTACAGTTGTCCTTGGGAGCAGTCTCTTTGCCATATTTACTGTTTGTTAGTTTTGGCTTAGCCCTTGTACTTATCTTGCCCCTCTCCTCCTCATGTTTCTCCTCTCTTATTTAATCATTGAGGGTCTTCCTTAGATTTTTTTTTCTTACATTTTGAACTATTTTGTCCTCCATATTTTGTAGATCTTTATTTTTCTTCTCTTTATTGGTATGCACTTTTGCTTCTAAAAGTTTATTTATTTATTTATTGAATTTTGTTGACCGGGTGGGCACACAGAGACGAGAGGTCCCTTTTTCAGCGACAACCCGCGGGGGGTTGGCTATAGATGGTAACTGACTGAAATTGAACCAGATTAAGCTGTTGGTGATATTTTTAGTGAATGGGAGAAATTTAGCCAGGACACCGTGGAAATTCCCCTACTTCCTGCTTCCTGTGAGCAGGGGGGACCCATTTTCTGGTGGGACCAAGATGGCGGAGGAGGAGGAGGATGTCTGCTTGGTAGGATAGAGAGCCTCGTCTTCTACTATTTTCATGTTAGAGGCTGCAGCCGGTGTTTCGGCTGAATTTATTTCAGAATTTAAGCTCTCGAAAGGAGAATCTTCAGGGGAGCTTACTAAGGAATTTACTGAAGAACTACAGCCAGAGGTGTTGCCTATAAAGGCATCTGCAGATCTTGAGGAAGAGAGTGGCTCTGAGCACAAGATTACAACTTCAGGTTGTGAATTCCCTTATTTGCTGCAGCAGGATTTGAACTGGAACCTACGATTTGCAATGGCAATACAAGGATGGATGAAAAAATGGTGAAACAAGGCAACCAGAGGTGGTCATGGAGCAAGAAGAAGAAGGGAAGAGATTGGGAGAGTCTGTGAGCTGGCGGCTGTCCAATGGAACTGTGCCCGGGTAAAAGGCGCGAAATTCAAACAGGTACTTTTATTTTTCCCAACACCGAGAATTTGTCTGTTCTAGCTCCAGAAATGACTGTAAAGTTGTCCAAACAGGTAGAATTGCCTGTCATCTTGCAGCCAAGCTCGTTTTCCAAAATTAACACTGCTACTGTTTCGGGTGTAAAAACGGAGCTCAGATCTCGACTTTTAATGACAGAAAATAGCGCTATGAATGACCAGAGCTCTGAAGCGCTCTGCTGCAATATAGTCGGGGAGGATTTAAAAGAAGAAAAGTCTGGGATGCCTGAAAGCCTCAAAAAAACTGTAGCCTGTCTTTTCAGCCTGCACAAAGGAAGGAGGAACAGGACATTATTTCAACTAATGCTGAAAAGAGCTGTACCACTTTGCCTATGGATTTTACTGACTTTGCTGTCCCTATGGATAAAATAAAGGTTTTGTGTTGAATAATAATATGAAGCATGGGGATGCAGTAGAGGCAAATAAAAATGTGGTTTACCAGTCTAATGTGAGTTCGCAATTAGGGTTACAGAATTTTCTTTTTCTGAGGGGCACCTAAGGAAAATGTAATTCCATGCCAAATGCATTAGGTTTAGGTAATAAAGCAGCGTCTATTATAAATAATGAGGGCAAAAAGACTGGACGCAGAAAAAGCTCTAAGTGGGGCAGGTTGGTCTCTGTTGGAATCAGGTGGATGGATTCTGACCCACTTGGAGCCGAAATCATCCTTTTCTCAGGATTCTCCTGAGTGGGTTCCAAAGGTGCAACTGCAGGAAAATGTTTCAGGTACAGATAAGAAGGTAGAGGTGTATGTTTTTAGGTACTGCAGGTAACCTGAATAACTTGAGTGATTCAGCTGAGGCTGCTGTGTCTCATAAGGGCCTTACCTAAACCTGCCAGTGGAATTGTTAGTACCCCCAAAGGAACCAGATAAAAAGCCTTTGCTGTCGGAGCTCTTTTCCAATGCACAAAGAGAAGCTGCTCCAAGGAGGAATGCAGTGCGTTTACGGTATAAAGGGGATTGAAGTCAGACCCGACAGACATTACGTGAGGAAAGTTTTACTAGAAAAGATTCTTTGCATTTTCTCCTAAGGATGTTTATGCATTTATACACATTTGGGTGAAGATAATTTGATATCAGCTTTAGGTCTCAACAAGCACTTGACCTTTTCTGGTTACAGCTTATGGGCAAGTAAAATTTTCCCCAACATGGACCCCTTTATTGTGATACCATTGTCAAAGCCCTTGATTAAATTTGTCACTATAATGTTTGAATGAAGGGGTCTGGGTAGAAGATATTACATTCTGGCTAAAAAGGTGTGATGTTTTAAGTGAACCTGAGCCTATTTTAGACTCAGAACAATTTTGGACGGGAGGGTGGAAATATAAAGTTAAGCTTAAGCAAAATGAAGCAGGAATTGAGCACATTCCAAACTCTTTTTGTTAGGAAGGACAGAGAGTGTGCTTTTACAGTGGACAACCTCGTGCTTGCTATAAATGTGGAGCAAAGACTCACCTGTCTAGCGTTTGTGATCAACAGAGCGATAATTGTGGGGAGGTGAGCACGTAACTATGTTTTGTGGTAATCCATCTTGCTGCGATTTATGTGAGGCAAAGGTCATGTGTTTAAATTCTGCCCTTGGGCCACATAATTTGTCACATAGTTCTGGTTCTGAGTCTTATATACAGAAAGCACAAGAAGCTGTGGTTCTATCCACCCTTGCAGGAGGGTTCCATTTCTGTTCCTAGTTCTGTGGTACAACTCCCTGAGGTCAGAGGTACAACAGAAAGGAAAACTAGCTTGGTTTCAAAATGGTGGTAACAGGGGAAAAGTGTTTCCTGAAAATCAAAGAAATAAGCAGGGTACTGATGTTAGCAAAGGACACTTAAAAAGGATGGAATGGGTCCTCTGAATATCTTAAACATTCCCCGTATGTTTTTCTGATGAGAAAGTAGGAAAACAGAAATGGTAAAAAGTCAGAGGATACTTTTGTACAGTTCCATGGCGCAGATCAGCAAGAAATCTGCATGCTAAAGCCCCCAGATTGCCAGATGGAGACTAGCAATACTTATCGGCTCTGTTTACATCTTGGGGTAAGACAGAAGGGACGAATCAGACTCCAAAAATCCACTATTTCAACCAAATCTCAGATACTAGACAACTATAAGGATAAAAAAGAAAAAAAGGAAAAATGAAGGGTATTGACCATCATGAAGGACTATGGTGTGCTCCTGGGGTTCATTAAACACTCATAGCTTATTAAATAAAACTAAACGGCTAGCTGTGTTTAATTTTATACATGATTTTCCTTTGTCAGTCTGGTTTTACAGGAGACATGGATGTCCACCATTGACCAAGGTTAGCATTTAAAAAGATTGGCTGTGGGGCCCATCCTATTGGTCTTTTGGGGAGGATGTTGCAGATGGAGTGGGGTTTATTCAACTCTTTTCATTTCAGTTGCATAATCTGATAGACTTGGTACCAGGAGAGTTTTGATTTTGGATGGGAAATGGTGTGGGTTTTGTTTTCGTTTCATTAATATCTACAATCCTCAAACTAAATCAGGTAGGGTGAACTGCCTAACACTGGTGCAGCCTTTTTTATTCCACGACGGTCAGAGTTTTATGGGGAGGGACTTTAACTGCACAGTTCCAGATCTTATACATGGTAAACAAAGTGGCAAGAAAACCTACTCGATACTAACGCTTTAGGTAAAATCCTTAGAGATGCAGGTTTAGTGAGTTGTAATACCTCTTTAAATCTTAAGAATAAGTTTTCTTTTCAAAAAGGGAAATCTTTTTCTCTCATCGACCATATGTTTGTTTCTTCAAACATTCACATAAACTCATTCCAAATTTTTCCCTGTGAATTTTCAGATCATTCATTTTTGGTAAGCACCTTTTTCCTTCCAGAGATGACAGAAATAAGACACATAAGATGGAAGCTTAATAATTCAGTGCTAGAACTAAATTTTATCCAGATTAGGATAAGAAACCTATTGAAGGCTAGGCTTTCAGTAGCTTTTTTATACACAGATATATGTATATGGTGGTTAGACACAAAAGCAGATCTACGTAACCTGTTCAAAAATACTGGGAGGAAAATTAAAAATGAAAAATTTCTAGCTATCTAAGTTTGAGACAAGCAACTTCAGAGAATTTTATCCTTAGCTACACATCTAGGTGGGATTACTCAGATCAAATCTCCTTATTAAAAGATGCTATGAAAGAATATCAGTATGACAGAAGTAAAACAAGGCAGGCCATATTACTTAATGGAGTAAAGAAATCACCTCTTGGGGACCCCTTTCAGATGTGCAAAGAACTTAGAGATTCAATGGGTTTGGAGGAGCTAAAAAGATCTGATGGGGGTGTAGTAACTTCAGAGCAGGAATTAAGAGAGGTAATTAAGGAACATTTTGGTTCCCTTAATCCTAAAAAAACTATTTCTATAACAGAGATAGAGGATTATTTAAATAAGATTCGGTATCATGTATAAGGCATAACAAGGAAGCAGAATGGGATACTATCTCCCAGAAAGAAAGTATGGAAACTATCAGGTCTCTAAAATTAAATATTTCACCTGGTCTAGATGGTCTCACAAATAACTTGTATAAACAGTTTTCGGATGAACTAAGTCAATGCCTGGGCCTATTATTTCAAGATTTTCTAGACAAGAATCGCATCTACCCCTCCTTTTCAGAAGGTTTATTAACTTATATTTTTAAATCAGGTGACAGGCAAGATATGGGGGAGTGGAGACCAATCACCCTATTAAATACTGACTATAAAATCTTTGCCAAAATATTGAATGAAAGGCTTAAACATCACGCAGGGGAAGTGATTTCTAAATCAATATTGTGGCTTGCCAGGAGAAAGAATTCAATCTGCCATCATGCAGATAAGAGATGTAATTGACTATTTCAATGAGATGGGATTAACAGGTTGTTTAGTAGCAGCTGATCTGGATAAAGCATTTGACAGGGTCCATTTGCCATTTCTTTTAAAACTTTGAGGCATTATGGGGTGCAGGTTAAGCTGACAAATTTAATTGAGCAATTGTACCAGAGTGGGATGGTTTTTCCTTTGTGAGAGGGCCGAACGGCTGCTGGATTTCCCTTAACTACGGGGTTCGGCAAGGGTGCCCTTAAGCCTTTATATACATTTGCTATTGATCCTTTTTACGACTGCATTGAGGCAAAAGAAATGGAAGGGATACAATATAGAAAACAGTCTAGCACAGCTACATATTCAAGCTTATGCTGATGATCTGTTATATATTTGGAGGACTGTTCATCAGTTATGGGGTTTATGAGAGCATTTGAGGAATTTACTACAGTGTCTAATGCAAAAATAAACATAAATAAAACAAAAGGACTGATTATTGGGGGTGTGGGATTTTGGAACTATGGCTGGAGAAAATTCATTTTCTAAAGACCAGCTTAAATTTTGGGCATTAACTTTGGTCCTCAGAATGTTCCTAATGATAATTGGCAGAGGATACTTAGAGTGTTGAAAATAAAGTTTCTAGATGGAAGCAATGGCATTTGTCTAAAAATTAAAGAGTTCAAATAATTAAACAATTCCTTTTGCCCATTATTCAATTTGTGGCAATGATATTTCTACCAACAGAATTTGAAACCAAGTTATATAGCATCTTTTTTTCAGATGCTTTGGGGTAACCCATCTAAACCAGTTAAAAAGTTTTACTTACCTAACAATAAAACAGGGGTTTAGGAATGATAGACCAGTGGTATCGCCCATGTTTCTTTATTACCAACTCCTTGAAAGAAGGGTTGATATCGGAATCCAGATCTGAAAATTCATGGAATTTAATAATTATGGGGAAATACTTTAGTGTTGGACTTCTTTAGCCCTAAACTTAATAAATATCTACATATTCCAGAGCACTTTCGGCCAGCGACACAAAAATTATATAAATGGGAAATACAGAAGACAGTAGCACTCATATATAGTACAAGGGACTTGTATCACCATCTAATGGAAAAACTATACCACAAGAGCGAATTTAAAAACTGCCCATTAACTTTGAACCCCATCATTGGTAGCTCAATTAGAATAATCCTAGGTTGCCCAAAATCAATGGGAGGTACAGTGGTTAATTTTCTATGGAAGACTGAATGTTAGGAGATGGAAATATAAAGTCTTACAGGAAAGGTTATGCTCCTACCTTGATGCATTAATAAGGAGGAATCCATGGTCCATTTTTACTAGATTGTTCCTATGCTTCAGGATTGTGGGTTTTATGGTGTATGGAACCTGACATGGCTGAAAAATATGACATATAGATTCTTAGCTTTAGGAGTGTCTCCAGTGGGTTCATTCGGATTGCATAAGGGACTTTGACTTTATTTTTGGGATGTCTCAAATACTTCCTGTGGCAAGCCAGAATACAATGGGTTATATATCAAAAGAAAATGTCTATGTTTGCATTAGTAGGCTAATTGTTAAAGAGTTGGAGAACATTTTGCCTCTGATATGTTAAAGTATCCCCAGGATTACTAAAGAAATTATGGAAAGGGTTTTTCATTTATTAAGTATAAATAAAGAAACTGAAGAAGCAAGAATAAATGTGAAAAACAGTTTGATAGCAGGTGTTCAAGAAGTGGATCTAAGAAGTTAAATGGATATAGTGTTGTAGTCTTTTTGGCTATTATTTGATTTCTGTGAAAACGTGTTGTATTCTATGTTTATTTTTGCAAATAAAAACACCCCTACTGTTTGGCCAGTAGGGGGACAGGCCACCTTGCTGCAAGATGGCCACTGCTGGCGAGCGTTCAGAGGAGAAGGTTGTGGGTGCTGCAGGTGAGGAGGCCGAGCAGCACATAGAGTCAGAATCTCAGCTAATTACTTTCCTTGATATGGATGGAGAAGATGTTTTTCATGAGGCGATATCGACGAGCGAGTCCTTTGATGTGTTGCCTGTTTTTGCTGATGAAGAAAGAAAGGACGGGAGTTCCTTTATTGCTGGGACAGCGGAGGCTCCTGTACATTTAAACACTGCATCTACTCAAGCTGCAGTCTTTCAGCTGGCAGCAGATTCCCCTATCACACGAGATGTTCAGCTTGACAGCAGGAATGTGGAAGTACGTGCGAAAGAACCTGGGCTGCATACAAGTAAAGCACAGCCGGTCTCGGGGTGTGAAAATACAGAAAGTGCTTTTCAGTCAGCTGGCAGCGATATTGTAGGAATTACAATGTGCCTAAAGCCATACGAAGTTTCAACTGCTCTGTACCCGCTGGTTAGTGGAAAGCCCACTCCCCCTATTTCTTCTACGCTGATATCAGTGAGTACACCTCAAACTAAAATGGTCATTAGATCGGTGCACTTACATAAAGAAGCGGGCTTTGTGTTTAATCCAGCAAGGGTTGGTGACATGGTTACAACCTTTCAATCGTCTACAAAATACCAAACCAAAGCAAATAATCAGGATGGGGTAATGGAGTTTTGCTTTGGTAAAGACTCAACCCCGTATACAGATACTGTGCAACAGAATGCTGCTTCTAAAATGAATGAGGACATACAATTGTTAACTCTAGAGGTTCCTGTTGTCCTTCCCAACATGATAGCTGGCTCCCAACTTCATGATGAGACCTTGTCTCCACAGGGACCCTTATTGGCAGCTGGCTGGGAGAAAACAGCTAAAGGGGTATGGTCTCCAGACCTAGAGTGGGATCCCTCGCTCAAGTTACACAGTGGCTCTCCTGGGTGGAAACCAGGTGGAGCACAAGGGTGCTCAACAGAAGGAGGGGATAAAGAAAAAAGTTTGTTGAATAAAGAAATACCTGTTGGACTTGATTTAAATAAGAACCCAATGAATGGTAATAAAAATGCTTCTGTGGTACCTAAGACTGGAGCAATGCTAACTGATGTTAAACCCCTAATGTCTGCTTTATTTTCTCAAGCTAAAAGAGAGGCCGCGTCTAGGTGCAATGCTGTACGTATAAGATATAAAGGTGGTCTGGCAGAGAGACCAGACAGCTATTATGTGGGGAAAATTCTTATAAAAGATTCTTTGCATTTTTCTCCTAGGGATGTATTTGCTTTTATTAACATATCAGGAGAAGACAATTATGATATCAGCTTTTGCTCTGCTTATTTACTGGATCTTTTCTGGGAGAGGTATGGCCAAGTGAAATTCTCCCTGACATGAACTCCCTTTTTAGTCATTCCCCTAACTAAACCTTTAATTAAAAAAAGTTACAGTAATGTTTAGGAATGAAGGAGTCCATGTCGAGGATATTACTTATTGGTTACCTCAGAAATGTGATATTCAGAGTGACCCAGAACCCATTTTGGATTCCGAATGATTCTAGACTGGGGGATGGAAGTTCAGAGTTGAATTGCAACAGTCTGAGGTTGGGGTGGAGCATAACCCTAATTCTTTTCTGTTGGGAAGGGATAGAGGGGTTTGTTTCTACAGTGGCTAGCCCAGAGCATGCTATAAATGTGTTCAAAACACATCTTTCTAGCACATGTGATCAGCCTCGATGTGATAATTGTGGGGAAGTGGGTCATGTGACAATGCAATGCGTTAATCATACCAGATGTGACCTCTGTGAAGAGTACGGACATGCTTTCAGAGAGTGCCCTTGGGCCGTGAAGAACAAGGCCTCTTGTGGAAGCCCGGACCTGATTATTCAGTGGGCCGAAGAAGCTATGGAGGGAATAACAGGAGGGACTATTGGAATGGGACCCCCCTTTACCTCTTAGGACAGTGGACACTCACCCTGTGGTTATTGTAACCCGTACTTCTGCCCCCCTGAGCCAAAACTTAGGTCACTCAAAGTGGAGAAAACAGTAAATGATGCAGACCTATTGAAGCCAGTCTGTTATACAGAACCAGAAGACAAGTCAGTAGTTGTCTCTGTGCATCACCCACCATTACTTCCAAGGAGGTCTAGTAGGAAGTCTAAAACAGTTCCAATCCCCGTTATTGAGCCAATTGATTCTCAGAATTCCTATTCGGTCCTTTTTACTGCATGGGGAGACTCCGAAATGGAGGTCAGGGACTCTGATTCCCAAAAATTAGTGCAGGATGCATTAGGGGCCCCCATAGCAGACTATAAAGGAAAAAAAAAAAGAAAAGATGGAAAAAATGAGGTTTGGTTCCCCTAATCTGGTTTTCATGTTGGGCTTTATTTGGGCTTCTTTAAATACCCATAGTATTTTGAATAATAATAAAAGACATGCTATTTTCCATTTGGTGCATGATAGGCATATTTCTATATGTTTTTTGCAGGAAACCTGGATGTTCTCGAGGGAACAAATTTCTTCTTTCAAAAAAGATTGGCCATGGGGGCCTTCTTATTGGTCCTTTAGTAGAGAAAAAGCGGATGGTATTGGGATTCTTTTTAACTCTTATGAGTTTGTTCTTTACAATTTCATTGATTTAGTCCCTGGTAGGGTATTAATTATAGATGGTAAATGGCAATCTAATACTTATAGTCTGAATAATATCTATAATCCTCAGAAGAAAGCAGCTAGGATTACTTGTATGAAAGACATACAGCCTTATTTAGTCACCTCTTTACCTATTCTCTGGGGAGGAGATTTTAATTGTAGTTTACCTTCAAATGGTTCTTCTTCCAAAAAAATGTATTGTGATACTAACTGCTTAAAGTCAATTATTAGACTTGCAGATCTAACTACTTGTAATCAGTTAGATAACAAAGGCCCTGGATGTATCTTTTTCAAGGAGAATAAGGGGTCTATCATTGATTATTTATTTTCCTCTAAAGACCTCCCAGTTAAAGGTTTTATTAAGGTACCAGTAGAGTTCTCTGACCATCTTTTACTCCAGGTAGAGGTAGAGGCCCATTTGAAACAGTATTATCAGGGAAAACGATAGAGGGGTTTGTTTCTACAGTGGAAACGATAGAGGGGTTTGTTTCTACAGTGGCCAGCCCAAATACTTCCATCTTACAGGAGCAGCTTGTATTAAACTCGGTTAGGCTAATTCTAAATGCCAGATTGTCTGTGAGATTTTTGTATCCAGATCTTGGGGTATGGTGGCAGGAAACAAAGAATGACTGCATCAATTGGTTTAAAGCATATGGGATATGTCAGAGGAATTCCAATTTTCCAACTTACTTAAAACTGAGAACCCAATTACAATATTTAATGTTGGTAGCTAATTCCTCAAGGCAGAATTTTTCTTTGCAGATTGATAATATTAAATTACAAATGAGGCACTTGCAATACGATAGAGCTAGAACATTGCAAGCTCTTATCAATAATCATATGAAAAAAATCAGTCATAGGAGACCCTTATGAACTGTGTAAATCAATTAGAGATTCTTCAACTCTAGATTTTCTAAAACTTAATACAGGTAGAGTAGAGGATATAATATCCATTAGCACTAGTATTGAAGCACATTTTCAGGATTTACAACCTCAAACCTATCCATCTCTACAGGAGCTAAAACAATATTTAGCCCCCCCCACCCCCCATGTGTAGATCAGGTAATGGTTACTGACATGAAAAAACCTTTTTGTCTCAGAAAATTGAAGTAGTTCTTACTAGCTTAAAAGACAATATTTCTCCAGGTTTGGATGGTCTATCAAATCTTTTTTATAAAACTTTTCATGCAGAAATAGTAACCTGTTTAACTTTAGTATTTAACAAATTCATAACTGGGGAACCTATCCCAGTTTTTTTTTCTGAAGGGTTGCAGATTTATATTTTTAAATCTGGGGATAAAGGGGACATACAGAACTGGAGACCAATAACTCTGCTGAATTCGGACTATAAAATCTTTGCCACCCTAATCAATAATAGAATTAAAAACATGGCAAATTTAGTCATTTCACCAGTCCACCATTGTGGGTTATCTAATAGGAGAATTCAGTCAGTACTTTTGATAATAACAGATTTAATTGAACATTTGGCTTATACAGGTAGAACTGGCTGTCTGCTTTCCTTAGATCTCGAGAAAGCTTTTGATAGGGTTAGTCACTTATTTTTGTTCACAACCTTAGAATATTTTGGGATTCCTAAGGAATTACTCAACCCAATAAAATCCTTATATGCATCAGATAAAGTATATCCTGTTATTAAAGGAAAAATAGGGAAAGGGTTTGTGATCAGAACTGGGGTTCGACAAGGCTGCCCTTTAAGTCCATTATTATACATTTTTTCTTTAGAACCCCTTATCAGAGCAGTAAGTCTCACCCCTAAATGGGATGGATTTCAAATACCCCAGATAAACACTTTTGTGACAATACAGTCATTTGCAGATGATGTATGTCTGTTTTTCAAAAACATAGAATAACTTGGATGTTTCTTTCAAGAATTCCAGATGTATGCTGCTCTCTCTAATGCAAAAATTAACTATACCAAATCAAGAGGTTTGTTGATGGGATGTACATATCAGACCCCTTTTCAATACAAGACTATTAAAATAACATCAGAACCTCTTTCTATTTTGGGGGTTGTCTTTGGGCCACAAAACCTTCCTGTTGATAATTGGGTAAATGTGTTAAATAAGGTAGAAAGGAAAATAACTAGATGGAAACAGTTTCGTTTTACTAAAATAAAAATATTTCAGATTTTAAAACAATTTATTTTGCCTTGTCTACAGTATATAGTTGTAATTTTCCCCCTGCCCTCCCATCTAGAAACAAAACTATATAGCGTCTGTTTTCAATTGTTATGGGGTAATAGACTTAATCCAGACAAACGATGTTATATGTACCTGGATAAAACTAAGGGAGGAGTAGGAATGGTGGATCAGGTTGTTTTTTGTTTTACATTATTTTTTCCCATTCTTTAAAAACTAGTTTAGGAGTATCAGCCAGCCATGAGGGACAGTGGTTTAGGGAAGCATTAGGACAATATTTATCAGCTTGGCTGTACTGTGCACCGAAATTGAACCCCATATTTCCCTACCAGGTTTTTTTAGGCCTGCTGCTCAGAAACTCTATAAATGGAAGGTAACAAAAAACCAGATTAGTGGAAGCTCATCTCAGAAACTGTACAAAGAGGTTATATCTAACATCTATCCCATAGTTCCTGGTTTCAAGAATTGCCCTTCGGCATTGAATCAGAAAATACTAGATCAGTTAAACAATCCTAGACTACCTCCATATATGTGGGAAGTGCAATGGCTCATTATGTATGGGCATTTGAACATTAGAGGGACTGCAAACTATAAGGCTAAGGCAGAGAAGAACTGCCCATATATAGAATGTATCAATCAGGAGGAAACCATGGAACATTTTTTTTGTATTGTTCTTATTCAACAAAATTATGGGCCTATTTGGCAAAGAAATGGACAATGGATTGGTTGGCAAAGCTATCTTACGCTATATTAGTAATCGGTAATTTTCCTCCAAAGTTAAAAAGATACGAGGAAGGAACACTATGGGTGTTGATGGCTTGTTTTAGATTTCATCTCTGGCAAGTACGATGCCAATGGGTGTTATATCAAAAAAAGACCTCTGTGGAAGGATATTATATGTATGTATCAAGTGAATTACAAAAAGTATACCTTAAGGATAGGCAACAGTATAATGTAGAAAAAGTCAAGAAATGGTGGAAAGGATTTTCACATATTCTTAAGTACAAATAGAGAAGACAATATTCTTTAAAGATTTGGAATAATATATATATGGATTCTGTGCTTTGTTTTCTTTTATTTATTGTCCTTTTTTTCCCCTTTGGCAAAGGAATAGAGTGTGAGGTTTTGAAAAAAAAAAACTGGATTGTCTTGTTTTCTCTTGCCTTTTCTGTTTGACCCTTAATTTTTTTATTCTTTATTCGACCTGCAACTATCTGTGTTTGGTCTTCTTGAAATATTTGTATTATACTTTATTGTAAATAAAATCACCCCTACTCTGCAGTAAGGGGAACCCTTGACCGGATTCCAAGATGGCCACAGTTGAGGAGTGGAGAGGATGGATACAGCAGGAATAGGGGATCCGGACTCCTCCACTGCTCTTACAACTTCTGAGGCCGTTGAAAATCAATTAGCACTACAAGACTTTCAAGATGAGGAAATATCAAGAACAAAGTTGTTCCATGGCAAACTGTTCAGAAGAGGTAAATGTTAAAATATTAGAAAACGACCAAGGACACAGTCAAGACCAGCTTACAGCCAAGCTAAATGAGAAAACTGATATAGAAAAGCTTTTATTACTCCAACTTAATGAGGAAGAGCAACAGTGTTTTCAAAAAAAGTGGGAGCTGCAAAGAAACTTGAGCAAATTGCAAGTAATGCATAGTAACAGAGTTGAGAATGTTGCTGACAGCTGCAATCAGCTGAATACTTCTGATGCAGAAACATTAAAGCAGGGCATTGCCAGCTAACAGGACTGTCCAACAAACAGCTCCAGACACAAATGTCACTTCTAAGCTATTTGCAGCTATTAAAACAAAGAAAGTTAATCAAGGAAAAAAATCTGAAGCCTGCACAATTAAAGGGCAAGTCAGGGGCTCTGCTTGGAATGGCAATACGGGTCGGTTATGGCTCAGCCTACAGCATCCCTTGGTTCTCACTGAGAAATTTACAAATGTCACTACCAGTGCTGCATAAAAATGTCAAAATGGAAGTGATACTAATGTAGATACTCTAGTAAAAAGTCAGTGAGCTGCAGCAAGCAAGCCCCAGGGATAACCAAGATTGGGACGGACATAATGAACTGAATAGGGTAACACCAGTGCCTGTACACATTCCTTCACCTCAAAACTCAGAAATTGGCACTGACAACTGGTCTCCCACCCATGCCCTAGAAGATGCAGAATGGATCCAAACCATTGATTGTAAGTGGGTCCCATACCCACAAGAAGGTCAACTAATTCATTATAATAGTGAAATACAAAAAAAAAAAAATGACAATACAGACAATATTAGGGAAGCTGTAAGCAAGGCAATGGAAGAGGGTGTGGTAAATGAAGAGCAGCATGCTGCACCAGAACTCAATTAGGTACTATTAACTGACACTGAAGACATCACTAGTACATTGAGTGATAACACAATTAACGGGCAAGAAAGTATCTCAGTCATCAATGATGCCACTGCCCTTGATAAAGCACAAGAACATTACCCTCTAAGACTCAGACCCACAACTGCTGTGCTGCAGGATCCTGCTAGAATAGCCTGGATGAAGCCTATGCTCAGAATCTCTGATATAGGATAGTATCCTTTTGTATTAGTGCTAGCAGCTATATAGAATGTGCACATGTTTTAGGGTGGTTACCGTAGTGTATAGTAAACTATTATTGATTGCTACTTGTATATATACCAGTGAGAGGTGTAGTTACAACTGTTACCCATGGGAAAGTATACGCAGGGGTACAAAATGTTGTTGGGGAGAGTTTGCTTTTCTTTGCACTGTGGGGTGATATATATGTCCTTTTGTACCTGTTTTTAACCTGGTTATTTCATCAAGTTTGGCTTTTATCTCCAATAGCATGGAGTGGACATAAGGTCTGGTGGTAAGTGCGAGGTTTTTTAATTTTTTATGCCTAGTCATTTTGTTGCCACACTGCACTACCAGTACCAGGGTGGCCAATTTCTTCCTTTCAATTAACAATGAAATAAAAGGAATTCCACTCAGTATAAATTCCCCTACTATTAAAATAATGGCCTATGCAGATGATGTGGTTATAATGGTAAAAACTGATACAAACGGTGATGAAATATCTTGAACACTGAATGACAGGATATAAAATTATTAGGAATCACGTCTGGAGAAGGGAGGATGGCAGAAAAAAACTTGGAGTTGTGTTTGTTTTCAAATTGCAGAAAATAAATTGAGATTATGGAAAAATAAAAGGATCTCTAAGTGGAAAAGAGTTGTTTTTTTTTTAAATAAAAACTACCAGTCTTCTTATACTAACGTACTAACATACTAAAATGCCTGCAGAATCGGCCTAACGGTCTTTCATGTCTGCTCATTTGGTCAGCCCCCACCCTGGGAGCTGATCTTGCTGCCCCCCTCGCCTTCTCTGGCTTCTCCTTTCCCAGTTCCGGATATTCTCGCTGCACTGGATTTTGCTTCCAGAACCCTTCCCCTGTACCTGTCCCACCCCCTCTAGAACCCCTCCACCTTCTCTGCCTCCACCAGCCCCCTGGGCAGTGCATTCCATGGCTCCACCATGCTCTCAGTGGAGTAGCACCTCCTCCTTTCTCCCCTGAATCTTCCCCCTCCAGCCTCCACCCATGCCCTCTAGTTGCCTGCTCCTCCTTCCTTCGAAGCACCCTGACTGCTCCTCCCCTATTTACCCCCTTCATGTACCTGAAGACCTCTATCATGTCCCCCTGATCCCTTCTCTCTTCCAATGTGTACATATTTAGCTCTTCGAGCCTCTCCCCATAGGTCCTGTACCCCAAGCCCCAAATCATTTTGGTTGCCCTCCTCTGGACCCTCTCCAGGAGTTTAATATCCCTTTTTAAGTGTGGCATCCAAAACTGCATGCAGTACTCGAGGTGTGGCCTCACCAAGCAGTTATACAGAGGGAATATCACTTCCCTCCTTCTGGAGGTGATCCCCCTAATGATGCATCCCAGCATCCTGTTGGCCTTGGCTGCTGCCCTCCTACAAGTCTTCGAGTTGTTCATCTTGACATCCACCACCGCCCCCAGGTCCCTCTCAGCCATCGGGACTTGTAGCATTTCCCCCACCAGGGTGTACACTTGGCCTGGGTTTCTGGCCCCCAGGTGCAGTACCTTGCATTTCCCTGCATTGAACCTCAGCTTCCACTTTCTAGACCATCCTTCCAGAGCCTCCAGGTCCCCCCATAGGGCCAACCTCCCCTCCTCCCCATCCACCACCACCCCCAGTTTTGAGTCATCCGAAAAGAGACTTATCTCACTCCTGATACCTGTCCTTATGTCAGAGACGTAGGCGTTGAACAGGAGGGGCCCAAGGACTGATCCTTGTGGGACCCCATTAATGACCCTCCTTGGGGATGAGACTATTCTGCCAACTTTGACCCTCTGGGTCCGGTCCTTGAGCCAATTGTCTATCCATCTGATCATCTGGTTCCCCAACCCCATTTCTTCCAGCTTATCCAACAGGCCCTCATGAGGAACAGAGTCAAACGCCTTGCTGAAGTCTAGAAAGAGGACACCCACTGGTCTACCCAGGTCCAAGGCACTCGTCACCCAGTCATAGAACTCCACAAGGTTTGTCTGACATGATTTCCCAGGGATGAATCCATGCTGTCTATCGTCCAGGCACCCTGACTTTTCCAGGTCCCCCCTAGCCTCTCCTTGACAATGTCCTCCATCACCTTGCCCACCACCGATGTCAGTCTGACAGGCCTGTAGTTCCTTGCCACCTCCCTTGATCCCACCTTGTAGATAGGCACTATATGCACCACCTTCCAGTCCTTGGGCACCTACCCTGTCCTCAGAGAGATGGTGAAAAGCTCCGCCAGGGTTTTTGCCAGGACATCTGCAAGTTCCTTCAGCACTCTGGGATGCAATTTATCTGGCCCTGGTGCTTTCTCCGTCTTAAGGGACCTGAGGGCTTCCCTCACTCTCTCTGCTGTGATTTCCACCTCTGCTACCTCTTCTCCCTGCTTAGCCTTCCCCCCTCCTGCCAGTGATGCCTCCCCCTCTCCCCACATCTGCTGATTGGTAAGGGTTCCCCCCTCCTCAGTATCACTGTCTCCTCCCATGTGATGCAGCACCCCCATTTTCCTTGGTGAAACTGAGGTGAAAGTACTCATTTTAGTACCTCAGCCTGCTCCCCCGGGTCTTGTGCCCATCTTTCCCCTGTTTTAATCCTGCTAATCTGCACCTTCACCCTTCGTTTTTCCCCAATGTATCTAAAGAACCCCTTGTTCCCTCTCCTAATTTCTCTGGCCAGGTTCTGCTCCTTCCTTGCCTTAGTCGCCCTCACCACCCTAGTGGCCCTTCTAGCCATCAGTTCATAATCCCCTCGATCCCTTTCACTCCATTATATGTCAGCTATGTCCACCCCCTCCCCAAGTTTTCAAAACACAACTACTTAGTGTGTTTTTCCAGGTGTTCTGAGGTAGCCGACCGAACCCAATTAAAAGAGAAATCACATACTGGTAGGTGCAAACCTGGAAGGGTAGGTATGAGCAACCCTTTTGTGTTTTATTATACTGTAGTATTTTTTAATAAGCAACTTGGGGCTAGCACTTAAGTCAAATAGTGAGGCTTGGACCATAGGGGTTGTTGAATGGATGCAACCATACCTGTAGGAATGGAATATTAATAAACTGAAAGTCATTAAAAAATGTAATTTTCATCCAGATTATATAGCAGAGGAATTTTCAAAAATGAAAAAAAAATGTAGGGTAACATTGAGGAAGCTGATTTCAACTATCAGGATGCAGTTATATCAAGAAATCATGGAAGGGAATTTCCAAAGAGAGATAGAAATCCCATTTTGTCCAGCACAGAAAACAGAAGATGTTCTACAATATCTAAATAATAAAACAACCCAAGTGTATGTATGGGATGTCCACTGGCTGAGCTATTATGGAAAACTAGGAGTACAAAACTCACATAAATTTAAACAAATTACTGAAAGATATTGTCCTGGGGGACTGCATAAATGTGTTAGAAACCCAGGAGCACTTGTTTTTTGATTGTCCTTTTGTTCAGCAACTCTGGCAGTATATAGCACAGCAACAGAGAGAACCATTATTCAAGGTAATAACTTATGAAGAGCTGGTCTTACAATTGTGATCCACTATATGGAGCATATATAATACTGATACATTGCAAATACTAGAAGCCATACCTAAATATTATATATGGCAAGCTCATTGTTCTTGGGTTCTGCAGCAAAATGTGTCACATATATTGACATACTGAAGAATGCAAGTCTAGAATTGCAATAAATATATATTTAGAGGAGGAAAAAGCAATGCCAAAAACTCAAGGGTGTTATGGAAGATGCGCTCTACTTTATTTTATGAAAAAAGTGATGCAATTAACTAAAATGTGTACATCATTGTAGATATGATCAAAATAAGTTGTTAGTAATGATTTGTTCATTTTGTACATGACTGTATAATATTTGTATGCGATTGGTTGTTTTATTTTCTTTGCTCAATAAAAATTCCCCAGTTCTTTTTGAGAAGTGCCATGGGATCATTAATGTCCACCTGAACAACCACCAGAACAGAAAGATGGGACCTCAGTTTAAATGTCTCATTTGAAAGACAGCACCGCAGAAGGACAGCATCCCCCTCATGATGCACTACAGTGTCAGTATTGAGATTTTTACCCCAAGTGCCTGGTGTGGGGCTAGACCCACAACCTTTCCATCTTCCAGCCTCAGAGGTGAGTGTGTAACCTGCTAAGCCACTGATGCTGATATTGTTTCTTTTAAACCTCATATTCTGTTACTAATTTATCTATCTCATACCCCTCTTTCCCTGCTCTTTTTTTGCTTTGGCGGTCTCTTTAATTGTCCTGATAAGAGGTCTCCTGCTGTCCTTATCAGCAATCTACCTCTTTTCTAACTTCATGGGTGTTAAATTCTGCCCAAGATCATTGCCCTTGATAAGTTCCTCTTTATTTCAGCTAATGCAACTAACAGTAAGTTTTGAGTTACATTTTCTGCTGAACATGATAACTCTCTACTTGGCTGTTTCTCAGTTTTATTTTGGTCCTGCTTATAACTTTTTAATGTTATCCTACCTTTTCGTTGTGAGTTTTGCCAGAAATTACTTAAATGTGGAATATCTATTAACGCATTTGTCAATTATTGTTCATGTAATAATTTGTTATTATAAAGTGATATAAAGGCTTCATGGAGAAACAATCTTGGGGCTTACCTGGCTTTTAGTGTCTGCACTTGAGGGATTGTTTCAACTCCATTCTCAGCCACATTCTGGGGTGCTAGTAACTCTTGATTTTCTACCTGCATTACTTTATTGTCACATCTGGGGACATCCTGAATCCCATTGGGCATCACCATCTTATTGCTCATTTTGTTCACTTTTTTATGGAGATTAGCCTCAGCTACTTGAGCTTCTGCTAATGCTTCTAATTGCTTTACCTGTCTCCAAAGGATTTTCAGAACTTACTATCTTGTGAAGGCCCAGAGGTAGAGAGATCTGAGGCATCATGAGTTCCTTTTCTTATCCCATGCAAGTGACTGAGTTTCAGGGATGGACTTGGGTACACAGGAGTCAGCCAGGAGAAAGATGACTGAGCATCCACAGGCCTGCTCTTCTCCCTCGGGGAGAGAGGGATCCCATGTCTCACCATTTGACTGCTTTCTGGAGGAATCCAGATGGTAGCAGAAGTGAGCCACAGCTAATGGGAAGGGCACACATTCAGAGCACCTGGGGCACATCTGCAGAGACAGAGATTGTACAATGTGCTCATTACATGTTTGTGCTGCCTAGGTTGAGGAAAAATAGAGAATGGGCTTCATGAAGCCTTGAATGCTTATGCTGATGGTCCACTCAGACTCTCTAATTGGGGACAATCTGGATTTGTGTTCCAGGTGGGGAAGGATGTCCCTCCCTTCCCAGCCCAGCCATGAAGGGAATCCATGAGGATAAAAGTCCTCCGAGACCACAGGAGACTTGAGACAGCTGCGGATGACGGGGATGGGGACAGGGCTGAGCAAGTCGCCCATACCTGCCAAAGAGGATAAAAATGCAGAAAAAAACTATCTTGCGAAATTGGTGAAAATGACAACTGAGGCATAAGTGAAAATTGAATTCTAATTCTACTTGGGACCCTGGAGTTATAGGATAGATTTTGATCTTTTTGGGAGCTGATACTGAGGTTTCTTCCTTTTTTTTTTTTTCCTTAAATTTTCTCCATTTTCAAAGGGTTGGCTGGGGTAGTTGCTTTTCTTTCAGTACTCATATTTATTCAAATCAACATTTCTTGGTTAAGGTTATACAGCACAGTGTCAGGGTCCATTTTTATCGATAAGACTAAGGCATTCGATCTTGTTGATGACTATTCTCCTCACCACACTTGGATCACTTGGTTTCTCTCAAAATGTTGTAAACTGGTATGGTAATTATCTGTCTGACCAAACTCATTTTGAAAATATAACTCTACCTTCTCAGGAAAGTCTACTATTCACATTGGCGTACCCCAGGGGTTAATACTAGGCCCACTGCCCTTCTCTATTTTCCTAAACAACATCACCTCTAACCTTACACAGACAGCTACCCTGCTGTATGCGGATGACATTGTCCTGTACACCAGCGCCAAAAGTACAGATGACATCAATGAACATCTCTCCCAAGACTTTCAACTCATCCAACAATGGCTTGATTGTCACAAACTATTCCTAAATGAGTCTAAGACTCAAGCTATGCTATTAGGTTCAAACTATAAACTCAAACAAGCCCAACATAATTTTAAAGTCACCACCCTAAGTGGCAAATCCATTGAGGTGGTAAGTGCTTTTAAATATCTGGGTATCACCCTGGATCCCTCATTAAATTTCGACACCCATATCCTACGAACTTGTAAGTCGGTAAATAGAAAACTCGGTATTGCCTATCGAACCAGTTATGTTCTCACCCCTCTGCTAGACTCTGCCATAGCTCAGAGGATTCTTCTGCCTTCACTTAACTATGGGGTTGCCTCCTATACCTCTGCATGCAAATCAAGCCTCTGGAAATGGGATGTCACCTACAATAACATCTGTCGGTATGCATCCTCCTCTCACAGATTGAAACACCACTGTACCCTCTATTCTGACCTTGGATGGTTTCCACCCCATGAGTCTAGGCTTTATGCCTTTGGCTCCATAACTGACAGCATTATTAGATCTCAAACTCCACAACCACTAGTGGGTCTCTTTCAAAAACAGTCATCCTTCTATGACCTTTGCTCGGCGATTTCTGCCCCTGTTCTTGTCCCTAGACACACCAGCCCTAAAGGTGCTGCTGCTTTTGCTATCTTGCCCCACAATACTGGAACTCCCTCACACTAACCATTCGGCAGGCTCCGTCCCATGTTACTTTCAAGAAGGCACTTAGAAACCATCTAATCCTGTCTAGCAAGTGCTCCTGTTTCAAACCACCCTAGGCCTATCTGACTCTAATCTACTCAATATTCGCCTCCTATATTCGATTTGTTCCCCGTACTATTTGTGCACCTCCTTCTATTAGTCTTTCTTGTTATCCCTGAACATTTCCTCACTTCTCTCTCTCTTTTTCTCTTTCTCTCTCTCTCTCTCCCTACTCTCTTACTAACCCTTTTATTCCATAGGTCGAATCCATAGCTGCTGTACTTAATATAAACCTTGTTGCCATTATTTTGTACAATGCTTGCTATAATGCTTATTGTTCCTACTCATTGTATCCTTGTATCTCTGATGTACTGTTTTCCCTTATTTTTCATTTACTGTACCCATGTTTGCTATTGTTCCACTGTTCTTTTGTTGTACTATCCCAGGTCGTGCCTGAAAATTTCTTGGATAGTACACCTACCCGGTTAACAAAAAACTAAATAAAAAAAATAAATAATGTTGCAAGACATTATGCTGCATGGCAAAATCATGCTGCCAATACAGTGCGATATTGCCATGTGGCATATGTCTTTTTCTGTGGGGGCCTCCACCCCCACACCCTCCATTATGGGGGCTGTGCCCCCTCGGGCCCCCCCACTAAGATTCTCTCAACTCTGGGGGTCCAACTAGGGACACCTAAATCGTGTAAAAAAATATAATGTCTGGGTCCAGGAATCAAACCCGGTCCCAGATGCAGTGCCTGGGTTCTTGCTGCTGTGGCTCAGTCCAGTGAGCCACAGCAGCTGCTCAGCAGCACCCACTCTCAGCAGAGGTCTTATCCTCTGGCTGGGAGTGTGTGAATGATACAATTCTGTGTACAGCAGTATTCGCATTTTTGCACTGTTCGCTGTCATGAGCAGTGCTCTGTTGGGTTAGCTATAATGTTGTACGCTACTAAATGTATGACATTTTGTCCTGGAAAGAGGTTATACACATCACAAAAACACTTAAATAAAAAAATTAATTTCCTTTCTAGTAACAGCCTGCACAATACTTTTTGAGGGCAAAAGCATAAATATAGGTTTACTATAACAGACTCTATGCAGAATAATTATAGTACCATAACACTTCCTCAATATTTAAATATAATACAATAACATATGCATTAAATATAAAAAAGATGAATCTTAAACCAGAAACTGAAAAGAAGAGATTTAAAATATAGTCTATAAAAACATCAATGAAGCCAAATATTTTGTGGAATATCTTTTACCACTTGAGTTTGAAGGCAGAACTCATGCTGTTTATTATGTTTCAGGTTATTTTGTGATATTAACTGTACACTTACAGTAGTTCCATCTCATGCTCAGTTTCTCTGACTGTTTTCTTATTTAAAAAGTACTCTGCTTTCTGAATTTCCCCAAGTGAATTTTCTGCACATCCTGCATATCTAAATCCTATTATAAAGCATTTACCTGATTCTCTGTCTCAGCTATACCTCACTATTTAGTGTTCTCTATAAATTTAGCATTCTGTGCCTTTAATGATTCATCAATATCACTAACATACAGGTTAAACAGTACTGGTCCAAGTACTGATCTTCTGAGGAACTCTTGTGATTAGGTTCATCCAGTTTGCATTAAACCCATTAATTATAATTTTCTGTCTCATCTCTGATAGGCAGTTTCTGATCCAGCACAATAGCAGCTACTTATTTTCAGTCTTTCTAAAGTAGCTTAAATATTGTTTACTGGTTGCCTTGTTAAAAGGCTTGCTAATAAAAAAAAGTATTGTATGCAAATAGGAAGGCTGCAAAATTTAACATTTTCAGTTGTTTTACCAGGAGTAACACACTAAATTTGCCAGCAAATCGCTGGTTACATAGCAAACTGCTCTACACCTGTTTCTGGTGAAGTCTGCACTTCAGAAACAGAAACACTGCTGCAGGTAATCACTTTTAAAGTAAACTATTATGTCTGGTCTATATACTATTTTTGAACATGATACATTGGGACATTATTTAAAAATAATAAAATGTTATGTTATTAACCATTTTCTCAATGGCTTTGTTACAAACTTTGTAACAGCCCTTCAATTTGCTTTGCTGAAGCTGGCGTTTGCCATAAATTTTTAGCACAAAGTTTGATTGTTAGTTTAACTTTTTCAATAGTGAACATTTCCTTATACCTTCTTCTTCAAGCACCAAACCACTGTCCCCCCTTCACCCACACCTAGCCCTACCTAGTTTAAAAGAGTTAATATAACCCCCTTCCCTACACCCCAGGGTACAGACAGAAACCCTTGTAGCACACCACTCTCCCTCAGGAAATCCCCGGAAAAGAAGTTAGTAAGAATACGTATCCTTCCCTCCACCCACAATACCAACTCATATTTAAGGTCTAACCTCCTACCCTCACCAATCACCCACTAGTACTCCACCTTCCACACACTGTTTTAGGTACCCATTCATCATCCACTCCAATGCCATCCAAAGAAAATAGGATTTATGAATAAAAGTAAGATGAGTATGGTGACCGGCACTGACCCACCTGTCACCACCTCAGCTGGCACCCTCTAAATGAAAAAGAGCACAGGCAAATAATATAAAACTTGTTTTGGAAATGATTTGTATGTGTGGGTGGGGAGGAAGGGTTACTTATTTTTTATTTATTTACTGATAGTTTTCCCACCATCCTGGATTTGTCCAGCAGCACCCTCCAGCCCTGTCACTAATCGTATCACAGTGTAACTTGTTATCCACCACTTACCCAGGACTACAGTGTGGTGGGTAACCAGCTGTATCTGTTGCACAACAGCCTGTGGAGGGGGGTTCTAGCATGGAGGACACATTTGTTCCTCTTTTGTCTCCCCACAGGAGCACCATGTGCAGTGGGGCACACCCACATGTGTGCTGTGGCATGCATACATGCCAAACACACTGCAGCAGACCCTTCCCTTACACATGCTGCCATTTTTCTTGCCACCTGGTTTCCACCAGATGGCAGTCCTGCAGTGGGAAACTTGTTCTGTCCTACAAAGAAAGGAACTCAGTCCCTGGGATGCTCAATCATTCCCTCCCTGACCAGTTCCTGATGATCAGCACTCACTCCTAAATGCGGGTCACTAGCATAACAAGTGGTAGTGCAGTTGCTGTTCTACTGGGCCGGCTGAGAGGAAAGATTGTCATTCTTGATACAGTAGAACCTGCTTAACTGGGAGTACCTGGTGGCAGGGCTTTCATCTCAATTATGGGGCTGTCCCATTTATTGGAAGCTGTACTTTTTTGATTCACAGTTGCTGCCACTAAAACCTTCCTTAACCCTCCCTGTTGGCTTCTTACTATCTTTGTGCAGGACTGTTCAGATAGGTTGGTAAATTCATCCATGTCTGTATAGACATTTACTGCCATCACTCCAGCTTCATTCCGATGCCATCGTGCTGTAGTGAATGAACCCAACTAAGACTAAATGTGAGAGAAAGTTTAAAGGGAGACAGTGGTTTGGCATCTTTGAAAACAGAACAACTGATTGAGACCTAGTCTCTGCTCATGTTAAAAGCTATTTACACTGTTCTCTCCAGCATGCTTTTTTCTAGTCAGTGAGGGCAACTGCATAGGTGATTCTCTGAGAAATGAGAGAGAGCTGTTGAGTGAAAGTGACTATCTAAAATTAAAACAAGTAAAACACTTTCTCTGCTTGTAGTGAAGCCAGCATGTTTGTTTTTTTCAAGTGAAAGAGAGCAACTAGGTTGGGGATCCTCTGAGGACAGACAAAAAGCTTAGTGAGAACAATTATCTAAAACTAATTAAAAGAAAAAGCAAAACAAAACTAGGAAAGCACTTTCTCTGCTTCCCTGAAATTTAAAATAAGTTTTTCTTCACTTATAAGACTGCTGAAAAGAGATAGACATATGGACAGCTTTGTAAAAATTGTGGTGGAGTTTTATTCATTGACGAGATCTTTGTTATTTGGAAGAATCAACTTATTGAATCCATCAACTGCTTCATCAGTGAGACTTCTGGCACTGGTGTGCTGTAATGAAAGAGCCAAACTGACCACAAAGGCTATAAGTAGTGATGGGCAAAGTCCACAAACTTCAATCTGCAAACTATTTTGTAAATTTCAATCAATTTTCAAAACATTCAAGGTGCGACGGAAGTGTGGAATTCTGCCCAAGAAATACAGAATTTTGCCCGCAGAATTTCACCCGAGAATAGCAGAATTTCACCCGCGAATTGTGTCATTTTACCACTCACAGGTGAAATTCAGCCATTTGGAGGTGAAATTCTGCCATTCGAGGGTGATAATTCCACATCTTGTGGGTGGAATTTTGCACTTCACACCCATGGAATATTCCACGAATTCTGAGGAATTAATGACATTTTTCAAGGGGGAATATTTCTAACTTTGCCAGAACTCCATTCATGAAATTAAATTCTGGTGACTCTTTAGTGATAAGCAGCCTCTAAGTCGGATTAGTGGGACAAAATCATCCCAATTAAATGTCTACACTGTCCCAATTAGGAATCAACTGTACTCATAGGAAGGAATGGCCATTTAATCGGTTCTAGCAGGATGTTCCAAAAAAGCAGATGTCCCAACTATTCATATCCTGATTAAGTGGATTCTATATAAATGTCTTTTGTAGGGCTGCCAGGAGGAGAGGAGGGATCTATATTGTGGGTGGTGTGTCTGTTCTCAGAAGGTGGTGAGGGGCTTATACTTAGGTTATTAAACTGGATAAGAGGGTAGTATGGTATGCTTGAATGAGTGAGAGAATATTCACTGAAAAAAAAATTGAGCACTTGCTACAAAGAGGCACTTTGCAGGGGAAGGCTGCTTCTTGGAACCCTTGCCAAGTAAAGCATTCATTGAAATGGCTCTTTTCATAGTCATCATCAGGCAAAGTGCCAACATTGCTCCATTATGCAAAGGGCCATGCAAAGTATTATCACTTAACATAGGGCAATACATAGTAAAGTTAATTTACTCTGAATGGACCTATACTATACTATATACAGTATCCACCAGTTTGCCACAATCTAAGGTCTTGCTCACTGGTTGGAAGATATTCAGTAAATTGGTGAAGTATGCCCTCTCAGTGGTATACTTGTGCTACCTAATGGTTACCGTACCTGCCTCTTTCACTGTTATTTTTAACTTAAATGTATTTTTATATGTTCTATTTTATGCATAAAAAATATTTTGTTCCAAGTATACTACTACAATACTATACTGTTACAATATTGTATATTCCTCCAATTCAATGATATGCAAATTGTATTCACTGATTTTCATAGATGTGTTTTGTTTTTCTTCTAATTGGTAAATTGCTGTCTACAAAGTAACATAATTATCAGAATAAAAAACATTTAATGGCTCCAATGGAAAAAGCTGGCATTATGAAACATTCAGGCAAATTCCCCAAAGGGGAACAGTCAGAACTAAAATCCCCACACCGACGTGTAGGTCTGTCTCAGTTTTTTACTAACTTTTTATTGGGGTATAGTAGAGTGTATTAGACTGATTCTGTTGAGATGCAAGCTGACATTTTCTGTAACTATAAATTCCAGAATTCCCTGCAGCTGGCATCAGAGGAAGGTTGCAGCAGTGGGAGAGTCAGAAACCTGCAGTGCATGTTAGAGTTTTTAAAAATTCTGATTTTTTGTTTGCTGACCCCACTGTTCTCCCTGGGCTAGGTACAGTAAGTACCTTCCCTCATGCTTCTACTTATCGCCTACTCCAACCCCTTTTTTCCACTCCAGTCTGTCTCATTCCCCCACCTCAGTCCCTGTTTCTTCTCATCCCTAGCACTCTTTTATGAAATGCATATATCTTTCAGCATGTTATTTCAACTCATCAGACCTACATTTCAAGAGACTGTTGCCCAGCATGTTGTTTTCCCTGTTTTTATTTATTTATTAATGTAAATTTAATTTCACCCATGGCGTCATAACACATTTTATTCATGTGTTTTATTTTTATTTTGGCACTCTCACAGAATCTTAGTGGGGCATTAGCTATACTGTATACAGTATATGAATTCACAATACTGCCTCTTTGATAGTCATTTTTAAATAGTAAATGTTTGCTGCTCTTACTCATTCTCCTTGACAAAGATCCTCTCCAAGGCTCGAAGCACCAGGTTATATGCTGTACTCCTTATTAAATGTGTTCTGTATTACTTTTTTGTCATCCTCCATTTTGACTGATCCCGTTCTCCCATTTTCTTTTGCTGCCTCAGTCATAAAGTACAATTTCAAATATCTTTTAAACACTGGCAACCATACTGTGCAATGGCAGAATGGGTCAACACCAGTATTAATATTAGTAGTGGAAGAGTTGGTACCATAGTACCCCCTGGAGGGGTGTGGTGTTTGTGAATCACTCTGGTGCTTTAATTGGAGGGATACACCTTGGTAGATGATATAGTGTATAAGGTGCACTTTTGTAGGAAACAGGGATTCATGTCCTGGCAAAATATGGTGCTGGATGGACAGCCCAGAGAAGAAAGTGGAGGTGTAGGACGATGCAGGGAGTAGAGGAGTTCAGTCTCCCAGGGGCTTCTTCCATTTGCCCATGGGCACACTGGGAGGCATCCTCATACCTTTAGCATGTGCATAAACCAGAAATGGCTCTGCAGGTACTATCAGTGTAGTTTTGCTGTGCCAGAGTGACAGAAGATGCTATGGGATGAGCACATGGGAGATTTGCCAAAAGGTTGCTCAGGATTCAGGCCATGGCATCACGTTTCCATGGCTGGCCCCACCTGGCAAAATAAAAGACCATAGCCACCCCACTTCATCTATTTAGCATGAAATCACACACCCTGCTTATGATAAGTCTTGTTTCCAGCATCTCTTGACCTAAGTGCTCAAGTGCATCTTCAAACTGGAATTGGTGAGTGTTGAACCTGGTGGTCCTAGTGATAATGGAAAGTAAAGGGTTTCACTGGGAGGTAGAGGAGGTCCAGACACATGCCCCATCAAGGAGTGCTTCCTGATAACCCTGGAGATTTAGGCAGACTTACCTAATGAGGGTTGTTTTGTACTTAAGACTGGGGTGGATGATTTAATGAGGGACCTCTGGACAGCAGGTGGAGCAAGATGACATGTTAGGTGATCCTTAGATGCAGGCAGGTAAGGTAAGTGGTGTCCAAGAAAAAAAATGAGCTTGTTCAAGTAGTACTTCATTGAGCACCATGGTCCCTCTTGCCTGGGAGGCCTTGGGGGGTGCTACAGGGTGCTGCAAAATTACAAATGTGGAGCAGTGTCTTATGTAAACCTGATCACAATTTTGGGCATGGAGAGTTCCTGGCACCGGAGTGATGTTAAGAAAAACCTGTTCCTGTGGGCACAAAAACAATTTACTGCCACCATGAATTGGTGCATCTTACAGGCATGCTATTAATGTGCTTTACAGGAGCTCAAGGAAATAGTACTGTAGTGGCACTATAGAAGGATCCTGTGTTGGGCAAACAAATCCTGTAAGCTGACTGAAGTTGAAGTTGCCAGGATTGTGGGGGGACATTAGTTGTTCTGCATTGAGGTGGTTATCCTAGGCATTGGGCTTTGATAAAGAAATATTACCTTATGTTTCTGTGTAGATAAGGAATTAATTGATCCCCTGGATCCCAACAATACATTGTTACGTACCTTATGTATTTCATCCATTCCTCCTGAGTAAAGAGATTCATGGATCTTGACTTTGTAACATGCATCATTTGTTCCACTATAAAAAGGTGCCCTGTCTCTGTCTGCCAAGGGACAAAGGTGATCCAGTTTGTTCTGCGAGATGAAAAGGCACTCCCAGTGAGCATAATAACATACACCCATAGACAGGGGAGCACACTGGCCCATGCCAGTCTCCATCTGAGGACACACTACAAATCGGTTTATCTAACCAGAGAGGCAAAATGTGAGGCTGCATATTCTGTAGTTACCAATTGCTTAAAAATAATGGTTTAACAATGGCACAAAGTTAGACACAATGTCTTAGAGAGAGACACCAACGGTTGATGGCTGCCATCATATTTTGCTTGGGTTTAAATTTTAAAGGCTTTCTCAAACATTTTTTCTGGATTTCACTACAGTTAAAACAAGCAAGTAGCAATAAATAATGTAACATAAATGATAGTGCCTCTATATTAAAGCAAAAGGTAATGGCTGATCTCAAAGTTATAGCAAATATAAATTGACACAGAAAAACAGTGCTTGGGTTTGTGATAGAATCATGAATTGCATTCCTAAATTATCACAACTAACAAAATGAGTTCATGTGGTTAAATAGATTGCTAAAACTGAATGCATGGACCAGTTGTCCAATCATCTCATACAGAATGAAACAGGGGTCACATTTAGTCCCTGTATATTGTGTCTGCTCCTTTAAAAATCAATTTAGAAAATGTAAATGCCTCTGAAGAGTTGACAAGCTTTCATAACGTCTGTGGGATATCATTCTGCAGCACAGCAAGACTGTAAAGTGTAGTGAGCTAAAACATTAATTAAGAAGCCAACTCGCTTGTTATAAATTACATTAAAAGTTGTCTGAATTGATAGGGGACTGTGATGATACTATGCTGAGTTCTAAATACACACTACTGAAAGTCTTACTTGGAAGCAAGAATACAAATTCAATGAGTTATGTGCATATCTGTTTGACTTGTAGGGGAACATAAAACCACTGCATGCACAACAGATCAGCCCTGATTGTCACTGCTGAAGTGGTTTGCTGAAGCTTCAAAACAAATCAGCATAGAGTGTTATTTACACTCCCATCCTATGAAAGTGTGGGTTATTTATTTGATGCTGATTAACATGAAGCTCACTGGTGATGCAGTTTGCATTGCACCAGGCCATGCTGAGCATTTTGGGTTGTGTAATAACAAAGCAGTATTCTAATCCCAAAGTCATTTGTAACATGATCATGGCTTAAACAGATTTCTGTGCCTCCCAAGCATTCCTGACAGAACTCCTCCAGGCTTGTTAGTGACCCAATAACCATTTTGGGTATCACTTTTCAGGATTGCCTCCTTTCTGGATCTTAGATGTCCATGCTATTCCTCAGACTCTGTAGCTATCTTGAAGAGAAGACCCCATTCTTACAAGGGAATAAGACAAGCATGGAGAGGGAGATTTTGAATGTGCAGGGGGCCAACTGGCATGAGAAAATGACGTGTAGAACATCGATTCCATGACATGGACATGAAGGACAAGGTGTACATCATTAAATTCCAAGGATGGCATTTATTCTTTTCATCCCACACCCCAGGATGCACAGGCTGATGTCAAAACCCTTCTCTGAGCCTCATCCATTCCTATGATCCTAGTTTAATCACTTTTTCAATGTGCTGCCACTGGCTCCAGCCTAGTGCTAAGGCACACCTAAATAGCTGAGCAAACAATCCCTTGCCCCATGCACACTCTCCTGATATCCAATCACGCATGCATTTTGACTGCAAACCAGTGTCACCAGAATGTGGACTGATCAGCACTTCTTGACACCACCACTGTCTGACACGACAAAGCTAGATGAATTATTTCTGAAAGTGGTGTTTTTGCAATAGTTTTTACCACATTATATAAATTCTCATAACAACCATATAATTATTTTGTGGACTGTCGTGTTGACCTAAGTGTTGAGATGTGCCTTCAACCTAGATTTGGTTAGCATTGAACCTGGTGGTCCTAGTGATAAGGGACAGTAAAGGGTACACTTTAGAGTCTGCTCAGTGACAGTTTGGTCACAGGCCAGCCACAGAGGTGTGAGGAGAGCTGTTCCAATCCCCAGCTCTGTCCCAGGATGGGGGGGTAGCAGAGTGGTGGACACTACCTCCTGGGGTGGGAGGCCACTAGACCACCAGGAAAAATGGATGTTTTAAATACATATGTATGGGATGACAATGGGGATCAAGAAGGGATTCCACTAGACCACCAGACAATGGGGCAGTAATTTTATATTTTATCATTGTGGACACATTGGGGTTCAGGAAGAGAGGGCTACTAAACCACCATGGAATGGGACAGTATTTTATTTTTTAACATTGTGGACACATCGGGGTTTGGGCAGGGAGGATCACTAAACCACCAGAGAATGGGACAGTATTATATATCATTGTGGACACGTCAGAGTTTGGGGAGGGGACACTAGACCACCAGGGCAAGGTGAATTCATACATATTGATGTTAAGGGGAACATCAGGACTCAGGGATGGGGGGCACTGGAACACCAGAAAAGGGTGGTTTTATAAATACTGATATTAGGGGCAACACTGGGACTCCGGGATGGGGCAAATTTTCATTTTTCCGTGGGCGAAGTTTTGCATTTTGCATCCGTGAAATATTTTGCAGAATGTGCGAATTTCATGAAATGTTTCATGGGCAACATTTGTGGATTTCATTGGAACTTTGCCTGTGAAATAAAATGTTGCTGCATCTCTACTGCAAGTGTTGACACTGACAGCTCAGGTTTGGAAAAGTGTCTTTGACATTGGGAGAGAAAGACTGAGCATTCCTCAGGACACAACTTTGATGTTGTCTTCAGATCAACTTTGACCCTCAGCAAAAGGCAATTTAGGTCCTTGACATCATTGTCTGGATGACTAACCATGTGGTAATAGATATTCCCTCTCTACCCCTCACCCACTTCAGTCAGTGCCAGTCAAATCCACCTTCCCTAGCTCCTCCAGTCAGTTTTTTTATTCTAAAGCTCAGCTAGGGCTTCATAAAGTGCCAGAGGCCAGAATTTTAAATACAAAAAATGTCTTTGGAATGGCAGGGGATGAAGGTGGAAAGCAGCTGGAGTGTGATGAGGGTTTGCCATGGGACTAGTACTGTTCAGCTAGGAATGGCTAGAGTTTTTCTGTTTTTAATTATTTGGCCAGAGGTTAAAGTAATTCAAAGTAGCCCAAATGTTTGATTGGACTGAATCAAAGGTAAAGGCTGCACATTTTGGCTATTTCATTGAATACAAATTCACCATTAGCTCATATTTAGGCATTGGCAAGTAGGCTGAGGAGGTCTAGAAGAGTGAAAAGGGATAAGAAATATGAAAAAAATGCTTCACTGAACAATTGAAATATAAAACATAACCTCCTCTTGCATTGCCAAAAATAAAATAGTGTATTTCCATATACAGTATAGGACATTTTGTCTATAAAAGGAACATGCATCAGTTCTTCTATATGATATAAGTAAAAGGAAGTGAACTATTGACATGTTTGCAGCAAGCAGGAAGCCCGTGGTGTGATGAAGTAAGATCCCAACTAATGACTTTGGTGTGCTAATTTCCCTCAGGAATCAGATTACATAGCCACTGTTGTAACCCCCTAAGCAAACAACTAGCCTCTGCAGGATGCCTGTCTCTTATCTTGATTGTGTTACAAACCACTGTTTAAAAAAAATGAATCCCACTCGCCTTGGGGAATTGTATGGCCGTTCGGTTTAATTGATCCTGACATTTTGCCTATTTATATGATGAGCTCCTTCAATTAAGTGAACATGTATCTGGGCCACAGACAACCAAGGACAAGGTAGGTGAAACAAAAAGAACAGCTAAAAGGAACAGTGCAGTAGTACAATCCTCCAAGTGAAAAACATATTTTATTTTAAAAGTGTTCCTATCACAGTTTGCATATACCAGACAACAGCTTACATCCAATACACTGTTACCAACCATGAAATACTTTTTTTTTTGAGGAGGCAGTAATATTGCAGTATTATACCTTGGCATATTACCTTTTTGTACAACTGCAAGAAGGCAGATTTCAAGAAAGGATATCTCATGAGATGCCTTCCATGGAACAAACAAAGTAGTTCAATTTCCTCTGGCACAAAAAAAAAATTGAGGGACAGTGATCCACTGCATACATTTAAATGCAACATTTAATTCTTTATTGCAACTATTAAAACTGCACTGTAAGCTAATTATCTCAGCCAGACTGCTGCAAAGGTTAGAAACATTGTAAACTTTGGAGTAAGTCATAAAAATATAATTATTGCCTGTGCAGAAGTCCATCTGTTGCAAAGCATGACTTCTGTATCCTGTTACTATTTTTCCACAATGGACTCAGCTGTAGTGTTAGTATAAATGGTGTATAAATAATATGGCTCTGCATACTCCCACCTGGCACACACATATAACTGAAGCAAAGGCTGCCTCAGTATGAGACTCCTGTCTCCTAATTGGTCTTTGGAGACTGCTGGGAAGCCTGCCAATTATCTCTGCTCTATGTCCTGGGAAAAAGGTCACTCTCATCTTTGGCTAATGAGCAGTGCTGAAAGGTGTCAATTTAAAAGAAGCATAAATCGCTGCAATGTTCTCTTTAATGCCAACATGGAGGCTAGAGGAGCATGGCAGAATGGCTGCCCTCCACCTCCATGGCAGGGGGACTGATGACAGTTCTGATGCATAGTGCATCAACCTTGTCTCTCCAAATTGAATTAAATTGTTGTATTTAACAACATTATTGAATGACTCTAAGAGAACTCTCTCTCTCTATTAAACTGATGATTCTCTTCATGATAGTCTCTTGCCTGACTGTTAGTGTTCTGTTATGCTTCATTACACTATGATTGTGGGGTGCCCCACAGTGTACAACAAAGACATACACAGATTGAAATGAACCTCTCATCTGACTCACTTGGAGCCATTTCTTACAGTTTATTAGGTGTAACTTCCCATGATAAAACTAAGGAAGCTGCATTAGAAAAGAAGAAGCCATAATTAAAATAAGAAAATAAAATGTAACAAGTCAAAAAAAAAAAAACAGAGGGGCAATTTGAGGGTCAATTGAGGGGTAACTAGAAGTGGGACATAGCTGGGAAGTACAGGCATTCTCAGGCAGGGAGTGTCTATAGTCATCATTTCATCTGGTTTGCTGGCAATTAATGAAGACATCACATTCACTCTATGGAAGGTACTGTACATAACAGGGAAAAACTGGCAGCTGAAGCACAGCATATCACATTGCCATCTCTGTCCTTACTTTCTTGCCTCCAGTGATGGTCTTGAAAAATTACGCAGCCATACAGTGCAGACAAATGCCAGCTGTGGAGCTAAAAGTGTGGCCTCACCTCAGGAAATTAAATCTTTGAGTGAGTTATGTGGTGTACATGGATGGGGTGTCCTGGGGTCCTGAGAATGAGAATGGGGTTCTGTGGCCTTGATCTGGGTGCAATGGTTGTATGAAATGAGGTGCCAGTTGGCGGGCCTTAAGGAAAACCATATCTTAATAAATGAAACAAAAACAAAGTCTACAAGCTGTGTTGCAGCTTGTAGAGTGTCAGAAGGAAATGCAGTACCTGCTTAAAGTACATTTCTGGCAGAGTGGACCCTGAAAGGAGCCAGTCTTGTTCTTTTAACAGGTTCAGTGAAATCAACAGGGAAGAAGCACTCTGAGAATTCACACTTCAATTCATGACACATTGGAGAAATTACCACTGAATTACATTGAGTTCCTAAAGTAACCTCCAAGATACCACAGCAAAAACTTTGATACTGTGCTTAATCATTTCAAATAGCACTGTATTTGGCCTTCCGTGGGTACCAGCATGGCTCATTTGGTAGCACATTCACCTCTGGGCCACTAGGTCTTGGGTTCTCTTCCCACTCCTGGACTGGGCTTATACCAAAAATGCTGGCACCTGAGTGCAGTACTAAAGGAGTGATGTACTGTTAGGGTGTGCCATCCTTTAGATGAGACATTAACCCAAGGTCCCTTCTACCCATCTCTGGTGCTGTCCCGGTGGAAGTAAAGGAACCCAAGGCACTTTTTGCAAGTTTAGAGGACTTTTCCCAGTGTCCGGATCAACATTCCCATTCCATAAGACCAGCTCATGCAAGTGTCCCAGGTTGTGTGGGTGTTGTTGTGCAAAATGACTGCCACTACACTTTCAGTCACTTCAATGCCACTCTCTCATTGTTTGTAAGTGCTTTGGATACAATGTATATGAAAAGCACTTTTTAAATACTGATTCTTCTTCACCTCTTTCTTCTTCTTCTTCTTCCTCTTCTTCTCCTACATCTTCTGTCAGATCAAGTAGAAATTGTAACCGTTGCTTTCTTTCTGACATGCAAGTTTACAATTATTGATTTTTGTTTCAACTTCTATTATACAAATAATGGGTGCTATGCAACAAGCGGATGGGGGTATGTGGAAAAGATGTGTACCCCGCACATCGCACGTCACACCCATGGACAGGGGCTACCATACCAGCATACACAAAAGCCAGCCACCTTTCCACAGCTCCTCCCCCTTGGTGCACAGGACTCCACAGGACGGCCTTGGAAGGGGTCGTTGTCTTGGGCAGGCATCCAATGGAATGCCACCCTGGGTCCCCTAGTGGATCCCTCGCATAGGGAGGCTTGGGTCTGGGCCTCTGCATGCAGATTGCAGGAACCCGGACCCATGCAGCAACATCCATTCTGGTGCCACCACTCTGGTCCATTGCCAGGCACTCAACCTTCCAGCAGCTTCTGCCATCTCCAGCTGCCCAGTGGTCAGGGGCAGCACGATGAGTCCTGTCCAAATCCTTCAGTGACTGGTGGCCTGTGTCCATGGGGTTGCACAGTGAGTTATGGCAGGGTCTCCCCTGCTGCAACCTGTGCCCTGATCAGCATCTATGTAGTGAGCGCTACACAGGTTTGTGCATACCACGTAGTGCTGGCATGCCCATGGAATGCTCCCCGCCCACCCCTGGTGCTTTGCTGCTCATGTGGCTGGGGGATCGGATGTGTAACCCCTGCATGCCCATGTCATGAATGCCATGAGGCCACCACTCTGTGGCATTCACACGCATGATGCCAACCCACCTGGTTTATGCTGGCACGTTGGCATCATGCATAGGGCCCACTGGTTGGAGCTGTGTGCTGTAGTGGAAAATATGAAGTATGAACTATTGCTTGCCAGTTGTAATATTGTCTGAAGCCAAATGGAGAAGAAAGTGTGACTATTGGAAATCAATAGTTTTTCCTGCATGATCAGTATTTTTTCAAGTACTGTATATCCTGAAACAACTCCACTCAGTATCTGTTTTATTAAACTTTGCCCAAGTTACACAGCCCCACTAAATGTAAATTGTGGAGTGTCTGTATTATAGAATCCCCAGTACTATGCATTCCCATTATTTTCTTTTTTTTTCTCAGCTATAGCCTTTGCATGCAGTCATCGATTTAAAAAAAAGTGGATCCAGGCACTATCAAATTCATGTCAGAACTCACACAATGCCACCAATGATAAACATGTCCATTTTTGGTCTTTTGTAATACACCTTTGCCCACTGGTGATGTTCCCTTGTGGTATGCTAGTATTTCCAAGCAGCTGCATTGATACCACACAATCACATACTATAGATAACGCAAGTCATTGCACTTGCATGAGACAGCTGCAAGTTGACAGTGAGGGGAGGGTAATATCTAGCCACAGTCTTGAGGTCAGGGGGAGAAGCTGAGAGTCCATTAAGATGATCAGGTCAGACAGGCTGGTTGATTACCAAAGAAACAAAAAACAAAAACAAATAATAACAAGTAGATAGCACTCTGTACTACATAATGGAGCCATATCTATTTGTTAAACTGATGATGTACATTTAAAAAGTTTTGAGTGCATAAGTTTTTTTTGTTTACTTTTGCTTATTGCTTAAACTATTACCCATTGCCAAGGTGAAGTAGGGCAACAGTGCCAGTTATTTCTAGTCACGTGACCATGGTTTGCCAACTCATAGGCTAGGATTATGTCCAAGGTTTAATAATAGCTAGGATGTATTGGGGGGAGGTATCTGTGGCAGAAGAAAAGAGGTAATGCTTCCCCTCTTTAAATCCCTGGTGAGACTTCACCTGGAGTACTATGCCCAGTTATGGAGTTCTCACCTTAGAAAGGATAAGAATAGGCTGGAGGAAACACAGCACAGAGTAACAAAAGTAATTCAGAGCCATAAGGGAAGACCCCATGAAGAGTGCCTTAAGGCACTGAACATGTACACACAGACCAGAAGGGAGAGGGGAGATATGATTGAGGCCTTCAAGTTCCTTAAAGGAATTAGCAAAGTGAACTGCAGGGAACTACTTAGCCTGTACACTAACTCACAGTCTCAAGGATGTGAGTGGAAAATAACAGGGGGGGAGGTTCAGGAGGGATGTGCTGAAGTACTGGTTTATAGAAAGGGTGGTGGAACCATAGAACAGTCTGTTAGCTGAGGAGGTGGGTGCAAAACAGTTAGGGGCTACAAGTAGGGCTGGAACAGAATGAAGGGTGAAGTAGTTGCTTGGAGTGACAGAATCAAGGAGAATGGAGGGGATGGGAGGGTTAGTACACTGGCAGAACAGTGGGCTCCAGGGCTTATAGGGAACTGAGGCAGACAGGATGGACCACTGGTCATTTTCTGCCATCATTAACTGTCTTCCTATTTTCTGTGTTCCTAAATAAAAAAAAAATGTTATGCTTAAATGTAAAGTCTTTATCCTGGGGTTCAGAGAGCAGCACCCAAAGCCATGACTTCATACACTACAGGGATCCCGGCCCTCTGTGCTCATTACTTTACAACCATTTCCTCTCCTTCTCCTTTTTGTAGCATCTATTCCTTATTGGAATTCAAGTTATGTTTAGCCTAAGGCCAGTTTGAGCACCTCCTAAATGGTAGAAGCTTGAAAAACTACCCAAAGTTAAGGTTGCACAAGTCTGCCATACATACAGTAATTTGTGGTCAATCCAGTGAATATATATTTTTAGCAGTACATTGTTTGAATATCTTACTGAGTTAAAAGGACACTGTTAACCCCATGTCACAGAGACATAGGTCAGTAAATATAGCTTGTCTAAGAGAATTTATACAATTTGCAAGAAGCTTTTTATTATTATCAATAACAAAATTGAAAAAAAATTGATTGAACAGGCTAGCTCTTCATAAAGATAGTACATACAAAAAGTCCCCCATCTGAGTCTCTCCCTCATATTGTTGTAAGTTACATCTCACCATTTTTTCACAAAATTTATCAAACTGTTGTCATTTCCCTTCCTGAGGTTATCCTAAAGAGCACATTTAGTCTTAACAGGTGCAAATAAAATATGTCTTGTTCCAGAGCTAATTTGCTGTTGACAAGTCTGTAAATAAGCTTGTGTTTCAGAGTGTTATCTTTTCTAATAAACCCAAATAGCTTCCTGCAATCATTTCAGCAATTTAATAATATACATCTCCAAACCAAGCTTCACATAAAGATGCATGTAGCTATCTATATAGGTACACAGGTTCATAGGTTTGTATGAGTTTGAGGGACTAGCCCATAGTGACCTCGCCACGCTTAGCCTAGGTGGAAATTATATTTAGAATCACCCATATATAAGTCTAAATTCATTTTGAATTGCTGTAAATTAACACTTTTTACCACATCCAGGGGTGGGGTATTTCTAACTGAAACTATTCTCTGTGTGAAAAATCAATTTCTTCTAACAGTTTTATTTATACCTGATCTCAACTTTAGTTTATGAAACCTAGTGTTATTTACAGAATAGCACCAGTCCATGGATATAGTCTCAAATAAGACCGCATCCCTTGTAGCTTTGTAAATCAAACACAAATCACCTCTTAATGAGTGATATTCAAAGGAATAGAGGCCCAGTATTTTTAATCTATCATCATATATGTATGCTTTCAAATTAAAATATGTCTGGTAAACATTTGTTGGACTTTTTCTACTGAGACTTTATCCTTGACCAATGTTGGAGCACAAAAAGATGAGCAATAATCAAAATGAGATCTTACTATACTACAGTATATAGGTATTAGCACTTCAGGCTCCCGACTTGTGATATTTTTCAAAACACAATTTATCAGTGTGTGACATTTTTTAACAGTTTTATTTGTATGCTCAGAAAATTTCAAATTATTTGTAATGTAACATCCCAGAGCCTTCTCAGAGGTAACCGTACTTAATGAAATGTCCATATGGTAATCAACCAGCCTGTTGTTTTTGCCAAAATGCATTACTTTGCATTTGTAAATGTTAAAGGTTAATTTATTTTCATTTGCCCAGATTGAAAATTATTCAAATTAACTTGCAACATATGTGCAAAAGTAGTGTCATTCACAATACACCCCAATTTGGCATCATCTGCATATTTGTTGAGCCATACTCCCTGTGTGGTATTCATGCTAGAGATTCGAATATTAAACAAAATTGGGCCAATCACTGAGCTTCGAGGCACTCTACTAGTGACCCTACTCCAGGACGACTCATATCCCCTAACACTAACTTTTTGCTTTTATACATTCCGAAAAAAAACTCTGTTAATGTATCAGTTAGGGTTCCTATTACAGCAGCAAAAGTATGGAAATGTGTTGATAGGGTTACCAACCCTGACACCAATCTTAACCCCCAACTAACCCTACCATCCCACCCCCACCCTTTATACATAAACAGGCATTGAGGTGTGTCTTTGGGTTGTCGACACTAAAGCTCACTCTGCGCCGGCTGCGCCACCAAAGCCCATGGTGAGCTGTTAGTTTTATAGAGTGTGTTACGTGGGGGTACAGAACCAATCAGCCCACTTTGGCATTTGCAGCTTATACTCCTTCCACACTAGTGGCCACTCTTGCAGCTGCTGCTGCCAAAATCCAGTCCACCATGTTGCCTCTTCCTCTAGTGTTAGTCTGCCTACTCATACCTACATCATCCCTCCCACCCTCCTCCTACCCAGAATAGCAACAGCAGACGAGCCCCATAATACTGGATGCTACAATTACTATGCAGCCCTATCAAGCAACCTCCTCCATTGGACAGCCCTTCCCATATCACAGGCATAATGGTATACTTGGAGCTGCCATCCTCCCTCACTCCTTTCATGTGGGGCTGCAGGCCCTAAACATCTCCCCTCTAAGCTACCGCTCGCAAAGCCCACTTACACCTCAGCAACCCCCCCACCTGCCACAAGTCTCAATGGGCTATAAAACAACTATTGCTACTTCTCCTCCTAGCCGGGGATGTCAAGTGTAACCCTGGTCCACCCTCCTCCCGTAATGGCCACCTCCTTCCCCGTATGCCCCACTTACCAAAGGACTTCAAAATAGCACATCTAAATATATGCAGCATCCTTAACAAATTCACAGCACTTCAACCAAATGTACTCTCTCTGTGCCCTGATATCCTAATCATTACTGAAACATGGCTGAAGCCCCATAATTGGGTTGCAGAATTCTCGATACCTGGATACTCCCTCATTTGGCAGGACTGTCAGGGTAAAAAGAGGGGTGGGGGCACTGCCATGTTTATCTCCTATAGGCTACAGTTTACCCCAGTCAGGGTCCCTGTACCCATGTAAGCTATAGACTCTCTGCTCATTAAAATCTCTCTCTCCCTCACACAAATCCTCTTTATGTAGCAGGGTCCTATTGCTCCCCGGATACCCAGCTGTCAGACGTCATGGACCACTTGAGCACTCTAAAATCCTTCACCTCTGGTGGAGAGCTGCACATACTTGGTGATTTCAACCAGAACTGGCAGTCCACTACTAGCTCCAAAATACGTAGCCAAGTGAATGCCTTAAACCTTTCCCAGCAAATAACGGAACCCACTCACCTGAACCACAAATCAAATAAACATACACTATTTCACACCCCCATCAAGTACTCGACGCCGGTCTTCTACCAGACTGTCTCAGTGATCACCACATGATTTATATGGTACGGAAAATTGTCAAACCTAAGGCTCCACCCCCCATTCTCTGCTCAACAGGTCCTATCAATCCCTGGACCTGCCCGCTCTCCTAACTGACTTACATAATGTTGATTGGTCCTTCATCCTATGCACACCTGATATCGACATTGCCCTTGAATTTTTCTTGACTAGAATCCTGGCCATCTGGGATCACCATGCACCACTTAGAAGATCCAGAGTAAGGGGTGTCCACTTGCCCTGGGTGACCGCCAATCTCATTGATCATTTTTGACTCAGGGACCATGCCTGGAAAACCTATAAGGCATCAGGTTCCCAAACAGGCTTGCAACACTACTGGTCACTGCGGAATGCCTGCATGAGGCTAATCCATCAGGCCAAATCAAACTATTTTAAGTCATCCTTCAACACCAACTTCAAACACCCAACAAAGTTTTGGAAGTCAATTAAATCCCTCTTGTCCCCAATGGTCCAACCCCCTACACCAGTCCTCAACATAGCAGGAAACACTGTCACTGCACCAAGCATGGTGGCCACTGAGTTAAACTCCTATTTCACAAACTGGGCATCCAGCCTCTTGCTCTCTCTTCCACCCCACCCCTTGCAGCCATCCACTTCAACCCCAGCTACGCCTCTGTCTTCAAATTTCTCCTTTCACTTACTAACTCCCTCAGAGGTATTAAAAAATGTAAGGCTCCTCAACCCCGCCAAAGGTAAATGCCCCCCAGGTCTTGACTCCAAAATGCTCCTCGTATCCACCCCAGCCATTGCCAGCCCATTGGCTGCTCTCTTTAACCTCTTCTTTATGCATGGCTCACTACCATCTTCTTGGAAACATGCTACAGTTATCCCCCTACATAAAGGTGGTGACCCCTCCTCCCCGGGAAACTACTGCCCTATCTCCCTTCTCCCCATCCTAGTCAAATTGCAGGAGCACCTTTTCTTCTCCCAGCTGTCTGCTTTCCTCAACTCCACCTCCTTCTTCACTCTGTATGAGGCTGGTTTTAGGAAATCGCATTCCATCATAACCTCTCTCCTAAGACTCACCGATGCCATCCTCATGGGAATGAATAATGGGGAAATTACCTCAGCCATTTTCATCGACCTTGCTAAGGCCTTTGACACAGTCTCCCACACCATGATACTGTCCATGCTCTCCCTACCCGACCTATCAGGTTCAGCCACCAGTTGGTTCAATTCATACTCTGTAGGCAGGTCCCAATCAGTCTGAATTAGCTCCTCCACCTCCTCCCCCCCCACCCTGTCACTACAGGGGTCCCACAAGGCTCTGTTCTTGGCCCAATACTGTTCTCCATCTTCCTGAATGATCTGACCATGGCCTGCCCGCATACTTCCATTCACTTGTATGCAGACAATACAGTACTGTGTGCTCCAGGCTCATACCCCTCTGAAGCAGCAACCAGGCTTCAACAGGACTCTGAAAATGTCCAGCTTCAGTTTCATTCAAATCAACTCTTTCTTAATCCTAAGAAAACTGTCTTCCTCACATTCTGCATGAGGGCAAAACTAACCAGACTCCCCTCCTCCCTTATCTTCCACATCCTTGATGGCTCTCCTCTGGAGGATTGTAAGTCCTTTAGATATTTTGGGGTCTGGCTGGATCAGCATCTAGATGTTTTGGAGCGTATCAATTCTATTCACAAAAAACTGCACCCTATGCTGGGCGCTTTACACCTCCACAAAAGTTGTATCCCCCTGCAAACATGCTCAGAAATTGTCCAAAAAATGCTCCTCCCAATACTGGACTATGGGGATGTGGTCTACAGTGAAGCTCCCAAGTCCTCCCTAGCCAGACTCAATCCTCTTTTCCACTCCTTCTGTCATTTCACCCTAGACTACCCCCCCACAACCCATCACTGTGTCCTTTACTGGTCTTTAGACCTACCTTCCCTCCATAATTGGAGGCTGTCACATTGTGTTAGGACCACAGGTAAATTTTGGGCACATACCCTTCCCCTTAATTGCAGCAGCCCTAGCAGCCCTCTCACTGCCAGTCTACTCACTCAGGAACATTGATTCCCTGCTACTCCATGTCCCACAAATGTTCACCACCTCTGGCCAGGCTGCCTTTAAATATTGTATACCAAAGATTTTTAACTCTTTGCTGGTCATCATTAGACACACCTGCAACCCACTACATCTCAACTCCCTCCTAAAGATGCACTTCTCCTCAACTTGCTCATGTGAATAGCTCTGTTAAGGTCCTAGCATCATGCCTGTCTACTGAGCAGCTCTCTCCTTACTTGATGTTCCCAGACTGTATTGCTGCCTCTATAAAAGGTCGCTTCCTTCTACCCAGTCAGACAGTTAAACTGCCTGGCATTCAGGCCCTTTAGGTAGTAGCTAGGAGTCTATTTTTCTGTCCTACGGGATCTCCGTTACTGGTATATTACTGTTCTTGCTCCTCAATGCTAACAAAATGTAGTGTACATATCCAAATTGTACCCCATCATATTTTGTATTTTTTCTCATTACTAACTGTGCAGTTTTTGTATTTGCTGTGTATTTTCTGAATTCTGTTTTGTATTTCTGTAATTTTTTTCTCCTTATCACCCCCTCCCCCAAGGTGCATCTGGAACTGAGTGGTACTCTGCTCAGTATGCCTACCTGGTAAAAAGCTTAAATAAATAAATAAAAATCAATGTGTAACTAAGTTTAGATGGTACAAGACAGGAGAATGTGGAGACCATGAGTATCTACAATCCCAAGACATGCCCCAATGCCTGTTGGTGTGTGGATGGAAAGGTGGGGTAGTAGGGTTAGTTGTGGGGTGGGGTGGGATGGGGTGTTAGGGTTGGGAACCCTAACACCAAATTTTCATACTTTGTAACTGTAATAGAAACCCTGACTGATGCATAAACAGAGTTTTTGGCAATGAATTTCCTTACTTTTTGTAAAAGTATCACCATAGTTGTAGCTGTAATGGGAGTGCAGGGCCCTATGGGTGTGGTGTGCCTTGGGGATGTCATCCCTAACACTCACACAATTCCATGAGTAAATAAGCTGAGATGGGTACAGGATATGAAAATGGGGTGAGCATTAGGGTTGATAACCCTAAGGCACACCCCATGCCTATTGTGCCTGCAGGGTGAGGGTGGTAGGTTTACAACCTGCCCAGTGTTTCTATTTATAATGACAACAGTGACCAAATTATCAGCATAGCCATCTTATTACCCCTACCTCATGCACGGTACAGAAAATGTTCAAATCCCTACCAAAACGTAATTCAACACAACTGCAATGCCATTCCATGCCACAGATGCGAAAACACATTTTAGTCACGATTAAAAAAAATGACAGCTATCACATACATGTACATGAGGTGGGGTAACAAGAAGGCTTTGTTGAAAATCTGGGGTCAATATAGTTAAAATTTCTAAAGTTATGAGAGTGTGTTACAAAATTGCAATGAATGGTCATAATTTAACTTAATAATTTTGACCCCAAATTTTAAGCATAGCCTTCTTATGACCCCACCTCATGAACAAGGTCAGGAAAAACTATGATATCCTGCTTAAAAGGAGATTTCATCAACTGACCACAAAATCACCTTTCGGGCGGGAGTTGCAAAATGACATTTGCATTTTTCATAAGGTGGGGTCCACAAAAGGCCATGTTGAAAATTTGGGGTACATTTTTTTTAGATGGCATTGTTATGCATAAAATGTAAGTGCCCCATTGAAATACACTGAACCGCATTCACCTTAGTTTCGCAAATTGCAATCGCTGGTTCCAGCAGCAAGAAGTGTCTTTGATCAGGGAGTGGATCTTGAACCTGGGACCTGTTCAGGTGCATGATGGTATGCAGGGGTGTACTGGGGGGTGTGGGGTGGTGGATGCTGAGTGGGAGGTGGGGGTTGGGGGCTGGTTGTTGAGGGACTGTTACTGGGTTGTAAAAAAAAACAAAAAAAAAATGATGAGGGAACATTTTGTGCCTGAAATGGGAGGGTGGTAGGAGTGCCACTAGACACCAGGAAATATATTAAATAATTTACGGGGATGGTGATCAGCAGGTGGGGGTGTCACTATACACCAGGGAAATTATACAGCAATCAGCGGGTGGGGGGGGCACCACTACATATCAGGGAATCAAAAGTTTTATAACTGGGACTGTGATATGCTGGTGGGTGGTGCCACTAGACTCCATGGCAACATCACAAATTGAACCAAGACAGAAAGGCTACGTTCTCAGCATGGATCAGGTGATTGTAAAACAAACGATACCAGCAAACTAAAAGAAACAAGCACTCCATTCCATCGCTAGTATAGTCACTTTTTAATTAACATAGAAACATAGAAATTGATGGCAGATAAGGACTGCTAGGCCCATCTAGTCTACCAATTTACCCTGCCATCCATAAAAGCCGCAGAATCTATTCGATCTCTGGCTTTACCTCCTCATTCCAATTTTTAGGGTTCCCCTATCCCTGTCCCATGCATGCTTGAACCCCCCACTATGTTTTCCCTCACCACCTCTGCTGGAAGTCTATTCCCTGCATCCACCCCCCTTTCTGTGAATAAATACTTCCTTACTCTACCCCTTAGTTGACCCCTTCCATCTTCATGTCATGACCCCTTGTTCCTGGACATCTCCTTTTCTGAAAGATGCTGCCCTCTGGTACCCTATTTATGCCTTTTAGATATTTGTAGGTTTCCATCATATCTCCCATGCCTCTCCTCTCCTCCTCCTCAAGGGTATGCATATTGAGGTCTCCCAATCTCTCCTCATATAACTTTTGATGCAGGCCCTGCCCAACATTTGTTGCCCTTCTTTGAACTGCCTCTACCCTGTCTATGTCCTTGCAGAAATGCGACCTCCAGAACTAGACACCATAGTCCAAATGAGGCCTCACCAATGAATTGTACACTGGCATCACCACCTCTTTCCGTCTGCTGGTGATGCCTCTCCCTATGCACCCCAGCATCCCACTGGCTCACCCCACAGTCTTGGCACATTTTTTGGCCATCTGTAGGTCATCATATAAGATTACCCGCAATTCCCTTTCCTGTTTGGTGATCATCAGTTTCTCTCCCCATCATGTAATGCTCCCATGGATTCTGCACCCCAAATGCATGATTTTGCACTTTTTTGCATTAAATCTTGGCTGCCACTTTCTGGATCATTCCTCCAGTTTACCTAGGTCCCTCCTCATTTTTTCCACCCCTCCTGGAGTGTCTACCCTGTTGCAGATCTCAGTGTCATCTGCAAAGAGGCACACCCTCACCTCCAGCTCCTCTGCAATGTCATCTATGAAGACATTAAACAAGACTGGGCCCAGGACTGATCCCTGTGGCACTCCGCTGGTCATCCTACTTTCTTCAGATTGAGCACCATTTAAAATGACCCTCTGTCTTCTATCACTCAACTAGTTCCTAGCCTAGCATATCACCTTGTAGCCCACTCTCAGGCTGCCTAGCTTATTCACAAGTCTTCTATGTGGAATGGTATTAAAGGACTTGCTGAAATCCAGGTAGGCCACATCCACCCCTCCCCAATCCATGACCTTAGTCACCCAGTCAAAGAAATAAATTAGATTTGCTTGACATGACCCTCCCTCTGTGAATCCATGCTGTCTCCGATCCTGTGCTCTGCTGAATTCAAGGTGTTCCATGATCCTTTGTTTTAGTAGTGATTCTATAAGCTTCCCCACTATTGAGATGAGGCTGACTGTTCTATAGTTTCCAGCATCCTCCCTACTGCCACTTTGTGAAGAGGGACTACTGTACATTTTCCCTCCTCCAGTGCTCCAGAACCACTCCTGTACTGAGTGATTAATTGAACAGGGCTGCCAGTGTTGGCGCCAGCATGTCCTGTAGTTCCCTTAATATTCTAGGATGTATCCCATCTGGTCCCATTGATTTTTCCATTTTCAGTTGTGTGAGTTCTTTCATGACTCTCTTTTCTGTAAATGGACTGGTGTCCATCTCCCTCCCATACATGTTCATGTTGCCTAACTATGGTCACTCACTTTCTTCTTCTGTGAATACAGAACAACATATTCATTCAGTATTGATGCTTTTTCCAGGTTCCCTTCCACACACTCTCCTTCTTCCCCTTTATGCCTTAATATCCCCCCAGTTTTTCTCATTTCACTAATGTATTTATAAAAAGTCTAGTCTCCTTTTTTACCTCCTGTGCTATTTTTTTCCTCTGTGCCTTTTCACTCCTGACTGCTTTCTCTGCCTCCCTCTGTTTATCAAGATACACTACCCTGTCCACCTCCTGTGTTTCCTTGTATTTCCTGAACACCATCTTCTTTGCCCTTACCTTCCTGGCCAGTGTCTTTGAGAACCATAGTGGGTTTCTCTTTCCCTTGTTTAATTGCCTAATGCAAATCTTTGTCCACTCCACTATGGCTCCTTTCAAATGGGCCCACTGCTCCTCCACTTCCCCTTTTGTCCCTCACTGCCAGGCATGCTTGAGACATATACCCATCTTAGTACAGTCCGCCCTCCTGAAATCCAGGACCTTTGCCTTTGTGTGGCTTTACTCAACCACTGTACTCATGCTGAACCACACTGTGTGATGATCACTGGATCCCAGATGTTTGCCCACCCTAATGATCACTGGATCCCAGGTGTTCACCCACCCTGACTTCCTCAATTATTTTTCATGAGCCGCCATCTTGTCTTTTTTCCCACGATCAAAAAAGTGTGGAAAATGTATAAATATGTTGTCATCTTACAAATAAAAAACAAACAATGTGCAAGCTATACAAGCTATGCTAACTGTGCACTGAGTGACAGATGAAATAAAATGAAGACCAAACAATCACTGCCTGACAAGCCCTAGAGTTTTGAGGTCAAAAACACCTCTTACTCAGGGGGCATGGTTACCTGCACACCATAGTCCATAGTTATGCAGATATCTTAAGTGTGTATAAGAAATGTAATCAGTGCAATTAAACAATTGCTATTAACAGGCTCATGGAGTTCAAGCACACCACCTTACCACCTCATTACATTTAACAGTAAATATCCAATCCATCTCTCCATCAATTATGGGAGAATCCAAGTTGCAACCGATCAATGGATTTGCACAAAATGTGTTATGTTCTGCCGTGTGGGGTAGATCTCTTGATGTGGCAAGTTTCGTTCCAGTTGAATGTACGGATTCTGAGATCCAGATAGTGCAAAAACTTTAAAAGTTGCCACTTTTTGCATTTTTTTCTTACTCGCCTTATGCCCAGACAGTATGGAATTTTTGTATGATTTTCTATGGTGGAAAGAACTTGGATACTAACATACTAACATACTAATTGTCAGCAGATTAGGCCTTATGGTCTTTCAAGTCTGCTTGAACCTCAGATCCCTAGTTGGGTACTGAGGCCCTCCCCCCTTGTGTTCCAGAAACCCATATCATCCATCCCCACCCCCGTGGGCCAGGCCATCATCTGATACATCCACTTTCTGTGTCAGTCCCACCCTCTCTTGAAGCCCTCCACTGTGGATCTCTGAACCAACTCTCCAGGCAGTGCATTCCAAGGGTCCATCACCCCTCAGTGAAAACCTCCTCCCTCACCCTTCCACCTTCCAACTTCAAACCATGCCCTCTGGTGACACCTCCCTGCTTTAGTCTAAAGATCCCCTCCATGTTTACCCTATGTATTCCCTTGAAGTACTTGAATATCTCAATCATGTCCCCCATCTCTCCTCTCCTCCAATGAAAACAGGCAGAGCTCCTCAAGTCTGTCCTCATACATCAAATCCCCTAGTCCTTGCATCATCTTAGTTGCCCTCCTCTGTACCCTCTCCATGAGCTGTATGTCCCTCTTCAAGTGTGGTCTCCAGTACTGTACACAGTACTCAAGGTGTGGTCTAACCAGTCCATTGTACAGAAGCAGAATCACTTCCCTGCTCCTAGAGGTGATTCCCCTTGTGATGCATTCCAACATCCTGTTTGCCTTGATAGCTGCTCTCCTGCACTGCTCAGAGTTATTCATACATGCATCCACCATGACCCCTAGGTCTTTTTCCCCTGTTGAGGCCTCCAGCACCTCCCCTCCCAGTGTGTACCTGTGTTTAGGGTTTCCCCACCCAAGATGTAACACCTTGCACTTGGTGATATTGAAACTTAATTTCCATGTTTGAGCCCAGCTTTCCAGGGTGTCCAGGTCTCCTTGCAGGGCCAACCTCTCCTCTTCCCCCTCAACTACTGCTCCCATCTTGGAGTCACCAACAAAGAGACTTATTTCACACCCTATACCCTCCTTGATGTCCGATATGCATGCATTAAACAGGATCGGACCCAGGACCAAGCCCTGCGGTACCCCACACCAACCTCTCTAGGGTTTGAGAGCCCCACTGACCACTACTCTCTGGGTGCATCCAGCTAGCCAGTTTTCAATCCATCTGACCATCAAAGGGCCTACTCCCAACCCCGTCAGTTTCTCCACCAGACCATTGTGGGGGAAAGATTCAAACGCCTTGCTGAAGTCCAAGAATAATACATCCACAGGCTTTCCCCAGTCCAGTTCTGATGTTACCCATTCATAGAACTCCACAAGTTTGGTTTGACATGATCTACCTGGCACAAACCCATGTTGCCGACTATCCAGACCTCCCACCTCCTTCAAGTACATCCCCAATTGTTCCTTAAGTATACTCTCCATTAATTTTCCCACCATCGAGGTCAAACTGATGGGTCTATACTTACCTGGTACTTCCCTTGACCCCCCTTTATGGATTGGCACCACATGTGCCACTCGCCAATCCCTAGGTACCCTCCCTGTCTCAAGCGACCTGTTGAAGAGCTGCACCAGGGGTGCAGCCCGTATGTCCGCCAATTCCCATAGTACTCTCAGATGAATGTCATCTGGCCCAGGAGATTTATCTTTCTTTAGGGCCTTGGGGGCTACCCACACCCTTTCGGTGGAGATAGCATCATCCATCCCCTCCACATTACTGACCTTTTTGTCCTTATCCTGATGTGACACCCCTTCTGCACTTGTTTAGTGAAAATAATATTAATCTGTTGCAAAGTTATTCAGTTTTAAGTTCCCATTATTTCCTATGGAAATATCACTTTCAAGGATAGAGGTAAAAAGTTTGACAAAGGATTTGATCTCATGAAAAAGGATTCATTCTTATGAGATCAGTTCCTTTTTCATGAGGAAAAAATACTTTTTCATAAGCCACCATGTTGCTTTTTTCCATGAACAAAAAAGTGTGGAAAATACATAAAAATGTTGTCATTTTACAAATCAGACACCAGCACCTAGCTAAACAAGACCTGGTTCACTAGATTCTGGTGTTTATTGTTCACAGTTTTTGCCAGAAATACATTTTCTGGCACCCAAAATTCTGGGTTCCCAGCTTAGCAAGAGGAGCCTTCTGTCTCATTCTCTGTAGGAGAACAGTGGATTTTATTTAGTTCTGCAGCTACAGCTGAACTTCTGCTGCCAGGTGCAGTGTGAGTTGTGAGCCCCTTTGTTTTCCCTGGTGTCTAGTGGCACCCCCACCATCGGATACTTGTCAGTGATGTTTCCCTGTTGTCTAGCAGCACCCCCCACCCTCCAATCATTGTACTGATATTTCCATGGTGTCTACTGGCACCCCCGCCCTCTGATCACCGTCTCCTAATTCTTTGTTTATTTATTTGTATATATTGCAATTGCACAGAATTATGTTTTGGCAGAGATTTGAACATTTTTTGTAATGGGCACATGAGGTGGGGGAGGTGGCATAATAAGAAGGCTATGCTGACAAGTTGGTCACTGTTGTCTTATAAATGGAAGCACAGGGCCCTGTGCTTTCACATCTATATATATATGTGTGTGTATATATATATATATATATATATATATATATATATATATATATATATTATGGCAAAAAAACTCTGTTTAATGCATCAGTTAGGGTTGTTCCACAGTGGCAAAAGCAAGGAAATGCAGTGTTAGGGTTGCCACTCCTTGCACCCCACGCCTACCATGCCTCCACTAATAGGCATTGTGGTGTGCGTTAGGTTCATCGGCCCTAACTCTCACCCCATTCCATGTGTAAATAAGCTGAGATGGTGCAGTATAGGAGAATGAGGTGAGAGATAGGACTAATGACCCCAACGCACACCCCAATGCCTACTGATAGGGGTGGTGTGGGATGCAAGGGGTGGCAACCCTAACACCAAATTTCCTCACTTTTGTCACTGTGGAACAACCCTAACTGATGCATTAAACTGAGTCTTTTGGCATTCATTTCCCTTCTGTATGAGAATGTGCACTATAAATAGTGAATGGTATGTGGTGGTGAGAGCATGGGGCCCTTTGGGCCCCGCACTCCCTCCATGCTGCCCATGTCTGTGTAATAACTGTAACAATAAAGCTAACAGTAATGGTAATGGTGAGTGATATACAAATGCTAATGGTAAGTGTAACAGCAACAGAAACATGAATGCAAACGCAAGCTCTAAGTGTAATGGTAATGCAAATGGAAATGCAAATGCAAGTGGTAATGTAAATGGTATCACAAATGGTAATGGTAATGGTGATGCAAATACAAAAGTGAAAGGCAACGGTAATGGTGATGGTAAATGTAACCTGTAAATGCTAACAATCATAGTAAAAGTGACACAAATGTAAATAGAAACAGAAAATGGTTACAAATATGGAAGCGCAAATGCTAACCATAATGTAAACAGTGAGGGAAATGCAAACGTAAATGCAAATGGTAATGCAGACAGAAATAGTAACAGTAAGCTGATGTAAGGCAACAGTAGCGAAAAGTCCGTATCTCACTTTGTTTCCGAGATAACAGTGCAAAGTTGATCTGAGGCAACAGTTGCAAAAAGTCTGTATCTGGCTTCATTTCCGAGATACTGGCACAAAGGCCATTTGATCCAACAATAGCTAAAAGTCTGTATCTTGTTTCGTTTCTGAGATAATGGAACAAAGGCGATGTGATCCAACAGTAGTGAAAAGTCTGTATCTCGCTTTGTTTCCGAGATAATGGTAGAAAGGCAATGCGAGCCAATAGTAGCATAATGTCTGTATCTCACTTCATTTCTGAGATAACGGCACAAAGGCTAATGTGAACCAAACCGCTGAAAGGCACCTCCTTATCACAAGGTCTACCTATGTTATAAATTTCAAGCCACTAGCACCATGCATAATGCTATATGCAAAATGATAAATGCATCACACAGTATCTCCACAGAGAATTACTTTCCCAACATGTAAACAGCACAGTTCACATCTCCAGGACATCCACTCAACACCCTCCAAATTTCATGTGAAAAGATCAAACCATTCCAGAGATATTCAGTTGTTAAGTTTCTGCCTCTAAGTCTTCCACCACAAAATGGCAGAAATCATGACCGAAAATGTGGTAAAATGGTGGAACTCATGACTGAAAAATCTCTGACTGAGAAGGGGGTGCAACTTCAAATGCTTATAACTCTGGAAGGGAACAACATATTTTCACCAAACCAAAAGTGGCATGTTTCCTGAAGATAGGGCTTTCTATGGGTCAGGTGTCAGACCAATCAACCCCACAGTGGCTGCGCTAAGTGTTGCACAAGACAACACAGAAAAATAGCAAAAACAATGTTTTGCAGTGCAATATGCAAAAATTGTAGGCAGCAGTGAAATATAAATTGGTAAATAAATAGATGGACAATTCCACTCCATGTATTCCAAAACTTATACAAATCTCTTCAACTGTTGCAGAGCAGCACAAGCATAGAACTGCGCACAAGTGGCAAAAACATACATTTTGGGGCACTTCATTCTGCAAAAAAGATATGCAGATGTCAAATGAAAATTGGTAAATGCACAGAAGTAACATAGTAGACTAAGTATTACAAATGTCACAGAAATCCACAGAAACACAAGTGTTAATGCAAACAAAAATGGTCACACAACTGGTAACGTAAACAGAAGCACAAAAGTTAACGCAAACACAAATGGTATAAAAAACAGTTACAAAAATGCAAAAATACAAATGGTAACATAACCGCAAATGGTAATGGCAACCGTGAGATAAAAGAAAATAACAGTAATGGTAACACAATAGTAACACAGACAGTGAAGCAAATGGTAGTGATAACGCAAATGGTAAGACAAACACAAACGCAAACATAAATGCAAATGCAAATTGTAATGCAAATGGTAATGGCAATGGAAATGCAAATGCAAATGGTAATGAAAACATTAATGAAAATGCAAGCATTAACACTAGCAGAACCAGAAATGCAAACGCTAATGCCAACGCAAATGGTAACGAAAATGCAAACAGTAATGGTAATGCAATTGGAAACTCATATGGTAATGGTAACACCAACGATGATGCCAAAGGAAACAGTAATGCAAATGGAAATGCAAATGCAAATGGTAATGCGCATGATGATGCAAAAGTAAATGCTAACAAAAACGGCAATTAAAATGCAAATGGTAACAGAAACGCAAGTGCAAACACAAAGGGTAATGCACACAGTGATGGAAATGCAAACGGTAATGTAAACGCAAGAGGAAACGCTAACGGTAACAGTAGTGAAAACTCACAAACCTTTTTTCCCAAAAAAGTGCATTCAGAAGCACAGTGAATACAAAGAATGTGGCCAAAATAATGGCCCTTGGAGCAGAAAATGAGCATTTGGAATACTAAATTGCTTATATCTCAGGAACCATATGACGTAGAAAAAAAATTAAAATTTCATATTATTTATGACTTTCCAGGCTAGTGGAGGCTAAGCATTTTTCTGATGAAAAGTCCGTATCTCCAACCATTTTCGAGATATGGCCCCGAAAGGCGCGACTGATGCTGTAATGTTAGCCTATGGGAAAAATTGTCAACTTTGGAGTGCCGTAACTTTTCAGCCCTCTAATATTTTGTCACCAATCCACCAAAAGGCACATTTGTGCGATCTTGGCCTTCTTCCCTCGAAATTTCAGCCCAAAAGACCAAACCATTCTTTTGCAGTAGGGTGGCAAAGATTCCCTATTGTTTTGGCCATAGTGTTGCAAAGTACTTTCGCAAATCATGACACTTTTGCAAATGAAATCACGAACATGTCACATATGTGAAAGTACTTTGCGATACTACTTTTTACAAAAATAAAAAAAAAACATATTTCTGGGGTGTTTTACCCCCCAAAAAAGACATGGCTAGCATCCTCAGGGCTTGACTAAGTGAACACAACAAACATTGTGTCCTTAGAGGGTCCCAAATTTAAATGACAAGCATTTCTGTGACCACCAATTGAAAACAAGATGGCTGATTTGCGACACTACAAGTGTCATTTGTGAAAGTAAAAAGTGCATTTGTGACACCTTCTCATATTTTGTTAACTTTTCCCATTGACTATAATGGGAAACTTGTTTTCTGAATAACTTTTGAACTGTTTAATTTTTTTTACATAATTTTTTTTTTTAATTTTTTCACAGTTATTTTCACAATTTACAGAAAAGAAAACAACTTCATATAAAAACATTTTTTTTCTCTAACATAAAGTTTCAACTAGTCCAAGTCAATCTGAAGAGAGGGAAGGGAAGAGGGATACCTTATGACAAAATGTGATACCTTATGACAAAGCAGTTGCAATATATATATTACATCCCTTATTATTAAATATATATGTAATTAAGATGACACTCCATTCTACTCCACAAAAATTCTTATGGTTCAACATTTAATACTATCAGGCTAATGAAAAGAAAAGAGCAAATCAAACCTTTACCCCAACCCTTCACAGTCTGAAAGTACCCTTTATTAACCTATGGACAGATAAAATGAAAACAGAAACAAAAATTTGTTCTTATTTTAAATGACCATTTTGTCCCTATTTTCCCAAAATATCCTGATCTGAGGAAGTGGGAGAGTCCACCGTCTCCTGGGCAGAGTAATGTGAGTGTTTCAAAGGAAAAGCAGCTCCAGCTTATGTTGTGCCAGTGTAAAGATACAATCCATAGAGTAATGTGAATGTAAGAATGTCACATGCTGGTCAATTTCAAAGAAGATATAGGATTTCCCATCCTTCACAATTTTCACTTTAGCCGGTGGCAAAAAGGAGAACTGAGCCCCTATTTCCAAAATGTCCTGTCTATAAGCCAATAATTTCCTTCGGCGTTGCTGCATTGAGTAGCAAAAATCCGGGTTGATACAATATTTGCAACCATTATACTCTAGGGATCCTTTAAGCTTGGTGAGTTTAAAAATGTAATCCTTGTCTATTTCGAATCCAAATGTAGCCTGAATTGTTATTGTTTTATTTTGTCCTGACACCTGTTGCTGATGTTTTGTTAACCTAAAGGCCTTCACAATTAGTGGCGGGTTCTCATGTGGTAAGTCAAACGTTTTCACCAAACTATCTTTCACAAGTTCCCTGATATTAATAAAGTCCAAGTCAAAACGGTCAGGTATCCCAAGTTTTCGAATATTTTTACATAGAAGCATATTCTCTGCATTTCCCAACTTGAGAGTAATGTTATAGTTTTCTTTCATTAAACTTGCACAATTTGCCTCCAAGGATATTAATTTTACCCTCATGTTTAGTAATCGTAACAGAATGCTCAGCCGTCATCTTTCTTGTAGCTTCTCCAGTAGTTTTAACCGAGTTAATTTCAAATTTTAGAAACTCAGTTTTCTTTAACAAAGCTTCAACTCTTCTATCGCTCTTCTCTGTCCATGCCAAAATGTTATCCAACATTTTACCCAGTTTCTCGATTGTAGACTCTTCAACATCTCTAGGAGAAGATTGCTTAGGGGGCTCAGACCTCTGAAATGCTGAAATTGTTGGTATATTTGCCCTCTCTGTTCACCCAGGTCATAAAATATATGTTCAGGAGTTCCAATAGTCATCTTGTCATCTGCCATCCGGGGGTGGGGGCTGGCGAGCCAGTTATAGCACTACCAACTCCATACTCTGGGCTGATTTTTCCTTGGAGGTACCACTGATTTAGCGGGGCCGACCTTGGAGATACAAATTCCAAAATTGCTCTTCCATTCATCCATCCTCTATAACTAAACTCAACGAGATAAATAAAGCCAAAGGCAGCAACTTTTGCAAGTAAAAAAAAACTATTTTAGCTGCCGATTTACCCCAAGGTCCTGCAGAGCAATGTAATTAAACTCCTGCTGCATCAGCCATCTTCCCTTCCATTTAATATTTTTTTGCAAAATCTTCAAAAGGCACATTTGGACCCTGGCCGCAAGTTCCCTGAAGGTTTCAGACTGGTCGCACAAACCATGTGGGCTGTAGGCGTGAACAAAGAATGTGAAAAAATGCATAATTCATGTGTTTTTCGGCACTCTGTAGCTCTGCAACTGTACATCCGACCATAACAAAACTTGGTAGCTCCAGCGACCTATGGTACCAGACAGAGCATGCCAAATTTCAGGCAAATCTGTCATACAGTGGCAAAGTTATTAAGCTGCCAAATTTTAGATTTAACCTTAAATGGGGTTCATAACACTAGCTATAGCCGTGCCACTATAATATATATATAAATATATATAGATATATATATATATATATATATATATATAGTCTATGCAAAAAGCTTTGTTAATGCATCAGTTAGGGTTCCTCCACTGTGAAAAGTGAGGACATTGATTTCTAGGTTCCGACCCTTGCAGCCCACCCTCACCCGCCCCACCAACAGGCATTGGGGTGTGTGTTGGGAGTCATCGGCCCTAACTCACACCCATCCCATGTAAAAAAGCTGAGGTGGTGCAGTGCAGGAGAATGGGGTGAGAATGAGGGCCAATGATCCCAACGTACACCCCGATGCCTGTTGGTGGGGGTGGGGTGGGGTGCTGCAAGGGTTTGAACCTAAAATCAAATTTCCTCACTTTTTTGCTGTAGAAGAACCCTAACTGATCCATTAACAAAGTCTTTTGCATAGAATTTCCTTACTTTTTAAGAAAGAATAGAAAAGTGGTTCTATCCACAGCAATGGGGGACATATGTGGGACATGACTGTGAAAAAATAAATGTTGTCATTTCTTTCTTCTTTCACTATCAGTACTTTGCCCTTAATGTCCTTTACTAAAAGTGTAAACAGGAAGATAATATAACCTGTGGTTTTCTGAGTACAGTCCCTAATGTTTGGAAATAGTAACCAGGTAACGTACGTAACAGGGACAGAGAATATGTTAACTAGAAAAAAAGTTATGTATAAATAATTTTGAATCTCTGCATGAATTTGCAATACTTTAACTTTTTTAGTTAATTCACTAAGCAACACCAAAATATTTGCATGCAAAAGAATGTGATAACCATCAATCTAACACGTGGGAGAGAATTACGGGGCAAAGTAATTTCTAAGTTTTCCCTCACCAACATTTCTTGGGTAATCACAGATTAAAATGCATGTGTACATAACTGGGGATAAGAGTAGAAGATACTTAAAACTTTTTTTGATCACTTTAAAAATTTAACTCCAAAAATCTGTGAAAAAGTGTTTCATTAACATATGTAACGGGACAGAGAAAAATTCAAAAACTTTAAGCAGTCCCAGAAAACATTGTGGAAAAAAGAAAATCAGACAACTGGAGTCTTTTATTCTTTTTCACTTTGTGTTTAATGTCTAAAGTTATGACTCAATCATCATAAAAGTTCTACGGTTGCATACCATCACCACAAAGGAAGCTCATAACACTACAAATTCACTATACTAACTAGAAATACCAGACACACTAAGCAAAATTAACTAAAACCCTAACTATAACACCACAATATACACACTATATACATTGCTTATTACAGACCTAATACCTCCAACAAATGTACATATGTACATCTGGCAGACCCTATGTGACAGCATAACTGAATCCACCAGACAGTGACTCACTCAAGCCGGTGTGCGCAGTACACCACTTGCAAACACACCAGCACCCCATGAGAGTTTGACCAGGGACCTGGCACACCCCAGGTGACAGTGTAACTGAATCCATCAGAACAGAACATGGGTGTTTGCCTACAGTGACTCAGTCTAGCAGGTGAGTGCAGTACACAGACTGCATACCCACCAGAGCCCCATGAAGATTGATCAGGGACCTGGTAGACCCCAGGTGATGGCGTAACTAAATCCACCAGATGAGAACCCTGGCACTGGTCCATTAACTCAAGTCAAGCTACTGTGTGCAGTACACCACTTGCACACCCACCAGGGCCCCATGAAAGATTGACCAGGGACTTGGCAAACCCCAGGTAATGACATAACTGAATCCACCAGATGAGAACAGACGATAATGTGGGCAACCCACTAGATTGGAAACAAAATGGAGGCAGACACAGACACAAGCACTGGATTGCAAACAAAATGGAGGCACGCATGGACACCCATTGGCTTGCAAACCAAATGGAGATGCACATGACTGCAGCAACTGGCTTGTTAACAAAATGGAGGTAAGCATGGACACCCACAGAATTGCAAACAAAAGGGAGGCATGCCCGGACACCAACAGGATTGCAAGCAAAATGGAGACACTATTCCCATCCCCCTCCAGTTCCATGTCAGCAGTCCCTGGAGCTCCCTGACCCAAGATCAGTCCCACCCCCCTCCCCATCAGCCCTGTGGTATGTGAGGTCAGTCCCATTTCCCTCCCCAGTCCCTGGAGCATTGTGGCACACTCCTAAAATGCTCCAGCCATGTAAGCAGTCCCATGGGACTCAAGGTCAGTAACACTCCCTCCCCATCAGCCCTCTGGCATGTGAGGTCAGTCCCATCTATCTCCCCATGGCCTGGTGGCAGACTCCTAAAATTCTTCAGCCCTGTTGCAGTCCTGTGAGATCCAAGGGCAGTTCCAAACCCTCCCCATCAATCCCCTGTCACATGAGGTAAGTCCCATCCACATCCCCAGTCCATGGGGCCTGGTGCAACACTGCAACAAATCTGCAGTCCCATGGAACCCAGAGTCAGTCCCAGCTTTTCCTCATTAGACCCCTGGCACATGAGTTCAGTCCCATTCCTCTCCTATATCCCTGGGACCTTGTGACACACTCCAACAAATCCACAGTCCCATGGAACCCACGGTAAGTCCCATTCTCCTTCCCATTAGTCCCCTGACATGTAAGGTCAGTACCATCCCCCTCCCCAGTCCATGGGATCTTTTTGGCACACTCCTAAAACTCTCTCGCCCTGTCAGCAGTCCCATAGTATCCAAGGTCAGTCCCACCCCCTCCTCATCAGTTGCCATGGCACATGAGTTTCAGTTCCACCACCTTCGCAGTTCATAGGGTCTGGTGGTGAACACCTACATTTTCCAGCCCTGTAAGCAGTCCCATGTGACCCAAGGTCAGTCCCACCCCCCATCCCCATGAGTCCCCTGGCACAGAGGTTAGTTCCATCCCCCTCCCCAGTCCCTTGGGCCTGGTGGCACACTCCAGCAAATCCTCCGTCCCATTGGACAAAGGGCAGTCCCACATCCCCATCATCCCCAGGCATCTGAGGTCCAGCCCATCCCCCCCCAGTCTCAGGGGCCTAATGGCACACTCTGATAAACCTACAGTCCTATGGAACCAAAGGTCAGTCCCACTCCTCCCCATCAGCCCCCTTGCACATGAGGTCAATCCCATCCCCCTCCCCAGTCCCTGGGGCCTGGTGGCACACTTCAACAAATCCACTACCATGGAGTCCAAGGTAAATCCCACCCTCTTTCAAATCATCCTCCTGGCATGTAAGGCCAGTCTCACCCCCCTCCCCAGGCCCTGGGGCCTGGAGGCACACTTCAACAAATCCACTGTCCCATGAAGCCCTAGGTAAGTCCCACCTACTCCAAATCAGCCCCCTGGTATGAAAGATCAGTCTCATCCCCCTCCCCAGTCCCTGGGGCCTGGTGGTTCATGCCTAAAATTCTCCAGCCCTGTCAGCGGTCCCATGGTACCCAAGGTCAGTTCCACCCCCTCACCATCAGCCCCCTGGGATGTAAGATTAGTCCCATCCCCCCTCCCCAGTCCTGGAGTCTGCTAGTACACTCCTAAAACTCTCCAGCCCTGTCAGCAGTCCAATGGTACCTAAGGTCAGTTCCACCCCCTCACCATCAGCCCCCTGGGATGTAAGATTAGTCCCATCCCCCTCCCCAGTCCTGGAGTCTGCTGGTACACTCCTAAAACTCTCCAGACCTATCAGGAGTCCCATGGTACCCAAGGTCAGTTCCACCCCCTCCTCATCAGCCCCCTGGCATTAGAGGTTAGTCCCAATCCTCTACCCAGTCCCTGGAGCCTGTTGGCATGCTCTATCAAATCTGCAGTCCCATGGGATCCAAGGACAATCCCACTGCCCTCCCTATAGGCCCCATGTAATGTAAGGTCAATCCCATCTCTGTCAGCAGTCTCAAGGGTCCTAGTGGCACACTACTAAAATTCTCTACCCCTGTCAGCTGTACCATGGGACTTATGGTCAGTCCCATCCCTGTCCATATCTTGTCAGCAGTCCCAAGGGTACCTGGTGGCAACTGTCTCCCTTCCCACTGCCCTATTAGCCATACTTTGGCCAGAACCATTTTGTAAATTTAACTGTTGCCATTGTGCTTCCAAGGAGCAAATTACCACTGCAGTCTTTATTTTTATAACATACAAGGGTCTTTAGTTGCAAAACTGTTTTGTTCTAAAATATTGTCATTGGCATTGGTCCATTTTAAATTTAGTAGGAAATTACTACAGCACCCAATATGTCTATTGTTTTTAATCTCAGACTTTGCAGGAAACATTCCATTTCTAATTTTTTTTTCAGATCAGCTGCCAGCCCCCCTCCCCCAAAGCATGTAGGTGACTATTTTAAAACAAAAGTCCTTTGTTGCATCCCCAAAACAAATGCTCAGTCAAAACAAACAAGTCTTGTAGAATATCTTAATGATCACAATAAAAAAATAACGTACCAATAGAAGTCCCATCCATTTGTATCAGGGACCACTGGTTTCCTGAGATCCATGTTATAAACATGACTGAACATGGTTGTGGGCTGTTAGGACAACTTTTGAAAATGCTAAAACAAATTCCAGGCTTTTTTCACTTTAAATGTATCAGTAAATTACTACAGCAACCAATACTTTTATATTTTAATCTCAAACTTTGCAGCAAACATTCCATTTCTAATTTACTTTTGGATGAGCTGGCAGCCCCTGCCCCCCCAAAGCATGTGAGTGGCTATTTTAAAATAAAAATTCTTTGTTACATCCCCAAGCAAATGCTCACTCAAATCAAACCAAAAAGCATGTAACATCTCTTAATAATAACAATGAAAAATAAGACACCACCAGAAGTCTTGTTTACAACGGGGACTGCTGGTTTCCTGAGGTCCCTGTTACAAACATGATTGAACTTGGTTGTGGGCTGTTAGGACAACTTTTGAAAATACTGTTTTGGATTTCATGATTTTTTCACTTAAAATGCATAAGTAAATGACTACAGCACCCAGTACTTTTCTATTTTAATCCCAACCTTTGCAGCAAACATTCCAGAAATAATTTACTTTCAGATGAGCTGACAGCCCCCTTCCCTAAAGCATGTGAAATGCCATTTTGAAACAAAAAAAATAATTTGTTACACCCCCCCTAAACAAATGCACACTAAAAGCAAACAAAAATCTCATTAAATCTCTTAATAATCACAATTCCAAAATAAGGTTTACCAAAAGTCTTGAATGTAACCGGGACAGAGATTTTTAGGAGGTCCCCGTTACAAACATTAGCATGCTACCTCTGTCCCTGTTACAATCAGGACAGTACCATAAGACCATTAAAAAAAGATGTTTGGAAGCCTGCAAAACTCAGAAATCCACAATGAATTACACAGCCTTACACACCTGTTTAGCACATTGCAAAACTATGAAATTCACAGCATGTCTGGCACACAGAAGGCAGTTATTAGAGCCACAAAACAGATAACCTTGAACAATATGTCAAATACTTGCCATTTTCAGACATAAATAGATATATTTAAACAGCAGTCATGAACCTCAGTAAAATACATTATCAATTCAAACTTTATTTAACATAATTGAGCATGTCCACAAGCTGAATCATGTTGTAACAGGGACAAATGTATTATATCTGTCCCTTGTTGCAAACACGATTGACCTTTTCTCTATCCCCAGAGACCTTACTGAATGCCAATCTGTGCACAGCATACTCCCATTTCAAATCCAGCAACAAAATGCAGTCAGATTTATAGCAGACAGTATAGAAAATCATTATTTCACTGCTATGTAGCCCCATTCATGTCTGCTTACATTTCTGACCAGTTTCCACATTCCTGTTTGTAACACAGTCACATATTTGTAACGGCAAGTTTGGAGGAGACAGAGAATGTTCTCATTTGGTGTTTGGGAAGAAAATTGACTGATCTGCAGGCAAAGCAAAGTTTAAAGCACTTAATCTGGTGTTAGGATTGGCTAGAAATAAGCCAATGGCACTGTGAAAAAAAGTCACACTCCTCAGGCATGATAAACAGCTGTTACATGCATAGATAGGGGTGGGACAGAGACAGATAGCCCGGTTCTACTTTTAAAGGCAGCCAAAGCATCTCTGCAGTTTTTAAATGCTTTTCCAGCCAGAACAGCAAACTAACTGAGCCTCCTTCAGTTCCTGGCATCCAGTGCCCCAATTCTTGCACAGTTTCATGTTTATACCAGTCAATCCTGTATGTAACCTAGGGGGACAGAGAAGGTTACATACGAGATTGTTACTTTTTAACTCATTCTGGAAAAAAATAAAAATATATAAAGGCACACACACGTGGTGATGTTACAGGGCTCTTTACGTAAAATGCACAGGGAGACTTATTTTTTCAACACATCATTTTAGTAGGTAGAAGTAAAGCATACAACATGTGGTGTCTTGAAATGTCCCACCTAGCCAATGCAAAAACCAGGGGACAAATCTGTAAGTTTTTTAAAAAAACATTTTTTCATAAGTATTAGGTGGTTGAAGTTGTTTATGTTATACCACTAACTTCTGTAGTAGACAGCAATGCAGTTTTTAAATATATTTAAACACTCTTTGCAGAGTTACTGAGTGTTAAAGTGCATGTGATGGAAATGTACCCATTTAGTATGGACATGCCCAAGTATAAATTTGGCCAAGTTGGTGGGAGCGCAGGGCCCTTCAGGCCACCTGCTCCCATCAACTTGTAAGTGCCAAGCCAGATTACACACCCTAAGACTAAAAAGTACATTCACAACAACAAGGCCAGCCACCAAACAGATGTTAATGTAGTAGAACAATAGAAAAAGCTGTCCAGAAAATGTAAACTGTGCCACACAATATGTCCGCAAAAAATATTTTGTCTGACATGTAAACACCTCTGTTAACATCTATGAGACATGCCATCAACAACCTCTAAATTTCAAGTAAAAAGACCAAACCGTGTCCAAGATATGACATGTCAAAATTTGAAATTTTCATTTGTCAGAGTGGCAAAGTTCCACACCTGTTGACATGTAACACAGACAATGACTGAAAACTACATCCATGACACTAAGGCTAGGTATCCTATCAGTTTCAAGCCAGCACCACAAGCAAAACACTGTCTGCAGAATGTAAACTGTGCCACACCATATCTCCACAAAAAAAAAAAATTGACACAGAAACTCTGTACTTGATATCCACAGGACATGCCATAAATACCCTCCAGATTTCAAGTAAAAATACCAAACCATTTCCGAGATATTCAATGTTAAAGATTAATAAAAATTCCCTATCTATTCCATTATAAAAAATCTGGCCATCTTGTTCCTATCTGGCGGTCAAAGATGGTGATCAAAGAATCTCACAATCAAAGAATTTGCAGGCTCATGAACAAAGAATTTAAAATGTTATAAATCCAAAAATTGATGGAATTGTGGTATACCACCACCAGGTTCGGGAAAACAAAGCCCCCTGAGTAAAACCCACCCTCATTTGTATTCCTAGGACACCCCTTGGCTAAGAAAATTTATTTTTTAATCTGGCCATCTTGTCCCACACTCTTGATGCACAATTGCGATCAAAGAATCTCACGATCAAAGAATTTTCAGGCTCGCGATCAAAGAATTTGCAGGATCACAATCAAAAAATAAAAAGTGTTTCAATTTAAAAAATTTACAGAATTGCAGTAAACCACTGCCATGGTTCCTCAGAACAAAGCCCCCTGAGTAAAACACACCCTCATTTGTCTTCCTAGCTCACCCCTAGAATGAGAAAATTGATGTTTTAATCTGGCCATCTCGTCCCTCGCTTGCTTGTGATGCACGATCGCGATCAAAGAATCTCACTGTCAAATAATTTTCAGGCTCGCGATCAAAGAGAGAGGGAAGAGATGGCTAGATTGTTAAATAGATTTCTGTAGCCCAGGGGTTCCCTAGAAAGTTATATGAGACTGTGTTTTGGTCAGGGGGCTTTGTTCAGCCCCATGTGAATAAAAACTCATAAGTTTTCATTATCCCTGGTAGTCTAGCGCCCCCCTTCCCCCGACCATGATACTATACATAAAGATTTCTGTTGCCCTGGTAGTCTAGTGGCCCTCCATGTTTATTTTATAAATATCTCATTATTTTATCCGTGGTAGTCTAGTGCCCCCCATGTCTATTTACTTTTATTTGTTGTTTATATCCCTGATAGTCTAGTGGCCCCCCCAATCTGTATTTTATTATTATTATTCCTATCCCTGGTAGTCTAGCAGCCCCCCCATCATAATTAAAAAAAATAAGCATTTGCTACTTCCTGGTAGTCTAGTGGCCCCCCAACCCCACCAGCCATGCCAGTCCACCCAGCATCCCTCCACCCTTCCCCAGCTAGTGACTAGCACAGCCCACCTCTCAACTCCATGGCCAGCTGCCAACTGTGTATATTACGAGTGCTAATTCAAACAGGCACTCAGTTCAGAGAGCCTGTTTGAATTAACGCTGGTAAGCCACGAGTGAGGTGTCCAAGGTCAAACTGCTCCAGTGCAGATAAATAATTTATTACACAAGTTTTCTATTGCATATTCCATTTATGCAATTCTTTTGTTTTTGCTTTGGTAGGGGGCATTTGTTAGTCAAAAAAGTGAATAGAAAGAGAATTTTCTGCTATTTTTTGCTGATTATAGAAAATCTAAAAGGAATCTAGAAACGAAACACCTCTCATTTTATAGATATTTTTATGCTGAACAACTTTTGTGCTCAAAGTACCATACTATCATTTTTTTTAAGTTATTTGCATTTCTTTGATGAAAAAGTGCACAAAAATGGAATTTTCTGCTGTTTTTCACTAATTCTGAAAAAAACAAAAAAAATCTATAAATGAAACACCACTCATTTTGTAGCTATTTCTGTGCTGAATAAACTTTGTGCTCACAGTACCATGCTATCATTTTTTCATTTTAAAGTTATTTACATTTGTTTGCAGACAGAATGAAAAAAAAAAGAATTTTCTGCTGTGTTTTTGCTAATTATCAAAAAATCTAAATGGTATCTATAAATAAAACACCACTCATTTTGTAGATATTTCCATGCTGAACAACTTTTGTGCTCAAAGTACCATACTATCATTTTTTGTTTTTAAGTTATTTGCATTTGTTTGATGAAAAAGTGCACAAAAATGGAACTGTCTGCTGTTTTTTACTAATTCTGAAAAAACTAAAAAGTTTGAAAGTTATTCGCATTTGAATATGGTTAATACTGCTACTGAGGTCGAACATTCTAAATGACATAAGCACTGCATAGATGAATGGCTGATGGCATAAGCACTGTATACATAAATGAAATTTATGGACACAGTTACTCAGATAAACGGATTTTTGACACTCTGTTTATCATCCGCCCTATTGCATATATTTATATATATATATATATATATATATATATATATATATATATATATATATATATATGATATATATAGTGGCACAATAGTGCCACTATAGTTAGGTTTGAGTACCCCATTTAAGGTTAAACTCTGAAATTTGGCAGCTTAATAACTTTGCCACTGTATGATGGATTTACCTGAAATTTGGCATGCACAGAGTGGTACCACAAATCTGTGGATCTGCCTAGTTTCATAATAGTTGAGTATACGGTTGTGGAGCAACATAGCGCTAGAGAATGTGGTAATTATGCATTTTTGCACATTCTTTGCTCACTCCTACAGGTCACATGGTCTGTGCAGCCAGTCCAAAAACTTCAGGGAACATGAAGCTTGGGTCACCGGTATGCCTTTCGAAGATTTCGTGAAAAAAATATTAAACGGTTCAAAGGTTATTCAAAAAACAAGTTTCCCATTATAGTTAATGAGAAAAGTTAAAAAGTTCGACAGTGTCATAAATACAGTTTTTAGTGTCGCAAATGACCCCTTTAGTGCCGCACATCTGCCATCTTGTTTCAGTTGGTGGTCACAGAAATGCTTGGCATTTAAATTTTGGACCCTCTAGGGACACAATTCTTGCTGCGTTCATCTAGTTGAGTCCTGAGGATGCTAGCCGTGTCTTTTTGGGGGGGTTAAACACCCCAGAAATATGTTTTTGAAATTTTTGTAAACAGTAGTGTCACAAAGTCGTGTTGCACATTCAACACTTTCATGATTTTGTTTGCGAAAGTGTCACAAATCACGACACTACTTTGTGGCACTATGACCAAAAGAATAGGAAATCTTTGCCACCCAGTTGCAAAAGAACGGTTTGGTCTTTTAGGCTGAAATTTGGAGGGAAGGAAAGCAAGATCACACAGATGTGCATTCTCATGGTTTGGTGACAAAATATTAGAGGGCTGCAAAGTTACGTCACTATGAAGTTAACAGTTTTTCCCATAGGCTAACATTACGACGTCCGCCGCTCCTTTCGGGTCCCATATCTTGAAAATGCTTCGAGATAAGGACTTTTTGTCAGAAAAATGTTTAGCCCCCTATAAAGGGGATAAGTACAAAGGTAGACAGAAAAGTCATAAATAATATGACATTTAAATTTTTTTCGACGTCTTACGGTTCCTGAGATATAAGCAATTTAGTATTCCAAGTGTTCATTTTCTGCTCTGAGGCCCATTATTATGCATACATTCTTTGTATTCACTGTGCTTCTGAATGCACCTTTTGGGGAAAAACAGGGTGTGCATTTCGCTCACTGTTACAGTCAGTGTTTCCGATTGCGTTTCCATTACCATTTGCATTAGCGTTTCTGTTTACGACACTGTGTGTGTTTCCCTTTGCATTTGCATTTGCACTTCCATTTGTGTTACTGTTAACATTTGCATTTCCATTACTGTTTTTATTTGTGTTTCCTTTTGCATCAACATGTGCATTACCATTTGCATTTGCGTACGTGCTTCCGTTTGCGTTTCTGTTTCCTTTGGCGTCATTGTTGATGTTACCATAAGCGTTAGCGTTTCCAATTGTGTTACCGTGACCATGCTCATTACAATTGGCATTTGCATATGTGCTTGCATTTGTACTTCCGTTTCTATTACTGTTCCCTTTGGTGTCATCATTGGTGTTACCATAACTGTTTCCATTTCCAATTGCTTTACCATTACTGTTTGCATGTTCGTTACCATTTGTGTTTCTGTTAGCCTTAGCATTTGTGTTTTCAGTAGCATTTCTGCTGTCGATTGTGTTACTGTTTCCTTCTGTGTCACCATTGCCATTACCATTTGCATTTCTGTTTGCATACCCAATTTTCATTTCACGCGGTCATACAGTTTTTGCACAGCGAAGTGACAAATAATCACATGGTGGGCCCGCTCTCCCACCGCCACATTCCATTAACTATTTATAGTGCACATTCTGAAAAAGAAGGGAAATTCATGGCAAAAAAAATCCATTTAACACATCAGTTAGGGTTGTTCCACAGCAACAAAAGCAAAGAAATTCAATGTTAGGGTTGAAAACCCTAACTGCGCATTCCCCCCCACTCCCACCACCAACACACACATACATGCAAGTAGGAGAAAGACCAAGGCAACTCAACCAATCACACACAACCACCAGAAGGAAACAGGAATAACATACAACTGTGTGAACCACAAAACCACACACCCATGCTCCCATCGGGCTGTCACATGGGGTGGTCACTGCTAACTCTCATCCCGGACATTCCACGCACTGCTAAACACACATCACTACAGACAACTGGACATCTTGGGCCACACACTGCCACCAACACATAACATAGACTACACATATGGTATTTTGTGGTTCGCAAGATCCAAAACAAGATTTTGCACAATCCCTGAAATACTTTCAAAAATCACTTTTGCAAATGCAAAAGTGTCGTGCTTTGACACGTTCGTGTTTGCGAAAGTATTTTGTGAAAGGATGCTCCTAATGACTGGACATCTTTGCCATCATCCTGCAAGCAAATGGTTGGGTCCTTTGGCCTCAGATTTGCAGAATTGCAATACCTGGTCCCACAGATATGCTTTTTCATGCTATTGTGTTAAAATACTTAAGGATTACAAAGTTACACTGTTCCAAAATTGAACAATTTGCCATAGACTAACATTGCAGCACCCATGATGCCTTTCGCCAGCCATATGATGAAAACAAAGCGAGGTACACCATTTTCACTGCCAGCTTGGTTCACCTTTATATGAACTAAACTCGAAGAACAACTTTGTAAATAATCTATGATATCCCAAGTTGGATTTCTTAATTTCCTACAGTAACACAGGTATACAACTCCTGCTGGATGTGTGTGATTGGTTGTGTTGCCTTGGCCCTTCCCCTACTTGCATGTATGTGTGTGTGTGGTGGTGGTGGGGTGGAGTGGATGTGCAGTTAGGGTTTTCAACCCTAACACCAAATTTCCTCACTTTTGTCACTGTGGAACAACCCTAACTGATGCATTACACAGAGTTTTTTGCCATGAATATATACATATATATATATATATATATATATATATATATATATATGTATATATATAAAATGGGTAAGAAAAATCAGTGAAAATTCAGTGTCCTTATTGGATAAAACATGTCACATGACCTTGCATTATTCCACAATGACCTCATACCTCCCAGTATGACTGCATGCCTGCACTACTTTCTAAGCCTCAGAACCTTTTCACTACTAGTGAGATCACTTCACTCCTGGCACACATCTAGAGCACACTCACACACCTGGCACACATAGTCTTCCAGAATCATAACCCATTGAATCTGTACAGTTGTCCCAGTATCATCAAAACAATTATCTGATTGATCCTACCATCATGTTCATACAAAACAAAACATTAAAAGAACTTATCTGGTTGATCCTGCCATGTTTAGAATTTTTCAGGTTTAATCACTTTCACTTTGACTTTTACTTTCTGATCTGAGCATTCGTAGTGGTAAAGTAGTCCTTGTTCATCTAAGCTTTAGCTTTTTATTTATATTATGTGATTGATCATGGTACTGTCTGTGTGGCACAAAAAGTGTATTATTTAGGTTATCTGGTTGATCCTGCCATGATTTTAATGGCAAAAAGGTAATTAGAAATGTTGGATTCATTTTAAAATCTCGAACATGTAATTACTTTCTCTGTCTGCTCTGAGTGTAACGTGGCCAAGTAGAATTCATTGTGGTAAAGAATGTGATGCCAAAGTGCTACGAGGAGCATCCTCTGGAAAAGTATTCAAGCTATTTGGTTTAAAGTCCATTTTCTGCCTTGTCTGCACCCGACACCATTGAATGCAGAGTGAGGAAAGTGAGCAAGCCGGAGGATTTGGACGAGTAGACACACACATGAGAAAGTGTTGCCATAGTAACACTCATTCACGCTTGCGTCTACCCATCTGAAGCCACTGGCTCACTTGCTTTTCTCTGCAAGTTTGGGGAAACATTTATATACCAGGTAGACTGTAGGGGAGAATAAAAAAAAAAACGTTAAGTATAGGAAACAAATTGGATATTTACAAAATTGACACATGTGGATCTCAGAAACCACACAAGCTGCTGTCACAAAAAAGTCCACAGATTAACCCCTTGACTCCTAGATAGCACATACAAAATGTCATCTTATTTTGTCAAATGGAGCCAAAGATATTAATGTGTAAAGTTAGGGGTTTAACACTGAACAGGGTACTCAACACTAACTACAGGGACACAACCGCACGCACCACTATAATATATTATAGGGCACCATTATGCTCCTACAGCTAGGGTTAAATCTTCACTGTATGCTAAACTGAAAATTTTGCACATTAATAACTTTGCAACCAAAAAATATGAATCCTTTCCAAAGTTATTAAATTTTTAAGTTTCCCATTTTTTCCTAAGGGACAGGTTAGATGTCTGACTTGAAACAGGATTCTTGATCACAATTTGTGCTTTAATAACTTTGCAGCCATTCATGTGATTTGCATGACATTTGGCATACATCATCATGGATCAATGATCCCCTGATGTGGCAAGTTTTGCTGGTGTGGAGATATGTAGTCTTAAAAAATGTGTCAATTAAATTGTTTTGCCAAACTCTTTGTCACCACGTTGAGCAAAAATGGTATGTAATGTTGGTTTGAAATTTTTAAGGTGTGTAAGTCTTGTGTCACAGTGGTGCCTTTTGAAGGCTTGGTGAAAAAACATTAATATATTCCAAAGTTATTAAGTTTTAAAGTTGCCCATTATTTCCTATGGCAAAAGTCAGATGTGAAGCTCGAAACAGAATTCTTGATCATGAAATAAGATTCTTGATCACAAATGCAGAATCCTAGTTCATGCTGCCACCATCTTGTTTTCCATTACCAAGGGAAACAAACTTAAATTTCAGAAATAATACAGGGCTTTGGTAAACACCCACGGCTGTGCTTACCTCATTGGGGCCCATAGAATCACATTCTGTGGTTAGTTTTTTGATTACTTTGTGAGAAATGCATTTTTTTAGCAGCAGGCATCATGTTTTGCAAATCTCAGAAAACATTCACCATGAAACAAGATCAGTTTTTGCAATTTCCAAAAAAGGATTTTCTTTTACAACAAATTGTGAAAAAGGATTTGCAAAACAGGATTCGATTTCGCAATCTGTGAAAAATTTAATGTTATATAGCTGTTCATTTGTCACTTCATATCAAAGAAATGGTTTGGAATTTTGGACTGCAATTTTCAGGGTAGATAGGGCTTGCTACACATACAGTATGTGCCTTTTGCTAGTTTGGTGAAACTATACTACTTTCACTTGTAGTTCTGTGGATTTGAATTTTGGTTGATTTCCCTACAGGATAACAGTGTACTGAGAGGTTTATGGAGCTGCTTCTTTGTCACTATGCTGTTAAGTAGTTTGTAATTTTGCTATGAAATTTTCAGGGCAGAAGGGGCTTGTGCTATTAATGAGTCATCTGGTGGTTATGAGAAAATATAGTATTTTTGTGTCAGATTATGCAGCTTACAGATTTTACTGTGTTTTCTACAAGATAAGATTGCAATATGAGGTGTTTTTTGATGTTGTGCAATACAGGACCCTGCACTCCCACAGACAAATAATGATACCACTACTGTATCTGAAAAATTATGCATGAATGGGAGTACAGCATGCCATTATGGACTGGGCCCTGCAACCCCGCATACGATTATGAAGTGATGAAAGCACAGGGGACCAGGGGACCCTGTGCTCCCACAGGGAAATTTGGATATGATTACACTATATTAAAAATTATGGATGGATGTGAGTGCAGGCCCAGGAGTCCCTGTACTCCCACAGGCAAATAAGAATATGATTATGCTTTCTCAAAAAGTAAAGAAATTCTTTGCAAAAACCTTCATTAATGCTCTAGTTAGGGTTAAAGCAGCAACAGTAGGGAAATGTGGCATTAGAGTTTCCAACCCAAAAAAATACCCTCCCCACCCTGCTGGCAGCAGCAGGTGTGGGATGTGCCTTGCCATTGCCAGCACTGGCACTCACTCCATTTGCATATACTGTATCCATCTCAACTTAGTTACTCATGGAATAGGGTGAGCATTATGGCTGACAATGGCAAGGCACACCACATACCTGCTGTTGCCTGCAGGGTGGGGGTTTGGTGTTATGGCTGGGAAGCCTAATGCCACATTTGCCTGCTTTTGCCACTTTAACCATAACTAGTGCATTACTGAAGATTTTTTGCAAATAAAAAAAATATATATATATATTTATAAAATGCAAAAAATGTTGTTAATGCAACAGCAACAAAAGTGAGGAAATTCAACATTAGGATTCCCACCACTTGTACCCATCCTGTCAACACTCTCCAAATTTCAAGTGAAAAGACCAAACCGTGTCTGAGATATAACATGTCACAGTTTGAAATTTTCATTCACCACACTGGCACAATTCCACACCTGATGACATTTTACACACACAGTGACTGGAAACTACATCCATGACATTAAGGCTAGGTATCCTACCAATTTCAAGGCACCACCACAATCAAAACGCTGTCCGCAGAACGTAAACTGCGCCACACCATATCTCCGGCAAAAAATGTTTTCTGACATGTATTCACTGTTCACTGTAATTTACATCCATAGGACATGCCACAAACACCCTCCAAATTTCAAGTAAAAAGACCAAACTGTTTCCGAGATATTCAGTGTTAAACATTGGTAAAAATTCCCCATCTATTCCATTATAAAAAATCTGTCCATCCTGTCCTGCCCTCATGATCAAAGATGGTGATCAAAGAATCTCATGATAAAAGAATTTGCAAGGTCACAATCATAGAATTTGCACACTCACAAAGAAAGAATAAAAAGTTTTGTAATGTAAAAAATTGAAAGAATTGCAGCAAACCACCACCATGGTTCAACAGATCGAAGCCCCCTGAGCAAACCCCACCCTCATTTTACCTCCTAGGGCACCCATGGGCTGAAAAAATTGATGTTTTAATCTGGCCATCTCGTCCCACCCTCACAATGCATGATTGCGATCAAAGAATCTTACGATCACAGCTTGGAGGGGGGTGGGGGCCACTAGACGACCAGGAACGAGATGGCCAGAATTTGAAATGAGTTTTCTCAGCCCAGAGGTGCCCTACAAACTTAAATGAGGCTGGGTTTTGCGCAAGGGCCTTGTTCTGCCCCATCTGAATAACAATAATAATGTACTAAATATCCCTGGTAGTTTAGTGCCACCCCCATCATAACAACATATATAATTTAGTGCCACCCCCATCATAACAACATATATAATCATGTGTAATTTCCCGGTTGTCTAGTGTCCCCCCAATGTTTATATTTTTACATCCCTGGTAGTCTAGTGGCCCCTCTGAGTTCTATAAAATAATTATTACTGTTAATATCCCTGGTAGTCTAATGGCCCCCCCATCTGTATGAAATAATATTCATTGTCATTGTACATATCCCTGGTAGTCTAGTGCCCCCCCATCATAATAAAATAAATCATCATTTCCTATTTCTTGGTAGTCTAGTGGCCCACCACACCACCATGCCAGCCCACCCAGCTCCCCCACCCCTTCTCCAGTCGGTGACTGGCACAGTCCACCTCTCATCTCCATGGCCATCCACCGACTGTCTGCATTACGAGGGCTAATGCAAAGAGGTACTCTGAAAATATTTCTGAGTGCCTCTTTGCATTACCAATTGTAATGCACACAGTCAGTGTCTGGCCGTGGAGGTGAGAGGTGGGCTGTGCCAGTCACCAGCTGGGGAAGGGTAGGGGGTGCTGGATGGGGGGCCACAAGACTACCAGGAAATACAAAAAGGTTATTTATTTTATTATGATGGGGGGCCGCCAGACTACCAGGCATATGTACGATGACAATGAATATTATTTCATACATATCAGGGGGCCACTAGACTGCCACGGATATTAACAGTAATAATTACTTTATACAGCTTGGGGGGCACTAGACTACCAGGGATGTAAAAAAATACTCATTGGGGGGACACTAGACTACCAGGGCATTACACATGATAATATTTTTTATTATGATGGGGGAGGGGCACTAGACTACCAGGGATATTTAATACATTATTATTGTTATTCAGATGGGGCAGAACAAAGCCCCCTGAGCAAAGTCAAGCCTCTTTTAATTTTGTAGTGCACCCCTGGGCTGAGAAAAATCATTTTAAAATCTGGCCATCTCATCCCTCGCTCAAGATGCATGATCGTGATCAAAGAATCTCACAATCAAAGAATTTGTAGGGTCGTGATCAAAGAATTTACAGACTCATGAACAAAGAATTAAAAATGCTATAAATCAAAAACAATGAAGGAATTCCGGTAAACCACCACCACCATGGTTCATCAGAAAGAAGCCCCCTGAGTAAAACCCACCCTCATTTGACTTCCTAGGGCACCCCTTGGCTGAGAAAATTGAATTTTTAATCCGGCCATCTTGTCCTTCCCTCACGATGCATGATCACGAGCAAAGAATCTCGCAATCAAAGAATTTGCAGGCTCGCGATCAAAGATCATAAGCGAGCCATGAATAAAGATTTTGAAAGCTAATAACTATATTTTTTGGCTGATTTGGATGAAATCAAAGGCATGGCTCAATAGATTGGAGCCCCCTGAGTAAAACCCATCCAAGTTTTACTTCAGGAGTGACCCCTGAGCCGAGATATTTCTGTTTTTCTGATCGGAAAACTAAAAACAAAATAGTGCACCCCGCAATCAAAGAATTCAGAAAATTCTCAGGGACAAAGATTCTTGCACCATGAGGCCGAAAACTCCTTGATCACCGGGCTGGACTAGATGGCCAGAACCCCATTCACTGTTTGCAAAACACACATATAAATTTTCCCATTCACTTATAATGGGAACTTAAAACTGGCATAACTTTTGAATGCCTTAATATTTTTTCACCAAACAAAAAGCAGCATGTTCAGCAACCAAAGCTTTTTGAAAGAAGCCATCTCACAGAGCAGCATGCCACACAATGGCAGTGCAGGGCCACATCCAAAATCCCAAAAGCTGCCTCCAAAAATGGATAATTTTGTATTTTTCAGGGCTTTCATACGCAAAGACTGTATGTCTGACTGAACCACAATTTGGCAAATCAAGAAATCTACCCTGCCCCACCACATGTAGCAAATTATAGGCAAATCCATTGAACGGGTCCAAAGTTATTAACACCCAAACTTTTGACTTTAGTATGTAATTGACCACTGAACCCTAACTATAGTGGTGTGACCGCACCACTATAATACATATATTCTTTGCAAAAAATGTTGTTAATGCATTAGTTAGGATTGATGTCAGACTGCTGGAAATTTGATGTTAGGGTTAACCCCCCCACCAACCCCACCATATCCTCCATACACCAACAGATGTTATGCGGTGTCATGGGACATCAGCCCAACTCACCCCATTCCATGTATAACCAAGCTGACATGCACAGTATAGCGAATGGGGTGAGTTAGGACAGATGACCCCATGCCACACCCTGATGTCTGTTGGTGTGTGGAGGATGGGAGGGTGGTAGGGGGTTAACCCTAACATTTAATTTCCAAACTTTGTCACTGAGCCATCAACCCTAACTGATGCATTAACAGAGTTTTTTGTAAAGAATTTCCTTACTTTTTGAAAAAGTGTAATGTAACCAGTGAATGGTATGTGTTGGTGGTTGTGCATAATGATGTTCTTGTGTAGGAGAGTGTCTACAGTATGCAAGCAGTGCAAGGGAGCAATAGCAAAGGCAAACAAGATGCTGGGATGCATATCTAGGGGATGAGAAATAAGAGAGAGGAGGTTATACTGCCCTTGTACAGGTCAGTGGTAAGGCCTCATCTAGAGTATGGAGTTCAGTACTGGTGTCCACACCTGAAAAAGGACATTAACCTTCTGGAGAAGGTCCAGAGGAGTGCTACAAAGATGATAGCTGGTCAGCAGCATAAGGCATACAAGGAGAGGTTGAGGGCACTGAACATGTATCCCTGGAAGACAGGAGAGAGAGAGAGAGAGAGAGAGAGAGAGAGAGACATGATTGGGACCTTCATGTACTTGAAAGGGATAAATGAGGTTGGTAAGGAAAGTCTCTTTAAGCTGCGTGGAAACCATAACACAAGGGGGGCACAGTCTTAAGCTGGAGGGTGGGAGGTTTAGGAGGGAGGTCAGGAAGCACTTCTTCAAAGAGAGGGTGGGGGACACTTGGAATGCACTGCCAGAAGAAGTAATCTTATTGAAGACAGTGGGCAGCTTTAAGAGAGGCTGGGCTTGGCATGGGGGAAAGTAAGGATAATAATAATAATAATTTTATTTATATGGCGCCTTTCAAATATCAAGGTGCCTTACATAAACAACAGTTAAAACAATTAAAAAGTCATTAAAAATATTCAACAAGACAAGACATTATGTCAATCAATGTTCCAAAAATCATGGGTAGGGAGGATGGGAGGAGTGGGGAGGGATGTAGGGACATTAGCTCAAACTGAGGACCCTGCAATATAAGCAAACTTGATAGACCAAATGGCCTTCCTCTGCTGGCTTCTTTGTATGTTCGTGTATATTATGGTAGCACGGTAGTGCTACCATAGTTAGGGTTGAGGAGCCAGTTCTATGTTAAACCCCAAAACTTTGCACCTTAATAACTTTGCATCTGTTTGACGGATTTGGCTGAAATTTGGAATACACAATCAAGAACCATAGGCCTTGGGATCTGCCAAGTTTCATACTGGTCAGGTATACAGCAGTGGAGTTATTAAGCGTGATCTGTGCGCGCGTTTACGCTTTTTCTGGAATTCTACGGTCGCGCCTACAGGGCGTACGGTTTGCGTGACTGGCCAAAAATCTTCAGGAAATGTGTGGCCAGGGTCCCGATGTGCCTTTCAAAGATTTCATGAAAAAATATTAAACGGTTCAAAAGTTATTCAAAACAGTTTCCCATTATAAGTCAATGGGAAAAGCTAACAAAAAGTTCGACAGTGTCGCAAATGCATTTTTACTTTCGCAAATGGGCCTGTTACTTTCGCAAATCGTCCATTTTGTTTTCAGTTGGTGATCAGAAAAATGGTTGGCATTTAAATTTGGGACCCTCTAGCAACCTAATTCTTTTTGTATTCAGCTAGTCGGACCCTGAGGATGCTTGCCATGTCTTTACTTTGTGGTAAAACACCCTAGAAATATGTTTTTCAAATTTCTGGAAAAAGTACTTTCAGAAATTACTTTCGTGCTCACGAAAGTGTTGAACTTTTTTGCGAAAGCTTTCGCAAATTGCGACAGTAGTTTTCCATCAGTGGGAAAGTGACAGCAATTCTTTGGCACTGCGCTGCAAAAGAACCGTTGGGAGTTTTGGGCTTAAATTTGGAAGGAACGGAGCCGACATGTCACAGATGTGCCTTTCAGTGTTGTATTGAAAAAATATTACATGGCGGAAAAGTTACGGCACTCCAAATTTGACATTTTTTCCCATAGGATAACATTACGGCGCCCGACGCATTACAGAAATCTTTTGGATCCCTGCCGGAAAATAACGGTTTGGTCTTTTTTCCTGAAATTTGGAAGGAAGGCAGCCAACAGCTGACAGATGTGCCTTTCAGTGGTTTGGTGAAGAAATATTACAGGGAGGCAAAGTTATGGCACTCCGAACTTCTCTTTTTTCCCCATAGGATAACATTACGGCGTTCGCCATGCCTTTCAGGGCCCGTATCTCGGAAACGGTGCGAGATACGGACTTTTCATCAGAAAAACACTTAGCCCCCTCATGGGGGCTAAATACAAAATTAGCCAGGACAGATGTGCATCATACGACTTTTAAATTTTTTTTCCACGTCGTATGGTTCCTGAGATATAACGTATTTAGTATTCCAAGTTCTCATTTTCTGCTCCGATACTCATTATTATGCATACATTATTTGTACTCACTGTCTTTCTCTATGCAGATTTTGGGGAAAACCAGCCTGTGCGCTTGCATTAATGTTACTGTTGCCCTTTTCACTTGCGGTTCAGGACCCATTTCACTTACTGTTGACGTCTGCGCCACCATGTGCGTTATCCTTTCCGTTTTCATTTGTGCTTGCGTTTCTGTTATTTTTTGCCATTTGTGTCTACAGTACTGTTTCTCTTTCTGTTTCACTTTGCATCACCATGCCCATTGACATTTCCGTTTGCAAGTGCCATGTTACTATGTGACAACACATCACGTGGCAGAGCGTTCCTGTCTATGCCACCATGTGCGTTACCCTTTCTGTTCTCATTCACGCTTGTATTACCATGTGCACCACTGTTAGCACTTCTGTTTGCATTGCTGTTCCTGTTACTATGCCACAAGACATCATGTGGCAGGAGCATGGGTCCCTCCGTCGCTGCATTACATTCACTATTTCTCATTATCATTCTCAAAAAGAAGGGAAATTAGAGGCAAAAAACTATGTTTAATGCATTAGTTAAGGTTGTTCTACAGCAACAAAAGTGAGGAAATTCTGTGTTAGGGTTGAAAACCACACTTGGACCCCACCCACCCCCAACCAGCATTGGGTGTGCATTGGGATCGTGGGTCCTAAGTCTCACCCCATTCTCCTATACTTCTGCTGCTTTACATATGTGATGGGGTGAGAGTTTCATCCAACGACAACCAATGTGCATCCTGGTGTTAAACCTTGTTCAGGAAATGGTTAACCTCTTCATGTATGTCAATAAAAGATTAACATAAGGCTGTTAGAATGTTTGCAGCCAATCAGAAAGCTCCATTTCTCAGACCCTTTTTATAATTAAGTAATAAGGCATGAGAAGGGGTTATGTTAATTGTCTGTTAATCACGTTCTAGGGGTGTACTGTGGCATGTGGTGTAGCCGAGTGCCACATGTCCCTACAGGGTTATTAACTGACCGTTAACATAATTCTTGGGAGTGACCTATTGCGTCTATAATGAAACATGTTTTTAGACAGTGTTAAACCTTGTTCAGTGTGTTGTTAACCTCTTCATGTATGGTAATAAAAGATTAACATAAGGCTGTTAGGATGTTTGCAGGCAATTACAAACCTCCATTTAACACATCACATGGCAGACCGTTGCCGTCTGTGTCACTGTGTGTGTTACAATTTATGCTCTCATTTTCACTTGTGTTACCATATGTGCCACTGTTAGCGCTTCTGTTTGCATTGCTGTTGGTGTTACTATGACACAAGACATCACCAGCAGGGTCAGGTAGGCAGTGGAGCACCCAATGGCAGACAAAATTAGGTAGTATATTGTAATTGTAGATGCAGATGACAACACAGATGTGTTTGTAAACTGAAGCATACTATATACCCTCAGCTTGTATATGTACCATTGTGTTCTATTTCATCTACTGTTTGCTTTCCGGGTCACCCCTGAAAAAGGGATGTCTGGGGACCTGTGGGCCTACCTGGTTATCAAAATTCAATTAAGCAATAACGCATGATGCAGGGTTATGTTAATGGTCTGTTAATCACCTTCAAGGGGTGTACTGTAGCATGAGGTGTAGCCGAGTGGCATATGCCCCATAGGGTGATTGACTATTATCATCATTAGCGTTAGTAATGCCTTATTGCTATTATAATAAAAATGTTTTTTAACTGTTTAAAAGCTTGTTCAGGAAATGGTTAACCTCTTTATGTATGTCAATAAAAGATTAACATAAGGCTGTTAGAATGTTTGCAGCCAATCAGAAAGCTCAGTTTCTGAGACCCTTTTTATAATTAAGTAATAAGGCATGAGAAGGGGTTATGTTAATTGTCTGTTAATCACGTTCTAGGGGTGTACTGTGGCATGTGGTGTAGCCGAGTGCCACATGTCCCTACAGGGTTATTAACTGACCATTAACATAATTTTTGGGAGTGACCTATTGCGCCTATAATGAAACATGTTTTTAGACAGTGTTAAACCTTGTTCAGTGTGTTGTTAACCTCTTCATGTATGGTAATAAAAGATTAACATAAGGTTGTTAGGATGTTTGCAGCCAGTTAGAAAGCTCCATTTCTCAGACTCTGAAGTACACATAGTAGTGACTGCTTGGTACATGTATAGTCACAGCTGTGTACTGTTGGGTGCTGATGTGCGGCACCTTGGTATAGTAATAATGACTGCATAGGCACAGGAAAAGTAAGTACATTGCTGAGTTTTTTACACTGTTAGGAATTATGTCAAATGTGACATGCAATGTGCCACATCGTTGCATATGTTGTGATACTGACTGTATGTCATAGGTACCAAACAAATTGATGGAGGTATACTTGTAGCAGTATTAGTTAACATTGATTTGTATGCTTAAGTCAGACACACTTATTTTTATGTCATAATGGTATTTAAAGTAAAGAGTCGACACAGGTGGTTATGGTTTTAAAAAATTTATTGCCAATTTGTCAAATGGAGAAAAGGGCCAATCAAGACTGAAATTTAGTTAACAGAAGCAGTCTCACAATACAATCTTTGTATGTGTGCAATCATTGCTCGTCATATATGTAAATGTGTAAGAATAATAAGAACTGTGTAATATGGATTGGAGTAAGTATGCGATAATATAGGAAACTAATCAGGTGTTGTGTGTTTCTAGTCATGTTTCACTACTCACTACTCTTTATGTGAGGAAGTAGTTTCTGACAATCGACCTGGAATTCTAATAGTCAGACTGAAGCTGTGGCACCTCATTATATATTTACTATTGAATGTGAATAGAGTTTGTAAAAAAATGTAACTTTTTTTAAAATGGTTGTATGTTGTAATTATGTTTAGTGAATTACTTGTGTGGTATGTTAATAAGGCAATGTCAGTAGGTTGTCAAGTGTGATTACACACATGATAGACAAGTGTTTTGTTGTTATTGTGTGACTGCTAATGTGGATGTTCCTGGGGTGGGCGAAAAACCATATGCTGACTGTCTAAGTAATACAATATACAAAAATGTTAGTTTTGTGACATTTGATTGGTGTTATTTAATTATATATCACTGAATAGGCACAAATGGAAAATTCCCACTTGACCCCTCAATTGAGGCGATCATAAATATTGGCAGGAACGGGTATGCAGTGTGTTGTGATCAGTAACAGTGTCTGATTTACAATTGTCAATATTTTTTATATACGTTAGAATTACTTATGTGACAAGTTGCGAAAATAGAATATTCTTACATGAACAAATGACATTGTTTCAATTCTTACATTATCTTCTATGTAAATTCTTAACTTGTAAATAGTAAGACTGTGCATGATATGCATTTGTTAACAAACTTATGGTTAATTAGATGTAGTTAGTATACTGCTGAATAATATGTAAAACATTAGTTGTACTTTAGTGTTAGACTAGTATTTTTAGTACAAGTATCAAAGTAGTTATTAACAATGTACACCTGAATACAAATCTTTATATTATGTACAAGTAATTGCAAACACATGTAAAAGTCAGTAAATTATATTCTGCAATTGGTTCTTATTTACAGTTGTGTAATTCAGCTTCTTGCATTATCAATAAAGGTAGTTATTTTTACATATGTACAGTACTAGTATTACGCATGAAGGCGGGATAGTTCTACACTGTTGCATGGTGAGCGAATGATGTTCTCTATATGTCAAGAGTCAATAGACAAATTGAAGTGTTGATAGACAACTTGTGACAGAGTGGAATGTTTGGTGAATGTTAGAAGTGTTGCTCAGTTATTTATGATGATAACTGAGAACTTTCTTTGTTTGCAAAGAGTAACACTTTATAACTCATATCAATTTGTTGTTATGTATGAGTTGATACATGGATAATTAAAGATATGTACAGAGGAGGAGAGCAGTAACACCTCAGTTTTTAGATGTACAATCTTTGATAGACATGTAATCATGGTTTCTCTAGTGACTGTGAATATTGTTGGCGCCGATTGAAGCCACTACAACAATTTTCATGTAGTCACTGATCCACACAAGATCTTACATGTTACAGTGTATGGAATGTCTCTGTCAGAATAGCATTTTGTTGAAATTGTATGGTTTATTTAGAGTCGTACATTATACAACATTGTAATGAGGTATGAATGTTTTTTGGACAAAGTAGTCATTTTTTAAATGCAACATGTTTTGTCCTATTCTTCTGAAATATGAAGGTTATCATAATTCTTCAATATTAGAAGATATGCATTTTTTAAGTGTCGTGGAAGTCTCTGTTTAAAACTGCTTGTAGAGTTGTCACACTCTAACCATCCAGTTCTGCACCTTAGTAAGGAGGTGTAATGCCCAGAATGCATGGATTGACCATGGTGATAGATTATACTGTGAGTGTCAAACACTGATTGGTTGAAGACTATTCTACTAGCTGTGTAATCTGTGATAGGAGTATCAGCTCTGAGCCCATTGGGGTCAAATCTGAGCAACATAAGCAAGAGATATTGAGATGAACTCCTGAGATGTATGGACTGAGTGCATCTGCCTCCACACCTTCCACAGGCATGACTACATTCAGCATTGGTGAATAGCAGTCGAAATTTGACACTGTTGGTTTGAGGGACAAAGAGAGTAATCCACAGCATGTCTTGTGTGGTTTCACACTGTGAATTGCCACATGAAACACATACATATTTTGTAACATATGTTACTGTGAAGTACTGCCGCATTGGGGTGCCGTCTTCATCCAGGTTGTTTATGATAGCCATCATAAACTCAGTAGTGTCTTGCTGTATGTCTGCAGCAAACGCATTCACATCCAGCATATGTAGCTAACACCTGTCGTAGTGGTGTTAGTGACTGTACATTGTTAGACTGGTCAGAAGTCATGTTGATAATCTGCTTCAAAGCGTTTGATAGGGGATTGTCTTGTGAAGCAGATATTGCCTGCACAAACTGTGGCATGTGTAGAAAAACTTGCATAGCTGAGTTAGCATAGCAGTTTACTCTACTGCTGTTGTCAAAGACTGGTACAGCACCTACACCAACTGATTTCTGATGAATTGCTGGTTGTGAATGTTTACTTGAAGTTGTGGTCTTTGTTGAACTCTTTTTTGTTGAATCACTTTTGGAAGCTTGCTGCTGTTTGTTGATACCTCTAGCTGTGACTGAATTGTGTGAGACAGACAGATATGTAGGCAGTGGTATTAAAGACATTTGTGGCTGATGTAGATTACGTAACCTGTTGTACTCAAGAATACATCGCTTGTCAGCTCGTATTTTCTGAGGTGCTATAGTAATAATGTGCAACCCAGAAAGGCTGCGTACACGTGAAAGTGCGACATAGCTCATGCCATCCTTGAAAATGTCTGTACCTATGTCTACCATTGCTGAATCCAAACTCAATCCCTGAGATTTGTGAATGGAGACAGCATATGCAACACATAATGGAAACTGTTTCCTGTTTACATAGACATCCTTAAAAACCTGGAATTTTCATGAGGTTCGATCTATGTAATGCAGAGTGTTCCATGTTGTCAAAGGAAGTGAACTGGCGTCTCGTATATGTCTTCTGGACATTGTAGACAAAGTCAGTGATGTTTCCCATGGCACCGTTTACCATGCCTTGTTCTACATCTAGATTACATCGCAGCATGATACGTGCATTCTTACAAACTGTGAGAACAGCTTCTAGGCCAACTGTGCGTGAAACATCTGACTTCAGTTCACTTAGTCGTTCAGTCATCTTTGCTACTAGTTTTTGACTAAGAATAACGCCATCAACTGTATCAACTGCATGCAGAATTAGAATCTCTTGGTTTTCTCTCTGCAGCATTAGATTGTTGAATTCAGTGCATTTCTTTAGTCGTGGCATAAGACACACTATGTGTCTGCTAGTAGAGTATATATCACTGAAGACATTACATGCTGTTTCTATGCATGCACTATCTAGTGTGATTGTCCAATCATTTAACATACAAACATGTTCTGGTGATAGAGAACCTGTACGAGCTTCATCTAAAAGTGATTTGTAAGCTAGATCGCCACTTTGGTGCATGTTCTCAGACAACTCAACATAGGTAAATAATTCCCATATGTTATAGCCTGCAATGCAACCAAGGATATTCCTAGCTTGTTTGGCAGTTAGAGTTGTAAATACATGCTCTGCATTGACTGGTAAAAGCTGTAAAAGGTCTCCCAACACAAGTATACTTTTTCCACCAAGTGGCACTCCATCGTCAGTCAGTACCTAAGATCTGCTGTAGACGTAGATGAATACAGGCAAGCATGACATTGGAGACCATGCTGATTTCATCAATGATGAGTAACTACATCTTTGTGAACATGGAACAGAGCTGAGATGCAACCTCGAGTGACAGTTTACGATACTCTCCAGTTCTCCCATGTTCGACTGGCAACATAAAGAGACGGTGTAATGTAACTCCACCAATGTTGTATGCTGCTAGTCCTGTGGGAGCAGTTACAGCAACAGACATTGAAGAGCCTGTCACACTGCATTTCTGCAGTGATGGCTTCAATCAGGAAACTCTTTCCTGTGCCAGCTGAACCGCTAACAAACATTAGTAGTGGCTTGTAGTCAGTGCAGTCACATTGTTTTGTTTCATGTAGTATCCCATGTTGGACAGCTTCAACTACTTGAGAGTGAACTGCATGCTGCAGCTGATTTAGTCTTTCTCTTAAGTCAGCTGGGTTGTCCATGGAGTGTGTGCCATGTTCCATGGCTGTCTCAATTTCTGACATTAACACTTCTGGGGCATTTAAGGGCAGATAGTCACCTAGAACACCTTGTCCTTCTGGATCAAGGTTGTCTTGTGAACTAACTGGAGTGTCTTCCTGAAGCTGCTTCTCTGCCTTCTCAAGCTGTTCTTTCTCAGCTTCTAGTCTTTGTATATATGTCTGTGAGTATTCAGTTTGGAAATTCTCGTCGTGGGATTGAACTGTCTTCGAATGTGTCACAGTCACCTTTTAATTCAGACTCACTCCCAGGGTCTAAATAGGAATAGGAGAGCAAAGTAGTAATGTTCTGTGCTCTCTGATGTGCCTAGATGCAGTTTACAGTGATCTATGAGCCATGGCTTGTTTCTCTTTACGAGACAGCCATCTATTCCATTGACCTTGTAAATCTGGCGTGTTGAGTCAGGTGCTACACCTGTCTTGTAGTCATACCACTTAGCCACCTGAAAGAGACACATATCATTCATGTCGTTGTGTCTACGTGGGTAGTATGTGTCTATCAGGTTATTCTTCAAGATATGTTTTGAAGAAGGTGTATTGGCAGCGAGCTCCTCAACTTCGGCATGAGGAATCAGTACACGTTTCCATTTCTCTTTGTAGTTTACACTGAGAAAACGTACAGAATCAGACTTCCCGTACAGATGTGTACCCATTAACCGGTCACTGGCTTCTTAAGCTCCACATTCTCTGTGTGAAAGAGTCTTCAAACCCAATGACCACAGCTGAGATGTCAGGCTTTTGCTTGAAGTGGCAATATCTTCCCAAAGATCTTGCAAGCTAGTCTGTTCATGTTTGGTTATGTACGAGGTGACGTACCGAACCAGGGCCAGTGAGATATCAGCCACAAACTGAACATCTATGTTTGCTTGCCACATTAGGAGAAGAGTTGGGTTGTAGTCATTGATGTACACCTCTTTTCATCTCTGGGTAACTCAGATACCTCTTGGTTGACTTTGCCTTCAAGTGGTGTCGCATTGCTGAGAAAAGGTCATTCATGGCACCATCCTGACAAACTCATCTAGGAAACCAGAGCGACATCGCGTGTACCAATTAGATTTGTTCTTTACTACTCGCGCAATATTTTGCACAATATGTCGCTGGAACTTTTGTACCAACTTCCATAGTGTAAGACTGTCATACTTGTCTGGAATGTGACAAGTGATATATTTTTTGATGAATGATAGCACTTCTGCTGCTTCATGTTCACCAATGCGTGGAGCATCCTTGATCCACAATAACATATGGATATGAGGGGAACCTCGTGCTTGATATTCTGTGCTCCAAAAGTAATGTTCCACAATACCTAGAGGAAGATTGTCCTTTGACAAGATGAAAGTCAGAATGTCATGGAACTGCTTGAGAAAATGTCTTGTGACAGACACAGGATCAAGTGAACACATTTCTCTGACAGTCATTGATGAGATGCCTTCGACATCAGAATGTGCCCACTTCAACAGTTCAATGAGCTCATCCCAGGCATATTCAGCACAACTCAGTGTGACAAACCACGTGGCTGCACCATACTCTCACTTCAGAGTGTCTGCGATACCAATATTCTTTGGTGCCATGAAGACTTGAAAGTATGGAAGACAGATTCACTTGCACATTTTCATCTTTCTGCTTTAATTTCTCTAGAAATTGAGCAGCTGTTATTCCATCTAGTGGACTTGTTAGACGAATGGTATGTGCTATAGACGCAGACAGAATGCTAAGTTCACTCTCCCAGAGGAGATGGAACAGGTACTGTATGTTACATCTGAATTTGCCATCTTTGCTGAGGACACGGCTAGTGTGGTACTCAGCACCCTGTACACGTACTTCTCTTTCATCTAGGCATCCACCTGACCCTTTTGGAAATAGGTCTGGGAAACAGTGTGCTTCTAGTGTTGCCTCCCAAATGCTGACAGGCTCACCTTCCACCTGCTTCATTTGATAGAGATCAATGTTGTCTCCTAATGGATCCCTCCCGTGTAGTGGATGAATTGTGTACTGTTCATACACATTGTCACTTGTCTGTACAATGACCTTCTCAATGATTGGCTTACTTTTTTCTAATAGATCATGTTGCACAGAGAGACTGGCCATCTGATCTATATCAAGGTCTGTATAAAAGGGATTGTTACTCTTTAAATAAGTAAGAGCAAGCTTTACCTTTTGCACATTGACAACATCTTGCCAGATGACCTTGGCCTTTGTCAGCACACCATTTACAAGAATCACCAAACTATTTTCAGTTGAGATTGCTTGAACATTTTCCTGTAGAGGAAGTGGTAGATACATCATGGAACCCTTTAGAGATCTAACAAGCTCTTTCTGTGAAATGTTCCGTGTCTTTGTGTTCAGACGTAGAATTGTTTGGAATGGTTTCATTGAATTAGAATGCGTTCAAACATATTCAATGTTGAAATCTCACTTGGTGTAACATCTGTTTCCATGTTATTCAGCATTGACCTTGCTGGCAAAGTGTTACAGTTCACTTTTGAAAAACAGTGTTTGCATAGCACAATGGTGTCTTGTAAGTGAAAGTCAGATTTCAGCATCAAGAATGCTGTCAGACGGAACCACATGTCATTGTATGGTGACAAGGTTTCTAGGTTGACTGTGACTGTTTGTTTTGTGTAGCACAAATGGTTGCATGACACACATACAGAATCAAACTTCTGAGACTTTGCAACCTCAAACTTAGCAATTTCCTTCCCGTACTGTCTCAGAATGTCATTTTCTAACACTGAAACAGATTTTTCTGCAGAAGTGTTACACTGAAAATTTGTTGTTTCTGGTACAGAAGTAATGTGTTGCAATTTTTTTTTTATGAAAGTGATGGCACCCTGCATGTCACCTGATTGCAATAAGTCATTTAAACAAGTTTACTGATTATAGCTCGCTGTACTTCATATACTCTGTAGACAAAGTTTTGCATCCCTGTTTGATGCTCTGCAAGCATCCGCATGTTGTGAAAATACTATCACAAAGACCACTATCGAGACATTCAAGTGAGTGACCCATGAGTCCAGTATGTGGCTGGATTTCACAATGGTCAATTTTTGTAAACAGTTTATGTCTGTCTTTGCGATCTGTTATTACAAATAGGTTGACAAAGTGTTCTACTTTTTCAAATGACGATTGCCTACGGTTGCAGGTACCATCACATGACCATGCCAGACAGTGCCATTTATTGAAGACTGTGGTTGGATCACAGTCATCATTAGTATCCAATTGATTGTCATCAGAGATACTGAGGACATTTGCTAGTTTGCCGTACTCATCAATAGTGAACGTGTGTTCTTTTGTTAGGGAATGATAAGACTCTTCCCAAAAATATGCCTCTGAGTGCTGTGTGTGCAGCCACTGTCCTGTGAAAACATGACAGAGTTGTCAACAGTCAAACAAGGATACTGTTGAAGCCTTTTTTAATGGCATATACAAGTTTCCTGAATTGTTCAAGCACATGACACATCTTACGCCACAATCGCTGTAGTACAAACACTGCTCTGTTGACAAAAGTTCGCACTTTGAGACATAAGTTCATCAGAGACAGGTGACTCTTACTCTTTTTCTGGTGTGCCTCAGCACAGCAGCAATAAGTCTTTCAATCTTAGCTTTACTTGCTAGTGATCGGAAATACTTTCTCTTTCTGAGTTGTAAATCAGCAGTTGTGAGTTTACGGCATTGTTTTGAATGTTTCTTGATGGTTACACTCAAAATAGTTGTGTTTTGTCTCAGAGATCTACACAACATCTGTGATGGTATACTTTTTTTCTGTTCTGTTAAGGAATTTCGTTTGGTTGTGCAGTGACTTGATGTAGGGGTCACTGTTGCAGTAAAGGTCTGTCCATGTTCATTTTGTGGTGTGACTTTACTGTTTTGTTTGTTGCCCTTATACAACAGTGTAGTACTATTATACCGCTCTCATTTTGAGACAAATCTACGTCTGTATTTAGTTGGCATGTTTTGCTATTATGGTTCACAGTGGCAGTAAGCAATCTTAAAGAAGTATCAGGCACCTGTATGAGAGACAGAGAAAAAAAGTGTTAGAATATGCTTCAGTAAATTTCTTATAACAGTGTGGATTGACAGAATTGTAACTTAAGTATGTTTACTATTTGGTAAATACATAACTAAACAGTAGTTTTTATGAATGTGCATTGCGCAGTTGCTACGTAATATGAGAAGTTTGTGCATTCTCAATATTTCTAGTCCACATTTGAAAGAATTTTTTTGACCATATCTAGTTACGATTAGCATAGGTGTAATTTGTTACATGTAGACGAATATGTGTTTTCGAGCATGTAGCGTGTCATGGTACAGTCAGTACGTTAATTCACTGTATGGTAGACAAAAAACTTGAGAGTGATAGTGTTCATCACCAAATCTGTTACAATGACTATGTTTACAATTAGATGGAAAACATGGTACTATTACTGTTGTGTGAGTGTGTGTGTAGTGCAGTTGTTACGTATGCTTGTATGTTAATGAAATTTAAATATAGTTACTGCAGATAATCAACATTGTGTTTTTAGTACAGCTGTTTATGACTATTGCAGCTGTTATTTTTAACAGCATGCAAAAAATGTTTTTCCGCACATGTAGTGTGCAATGCTGCAGTTGGTTATTGAAATCACTGTATGGGGCACAGTAACAAAATTACAGTGCCACTGTTCATGAGCAGACGACTTAAAATGAGTATGTAGAAAAATTGGTGTAAGAATTTCCAAACATTTCTGATTTACAAGCTTGCACAGTGCAGTTCATATGTACACTTGTAAGTTTGTGTATTGTCATAGTTTTCAGTTGAGATTGTCATCTTTTTGTTTTTAAAACACAACCTTATGAATAGTACAGATTTCATTTCTCACATCTTGCCAAAACTGTGTTTTCACTTATGTACTGCGTTTTGGCTTAGTCGATGTGAGAAATGACTATATGGTACAAATGTATAAAATCAGAGCAACACTGTTAATGAGCAGAGGTCTTAAAATAATGTGTGTTGAGGCGCTGAAATACGGCTCAAAAGCTGTTTGTTTTCAAACAATCATCAAAGTAATCATGATTATGTACACATTTAAAGTATATTATGATATTGTTCAAGTCAAGGTAGTTTCGTTTTTTATTGCTGAGATGACTAGACATTATAGGCAGACATGGTGAAGTAACAATTCTCACACTTGATGAGGATCTATTTCAATTGTATGGTATTATACTGTTGATTATGCAAAAGTATGTACATACTGAATATTTATGACTAGTGAATAAAATATAAGAATAGCATTGTAAACCACATGTAACTATAAGTTTGTTGATGTTGTCAGCTCATGACATTATATAGATAATAAAGTATAATAGAGACACAAATAACATAAAAAAATAGTTTAGCATCACACTTCAAAATATTATCATAAGTTTGAAATTAATGCATTTATGATATTGCAGTAGCTAGGAAATATTTGAAGTTAAATATTTGAAAGTCATAACTGTTAAATTTGTCTTGTGTATTCATCATTTTTTTTTTAATCTTTGTTGGGCGCCGCCGATTGCGGAAATGTACTGGCCACTGCCGCTGCTACAATCAGCTTGTGCGCGAGGTTGGCAGTCTGCGTAAACAAAATGTTGTGCTCCTTGAGAGGCAGGATAGAATGCTGTCTCTCTTGGAGGCACAACAGTGGACTGTCAACCTCGTGCTCGAGCCGTTTGTAGCAGTGGCTGACGGCACTGTGGCCAGTACCAGTGCTTCACCTCCACCAGCACCATCTGTTCCGGCAGCTTCCCTGGGCCACACTGACCACCCTTCACAGTAGTCTGGTATCTCCTCCGGAGGGCGCAACAGCTTCCACTTCCTTTGCGCCTCCACATCGAATCCACTTTCCAGCTTGGATTGCCTCAAGCAGTGCATACACCTCTCACAAGTATGGTACGTTGTGTGCAGCTGCAATCAGGGATGTGTACGTTTGGTGTACATGGCCTCAGTTTTGCTGTTGATCTCCACTGAGCATGTAGTACCTGGTCAGGTGGGTGGGGATGTCTCATAGTACATTTAGACAATTGTTTGTTATTTCTGTCACCTGCTGCTGGATGTCTGTCATTGGTTGTGTTGACTTGGTCCTCCCCATACTTGCATGTGTGTGTGTGTGTGTGTGTCTGTGTGTGTGTGGTGCTGGGGGTGAATTCAGAGTTAGGGTTTCAACCCTAACAGCGAATTCTCACTTTTGTCACTGTGGAACAACCCTAACTGATGCATTAAACAGAGTTTTTGCCATGAATATATATATATATATATATATATATATATATATATATATATATATATATGGCAAAAACTCAGTTTTAATGTTAGGTTGTTCATTAGTGACAAAGCGAGGAAATTTGATTAGGTGACAGTCCCCTTGGACCCCGCCACACCCTCAACTGGCATCAGGGGTGTGTGCATTGGGGTCACCAGGCCCTAATTATCACCCCATCACATGTGTGAAGAAGCAGAGGTATAGGAGAATGGGGTGAGAGGACCGACAACCCCAATGCGCACCCTGATGCCAGTTGGGGTGTGGGCAGGGGAGTCCAAGGGGGGCTGTCAACCATGACACCAAATTTCCTCGCTTTTGTTGCTGTGGAACAACCCTAACTAATGCATTAGACAGAGGTTTTTGCCTCTAATTTCCCTTCTTTTTTAAAATGATGACGAGAAATAATGAATGTAATGCGGCGTCGGGAGTGAGAGGCCCTTTGGGCCCCACACTCCTGCCACATGATGTCTTGTGACATAGTAACAGGAACAGCAATGCAAACAGAAGTGGGAACAGTGGCACACATGGTAACGCAAGTGTGAATAAGAACGTAAACGGTAGCACACACGGTGGCATAGACGGTAATGGTAATGCAAAGGGGGATATAAATGCAAGTGGAAACAGTAACTGTAACAATAATGGAAGTGCATACCCTGTGTTTTCCAAACAGGTGCATACAGAAACACAGTGTGTACAAAGAATGTATGCATTGTAATGGGGATTGAAGCTTAAAACGAGTATTGGAAGTACTTAATTGGTAATATCTCAGCAACCACACGATGTAGAAAAAAAATTTAAATTTCACAGAAATCAGTATTTTCCTGGCTGTCATTTTGTATTATATAGACATATGCAACTTGTGATGAAAAATCTATATCTCATACCATTTTCGAGATACGTGCCCTGAAAGGCGTGGCATACGCCACCATGTTAGTATATGGGAAAAAATGCTAATTTTGGAGTAACGTAACTTTTCAGCCATTCAATATTTTTTCACCAAACCAGTAAAAGGCACATATGAGCGATGTTGGCTGCCTACCCTCCAAATTTCTTCCCAAAAGACCAAATGATTCTTTTGCAGCAGGGTGGCAAAGAAGTGTTGTCATTTTGGCCATAGCCTGGAAAAGTAGTGTCGCAATTTGTGACACCTTTGGCAAATTTTGTGATAGTGTCATGAGTGCGACACTACTTTGCAACACTACTTTTTCTAAAAATTTGAAAAACATATTTCTGGGGTGTTTAACCCCAAAATAAAGACATGGCTAGCATCCTCAGGGTCTGACTAGGTGAACACAAAAAGAATTGTGTCCCTAGAGGGTCCAAAATTTAAATGCCAAGCATTTCTGTGATCACTAACTGAAAAAAAAAATGGCTGACTCATGACACTACTGGGGTCATTTGGGACACTAAAAACTTCATGTACGACACTTTCACACTTTTTAACTTTTCCCATTGTCTTATAATGGGAACTTGTTTTTTGAATAACTTTTGAACTGTGTAATATTTTTTCACAAAATCTTCAAAAGGCACATCAGGGACTCCAGCTGCATGTTCCCTGAAGTGTTTGGACCAGTCACACAAACTGTGTGACCTGTAGGCAAGAGCAAAGAATTCACAAAAAAGTGTAAATGCACATTTCATTGGTGCTTAATAACTCCACAGCTGTATATCCGACCAGTACAAAACTTGGCAGATCCCAAGACCTACCATGCCCAATCATACATGCCAAATTTCAGACAAATCTGTTGACCATCGGCAACATTATTAAGGTGCAAAATATGACACTTTAACCTTAAAATGGCTCCTCAACCCTAACTACTGTGTTACTATAATATATATATATATATATATATATATATATATATATACATATATATATTAGAGCAAAACTCTGTTTAATGCATCAGTTAGGGTTGTTCCACAGCGACCAAAGTAAGGAAATTCAGTGTTAGTGTTGAAAGCCCCCCCTTAGACCCCCCGCCCACACCCCCAAACCGGCATTGGGGTGTGCATTGGAGTTGTTGGGTCTAACTCTCACCACATCACATGTGTGAAGAAGGAGAGGTATAGCAGAATAGGGTGAGAGTTAGGACAGATTACCCAAATGCACACCCCAATGCTGGTTGGGGTGGGCGGGGGGTCCAAGGGGGGCTTTCAACCCTAACACTGAATTTCCTAGATTTTTTTGCTGTGGAACAATCCTAACTGATGCATTAAATGGAGTTTTTTGCCTCTAATTTCTCTTATTTTTAAGAATGAGGATGATAAATAATGAAAGGAATGCAGTGGTGGCAGCACAGGGCCCTTTGGGCCCCACGCTCCCGCCACGTGATGTCTTGTTACACAGTAACAGGAACTGCAAAGCAAATGCAAGTGGCAACATAAATGCACATGGCAAAGCAAATGTAAATGGCAAAGCAAATGCTAATAGAAACACAAGAGTAAAGTGACGTTGAAGCAAACAGTTACATAAAAGGAGACATCAAACAGAATTGCATACAGAACACAACTAGTAACACACACATTCATGGTACCACAATTGTAAATGCAAATGGTAGCAGTAACACCAACAATAACACCAAAGTAAATAGAAATGCAAGCACGTATGAAAACACAAACCGTAATGCACACACTCACGGAACCACAACTGTAAATGCAAATGGTTATGGTAAGAGCAACAATAAAGCCAATAAAAACAGAAACGCAAGTGCATGCGAAAATGCAAACTGTTACACATAAGGTCATGGCACCACAATAGTAAATGTAAATGGTAACAGTAACAGCAACAGTAAAGGCAACAGAAACAGAAATGCAAGCGCATACAGAAACGCAAACCGTTATGCACACGGTGGCATTGACGGGAACGGTGATTCGAATGGTAACAGAAGCGCAAATGGAAACACTGTCACAGTAACAAAAGGGCACACCCTTCTTTTCCCCCAAAACTGCATTGAAAAAATTAATTGAAACAAAGAATGCATGCATTATAATTGACTTCGGAGCAGAAAAGTATGACTTGGAATACTAAATTGCTTATATCTCAGGAACCGTATGATGTAGGAAAAAAATGAAAATTGTGTATGAATTATTACTTTCCTTGCTAGTTTTTTGCTTAGCACCCAACTGGGAGGCTAAGCATTTTTTGACAAAAAGTCCGTATCTTGCACTGTTTCTGAGATACGGGCCCTGAAAGACGTGACGGACGCCATAATGTTATCCTATGGGAAAAATCATCAACTTCAGAGTGCTGTCACTTTTCCACCCTGTAATATTTTTCCTCCAAACTACCAAAAGGCACATTTTCAGGATGTTGGCTTTCTTTCCTCCAAATTTCAGCCCAAAAGACCAAACCGTTATTTTCCAGCAAAGCAGCAAAAAATTCCTGTAATATGGCAGACTCCGTAATGTTATCTTATGGGAAAAAGTGCCAACTTTGTAGTTCCATAACTTTGCTACCCTATAATATTTTTTGACCAATCCACTAAAAGGCACATCTGTGGGATGTTGTCTTTCTTTCCTCCAAATTTCAAGTAAAAAGACCAAACCAGTTCTGAGAAATTCAATGTCAAAGATTGGCAAAATTTCCCTATCTATTCCATTATAAAAAATCTGGCCATCTTGTCCCAATTTTGTGATCAAAGATCATGATCAAAGAATCTCACAATCAAAGAATTTGCAGCCTCACTATCAAAGAATTTGCAGCCTCATGAACAAAGAATACAACATTTAATAAATCAAAAAATAGAAGCAATTGCAGTAAACCACCATGGTTCAACAGAATGAAGCCCCCTGAGTAAAATCCACCCTGATTTGACTTCTTAGGGCACCCAAGGGCTGAGAAGAATAATTTTTAAATTTGGCCATCTCATTCCTCGCTCATGATGCAAGATCACGATCAAAGAATCTCACAATCAAAAAATTTGCAGCCTCATGATCAAAGAATTTGCAGGCTCATGATCAAAGAATAAAAAAAGGGTGAAACATGATTTATTCACAGATTTGAACCAAACCAATGCCATGGTTTGAAGAATGGACTATCCTGAGCAAAACAAGCCCTCATTTGTGTCCCTAGCCCACCTCTGAGCTGAGATATTAGTGTTTTAGGTCACGATGCAAGATTGTGATGAAAGAATCTCATGATCATAGAATTTGCAGACTCATGATCAAAGATCGTTAGCGAGCCGCGAATTAAGAGTTAAAAGCTTATAACTCAATTTTTGGAACAATTTGGATGGCACCAAAGCCATGGCTTGATAGATCAGGGTCCTCTGAGTAAAACCCATCAAAGTTTTACTTCAGAAGTGACCCCTGAGCCGAGATATTTGTGTTTGTATGATTGGAAAACTGAAAACAAGATGGCGGACCTCGCGGTGAAAGAATTTTGAAAATTCCTCAGGAACAAAGATTCTTGAACTGTGAGGCTGTAAATTCTTTGATCGCCAGATGAGACCAGATAGCCAGAACTCCCATTCTTTGGTCGCAAGATATACATATAAATTTTCCCATTGACTTATAATGGGAACTTAAAAGTACCACAACTTTTGAATGTCTTAATATTTTTTCACCAAACAAAAAGCAGCATGTTCAGCCACCAAAGCTCTTTTAAACAATCCATCTTGCAGAGCAGCATACTACACGATGGCTGTGCAGGACCACATTAAGAATGTCAAAAGGTGCCTCCAAAAATGGATAATTTTGCATTTTTCAGTGCTTTTGTACACAAAGACCAGCACTCTGACACAAATGCAATTTGGCAAGTCAAGAGATCTAGTGCACCCCAATGCATGTGACAAATTTCATGCAAATCCATTGAACGGGTCCAAAGTTATTAATGTCCAAACATTTGACTTTAGTATGTAACTGGCCACTCAACCCTAGTATAGTGGCATGACCATGCCACTATAATATATAAAATATATATATATATATATATATATATATACACACACACACACACACGATCAAAAACCATATACCTTGGGATCTGCCAAGTTTCGTACCGGTCAGATATATGGCTGCGGAGTTATTAAGCGTGATCTGCGTGTGCATTTACACTATATGGTGAATTCTTTGCTCATGCCTACAGGTCACATGGTTTGTGTGAGTGGTCCAAAAACTTCAGGGAACATGTGGTTGGGGTGCCCAATGTGCCTTTTGAAGATTTCATGAAAAAATATTGAACAGTTCAAAAGCTGTTAAAAAAACAAGTTCCCATTATAAGTCAAAGGAAAAAGTTATCAAAAAGTTTGACTCTTTCACAAATGCACTTTTTACTGTCTCAAATGGCCCTAGTACTTTCACAGATCCGTCATTTTGTTTTCAGTTGGTGATCAGAAAAATGCTTGGCATTTAAAATTGGGACCATCTAGGGACACAATTCTTTTTGTGTTCACCTAGTCAGAGCCTGGGAATACTAGCCATGTCTTTATTTTGGGGTTAAACACCCCAGAAATATGTTTTTCAAAGTTATGAAAAAAGTACTTTTGCAAAGTACTTTCATGCTCACGACACTTTCACAAATCTGTGCTAAAGCTTTCGCAAATCACGAAAGTACTTTGCAACACTATGGCCAAAATGACATGAGTTCTTTGCCACCTTGCTGCAAAAGAATGGTTAGGATTTTTTGTCCTGAAATTTGAAAGGAATGCAGCCAACATCTTACAGATGTGCCTTTTGGTGGTTTGGTGAAAAAATATTGCATGGCTGCAAAGTTGGGGTACTCCGAAGTTGCCATCTTTTCCCATAGGCAAACATGGTGGCATACGTCGCACCTTTCGGGGCTTGTATCTCGAAACGATGCCAGATAAAGATTTTTGTTGTGAGCTGCATAGCCCTATGGGCTATGTAACAACAAAATCCTAGCCAGGAAAATCATGATTTTTGTGAAATTTAAATTTTTTTTCTACGTCGTGTGGTTGCTGAGATATTAGCAATTAAGTACTTTCAATGCTCGTTTTTAGCTTCGATGCCCATTACAATGCATACATTCTTTGTACACACTGGCCCAGATATTCAAAAGGGTTGCACATGGCACAACAGTGTTGCACCATGCACAACCCACTGATATGCCCTGGCGCGATATTCAAAAGAGAAAAGTGGCCGCACAAATCCCGATTTGCCGGAGCACATCAGTAATGTATGCAGGCACAGGTGGGGGGGGCGTGCCCATGCATAACCTGCACAGCCCGATATTCAGCCCGGGATGTGCAGAGTCATGCATGCAACCTACCTGCACCTGCACAAAATTAAGCCAAAAGGAACAAATGATGGCCACCCACAGGTGAGCTGCCATACTGCAGGGTGCAACACAGCAGTTGCCACCTGTGGTGGCCACCTGAGTTCCTGCTGCACCTGGTGGCACCCCCCATGCCCCATCATGGGCATCCATGTAACTAAACCCCCCCAATATCCCTGGTGGTCCAGTGGACTGCTATGTGCCCGATCGCGGGCATCTGTTTAAATCACACTGGTCCCCTGCAACCCGATCATGGGCATTTGTCTAAATGAAAACCCCCTATAATATCCCTGGTGGTCCAGTGGACCACTATGTGCCCGATCATGGGCATCGGTATAATAACCCCCCATCCAATATCCCTGGTGGTCCAGTGGACTGCACTCTGCCTGATCGCGGGCATCTGTAAATCATCAAATAGTCCTATTACCCTGGTTGTCTAGTGTACCCTCCTCCCCACTCGCCCACTGAGCCCCACCACCCCTCTCCCCCCGGTCAGCCGGAGGGTGGCAGCACCCCACCCACCTGCTGCCCTGGCACCCACTGACTGACAGCTTGGTAGGGCTGTACACCCATTGGTTCACAGCGTGAGCCAATGGGTGTGCAGCCCATACCGTACTACACATTCCAGATAGGTGAATGATTCATTCCAAACAGACAAGCTCCCAAAATGTTTGCTTGTACTACATTTTTGCATAAACCACCTGCTAATGTATCATGAAGAAAATGAGAGGCAGATGATTGGGCTGTGGAAAAAAAGACAGACACATAAATATCTGTACCACAAAGATTTTAGTTATTAAAACATTTATAGAGACCCTCCACTCAGGGAGCAACTCATTTGGCTCCCAGCCTCTTTTCCCATTTTCTGGCCACCTTCACTCTTATTTAAAAAAAAGATTCTCCTCAAGGCGCAGACAAAGTGAGGCAGGAGGGATGTAATGGTGGTCATGGAGAATGGACGAGAGGCCAATTGGTCTGAATGCTTTCCACTGTGCCATATGTTCTCTATATGTAAATATGTCAACATTCTCATAACTAGAGCTGGCCAGGTGGCACTGAGGGTTGAGGCACTGGATGCCACACCTCGCTTGCACTACATCGGTGACCCAGGATTGGGAGTGACCTCAGGTTGCTGGGGGTTGCAGGGGAGGGAGGGAGAGGACCGAGCATTCTACAGACTGCTCTCCTCTCCCAAGGAGGGTTGTCATTCCACTTTTTGGATGTCCACTAGAGCAGGCCGGAGGGCAGCATCAGAGCACGGAGTCACAGAAGTGCTGGTACATGGTGAACGCATACCTTCACATGCATACTCTCATGGCATAAGGGGGAGGGGGCAGAGAGAACACAGAAAGGGCAGGGCTGGCAGGCTCTGTAATAGCCTGACCACTTCTGATCCCAGTCTCAGCCTGGCTTCTGGATTGTGCTTGGGGGGGAGAACTTGTACACCTCCCTCCAGCACTGCCATGGGCAGTAAACCATGGGGGAAATGCCAGGGATGAGCGGGATTGGGGTACCAGGCTCTGAATGATGAGACCCCTGTGAGGGGACCAGAGCCGCCTGACAGTCCCCGAGGAAGGAGAATAAATAGAATAAGAAAAAAATAATAACATTCTCATAACTGATCTACAGTTAGATGTTTCTGTATTGCTTAAAGAATCTGTTGGTGCCTATCATAGATGCTCCATAGGCTGGGAGAGGGAAGAAACAGGCAGGCAGCCAAATAAGTTCCTCCCTGTTTGAAGGGAGTTGTACTTGCAAGGAGGAGGGAGACCCAATTTTTTCCACTCCAAGAAAGCAATGTGGACAAGGTTGGCAGTGCTACAAAACTGCAAAAAACACTAAACACTGAAAGTTAAGAACACAGGACAGGTCCCATACCAGCCGACCTGATGTGTTTCGGATCCACCAGAATTCATTATCTAAGGCTGAGGCTCATACGAGTAGCTATACTTTCAATAGCCACCAATGGATGACATCATGTTGATATCACTAAAACATAATTTAAACTGATAGGTGCAGAACAAACATTAGTACAAAGCAGCAGGAGAATACATGCAGCATAATACTTAGCAAACAGATAAAATGCTGATAGAAATACATTTACATTCTTAAACCATAACATCATAGAAAACACAGCAAAAAGGATACAAATAAACATTAATATTCCAATATAGTTCAAATAATTGAAATTAAGACTTATAAGTATTAAATTTACCATGGAAAGTTAATCAGTGATGGAGAAGCAACAAGCATTTGTCAATGCCAAGTGTTGCTTGCTGTCATTAGCAGTGGAAGTGCAATAGTTTGACAGATGCAATATAGGAATGGCAGTGACATATTGAACTGATGCCAACTCTACCCCCACCCTGCAGAGATGGACAGGCATTGGGGTGTCCTTTGTATCATCACCCATAACGACTGCGATATTTCACCTCACCCTACCCTGCAGACACAAGTGTTCGGGTTTTACACTCATCTCATTTCATAAGGTAATACACTGAAATTGGTGCAGTACAGGAGAATGGGGTGAAGTCTGGAGCCAAAGGGTCCAAGGCGCACTTCAATGCCTGCCACTGGCTGCAGGGTGGGGGTGGAATGGCATGAGCATTACTTTCGACACTGATGCCTGTCAGTCACTACAGGGTAGGGCATTATGGTTGAAAACCCTAACACCCTGGGCATTTCTTGATATTTTTATTCCAAGTTTTCAACATGGGCTTTTTGTGATCCCACTGCATGAACAAAGACACTATCAGTTCATTAGCTGAAAAGTGATTTTGCACAGCGACTATGCCTTTTGGTGACACAGGTGCAAAAACACATTTCAAACAGGATGTGAAAAATGACAGCTGTACTTTTCATGAGGAGGTGTAAAAAATGGCAATGTTGAAAATCTGGAATGATAATATAAAAAAACTGGTGAAGTCACGAGTGTGCGTAGAAACTGCTCAATGCACACCCATAATGTAATTAATTTTGGGATTTTTTACAGCAGATTTTCAACATAGGCATTTTGGGACCTCCACTCATGAACAGTGTCACTGTGATTTTCTTAAGCTATTCTGAACACTGATTTCCCACAGCGACCGTGCTATTGTGTGCTGGAAGCGCGAAAACACATTTCGGCCAGGGTGTGAAAAATGACGGCTGTACTGTTCATAAGGAGATGTAGAAAAATGCCAGTGCTGAAAATCTGGACCGAAAAGATTACAAATTCGTGAACTTACGAGGGTGTGTTGAAATTACACAATGCATGCTCATAACACAGTCCTTTTATAGACTTTTGTCACCACATTTTCAACACAGCCAGTTCAAGACCTCTGCTCATGAACAGCGTCACTATGATTTTCTTAATCTGTCCCGAACATTGATTTCACACACTGACCACACCACTGTGCTCTACATGAGTGAAAACACATTTCAGGTGAGATGTGAAAAATGACAGTTGTACTGTTCATAAGGAGATGTGGTAAGACGGCAATGCTGAAAATGCTGGAGTGAAAATATTAAAAATGCTCAAAGTGATGAGCGTGTGTAGGAACTGCGCAATGCACGCTCATAAAACAGTCAATTTGGGGAATTTTTTCACCAAATTTTCAACAAAGGATTTTTGGGGGCCTACCTCATGAACAGTGTCACTGTGATATTCTTAATCCATCCTGAACATTGACTTTGCACACCGACCACACCATTGTGCACTACATGTGTGAAAACACATTTCAGGCAACATGTGAAAAATGGCAGCTGCACTTTTCATAAGAAGGTGTGGTAAAATGGTAATGTTCAAAGTCAGGAGTGAAAATATTAAAAATGCTCAAAGTTACAAGCGTGTGTAGGAACTGCGCAATGCTTGTAAAACAGTCATTTTGGGGAATTTTTTTCACCAAATTTTCAACATAGAGTTTTTGGGGGCATACCTCATGAACTGTGACATTGTCATTTCAATAATCAGTCCCAAAAGGTGGTTCTGTGCAGTGATAGAGAAATCACCTTTTGGGACTGAATAACAAAATGACAGTGACTGAGTTCATGCAGTGGGATGCCAAGAACCCCATGTTGAAATTTTGGTGAAAAAATTCCCTCAAATGGCTGAAATATGCACCAAAGTTGAAAAAAACATTTATGCCATTATTCAGCTTACCTGCATTTCTGCAGCTTGCGGTCAACTTTGAAGAGAGCAGACGAGTTTTTGGTCCACCGAAGATCATCGCACCAGGCTCCGGAGGTAAGTATGGGGTGAGGGGGTGTGGGGGGTACACAGGGTGGGCGTGGTTGGGGAGGAACCAACGGAATCAACGAGGGACTGTTTTCTAATTTACAGGTATATTTAAAAAAAAAACTTGCAGGAAAGTTTTCTTTTTTGCAGGGTCATATCTAATTTTGGCATAGTGGGGTGGGCTCTCAGCATGCCACCTGAGTGTTTGGTAGGGGGCTGTAGCCGACAGGGTATTGGGTATCCCCATCGGCACATACCAAGTGGTGGGGGAGAACAAGAGCTGAGGAGGATTGGGCACCACCCTCAGCACACAAGAAATTGGGGGGGAGCAATATGCTGACATGGCGTGGGCTCCCCCATCTGCAAAATTACCAGGAAGGGGGCATGCCGACAGGGGGATTGGGCACCGCTGTCAACACATATAAGTGTAGGGGGGTGGCAAGAGCCGAGATTGATTGGGTAACCCCCTCGGCACACAACAAATTTGAGATGGGGGACGTTATGAAAATAGGGTGTAGACTCACCCGCCTACAAATTGAACTGGAAGGGGACATGCTGACAGGGGGATTGAGCACCCCATTGGCTTTTTTTTATCGAAATGTTTCACCAGGAAGGAGCACTGAACAGTGGGTGGTGGCTTTCTGTCAGCTTCCTGGGTAATGTGAGAGACCGATGGAGAAGCTGTTGCCATGGGAACACAGCACAATGGAGCTGTGTAATTGGTTGCTGCAGTCAGGGACACCCCACAGCAAAAACAACTGATTGCGTAATGATGGGGCACTCCCTGATTGCAGTGGCTCAGTTCATTTGCTCTAGTGGCCTGCTAATTAACTGCCGGTGATCGACAGCATGCTCCTCTATTCGCCGAGGCAGAAACCAGTCCCTGAATGGGCTGCTGCCATTCAGCACAACACTGCCATGCCTCTACAACCCACTTGTGAAAGAAACCTGATGCAATGTGTTTCTTGCACATGCATGCAAGCAACACAAAAACGGAGGAACAAGACAAAATGGAACAAAGGGAAAAAATTGGGGCACAAAAGAAGGGGCAGACAATGGGGACTGGGAGGAGATGGGGGGATTAAGCACAAGGAAAATGAGACAAAGCAATCACAATGGCACACCAGAATGGTACTTCAATAATAGAAACCTCTATTTAAAATACTTAATGGAGCATAATGACAGGCAGAATAATGTTGAAATAAAAATGCACCTGGGGTGATAAGGTACCTGGCACTATAAAATATAGTGCACACTGTACATAGAACATATGGAGTACATACAAAACAGGGCTAGACAGTGAAATAGAAACAGAAAAGGTGGAAGAGGGAGAAGGCAGACTAGGAAGGGGAAGGAGGCTAGCAAATGGAACACAGAGACTACAATAGGAGAGGACAAATGAGCTGCAGGCACAGACAAGCTTTTCAAGGCAGACTGAACTAATTCAGGACATGCAATTGCAGGGGTATCCAGTGATAAGGGTGCTCACTATTAAATGCACACCAAAAAGGGTGACTCAATAGCAGCGCCTTATCAGATGGCTACTGGATGGGGGACAACTGCAGGTATAGCAACATTCTGTCACTATATATACATGTGTGTGTGGGGGAGTGATCACTGCGGAAGGGGAGGGAGGGTTTGTGTGGTGTGCCGAGCTGTCCCATGGCGTGGTGGGTGGGTCGCAGGCTTCAGCTGTGAGGGTGCTGGGTTTGGGTCCTGGCACGCATACATTTTGTTGCGTCTGGCTGCAGTTCTTTTTTTTAATTTGTACCCCCCGACATGCACTCCCCCCCGGAGTTGAGAATTTTTAGTAGGGATTTGGGGTGAAGCCTCATAAACATAAAAATATATGTTCCCAGCACCCTTTACATATAAAGTTAGGTGTACATTGGCAAAATAGATTTTTTGCCGATGTACATTCTCCATAATGGCGATCACCTTTGTGCAATCGCCATTAACACATGGGAGCAATTGCAGGTAATTAACCTTTGGAAACATGAACTGACTGAGGATGAAAATAATTTATTAAGTAGGGGACTGGGCTTTGCACCAAAGAAAGGCATTAATAAAGTTGAAACAATGACTGATTTTATTATAACTTGCCATAACCTTAACCTGAAATCATTTTTCAATAAAAGACAAGCTAGTGGGAGTGCCACCAGCAATAGTGATAGTGACTTCATATCTGTTCCCCACCTTAAAATTTTCAATTTAACCCCTATTTGTGGGATATTTGCACAGTACAAATTCTAATCTGAAGTTTCCCTTTGAAACAGTTAAATAAACAGTGAATTATTTGGATGTATTCCTGTTTAAGGATGCTAATGGGAAAATAAAGACAGATTTACACAGAAAGATTACTGATGGCAAAATTTTACTGTATGCTTTGAGTTGCCATAGGAGACATAGCATCAAGAACATACCAAAGGGTCAATTTTTAAGAACGAATCACAATTGTAGCACTAGCTATGACTTTGAGAAGACATCTAACAGTCTCACCCAGGGACTATTACACAGAAGCTATAACTGTGAAGATGTGACAGCAGCCAGAGAATATACCTGGGGACAGGACTGAAACAGTTTGCTGCAGGAGACAGTGAGAGAGGACAATAGCAAACAGGGCATCACTGCATTACCACCTTTTCTACACATGCCAGTTATTTACAAGTATACCTTACCTGCTATCCTTAAATAAAAGGTTTTTTTTTTTATGTATCTGTACCTCCTAGCCCAAGGCTTGAAGCAATCAGCTCAGTATGTCAATAATCCTATTTCAGCTTGAATCCTCCCTTTATGTGGCCTGGTGGTCCCACCATTTCTGCTACTTGACAGGATGCTTTCCCTCTTTGAGTCAAATTGGATTGCCTATAAGTTACAACAAGGCATGGATGGGTGGGAGGCAACTACTACTTCCCACTTACTATAAGCTGTAAGTCATTTGATCTCCCTTCCCTAAGACCTATGAATACTGTACTATATGTTTTTTGTTGTTTTGGCTGTTTGTTTTCATTTTACTTTTAGTGCACTAGGATACCCCTTCCTAGAAGCAGTATGCTACTTAGATGCATGCCCTTGTTTCCACGCCCATCCTGTTGCAAAGCAGGAAGTTGCTGCTCACCTCCTGTGTCTGTTACTATAACAATGGACAGCCCCAGGTAGGTGACAGGGGGTTGGGGGAAGGGGTAATGTCAGCTGCTGCTTGGATGTGAAAAAAAAAAACAATCAACAATGAAAGAACGGGATTAAATTTCTACTCCACTTCTGTGCTAACAAACAACAATCACAGAAAAAGGATAAATAAATATATATTCCTACTCCACTGTTGCATCCCCCTGGAAAAGAATGCAAGAAATACCACTTATGTAAGCACCGGTCCTTGTAGTAGCTTTGATCTGGTATGGTTATTCCAGCTCTTTGATTCAGGTCCCCATGAGTACCCTGGTCAAACACTGCAAAAGCCAAGCTAAATTAACATTAACAATACATTCTCTTTAGAGCCCTCTGCCCTGCATTGGCAGACAGCAGCCTGAGTGAGATGATGCAGCTGCTTTGTTTTAAACCTCCCAGCTGACTTTTCAAAACTGGTGCCCCCCCGCTTATTGGATGTTACCTATGTCTGCTTCCAATTGGTGTCCTTCCCCTTAATGTCAGCCATCAGGTGCAAAATGAAAAACAATCAATCAACAGCAAAAGGACAAGATTATATTTCTACTCCACTCCTGTGCTAACAAAAACAATAACAGTAAAAGAACAAAAAATATATATTTCTACTGCACTGTTGTGTCCCCCTGTGAAGAATGCAAGAAATATCTCTTATGTGAATGTGAGTCCTCATAGTAGCTCTGATCTGTTATGGCTATTCCAGCACTAATCCACTTTGCCTCTTTGTTTCAGATCACCATGAGTACCCCAGACAAATGCTGTGCAAAGGCCAAGTTAAATTAACATTAACAATACATTCTTTTTACAGCCCTCTACCATGTGTCTCCAGACAGCAGTCTTCCTAATGCTCACCCCATTCAATGTGTATGTAAGTCAAGATGGGTACAGTATATGACAATGGTGTGAGCATTAGGATTGACAACCCCACTGCACACCCCATGCCTGGTGTTGCCTGCAGTGTGGGGGTGGGGTGTTCATCTTGTAAACCCTAATGTCGCTTCATCCCTATCCAGTACATTAACAAAGTTTTTGTAAAGAATGTCCTTACTTTTTGAGATAGTATAATTGTATCCTCACATTTCTGTGTGAGCGCAGGTCCCTCTAAGCCCTATGCTCCTTTCTTACATGCATACAAATATGTTTGTGTAGAAGTGCAGGGTCCAGAGGACCGTACACCTGCATTTGTATTAAAACACAAATTAAATTGCCAGCATAGTCTTCTTATTACCCTACTCCATGAACCCAGTAATGAAAATTTTGAAATCCCCACCAAAACATGATTCCGCACAACTGCAATGCCATTGTATGTCACATGTGTGAAAAGACAGTGTGGCCATGGTTTGAAAAATGACAGCTGTTATGTTCATGAGGTGATGTAAAAAGATGATTATGTTGAAAAGTTTGAGGCAAAATATTTAAAACTGGCAAAGTTACGAGAGAGCATAGCAACATTTCAATGTGTGTGAATAACTGGGACATTTTTACATATTTTGACCCCAACTTTTCAACATAGCTTTCTTATGACCCCACCTGATGAACAAGGGTTGTGGAAATTTTCAAACCCTGCCACTGAAGGTGATTTCACCAAGTGAATGCAAAATCACCTATCTGGCTGGATTTGCATAATTCCAGCAACATTGTTCATGAGGTGGGGTACCAAAAATGCCTTGTTGAAAATGTGACCTCAAAATATGCCAAAATGTCAAAGTGAAGCCACAAAGCTGAAAACCCCATTGAAATACACTGAACTTCATTTGCCATTGTTTCTCAGAGTCCAGTGGTTCCTCCTCCATGCAAAGATCACCATCCTGTTATAGAAATAAATGGCCCTAGTAGTCTAATGGTCCCTACCCCCTCCTCCATGCTCCATTCACTGTCCTGGTTTAGAAAATAAATGTCCCTTCTAGTCTAGTGGTCCCTCCCCAAATCCCCATGCTCTGAAAGCCATCCCATTATAGAAAATAAATTACTTGGTAGTCCAGTGGCCCCTCCCCCCTCCCCAATTGTCGATCGGCATCCCATGAAATATTTGTTAAAATGTCCCTGGTAATCCACTAGTACCTCTCTGTCCCCTATCACTATCCTCATAATACTAAAAAACATTTATCTGGTAGTCCAGTGGTCCATCCCCTCTCCCCTGATCTGTGATCACTATCCTGTAGTATTAAAAACATTTCCATTGTAGTTCAGTGGTTACTCCCCTTTCTCATTTTTGATCGCTATTCCCGTATAATACAAAAATGTCCTGGTAGTCCAGTGGTCCCTACCTCTTCTCCCATTCTCCAATCGCCATCCCTGTAAAATAAAAAAAATCCCATGGTAGTGTAGTGGTCATTTCCCCCCATGCTGTAATCAATGTCCCATTAAATATTTCTTAAACTTTCCCTGGTAGTCCAGTGGTCCTTCCCCATCATCGATCTCCAGCCTGTGCAATACTAATTAGCATATTCTTGGTGGTCTAGTGGACCTCCCATACCCCCACCATGTCAGGTATGATTAGTAGAATACATGTCTTGATTTCTGTTAAACACATTCATGGTTTGAGTTATTTAATTTTGTTTCCCCCACTAACTGAAAGCAAGATGGCAGTGGATGAAAAAAGAGTTCCCACTGGCAAAACATGATTCCCCATTTGTGAAAAAGGATTACCAATTTGTGACAAAGGATCCTTTTTTGAGTGGCACATCTAACTGGAGAGTGAAATTTCCATTGAAAATAAAATGTAATGACGTTGAAACAGATTCATATTTTTTTCACCAAACCTTCAAAAGGCAAATCAGTAACCAAAGACCTTTCTACCCTAAACATTTCAGACCAAAAGTCTAACCCATTTTTCTGCTGCAGTGTGACAGAAATAAAAAAAAAACTCTGGCCAGAGCCAATAGGGCTGCAGATCAGGAATTTGGGGTAAAAATATGGAAAATTTGTTTTTAAATAAGTTTACACCACATTTGCCACATAGCCTTGTTAAGACCCTGCCTCATGAAAAAGACCAGAGAAAATGTTCAACTCCTGGCCTAAAGGTGAGTTTGCACAGGGACTGCGAAGTGAACTTTCAGGATGCAAAAACACATTTTGGGCTGGAGATGAAAAATGACAGCTGTTACAGTCATGAGGTACTGTAAAGAAATGGCTATGCTGTAAATTTAGGGTAAAAACATTGAAAATTATCAATGGTATGAGCCTGTATCCGCAAAGTCAATGTACAGTAGGCACATAACTTTGTTTTTTTTAATATTTTTACACCAAATTTTGAACATTGCTTTCTTATGACCCCTCCTCATAAACAAAGGTAGAGAAAATGTTCAACTCCTGCCCTACAGGTGATTTCATACAAAGACCATGAAATCATCTTTCAGGATATGAAAAAAACATGTTGGCCAGGATTTGAAAAATTACAGCTGTCACATTAATGAGGTGCTGTAAAAATATGGCTATGTTGTAAGTTTAGATAATATATGTTGGTTATAAGGCTCCATTGTTTTTATAAAGTTTCACCTTTTTAGACTAATCATTAGGGCCAATGTTTTCTGGATATGGAACTGTCCCAATTTCAGTGGTGAGAAGTAGCCAGTTCTGGATAGTTCTGAAAGTCACCCCCCCCCCGTCAATTACAGGTAATCTCCTGCACATGCTGCATATTCAAAACAATTATTTAGCCCCACCCCACACCCTGCAAAAGGTATGCAACATATGAAGCTTGACATTCCAGCATGAATGCTCTGAATAGAGTAATGACATGAACTGTATAGTACGTTCATGCATTTTATATGGCAGCCATGGCAGTCAGTCATATCAATTTTAAATAAAAACAGCATTGTCCACCTTTTTAGCAATCCCAGTTTTTTCTCAACTATAACATTTCAATTATCAAGGGGGACTGGCACCTTCACTCCACTTACTACCTTGGCTGGCTGCCTTGTTAGTGACTTTTCTCAGTCACAGTAATGATAACATAATAACTATTAGAACTGGATCGTCATCATGGAAAGATCATGTCCTGGACCATTAGCTGAAAAGGTGAGAGGAGGATATGTGCCATTTGCCCTGACATCAAAATGTTATATTCTAATAAATAGAGAGTGTATGCACAGTGACGTTTTGTGAGTGTTATGGATGGGGGGGTGGACTTACATAAACTACATGTGCCATTCCCATTGATCAGCTGGGTCCTGTCAGAGCTACTTTACAGATGTATAAAAAGATAGTGTATTTTTAATGATGAAAGTGGAGAAACATAAAAAAATGTATCTTCTGCATCCACTGTTCAGCTCCTGCCAGAGCCACTTATTGATGTAGTCTTGTGGTATGATGTATACCAAAGGTAACATTACTGCATAAGCAACAGAGTTTGAATAGGTAGTGGCAGTAGATGAATGTTTCATATGGGCATGGCAGGCTGCATTTTGACTACGACTACCCTCCAGACATCCAATGAAACAAATGTCCTATATAATGATTTTGAAAAACCTTCCTGGCTTACAAAACTACGTTTCATAAATACATCCCTGATTGATTTGTTGGGTAATTCTCAAGTGGCTAGAAATCATATTCCTCTACAGTTCTTTATAGGAGTGATCTCTGATGGGAAAATCATTTCAACCAGCATGGACAAAGCAGCTATTTAGGTGAGAGCTAACAGGATACACCATGCATTAAACAGTTGAATGTTTGCATGCTTTTCACTACAGCATGCAATTCTGCATTAAATGGCTCTGAGGAATGTCTTCCCTGATTAACTGCTAATGATGCTGCAACTACATAAACTCTTGGCAATGCATAGTTGTGAGAGAGGGTCTCTTTTGGAGTAAATCAAGGAAATGGCTGTTGGGGGGAAGGGTTCAAGGGATGCTTGCTGATGCTGGCTGAGCCAGTCTGGTGATGGTGACATACCTGTAGTTGATGAATTTTGAGCCCTCCGCTGAAAATAAACAATGTGCTCACAGTGAAGTTTATCTGCCCTCAAAACATTTCTTGAAGCAGCAGGATTGCTGCCAACACTTTTCACCCAAATGTGAAAAAAATTGTCATACCAGTCAGTTAACTTGCCAGTCATTTCACTTATAGAAGCTCACTATCCCTACTGACAACTGAGTTTAGTTTGAAGAGGCATAATTGTGTATGTGTGGGGGGGGGGGATAGAGCAAAGAAGCAGATTTTGGGAGGTGGGTCTCATGCTGCCATTACCAGTTACCAGACTGTAGATCATGACTGCAATGCAGGCCTTCTTTTCATTAAGTCTGATTCCTACAAACCCTCACTTGGAGTGGCAGCAATCCCTTTTGAACCAAGTGAGAAAATACTTTGTCATACTTGTCATTTAAATCACCTTGATTAACTTTCCCTTGAATCATCCAGACTTATACCAGATTTTGAAAAGACACTGTTTCAACAGTGCACATTGTGTATAAGTGGTACTGCTGGGAGATGAACAATTGCTACTACACATCGCAGTTGTACATGTAAATTTATTTATTTTTTTAAATATAACATTTCAGTGTCAAGGTGCCTTGCCCATTCCCTCTACTCACATCCTTGTCGGGCTTTCTTCTCAATGATTTTGCAAGATAACAATCCTGATGTAAGAACAGCTGTTGATACAGCCAGATTGTGATTGTGCAAAATCATTTACAGGGCAGCTGGCTAACTTGGCAAGTGGGGGAAATGTTTGTTTGCTCTGACATACAAAAATTATTTGAAACAGTTACAGGTTGTATTTATGCTGCTTTTGTGTGTGTGTGTGTTGGGGGGGTAACATATACATGCAGTACAATTAAACTACTTGGCTGTAGTCACAGACATATTGTCAAGCTCACAGAAGTAAGACATTTTAAAAACAGCTCCAAACTTACTTTCATTTATTTATTTTGAAAGTCGGATTTACAACCTTTGAGGCAGGGACTCATTTACAAAGGCACCTCATCTCAGGGAGGGTAGACATGGTTACAGTGTGAGATACAACAATGGTAACATACAGGTGCAATACAGATAACAAAAAGAACACAAATATAACAGTGGTTTACGGGATAAAGTTACATGCAGTAAATAGCAATTGTATAAAAAAAAAAAGAAAAGGGGGAGCAGTCCAACGGACATTATCAAGGCTATGGGCAAGAAATGGGGATGGACCCCTCCATTAGGTTGGTTAAGGGCAACTACAGCTTCAGGTGCAAAAGAGGTGGTTATGAAGAGCGACATTAAAGGGACCAGCTTTGGTAGACTTAGTGACAAAGAGCGGGAGGGAGTTGAACCATGTGGGGATGTGGTAGTGGAAGGACCTTTGGGCTAGGGAAGTCTTGGTACAGGGCACCAGAAAGGTGGCCTTAACTGAGCTACGAGAGGCAACGGATGGGGATGCAAGCTGCAGAGATGCAGTGACCCTGGGGGAGAGAGTCCTAGAAGGGATTTTTTGGCAAGTAAGAAGGTTTGGTAGTGCAGGCCCTTCTCCATGGTGAGCAGGTTGTTGGTGGAATAGAGCAGGCAATATGGGTGCGGAGGGATGCACCGGTCAGGAGCCTGCAGGCCTTGTTTATCGAGGTCTGGATTTTGGCGAGGGCGGTATTGTTGGCCGCTGCATAGATAGGTAGGCTGTAGTCCACTAGGGACAGGACGGAGGAGTTGATGGCCAGTCGGAGAGCAGTTTGGGGGAGGCAATCTCTGTGGCGATAGAGAAGGCCAATCTGAGAGTTTATGGCTGAGGACAGGATATTGATGTGGGTGTGGAATGTAAGAGCCGAGTCGAAGGCGATGCCCAGGTACTTGTAGGATGACACTTGCTCTAGAGGGTGAGCATTACTGGGGAGAATGAATTGGGGGGCATTTTTGGTCTTATTCTGGTGATGCGTAAAAAGCATAGATTTGTTTTTTTTTTAGGCTAATGACCAGCCGGTGGACAAGGAACCACTTTTCGGCTTGGTTGAATGTGTGCTGCAGGGATTCCTGTAGAGATGTGGGGTCAGGGTGGGAGGCAAGGAGAGCCGCATCATCGGCATAGAGTACCATATTGCCTAAGCAGGAGCTGGGGAAGGTATTGAGAAATAGGCTGAAGAGAACGGGGCAAAGGATGGAACCCTGGGGGACCCCTGAGCAAATGGGCAGGGTACTGGATAGGGTGCTGTTTAACTTCACGCACTGTGATCTGACAGAGAGGTAATTGGTGAACCAAGCCAGTGGGCCAGAGGAGAAGCCAAGTTGGTGGAGGGAGTCAAGTAGGAGCAGGTGACAGACAGTGTCAAAAGGCGTTGTAGAGGTCAATGAACACTGCACCCACAACATGACCAGAGTCGAGAGCACAGTGGAGGTGCTGGGAGAACTCCAGGAGGTCTGTAGTGGTGCTGTGTCCAGGGTGGAATCCATGTTGTTCTGGACACAACAGGTCATATTTGGTCAGATACTTGGAGAGCTGAAAGGCCACTATTTTTTCTAGTGCTTTGGGGGGGTGAGAATGGAGATGGGCCTAAAATTGTTAGGGGAGGTTCTATCTCCACTTTTATGGATAGGGGTGATTTCTGCAATTTTTCAGGCACTGGGAAATCAACCAAGACATAGTGACTGGTTTAAAAGGTTGGTGAGAGGGGCTAGTACAGTATCTAGGACTAATCATAGAATCCTGGAGTCCAGGGGATCACATCTGGGATTGTTGCTAGCTAAGGATTTTTGCAGATGAGGCCTGGCTTCAAGGGGTGATATGGCATGCAGGTAGAAAGGTGGGTGATCTGAGGTGGGGGGATGGAGGAAGGCATAGGGTCAAAAAAGTAGTTGGGGAGAACAGAGCTTAGATCTGAGAAAGCCATATTGAGACACTCAGCTATGCGAGGAGGATCAGTAGTGACTGTACCATCTATGGAGAGTAGTGATGGTGGGGGGGAGTGGGTCTTTCCAATGAGCTCTTTTATGTTGTCCCAGAAGGCAAGGGATTAGCCCTAAGTGGATTCAAGGGTGGCTTGATAATATCTGGCCTTAGCCTGCCTTATAGTACAGGTGCACTTGATACGTGCTGCATTATAGGCTTGTCTGTCAGCCAGTTTGCCTGTCTCGACAACAATATGCCACAGATTATCTCTTTGTTTCAGTGTTTGGATGAGGGATGGGGAGATCCATGAGGCATTGTGTTTCTTGGTACGGATTCTGGTCATGGGGCAAAAAGGTCACAGGCCTTGCTGAAGGCACTGGAGAAATAGGCTAGGGCAGAGTCAATATCCATTGCGAGTAGGACTGGGGACCAGTCAAGCTGGGCTAGGTGCATTTTTAGTTTCTGAGACCCCCGGGGTGAAAGTGCCAGTGTGAGGTGACCTGGGACACTGGTTTTGGTGTGAGGTATGACCAGTGGCAGAGGACAGGAGACTGGTCACTAAGAGAGTCTGGTAGTACAATAATATCCCTGATTTTATGGGGACGGTTCGACAGAATTACATCTAAGAGGGTGCTTGAGCCACCTGACCAGTTAAATATAGTGGGTGAGGTAACTAGTCGGGTCATATCTAGGGCAGTGAAGGGGTCCCTGATATGGGGGGAAGTGGTACTCAGCCAATTGACATTAAGGTCACCTAGGATGAGCTGCTCCGCCTTGCCACATTACCGTTTCATGAATATGATCACAAGAACTAATACAAATGACAGGACAATTTTTTTTCGTACAAATATCAATTTTGTTTATACTTATTTATTTATTGTCCTCTTCAAAATTAGTATTAGTTGTCCATTTTCAGTCCTATTGTTGCACGGTGGAGTAGCTGTGTACAGTATAAAGAAAAGGATCACTAATTATTCAACTTGCAAGCTAACCCTCATTTTGCTGAAGCTGTCATCATTAACTTTAGATTCCTGAGGTGTGCTGCTACCACTGCCCAGCACTTTGTAAGACTCTTGGGACTGAGGAAGGCCGAAGGGCCTCAGTGAGATCACCCTTGTCTGTGACCTCATTAAAGGAATATAGAAAAAAAGGGGGACCCTTTTTTGTACCAGGGAGGCTAGCACATCTCCCTACAGTAAAGACTGTATGAATAATAACAAAGTGACCATCCTGAATTTAAGTTTTAACAGCCAGATGAGAAGCCACTCCCCAATTGTCTTTTGTCTCAGGAATTACATGGCGTAGAGGCCCTTTCTTCTTTTCATGGCCAGGAACCCTCTTCACTATTCACAAAGAAGACAGGCAGAGTAATGGACTGGTTCCAATGGAAATCTGATAGAAATTTCCTATTTGTCCTGAGCTCAGCTTATCATTGTGAGGGATGATACTGCTCTGTAGTCTGCTAATATTACTGATGCTAAAGGATTCCTGGGGTAAGAAGAAAAAATTACTCGCTGTAGTAATCTTCTTTCTTCCAAGGAGTCCTTTAGCATCATTTGCAGTTAGCTGGATAGGTGCAACTGCCCTGGAGGTGTGCCTTTAAGAGAAATTTAAATGAGCATTGGGCCATAGCCAATCAGAAAACAGGAAGGGCAGTGAGCTAAATGAGGGATGCTGAAGGCTTCAGAATTTTTTTGAAGCAAAAATGAGGGCACATGCCCCGAAAAAGAATCGACAGGATTCAAACAACATGTAAATGTCCGTAAGAAACAACAACATGAGTTAAAAACTCATCAATAAGAAACCCCAAATTTGGTAAGAGATGTGATAAAGAGCCCTTCTCTGACAGGTGAACTGGGGAAGAAGGCAGGGAGCTTACTGATGTTAAAGGACCCCTTGGAAGAAAGAAGATTACTGCAGTGAGTAATTTTTTCTTCTTACCCCTGGAGTCCTTTAGCATCAGTAACTTTAGCAGACTACCAAGCAGTACCAAGTGAGAGGTGGGCAGAGAACCTACTAAGAAAGAGGCTCTACAGAACCGCCCAGCCAAATCTGGCATCAGATCTGGTCTGCATATCAAAACTGTAGTGATTCACAAGGTGTGTACAGATTTCCAGGTAGCTGCTTTTCAGACATCCAGTAGAGGAATGTCCACTGCTGCTGCAAGCAAGGCTACAGTGCCCCTGGAGAAGTGGGCCCTAAGCCCATTTAGATGTTGGTGACCAGCTTTTTCATAGTGGAATCTAATACAAGAAACCTACTATGGGAAAAGTTCTCTTGGAAGCTGGTCTTCCCCTGCCTATATACCCACAGGTGGGGAACAACTGAAAGGAAGAGCCTCTGTACTGTCTAGTACACTCTAGATAGTAGAGGATGACTCTTGACATCCAAGCTGTGGAGCTGTTGCTCACCAGGAATGGATTTCTCAGTAAAGAAGACAGGCATAGTAATGGACTGGTCCAAAAGGAACTCTGAAACTGCCTTTGCCGAAATTCCTGTTTGTCCTGAACCCAACTTTATCGCTGTGAGGGAAGACGTAAAGTGACTCAGTGCACTGGCCTGTAGCCCTGATAATGTCCTGGCAGAGGAAATGGTTACCAAGAAGCCTGTCTTCCAATTTATAAACTTAATGCAGGCCATGAACATAGGCTTAAAGGGTGGCTTCATGAGCCTGTCTGTGCAAAGGTTAGGTCTCCGAGGAGGAACAGGCTGACAAATTGGAGGCTGGGGGTGCAAGAGGCCTTTTAAAAACTTGTTAAATATGACATGGGAAAAAAATATTTTTTCTTTCCCACTGAAAGGTAGGCCAAAACTGCTGCCAGGTGTAGCTTGAGGGAAGATGGTTTCAAGCCTGATGCCTATAATAGTACCAGGCAATCTAGCAGCTGAGGGTCTGAAACTGAATGGGATTCGATTTTTTTCCTCTTGCACCAAAGGGAAAACCTTCACATTTGGCTGCATAAGTCTTCTTAGTGTTTGATTTTTTAACCACCCTCAGTATCCTAAGGACCTATTAAGAGTACTGTGAGGATGCAGAGTCTAACTATTCCAGAACCAGGCCTTGAGGTGGAAGGAGTGTGTAACCCCCCTACAAATGGGAGTTCCTGAAAAGTCTTCCTTGAGCTTGCCTAAATGCTCACTGCCAGGCTGGTGTTCTGCATTTTAGCAGTTTAAATGTATTGCCACAGAGTGCCTGTATAGCTTCTATGTACTGTCTCTTTAAGAGCTGCCTGGATTGCAGTCATAATTAATCTGAGAGGGAGCTCTGTTAGAAGATGTACTTGCTAATCATTTGTTAGAGTAGTAATAATATTGCAGTTTGTTCTAACCTGCCTCCTTTGCAGCATGGACAGTTCTGTTTGTTTCCATCATCTTGGTCCTGGACTGCAGAATGGGCCAATCAGTACATTTGGGACTCTAAAATGGAGCCTGCCTACAGGGGCTTGGTGGGGTCAAAACTTGTAGGAATTGTAGTTTTGGGCTTTGGGTGCCTAAAATAACCTAGAGGGGGAGCTCTTGTTGTGACTGACAGACAGATCAGTCAACCGAACCTTTTGGATCTTGGGGAAAGTTCCACACTGCTTGCTGTTTCAGTTACATCTGAGCTTGGAAGTGAAGAAGTAACAGCTTGAGGTAGCTTGAGCAGCAATCCATAGTGGAATTGTGCGGGAGAACTGTAGAAAGGCATGAGTTTGGCCTGCATGCCTGCCTGCTGTTCCTGAGAGGGAACTTCTTCTTTTTTCAGACTGAATCTGAATTTGGAGAGCGAATTAAGCCACTGAATTGTGAGTAGGCTTTAACCTGAAGAAGACTGAAGATTTGCTAAATGCGATCAGCCTGTCAGGACTTCCAGCTACCTCTGCATTCCCAGATTGTGCAGAGATGCTGTAATTGTGACCGGAGAGCCATTTGCCTGGTACAATAGAATTTCCATATACGTGAATATGGTGTGTGCTTATAATGGGATGTGATTTGATTCCCCACTGTGTGTCTGAACTGTGTTTTGCTTGCTGGAGGCTGTATCCAGCTCCACGGACTGAATCTGTATCCATTTCTGTTTGCCTGGGCCCTGCAACTCTGGCCCAGCCAGAATACCTGCTGCGCAGAGGAAGTCATTGATGAGAGACCAGCCTGGGGATCAGCTCCCTGCTCAACGCCTTGAACAGGAATGATGCCTTGGTGATTCGTGTGGGCCTTGCTTCTCTGGCCACTCCAGCTCAACAGCCTGCAGTCTCAATTTTGTCCTGCCTGTGTCCAGTATTGGGTATCGTGAGTAAACATCAGGGTAGCTCCCTGCAACAACAGCTAAATCTAAAAGTGTTGTCATCTGATTGTCGTGTTGCCTTTTCTTTCATGAACTGAGCCCTCTGGCTCCAGATTACAAATAGTGTGAGTGTGTTGTGGATGTTGCTTTCTTCCATCACAGGGCCCCAACCAGCTGCAACATTTGTGGCTAGCCCATCATTTTCCTACCTGGGTACCCAGAGTGTGCGACTGTGTAGGGACTCTGAACTGCGTGCATAACTGTCTGATTAATACAGCTTTTAAGCAAATCAACCTGATTACACCCCTCCCTTGTTCAAGTCCCCTGAATAAATCAGATTTAACTTTGTTTGCATTTACCCTGACTGTGATTCCAGTTTGTGCCAAAAGTATTGTACTGTTGCTATCTGCTGTGCTTAACCTTGTTTTACAGGGGTCCCCAGGGTCAAGCTGGAGGAACCAGCCCTGGTGGTAAATGCAAACAGTGTGGTAATTGCCCTGTGAATAAGGGTCATTGTGAAAGTAATTATTATATATTGTTCATGCCATTAGAAGGGAAAGAGGGGGGTTACAGTGTCCCAGAGGGCTGTGCCCAGGTTAGCTTGACCACTAACAACCCTGACCTCTGGGTGGATGCATCCGTTTCATTACCCAGGTCCCTTAACCTGCTACTAGCCAAGCAGGCAGAGGTAGTAGCCCTTGGAATAGCGCCACATAGGGGTTACAAGTGCATGTCTGGTATTGCACTACTGTCCGAGGAAGGGTAAGCAGGGAGTGAGTTGGAGGCAGGTGAATGAACTGCTGCAGGGCATTGGGAAGGAGAGGGTACCAGGCTTGCTTGGGCCAATCCAGAGTCACCAGAATCCTATAGGCAAGCTGTTGTAAGAGTTTCAGAAATACCCTGAGAATCAGGGAAAAATAAGGGATTGCATAAAATAACCTTCCTGACAAGACCAGTATCAAGGCGTCCAGAGGAGGTGATCCCAGTACAGGAGCTTGCAACAGAACTGAGGAAACTGGAAGCTGAGGGAGATGCAAACAGATTCACTAGTGGGTGCCCAACTGCCTGAACACCGTGGCTAGTACTTCTTTGTTCAGAGTCCATTACTCTGGCACTGACTGATGCGACTAGAGCCTCTGTCAGAGTATTGTGTTTGCCAGGGGGGTGAATCGCTGAAGTCTGGCTCCCAGGTAGAAGGCGAGAAACCAATTTTTATAGCACCTGCAAATAGAGTACTCCTTATCTGGCCATTGCAGTAGTGTCTGTTCCACTTTTTAAGTCGGCTCTTTTATGACAGGAGCAAAAGCTTTCAGCTAGAAAGATTTCTCTTAGTTCCAAAAGAAAAATAATTAACTGTGATCTTGGAGAGTCTAGGTGACACTTATTGAGGCACTGTCCAGATGTGCTTTCCGCCACACTGGGAAGACATCTGTGGAACTGCTTTGTCAGAGTTTTCAGCTTTGAAAATTGTTGCTTTCTGAGACCAGCAAGCTACAAGGAGACTTGCGGATGACGCCTCCTATATCTGAACCTTGGGACCACTGCAGGCACTGAAGCCATGTGTCCCAATAGCCTGAGAAAATGTCCAAGTTTTGTGATTTGTTCAGGACCACATCATATACTGAACCAGTGAGGGTTAATGATTCAAACCCAATCAAGTGCTTGCTGGCTTGTCTCGCTGTCCCTGGATGAAGAAAATTGTCAATGAGAGATATCTTGAATTCTTGCCTGTGGAAGGAAGGCATATCCTTCCTGGATGGAGAGAGGGTTCCCAGTAAGACTTTGTTTAGATTTACCTGGGAACCTTGATACCACAAATGGAGCACTGTAAGGGGAAAAAAAGGACCCCTTGACCTGACAAGGAGACTTTGGCAGGCTAATCAGCAACTTAGGTGTAGCTAGAGATGCCCAGATTCCTGAGGTGTGCTGCTACCACTGCCCAGCACTTTCTAAGACTCTTGGGGCTGAGGAAGGCTGAAGGGCTGCAGTGAGCCTGCCCTTGTGTGTAACCTCATTAAAGGTTTATAGAAAAAAAGGGGAGCCCTTTTTTGTACCAGGGAGGCTAGCACATCTCCCTACAGTAAGGGCTGTATGAATAGTAACAGAGTGACCATCTTGAATTTGGGTTTTAACGTCAAGATGGAAAGCCACTCCCCAGTTGTCTTTTGTGTCAGGAATTACGTGGAGTAGAGGCCCTTTCTTCTTTTCATGGCCAGGGACCCTCTCCACCATTTGCAAAGCTAGAATGTCTTTTTTGCCTCCCGCTCCAACAGAAATGTCTGTGATGGGGAAGAGGCCCAGACACCTGGGTACACATGAGGTCTGCCCACACTAATGTCAGGCTTTAGACTGCAAAAACACCCTTGCACTGAGAGAAGGCTGGGAAAAACCTCTGCCTCAATGCCCTTGGGAGGAAGTTTTGTGGGGCAGGGAGCCTTCTTTGAGATGTTCAGGAATCAAACAGTATGTTTTGATCACCAGGAAAGTCCATGGCCAGTAGTTCTAGGCCAGACAAAACATTTCATAGAGATGGCATAGGCAGTGACTCTGGAGGCATCATCCTTGTTTTAGTCCTATGGAATTGGTATTACATAGCTTTTGGAGCAGGCTAGCCATATCAACCGGCTCCTGCACCAAGAACCATTACAGAGTTCCGCAGTGCTTTTTTTTTTTTTTGATATTTTGATGAAAAGCCAAGTAGGTAAAAATTTTGACAAGCATCTGTGGGTAACTAAGAAATCTATTTTCTGGAGTCCTTATCTGGGGTGTAAGGAGGAAAAGGAGACCTCAGTTTTCTCGTAAGCTCCTGATTCACTATACTCACATGGCTGGGATGAACAAACAGACACTCTGTATTGTTAAACAATTGATACTGTATATTTATGCATTTATTTATTAACACTTCCAGACTCCTTGTAAACCTCTTCCACAGAAGTGAGGATTTGAAGCAGTTTTGTGGTATTGTATTTATGTTTTTCATTATAGACAGGGCTTTTTAAGGGTTGGAACCTTTTATCTCCCTATAATCTTTTCTTTTTTTATACTTATCCTCACCTTGGAAGGACTCCTGAGAAGGAAGGTCCACAGTGCCAATACTGTTTTGGATAGACAAAGGCATGGAGGGAGAACCTCCTTGAATACATAGGGTGCTAGACATTCAACATCATAAAACTTCTCATATAATTTGTATCACCCTCACAGCCTAAGGGGCAAGAACTGTGGAAAAGTGTTAGCAGTCTCTGTAGGCAGGGGCGTCATAAAATGATTTATCATCAACTGTATCACCCTCACAGTCTATGGAAAGGAGAACTGTGGAGGAGTGTTTGACAGCCCCAGTAAAGAAAGGACCCATTTATTTGTAGTTGCCATGCTTTTCCCATATTTTGCACAGATGGAGTACTGTGCAGTTTTTCTGTATGCTTTAAGCTTCCTGTTGTCTCACTATTGGCTTTCCTAGGAGCAACGGGAGCATTTATGTCTAGACAGAGTTACTTTTTAGTCACTTTATCAGCGGCTTGATCAAGCATCCTTCCTTCATCACTTCTATTATTTTTTTTAAATTGTGAGGAACTTCATTATTTGGAAGCTTTAATTTTTGGCTGGGATCTGGAGGGTTCCTGATAACCTCCTTACATTTTAGTACTTTTGAATGACCCCTAGTCAGAAGCCTTTGTTTTGTCCTCAGCCATAATAATGAAAGGTTTGTCTGCTATGTTTTGCCCAATTTAAGCAAAGCAAACCAGTCTGGGACCTTACAAACTGAGTGCAGGTTTCTGTGAAATGCCACTGGCCAGTTCTGCTCCAGTTAATTAGCTCTGTCTGTTGTCAGTACCTTTTTTTTTTTTTTTTTGTGGTTGTAGAACTGGGATCTATACCACTGTTAATTTTAATAGAAACCCCAGCAATACTTGTCAACTGCCACAGGTGGCTGCTGGACTCTTACAGACAGTCTGCAACAGATAATACCTAGATCCACTTCCTTTATGTATAAACATAATGTATAGAAGGGTTTCTCTTAATTTTCCAATTCTGCGGGGAAACCCCCAGGCATTGTTAATATTTGAATTCCAGTGGGGTGCCTAGCAGTAAAACCCACAAGGCAACTGTCCCTAATTCAATGATTTCCACCATCAAAATTAAGTACCCGCGATAAATTTAACATTCAAAATAAACAGTCGTGGTAAAAATAAAGTCAAAATAGTGCGGATATGCTAAAAATAAAAAATTAGCATGGCACTAAGGAGTTGTAATAATTTCACTCAGCACACTATTAAAACAGAAATATGAGAAGGCCCGGTGGTGCTGAGGGCTTAGGCACTGGACGCCATACCTCGCGCCATGCCAGCGACCCGAGTTCGGGAACAAGCATGGGCCACCAGAGGTTGGCAGGGGAGGAGAAGGATTGAGCATCCATAGGACTGCTCTCCTTCTCCAGGGAGGGGGGTCACCAGTGTTCGGCACTATATTGGTCCCTAGTAGAGGCTGGGGGCAGTGCACTGATGCTGAAGAAAATATGAGTGGAGATGGGGCAGGATGTCTGCATGAGCACGTGCAGACACATGCATGCCTCCTCCATCAGACGTCATTGCTTGCCTCATGTTCCTGGGGAAAAATGGAGGAGAAAAAGGAGCATTACCATGAAGGATGATGGAGGGCACTTCGCAGGCCCTGCCCCTTTCTAGCCACAGCACTGACTTCATTGGATCCAGTTCCAGGTGGGGGGTTGGGAGACCCTGCTGGCCCTGCCAAGGGGAGTAAGCCCTGGGGGTGAGGGTTGGTGCCAGCTGGTAGACACTGGGGGACAGGGCTGGGGGCTCCCTCTAGAGATGACTGTGGCAACAGGAGAAACAGAGTAAAAATAAAACCAGAAATATGAGGAAATGTTTACCCAGATAAGCATGAGCAGGCTGTCAACAAGGAAATTTGAGAGAGACCTCAAAGGCAATGTTGCTCAGGCCAGTGGAGAAAGAATACTAAAGCCTTCAGCAGCTTTCACTCAGCTCACTACCCTTCCATAGATACATTCCATTTATTCTGGTCAGCCATGGTAATTCTTTCACATGTTTACATGTCTAAAGTTTTTGATTCAATACCCCACCACACACACACATACACACACACACACACACACACACAACACACCCACCATACAGCTTTGATGTGTGTGTGTAGTGTAGAGTGTGTGTGTGTGTGTGTGTGTGTGATGTGGGTTTGTGTGTGTATGTTTTGGGGTGTGGGGACTCAAACTTATTCATTTTCATTTTTAAAGAGAGCCATGCCTAATACATAATTTAATATAAATAATAATTCTAATTAAATAATTAAATATAAATAATAAATCTAATCAAGCATCATCTAGTACAGATGAAAAAAATAATACAACAAGACAGTCTTCTCGTATGTACTTGGCAAATTGTTCCATCTGGAAATACAAAAGTCACAGTTGACAGGCATTTCTTCAAATAAATTTGCTTAAAGTCCTATCAGTTATCTATACTTTCTTTGTTACACATGCACTACCAATACACCATCTCTATGATAAGACTATATGAACAAAATTGAAAAAGCATTATAGTAACTGCAAAATGAACACCTCTACAAACAGACTGAACATACAAATAATGTAAAATAAAAATAAAAAAAAACTCCCGAGCTAACGTTATGTGTTTTTCAATTAATTTAGTGAGTATTATGGGAAGAAGATGCAGTTCAGTAAGAAAATAAAAATTGAGGAAGAATAACATAAAAAGAAACTGAATTTGTTCCTTAGCACTGAATCCTTAGACAGCTCAGTGAGAATCATTAGTGCTTGGTGGGAGGCACCAAAGCACAAACAGGCACATTACTGAAAAAAAAAGCAGTGATGTTTACTTCTCTGTTGAAAAAAAACAAGACGTGGCTGTAGTTACAGACATATTGTCTAGCTCACTGAAGTCTTTCATTTTAAGAACAGCACCACTCTTCCTGGGGTTATTTACAGAAATAATAATCAAATAAATAAATAATCACTTGTGTACAACTGCACATCTACTACTCATGGAGCAGGCTGGAAAGGCACCACTGCTGTTGGGTCTGTGTGTGATGTAAACAATACAGAAATAGGGTTTATAATTAAAAAAATGATATCGGTGTCTGACCACACTCATGTATTCGAAATGGAGCGGGTCAGAAGAAGATCAGGGAAGCAAGTGTTGAGGGGTTGCAGTGGGTGGGAGAGTGCCAGAGGTTATTTATAGCAATTAAAAATTAAATGTTCAGTTGGATTCAACTGTGCTCTTACAATTTGTGTAGATGGTCAGAAGGACCACTGTTGTAGGGTTTGGACAGGAAGGGGAAAATACAGAACATGGGGATTACAATATATTAATTAAAAACAAGTTATATTAGTATCCAATCACAGTTCTGCACAAGTAGTGGAGCAGGTGGGAAGGGGGGAGGGTGGCAAGTACTGAGGGGCTGTGGCAGGTTGGAGAACACATCACCAATAGTGGTGGGTGAAGTGGCCGAAATTTGCTCCACGAAGTGATTCGCAGAGTAATGCGGAATCTGTGAAGTGTTCTGCAATGTGAAGCGGAGTACTTTGCATTATTATGGGTAATGCGAAGTCCATAGAGAACAATGACTTCACGTTATTCCACCTTCCAAAACCACTTCTCCAACAATTTTAAGGTGAAGTACATTGAAATCAATGTACTTCGCCTCACTTCGCCTTGTTTTTGAGCTCCAAAGTCGAATTTTGCAGTGCTTCATGGGATTGCAGGTCACATGGGCTCTAGACTGTTCTGCACAGCCTCAGTTCTGTGTAGTGTGTGTGTAGTGGAAGATGGAGACAGTTTCCTCTCAGAGCTCTGCAGTTCAAATCCTCTAAAAGCTGTTAAAAAAGCCTTTTTGAGCTAATTTTTTTTTTTCCTCACAATTTAGTACATCAACTGTAGGAAACCCTCCTGTGCTCATATCATTGAATGTTTATTGTTTGTGTTTGGATTTTGAATGTTAATTTAGAACAGTGAGGCTGTGTACTGTGAAGTGTGCTTTGGGGGAAGGGCGTATCTGTGGTATAGTAGATTAACAGGGAGAAAAATAAGGTATTTCTGTTTTGGTTATTTTTTTTGTATAACTGTTAATGTACACAAAGTAATATTTTTAGTCATTCTTGACTTTTTTTGCTGATTGTTGTGGTGCAGCAGTATATAATTTCAGTTTGTTTAAAACATTTGGCTATATTACTAAAGGTTTTCCATTTGCTACGCATTACTTGTAGTGTGTGTGAGTATGTGTGGGATGCGTGCCATTAAATCAGACACCTTTTATTGTGCCACAGAGTAATTGTAGCAGTGTGAACCTGCCATCCACTGCACCTGCATGAATGTTTTATACTGCTTTGTGGTATCTTTACTGGTAGTGGACTGTTACTGCCATGCAGTACCCCACCCAACAGGCAAAAGGTATTTTTTTCCAGATTTGGATTTGTGACTTGTGAGCACTGGTTAGCTGTTGTTGTGCCTTTGTGTCTCATCTCTTGAGTGCGTAGCACAATCTTAATCTGTCTGTGTGTTTAATTGGAGTACACCATTAATTCTGGAAGACTTTGCATTTTTTGTTACCCTCTCATTTCACTTCGTCAGCACTGGGGAATTTTCTGGACACAAGACAGTAGCATTTTGTGGATTCACATTAATTCTGGTGACTGAGTGTGACCACTGCGCACATGACTGAGTGTGCCATTAATTCTGGGAGACTTTGCATTTCTTGTTACGCTCTCATTTCACTTCATCAGCACTGGGGAATTTTATGGACACAAGACAGTAGCATTTTGGGGATGCACATTTATCCTGGTGACTGTGTGTGGTTACTGCATGCATGGTGTCTGAGTGTGCCATTAATTCTGGGAGACTTGGCATTTCCTGTGCTCTCATTTCACTTCATCACCATCAGCACTAGGGAGATTTCTGCACACAAGACATGAGCATTTTGGGGATGCACATCCATTCTGGTGACTGTGTGTGTGAAGGGCTGCCAATATTATTGTCACTTCACCTTACTTCACATTAAGGCAGAATGACAATGCGAAGTAATAATCACAAGGAGAAGTGAGCACTTTGCATTGGCCACTCCATGTAGCAGAGTGACAAGGCGAAGTGCCCACTTCGAGTTCACTTCGCCGGCGAAATTTAAATTCACTGCATCTCTAATCACCAACTGTAAAATACACTTCTGTATACAATATGGTAGAATGTCACTGTCTACATCAATCCATCATTACTGACTGTCCTTACTATTTCAGGCTTCATTACACTGTCCTAACTGCTCTTTGTGTCCATTGAGTGCCTTCCTGTTATCTACTAATGCTGACAGACAATGCTGTTTTAATTTCATACACTACAACCCAAACTGGCAATATTGGACTGTTTGGCAAACATAGTCTGCCCAAATATTCCATGAGGCTGTGTGTCAGTGATGACTTCACACCCCTGAAATGCCAGATCTAACATTTATTACCTGTCATGCACATTCATGTTACGAAAACACCTTTTACTACATTATGAATCACAGAGACTGGTCTTCGGTAAGAATTGGTTAAAAATACCAAGGGAAGAAATTCTCAATCTATGTTAGTGGTTAAGCAATTTTACTCTCACTAATAGTTCAGTCCACAATAAATAAATAGATAAATAAATAAATAAACAAACAAACAAACATCCCTGTAATTAGGAGAGGTGGTGGACAAAACTGCTAAAAGTAGTAAATAATTTTAATAATTCAGTACTTCGATTCTGACTACACTGGCATGTCAATTACATTTTAAATGTACTGGGTCACTCTGCTGTATGAGGAACAGCATAGTAAAAACCATGCAGCGCATACAGCACTGGAAAGAATAGCGACAGGGTACAAAACCCCACAAGGCAGAAATGTAGCACTCAGGGTTATTGTACCCTGCCATGGTTGGCTGGAGGGGAGGGGTGATGCAAAGGTGAAGAACTCTGCTAGCAAGATGGTCCACCTTGCAAACTCTGTGGCTCAGAGGGATGAGCCATGGCAGTGCAAGGCAGCTTCTTGTCTGTCGACTGGGACTCGAATCCTGGTCCCAGACTTTTGCAGACCGCATTGAGTGGTATTTTGTTTGCTCCCCCACCAGTGTTTCTCCACACCCCCATGCTGAACCCTCCCAGGAGTTGATTATATTAATGGGGGTGTTGGGGTGTAGCCCCCTGTAATGGGGGTGCATGGGGGCTTAGTGCCCCATAGAAAATACTTAAGTCTTTTGCATTTTGCACTGACATTCCTGTCAGCATCGTGTTTCAGCACTGGCAGTATAACTGCTGTATTCACAGCGCAGTACATTGCTGTGCTGTTGTTGTGTACAGTGAGATGACCCTTTGCCCATCTTAAAGCAGCAGAATTTGTCAGTTGGAATTTTGGCAAACTTTTTTATAATGCCATTTTTTTTTTACCAACAATTTATTTAAGACATACTTACATTAATAATCAATTGCTTTAATTTCCTCTAATACTTTTTGACTTGATTATGATTTTTTTTCACAATAGGTTATAACAAAAATACACAAGAAATAGCATACAACATGTAAATCCACTTGTAGTTTAAGAGAAGTAAGGAAGGTAAAAGGAGCATTTGAATCAATTTCCTTGACATAGTGTCTGATGTACCTGTACTGCTACATTATGAGGGTAAACCTAAATTAATGTAAAGATCCAGTATCAATCAGTCAGAACTGTGGTGGTGACTTGGGAGCCAATCACTGGGAGAATGCAGCACAATGTGGAGCAGTCTGGTCCTGGAATGTGGACGGTTGGGTGAGCAAGCAGTGAGTGAGCTGGATCGGGGGGGTCAGTCGGTAGCCAGTAGGGACAGATGTCAGGCAGTGGCTCAGTCAGGCAGCAGAAGTGATGGGATGGAAGCGCATTGCTTTGGAAGGATAGACTCTCAGTCTCGGAGACTCCTCACTTGGAGTAACTATGTCATGGGCAGTAACAGTAGCAAGCTGTAAAGGAAAGTACAAATGCTGCCCTGTGATCAGTTTTTATACCCCAGCAATACCTATTGTTCAGGGTGTGGGCACTATTAAAACTGTGTGCTTAGTGCTTCACCCTGATGCCGGGATTTCCAGCTTCTAAAGCCCTCGACGAATGGCAAGGTGTGAATTGTCATTTTGTGGTGCCTGCAAGAAGCATGGGGGGCTGGGGTTCCATTATTTTCAGAGTCAGTGGGACAGCAGCAAAGCAGTTAACAGCTTAACAAGATGCTACAGGAGGCACTTCAAAGGCTAAACAAAATTAGCGTATGTATGTACAGTAAGTGTTCTCCACAGCGCTGGGGTAGTTACTTACATACGCTAATTTCTTACAACAGTTCCTTGGTGTTTTTATGAGTGGCCACCTGCAGCTGATATTGTGCTTGATATTGTACTACTTTTATTTTAAATGGGGGGTTGGGATGGCCATGATCCTCACTGTTTGTGCAGAAGGAAGCTGAAACAAGTGAAACTGCTGGCAGACTGACAGAGGAAATGGAATGGTGTTCTGGACCATTCCACCTCAGTTTAACCTGTGGTCTCACACATAGTTCAGTCCTCAAAAAATAAATCAGTCAATCAGTATACAAAATGCTACAAACCAATCAATGAAAATGACCCAGTTCGTTTGAATAAAATCGGATTTTGCTTCGTCCTCAATTAATAAATAAATCAGTCAATCAACATCTCCGTTATTAGGAGAGGAGACAGAAAAAAACACAAACAATACTAATTAATTTTAATAATTCAGTACTTTGATGCTCAGTTTTACTATGCTATATCCCATAGTGTGGTCTATGCTTCATAGCATTTTCACTTTTGGTGTCTGCGAATGCAGTACTGGATGGGAGCCCCAAATATTACTATGACAAAGGTCGGGTGCAGCTCTGAGAAAGCAATCATAAAGGGTACTCTGAGAACAGCTGGCTTATTGTTGAGGCAGTTGTCCTTTTTGAAATACCTGACTTTGGGAGACCCTTCCATATTTCCTGTTCTTCCTTATAATTTGAGGCGAATGAGAAAGTAAGTGTGCACCTAGCTGTCTGTTCACCAGTTATGGCAGGATAATAAATAAATGTTTGTTGCCTCAATGTATTTGAGCTCACAGCATGAAATTAAAAAAAAAAAAATAAGTCCAGTGACTTATGTAGTTTGAGGCGCTTACCCAATTCATTTGAATAAAAGTGAATTTTGTTTTGTATTAAAACTGTCTAGAAGCTACATACAAAGTTACTGCACAGCAGTTCTGACTCACAATGGGGTGAATTTCAACAACTTGGAAACTTTCACACTTACTGGGATTACTATATAGAATCCCAGATCAAGTGGTATTCCTTTTTTTGCACTTTATTTATCTATATATGCCATGCCTCAAGGAAAGATGTGTGCTACACATGTATAAAATGCTACAATACAGTCAATGAAAATGACCCAGTTTGTTTGAATCAAAGCAAATTTTGCTTTGTATTAAAACTTTCTAGAACAGATGTCCCCAAAGACAAAGAGAGTCACACAGCTGGATGAGCTCCTACTGAAAATACAGACTGCTTGCTGTTGGGACTCAGAGTCATCATCTGTGCAAACTTAATTATAGTTCCTCCCACAGAACCACCACTTGCCTCTCTGCCAACAAAGCTCAGCAGCTGTAGCAGAACATCTACCTCGGTGTGCTGAAAATGTGAGCCCCCTATTGTACCTGGTTCAAGCAATCCTCAACATTTGCTTTAGCATCCACCTGCCTCACAACCAAATCTGGCCAGGTCAGTTGCAGAGCATCTGCCACAGTGCACTCAAAATGCTATCCACTGCAATTGCTTTAGAAAGTAACTGTGCATGTGTAGTAGTGGATGGGAAGGGAGTGACAAATTCATGATTGGGACACTGGGAGATCAGCACCCCAAGTGTCACTATTGTGTTTCCTTGAGTGGAGGAGTGGGGTGGTGGGTGCTGAGGGGAGGGTCGGATGGGGGTTTTGTATAAGTTTTCTACAAAATAAATTGATGATCATGGCAGGCCACTGAAAATAAAAAAAAGTGCAGTGAGGAGTGCTTCTGGTTCTCAGGCTCAGAGGTGATTATGACATCTTATCAAGTTGTTGGTGGCAAGGAAAGTAGGATTCATTTTCTCAATGCAACAGGTCTGCAGGGTTATGTCCACTGCAACCCTTAAAATGGTAATTTTCATATATTTTGCACTTTGTATCTTTGCACCTACACATTCGACTGGAACCAAACTAATCACATCAATAGATCCTTGGTAGCTGGTGGCACATGCAAAATTTCATGCAGATGGGTTGAAAGGTTGCTAAGTTATTAAAGTGCAAAAGTTTGAGTTTACCATAGAAGTGGCCCTTCAACCCAAACTATAGAGGCACGACCATGCCTTAATCATATATAGATATAAATATAGATCTTTGCAAAAAAACTGTATTAATCCACCAGTTAGAGTAACTTAATGCCACAAAAGTAGGGAAATGTGGTGTTTAGGTTTCCAACACTAATACCTCACCACCAATTCCAAGCAGTAAAAGGAAAAAACATCAGGGGTTTGGGTTCCGGAGTCTTGGCGAATCAGTAGTGGGGTCTTCCTTGGTCAACCTTAATGCCAACCCCATTCCTTGAGCAAACAACATGACACATAATCTCCTTTCTTCATGCAGAGTCCACAGGGACCTGCATGAAGACAGATACAACAAATTGTGTTGGCAACCTGAGTCGAGAAACACTTTTCTGCCTTTGAAGTGTGTATCATTAGGAGGCAATGATTCGGAGCTCTACCTTGTGCTCTGGACTGGAGGCTAGGGACTGGAGGGATGGGTGAGCATTAGGGTTGACAACCCCCAAGGAGGACACCACCACTGATATGCCATGACTCTGGAGACCCAAAACCCTAATGTCTTTTCTTCTTGCTGCTTGGGGGTGGAGGTGGGGCCTTAGGGTTGGAAATCCTAATGTCACATTTCCCTACTTTTTAGTGCTAAGTTGCCCTAACTGGTCATTAATGCAGTTTCTTTGCAAAGAATTTCCTTAATTTTTGAGATAGTATAATCATATTTTCATTTGCCTGTGGTAGCACAGGGCCCTCTGAGCCCTGTGCTCCCATCCCTCCAGAGATATGTACCTATATGTTCCTGTGGAAGTACAGGACCCTCTTTTTTTCTAAAACAGCAACCAAATTATCAGCATAGCCTTTGTTATTACCCCACCTCATGAACCCCATACTGAGAATTTTCAAAGCCATCCAAAACGTCATGAAATGACATTGAAACATCATTCTGCACCATAGGTGTGAAAACACATTTTGGCCAGGATTTCAAAAATGACAGCTGTCATGTTCATGAGGTGGTGTAAACAAATGGCTATGTTAAAAATGTGTGGTCAAGATATTTAAAATTGTCGGCCCAGTGGCGCTGAGGGTTGAGGCACTGGAAGCTACACATCATGCCACACCGGTGACACAGGCTTGGGAATGAGCTCAAGTCATTGGAGATAAGCAGGGGCGGAGTGTGAGGATGTTGATCAGCTGCCGGCTGGAAGCCTTCCACATCGGGAGGGAGGATAGGGTCTCCTCAGAGCTTGGCTGCCCCCTGTTGGAGGCCGGTTGGCTGCGTTACATCTGAGAAACACCAGCACTAGGTCAAGGGATGGCAGAAGAGGCTGTTGACTGGAGCTGTGATGTGCATGGGTGCTTCCATGCACATGCGTCACCACTTCTGGGCACTCAGGTAATGGAGGGAGAAAATGGAGGAACAAATCAGGGGTCACCAAAGAATGAAGCCTCTGGGATGGCTCTGGGGTTCTGCTGGGATGTGCATAGTGCCATAAGTTCCAGAACAACCCCGAGTCTGGTAAGGTTGGCTGACAGACTGGTTGCCTGCCACGGAGAATAAATAGAATTGTAAAAAAAAAAAAAAAAAAAGATATTTAAAATTACCAAAGTTTTAGGAAGCGTAGTGAAATTTCAATGTATGTGCACAACTTTTCCATTTTTACATATTGTCAGCATCATTTTTTTATGACCCAACCTCATGAACCAGGGTGCTGAAAAGTTTCAAATCCCGCTGAAAAGGTGATTTTGCCAAGTGACTGCAAAATTGCCTTTGGGGCTTAATTTATATAATTCCACTGTCATTGGTCATGGGTTGAGGTTCCCAAAAATCCAATGATGAAACTTTTGGGTCAAAATATGCAAAAATGAAAATGTTTTGTATCAAAGTTCAAAACCCCATTGAGATCCATTGAACCTCACTTATCTTAGTTTCTTATACTGCAGTCAGCGGTTCCAGCAGAAAGAAGTGTGCTTGATCAAAGAGTGGATCTTCATCATGTGACGTGTTCAAGTGAGTGAGAGTATGTGGGGGTGTACTGTGGGGTGGTGGATGCCCGGTGGGTGGTGGGGGATCAGATCGGTGAGAGACTGTTTTCATTTTTGCAGGCAAAAAAAAATTGAGGGACAGTTTAATTTTATTTCAGACTGTGACAGCAATCGGAGGGTGAGAGGTGCCATTAGACAGCAGTGAAATATAAATCAAGAATGGGGATGGTGATTAGAGGGTGGAGGCTGCCACTAGACACCAGGGAAATATAAATCAAGTATGGGGACAGTGATCAGAGGGTGGGGGTGCCACTAGACACCAGGGAAATATAAATCAAGTACAGGGATGGCGATCAAAGGATGGGTGGTGCCACTAGACACCAGGGAAATATAAATCAAGTATGGAGAGAGTGATCAGAGGATGGAGGTGCCACTAGACACCAAGGAAATATAAATCAAGTATGGGGATGGTGATCAGAGGGTGTGAGGTGCCAATGGACACCAGTAAAATATAAATATAGTATGAGGACTACAAATGGAGGGTGGGGGTGACACTAGACAGCAGGGAAACATAAATCAAGTATGGGGATGGTGATCAGAGGGTGGGGGTGCCACTAGACAGCAGGGAAATATAAATCAAGTATGAGGGCTATGAATGGAGGGTGTGGGATGCACTAGACACCAGAGAAAGATAAGTCGAGAATGGGGATGCTGATCGGAAGGTGGGGGGGTGCCACTAAACACCAATGAAAGATAAATCAAGTACAGGGCAGTGATTGGAGGGTGGGGGTACCACTAGACATAAGGGCCAGATAAATCAAGCATGAGGAGGGCAATCAGAGGGTGTGGGTGCCACTAGACACCATGGAAAGATCAGTCCAGGGATCAGTCCTGGGGCTAGTCCTCTTCAATATCTTCATCAGCAGGGACCCTGGTTTTCCATTTTTACCAGTAACACCAGTTGCAATCATGGAATCCTGCTTGGTTTGTGGATTTTGAATTCTTGTACCGGTGCGTCATGGAAATTGCATGTCACTACACAGAATCTCTAAGATTTCAACATCTTTTAAATTTTTTTTATTTTCTCTTTCTATGCCCCCTTCTCACAGCATCAGTCTCCACTTTTCAGAGATCCCTAGACTGGGTATCCCCTAGCTTCACCCAGGTAATGCTTAGGAGCTCCTGTGGGCCTGCCCCTATCCTGCCTGGGTTGTACCCCCCAGGTGGGAAGGGAGGGGACCCCAGGTCACCCCTCCACACTCCCTTAGTGTGTGTCATGCAGCCCAGTTGGTCCTTCATGGAACCTGGTTATGAAGTCTGGGGCACCTGGGTCCCTTCTGCCAGTGGCTGATGTGGGGTGATTGTTCCTGGTTTTCTATTCTCTGGGCACTGGCACTAGATGATATCCAAGGAGGTAGGTCACATAGAGACATGCCACTGCTCCAGATCCTGGCTAGCGTCCTCCCCTCCTGATCACTCTGCAGCACCATTGCACCACCACCCATGGTCACACAGATGGTCGTAAAGCAGCAGGACCTGCAGCCCACCCTCACCAGAGGAGGAGAGCAGTCCCCCAGGTGCTCGATCCTACTCCCCTGGCCAGACCTCCAGCAACCCAAGTTCGCTTCTGACCCTGGGTCGCTGGCATTGTGAGCAGTAGTGCTACCGCAGCACCAGCGGGCAGACCCAGATTTCAGCTTCTTATAATGAATGCTGCTGTGCTTTGCATTCTTTCTGCTTTGCTGCATATAGAGTCTGTAAGGAAATCACCCGCACTGCTTTGTTGTAACCAGCCATTCAGTTTAACCACCCATGCTTCCCAACAACATCTCCATCACCTGAGGACTGCTTTCCTTCCTGAAAAAAACAGTTTTCAGGTATTATGTGCCTAAGTGTCTTTTACTATTTATATTACACTATATGATACAATAAAAATACAAGTATCAGCACACATGGGCAGAGCCACTGGAAAATTGCAGGAAAAGTAACCTGAAATTGCATAGATTTTTTGCAAAACTTGCTGGGAAATTGCAGGAGTTCTTCTATAGATCCGGAGTGCCTCACAATAAATCCTTTACTGTTTTCTACAGCATATATTAGTCAGCATAAACTACTAAATGAATACACTGACACCTGAATATAGTTTAAATATGAATAAAAACTTCTGTTCCTAACATGAATCCTAAACAGATAAGATGTGTTGCCTCTTCCAAAATGTAAAAACATCTGCTTTATACAGTGCTAGATTCTATTTAGTGAGCTACAGAAAATCAATATTAAATAAATCCAGAATAAACAAATGTTATCTGTTTCTGGATGTAGAATAATGAAGCCTGATCAAAAGCTATTTACAGTGCTCTGTCAACTATTCACCAACTTTGGTGTAAGAAAAAATATGCAGATGGAGTGGCAAATAGTTCAGTTTTATTAAACTGCTGTAAAGTGTTTCATGCTCATAATTTTCACTGTAGGTACTGTGCACTATTATTAAAATCATATATTAAAATGTTATATATGAGTGTTACTATGGCTGGCAGTATAGCCTAGTGGTTAGAGTAACAAACAGTGATTGAACTGGGTTCATCCAGCGGACTTGGGTTTGATTCCCACAACCTCCACTTGCATACTGTGTGACTCCAAGCAAGTCACTTAACCTCCCCAGTGCTTCTAGGTCACTCCTGAATACAGGCAGGTCTGCCTAGTGGGCCTTACCTGATTTACAAAGAATATAAAAAAATACCAATATATGTTTACTGCATCATAGAATAGTAGTCAGGGTACCATGTAATTTACTTGAGTTTTACTTGGGCTGCAATAATTTCGTATAGGTAAAAATAAATGTACAGATACATTTTATGTGTTTTATAAGCTTGCTTTTAGATTTTAGTCAGGTTTTTATTGTATTCTTTGCATATGAGCATCTAGGTTGTAGATTGCTAAATGCAGGATCACTGTTACCAACTAGCTTATTCAAGTTTATTATCAGCAGGTCCATCCAAAATCCTCAGTTGTTTGAATGAAAACTAGTCTGAATGGAAGTATGTTCACAAGGAAAAAACTGCCGTACTACTTATGAAAAGACTTCACAGTTAGCACCCCATTTACGTGAATTGGATCATTTGTACCTTTTCTGATAGACTGACTCAACAAAAAGCAAATTTTAAGTATTTAAGTATACTTATGTTTGCCAGTGGATTTTGAAAGCACATTCAATGACATACAGAAGGTAAGACCCCAGGGGCTGTATGATGCTGGTGGGTGGAGTGGTGCTCAATTCACATCTAAGCTCAGACATGAAAACTGGGAGACACCCTTCTCATGGACACCAAGTAAAAAAAAAGCATCCACATGTCTATTGTCTAGAAGATGCATGAATCCATTTGAATGTCCACTTGTGGATTTTTTAGGTGAAGACACTTCATTTCAAAGAAGCAAATTTAAGCATTTTTTTTTGCTCCTCCTACCCCCTGGCCATCCACTCCTTCAGGCCTGCCAAGGCCCCCTACCACCGCTGCTGAGTCCCAAACACCATCCACTGCCCCTTACTGCTGTGCTACCAGGTAACCCAAAGTAACCCTTCATTGAGTGGGCCCCTAACCCTATGGGAGGCTTCCAGGGGAAGAGAATTGTCCCAAAGAGCTTCCTGTATATCCTGGACATGGCAGAGGTTGGAATGGACACATGTCTTGGGCTTTCAGCTTATGGATGGACCAGCAGCCATCCTTTGGTTGGCCAGCGGGTGTTTTCCCATTTTCTTGGGAGCATGACAGGCCACATGATGTCAAAGCACAAGCTGACATCCATACCTCTCAACCTTTTGTCCCCCAAATGTGGAACATTGCCTCTCAAAATGTGGAACAAATGAGGAAAATGTGGAACACTTAATCAAATCTTTACCTAAGAAGCTCAGGACACTGTTAAAATCAATCAATCAATCACTTTATTTAACCAGACATAAAGTTTGCATTTGTGTTCAGAAAGTCTGTTATTAATTGAATAATATATTTTTTGCATCATTTACTAGAGATTTTTCCTATAAAATGTTAACACTGAGTGCGGGACAAGTCCTCACAATATGGAACAAAGAGATTTTCTGAAGTAAAATGAGGAACGTTCCTCGTAATGTGGTACAGTTGAGAGGTATGCTGATGTCTGTCACACTCCCTTCCGCAGTGAGGGCTGATGTGTTGTCATACCTCTGGCCTCCACCAGGGGTAAGCAAATACTGAGCCGTAAACCCACCCTCCCTCCCTCCATCCCAGGAGAAGGTGAGTGGTCGCTGGACACTCAAGCCTTCTCCCACTAGCTGGCCCTCCAACACCCAAGTCAAGTCTGTTCCCTAACCCTGGTCAGTGGTGTCACAGGCAGAAATCCAATTCAGGCAGTTAAATTATAAATAGGAAAAAACAAAGGTAGTCCACCTTAGCAGTGATGGTTCAGATTAATTCACATCTGAGTTCTAACAAGCAAAAAGAGCAAGTCATTTGTAACTTGTGCATGTGGGGTGTGCGTGTTGAAGAAAGGGGATCATAGTGCTGTCACTACTGCCATCACCCCAGAGGGATGTGGACTGCATTGTTGCTACTGCCATCACTCTGAAGGGGTGGGGGATGTAGTGCTCCTGCCATCACCACTGGTGGATGGGGAATGTAGCACTGCTGCCATCACACCTAAGGGATGGGGGCCTCAGTGGTGCTGCTGCTTCTGTCACACCTGAGGGAGGGAGGTCATAGTGCTGTTTCTGCTGCCATCACACCAGAGGGATGGGGGCCGTAGTGCTGTTGGTGCTGCCATCGCACCTGAGGAAGGAGGCAGTAGTGCTGCTTCCATCACACCTTAGGGATGGGGGCTGTAGTCCTGTTGCTGCTGCCATCACATCTTGTACCTAAAATAACTTTAAATTGGTACAAGGATGGATGGATGTGCAATAGTGGAGGTCAAAATTGCTAAAATGCATGTTAGCAGAGTTCAAAATTGTTAAATAAAGTACACAGAACCAAATACCAGTAAAACCGGATTTTGGCTTAGCAGACACCGGGTGACAATACCATTTTTTACAATGTGCAAAACAGAATATGCCCTTTCTCAATCCCGGTAAACCAGTGTCCCTGTTCATCAGTGACATTGCAGATGGACTGGAGGGTAAGGTTTGTCTGTTTGCAGATGACAACAAGATCTGCAACAGAGTAGATGATCCAGATGGGGTGGGCAGAATGAGAAGAGATCTGGATAAACTAGCAAAATAGTCAAAAGAGTGGCAACTGGGGTTTAATGCAAAGAAGTGCAAGATCATGCACATAGGGAAGAGAAACCCTGAAGCCACCTATCAGCTGGGAGGGGGAGTTGCTGGCAATCACAAGGGAAGAAAGAGACATAGGCATCGTCATCACCAATGACCTGAAATCTTCCAAGCAGACCACTAAAGCAGTAGGTAAGGCTAGAGGGATGTTGGGGTGTATTAGTAGGGGTATCACAAGTCAGAAGAGGGAGGTAATAATCCCTCTTTACAAGACACTGGTTAGGCCCCATCTGGAGTACAGTGTGCAGTACTGAAGGCTGCACCTGCAGAAGGACATTAACAAAATAGAAGCAGTCCAGAGAAGGGCAACCAAAATAGTGCAGGGACTGCATCAGAAAACATATGAGGACAGATTAATGGAGCTCAATATGTATACCCTAGAGCAAGGAGGGAGACAGGCAATATGATTGCAACATTCAAACACCTTAAGGGTATTAAGGTGAAAGAGTCTAACATGTTTCAATATAAGAAAAATAGCAGGACAAGAGGACACAGCATGAGATTAGAGGGAGGCCAATTAAGGGGTAATGTGCGGAAGTTCTTTTCCACAGAAAGGGTGGTGGATGCATGGAATGGCATACCTCAGGAAGTGGTGGATATGAATACAGTGCAGGGCTTCAAACAGGCATGGGATAGGCATAAGGGAGCAAAACAGATCAGTATGAATAGGTAGGCCACTGACAGAGCAAAGGCCAATGGCACATTCATAAGGTAGAAAAATAAATGGTCAGACTGGATAGGCCTTGCAGTCCTTATCTTCCATCGCTTTCTATGTTTCTATGTTGTATGTTTCTATAAATCAATCATGGGACACGACTGGATGGAGGAGGGTGACGCTAGGCACCAGGTGATTAGAGTTATATTAGGGTGATGACAATTGGGTGGGTGAGGTTAACATTACATTTAGAAAGGGACAGGATGTTGGGGTGCCAGGAGACACCAGAAAGGGTGGCTCACTGCTTTCACTGCAGCCTGCAGCACAATTTCCAGCTGCGGCTGCAGAAGTCAAGAAAATCCCGCTGTTCTCATAAAGAGTATGCAGATGAATGGCTCCTCTCCCAAAGCTAGGCACCCTGGATTTTGGGTGCCAGATAAGGTATTTCTGTCAACTATAAACAAAAACAAACACCAGAATCTAGATAAATGGGCCCCATTTGACTAGGTTCAGGTGTTTGTTTTTTACATACATAATTTGTATGTATTTTTAATATTTGTAAGTGTAAAACAGTCAAAAGAAAATGGTGGCAATCTCAACTGTTTTTTTCCCCACGACAAATAAATACACAAATAACAGCTTGCAATATTTTTTTTTACCTTTTGTGATTTTTTTTACTAGTTTGCACTGGAATATTCATCAAAGATCGTTATAAATTTAAAATGATAAAACATTTTTTCACCAAACCTTCTAAAGGCACAGACTTGGCATAGGATCCTTCAACCCTGAACATTTTTTGAAAACATTCCATATGGTCTAGGCTGCAGGTGAGAGCAAAAATCCCCAATATTAAATATATCTTGAGACTCTGGATGCCTGATCACACTTGCCAGAATTTAGGCTGTTTCATCAAAGAGTACAAAAGTTATTGAGGTGCAAAAAATGGGGTTTAAATAGGCTACTCAACCCTAACTATAGGGGAGCAAGCATGCCTCTATAATATTTATTCTTTGTAGAAATCTTCATTAATGCAGCAGTTAGGGCAACAATGCCACAAAAGTAGGGAAATGTGGCTTTGGAGTTTTCAACCATACCTTCTCACCTCCAACCCCCAAGCAGCAAAAGGAAAAAACATTAGGGTTTTGGGTCTCCAGAGTCTTGGCAAATCAGCAGTGGGCTCTTCCTTGGGGTTGTCAGCCCTAATGCTCACCCTGTTCCCTGAGCAAATAATGTCACACATGATCTCCTTTCTTCAGGCAAGGCCCAAAGAAAGCTGCCAAAAAGTGTGCTGGCAATATGTTGTGAGACTTACTGTACTTCTTTACCTCTGAAGGGTGCATCAGCATGAGGCACTGGCTTGGAGCTGTACCTTGTGCTTTGGACTGAGGGCTACAGGCTGCGGAAAGAGGTGAGCATTAGGGCTGATAACCCCAAGGATGACCCCACCACTGATTCTGCAAGACTCTGGAGACCCAAAACCCTAAGTTTTTTTTTCCTTTTGCTGCTTGGGGGATGGGGATGGGGAGTTAAGTCAAAGTCAGGTTTAATAATCAACACAAAGTATTACAGAATTGTACATTACAATTTACACAAAAGTTAAAAAAATATCAAAAAGTAGTTTAAGTTTAAAATCAAGTGTACGGAATTTTACAGAACCATATTTGGGTCAGCAGAAGTATCAATAATCGAGGGAAATGTTACAGCATGAAAATGTAAGAACCATCCAGATTCTCTGCATTATCAGGCCTTAAGGATTTTATGGCCTGTTGTCTTTTCCTTTTGAGTCTGACCACATTAGCCAAGAACCTAGATATCATTTCACCATCTTGTTTGTTCATGGGATGAAGTAGAATAAACATAGGGTCATAATTTACATTTTGCCTGTTTAACCAGGAAATCTGTGAGAATACTATCCCTATCAGAATTATAATCAGGGCTCCAGGAAATCATATGAGCAATGGTCTCATGAAATCCTCTATTACAGGGACAAGTTCTTTCTATTAGTTGTCTCTCAACGTGTTTTTTTTGTTAAAATATGTATATTTGGAAGAAAGTAAAACAAATCATGCCTGGTAACCCATTTTATGAAATTTGGGTAATTGGGAGTATAAGATAGTCTTCTAAGCCACTGTCAATTTTGTTAAAGCTGTACCCGAGAGCTTGTGTTTGTTCCTTGACTTTCTCTATCAATGTTTTGGGCAGCACAAAATAATTTACCTCTTAGTGTTTTCTTAAATAATAGAGAGATGATAATCCCTTGAAGGTAGTCCTCCCATAAGTGAAGGAGATCGATCTTAGTCAGAGTGTCAAGAAGTGTTTTTCGCCAAGGAGAGTTAAAGCCATTTTGGCCCAATTATTTTGTTTCATTTAGACATTCTAAAGAATGGTGTTTGTCCTATTGTTGGCAATTCTGGGCCAGTATGAGGCCAATCATACAGTAGTAGCACCAAATTTGTCAAGCAATTTTGTGAGATTCCCTATTTATCCTTCACAAAATATAGGGGAAATAAATCCTCTAAAATTGTTTTTGTTATACCTACAGAAAAAGGCCAGTTCTTATTACAGTACTTAAGTGCCATCTGGTGGATTTTCAACTACACTATCAGATGAGACAACCCTCTCTGCGTAGTGGTGAACACACTAACAAACAAAACAACATCCTTAACTAAAGTATTGGGTCCAGTCCTTTTTAATGTCTTCATCAGTGACATTGCAGAGGGACTGGAAGGAAAAGTATGCCTTTTTGCAGATGACACAAAGATCTGCAACAGGGTTGATACACAAGGAGGCATGGAAAGGATGAAAAGGGACTTGTCAAGGTTGGAGGAATGGTCAGAAGTATGGCAGCTAGGATTCAATGCAAAGAAGTGCAAAATAATGCACCTGGGAAACAAGAACCCAGGGGAAGAATACACAATGGGTGGGAGGTAGTAACAACAACAAAAAGGAAAGGGACCTGGGGGTAAACATATCAGATGACCTTAAGGTTAGCAAGCAATGTGAGAAGGCAGTAGGGAGGGCTGGGGGTATACTGGGATGTATAGGGAGAGGCATCATCAGCAGAAAACAGGAAGTTGTTATCCCTCTGTACAGACAGTTGGTGAGACCCCATCTGGAGTACTGTGTCCAGTTCTGGAGACCCCATCTCTGCACGGACATAGACAGGATAGAGGCAGTCCAGAAGAGGGCAACTAAAATGGTACAGGGTCTGCAAGAGAAGCCGTATGAGGAGAGACTAAAGGAGCTTAATATGTATACCCTTGAGGAAAGAAGGGAGAGGAGGGACATGATAGAAACTTTTAAGTACCTCAGTGGAATCAACAAAGTCCAAGAGGGTAGCATCTTTCAGAAAAGAGACTTGCAAGAACAAGGGACACAATTTAAAGATAGAAGGAGGGTGGTTCAGGGGCAATGTGAGGAAGTATTATTTCACAGAGAGGGTAGTGGATGCATGGAACAGCCTTTCTGAGGAGGTTGTGGGGTCTAAACTGTGGGAGAATTCAAGAATGCATGGGACAGACATAAGGCAATTCTTGTGGGGGGTAGGAAGAAATAGGCTGTTGGTTAACTAGGATATGCGCCTATCCTGTAGGTAGGGAAATGGGCAGACTAGATGGGCCTAGCAGTCCTTATCTGGCATCAAAGTCTGTGTTTCTATGTAAAGGTTTCACAATTCTCAATAGGGATTTTTAAAAATCCTTAAAAATCCTTTGACTAATTCGGTGCTACTGCTGTAGCTCTGGTAGGACTGACTCAGGGATTCTACCCAGTTCAGTACGGACTATAGTGTTGGAAGTGGAGGAAGGAACTTGTAAAATAGTTTTATAGTAGTAAGATAAAGGAAGATCTTGGTTAACTGAGTTTTGTACCCCCATGTTTCTGCCCCATAAAGAAACAGAGAATTTATTTTGGTTTTGCCCAGTTTTATAGATGAAACCATTGTTTCTCCTCCATATTTGTTGTTAAAACATAAAAGAGCTTTGGCTGCATGTATGGCTTTTGTTAGTTGTGCTTTACAGTGAGTTGTTAACTTGCAGAAGGGAGTTAACTTAATTCCCAGATTGATATATGAAGGTACTACATCTATTAAGTATTTTTTTTATATAGTTTCCCTTGTGGGTAGCAGTCCTCAAACACCATCATTTTTTTTTTCTTTTTTAGGTTGCTTTTTTAATGCTTGGAGGTCGTATTTTGCTTTTAACTGGTCTATTTTGTGCTGCAGGCCTATGCTAAACAGAAAGAAAAGGACCAAGTCATCAGCATAAGCTAATGAATGAATTGCAATAGTGTTCATTTTGGAGGAATGTAATAGGAGAGAGGTACTATATTGTGAAAGAGTCAATATAAACACTGAATAATAGGGGAGCCAAGAGGCAGCCTTACTTTACTCCTTTATTTTTTTTAAATATTGGGTACGATTCCGACTATTAACGAACGTACCTGATAGCTGTCAGAGTGTTAGTATTCAAAAGAGCAATTGGAATTTGAAGGTTGAGAGGAATCCCTTTTTTAAACAAAATTTGTCAAAGTGCTTCTCTATTCACAAAATCAAAGACTGTGGTGAAATCAACAAAAAGAGTATAACATTTCATGTTTCTATAATTTCTATGGTTTACTAACAGATGTGCAAAAATGTAGATATTATCTATGGTAGAGAAACTCTGCTGAAAACCTGTTTGATACCTTGAAAGTGGGCTAACTGAATCTATCCATTGTTGTAATTTCTCAAGTTTAATTCTAGAAAAGATTTTCAAACTAATGTCAATTAAACTGATTGGATGGAAATTTGGTGGTTCATGATATGGGCCTTTCTTGTGGATAGGCATTTTTTTTTTCTTTTGTCCATGACACTAGAATAAATCTCTTGGCCTGGCATGTATTAAAAAAGCATGTTTATATTGGGCGTGGAGTTAAGGTTTGAAACCCCAACGCCACATTTCACTACTTTTGTGGTGTCATTACCCTAACTGGTAGATTAAGAAAGTTTTTTTGCCAACTCTCAGGACAGAAAAAACAATAGCAAGTCTTAATAATAAGCCTGAGAAATATGCAAAAATATGGGATCCCCTCTATACATTGTACTCCCTTTGAAATTCCTACCCCTGGATATATCATTCCATTGTTAGAGTAGACTCCAGATGAACATCTGTGTTGAATAAGTAGAAGGAGGGGAGGGTTAAATGGTGAGGGGGATGAGGGTGGGGTGGGTGGAGGGAGGGTGTAGGACAGATCCCTGATATTGTCTATATCATGTCAAGTATGCATTGTTTTTCCAGACCTGTTCTTATTTTATTGTGAAAAATCAATAAACTTTAATTTGAAAAAAAAAAAGGAAATTATTTTGCAAAGAATTTCCTTTCTTTTTGAGATAGTGGAATCGTATCCTCATGAACTGATGCAGCTGTGCAGGGTCCTTTGGGACCTGCATCATGGGAAGACTCTTTTCTCCTATTGAAGTGGATGGCACAATCAGGAGTTTTGATGTCCCAAGTCAATAGGCACATTTATACAACCTGATCTGCACCATTGTGAGTGGTGTAGATGAGTTGCACCACTGCAGAACTTTGTGGAAAGTGTAGGTTGCTCCATTGTGGCAAACTGAAATCCCTGGTTTGGTGAGACACGTACCCGTGCAGGTGTTCTCTTACAAGCATGTAAACACACTTCTCTGCCTGCTCCAGTGCAGCCCTGTAGCACACCATGTCAAAAATTGTAACGCATATGCTATGCCTTCCAAATTTCATCCACTTTTAGATTAATGTCTATTCCTTTTGCAAATCCTAATGTCAGTTCATTTAACCAACTACATTGAGGTCCACAAAAGTCCCACAGCTTGTATAGTCATATGCCACACAGAGATAAAGAAGATACAAGTGCCTTCATAAGCTGCTGCCTTTGTTGTGGACCCCCCCCCCCCGGTGACCAAGACTGAAATATGGATCACATCACAGGAAATTTCGTATGACATTGGAACTAATCCTGCAGCAATCCACAATCTTGTATGTGTAAACACTGGGTGTCAGGTTTTGCGAAGAGTGGTGGTAAGTGATGCAGACTGGAGCACAGCAAGTGGGGTAAATGTAAATGTGCCTAAATATACAGTCCAGAAAAATAAGGTCATGAGATAGTTGGGGGACTGGAGGGACAGGCAATCAGAAATAAGTAGCACAGCTGAATGTATTGAAAGCACAATTGTCTTATTTAAATTTTAGTGGTTCCCTTGTAATTATGCACTGGCACTTATTACAGGTATATAAAGAATAGATGGCAGATACTCTTAATTTACATTAGTAATTTTTAAATGTGCTCTATATTTACAGTAATGGAAAATAACATTGCATACCATAATGCTTTTCAAATTACATGCAGCCACACTTAAGCTTTAAAGTAGTTCAATGATTGTACAGTAATTATGGAAAAAGAGGAAAAAGAGGAAACGTAGGTTGTCATACACTTTTATTTGAGTTACAGGAACATAGTATACAAGCTTTCACAGCCACATAGTCCTCTTAACTAAAATAAAAACAGCTATATGGAGAGAAATATATACAAACTAAAGGTAGTGCGACCTCCTTTTTTTCTTTTTGAATGTCAGTTTTACTCTGCAACGGCAGTACAACTCCTCTTTGATTGTTTTAAAAGCATTGTAATGCAAAGGACACTTAAGTATGAATATTGATACAATAAAACAAAGTAATATATTCTGGAAATATAGAGAAGACACTGGTTATTTCCTGCTTAATACTGACCTTTTAATAATAGCGTACTAAATGGTACGATAAATACACAAATATCTACATTCCTACATGTTATACTGCATCTGAAATTAAATGTAAAAGGCTATGACTTGCATTAAAATTCATTTTATCTGTTTAGTGGTCTTACCCTTTTAGAAGGAACATCTTCATTCTGAGAACTGGGTAAATACACCCCCCCCCACACACACACATATCTCCAGGATAGGATAAATGCCCAGATTAAACCTATTTCCAGTTGATCCTCTGGAAAGCTGTACAGCACAGCTGGCAGACAGGTTAGGTACTGACAGTGATGAAAGCACATTGAGGTGCCCTGCACAGCCATCTGCCACAGATCAGCCCCCACCCCATGTCCTTGCCACCTGCAGCCATGCAACCCACAACAAGCACAGCCTTCCTGGGGTAAATGAAGCCCATGATCCTCTAATCTCTCCAGAAGAAAAAAAAGCAGCATGCTGTCATTTCTCATAGCCACCAGTTTGTTACTGTACAGAAAATGAAAGTTTTATTGTGTACACACAGTATATAACTATGAACTATGTAATTTTTTGCAGCCAGGACAGCAAAGTAAACCCCTCCCTGGCTAAACTCCAGGAATTCCTAGTGCTCTCTAGACTGGCTGATTTCCTCTCATCAACCAACTTCTTCTCAGATTATCAATCTGGCTTCCAGAAAAAACACTCCACTTTCACCTCTCTTCTCTGCTTTACAGACTCTGTCCTCACTGCAATGAACAAAGGCCACCTCACATCAACTATATTTACTGACCTCACCTGTTTGCTCCCACCCACTGAACTGCAGACACAGCCTTTCTACAATTTTACTGGATCTTTCTTCAGCATTTAACATGCTGTAACACTTGGTTGACTACCTGGAGCACATACAAAGTCTCTTAGCAGGTGTATTAGTCTTATTTTCCATCATTCCTCTTAGGCCTTGAACAGCAGGTGTGATTGGTTACTCATTTGGCCACCAATGACCCCTCAATGGCCCTTGACAACTTTCTAAAAGCATTCACCCCACTTCAAGACAGGCATGCCCCCCTCACAGGAAGGAAAGTGAGGGGCACTGCAAGTAAATGGCTCAATGGAGGCCTGTATACTCTCATGAGGCAAAGGGATAAATGCTGGGTGAGGTATAAGAGCTCACTGTCCAGCACGGATCTCCAGAATTACAGGCAGCTGAGGAACTCATGCAAGAGAGCCATTCACTCAGCAAAAAGTGAATACTGTCAGTCCATCCTGCTCTCCACAGCCAAAAATCTGAGAACTTTCAGGCAGAGCATTAAGAAAGTGGTGGATGGAGCCACGAGAGTGCAGGTCACTGACATGCTCATTGACGGGGTTAACTGCAACATTCCCTTCACTATTGCCAATGCCTTCAACGTTCAGTTCACAGCCTTGCCTGCTTTACCCAAACTGCCGCACTACCCTGCTGGTCGGGCCTCCTCACCCAGAGGGACAACCCCCCTTACTGCCCTTTTACCTCAAGGCAGTAACAGACATGGAGGCCCAGAAGCTCCTTGCTGGTCTATCCCCATACACTGGAGCTGGGCATGACTGCCTGGAGCCCAAGCTGCTGAGGCTAGGGGCATCAGTACTAGCCCAGCCCATAACCCATGTCTTCAATGCATCGCTCACCTCAGGCATAGTCCCAAAAATCTGGAAGATGGCCAAGGTGATACCTGTACCCAGGCAAGGGGACACAAAAGACCTCAAGAACTACTGTCCCATTGCAATCCTATCAGCGATCAGCAAGCTCCTGGAAAAGGTAGTCACCTCTCAGGTCACCCACTACCTACTGACCCACAACCTACTCTCCCCTGCACAACATGGGTTTAGAAAGAGGGGCATAGCACCTCCACAGCCCTAGCAGTTGTTACCTCGGAGATCAGGTCTGCTGCTGACCGAGGTGAACTGACAGGGACCATCTTTGTTGATCTCTCAAAAGCCTTTGATCGGGTTGACCACACATTACTGTGCTCCTCTCTCCTGTCACTTGGCTTCTCCTCCCCAGCTGTTGCATGAATCAGTAATTACCTCACGGGCAGGCATCAGTACACCAAATTCAACATGGTCCTGGCTGAGCCTGCCCAGGTTAACTGCAGAGTCCCCCAGGGCTCTGTCCTGGGGCCTCTCCTGTTCTCTCTCTTCATAAATGAGCTACCCTTGGCTCCGGCTCTAGGGTCCTCAGTGCTGTACCCATATGACCTAGTCATCATGGCCAAATCCCAGGACATCGCCACCATTAACACCAAACTAAACTCGGACTTCGAACATGTCCAAACTTGGTTGCAGGACCATAAACTTGTTATTAACCTACGGAAGATGCAGGCCATGCTATTTGGCTCAGCAACCATGTTAAAAGCCACCCTGGATTCACTACAGATCTCCAGGGCTGATGGGTCACCGCTGACTGTCGCAGGCTCGGTCAAGTACCTGGTGGTAGCCCTTGACCCGCAGCTGGATACGAACCTGCACATACGAAATACATGCAAGGCCTCAAACTGCAAGCTGGGTCAGGCTTACAGAGCAAAAAGCTGTCTAACTCCAGCTGCCCGTCTTGCTCTAGCCAGGGGAGTCCTCCTACCCACACTTTGCTTCGGACTAATCACCTTTGCCCACATTGCAAAAACTAGTCTAGTAAAGGGGGACTCAGTGTACAACAACATATGCCATTTTGAGCTCTCAGACCCCCACCTTACTCACCGCTGTGAGCTATACACCCGGATTGAGTGGGTCCCACCGGAAACTCACCGCTCTTATGTTGTGGGCAACTTCATTGACAATATTGTCAGAACTGCCACCCCTCAAAACCTTGTTGAGACCCTTGTTCTTGCTACACCCTCCTACAACCTGTGATCCAGCTGCTCCCATGCCCTCCTGGTACCTAAAACCTGCACACAAATGGGTGACCGAGCCTTCGCTGCATATGCGCCCAGGGTTTGGAACTCTCTTCCAACTAGCACTCGCTCCTCTCCCTTGCACCAGAGCTTTAAAGCCTCCCTCTGGGGTTTTCTCAAAATGGCTGCCACCTGTCTCTGCACTAGACAAACCCTCTCAGCCTGAGATGCCCCAACTAACAGAGATGCTACCTAAACATTACGACTTGGGCAGAGCACAACTGTGCTCATACTCCTCCTGTTCTCACAGCATATATAAAAATGGACCATTTAGGCCCACCGGCAAAATAGGGTGAGCACTATAACTGTGCACTCCTTTCTCTCGCACTGGGCCCACTCTATCCCATCTGTGACTCCTCCTTATTCTAACTGCTAGCCTTACAACTTGCTTCCTGGAGCGATGAATTCACACTGCACTTCTTCCTACTGACTGCAATGTTTAATACTGTATTGTGATACCTGTTTTTGGTATTGTTGTCTTACAATGTCCCTGTGTTCTGGTCACTTTATATTAACTCTTCACTACTATTTGCCTGATGAAATCAGATGCTTGTAAAGTTCCTGTTGTGCTAATTCTATGTAATGTAATCCTCCATTTGTATTTGCCTGATGTTCATGTATGTACCCTGTAATGTACCTTGTAATCTCCTGGGTCACACCTGAAAATAGGCACTTGGCTGTCTAGTGTGCTTACCCGGTTAACAAAAGCAAATAAATAAATACATTTTCTGCTATTGCTGTCCATTGTGGTGTGCCGCAGGGGTTGGCTCAATCTCTGATATTTCCATACATACACTACCACTGGGTGGGAGCATCCAGATGCCAGAACACATTATTCCTGTGCCTCAGGGTCTGCACTGGTTGCCTAGTATATAGAATGCTACAGCTGTTCCCAGAAGCACGCTGCTTTCCCCTGTGTGGCCACTGTTGCAGATCACAACATGGTATGGTGGGGTGCAATTAAAAGACAAATAGATGTTTTGTTTCCTTTCATTCTTTTAATTGGCTGTTACGTCACCAGTGATGTGATCTGCTAAAATGCCTGTGACGGATAACAACAACACACATCTGGGCAGAATTGTTTATCTAACGTGCCTGTTTTGACATAAAGCTCTCTACAGACAGGGTCCCCTCTATATCTGCAACCTGTTGCGACAGAGGTTGCCAAGAAAGCACAGCACTTGGACCACAGTGGGCTCAGGGAGGGTGAGAATGATGGAACAGAGGCACACCCAGTCAGTTGTTCCACTCCACAATCCATACACCATTCTGGGGGAGCATAGCTCCCCTATGGATGCACCCGCAGAGGAGACTAAGGAGGCTGAGGACAACTGTCACAAGGGAGGCCCACAGGAAGGAGGCAGAGGACACCACAAGGAAAGGAAGCAGCTCCTGGTGGGGGACTCAATTATTAGGGGGATAGAACTGGGGGGAGCAGGGAAAACTGAAGTAAGGTGCCTGCCTGGTGCCATGGCTTGGAGAGACAGGAAACATATCCTCAGGATCACGAGAACAGCTGCACGGGAGTCTGAGCTGGACTTCATTGTCCACCTAGGGACAAATGACTTGGCTCATCATGAGATTAGAGCAGTGCAGAAGGACTTTGCAGAATTGGGGAAGGGCCTAAGACAAGTAGCACACAGAATATCCTTCTCTGAGGTGCTGCCTGTCAATGGCATGAATGATGTGAGGGTACTTTGCACCATGCAGTTTAATGAATGGTTGAAAAAATGGTGTGGAGCACAGGGGTTTGGCGTCATTGGCGACTGGGGTTTCACCTAGAGGGACACCAGCCTATACTGGCAAGATGGTCTGCATCTGTCCAGGAAGGGAACAAGTCTTTTGAGCAATTGGTTTAAATGCTTCATTGGCAAGCTTTTAAACTAGTCAAGGGGGGAGGCACTGATAAGCAGCAGGAAAATCCCAGCCTCTCCCCACAAAATAGGGTACTAAATGAGAAAAAGACCGAGGTAGAAAGGTCAGTGAGGGATGCTGCAAAAGAAGGTAAAGCCATCAAAAAATGGAGAGCAATGAGTACCAATGCCCGTAGTCTGAGTAACAAGCTTCCTGAATTAGTAGCCTTGATGGAGGAGGAACATCTGGATATCGTGGCAGTCACAGAAACATGGTGCACACAAAACCATGACTGGGATGTAAACATACCAGGATACACTATCTACAGGAGGGACAGGGAGGATAAAAGAGGAGGAGGAGGAGTAGCTCTTTACATAAGGGAAGGAATCAAAGCAACAGAACAAAAGGGAAAACAGGGAGGAGAAGAAACACTGTGGGTAAATTTGGAGACCGGCAATGGCACCACAATCCGCACAGGGGTTGTATACAGACCCCCTTCTCAGGGGGAGGAAATGGACAAGGAAATGATAGAAAGAATACTTATAATGGCAGAAAAAGGGGAGATATTGCTGATGGGTGATCTGAATATGCCAGATGTTAATTGGAGTGCAGTTGCAGTAGCCACTTCGAAGAGTGGGGTTATTCTAGATGCCCTACAGGGGGCATGCCTTAGACAATTAGTATTGGAGCCCACTCGAGAGGGAGTAATCTTAGACCTGGTCCTCTCAAATGGAGATGAAGCGAGGATCACAGATGTAGAAGTGGGTAGCCATCTGGGAACTAGCGACCATCGAACAGTATGGTTCACAATAAACACAGCAATAGAGTCAAGCCATACAAAGGCAAAAGTACTGGACTTTAGGAGGGCTGACTTTGCCAAAATGGGTGAGTGCCTAAGGAATGCACTAGCAAATGGGCAGGAAGGAGGGGTGGAAGAACAATGGGGAATAATAAAAACTGCCATCACAGAGGTAACAAGCCTTTGTGTGAAGCAAATAAACAAAACAAAACGATGTAAGAAACCACTATGGTTCTCAAAGGAAGTGGCAGTGAAGGTTCAAGAGAAAAAGAAAGCATTCAGGAAGTACAAGGAATCACAGAAGGAGCAGGACAGAGAACTGTATCAGCTCAGTGGGGTCGTGAGGGCTGAATAAGAAGATTGCCCTCCCCAGCACCAGCAGCCCAAATCAGGGATCGGATCGCCCGTGCTCCCCCAGCACAGATCGCTCAGTGGGGTCGTGAGGGCTGAATAAGGAGATTGCCCTCCCCAGCACCAGCAGCCCAAATCAGGGATCGGATCGCCCGCCCCCCAAACACAGATCGCTCAGTGGGGTCGTGAGGGCTGAATAAGGAGATTGCCCTCCCCAGCACCAGCAGCCCAAATCAGGGATCGGATCGCCCGCGCTCCCCCAAACACAGATCGCTCAGTGGGGTCGTGAGGGCTGAATAAGGAGATTGCCCTCCCCAGCACCAGCAGCCCAAATCAGGGATCGGATCGCCCGCGCTCCCCCAACACAGATCGCTCAGTGGGGTCGTGAGGGCTGAATAAGGAGATTGCCCTCCCCAGCACCAGCAGCCCAAATCAGGGAATGGATCGCACACGCTCCCCCCCCCAAACACAGATCGCTCAGTGGGGTCGTGAGGGCTGAATAAGGAGATTGCCCTTCCCAGCACCAGCAGCCCAAATCAGGGATCGGATCGCCCGTGCTCCCCCCAACACAGATCGCTCAGTGGGGTCGTGAGGGCTGAATAAGGAGATTGCCCTCCCCAGCACCAGCAGCCCAAATCAGGGATCGGATCGCCCGCGCTCCCCCGAACACAGGTATGGCACACTTGAGCTGAGGGATTCTGCAGCTCACAGTTGAATTTGGCGCCTAAACTTGGACTGTTTGCTCTGCGCCTACAATAACTATTTTTCCACCGCATATTGGCTGCTATTTAATCTGGTGTTTTATTGATATTCTTAGTCCTACTGTGTAGCCTTGCATCGCCATTTCTAAACCATTGTAATATAGTTGTAAATGCGAGATTACTTTAACTGAAGCCTGCTAGAGAAAAAAAAAAACGCTGACTGCGCTGCTCGTTTGCCTTACCTGGCCCACCTCCTCTATTTCAGTATTTAATTCCATTCTCTCTCCCCAGATCGCTCAGTGGGGTCGTGAGGATGAATAAGGAGATTGCCCTCCCCAGCACCAGCAGCCCAAATCAGGGATCGGATCGCTCGTGCCCCCCAACACAGGTACGGCACACCGCAGAGCTGAGGAATTCTGCAGCTCACAGTTTGAACCCCGCGGCACTGCGTGCCGGCTCTCCACCGCCCCCACCACGACCCTTGGTCGGCTCTCCACTTTATAGGCATTACCACGTGAGGCTGCAGAACCAATCAGCCTACTTTACCATCTGCAGGTTATACTAGCTGAACACTAGAGGGATCCTGCTCTTCTAAGCCCTCCTATCTCTCAAACAGCCCACCATAACATAATGACTCCTTTAGGTATTAGATTATTCACACTGCTTCTCTTCACCCCAACACTGCTACAAAAAAACACAGCTCTAAACCTCTATAACACTGCGACATATACTGCGACATATGTTCTTATGCTAGCCTCCTGTCCACATCCCATTCCCACAAACCCCTCCCTCAAACCTCCTTTCTCCTCCTGCACCCCACACACACTGGCTTACCCAACTGCCTCCTCTCACTCCCCTCTGGCACCCATACCCTGTGCAGCCCATAATAGCTGGTGGCATCCCCCTGCGCTAGCCCTGCCTACCCTTAGCTCCCTGCCTATCCCCTGCAACACCCCTCGCAAACCCTCCCGACCGCCCAGACACCACCACCATCACAGCTGCAGTCCCTTGCGCCGGCTCACCATCTTACTCCTCCTGCTCTGGTAGTCCACCCCAACCCTGGCCCAGGACCCGGACACTGCCCTCCACAGGGCATGGCCTCCGCATTGCCTGCATGAATATCTGCAGTCTGCCTAAAAAGACTGCTGCACTCCAATGCTGGGCCTCCCAGCATAAGCCCGATGTCCTTGCCACAGTGGAAACCTGGCTCTCACCATTGACCCCGGACTCGACCGTCTCCCTTCCTGGCTTCTCCCTCTTCAGAGAAGATCGTGTGGGTAAGCGTGGGGGGGGCTGCGCTGTCTACCTAAGGAACTCCCTCCTGGGTCATGCCCTGCGTACCCCAAAGCTCGATCATGGGGCTCAAGCTATCACCCTAAAAATCTCTCCTGACCCAGGCCGTGGCCCGCTTTACTTCACAACGACATATGTACCCCCACGTGAACAAAACCAAGCTATCCACTCCCTCACTGAATACCTCTCTTCCCTGCCTCACAAGGCAGAACAACTCATAGTGGGTGACCTCAACATCAACTGGTTCAGTACTACCTCTGCTCAAATCAAAGATACCTTCACTTCCCTTGATCTATCCCAGCTAGTGACTCAACCCACCAGATTTAACCAATCTAGTGGGACTAGCACGCTGCTTGACATTGTGCTCTCCAACCGCCCACACAAAATAAAGGATATTAATATATTGCCCAACTCCCTCAGTGACCACTCACCAATTCTTTGCCACTGGTCCACCCTCACGCTCAAAACCACGTGCCTTGCCACCCTCCATCGTCGTTTTCACCCTGGAGGTCTACGTAAACTTAAGTGTCACCTTGCGCAACTTGATTGGTCTCCAATCTCCCTTGCACCGGACATAGACATTGCCCTTGCTTTCCTCACCAATGCCTTCTGCAAGGCCTGTGATGTTTTTGCCCCTATCACCCGCCTCCATACCAAGAGGCACTCAGCTGCCTGGATAACCACCCCCCTGATCCAACAGCTGAAGCAACATGATAATCTATGGCATATTGCTGTCAATACTGGCAAACTAGCTGACAGACAGGCCTATAATGCAGCACGGAACCAGTGCACCTTGGCCATAAGAAAAGCCAAAGCCAGCTACTACCAATCCACCTTGACATCCACTTGGGGCAATGCCCGCACCTTCTGGAATAACATGAAGGAGTTAAACGGGATGACCTGCTCCACCTCTCTGTCTCAGATGATCATAAATGGTGCTGTTAACGTGGACCCTCCCCGTATTGCCAACTGCCTCAACGAAACTTTCACTGACCTAAGCTCAGTTCTCCCGGCCCACTTCTTTGACCCCATACCGGTATGCAACAACCCAGCTATTGCTCACCCCCCATTTCTCTTTAGGACTATCTCCCCACAGGATGCGAAGCCAATCCTCCTAAATGCTCTTTCTTCCCGCAACCCTAGTGAGGACCCCCTCGACTCCTGGATACTCCGCCTAACATTGGATGTCATGTTAGTCCCCCTCACTGACCTCCTCAATCGATCCCTGTGTCTTGGACAATTCCCGAAGGCATGGAAGCAGGCCGAAATCATCCCTATACATAAGAATGGAGACCATATTGTACCTAATAACTACAGACCCATCTCCATCCTCCCCCCCCAAAGCCCTTGAAAAAATAGTATCCACACAACTCGTAACTTATCTATCCAGCCACAACATACTGTGCCCTGAACAACATGGATTCCGTCCAGGTCACAGCACCACCACAGCTCTTCTGGAATTCTCCCACCATATACACTCTGCACTGGATGGCAGGGAATTGGCTGGGGCAGTTTTCATAGACCTGTCCAAGGCCTTTGACACCGTGAACCACCCACTATTGCTTGCCACCCTCTGTAAAGTTGGGCTGTCATCTAGCCCGTTAGCCTGGTTCTCCAGCTACCTTAGTGGTAAGTCTCAACGCGTCAAGCTAGCTGGTTGCCTATCCTCGGCCCTGCCTGTCCTCTAAGGAGTCCCTCAAGGCTCCATTCTGGGCCCCACATTATTCAGTCTCTTCCTGAACACCCTTCCCAGCTCGTGTTCAGGAAAGCTGCTATTATACGCAGATGATGTAGTCCTGCTTTCCTCGCACCCCAATCCGGTCACTCTCCAGAACAGCCTACAAACCTCCTTCAGCCAAGCTGAAAAATGGTTCCTCGACCACCGCCTGGTCCTGAATCTCAAGAAGACAAAGTCAATGATCTTCACACACCACCAAAGTAGCTCCAAAAATGCCCCCCTCTCCATACTTCCCAACACCCTCCATCCCCTTGAACAGGTGTCAACTTACAAATATCTGGGGATCACCTTTGACTCATCCTTCTCCTTTCATACCCATATCAGTGCATATGAACACCCGGATTGGGCTCCTCTATCGTCACAAAGACTGCCTCCCTGGCTTCGTCCTGCGGTTGGCCATTACTTCCTCCATCCTGTCACTAGTTGACTATGGCCTCCCCATATACGCAGCTGCTGGTCCCACTACCCTCACTAAAGTCCAGACCTCCATCAACAAAGCCTGTAGGCTCCTGGACGGTGCCCCAAGCGGAACCCACACATGCCAGCTCTATGCCACCACGAATATACTCAACCTGGAAGAACACCTGCAATATCACACTGGTATACTAGCAAAAAAGACTCTTCTAGGTCTGTGTCCCCCTTGTGTCACTGCTCAGCTCCAGCCTGCTTCCCACTCAACCGTCACCCATGCCGCCTGCAAGACTGCCTTCCAGGTGCCTAGGCCAGGACCTCCCTTCCCCAAAGGTCCTTTTTATTACAGGCACAATCCTGGTACAACTCCCTCCCCAAGCACATCTCTAACACCCCTAAAATTGGTCAATTCAAAACTGCTCCTGCAGAACCACCTACTTGGCACTCGGAAGTGTACGTGCTCACGGTAAGCCATCCACTTCTCTCCAGCCTCGATAGCCTGCCCCACTCCATTTTTTCTCTGAAGTTTGCCTGCATGACCTACCAGGTTTTAACAGTGTTCTCCACTCTGTGCTATGGTAATCTACCTATTCTTTATGCTATGTATAATTTACTCTGTAAAACACCTATGTCTTATGCTATGTATAATGTATGTACACACCTGTATTGTCTCACCTTGTCTCGCCGTACTACTTGTTGTCTCCCCTCCCTGTGATGAGGTGCCTTTGTAAATGAGTCTGTGACTCAAAGGTTGTAAATCCGATTTATGAACTAAATAAAAATAAATAAATAAATTTAAAGCAAAAGGAAGCTGGGAAGGCAGTCAGAACAGCAAAGGCCCAAACCGAGGAAAAGATAGCCAACTCAGTTAAGAAGGGGGATAAAACCTTTTGTAGGTACATCAGGGAGTGAAGGAAGACCAAGGGAGGGTTAGTGAGGCTTAATAAAGGGGAGGAGGGTGGGCAGAGGGTGACTGTGAAAGGCAGAGATACTAAACAAATATTTTTGCTCAGTATTTACAAAGGAAGAGGGGAGGTACCTAAAACAAACAGTAGAAACACTCTGGATACAGAAGTTGATACCAGCCCATTTACAGAAGAAAGGGTTCTGAAAGAACTCTTAAAACTGAAGGTGGACAAAGCAATGGGGCCTGATGGGATTCATCCCAGAATTCTAAAAAGAACTAAGGGTAGAACTAGTGACACCACTGACTACCATCTTTAACAAATCATGGGAGGATGGGGTGGTACCCAAGGACTGGAGGATGGCAGATGTGATTCCCCTTCACAAAAGTAGAAGCAAGGCAGAAGCAGGAAACTACAGACCTGTTAGTTTAACCTCAGTAGTAGGGGAAATGATGGAATCACTTCTGAAGGAAAGAATTGTTGAGTATCTAGAGGCCAGAGGGGCACAGGACCCAAGGCAGCATGGATTCACAGTGGGAAGGTCATGCCTGACAAATCTGATAGATTTCTTTGACTGGGTGACCAAAGTAGTAGATCAGAGAGGGGCTGTGGACATGGCCTACCTAGACTTTAGCAAGGCATTTGACACTGTCCCACACAAAAGATTAATATACAAGTTAGCCAGCCTGGGAGTGGGTCCCAAGATGACAACCTGGGTAAAGAATTGGCTGGAGAATAGGACACAGAGAGTAATAGTAAATGGAGTCCACTCTGAAGAAAGGGGGGTTACTAGTGGGGTACCGCAGGGTTCAGTATTAGGACTGGTCCTCTTCAATTTCTTTATAAGTGACATTGCAGAGGGACTGGAAGGAAAAGTATGTCTCTTTGCAGATGAATCAAAGATCTGCAACAGAGTTGATGCACAAGGTGGGGTGCAAAGGATGAGAAGGGACTTGGCAATGTTAGAGGAATGGTCAAATGTATGACAGCTTAGATTCAATGCCAAGAAGTGCAAGGTAATGCACCTGGGAAACAAGAACCATGGGGAAGAGTACACAATGGGGGGTGAGATACTAACAACAACAAAAATGGAAAGGGACCTGGGGGTAGTCATATCAGATGACCTAAAGGTGGGCAAGCAATGTGACAGGGCAGCAAGGAGGGCCGGGGGTTACTGGGATGCATAGGGAGAGGCATCACCAGTAGAAAACAGGAAGTTATTATGCCTCTGTACAGACAGCTGGTGAGACCCCATCTGGAGTCCTGCGTGCAGTTCTGGAGACCTAATCTCTGCAAAGACATAGACAGGATGGAAGCTGTCCAGAGGAGGGCAACTAAAATGGTGCAGGATCTGCACCAGAAGACATATGAAGAGAGACTTAAGGAGCTTAATATGTATAGCCTCGAGGAAAGGAGGGAGAGGGGGGACATGATAGAAACTTTCAAGTACCTCAAGGAATCAACAAAGTCCAAGAGGGTAGCATCTTTCAAAAAGAGGTGTGCAAGAACAAGGGCACAATTTGAAGATGGGGGCGCTCAGAGGTAATTTAAGGAGTATTTTTCACAGAGAAGGCTGTGGATGCATGGAGCAGCCTTCCGGAGGAGGTTTTGGAGTCAAAAACAGTGGTGGAATTCAAGCATGCATGGGACAGTCATAAGACAATTCTGGAGGGGGGGGTAAGAAGAAGTAGGCTGCTGGTTAACTAGGATCTGCAGCTTATCCATTAGGTAGGGAAATGGGCAGACTGGGTGGGCCAAGCAGTCCTTAACTGCCATCAGAATCTATGTTTCTATGTTCACCAAAGCTTTCAATACCATCTCCCACACACACCTCCTGCAGAAGTTGCACTCTGCAGGTCTCTCCACTGTCCTCTGTTTCAAATCATACCTCAGAGACCAACTGCAACATGTCATAGTTGGCAACTCTGCATCTCCCCATCCTATCTGGCATCCCTCAAGGCTCTATCCTTGGCCCCATCCTCTTTTCTATTTTCATTATCGACCTTACCACAGTATGCTCTCATACTAGCATCCACCTTTCCACCTTTCCACCAATGACACTATCCTTTATGTCTCTGGCCCCACCTCTGACTCAGTGCAATTATCACTTCAGTACAATTTCAACTGCATGCTTATGTGGTTTCATGACAACAACCTAAAAGTAAACACCAAATACAGTCTCAGTGATCTTTGGCTCCCCCCAAAACTGGCCAAATTCCCCTTCCTTCCTTCCTTCCTAGATTCACCACTTTAGACTACTCCTTTCTTGATATAGTGACCTCAAACAAATACCTAGGCCTTTGGCTAGACCAGCCTCTCAGCTACTCAGTTTATATTGACTTCCCCTGTTCAAAGCTATGCAACAAACTAGACATTCTCTTTCACAACAAGCACATCATCCCCCTACATATCTGTCATGAAAAAATTCTCAAGATCATCCTACCGCTCTTTGACTATGGGAACACTATCTATGCCTCGGCTCCTGCCTCCTCTGCCTCTAAGCTTGACACTCTACTCTATTCCTTCTGCAGATTTACCAATAATCCCCCTCCACGTACTCACCACTGCACACTCCTCTCATCTCTTAACCTCTCCCACAGGCAGCACAATTATTCACTCATAACCATGTCTAAATACTGGTTCAACCTTCTCTCTCCTTACCTCTCCTCACTCCTCTCCTCTGCTGTCCACTTCTTGTACTCCCATAGATCCTGACACCCCCACTTCTTCTCCATCCCCCATCAGTGATTAACAGTTGGGACCTCTGCCTTCTCATATAATTTCCCACATCTCTGGAATCAACTGTCCACTGATCTCCATGACTCCCAATCCCAACAAGCTTTCAAAAGCAAACTTAAATGTATCTCTTCTCCCCTGCACCTATTGCTCCCCTTTCACTACCTCCTCTCAATCAGTTCCTACCTTTCTACTCATCAATCTACTTCTCTGTCTCCCTCCTTATAGTACCTCTCTCAGCTTCCTTCTTGACACAAATTTCTGTTACCTAAAGCACTTTCTATGCAAATACTTTTTTTATTTGACCTCTGTCACCTGTCTTTCCATTGAAATTATCAAAAGCACTTTTCTATGTAATATGTATGTTATTTGAACTTTCTCATCTATCTACACATTGTAAATCCCTAATAACCTGCATCTTAACTGACTAAATGCAAATGTCACTTGTTTGTTGCCATTCCCACTGTATTTACTATTCACCCTTGTCTCTGGGTCACACTTGGAAATGAGTCTCAGCTCAGTGTGCCGTTCCAGGTTATTAAATTTTAAATAAATAAATGAATTAAACAGTAGTCTTTAATCAACACTTGAAAAATAACAGCAGGTTCACCAAGAGTGTCATAGAAAAGGCTGAAATATGCAGGCTGTGCCACAATCCATGAGCAGTCCAGTTTACTGGTAAATGCCATTATTTTTTATACAATTAAAAAACTGGCCTTGCTTTGCACAATGATGCTCTTTTATTTCTTGTCTTTTCCATCCAACTGACCACTGATTAGTGATGACCATTAGGAAGCAGATACTGGCATTCACTGTAAGTGGGAAAGAAAGGGTCAACAACAGACACAGAGTGCAGTAAATTGATGCAGTGCTGATTTGCTATTAGGGATATCCACTAAACCTACCTTAGTAATCTAAATTAGTTCAATTTCAGCAGAACTTCAGACAGAGCACCCTTTACCTCAGGTTGGTACAGAATGAAGAAAGGGACAATTATTTATTTATTTTATTTTTATTTAGTTTTTGTTAACCGGGTAAGTGCGCTAGTCAGCAAGTGACTGTTTTCAGGCACGACCCGGGAGGTACAATTACAATACACAAAGAGTACAGCCAGATTATTAAGACAACGAGTACAAAAAATGCAGAGAGAAATACATATGGCAATGTAACATACATTAGTAAACAAAAATATACTTTAGCACTTGATCATGGAACATACTCAAAAATGTGAATAGTAGAAGGCAGAAAATAAGAGGATAGGCATCAGTAGAAAAGACACATGGAAGGAAAACTGGCAAAAGGATGGGAGGAGAGATTAAGGGAAAGGAGGTGCCGTCGGAATCTGACAACAGCGGGTGAGGGCTACAACCTGCGGCCGGGCCTATGGAGCCGAAAAGACGGCAGGTGAAGAGAGAGAGTGGTGGGGGAGCGGCAGATGGCAACAGCGGTAGGAGGGTAGGAAAATACAGCCGTCTGGTGGAACCGATAGATGGCAGGCGAGAGTGAGGATGCTGTGAGAGGGGATAGAGGCGGAGGAGTTACGGCAAAGCGGCAAAAGTGTCAAAGTCAAGCCGAGCCAGTAGAACCAAGAGACTGCAGGGCAGGGAAGGGGGTCGGGTAGACTGTGGGAGTAGGCGGTAGTAGGTGGAGAGAGGTGACTAAGCACAGCCAGGAGGGTGGGGACTAAGGAGGGGCATGGATGAGTTAGGAACAGGTAAAGGTGAGTTTGGTGGGGAGTGGCAAAAAGGGGGGAAGAGGATATAACAGAAGAAGGGGGGGAAGAGAGCAGCAGTGGGGTTAAGTGAGGGGAGGCTGTGAAGTGAAAATAAGAATGTCATGGAGTAGAATAGCGACTTACAATTGTCAACAGCTAACATTAGGCTTATAAAGAAACAGGTTAAGGCAACATTAATTACAAGGCACAAAATAAAACATTAATTACAAGGCACAGTATAGAACACCCATTTGGACAGGCAAAAGTGCTAGCAATGAGGAAACAGTACAAATGCAGCGGATCAGGTAGGGTCAAAGCAAATACATTTGTCCATAGTAGTGAGGAAAGTCCTCAGTTTGCTCTTAAAAGTCACATGAGTGGAGACATCTCTTAGATCCTGAGGTAGTAGGTTCCATAGGTGGGGGGCAGCATGATGGAAGGAGCCCATGCCCTTTTTAGTCCGACAAAAGGGGATGGATAGTAAGGTCTGATCAGCCGATCTAAGATTCCTTGTGGGAATGGCTGGCCTGAGGAGATCAGATAGGATAGCAGGCTTGGACGTCCTTAGGATGGAATCAACTAAATTGTACAAGTAGTACTGCCTGGTAGAGGAAGGAGAGAGCCAACCAAGGTCCTGATATAAGAGACAATGATGCTGCAGCCGAGGTGCTTTGGTTGCATAGCTGCACATTATTGAAGGTAGTATCCCATAGTTGCAGTGAAGATTTGGTGGCCAAGGACAGGATGGGACACCCATATGGAGGTTGGCAATAGAATGCCTCTGGCTATCCAATTTAGCAGCAGGGGTGAGCAGGTATTTGGTTCTAAAGGCAGCCCCCAATTTGCAGTTAATTGACTTGCAGGTTTCCTGTATATGTGCTTTCAGGTCCAAGGTTTGATCCAGGTGGATACCAAGGTAATGAAAGGAAGTGACAGTTTCTATAGGGTCCCCATCGATATCAGAGACAGAGATGGTCAGAGGACAGGATCTAAGCTTGTGATTGGAGCTAAACATCATAACTTTTGTTTTATTTGTATTTAAAACCAGGCGTTGAGAGTTCAACCAGTGTTGTACAGCACGGAAATCTGCAGTGAGGGCAGCATTTAGATCCAGGACCTTATCAGAGTGATAATAAATTACCAGGTCATCTGCATAAAGAAGTGAGTGACCTGTGGTGACCAGCTCAGGAAGTTTATTGACGAATAATGAGAATAGAAGAGGGCCAAGTATAGACCCCTGAGGGACCCCAATGTTGATAACAGCACTGTCTGACATGGATGAATTAAACTTAACAGCTTGTGTTCTGTTGGAGAGGTAGCTTTTGAACCAGGTAGTGACTGGGGGAGAGAAGCCCAAGGTACTGAGGGCGGATAGTAGCAGAGAATGGTCAACCAGATCGAAAGCTTTGGTTAAGTCAATGAAGACTGCCCCTGTTAACTTTCCTCTATCCATATTGGTAACGATATCTGAAGTGAATTTTGCAAGTGCTGTCATGGTGCTGTGATGCTTTCTAAAACCATGTTGTGCTGAGCATAGTAAATTGAATTTCTCAAGGTATTCAGTGATTTGAATGGATACTACTTTTTCCAGGATTTTATTCAGAACAGACAAAATAGCAATAGGCCGGTAATTTGATATGTCATTTTTACTGCCTTTCTTAAATACAGGAGTGACTCTGGCTGTCTTCCAGACTTCAGGGACAATGCCATTGGAGAGAGATAGGGTGAAGATGTGTGCCAGGGGGCCAGAGATGTAGTAAGAAGCCATTTTAGTAGTCTTGGTTCTAGGCCATCTGAGCCAGTACTGGTGTTTTCAGAGAGTGACCTGAGCAGCTTTAGGACCTGATGCCTAGACACTTCCCTGAAATAGAAGGGGTTGAGTTAAGTTTGGGGTCCTTCAGATGCTGTGGGGTTAAACTGTGAAGCAGAGGATTGTGATGGGAGGGAAGCTGTGAGGCTGATAAGTCAGAAAATTGTTGGTTAAAAGCATTTGCAATGGTAGTAGAATCATTACAGTGTACACCATGTAGGACCATATCTGAGGAGTGACATCTTTAGCAGAACCCAAGAAGGACTTAATGTGACCCCAAAACTTGCGAGGGTCATTGGAAGAATTAATCAGCAGGTTTTGGCAGTATTTACTTTTGGCCTGCCTGATGCATCTTTTACAGCCATTTCTGTATTGTTTATACAGAATGAGATCTGACTGCAGTCCAGTTTGTTTGTATTTTTCCATTGATTGTCTCTAACTTTTAACTTTTGAAGCAGGTCTTTTTCAGCCACCTCGAATGCTGGCCCCTTACCCTCCTTTTGACTGTAGGAGGTGCTTCTTTGGATGTTGCCAAATAGTCAGAAATGAATTGAGGGCAGTATCAACATTGGTTGCGGTATAAATGTTAGACCAGTCAACACAAGAGAGGTCAAATAGGAAGGCTTGTTTGTCCAGGGCAGCATAGTTTGAAAACCTAATCAGACGTGGTGGAGGAGGAGCAGGTGGACAGGATCACCATCGACAAAGTGTGGGGGAATCATCAGTGATTGAGTCAGCAAGCACTGTGGCATCTAGTACATGATCAGGTCTGGTGGTGAGGATCCAATCAAGTAGGGACCCTGAGTGCTGAGTAGTAGTTCTGGTAAAGCCTGTGATAGTTTGGTGTAGATTGTGCTTCTGTATTAGAGATTCAAGGATGCTGTGCTGTGGACCCAGCCAGTTAAGGTTCAGGTCCCCAAGGAGTAGAGCCTCATTTGATTTTACATTCTGGGAGACATATTGTAGCAAATTCTGAGACCGCTCATCCTGTTTGTAGGTGGATTGTAGACACAAATGATGTGCAGCAGTTTTGAACCCAGTGCCAGGGTAGCATGCAGAGTTTCACAAGGTGTTAGGGAATCAGTGCAGGTAGGATGTTCAGGGATAGATGATTTTGTACATAATCGTAACCCCCCTTTGACCCAATACGGTCTTCCTTAGAATGCATAACCAGGCACAAGACAAGTGGCATCAGGCACCCAAGGCTTCAGCCAAGTCTCTGATAGGCATAAAATGTCAGGGTTAATCAGTTTAGCCCAGGCTTCGACCTCAGCCAGGTGACTCGTGAGACCCGGATATTCATGTGGGCTATAACCAGACCCTTTTTGTTGCAGCCGGCAGGTGAAGCGCAAACCATAGGGCCCGGATTGGCTCAATATCTCCGCAAGCATAAGGAGCCGGGCAAGGTGAGAAAGTAGGTTGGCAGAGAGAGTGCCTAGCTGGCATTTGGGTCTACAATAGTTCAAGAGATAGGAGTGGATAGACAGATAGATACAGCCCTTTTTGATGAGGATAGAGTGAGCAGGGGTAGAATTCGAGTAATAGTACAGCAGGATGTTAGAAAACCTGAAGTCACTATCATTGTTAGCGCAGGGATAAGTAGCAAGAGATGTACAAGTTGTTAGCCAGTTTAGACATAACAGGAGAGACAGGAGTATAAGTGGTGAAGTTTTAGAGGTGAGAGCAGACAGCATTTCAAACGTAACAGTTACTTTCCTTTTGTTTGTAGCCTGCAGGAAATTACAGCAAGCACACGCTCAGTTATTGGTGGGCAGGCACCACAAGGATTCAATTCCAAACACATCTGGTGGATGAGGTGTTAGACAGAGGAATTTAGGATTAAGATGGAGACAGTCTCACTCGGTACTTGTGGGGGAGTTTCTACTGTTGTAAGTAGAGATGTTGCTAAATAAAATTTCACCAGTGAAATTACCACAAAACTCAGCAATTTCACTGTGCAAAACTTTTGCAAAATTGCAAAATTCATTATAATTGTATCTTCCTGGTGTCCAGTGCCCCCCACCTCTCCCACCCCACTGACTCTTTCTTCCTTGTGTCTAATGGTTCCCCCCAAGCCAGTCACCGGCACAAATTGAATAAAGCCACCCTGCCTCACAGTTAGCTCATTATTATTAATGAGAATAATGAGATTCCCTGGAACCTCAAGCCCCAATCCCAAAACAATTAAATCACCAGTACTCCCTGGTGTCTGGTGGACCCCCATCCTGTCACCAGATAGCACCTACCCCGCTCCCCCCCAATACCCCAATCGGGCCATCGGCATAACCCATCACTCACCTCCACCGCTGGTAGCCTGATTGCACACTTCAATGAATAAGTGCATGCTTATGCAAAATACATGATTAAATCTGTAAAGATAAATACTTACACATACAAGTATATAAAATAACTATATATGTGTGTAATAACTAAAATGCAGCAATTTAAAAAATAATTTTATGAATAGTGTCCACTGGCAACTACTGGCAACAAGGTAGATTTTACTAAATTGTTGTGCACAAAATTTTTATGTCCCCTAAATAGAAGGTGTCATCCTCCAATCTTGAAGTGTAAGGAATGATATTTCATAGAGTTGATCCCATATAGTACAGTGAAGCCCTACCCACTTCTGAATTACATTTCAGTACTATGAATTCCAAGATCTTACCAGTTCTTAAATTATCCTTCCAAGGCCTTTTTGTTATGTTTTCCATTATATATTGTGGAAATTTCCCTTTGTAACACTTGAACATGAATGCTAAAATGTGAATGTTTCTACGGTCATTCAGTCTTAATCAGTTCAGATCCTCATATAGCTTACAGTGGTGTGTATCATGAGAGGTGCCAAGGATAAAACAGGCAAATCTATCAAAAATAATATCTACAGTAACTTGGCCCGCTTCCTCGCCGACACCCCCACGTTCTAAACAAATTCTAGTCAGAGATGATATGGTTGTGGAAAGCTTTTGGGATGCTTTTACTTATTATTTTTAATGAATTTGCACAATGCAGATCTGTGAAGAGGCAGTTTCTATGTGGTCTTCCTTTTACACATTTTTACAATGTGTTTTCCTAGAATATGCCTGCTGATTGCTATATAATTAGCCTGGCTAGTTCACAGAAGATGTGACATCTTATTCTAAGTGGGGCGCTACATCTACACAATATTATGCTGCATTGTGTAAAATCAGAATGCACTGAAAACAATATTTTACATCTGGGGAAACATATTAAGTGCTGGACTGATGCACGACCAGAAAGATACATTGTATAAAGAGAATGTGCCACCCGTACAGGGTGTGCATACAGTGAAGCCCACCAAGATGAAGTGCAGCACTACAGAATTCTGCAGTAAAGTTACTGCAGCAAACAATGCAATTTCAATGGGAGTTAATCCTTTTTGTTATGCAGTAAACCTCTGACACTGTGGTTCATCCTGGTGGGCTTCATTGTACCTGCTGAAAATGTAACCCTGGATGGGAGTCACAGTGCAGGCAGCTGCCAAGTCAGTTGCATTCAGGGTGACCTCAAATGAATACCTTCAAGCGGGAATGTGTGGCACATACCAGTATGCAGCACACCCTCATGAGTGATATTCAGCCCAGGAATACAAATGACTAATTGAGCATGCAGGGTGCTAATGGGCCTCATGCATGCTCATTAATAGCCCATTTGCATGTTGGCATGGGAATGAATGTGCCGGAGCAGCTCTCACCCCCAAGCCCCAATCCCAGTCACTCTCATGTGGGGCAGGCCCTGAAGTCTTGGGTGGTAAAGTGGCATCCCCCACCCATTTGACCAGCCCCTATCATACCGGAGTCCAGGCTCTATCATTTTCATACTGTAGGGACCCCGATGCCATCCCTGATTGCACCTGAATACACCTACAGTCCATATTCATAGTGTAGTGGCTCCCTCTCCTGCTCAACAATGCATACACAGTAGGGCACTGGAATGTGTTATATGGTGGCACAAGCTGTTTGCAGGTGATAACACCCAGTGGCCATACACCTCAGGCACTCGCATGCAGATCCATCATCCCAGTGCCATTGCACTGCTCAGTGAGGGTGACAGCCAATGCTGTACCTACTCACACAGGTCCCAAAACAGGCATGTTACAGCTGACCTCCAATTCATTTGTACAATTGGGGAACTGCAGATGAACTATCCATAGCCTGAAGCGTATTCAAATGACATTGTAGGATACCGCACCCCATGGCACCCAGAATACCTCAACAGTCCAGAGGGTGGCATGTTACACAAGGGAATGGGGGAAAGTGGTGACTTGCAGTGGTGTATGACAGCAGGAAGATACAGCAACAGCAAGGCAAGCATTGGAGATATGTAAATTCCCTCTTACGGTTTGTCGGGGGACTTACACATGGCTGCATACACTGGTGGGTCCACAGCTTGTGTGATGCCCTAATGCATGGTACAGCTAGTTGGGTCATTCCAGAATGCAGGTCCCCAGCCCAGGTTCAGTGCAGTCAGTGGCTGGCCATGCCAGCGTGTGGAGGGTAGTGCCAGTCTTTGCAATAGGTTGGATATGGGGGGAGTGATGGTGTCTGCATCCAGGGGCAGTGGGTGGGGGTCCTGTATGCTATGGATATGGATCATGGTTTCCTATGATGAGTTCTGGTCTGGGGGGCCCTACACTATGGAGCACTTCAGGGATGGAGTTAGATAGATTGGGGATAGGAAGAGGGGGACTCTAGTCCACCAGGGCTTACAGGCTGTTGTGCACCAGGGTGCACATCCGCAGCCTACCTATGGGTGGCTGGCTGGGTTAGGCCAGCTATTCATGGCCTAACTGTGAGCCACTATGCTCTGGATATGAGGGGCTCATTCCTACTGAATATGCCACTGCATGGCATATGCATGGGAATACCCCCTCGACTTGCACGGCATACCATTTGTGTGTGCCCTAGCTCATTCCCTTGCAGCATGCGCATCCAGCTCATTTGAATATCACGCTGCTGTGCATTGTTGGAGTCGCATGGCACATCTCCCTTTTCTGATAGGATGCAATGCATATCTTCTTTGAATATGGAGGCCCTGGACTATGTACCCTGAATAAATACATTATAAAAATGGTAAAAGCATGACCCCACTGAAACCAAGATATTACATCTAATCTGAGACAGCAATACAATGCAAAAATGTGTAAGTGAAGATCCCTGTGACAATGAAATGTAGCATCTCCTCTGCCCTATCCAGGATAAAAAATATAGGATAAGAAATATTTAGTGCTTCCAGATCCAAATAACCATTTCCAGGTAAGAAGCCCTCATTTTTCCTGTGTTTTCCCTGCAGTGGCAGAATCAAATTCCTGTAGATCTTCCCATAAACCACTGGTTCCTTATTTATGACTTTGTTCTTTATTTCTTACATTAGCAGCCTTTTATCAGGAAAAGAGTTCTGTATTATATGTCAAAATGGCCTTGGAAGGATGTGGCTTTACATGGTATGCATAAGGCACAATGGGGGACTATATGAAATAACAAATACCACACTCATTATTTCATGAACTATACTCAAAATTAGTAATCACAAGTTGGACAATCTTTCAAAAGATACTAGTAATGCCTGTGAACAAATTTATTGCAAATATATATATATATATATATATATTTATATATATACACATGTATACATATATGTATGTGTATATATATATATATATATCTCAGAGGCAAAAAACTCTTTTTAATGCATCAGTTAGGGTTGTTCCACAGCAACAAAAGTGAGGAAATTCGGTGTTAGGGTTGAATCCCCCCGTTGCTCCCCCTCAGCCCGCTCCCCCAACCGGCATTGGGGTGTGAGATGGGGTCATCTGTCCTAATTCTCACCCCATCATATGCGTGAAAAAGCTGAGGCATAGGAGAACGGAGTGAGAGTTAGGACTGACGACCCCAATGCACAACCCAATACCAGTTGGGGGGGCGGGCTCAGATGGGTGCAAGGGGGGTTTTCAACCCTAACACCGAACTTCCTCACTTTTGTTGCTGTGGAACAACCTTATCTGATGCATTAAATGGAATTTTTTGCCTCTAATTTCCCTTTTTTGTTGAGAATGAGGACTATAAATAGTGAAAGGAATGTGGTGATGGGAGCGCGGGGACATTTGGGGTAAGGGGTAAGGACATGAGGTTGGAATGGGTAGACTAAGGGGTATCATGAGGAAGTATGTCTTCATAGAAAATGTGGTGAGCAGAGGTGGTAGGGGAAAATTCTGTAGGGGAATTCAAAAATGCATGGGATAGGCATAGGGGAACCCTAGCAATAGGTAAAAGAACAAAACCAGATATCAAGTAGGGTATGTGTTTTTTGCAGCAGGTAGAGAAAAGAGGCAGACTGGGTGGGCATAAGGGTCCTTATCTGCCATCAATTTCCATGTTTCTAAGCCTGTTGCTGCCTACAGGGTGGCAGTGGGGTGTTTGGGTTGGAAACCCTAATGCCACATTTCCCTACTTTTGATGCTTCATCCCAAAGTGGTGCATTAATGAAGTTTTTGCAAAGAATAGGTAGATGATAGATAGACAGGGAGACAGACAGACAGACAGACAGATAGATAACCACAGAGAAAGAGAAAAAAGAATAGAAACAGCTAGTGAATGACGGGAGATAATGGGGGGGGATGCATAAGGCAGGCAAGAGACGGACAAGTGACATAATATGAGATGAACAACTACATGTTAGCTTTTAACTGTCTATGCATAACAAAGGGGACCGGGCCTTACTCAACCCTGTCATGGCCCAGATAGTCTAATCATGGCTCTTTTATCTGCACTGAGGGTTAAGTTTTACCTAACCCACAAAATTCAATTGTGCACATTAATTTTAAATGTGAGTTTACTTTTATATTTACATTTCCTGGTATTTTCTATCATTTTCTCCTCCTTTTCTACTTCCTTCATTCCTAATAGCTTCTACCTTCTAGTTTCCCCATAACTGTCATGTGGGCACATAGCTGAAGCTACTACTTACCCTATAGTGTATACAGGAAGATTGTGCTGCATGGATTTCTGTTCTTATCAGAATGCTGTTGTACCACAGAGCAAAGGTCATGGTACATGCTTGTACCGTTCAATGAGCTAAAAATTATCATCAGCCCACCTGGTCATTCAGTGCATCTGAAAACAAGCACATTTGCCATCACAATCAAATCTCAACAGAATTGACAAGATGTCGGTATCAGATGACCCTAACTGAAATTTCCAGCTCATGGATGCTAACCAGATCCCTCTCCATCCAAAGTAAGAGAGTAACACCTCTGTTAGGGCCACCTGTTGAAAAAAGTAGGAGGACCCCATCCAATGTGAGGAGAGGAACTCTGTTATTTGGTTTCAAGAGGTAGGGTCTTCATCATCTGAAGCAGTGACTATTTTCTTTTTTTCTTCTCTTTCACCCACTTCTTCAGGTCAAGATTTAAGATGCAACACAACACCCAGCTCATCTTCCCCTACCCCAGACATTGCCAAACTTTCCATACCTTAGTCCTCATGCACCACACCACCTGCAATATCAGTGAAAACTAGCCATAGCTGAGTATCCCACCCTCCTTCTCTGGAGGTGGGGTACTCAACCCTCCTGTCACTGACTAACAGTAGTGTTTTACACTCGGGATGTGATGAGCATGGCAAGTGGCTACCCTGCTGCTCTGCAATCAGGCAAGATTTTTTTTGTACATTCTAGTTATTCTCCTCTACGGTGGCTGGGCACGGCAACTTATCCCCATTTCAGCACTTTTTTATGTGGACTCTCAACACTCATCCCTACTGGCGTCTGCTTCGGCTGTGGACCGGGGAGGACTATGGCTTACCCCCCCATGGAAAGGCCTCCCCATGGCAGGGGTAGGACTGGGGAGGAGAGACTAACATCACCTTTGAGCCCCTGTCATGGCTTATGCCAGGCTTTGTTCAGCTGGGCAGTCAGCCCATCGGGGGCATCACATCGCTCACTGAGAGGGTCTTTCTGCTTAAGCCTGGGGGGCATGGATACGCAGTGACATCCACCGCGCAATAAACACACTTCCATGCTCACCTACAGAATGCCCATCGCTATGCTCATCCCAGTTACAGGGTGTTCCCTGCTGCAGCAACCCTTGGTCTCCAGCGGGGGTCGTAAGTGTCGGGGACTCAAACCCCATCCCTCCCTAGGAGAGGAGATCAGTCCTCCACACACTTGATCCTCTCCTACCTGGCTGACCCCCGATGACTTAAGTTGGCTTCTGCCCCAGGCCTCTGACATGATGCGAGGTAAGGTGTCCAGTGCCTCAGCCCTCAGCACCACCTGATCAGCTCAATCAGGCCAGATTAAGAAAACATATTTGAAACTTTTGTGCATTACAATATTATCATCCTCCACCATAGTTAAAATTTAAGGAGCAAAATAAGCCTGTTGTAAGTTGGCAGTCTACCTGAAATTTTGTTGAGTAAATGGGTCCAGCATTCAAAAGCTGGTGTTTTGTTAATGCAACATATTGCTCACACAATTCAAGAAGTATGTCGAGCAAGGCATGCAATATTCAACCACAATTTCATTCCCATAACTCTCATGCAAGAAGACAAATTAGGCTATTCTAGCTGAGCTTTCGTAAAGCCACTGAGTTTCAATAAGCTGGGCTAAGTATAAGTAATTAATCACATGTGGACTGAAGTAAGGTTATGCTGTCATAACTACAAATTCAAGATACTGTAAGTCATAAGGTATGAGGTACAGTTGAGCAGGGCTGTGTGAGTAATAAATTTTGATCCTTGAATATCACAATCAATGGGTTATTCATTACTGAGGACTAAATATTGAATATTTTAGAAATAGAGGTTAATGGCAGATAAGGGCCACATGACCTATCTAGTCTGCCCTTTTTTGTTGCATTTCCTACACTGTAGACCCCTCCAGGTATATGTCACTTTCTCTGCCACCTCATTACCTATCCCTTATGACTGCCTTGTGCTCATCCCAGGCTTTTTTGAGTCCCACCACTGTTTTTGCCCCAATAACCTGTGCTGGAAGACTGTTCCAGGCATCCACCACCCTTTCTGTGAAGAAGTATTTCCTCACATCACTCCTAAACCTACCCCCTCTAGCTTTGTATTGTAGCCCCTTGTTGTGGAGCACAGTTTCCTCTGAAAAATACCTCCCACATGGACCTTATTCACCCCCGTGAGTTAGTTAAAAGTCTCAATCATATCCCCCCTCTCCTTCAAGGTGTACTTGTTTAATTCCTTTAACCTCTTGTCATAGAACATTTGATAAGGACCTTGAACCACCTTGGTAGCCATCCTCTGGATGGCCTCTATCCTGTCTATGTCCTTCCTGAGATGCGGCCTCCAAAACTGGACACAGTACTCCAGATGGGTTCTTAATAAATACCTATATAGCGGCAGTACCGCTTTCCTCTTCCTGCTGGTAATACCCCCTACTTATACATCCCAGCATCACAATAGCTCTCCCAATTGCTTTGTCGCATTGTCTGGCCATCTTCAGGTCATCCAATATGATTACCCCAGATCTCTTTCCTGCGTGGTCGCCGCTAGTATATCTTCCCTCATTTTGTACTGCACCCATGGGTTTCTGTGACTCAAGTGCATTATTTTGCACTTTTTTGCATTAAACTTCAGCTGCCACACTTTTGACCATTCCTCCAGTTGTTTCAAGTTTCTTTCTATCCTTTGCACCCCCTCCACAGTGTCCACCCTGTTTCAGGTCTTGATATCATCCACAAAGTGGCAGACCTTTGCTTCCAAATCCTCTACTATGTCACCAATGAAGACATTAAAGAGGACTGACCCCAGTACTGACCCCTGTGATACCCCAATGGTCACTCTCCCTTCCTCCAAACAAACTCAGTTTACCACCACCCTCTGCCTCCTATACCCTAAACAGTTTCTTATACAGGTTACCACCTTATTGCCCACCCCCATGCTACCCAACTTGTTTACCAGCCTCCTATTTGGAATGGTGTAATGGCATTGCTGAAGTCCTAGTAGGCCACCCTCCCCCCGATCCAACACCTTGGTTGCCCAGTCAAAACAAATCTATCAGATTTGTGTGCCATGAACTCCCCATCCATAAAGCCATGGTGCCTTGGGTCCTGCAGTCCATTGGATTCCAGGTGTTCCACTATTCTTTCCTTTAAGAGTATTTCCATCGATTTTCCTACTACATATGTCAGGCTGATAGGCCTGCAATTTCCCACCTCTTCCTAGCTACCACTTTTTCAGACAATGATTATGAGTTTAGAGAGTGAGTAATGTATTCTCAATTTTTAAAGCTAGCTGAGTAAAGCCGCTTTTGGATGTATATACATCTCTTAATGCTTTGCATAATGAGTATTTTTTTATTACTATACTTGTGTAATGTGAATAAACAGTGAACAATTTGCTCAGTTTCTTTTTGTTACAAAAATAAGTAACGAAAAAGTACTCTTCAGTGAAAGTATTTTAAAAGTTTTACTTGAAGAAAAATTTGTTTCACGCTTACCACGCTTTAAACATAATGAGATCATTATTGATGCTACTATAATAAATACATTACTGTTTTTGAAATTTACATTTCTATCCCCCCCCCCGCCAACCTTGGTATGCATGACCCCTTAAATTAATTAAAATTTTCTGTGCAGTGCATCAATATATTCTTCATTTCTGAACTGACCGTATGCAGCCTTCCTTGCATGCCCCTGTATTTTTTTTTATCTCTGTCTGGCATTCACCATTTTCTTTAACATTGTCCTGTGGACTCTCATGACTATCATGACTTCTGGGTCTTTACTTTTCTTCCTTTTTCCAATCTGTGCCATCTATTTTTATCTGTCTTCTCTGCCCCATGCTCTTCTCTTTGACCTGACCTGTTTTCTCTCTTACTCTCTGTCTCTGTTCCCTAAGCTTCTTCTACCACAACAGCAAAGATCACACACTATCAGCAGCAGCAAGCCACATTGCAGGGCACCAACTGATTATATGACCTTTATTTGATGCTGTTGCTTATCCACCCACTGCATCACCAAATGTAGCAAGAGTATGTGCTGCTTGAATTGCAATTCCAGAAGCTCTGACTGTGAGTCTGATGTGCACATGCTAATGTGGAATTATAAAAACAGGCATTCTATGTGTGATTTTCAAGTACTTTCACTTAGCGAGTCACACTTGGCACTTCTTGTGTTGACATGCAAGACTATCAATACAGCTCAAGCTACCATGAGAGTATATTTCATACACTCCATAAACAAGAAAGGTGGTGTGTTTGGTGATTAGCCAATCGTTGAAAGCCCTTTTACGCACCTTTTTAATTAATTTATTTATTTAAAACTTTGGTAACCAGGAAAGACACACTGAGCCATGGCACATTTCCAGGTGCAACTCAGGGGATAAAATGGGTACATAAGGTAAATTATATACAGATAGACATGTTAGACAACATATACAGATATACAGAGATCATGGGATTTGGAACATTCAAAATTTACAGTGAATACAGTCAGTTTTCAGACAACAGTGTGAAATTACAATAATAAAGTGGAATTCAAAGTATTCAGTATACAGTATATAGAAAAGCAGATTGAGAAGTGATACAAGAAAGAATGCATCCTAATTACATCATTCCCACTAGTTACTGGACAAAAGAGTGGATTTTAACAGTGCTGTTGAGATAAATAAAATTTGTAGTCGACAGTAAAATAAAAATGGAGTAAAAATAGAGATGGAGAGCCTAGGTGAAGGATTTTGTCAGTTTGGTAGTCATGTTAGGAACAGTGGTAGGGAGCAATTGGAGTGAGCCTGAAGAGATGTTTGAGCACTGGGAGAGAAGAGGCTTGCTGGAGAGTGGCTGGGCTTTTATTCCAAAGGAATGGTAGGTGGAAGGAGAAGGCAGACTGGACAGATTTTTTATGGGGATGAGGGAGGGAAAAGGATTAGGATGCCTGGAGTGGAGTGGGTATGAGGAGGGGCTAACAGGAGATAGGATGGATGAGAGATAGGAGAGGAGAAGCCCGAACCAGAATTTTCCTGTAAAGGCCCATCTTCTTGGAGGTGGAATCTGCCTTGAAACAACTTGGAGCTGGGAAGAATACATAGTATTGAACTGGTAATCTGCAGGAAAGCACAATTTTGCTCAAATCTGAGGAAGGTGTACCTTACTTTAGAGTTTACACTTGTTATTGCTCTATTGTTTTTTTAATCAAGAAGGGGTTTGCAATACTGCTTATCTACTTGTAGATTAGGAGTTTAAATCCAGAGGAATTAGAAATCTGCATATTTTGTGTTTCCATTGTGAACAGCTGGCTTGTTATTTATTAGTATTTTGGTGACTTTTTGCATCAAACTGTTTTTGGTACTGTGAAGTATTCAGTGGTGGCTGAGGATTTTTCATTGTGAGTCCTGCAGTTTAGTGGAATTCTGTATTTGACTGCTTATGTATTTGTTGATTGGGAGTTTAAATATAGAGGGACTGAAACAGAGAAGTATAGAAACATAGAAACATAGAAGTTGATGGCAGATAAGGACCGCAAGGCCCATCCAGTCTGCCCATTTTTTTTTCTACCTTATAAATGTGCCATCTGCCTTTGGTCTCTCAATGGCCTTTCTATTCATACTCATCTGTATTGCTCCCTTATGCCTATCCCATGCCTGTTGAAGCCCTGTAATGTATTCACATTCACCATATCATGAGGGGGACCATTCCATGCAGCATCCACCACCCTTTCTGTAAAAAAGAACTTCCTCACATTACCCCTTAATCGGCTTCCCTCTAATCTCATGCTGTGTCCTCTTGTCCTGCTATTTTTCCTATATTGAAACATGTTAGACTCTTTCACCTTGTTAATGATCTTAAAGTGTTTGAATGTTTCAATCATATAACTTTTCTCCCTCCTTTGCTGTAGGGTATACATATTGAGCTCCGTTAATCTGTCCTCATGTTTTCTGATGCAGTCCCTGCACCATTTTGGTTGCCCTTCTCTGGACTGCCTCAATTTGGTTAATGTCCTTGTGAAGCTGTGGACTCAAGTACTGCATGCAGTACTCCAGATGGGATCTAACCAGTGTCTTGTAAAGAGGGATTATTACCTCCCTCTTCCGACTTGAGATGCCCCTACTAATACACCCAAACATCCCCCTAGCCATACCTACTGCTTTAGTGGTCTGCTTGGATGATTTCAGATCATCGGTGGTGATGATGCCCAACTTTCTTCCCTTGTGACTGCCAGCAACTGCCCTCCCAGCCTATAGATAGCTTCAGGGTTTCTCTTCCCTATGTGCATGATCTTGCACTTCTTTGCATTAAACCCCAGTTGCCACTCTTCCGACCATTTTGCTAGTTTATGCAGATCTCTTTTCATTCTGCCCACCCCATCTGGATCATCTACTCTGTTGCAGATCTTGGTGTCATTTGCAAACAGACACACCTTACCCTACAGTCCATCTGCAATGTCACTGATGAAAATATTGAAGAGGACTGGCCCCAGGACTGATCCCTGAAGTACCCCACTTCTGACTTACATCTCTTCTGACTGTATACCATTTACCACCACTCTCTGTTTTCTGCCCATCAACCAGTTTGCCACCCAGTTGGCCAACTTTTGACCCACCCCGAGCCTACCCAGCTTATTAATCAAGCCTCTATGAGGAACAGTATCGGAAGCTTTGCTGAAGTCAAGGTAAGTGACATAAACTGCTCCCTCTTGGTCCACCACTCTGGTTACCCAATCAAAGAAATCTATGAGATTAGTTTGACAGGACCTTCCTTTTGTAAACCCATACTGTCTTGGATCCTGTGCTCATATGGATTCCAGGTGTTGCACTATCCCTTTCTTATGGAGTGCCTCCATAATATTGCCCACTACTGAGGTAAGACAGACTGGTCTGTAGTTCCCTGCCTCCTCCCTGCTACTAGTCTTGTGGAGCGGGTTCACATGAGCCCTTCTCCAGTCTTCTGGGATCTCTCCTGTGCTCAGAGACTCACTAAACAGTTCTGATAATGGCTCTGCTAGTTCCACCATTAGCTCCTTTAGTACCCTGAGATGTATGCCATCAGATCCCATTGCCTTGTCCACCTTGAGCTTATCAAGCTCTTTCAGAACCCTTTCTTTTGTGAAGGGACTAGTGCTCACCTCCCTCCCCCCTGTGTCCATGATGTTGAGCTGTGGGCCCTGCCCTACCTTCTCTGCAGTTAATGCTGAGCAGAAGTATCTATTTAATATAGATCCTTTTACATGGTCCTCCTCCTTACAAGCCCCCTTATCTCCTTTGATCTTAGCAATACTCCCTCTGGACCTTTTCCTTTCACTAATGTATCTATAGAAAGTCTTGTCACCTTCTTTTACTGCCTGTGCTAGTGTTTCCTTGGTTCAGGCCCTTTTCCTGCCTTACTGCCTTCACTGCTTCCCTTAGGGAAGTTTGGTATGCCTCCTTATCCTCATCTCGCTGTGTTCCCTTATATTTCCTGAAGGCCAACCTTTTGGTTCTGACCTTTTCTGCTACTGTTTTTGAGAACCAAAGTGGTTTCCATTTTCTTTTGCACTTCCTTTTCTCTCTAACACAATGGAATGTTGCTTCAGGTATTGCATCCTTAATGCTTGTCCACTTTGCTTGTACCCCCTCACCTGTATTTCTTTTTTCCAGGGCTAGCTTAAATCTGTTGGCCGTCTTATCAAAGTCAGCTCCTCTGAAGTCCCATACATTTGCCTTGGAATGGGATGATTTAGTTGTAGTGGCCAAACTGAACCATACCATGTGATGGTCACTGGTCCCCAGGTGACCTTCTACCTGGAGATATGTGATCCTTTCCCTGTTAGTCAGTACTAGATCTTGGATAGCCCTGTCCCTTGTGGGTTGTTGTACCAGTTGGTTAAGGCCTTCCTCCTGCTGGGAATCCATGATGTGTCTAGTTCTGGCAGATGTTCCTGCTGGTATTGACCAATCTGTATCTGGCATTTTGAAGTCTCCCATTATCAGAACCTCCCCTTTAGCTGTTATGTTTTGTATATCTTCTATCAGTAATGTGTCTGTGTCCTCCCTCTGGTCTGGGGGATATAGACAACACCAGTTCTTATGGCTGTCCCTTTTGCTGTTTCCAGGGTGACCCACAGTTCTTCTGGCTCCTGATGTGTATTCTGAATTTCTGTAGCTTTGATATTTTCATTGACATACAGGGCCAATCCACCCCCCCATTTGCACTTCGGTCTCTTCTGAACAGTACATAGCCAGGTACTGAAGTCTCCCAAGTGTGATTATTGGTAAACCTCATCTTGCTAATTGCTTCTTTGTCCAATTTAGCCTCTGTCATTATTGCCTGCAGGTCTGGGATCTTGTTTTCCAGACTGTGAGCATTTGTGTACATGATTTTCCATTGGCCAGATTTTGGTGTGTTAGTTGTTGTGTGAGGTCTGGCATTTCCTCTGTGCATCGTATGGGGAGCCAGACCTTTTTTCTTACCTGGTAATGCAAATGAACTGCAAACATTCTGAACTCCAGTTTGACCACTAGCTGAGATGGGAGGGTGTTCTTCCCATTCAACGTACATGGTGCAACACCCCTCTCCCCATTTGCTAGTTTAAATATTCTACAAAGACATCAAACTTCTGCTCCAATGCACTGACTCCCTCCTTAGTCAGATGCAGGCTGTCATATTTAAAGAAATTTCACCCCAAAACTGTTGCCAGTTCCCTACAAATTTGTGTAATTTTTCTTGGCACCAGCCCTTGAGCCACATGTTTAACTCCCCTATCTCCCCTTCTCTGACCTTCTGTCCATGTGCCCCCCCAAGACTGGCAGGATCTCAGACAGGGAGATGCTGGACAAAATGGATGATAGATTTTAACCCAGCCTGGTCAGGTGTTCCTTGGTCTCCACAACTGTCCGGCTGGTGAGATAATAGTCCCTATGTGTACCAAGACGTCAATGTTTTCTCCTGCTTCCTGAAAAATTTTAGCAGTGCGGTCAGTGTCTCTCCACGCTGATGTACCTGGGAGATATCTGACCATTACCCCTGGCTGGAGATAGGTATCAGCTCCCCGAATCATGGAATCTCCTATGATCAGAGTTTTTTTGGATTTCCTGTTTGCTTTTTTTGTTTTGGTTCCTGTTTTGGGTGAGTTTTGTTGTGCTGGCTCCTGTGCTGTAGTGTCCTACTTTGCAGTGTCCTCTGCCCCTCTGATTTCAGAGATAGAAGCAGATACCTATTTGTTGTCTTTATATGGTTTGTGGAGGGAATATGTTGGAGAGCACCGAGTGATGGGGCACCCAATTTGCCCCTCCTATCTACCTGTCAACCTCCTGGACCTACTACTCTCTGCGGTTGAGGTGCTTCTGTTGGATGTTGGGGAAATGATGGGTGATTCTTATAATATATTTCCTCTTGAATATGAAATTTGTGGCAGAATCTCTGCCCATGCTGCCTGGAGCTGAGCCCTAAGATCTCCAATGTCACAGCATGTAGGACAGTGTCCTAAATCCTGTTAAACTGCTCTTCTGAAAAGTGTTCCGCAGTACCTGCAGTTAATTATATCCATTCCAGATAAGTTTCTGGGTTTATAACCAGGTCAGAGTAATTAGAAGGAAGAAAATGAAAGCAAAAGTTTGATTTTGGGTTTTGTTTGTTTGATATTGTATAACTTGTTATAACAAGTTAAATTACTAGTGCCCCTGTAAATGAGGTCACTGTGTGGGTACCCCACTGATCCACCCCCTCCTGCTTTGCCATAGAAAATGTCACAACTGTCCTACCCTATAAAGGGAGTGTAGTGTGGAGTGGTTGGGGATGGTGGTGTGTGGCTGGGCCCTTCCCCTGCTGAAAAAGAAGAACCATGGACGAAAGAAACAAGGAGGTAAGAGCAGAAACAATCAGTCAGCAACAAATGCAGTAGCCCTGAAAGTGTATCCTAATGATAGATAAAACTGTAAAACTTGTAAAGCACCACCTGTAATAATTTCACAGAAGATATACCCTGTAAGAAACACTTTGCTACAGAGAAAAATAAAGCAGTAAGAGAATATTTACCTTGCAAAAGACAACTTGAATCAAAAGATTACAGCAGTAATCTGTTAGCATACACCTGTAGCACATCTTGTAATAATGCAGCAGAAGGTATACCCAGCAACAACAATTTGAATCAGAGAAAAATAAAGCAATAAAATGTTAGCAACAAACAGTAACAATCCATGTGAGTGCAAAATAAAAATAACAACACACAGTAAATCCACCTAGCCAAAATAAGTCTTAATCCTTTCCTTTGCTCTGGTAAGGTTCTTTGCTCTGTCCTTTCAAGCAACCTAGAAGGAAAGAGCTCAGGTGAAACTAGGTGCCTTGCTAGCAAACCTAGTCTTCCACCTTGAAAATCTGCATATTTTCTTTTTTCTCCCAAGTATGTTGGTAACATTTTCAAACTATTTTTGCTACAGGGAAGAATTCACTGATGGCTGAGGATTTTTTCATTCTAAATCCTGCACTTTTGGGCAGGTTATTGAAGTTGTGTATGTAACCCCCCACTGGCCACTTGTTTAACTAGTAAGCACATGTGCCATATTTTCCTGTCTAGGGGAAAGAGAGGGGTGGGGGTACAAAGCACTAAGTATTACTGAAACACAAAATGACCATTTCTAAAGCCAGGTTCTGAGGAGAGAGCTTTTGCAAGGGGCTATGCTAGGTCTGAACTTCTGGAGGGGGTACCCAGTAATTCCATACAGGAAGCAGTAACAAGAATGTCCAAACCAGGTTGGGGTTCTAGAGTGTGGCTTTATTCCAAAGTTGGTGCACAAAAGCAAAGGTGGACCCCCAAGGGTTTACACTTCATTGCACAAGACAATGCAAAACAACATCTGTAGAAGATAGAAGCACTCAACTTCCCATATTGCATAAGACTTTGAACCCTTTTCAGTGGCTTAGCCTCAGCTGAAACACACATCTCTTCTAGTGGCACTGGCCACAATGGAATGCACAATTTCTTCTAGTGGCACTGGCCACAACTTAGAACATTTCCCATAATGAATAGGATTTTAAATGTTTGGCAATGTGGCAACAGGCCATGATGGAGCACACTGGTGCTCAAAACTAGAACAACCCACACCAGGGAGTAAACTTTTTCTTCTGGCATTGGTCACATATCCTGAATAAGTAGTCACTCTTACAGAACCCGTAGTGCTGAACTGGTCACTCCAGATGTGGGGTTGCCTACCTCTTGTTTCTTCAGTCCATATCCAGCCATTCTTTCAGAGTTATACCTCAACATTTAGCAAACAGTAGAACTATGCATCTTGGAATGACTTTCCCATTCAGCATTAGAATCACACTACTTTGTAGTGTAAATGAAAGTTCTGTACAATGTTAAGTCTTACCAGGGACTTCATGATTGTTAGCCAACTTTAGGAAAAGATGAGAACGGTCTCAAACAGAACAGAACTTGGTGCATATGTCCCTATGTCACAGTACACCCACAAAAGAAAACAGGCAGGTACATGCCTCCTGGGATACCCAAAGTCAGATTACTCACAGTTGTACACAAAAGGCAGCTTGAAATGTCCTGAATCAAATCAAGGGATTGCCTCTCAGATCCATTCTGCAGTCACTCCTCATCTCACTGAGGATGAGGAAATCAGAAACTCCTGCTAGATGGTTTCCACCACTTCTACAAGGCAGGCAGATGGTTCTCAGCTCTAGGGTGGGAAAAAGGAGGCTTTACTCAGAGCCCACACTGCAGCTCTTCACTCCTTCAACTGCTCACTCTGGACTCCAACCAACAACTAAATGAAGGTTCAAAAACTTCCCACTCACAGTTAGCTAGTTACCATGGCTTATGCTACTAAAAGAGTTCTAAATGACATCACCTCTCTCTCCTCTCAGCTGAGACCAAGTAAACTGAGAGGGAGCCGGTGAAAATCTATTTAACTGGTTATTCACCAGCTGACTTCCCTACCTAGCACTGACACTAATGGGATTCTAGTAACCCCAGGGGGCCAGGGATATACATGTATTTGACCCAGACAGTACCTCAGGTGATTGAAACTGGTTTGCTCTGATTGCCTTCAGATCCATTCTGCAGTCACTCCTCATCTCACTGGGCTGGGTCAGAGGATGCTTGTATCATAAGTATTAGGCTCAACTGCTTTATTTTTCTCTGACTGAAATTGTTTTTTGCAGGGAATATTTTCTATTAAATTATTGTGCAGGTTGTCTTTCTGAAAGGAAGAACAGCACTCACCGGGATGGTGGGTCAGAGCTGTATCTGATTGTTTCTGGAGGGCACCAGTTTAGTTCCACCCCCTGCCCCTCACCCTGCCCACCCCAAGGACATCATTTCCTTTATACCAGAAATTCTGACATCACTTCCCCAAAAGGACAAATGGCATACACCTGTCATATCCATAACAGCCTAGCACACTGTATAGGGGGTAAATACATGCATACACTTGCACACACTAACAAAAAAGAGAGGAAAAAAAATAATTTTAAAAAGGGAGGGAGAGAGACATGCGGGGAGTGGTGCAATGCACTGGCTGTGAGGTGGCAGTCTTCTGGGAGACATTCTGGAGGCTGCTATGCTGCCCTATTTGCAGTCACCTCTCTGCTCTCAGGGAGGAGGTGGGCCATCTCCAGGCCAACTGTGCAAGAAGTAGGGAAACCTCCTCCCCCACACAGTGACCACCAGAGCTACCACCTCTGCCTCAGAGATTACCAAGAAAGAGGAACAGTTGGACCACGGTGGTCTCAGAGAGGGTGAGGGTGAGGGTGGTAGAACAGAGGTGCATCCCTCCAGTTGTACCTGTACACAATTCATAAGCCATTCTGGTGGAGCATGGCTCCTCTATGGAGGCACCCAGAGTGGAGTCCAAGGAGAATGCTGGGAACCTCCATAAAGGAGACCCACAGATGGGTGACATGAGACCACATGGGGAAGGAAACAGCTCCTCATGGCAGACTCAATTGTTAGGTGGTAGAACTGGGGAAAGGAGGGAAGAGGGAGACAAGGTGCCTGCCCAGCAGCATGGCTTGGAGGGAAAGGAAACAAATCCTCAGGATCATGGAAGCAGCTGCACAGGAGAGGCAGTTGGATGTCACTGTACACCTAGGGAAAAAAGACTTAGCTGGGAATGGGATTAGAGCACTGCAGAAGGAGTTTGTGGAGTTAGGAGGGACCTTAGACAAGTAGCACACACAGTAACCTTCTCAGAGGTGCTGCCTTTCTATGGTATGGGTGAGGCTAGTGTATTCTGCACCATGGGATTCAATGAATGGTTGAAAAACTGGTGAGGAGCACAGGGTTTTGCTTCATTGGGGACTGGGGGTCCACCTGGAGGGATACAGGCCTATATTGGCATGATGGTTAGCATCTGTCCAGTAGGGGAACCAGGATCCTAGGTGATAGGTTTAAATGCTTCATTGGCAAGTTTTTAAACTAGCCTGGAGGAGGTACAGAAAAGGATAGGGAATTCCTAGCATCCCCCCACAAAACAGGGTAGTTAGCTAGGTAAACACCAAGGTAGAGAGGTTCATAGGGAGCAGCACAGGGGTAAATGGAGAAAAAGGCAAAGGCAGTAAGAACAGGGAAGTGGCTTAAAGTGGTATGGTCATCAAAAAATGGAGGGCAATGTGTACCAATGCCTGTAGTCTGGGTAACAAGCTTTCTGAATTAGTGGCCTTGATGGAAGAGGAACGCCTGTATATTGTGGCAGTCATAGAAACATGGTTCACATGAAACTATGACTGTGATATCAACATACCAGGGTACACAATCTACAGGAGGGAGAGGGAGGGTAAAGGAGGGGTTGGAGTAGCTCTCCACATAAGGGAAGGGATTAAAGCAATGGAACTAAAGGGTAAACAGGGAGGAGAGGAGGCACTGTGGGTCACCTTAGAGACAGGAAATGGCATCATAACCTGCATGGGGGTTGTATACAGACCCTCATCTCAGAAGGAGGAAATGGACAAGGAAATGATAGAAGGCATCCTTAGAATGGCAGAGAAAAGGGAGATATTGTTGATGATGGACCTGAACATGGTAGATGCTAACTGGAGCACATTTGCTGCAGCTACATCCAACAGCAGGGTCATTCTCTATGCCTACAGGGGGCGTGTCTCAGACAGCTAATGTCAGAACCTACTCAGGAATGAGCAATCTTAAACCTGGTACTCTCAAACAGGGACAGAGATAGAATCTTGGATTTAGAAGTGGGTAGTCATCTGGGAACAAGCTACCACCAAACAGTGTAGTTCACGATAAACACAACCACAGAGTCAAACCATACAAAAGCAAGGGTACTGGATTATAGGAGGGCTGACTTTAGCAAAATTGGAGAGTGCCTCAGAAAACAACTAGCAAATGGATAAGAAGGAAGGGCGGAGGAATAATGGGGAAAAATCAAACCTGCCATCACAGAGGCAACAAGCCTTTGTGTGATGCATATAAACAAAACAAAATGAAGGAATAAAACACTATGGTTCTCAAAAGAGGTGGTGGGGAAGGTTCGGGAGAAAAAGATAGCATTCAGGAAGTATAAGGAATCAGAGAATGAGCAGGATAGAGAACTGTATTAGTTAAAGCAAAAGGAAGCAGGGAAGGCAGTCAGAATAGCAAAGGCCCAAACAGAGGAAAAGATAGCCAACTCAGTTAAGAGAGGAGATAAAACCTTTTATAGGTAAATTAGGGAGCAAAGAAAGACCAAGGGAGGGATAGTGAGGTTTAATAAATGGGAGGGGTGGGCAGAGGGTGACAGTGGAAAGGCAGAGATACTGAACCAATACTTTTGCTCAGTATTCACAAAAGAAGAGAAGGGAGGTACCAAAGCAAACAATATAAGCACTCTGGATGGGGGTGGTCGATGCCAGTCTATTCACAGAAGAAAAGGTCCTGCAAGAACTCCTAAAACTGAAGGTGGACAAAGCAATGGGGCCTGATGGGATTCAATCCAGAATTCTAAAAGAATTAAGAGGAGAACTAGTGACACCACTGACTACCCTTTTTAACAACTCATGGGAGGATGGTGTGGTACCTGAGGACTGGAGAAGGGCAGATGTGATTGCCCTTCACAAAAGTGTGAGCAAGGCAGCTACAGGAAACTACAGACCTGTTAGTTTGACCTCAGTGATAAGGAAAATGATGGAATCACTTCTGAAAGAAAGAATTGTTATGTACCTGGAGACCAGCGGGGCACAGGACCCAAGGCAGCATGGATTCACAGCAGGAAGGTCATGTAAGATGAATCTAATAGATTTATTTGACTGAGTGACTAAAATAGTAGACAGTGGGGGCTGTGGATATGGCCTACCTCGACTTTAGCAAGGCATATAACACAGTCCCACAGAAAAGATTAATAAACAGGTTAGCCAGCCTGGGAGTGGGTCCCAGGGTGGTAGCCTGAGCAAATAATTGGCTGAACAACTGGATGCAGAGGAAAATAGTAAACAGAGTCCACTCTGAAGAAAGTGGGGTTGCTAGCGGGGTACCATAGGGTTCAGTACTGGGCAGGTCATCTTTAATGTCTTTACAGGTGGCATTGCAGAGGGTCTGGAAAGAAAAGTATGCCTCTTTGCAGATGACAAAAAGATCTGCAGCAGGGTTGATATAAAAGGAGGAATGGAAAGGATAAGAAGGAACTTGGCAAGGTTGGAGGAATGGTCAAATGTATGGCAGCATAGATTCAATATAAAGAAGTGCAAAGTAATGCACCTGGGACACAAAAATCCTGGGGAAGAGTACAGAATGGGAGGAAGGTACTAACAACAACAAAAATGGAAAGGCACCTATGTGAAGTTATATCAGATGACCTAATGGTTGGTAAGCAATGTGTAAAGATAGTAAGGAGGGCTGGGGGGATAGTGGGATGTATAGGGAGAAGCATCGCCAGTAGAAAACAAGAAGTTGTTAACCCCCTGTTAAGGCAGTTGGTATGACCCCATCTGGAGTACTGCGTGCAGTTCTGGAGACCCCATCTCCACAAGGACAAAGACAGGATGGAGGCGGTCCAGACGAGGGCAAACAGAATGATGCAAGGTCTGCACCAGAAGTCATACAAAGAGAGACTAAAGGAGTTTAATATGTATACCCTTGAGGAAAGGAGGGAGAGGGGTGACATGATAGAAACATTTAAGTACCTCAAGGGAATCAACAGTCCAAGAGGGTAGCATCTTTCAGAGAAAGATATGTGCAAGAACAAGGTGGCACAATTTGAAGGTGGTAGGGATTGTTCAGGGGTAACCTGAGAAAGTATTTTTTGACATAGAGGGTGATGGATGCATGGAACAGCCTTCCTGAGGAGGTAGTGGGGTCAAAAACAGTGGGGTAATTCAAGAATGCATGGGACCGACATAAGGCAATTCTAGTGGGTGGTAGGAGGAAGTAGGCTGTTGGTTAACTAGGATCTGCTACTTATCCAATAGGTAGGGAAATGGGCAGATTGGGTTGGCCAAGCGATCCTTATCTGCTGTCAAAGTATATAAAAGTGAGTGAGTGGGCTTGACGACAGTCGGTGAGTGGGGAGGTGAAAAGGGAGGAATAGAGGGATCAGTGGTGAGTCAGGATGGGAGAGTTACAGGCAAAGTGGCAAAAGGCATTTAAGAGGGTATCTGGCTTGGCAAGGGAGGAGGTGGGAGCAGTGAAATAGATGATATGTGCATAGTCAGTCACAGGGAGGAATTTTTTATAAACAGCTCATGGCGCAGAGAGAGATAGAGTTAGGCATTCCTTGTTATGGTACAATATCCTGTGTTTTGGGCAAAGTTTTGAGTTCATGCTGTCAATATGGAGTGAGAAGTCTAGCTTATTGTCGAGCCATTCCCCAAGGTATTTGAAGGCAGGTACTGGTTCTAAGGGGATGCAGTCACTGGTGGAGAAGACAGGGGGAGCTGGAAGAGTTGTGAGTTTTTGTCTTGATCTGAAGGTCATGGAGACTGTTGTTTTTGTGTTAAACCTCATTTGGTTTGATTGGAACCATTCTATGACATTATTAAAGTTGCATTGTGGGGGCTTCACATCAGGGACTGAGGGACCAGTGGTATAGATGACTGTATCATCTGCATACATATGTATGTTGGAGTGTATACAGAGTGGAGGTCATTAATGAAGAGGGAGAACATGATCAGTCCCAGTATAAATCCTTGCAGTACCTCATCAAGGATTGATAGGTAGATGCCATGGCATGGCCTACCTGGCCTGACTGGCTCCTGTTTGCTAGGTAAGATCTGAACCAGTTTACTGTAGGTGCTGCAAGGCCAAATGAGCACAGCTTACTGACCAGGAGTGGGTGGGACACTGAGTTCAATGCCTTTGTCAGGTCAATGAAAAAGGCAACAGTAATGTGACCCAGATCCACACCTAAGAGTATGAAGTCTGTGACTCCTAGTAGGGAGGAGGAGGTGGAGTGGTTACTCCTGAAACCAGCTTGGACAGGGGATAATGTTGGTGGCAGAAAGGAAATCAGCTATCCTATAATTGACTTGAGACTTCTGAAGTTTGGCATGGGTGGAAAGTAGGGAAATGGGGCAGTAGTTTCCTGTACAGGAAGGGTCACCACCTTTGTGGAAGGGTAGGACCTTGGCCATTATCTGGAACACTGCTTTCAAGTATTTATGGTATCTGTACTCAGGAAATAAAAAGAATAAAAATTGTTAAAAAAAACTCTAGCCCTCCTAGGTGAACAGGGCAAGTTCTATAGACACCTCTGTACTCCCTGTCATGTCCTGTTCTTCACCCCCCCATCCTTCCATACCATTACTACATAGGAGGTATTATGCTGGTACAGTGCCAGCCCCTTCCTTCCATCAGTATTTTCTTTGCACAGTAAGGCACAATGAATATCAAAATCCATTTGTTTCCAGATGTGTCTGTGGGGGGAAGGGCTATGGTACATAAGGAGCAATCCATGATCAGGTGTACAGCAATATTGCAAAACATAAATGCTCTGAGTGGGATCTGAAGCAATAGGAACAGACACTGTTTTCCACCACCAAGGAAGTAAGGTTATTGCAGTGTTGATGCACATGTTACAGTTGATTATAACACTTATAACTTCCAGAAAAATGATAAAGTATTATAAATCACAATAATAAACTTAAATAAGTGGGCATTACAATAGAGTCAGCAGTTCACTATGTACGTTTAACAGAGCAGATATGATTTTTCCTTTTTTCAAATCCTTCCCCCACCTATGCCCAACTGTTCCTGGCCTAAAAGACCACTTTTAACAACTAGCTACCCGTCCTGACTCCCAATCATTGATGGAGGGAAAGTAGGAAATGTACCACCTGCTCATCAGCCTCCCCATCACCACTTAACTCACAGCATACTGCCATCATTCTTTCAAAAGCTGTCAGTGAAGAACTGCAGCATGCCATTCTGACCAGTTTGTTATATTTGGTAGGCTCTGAGATCATGTCTTAATAGTTGTGCATGCATGCCAGTTTTCAGGTCACTAACTCACAAAATGACAGATACATGTTTAAAAAAAATAATTTAATATATTGTATGAATGCCTACTAAATTCTGGCTATAAAGTAAAATATATTGCTCACCAGTTATAATTGGACTATTATTTTTAGGCCACAGTCTTTTTTACAAAACAAACTGATGACTGTAAAAGATTGTTAGAAGCCAAAACAAAAGTTAACAAGCATTTGTCAATGTGAATGTTGTCGCACTGGCATTGACTGTGGTGGTGCAGTGCGGAAACACTTTTTTGGCAGGATGTGAAAAATGACAGCTGTACTGTTCATAAGGAGGTGTAAAAAAATGGCAGTGGTGAAAATGTGGCATGTAAGTATTGCAAATTTGCAAAGTTACAAGGGTGCATGGGAAATGCGCAACGCACACTTGTAATAGTTATTTTATGGAGTTCCAGCACCAGATTTTCAACATAGGCATTTTAGCACCTCTGCTCATGTGCAGTGTCACTGTCATTTCCTCAAACTGTCCCAAAAAGTGATTTTGCACAGCGACTGCGCTATTCTGTGCCAGACGTGCAAAACACACTTCGGGCAGGATATGTAAAATGACAGCTGTACTGTTCATCAAGAGGTGTGGAAAAATGCCAATGGTGAAAATCCAGGTGAAAATATTACAAATGCACAACGTTACAAGTGTGCATGCAAACTGTTCAACGCACGCTTGTAACACAGTCATTTTATGGAGTATCATCACCAAATTTTCAACATAGGCATTTTAGGACCTCTGCTCATGAACAGTGTCACTGTCATTTTTGTAATTTGCCCCAAACACTGATTTCCCACAGCGACCGCGGTATTGAGCGCCGGAAGTGTGAAAACACATTTTGGCCAGGATGTGGAAAATGACAGCTGTACTGTTCACAAGGAGGTGGAGAAAAATGACAATGTTGAAAATTTGGCATGAAAATATTGCAAATTCGCGAAGTTATGAGCATGTGTAGCAACTTCGCAATGCACGATCATAAAACAGCCATTTTTTTGGATTTTTTCCACCACATTTGCAACATAGGCTTTTTGAGAGCCCATCTCATTAACACTGCCACTGTCCTTGAATTTATCAGTCCCGAAAGGTGATTCCATGCAGTGACTGTGAAATCACCTTTCGGGACCGATTAACATCATAACTGTGACTTCATGAGGCAAGGTCTCAAAAACCCCATCTTGAAAATTTGGTGCAAAAACTCAAAAAAATGCCCGCGATATGCATCAAGGTTGAAAAAAAACCCTATTTATTACATTCTACAGCTTACCACCATTTCCTCAGTTTGCGGTCGGCTTTGAAGAGTGAAGACGTGTTCCTGGCCCACCGAAGATCATCGTGCCAAGCTCCGGAGGTAAGCATGGAGTGAGGGGGGTGGGGGGAGGCAGGGTGCACAGTGGGTGGGTGTGGGTGGTGGGTAGGGAGACTAAGAGGGACTGTTTTCTGCTCACAGGTAGTAAAAAAACACATAGCGGATGGTTTTCTTTTTTACAGGTGGTTTCTTTTTGGGGGGGTACAGTGGCCTATGGGGGATTGGGCACCCCCGTTGGCACAGAAGAACAGGGAGGGGACATCATGCCAACAGGGAGTGTGCTCCCCCATCAGCACATTAAACCGGGAAAGGGGGGACGGATGCCAACAGGTATTGGGCACCCCCGTCCCCATCAGCAAACAAAGAAAATGGTGGGGGGACACATTCTGCCAACAGGGAGTGGGCTCCCCCGTCAGCACATACTTGGGCAGGGTAAGCTGACTGGGGGATTAGGCACCCCCAAAGTCGGCAGTTTAGTGGCCTCTGTGCTGCCATGTTTTCAGCTGGCGAGCACGTAGGAAGGGTCTGCTGCATGTGATGAGCTTTGTTCACATTGCAGTGGACATTTCCTTAGATGTACTCACTCAGATAGTGTGGCACCTTCATGCAGGCTAATTGGCCAATGAGGGACTCACCTACTAGTGCATGCCCTGCATTCGCCCAACAGTGACTGCGCCTCCAAATCTGGAGAACAAAAGAGAGCAGGAGCACCAGGAATTTGTGTGGTGCTATGTATTCCAAACGATCAAATATACACAAATAAGCACCCACACAGCTTAAAGAATAAAGGCCAAATGCTACAAAAATATTAGCGTTTAATATCCAAAGTGCAGCAAATACAAAACGGAGGACAAACGGACAGATTAATGTTTCACCTAGTCTCTGCGAGGCTTCATCAGAATAAAATAATGCCACAATTTTAAACCATTTAAATACTATTTCATGTATAACCCTGTGACAAGAATCGGCCAATCACCTTCATACATAATGTCAAGTTCATTAACCCATTCATGATTGGCCTATCAACTAGAATGGTATATGTACAAATAATACATGTTTTAAAAATACATTTAAACAACATATGTAAATATAAATAAAATGTTTCAGTAAGTTCAAAATATCTACCCCATAGCCATTATTATCAGGTCACTGTACTTATATATATTTAATATTCTATCCTGTTTTCTAAATAAATATTTTGTTATTCTGTTTATAAATAACCAATCTCATGTTAGCCCAAATGGCCATAGCCACAATTTTATATGTATGTCATAAACCAAAAATAAATATTTTTTTGTATTTACATATTTATTCGGGCAGAGATATATCCCATATTATTTTTTAAAACAAACTTATCAAAATGGCTATGGGCACAGAAAATGAACTTGCAGGCACTTATCTTAAAGATTCACAGCATTGAGTGGCTATAATAATTGCCTATTTGGTACCAGGATGGGGAATAATACTAATATAAATAGTAAAGGGAACCAACATTGTATATACAGAACACAACAACAAGTAAATGAAATAAAATCCATTTACTTTAACTTTTATATTTTCGCAAAAATGCTGAGAGATCTATATTGTCATTGAGTCCCTTACCAGTACAAGCTACTAGTGAAAAAATCCAAAAACTTTCTCTCTGGCCTATTTTTTTGTTGATATCACCTCCCCGTGGGCCCATTTTAACTAGTTCCAAACCAAAAAACTTAAAAGTATGTTTATATGGCTGATTGATTAGCAGATGCTTGACAATGGCATAATTTACATCACCCTTGTCAACTGCTCTAACATGCTCACCAATTCTGACCTTAAATTTTCGTATAGTTCTACCAACATAGTAAGCTCCACACTCACACAATAGTAAATAGACCACCCCAATACTATTACAGGTAATTAAGCCATTAGTTGCTATCACCTTTCCTGAAATTGGGTGGAGTATACTTTTACTATTGTGTATATAGCCACAGTAGGTACAATCACCACATCTATATGTGCTCATTGGCTTAGAAGCCAAAAGAGTCTGTTTCATTTCATAATCACTTTCAGTGCAATTAGACACTACATGATCTTTCATGCTCTTACATTTACAAAAAAATAACTTTCGGTCCCTTATCCACTATCTCATTTAATCTAGGTTCCAACTGTAAAATGGGCCAGTTGTTAGTAACAATATTTCTAATTCTATCAGCACGACTAGAGAAGTCAGTAACAAAGGGACACTCAAATTCCTTCCTTTTATTAGATTCCCTCGATTTATATTGCAACACTTGATTCCTGTCCATAGCATCTACCTGCCGAATGGCAGATGCAATACTATGATGGCTATAGCCTCTTTCTATAAACCTACGTATTTGTTCCTTTTTATTCCTATCATATTCATGCGATTCAGTACAATTCCTTAATGTCCTAATAAGTTGTCCCTTAGGTATATTATGATGAGTATGATGCGGATGACAACTCTCAAACCTCAATAAACTATTTCTATCCGTAGTTTTCTGAAACAAAGTTGTACATACCCCCCCCCACCATCTTTGTATAACTTCAAATCAAGAAAATTAATACTAATTTTGTTAAGTTCAAACTGATATTGTAGGAGACTAGTGTCCTCCATCCACTTAACAAATAAAGCAAACTCATCATATGATCCTTTCCATATGACAAGAATGTCATCTATAAAGCGCCGACACAAATCCAGATAATTAATAAATGGATTTGTGGTAGGCATCATACAGATGATCAAGTTCCCACTTGCCAACAAATAAGTTGGCATAACTAGGTGCCATAGCTGTACCCATAGCAGTACCCCGTATTTGATGATAAAGTTGTCCCTGAAACAGAAAAACATTCATCTGGAGGACACACTCAGCAAGCTGTACAAGAAAAATAGTGGGTACTCCTACACATTCTTCTTCACTCCTCCTATCCAAGAAATAGGTAAGGGCCTCCAATCCTTCTTTATATGGAATCATAGTATAGAGGGAGTTAACATCAATAACTGCAAAGGACCAATCTGATTCCATACTTAAATCTTCGACTATCTGGACAACTTGGGTGGAATCTCTAAGGAATGATCTTAATTGCCTAACCATGGGCTGTAGGAAAGCATCTAAAAACAAGGAAACAGGTTCTGTTAACCAACCTTTCCCTGAGACTATTGGTCTCCCTGGTGGTTGTACCAAACTTTTATGTATTTTAGGTAGTGCATATATCGTGGGTGTTACTGGACAAGTAACAGTCATAGTTCTGTACTCAACTTCTGAAATATAACCCTTCAAAAAACCTTCATTTAAAATGTTGTCCAACTTATTTTTGAATTTCTTAACCACATCTTGTGAGATCTTCTTATAAGATGATCCATCATTAATTAACCTATTGACCTCCACGATATAATCTTTGGTATTCAACACTACTACTGCTCCCCCTTTATCAGCGGGCTTAATTGTTAAGGACTTGTTTTCACTTAGCATTTTTAAAGCAGCCCGTTCACTTTTAGTACAATTGTCCCAAGATTTAAAACTTTTTTCACTCTGTAATCGTTGTAAATCAAGTTCACATTTTTTTATAAATGTTGAAACAACAGGATTCATGGGAGGACAATATTCAGACCTGAACTGTAATTTTGATATATCATTTTTTTCTCCCAAATCATTTTCGTCATGATCATAAATGCATTTAAATGTAAGGTTCCTCCCTAGTTTGTGTAAATCCACACACACATTAAAAAAATTAATATCAGCTGTGGGACAAAATGAGAGCCCCTTACTTAATACAGCATTTTCACTAGATGTTAAATTATGGTCAGATAAATTCACCACAGCCACCATACTATCATGAATATTTTGAAAAGAAGCTAGTTCATAGGAAAGATTTATATTGTCGTGGACATTATTAGTTGCAATATGTTTATCCACATTTGAAATCACCTCACTTGACTCATTTGTATCATTTCTATCTAAACAATCAAAATCCTGCTTACTACCCAATTGAGATGTGGAATTAATGGTTCTACATATGTCATCATGACCAGTTTCAGAGTCACTGATGAGTTCAAAATGGGAACGATCCTCCAAATCTGCACTACCCCAAAATGTTGGCTGCGCAAGCACGCCAACTTAGAAAGGAGGCCATAGTAATTTGTGATTATTACTGATCCCCTTAGACAGCAGGTTTCATGCAAACATAGTACTGAAGTGATGGAAAATGCCTGGTCTCCATCTTGTTGGCCCCTCCTTCCACACTGCCTCTGTCACATTGTCTCCCTTGCTTCCAGTTATAGCTTGGATTGCTCTCCTGCTATTGCTGTTTCTTCCTGTCCTGTCAACTGTTTGCAGTCCACTAAACCCAAGACTTGTTTTTCCCTTTTACCCCATGCTAAGATAACTTCAAAACAGTTTGTCTTCTCCTGTAGGCTTATCAGGTTGGATTTAGCCTCCCTCTCACAATCCTATCACTAAACCCCTCTTCCTCAACTTATCTGTCCCTCTTCCCCAACTCTACTCTTTCTATTTCTTTTACCAATTTTCCTTTTCTCTGTTTTGCTTCTTGCTCATCTCACCTCTCTCTCTCTCTCTCTCTCCCTCCTTCCCTCTCTCTTCCTCTTTGTCTGTTTCTTTTCTATGGCTACCCACATGTTCATAATAAACCCCAGCCCTTGGTTCTGCTGCTGTTAGGCTTCATCATCCAGTCAGAAATGCAGTCAGAAAATTAGTTCAAGCTAATAACGTGCCACATGGGGAATCTGAAGAAAAATCCAGATCAGATGGCAAACTTTTAAATAGTGCTTGTCCAGATAAGAATTAGTAGAACAAAATCCACAGAGAACAAGAACAGACCTGGTCTCCTGGGGAGTGGAAGGCTTGATTTAAAGAGAAAGTACCCTCAACCTATTTTCTGTATACCTGTGCAGTTTGTAGGCATGAACAATTATTCCATCTCTTGTGTCCCCCTAGTGTTATTTTAATTTAAATATAAATTAGGATGTTTCACTCTGTTTTTCCCTGGTGTGAAAATCTGTTTATTTCCATTCAAAAGGTCATGACCTCACTTGTGCAAGGCATCATGGAAGTTGAGAATGCATACATTCACAAGTCAGCATAAGTTATACTCTCATTTAGTTGTGTTACATGTCTTGTGAAGTCCTTGTATTCTCTAAAAGCATTTTTGTCTAACTCAGATACACGTTAAACCACAGAAAATAACAAGACACTTAGTATGCCTTAAAACGCTTCATGGCCAGCATAAGACAAGAACATAGGGACTGCAGAGGACAGCAACAGCACTGACTGATACAGTATAACTGCTACAAGCTTTAGCAACTAAACATCATAAAATTCCAGGATTCCTTATAAGAGTCTGGTCATGACCTTTGCAATGTAGTCAAGCAGCTTTTCACACCAGACTTAAGTACCTTTATTTACATTTAAATCTGAATGAAATTAAGAGGGTGCAATAGAGGTAATCCTTGTGCTTGGCTACAAACTACACAGGGAAACAGAATAAAAGGCTGAGGAGACTTTTCCTTTAAAGAAGTTTGATGTCTTTGCAGAATATTTAAACAAGCAAATGGGGAGAGGGGTGCAGCACCCCATACGTCGAATGGGAAGAACACCCCTCCCCCCTCAGCTAGTGGTCAAACAGGGATTCAGCATGTTTGCAGTTCATTTGCATTACCAGGTAAGAAAAAAAGGTTTGTCTCCCCATACAATGCACAGGGGTAATGCCAAACCTCACCCAACAACTAACACACTGAAATCTGGTCAATGGAAAATCATGCACACAAATGCTCACAGCCTGGGAAATAAGATCTCAGACCTGCAGGCAATAATATCAGAGGCTAAACTGGACATAGTAGCAATTAGTGAGACATGGTTTACCAGTAACCACACTTGGGAGACTTCAATACCTGGCTATGTATTGTTCAGAAAAGACCGAGGTGCAAAAAGGGGGGAGGAGTGGCCCTGTATGTCAATGAAAATATCAAAGCTACAGAAATTCAGAATACACATAAGGAGCCAGAAGAACTGTGGGTCACCCTGGAAACAGGAAATGGGACAGCCATAAGAACTGGGGTTGTCTACAGGCCCCCAGACCAGAGGGAGGACACAGACACATTACTGTTAGAAGATATACAAAACATGACAGCTAAAGGGAAGGTTCTGATAATGGGAGATTTCAACATGCCAGATACAGATTGGTCAATACCAGCAGGAACATCTGCCAGAACTAGACACATAGTGGATTCCTGCAGGAGAGGGCCTCAAACAACTGGTACAACAACCCACAAGAGACAGGGCTATCCTAGATCTAGTACTGACTAACAGGAAGGGATCACAGATCTCAGGTAGAAGGTCACCTTGGGGTCAGTGACCATCACATGGTATGGTTCAATTTGGCTACTACATCTAAATCATCCCATTCCAAGGCAAAAATATGGGACTTCAGAGGAGCTGACTTTGATAAGATGGCCAACAGAGTTAAGCTAGCACTGGTGAAAAGAAATACAGATGAGTGGGTACAGGCAAAGTGGGCAAGCATTAAGGATGCAATACTTGAAGCAACATCCCATTGTGTTAGACAGAAAAGAAGTGCAAAAGAAGAAGGAAACCACTTTGGTTCTCAAATACAGTAGCAGAAAAGGTCAGAGCCAAAAGGCTGGCCTTCAGGAAATATAAGGGAACACAGTGGGATGAAGATAGGGAGGCATACCAAACTACCCTAAGGGAAGCAGGGAAGGCAGTAAGGCAGGCAAAGTCCCAAACTGAGGAAACACTAACACCAACAGTAAAAGAAGGTGACAAGACTTTCTATAGATACATTAGTGAAAGGAGAACGTCCAGAGGGGGTATTGCTAAGCTTAATGGAGAAAAGGGAGCATGTGAGGAGGAGGAGGACCATGTAAAAGCAGCTATCCTAAATAGATACTTTTGCTCAGTATTTACTGAAGAGAAGGTATGGCAGGGCCCACAGCTCAGCACCATGGACACGGGGGAGGGGGGGAGGTGAGCACTACTCCCTTCACAAAAGAAAGGGCCCTACAAGAGCTTGCTAAGCTCAGGGTGGACAAGACAATGGGACCTGATGGCATACATCCCAGAGTACTTAAGGAGCTAAAGGTGGAACTAGCAGAGCCATTAGCAGAACTGTTTAGTGAGTCTCTGAGCACAGGAGAGGTCCCAGAAGACTGGAGAAGGATCATGTGATCCCACTCCACAAGAGTGGTGGCAGGGAGGAGGCAGGAACTATAGACCAGTCAGTCTTACCTCAGTAGTGGGCAAGATTATGGAAGCACTCCTTAAGGAAAGGATAGTGCAACACCTGGAATCCATAGAGGCACAGGATCCAAGACAGCATGGGTTTACAAAAGAAGGTCCTGTCAAACTAATCTCATAGATTTCTTTGATTGGGTAACCAGAGTGGTGGACCAAGGGGAGCAGTTGATGTCGCCTACCTTGACTTCAGCAAAGCTTTTGACACTGTTCCACATAGAAGATTGATAAATAAGCTGGGTAGGCTCGTGGTGGGTCAGAAGTTGGTCAACTGGGTGGTAAACTGGTTGACGGGCAGAAAACAGAGAGTGGTGGTAAATGGTATACAGTCAGAAGAAATGCAAGTCACAAGTGGGGTACCTCAGGGATCAGTCCTGGGGTCAGTCCTCTTCAACATCTTCATTAGTGACCTTGCAGATGGACTAGAAGGTAAGGCTTGTCTGTTTGCAGATGACTCCAAGATCTGCAACAGAGTAGACGATCCAGATGGGGTGGGCAGAATGAGAAGAGATCTGGATAAACTAGCAAAATGGTCAGAAGAGTGGCAACTGGGATTTAATGCAAAGAAGTGTGCAAGATCATGCACATAGGAAAGAGAAACCCTGAAGCCACCTATAGACTGGGAGGGGAGTAGCTAGCAGTCACAAAGGAAGAAAGAGACTTGGGCATCATCATCACTGATGACCTGAAATCATCCAAACAGACCTCTAAAGAAGTAGGTAAGGCTAGAGGGGGGTGTTAGGGTGTATTAGTAGGGGTATCACAAGTCATAAGAGGGAGGTAATAATCCCTCTTTACAAGACACTGGTTAGGCCCCATCTGGAATACTGCGTGCAGTATTGGAGGCCACACCTTCACAAGGACATTAACCAAATTGAGGCAGTCCAGAGAAGGGCAACCAAAATGGTGCAGGGACTGCATCAGAAGACATATGAGGACAGATAAACAGAGCTCAATATGTATACCCTTGAGCAAAGGAGGGAGAGAGGTGATATGATCGAGGCATTCAAACACCTTAAGGGCATTAACAAGGTGAAAGAGTCTAACATGTTTAAATATAAGAAAAATAGCAGGACAAGAGGACACAGAATGAGATTAGAGGGGGCGATTAAGGGAGAATGTGAGGAATTCTTTTCACAGAAAGGGTGGTGGATGCATGGAATGGCCTACCTCAAGAAGTGGTGGCTATGAATACAGTGCAGGGCTTCAAATAGGCATGGGATAGGCATAAGGGAGCAATACAAATGAGTATGAATAGATAGGCCACTGACAGAGCAAAGGCCGATGGCACATTTATAAGGTAGAAAAAGAAATGGGCAGACTAGATGGGCCTTGCGGTCCTTATCTGCCATCAACTTCTATGTTTCTATGTTTCTATGTAAAGACAGGAATGAGTCAATGCTGAACATTTGTTTACACCGATGTGCTGTGCAGGTGTTTGGTAGTGACAGTGCATAGATGCAGATCCCCTTTACCAAGAGAACACTCTGTCCAAGGACCCTGCACTTCAGTGCAGTGAAGGCTATGAACAATTCATGGGTCTGTCTGGTGGGCAGGTGCCTGTACTTCCGTGTGGCCATAGATGCAGATGCACGTGGCAAAGAGTGCACTATCAGCCAATTCACAAGGCACTCTGCCACCCACAGGTGGAGAGGTGCAAGGCGCTATGCCAAGAGGACAGTTGTCTTCACTATATGGTAGTGTTCCTGGGCCCATGCAGACAATCCTGCACCTTTCATTCCTGACTGGGAGGGGGGTATCATGTAACAGCATCATTCCCCCACCCTTATCCCATCCAGCTGGGTCACTGAGCTCACCCCCAAATCCAGCTCACAGGGACGGGATCACAAAGCATGGCCACTGGGGTGAAGACTGGTACTACACATAAAGGTTGTTAAGCAATTAAATATATTTTTTTAAAATTTTGAGCCCAACTTTTCAAGATACTTGTTTCATGATTTGTTTTATAAACATGACATGTACCATGTATAGTATATTGGCTGAAATGTCATTTCACACCAGAGGTGTGAAAACACATCTTGTCCAGGATTTAAAAAATGACACATGTCACATTTATGAGGTGATGTGGAAAAATGGATATGTTGGAAGTTTTAAAATTTGGAGTCAAAATATTGAAAATTAGTGACGTTATGACTTATCGTTAAAATAGTGCAACATTCAGTCATAACCTGGACATTTTACCATATGTATACACCAAATGTTCAGCACAGTCTTCTATTACCCCACCTCATGAACCTGGTAGGTCAAAATGTTCAAATCCCTGCCAAAATGTCATTTCATGCCACTGAAATGTCATTCTGTGCCACAGGTATGAAAGCACATTTTGGTTAGGATTTGAAAAATGACATAGGACTCATTGCATTAATAGGATTTATTTAAGGTCAATTAGCATTAGGCTTTTGTGGCCTATTTCTCGATACTATGATACAAAATTTACTCCTGCAGTTACATGGTGTAACAGAGCTTCATCCAAAGATTTTTTAAATTGACTAATAGTGGTACAAGATTCTACTCCATTTAGCAGACCATTCCATATTGATACAACCCTTTGATTAAACCATCCACTCCTAGTGTTTTATTACAGTTTTCACCCCTTAATGACATATCATGTCCCCTTACTGTTCTGGTTTTCTCTCTGGCCTCTAAACCCACACATTCCTACAAGTCTCTACTTCCTAATGCCCTATACACCAAGCACATATCACCTCTTACTCTTCTGTAATTTAAAGAGCACATTCTGAGCTTGAGTCTCTCCTCATAGGCAATATGTTTTATATGATACCAGTTTGGCGGCTGTTCTCTGGGACCTCTCTAATTTCTTCATTTCTCTCTTTTTATGGGGTGCCCAGAACTGAGTGCAATACTCCAGGTGGGGCCTCACCAATAGTTCATAAAGGGGCATCAGCACCTCTGTCCCTTCTTATATTTCTTTGGATACATGCCATGATACTGTCACTTTTTGGCCTGCATTTGAACATTGTTTATCAAAGATCAACTAATTGGTCACTGTGACTCCCAGATTTTTCTCCATTTCTGTAGGTACTGTTTCCTGATCATTTATAAAATATTTGGCTGTCAGATTTTTCTTTCCAATTGCATGATCTTGCACTTTTCAATATTAAACTCAGTTTTTTTTCTGTAGTGGCCCATGCAGTTAAGCTGTTGATATCTTCCTGGAAATTTGCAACATTCTCTTGTTTTGTTATTGTTGTCCCTAGTTTTATGTAATCAGCAGATTTATTCAGCCAAGAGTTGCCTTTATATTCGAATAATGAAACAAAAATGTTAAACAAAACAGGGACCAATATGGACCCCTGAGGTACCCCACTGGCTACTCCTGCCATTAGAGTAATGCCCCCTTATTCACACCCTTTGTTTTCTCTTAACCAGTCAAATCGAGATCCCTGTTAATAAATTCTCATGTATTCCTGTTTCCCTTAATGTTCTGATCAGTTCACTATGTGACATGGTGCAAAGGCCTTTGTAAAGTCTACATACAGCACATCCACTGGTATGTCAAGAGCCATTGCCAAACTAACTGGCTGAAAAAAGTACAGCAAGTTAGTTAAGCAAGATCTACCTTTCCTAAATGTGTGCCGGAAAGGATCATTTAAGCGGTTGGTGTCAAGGATAAGTTCTAATTCATTCTTAATTATGGCTTGCAATATTTTACCAACTACAGAGGTCAGGCTATTTGGTCTATAGTTCCTATAGTATGACCTCTCATCATTCTTGTAAATGGGTACTACATGGGCCACTGTCTGGTTCACAGACATGGTGTGAAAACATGGCCATGTTGAAAATAAATTTGGGGGTCAAAGTATTTAAAATTACCAAAGTTACATGTGAGTGTAGAAAATTTTCAACATATGTGCATAACTTTACTGGTTTCACATAGTTTGACCTCACATTGTCAACATAGCCTTCTTATGACTCTGCCTCATTAACAAGAGTGGTAAAAAATTTTCAAATCCCACCCAAAAGGTGATTTTTCCAAATGAATGAGAAATTGCCTATCTGGTTTGATTTGCATAATTCCTCCTCTACTGTCATGAGGTGGGGTCCCAAAAAGGCCATGTGGAAAATGGGGGTCAAAATATGCCAAAATGACAAAGTTCAAAACCTTATTGAAATACGTTGAATTGCACTTATCATTTTTTTAATTCTTTGTTAACCAGGTAAGGCTCACTAGATGAGTGTCTGTTTTCAGGGGTGACGAGGGAGCACGGCGGTGTGGGGGGGGGTTTATGTAACTTACTCATAGTCACACAGTATGCATGTGGAGGTTATGAGAATCAAACCCAGATCTGTCTGCTGGATGTACCAAGCTCATTCATAGCTTGTTACTCTAATCTGTAGGCTATATAATGTTATCTGATGAGAAGCACTATGTGGTATAATCAGAGAGTGGTCCCTGTGTGGAATAGATTCCCCCTTGAGGTGGTAGCTAGTACTTCCACAGAACAGTTAAAAAATATATGGGTAAGCACTTCGGGGTAGTAGTTAGACAGAAACCAATAAGAATGTGAGCACTATGGACAAAAGTCTATACATAGCTCTGTATATCCTATGAATCCTATACTTCCAGCCTCATAGTGCAGTCGGCAGTTAAAGCAGCAAGATGTGTCTCCAATTGGAGAGTGGTTCTTTGCCCTGTGACTCTTTCTAGGGATTGTCAGCCCCAATGCTCACCCAATTAGGTGTGCATGTTTCTGGAGAGTAAATAATGGGGTGAGTGTTAGGGTTGACAACCTCTATGAAGAGTTTGCCACTGATTTGCTTAAAGGGGTGGGGTTGGGGTTTTAGGATTGGAAACCATAAAGCCACATTTCCCTACTTTTGCCACTTTAGTCTGAACCCTAAATGTTGCAATAATGCAATTTTTTGAAAAGACTATTACATATATGTTATTATAGTTTCACACTGTCATACTAAAAGTGGAATCACAACTGAGTACTGAGAACATGCCTGCATGGTCTCAGTACCTAACCAAATCACATGTATTGTCCATGCTATTTTAAAATATGTAAGTTACTTTATTTTTAATGTTCAGTCACATCTGGAGTTTTCATTAAAAACAATTACCCCTGATGGCCCTGTGCATATGCAGGGGGTATAAATTCACTCAGCTATAGCTGTTCCCTATGATAACTGTACCCTGAACAATAAAGTACAACCTATATGTTCTATATAGCCTCTTTCTGAAGAAGGAAGTTCCTACCTTAGTGAAGCTTGTAAAGGCAACACTTGTTATTTCTCCAGGAGGAACGTCTGCAGATGGTTGACAGTATGGGAAATGCATGTGAACGCTAGCTGGCCATATGCCCCATCCATCTAGATTTCTGGATTTGCCCCTTTCTTCAGCGTGTGTTTCTTTCAAGAATACATGATTCAGTGGGGTGGCACTGATCTGCAGAAACGTTTATCTCAAGGACACCAGCTCAAATCCAGCACTGTCAAAAAAAACTACTCCCACAACTTACAGGAACTGATACCCTTCTTGTCAGTTTCCCATGACAATATACCAACAGTCATAGTGTCTGAACTACCATGACCCATCTCAGCTACTTGAGATGGTCCCTCCTGGAAATAGTTGAAGTACTACACTTGTCTTGTGAATAAATAAAAGCATTTAGTCTGCAAAGCTGTCAAGCCAGAAGCTTCCATAATCACCAAAGGAAAAGAGAACAAAAAATGTTGCTGTTATTGCATATGTACAGTAAAACACTCAATTAAAAAAAATAATTACTTTTGTAGTCACCAGATGATGTTTATGATCTTTGGTCTAGAAAGCATCCTGTGTAATCTGGTCTTCAGAATGTTCTTATGCAAATACAGTATGCGTCAGATGTTACTTTGTTAGCTGCAGTGTTTATGAGAGGCATACAGTACAGACATCTGTTGCATAATTACACATACTGTATACCTATGTACACAACACACACACACACACACACACCATTACACCATTCTGACTTGTAAAAACTTACACATTAAGCAAATTTAACATAAATACAAAATTCAGCCTTTATAACGTGAAACTTACAAACAACAGGTTTTTATCCACAAATGGACATAGTGCCTCTGCGCTGCATATGTGAGGCACATAGGCAACCCAAGGGTGAATCCTGCACAGTGGGGATCCAGCAGCTCCAGTCAGCTTTCACTATCAGTGCACCAGCCATTTGCACACCAGATTCCTTGGCCCCCTGGGCAGCTACGTGCCATGGGCGGTCCAGGGAGATTGCTGGGGGCATGCCTGCACTTTGCACCATGAACAAAGGCATATAGTGCCAGGCACAAGGGGCACATGATACAACAGTCGGGTCCCTGCCATATCCAGTGTGCACCCCCAAGGATGACACCCACAGTCTATGGCGGGACCTGGAGTCGCTCCTCCATGATGCCCCAACCCACTGGGCAGATAGGGAGAAATGGGGGCAGCCATTCGAGCAAGTGCATATACTGTCTACAATTCCCAACCCATGCCTTCTCACACTCCCAGGCTCATGTGGAACAGGGGATCCACACTGGTACCCAGGATGGGCATCTGATTGGATGCCTGCCTGGGTTCACTGCACTGCACCTTTCCACCCCGGCTCATTCTGCATGCTGGGGAGGTGGGGCTGTGGAAAGGTGGCCTGGTGATAGTCAATACTGGCTGCCTGCCCTGGGATGTGAACTGCACAGTCTCTGTATGTGTGAATCACACATTTTTGTGAATAGAACTCAGTATGGAGGGAACCTGTCGGTAGCTTCCAGTTCACCTGTTTTAATTTGCTTTTCACTTCAGTTTTTCAAGAAGTGAAGCTAGGACGACATTTTAAACACCTGTCCATATAGTACATCTGTCTATCGTATAGGCTGTGCAAGACTCAATGACTAACCTCAAAAGGTTACGCTTAGCAAACTCACACATCACTTTCCAAAGAAGAAATTTCTACATAATTACGATCATTTCCATTTCTGTTAACTCCAGCATTGTCAATGGGATTCAGTACTGTGGATTATGTGCATCCCTACTAGGGGAAATGGCACAGCCAAAGGCTGTATTCAGAATAGAATTCTGGTCATCTGAAGGTTCTGGATAGCAGCAACTCCTCAGTCTTTGCTGTGCCATCGAAGGGCAAACAACTCTTTTAAGAAAAAAAAGATTTTCAAATTTGTGGGGCTGCAATTCTGCATAGCAGGTTGGGGCTACATGGTGACAGGGAGAACCACTAAATTAAAATTGTGCCTCTTAAGCTGTGACTTTCAAGTTTGCTAACCAGCTTTTTCTACATTTCCACTGCCTGTGCTTGAATTGGGAGACATGTCTGCCACAACAGTTGAAGAGTGTTTTTACTAGCAGGTCTCTGATATATTTTTCTTTTTTTTTAAAGGGTGGTGCCTCAGATAATTACCTTTTGTTTAGTATTTGATTAGGGCTTTGCCTTGGTCTCCCTCATCTTTTGGGGCATTGCCCCCCCCCACACCCTTATCCCTATGCTTAGGGTGACTTTGTATTTTTCATTTGTAGATGTTTTTGTTCCTGTTGGAGGGAAAATTGCTACTTTTTCTCTCCTGTTTGAGAGGACATTTCCCTTTTAATAATTTGTCAAAAAGGGGGGCAGTTAGTCAATCAATAAGGGTGAGCTGTGAGCTGTGAGTGTACTCAGCTGTTTGGTGCATTTTGGGGATTTGGTTGCCACAGGTTGCGTGGGGGTTCTTTTTCAATGACTCTTTCAAGCTGCACAGCTTCCTGCCATTTTTCTCCCTGGCCCTGTCCATTGGGCACATGTGCCTTTTCCTTGAAGGCATTCTGCAGTCTCTGGGCACCTTCCAGATGCCTGTACTTGGGTGAACACACCACTGCAACATGTCAATGTCATGCACAATGTTGGGTTTGTCTGGTAACTGCCATTTCTTCTAGTAGAGATGCATATATCCCATCAGTACTAAATCCCATTGACAATGTGGAGCACTATAGAAACTCTTTTTTACATTTTCATTTAATTTATTTGGTAAACCAGGAAAATGGCATAGGGTTACAGTATGTGTCCCATTTTTAAATGACGCCTGGTACAAAATAATACCCACGTAACACTACAGAATAAAATACAAAACATAGATCTACATAATTGTTTTTTTACAATGAAAACTAACATTTCAAACAATCTAGATTTTTTGTAGGCAAAATACAGAGGCCAGATTTAAAAGGACACTTTCAGCATAATGCACTACTGAGGTATCTATATGTTGTAAAAGTTTTGTCAGGCAAGATGTACTGAGTTGGTAGCAGCCATCTCCATATGCGTCCTAGGTAGAAGTGGTGAAAGGAATACAGATCATCAGAAAATGTTGTAAACTATGATTGTAGTATATAAAGTATGAACAGTCAAATAAATATAAAAATAATTTATATCAAGACAGTGGGGATCTAGGTCAAAATAGCTAAGGAAAAACAGCACGGTTGTGACAGAATAGAATAGGGCTCTGTCCCATTTGTTTTGGAGAAAGTATGTAAATGCAAGGATCTGTATTCTTTCCTTTTCTCTCTTCTCTGTCTCGTTGTGCAACCAAAGTTTCCTGTGAGACCTCAGACTTGATCAACCCAACCAGTCTCACAATCCTTTTCCTCTCACTGTCCATCAGTTTTCTCTTGCTGTCTTTCTTCCTTGCATATCTATATCTGCTAATATAAAATATATGAGAATCATGTATGGAAATGTAACTGATATTGGGATCACTTTTGTTTAGAAAATTGTGTTGCTGTTGAAATGTACATATTTATAATTTGAGCTAACGGTAAAATGCTAATGGTTACTTGGGTGCAAATGCATGAGCCTTTTGCAGTTGCTGTGGGGACCTCAGGAAGTTCTCAATGTTCTAGCAGCTCCTGATATTTACAAAGGACAGGATGCTTGCAAAGGATGGGGGTTGAAAAGAGTTATAAAAACAGCTAAGCTGAGCTACAAAAGAAATGTTTTACAAGAGATTTTATTTTGCTTCTGTATATAATTATTCTGAACAGGTTTATTTTATGTTACTGCAACTACAGATAAACAGTTTTGTGGAATTTTAAAAATGCTCCTGGGTTTTCTTTATGCCTCTTGACCTGTACCTCAACAACAGATGGTTTCAGACTAAGTGGGATTTAAGTCGTGCATACCATTAAACAGGAGATTTGTGTGTGCGTACTGGACCTAGTACCAGGGAAGCACAGAGGTAGGTATGTATTCTGCAGCTGAAGTCCAGTCTGAGATTGTACAGCCAGCACAAGTTATGGAAAAAGAACAGGCAGTGACAGAACCTGAAAGCCTGATGGACTTTTTGAAATGGTGGGCTATACAACAAAAAGAGACTGAGATGCAGACAGGAAAAGAAATTCAACGGTTAGAAGCATTGAGGAGAGAAGAGATGCAGCAACAGAAGCAGCAGATGAGAGAAGAGATGCAGCAATAGGATCAGCAATGGCTGGATGCCTTACAAGCTATCAACGTCAGAGGATCCAGCACAGATCCAGATGAGCAACAAAGTGCAAGTAACTTAAAAGCCATTAAACTTACTAAGTTGTGTCCCTCAGATGATATTGAGGCATACCTGACAACCTTTGAAAGAGTTGTGACGGCCTGTCAGTGGCCAAAGCAGCAATGGAAAATCAGACTGGTACCCTGCCTGGCAGGAAAAGCCCAACTTGCCCAGCAGTATGGACATTGCACAGTCAGAAAACTATGACTTGGTGAAAAGTGAAATGCTGAAAAGGTACGACATCTCCAGGGAGACCTACAGGCAGAAATTTCAATCTCTGGGGTACAACTCAGTTGACAAGCCTCGAGAAGCCTTCACCAGACTCTGAGAACTCCAGAGGAAGTGGTTCCAACCAGAGAGCAAAACAGTCCCACAGATCAACACATTTGCCATGGAGCAATTCATCAACATCTTGCCTACAGATGTGCATCTGTGGGTAAAGAAACACTGACCAGAGAATGTGGAAAAAGCTGTTTCTTTGGCTGAGGACTACTGCATGGCAAGACAGATGCTACAGCAGTGAATTAACAGCCAAGCACTGGTAAGAAACTCTTTTTCCCATTTAAATTCCAATCCTGCTAAGAACTCTGGTTGGGGTAACAAATCTGTGCCAAAAGATGTTATCTGCTATAACTGTAATAAGCCAGGCCATTTTGCAAGAAACTGCTGCAATAAAGAGAGTGGCACTGGAACAGATTTGTCCTTGGCAAACTGGGGCAAGTACCTAACAGATGTGGAGAATAAGACTGTAATGGGACTCACTGATTTGGGAAGCAGACAGACCCTAGTGCATGTTAAAGTGCTGAGAAAACACTGTGCAAAGGGACCAGGTACTGGTGTCATCTGCATCCATGGGGACACTCAATACTATCCCACCACCCAAGTGACTCTGTCCATTAAGGGTGGGTCACACCAAATGAAAGTGGGGGTAGTACCAAAGTTACCTATGCCTGTGATTACTGGAAATGATGTTCCAGGATTTACTGAATTGACCAAAGAGGGAATAAATCTTGATGTTTCAGCAGCTGTGGTGACAAGAGCTCTGACAAAGAAAATTTCAGACAGTGGGGACACTTCCTTTCAGTTATTTTGATTCAGACTTGTTTGAGCACAGCTCCAAGATCTGGAAATCTAAGAAAGAAAGATGAAGCCTGAAGAAACTATGGCAACAAATGACTGATGGACATGAAGGGTTAAAATATGAAAAAGCTGAAACTAAATTGATAAATGATTGTGATTTTATTTCAGAGCAAGCTAACAATGTTTCTCTCCTGGGTTATTTCAAGCAGCTAGGGGTAAAATCAAAACAGGGTGGACCAATGTTTAAAAAACTGTAATGGATTACTGTACAGAGTTTGGGTTAAACCTCAGACACAGGAACAGACATAACAATTGGTTATACCACAGAAGAATAGAACAGAATTGTTACAGATAGCACATGATAGTCTTATGGCTGGTCACTCAGGGAGGGATCACAACCTTGCCAGATTGCTGTATAGATTTTACTGGCTGGAAATTTAATGATGATGTTGCTACCTATTGTAATTCCTGTGCTGAGTGTAAGAAAGTAGCCCCAGTCACTATAAAAGACAAGCTGCCCCTGGTACTTCTACCCTTAATAGATGTGCCCTTTAAGAGGATTGCAATGGATGTGGTTGGTCCTTTAGACAAAAGTAAAAAGGGTAATAGATTTATCCTGGTAGTATGTGACTATGCTATTCGATACCCAGAAGCAGTTCCAATGTGTACTGTTACAGCCCCAAAAGTTGCAGCAGAGCTAGCCAAAATTTTCAGCAGAGTGGGCATACCTAAAGAAATTATTACTAATCAGGGTAGTAATTTTGGTGCTGCACTTCTTAAAGAGCTGTACAGACTGCTGGGTATCACTGCCATAAGAACCTCTCCCTACCACCCTCAGACAGATGGTCTTGTTGTGCGTTTAACCAAATCCTAAAACACATGTTAGAAAGGTTGTAAAATGGGAAGGGAAAGATTGGGACCATTACTTGCCTTACCTACTTTTTGCTTACAGAGAAGTGCCACAGGCATCAACAGGGTTTTCGCCATCTGACATGCTGTATGGTAGGCAGCCAAGAGGGCCACTGGATGTGATAAAAGAAATGTTTGAAGATAACCCCACTCAGAAACAATCTATATCTTCTTATATGTGTACCCTAAGAAAGAAACTGACAAAATGTGTTGAAATTGCCCATAGTAATCAGGAAGAGGCTCAAAACCAGCAGAAGGTATATTATGACCATGAGGTAAAAGAAAACATTTTCGAGCCAGGTGAAAAGGTTTTGCTACTGTTACCCACAACAGAAAATAAGTTGTTAATGAAGTGGAAAAGGCCATATAAGGTTTTTAGATGTACTGGCACTGTTAACTATGAGAATGAGACCCCTGACAGAAAAAAATCCTTGTAAGATATACCATGCTAACCTCCTCAAGAAATGGGTTGAAAAAATGTTGAAAGCTGCCTTGCTAGTTTTACCAGAAACTGATAAAGAAGATACTGATGTAGCTTATGATAGACTAGAACAAACAGTAAATGTTGATGCTGTAAAGGTGAATGTTTCCTTAACCTCAGAACAAACTGCAGACATTCGTAATGTGCTAAAGACATTTAACAGTACTTTTACCATGGTACCAGACAGAGCAAAAGGGGTTGAGCACATAATAGTGACAAAGAATGCTTGTCCTATTAGGCAAAAGTCATACAGGTTGCTAGACAGGTTAAAAGATGACATGGATAAGGAAATACAAAAAATGAAAGAACTGGGTATCATTGAGGAGTTGAGGAGTGCTTGGTCATCTCCCATGGTAACTGTAAACAAAAAAGAAGGGGGTGTTAGAATCTGCCTTGATTTCAGGAAACTTAATCAAGTGTCAGAATTTGACAGTTATCCTATGCCCAGAATAGATGTTTTAGTGGACAGGCTGGGGAGTGCAAAGTACGTCAGTACCCTCAATCTCACCAAGGGTTACTGGCAAACATGTTTAGCTAGAGAATCCAAAAATAAAACTGAATTTGCCACCCCTATAGGATTCTATCAGTTCACCACCATGCCTTTGGTTTACGTGGTGTGCCAGCTACATTCCAGCGGCACATGGATGTACTTTTTATCCCCTCACACTGGTTATTGTACTGCCTACCTGGATGATGTTGTGGTGTACAGTCCAGACTGGAAAGGTCAAGCGGAACACCTACGAGCAGTTATCCAAGCTATCAAAAATGCAGGTCTGACAATTAATCCTACTAAATGTGCATTGGGCATGCAGGAAACTAGATATTTGGGCTATGTGTTGGAAAATGGAGAAGTCAAGCCAGAGATTTCTAAAATAGAAGCTGTAGCTAACAGCTCTGTACCTAAAACAAGGTCATTTTTAGGGCTGGTTGGTTATTATTGGAGATTTGTTTCCGGTTTTGCTGAGTTAGCTACTCCCCTCACTGAACTCACAAAGAAATGCTACCCAAATAATGTGAAATGGACCCCAAAGTGTGATGAAGCTTTTCCAGCTATAAAGGTTGCATTATGTTCACAGCCTACCCCCCGGTCTATCAGGGAAGGACTCGAGATGGCCAAAAAAGGAGGGAGTAGAAGGGAGGAGATGGAGGCTAGTGAAGGGAAGGGAGCATTATGGAGGGTGGCCTCATTGAATGCAAGAAGCCTAGGAAACAAATCCGCTGAGCTATAGGCACTCTTAGCAGTGTGGAGGGTGGAAACTGCAGCTGTCACAGAAACGTGGGTAACTGAGCACCAGGACTGGGATCTGGCAATCCCAGGATACAAATTATACAGGAAGAACTGTAAGGGGGTGGAGGGCAGTCTATGTTTATTTATTTATTTATTTAGTTTTTGTTGACCGGGTAAGTGCACTAGACAAATCCTGCCTATTTTCAGGCACGACCCGTGGGAGGGGGATACAGATGAATGCCAACTGATCTTGAACCAGATTAAGCTGTTGGTGGTATTTTTAGTGAATGAGGGAAATTTGGCCAGGACACCGGGGAAATTCCCCTACTCTGCTGGCGTTGGGAGGCCAGTAGAGGCGTGCAAGGGTCAGTAATGGCCACTGTACGGAAGATGGAGGAGGAGGAGGTGGCGTTAGAGGCGGTCTCTGAAGTGAGACGGTCGATTCTGGCTTATGAGCGGTCGGAAGCTCAAACGGCTATTCAACTGAGTGAGGTTTCTACAGCACACACTATTTCAAGTAATTCTGAGTCCTTGGACTTACTGGCAGGAGAGGATTCCCGTTTGGAGGCGGACACTGAGTTTGCAGACGTTCTTTCGGCAGGAATGGTGGTGCCTTTAATTCAGAAGGAGGAACAAGACGCAGTGGCTTACAGGAAGGAGGAACATGGGACCAGGAAGTGCGTTGCACAGCTTTCCCGGTTGGCGTTGGCAGCAGTGGAAGCGGCGGGCGTTTCAAGGAGGTGTACACAGCTAACATCGTGGAGACAGAAGTCACTGACAGGCGGTCGTATGGAGAAGGAGGAGAGAACAGCACAAGTTTTTTCAGCGCACAGTAAGGGGGTAAGCCACATGCCTCTTTCGGTTTCTGTGCCTCCCGTGCAGGTTTCACCTTCTGTACCCAACTCTGTGTTCTCGACTTTTACTCTCCACAAGGACGTGGGGTTTGTATTTAAACCTCCTGCACATACTTTTGAGACCTTACCGAACACGGATACTGTAATTTATCAAACTAAGTTGGGTTCACAAGAGGGGGTAACGGACTTTTTCTTTCCTCATGATCTAAAAAACATTAAAACCCCTGAATTGACGACTACAGTTCAGGATAAAGTATCTTTGAACTTGCCTTCACTTTCTCTAGGTGAACACGATGCAAATTGGACCCCTCAGGCAGCTTTAACAGCTGCAGGATGGAAATCTTTGGGGGAAGGGATTTGGTCACCAGATTCTGCTTGGGATAGTTCTCTTGATATTAACAAAGCTAGTCCTAAATGGCATCCTGGTAATACTACTGCAAAGTCTTTACCTAGTACTCAGCTGAAGGATAATGTTGAGGGGTACAGAGGACGGATGTATTAGTCCAACTGTGTGTTCAGCACCTTCACATTCACATTCTAAGGCGCAAGATAAAGGGGAAGAGAAGGTGGTGGAAAAACCTCTTATGTCAAGTTTGTTTGCACAATGTAAAAGGGAAGCAGCACCTAGGAGGAATGCTGTGCGTATTAGGTACAAAGGTGGGTTGAAGGAAAAACCAGACAGATATTATGTGGGTAAATTATTGCTGAAGGAATCTTTAAAGTTTTTACCTCGTGATGTTTTACGTTTATCAATATTTCTGGTGAGGATAACTTTGATGTTAGCTGTCTCCAGCTTTATTAGATCTATTCTGGGATCGACAATCAGGTTAAATTTTTCCCTTTGTCTCCTTTTCTGGTTATTCCACTGTCTAAACCCCTGACTAAGTTTGTCACTGTTATGTTCAGAAACGAGAGTGTGCATGTTGAAGATATTATATTCTGGTTGGCACAAAAATGTGAGGTCCAAAGTGAACCAGAACCACTTTTAGATGCAGAACAATTTTGGACAGGGGGGTGGAAATTCAAGGTTAAATTACGCCAAACAGCTTCGGGTATTGAGCATATCCCTAATTCATTTCTGTTAGGAAGGGATAGGGGGGTGGTTTTTCATAGTGGTCAACCAAGAGCATGCTACAGGTGTGGAGCTAAAACCCATTTATCAAGCACTTGTGACCAGCCTAAATGCGATAACTGTGGGGAAATAGGGCATATTACTATGTTTTGTAATAATCCAATCAAATGTGACCTCTGTGAAGAGCAAAACCACGTTGGAGTGTCCTTGGGCAGCACAAAATAAAAATATTAACGGTAAATCAGATTTTTTCATACAAAAAGCTCAAGAGGATATGGGACATAAAGTACAAGTTCAGCCTATTATAAGTTCCCCCTCAAATCAACAGTGTCCTTTTTTTGCCTAGGGACGCTAAGTCTGAGAGTATTGTGGGTCAGGCAGTTTCAAAAGAGACTGCCAGAGGGAAGATCATTCCGGTTTCTTTGCAGCCAGTTTGTTATGCAGATTCTACGGATGCCCCCAGGGACAAAGAGGATGTTTCCTTAAAACCTCCACCAGTACTTAGGAGATCGAGTAGATCTCTAAAACCTCTGGTGATCCCAGATTCCGAAGGGATAGAATCTAAAAATACATATGAGGTTTTAAGTTGGGGGGATTCTGAGGTCGAAATGGGTGATACGGATTCGCAAGTCTCGGTGCAAGACGGCTTCGGGATAGCTAGAGAAAGTTATAAGGGAAAGAAAAAGAAGAGGAGAAAAAAATAATATTCTTTTTGGCTAAAACTACGGATGGAGTTAAATTTTTCTTGGGCAACTTTAAATACACACAGCCTTTTAAAATTCAAGAAAAGATGTGCACTTTTCCACATGCTTCATGATCTCAGCATTTCGATTATATTTTTACAAGAAACTTGGATGTGGGATAAAACTCAGTGCTCTGCTTTTGCCAGGGATTGGCCTTGGGGTCCATCTTATTGGTCGTTTGGGGAGGATAAGGCAGATGGGGTTGGTATTCTTTTTAATTCCTACAATTTTATTTTACATAAACTAATTGATTTATGTCCAGGAAGGTCACTGATTTTAGAGGGGTCTTGGTTCTCCTATACCCTCCGTTTAATTAATATATATAATCCCCAGACTAAATCCGGCAGGGTTGCATGCATGAGACAAATACAACCCTATTTAGTGACTACTATCCCTACCTTCTGGGGTGGAGATTTTAACTGCGGGATACATTTAAAAAGGAAAACTGAAGCCTCTAAAAAGGTGTATTGTGACACAACATGTCTGTCTGACATCATTAAAAGTGCTGATTTAATTCCCTGTGTGAACAATCAGGCATTGGGTATGAAAGGTACCTTTTATAAAAGTGGCGTTGGTTATACTATTGATCATCTTTTAGTTTCTAGACAAATTTCATTTAACCATCTCCAAATTATTCCGGTTGAATTTTCAGACCATGCTCTTTTAATGACTAACATAGGCCTTACGAGTGCTAATAATAAACAAAAACCAAGATGGAAACTTAACACTGCTATGTTACAAGAACCTTTGGTCTTACATTCTATTCAATTAATTTTACAAGCAAGGCTGTCTGTTAGTTTTTTATATCAAGATATGGGGCATTGGTGGCTGGAGACAAAAAATGATTGCATTAATTGGTTCAAGAAACAAGGTAAAATCCGAATGAAGAACAATTTTTTTTGCTATCTCAAACTTAGGAATCAGCTATACACTTTATTATCTAGAGCTAACTCTTCTAGAGAGGATTTTTCTTCACAAATTGAGGAAGTTAAAACACAAATGAAATTTTTCCAGTACAATCGAGCAGACACTTTGCAAGCGGTTATTTCAAATCATGTGAAAAAGTCGGTGTTTGGAGACCCCTTTGAACTATGTAAAGAGGTCAAAGAGCATGGATCTTTAACCTTTCTAAAAGATGGTGCCAAGACAGTCTCTTCAGTTATGGACTTAGAAGCTTTAATTCATAAACATTTTAGGGATCTAGAGCCTCTTCAAAACCCATCCCAAGCTCAGATAAATAAAGTGTTAGGATCCCCTATGACAAAGGCCCTCACACCAGAGTTATCTACTATTCTTACACAACCCTTTCAGCAAGTGGAAATTAAGAAGGCATTGCAATCTTTAAAGCCCAATGTGGCCCCAGGCCCAGATGGACTTTCTAACTCCTTTTATAGAACATTTCCTGAAGAACTTAGTTCTATCCTTGTAATTGTCTATAATTTTTTTTTTTAGATCACGGAGTTAGTTTAGTATCTTTTTCAGATGGTATACAAATTTACATCCATAAATCAGGTGATAAGGGATCCTTTCAAAATTGGAGGCCAATAACTTTATTGAATTCTGATTATAAAATTCTGATGTCAGTAATTAATAATAGACTTAGAGAATTGGCTAAATATAGTTTCTCTCCGATTCAGCATTGTGGTATACCTGATCGTGGTATTCAGGCTATATTATGTTTAATCAGAGATCTAATTGAAACAGTCAATGAGTTGGGTAACAGTGGTTTTCTAGTTTCGTTAGATTTAGAAAAGGCGTTCGATAGAGTAAATCATGTTTTTTTATTTTCAGCATTAGAATTCTTCAAAGTCCCCCTCAACTTATGGAATTTAATTCGAAATCTTTATAATTCTGGTAAAGTGTTTCCTTTTATTAATGGGAATCTTGGACAAGGATTCCCAGTTAAATGTGGAGTGAGACAGGGTTGCCCGTTAAGCCCCCTATTATATAATTTTTCCCTAGAACCTTTTCTAAGGTCAGTTAGCATGTTCCCCTTATGGCAAGGAATAAAGGTTCCGAACTCTGATGCATCTCTAACCATCCAAGCTTATGCAGATGACATCTGTTTATTTTTTAAACACATCACTCAGCTTGAATTGTTTTTCACCAACTTCAAGGACTACTCAGGAGTAGCTAACGCCAAGATTAATCTACTCAAAACGAGAGGTTTATTTATAGGTGGAAATTTTCAGGCACCGCTTGTCTGGAACTCTATTACATTCACAGCTGAACCTATCACACTTTTAGGGATTACATTTGGCCCTCAGAATTGCCCAGAAGAGAATTGGACTCTTGTCTTAGATAAGATTGAAAAAAAAGTTCATAGGTGGAAAAGATTTCGTTTTACTAAAATGAAAAGGATACAGGTTTTGAAGCAATTTATTTTACCCTGTTTGCAACATACTGCAGCAGTATTTCCTGTACCAACTAAACTTGAAACTAGGTTATATAGTATCTGTTTCCAGCTACTTTGGGGTAACAGACTGAACCCAGTCAAGAGATGTTGTACCTATCTTGACAAAAAAAAAGGAGGTTTAGGTATGGTTGATCCAGTTTTCTTTTGTTTTGCAATTTTTTTTCTAGCTCTTTGAAAACTTGTCTAGGAGGCACTTGTAGACAGGAGTTACCTTTTTTTCATAGCTTATTAAAACAATATTTTACAGCATGGTTACACTGTGCTCCCAAAGTTTCTACCCGTCTAGCTTTACCAAATTATTTTAAACCAGCAGCACAGAAATTATTTAAATGGCAGGTTACAAAAGATCAACTGTTAAGATGCTCGTCAAAAACTTTATACAGGGAATTCATGACTTTTGTATATTCAGACACCCCAGAGTTTAGGAATTGTCCTAAAAATCGTAATGAGGACATTCTGAGTCAACTGAATAATACCAGGTTACCACATTTTATGTGGGAATCACAATGGCTTACCTTATATGGTAAATTAAATGTAAGAGGAACAGCTAACTATAAGGCCAAAACGGAAAGAATATGTCCATATTTAGCCTGTGCAAATCAGGAGGAAACTATGGAACATTTCTTTCTTCACTGCTCAATAGCAGGCCAAATGTGGGACCATTTGGCTATAGTTTGGAATTTTCCTTGGTTGGCACATCTCACCTATGACATCTTGGTAATAGGGTCCTTCCCGGTATTTTTTCAGATTTTTCATAAAGAAACCTTACAGATTTTTTTGCTTGTTTAAGATATTGTCTATGGCAAACAAGATGCCAATGGGTTCTATACCAAAATAAACCGTCAGTTCAAGGTTTTCGGGCTTATGTTACAAATATTTTGAATAACATTGTTGCTTCGGAATGTCAGCAATTTAATGGTAAAAAAGTTAGGATGTGGTGGAAAGGTTTCTCCCATATTATTAAATTCAAATGATGCTGTCAGTCTATCTTTTCAGTTGTTAATCTCAATTTCTTTCCTTTGGAATTTCTATGATATTTAGTTTTTAGATTTTTCGGGAGATTGTTTAATTTGTAACCTTTGTATCTTAGAGCATATTTGATTTCAGTGTACAATATCAGCATGTTCTGTAATAGTTGCTTTTCTTATTCATAATTGTTATTGTTTTTCTACTTTTTTCATACCTGTTGTGTTTGCCTTGTGTTTTATTTCCAATAAAAATTGCCCCTACTCTTTTCGATAAGTGCCATGGGATCTTTAACATCCACCTGAACTACCACCAATCCAGGCAGATGGGACCTCGGTTTAACGTCTCATCCGAAAGACGGCACCTCAGAAGTGCAGCACCCCTCTCATGCTGCACTACAGTGTCAGTACTAGGATATTAACCCAAGTGCCAGATGTGGGAACTGAACCCACAGCCCTCTGATCTCCCAGCCTCAGAGGTGAGTGTGCTACCTACTGCACCACTGACACTGATATGGGAGGGAGGGGATCAAATGCAGAAGGAACGAGGGAGAAGAAAGGAGAACAGAGGCAATCTGGCTGCAGCTCCTAGACTCAAAGGGTAGGGAATTGAGGTTTGGGTGGCATACATACTGCTATCCCAGTCTGAGAAGCTTGACAGGGAGTTAGCAGGACAGATCAAAAAGGTATTTAGAAATGGGAAGGTGGTCATCATGGGAAATTTCAACTTGCGGGGGGTTAACTGGACCATTCTGGTCACCTCCACTGCTAGGTAGCAAGTGCTCCTGGACATGATCCAGGAGGGTCTCCTGACATAGTTGGTTACTGTACCTACTAGGCTAATGAACACTTTAGATGTGGTATTGTCAAATGGGCAGGCAGTGAGGGAAATAAAGGTAGAGAACCCACTGGCCGACAGCAGTCACCAAATGGTGTGGTTTAATATCATGATGTGTGGGGAGCCAGAGAAATCAGTTATTCGGGTGGTAAACTTCAGGGGGTGGACTTTGGGAGGATGCAGGAAGTACTGAAAGGGAAACTGTATGGCATAAGGCAGGAGATGGACATGGAGCAGAAATGGGATATTATTAAATGGGGAGTTACAGAGGCAACAGAAGCCTGCACCAAGGCACAGAGTAAGAGGAGCAGAGCAAGAAAACCATGTTGTTTGAACAGTGAGGTTGTGGAGGTGGTGAAGGCAAAATGAGTGCCACATCAGAGGTTTGGGAGGATGGGGAAAGAAGTGGACAGGGAGGAACATGCAAGATGGTCCAGGGAGGTGACCAGAAAAGTGAGAGAAGCCAAGGTCCAGAGAGAGCTGAGATTAACACAGGAAATTAATGGTGGGAGGGGACTTTTTCAAATACATCAGGGAGAAGAAGAAGTGCAAGGAGACAATAGTGAGGATAAAAAGGGGTGGGGAGTGGACAGAAAAGGGAGAGGAGCAGGCAGAAGCACTGAATGAATACTTTTATTCAGTGTTTACAGAAGAAAGGGGACCACTACCAGTATGGGCTGGGAGGGTGGGGACAGGGGGAGATGAGATGGCAGATGGAAGAATTGAGATAAGTAGAGTCCTAGAGGGACTGAGGGCACTGAAGGTAGACAAGGCACCAGGGCTGGATGGTATCCTCCCCAGGGTACTGATGGAGATGGTGGAGATGTTGGTAGAGTCACTGGCAGATCTGTACAGCACCTCACTGGAGTTGCTATGTGTGCCAATGGACTGGAGAATGGCACATGTAGTGCCATTACACAAGAGTGGGCCAAGGGATGAACCAGGTAATTATCACCTCCATAGTATGCAAACTCATGGAAGCGATATTAAAGGAAAGACTGGTGTCATACCTGGAGGACAATGGCCTCCAGGATGTGAGGCAGCATGTGTTTGTTTCAGGGAAGTCTTGTCAAACTAACCTCATAAAATATTATGAATGGGTGACAGGTGAGCTGGATAAAGGTCATGTGGTGGATGTTCTTCACTTGGACTTCAGCAAGGCCTTCAATTTGGTGCCTCATGGGCAGCTTGGGAGGAATCTAACTGGTGTAGGGTAAGGGCAAAAATGATTAACTGGATTACAAGCTGGCTGAGTGGCAGGCTGCAACAGGTGGTGGTGAGAGGGGAGCTTTCAACTCTAAGGCCGATGATGAGTGGAGTGCTACGGGGCTCTGTGTTGGGGCCAGTATTGTTTGGGCTCTTCATATCAGACTTTGCACACAGGGTGGTGAGCAAGGTAAGTCTGTTTGCTGATGACACCAAAATTAGAGCAGTGGTGGATGGAGAGGAGGGATAGAAGCAGCTGCTGGGGGACCTACGCAAGCTAGAGGAGTGGTCAGAGAGGTGGCAGCTGAGGTTCAATGCAAAGAAGTGTAAGGTTATGCACTTTGGGGTGAAGAACTCAAGGAGTGAATAATGACTCGGTGAGAGGGTTAAGCTGGGGATCACTGAGAGGAGAAGGACCTAGGGGTAATGATAACAGGGACCATGAACAACACTGCCTAGTGAAGGACAGTAGCTGCAAAAGTAAGTGAACAAAATGCTGGGGTGCATAGCAAGCAGGTTTTCATCCAGGTGAAGAGAGGTGATCTTGCCCCTCTACAGGTCGCTGGTAAGGCCACACTTAAAGCGTTGTGTGCAGTTTTGGAGGCCATACCTAACGCATGATATCAGGCTACTGGAGGGGGTATAGAGGAAGGCAACAAAGATGATATGTGGAATGGAAGGGAGAGACTATGACAGCAGGCTGGGAGACCTGAATATGTAAACCCTGGAGGATAGAAGGGAGGAGGGGGACATGATAGAGACATTCAAGTATCTGAAGGGAATCAATAAGGATGGGGCAGATGGGGTCTTTAAGTTAAGGAGGCGGAGGGTCATCAGAAGGCATGGGCTAAGAATAGAGGGGGGAAGATTTAGGAAGGAAATGAGGAGACACTATTTCAGAGAGAGGGTGGTAGCAAAATGGAATGCCCTACCAGAATGGGTGGTCTCATGTAAATCTGTGAACAGCTTCAAAAGGGCATGGGACAGGGAACAGGGGAGAGTGAGGGTGGGGAGGTGGGGGCGGCAGTGGGATGAAAGGGAGGGGTGGGGTAGCTGCAAACTAGGGGAGTTGGCTGCACATTCAAGCAGACTTAGATAGACTGGGTGGTCTGTTTCTGCTGGCACATTTGTATGTTCGTATGTTTGTATGTTCAGCACTTGTTTTAAAAAGCCCAGACTTTGAGAAACCATTTCTGTTATAAACAGATGCACCTGAGGTAGGCCTAGGTGCTGTCCTAAATCAAAATATAGATGGGAAAGAATATCCTATTCTGTATATAAGTAGGAAATTGCATTACAGAGAGAAAAGGTACTCCACTATTGAAAAGGAGTGTTTAGCAGCAAAGTGGTCCATGGAGTCCCTCAAATTTTATTTACTAGGAACTGATTTTGTTCATGTAACTGATCACAATCCTCTCTGTTGGCTTAACCAGATGAAAGATAAACATTCCAGAATCACACGGTGGTACCTGGCACTGCAGCCATTTAAATTTTCTACGATTCACAAATCTGGTAAACAGAATAGTAATGCTGATTTTCTGTCAAGATATGGATCAGGAATTGAGGGTTATGATGGTTGAAAAAAAAAAACTAATGTATGGGTTTGAACTGTGCTTTTTGCTGTACTGTTAAAAAAATGGATACAAATGTGCTTAATTTCTGAAAGTAGAAAATGTTAGTAGAGAATAGAAAGTTTTGGAAACGTTTAATAAAACAGGTTCCTCTTAAATAGGGGGCTATATGTGACAGGGTAGAATAGGACCCTGTCCCATTTGTTTTGGAAAAAGTATGTAAATGCAAGGATCTGTATTCTTTCCTTTTTTTCTCTTCTCTGTCTCATTGTGCAACCACAATTTTCTGTGAGATCTCAGACTTGATCAATCTAACCAGTCTCACAATCCTTTTCCTCTCACTGCCTCTCAGTTTTCTCTTGCTGTCTTTCTTCCTTGCATATCTATATCTGCTAATATAAAATATATGAGAATCAATGTATGGAAATGTAGCTGATATTGGGACCACTTTTGTTTAGAAAATTGTGTTACTGTTGAAATGCATATATTTATAATTTGAGATAACTGTAAAAAGCTAGAGGTTACTTGTGTGCAACTGCCTGAGCCTTTTGCAGTTTCTGTGGGGACCTCAGGAAGTTCCAATTTTCTAATAGCTCCTGAAATTTACAAAGGACAGGATGCTTGCAAAGGATGGGGGTTGAAAAGAGTTATAAAAAACAGCTAAGCTGAGCTGCAAAAGAGATTTTTTACAGGAGATTTTATTTTGCTTCTGTATATAGTTATTCTGAACAGGTTTATTTTATTTTATGTTAGTGCAACTACAAATAAACAGTTTTGTTGAATTTTACAACTGCTCCTGGGTTTTCTCTATGCTTCCTGACCTGTGCCTCGACTACAATGGTCAATAACCATACAGGCTAAAGACCATGAGGGAAAAACCGTGCATGGGAAATACACTGCAAATGAATGACCATGAGGGAGACAGTAGGGGGATTTACTATTACATACTCCAGGAGGCAGAAACTTGGGGGGGGAGGTTTGGGGTGGTGATTTACTATTACTAACTCTGGGAGGGAGAAACTTGGGGGGGGAGGTCAGTGTGGCCAATCCACACTGTAACATCCTCATGGTGTTATGTGGATGCCGCTGTTTTCACCAACGCTATTTTGACTGTGTGCATTTCAACCATGCTATTATTCTGATGTTACTTCATTGGATACTGACCATAGTAGTTCTTCAGAGATTAGGACCATTGCACAGTAATACATAGCTGCTAGCTGCAGTGAAGGGGGTAGAACAGGTCCTAGCCATAGAGCTACAATGGGGGTATAGCTGTATAGGTAGGGCTGCCATGATTATGCTGGCACTAGGTCCAAACAGCAACTGCATGGACACACTGTCAATAACAATGCTGTCCAAACAGCCCTGATCAGAAAAGTGGCAGAACAAATGCCACTAGCAAAGACAGTCCCACTGGTAGTGATCGCAAGTCTGGTTTGCGATCGCTACCACTCCTAAACTGTACTTTTTAGGGGTGCCCCAGGGGGGACTCTGCACCCCGCACCCCCATAATTAAAATAATCATCTCTGAGTCAGAGTTGGATTACAGGGGAAAAAATAAAGTTCAGGAGACCAAGATTAGAACCCAGGTCTTTAACACCATTCTATTTCAGCTGTGCATGCTTTAGCACTCCGCACCACAGGAGCAGCTCAATCAGCTTCCTGATTTCCTCTCCCCTTGTGGTCTCTGCTAGCACCACGAGCAGTGACCTTGGGAGCACTTACTACATAACGCTGTTATCCCCCTATCGCTGTCTGTGGTAGCCTTGTGTAGACCTCTCTGTTCTGTGTAGCACTATTACTGTAGTGCTGTTCTAACCAGGTAGGGATTAGGTCTTACGTAAAATATCTGAGATCCAATTCAGGTTTGCAATCACTGTGTCTTCACCTAATTGAGTTATACTGTACACTAATGCAGTCTCAATATCTTGGGAAGATGACTTGTATTACCCAGTGAAGTGCACAATCTACTGATAAACTTGCATGATCACCCAGTGCTGTTCCCTGATTACTGGATGTAGGCCACACAATTTACTGTATCACCCTATTCCACATTAGTCTCCCAGTTACTGATACAATCCCCAGTTAGTAAAGCAGATCCTACCTTCACTGAAACAATCTCCTTGGTACTACAGATGAGTGAAGTGACCAAAATTTACTTCACAAAGTAATTTGTAAAGTTGACAGAAATGTAAGTACTGACTTTGCAAAGTTTTTGCCAGGCAAAGTGGCCTTTATTCTATAATAACTGATTAATATTCACTCACGAAGTTGCCACTTTGTGAAGACTTCGGAGCAATGAAACTCACATGGAACCTTTGTAAAAGAACGCCTGTGCTCAAAGGTGTATATATGAATGAATAAATGAATGGTCCATGCATGTGCAAATCTTTCAAATTTAAATGTTAATAACTTAATATAGAAACAGTTTCATACTGAAACCATTAAAAGTTCCTATTCTGAGACAAACTCTAATGAGCCTGCAAGTTTCAAAATTAAATTTGTTGTATTTGTATCATTATTTGTGGGCAACAAAAGTCTTATAATGGGGCAATTATATAAAAGTAACAATCTGCAACTGAAAAATTGCAGTTACTTAAGATAACCTTACATCATCAGGAGCCTCTCCACTGAGCCTCACTGATGGAACTGTAAGCCTTCAGCATCACATTTTGCCAGCTGGGGTCACCCATTTTGATGTATGTTAACACCCATACAACATGGGTGGCCCCTTCATAAGTCAGCTCCCTGTTGAAGACCAGCTTGTAGGATTATTCAACTGGCAGGAACCAGTAAAACAAGAGCCAAGATGAGGCACATGGGAGAGGGAATGGAACTTAATAACAAGCTCTTTTAGGCCAGAGGAAAAGTAAAGAGTGTGTAAGAGCAGTCAGAGTTTCCTGTAAAGTCACCTGAGTAATGGAGGGGAAAGGTGGGAATTTGAGCTACAGTATGGCTAAATGGAGATGATTCTCTTAAAGCTCTACTGTTATGGTAAGTACTGTAATTGCTCTACCTTCTTTGGGGCTATCACCCCCAATAAGCCACACATGCAATAATTCTCAAGTAGTACAGTAAGCACTGCGATAGGTAGGGACGGTCAGTATGACCCTACATAAGGCAAAAGGTTTTACAAAACAGCAAGACCAAAGCATGCACAACTATGAGAGATGATATTCAGAGTATAATGTTTATAGAATGTGTGACCACTACTGCAAACGGCTGCAGAGTAGAGAGGCCACAGACAAGACCTAGAAGATGCTTACCAAGCTGACAGTAACAGAAAACAAAATAGGATGCCAACCATGTGGAATGGCATTGTTTAGAAACAGAGAAACCCACTTTCCTGTGGGTGAAGGACACAAGTAGTTCTGAGGATATTCTACAATCCTTGGAGCAATCTGGGTATGGACATCTACAGTGGAGCCAGCCAGTATGCAATGCAGTGCCTTCAGTTACAGTATCTCATGACAAAAGGAATTACATACCATGATATTGCCTTATTTAATGCAATCACTCTAATAGTGTATGCTGCAGTATTGTGTTGTATCCTGGCCATCTCCGTGATAGAAAAGTCTGCAACCATTCTCCTATATTCATGGAGGAAGGAAAATAAACAGGAAGTTGAACAGACTGATTTAGAACAAAGTCAGAGAAAACCTTTGAGAGAAAAAGAGGACTAGTCCTTAGAGCAACCAGATCCTTGTGTAAAATAAGATAAGAAGACTCTGTGACCAAAGCTTGCACTTCAGATACTCTCCATGCTAAAGTAATGGCCACCAAAGACATTGTCTTCCTCTAAAGGAAACAAATTTCACAGGTAGCACCAGGTTCAAAAAGAGGCTCTGTAAGGGTATTCAGAACCATGCTGAGATCCCAAAGCAGAATCGTTTTACAGATCAGTGGAAAAATACACAGGATAACTCTGAAGAACCTCCAGAAACCTCCTGTTGGGCAATTGACTTACCATTTGTGAGGGCATGAAAGCATAAGCACCAGAAGCACCAGCTAAATGCACCTTTTAAAGAGTAGTAGGACTGATTCCAAAAGGGAGAGGAGTTTATCCAGAACATGACTCATTGTAAATGTGGAAGGATCCAGGCTACATTTCCATTTCTAGGAAGAGGCATATCTTGCAAATGGCTTATGAACCACAGGCAGAACATCTGCAGCCACAAGGGCAATCCCAAAGCATGTGAGTTCTATGTTCCCAGGAGACAGACCTGGAGGTACATGGATTGAGACCCATGGCACCAAAGAGAAGCCAAATGGGAAGACGCAAAACTGATAATAAAAGACCTTCTGCATAAAGTGGAGTTACTGTCTGCAACGATGAAGTACGTTGATATGGAGGTACGCATCTTTCTTATCCAGGGAACAATTCCAATTCCCCTGAAGAAGCAGAGGGACTAGAGAGTGAAGAGATACCATAACATCCATTTTGTTGTCAATGTACAGGTATGAGCCCCTGAGGTCTAGTGCGAAATGAAGATTTCCTGTCCACTTTGGAACTAGAATGTGCTGGGATTAATAACCCTGGGTCAGTTACACAGATCTTCTTCTAACAGGACAGATGGGTGACATGGAGGATAATTACAGGGAGGGGGAGGAAGCACTGGAAAAGTATAAATCAATTTCAGAGCATGACTCCATTGGCCAAAGTCCAGAATCCATGCTTACATGGTGATCTTCCCCCATGTTGCAGAAAGAGGGAGATGTAGCCTCCCACCAGTATTCAAGAGTTTTTTTGAAGAGATCAAGGAAGTAGAAGGGAGTCAGAAGACTCCAAACGTGATAGTAACAAAGCCCAAGCTGAGCGAAGTGCCAGGGTCCTCATTATTACTAATGTAAGGTAGAGGTAAACAGTTTTTTGTCCAATAGGGACATGTTATGCACACTTTAGAACATCACTATAATATGATGCACTTTATTGTATAAAGTACTGCAAAGAATATTTCTGGTAAATGTGGTGTTGACACTATATTTATTAACCTAATGGATTAAATACCAAGCAACATAAAAATATTTGTTTTGGTAGACATTTACATTTTTTCACCTTGTATGAGGAAATGGTTTTCAGTTTTAATGTCATGAGGGCATTCTTATTTGTGGATACCAAAGGCAGTGATGCCCCTGGCACTTGCACCGTTTGTGACCAGGGCATGAGTGCCTCAGTGGGGGGGGGGGGGCGAGGGAAGGGAAGAGAAGAGAAGAGAGGTATGGGTATGCATAAAACCATGTCTCAGTGCATGGAAGTAGTCATAGGAGGGACAAGAGTAGGGCCTATAAAAGAAACCTGTACCATTACCATGAGGCTGAGGGGTGAGTGCCTCCACAAAGTGCAGAGACATTTTAGAAAACTACAGATCCTGCAACATCAGTTCCACATCATGGCCAAAAGGTTTCTGGCCATGGAATGGGATATTAAGCACTAATGGTTGAACATCTGTCACAAATTCAGCCACTAAAAGCCCAGAGTAGTACTAGTGCAAATGCCATAGGCAACAGCATGCCAAAAGTGACAGTAGCATAATAAATAGACCACAGAAGATGCTTCCCAGAATACATGCCATGGGCGACAGTCTGCTGGATTTCCATTTTAATGGATCAATCAGGCAGCTTGCTGGCCATGCCTGAGAAGAATTTCCACAGAACAGTGTGATATTTAATCATGTAAGCTTGATAATTAGCAATCTGCAGGCCAACGGATGTGAATTATAGGTCGACTTGCCCATAACATCCAAACTCCTGGACTTCTTGACAGGAGGAACAGAGCTCATATGATGAAGGACTTTAGACCAGTGATTGTCTGCCGTAATGACCACAGAATCAGTCTCTGGCTGAGATGAGTAGAAGGCTTTAGTAACTGGAGCCAGACACTGCTTGGCAATCTTATAGGGCACATCAAGAAGAGCACTAGGCCTGTACCAAGCAGCTATAGTGGCTTCCTCCAGAGCAGGATGTATGGACAAGGCTCCTAACATTATGTGCTTCTACAGCCATGGAATGTTCCACAGAATTTGCAACCTACCACAGAATATCTTCACTGCTACACACCTCTATGTTCTTCATGATTCCTCATTAACATTTATAGTTTTCCATAACATCTAGTTGAAAGTTCCATTTCCCTCCTTTTTTATCCAAAACCTCTTTTATATGCTTAACATTTGATGTTATCAATGGCAACACATTCTATTTTTGCCACTGTCAAGGCTGCATTCTGCTGCAGAAATGAATAAGCATGCCCTGTGTATTTATTTATTTATTTAAAATGGTATCTGAATTACAAACTTTTGAGTCAGAGACTCATTTACAAAGGCTCCATGTCAAGAATACAGCAGATAACATAATACAAAATAAAAAGCAACAAACAATGGTGGTACAAAGTATGGATATAGCGAGTATAAGTCCTATACATGGAGGTAGCTAAGCAGAGATAACAGGTGACATGAGAAGATAAGAGTGGTAGATACTAAAACAATGAGGCTAATCCACGTGGGCTCCTAAGCAGTAAGGTGGGTGTCCCAAGCGGACAAGAAGTGGGGTGGATGGTACCCACTAAGTGCAGTTACAGTGGCGGGATGCAAGAAGGTGGCACTAAATTTCATTTTTTAAGTGTCCAATGTTATGTTCTGATAAAATGTCAGGTGGAACGGAGTTTAGCCAGGATATGGCTCTGCAGGAAAAGGACCTCTGGGCCAGTGAGGTCCTGACTCTAGGTACCTGGAGAGTTGGTTTGGTATAGCTACAGGTGTACACAGTGAGGAGGGATGGCTTAAGGATCGTCATCACTCCCGGAGGGGTTAGGCCAGACACAATTTTTTTTTTGCGCAGAAACAGGTCTGGTAGCACAGCGCCTCATCATAGTTGAGGATGTTAGCCGTTAGGTATAGTGTACAGATGTGGGTAAGCCTGTCAGACCCAGTAAGCAGCCTACAGGCCTTGTTGAGCGATATTTTGATGTTTTTGAGAGCAGTGCAATCTGCTGCCCCATAGACCAGAATTCCGCAGTCCACAAGGGATAGCACTAAGGAGATTATAGCCAGTCTCATGGCAGCAGGGGAAGGCAGTTCCTGTGCTGATATAGCAGGCCAATACAAGTACTGACTGCCGAGCAGAATGTGTGGATATGCTCATGAAAGGAGAGACCTAAGTCAAAAAGTAGGCCAATGTATTTATAGAAGCAGACCTGCTCAAGGAGGAGGCAGGATGCAGACAGGATAGTAAGGGAGGCATCCTTAAGCTTGTTTTGATGGTGTGTGATCATCATAACCTTGGACTTTTTAGGTTAAGCACAAATCTGTGGTCCAGGAACCAGCATTCAGCTTCACTATAAGACTTTTGGAGGGTATTTTGGAGGCAGGTAGGGTCCTTGTGAGATGCAAAGAGCACCACGTCATCCGCATACAAAAGTATTTTTCCTGAGCATGCTCTGGGAAGTGTATTTAGATACAAGCTGAAAAGCAAAAGCCCCAAAATTTAAGCCTGGGGACACCCAAGTGGACCTGCATGTTGCTAGAGAGAGAGTGTCATTAATTTTCATGTACTGTGATCTGGCAGTGAGGTACTCGGTGAGCCAGGCAAGGGGGGCCCTCTGAAAGACCTAGCTGGGAGAAAGCAGAGATGAGAAGGGGGTGGTTGATGATATTGAATGCTTTTGATAGGTCAATATAAACTGCACCAGCGAGATGAACTTTGTCTAGGGCAGCATGAATGAAGTTTGAGAATTCCAAAAGGGTAGTGGTGGTGCTGTGCCCTTGTCTAAAACCATGCTGCTCAGTGCATAGTAGGTTATAAGTGTTAAGATATTCAGCGAGTTGGTCCACAACTATTTTTTCTAGGGCTTTTGATGGGGGGGGGGATTGATATGGGCTTGTAGTTCCCAGGAGTGGTAAGGTTGCCACTTTTATGAATAGGAGTGACAGCTGCAGTCTTCTAGGCATGGGGGCTGAGGCAGAGGGAGTGGTTGAGAAGGTTGGTTAGAAGAGAGAGTACTTCCTCAAGAACTAGGCCTAATCATTACTGTGGCTGGCCCCAGTTAAGGCTTTGATCAGGTAGGGTTTGGCCTTACCTGGGAGAGGGCATGGAAGTAAAAGGTGGGTGGAGGTGGGGGTGGTGGGTGATTGGGGCAGGATTGAAGAAATTAGCAGGGAATACTGAGCTGAGGTCTGAGAAAATGGTGTTAAGGGTGTCAGCAATGCTCTGAGGGTCAGAGATGATGGTGCCATTATGGTAGAGTTAGGACGAGGGAGGTGGATTGTCCATTGAGCTCCTTTATGTTGTCCCAGAACTTATGGGCAGAGCCCCAAGAGGATGCAAGGGTGGACCTGTAATAGTCCACTTTGGCTTTGTGGATGGTCCCGGTACATTTGTTGCGGGCCGCACAATACGTTTGCTTGTCCACAAGTTTTCCAGAGTTGAGAGCCCTATGCCAGAGGTTGTCCCTATGATGCATCTGGTCGATGAAAGTAGGCATGATCCACGGGGTGGGCTGATTTTTTAAAAGCAGTTTAGAGAGGGGGGCAAAGGTGTCACAAGCCACATTAAATGACTGGATGAAATAACTGATGGCAGAGTCAATATCAGTGGCACACTTAATAGGCGACCAGTCCCAGCTGGTAAGGTGCTCTCTTAGCTGGGCTAGTTTGCCTGGACACAGGTGGCACCAATAGATGAATCTGGGTATTGGCATCTGCAGTCTGCCAGATCAGGAGAATATAATGGGGGAATGGTCACTTAGTGAATCTGGCAGAATGGAGGTGACTGATTTTTTGGGGTCTGGTAGATAGAAGGATATCAAGCAAGGTCGGCTGAAAATGGCTTTTATCTAATGTGGGGCCACATCTTCCACTAAGCAGTCTTACATCTGCATCGGTCTTCCTTGCACAAACATGCTGGTAAAACTCCAGATTTAGGCCCAGATTTACAAGTGCTCACAGCTGCAATATAAACTGTGTGCTGTTTTATTTCATTTTTATTATTTTACACCAGGCCCTTTTTCCCTTTTTATTTTTTTCTGTTATTTTTCCTCCTCCTCATGGCACCCCTTCTGGCCTCTCCTTTGGAGCCCAATGACCCACACCTCCATTCCACCCCACACCACCATTCAACCGACCCTGCCTTGCATCCTTACCTTCCAGGTAACCCAACCTATCCCTGTATCGAGAGGGTCCCTCTCCTTCGAGTGGGAAATGCCTGTAGGCGAACTCCATATCCCGAGGTAAGCTGCCTCAGGGCCATTCTGGACTGGTCCAGGGCTTTGTGGTGGTGCAGGCTGGGTGCTCAACATCCGATCAGCAGGAAGCCTGTATTTCCACTTTTTGTTCACCCCATGTCTTAGCTGTGAAGAGGTGACATCCTTGAGGTGGGGACATCCAGGGGAGTGTGCCAAGACAAGTTCTGCAAGCTCATCCACCAATCACCTAGCAGGAGCAACAGCTCATTCCTGACCCCCCCCTGGGGGGGTAGTGTCCAATGGACGCTTGTGAATCCCCTCCCTGCCAGTCTCTGCTCCTGGTATCCAGGCTCGGGGCATGAACTCGGGTCGCCAGCAGCCCGAGTAAACCCCTTTGCTCGGTGCCACAGAGCCAACTTTATTTTTTATTTAATTTTTTTTTACAAAGCTTTTCTCTCTCTCCGTTTATCAGAACATCCATCATCAACATCATCTTCCTTCTTGTGTGGACTTACAGACATCCACTGTTTACCATGGGCCAATGACTTATTGGTGGAGAGCTGCACTGGTACAAGTGCATGGGCCTACAGGGAGTACTAACATCAGCCTGAGCATTCTGGAGAGATTTTCTCCACAGGAGCACACACTGTGCAATAATACACATACACCATGCTATGTGCTGCTGCTGTTCATGTCCCTGAGGGTGCCCCTTCCCCTGCTGTCAGCCCTGACTATGGCACAATCTAGTCTCTGCTTGGTAGCAGTCCAACAGTAGGGCACAAGCCCCACGTATCCTTAAGAAGGAGAGCCGTCTGATGCAGTCCCCCATTCTCTTGTAATCCCTCCACAGTTACAAGCTTGATCCTGCACTTGGTGTGCCACTAGTAGTAGCACTACTGCTGTGCCAGCAGGCTGGCTTGTGCCAGATTGATTTAAGGTGTAGGTGTTTGGGGGCTTTAAATAGTCATGTATCTACCACTGCTCCCACTCACTGAGGAAGTGACAAAGCACAGAAAGCTCTGGGACATTCGGTCAAACTGTAATACTATCTAACAAAAACTAAGTTCTTAAGTTGTACACTGGAGCCAACATAGATGAATGCTTGACAATAGCTTAGAACTGTTAAATGAATATTTTACTATGCACATATTTATTTGTGCCATTTAGGTATTGGGAAGTCCACTGAAATTTATCTGGTAAAAGGAATTCAGCTTTTTTTTATTAAAGATTTATGACCAGAAAAGTAGAATATAATGACCTGTTGAAAGAACTGACCTGCTAAATAATGTTGCTGTACACATTTTTGCTAGGGCTGTTGATTACATGTCATTATAGGTTGATAGCAGAAGCAGTGAAACATAGAAACACAGAACTGATGTCCAGAAAAGGACCATTTGGCCAACCCAGTCTGCTCAGAAGGTCCCTGCTAACTGTTACCATATAGTATTGTGTTTTGCTGCTAAGCTGTCTCGAGGTGGTTTTGTGATTGTGTGTTTACGGACTTGCTGCTACACTGATAGCTAGGTAGGGGAGTGTGAAAAGAAAGTGTGAAGAAAAAATTGTGGTATGTAAGTGTTGCTGTTTATAACATACATCTCTCCATGACATACCTAGTATAAGTAAATAAAAAGGGTTGTGTATTGTATTTTGATAACTGGTACTGTATACATCTTAGCCTTACTGAGTTCTGGGACAGGAGGACATGAAGCACAAGTCAAGCAGGAAAACAGAATGTGGTGAATGGTGCAGTGCAGTGACTGTGAGACAGCAGTCCTCAGGGAGGCCTTCTGGAAACTGCAGTGCTGCCCAATTTGAGTGCACCTCTCTGGGGTTGGTGGAGAAGGTCTCTAGACTCAAGGCTGCATTGGTTATGAGTCAGGAGGAGGTCACTATGTTTAGAATCAGGTGACCTTTTTTACCCACCATGGGACCATCAAGTCTAACACCATTACCTCAAAGGATGCTAGATAGGAGAAGCAGCTGGACTTTGGTTTATTCAAGAAAGGAGGGGGTGGTGGAATCCAGAAGGTTGGAGGAGGATTGCAAGCACATTCTTCAAGCACAACTGGTTCCACTACAAAATTTCTACACTGCTCTGGTGGAGTGGGACTGTCAAGAGTCACCCTTGGTAGTTGCTCGGGATGGTGTGGGGACCCTCCTGGTTGAGGTCCCGACACGGGTGTAAGAGAACCCCAGAAAAGGAGGAAGCAACTTCTGGTTCTGGATTCAGTAGTCAGGTAGCTAAGATGGAAGTAAGAAGGGGTCAGAAAGGGAGGTCAGGTGCCTACCCTATGCCATGGCACGGAGGCGTGGGAAGTGTATCCTACATATCACTAGGGCAGTAGGAAGGAAGGGGGAGATGGATGTCATTGTCCACCTGGGGACAAATGACCTAGGTAGGGATGAGGCAGAAGCAGTTCAGGGGGATTTTAGGGAGCTGGGAAGGAGTCTTAGGTAGCACACTCTGCAGCTTTTGTAAAGGTGCTCCCTGTCTACGATAGGGGGAAGATGAGGGAGCTCCACACCAGTGCCTTCAGCTCATGGTTGAAGGAATGCTGCAGAAAGGAGGAGTATGGATACATTGGGGACTGGGGCCCACCTGAGAGGATAAGAGCCTATACAGAGGTAACGGCCCGCAGCGATCCAGGAAGGGAACCATAGTTCTCAGTGGATGGTTGAAATGTTACTTTGATGAGCATTTAAGCTAGCTGAGGGGGGCTGATGGAAAAAAAGGGGGATCAGAAATTCCCCCCATATAGGCTACGGTAGAGTGTAGGGAGATCAAAAAGAGCAACAGTCCCACCACCGAGCAATTTAAGCAAGGACATAGGGCATTAACAAAAGAGAAAGTGGAGGAAAAAGCAGTAAGAAAAGAAGAAGGAGGAAGGGGGAAGAAAAGGAAAAAAAAATCTGAAAGACCTAGTGCTAATGCTATAAGTCTGGGAAATACGATCCCAGACCTAGAGGCCATCATGGCAGAAGCAGACCTGGATATTGTGGCCATTACTGAGTTATGGTGTCAGAAAACCATGACTGGAACATGATCATACCAGGCAACATGATGTTTAGGATGGACAGAGTAGGAAGAAAAGGAGGGGGAGTGGTGCTTTATGTGTAAGAAAACATTACAGCAACAGAAGACAGGGAATTCAGGATGGGCTGAGGTGCTGTTGGTCACCCTTGAGTTTTGAAATGGAGCCACTATAAGGCCATGAGTGATCTACAGGCCTCTGACACAGGGGGAGGACTTAGATAAGGAAATGCTAGAAAGAACTTGCAAAATGGCTGAAAAGGAGAAGTTGTTGCTGGTGGGAAGCTTTAATCTGCAAAATGTAGATTACAGCCCCCTTGTGGCAGCTTCAGCTAGAAGCAGGGAAATCCTGAACTCCCTGTATGGGGGTGTTCCTCAGTCAAATAGTCAGTGAACCCGCTTGTGATCGGGCAATGCTGGATCTCGTGCTTACTTGGGGGGAGGGGGATGAAAAGTGGGCCAAACTTAAAGAGTGCACAGTGAAGGTAATGAATATCTGTTTTAAGCATGCAAACAAAATCAAAAGAAAAAGGAGAACACTGGTTCTCCAAAGAAGTGGCAGAAAAGATAAAGGCTAAACAAGCAGCATTCAGAAGGTATAAGGAGACCCAGAGAGAGAGAGGAAGATAGAGAAAGGTTTCTCGGAAAAAAGTGGGAGTCAGGCAAATCAGTAAGGAGCACAAAGGCACAAACTAAGGAAAGAATAGCTCTGAGAGTATCAAAAGATGCCAAAATATTGTTTAGGTATGTTAGTGAGAAAAGGAAGTCAAAGAGAGGGATTGCATGGTTAAAGAGAGTGGGGGTGACTGTACAGAGGGGGATCAAGAAAAGGCAAACATAGGTTTTGGACTCTTATGGCATTATGTTGCCATGTTTTATTTGCTTTAGTTTACCTGCTTGATACTGTACTTTGTCTCTGCTCATTGTTTCCAATGAACTGTATTGTGTTATGTTTTTAAAACTTTTCAATAAAAAAGATCAATTGAAAAAAAAAGAAAAGGCGAACACATTGAACTAATGCTTCTGCCCATTATTCACAGTAGAAGGGGAAGGGGAGGTACCACAAAAAGGTGCCAGGAGCTTCGATGGGAGGGAAATAGTCACTTGTCCATTTTCTGAGAAGAAAGTCAGGGAAGCACTCACTAACCCGAAGGTGGACAAAGCTATGGGGCAAGACGGGTTATATACAAGGGTCAGTACTGTGTAGAAAAAAGGCTCACACATCAAGTATGCTAGAAAAGGATATAGACTGCAAGTTGTGTGAAAAAATGCAAAAATATTTACATTATTAAACCTTACACACATCCATATGGAAAAGCTAATTATATGACAGTGTCCCACAGCCTAAAAAAACAACGTCATTTCATGTCATACCTGACACTTTGTCAAGGGTAACTTCATCTCAAAAACGTGCTGTTTAAATAGTGTACTATATGACTCCATCACAGGTGTTACATATAAAAACATCAACCCTCCCAAATACAATATAAATAATATGATAAACACCAACATTCAGTAAATGCAAAAAACACTATTAAAAGCCTATGTCTAATACCTACTGGGTCAATATGTTGCACACTATTAAGCATGTGACATTAACCCTAACCCGAAATGGCGCTGTAGGGAAGAGTGAGTGGTGCAATACCACAAATGCTGCTGTACGTGGTATTTCTCCCTCTCGCTGTCCCAGACAGAGGATAAGACCTCTCCTGGGACAGTGTTCCACTAAACAGCTGCTGTGGCTCGATGGACTGAGCCATTGCAGCAAGGAACCCAGGTGCTGTGTCTGGGACTGGGTTTGACTCCCGGTACCCATAACATTTTATTTTTTTCTCCGACTTGGTGCAGTTTTGGTGTGAACCCCCCCGGAGTTGAAAATCATTATTGGGAGGGTTTGGGGGTTGCAGCCCCCATAACAGGAGTGCAGTGGGCAGAGTCCCCACAAAAAAAGTTATGCTGCATGCAAAAATTGCGATATTTTGGCGGTACAATTATTGCATGTGGCATAATGTCTTGCAACATTATGTCCCCGTGCCTGTCTAATATATTAGAAAATATTTTTCTAAAAACTCATAGCAGCTTATACAATGTGGTGGAATCGAACAAAGATTAAAGTCCTTATGTCACTTTCCCAATTGTAGTTTGATCCCTTGCATCCAACAGCTTATTAGCAGCTTGATCACTGACTCCATTGATAACATAGGCAGCAGAGCAAAGATGTTCACTTATAGCCCTGCTCAAATTAACATGGGAAGCTAAAACATTCTTATTTCGAGCATTACATATGTCACAGATATGTTCACCTACTCGGAATTTCAGTGCTTGGGTAGTTTTACCAACATAGTTCGCACCACGTCTACATTCAGCTCTATAGATTACTCCTGCAGTGTCACAGGTGATCAAATCCCTTGTTTGAAAATCCTTTCCTGTTGCATAGCTTTTAAAAGTTTTGCATCTCTTAATACGTGTGCAAAACTTACTCCTTCCACAGGGTGTAAATCAAAAATATGCCTCCCAGAATGGGAATCTGAGGTGGGTAAAGGCTGCAAAGAACTAACAGATCACCCACACTTTTTGCCCTCTTAATTTGAGCAAGGATAGAAATGAACATAAATGGCACTTTTTTGTGATAGAGAAAGTGACCCTGGGATTACATGGGGGGGGGGGGGATTTGGATACAGAACTTTTAAGGTGAGAGGCTTTCTGGATGTCTCAACTAGATGGCCTAAAAATTTCTGGTTTGAATGAGTGCTTTCAATTGTCACCCTTTTTACAAACATGTAACTAATATTAATTTATACTGCTTCAGTATCTGTACTACTATCTGACGTTTTGGTTCTTTTATCAGTAGCCAGTGCTGCACATATTTGCTCTGTTGCCTATATTATCAATGGAGTCAATGATCAAGCTGCTAAGGAGTTGTTGGATGCAAGGGATAGAACGATAATTGAAAAATTAGCATAAGGACTTTGTTCAAAGAATTATTGTTCAAATCTCACTACATTATATAAGATGCTATGAGATTTAAAAAAAAATAATTTCTATGCTGCTCTATATGTATATAAGACATATGCTTTTAATAGTGTTGTATGAATTTACTGAATGTTGGTGTTTATTATATTATTTATATTGTATTTGGGAGGGTTGATGTTTTTATATGTAACACCTGTGATGACATCATATAGTGCACTATTTAAACAGCACATTTTTTAGATGAAGTTATGCTTGACAAAGTGCCAGGTTAGGGCACAAAATGGTGTCAGGATTTTCAGGCTGTGAGCACGGTCATATAACTTGCATTTCCATATAGATGTGTGTAAGTGTTAATAAACATTTTAGCATTTTTTTCACACAACTTGTGGTCTATATCCTTTTCCAGCACACTTAGTGTGCAAGTCTTTCTCTACACAGTGCTGGTTCTAATTGTTTTGGCCAATGCACCCATTTTACCTAGGTGACACTTCTTTCATACTCTATATCCAATAGTGCTGAGGGAGCTCAGGGAAGTACTGACTGCAGCTCTGACAGACTTATTTAACAGATCACTGTGGACCGGCATGGTACCAGGGGACTGGAGAAGGGCACAGGTAGTCCCACTTCACAAAAGTGAGAGCAGGGAAGAGGTGAGCAATTCTAGGCCTGTCAGCCTGACATTGGTGGTGGGTAAGGTAATGGTAACAGTACTAAAGGAAAACATGAAGGAATACTTTGTATCCATCAAATTACAGGATCTGAGGCAGCATGGTTTCACAGGAGGAAGATCATACCAAACAAATCTGATAGATTTTGTTGACTGGGTGACCAAGGAGTTGGATAAGGGAAGAGTGGTGGATGTGGCCTACCTGGATTTTAGAAAGGCTTTCAACATCATTCCACATAGGGCGCTGGTACACAAGGTGGGTAACCTTGGTAAAATACTAAGTAAAGGATAGGACACAGAGGGTAGTGGTAAATGGAGTTCACTCTGAGAAAGGGAGGGTGGCCAGCAGGGAACCTCAGGGATTAGTGCTGCAACCAGTTCCTTCAATGTCTTCATAAGTGACATAGCAATAAGTGACATAGCAGGGGAACTGGAGGGGAAGGTATACCTCTTTGCGGATGACACCAAGATCTGCAACAGAGTGGACACTCAGGAGGGGAGGGGTGTGTGTGTGGAAGGGATGGGTAGGGATATCATAAGACTGAAAGAGTGGTCAAGGGTATGGCAGCTGGGTTTTAATGCAGACAAGTGCAAAATAGTGCACTTGGGCAATAGAAACCTGAAGAATACAAAATTGGTGGAGTGATACTAACAAAGACCAACCAGGAAAGAGACCTAGGGGTAATCATATTGGATGACATAAAGGTGCCAAGGCAATGTGACTGGGCAGTCAGAAGGGCTAGTGGGATGCTGGGGTACATCACAGGAAGGAGAATCACCAGCATGAAGAAGGTAGTGGTGCTGCACTTAAATACAGTAGATCACTGGTAAGACTGCACTTTGAGTACTGTGTCCAGTTCTGGAGACCACATCTCGGGAAGGACATAGACAGCATAGAGGAGGTCCAGAGGAGGGCTACCAAAATGGTGCAGGGTCTGCATCAAAAGCCCTATAATGAGAGGCTTAAGAAGCTAAATATGTACACCCTGAAGGAGAGGAGGGAGGGAAAGAGGGGATATGATAGAGGCATTTAAATACCTCACAGAGGTTAATAAGGTACAGTAGGGGGTATTTTCCAGAGAAAAAGTGCCCTAGAGCAGGGGGACATGCTATGAAGCTGGAGGGTGTAATTTCAAGAGGGATGTGAGGAAGCACTTCTTCACAGAAAGGGTGGTGGATGGCAGCAACAGCCTTCTAACAGAGGTTGTGGGAGCAAAAACAGTGATGGGGTTCAAAAAGGCCTGGGAGAGGCACATGGTATTCGTAGGGGTAAGGGGGGGGAGATGGTACTGTAGATCAAGTTCAGTCTGCAGCAGAAGAAGAATGTTAAAAAATGGGCAGACTGAGTGGGCCCAGCATCCCTTATCTGCCATCACATTCTATGTTTCTATGTTTCTGCCTAGTCTGTCTCCATGGACCTTAACTAGTTCCTGGCAACCCTCACTCCATCCTGCCTATTTACTAATATTCCACTACATTTATCCCATGCATGTTTGAAACCCCCTATTTACTTCACCTCCATCATTTCTGCTGGCAGTCTGTTCCAGGCATCCACCACTCTTTCAGTGAAGTAGTACTTCTTCACACCCCTTCTAAACTTCCCCCCTCCAAATTAATTCCATGTCTTTTGGTCCTTTGTGCCTTCTCATTTGAGACTCCTCTCATGCTCCCGGTTCACCTCAGTGAGGTACTTGTAGGTCCCTATCGTGTTCCCTCTTGCTCTCCTCTCTTCAAGGGTGTACCTGATAAGATCCATTAGTGTCTCCTCATAGGGCTTGATGCAAACCCTGCACCTTTTTAATTGCCCTGCTCTGGACTGCCCCCAATGTGTTTGTTTCCTTTCTGAGGTGCAGCTTCCAGAATTGGAAACAATATTCCAGGTGGTATCCCACTATGAGTGATTCACTGGCAATGACACCTCTCTCCTCCTGCTAGACATACCACTAACTATGCATCCCAGCATCCCACTGGCTCTGTCCCCTTCATTGTCATAATACCTGCCACTTTGAGGTCATCAGATATGAGAACCCCAAACACCCACCAGGGATGCTCATAATAGGTAAAGTAGGGATGCTCACAATAGGTACCATATTAACCTCCAGGAACTTATTCAGGTTCTGTCTGGAGGAGTCCTCCTCCCCCACAATGAAGCCAAGGGAGTTCTGCATCAGCTTTAGGAGCACTTGAAATGAGGCATCCATAGGTGGTGAAAGTGGAGTACAGATAACACAGTGCTCACTATAGAAAGACAGAGTGGAGCAGAAGCCACTATCTTCATCCAGCTGATTGTCCTCCTCTCCCACTTTATTGTCACCTTCATATGCTGGAGGTCAGGATTATATTAGTCCTTTCAACTACTGTCAAGGAGCGGATGCTGCAAAGGCTCCATATAGGAAGTCTGTGCCAATAGCAAACATGCTGATGTATTTAGTTGAGAAAAGAGACTGGATAGGCAAGCATCAGTGATGTTAACTGACCAGCCTAAAGCATTGATGGCATAGGCTTAGATGGCAGGGCCTTACACAGGAGCTGCAAGAACAGAGCCAGCATGATCTGTAATGTGACTTGCATGTCGATGTCACCTACAACAGAGATCTACTTCAAACCTATCAATGGGACTAAGCTGATGGAGAAATTGACTGAGATTCACTATCGGCAGCAGAGCCAGTGCCAACAGTGACCTTTTCAATATATTTATTTATTTGTTTACCTGGTGGGTGTTCTGATACCACAGACCATTTTCAGGCATAGCCTGCGCCACTTAAATGGCACATCTGTGACAGTACAGTTACAAAATATATATTTATATATATACAGTATATATATATATATATATATATATATCTATATATATATACACACACACACACTGGAGCAGAAAAAAGAAATCACCAAGTTGCAGTACAGGTAATAAAAGATGCAGTAGTAGTAAAGCAGACTAACAAATGTAATTGATCAATATCTCCAGGGCATTTGCTGTTCTAGGATCCATCTCTTAGTAATGACCACATCTGTGTTACTTAACCAGCTATATGTTTAACTGGGGTGTCCAGCAGACAATTACCTTTACTTTGTATAGCATGTATATGAGGATCTGCCTAGCATTACTTCCTAGAGGTTCTGTTTGAATGTGTGAGGTGAAACCAGATTGCTGTCTCAGAGATAGTCAAGGGGCAGCAGATCCTGAGGTCGCATTTGTGGCCTGGGTACCTGTATGTCTAGATTTAACTTGATCACCTTTCATGGGAGAACTGAAATGAGTAGGAAAAGCCGCCTCTCAGGAATACTTGTGTTTCCCTTGATGCCGATGCTTTTCAGAGTCAGCAGAAGACTTTCCTTTGATTTCTTCTTATGCTTTGATGTCTACATTTCCTGTCCATTGCCAACCACAGAGACGATCAGTGGAACACTAAAGATATGGAGCTGGTACAGTAGACATGCAAAACTGATGTCAGATCTAGTACTGAATACAGAGCACCCTCCATATTCTGAAGGAAGGACTCTTAAGCCTTGCAGTGATGTCTCGTCATGGCCAGGTTAAAACCCTGGCAAATGGTGTAGCTCTTAACATTGTGCAAGAGGCCCAGACAACAGACACACAGTGTATGAGAATTGTCTTTAAATTATCATTTTGCCATTGCAACAGAGATGGGATAAAGGCAATGAATCATTTGAAAAAAATAGCAAAATATATATTGAATAAGAAAATAAGAAATAGCATTGCAAAAACTGCAGTAAAGGCAACTATCTCAGATCTGATGAGCGGTTGCTGGTGGGGGAAAGAAAATGAGGAATCACAGGAACACTCATGTTATATAGGAGACAACAACATACATTGATGTTGGTAGGCTCAGTTGACAAATGTTTCCAAGAGGTCCCTATAATGATGGCTTACAGTTTCAAAGGTGCAGTTCAAAGGAGGGAGATGTCATTGAAGATCCACCAAACCGATTATCATAAATTTTGATAAATGTAGAACCTGTGACTGAGAGGTGCATGCAAATTTTCACAGTTCTTGGCATGAAGACCTCCCGGTTACAAGCTGTCAAAAAGTATGATTTTAACACAAACACTGTCTCAACCCTAACATACTGTAGTTTCACAACCTCATGACTATATTACATAATCACTGTAAAAACCTACATTAATGCATACATTAGGATAACAAAACTATGGAAATGTGGCATTATGGATTTCAATCCCAATGCACACCCCTTCCTGCATCCACCACCCTTGTGACACAGATGGTCCAGGGCCATGCTGCGCAGGTCTGCTGCTTCAAGCTACAAGCCTGATTCTGTGTCCCACTGGTACCCTACTGATGTCTTATTTGACACTGGGCCATATGCAAAGAAACAGACACACCTGGCATGGTCCTTGACCCTGTACCTTGCTTTGTAGGGTTCATAGGAACAGATCTGTGGTGCATGGTTCCAACCCTGCAGGCTTTAAGGAAAGCAGTAGTCCTGTGGTGCACAACCCCAGACCTATATCTTGCTTGGCCCAGTGCCTGAAGGTACTATGTGAAAACACAGATACATGGGATACAGCCCTGGATGTGTAACCTGTTTTGTGCAGGGCCGAACAAGTGGTATGCAAAATAGCAGACTCATGGATCATGGCCCCAGACCTGTAACTAGCATCACACAGGGCCCTTTTGGCCCTATGTGAAGTAGAAGATCCATAACCATGGCCCTTATGTGAAACAGCAATCCTAGAGGGCTCGGCCCCAGACATGTAGCTTGATTCATGCATTGCCCTGTGAGGCCTATGTGAAGCAGTAGGCACTTGGGGCATGACACCAGACCTGCATCTTCCTTTTTTATAGGGCCCTGTGAACCCTACATGAAGCAGCAGACCCATGGGGCATGAATCTGGACATGTAATGTGAAGCAGCAGACCCATGGGGCATGAACCTGGACATGTAATGTGAAGCAGCAGACCCATGAGGCATGAACCTGGACATGTAATGTGAAGCAGCAGACACAGAGAGCATGGCTCTAGACCTGTAGCTTATACCCACCACATATGGCTCCATATATGTATGTATGTTTTGCTTTTATTTAAATAGCAAGAAACTACTGCACCAGGCTCATTCAATCAGTTAAAAAATAAAGCCACAGACTATAAAGACTTTTTTTACCAAATGCTGGGGCTCAGGTAAGGACTTCTGGAACTCCATGAAAACCCTCACAGGCAGCGCCCCAGAAGCCCCAACAGACCTGATTACAACCTCCACAGAGACACTCCAGGAACCTGTAAACATAGCCAATGAGTTAAACTCTGCCTTTACTGATCTCTCAGGTGTACTACTGGCCAATTATTTCAATCCAACCACTACTCCATCACCAAATCATGCCCATCCTACAACATCAAAAACTGGGACTCTGCTTTTCTACTTTAAACAAATCACCAGGACTGAGACAATCAAGCACATCAAGCGCGTCCTTGGAAAGACTAGGCTGTGAAGTGACCAAGTCGATACGAAGCTGGTTTCCCTTGTCCTAAATGAGCTTGCTGACCCACTCACAATGATTTTCAATGCCTCACTCAGATCGGGTGTGTTCCCCGATGCCTGGAAGATGGCATTAGTCACCTCTGTCCTTAAAACTGGAGATAGAACCAACATCTCCAACTACAGGCCGACATCCAACCCCCCCAAAGCCCTAGAGAGGGTGATCTCTGACCAGATCACAGAGTACCTGGAGAAGTACAACAAATTGTTCCCCCAACAGCACAGTTTCCAGAAACATCATTCCACCCTAACGACCCTAGTAGACTACACCTCCCAAGTATAAGATTTCTTTGACAAAGGGATGGCAGTGGGGTCAATATTCATAGACCTCACAAAGGCTTTTGACTCTGTTAACCATCACCTTCTTCTTAACAGCCTGCTCTCAACAGGACTATCCCCAGACACAGTGTCATGGTTTAGCAGTTACCTCAGTCACCGCACTCAGCACGTCAGAATTGGAGACTCACTATCATCTCCCAGGGAGATAAGCATTAGAGTCCCCCAAGAATCAATCCTAGGGCTTCTCCTCTTCAGTCTCTCTATCACTACCCTACCCACAGCCTGCCCGGCTCACATCGTACTCTACGCAGATGATGCCATAATTTCTGCCTCTGGCAGGGACCTGTTGACCATCACCTCCCAACTCCTCGACAGCTTCCACAAGCTAGAATCCTGGTTCAGTGCCAAAAAAATGTTGCTAAACCACAAAAAAACTAAGAACATGCTGCTTACTGTCCCACAGAACAAAAAGAAGTTCCATCCTACAGTATGCTGATACGGAGTCTTAATGGAGATGCTTTAGAGCAAGTCTACTCATTTAAATACCTAGGCATTCACATTGATGACATTCTCAGTTTCTCCAGTCATATTGACCATGTTGTCAAAACCACCAATATGAAACTTGGAGTGCTATACTGCCACAGGTACACTATGACACCTGCCGCACTAAAACTAGCCAAGAGCAGTTCGGTCCTTGCATTTATTGACTCTGGCCTACCAATATACGGGGCAGGCACCGAAACTGCCCTCAATTGAATAAAATCCCTATTAAACAAGGCTTGCTGGCTGACCCTAGGAGCCGATTTTTCAACCCACACCTGTGCCCTCTACTCAGGTACTGGATGGCTTCCTCTCCATTTCAAAGCCTGGTACCAGACCTGCCTACTTGTCAAGAAAGCCCAATTAAGAATAGCACCTCCACCTCTATGTGGACTCTTCCAGCAGGCTAGATCATCTAAGCCAACCAGGAATGCAGAGAAAGGCGGGCTCCCGGTACCATTTAAATGCACCACACTGACACAGAAATCCATCTTGTACCAAGGACCAAAATGGTATTATGGGCTACCTGCATCACTCTCTGAAAGCAATAAGATTAGCCTCTTCAAAACCGGACTTAGGACTCTACTGTATCATGAACTGACCTGTGCATGCTGACTAGCCAACTACAAGACTCTTTAGCCCAAATAACCCACTCCTCCCTCACCCCCTCTTGCCACCCCATCCCCTCACCTCCCAACCCCTTCCTCTCCTGCCCCTAATATTCCCACCCCAATTCCTCTCCTGCACAACCCCCCTCCATTACCACACCACCTACCTCCCTTGCTGTTTATATCCCAACCTCCTTTCACACCTCTCCTCCACTCCAGTACCTCCCCATAGTTTTCTCCCCACACCTGTCCCCCCATCTTGCCCCAACTTGCCTCCTACAGGTGAGCTCCAACTCACCCCCCCACACTGCTGGCATAACTGCAGCAACCACCTCCATCACTCACCCTTCAACAAAATGACAATGCCATCCTTAGGCTGCTCCCCCACCCACTCCCCCTCTGTATAGCTAGTCCCCATCTGTATGGCCAGTACTCCCAGGGGCCTGAAGACCCTAAATTGACAAACTAAAGCACTTTCTTTGAAACTGCTTCCTTTGTTTGAGCTGTATTCTGAATGTTCCCTCACTGAAATGCTTTATACCCTTGAAATCATGTTCCTCCTATTTTATTTGTAACCTGACTGAAACAAACTGTTCCTTCAATGTATTCTAACTCGTATCATTTAAATGTATGTAACCGATATGCTTTGTCTAACTTTTTTTGTAATGTCTGCAACCTGTATGTTTGACTAATTGTTTTGTGTATGACCTGGAACCTTTGTAAACGAGTCCCAGGACTCAAAGGCATTAATGCTAAACTGCAATAAATAAATATATAAATGTCCTACAATGTTTTATCCTTTTATGGGGTATGTATGTTTTATAATTTTCTAAATTATATACAGCATCCTGAGACATCAGGAAACAGCACTTTATACATGAAATTGCCTTGCCTTGCCATGGCTTGAAGCAGCAGACCAAATTAGAAGCTTACCACTGTTCCTTACAACCACTTACTGTAAGTGCGGGGCTTGTTTTGACACTAAAATACAATTCTATGGGCACCAAATTCACCCTTTTTTGTTAAATGTGTAGTAGGGTTTTGTATCAGAATTTTTTTTCTCCAGTTCTCAGTCTAGACAAGACAACAGAGCAGAAGATTCCCCAGGCCTGAAGCAACTGCACCTTTTCACACATTCCCCATGCCCCACTGTGGGCTATATTCAAAGCAAGTAACCCGTGTGCATTATCTGCTTTCATGAATACCTTAGGTAGTCTTAAGAAAACAGTAGTCTTACCTCACAAAAAACAGGTTTCAAGTCACAAAAACAGGAGCACAACTTTTGTGAGAAACACTTTAAGAAGTTCCATTAATTTGTTTAAAAACTATTATTTTTTTGTAACTGGGTTGCTGTGTAACTTATGGTTACTACCCCTATCTTGCGGGCTCAACAAGGTTGAGGTGCCTGGGCTCTGCTTCTGGTGGAAAAAGTGGGGGAGTTGTTTCCCAGTTATAGAATAAGTAGTGTAGTGCCTCCAACCAGAGTAAATTATAGTGGGCCAGGTGTTGGTGTAGTACAAACCCCTGGGATGCTGTACCTACCCAACTCCCCTCACAGTCACTGCAGACATGGATTACCATAAACAGTTGCAATACTTTACTGTGCATGCAAATAATGACTGTCGCTAATAATATGCTAACAGCCAGTATTGAACAATAATATAGAATTTATTAAATAGGGAAGGGAAGAAAAGGGATGTAAAAGTAAATAATAGCTTGGCAGCTCGATACAACTAGTGAAACAGCAACAATGGCAATAACTATGTCCTCCTTCAAATATACAACAGTTAGCACACCTCTCCATTGGTATCAGTGCCTCCTAATGTCAGTCTGAGTATCCAGGTAGTAGTGTTGCAGGCCTGAATGGTGCAGCTGGGTGTCTGGCATTGGTGCACTTTGAAAATAAAACAGGAAGCTTTGAATGAACTTCATTTTATTCCCCAGGTCCGGGTAGACCCTGTGGTTACTCATGGTTCTGCAGTACAATCTTACACTGTCTGAATCATAGGAGCTGGCTCAGACAGCCCCGCTGGGGATTTTAACTGTACAAGAAGGGTGGCAGCTTTCTTGGCTGTGGCAGGATCTGGCAGCTTGTCACTTTCTGAGATGATTGACAGAGTTTGGCAGCTTGTCACCTTCTAGGCTGCTTCCTTACAGATGCTGGAACAGGCCAGTACTAGGGACCAGGGCCATACACCTACCCCACATGTCCAGGCATCTAACTCCCCCGGGGAAGATGATGGGTAATGCACAGCTATGACACTACCTGGCTGATTCCCCAGACTGTTCTTGGCAGGTGATGATTTCAGTTCTGGAGCTCAGGAATCACACAGTCTTTTCCTTTCTGCAGGCATCAGACACAGGCACCTATGTAAACAGATCTGGCTTACCCCCAGGCTGGATGGGCAAACCATCTCTAAGGGGGTTTCAATTGCAGGATCAGACCCACCAGCTCCTCTTGTGCACTGGATTCCTCAGGCAATAAAAATTCTCTAAGGTGTCTCTGTATTCTTGCTGTTTAACTCAGGCAACACTGCAGGTATTTGGCAGACTACAGCACAAACCCTCCTTAATAGCTGAGGGATTGTCTCAGATGCTGCACAGTTTTAGATTCAAACAACTGTTAAACTTTCGCTCTGGCTTTCCAAGTGGTATAAAGTTTTTGGCAAGTCCACTGAAATCTGGCTGTGGAAGCCTGAGACTGACTTCCAAACTTTTTTTCATTAGCTCACTCTGCACTGCATTTTTTTTTTACAATTGTTTAACCAGGAGTAGTACACTAAGCTGAAAGCTTGTTTACAGGTGTGACCTGGGAGCACAGGGAAGTTAAGTGACTTGCTTATGGTCACACAGTATGCAAGTGGGGGTTTGGGATTCAAACCCAAGTCTCCAGATTTGCAGGTCAGAGCCTTAAACACTGCGCTATACTGCCTTCCCAAATCAAGTCAAACAGACAGCTCTCACATAACTGCCATGAGCTATGTCTTCCCCAAACACCTGAGGAAAAAGAAAAACATAAATTTGCTGCCACAGCCATTCATCTGAGAAATTAATATGCATAAAGTTAACTTGACACTTGATTGGGCAATACTAAAGAGGCCAAGAAAATTGCCCATTCCCCTTACCCAGGAGCCATAGCAACAGTCCTTAGCACTCATTGAATACTGACTGGGTAGAAAGGGGTTGAGGGTTACCAAGATGCCATCCTTATAAATAATGTACAGTGTGTTCCAAGTTTAAAGTCTCATTGTAAGCAAACAAAGCAGTTTTAATACATAATTGGCCCATGGTCCAATTGCTGCCTCTCTGCCCTGTTATCTAGTTTTAAAATGGGATTTGAGAAAGTTCTCATCTGTCTGTCACTAGTGCCACAGCATTAAGTCCCCAGGCAAGAGGCATAAATGCACATTCACTGAGCAATCCTAACTATTCTTAAAGTAACAGTACAAATTAAGCACTTAACATTCATACAGGATTCACTTTCCCTTGATCACCAAATGGGTCTCTAAATCCCTCAGTTGTGTTTCTGGGATCCCAGAGGTCAGAGTACACATAACAGACACTTGAATTGACCTTCAATTCTAGATTTAACAGAGATGCCATATGACTAAAGGATCTGACAGCAGACAGCCAGATCGCATGTTCAAGCAGGAGCCAATTAGAATGTGTGCACACTGAGCTGTGTGGCACTTTACTGCTTGAGCAATGCTAGCTGCGCTGTACCACTGACAGGTGATTGTAGCTATTTATACCCACTCCTACAGTCCTCCACTATACATGCCTTCAAGGACTGACAGGAAAAATAAATAGGGTACCAATGGACACAGGACTGGCGAGACCAGATGGCTAGGAGGATGTAAGCTCCACCTGGGGGGGGGAGTTACACTGTGATGCACCTAAACAGTTGGCATCTGCACCAAGTCCATAACAGAGACGTGGCACCAAATAGATATTAACCATGGTAATTCATATTTATTTATTGTATAATCGGATTTGCAACCTTTGAGCCAGCGGCTCATTTACAAAGGTACCTCGTCACAGAGAGGACACACATGGTTAACATAATTTACAGAGTACAGTCAAGACAGAATAACAGATTTTTTACATATTTACAGAATACAGACATACAGAATCACATATTCTACATAGGTTGCATGAACAGAAATATATAGTATTACATACAATTGTTTGAACACGTGTAATTAATTAACATTTCAAGTAGTACCAGCAGGTACTGGAAGAGGAGAGGGCCCTGGGGGAGTGGGTGGGTGGGTGTTCAGCCCAGTGGATCATGTCAATAGTGTCAGAAGAGCAGCAGAGTATCTTTTAGCGACAGGTGCAGCAGCAGGTGTTGAACAGCAGGTCTCATAAGTCTCATATATTCGGTGTCTGACTAGATAAATAATTCCTAGCTAGCATAGACAATCAACATCCTAGTCAAGACACATATTTCTAGCTCGACAATAGCAAATGTACTAACAGGCCTTTTAGTTTTTATAGACAATGGACAGCTGTCACTTTCAACTTTTAGAGAACTGTAGCATAGCAACCGCATTCATTGACACTTTTTTACCTCCCTTTTTACTCTTTTATAACTTTACCCACTCTGGGTGGCTTGACTTTTGGATAGGCACACAGCAATTCTAGGCAAAGAGTTTGGAGTGACAGATACTCTTGTGTATGACATTCATAGGCAGTTCAAGTTGGAGCCCCTGGTGAATCATAGGTAAGTCTTAGAAGAGGTTTGATGTTTTTTTCAGAGTGACCTAATGGCACTGGCACTTCTTCATTTTCATTCAGGAGTGCTCTTCCTGGCTCATCAACCAGCAATTATGCATCCTTGGGCAAAGTGTGCACCAGAACTTCCTCTGGCACTTCATTGGTATCTGCTGTTTTATCATGTTTAGACTCTACAGGCTTTTTTCTTGCTGCCTCAGGATCCTCCTCAGATTGCAGTTGCTCATCCACAGGTTCACTGTCAGCTTGCAGTTCAGAATCTACTATTTCTGTAGGAGGCTCTGTGGCGGGCACATCTGTTACTTCACATCTGGTTTTGAGTGTCCCTTGAAACAATCAAGCAAGTTCTGGGGTGGAGTAGTGTGATGTAGGGTATATCACGTCTTTCTCTGATTCAGTCAGAACCTGCTTGTTCTGCTTGTGCCTCAGGAGTTGGAACTATTGCAGATTGTGGTGTCCTCTGTTTGTTTTTCCATCTGTGCATAGCAGATCTAGTTATGGGAAGTGTATGCAGTTCTGTCTGAATCCGGTGGCTATTTGTAACCATTTGTCGAATGGGTAGCAGGTGAATATGGTGTATTGTATGATAGCCACTTGTGTCCCCTTCAGGATGAGTCTTATAAACAGGCATATCTTGCATTTTCTCAACCACCACATAAGGGGTACTACCCCATCTGTTGGCAATCTTATCCTTTCCAGGAATTCCTAATTTTCTCAGCAACACACAGTCTCAGGAGAGTAACCTGCATTATGTGGTTTTACCCATCTTTCATATCTTTCTTTGGCAGGTATGCTCTAGCAGCTCTCCATGGTAGCAGCTTTATGTGTGAGTGGCTCGCTGGAGTGGCGAGAGTCACCAGCGAGACTCTACAGCAGGAGTCTGCGGGCAGGCTGCTTTGTAAAAAATAGTAGTTGTAGAGTTTGTTTTTCCAGTACAGGTTAGTTTTAATAGGTTTTAGGATTTTATTCTAATTTTATGTATTAGTATACTGGGGGAAGGGGTGGAGGTTAAATGAACAGGCAAATCATCACATAAGGGTAAGTGCAACCAATGATGAAGTGGGAAATGTGTCAATGCCTTTACAGGATCAATGGAAATGTACAAAGGGTGGTTATGTAATAATTGTTGTACAGTCTCCAATGGTTAGTAAATGGATAGTGCCTTTCACAGGTTCTATGAGTATTTTACAAGGGCAAAACTGTATTTGGCTAATATGTTTACAAATCTGGCATAAATATTTACTTAACAGTATCATAATCAATAACACATCCAAACAATGTAAAGTGAAAATAAATAGAAACTGGTTTGGGTTTAGACATAAGCAAATTATTATCCTATTGCGGTTGTTATCTGGATCAGTACACTGAAACCCTGGTCATGGGGTCAGCTTTTCTCTTCCAATTTCTAATTCATCAACTACTTCCTCTTGTCTTAAAATAGCACACTTAAATATCCACAGTTTAGTAGTAAAGGTTTCACAGCTAGAATGTTGGGTGGTTGAGAATGGATTTGATATAATCATGTTAGTGGAAACTTTCTTAAGTGATAAAGTAACTAATCAGGATATTCTATTACAAGGATATACAATGTTTAGGAAAGACAGAGTGTGGGTGGGGTGGCTGTTTGTTTTATGTGGCTGATTATCTCCAAGGTTCTGAAATTATGTTTTTACCCGAGTGTCCTTACTATGCATCTCTTTCAGTAACTGTTATCCTGGGCAATAGTAAGGTTTTGACAGTTAGTAATATTTTTATCCCCCCAGCTAATTCTAAATCTGGATTACAGTTTCTTTTCCAACATTTTCCAAATTTTTCTGTAAATAGGGAACTAATTCTGTTAGGTGATTTTAATAATAACTGGAACTCCTCATCAATACTGGACATTAAAAATATGATGGTGGACATTGGTTTTGTACAAATTATATCAGACACTACAAGAACTAATTATGAAACTGGCTATAAGTCTACTCTTGATTGGATAATTACAAATAATACTTCTCAAACTGTTTCCTATAGAAAGTTGTATGACTTGGATGAGTTGAAATTTCAATAGGAAGTGTTGGCTAGGGATTGGTCATTTCTTGACAATATTAACAATTTAGAAGAGACATGTGATACTTTTTGTCAATATTTTATAACTATCTGTGATATGTTACTTCCTATTAAAAAGGTTAGGATTAGAGGAAATAACAATATTTGGATGACTTCTAACCTATCTAAGTTAATGAGGAAACAAAATAAGATTTGGACCAAATACAACAAATTTAGAACTGCTGACCTTCTTATTGAATATAAGACACTGAGGAATAAGTGCCAATCAGCTGTTAGAACTGGAAAAACATGATATCTTAAGCAAATGTTGACTAAAAATAGAGGGAACACTAAATCTCCTTGGAGCACCTTAAATACCATGATGGGGAAAATCAAAAGCTCCTGATTCCTTCTCACTGGATCTATATGGTACCATCATAGATGATCCAGTTAAAGTAGCTAATGCATTTAACTGTGACTTTACAAATTTAGAAAATTGTAGGCCTCAAGTACAAACTAACTGTGGACTTTTGGATAATAGCTCACCTTTAAAAAAACATAACATTTCCACTAGGGATACTGTTTCAGATATACCTAAGTTCTATTCCCGTGTCCTCTTACCTGTGGATGTATTATCATACATTAACAAGATCAATTAAAGACCTAGTCTGGGTTTAGATAACGTTGGTTTTAGGATTTTGAGAAAGATTGGGCATTTGTTTGCCCTACCTCTGACCAAATTGTTTAACTTTTTACTTAGTTATGGTGTCTATACTTCTATCTGGAAGAGTGCTGTAGTTAAACCTATACTTAAGACTGGCCCCAGGACTAATCTTAATAACTTCTGCCCCATATCTTTGTTGGCCCCACTCTCAAAGGTGTTGGAGAAAATAATATAAGACTAAATGACCAAACATTTTGTTAAATATGATCTTTGGTCAGGGGCACAGCATGATTTTAGAAACAATCACAACACAGAGATTGCCTTGGTGAGGTTTACTAGCCAAGTGAAAAAAAGTGTTTGATGAAGGTAAATATGTTGCCACAACTTTTGTGGACCTCACCAAGGCATTCAATATGGTCAACCATGCTGTGCTCCTAAACCTATTTAAAAAGGTATCTTTTTCCAATGAAGTTATATCCTGGGTGGAGCAATACCTTAAGAATCAGTCACAAAGAACATTGATACATGGTTCCCTGTCTACGGATTCGGTTCTTAGCTGTGGAGTCCCACAGGAGTCCATACTTGGTCCCCTGTTGTTCTCCCTTTTTGTTAATTCTGTTTCTGAGCTTTTTACACAAACTGAATTATTTTAATATGCAGATGATGCGGTTTTATTTTGCTCAGATAATGATATAAAAAAACTACAAGCGACTCTCCAACATGATTTTAGTACTCTTCATTCCTGGTTCGAATTGCACAAATTGGTATTAATTTCTACAAAGACAAAAGTTCTTGCATTCCATAGCCTCAGGAAAAATTTTATTAATAATTTTTCTCTTTTTGATAATAATAGTAATAACATTGCACAAACAACCACATTTAAATATCTTGGTATAATTCTGGATCCACATTTTACATTTGAATTTCACATTAATGACTTAATAAGCAAATTACATAAGACACTAGGTTCATTACATCGTATTAACAATAGTCTCATGCCTGATAGAAGGAAAATACTCACGTGTAGTTTGTTGTTCCCATTAATTCATTATGGTGCTAATATATATTCATTTCCAAATGAAAGAATTCTTGGCAAACTCAAAGCAACTTATAATAGCACCATATGGTTTGCTCTGGGTTTACCCAGATAGACCCATCACTGTGTATTGTAGAAAACCTTTGGATGTTTACCACTTGCTTAATCTTTTTCTTATGATGCACTTGTACTTATTTATAAGCTTCAGTTAGGATTAGTGCCTGATAGTGTTTTATCTTTATTTAAAAAAAAATCTCCATTGCTCAAACAAGAACCCAAGGCAGAAAACTATTTCAGGTTCCTTTTTTCCACTCCACTTTTTCACAAAATTCTATCAATTATGTTGCAGTTAATCTGTACAATGATCTTCTGGACACCCTCATTGGTTGTACTAAGTTGATTATATTTAAGAGAATGCTTAAATGTTATCTTTCAGAAATAACTGTTTGTAATTGTTATGACTGATTCTTTTCCAATGTTTGATATGTTTGGTCTGTATGTAAGTGTCTGAATTTTATATTTTTGTATTATTTATAACTGGATGCCTGTGAAAATGGGCATTGTGCCCACAGGCCTTTTCAGTATAAAATAAACATGAAATGAAATAAAATAATTGCCCTGTTTCTTTTGGCTGTGGCTTCAGTAGCCAATTTGTATGGTGAGTTTAACTGTTCTTTTAGTCTTTGTACATACTGTAGGTAGGTCTCCGACATGGCTCCATCAGCAGAGACACAGAAACAAATATGTACTGGAAGCCTTGCTTCTCAGCAGAACATTAAACTATATGGGGAGAATCTGGTAACATCATTCTTTGTGCAATTGTACACTTGAACCAGAACACTCGCTTGCTCCATTAATCTTTGTCCTTTGGGTTCAGGGTACATAACATATCTAAACATGCCCTGTTGAACCTCTTAGGCTGTGGATCACCTTGAGGGTGGTTTGGGTTTGTATGAGATTTGCTAATGCCCCATAAAGACAACAGTTCTTTTATCAGGTGACTTTCGAAGCCCCTCCCCTGATCAGAATGAATTCTTTGCAGGGCTCCATAATGTGTGACAATCTTTTCCACAAGGATCTTGGCAACCATGGAGGCTTTTTGATCCTTTGATGGATAAGATTTTACATATCTTGAAAAATGGACTGTGTCTGCAAGACTGTTTGCAATGTTCTTAGAATCCAATTTCAGACTAAGGAAATCAAAGTAGATAAGCTCCATGGGAGCACTGATCAAAATGTTAACAAGAGGGGCTGCCCTCTGAGGTAATGCTTTCCTTTGAACACATCTGCTACAGCTTTTACAATATTGATCAACATCATTTCCCATACAGGGCCAGTAAAATCAGGCATGAGCCAAATCCAGCATGTGCTCACTCCCCGAATGGACCATATTATCATGCAAAGCCAGGAGTATGACTTTTTAAAATTTTGTCATAGAACCAATTGTATACAAAAGATCCCTTGTGAGTTTTGGACCTTCCTGTACAACAAATTGTCTTTAAGTTTTGACCATTCATATAACAGCAATTTTGCATCTGGGGTATTGGTAATTACTTGAGTGGCATCACCTCCTTTCTACAGGGTGCTGACAATGTCATATACTTGGATCTAGTCTTTGCTCTTTCTGTAAGTCTTAATAGGTCAGTTCAGGTAATTATTTCAAGTCTACGGCAGCTAAATTGCAGTAGGCAATCGAGATGCAACCACCAGAAGCACTGAGACTATCCACTAGATGAACAACAGTTTCTGTGGTTGGCTGCTCATCTGTGTCAAATTTTTTATTCAATACCTTCTCAGTCTGCTCTAGGATTTGTGCCCAGGCATGTCTATCTGCTGAGGATTCCATTGGACATTGAGAGAGTACATCTGCATCAACATGGTTTAGTTCAGGCCTGTACTCAACACAGTAGTCATAGGTGAACAAGGCTGATAGCCACTTATGTCTGGATGTGTCAAGCTTTGCAGTGGTCTGCACATATGTTAAGGGGTTGTTGTCAGTTTTAACTGCAATGTGCTCCCCAGAAAGATACTCATGGAAATGGTTCAAAATAACCCACTTCAAATCAAGAAATTCTAATTTGTGCACTGGATATTTTTTTTCGGCACTGTTTAGACTTCAACTTGCAAAGGCAACTGGGTGCAGTCCTTCCGGGTAGCTCTGATAGAGGACCACCCGGAGACCACTGAAGCTGGTGTCTGTGTGCAGTACATAGAGTTTTTTGAGATCAGTATATGCTAAAACTGGGGCATAAGTCAAACTGTAAAAAATGTCATTAAAGACTTTGTCACAGACATCAGTTCACATCTGGCCAACGGGTTCAGATGGTTTGAAATACTGTTTGGTTCAGCAGTAGCATTGGGTGTCTTTTTCTCCTTGCCTTTGTTGGTGAGATGCAGATTCAGATTTCATTTATCAGAAAAAATGTATAAAACATATGTTTGTTACATCCATAAAAAAGTGCTAAATAAATAGCTATTAACATTTCTTGTATCTCAGACATTATACCATTATATAAACATATATTAATATCTTAACACAACTTATTCATTTCCAGTGTAAAAAGAATCTTGCCAACCTATACTTATGCTTATTATCATCATTCATCATTAACAGCTTCTTATAAAATCATCTCCCTGAATCTCAGTTAATGGAATCAAATATTTCTTTCTATTTCCTTGCGATGCAACACAATCAATAAGTATATGCATACTTTCTGGATCTTTTCTAATAGCGCATTTGCACTTTTCTATGCTTATGCCATATAATTTATTATGTAAATTAAAGAAAGTGTTGCTAAGACTGGCAAATCTTACCATACATAACACATTTCTGTGTTTGAAATTTTCACATTTTGTTAGGTACTTCTCTATACCCCAGTTAATTTTAATGCTAGAGTATAGCCCATACGTATCAATTGCATGGATTCTGCCCATATCTTCTTGCATTGCAATATCTTTTAATCTTATGGTTACCTCACTTACAAATATGTCAGTATTATTAAGGACATTCTCATTCCAAATTTCCACCAAGCCAGCCTTTTTCAGCACATTATTAAATTTCACAAACCGTCCAGAGTTTACACCATTTACATATTGATTTTTAAAATCATTCAAACACAATTTTGGGAGTCTATCATCCTTATTTTAATAATTTTACCCATCCATTTTATAGCCCATATCAAAATGTTTGTTTTAATGGGTAACGTCCAAGTTTCTAATCTTATAAAACTAACAGGGCAATCTCTAGGTAAATTCAAGATTGAATGAAAAAAGGAATTCGGTATCACCTCTAGATTCTCTTTATCCATATATAGCCCCCATATTTCTCTCTCCCATATAACAGCTGACAAACACACATAGTATCAAATGTTTTCTTTAGGGCTACAAATGAATTATTTGCAAATTTATAAGTAAAAAGTCTAATTGCACCAGCTGATTTATATGCATTAGACTAAACCTCTTTTACATGCTGTAACCAGGTTGCTTTCTTATCAAAAATTACCTCCAAATATCTATACTCTGTTACTTCCTCAATTTCGTTATTTCCAATTACCCACTTTTTATCACCATCTCATTTCATTTGTCCAAACACCATCATTTTTATTTTACTCACATTCAATTCCAAGTCTAAGCTCTTTAATGACTCCATAATATTTATTATTGTTCTTTGCAGCCCGAAAGCTGTTTGTGAAATCACTATTGCATCATCTGCGTATAGGAGTAATTGAATTAACCCATTATTTATCTTGGGAGCAAAATTGTCAACCAGCTTAATGTTATTTATCAGGGTTTTTACATATAAATTAAAAAGCAGCGGTACCAGCAGGCAACCTTGTTTTACACCTCAAGTAATATCAATTTCTTTAGATAATGCCCTATCTCGACCATATCTAACATTTGCAGTAGTATTTATATGCAATGTTTTTAAAATAGCCAGCAAATGTTGGTCTACTTTTAATCTATCCATAATATCCCACAATTTATATCTATTTACTTGATCAAATGCTGATTTGATATCAATGAAACCAACATATAAAGTTCTTCTCTTTTCCCGGACAGTTATTAAAAAGGTAATTGAATGTGAACACCAGATCAATAGTTCCACGATCTCTTCTAAATCCACACTGACATTTGAATATATGTTCATTTTCCTCCACCCAATTAACCAACCTTTCTAATATCAATCTAGAATATATTTTCTGTGAAAATGGCAACAAAGATATTGGGCAATAACATGTTGGATTCTGCTTATCACCTTTTTTAAAAAGGGGTACAATTATTCCTTTATTCCAATCTTGTGGCAACACTAAAGAAATATTTATATAATTAAAAACTGGGGTAAGGCTACTTTCCCATAAATCTATATTATTTTGTAATAACTCCGCTGGCACCGCATCTCCGCCAGAAGCCTTATTCTTTTTCTGTGCAGTAATTGCATTTTTAACTTCCCCAAGACCAAAAACTAAGTCATTGTCATTAGCCATGATCCTTAATCTTTCTCTATCCAACTTTTCCTCATAACAGTCTTTATTCTCTAGCTCATAAATGTTAGTAAAATGTTTAATCCACTGTTCTTCAGAAATCATGTCCATAATATTATATTTCACATTATCCTCATTACATCCATAGGCAATCACTGTCCAAAAGGATGTCATGTTTTTATTAATTATACTTGCTTTCAATTCTTCCCATAATTTATTTTTATAATTTGCGTTCTTCTTTATTACTCATCTGTATTCCGCTTTCAGTAACTTAAATGCTTTCAAAACACTTAACGTTGTTTGTTTTGTTCTTATTTTTCCCACCTTTTATATTTCATTTCTCAGTATATGACATTCCTTATTGTACCATGGATGTTCTGCCCCTTTATCCAGTAGCTTTTTTGGTCTTTTCTGGTCTCTTAAAGCTTCAACAATGTTAGTTGTTAGTTCATCATATAAATTAATCCTACATTCACCTGGCACCAAATTGTCAGATAGGACTTTATTTACTAGAATTTCTAATTTCACATTACTAAATAGACTATCTATTGTCTGCTTTGTAAACTCATTCCATTTAATCATTTTGCCATACATAATGCACATATGCTCATTTGCCTGATTTTCTACACTTGCGTTCTTTTTCCTCAGTTCTATGTTTAAATTTAAGATACAAACAAAAGGGAAATGATCACTATCCCAAAGTTTTTCTGTCTTAAACATCTCGACCAATTTATAGTCAATAGCTTCCACCATGCATAAATCTATCACTTCCTCCATTTATTGTCGGGAATGAGAATTCTCCTATCCAATCTCCTTTAGTTCTTCCATTTAGCAATCTCAAACTAAATCTCTCACAAAATTGTATTACACTCTTACTCTTGTTACATACAAACTTGTCTTTAGAATTTCTTACTGGAATGTTCATGATGTCATCAAGACACCAGTCATGTGATTGTTCTTCTATCATATTCCCCACATGTGTGTTAAAGTCCCCTGATATTATTATCTTAATACCAATATATCTACCTTTAACTGACTCTAAACTATTTCTTATTAGGTTTAATACAGTTTCATATTCTTGTATCTTTAGTTTTGGATGTATATAGATACTATAGAGTGCCCATGTTAATTCATCATTTGTTATAACAATATACATAAAATAATCGGAGACAGCACTAATCTCTATAGCTCTACATTTCAAGGATGTGTCTAGAAAAATCATTTTGGATGTCCAAACCTTTTTAACCTTGTGGCAGATACTGACCATGAGGCAAAATCACTTAATGATATAATTTCTCCTTTTTCCACCCATGTCTTTTGCATCAATAATAATGAAAATGTTTTCATCCATGTATGACATTCTTTATCTATTAATTTCTCTTTTAACCATGCCACATTCCAGCTAAGTAACTTTATACGCTCTTTCACATTATCCTTCTCTGGTCAATTAGATTCTTCCAGTAGACTTATAGTGCTCTTGCTACTAACAGAGCTTAATAGATTTATATTGTCCAGTGTATCACTCCCCTCTGTTTCCTCCTCCAAATCTAAAATATCTGAATTATTAATCCTACTCCCCAGTTGTCTTCTTCCTCTTTTATTAGTTTCTTCTTTTTCGTCATCTCCTATATTATGCACTGTGTCAGTTGATTTCATATATGTTGTTATCCTTGGTTGTTTAAAACCATTTGCATCCTTATTTTTTCTTAGATCATCATGGACTGACTCTTTATTGGTGTTACTATCCTGTTTTATATGACTTTTTTGACTTTCTCTTATAGTGACATCAAGTAACACCCCTATTTCTACAAATCTTTCTTTATTTGACAATATGTTTTTCCCTTTTATCCCCATCTTTAAGTTCTACACAAATCCAACCTTTTGCAGGGCTGGCTCTGTATCTGTAATATGATTTAAGATATTGCCAGTTTACTTTATGCCCATTGTACCTTTAAGCATGTTGTAAATTGCCAACTTCAACATATAATTGTTTTCAATTCTTGACTTTGGAAATTCTTTCTCATATATTGTAGGAAGTAAATCCCCTTGTGCTATTAACACATTCTTCTTTTCTTGTATAAGTGCTTCTTTTTTAACTTTTTCATCCCTATTAGTCCTTGCACTAAATCTTACCTTTTTTTCTACATATGATTCAATTTCCAATTCCTTTACTACTTTTTTCTTGGTAACATTCATTTTACCAAGCATTTCCTCATGTCCTGCTATTTTTTCTTTTAATTGTTCTTTACTCTCCCTTTCAGATCTTCCCTTTTTTCCATCTTTTGCTTTTCTCTTACTTTCCATAATCTGTTTCTTCCTTTGATTTAAATCATTTATTAAAATATCTATTTCTTTCATTTTCTTATCTGCAATTTCCTCAGTTATTGTTGTTATTGTCTTTTTATCACTACCACTTACTATAATTACCTTTTTTTACTTGGCTCATTAACTCTATTAGGACTTTCATTAACATCATCCTTCTCATGAACTAAACAGATGTTGTCAGTTATATGTATTTTACTTGCTTTCCCACATTCCCACAATTTTATTTTTTACATAAAAGTCCATAAATACACAGAAAAGGGTAACCAATTCCAGGAGTTGGATATTACTAAAATGTTGTTTTTTTCTTAAGTCCAAAAGAGTTTTTAGCACTAAATCATTCCATTTACTACCTTCCAATCTGTTATCACTAATATGGTTAATGCCCCACTCCTCTTCATCATTCGTATATTCCCTACTTGGTAAAACAACTTTTTCTTGAAATTCCTCCTCCCATGAAGGTGGAATTTTTCTCCCTGTTTCATGTATTTATAGAAGCATTGATGTTGTACTCCCTAATATAAGGTGTCAAGAAAGATTCATACTTTTCTAAGTATGTACCTTTCTTTTCATTCTGTTTTTCCATTCTGTTAATTGGGCTTTCCAGATCAATTGGCTCATTAATTAAGCTATCTTTGTCTGGAATTGGCTTCTCTTCACTACCCAGCAACACACCATTAGTCACCATTTTAGCATCATCTTACATAGTTTTCCTTTCCAGGATATCCAAATCAGAAACATGTAATTCTGGCCTGGTAACACTTATTTTATTGTCCTCTGCCCCCCATTTACTTCTACTTTTTCCACTTCTTCTTCCATACCCCTAATAAGTTTAATTAATGGGTGAGTACATGGGTGGGCTGGCAGTATAGCCTAGAGGTTAGAGGAACAAGGTGTGAATGAGCTTGATACATCCAGCAGATCAGACCTGAGTTTGATTCTCACAACCTTCACTTGCATACTGTGTGACTCTGAGCAAGTCACATAACCGTCCAGTACTCCCAGGTCACTCCTGAAACCAGGCACTTGTGCCTAGTAGGCCTTACCTGGTTACCAAAGACTAAAATAAAAAAAAATAAAATAAATAGATAGGTTCACTTGTGTCCTTACTGGAGATGACATCATTTTAGGCTCAAATTTCTCTCTTACTATCCTCTTATTCCCTTTTAGCTCTATATGTTCTACTTGTACATTTAAAAATGGTGTTATTTTCCTATATTCACACTCTTTTTTAGTTTTTTGTTTTACCTCTTTCTTTTCCCCTTCACTTTTTTTATCTTTTTTCATTTTCATTCAAAAAAAAAACACCTCCTGTAGGCAACTACCAGGCTTTATAGCAATGCTTACCCACTAACTGCACTTTAGACTTAATAATCAGGTTGCAAATAACAAGTTTGCAAAAACAAATAAAACAAAAAAAACTTGCGAGACCTCACTATACACCTTCCTTAAATACTCCTTATAGCTTCCATATGTAGTCTTCTGGACTAATAAACCATAATTAATCTAAAATTGAACAGTTCTTTTTTCCATTTCCCAATTACTCCAGCAAACCGGCTTATATATCCCCTTCAATAGCTCACAGTTAATCATAAAAGGAAGTATATTGAACTAAAAAGTCATCCAATAAACATTAATAGGTCCTGGAGAAATTATCGCACACTTTTCCTAATAGCAGTCCCATCAATTTCTGCATTTATTCACTCTCCACTGCCACAAGAATAACCTCCTGGAATGAGCTCCTTGATTCTGTCTGTATCTGCAATTGTCCCTTTATGCTCCTGCCATAAGATTCAATCCAGTCTTGTTTGTTGTTTCCAGCAGTACTTGAATCAAGCAGCACAAAAAAAAGATCTTCCCTCTCTTTCTCCTCCACTATACATGGGAGACAGAAAAATGGAAAATAAACTTACTAGAACAATTGGGCACAATTACAATACAGACAGAATACAGGCAGAAAGAGAAATGCTTTTAATGCTATTCAGAGAATCCCACAACACAACACGGGTACTCATCAGACATATAATACAAATCACAGCACTTACTTGTAATGTAGATATTCCAGCATATTTCTATTATCTCACTTTGTCTTACTTAGCTGCCACAGCAGATCACTGTAAAAATGATATTACAGGCACTTCTCCACCTTTGCAGTGCCAGTCACTGCCAATTTCTTGTCACGGTTATAAACAGCTTAATTGTACTACAAACGCTTGTCTTTTATTATACAAGCTAAAATTTTCCACTACATGGCAGGGTAAAGCTAGCTTTTCAGCACTCATAGCTCCAGCTATACAATGTGCTGCACGCTGCTCCCTTGTACTGCGTTTCTGCTTCGTTCTAAAAGGTAGACTGCACATGTGCCCTTTAAGCCTCCTCCTCCTTCTGATTCAATAAGCTATGGCATGAACTTTAACTTGGGCCAACTCCTCATGCTTATTTTAATTATACTGCAAGGCACCCTGATATTCCATCAATTACCATTGATTACCATTAATGAGTTAGGTAGCAAATCAACCACACTATTACAATGTTACAATACTGCACAGTATTACACAGAATTAGTCAGGACTACACAACATTTCCTAAAATAATAAAACCAAAAAATGCAATAGATAGAAACAAAAATAAAAAATACATAAAACCAAATTTAAAACAGGTTAGCAAGGTCATTCCATTGTACATAGCTATATTTAAAATCAGGATCTCAAAGAATCACTAAAATATACACATAAATGGAAATGGAACTTATAGGATACCTTATTCCTATACATAAACAGAGAATGTCCATGTATCCTTAGTTATTCTGAGAGAGAAAACTAAATTTCTGTTAGACTGTGCCAAACTAGTCTGTTGTTTACCATTCTGAGTGGCTCTGACTTACCCCAACACAGACTCTGTCTGAATGTTATCCACATAAAATAGTAGAAAACCAGTAGAGAATCACACAATGCTGTTTGTATGAAGACAGTAATTCACCTGTGAAAATCCAGTAAAGCTGAACAAAAAGTTTTTCCACAACTGCAGCTATTCCCAGCTTTGAATCCAGAACCAAGAAATTCTGTTTCTCAGCCTCCCATACCTTAAGGGTAACACTCTGCTGTTGGTTGCTGTTAGTTGGATAGTAATTGTAACTGGGAGATTGAGGCCACTTGGAACTGACCAGCCCAGCTATTTCAAACAGTGGAGAGACTGTGCAACCCAGCCTGTCTACAGGTTCGAAGAGCTTTTTGTAAGAGGAGTGCATGGACCTGGCTTTATTCTTCGCGGCTAAGGTGGCTTACATAAGAGCAAAACTCCTAACAGCATACTATGGTGTTGCTCTAGATCAGCATTTGACCACTGCTCCTCAGTTTTCCTGGAGTACCTTCAACCGTCCAGAGCTCGGAGACATCATAAGGATTGTCCCGGATATGTACCCTAAATGTTGTAGTTTGGATCTGGGTCCAACTACCCTGATTTTGGGTTGTGGTGACATTCCTGGCCCGGTCCTAGCATGGATAGTCTGGTGCTCCTTGGAAACAGGTGAGTTTTCTAGTTCCCTGAAGAAGGCGGTGGTGACACCCCTCCTGAAGAAAACTCCCTTGGACCCAGACTGCCATAAGAACTATAGACCAATCTTGAACCTCCTTTTCATGGGAAAGTTGATCGAGAAGATAGTGGCTATACAACTGGAGGACCATTTGACCATCCATGATGTCTACGAGCCTCTCCAGTCCATTTTTTGAAAGAGGTATAGTACTGAGATGGTGCTGGTTCGGGTGCACAATGATCTCCTAATGGCTAGGGATCAGAAGAATCATTCCATCTTGGTCCTTCTTGATCTCTCTTCAGAGTTTGACACTATAGACCATGGGATTCTGTTTGATCATCTGAGGTTCATCTGTGGCCTGTCAGGTACGGTCCTCAGTCTGTTTTCATCTTTCCTCACTGAAAGAACTCAAAAGGTGTTGTCAGGGATTTATTCCTCTGACTCAGTCCCTTTGTCATGTGGGGTTCCTCAGGGATTGGTGTTTTCCTCCATGTTGTTCACAGTGTATATGTTACCCCTCTGCGACATTGTAAGAAGGTATGGGCTGAGGTTTCATTGCTATGCCAATGATACCCAGCTCTGCCTTTATTTTGCACCTGATCAGAATAGAGCTCTCTCAATATTTAATAACCACCTTGCAGAAATCCAGGAGTGGATTTCTTCAAGCTGGTTGAGGTTGAACTTGGCAAAGACTGAGGTGTTGGTGGTGGATCCGGGTCACTGGATAGAAGGACTAGGGGTGGGGTTACCCTCAGGACGTTTTCTTGGAGGTCTCCCACTCCCGACCTCTGAATGGGTGGAAACCTGGGGGTAATTCTTAATAAGGGTCTGACACTGCATTCACAGGTGTCAGCCATTGTCAAATCCTCTTTTTATCACCTGAGGAATATCTCCAGAGTTAAGCACTTACTTCCATCCAGTGACCTTCCTATGCTGGTCCATGCCTTTGTGTCCTCTCACCTGGATTATTGCAATGCCCTTTACCTAGGGCTTCCTGGGGTTCATATTTGCTGCCTGCAGCTGGTGCAGAATGCAGCGGTCCAGCTATTGGTGGGAACCTCTTGGTTCTGCCATATTTCGCCAGTGCTGCCCTAACTGCACTGGCTGCCAGTTCAGTGGTGAATCACCTTCAAAGTTGGACTTCTGACTTATAAAGCCCTACATGGACAGGGCCTGAACTACCTGAAAGAGCTACTGGTTCCTTACTGCCCAGGGTGATCACTCCGCTCGACTGACAAGGGGTTGCTAGAGATACCAAGGGTTTGTTTAAAATCCTCTGGGGCCCATGCATTTAAGCATGTGGCCCTGACCCTTTGGAATTCTCTACCCCATCAGATATGTGAGTGCCCGACCATGGAGGGATTTAAACAGGTGCTCAAAACTGTTTTATGGAGCCTTGCTTTTGGGGATTAGTTCTATTTTATTGACTGTTTATAAATATTTTACCCTGTTTGAATATATGTAATTTAATATTGAAATTGTTTTAATTGTATGTAAGGCACCTTGGTATTTGAAAGGCACCATATAAATAAACTTGATTTGATTTGTTAGTTGTTATGGCCTATAACTTATGACTTGCAACTGAAGCTTTAGCTGTAATTCTCCTATACATTCCACACCACTTCCCACCACACAGGTTCCTCTCCACACAGCATATCCTTCACTCCACTTTCACTGTCGGCTTTCGGCTTCTTACCAGGAGCCCACCATGGGGCCAACAGGCCATCTGCAACAAAACACAGAACAACAGGCAGGAAAATGCAGTAACAGAGGACCACAATAAGCTCTCCTGGTAAAGAGACAATTCAGGTTACGGTGGTATACCTGTTATAGATTTAAATATAGCTTTTTATCCCCCTGTCTCCGTGCTTTCTCCACAAGGTCACAGAGCATGTAGCAGTCAACTGTCTGTCATCTCTCTCCAGTCACTTTAAGATATTTACGTTATGCCTTTGTTGGTGAGCAGACAGCCTTGTGTGAGATTCAGAAGTGGCCGCATCACTCATTTGTAATCCTTGACACATCTTCTATAACAGTCACAGAAACCCAAGAAGCACTGTAGGTCTTTTAAGTTTTTGGGGGGTTTGGGCCAAGTTGTTAAAGCTCCAACCTTACTAGGGTCAGTTTGGATGCCTTGGGTTGTTATTATATGTTACATATATTTAATGGAATTTTAGAAACATTGACACTTATTGATGGAACATTTGAGGCCAAACTCATCCAGTTAATCTAGTACTTTCAGTAATCTGGCCTCATGTTCCTCCAGTGTCTTCCAACATACTATGATGTTATCACAGTATACTAAGCACTCAAATAGATTAATGTCTCCAACAACCCTTTCCATCAGGTGCTGGAAGGTGGCTGGGGCACCTGAAATACCTTGAGGCATTCCAAGAATTTCATAAAATCAGAGAGGGCATATAAAGACATTTTTTCTCTGTCCTTTAGAGCCATGGATATTTGATAATATCTGCTTCTTAGGTTGAGCACAGAGAACCATTTGCTTCCATTAAGACAATCCAAAGTGTCTTGAATTCTGTGCACGGTAGATTGGTCAGGAAATGTCTGTTTGCTGAGAGTACTGCAGTCTACACACATGCTCACAGCTTCATTCTTCTTGCACACTACCGCAATTGGCAATGCATATGGACTTTGTGATTCTTGGATAATGCCTACAGCAAACAGTTCTGGTGGGTGTCTCCTCACATCATCAGTGTCTGTAGGTGCCAGTTAGTGAGACTTTTCAAGGAAAGGCCATTTCTTCGTTAAGTCTGAGGTGATGCTCTTCTCTGACTATGCATCCCACATCACATTCATGAAAGACAAACACTTTCATCCTTTCAGCCAGCTTCATGTAGATTCAGGTCTTCCACACTGCTAGTGTGGGAGAATCACCAAAATCATACAGTTCTGGGTCAATGCCAGGTAGGGCACCTTCTCTGGCTGGAGCTGGCTGCACTGCTGTATTTGCACAGTAGACTTGAGCCATGGAACGTCCCTTTCAAATTCCAATGTCTCTGACAATTACATTTTTTACCAGGATGGTAACTCATTTAACGTGAGCATGTGCCCTTTCTGGCAACACACTAGGATTTACCAATAAACCTTCTGGTAAACCATGTTCTTCTAGAGCATCCAAAACCAGAGTTTGATTTTTTATATCTTTCTTCGAGCATACAACACCACTAACATTGTACTCTGCATTAAGGGGCAGCACAAGTTCTTCAGCAACATGATGCCAAACTATACTCACTGGGTCATCTTGAGGTGCATCTGTTCTCTGTACTTGTTACTGGAAGTCCCTCTTCACCATAGCATGCATGCATAAAAACCTTCCTTTTTGCACCAGATGACTAAACATATGTGTGTTAGTGCCAATCAGTATGGGCACTCAGTTATATATTCTGGACTCCAGATACCCTAAGGCCAGTGTTTCCACAGAGCCCCCTACTCTGGCTACACTGGATGGAAAATCAGTCCAGACCTTAAGGTATCCTAGATACGGGTAAGACTTATCACTCAGTCCCCATACATTGAGACCTTCCAAAGGTAGTAACTTGTGGCGAGACAGTTGCTGTTAATACCAGGTTTTGAAAATAATGGTCATTTAAGAAATAGGAATTGGCTACCCATCAGATATTGGTGATGTTTGACTGGGCAAGGTAGTTTGGGTAATTTACTACCCTACCTAACATAATAGTGTACTTCACATTTGGTAATTTTGACACAGGTAATGGGTGGGGTAACAGGTAATTTTTTTAAACAGTCATTACAGGCAGCCTGTGGGATCCTGGTACCCTTCCCAGGCTGGGAACAGGCATGAAAGGGCAGCCTGTGGAGTCTTTCATGAGATCACAGCAGAATTAGGAGCCCATGGTACCTGGCAGATGATCTGATTGGTCAGTGGTGTCTTTGCTCAATCTGCTGTGAGCCCGATGCACAGTTAGCAGCCGGAGTGTAAAGGAATCGGGTGTTCACTCTGCATTTTTGGCAAATCATGGTAAAAACTTAAAAAAAGAAAACCAAACTGCCACAAAGGAGCAAGGTGTTGGGGACTGAAATGATCTTGTGAGGGAGAGGGGAATCAGATGATCATCCAATGGTGCAGTGCTTGGGAGAGAAGGAGCAAGGAGGGCACTGGTAGCTGGTTTGTGTCTCTGCAGCACAGTGAAAGCCATTTAGGCTGTCAGTTTACCATGTTTGTGTTAGGTGCACCGAGCTCTGTGATTTTATTACTATGACATAGCTGTGTGTCTCTGTAGCATAGTGAAAGCCATTTAGGCTGTATTCCACTGTCTAGATGCGGGTGAAAGTTATCATTTTTGCCTTAGCAGAATTCTGTGTAATGTTACACTTTCACCGAAGTTTCCAAATTTCTGCCTGTGGCAGAATGGAAAAATTCCAGCTGTTTTGGGTGAAATTTCACCCTATCCCTCTATGATATAGGTGGGAAAAAAAATAACTTTGCGGGCGCCCGCCCCCCCAGCCCTGTCTGAAATAAAAATAAAAAATCCCTTGTGGCTAATGGTCCCTTCCTCCAGCTGATCACCAGCCCAATGTGTCCAGTCTGTATAAGCACCCCTATCCCTATCTCCCATATAGCATATAAACATTTTTCCCTGGCAGTCTAGTGAACTCTCCACCCTATCCCCGATCCTCAGTCTGTGAATTAAAATGTTCTTTCCTGGTGGTCTTGTGCATCCCATGACCCCCCCAAACTAGAATTCAGTATTCAACCACCCCACACCCCCATCCCAAACCTGAGCAGGCAACAGGCACAGCCCTTCTCTCTCCTCCATGACCAGCCACCCACAAGCTGTCAGTGAATGAGCACAGGTAAGGCACATGCTTATACATTGACAGCTCAGTGGGTGTGTGGCCATGGAGGTGAGAGGAGGGCTGTACCAGTCGCCTACTCAGGTTTTGGATGGGGGAAGTAGGGTGGTGGAACACTGCCTGGTGTGGTGAGGGCAGGGATGCACTTGACCAGCAGGGAATGACATTTTAATTCACAGACTGGGGAATGGGGATAGGGAGGGGGGTTTACTAGACCACCAGTTAAAAAAATGTTTACATACTATGTGGGGGATAGGGATGTGGGGGCTAAGCAGTGACTGGACATGTTGGGCAGGTGATCGGGTGGGGGTAGGAACAGTTAGCCACAAGGGCTTTTTTAATTACACATCGGGTGGGTGATCAGGTTGGGGGAGGGACTGCTAGCTATCAGGGCTTCTTTAATTACATATCAGGTGGGGGGAGGGACCTCTAGCCACCAGGGATATTTTCATGCAACTGGGCAAAGACCGGCATGGGGGCAGGACACTAGACACCAATGAAGTAAATACTATTGTAGGGTGCAGGGCAGGTGGAATTTCCTGAAAGTTCTGTAATGGATTTCCAAACTTTCACAGAAATGAAAGTGAGACATTTGCTTGAATTCTGCCTGAAGAAGGTTTTTTTTGGACACCTCTCCCACTGTCTGTTAGGTGCCCCAAGCTCTGTATGTCACATTAGCTACACTGTGTATCTCTGCAGCATAGCGAACACCATTTAGACTGTATTACACTGTTAGGTGCCCCAAAACATATCTGTGACATTAGCTACATTGTGTGTCTCTCTGCAGTATAGTGAAAGGCATTTAGTGTGCATTACACTGTCTGTTAAGTACCCCAAGACCAGTCTGTGACACTAACTACACTGTATGTCTCTCTGCAGCATAGTCATAGCAATTGAGGCTGTATCACACTGTTTGTTATGTGCCTCAAGCCCTGTCTGTGACATTAACTATGCTCAATGTGAATGGTAAAATGACTCTGGACGTTAAAGTGAATTCCAGCACCTTCAATAAGGTGTTTACGGACCTCAGTGGAGTGCTTCCCCCTGAGTTTTTGACCCCCAGTGTGACACTAACCCCAAGAACAAAGCCAGTTCTCACAAAATTCCACCTCCCCCCCTTCTACCTCAAAACTGTCTCCAAATCTGAGGCTAAAAAATACCTCACAAAGGCAATTGGGAAAACAAGATCCAGCAGAGGCACACTGGACCTTAAATCAATCACTCTCACTTTAAATGTGGTACTCTTTCCTCTAACCTGCATCCTGAATCTATCATTAGTAACTTCCAAATTCCCCAAAGATCTGGAAAAGGCTATGGTCACTCCTGTCCTTAAAAGCAGTGACAAAACTAACCCAGCAAACTACCAGCCAATTTCCATACTCTCCTGGCTATCAAAAGCACTTGAAAGGATCGTCAGTGACCAACTAGTCAACTACCTAGACAAGTACACTCTTTAATGTTAGCAACAACATGTATTCAGGAAATGGCACAACACTACAACTGCTCTGGTTGAGTTCTCTGGCTTCATCCATGATGCCTTTGACCATGGACACATGGCAGGGGCTACCTATATTGACCTAACCAAGGCCTTTGATACGGTCAACCATGAGTTACTTCTAAATCATTTGTCCTATACTGGTCTATCTACAGAATCTGTGCGGTGGTTATAGAGCTAACTTACTGGCCATACACAACAAGTAAAAATAGTAGTCATCCACTCAGATCACTGTAATGCCACAACTGGGGTTCCCCAAGGTTCAATCTTGGGTCTTGTACTTTTTAGCCTTTTTCTAAACAATGTACCAATGGCTTTTCTAGATAGGGTCTTCTTGTATGCTGATGATGCAGTGCTGTTTTCAAGTCATGCTAACCCCCACTGCCCTTGAAAAACAAATGCAAGCTAGCTTCTCAGTAGTGGAGTCATGGTTCCTAAACCACAAGCTTCTTCTAAACTACAAGAAAACTAAGACCATGCTTTTTTCAACTCCACAAAACAGACTCAGATCCTATCACCTAAAAATACTTAACAATCATAATGATGTGCTGAAAATAGTCCAACATTTCAAATACCTTGGGGACACCCTAGACAGCTCCCTCTCCTTCATGCAACACATTGATCTAGTAGCAAAGGCTGTTAACTCAAGAATTAGCTAACTATATAAGCACAAGCATTGTCTGACTGATGAAGCCCTTAACTCTCAGTAACCAACTCAGTCCTCTCGGTTATTGATTATGGACTGGTAGTCTATGGGGCAGCAACCAAAACAGCTCTCCTAAGAATCAAGACAGCCCTTAATAAAGCCTGTAGGCTTATCTTAGGTGCTCATCATCTAATGCATACTTGTGAGCTCTACTCTTACGCTGGGTGGCTCAACCTGGAAAATCGGGTCCAGTACCAAGTTTGCCTACTAGCAAATAAGACTGCTCTATGTATCACTACCCCATGGTAGAAGGTATCCTGTGCTCTAACAACAGCAACAGGAAAACTAGGGGTGTAAGCAGTAAGTCTCAAAGTGCCCTTCCATTGTACCTCACAAGGTCAATGATCATTTAGATATAGGGTCCCCAAATGGCTAAACTCCTTTAACACTGACCTCCTAACTTGTTCTAAATTTAGCCAATTTAAGTTGAAACTGAAGACTCATCTGGCTGACAACAATAAATGGACTGTATCCCCTAATTCCCTCTGCTCTTTACTTATGGTCCTCTGTCTCACCCTCAGCAGTTACTAACAGACCAATATCGCTTGGTCTCCCTCTCCCACCTGGAGTACTACTCTCTCTTCCTTCACCTAAATCTCGTGCCTCTCCTAACTTTTAATTTAACAAGGCTTGTTTGGGCTGCCTCTCCACCCTTCTTCAATCCCTCCTAGTACATCTGTAGGCCAGACTGCTGTTTACTCTCTTTCTGCTTTCTGTTTCTTTATCTAATCTCTGCTAATTTCCAGTTCTCCCGGCCTCTACTCATAAACTGGCCTAGTTAGTTCATGTCTTTGAACATTGTTTTATAAAGTGATTATTACTTGCTGTTTATGTAAAAAAATGGCCTATCTTTATTTTATGTATTGCATGTACTTAATCATTCAAGTGTATGTACTCTTTGACTACATTATGTAAGTTTGTCTTTCCTATGATGTGAGACCTCTGTAAATGAGCTCTTAGCTCAAAGGTATCAAAATCTGAGAATTAATAAATAAATAAATTAACTACACTGTGTGTCTCTCTGCAGCATAGTGAAACATATTTAGGCTGTATTACATTGTCTGTTAGGTGCCCCAAGCCTTTTCGTTTATTACTGTGACATAGCTACACTGTGTGTGATGTCTCTTTGCAGCATAGCAAAAGCCATTTAGGCTGTACTACACCATTTTAGGTGCCCCAAGCCCTGTCATTTATTACTGTCTGTGACATAGTCAGATACACTGTCTGTCTCTGCAAATTAGTGAAACAATAACCATTCCTTTCATGGCTGTGTCTACCTTGACTCGTATTTCCCAGTCTATGTATACTAAAAGTAAACAGTGCTACTGTGTGTACAACATTTAATGATGTGTACAACATGAATCATAGCACTAATGAAGAACACAGTGGTGATAATAATAATATCACCAGATCTGGCACTAAATGTCCTACTGAACCAAAAAAGCATGTTAACAATGAAGTGATAGAGTTTCAAAAAGAACTGACTGGAGGCACTCGAAAAGGTACTGAATGTTTTGCCACATCTACAGGGTACTTCCAGTTGCAAGGAGGCATCATCCTCAAATATAAGATCAGTTGCTGAGGCAGCAAATGCTGATAAAGATGGTGGTGACAGTGGGGACTGGGAATGGGGTAGCCAAGTCTATGTCCCCCATGATGATGACAGCACTTCCAGTTCTTCTGAATTTTGTGACGATGAGGTCCATAGTTTTTATGAGGAGGTATGAGAGAATGCCACTGTAAGGCATGAGTGGCAAGTGCAGAAAACCAAAATCATATGCTAAACATAAGAATAAGAAGATGAGAATGAAGGAGAACAATACATGTCAACAAGGAAATGGTAGGGTAGGGTTTTGTCCAAGTCCCTTGACTGTACAAGAAATAGTGCCAAGCACTCTTATACAAAGCACAAAAGGTAAATCTTTGTGTAGAATTTATTTTATATTGACCCTGCAGACATCACTCCAGCTGTACGCAGTCTGTGCAAAAAGAGCATCAGTCATGGTGGCAAAGTGGGAAATTTGGGATCATCAGTAATGGTACAACATGCAAAGGGAAAACACCCAATTGAGTGGTGCAAGCCAAGGGACAATGTGGTTGGTATGGGAGGTAGTGGAGGTGGTGACCATAGTGACAATGAACTGGAAGAAGGAACTGACATTAAATCACTTTATGTGTCCTTGCAGTCTTCCAAGACAAATATAGACTGTTTTCTTCTGACACCATTAAGTACTGCAAAATCCCAAAGCAGTACTCCATGTGAAAAAGGCATGAAAAATACAATCCCCCCCAAATTAAAAACATCTCATGATTCTCATCAACTAACATTAAAAGAAAATGCTGTAAGGAGATCAAAATTTACCTGTAAGCATCCAACATGCCAGCTGTTAAATAAAGCCATTGCTGAGCTTTTGGCTGATTATTAACTCCCTTTTGCTTTTGTTGCCAAAAAAGGTTTCCTCAAATGCATGAACTGGATTGAATCATTTTACACCATTCCCTGTCAAACGTATTTCTTGAAAAAGGCTGTTCCACAGTTGTATGGTGTTACTTCAGTCAATAAGCAGTTCAAACTCTCTGAGGTGAAGCAGGTTCACATAACCGCAGATACTGCATATGGACCAGCAACCAGACAGATGACTACAATACTGCTACAGTTCATTGGGAAGTTTTGAGTTAGAAAGTAAGAATCACCCTCTACCGTAAGCAGTAGGAAGCAGGCTGTATTATGTGTCACCACTTTTAAGGAAAACTACACTGCTGTGAATACTTTGCAAGAGCTGGAACAACAATTTCAGAAATGGCTGAGTCTGTATTCTTTATCTCCAGGGGTCATAGTGTCAGATAATGGTGCCAACATAGTCAAAGCTGTTAGAGATGGCAACTACCAACACATACCTTGTTCTGCACATTGTTTAAATCTTCTCATCTATAGTTTCTTAGATGGAAACAGAAATGTTAAAAACCTGTTAGGTCTTGCTAGGAAAATATGTGAGCTTTTCAGCCACTCTGTGAAAGTGCACACAATCCTGAAGGGGTTGCAGAGGTCAAACAACTTACTATTGCACACATTAAAGCAGGACATTCCAACCTGATGGAATTCAACATTTTACATGTTGGAAATGCTTCTTGAACAAAAAAAGCTGTACATGACTGCACCATGCAGAATCAATTGGGTAAAGTAGACATCATGCTCAGTTTCAGCATTTGGACTCTACTTGAATCTCTGGACATCTTATTGGAGCCATTTGAGGCTGTCACATGTGATGTCAGTGCAGACAGTGCAACTCTAAGTCAGATTCATCCTCAAATAGGATTTATTCACATTTTCTTGATGACATAAAAAAAAAAGACTTTCAGTCAAGATAAGACACCACCATTGTTATGCTGGCAGATGACTTGAGTCACAGACTGTTGACTGATCAGATAATAAATGCTATGTTTAAGAATGACACCTATGTGTTGGCTACCTTGCTAGATCCCTGCTTTAAGTGAAACATTGAAGCCATCCTTCCTGCAGGGGAAGACACTGAATATTAGAGAGATCTTATGCTAACCAAATGTGACATTGCCGCGACAACACCATTAACTGATGTATAAAAGTCAAACCCTGCTGAACCATCAGAGTTGCCTCTAGAGCAGAGAAAAGCACATCTATCAATTTTTCACAATCTCCAGTGTCATCAGCGAGGGAAAGGATATCTACAGCTACTTCTTAGGCATCATATGTTCAGTATCAGAAAGGTAAATCACATCTGAGTCACCTGCAACACCATGGACTAGTATCCTGTGAAGAAAGTGCAGCCGGTTCATATGCCAGACTGGTAACCTTCTCAGGCAGCACAATGATCCAGGAGTATTTTGCAGACCATTCTGTAATTTATTTATTTTTATTTATTTATTCAGTTCTCAGATTAATTGCTTTGAGCTATAAGGTCATTTACAAAGGTTCCATGTCAACAGCAAACAACACAAAAACAGCAAAACAATACAGGCAGTGGTTACATTACATTGGATACAAAAATGAATGTTCAACTCTTTTGTAACTAAAATTACAAAATTCAATCATATTAAGCAATAAGTACATTGCGAGGTGTGAACAGAATGGAAAGGTAGCTTGCTATGGAGAGAGAAGCTGGTAGCAATACAGGCTGGGTGCTAGGAGAGTGAAGAGTAGGTGAAGAAGATATAAGGGAGAATAGGTGGAGAAAACAGGATCAGCCATATGGCCTTGTCATTTGCTTGCTGGAAGGGGAAAATTCCATGAGGTTTTGGGGTGGGAGGATATGGTGCGGGGAGAGGGAAAGCAGATTACATGGGGGGAGGATGAGGAATGGAATGGAGGATGAAGGCAGAGTTGGACAGTAGAAGAGAGGGGTAATTAACCAGGCAGTTGGATGGGGAGATTATAAGTGCTATAATGAACAGAAAGTTCACTTGTGCAAGTTGGAAGTCACAATCAATCAATCAATCAATCAATCAAAATCTTTATTTATTCAGGCGAACATCATTGAGCAAAGCTCATTTACAAGATGGACCTGAGTGATCATACAAATGAGGATACAAGTATTATTACATAGACAAGAATAGAATAAATAGCAATACAATGGCATGAAATGATTATATACAACAATTTACATATATACAAGTAACAATAGAACCATTTAGCCTGTAGGAAAAAAAGAGGACAAAGGGTATAGCAGTCCTAAAATATAAGTTATATGGTCTAAACTAGTTTTTAAGTGAATATAATAGGTGATTCGGAAGAAAGAAATTGAGTTAATATAATGGATAGAAAAAGGGAGGTTTAGTTGGGTCAGATAGGTGGGGATTATGCTTTATAAAGCAATTGCAGAGCTCTGGAAAAAGGCGGAGAACAATCTTTTGAAGGATGCCAGAGGTAGTAGGCTATCTAGCTTCATGGATTTTGGAGAGAGTTCCATGCAGCTGCTAAGGAATAGCTGAAAGCAGCCCTCCCATACCGGTGCAGGCATTGGGGACCTTTAATGTGATGAGTTTACTGATCCTTAAGGTGTATGGCCTGGTTGTAATTTGGGTAAAGCAATCAGTGATATAGGTCGGTAGTTTGCCTGTTAACGCTTTGAGTATCCAGATAACAGCATTCCTATTTCTTCTGTGTTGCAATGATGTCCAGTTGACTGCCATATAAAGGAGCAATGATGGGTGTTGGAGGGAAGGTCAGTAATAAATCTTATGGACCTGTGATACAGGGTGTCCAGCTTATGTAAGAGATGACTTGAACAATGGCAGTAGAGAAAATCAGCATAATCAATGAGGGATAGGAATGAGGCCTGAATTAACCTTTTTGGAATCACTGTTTAGGTAATGTTTTATTCTAAAAAATAGTCCGAGCCTCTGTCTTAGCTTTTTAAGTAACTCTTCAATATGGACAGAATAGTCAAGCCTGTTATCTATCCAGACTCCAAGGTATTTGAAGTTATCAACAAATTCAAGTTTCTCTCCAAGTAAGGTGGATATATGTAGGGTGTTGGATGCTGGGGTAGTGGTAGTACAACTCTTTGTGGTAAAGAACATAGCTTTTGTTTTTTTTTTGCATTTAGAAGTATCACACCCACTAAGTGTTGCTAGATGGTTTCAGAGTTTAGATTTGAAGGGGCCAAGTTTAGATTCTGCCAGCAGGTCGTCCTGTAACGAGTTGAGCCAAGCGGGTGCTCAGTATTCAAAAGACCACTGACCCTGGGATGTGTGACAGAAAGGGACTTTCAGTGACTGGCTGTTAGTTCCTCTGGTAATTCTAGCCTTATTTGTGAAGCAGAGGAGACTCTGAATGCCAAGTGGTGTTAGACCTAGGGTGGACTTTTTAGCCAGCAGGCAGACCTGGTATTGAGTTCCACAGTGCAGATTTAATCACTCAGACTGGAAATAGAGATAATAGGTGTGTTTAAGGCATGGCACATCTAGGACAAGCCTACAGGCTTTATTTACGGCCAGCTTTAATCTCTTGAGAGCTGTGTCAGTTGCCGCACTGTAGGCTACGAGCCCGTAGTCAATCATGGATAAGATCGAGCTGCACATAGCGAGTTTTTATGCCTCATCGGAGAGGCTGTGTTTATGCCTAAACAGTTGGCCAATTTTGACATTTGCAGCTTTGGGTACATGGTCAATGTGCTGTGAAAATGTGAGGGAACAGTCTGAGTGACCCCAAGATATTTAAACTTTGGAACATTTCTAATGAGGCATTTTGGTTGTTTACCATTTTAATAGATGGAATCTCTGCTGGTTGTGAAGAAAGGCAAACAGCATTGTCTAAGTCTTCTTATAATTAAGCAAGATCTTTGAATCAAGAAACCAGGCTTCAACTAAAGAGAAATTAACCTGCATTCACTTTTCCAGTGCTTCATGGTCTATGTGGCTAGTGTAGAATACCGCATCATTAGTGAACAATAGGACCTTATCCTGGCATGCTAGATGGAGGTAGTTTAGGAACAAGCTAAAGAGCAGGGGGGCCCAAGATTGAACTTTGGGCGACCCCTGTGTTGACATTCAGACTTTCAGAGAGGGTATCAATGATTTTTACTTGTTGTGTTCTCCCAGACAGGTAGCCCTGGAACCACCCCAGTGATTCATTTGATTACCCAATGCAAGTTAGTTGGTTCAGCAGCAGTTCATGATTAACCATGTCAAAAGCCTTAGTGAGCTCTATGTAGGTTGCCCCCACCATAAGCCCCTGATCAAGTGCAACATGAATGTAGCCTGTGAACTCCACCAGTGCTGTTGTAGTACTATGTTGTTTCCTGAAACCATGCTGTTCTGGGAATTGCAACTGGTATTTGTTGAGGTAGTCGACAAACTGGTCATAGACAATAAACTCCAGCACTTTTGAGAGTGGGGGAGTATGGAGATTGGACGGTTGTTGTTGAGACTAGCCCTGTCACCACTTTTAAAAACAGGGGTGACCACTGCCACTTTCCATAGCTGTGGGAATTTACTGGTTATAAGTGATATATTCATAATTCTGGTAAGGGATGACAGTAACTCAACAAGTGTGAGAGCAATAAGCCTGAGGTCAAGTGTGTAACCACTCATTCTAGTTTTTCCTAAAACTTGTAAAAGGTGTTTTTTGGCTTTGGCTTGAGAGGCAATTTTGAAGTAGAAATGCGGGGCAGTGCCAGTATAGGAAGTCTGCCTGTTATTTAGATTTGTGCCACTTGGGGGGGGTCCAGGAAATCAGGGGGAAGTACACTACTTAAGTCAGTAAATGCCTTATTAAAAGTGTTTGCTATAATTTTTGGATCCTGGGTTGTGGTTTCTTCAAGATTTAGCATGGTTGGAGGTGTCTTGTTTGGTGTCCCTATTAGGGTCCTGATATTGTCCCAGAACTTGCGGCTCTTCCCCCAGAAGTTAGCCAGCTCATTTTTGAAGAAACAGATTTTTGTTTGACGAATAGCCAGTACATCTATTTCAGGCAGTTTTATAGTTCTGATTATCTGTTTGAGAGCCCACACTTCTATCTTCATGCCAGAGGTTGTCTCTTTGCTTCATAAGTTCCATGAGGGGTGGAGTGATCCAAGATTTACAAGCCCCATAAACTTTCCACTTACAGTAGGGGGCATATATGTTACATGCTGCATTGAAAGTCTTGATGAAATGGTCAAATACTTCATCAACGTCATTTGCAGCATATAGGTCTGTCCATTCTTGCTGACTGAGGTGTGCTTTAAGTGAGGCAAGTTGCCCTTTCTTTAGCACTCTAGATGTGAGTGTTTTAGCAGGGGTTTTGGGAGACTTATTTAACCAAATACAGAGGATAGGTGAGTGATTGCTGATGGAGTCAGGGAGGACAGCTGAGTGGGTTATTCTTTTTGGCCAGTTGGTAATTATCCATTCCAGCAGCGTACTGTTTCCAGTATGCTAATTTGCTTGTGTGGGTGAGTCTACTAATTGGGCAAAGTATATTGAGGAGATTGTATCCTTATAGGGTGCTGCCTCAAGGGATAGCCAGTTTATATTGAAACCCCCTAACACTAGTACCACTGAGTTGTGGCACTGGTCGGAGAGGTAGTCTATGAGTTGGTCTTAAGGAAGATCCAGTACTCTATTGGAAAGAAAAGAGAACAATATGGCCAGACCTAGAAAATCTTACAATAATGTACCTCAGTTTTCCACCTTCAAGCATACATTCAGAATGCATATTTAGTGCATCTGGAGAAATAGTCACTGACCACAGAACACTGCTAAGTCCTGTAAATGTGGAACAATTAACATTTCTCAAAGTGAATGTTGACAATTTCCCAGTTGTCTCAAACACTGATTTATGCAAATCTGACCCTGAACATGAACAGCAGCCTGCAAACAGTGATACTGAATATGATGACTCGGTTGTGCACGAACAAATAGAACCATCATCACTGCCACCATGCCAGCCACATGTGCCATACAACTCTTAATTTTCTTTCATCACTCATTAGTTTTATATTATATAACTTTGATGCCCACCATCGGTATAATTTCTGGAAACAGCAGCAGCCTCACTCAGAGCAGCTGCTCCTCTCATACCTACCTCAGCAATGACCGCCATGGGTATAATTTTTGGAAACAGCAGCAGGCTCAATCAGAGTAGCTGCATCTCTTGTACCTGCCTCAGTAATGCCCCCATGGGTATAATGGCTTGGGGCACTTAACAAATAGTGTAATAGTGAAAAAAATTGTCTTTTATGTGATTTTTGTTATGGTCATGCTTGGGTAATTGGGTAGTAGAATGGGACAGGTAGTAACTACCTGACCTGACCCAACTACTCATTTTTAATCTGGGTATTTTTAGGTTACATTACAGGCCTATCCCTGTTGAGAACCACTGTCCAAGGCAGCTTGAAAATATATGCCATCAGTAGAAATGGTTGTTTCAATGGATGGCCCCACAAGTTTGTGTAGGTCGATTGGTGCAATCCTAGGGGAACTAACTGAAGACTTAACCATGGATTGAGTAGTTTCAAGTTTAGCAGGAGTCACATGGGAGTTTCCTTGCTGCTGCACCTTACCAAGTAGTTTTGCAATTATCTTGTGTAAATCTGCAGGTGACTTGGATGCTTGTTTGATATGACAATCTTCACCATAATGGTAGCAAAACAAGCACAGGCTAGTAGGCTCTGGCTGTGGTGGTCCTTCAGATGACTTTCATTCATGGTTTTTGTCTTTTTTAAAGTTTTCTGTAGCTTCTCTGATAAGTATTGACCCTCGATTGCAATTTCCCTCTTTCATGTATACAGCTGGCTGAGAGTGGCATTCTATCAACTCATCCACCAGGGCTTTCAGTTCTTTCACTTGATTCTGGAGTTTACTGGTGGTCACAGACTTATGTATCTAAACTGCAGCACCCAGCACAGATGAGTTCTGCTTGGGGGTCACATCATGAGGGCCTGAATGAGCATCACCTCCTTTACTGGATACTGACATATTAGGAAAGCTGGCTCTTAACTCTTTGGGCCCAATTTTCAAATGGGTTGAATTTTGCCACAATAGCCTTGTGGCAGGGAGTGTGAAGCAAGTGGCAACTTTCACCAAGCGATGCCACAAGTCCGATTTTCAAAGGATCAAAACCACAAGTCCTTTGCACAGAATGCAGGATTTAGACCATCTCCACCCTCTACATTTGTGCCATGTGGAGGACCATTTTACCAGGCTCAGACCAAACCTTTGGCAAGAGCTGTCATAAAATGAGTAAAAATGTTGCAACTGCAGCAGCCCTACTAAAATCAGACTGCCTTGCATCGTAGGCCTTTGGTACAGCTGCATCAAACTTTGTGGGGACGCATGGCTTGGTCACAAGTCCTGAGTCCTCTTTTGAAAATCGGGCTCTTTGAGTTCTTTAAGGAGCTCTTGGATATTAAGACTATGATGGGCAGGCTCCCTCTTGCACATGGGAATTGCAGCTACAGTGCCAGCAGAGAGGTCCAAAGATTCCTCTTTATTTTCGGGTTTCTCTTACTTCTTTTATTAACATACTGTAGGAGGGAGGATTATCCCTTCTGTCTTGTAAATACAACTTAAGCAGTAGCAAAATGGAGTACCACACACAGCTGAGTACTTAATCAAGCCCGATACAGTAAAACTCAGTGGGGCCATGCCTCCCTTCCAGAAAACCTTTTGGTGCACCCTTTCTTGGTGAGTCAAATAGGCTAACAAGGACTCTTCCTTCCATTGCTTAGTCATCTTGTACTTCCACGTGATATCCTCCCAAAACTCAGTATTACTTAATACATGTTCTAACACAGTCAGGTACTCTTGGGTGGTCACACCTGGGTCTGTGGCCCTCAAAGAAAGCATAGTATATAAGGAAACTTTCTCCCTAGCATTTCAGTTTTTCAGCTTCAGAACATTGCCAGTCTTGAACTACAGGAGTGGCATAATCCATGCCGGTCTCCAGATCATCTTTTCCTGAGGAGTAGGCTGTACCCCAGAGAACATGTGTAATTTATGGTAGGAGACAGGCACAGCTGTCAGCACATAATTAGGTCCCTCATAAAGCCTGAGGTGAGGCATCCCAGGGCATATTAAACTCTGTTTGGTCCTGCTCCATTGTTTTGCCTTGTTCCTGAAACCACTTACTGAATTTGGCCTTGAAATCCTCCTGCTTGGGTGAGGCTTTCTTTCTGGGGGTCACACTGCCTTGTGTAACTAGGGTCCTTGCAGTACTGGAACCCTTAAGGGTTAGCACATCAGGCACATGAGTGGCATCAAAAACTTTTCTGCATTGAACTAGCACAGTTAAAGTCTTGGTGGCTGAGTTCATTATCTGCCCTGAGACAGTAACTACACCAAGGCATTTCATTATGGAAACAGCCTCTTCAATTTTCTCTCTGTCTGTCCCAGGGCTGACAACCAGAAGCAGCAGGGCCCTTTGATGGTCCAAATCTTCACTCTAACACCAATCAGTCAGGTGGTTGGAAGCCATAATGTCAATAATAGATTGGTGTTTTGGGACTACAACACTGTCCTCTGCAGCAATGGCCTCCATGTGTTGCATGATTGGTGAACAACAGGTCACAGTGGTGCCTCCAAGATTTAAGCAGGTCACCTTGTAACGTACAGTTACTACCCCTGGCTTATGGGCTCAACAAAGTTAAGGGGCATGGGCTTTGTTTCTGGTGGAAAAGTTTTTTGCTTTTTTTCCGCAGATAGAAAAAGGTGAGCGGTGCCTCCACTCAGAGTAAATTATAGTGGGTCACTTCTTGGTGTAGTAGAACCTGCGGGATGCTGTACCTAGCCACCTCCCCTCACAGTCACCCCACACATGGATTATCATAAACAGCTGCAATATGTTACTGTGCATACAAATAATGACTATTGCTAATAATATGCTCACAGACAGTATTGAACAACAATATAGAATTTATTAAATGACAGGAAGAAAGAGGATGCAAAAGTACTGTAAATAACAACTTGGCAGCTTAATGCAACAGGTGAAACAACAACAGTGACAATAACCATGCCCATCCTCAAACATATAACAGTCCACCTACCCACTTGTACCAGTGCCACCTTATGTCAATCTGGGTACACAGGTAGTAGTGTAGCAGGCATAAACGGTACAATTGGGTGGCCAGTGTTGGTGCATTTTAAAAATAAAACAGGAAGCTCTGAATTAATTTTATTTCATTCCCTAGGTCCATGTAGGCCCTGTGGTTACTCATGGTTCTGCAGTATAATCTCACAGAGTCTGGATCACAGTAGCATGCTAAGACAGTGCAGCTTGGGCTTCTAGCTGTTTAAGCAGGGTGACATCTTTCTTGGCTGTGGCAGGATCCAGCAGCTTGTCACCTTTTGAGATGGTTGGCAGATTTTAGCAGCTTATCACCTTCTAGGTTGCATCCTCATGGATGCTGGAACTGGCCAGTAGTAAGGACCAGGGCCACACACCTACCCCACATGTTCAGGCATCTAACTCCCCAAGGGTGATGCTGAGTAATGCCCAGCTATGGCACTATCTGGTTTATTCCCCAGACCGTGCTTGGCAGGTGGTGACTCCAATTCAGGAGCTTAGGAATCACACAGTCTTTTCTATTCTGCAGGCAGCAGACACAGCCACCTACAGTATGTAGATGGATCTGGCTCACCCCCAGGCTGGAAGTGCAAACTGTCTCTCAGGGGTTTTCAATTACAGGATTGGACCCCTTGGCTCCTCTTAGTTCACTGGACTCCCCAGGCAATGGGGATTCTCTAAGGTGGCTCTATTCTGGCTGTTTAACTCAGGCAACACTTCAGGCATTTGGCAGACTACAGTCCAAACCCTCCTCACTGTCTGAAGGCTTCTCTCAGTTTTAGATTCAAACAACTCTTGAACTTTGGCTCTGGCTTTTCAAGTGGTATAAAGTTTTGACAAGTTCCCATGAATTTCAACTACTTTATGAATTTTCTATCATTTTTTATACCTATTTTTTTAAATAATTTCAGTCAAAGTGATACCCCTCCACATTACTCTGACAACCTCCCCAATTTCAGACTTCAGCTCCCAGAAATTTTTTTTTTTTTTATCGTATAATGTTTTATTAGGTATTTTCTTTTGACATACCATGATACACTGCACAGTCTTACAATCTGATGTTGCCATATAGCCAAGGTCAGGAATATATATATATACCACCATTATAATTATTTATATATATACTTATACAAGTCTGCAGAAAAAAACTATACCCTAGACTCTATCCACACGTTACTAATAGAGACTATCCCTGAGTTACCATCTTTATCATCTATCTTATCTACCACCATACTATTTATGCTTCCACCTCTTTCTTCAACTTCGCTCCAACTGAACACAATAGGCCCAGAAAGGTGGTGGGGGAGGGGAGAAAGGAGTATTCACCCAACCTATTGACCAACTACCTGAGTAAGAGCGTGCTAAGGGGGATTCTCAACTGATTATGTAATTTGTAAAAAGTCAGATTGGAAGTATAGTCCCCATTTAGCTGAAAATAGCTGTGTGCTTGGCCCTTGCAAGGCCGAAAGCTTTTCAAATGAGGACAGGAGAGCTAGTGCTTCATGTCACATATTCCTACTGGGTATTGAAGGTTGTCTCCAGTACATGAGCAAAAGGTGTTTGGCTACTAAAATGGAGGAGACAACCCAGTGCTGCAGAGATTAGAAATGAATTTGAGATGCCTAGTATCTCCTAAGAGGACCAGGGAGGCAGATAGGGTCAGCTTGGTACCTAACACTTGTGACAAGTCAGCAGCTACCATATCCCAGAATGATACCAGAAGGGAGCAGGACAAGAGAATGTGTGCAATATGGGTGTCTGGCTGTGAACAACGCCAGCAATGGCTATGGCCCAGTAGGCCCCTCCTATGTAGCATTGCTGGAGTACGATACCAGAACAACAATATTTTTAATTGTATGAAGTGGCTATTAGAATCTCTGTACGAGTAATGAATATTTTTACAGTAGGACAGCCATTGTTCCTCAGATATGGATACCCCTAGCAGTGACTCCCATTGCATTTTACATCCATGCATGGGATTAGGATGCAAGTCTCTCCACATACTATAAAACCTACCCATGAGACCTTTTCGAGTGTCTCACCAGCGAGGGTCAATAAGCCATTGCCACCTTGTATTAGCTGGGCTTCTAGTAATCAAAGGTGTTAATGCACTGCCAATTTGTAAATAGCGCCAAAAATCTTTATTCATTAGGCCATATTTTCTCTGCAATTGTTCAAAGGAAAGCAGATGGTTTGCCCCTTGATTACCCAAGTCTTGGACTATTTGTATCCCTTTTTGTTGCCATCGCTTCCAGTTTACACTTGCCCCTTCAATCTGGATTAAATTATTATGCCATATTGGGGCCAGCTGCAGTGGAGGGAACCATTCTTGTTTTGACGTTTGGGATTTGATGCCTAAAAGTATCCAAGCCTTGGCAGTGTAGGCAATTATAGGGGGGAGTTGTATATTTATTTTAGAGTGAGCCACTAGAAGATCATATAGTGAAGAGGGGCTTACCAAATCTGCTTCCAATTGAACACAGAGAGGGGTTGCCCTACTTTGTGCCATGAACCACCTAGTGGCATGGATTGCCATGCAAGCCAAATGATATCCATAAAACCCATGTACATTAAGGCCCCCACTAGTCCAATGTGCCCTTATTTTTTGCCTACTCCATCTTGGGGGTTTGTAATCCCAGATAAAATTAAATGCTAACTTATCTAAGGTTTGAAATAGTTTTTTAGATAAAGGTATGGGTAGTTGTTTAAGAGAAATAAGACCCGCGGTAGAAACAACATCCGGATGGTAGCTACCCTTCCTGGGAGGGATAGTTTAATTTTCCACCACCTCTCCACCTCCACAGCCAGCTGAGCATATAACGGGGGAAAAAATAGCCATTTCAAGGGCCGCCCATTTAAAGGGGTTTGAATTCCTAAATATTGGAAACTATGGTCTGCCCACAACAGGTTAGTGCCCAGTATACACTACCTTGTACAGAGGAGGTTTAGTGGTGCTATAATGGTCTTTTTTTGGTTGATCCTAAGCCCAGAGATTGTGGCAAGCTCTTCCAGAAGCAAAAGTACCTCAGGAATTGCTTGTCAAGGGTTGGTTAGAGTTAGTAACAGGTCATCTGCATATGCCATCGCCACATATGACTGCCCCCACATTCAATACCCTGAATCAATGGGTCTGAGCCAATAACCCATATAAGCGGGTCCAAGGCAATCAGGAACAGGAGGAGAGAGAGCGGACAGCCCTGCCTTGTGCCCCTTTGCAATGAGAAGGGAAAAGAGATATCCCCATTTGTGAGGATGCATGCCCTGGGTGATGCATACAGTGAGCGTATCCATTGCTGGAAATATGGCCCAAAACCAAATGTCTTTAAAGTTTCATGTAGGTATACCCACTCAATAGAATCAAAAGCTTTGGCAAAATCTATCGCCATGGCTGCCATAGGGTGGGAGGACCTGGATGTAATCCACTTAAGGCCAAGTAATAAACATGTGTTATCTGCACCTGTCTTTTCTCTCATAAAGCCCACCTGTGCCGGGTGAATAATGGAGGGCTGCACAGCACTCAATCTAGTGGCAAGCACCTTAGCTAGAATTTTAGTATCTACTGGCAATAGAGATATAGGCATAAAATTCACGCAATCTAACGGATAGGATGACTTTTTAGGTAGGAGAGTGATGAGGGCATCCCTCATAGAAGGTGGGAGAGTAGTCTTGTTATGTGAATCCTGAAGGGCTTGTTGAAGTGGGAGGAGTATATCTGAGCCTAGTGCCTGATATAGCTCAACTGACATACCATCCGGTCTGGGGGCTTTCCCATGTGCCATTCTTCCTAACGCAAGTCGTATTTCCTCACAAGATACCGGTGCTTTCAACTGCCTCACTTGCTCAGCTGATAGGGATGGGAGGTGCATTTGATGACATAAGCTCAATAAATTCTGGATCATCTCCATAGGGTTAATTGTGGAATGGGATTTATACAGGGATTCATAAAGTAATCACATGGTATGATTCACCTTTTTGGGGGTAGAAGCTAATGTTCCTGAGGAGGTATGAAGGGAATATATCCTCGTGGCTGCCTGCTGCTTACGTAACCGGTAAACCAAGAGCTTCCCAGTCTTTTCCTCATTAGCCCAAAACTCCTGTTTAGTTCGAAGGAGAAGTCACTCAGCTTTCCGCTGTAGACTCTCATTGATCTGGTATTTTAGATTAATGATTTTACGGTATAGATCTTTATCCGTATTTTCTCTAGGGGCCACCTTGAAGGATTGTTCCAACTCAGCCAAATCTGCTTGCATGGATTTCAGCCTGGCTTTCTGTACTTCATCCCAATTTGCTGAGAAGGCAATAATACACCCACGCAACACCGCTTTAAAGGCATCCCAAACCATGCTAGGAGACACTCCACAGTCTAAGTTTAGTGAGAAATACTCTTTCGTGGCCCTAGAAAGCATGCACTTACAATCTGTGTCTTTGAACAATAGTGGGTTGCAACACCATCGGACTTTATCGGTGGATTGTTTGGTAGGGAGATATGACAACCATACTGGCGAGTGGTCCGATATTATTATTGAACCTACCCAGTATCAGAAATACCCTTCCCAGCTAAGTCATTCACTAACCAAAAGTCTATACAACTATGGGTTTGATGTGGTGTGGAAAAGAAAGTATAGTCTCTAGCAGTAGGGTGCTCCCTACGCCAGGCATCAACCAAGGCCCATTCTTCATGTAACTCAGTAAGAGAGTGCCTCGACTTAGGAGTGACTTGCACCGTGGGTTTAGACTTATCTAAATATATGTCCTCCACTAGATCGAAGTCACCTCCTAGGATAATGGGAAGGGGAAGGCTATCTGCTTGTAGTTCTGAGATTGCCTGACTTACTGCCAGGAAGAAATCCATGTGTTCCCCATTGGGGGCATATATATTGTCCAAAATCATGACTTCCTCTGGAGAAGTTAGTCTTACAACTATCCACCTGCCTTGGTTATCTTTTTTTACACGGTCTATCTTCCAGGCAGAGGACCGGCGAAGCAAAATGGCTACCTCCTTGGATCTGGTAGGGGCAGAATTCGCCACCACTTCTCCAACCCATGCTTTCTTCAGCCAGTTATTAGCTCCGGACAGGAGATGTGTTTCCTGGAGTAGGGCTATTTCTACCTTCAGGGACCTTAAATGCTGTAAAACTTTTGTTCTTTTAACAGGGTGATTGAGCCCCTTTACATTCCAAGATATCCATCTAAGAGCCTTGGTCGCATTTGACATCTTGTTTACCCTCAGTAAAAAAGAAGGAGAATTACTTACTGTGAGGCCTGGGAGGGGAGGGAGCTCTATAGCTGGATTCAATACCTTAATACTGTACCCTGCCCACAACAGCACTATCCAACCCTGAGTTAGGATAGACAGAGGTGGAAGCATCGCCAGTAACAGATAACACCTTGACTTTCATCTCTTAATATACTACTGTGCTAGAAGAAAAAGGAAAAAAAAAAAACAAGACTGTGTAAGCAGTTATGGCTTATAACAAAATTGCAGTCAAATAACTTGTAAAAACACACAATAGTGCCCCGAAAGAACCAGGTTGGTTAGAGTTAGTAACAGGTCAACTACAATGAATGAACTACAATAACTACAATGAAATCTATCTATGAGAGCGGAGATCACAGCAAAAGAGGGTTATCTTAACACCCTACAACTATGCTAGTTGCAGCGCTCAGTAAGGGGTCGTGTACTGGAAGTGGTCACTCAATACGAGTTAGCCCAAGCCCAGTCTACATCCCTGGTCAGTCACTCTGACTCCATGAAGGGAGGGAAGTGGGGATGAGTAGAAATACCCCAAAAAAAAGGAAAAGAGAAAGGTGGAGGGGATGTGGTATGTATATTCCCCATGCTCGCTAAACATCACTCCCTTTAAAATATAGGGAGAACCAAGAAGGGAGTGCGGGAGTTGGGAACATCTACCTTCTGATTATTGTCATACCCTTGAAGCCATGTTCTTTATACTTTAAGTGGAATAAAACAAAATTAGGAACAGACAGCAACACCCTTAATAACCCACACCGCCAATAGGACAGACTTTCAGCCTTAATTTGGATAGGGGGTAAGGGGGGGTAGTATTCTGTCTTCCACGTTGTAGTCTAAAGAAAGGGATGTCATTAGAGATAAGGGGAGGAATCATAACCCCTTGAAGCCCTTCACTTTTTAAAAGTTCAAGTGTCCGAGCCTTCGGCCATCTCGGGCGGTCCCCGAGGGAGAGTCCCAGGATCAGAAGAAACCTTAGTGGCAGCCACTGCATAGGACAAAAGACCAAGTTTTACTCTTGATGGAGCCTCTATTGCCTCTATAAGTGTACTATCTGGATAATCCTCCCAGTCCCCTGTAACCTCTGTCTCCATTTTTGTGTTGAAAGAAGCTTCCAAGTTCCTGTGTTCAGTTGGCCTAGGTGAATCGCCCCGTGAGATTTTTGCAGGAAGGTCTTTACTTGGTGACTGCTGTGGTCCAGTTCATGCTCTGTGCTTGGATTTAGAGAAGGAAATGTCCAATCTTTGTGGCAAAGAGCTAGTTTGGATCATTTATGTGACATTTAGTTTCTGCGGTGGCTTACTGTCCCTTCTACCAGGGGGATTAACAACTGGTTGCACTGGCCCCGTTGTTAACGTGCCCCCAGGCATGTATTATCAAGCAGAGAGGTTCCTGGCAGGAAGTGTAGGCACTTGAGGCTCCCAGAGCCTTCTGGGTGATGTAGTTTGATAATGTAAACTAGGCCAGGACTGAGCCAGCCAACATTCCAACTCCTCTGGATGGTCCACAACCACTTCTTTCCCACCTTTACTGACCCAGAGTCTGGTAAGGTTCTTAAATCTGAAATGTAAATCATTCTGGTATAAAAACCTCTTAATAGGGCCTAATGCTCTTTTCTTTGCTGCCGTTTCTTGTGTGAAATCTCTATAAATTTGAATTGGTGTTCCGTGCCAGTGCAACTCTCCCAAATCCCTCACCGCCCTTAGAATCTTCTCCTTGGTTGAGTAATGAAGCAGGTATGCCACAATAGGTCGGGATGGTCCACTTGCTTATGGTATCTAGCAGTCACTCGGTGGGCCCTTTCAACTTCGATGGGGCCCTGCCATCTTTCACCCAATATCATAGGGATACTGTTATTTAGAAATGTCTCCACATCCTGACCTTCCACTCCCTCAGGCAGACCAGTAATATGCAAATTATTGCGTCAATTCCTATTCTCATGGTCTTCTGCCCTGCTCCATAATGCTTTGAGGTGCTCTTCGTGCTGTCTCATCCTCTGCCAAATTTGCAACTGTTGATCCTAGCAGGTTTCTGCCTTTTGCTCTAGCACGTTAACCTTATCCTGTAATTGTTTAACCTCTGCAACTGTATTTGAGAGCGATAAGCTTAGCCCATCCACCCTTGAAATTAAGGTCTCCAGCAAGTGAATAATATAGTGTAAGGACTCTTCTACAGCAGAAGACTTATTGGGGCATAAAGGTGTTGCATTCTGTTCACCAATAGTAGCTGAGGAGTTCATCTTTACTGAATTTTTACTCAGTGCATGTAGAAAAAGAGCAACGGGTTGTCCCAGATTGAGTTGCTCTACAGCCTATCTTCCCCACAGGGCTCAGCTACCATCTCCGATCCTCACTAAAGCATGTAGAATGGCTAGGGTTGCAGGTAGGGCCTACTTGGCCTCACAGTAATCTGCCAAGTCCCAAACACACGGCGCACAAAGATACTACCACACTCCCTGAAATCCACTTTAAACACACGCGGCTCAGAAGGTACGAGTATCACCCGCTCATAGAGCTGTTTTTTTTTTTTTAGTCAGGACTCCTCGGAATCTCGTCTATTAAGAGTGGATGAGCACATTTAGGACAAGAGCTCTCTTTTTAGGCTGCCATCTTTTCGGTGGCCAAACCACGCCCCCTCACTCCCAGACATTTTTAATAATTTAATTAGCAAATATTTCTACGCATTTGTGACTGCTACTTCTCTCAAAAATGAGAATGATAACCTATAAAAACAGCAACTGAATCTCAAAAACAGGGCATCTCCCTTTCAAGAAAATCACAAAAAACTGTGAAAAACAGAACTGAGCATGTGCAAAAATTAAACTTTTTTTTATTAATAATTTAAAATCTACACATTGTCAAACAAAATAGCGAAGGCAGAGCATTGGCCCTAAATCTAATAAACCTTTAAGTTTTGGGGTTTCAACTCTCACCCTTTTTGTGGTCTTAGATATTTTTACACAAAATTAATCTTCTAGACCTTTTAAACTTCTGAACTGATAATGACCATATGCTTAGGGTCCATAGATCCTGGATCCAACAGCTTACATGCCATATATCTCTTTATCTATGGACACTTGCAGTAGTAAGGTGCAAGAATCTGGGTGTAACATTTAGAAACAGTCAAATTAATTAATTTACAAAACTCTGAAAGGGGACATCAGGATTCAGCTGAAGCTTATTTCCAACAGGGTCCTATATGCACTCAGACAGTTACAGTAAATACTCTAAAATCACAGAGTCAGAAGATACAATATATTGCAGTACATCTATAGAATATGAACTAGAAAATATATTAAATCTTTAAATTTTAAATTAACTATTTCTTGTTTAACAAAGTATATATTATGGCAACTGCATGGCTTACATTAACGTTGAGACAATGCAAGTTATTAGCAATGGCAAGTGCATATATTGCTCCAGTTGATAAGACTGCATCAGTGGAGAAGCCGCACATGCATCTGCCTTTATCCATACTGCTGTAGTAAGATTTTACTTTTACTGCATAGCATAAAATCAATTCCAAAAGGGCATCTATGGCACCACAATCTTTTCTAATATGGTAAGTGATTCCAAATTCTAGGATCCATGGATGACAAGGCCTTTTGGCCCTTAATATTGTAAATTGAAACTTGGAGAAATGCAATATGAGGATCTCAGTTCACTCATGTGGGTTCTGAGTTTTAAAAATTCTGAGATGTAGATTGGAACTTTGTTAAGAATGCAGTTACAAACAGCAAACCATCTGTAGTTGTTTCCAATCATTTAAATATAATTGTTCTAGACTTTCATATAATAAGCAGTGGGGGTATTCCCAGAGAGCATTCAGGGTGAACATATTTTAAATAACATTGAGCTTCTCCAATTCCATCATGACAGCCCCACCAAATATCACATCTCCATAGTTAAAAAGTGGGATTATAAAATAATTAATCAGTAACTGATCAGAACTTGAATGAATGCAGTTTGTATGCCCATATAAGGTGGTAAGCTTTATTCCTAGGGCCTTAGATAGTGCATTAATGTGAACATCTCACCTGCACTGGGAGTTGAACCAGGGTCCCAGATTCTTGTAGGAGTCCACCCATTAAAGGTTGTATCTTTCCAAAGTTAAAAGGTCAAAATTACTCTGGGATAATGTCTTGTGACTGCTGCCCCCAAAAAGCATAGTTTGGGATTTTTTTTTGGTTCAAAGCCAGTCCATGGGAAAGAAAGTAGCCCTGTATCAGGTCAAAGGCATTGTGCATAGAATTTCAGACTTTGTACATTTGTTCCTTCTGTATATATTATTCTACTATTAAGATTCAAATGATGTTGGAATTCACCAAGGACAGATCCAGCATCATGTCTATGCATATTGAAAAGTACTGGTCCAAGCAATGATCCATGCAGTGCCACCAATTTTAGAACAGAGAGCAGCATCTATAACCCTAATGTTAGTGGTGCTACTGTTCCACCATAGTTAGGTTTCAATAGACACTTCTATGTTAACCCCCTATTTTTGGACACTTATACCCCATCCATCTTGGGACCTATGGATATTGCCATAGTCACCCATTATGGAACTGTCTCTAAACTTGCCAAATTTGGTAAATACAGCAGGAGACATTTTTGAGTTATAGATTGGCAAGTTACATGAAAATATTCAAATTAAGATTTTTTAATTTTTTTTGCCAATAGCTCAGATTTGAAATCTGAATACAGATAAATGTGAATGGGGCTGGCAGTACAACCTAGAGGTAAAAGTAATGAGCTGTGAATAAGCTTGGTACATTCAGCAGACCTGGGTTTGATTTCCACAACCTCCACTTGCATACTGTGTGACTCTGAACAAGTCACTTAACCATAACAGTGATCCTGGTTTACCCCTTAAAAACAGGCACTCATATCTAGAGTGCTTACCTGGTTACCAAATTAACAAAAAAAACTGTGGCAGATATTGTACTGTATAAAACAGAACACATTGAGAACAACAGATGATGGCAAGATAAGGAGTAGGAAAAGTGCATTCAATAGTTGAGGAGCTCTGAGGTGGTGGGGTCACTCATTGTTGGCATATGATGACAAGCATCCCGTGTTGAATTCAGAAGTTTATAATATCCTTGTCCCTGTATTTATTTGTAATGGGTTGAATCAGGCTTAGTTACTGTGTATCCATCTGGCAACACCATTTGAATTCTTCACACCTTCCCACTTCCATCAGGTCATGTGTACAGCAAGGCATCCTTCCATGCAATCTGTCCTAGCAGACAGGAGATAGTCACCCAAGTTACTTTTGTAATAAACACAGGGGTGAAGAGGGCATGCTGAGGAAAACATTTTGTGACTAACTCCATTAGACTGTATTGCACCCACACATTGTGTTGTTTCCCCATTATGTCCATAGGCCTCTCTGGTACATAGAGATAGATTAGATCCTCAATTTAAAACACTTTTTTCCTCTTCATTGTCTGCACAGCACTACTTCCCTAAATTAGAATAATAGCGCAACCTGGTAACACCCAACTCTCCTCTTTGTCTGGCATTGGCATCACTGCACATGAAATAGGTCTCCAGAAGACACCACCTCATCTGCTTTCACAGGATAATTTCATCCTTAGAGTCTTTGGGTACTGCTCTCACTACTGTGCTCATTGACTAATCAGAGGGCTTCACTTTCCTGATTATACATGTGGATCTCAGCAAATTCAGTGAATAGCTCTGCAGAAATGACAGTTACAGCTGGATCTCCCACGCCTGATGTGATCTTTAGGCTCTGCCTTAAAAGTCCAGTGGTCCACTTCCATTATGACTCTGACTAGTCTATCCCCTCATAGAGCTGCAGTAGATACACTGTGCTGTTCCTGTTCCTCCTTTACCATGCTCAGTGCAACCCTATATGAATAAACAAACTGCTAGGCTCAGTCACTTCGGCAATAGAGTCTAACAGACAAACCTGATAGCACATATCTTGTGCTGCATGGACCACCCTCTATAAAGACTTCCTTCTTCTGCACTTGCACCTTCTGACTGCATACACCAACAGTGAGGGCCATGGTCTGCAAGAATACCACTCAACAGGTACTGCATTTCAGTCATGGGTAGTGATATGCAAATCACTACATATTCTGATTTAGTGACTATTCAGATTTGATTAATGCCGACATTCAAAGATTCATATTCATAGAGTTGTATATTTGGACTGAGCTATAAAAGCTGTAAATAGTATTTTGCTGAATCTTTTCTTTAAAACTTTGTTTGCAGCTGAATCCTGTAGTCCCAAATGACCAGGAAGACAGGTGGGAGCAGACTGACCCACTCTCTGGCTAGCCTACAGAAATATACTACAGACATTTCTTCAATGCCTTTGTAGCACCTTTCTCTCACCATCCTCCCAAGACCAGTAGGAAAATGACAAAAATGAAAACTGTCCAAAAATCTTCTCTTCTCCAACTCTTTCTGCAGTATCTCCTACCCTCTTCCCATAAAAGTTAAAAGTGAGGCATCCACATTTTCGCTACTTTCTTAGATCCCCCTTCCCTTCATTTACCCAGGGATAGATTAGCACCCATGCACACCAATTGGAACATCCCTCCTTACACCACCTCTGCCAATCTCCATTTGATTCAGTGTATGTCCTGAAGCAGTACTGGGTGCAGGTTTTTGAAGAACAGGCCGAAATTCTGAGGTGGCTGAAAGGTATCAAATTCAGTTGGTGTGTGGTGGAATTGGGCTGGCAGTACAACCTAGAGGTAAGAGTAATGAGCTGTGAATAAGCTTGGGACATTCAGCAGACCTGGGTTTGATTCCCACAACCTCCACTTGCATACTGTGTGACTCTGAACAAGTCACTTAACCATAACAGTGATCCTGGTTTACCCATTAAAAACAGGCACTCATGTCTAGAGTGCTTTACCTGGTTACCAAATGAACCAAAAAAAACTGTGGCAGGACTCCTAATTGCAAATTTCCTCAGAGGTGCAGGGTGCACATTTCTAGAAAGGCACAATGTGCAATGTTTGGTAGGGGTGAAAGGAATGCATTTTATGATTGGTGATGGGAACCTTTGAAGAGTGTTAAGTGGATTAACTGGAGTTGGCTGATTTCTCTAAGAAGTAGTGGTTAGATATTACTGTACCTATATGAGCCCCCAAAGTATAACCCAATAAACTTTCCTTATCCACGAAACTGACAGGGATGTCTTTATATTAGTCTGTTGTTTAATACCTGGTTAGGTCCTGAGTACTGAGACCCAGTCAGGAAGCTGTGTTTCCAAACCTGTTTTCTAGCATCCAATCAAAATGTCAATTCTGGATAGTCAAATGGGGTTGCACAAATGTGCCCTCCTTCTGCAATGGATACTCTGGTGCAGTGTAATGGTCCACCAACCCACATGCCTTTCTAATTAGAAATATCCTGTGGTATTCACAAAGGCAGGCGTTCACCTTTATTTAGCACCTTCCATTTTCACTGTATCCTGAAAGCAGCTTACAAGCAATTTAATAGTTGAATTGGTGATTACAAGAGCACAGGAAACTTAGGTGAGATAAAGAAAGGTCAAGGAAAGCTTTTAAATGGTAAAAAGAGAACTGTAAAGGTTACTAATCATGGGGAAGATAAGGGACTTGCTGTTGACCACACAGTGAAAAAATACAGCAGTGCTAGGATTTAATTCAGGAACTCCAGGTTCAGAGTTCTCAGCTCTAGCTACAAAAAACTGTAGGACACAGAATCTGTAGGCAGAAAAAGATGTGTCTGCCCATTCCTACCTAACTAATATTTAAAGAGAGAGAGCCCTAGAAAATATTTTCTCTCCTCTTCCCCCTCTCTTTCAGATGTGGTCTTTTCCAAGCCATAGTGTATGTTCCACCTCTGAATGAGTTAACAGAGACCATCTGTTCCAGCAGCCTACTCCACCCTTTAAACATCCTCTCTGAAGAGGTCCTTCAAGGTCTCTCTTAAGCTTGTCACTTTATGGAGTTTCCTCCGGGGTTTGTCTTCTCACTTAGTCTGAACAGTTCCTCTCTATTCATTTTATTTTATCATGTGGAGGTATCTGTATGTTTCAGTCATGCATCCTCTCTCCCTTCTCGCCTCAGTTGTGTACATGTTCAGGTCTTCCAACCTCTCCATGCATGTCCTTTCCTGCTGTCCTTGAGTATCTTGGTTTGGTTAAGTAACTTATGCAGCTTAGTTTAAACTGGTTGAAGAAAATGTATTGCACTGTAATAGCAGTCACTGAAGGATGTGACTCCAGCAGCACAGGTCAGCTCAGTAATAATGATATTCCATTGCCTTTTTTATTTGTCCTTTTAGAAAACAGTTGTTTCTCATAATACTGATGGTTCGCTGGCACAGCAGTAGCCCTACCACTTGAGGCACAGATGAACCCAGTTTGGGACTGAGCTCATGATATCAGATGGGTCAGCATGGGGTAGGAGGATTGAGCATCAAAAGGACTTCTCTCCCCCTCCAGGGAGTAGGTGACACAGTGTCTGGAGCTAGACTGGCCCTAAGTGAAGGTTGGGAGACAGTACACCAGGAAGCAGAGGAGCAGCAGGCATCTGGTGAGCCACACATGGGAAAGTGCATGGCAATGCCATTGCATGAATGATCCTTCATTCCACTGAAGAGGGAGACAAAAAAGCCTATCACCCAGAGACTCAGGAGCAGTGTCTCTGGATCCTTGACCCAGTGGGTCAAGAGGGCTGCCTCCACCCCACTAACAAGGGTAAGCCACGGAAGACTGGGGACCCAGTCAGTCTTGGGAGTAGATGGAGTGATGGGGGTGGGGAGGTTGGTTGATGGGAATCATGCCAGTGGGGAGAAACAAGACCAAATGAATAAAAAGAAAGAAGCTGTTCCTTAAAATATTGAATGCTGCAGCTTCCTCAGTGGCAGCAGGTGAAAACAGAAGAGCCTTGTTCTTTTACTGGATAGCATTTCCTTTGATACTAATATGTTCCTATAAAGAATGCACCTCATTACTGACATCCACATATGCACAACAGTCACAGAATTTCAAACCAATCTCCTAAGTTTATTTATTTAGTTATGTATTTATTTATTTTATTCTAGGATTACAAGTACCTTTGAGCCAAGGCTCTTTTACAAAAGTTCCTCATCAAAGGAGAGTGCAGCAGGGATGGGACAACATATTAGGACAATAAAGGGATGGGACAACATATTAGGAAAATAAAGGAACTTTTCCAGCATCCTAGTAGGCAAACACTGAACCTGTGATTAGTCAGCAAGAGAGATTATGAATAAGGTTATTCTAAATTTCTGTTCAGTAAATGTGTTGACATTCAGCACATTTATCTTTGATTCTGTCAACTCTAACTTATGCATCACTTCAGGTTACTTTGAGCTTTAGCCAGTTGTCTCCACAATTGGATGACAAGAAATCCTCTAGCCCATTGTAGGTTGCCAGAGTTAGTCCTATTGTCACCCCTGCACCCACCCCAGACTCTTCATATCCTACTCCCCCTTTTCTCAACATTCTTTTTTATAAAACAAAATATCACTTCCTAACATTGTGACAGGTGTTGAAAGTCATTTTAAAAACTGATTGAAAAAAACTGAGAGGGAGAGGAGGGGAAAATTGAATGAAAGTGGGAAAAGGATGGTGGATGGGGTGGCATTAATCCCTATTTGTAGCCTACTAGACTCTTGTACCAATGATCCAAAGTGACTTTGCCTGAGGAGCCAAACCAAAGAAAGTGGGTCTGAATAAAAGCTTCACCGAATATGCCAATTTCAAGATTTGCTCTGCCACAGAAGAGATGTTGCAAAGTTTTACTTCAAAGGAGAATTGTTGACAAATGCCAAGCTTCACACTGCAAAAAGCATCCTGAAGTCTGGCACTTTGCCAGTATGACACTTCATGCTGGCATGATTTCCTTTAAAAAGAAAACACACACACACACGCATTAAAAATGCCATTCTGCACCCTTACAGCACCATCCCTACACTCCCTACTATAGACACAATAGATATGCTCTCCCTACCCCAGCCCAGTTGGTACCCCATCTTCTCCTCCCCCAGCCTCAATAAATAAAAGCATGCTTAATCTAAGGTAACATATTTTGTTCAGCCCTTATAGCACCTCACACTACTCCTCCAAGCCAGCCCACAAAACCTAAGAACCCCCTTCCACCATCATGCCAGCTCTATATTTCACCATTCTACTGACAAAGATAGAGAATGGGGATTAAAATAAGAAAATTACTATGTGGGGTGGATTAGCCATTAGAATTGGTCTGTGTGAAGTCTGTAAAGTTCACTATGCATATCATTTTACAAAATTGCCCTGACTTTGCATATTGGGAAATGCTACTTCGTGCAGTGTGAAGTCCCAGTTTGCATATTCTCCACCTGGCAAAGTGGGCACTGTAACAGGTGGAGACTACACAAAGCAGGACTATGCTAGTGAAGATGTCACTTCCCATAGTGTTGTCAGTCAAAACTATTCATAATGGCACCTTCTCAAGCACTGGTGCCATTACTTGTATTTTGTTTGGAATTTTTTCAAACTGTTTTTAAAAAATAATTATTCCTCATGCCCTTGTGCTGTATAAAACCATCCCCACAAACACCACCAGTTCTTAAACTTATGTTACATTTATCACCCCTCCCCCAATTGAATAGCACCCACCTCCCTTTGCCCAATCCTTAGTTTCCCAGAAAATGTGCTTAAATGTTATAACTGTTTTGTGGCATAGATTTGCTAGTAGTAACAGCTGATTGGCTAACCATACTGCCAATCAGCTGCTTTTAATAGCACATTGTCACAAATTTGTTAATGAATACATCAGTGATGATGTCTAATTCCTGCTGCATGGGATGGTTTTCTTTTTAATATGTCTTTTAATGTACATCTTTCTTTCAATGGGTGACAAGTGGGGGAGAAGGGTGTCGGGTTCCAGTGGGCCAGTGTGGTGGGTGGGGTGGGTGGGGTTGTACTGTATGTTTTACTGTATAGAGAAGTAAAGATTAGAACAAGACATGGTACCCCTCTTCCAAAGTCACTTCCTTCCATGTCTAAAGCAAATACTCATGGAAACAACTAATGTGGTATTGTTATATGCTGGTCATCACAGCATTTTACAACCCAAATAGAGGAGAACACTTTTGGAGACCATGCCCAGAGACTAAGGATGCATATATCAATATAATGTGGGGGTGCCCTAAACTTATACCTATCCCCAAACAGTGGGAACTGAGACACAGGAAAAAATGGGCCAGACTATCCCTCTTTCATGAGCCCTTTACCTCTTCCTGCAGTACCTGAAGAATTGTTGTGACAGACACATATGCTATATGCTAAGAATGTATAACCTTTCTTGCAAGAAGACCATTATGAGGAAATGGTTAACCCCTAGGACGCCATCTGTAGAAGACTTGAGATCCATGGTTAATCTAATCTACAAGTTGGAGCATATCACCTTCTCAGTTAATAGAGTGGACCTATTCCAAAACAGATGGACCTTCTGGATACCCCAACTCAACTAGAGCTGGACAGAATTTCAGCTTTCTTGGAACTTTCATAAAATTTGGTAAATTTCATGAAATTTTATGAACTTTCACTTTTGGTGAAATCAGAATCTTCAGAATGTGTTTGGTGCATTTTCACTTTGTTTTGAAAAATGTTTTGGCTGAATTACTGAATTATACTTATAAATTGCAGAATGGCAGTTCTAAAGAATTCCATTCTGCAGTTTAATACATTTATCTGCAATATGCTTAATTATTCAGCAGTTTGGTGATCAGGTCTGTGGAATTTTTTTCTGTAGTTTAGTAAATTATTCCACAATTCATACCTTCATTTTACTATTCTAAGTCAGAATTTCTGCAAAAGTTGTCAAAGTGCATTCCAAACTTTTGTGAAAACAACATTCTGACCATTGCCAAATTTCTGCCGGTGGAAGTTTAATTTCACACAGCCCTAGACCCAACTGCCCTTGCACCCTTTATATCCATACAGCACTATGCCTAAAATGCATGAGTCAAGCATCTGCCAGATGTTTCCACAACCCTTCCTCCCATACCCACTCCCACCCCTTTAGGATCATACATAAACCTGTATACCTACCTGAATTACAATATGTGTCCCCATGGCCAACCAAAGATAGCTGGACTATGGGTCCATGCAGGCACAGGTTCAGACCTGGTCGAGGACCAACTCCTGAGGCCTAGCAGTTAATCAATAAGAAGTACTTTTGAATTTTAAAATGCCTGTATTTTGTTGTTCTACTTTTTGTCTTTTTTTGCATGTTAGGAAGGAAAAAGACATGAAATCTTATTCTAAATATGGACTCTAACTAATGACTTTAATCAGATATCCACATGATACAGTTACTTTCATACAACTAAAGGACTCAAAACTAAAGTATAATGGATTTTAAAAGTCAATACACAAACCCTGTTGCTGTTGAAATACTTGAAGACAAACTCAGACTCACAAGCTCTTTTTATAAGGACTCTTTATTAGCACTCCATCATGTCCAATCATGTAATGTCTTCATTTTCCTAGTGTCTTTTCTGTAATATAAATTTCAGTAAAAAACATATTTACAGCACACACTCATGCCCTGTCGGGGCTTATTGCAAACATATTTTGGGGCCTCTTCAGCATATTATTTAGGTAAAGGTAATATTACACCACTAGTCAAAACAGTATACTCACTGTACCCAACAGACCCATTTGAAGTATGAAGAATCCATTGCTCAACCTGATACAAAATGGTTGCCCAGAGTACAATGTTTTAACCAAACCATCTGTAAGTTTAAAAAAAATCCACATTAGTATAAACAATATAAACAATGGTATACTAGAAAAAACTCTAAACAACCCAGGAGTGACCCAATGTCAATTATAAAGGAGAGTGCCAACTAGTAGAAACAAACGCTGTTCAGAGCCACTACAGCTGCTAATACATTAACTTGATCAGGGTGTTTCATGGCCTTAAATGTAAAGATGAATTGCCGTGGTCATCTCCATGTGTAAATATAATTCTTGGTAAAGGTAGATCATTTATCTGGTTGATCCTGTTTTTCCCATGTGTTTAAAATATGAGTGGCGAGTGTGTGTTGTACTATATGTGGAAGGAGAGGGAGCTCCACAGCAAGACCTTCAAGAACTGTGATGGTAGAAGAAATGGTGCAGGAAGGAGAGGTATGTCTACACTGGGGACTGTAGGCCAACCTGGAAGGATAAGAACCTATACCAAGGTGATGGTCTGCTTTCATCCAGGAGGCAACCACTGTCCTCAGTGGATGATTCAAATGCTACTTCTAAGGCAGGGTCAGTGGCTCAGCAGGTAGCACACTGGCCTCTGAGACCGGGAGATCAGAAGACTGTAGGTTCTAGCCCCACATCAGGCACTTGGGTTAATATCCCAATACTGACACTGTAGTGCAGCATGAGGGGGGTGCTGCACTCCTGAGGTGCCGTCTTTCGGATGAGACATTAAACCGAGGTTCCATCTGCCTGGATTTGTGGTAGTTCAGATGGATGTTAAAGATCCCATGGCACTTATCAAAAAAAGAGTAGGGGAATTTTCCCCAGTGCCTTGGCCAAATTTCCCCCAATTCTCTAAAAATACTACCGACATCTTAATCTGGTTCAAGGTCAAGGTCAGTTGGCATTCATCTGTATTCCCCTTCCTCCAGGTCATGCCTAAAAATAGGCAAGAATCTGTATAGTGCACTTACCCGGTCAACAAAAACTAAATAAAAAAAGAAATAAAAAAAATGGACATTCAATGTATTAGAGAGGGAGTGACAGAAGAAATGTTGAAGGCAGAAAGTGGACCACCACAAGCTGAGATAGGGAGTAGGGAGATTCCAAGGAGAGAGAGAGTCCCACCAGGATGCAAGTTATTCAAGGATGCAGGGAGGTTGGCAAAGGAAGAAGGGAGTAAGCAGCAGTCAAAGGAGAAAGGTGTAGAAGGGGGAACTGTTGGAAAAATTAGAAAGCAGCAAGAAGAGAGGTGAGGGCTGTCAAAATAATGCAAGGTCTGCATCAGAGGCCTATGGAGAGAAACTGAAAGTGTTCAATATGTACACCCTGGAGGGGAAGAAAGAGAGTGGGGCTAGTATGGAGACCTTCAAAATACCTCTTGGGGGTTAATAAGGTACAGGAGGGAGATATGTTTCAGAGAAAAAGGTGCTGTAGAACAAGGGGTCTTCATATGAAGCTGGAAGGAGGTAGATTCAGGAGCGATGTGGGAAAGTACTTATTCACAGAAAAAGTGATGGATTCCTGGAACAGCCTTCCTTTGGAGGCAGTGGGGGTGCAACCAGTGGAGGGTTTCAAAAATGCCTGGGACAGGCACAAAGATATCGTAGGAGGAAAGAGCTGGTTGGAAGAGACAGTGCCATAAAACAAGTTGGATCTGCAGCAAAAGTGTCCATAATTAAAAATGGGCAGACTAGATGGGCACAGCAGTTATTATCTGCCATCAGTGTCTATGTTTATGTAACCCCCCTGGGAGATTACTAGTTCTATTTGGCCCTCCCTGTCTTTTTGTGGTCTAATTTGGCCCAGTAGAAAAAAGAGTTAATTCTTCTCAGCACTCAGGTGGAGCCTAACACAGGTCTGGAGGTCTCCATGGGTGCACGGGTGGGATAAAGCCTGGCAGTTTAGGTGGAAGGGGGAGTTCCAGTCACAGTAATGAGTGGCAAAGAAGTGAGAGTGAGTCAGGGCAGGGTGGGGTTGATTGCCCATTCCGGCCCCCATCTGGTGACACTTGGGGGGACACAGAGGAAGTTGAAGTCATTAGCCACAAGCCACACCGTATCTTGGAGGGCAGCTAAAGTTGAGAGTGTAGCCAGTAGCCACAAGTTGCAGAGTTCCCTGGCAGCCTGCCCCAATTTGTGTAGGAATCCTATGGACAAGAAAGTGGCAGAGAGGGTAGTGTCCAGACAGTGAGTTGATTTGGTTCTCTGTGGGATGTGTCCCCCTTCTCAATTTGGAACAGTTGCTGCCAGTCCTGGGAAAGGATGCACGGGTCATGAGGGAACCTGCAAATCCCCAAGCCACAAAGATTGCATGTCCAAGGGGAACCAGCTGAGTTAGTACAGTGAGAGTGAGAGAGAGAAAAGAGAGAGATGGGGATCACTAAGAGTTTGAGTGCCTGTGAAGAATAATGGGCTATTAGGCACCGTGAACAGTTCCTGAACTTGTGCTGCCTTCAAACTGTTGTGACCATAGCAGTCCCGAGTTAATTCTGCCCTTAAGACTGTGTGACCTCCTCGGTTCAAATAAAAACTGCTATTATGGCCATACCACCCATGTGAAAACTGAATGTTTTTCCCGCTAATTAACTAATGCTCCCCAGAGCTATATGTGAATATGTTTAATGAATTTGGGTTCCCTGTTTTTCCTTCAAGTTCCATGTGGACATTCTGTCATTGAAAGAAACTGTTTAATATGCATTAACCTGTTGTTTTCATCCAGCACCAGTGAGGAAAAGCGACCCTGTTTGTGACATCTGGGACTGGGTAATGTGGCCACTGGAAGTGTTTCTGCTGCTATGGGTGCCCCCTTCCCACAGACATATTCCATCCATACCCCTAGACATGGAGAGGGAGGGCTACATTTCTATGTATGACAAAGTGATTCAAATGGATATGGCCCACAGCTTTTCCAGTTTTGTACTCACGCTGTTGGTTTACAGAGTAGGTTTAGATACAAATGTGTGTAGTGGTTGTTGGGGGAGAGGCAAGGAGATGCAGCCTTCAGGATCAAACGAAACAAAAAATGATAACAAATTCAATACTTGTGCCATATAGTACTATGCACTCCATCAAGTTCTACAGTGATGTACATTATGTACATATGCTGCAGGTTACATTCAGTGATTTCAGAAATACATGTTTTTTCTCCAAGTCATCAGCCTCCATTCAGTGCACATAGTAAACTGTACTTGCCAAAAAGGTTGGGAAATAATTTAGAAGTTTAAGTTGACAAAAAGTTAAGTAAGCTATCCCATTTGGTCAACTTCACTTTTCAGCATTTCCCTGTATAATTGTGGTTCCTAGAGAGAGAGAGAGAGAGAGAGAGAGAAGAGGAATGGTGGAGCAGGGTTGCACATCCTGTATTCTGTATGTAAAGTGCCATGCACATACACACACAATTGGAAGGCAGAGAGAGAGAAGTATAATTTGAATCTCTGCTGGACCAATGTAGTCTCATTACAAACTCAGTTTTGTTGAACAGACAGTGGTGTACTGTTTAATGTAGAAGTGTGGGGTCTTTATTAACTATGATTTGTCCAACCCCCCTTCCCCCACTGGCCCTGGGTCTTGGGGCTGCCTAGAAGTTTTAGATGCATTCTGGTGAATTTGGAGGGTCATTTTGACACTATGGTTGCTTTTAAAGCCTTTTTTTGACTTGCTACAACCAACCAATATCACTAGAAAAAAAAATTGTCAAATCTAAAGCAAAATATCCCACTCCAGCCACCTTCAAGCACCCAACCAAATATCACTTCACTTGAGTACAGTCAGCTATCACTTCAGCAGGCATTGCACTTTTACCTTGCAACCTGAACATCAGACTCTGCCCCTCTACCCCTGTAACAGTGTACCACAGAGTCACACATACAAGACAGTGAGAAGGGCACACAAAACACCAGCCTGGATGTGCATGTGTCTGTCACACAACAGACACTTACACAGACGATCCATTCCAGAGAATGGAACTGAAAACTGAAGGCCCAGCATTGACACAGGATGTATACCAGGTCATGATTGCTTTATCTCCATGTACCCTGAACTGAGATAGTTGGAGCAGAGAGGGTAATGCTCAGCAGGGGCAGCTGCATGAAATACAGGGTTTATACAGTGACATCACAGCCCACAGACTTGACATATAGCAAGGGTTCCACAATTTGTGTGAGACCTCGGATAATGGCATGATCATAACTGTTACTGCTCTACAGCAGGATGATGTTTCCCCATTCATATCCAGTACATGACAGCCAATCTCCAAATCCCCATATGTCATATACTGGACCCACAACACCATCAAGCATTCGAGCACAACCCACACATGACAGTCAACCTACAGGGGGTGCACAGCCAATTGTAACAGAGGATAACCTAATGCCAAGCATGTCCTGTGGCATTTAAACAGCCCAGTCATGTAGCAAGGGCAGGGGCAATGCCAGTGGTAGGCTCACTCATGCTAAACTCATACTCAGGAGTCATCCCAGATACCGAAGCCAAAAAAAACAATGACCTGATGTCTCCTCCAAATGCAGCACAGGCTTTAATGCTGAAGAATTGCCATCCACCATCAGATGCATGTGAACTTCACTTCATGGGTTCCATGCTTACTCACAGTGGGGTGATGGGAGGCTGGCAGGAAGGGGCAAGCTGAAAGGAAAGAGGGATCACTCGAATCATGGGATGCAGCCCAACCCAGTCCCTCACCATCAGATAAGGCCATTCAGTACAAGCAAAATTATTAATGCAAAACAGCACTCTTACCTCACTGCCCCCTTTATGATAAAGCCAGGCTGGTTATTAATTCATATTGTTTTGTTGTCACTGACAGTCTGACTCACTTGGTTCCAGCCAAGTCCTTACTCCCAACTTGTGAAAATGAATTCCTCACATTCTCACAGGGAGCAACTAGTCGGCTGCTCACCACTCACACTCTAAATAGTACCAGCAGCACCTCCAGTCACACAGGTGCAGTTAGCCACTCGCTGGGTGGGAGGATTTCTGCCAGACATTTCATAGATTGCAGATGTGTTTTTCACATGAATAAAGGTACCAACTTCAAGATGAGAACAAAGCTATCACTGCCAGATTATTAAGCTAATAATCCTTCACGGAGAAGATATTTAAACATGCACTACTGCTTTGCCACATTAAATAAGTTAATTAAATAAATAAATCCACTATTCTGCTCTATCCTGGAAAAATACATAGTAAAAGCTGGATCCTACTAAAAATGAGAAATTGCCTCTCATTTGGGCTATCCTGGGTAAATGCATTATAAAATTAGGTAAAATGATGTCCCTACTGAAAAAAGAAAAACGATCTTGCATTTCCACTGTACTGTCCTGGGTAAACACAGTGTAAAAACTTGGCCAAACAGAACTCCACTACAAACAAGATATCACAACTCAGCTGGGCTATCCTGTGTAAATATATTGTAAAACTGTAAAAGCAGGACTCTACTCAGAACCCTACTGAAAAGTAAATGTTGCATCTAAGCTGATCTTTTCTTGAAACAATACATTGTAAAAGCATCCAGATCACCCATCGTGTAGCTGTCTGGTATATTATTGGTGGTCTAGTGGTCCCTCCAGTAAGGGCATCTGACCCCCTCCTTACTCACCCACTCAGGCACATCACCAGCCCTGGTCACATAATACAAACTACAGCAATAGTGATAACTGGCACAGCCCTCTGCTCTCCAACTGGTTTCCATCTGATGGTCTCTGAGCAATTGCAAGTATTGTACAAACACCTGCTTCTACTGTACTCATGATCACTCACTGACAATCAGATGGTGGCAGGCCAAGGTGGTGAGCAGAGGGCTGTTCAGGTCGCTGTCACTATTTCTGTACTTTGGCTTAGGTGACCTGAGTGGGGGTGGTTGTGGACAGGAGGGTCCTGAGTAGGCAGCTGACAGAAGATCAGATGTCCTTATAGGGGGAGAGACCACTAGACTACCAGGAATATCCCAGTTACAGGATGGTTGATTGAAGGTGCAGGAACTACTACACCACCAAGAATATTCAAGACAGCTACAGGACAGGTGACCAGGGGGTTGGGGACCACTAGACTACCAGGAATATTCAAGACAATTACAGGACAGTCAATTAGGGGGTACAGGCAGGACTGGTATTAGGCCCATGCAAAACATGCAGCATCGTGGGGTGCTAGCACCAAGAGGTGCTAGCACCAAGAGGGTGCATAAGCCTGTGGTTCCCCAGTTCCCTGAATGTGTCTGTGTTCATTTTATATTTTTTACCTCATAGACCTGAGTGAAAGTTATCTTTTCGAGGGTAAATACTGCTGTGCATCTGCTGCCTGAGGGCTAGATTAACCTATACATGCCATCACCATGCCCCTCCTCCAGCCATGGAGTTTGCTGCTGCTGGAGAAATGGAGGGAAGCTGGGACCCTTTAAGGGCACAGCAAGCAGATGCCACATGACATTGGCATGGTGGGGTGTTTGCCATGGACGTGGAGTGAACAGGAAAAGACCACTAGTGTCAATAATGTTTGCAGTAGCAAGTCTGAAGTTTTATGGTGGTCAGGGTCTGGGAGCACAGATCAAGGTGGCGGCAGGGGGCAGCTCTCCTACTCGAGATAGAATAGCTGGGAGCTTTTCTGCTGCAGGCTTAATGGCTGCCTACCTCTCTCCTACTTACATGGTGCAAGGAGTGTTGAAGAAGCATGATGCACCTGTCCCCAGTCCCCTCTGCCAGGATCAGAGACCGGGGGGGATGAAGAATGCAGCGGAACAGGTTAGCATTTCATTTTTGTAACACATAAAGGTCTTGTTTTAAAAATGTCTACCTGAGTTACTATATATCAGAAGCCAGCTAGAAGTGGTGCTGACTGCTATTCCTACTGTTAATAGAATTGCTGGGCTGTTGAGAACAGCTTGCTACAGTATGACGTTTTCACACATCCACACAACTGTGGCATCTAAGAGGGTATCCGGTCAATATCGCACAACTGAAATAGCACGGCATAATATAGAGCATAGAAATCAGCACCAAAATATATTAGCGTGAACACACTAAAGCGCACGTCCTGAAGGGCGCATGTCAGCACTAATCCATAAAAAACCTGTGATATCACTCCATACCTAGATTGACGTTTTTGGAGAATGGAAGTTCAGTTTGTCACCAGTCAGAAGGGTGGCAGTCTTGCATCCCTTGATGGTTTTCTTTTCAGAAAGGAACGTACTGCTGCTAGCAAAACCTACTGGAAATGCTTGCAGTATGATAAAGGACATTGTACTGCTCGGATGCACCTCGAAGGGAACATTGTCTTAAAACACATTGGGGAACATAATCATGTCCCTGACCCTGCAACTGTTGCAACTAAGGTGGCTATTGCTGACATGAAAGACCGCGCTGCAACCACATGCTACTCAATTCATCAAATTGTTGCATCAGGGCTATCTGAGTTAACACCATCTGTGGCTTGCCAGCTTCCTGGTATACCACTGCTAAAACGGATAGTCAGGAGAAACAGGTGTGCCACTGCCCAGCCACCCCCAGAGCCTTCAGATGTGCTATCATTAGTACTGCCACCAGAATATACCATTACCAAAGGAAATTAGCCATTTCTAATGTTTGATTCTGGCGCTAGTGCTAATAGATTCTTAATTTTCTCTACAAGAAAGGATTTACAGCACTTAAATCATCGGCCCATTGGTCTGCCGATGGTACATTTAAATGTTGCCCTTCAATCTTCTCACAGTTATGCACCATTCATGCTGTGAAATATAGCTCTGTCATCCCCCTTGTGTACATCCTTATGGCCAACCGCTCTGCTGCATCTTACAATAAAGTATTTGCTGAGTTGAGTCGCCTATGTGGGACACTGCAGCCTGAAACAATACTAATTGATTTCGAGCAGGCTGCCATAAAGGGATTCAAGCTTGCCTTTCCAACTTCTAAAATGCATGGTTGTTTTTTTCAGCTATGTCAAGCGTTGTGGAGAAAAATACAGGATATACCCGCATTATGCCAACAATACATTACAGACCCTGATTTTGCATTACATGTATGATATCTACCTGCCCTTGCATACGTCCCACTGCAAGATGTCATGTCAACATTTGATGAACTATTGCAATATGACTTTTACACCACAAATGCAGAGCTATTTTCACCCTTGATTGACTATTTTGAGGACACCTGGTTAGGTAGGCCACTAGCCAGGGGTGGAAGACGGCGACCAATGTTTGCAACTGACATGTGGAACTGCAATGATGCTGTGCAACATGATTTGCCCAGAACAATTAATTCTGTTGAGGCTTGGCATCAAAAATTTAATCACTTTGTGGGTGCTCACCATCCATCAATTTGGAGGTTTCTGGACTTTCTAAAATCAGAGCAGCATTTCAATACAACAGTCATGGAGCAGATGATAGCGTGTACAGTGGTGTCTGAAACACGCAAGAAATACAAAGATACAGCTCACAGAATCACAGTCATTGTGGCACAGTATGGATCAAGACCCAGACAGGAGTTCTTGAGGGGAGTTGCTTGTAACTTCCAATTGCAGGCCTAAGAAAATGTCATACAGCTTGTACGAGTACTAACTCGAATACTTTTACCCAGACACTCCCCTAGTCCCAGTTTGAATGATTAATAAAGTTTTGGCAAATATAAGTTACCTTTTGTTTGTTTTGCTTGGATTTTGGGATTGGTGTGGGTCTGGGCAAGGATGGACTAGGCAGGGTTCACATGACGATTGAAAGTAGGAACTAAATGTTTCCATTCCAGGGACAACTATAGATGAGACACTGAGCCAGTGGAAGACTTGCGAAATCACTCCTTCAGTTAGTCACTTCGTTAGCACTCCACTCCCTCGAATAAGGTATGTAACATTTTAACATTTTAATTTTCATACAACTGATCGAGTCAGCTACTGCAGGTTGCTATACACTATGCATTAAAGGCATTATAGCTAAGCATAATGCGTAGTGCTGTTTTGTATGCGCTTACATTTACCGCGCTAAGAATACTACGCTATTTTGACATTGAACCATCTAAGAGAATACAGAAGATTTAAGGCAGATTGTGATGATGACATACTGTACACTTCATACTGTTTCTTAGAGATGGGGGAACTATTTGTATAATGCAACTCACCCCACAAAATGGCAGTCAGGAGTGGATCCAGGATTTTGGTAGAGGGGAGACCACTAACTGCTCAAATGTGTAGGTGAAAAACAGCAGTGGGAATTGTAGGGGAGGAATATGCTGGAATGCTACTCTGCTATTAAAATAAAAAGCCTCACTCTGTTCTAGGAAAAAGGTAGGAATGGATTACTGCTATATCAGCAGGAAAATAAATTAGAAAATTAAATGTAATTAATTTTAAAGAAAATATAGCCCTCCATTGCATAAACCTGCTCTAAATATGATTTAAAAAGGCAAATTATTATTAGCGGGACCTCATAACCACTAGTGATTTTTAAATATAATTTGTTTAGCTAGGATAGCCAACCTGAGCTACAATAACTCATTTTCAGTGGGGCCCTAGATTTGTCCATTGTTATAGCTTAGTGAGCTGAAGCACTGAGAGGTTCAGTGACTTGCTCAAGGTCACACAGTAAGTAAGTAGTTCTGGTACAATTTGAACTGTGGTCTCCTTGTTCTAAAACCTGTGCTCTAGTTTTTGTTTTCTGCACAAAAGTTCAGGGCCCTGTGGGGATTTTTTCCCCATTCTCACTACTTGATACTAATGGATAGCAGTAGTGTTTCACCTCTAGGCCACTTGTTCAGAGCTTATCCAGATTGTGACAACAATGCATAATGGATGACAACTGCTTTAAATTGCACTGCTCCACTTTACTATGGCACACTGAAAGAGGCAGAAAGAAATCGAGAATGTATGAAGTATCTCTGTCACACAGTTTTTATGCATAAAGCATTAAGTAATATTGCACTGCAGGATAAATGCTAATTCAGCTTTCATGTTTTTTTTTTCCTTTCTGTTTTGTCTTGGCCTTAAGAATGTTACAGGTTGTTTACTATACAAAGTGCAGCTCTTGCAGGATTTCAGTATACCCAATCCCTACAAGGACTTTGATGCTCATCCATACCTAAAAATATTGAATTAGTTGTAACCTGGTGTTGCTTTTTTGTCAAAACTTTTATTTTCAGTCAACACCTTGTTTCTGAGTTCTACAGGGTGTTATTAATCATTCTCTGACTTGACCAGTCAAGTCTATCTGTGCATATGCTTGTACCTTATTTTAACCACTAGGCTAAGAGAGGCATATTCAGCTGTAGTATTTAATCAACCTGTCATTTCAGAGTGCGCAGTAGTAATGCAATTATTTATTTTTACTGAAAAGAAAAGAGAGCAAAGGTGCGAGCCACAACAGGTTAGAAGGCCAGGGTAGGGATGGGTGGTGCTACCCATGCTCAAACTACTAATGGAATATGGCTAAGCAAATGAATTTGCAGTCTCTCTGTGTGTATATATATTCAAATACTATATATTGTATATAATTATATACTGTGGATATCTTCAAAAGGGAGCTAAAGACATTCATTTTTAATCAAGCTTTTATGACCAGTTAGAATGTTTTAATATGAATTATAATAATATATATATATATATATATAGTGTGCAACTCTGCAATGCGCATTGAGTCACAATTTGAGAAATGTGCTTAACTGAATACAAGTTGATTGATTGATGATTGATATTCAAGTACTCATGGCTATTGCTCAGAAATCTCAGTCTCTCCATGTCTGTCTGGAGGAGATGTCTGGGAACCAATGCCTCTCTGCAACAGGGAGAGAGTTGCATCTGTCTGAGTCAATCAAAAGTGGCTGGGCAGCTCTGGCTGATCTGTGCAAAGAACAGCAGCTCAGCCTAGTAGGAGTGAGAAGAGAATGGCACTGGCAATAAAAGCAGACCTTTAAGCTATGGGTGATGCAGTGGGGAGGGCTGAGGATTCTAGAGAGGGGAGCTAGGGTGCAGCTTGTTGCACTTTTGGAAGGCTGGGGCCATGTACTGGAGCAGGTGGCTAGGCTATAGGGAGGGTGGTTTGGGCAAAATCCTGGACTGTAGGGATTCTGGGAGGAGGCTGGGGTGCAAATGACTGGGCATGGAGAGGGGGTAACGGTAGAAAATTCTGTTTCAAATGACCCCCAAAATTCACCAAAATGCACCAGAATGCTCTAAATTTAAAACATTTTCTGGGGCATAGGTGGCCCCCAGACCCCAGGCCTACAGTTTACATTTTTGATCCTTTTATAGCCCCCCCATCTGCATCACTATTGGAGGCACCACAGGTTTGTTCACTTGGGGTGCCATAAAGCCTTACACTGGCCCACCGGCACTAGGTGCAGGAACCAATGCACCACCAGGAATATTTGAGACATACCTGTATACAGGACAAGTGAATAAGAAGGTGGAGGACCACTAGACCACAAGGAATATGTCAGAGAGTTACAGAATGGGGGAGGGTATCCACACATGTTAATGTGCCCATAATGGACATGCAATTTGATCTGTGCTACCTTCATTGCCCTCCTGTCAGCCATATTCAGTACGGGCCTCTGTCAGCATAACGAATAGTCACTATGCACTGCAACTACATGGCCCCATATTTAGACAGTTTGCATGCTCCAGTTGCAGTAAGCTAATTGTCATTGTCTGAATATTGCCTCCAAGCAGGCTGTGCACAAACTGCCAGAGACCACACATGGCCAGCTCTGAATATGGGGGCCTATACTTATTAGCCCAGTGGAACCCAGAGTCCATGAAACATTGGCTTATAGAGGTAAGAAAAGCTTGCCTATAGCCTCAATATACTGCTGTTCTAACTTGTTAAAGCATGAAAGCGCACATGTTTGGCGCTGACTTATCCTTATTTGTTTGGGGGCCAAACATACATAGCATTACTGTGTCAGCCAACTGCTTCATTTAATACAAACAGAAAAATATCACACAAGTAGCTATGTGGAAAACACTATGACAAGTTAAAGTAGAGTAATGCATTCCACTCTAGGGTCTGTGCTATCACAAGTGCATACTTAGCCACCACCATAGGGCAGGTATCAGCAAACTGTAAACCCAGTGTAATGTCATAGTTACTCTATCTTACTGTTTATATTTTTGATTATAGTACTAAATAGAGGAGACTCTGGCTAAAAGAAAACCAACCTGAATCCTCACCACCCCCCCCTTCTCAACCCCTCACCCACTAGAACCTTTTGGAGCATACAGTACCTTGAAAATCAAAGAGGAAAGATAGCCATCAGATACAGCAACCCATAAAACTGTCACTTTATAATCAATCAAGCAATATTTTCAAAAAGAAAACTCCTTACAAATGCAAATAATGTGTAACCACCCAACCTTTTTCACAGCATTGTCAATACAAAACTGGACAGACGGTTACATGATCTTTGCTTAGCTTAGAAGGGAAAGTAACTTTAAACAAACAGATTTACTAAAAAAATGAGTCTGCCTGTTTTTCTTAATTGGACAATCATCACAATCTCTGTCTGCCTGTCCCAGCCCAGTGACCCTACTGCTGCAAGCTGAAACCTTATCTCAAATCACCTTGTGTTCCATTAAAGTCTGTGAAGCAATTCAGCAGAGAAGCTATAAAACAAATTCCTTTACACCTCTGCTTCAAAGACTGTTTAGTTGCTAATTTAACGTTGCTGCCTGGAGAACTACATAAAAAAATACATACTTGAAAACAGGACATTGTTTAGATAAAAATATGTAAAAAGAGGGTTTAGGTGCCCTTTAAGACTAAAACAAGCTCTCTGTGCTGTTTACAATGAGTGTATCCACTGACTGTAATTTGAACTAGCATGAGAAAGCTACCTGTACATGTATGAAAGGGACTCTTCCCCCCACCCCACCCCAGTCTAGTGATTTCAGGTAATGGAAGGATTGTATTTCATGTCCAATATGTGCTTCGGTGGGAGTATGAAGTGCCCTTTTTCCCAAGTAACAGCAAGATGTCTGCAGGGCTCTGCCCACTGCACCTGTAAAAAGGAAACTGGAATTTCAGGGAGCACTTCAGTAGATGGGCCATATCATGTTGAATCATGTGTAAACCAAGCAGGTAGCAGGGATCCAAATTCTCTGTTTACTGTTGCCAAATGTGTTTTCATTATCCTTAGATTTTAATTAGACTATATGCTCACCTTTATCCACCAATGGAAACAAACAAAAATTATGAAAAGGACTACCAGTTTCCACAGCAGTGGAGATTGGAATCCTGCTGCTGAATACTGTGTAGGTTGTTATTTGACTTGTAAGCTTCCTAAATTTTTCAGGTTTCTTGGTATTTGTTTAAAGTAACTCATAGCTCTGTTTTTAATTACTTTTGTGTCATGCTTGTGTAACAATGTTTTGAAATTAGTCTTTTATTCCATTTCACCCTGGCCATATCTCCCATTCAGTATCCTGCCAAGTCTAAGATTACTATTGTGGGTTTCTGCAGTCCTTGTAAGTAAAGGTTACAGCTTCCCTCAGGAATGTGCTGCAGCCCAATGTTGTTATATTACTCACATGATATGCAGATGTGGGCATGCAGCATGGCCTTGATAGTAATTGCTGGAAGCCTAGACATGCAGTTGCATCCATTATAAGTTGCCAAAGCCCTTACCTGTGCTCTGAGTATTTACAGTATGTTTTGATCTTCCCAACAGATATTGTGTGAGCATCCATAATGATATTCTGAACAATACTGTTTCATCTGTGAACATTTTCTGGGCATGTGAAATGGCTTATACACATTAGATGTGAAGTTAATGTAGCAAACTTTTCACTCTGTATAGGAATATAGAACTAGGAAACTCCACGAGTGCAAGCCAGATTATTATTTGTGCATGTCCTCTGCTTCCCACATAGATAATCAGGCGTTCCATGAGTGCACCCTTCCTTTGCTTAGAGGACAGCCATGTAGTTTTCATCACAGCAGATGTCACTGCTGTTCTACTACTACTCTATGATGACAGTAACATACAGTAGTAACACAGTATTGTTGTGACAAAAGGGACTCAGGTCTGTCTTGTCCATATTTCTTGCCCCATGGCAGTGACGCCAGTAACATTATAGAGGAGTCAAACTTCTCAGTGTGTTACTACCACTACTCATAACCTACATTCTCCATGAAGAATCTGTCTAGTCATGCTTTGAACAGAGTAAAGGGGAAGGTTATCTGGGGGGGCAACGAGGTGAAGGGCAGCGTCAGTGGGGAGGGAGAAGTGGATAACAGGGAGGGGGGACGATCCCTCAGTAGATTCTGGGGAATCTGTTTACTTCAGCAGACATGATAGACTGCAATGTTTTTTTCCCTACTGGGACAATTGCATGAAAGCTCAAGGCTGACTACTCAAGATGTGAACTGCCCGCAGTTTGAAGTACTGCTTTGTAATGTTTCCTCATATCCTGCTCCCTTTCTTCAATGTGTGTGCATGCCCTCTAGTTCTACTGCCATTCCTCAGCTAAAACCTCTGTGTATACACCACCATGTTTATAGTATGTTCTGTGGTATTTGGAACTCTTTGATCATGTCCCATCTCAGCCTTCACTTCTCTTGGCTATACAAATATATTAATTGCTATTTATTCATTTGTTGAAAATACTGCATTTTGCCTGGATGGTACACTGAGCAGAAGACAGCACATTTTCAGGTGTACACTGTAGGAAATGTACATGGAATACATATACATATAACATGCAAATAGTAAACACAGGTGCATTATAGATAGAATACAGAACATTGATAATGCAAGCAGTGGATATTAATGCAATAAGACACTAGGGTGTTTAATTATAGGCCAATAATGGCACACTTTGAGTGTGTTGTTAGGCACAAGGTGCTTGTGTTGAGTACTGTTCAGCATATGAGAGAACAGTGTAATTATTGTCCATAATTACACATCCCTGAAGTGTCTTATTACACTTATTAAATATGTTCTTGATGATTTTCTATAAGAATATATTGTTTTATGTATGAAATTTGAGCAGAAGACAAAAACATAGTTCCAGTTGAGGCAGATGGCTTAACCTTGTGCAAGGCTAGATAAGTACAGGAGAGTAATTATGGCAAGAAAAATAAATTTTTGTAGTTGTCATCAAGATAATCAGGTGGCTTGAATGTTCCTACCCACATTATAACAAATAATAAATTATGTCACAGAACACTGACATGCAGTGGTGTAGGAGAAGGCAACACTCTATAGAACATGTCCAGCAGTATCTCCTAGTAGTTCTTATCCCCAGATCTACAAACAATCTTATTGGAATTGTGCTGGACCATGTTACTGTCCTTATAGTCAGTGCAGTATTTCTGGTGTGGGCAAACCAAGGATTTGTATAGAAGAACACATCCATCATCCTGTACGTTAAACCCCTCTTACTACATCCTGACATGCTGTTTGTTCTTGTCAGCACATAGTTTGTATGACTTTACCGTATTGTCCAAAAATTATCAACATTAATGTACATACATGGTTGCAGCCAGATGAAATCAAAACAGTTATTCAAATCAAATAGATTAAACAAATCTTAGGGGTCATGACCAGAGACTAGTGTGGGATACATTTAAAAAAGATGCGAGGAAGATTTGCTTTACTGGAGGGGTAATGGATAGATAGAATGGTCTACCAGGTGAGCCAATGAAGGCTGACGCTATCTCAGATTTCAAGAATATGTTAGATAGGCACAAGGAGTCATAAGTGTCAGTACAGCATAGAGGGTTAAAGAACAAAGCAGTGAGCCTGAACAACTAGTAGACTTGGGTTTGAGGCCCTCAAGTGTACTTGCATACTGTGTGACCCTGAGCAAGTCTGATAGATCTGATAGAGTTCTTTGCATTGGTGACCAAGGAACTACATCATAGTGCAGTGGTAAACATAGCATACCTAGATTTCAGTAAGGTTTTCCACACTATTCCACATAGAAGACTAGTAAGCAAGTTGGGTAGCTTGGGAGTGAGTCCAAAGGTGAACATTGGGTAAGAAATTGGTCAAGGAATAGGCAGCAAAGGATGGTAGTAAATGGAGTTCACTCAGAGGAAGAGAGGTGGCCGGTAGGGTGCCTCAGGGATCAGTGCTGGGTCCGGTCTCCATAAATTTCTTTATAAGTGACATTGCAGAGGAGCTGGAAGGGAAAGTCTGCTCCTGCTCTTTGCAGATGACAGCAAACTCTGTAATAGGGTGGACATTCCAGAGGGGTGGAAAGGTTGAGCAGCAATCTGAGAAAACTCAAGATGTGGTCCAGGGTATGGCTGTTGGGTTTTAATGTGAAAAGGTGCAAAGTAATTCACTTGGGGCACAGAAACCAAGGGATGGCATATAAAATAAAACTTGGGGGTGATTATATCAGATGACTTAAAAGAGGTCTGGCAGTGTGACAAGGCAGTTAGGAGAATAAGTGGGATGCTGGGGTGCCTAAGGAGGGGTATCATCAGCAGAAAGAGGAAGGTGGTGGTGCCTTTGTATGGACTGCAGGTAAGATTCCACCTAGAGTACTGTGTCCAATTGTGGAGGCCACATCTCAGAAAGGACATAAACTGAGTGGAAGTGGTCCAGAGGTGGGCAACTAAAATGGATCATTGCCTGCATCAGAAGTCCTACAAAGAGAGAGTAAAGGGCCTACATATGTATGCACAGGAAGAGAGGAGAGAGCAGGGGAATATGATAGATACCATTAAGTACCTCACAGGCATAAACAAGGTACGGTCCATGAAGGAAGTATTTTTCAGGAAAAAAAGTGCTGAAGTACAAGGGGCATGATAACAAGCTGGAGGGGAGTAGGTTCAAGAGAGATGTGAGGAAATACTTCTTCAGTGAAAGAGTGGTGGATTCCTGATACAGGCTTCCAGCAGAGGTGGTGGGGTGAAAACAGTGGTGGGATTCAAGAATGCATGGAAGAGGCATAATGAAATCTTAAGGAAAGTGAAGGGTGGTGAATGGGCTGGATTTCCTGTAGGATCTGCGGTGATACTATAGGCAGAGAAAAATGGGTAGATTAAGTGGGCCAAGCAGTCATTGCTTTGGTTACTTGGTTGACTGAAGATAGAAGAAGGTGTAAGCCCATCATGATTGTCTCCCACACTGTGTGGTTAAATATGTAGAAACCCATGTATTTATTGAGTTCTCTTTTCAAAGTGTTGAAGTCAGTTATGTCCACCAGACACTGAGGCAATTTGTTCCATAGTCTTGGGACCCTGTTAGTAAAGTAATTGCCTCTTTTCTTTGTTTTTACTCTGTGTACCTTGAATATTTTCTTGTGGGACCTAGGATCTATAGGCCTCACATAAGGAATGAATCCACATGCCAAGACAACGTCATGATTTTTTTTATTATATTGAAGAATTACAGGTAATCCCCTCTCACTCTTATTTGTTCTATTGACATCAAATGTAAGTCATTTAACCAATGTTTGTAGGGTTTGTGTTTTAGTCTGGAGATGAACTTTGTTGCCTTCTTTGGACACCCTCCAATAAATTGACATCCTGCCTTTGATATGGTGCCCAAAATGGAGAAGCATAGTCTATGTGGGGTCTTACATATGACATATACAGACTCATAATACTATGTTCATCTCTTGTGACAAATGCCTTTTTAATAATGTTAATGAATTTGTTGGCTCTTTTTGTTATTTTTCTAATGTGTGTATGCATTGTAAGGGAGTTGTCATTGAATAATACCCAAGTCCTTCTCATTACGTACTTCTGGTAAAGGAAATTGCATCAGTAAGCAGTGCCTCATGTGATTGCTTTGACCTAAGTGCAGAACTGAGCATTTGTTTAAATTTAACTCCATTCTGTTTTCTAATACCCAGCACGTGACCAGTTCCAGATCATTGGCTAGGGACAAATAGTTTGCCTCGGTATCGACTTCTCATGCTATTCTTGTGTCGTCTGCAAATTTGATGATTTTGTTAGTAATCTCAGAATGAAGGTCATGAATGAAGCAATTAAAAAGAAAGCAAGCCAAGACTGACCCCTGAAGAACCCAACTGGTAACTGCCCTTTCTGAGGATAGCTGTCGTGATATTCTCACCCACTGAGCTCTGTTTTGTAACCATCAATAAACCTATTTAAGAAGGAACTGAACCCCATGGTTTTCAGCTTAAGGATTAATTCTCAGTGCAAGACCTTATCACACACCTACCTGAAGTCCAAGAAAATAACAACCAATGGGCTATCTGCATCCAAACTTGAACTCAGTGACTCATAAAATATAATGAGATTTGTGGTGCAAGATATTCCTTTATTGAACCCATGCTGGGTATTATCCTGTAAGCCTAATGAAGTGGATTAATTTTCAAACCTGGTCTTTATTAATTTTTCCATCAGCTTACTGGGCACCAATTTTAGGCTAATTGGTTTGTAGTTCTCAAGGGATGTCTTGCTACCTTTTTTGTGAATAGCTGTTACAACAGCTTGTTTCCATTCTGTTGGTACTGTTCCTGTCATTAAGGACTTATTAAATAACAACCATAGAGGTTTGCATATACTGTTGGCAAGATTTTTTTAGAAAGGAAGGATGTAACCCATCAATACCTGCTGATGAATTTATTTTGAGAGATTGAATCAAAGCAAGTACCCCAACAAAAGAGAAACCCATCTTGCAACTATCCTCAGACTTCCGTGAGATAGTGAAATCATCTTTTTTTTATTGAACACTGAACCAAAATAATCATTAAATGCATTCAATATTTCTGTAGGATGTTTTATAGTTGATCCATTTATGACCAGTGGCCCCAGGGGGTTGCTGTTTTTATTCATGTTGTTTATATGTGAAAAGAACGCTTTCTAATTCTCTTTTGTTGTAGCTGTTCTAAACTCAGGATTGCATCTTTCATTCCTTATTAGTTGCTTTGTTTTATTTTTAACTCAGACCTGTTTTTCCTCATAGAAGAGTCTGTTTTTTTTTCTTCTTGTGTTCTAAGTAAGCCTTTTCTTTCTTTTTTATTTGCTTCCTCAGTTTGTCTGTCATCCATTTCAGAACTTTGCCCTTGTTATTATGAATCAATATATTTATAACAAACCATTGTTCTATGGTTTTAAGAATGTTACATATAGTCATTATACTTCTACCAAATTATGTTTTAAGATTTTCTTCCTATTTAATATAGTCAAGTATTGTCTGAATCTTCAGATAATTAGCCTTCTTATCTTGATGTACTTTTTTTTTATTTCCTGGATTACACACTACTGAGTAGCCAAAGATTATCATGGAGTGATCACAACTACCTAGTGTTTCTTCCACTCTGACCTTTGACAATGCATGATTGATATTAGTGACTACTAAATCAAGTATGTTCTTACCCCTAGTTGAGGACTAAACTAATTGGTCAAGACCTGTTGCTGAAAGTGAGTTAAGAAAGCTTGTTTCCAGGTTAGAGTTACCAGTAACATTTTCCCAGTCTGTCCCAGGAAAATTAAAATCACCTAGAATTATTACTTCTGACTTGTCAGAAGCAAATGTGATTTCTTTTAGTAACCATGCAGTGTACTCAGTACTGCTCATTCTTGGTCAGTAACAGTTATCTTTTCTGCTGGAAAATCCTGTGTTTCAATGTTTAAGTGACTTATGCCTGCTTTGCATCTGGTATGTATCTAAAAAACTTAAAAACTGCAAAATAAGTTAAAATAATTGGCTAAGACGTTTTGCAGTGCAATGTAGTTCAGGCAGGAAGCATGCCAATCTAAGTAAGAATATAATACATTCAGGACAAACTAGATTGATGATGAATCCTTATTTTTCTTAATTGATGATGAATCCTTATTTTTCTTAACTGTCTAAATATTTATGTATCTATTGCATCTACATCCCACTTCTTGGTTGTGCTGTCAACTTTTGTACTGAACTGGATGCATGTTGAATCTAACTTCCTTACCCCTAAGTGTAGTGCATTAGAAACTTAGACAATGGTGGCAGGAAAAGGCCAACTGTCAATCCAGTCTGCCTGTATTCCCCAGTTAAGTTCCAGGAGCTACTGTCCATACAAAGTAGTTCAATACAGAAGAGGTTGCACAAGGATGACGGTGCACCAAGACATCGTTGCGCTTGTTATTGTGAATTAATATACTTGAAACAGACCATTCTTCTACAGTCTTAAGAATGTCACATATAGTTGTCCAGCAGTCTTCTACCAAACTATTTTTTAAGACTTCTTCCAATTCAGTAGAGTCAAGTATTGTCTGAAACTTCTGATAGTTAGCCCTCTTTTAGTTCTTGATGTAAGGTTTTTTTTTTGTTTGTTTCCTGGATTACACCGTACTGAGTAGCCAAAAGCTATAATGGCATCATCACTACTACCTAGTGGTTCTTTCACTGTGACCACTGACAATCCATGATTGGTATTAGTGATTACTAAATTAAGAATGTTATTACCCCTAGTTAGGGACTAAACTAATTGGTCAAGACCTGTTTTCTGAAAGCAAGTACCTGTGGTTCCATCCCCTATGGACTCTCAACTCCCATGCGCCTCTTTCAGAACTCTACCTGGCCGAATGGTCTGGGGTTTTCTCCACAGCTGATATCTTCTCCACTCTGGCTGCCTTCAATAACATCTTTCTGAACATTTGGAACAGCCACAATCCTCCCAATAGGCTATGGCTCTGTCATAGGCATAACCCATGGGTCTTACCCCACCTGATCAATCTTTTCAAAGCCAGAGACTGTGCCTGGTGCACTTAGAAGTCATCCTCCAACTTTGCATATCTGGAAAATACAAAGCCACAAGAATCACATGTACAAATTCAGTACACTCTGCCAAAGCATACTTTTTCAAATCCAAGATGGAGGATAGATGCAATTCCCTCCCCCCCCAGAGTTCTGGAAGCCACCCCACTCCCTGCTAGGAACATCATCCCACCCACCCTCTGTCCCCACAGCTGCATCTGGCCCTACTGACTCCAGCATGTGTCCCATTGCCTCCTCCACAATCTACTATTTCACCACATGTGCCCTTCCACCTGATCAACCCCTATCCCCAACCCCTGTCTGCACTCACCCCCTCTCTACTCCCTCCCCTGAGTCCAGTTACTTCTCCCCTCCTTTTACCATCATCAAGGTTCTCTGCACGCTCAAATCTTTAAAATCTTCAAAGCAAAGTCCTGGTGGGCTTAACCCTGATTTCCTTAAAATCTTTGCACCAGCAATTGCCCCACCACTCACCCACATTTTTAACATGTCACTTTCTCAATGTTCAATCCCTAAGGCCCAGAAACTAGCTAAGATAATCCTGCTTCATAAAAGTGGTGATCTCTCCCTACCAAGGAACTACAGGCACATATCCCTCCTCCCCTCCCTCTCTAAAATCTTTGAATCTCATGTCTCCAAATGATTAAACTCCTTCCTGCACTCCAATGCCACCCTGACTCCATACCAATCCGGCTTCAGGTGACATCACTCCACTTCCTCCTCCTTACTCCGCCTTACCAATCATATTCACTCCGCAGTGGATAATGGCTAACTGACACTGGCTAGCTTCATCGACCTAGCCAAGGCCTTTGACTCAGCCTCCCACAGACTCCTCATAGACAAACTCACCACTATAGGTCTCTCACCCTCATCCACTGACTGGCTTAGGGCTTACTTAATGGACAGATTCCAATATGTGCATCTGGGTGACACCAAGTCCCCTTTCCTCCTCATCTATGCTGGAGACCCACAGGGATCTATTCTTGGGCTCACACCCTTCTCCATATTTGTAAATGACCTCCCCTCCACCTGCTCTACCTTGCACATCCACATGTACCCTGATGATTTGGTTATTTTTGCATCTGGTCCCTCCTTTCTGGTCATCAAGTCTGCCCTTCAGGCCAATTTAGAAAAAGTGTTTAACTGATTTGAAGCTAACTTACTTAAATGCAATACCAAGAAAACCATCACCCTGGCTTTTGGCATAGCCCAGAAGCCATACAAGCTCTCATCCCCACCCTCCTTCCTCTCTCCCTGGATGGATCAAAGATAGAGACTATGGATTCTTTCAAAAACTTGAGAGTTTAACTTGACCCTGAACTAGATTTCTCTCACTATCCTTCAGAAAGGAACTCCTTTTCAAGCTCATCCTACCATCCATAGATGATGCAGAAGTAGTTTATAGGTCAGCTCCTCAGTCTTCTCTATCCAAGTTGGACTCTTTATTCAATGCATTCTGCGATTTAACCACAAACCTCCCTTACCAAACCCACTATTGTTCTCCATACTTTTCCCTATCCCTTCCCTCTCTCCCCAGTCATCATCTTGCCCACTGCACTTCCTTCATTGCTAAGTACTGATTCAGCACTCTTTCTTCCTATCTCTCTATGTTACTAGCTCCCACCTCTAGCATGGGCTATGCTCTTTGCACCCGCAGTCCTCGCGCCTTCGCTCTTCCACAACCGCACTCACAATTGGTCAAGCTATCTTTTGTCTTCAGGCTCCCTGCCCTCCGGAAACATCTCCCCCTCCCTGTCTGCTTCTTGCCCACTGCAGCATCCCTCAAAAAACACCTTAAAATACTCCTTATATTCACCAGTTCTTGCTCCTCTCCTCTTTGTACTAGACAACCTGTGTCCCCTGAATCCTGGACATCCCTACAGGAGCTGTGCCAGCCCTATTTTTTTTTTTTTGGTTCTCCTCTATCTCTCTGTTAAGCCTCCTGATGCTCTACTTCCTTTTTACAAGAATATTTCTTTTTGTATATAATCCCCTAAATTCTACTTGTACTTATTTATACTCCACTACTGTATGCACCTTATTATATATTGTTCTCCAACCACACTGTTTATTTAATGTATGATTGTTATACTTACTGATATGGTATCATGTGCCATCCTCCCCTACTCTGGGTCACACCTGGAAATGAGCCCCGACTCAATGTGCCTTTCCTGGTTACCAAAATGTTAAATAAATAAAGAATCACTTGTCAAATGGAGATGTCAGGCTGACTACATGGAAGAAGTTAAATAAATGATTAAATTATACACGCTTTTACTGCAGAATGATTTCAGTCCCCACTATTGACCTTAAATTCTCCATTTATGACACAGTAACCACGGCTTAGAAAATGGTGTTTATTGATTCCAAAAACTAATGACTTTTTTAATCAATGAAGTACCAGCTTGTGCAACTTTCTATATACTTCCAAAGGCCCATCAATCATTCTTGAGATGGGTGAAGTCCACAAACATTGCTCCACAAAATATTTCACAAATTTCACACAGTTTGCAAAATATTCCGTGAGTGCAAAGTGTGAAATTCCGCCAGTGAAATGTAAAATTGTTCCTGCAAAGTGCAGAATTTCGCCCTCAAATGGCAGAATTTTGCCACTCACAGGTGAAAGTCTGCCATTTGAGGGTAATATTCTGCTGTTCACAGGCAAAACTTTGCACTTTGTGGGTGAAACTCTGCATTTTGCCAGCAGAATTTTGCACTTCGCACCCAAGGAATATTTTGTGAATTGCATGAAATTCTCAAACTATTTTGTGGGGTGAAAATTCAGACTTCACCAGAACTTCACTGGCAAAATTAAACTTTGCTGAATCTCTAAGCATCACAAAAACCACCAGGATGTCCAATAGTCAGTGGTGTTAAATCACTCACAGAACCACTGTCCTATTTTGTTGACTCTTTTCTAAGACCTTTTGTGGCCAGCTTACCATCCTTTTTACAAGATACAAAAGATGCCTTAATGTCCCTGGATGGAATTATTATGAATGAAAACATGACTTTTGTGACATTAGATTTGAAGACATTATACACTAATATCCCCATGAGTGGGCACTGGACTCTGAGCATTCTATTCTTTTTAAATCAAAGAGACATTGATGCACTTCCTCCCAATGACTTTTTAATCAAACGTCTCGAATATGTTTTAACCAGCAATGTTTTCACATTTGACAGGGAATGATTCATTCAAACAAAAGGAGCTGCAATTGGAGTGACATGTGATCCATCAGTTGTAAATTTGTATGTGTGGGAATGGGAAGGGAAATACATACTGAATGCAAATGTGAACCCAATTTTTCAAAAAAAAAAAATTATCACAGGTTTATTGATGATGTGATTATGCTGTTGGAAGGGAATGAAAATGAATTGTTAACATTTATAAACTTTCTCCATTGTGCAACCCCCCACCTCAGATTCACATATACATTGAGTTCAGATTCCATCAACTTCCTAGATCTTACCTTATACAAACAAAACAATGGTAAAATTACTACTGAAATACAGTATTTAGAAAAAAAAAACAGCAGGGAATACATTGCTGTTAGCTAACAGCTCTCACCCCAAACATACAGAGGAAAACATCCCTAAGGGGCAATTTCTGTGGGTCAAACATAACTGCAACACCGACTTGGATTTTGCTAAAGGTGATGATGCCCTTAGTAACAGACCACAGGAAAGGGGATACAACAGAAATGAGATTATATGAGCCAGGGAAAATGTAAATTCTTTGGACAGAAGCTCCTTACTACACACAACTATAAATTAAGCTGAAACAGTACCCTGCTTCAGTTTTGTTGCCACCTACTCTGCTCATGTCTCGAACCTAGAACACATCATTAATAAACATTGGCATGTATTATTCAGTGACCGAGGACATACAGAATTAGCATAAAATCCACCAGCAATGGCATATGGGAGGGCCACAACACTAGGGAATAAGTTAGTACATAGTCATAACTTCAAGGTTCTCAAAACAACTTGGTTAACCCATGGCTCCAATGGTTGCCACCAACGTAAATGATTCATAAATTACAAACATATACAGGTGGATAAATAGTTTGGGAGCCATAACACTAAAAAAACATTCAAGATTAGGTAAATGATTATATGCAACTGTACAGGTGTAATGTATCTGGCCAGATGCACTTGTAACACTTTTTATGTTGGAAAAACAACTAGGATTTTTAAAACTAGAGTAGGTGAGCATATCAGGGTGACTGAGAGAGGGGGCATCACGTGTGCCACAGCAAATCATGTAAAATGAATGAATAATGCATGATTCATGTTTTTGGCAATTGACAAAGTGAATCTTGACCCAAGAGGCGGGAATTTTAATGATCTGGTTCTGAGAAGAGAAGTTTTCTGGATCATGTTCCTGAGAGCCACAAAATGTGCTGGACTTAATACTGGTTTTGACTGTAAATCCTTTTTAAAATGAATTACACACGACAGTGTTTTTTATCTGCATCATGTCTCGGTTATAAAAATGAGTATAAAAAAAAGTCTTTTGTGAATTTTAAAGGCCAGCAGGAATTTTTATTTTATTTTAAAATTTCAGTGGTTCTATTATTGCAACATTAGGAATAGACCCTTTTGTCCACTCTACTGAAGAGTGATTTATAAATATTGATTGTTTATACTGTATATGTGTGTCTCTAGTATTTAGACTATGCAGCCTAGATACAATATACAGTGCACCTTTTTTTCTTCAATCCCTCCCCTGTCTCCACCACCCAGCTTCCTCTGCTTCTCTGTAAATACTGCTATCTGATACAATGTCCCTTCAGGTGTACTGATTTTTCTAATTTTCCATTTGTTTGCTTTAAGCATAGATGTGTCATTATGACATCATAATAATGCACCTATTTATTGTCTGTATCACTCATTCTGCATCAGCTTTTGATAAATGACTAACATCCAAAAGGTATTAGGCATGCAGATGATTTGTCTGTTTGTCCTGTGTGGATGCATGTGCTTGAATAAACTATGGAATCTTGAATATCGGAGCCAGTTTGTTCATACAAAATAGCATTCCTCACTATCCACCCCAGTTCCCCTCCCTACTAGTACCACCCTGAGCTGCCACTATACCATTCAGTCTCTCCCAGTTGCGCTTAAAAACATGTATGATTTTGGCGCCCACCACCTTGGCTGGCACAATTTAACAGTTCCACCACCTTTTCTGAAAAACAAAACTTTTAAACCTCCCTCCCATCAGTTTCCACTCATGCCTCTGTGTCCTTAATCTGTTATTCGTGTTAAATAGTTCCTTGCCGTTCACCTTGTTTATTCTATTCAGAATCCTGAAGGTCTCTATCATATCATGGCTGTCATGTCTGGTCTCCAGCAAGCACATGTTCAGTGCCTTGAGCCAGTCCTTTTAAGAACTGCCTTTCTTGCCCTGAATCACCTTGGTCACCCTTCATTACATTGCCTGTAACCTGTCCTTATCTTTCCTGAGGTAAGAACTCCAGAACTGGGCACAGTACTCCAGGTGTGGCCTCACCAGTGATCAATAAGGAAGTACTAAAAAATCTTTTCTTTTAGAGTCAATACCCCTTCTGATACAGCCCAGCATCCTATTTGCCTTACTATTGACTTTGTTGCACTGGGTTGATTGTTTAAGGGAGTCACTAATGATGACTCCTAGGTTCCTTTCCTGAGTCTTAATGCTTAGCTTTACCCCTTCGGTTCAAAACTCTGTTCTGGGGTTCTTGTTCTCCAGGTGCATCACCTTACACTTGAACTTTTGTGTTTAATTTCAACTGCTAAACCTTAAGCCACCTCTTTATTCTTGGCAGGTCACTCTGCATCCCTCTAATTCTCTCATTACTAATGACCCCCCACTGAGCATAGTGTCATATGTGAAGTGGCACAACTTGCCCTAGATTCCTTCTACAATGTCACTGATGAATATATCGAAGAAGACCCATGCCAGATCTCTGTGGTACCCCAATCATAATCTTCCTGTCTTCTGATTTGACACCACTAATCACAACCACCTACGACCTCCCCTTAAACTAATTTCCTACCCTTCTTTATATGCACTTTGCTTCACCCTGATCCTTCATTTTTTTCAGCAATCTACTGTGAGTCGAATGCCTTGTTGAGGTTGAAGTACAGTAAATCCATGGCATGGTCCCTATCCAATACCTTCATCACCCAGTCTAAGAAAACTATCAAGTTCGTCTGACAAGATCTCCCTGACATGAACCCATGCTCTTTATTATCCTGGAGTCGGTTGCTCTCCTGGTATTCCACAAGGTTCTCTTTGACCTGAGACTCCATCAGTTTACCCAAAGCAGAGGTAAGACTGATAGATCTGTAGTTCCCCACTCACTCCCCCTTATGGAGTGGAACTATATCTGCTACCCTCTAGTCTTTTGGTGCTAACCCAGTCTATAATGAGCTACTGAATAGCCCTACCAGGGGTTTAGCCAGTTCCACTGCCAGTTCATTGAGTACTATCTGGTGCATCTCATGAGGCCCTGGGGCTTTATTTATCTTAAGGGCTGCTATACCTTCCCAGACCTTTTCACTGGTAAATGCCATTTACTTCCTAATTTAAAAATGAAGCCCCATTTCCCAACCTTCACCACTAAAGTTTTTATATTATATTTTATTACATTTTAATGATTTATGATGCAGAACATATGTTAATAAAACAGAGAAAAAAGCATATTATATTTTTCCTGTACAAGACACTGGTTAGTCCCCATCTGAAGTATTGCGTGAAGTACTGGAGGCCACACCTTCACAAGGACATCAACCAAATTGAGGCAGTTCAGAGAAGGGCAACCAAAATGGTGCAGGGACTGCATCAGAAGACATATGAGGACAGATTAATGGAGCTCAATATGTATACCCTAGCGCAAAGGAGGGAGAGAGGTGATATGATCGAAACATTCAAACACCTTAAGGGCATTAACAAGGTGAAAGAGTCTAACATGTTTAAATATAAGAAAAATAGCAGGACAAGAGGACACAGCATGAGATTAGAGGGAGGCCAATTAAGGGGAATGTGAGGAAATTCTTTTTCACAGAAAGAGTGGTGGATGCATGGAACGGCCTACCTCAGAAAGTGGTGGCTATGAATACAGTGCAGGGCTTCAAACAGGCATGGGATAGGCATAAGGAAGCAATACAGATGAGTATGAATAGATAGGCCATTGACAGAGCAAAGGCCAATGGCACATTTATAAGGTAGAAAAAGAAATGGGCCAACTAGATGGGCCTTGCAGTCCTTATCTGCTGTCAACCTCTATGTTTCTATGTTACATAGGATGTTCAAGTCTATTATGTCTGAGGGGGAGAAAACACACTGTTTAGAAAGAAAAAGTTTAGTAAATTCCTACTTATGCAGACCACATACTTGAAGTTCCATAGAACTTTAGTTAGTCATTTAATTAATTTTAAATCAGTATATCCTCACAACTCACCTACCTCAGGCTTCCCCCCATAGCGGTTAGCTATAAAGAGTTAGCTCTATAAATATACTTATAATTAAGGATGAAGCTAACTATAGGGCAAACAACACAACAAAGTGTATTAGATTTCTGTTAAACTATAGTTCAGTATGTTATTCTAGCCCCTCCACTGCTTCTATAATCAAAGACATCCTGTTTAGAAGGAGATGATATCTCTCCATCCTCATCTGATTCTTTGCCATACTGTGCAAAGAAGAGGAGGAAGAAGAAGAAGAATCAACATTTATATAGTGCTTTTCATACACAATGTATCCGAAAGAGATTTACATGCAATGCTAGACTGGTAGTGAAATGACTGAATGTGTAGTGGCGGCCATATCACACATCATCGCCCACACACAGCCTGGACAACTGCATGATCCAGTTTTATGGGAAGGGCAATATTGGCCAGGACGCTGGGGAAATTCTACTACTCTTGGGAGGGGGCGCTGTTGGCCCATTACAAGATGCAGGTCCCAGGTGTAGCAGAGGAGGTGGATGTGCTGCCGGCTGACAAGCTGTTCTCCCCCCCATCCAAGGATTGCTAGGAGAACAGTGGTATGACTACAAACCCTGCAGAGTGTAATGAGCAACATAGTTACGGAGTGTAGTCAAGTGAAGTAGAGATATAAACAAAGAAACTGGCAACTGCGACAATGATAATGGAAACTGGTGACTCTAAATTGGAAACCGCATTGGAAGAATTTCACTTGGCAAATGATGAAGTTGCCATGGACAGTCCGAAACAAAAAGCAGCAAGTAAATCTGAGGTTAAATGCAGTAGTACAGAGAAATGCTTGCTATCAAGGAGACAGCTGGAAAGAGAATCAAAAGAGGTGCTACAGAAGTGCTGGAAAGGGAAATTGACTAAAAAAGAACTGTTGTTTGGTATACTGATCAGAACTTTGGACTGATAGCAAACCTCAAGGGAGCAGTTGAAGAAGGTATTTTCAATTTGCTCTCCAGGAGTGCCTGACCAGGACTGGACACCAGAGCGGACCCTGCAACAAGCTGGATGGCAGCAGGATATAGCTGATAAGTGGGTCCCTGACCTTACTTTTGATTTATCTTAGGGACAGTCTGAAGGACATACTGAGCAGCAGGAAAGCTTTGAAACAGAACCTAGTAGAGTACATACTGCCATGATGCAGGGGGACACCAGTAAAAGGGGTGACTCTAATATAGAGAGCAGCAGAGAGAAAGACAGAGAGAGAGAGACAAAAACTGAGAGGGATCACGAACTTGAGAGATCTAATACAGTCATTACAGATGGGGATGGGGAAATTCCTCAAACCACAATAAATGACAAAAGAGAAAAAAATGGTGGAAGGAGACAAAAGTAATGGGGGCCAGAGTCAGGATGGTGATGACATACATTTGCAAGAACAAAACAAGGAGACAGGAACAACAGGAAAGGATCAAGAACAGATACAGAATAATGTTAACCAGGTCCCTATGGATCAAGATTTGGGGGAGGGGGATAGTGGATCACTGAAGCAAAACAGTAAGGACTTTTCTATGGAATCCGAAGATGGTTCTGGGGAAGACGGAACTTCAACTGGTGCAGGGCAGAGGAAAGAACACAGAGAGGAAGCTGGTGACACTCATTTTAATACAGACCCAAAACAGAACACTCAATCCCCACCTAGAACAACCAGATTTTCAGACTTAATTGACAAATCACCACCAAATCAGTACAGACATGCTGTTCGCATAAGATATAATGGTGGCCTGGAATTACTCCTCGATAGGGAATATGTTGGGGAAAAAAACTTATAAAGAATTGCTACATTTTGTACCCTCTGAAGTTTATACTTTAATTCATACATCTGGCAAGGAGAACTTTAACTTCAGTTTTCACACTGCCCATGATTTAGATAAGTTTTGGACTTCCTGTAATCAGAAAATGCTTTCCCCATTGAGGACACCATTTATGGTGATTCCACTTACCAAACCAGTTATTAAAAAGATTACTGTGATGTTCCGTACAGAAAGTGTCAATACTGGTGATATTCATTATTGGCTACAAAAGCGTTGTGACATTCTAAGTGCCCCAGAGCCTATAATTAGTTCTGAGTCTTTCTGGACAGGGGGATGGCACTTTAAGATAAAGCTGTGACAAAATGACTCTGGCATTATCCTTCTGCCTAGCAGTTTTTTCATCAGCAGAGATCATAGGATATGTTTCTATGCCAGACAGCCAAAGGACTGCCATAAATGTGGGGAAATAATTCATTTGGCTAGCTCATGCGACAAGTTGAGGTTCATTTTATGCTGGGAATATCACCATATTAGTTCAGAATGCAGGAATGTGGCAAGGTGTAATTTATGTAACTTTAGGGGGCATGTATTCTATAAATGCCCATGGGATCACACAACAGGCCTGATGGAGTAATCCAGGATGTTATCATCAGGAAAGTTCAATGGAAGGCAGAAGAGCAGGCATAAACCAATCCTCCCCCCACAGAATCCTTGGCTAGCCCCACAGAAGGAATAAGAACTCCAAATAATACTGACAATCAGCAAAGTGATCCAAAAGAGGCTGTGCAGGCTCAGGAACCCATCACTGTAGGCCCAGAAAATGCAGGACCTGAGAGGCAACAAGATCAGCAGATGGTGGAGTCCCACCCCCACCCTGCCACAGCATACAGAACCTACAGATGGATAATTGAGAGAGGAAATCCCAGATTCTCAGGAGATGCCACCCCCAATACCTCCCCCCTCCCCAGACTCCTGGACTACCTCAGTGACTAGGAGAAGTGCCAGACTGGGACCTTCTGTACTCCCTGAAACTGTGTTGTGTAATAAATATGGCCAAGCAGCTGCTGCTACTTGGGAAGAAGGAGTGGGGGGATACCGACATTGATGGCTCAGATACAGATGACGTTTCCTTGAAATACCTCCCTCCCTCTTATTGAGAGGCAAGAAGGCAGGAAGAAAAAAAAGAAGAAAAAACACTTGGGGGATGTATGGGACTGATAATTTCTATTCTCATGAAGCCCCTAACATTTGCCTCTTTAAATGTTTGTAGTATTTTGAATAGGGGTAAACGAGAGCTGTATTTTCTTTACTACAGCAGCAGGCATTTAATGCAATTTTTTTTTTGCAGGAATCTTGGCTTAATACAGCAGCTTCTGTAAACCAGTGTGTAAAAAGACATGGATGCGGGGACCATCTTACTGGTCTTTTGGGCCAGACAGGGCTGATGGGATCGGGATTCTTTTTCAACGGGATCAGTTTCAGCTGCAAAAATTGATTGATCTATCACCAGGCCGCTTACTGATTTTGGATTATTTGCTAAATGGACAAGTGTGTAGATTTTTACCTGTCTATACATTCCAAAGCAGAGAGAGTGGAACTGTTTAAATTATTACAACCCTTTTTGGCTACTACTAGACAGATTTTTTTAGGTGGAGACTTTAATTGTCCCCTAGACTTGTCTAGTATATCATAAGCTGGAAAAAAATCTACTGTGACACACACACACGCCCTTTTAAATTGCTGAAAAATATCTGGTCTGCGAGATGCAGCTACCTTGCCGACTCCCCACAGGGTAGATAAAACTTTTGTGAGGGGGCATTTGGCTACCCAGATTGACTATTGCTTTTTGTCTCCGAATGTCCAATTTAAGGATTTGCAGGTTATTCCTATGGAATTCTCTGACCATTCTATGCTGAAACTCGAGATGTTATTTCAGCAGACGATGTCACACATGCACTCAGCAGGTCAGGCCCTCTGCTCCCACAGTGCCAACCTCTGAGTGCAGTATTCTGAACAGATAACAGACAGGGTAACCCTCCTGTCTCCTTGTGGGTCCAAATCACATTTAGTCTCAAGTTCTGGGGGGATTCAAACTGTGAACCTTGTGCTAGCGTACCCAAATGTTCAGGCTCAGATAATCTGCTCTTTGGGGGATGCCAGATATCTTTCGCCTAAGGGCACCTAATCAGATATCCAAAATGAACCCTTAAAACTCCATTATAAAACCTTAGGTATATTCTTACCTTTTCTCAGTTTGGTAACACCATTCCAGCTTCTGAACAGTTTTGTCAAATCTTAACCCTCAATGCACCAGATGCAAAAGAAAGAACTTGGAAGACCCAGGCAGGATTTGGAATAAAAGGTTTACTTAAATGGATACAAATATGTAAAATGTAAACACAGAACACTATATCACAAAGCATATAATCACTTCAAAGAAAACAAGGAAGAGTATAAACTCCTAACACCATACAGTTAGACTTTTTCTATCTAATGTATACCTCTACCAGTGCCTTAGTTAGATCTGAGATCTTGTTTCTTAGGAGTCCAAAAAGGAATGTATCCAAGATCAGGCACAAGGCTTAGATTAAACTGTGTCTCCACACACACACACCACTTCCATGATGTCATCCAGCTCCTCCTTTTAGAATATAAAAAAATATATCAAACAGGATGTCTTATCAGGAGATGTTTTAAATTCTGTGACTTCAGCAAAAACTAATTTTCCAAATTATTACACTCTTTAATCAAACCTTTCCCTTGATCTTGTGTGGTTTCCTGCTTTCCCAAGGGTCAAAGGATTTTATAACTTTTTAGCACCATAGTGATATAATATTTTTTCTTCCTCTAAGATGTCATAAAAGTTTACAAGCCCTATATTCTGGTAGCTGGGTCAGCTCTAATTAAATCAGGGAAGTAGGAGACCCTTAATAATGTCTCTCTAGTCTTTTTAATTACCTCTTGGTTTCAGGTTAATATATCCTGTAGCTGAAACCTTGGGGTGAGGGGGGGTGGAGGCACCCATCCCACAGGCTGTCTCATGAGCGACACTCACATACCACATTCTATATACAAATATCGTAGAATAATCATAACCAACTGGTCAAGCATCACAATCCTCCCTACCTAGACTGAATTTGGGGGCTCTATACCCTGTATGGGATGTGCTTCCCAAATCAGTTCACTCCTCATAAAGATGCTAAAGGCCATCGCTGTTTTGATTGGTTGCTCCAGCCCTATGTAAGATTGTCATGTCAAACATTTGCAAGGCAAGACTCCATCTTAACAATCTACCATTAGTTTTTCCCATTTGGGTCAGCCAAACTGGGGGTTGTGATCCATTTGTACCTCAAAATGCTGCCCATATTTATATGGCTCCAAATTCTTTAGGGCCCACACTATAGCAAGGCATTGTTTTTACACAGTAGAGTATGCCTCTTCCCTGGGAAGTAACCTTTTACTTAGGTACACTACAGGGTGATCTTTCCCTTGGTTGGATGTCTGACTCAGTACTATCCCAATACCCATGTCTGAGGCATCAGTCTGAACTATAAAGGGTCTGCTAGTCAGGAGTTGTCAATACAGGAGCACTGCACAGTGCCTCCTTCAGTCTGGTAAAGGCTTTTTTACAGTCTGGTTCCCAGGTAATTTTCTTAGGCATTTTCCTCTTTACCAGGTCAGACAGGGGAGCAGTCAAGGTACTGTAATTGGGTACAAATTTCCTATAGTATCCTGCTGTCCCTAGAAAACTCCTGACCTGCTTCTGCATTTCTGGTCTGGTCTGGGCCATGCCTTTATCACCTCTATTTTTACTTGGTTAGGACAGAGCTGACCCTGGCCCACCACATGCCTGAGGTATGCACTTCTCCCATGGCCTCCTGGTACTTCTCAGCTTTGACAGTGAGTCTGGCCCTCTGTATCCTGCCCAGCACTTCCCTAAGGTGGGACAGGTGTTCCTCCCAGCTGGCACTAAAGATGGCAGTGTCATCCAGATACACCACAGTGTACTGCTCAGCACCATTTAACACCTGATTCACCAACCTTTGGAAAGTGGATGGGGTGTTCTTCATTCCAAAAGGCATTACTTTAAATTCAAATAAGCCTATTGAGTGATGAAGGTCGACCTCTCCCTAGCTCTGTCCATTAACTGTACCTGCCAATACCCCTTTGTCAGGTCAATAGTCATAAGGTAGGCCGCTCATCCCAACTTGTCCAGGAGTTCATCCATCTGGGGCATTGGGTGGGTGTCTGACTTTGTGACTGCATTCAGTCCATGATAGTCCACACAGAAATGAGCAGAGCCATATGGCTTGGGCACAAGGACTACAAGCGAGGCCCAGGGGCTGTGGGATCTCTGGATTACCCCTAAATCCAGCATTTCCTCCATCTCCCCCCTAATGTCCTTTTGGACAGCATCTGAAACCTGATATGCTGTCCACCGTATGGGCGTCTGTGACCCTGTCTCTACATCGTGCATCACTAAGGGGGTTAGCCCAGGCTTGGTGCTAAACAGTGGGGAAAAATCTGCTAAAACCTCCCTTACTTTCTGGACCTTGTCCGGGGTCAGCTGGAGAGAAATTTAACTGCCCCCACAGAGCACTCACACTTGCTTTCTTCCAGCAAATCCAGAAGTGGGTCTCCTTCATCTATTCCTTCCCCAGGACTGCATACTGCAAACACCATGTCAGCCCTATTAGCATATGGCTTCATCATGTGATATGATACATCCTTTCTATCTGTCTTCAGTCAAGTAACTCTATGATATAGTTCATGTCATTTACCTTCCTAACTACTTTGTACAGTCCTGCCCACTCAGCCTGCAGCTTGCCTTTCTGGAACGGAATAAGGACCATGATTTCCTGACCCATCATGTACAAGTGAGCTGTGGCTCTGCAGTCACACCACACTTTTTGTTTCTGTTGGGCAGCTGCCAGGTTGCTCTGGGCTGTCCCTATAAGCTCCTTCAGACTTTCCCTAAACCTAAGGACATAATCCACTATGGGAGTTCCTTGGGTGGTGTGCTTGCCTTCCCAGTCCTCCCAGATCAAGTCTAGGGGCTCATGTACCTGACATCCATATAAGAATTTGAAGGGGGAAAATCCTGTTGACTCTTGTGGCACCTCCCTGTATGCAAACAACAGGTGGGTAAGGTATTTCTTCCAGCACCTTCCATGCTGTTCAGCAAATGCTTGAAGCATTGACTTCGGGGTACCATTAAATCTTTCCATGGCTCATTGGCTTGCGGGTGATAAGGTGTCCTGCATCTCTGCACCACCCCACACTTCTCCTACAAATATTTCATCAGGTCCAACATGAAGGAACCCCCTAGATCGGTGATAACCTCCTGGGGAAGCCCAACATGTGAGAAATCCCAAGTAAGGCATCTGCCACTTTGTCTGTCCTCAGTGAGGATAGGGTGACTGCCTTGGGGTGGCATAATTCACCACAGTCAGGATGAACCTTTTCCTGGAGGAGCTGGGGGTTTTATAGGCCCCACAATATCGATTCCCACCCTCTGGAATGGCTCCTCCACTATGGGCAATGGAATTAGGGTGGCTTGGATTTTCTTACCCACCTTCCCTATTTCTTGGCACTGGTGACAAGATCTGCAATACTCCTTCACTGCTGGATGAAGTTGGGCCAATAGAAATTCTGGGCCAACTGCTGCATAGTGTGTGCAATTCCCAGATGACCAGGCAAGGGAATATCATGTGCAATCTTGAGCAACTGCTCACGATACCCCTGGGGAACAACAAGCTGCCTGCCTATCACCCCTCCCTCTGTCTGTGCAGCCTGAGTTTACATCAGTCCATTTTTCTAATAGACCTTATGTTTACCATCTCCTCTCTGGGCTCTGTCAGAATCTGCCCAAGCCCTCAGCTTACCTAGACTAGGGTCACTTTTCTGAGCAGCTGCAAACTCCTTACACATTCCCAAAGCATGGGACAGGTCCCCTTCAGTCTCTAAACTAGGGTCCCTAGCACTAGCATCAGGGCACTCAGTATCACTGTCATTCCTAACCCTCTGACAATTGGTCACTCCTCCTTCTTCAGAGCAATTCTCTGTAGCTGTGTGGTTAACTGCTACTGGGGAAATTTCTACCCCCTTTTCATTAGTCTCCCCATCAGGAGACACAGGCTTGAGAACCAGCATCCCAGTCATTTCCACAATGGCTTCTGTGGCATCCAGGGAACTATAATTTTCCCTTGCTACTTGGCTACAGGTAACTGCACACACTATCCCTTGTTTGAGATTGTTGCCCAGGATGATGTCAACTGTTAATGTTTTGACTCCAGCCACCTGCTGCACAGTTCCCCCTCTTTCACCCCAGTCTAAGAGAACACTAGCGAGGGGCAATGTTTTCTCCTCACCAGTAAAGTCTTGTACAGTGACATATTTATTGGGTATAAGCTGACCAGGCAATACCATATCCCATTTTACCAAGACACTCACATACCATATTCAATATGCAAATATCATTGAAACATAGAAGCTGACAGCAGATAAGGACCACAAGGCTCATCCAGTCTGCCCATTTCTTTTTCTACCTTATAAATGTGCCATCAGCCTTTGCTCTGTCAGTGGCCTATCTATTCATACTCATCTGTATTGCTCCCTTATGCCCACCCCATGCCTGTATGAAGCCCTGCACTGTATTCATTGCCACCACTTCCTGAGGTAGACTGTTCCATGCATCCACCACCCTTTCTGTGAAAAAGAATGTCCTCACATTCCCCCTTAATCAGCCTCCCTCTAATCTTATGATGTGTCCTCTTGTCCTGCTATTTTTCTTATATTTAAACATGTTAGACTCTTTCACCTTGTTAATGCTCTTAAGGTGTTTGAATGTTTCGATCATAACACCTCTCTCTCCCTTCTTTGCTCAAGGGTATACATATTGAGCTCCCTTAATCTGTCCTCATATGTCTTCTGATGCAGTCCCTGCACCATTTTGGTTGCCCTTCTCTGGACTGCCTCAATCTGGTTAATGTCCTTGTGAAGGTGTGGCCTCCAGTACTGCACACAGTACTCCAGATAGGGCCTAACCAACGTCTTGTAAAGAGGGATTATTACCTCCCACTTATGACTTGTGATACCCCTACTAATACACCCTAACATCCCCCTAGCCTTACCATATCATAGTCTGACATAGTCATAGAACAATCATAACCAGCTGGTCAACTATCACAGATGACACCAAGGGTAGACAGAAGATTGAGACTGAATGTTTCACTGTTGAAGAATACCATTGTGCAGGTTAAAATTAGGGAACTATTACAGGCAAGAGGCACTTTTCGCTGTCTGTATGATACAGCATGGGAGTGGTGGAAAAACATCAAAAAAGAATTACAGGTTTGGTTCAAGAAATATGGGTCACACAAGAAAAATAAAGACTTTCTAAAATGTGTTTCATTACGTCAACATCTGTAGTATTTATATTTCCTAGTTAATACTACATCACATGATTATAGTATCCAGATTTTGCAAGTTAAAAACCAAATGAAAACCTGTCACTATGATAGGGTAGACACATTGACAACTACATTACTGTATGGCACTGCAAAGACCCCTATAGGTGACCCTCGTGTAGCATGTAAAACCAGAATAGAGAATTCTAGTGTGACTGCATTATGTGATGAGGATGGGTCAAGCAAAACTTCTCCACTAGATCTGAAGATGCATAATACAAAACTGTATTCCATGAGATTATAATTCATAAGGTTATAAGAAAGGAATTTGCTCAGGATTTGGTGAAATTTTTATATAAATCTGGGGATAAAACTCTGTTAAAAATTGGATGCCTATCTGCCTGCTTAATACAGATTGTGAAATTTTTAGGAAAGATGTTACATAAAGGATTATAAATTCATTTACAAGAATGGTTACTCCCGGAACAAACCTGTAGAGTGCCAGGTATGAGAATACAGGACAACCTTATTTTAACCAGAGACTGTTATGTTTATTGTAAACAAAATAATTTATCTAGGTTGTTGATTTCTTTAGATCAGAGCAAGGCCTTTGATAGGGCTGCACACAAATTCTTATTACAAGAACTGAAATAATATGGAGTCCCTCCAGTGATTGTACATGGCATTCAAACACTTTATGCTAAAGCTTCTGTGATACTTTGGAGACACTGTGGGGCTCCCGTTATGCCTTAGAGTGGGGTCCATCACGGCTGATCGATGAGTCCATTGTTATATACCATGGTGTTTGATATGTGTATCAGACATATCTCAGGGAATAGAAGGATTAAAGGAATTTGTTTACCAGGACAGACATACAAATTAAAGATTTCTGCATATGCGAATGATCTCTGTTTATTTTTAAGTACCAAAGAAAGTATAACACATGTTATGCAGGAATTACGTAAGTATGGCAAGGTTTTTGGTGCTCTTCTAAACATTGACAAAAGTGTGGATATTAGTATTGGATCAACGATAACAGACATGGATCTTTCTGGGGTAAAGATCTCTACTGACCCTATAAAAACTGGTCTGAGGCTATCCCGAATTGTGAATGGCCGGTGGAGAAATGGAAGAACTGGAAAATGTCCAAAAAGAAAAGGATTTTTATAATGAAACAATTTTTAGTTCCCCTATTATTATATATCAGCTGGGTATATCCAATCCCTTATAATTCTGAGACAAAAATATACAGCATTTTTTTTTTGGAATGTTATGAGAGAATAGGCTCAATCCGATAAAAAGAGATTATACATACTTACCAGTGCAAAAAGGTGGGGTGGGCATGATACACCCATTGTTTTTTTTATCCATGTCATTTTTTGAGTAGGAAATATAAAACCATTATTGCTACCACCTGGGGTTAGAGAGGAGAAGGTAATGTGGACTAGGACTTTAATGCAAGGTTTTTTGAATAGCTGGCAAGAAGAATCAATTAAACTTTAACCTAAAATGAAAGTACCTAATGTTACGACATCTACATTAAAAATATGTACAGTATGTGTGGCAGGTAACTAAATCAATGTTGCTTCAGAAGACTAGGAAACACTTGTATGATGAGATTTTATTGAAAATAAACCCTTACGATCCAGAGTTTAAATTATGCACACCAGTCTAAGTACCCTGGGCTGTCTCCCAGCTTATTCCTCCCCATATACCAGTTAGAATGTGGGATAATTTATGTATCACCTCGTTCACCATGCTCATGGTGACCTGGGGCCGAGTACACTGAAACTCTGAGAAATCGGCCGACACACCAGTGCCCATTGACCTCAGCGGGCACCAAGTGGAGTACATCTGCCTTTTATAGGTACATCAGGGAGCGTTGAAAGACAAAAGGAGGGATAGTGAGGTGGAAAACAATGGAAGGTGGGTGGGCATAGAGGGACAGTGAAAAAGCAGGGATACTGAATGAATACTTCTGCTCAGTATTCACAAAAGAGGAGGAGGGGGAGGTGCATAATCCAATTAACAGAAGCATTCTGGATAGGGGGGTCAATCCCAGTCCTTTCACAAAAGAAAGGGTTCTGAAAGAACTCCTAAAACTGAAGGTGGTCAAAGCAATGGGGCCTGGCAGAATTCACCCCAGAATTCTAAAAGAATTAAGGGGGAGAACTAGTGACACCACTGACTACCCTTTTTTACAAATCATGGGAGGATGGTGTGGTCTCTGAGGACTGGAGGAAGTTGGATAAAATTCCCCTTCACAAAAGTGGGAGCAAGACAGAGGCAGGAAACTAGAGACCTGTCAGTTTGACCTCTGTGGTAGGGAAAGTGATGGAATCACTTCTGAAGGAAAGAATTGTTGAGTACCTAGAGGCCAGTGGGGCACAAGACACAAGGCAGCAAGGGTTCACAGCAAGAAGGTCATGTAAGATGAATCTAATTGATTTCTTTGACTGGGTGACCAAAGTAGTAGACCAGGAAAAGGCTGTAGACATGGCCTACCTAGAATTTTAGCAAGGCATTTGACACAGTCCCACACAAAAGATTAACAATCAATTTAACAAGACTGGGAGTGGGTCCCAGGCTGGTAGCCTGAGTAAAACATTGACTGGATAACAGGACACAGAAGGTAATTGTAAATGGAGTCCACTCTGAAGAAAGAGAGGTTACTAGTGGGGTACCGCAGGGTTCAGTACTGGGTCCACTCCTTTTTAATGTCTTTATAAGTGACATTGCAGAGGGACTGGAAGAAAAGTATGCCTCTTTGCAGATAACATAAAGATCTGCAACAGGGTAGATACACAAGGAGGCATGGAAAGGATGAGAAGGGAATTGGCACGGCTGGAGGGATGGTCAGAAGTATGGCAGCTTGGATTCAGTGCAAAGAAGTGCAAAATAATGCACCTGGGGAACAAAAACCCTGGGGAAGATTACACAGTGGGGGAAGGGTAGTAACAACAACAAAAATGGAAAGGGACCTGGGGGTAATCATATCAGATGACCTTAAGGTTGACAAGCAATGTGAGAAGGCAGTTGGGAGGGCTGGTTGTATGCTGGAATGTATAGGGAGAGGCAACACCAGCAGAAAACAGGAAGTTGTTATCCACCTGTACAGACAGTTGGTGAGACCCCATCTGGAGTACTGCATCCAGTTCTGGAGACCCCATCTCTGCAAGGACATAGACAAGATGGAGGCAGTCCAGAGAAGGTCAACTAAAATGGTGCAGGGTCTGCAAGAGAAGCCATACGAGGAGAGACTAAAGGAGCTTAATATGTATACCCTTGAGGAAAGAAGGGAAGGGGGGGGACATGATAGAAACTTTTAAGTACCTCAGTGGAATCAACAAAGTCCAAGAGGGTAGCATCTTTCAGAAAAAGAAATGTGCAAGAGCAAGGGGACACAATTTGAAGATAAAGGGGGGACATCTCAGGGGCAATATGAGGAAGTATTTTTTCACAGAGAGGGTGGTGGACACATGTGACAGCCTTCCTGAGGAGGTAGTGGGGTCTAAAACTGTGGGGAAATTCAAGAATGCATGGGGCAGACATAAGGCAATTCTTGTGGTGGATAGGAAGAAATCGGTTGTTGGTTAACTAGTATCTGCAGCTTATCCTGTAGGTAAGAAAATGGGCAGACTAGGTGGGCTAAGCTGTCCTTATCTGCCATCAAAGTCTATATTTCTATGGATGTGTACATATGGGTGATTAAATGTAAAAGGGAATCTGAAGCATAAGCCTAGAGAAGAAGGAGATGCCCTTACATGGAATGTTTGGCACCTGATGAAATCATGATACATTTCCTGTTAGAATGTGAGTTTTCAAGACATTTTTGGTCATTTTTATCAGTCAAATGGAAATTATTTTAGTTGGCCTCCATGTCATATTACCAACTAGCATTAGGCCACTACACTGGTAGACTGATGACCTATGACAGGGGTACTTAGGTGGTATTCTTTGCCTGTTTAAAATGTTATTTATGGCAGGCACACAGACAATATGTTATTCAACATTATACAATGGCAAGAAAGAATCCTGGCTTCTGATTGGTCAGTTGGCCATCACAGCAGGGATGTTAAACTGGCATAACATCCCTGCTGATGATGGGATTGAGACTGATGATTGTTTGCATCTTCTCTTAAAAAAAAAAAAATTCTAAAAACTAAAAAAAATTCTTTAAAATTATTTTTTTCTATATAAAAAAATAAGCCATTGTATAATAGGAATAATGCCCTTCAGTGTGGGTGTTATGCTGGGATAACATCCCTTCTCAGGTGTTGAACACCTTCGGATGGTGGCCTCGGGCCCAACCACCCGAGGCGGGATGTTATCCCAGCATAACACCCACCATGTCAGGCATTATTCTTTTAGCAAAGAATTACTTATTTAGCTATTGGAAAGCTTGTGGAATCAGCATGCTTAGAGGTTTATTGTACAAATATGAACAAATTTACTATAAATATATTAAATTCAAAATGGAAAGGATTATAACAAGTATTAAGGTAAATGGTTATAAACCATATATACAGTGGTTTTCTGTTTAATAGATATAATGGACATTTCCCTTATGGGACTATGTATGATGTTGAGGAGGGTTAGGTTGATTGATTAATAAGGTAATATTACCATTTGGTAAACGTTTTTTGGTTAAATTGTATAAGTACCTGGTGTATGGGTCTTGGTATGTTTTTAAGTTTTAAAACTTGTTATTCTTTAATTTATTGCATTTTATGTTCTTTCTTATTTATAATACTTCTTTTCCCTATTAGTGGACACTGTCTTTTCTACACTATCTGAAATCTGAAAGGTGTTTCTGCTTTTTCTGTTTTTTTGTCAATGCCTTTTGCTTTATGACATGCTGAAATGTAATTTTGTTTATTATTATGATGTTTGTATTGAATTTTTCAATAAAAATGCCCCTACCTCTAAAAATTATGCCAACCATTAGGTTAGATGGTTATTTGAAAATTACATTTCAGAAGTAGTATATGTGGCAAATTACTAAACAGCTACTCCTGCAGAAATCCCAGAAGTGCACAGGTTAAAAGGTTTCTTGGTCCAGAGGAACCAGAATTTAAGCATTGTGACCCTGCTAATGACCATTTGGTGTATAGGCAGTTAACTCCTCCCCTGGTCCCCCAGAGAACGTGGGATACTCAGTGGCCACAGTATGTGTACATGGTAGGATAGGGGTCAGAAGAAATCAAAAACACAAAGCGCTGGAGGAGAGAAACTGTTTGCATCCAGATTGCACTGTGAAAGTAGAAACTCAGGAACATTTTCTGATTGATTGCATTTATTGATCAGAGTTATGGGTGTTTCTTGCTGATGAGTAGAAGTTGCCTTGGCTTATAACTGTGACTTATGACATGTTAGTTATAGGGAATTTCCCTCAGTTATTGTTGACACATGATACAGGAACACTGACCATATTTTTGAATGTTTAAAACTTTATTTGTGGCAGGGGAGATGCCAATTTCTTTTTCAGCAAAAACTAGTGTCATATATGACTTATTGTTCTATGTGTGAACATTCTTTACAGGAGATAATTAGGAAGAATCTGAAATTGCATCCAAGATCATGAGTGTTGGAGTGGTCGAGTTTTTGTTTATTTATTAAAAATATGCATAGGGTGGAGTGAGTAAGGTATATGAGTTTTGTGCAGATTTGCCAAATGATTATTGATGTTTCTTTTACTTTTGTATTAGTTTTTGTTCAATAAAAACACCCCTACTCTTTATGAAGAGTACCATGGGTTCTTTTACTTCCACCTAGACACCCACGAGGACAGCACCATAATGGGTAGAAGGGATCTCAGTTTAACATCTCATCCAAAGGATGGCACATCCCAACAGTACAGCACCCCCCTAATACTGTACTCGGGTGCCAGCATTTAGGTAAGAGCCCAATCATGGTGTGGGACGGGAACCCATGACCTTCTGGTCCAAGGAGGATGTGCTACAAACTGAGCCATAGGAAAGGCTGCCAAGTGATTTGTTCCAAAGAAGATGTGGGCCTTTTCTTTTTGCCAGATATGGACTTTGCATGTATTAATAGTTGGAACGGAGTGTCTGTTTCTAAAATGTCCTGTCTGTAGAATACGATTTTCCTATGACATTGATGCGTGGCAAACGAAAAGGCAGGAAAAACACTGAATCTATATCTCTTGCAAGCCAAACTACCTTAAATCCTAGAAAGCTTTAAACTGAGGTCAAAGTCTGATTTAAAAGCAAATGATTTAAGGATAGGGACTTTTGATTCTGTTCGTTTCTTGTGTCATTCTTTTATCTAATTTAAGACTTTTTTGGAACTCTAAACGCTTTAACAAGGAAAGGTAGGTTATCTGAAGGAAGGTAATACAGAGAGCTAAATAAACCCTTGTCAAGTTCCATGACTGATTCATATTCAGCATTTATTTTGATTGGCAAACAATCATTCTCAAGTTCTTATACCTAACTTGGTTCTCCAACAGTTCCATTGTTCTATGTGCAGTGTGTTGTAATTTTAGCCATACTAAATCCAGAAAGCTACACAGTGTTGTCTTTATCATTGATTTGGGCAGTATCATATAATCATAGAATTCTGTCAGCAGAAAAGAAACCCATGGCCCATCCAGTCTGCCCATAACCCGCCCAAGAAGACCCCCTCCCTCCATTACTAGCCTGCCCCCTGCCCATCAGACCCATGTACTTATCCCAAGCTCCTTTGAAGTTGTCTACTGTATTCACCCCCACCACCCATTCCAGCAGACTGTTCCAAGGCTGTACCACCCTCTCGGTAAAGATTCCCCACTTGATGTCCCCTCTGAATCTACCCCCCTCTGGTTTGTAGGCATGCCCTCTAGTGGAATTGTTTGTACTCATTCTGAAGATGCTGTCGATCCTCGCCCTGTTTATGCCTTTCAAGTACTTGAATGTTTCCACCACATCCCCTCTCTCCCTCCTCTTCTCCAGTGTGTACAGGCCCAGCTCCCCCAGTCTCTCCTCATATGACTTTCCCTGTAACCCCCACACCATTTTGGTTGCTGTTCTCTGGATCCTTTCCAGCCTGTCCTTGTTCCCTTGAAGGTTTGGCCTCCAAAACTGCACTCCATATTCCATGTGTGGTCTGACCATGGTTTTGTATAGCGGCAGGATCACCTCCCTCCTTCTGCTTGTGAATCCCCGCCCTATGCATGCCAGCATTCCGAGTGCCTTTCCTGCTGCTCTGTCACACTGACTTCAGATTTTCAGGTTATCTGAAATAGTGGTCTCTTTCCTGTTCTGTTACCTCCAGCTCCACCATCCCCAAAGCCAGTACTTTGCCCTTGGGTTATTGTGCCCTATATGCATAATGTTGCACTTTTTTTTGTATTGAACTGCAGCTGCCACCTTTCTGACCACTCCTCCAGCCTAGTCAAATTCTCTCTCATATCCTCCACCCCCCTTCTGTCATATGAACTCTATTACTACATATCTTCATATCATCAGCAACAGACACACCTTTCTCTATAGACCCTCCGTGATGTCCCCAGTGTATATGCTGACAAGTATGAGTCCCAACACAGACTCCTGGGGAACCCCACTGATCACCCTTTCTTCCTTTGAGTGCACCCCATTTACCTCAACCCTCTGTGTCCTCCTCACAAACCAATGTTCTATCCAGTTCATGAACTTGATCCCCACTCCTATGCTGTCTACCTTGCCTATCAGCCTCCTGTGAGGGATGGAGTCAAATGCCTTCCTGAAGTCCAGGTAGGCCATGTCCACCACCTCACCCTGGTCCCATATCTCTGTCACTCTGTCAAAGAATTTAATCAGGTTGGTCTGACATGATCTTCCACCCATGAATCTTTGTTCATTGTCATCTAGGAGGCCCTCCCCCTCTACATATTTTATCAGCCTTTTCTTAATAAGTGCCTCCATTAGTTTACCAACCATGGAGGTAAGGCTAACCAAGCAGTAGTTTCCCAGCTCCTCCCTTCCTTCCTTCCCCTTTATGTAGGGGTACTACCTCAGCCCTTTTCCAGTCCCCAGGAACCCTTCCCTTGTTCTGTGACATGTTAAATAACTTTGTGAGTGGTTACTTAGTCTTGGCTTATGCTGACGATCTTCTTATACACCTCGAAGATCCAGAAAAGGGCATCCCAGTAATACTTAGAGAGATTTCAAAATTCTCAAGAGTCTCCAACTACAAGATTAATGTTTCCAAAACTAAGCTTTTCCCACTTAATGTTAGATGCTATCCGGGCATAGTGAGAGAATATGGATTGACATGGGAACCAAAAATCATGACATATTTGGGAATCAAAATTACCAGAGGTTTGGCCTCTATGATTAGAAGAACCTCCATGGGTTAATCAAGGTAGTAAGGCAAGACTTAATAAGATGGAATGCAATGCCACTATCGTTAGGGCCAGAATACATTCGATTAAAATGAATATTCTACCCAGAATCCTCTACCCCATAAATATGCTAGGATGTTATTTACCCAAGGCATGGTTTGGGGCCTGCAAAGAAAATTAATGCATATTTATGGAAGGGGAAATCGGTTGGCACGCCTACTGAACTCACGACTCTAAGAGAGTCGAGGGCCTTGCATTACCTTCTTTTTATAAATACTACATTGCCACACACATCAATAAAGTAACACAATGGTGCAAATCGATTTTTCCTCCAACTTTAGGTTCTTATGTGCCTTCCTGGTTAAGCATAGCAAGAGAACTAGCGCTTAAATATTCGATTGACCTGAGTTCAATTCTCTACATTAATCTTAAACTCCTTCCTAAACCACTGCGGGATACTCCTATCGGATGGTCCCTTAAGGTGTTACAGCAAGTCCAAGGCCTCCTTAAAGTTGACTGGCGTAATTCACCAGAACAAAGAGTGATACAGAACATGCACTTCCTAATTCAACAAACTCCGATTCCACCTGGTTTTCTAGGTCCATTAGAAGGACTAAAATTAGGGGATCTGACTCCTCAAGGGAAGGTCTTATCATACGAACATGCTTGCTCTAAATTTCCAGAGATAAAGGCTTATAGCTTCAAATTTTGTCAAGTTAGAGAGACAATAAAGGTCCACCTTAAAGGAATAAAGTGGGCACAAAATAAAATTGAACTGTCCTCTCTACTTAAGGTTGCCGATCAGTCCCACTCCATCTCCAAAGTTTATAAGTTGCTACAAAATTTGGATGAAGGTCTTCCTTTGGGTGTTTGTTATTATTGGGTGCACAAATTAAGGATGGTGGAACACTCAAGCATTTGGAAACAGATATGGGTTAGTAACTATAAGTGCATTAGGCAGGATAAATATAGATTACAACAATTTAATATATTGCACAATCTGTACTACACCCTGTTAAACTCTGCAAGATGGGTAGGCTGGGTCACCTTATGCAACAGGTGTGGGATTAAGGAAGGGACCTGTATCATATTTTATGGGAATGTACCCAAGTTCAACCCTTCTGGCGAACAATCAGGTCTTCCCTGTCACAAATTCCTGGCATACTCGATTTGTTTACTCCTGAAGTCTGCCTGCTGAATAGACATCAGGAGGGCACGACCAAGAGAGACAAGTTGTATATGGGCATTATTTGGGCTGCAAAGGCAGTACTTTTAACGCACTGGAAGGACCCAAACTCCCCATCAGTCATGAATGGCATAGAGATGGTCCTTGCACTGCAAGTTGAGCTGCATATTGCTAAAATGAATCACTTGGGTCACTCACACCCCATTTGGGAGGTTCTGAGTACCGCTCTATCTACGTGGTGTAGTCAAAATACCTAGTAACGGGTCTGCCTTCTTGTCTGATGCTTTACATTTCTGTGTATTCCTTCATTATGTACAGCTCTAAGACTGCATAGTAGGAAGTGGATGCTATGGGAGGATGGGGGAGGGTAGGCGGGAGGAGGTAACACTAACTGGTTAATTTAGTTTTCTTTTGTTTTTTTCATTGAACTCTGTAGAAATTGGTAGTATGTGGCCAGCTGTGGCCGCTCAATGTTTCCATTGTGCTCTTATTTTGTATTGCTTTCCACATTGTAAAACCTTGTTTGTTCTTAATGATGTCAATTAAAATGAATAAAACATATTGAATTAAAAAAAAACAACTTTGTGAGTGGTGTTGCCAATTCCTGTTTTAATTCTATGAGTACCCTCGGGTGAATCCTATCCAGGCCCATTGCCTTGTCCGTCCACAGCTTCGTCAACTCTTCCAATACCCTATCCTCTGTGAAGGGACTTGAGTCCATCCCACTACCCATCCTTCCCCTGTTTTCCAACTTTGGCCCCTTCCCCTCCTCCACCGTGAAGACTGATGCAAAGTATTTATTCAGGACATCAGCTTTTTCTATATCTCCTTCCACCATTGACCACACTTTCTCTTTGAGCTTCATAATCCCATGCTTCCCTTCCTTCTGTCACCCATGTATCTGAAAAACATATTGTCTCCCCTTTTTGCCTCCCTTGCTATATGCTCCTCCATTTCTGCCTTTTCCCGTCTGATCACCATCCCCGCTTCCAGCAGTTTTTCCTTATATACCTCCCTGTCTGCCTCCCTCTGTGATGCCTTATATATCTTGAATGCCCTCCTTTTCTCCCTGACTGCATTGCTCACTTCTGTTATGAACTAGAGTGGTTTCCTCACCCTCTTTTTCTTGCTCACTATCCTAATGCACAGTTCTGCCACCTTCAATATTTCTCTTTAAATTTCTGCCCGTAGCTCTTCTACATCTTCCAAGTCTTCCTTCCTTTCTAGTTCCTGCTGAACCATTGCCCTCATCCTCTCAAAATCTGACTTTCTAAAGTCTAGCACCCTAGTGCTAGAACTGCTCTTTACCAGACCTGTTCTGATTCTAAAGTTTACTGTCCTATGGTCACTGTTGCCCAACTTTTCCCCAACCTGCACCCCCTCAACACTGTCCCCATTTGTCATAACCAGGTCAAGTATGGCACTCTCCCAGTAGGTTCTGTTACTATTTGGTTGATGAACACTTCCTGCAAGGCTTCTAGCAACACCCTACTCTTTTCTGTGGATGCTACCGGGATGTCACAATCCATATCAGGTAGATTTAGATCACCCGCCACCACAACTTCCCCCTTGCTGGCCATCTCCTGTATCTCCCTGCCCATCTGGCTATCTACTTACTCACCCTGATTCTGTAGTCAGTAGACCACTCCAACCTCACTGCCATCCCCCATAGGGTCTCTGCTGCCCCCCTTCTCACCACTGCCTTAATCCACTCTTTTAAATAAATGGCAACTTCCCTTCCCTCCCCTCACCTTTTTCCTGTCCCTCCTGTACAGTACATATCCAGATATTTCCACCTCCCAGCTGTGTTTTTCAGTCCACCAGGTCTCCATAATTGCAATTAGGTCTACAGTAGGTCATCCATCCTTCAGTGTTTTTCTGCTATTGAATTTGAATGTTGTTAATGTTTTCTTTATGTTTTGCCTCTTTTTGAATAAATTCATCTTTAGAATTAATAACCTCTAATTCCCTACCCATTTTCTCAACACATTATGGGATTTTAACAGCTACATTGCCATAGAATTAATGGTGTGAGATTTACTCTGAGACATATTTAGAGGTTGCTTAGCACCCATGCTTCACAATGGTACAGGCTCAGACTCTGATAGCTGACTAGCAGCTCTCTTGAGTGGCAATGAGGGATCAATTTCAAATTCAGCTATTTAAGGTACCAAGATGTGTTATTTTGGTAGACAAATGTGGGTTATCTTTTTCAATAGATGCTTCTCTCGGACTGCTGTTTGCAATGTTAGTTTCACCAGCACACTCTGCAGGGATCAATGATTACATTGGGGGACATTAATTAAGACAGAAACAGATACCTCCTGGTCTGGGGTTCAAAGACTGATTCTGGGCATCCCCAGGTCTCTGGGGATAATTTTTGAGTCAAAAATATGCTTTCAATGGACTGATTCATGAAGACAAATATTTGCCTGAAGAAGTACTAAGCCTTTCTTTCCATTTCTCCAACAGCAATACAAGGAAAGTATGGCTCAAAGAAAAGCAAGCTAGACACTAATTAAGTTGCTTTTTTTCCTGAATATCCAACACAGCATTTCTGAAGTGTGTCTGCTTCAGTTGGCTATATTTCCCCCTGAATCTGCACCACTAATTTGAGTCAGATTCCTTGTAGTGCCTCTCAACACCCTGCAACATCCACACTTAAGACCCCTTTAGTGTCAACAGAACATTGCAGTAACCAGGTACTGATCATCTTCTTCAGATCACTGATAAATATTTTAAGAAGCAAAGGACTCAAAGTAGAACCCTGGGGTACTGTACTCTGAACATCACTCTACTCTAGGTGTCAGCATGGCTCAGTTTGTAGCACATCTTCCTCTAAGCAAAAATGTAAGTTCTAGCACTGAACCAGAACTTGGGCTCATAGTATACCAAAGTGCTGGCATGCCAGTGCACTACTAGGGGAGTGCTGTCCTGCTGGGGTATGCCATCTTTCAGATAAGATGTTAAATCAATGTGCACTACTGGTAGGTGCCTAAGGAAGCTAAAAGTACCTGATTTGAAGCACATTCCCCTTTAAGCCCAAAGGGTGTAGGTTCTAATCTTACACCAGGACCTGGGCTGATTGTCACACTAAATGCTGGCACTCCAGTGCAATACTAAGGGAGTGTTGTATTGCGGGTGTGTGCCATCTTTCAAATGAGATGTTAAACCAAGGTCCATTCTGACTATTATTGGAGCACTCCTGGTATGTATATTAGGAAAGAAAAATTACTCAAGGCAGTTTTCCTAAGACAGGGGTATGTTCACTGGAGTCCAGCCCAGCAATCCTTATCCAACAAAAACAGTTCAGACAATTGTCCCCATCTGTGTGTGTGTGGGTGTTAATGAGAGAAATGGGTGTCACTACTCATTTAGTCACCTCACTATCAGTTTCTCTCATTGGTGTCAATGTACCAATGTGAATCAAGTCTTTGTAAGATGTGAGTACCCAGCCTGTGCAGCTTCTCACCTGCAGAGAGGTTTATGGATCATGGCATTCATAATCACCAGTCTCTACTGGTCAGTAGATTTGTGAATGCAGGTGGGCAATCAGATCCCCATCCTTTTCTGATAGTAGATCCCCTGCTCCATGTGAAGCAATGGAATGTGGGAAACTGAGCATTGTAGTAAATTGGGGAAAACAGGGCCCATGCCCCAGCAGTTGAAACCAGCCCTCTCTGCTGGATCAGAGCGCTTGGGCAGTATAAAATGGGGTTCCAGTCCTACCATGGCTAGTGGGTGCTGTCCATGGGGAGTGCACAGTGGCTAAGGCAGGGTCACTGCCACATAGCCCGTGCTCCCCTCACCCAGCACTTCACACCTTAGTGAATGGTTCAGAGTGTGACTTTGCTCCCTGGCTACTTCTCTGGACCATCTAAACCAGGGAATCAAGTGCAGAAGGAGTCACACACATTTTGTGAATGATATGGGGGTCCCTGGGTCTCTGGTGTCCAGTTTCCAGTCTTAAAGTTGTCAATGCACTGCAGATACGCAGTGTGTAAGCATTTTAATTTTTCTTTCACAGGGCCTCTTCTTGCATAGGGCTGTTTATCTTGCACCCCTCCACTTCAGTTCTTCCTTCTCCTTCTTATGTGTGATGGCACCATGGTTCCCATCCCCGATGCTGCTGGAGGTCCTTGAGAGACTGGGATGCCCAATCCACTGTGTCATCTTTGCCGCCCCCCAGAATAAAGTAAACCATCCCTCATTTATCTTTTTATTTTTTTTAAGTACAAAACAAATGTCCATCAGTGATCTGCCCCCAACACCACACCACACTACCACCTGTGTGTCTTTCTATATATCTGTCTGTCTGTCTGTCTGTCTGTCTATCTATCTATCTATCTATCTATCTATCTATCTATCTATCTATCTATCTAGTTATCTATCTACAAACTAAATGGCCTGTGGTGCCCTCCCCCAGTACGACTTCTCTTGGCCACCTCCACTCCAGGTCACCATTCCCCTTATGTCTAGCAACACCAGGATGACCACCCCTGGTGCCACCAGAAATCATCCAACACATATCTATCTATTTATCTATCTGTCTGTCTGTCTGTCTGTCTGTCTGTCCGTCTGTCCGTCTGTCCGTCTGTCTGTCTGTCTATCTATCTATCTATCTATCTATCTATCTATCTATCTATCTATCTGCCTATCAACTAAGCAGACCAGTGTGTCTATCCCCAGTACTGCTTCTCTTACCCCACTTCCCTTCAGGTCACCTTCCCCTTATGTGAGGTGGCATAAGGGTGTCCATCCCCAGTGCCACCAGAGATCCTCCAACTCTGGGGTGCCCAATCCCCAGTGTTGGCTTATGTTCTGCTAGAATAAAGAAAACCATCCCTCATCAATCTTTTCTTTTTTTTCTTAAACCTATGAAAAAGAAAATGGTCCATTGGTGATCTGACTCCAAGCACCCCACAACTACTCGACCCCAACCACACAATCAGCTCCCACCCTCCACACACCCCTACACACCCTCACTCACCTGAAGAGGTCCCATAATGTAGCTCCACTGTCTGATCAAAGACATGTCTTGCTGCTGGACTGTTGACTGGAATATGAGCACATAAAGTAAATGTGGTTTAATGTGTTTCAATGGAGTTTTGAAATTTGATTCATAACTTTGTCAGATTTGAATATTGTAACTCTAAATTTTCAACATAGCCCTTTTGGGATCCCCCCTCATGACCAATGGTGGTGGAATTATACAAATCTGTCCTGAAAGTCAATTTATTTTGTTGCTTTAGAAATCACCTTTCAGGTGGGATTTGAAAAGTTTCAACATCTTTTATTCATGAGGTGCAGTCATAAGAAGGCTATGTTGAAAATGTTGGTGATCAAAATAGGTAAAAATGTCAAAGTTTTGCAGCTATGTTGAAATTTTTCTAAGCTCACTCATAATTTTGGTAATTTTAAATATTTTGACCCTCAGATTTTCAACATAGGCATTTTTTCACATCACCTCATTAACATGACAGTTATCATTTTTCAAATCCTGGCAAAACTGTGTTTTCGTACCTCTGGTGAGGAATGACATTTTGGTGGGGTTTTGAAAATTTCCACTTTCCAGTTCATGAGGTGGGGTTAAAAGAAGGCAATGCTGAAAATTTGGGGTACAAATATCATATAATGTCCAGGTTATGGGTGAACATTGAACTACAGTATTTCAACATTCACTCTTAACTTTACTCATTTTCAATATTTTTAACTTCAAACATTCAACGTAGATATTTTTTCCACACCACATCATAAACGTGACAGGTACCACTTTTAAAATCCTGGGTGAGATGTGTTTTCACACTTCTGGTGTGAAATGCCATTTCAGCCAATATACTGTACTATAAATGCTATATGTCATGTTTATAAGGGGAGTCACAAAATAACTATTTTGAAATTTTGGGGTAAAATTTTAAATTATAAGTCTATATATATATATATATATATATATATACATGTGTCTATGTCTTCTGTTAGCACCTTGCAAACTGTGTGAGAGGCCTTTCGGCACCATGCAATTCTGCTTAAAGTTGGACCAGCATAACATTCTGTGGTGATTTGCATATGCAGCCCATGATGCTTTGCATTGTGGGGGCATGTGTGATTTTGTATTTTCTTGAAACTTGGCTTCCAGCCAAATGCCCTTTGGGTAACCCTTGCCTCAGTGTTTACGCACAGAGGTTCTTTGTCTTTAAATGTTTTTATTTTAATGGGTTCACCACAATATATCCCAGGCACAATGCCTTAGGGTAGCTGGTCCATTCCACTGGGGTGTCAAACAGACGAGGCATACTGATGAGTCCTGGTAGGACCTAAACATGGTTCTATGTCTTCTGTTAGCACCCTTTGCAAACTGTGTGAGAGGGCCTTTCGGCACCATGCAATTCTGCTTAAAGTTGGACCAGCATAACATTCTGTGGTGATTTGCATATACAGCCCATGATGCTTTGCATTGTGGGGGCATGTGATTTTGTATTTTCTTGAAACTTGGCTTCCCAGCCAAATGCCCTTTGGGTAACCCTTGCCTCAGTGTTTACGCACAGAGGTTCTTTGTCTTTAAATGTTTTTTATTTTAATGGGTTCACCACAATATATCCAGGCACACTGCCTTAGGGGTAGCTGGTCCATTCCACTGGGGTGTCAAACAGACAAGGCATACTGATGAGTCCTGGTAGGACGAAACACGTGTCTATGTCTTCTGTTAGCACCCTTTGCAAACTGTGTGAGAGGCCTTTCGGCACCATGCAATTCTGCTTAAAGTTGGACCAGCATAACATTCTGTGGTGATTTGCATATGCAGCCCATGATGCTTTGCATTGTGGGGGCATGTGTGATTTTGTATTTTCTTGAAACTTGGCTTCCCAGCCAAATGCCCTTTGGGGTAACCCTTGCCTCAGTGTTTACGCACAGAGGTTCTTTGTCTTTTAAATGTTTTTTTATTTTAATGGGTTCACCACAATATATCCCAGGCACACTGCCTTAGGGGTAGCTGGTCCATTCCACTGGGGTGTCAAACAGGGCAGTACTGATGAGTCCTGGTAGACGAAACACGTGTCTATGTCTTCTGTTAGCACCTTTGCAAACTGTGTGAGAGGCCTTTCGGCACCATGCAATTTGCTTAAAGTTGGACCAGCATAACATTCTGTGGTGATTTGCATATACAGCCCATGATGCTTTGCATTGTGGGGGCGTGTGTGATTTTGTATATATATATATATATATATATACAGTAATTGCTAAGAAATGTAGTGTGTAATGCTAGTCTTGACTTCCAGTGGTTATGCTTTGTGATCCTGTGCCTGTAAGCTGGGTTCAGGGGCATGTTCAGTGACCCAGCTTGATGGGGTGAGGGAGGAGAGATGCTGCTATGTGACATCAAACTCCAGCCACAAAATACAAGCTGCATGGTCGCCTGCACAGGTCTAAGTACCATGTAGTAAAGATAGCTGTCCTCATTCACTTTTTACACATTTACTTTTACACATTCACTGTACATATTCACACTGAACACATTCACTGTTTGTTCTTTCACATCTCTTTGACTCTTTAAATCTGAAAGAACAAAGTGTCAAGTGTGAAAGTGCAAACAGTGAAAGAGGACAGTTGTCTTCACTTTATGATACTCTGGCCTGTGAGAACATCCCTGTAGCTTGCATTCCCTGGTTATGGGGGGATTGTGTAATGCCCTGCACTTCTGTAGGCAGATGGAATCTTTCCATGGCACAGGGCCTAAAGTGACCTGCACATCTGGACCAGTTCACATGGGTCTCTTCAATGAGGATGTGACTCCACTATCTCAAAAAGAAAGGAACTTCTTTACAAAAAAACTTCATTGGTACACCCATTAGAGTACCATAGTGCCACAAAAGTAGATTTCCATCCCTAACTCCTCACCCCACCACACAAGTAGCAAACAAACAAAAACCAAAAAAAATATCTTTTGGGGTCTCTGGAGGCTTGGCGAATCAGTGGTAGGATCTTGCTTGGAGTTGTCAGCCATAATGCTCACCCTGTTCCTTGAGCAAATAATGTTACACATGATCTCCTTTGGGCCCTGTATGAAAAAAGCTACAACAAAATGTGGTGGCAACATTTGGAAAGACATACAGTACTTCTCTACCTTTGAAGAATGCATCACTATGAGGTACTGGCTTGAAGCTGTATCTTATACTTTTGACTGGAGGCTACTGGCTGGGGGAGGGGTGATCATTAAGGTCAATAACCCCAAAGAAGATCCCACCACTTATTCAACAATATTGCAGTGACCCCAAACCCTAATTTTCCCCCTTTTCTGCTTGGGGGTTGAGGGTGGGGAGTTAGGGTTGGAAACCCTAAAACCACATTTCCCTACTTTTGTGGCATTAAGTGACCCTAACCGCTGCATTAACAAAGGCACCAGTGTGTTAGAGGCCATATCAGGACCAGAAACTAAGTCACCAATGACAGCTGCAATTGGAGGTGCAGTCCAGGCCAGAAACTGTCATGAACTACTTGCAAACATAGGGATGAGGAGTGAGCAGCTCTTATGAAAAGATATACTGTAGACACCTATAAAATCTACACCATTGTTAAACAGCTGTGATGTGATCAACATTCCACTGAATTTTTCAATTAGTCAACAAATAGAGTCTCTATTCTGGTTTGGAACACATCCACTGATCTCTCTCTTTATATTAGCAAAAAGACTTCTTTTGGTTACATGAACATAAAAACATAGAACCATAAAATTTGATAGCAGATAAGGACTGCTTTGCACATCCAGTCTGGCCATTTCTCTCTACCTACACTATTACATCAGACCATACCCAATATACAGCTCTTTCTCCCTCCACCTTCCTTTCCACTATGATTCCTTTATGCTTATCTCATGCATTCTTTAACCCCATCACTGTATTTGCCCCCACCACCTCCACTGGAAGGCTGTTCCAGGAATCCACCACTTCTTCTGTGAAAAGTACTACCTCACATCTCTCCTGAATCTACCTCCCTCCAGCTTCATATCCTGTCCCCTTGTTCTTGAGCACCTTTTCTTCTGAAAACTACTCCCCTCCTATACCGTATTTACCCTTGTCAGGTATTTATAGGTCTTTATCATGTCTCTCCTCTCCATCCTCTGTTCCAGGGAGCAGGTTTAAGGACTGGGTATTATATATAGAAAAATAACTATTGACTAACAAATGCCTGAATATACTTTCTCCTTCATGTGTCATGGGCTTGTTAACTATATTTAAGTCAATGCTGACACGTAACTGTAGAATCACTACTACACCACTACAGTACTTTCCATCAGTACATTCATAAATGGAATAATACATTCTGGTTTAGGCTAGTCTCATGCCATACCAGTCCATGTCAGGAGACTGAATGATGTATACACTCATGGCAAAACACTTCCTGAGGTGCACTGCTGATAAGCTCTGTTCATAGTCTGTGAGCAGGATACAAGAAACCTGACTATTAATTCTGTATTACTAACCATTTTTTGCAGTAGTTTGTTAATATCTCTGAATGTGAAAGTACCATTAAAAGAGACATTTCTGAACATGCTACTAGATAAGACATTCAGCTAGTAAATGGTTTTGATTCTCTTACAAGCTGGCAGCAGAGTACAGAACATTTCATTTTTACTCACCTGGCAATTTCAATAAGGTTAAAAAAAGAACAAAAAACTCTGGCAACAAATTTATAAAAGTGGAGTAAAATAAAACTCACACATTTAAGCCAGCGAGGAATGCAGCACACTTGAAAGATTATTTTGTCTATATTTCTGAGGCAGTGAACTCAAAGGTCACCCTTTGAAAACTGACACTTGAAATGGCACTTGCTTATCGAAAGAACTATAATAACATTTTCCTTTGCATTTTTATAGAGAAAGGTGTTGTTAGAAAATGAAACTGCATTGACACATATAATACAAACATTTGGAGGAATTTGTAACTTTGAAAACATGAGTTGTTTTTCATTCTGTGATTTACATCTTCTCTAAATGCTGAAGAGCAAGTGCCCTTGTTTCAAATTGTCGATCACTGCCACTTGCCTTGGCAGTGTTGCTGTAACTGCTTGCCAGTTATCTTCTCTGATGCTGATATGACAAAATACAACTGCCCATTATAAGTCTCATGGGTTGAATTTACAATCACTATGAATAAAAGAATTTTGCATTTATATGGAGTCTTTGATGCACTGTGACCTATATTCATAAACCGTCTGCATTCATAAAGCACTTCATATTTTAGCTTTATTTGACACTGGTATTTATGAAGCACATTTAAAGTATTACCTTTGTTTAATTTGGTTTTAGATTACCCCTCTTTTTGTTTAACTCCACTGCTAAAACACACCACTGAATCAGTCATGGAGTAAAAGAACAAGATGAGTAGAAAGAAAGCAAAAATAATTAAAAAATGGCAATATAGTGTGTCAATTGCACAGCAAAATAACATGTTTAATGACTTAATGCTCTGGAAGACTGCTGTATGAATATCAGCAAAAGTATCACAAATCACTTAAAGTAATGAGTTAAGACACTGTAAGCACAATGAACATTCAGTTGCAGACATTCCACACTTGATATTCACAAACAGGTATGGATTATTGCAATGCAGTCTGCTTTGGTGGGATGAGTTTCTGGGAAAAGTTTCAGCTAGTGTGGGTGGCTAAGGTCATTGAGGTAATCTTGAAGCTGGGGTACACTTTTTGGGAACTGGACCCAGGCCCGATGCATCTCCTAGTGGTATGTTTGTAGTCCATTGGTCCAGTGTTCACTGAGATTGTCTGGTGTTCAGTCTCGGGGGTGGGGCCCTTCTCTGATGCTTGAAAGAGACGTTGGTGAGGAAACTGTCACTCGACCCTGTCATCTAAGCAAATTACTGACCTGTCTCCAATCTTCCATTCTTGAGGAAAGTAGTGGAGAAAGTGGTAGCTTTGCAGTTTGAGGCCCACATGATGGCGTTTGACATCTACTAGCCACTCTAGTCTGGATTTAGGAGAAAGTATAGCACTTAAACAGTGTTGTTCAGGGTGCAAAATGATCTCCTCAGGGCAAGAGACAGAGAACAGCCAATTCTCATTCTCCTGGATCTCTCTTCAGCATTTAACACTGTAGACCATCTGGTACTGCTTGATCACCTGAGAGAGCTCGGTGAACTCAGTGGCAAGGTCATCAGCTGGTTTGAGTACTTCTTGACAGGCAGGATGCAATGGGCAGTGATGGGGAATTTATCCTCCTGCTCGAAGCCCCTGACCTGTGGAGTGCTTCAAGACTCAATCTTGCTGTCCTTTTTATTTGTGGTGTATATGCTGCCCCTGGTTGACATCCGTAGGCGTTACAGTCTGGGTTTTCACTGCTTTTTTTTTTTGCAATTAAATATACTTTATTGATTTCCAAGATAATACAACAATACAGAGGCAACAACGACAAAAACAATGACACTCATATAATAAAATTAAAAGTCATACATTAACAAACAACAAACACACAACTTCAACTACCCCACTCCAAGATCCCCTTCCCCAATCCCCCTTCCCCTATCCACAAGCTCGTGCAAATGCTTAAATGTATTAGTGTCCTGTAAGGGACATGTGTGCCTTTAGTTGATTAATCAGGGCTAACCCTAATCAACTAACCCTGTATTGGGGGGGGGGGGTATCTAAGAAAAGCCCAAGTCACCTCGACTTACTAAAATTTGCTGCATAGGAGTAAAAGTATGACCATCAGTCCTGAAATCTAGGCCATGTATGACTGGCCAGGGTGACTGTGCATTCGGCAGGCAGTTAAGGCGTTCAAGAATTCCTAAAACTACTCTGAATATGAAGGCTCCCAGTCACCCATCTTATGTGTCAGAATTAGGAGTTTAGTAACTAAGGCTATCAAGACCATGCAATACCTATGTTTAAGTGTAGGAATGGTGGAATAGTTAGGAAACAAAGTTCAACAGTGAAAAATTTAGAAAAAACAAAGGCCGGCGATAACTTATCCCTAATAAGCAGCCAATAGGCTTTGATCCTAGGACATACCTATAACTTATAGTAAAGTGTACCTTCCTCCAATTCACAGGTCTCTCATATTGGCGACTGTACCTTTCCCATCCAAAACAATTTTGCTGGGGAAAAATACAGATCATGTGATGTATTAAATTGAAGCAATCTAAGCTGGACCTATTTGACAAAACAATATGCAAAAAAGAGTCTGGTTGGACTATAGTTAACAAGTTCTTCCAATAATATGGAACCAGGGGAATTAGACCCCAGAACAGCTCACAAAGTTCCTGATACAAGTTTGATATGGGTCTAGCCTTTACTGAAAGGGATAATAGTATCTGAAAAGTGGGACCTACTAAATTACCTCAGGGGGTGGGCCTAGAAAAGGGGAGACACAGTGCCTCACCGGGACAACTTTAAAATAATCTTTGGGGCTCAGAGAATACTTAGCTATAATCTCAATAACTGAAAGAATTTTGCCAGCGTTGATAAGTTCATTAAGGTATTCCATGGTTAGGCCTTTCCAGAGCATAGAAAGTAACTGACTTTATGAAATACATAAGTTTAGGTTACCAAAGAGGGGTGCAATAGTGTCTCTTAAATGGGATAAATGAAGGGTTTTGCAAAGTTGTGAATGAGCCATAACATTGCATCCCAAAGGTGTACCTCTGAGATCTTTTGGGATACTTGACCTGGGAACATATTGCATGGAGGCCAGACTAATTTTATATTTCCCAGACAGAGCTACTTCAATGGATAACCAACGTGGTAGTACTTTACTAGTCTCTCCCGTAGTGCCCCACTGAAAATATTTAGCCTCATGCAGGGCAAGGTAATATAAATAAAGCTCGAGGAGTTGTAGGCCTCCAGCAGAACACAACCTACACAGCTTGATGTTGGCCCTCCATGGGGATTTCCCTAGCCAAAGAAAGTTTGAGCACATGGAATGGATGTTGGCAAACCACTTTTTAGGAAGAAAAATGTTAAGCATACTTGGTGGATACAGGAGATGAGGTAATACCATGATTTTTAAAACATTGGCTCTTCCTCATAAAGATAATGGTAGCTGATGCCAACAAATGAAATCCCGTTCCAGTTTTTTTTAACTAATGGGTCTAGATTCAATAATTTTAGTTAGTTTAAGTCCCTGGAAATGTTGATGCCCAGGTAAGAGAGCGCATAAGCCTCCCATTGTAGGCCCATCTCAACAACATCAGCTTTTGTACATGTGGGGGAGAGAGGACAGACAGTTGTCTTATGTTTATTTAACTTATAACAAGTGAAGGCACTGAAATGAGAATTAATATCAAACACTGCCAGCAACAAGTATCTCCAATTAGATACATGGAGTAAAATATCATCTGCAAATGAGGACACCTTGAATTTTAACCCCTCCACACTTATTCCAGAAACCTCTCCTGCCAGGTTTATTCTACAAATCAACAGTTTGATATATAAATTAAATAAAGAGGAGACAGGGGGCAGCCCTGCCTAGTCCCACTAGCAAGCCAAAATAGATCTGAAAGCTCATTATTACAGAGTATATGGGCAGAGGGAAATTGATATATAACCTGGATTCTAAGTATAAATTCCCCAGGGATACTGTACCAGTTAAGGACTTCAAACAGGTAAGGCCAGGCCACCCTGTCAAATGTTTTCTCTGCATCCAGGGATACCAACAACGCATTAACTTCAGGGTCCCTGGACGCAGAGAAAAGATAAAAAAGTTATGAAAGTGATCTCTAGCATTATGTCCAGAAACAAAACCAGCTTGTTCCGAACCTATAATGGAAAGACAAACTTTGGGTAGTCATAGGGCTAATATACCTCCCTGTCTGATCAGGTGTACCTCAAGGTTCCATCCTTGGCACACTCCTCTTCTCATTGTACTTAAACTCCCTACCCCTGGCCTCCACTGGATGACTCCTCCTCTACGCAGATGATGCAGTGATCTTTAGACATCATCCTGACCCCACCCAGCTCCAACTATCATTACAGGGTACCTTCACTGAAATAGAATCCTGGTTCTGCACTCATATGCTCATCCTCAACTATAAAAAAAACTAAGGTAATACTATTCACCCACCCCCAACATAAATATAACTCAGCTATCCTCTCTATACATAACTGCCAGGTAACCACCTTGGAACCTGTAAAAAACTTCAAATACCTAGGCATCACCCTTGACTTGGCTCTCAATTTCTGTGACCATATCAAGTCTACCTGCTCTGCAATAAATTCCAGAATTGGCCACCTATATAGACTCAGACCCTGCCTCCTCCCTGGCACTCTCCGACTAGCTATCTCCAGCTCAGTCCTACCCTTGGTTGACTACCACATAGTTATCTATGGCTCTGCCTTGGATACTGCCCTGTCCAAAATCAAACTTACCTTAAATAAGGCCTGTCGGCAAGCCACAGGCAGCAAATGCCTCACACACACTGTTGACCTCTAGCAACCGTCAACATAGCTAAATTTCCAGGGGCAACTGCTATACCAAACCTGCCTACTTGCTAAAAAAATCCAACAGGACCTATCCCCGGTTGTATTTCTCTTCTCCAACTGGGGTTACAGAGGAGGACTACATGACTTTCTAATACTGCTGCTTTCCACCAAATCCACTGCTGGTCAAAGTTCCTTTCGATACAGGGCTCCCCTATGGATGAGTTCAATTCCAGGGCTCCTTCTCACCATACCCAAACTGGGGTCTTTCAAAAAAGAGCTGCGTGACTACATCATATCCACCTCTTACCGTGACTGCCCCAAATCCTTCTATTCACCCCCCCATCTCTCTGTTCTCAACCTCTACCACCTAGTCATCGTCCCATGACCTGCTTTCTTCAACCTGTTAATTATATGTATCTATTTTTGAATGTTTACGTGATGATAACTGTGTACAGTTCTGCTTGTTTTCTGTATCCGTTTGACTTAAGTTCCTGTACTTCATTGTATTTTGTTTTCTTTTCAATTATGACGTGGAGCCTTTGTAAATGAGTTCCTGACTCAAAGGGTTGTAATTCCTAGACTTTAATAAATAAATAAAATAAATATTATCTTGGCATACAACTTAACATCGTTATTTAATAAGGAGATGGAACAATAATTCTCCAGCTTGATGGGGTCCTTCCCTGGCCTTGGAGAAGAACAATCCTAGATTTGAAGATCAACTTCTCCTGTAGGGGTAAGGAGCCCCAGAAATTAAATAGTTTAACAAGTAATGGGAGTAACACTTCCTTGAAGGTTTCATAAAACAAGGAAGAAAAAACATCCAGCCCTGGAGCCTTGTCTAGTGGATGAGATGCTATAGCCTGGCTCACTTTTGCTTTGGTTATTGGGCCCAATAATAAGGACTGCCAATCTCTGGGGAGGCAGGGTAAAGTGACTTGATTGAGAAAGCCATCCATAAGAGTCTTGTAGGAAGACGCCAAGTTAGGAAATTAATATGGAAATGAATATAATGTTTTGTAGAATTTCTGAAAAATTGCTGACATCTCTTTTGCATTGATGGTTATGAAAGTAGTATTAGGGTCTTCCAATGCTGCAATCCACTTGGAGGTGTTCAATTGCTTTAAACGAAGAGATAAAAGCCTACCTGCTTTTTCAGCCTGGCCTACG